>CM060424.1:116890269-119461015 GCA_030545235.1 Helianthus tuberosus
TAGTTGGGAAAAGGTTAGGATACTTGAGCTTCATCTGGTCCTCGCGTTCCCACGTGAACTCCGGTCCACGTCTTGAGTTCCAACGGACTCCCATGATCGGAATTCGGCTATGCTTACGAACCTTGACTTCCCGGTCCATAATTTCTATTGGTTCCTCAACAAATTGCAACTTGTCGTCAATTTTCAGCTCTTGAAATGGTGCCACAAGTGTTTCATCGGAAAACACTTCTTCAACCATGAAACATGGAAAACCTCATGAACGTTACCCAGCTCAGCAGGTAACTCAAGCTTGTATGCCACTTTACCAATTTGTTCCAGAATTTTGAATGGCCCGACATAACGTGGATTAAGCTTACCGTGTTTCCCAAAACGCACCACACCCTTCCAGGGTGAGACCTTTAACATAACGCGATCGCCTTCAGCAAACTCCAAAGGTTTCCTACGCTTGTCATCGTAGCTTTTCTGACTGTTGCGCGTCACAACCATACGGTTTCTGATTTGTACAATCTTTTCAGAAGTTTCGAGCACAAGCTCCGGGCCTGTGATTTGGCTGTCACCCACTTCAGCCCAGCAGAGAGGAGATCTACATTTCCATCCGTATAAAGCCTCGAACGGAGTTGCCTGAATACTGGTATGGTAACTGTTATTATAAGAAAACTCCACCAAGGGTAAGTGTCTCTCCCAACCTTTACCAAAATGGATAACACATGCCTGCAGCATGTCTTCTAATGTCTGGATGGTTCGCTCACTCTAGCCATCCGTTTGAGGGTGATAGGCAGTACTCATGTCAAGACGTGAGCCAAATGATTTGTGCATCGCTTGTCACAAATCAGATATGAAACGCGGATCACGATCAGAGATAATGGAGGTTGGCACCCCATGCCTGGAAACCACTTCCTTTAGATAAATACCAGCCAACTGCGAGAACTTGTCCGTTTCTTTGATTGCGAGGAAGTGCACAGATTTCGTGAGACGTTCAACGATCACCCAGATGGTATCATTTCTGCTTTGAGTTCTAGGTAGCCTGGTGACAAAATCCATGGGGATCTGTTCCCACTTCCACATGGGTATCTCTGGTTGCTGAAGTAGGCATGAGGGTTTCTGATACTCTACCTTGACCCTTGAACAAGTTAAGCATTTATTCACATAAGTCGCGATGCCGGCCTTCATCTTCGACCAACGGTACAAAACCTTGAGATCCTGATACATTTTATCCGAACCCGGTTGAACAGAGTACCAAGACTTGTGCGCTTCGTCCATCACAAGCTCCCTAAGGTTACCAAAAAAAGGAATCCATATACGCTCCATGAAGTAGAGAATACCATCCGATCTCTCTACAAGCTGTTTTTCCATGCCTCTTAAGTATTCTGATTCGATGTTTTCCTCTTTCAACGCTTCAGTTTGTAAAGAATGGATCTGATTTGGGAGGTTGGAGTGAATGGTGAGCTGCAAAGTGCGAACTCGTTTGGGTTTTGTTTACTTCCGACTGAGGGCATCAGCTACAACGTTAGCTTTTCCCGGATGATACTTGACGGCGCAATCGTAGTCGTTTAAGAGTTCTACCCAGGGACGCTGTCGCATATTCAATTCCTTCTGGTCGAAGATATGCTGAAGGCTCTTGTGGTCAGTATAAATAGTGCATTTAGTACCGTACAAGTAATGCCTCCAGATTTTGAGCGCAAACACCACGGCTCCCAACTCCAAGTCGTGAGTCGTGTAATTCTTTTCAAGGACCTTCAACTGTCGAGAGGCGTAAGCTATAACTTTCTCGCGTTGCATCAACAAGCAACCGAGACCTTGAATAGAGGCGTCACAATACACTACAAAATCTTCAGTACCCTCAGGTAGAGACAGAATCGGTGCACTGCAGAGTTTTGCTTCAGAAGCTGAAAAACATCTTCCTGTCTCGTCCCCCAGGTATACACGACACCCTTATGTGTTAGAGCGGTGAGGGGTTGAGCGATATTTGAAAAGCCCTCAATAAACTTTCGATAGTACCTAGCGAGGCCAAGGAATTGTCGCAACTCCGAAGGATTCTTTGGTGATGCCCAATTCCTGATTGATTCAATCTTAGCAGGATCCACGTGTATCCCCATTTCGTTAACGATGTGGCTGAGGAAGTGTACTTCTCGAATCCAGAAGTCACACTTAGAAAATTTCGCGTAAAGCTGCTCCTTCCTCAGAAGCTCCAAGATAAGACGAAAATGTTGTTCGTGGTCTTCCTTGCTCTTAGAATAAATCAGAATGTCGTCGATAAACACCATGACAAAATCGTCGAGATATGGTTTACATACGCGGTTCATGAGATCCATGAATACCACTGGTGCGTTAGTTAACCCGAATGGCATAACCAGAAACTCGTAATGGCCATACCGCGTGCGAAAAGCTGTTTTTGGAACATCCTCCTCTCGGACTCTCATTTGGTGATAGCCCGATCTTAGATCAATCTTCGAGTAGAAGCTCAACCCCTGCAACTGGTCGAACAGATCGTCAATACGAGGTAAGGGATAATGATTCTTGACCATCACCTTGTTGAGTTCGCGATAATCAATACACATGCGAAAGGATCCGTCCTTCTTCTTCACAAACAAGACTGGGGCTCCCCAAGGCGAAGAACTGGGTCGGTTAAAGCCTCTATCCAACAGCTCTTGAAGTTGATTTGACAACTCTTGCAACTCTCCAGGTGCAAGACGATATGGTGCGCGAGCAGTCGGAGCCACTCCTGGTATGAGATCAATGTGGAACTCCACCTGACGATGTGGAGGTAAACCTGGAAGTTCTTCGGGAAAAACGTCAGGAAATTCATGAACAACAGGAAGATCTTCGATTTTATTTTCTTCAGACAAGGTGTCGGTAACAAGTGCTAAAATAGCAGGGTAGCCCTTTCGTAAACACTTCTGGGCTTTCATGGATGAGATGATGTTGACGGTTGCACCGCTTTGATGACCCTGGACAGATAATGATTCCTCTCTAGGGAGACGTACACGCACGATCTTCTCCTTGCAAAGTATGTCTGCTCTGTGTTTGGACAACCAGTCCATACCAATGACTACATCAAAACTACCAAGAATGATGGGGAGAAGGTCAATGTTAAACACTTGACCCATAAGGTCGAGTTTACACCCTAAAAGTACATGCGAGGCTTCAATGGACTTGCCATCAGCTAATTCCACTATGTGCTTGTTTATAAGAGGTGTTGGAGTTAACCCTAACTGATGACTAAACCCCAAGGACACATAACCCAAGTCGGCACCGGAATCGAATAACACAGTAGCTAAAATACCATTGATAGAGAATGTACCAGTCATGACATTGCCATCGTTCCTTGCATCGCCTGCCCCAATAGTGAACGCCCTACCGTGAGCGCCATTCCCTCCGTTATTCCCATTGTTGTTGTTTCCTGCGTTGTTGTTATGGCGATTACCCCCATTGTTGTTGTTGGCATTCTGGTTCAACTGTGGGCAATCCTTCTTGAAATGCCTTTCACTGCCACACTGATGACTTCCCCTATTATTGCCCCGATTCTGCTGAGGTTGCTGCCTCTGTTGTTGTTGCTGAGGTTGTTGCTGTTGTTGCTTGGGATGTGGAGCTCTACAATCCTTCGCCATGTGACCCACCTTGTCACACCTTTGACACGCTCAACTACACTGGCCATAGTGATGGAAACCACACTTATTGTACTTCGGTTGTTTCCCTGCGTAACCGGAAGTCTGGATGTGGTTCTGATTCTGATTAACCGAAGACGATTGACTAAAGTTGCGACTGTTGTTGTTATCGGGCCTCTTTTGTGACTGATTCGAGTTTGTTGCGTTATCTGAGTCATTCCACTTACGCTTGTTGTCGGTGGTGGGGGTGGCAGTAGTAGTAGTAATAGCAGTAGTAGCAGCAATACGGGGTGGCAGTGAGCCACGCTCCACCTCCTGATCAGTGTTCTTGTGAGCCAGTCTGATAATCCGGGATAGGTCGTTGAGATTTGCCGAAGTGACTAATCCTTTGACTTGTGGTGCCAATCCCTTAATGTAGAGTTCGATCCTACGAGGTGGTGGTCGGGATAAATTAGGACACATGTTTGCCAGTTCGTGAGACCGTTTCGTATAAGCCTCGATCTCAGATCCTTCCATCTTCAGGTTATAGTACTCGTTTTCCAACTTTTGAATTTCATCCCGAGGGCAGTACTCTTCCCGAATCAGCTCTTTGAAATCATCCCAAGTGGTCGTGTTTGCCATCTCGATGCCCAACATCTGCACTTGGGCATCCGACCAAGTCAGAGCACCATCCTCCAAAGTGCTAGAAGCAAACTTCACCCTGTCCCTAGCTGGACAGTTACACATAGCAAAAACAAATTCGGCTTTCTCGAACCAGCAGAGCAATCTCACGGGATCTTCAGCTCCACTGAAAGTCTATGGCTTACAATCCATGAACGTTTTGAACGTACAAGCAGGCGGATTGTTTTGATTCGGATTCACTTGTTGACCTAAGAACGAAATATAATACAGCATACGGGTAAGAGTTGTGTACACGACACAAGAATAAAGAATAATTGGAACATATCGTACCAGCTTGATAGGCTGCCAAAGCCTCAGTCACCCGAGTGTTATTCAAATTTGTCAACTTAGCCTGAGTCATCGCAATGTGACCACGTCCATGGCCTTGTCCGCTCATGATTCTATATAAGAAGAGGGAAAAAGTTTAAGAATCGAGATAAGGTAGGAGTCAAACCTCATGATGACATCCACATACTACAAAGTTCACATCAAACAACAGAGCGGAACCCCTTTCACACTTGTTAAGCCTCACTGGGACTCACATGCACCCCACATTATTATTATGTTTGCACCCATAATAATAAAGCAATTTGCATGCTTATCTCAGTGCCTCTTAACTCGCGCTAAAAGATTCCCCCCCCTTCAAATAGCAAAGCGGAAGAGATTACAAGATTAAGAATCACAATAGTCGAACTATACTAAAGCATACAGCATAGGTAATCATATCATGGTATCTAGTATGTAGTTTCATGCAAGTCGTGAGTGTGTGACTGCTAAACAAGTAATGCATAAAGTAAACATAGGACGAACCTTGCAATCTGGAGCTGAGTGTCATGGTCATTTTCGATACTGTTTGGTTATAGACTGGTTTTATGAAAACGTTTTAAAATCTAGTTCACTATAACCAGTGGCTCTGATACCAAACTATCACACCCCCAAAAATACCACAAGCGGGAACCCCCGCGAGGGGTGTGACGTACCAGGATCTAGCCACCAATCACATTGAACCATAACATAGTATCAAATAAAAGTTTCCATTTATTTCATAAAGTAAATCCAAACACAATCCAAAACAAATATGTTCAGCGGAAGCATAATGTAAATAGTTATTTCAAGTGTTTCGAACAAGTGTGCAAAAATCAGTAAACTTGTATCCAAGAGCCGCGACCCATGACCACTCCAGCACTCCCAGATAGCAAGTTCCAATCCGAGAACCTAAGGACCTGCAAGCATGCAGAAAAATGTGTATCAGACAACGATGGTGAGTTCACAGTTTGTTCTAACCGTTTAATACCAAGTATTGACTTATGATATGTTATGTTATGCTATGCTGATAATAACTCGATACCGCAGACGGCACTTTTTGCCCTTATCCAATGCTCTATCAAACATTGGTCATGATTTAAAGTTATTAGTTCACGCCCGTCCTATCCAGGTACGTCGTGAGGGTGCCAAACCTAATAGCGTTATAAACTAATAACCCCATTGCCCTACAAGCAACTAACCCGGTAGTATGATGGGACTTAAGTGATAGAGAGTGAGTGTATTATCCAACATTAACGTTTACTGAAAACCGTTGCATATCCCCTGCAAGGATATGCGTTTGTGAAATCCGCCTCACATCCCTTACAAGGATGTGGGTATTTGAAAACTGCCTCATATCCCCTACAAGGATATGGGTTACTAAAATCTGTTTACAAGTTTTGTCAGTTTGATTGTTTCCACCGGATGCATGCTTGTTTTGAGAGTAGTGAACTCACCTTGGTTTGCTGGTATGATTAGTTACTTGTTCACACTTAAACAGTCACAGCCTATGCTATTCATGTACACGTATCAGTTTACATTCGCATTGTTCTCGTGTAAATCATAATCGTGGTGCGCATTCAAAGCAACGATCATTGAATAACACATAACAGCTATTCCAACTCATACAAATCCACAATTTACATGCATGTTTCGTAAAAGTACTTAACAGTTAAGTGAGCTATTCATCATAAGCAATTTCGTGTTTCCCCAATCATAGTTAACATCCTTAACAGGCAGATAATAATCATTCAAGTTTCCTACACATGATAACCACAGTCTGTTGTGAACCAACCACTGGGCGACGAAACTTCAAACGACGAAACACTAAGGTGTTTCATTGACATGATGGGTGACGAATTACTAGGGTGTTTCGTCGATATGTCGTGTGACGAAATACTAACGTGTTTCGTCGACAGGGTATTTCGTGGGGGGGGGCTTCATCGCCACATACAACAGTTTTCAAGGTTTTGCCTAAATTATAGCAATCAGTTACGCTAATCATTTGAAACTTCTTCCCACGAATCATTAACAGGAATCCAAATTTTATTAACATACAATCATAGATCAGACATGAACCCTAATCATACCACTAAGAACCATAATCGATCAAACCATCAACAATTCATCATATCACTTGATTTCGTATTACCATTGTTATGCGATGTTTACATATGTTCCCAACCAAATCATACAACAAATCCCTGATCAGGCTCCTACAATATTTTGAACAACAGGCTAACATAAGATGTTTTCTACAATTCCTTTTTATCATACGATCCAAACATGAATCATCATACTAAGCTACTGTCCAATTATCACACTATGAAATCACATAACTAAGTATCACAAATAGATAGATAGAACCATGGGAATCATACACTAAGCGCAATCAAGAAGGAATCGAAGGACACTCGGATTGAGGAGAGTTTGCCGTCGGTTTCAAAGGAGGAGAGGAGATGTGAGTGAGAGCTTAGGGTTTTCCTAGGGTTTCGCCGATTCTGGTCTTACATAATGTTATGCGCATATGAGGTAAATATAACTGATTCGTGCTTGGGCCTCACTTGGGCCACAAGCCCACACGGCGAATAACCATCTTTCGTCGTGGTGTGTGTGGCGAACACCAATGTTTCATCGAGTGAGGGTGATGGCGAAAGTCGTATGTTTCGTCAAGCATGAATAATATACCAAACATATATCAAACAGTTCACAAGTTCATTATTTAACCCAAACTATAATACAATACATCAAACATATATCAAACATGAACAAGTAACACCGCAAATGAATTATGAAAACACTTTGCGAAACAAGTAACGTGTCGAGGAAAGACCTTGAAAACTCGGGTTGTCACAAAATATATATAATTTTGTATACGTGTGAGTCATGTTAACGGGTCTCGTTCTGATTGTGGCTTCGTGCCTCGCACGAGTAAGATGTGCATGTCCGAGACATGTGTGGGTCGTGCCCATAATAGTCGGGTTTCACCTGCTCATCGCGTTATCATAAAATTAAATTGTATTTTCAATTTGTAGTTATATATATTTTTATCACGAATATATATATATATATATATATATGATTTAAAAACGATATGTGTTAAAAATAACTTATTTTTAACTTATCCTTGTATATGTTTACTTGTATTATTTCCCAAAAAAAAATAAGGGTGAATTGTTAAATAATATTTCCAATATTATTTTTAGTAAAAGTATACTTATATGGTTATGTGTATATCTTGTCGTTTTTACCAAGTTTATACTTAGGCAAGTATACATGCATTTGTGTATAAATACTCATGTATTTTGTATTAATTGTCAAAAATTATTACTTATGATTTTTATACTTTCTGGAATTATATTTCTTAAAATAATATATTGTTAAGGCTTGTTATATACATACATATATATATATATATATTTGTCATGTTTGTTAAATACATAGATATTTTGTCACTTGTCCGACTTTTGCATAATTTCCATTAATTGTAGTAATTATATATATTTCTCTATAAATATATATATATATATATATATATATATATATATATATATATATATATGGGACCGCTAAAATGAGAACCACCTCCAGTTGTAAGAACCGTGAGAACTTTTTGATCCGAGGCGAGTTGGACCAATTTTTTTTCATAAACGTAGATGCTTGTATTATAAACACATTTGTAAAAAAAAAATTCAAAAAAAAATCTCGGGTGTTTAGTCTTGAGCACCCAAAGTTTGCGTTTACGTGACCCGTAACTTTGGGTGCTCAAAACTACACACCCGACATTTTTTTTGAATTTTTTTTTACAAATGTGTTTATAATACAAGCATCTACGTTTATGAAAAAAAATTTGGTCCAACTCGCCCCGTACGGTGTAGTTCTCACGGTTCTCACAGCTGGAGGTGGTTCTCATTTTAGCGGTCCCATATATATATATATATATATATATATATATATATATATATATATATATATATATATATATATATATATATATATATATATAGGCCGGTTAACGTATAATACCACTTATCCTATATTACGTACGCGATATTCTCAGCCGTAGGATCTTCAGTCCATCAAACTAATTTAAATCATTAAATTAATCATATTAATGTATTCAAATCTTATAAAAAGGTTAAAATCGTCATTACGATATCTTAATCTCTATAACTGACGGAGATTGGAATATTATATAGAAAAATCGTATTAAAAAATCCAACCACGAATAAAAAATCGAACCCTAAAATTAAATACAACAACGTAAGATTCTTATTCACAAACCTCCTTCTCCCTTCTGCGATTTCATATCTGCTTATTTTGGAAGTTCTTAAATGTAACAACATCGATCGACCGTCTATCGAAGAAGATGATGCAGGATGAACATTATATTATGCGAAATACATTTTGAACATGCGAAAACAATTGAAAAACAAAAAAGAAAGGTTGTGTTTTGTTATAGTGTGCGAATTCTTGTTTTAGACACATGTGGTTTTAAAAAAAAAAGGTGATATTGCTTGAGGTTTGTTATCGTGTGCGAATTTTTGTTTTAGACACATACGATTTTAAAAAAAGGTAATATTGTTTGAGGTTTGTTAGAGTGTGCGAATTCTTGTTTTAGACACATGCGATTTTAAAAAATGATCTTGTTTGTGGTTTCTTAAAGTATGCGAATTCTTTTTCGAATCGCATGCGATTTTAAAAAAAATGCTGCTGATGATTTCATGTAACTTTGTCCACGTTGATTGAAAATGCACAAATAAGAAATTATGAATTGATAATTAAAATATATATAAATTTACTATTTTATATAAAAATGAATTTAATACCGATGTGACTGTAATGTGACTTGTAATGATCAATTTTAACATAAATACTACTGAACTTACCACCCTACCTACATAATAGATTTACAATTTTAATATAAAATACCAAGGGATAACAACCTTCCATATTAAGACACCGAACACAAAACACACACAAAAATGTAATCTGAAGACTCAGAACAAATAAAGAACATTGCAATAAAGGAACTATTATCAACTCGCACGTTGACAGAAATAAGCACCGATGTCACCTCTTCTCATTTGATTCTTGATGTGCAAGGGAAGATTATTGAAGAAATCAAGAAAAATCAAGGGATGTGGGAGAGACCACTTGAAGAACCACCATCAAGCTTCAGAGATGCAGAATTGGATCACATAAAGGAACAATTTCGAGCTGATGACTTAGCCTTCTCTTTCCTGAAAGATGCTCTAAACACAGTGAAAGAGAAGATGGAGTTCAGCTCGGCTGAACGTGACATAATCTTTGCTTCAAGTAACTAGAATTATGTTTATCATTTTATGGTTTTAGTTGTGTTAGACAATAACAAATACCTTATTATTATGTTTTGTGTACATGTTTTGAAAACGTCTTATGCTTAATTATCATAAAAATCGCATGAATGAATTACACATGTTTGTAACAAAATACAAGATAACTCAAAATCGCATGTCATAAAATGAAAAACACAATGAAATCGCATGTTAAACTACTTATAGATTGATGCATATGAAATCGCATGTTTATATACTAAATCGCATGTTTATATAATAAAAACTCATGTGTATTAAATCGCATGTTTCTCGTATAAAATCGCATGTACAATTAAAAAATTTAATCTTCCTCATCTGAAACCCCTTCCCAATCATCTTTTTCCCTGTCATCATCACTCCCTCCACTATAATCTTCAAACTCATCTTCCTCTTCATCGTCTTCGAACTCGTTGACTTTGTGCCTGGGATTGTTTTCAATCTGGACTCCCTTCATCTTCTTTTGTTGTGTGTCTTTCAGTATCTCACAAGTCCGAATATCATGACCTTTTTCGTTGCATACACTACATGTCCTTGACCTTTTTCCTTTGCGGCTGATCATTTATTCCTTCTTTAATTTAATCCTTTTATGTGAGCCACGACCTTTGTTTCTTATACCAGCTGGCACACGGACAGTAGGATGTGCATTAGTTACTGGTTGTTGATAACCAATCAACTTTGAAAACCGGTCAAACTTTGGATTAAGCTGTTTGGTTATACGACTCTGATAAACTTTTTCTTTAATCTGCTTCATTTGATCCCTGACCAATACAAGTTGATCAAGGTTGGAAATCAAATTGCTAACCAAATATCCCCTGTGTAGATGATTTCGCAAGCAATCCTTTTAGCCTTGTATTGCTCATCCTTAGCATCCACCTTTACATCAAACGTGGCATTTAATTCATTCGGAACCACATCCTTTATCCATCTCTTCATAACATATTTGTTTGGTATTTCTTTAACACCAAACATCTTGAAAAGAAAATAGATGTGTTTACCTAGCAGCCCATACTGTTCAAAACGCAAACAGCTACATTGTGCAGTTACATCATCTTCAAGATTCTTGAAACACACCTACAGAAAACAAAAACAAAAACAAAAACAAAAAAAAATTAAAATCGCATGTATACATGAACAATTTCGCATGTCTAAAAAATCATTTTCTTGAATTAATTTAAAATCGCATGCGTTCATCAAAATCGCATATTGTAAAATCATGTTCTATATTAAATTCGCATGGGGGTTTTCAAAATCGCATGTTTTAATATATATGTTGTATTACCTCTAATAACCCATCTCCGTAAGCTGTAAAGTCTTTCAATGATATCCTTATCTGGGGACCCTCGATTTTGGTGTCCATTGGCAAACATTCAGTAATAGTTCCATATATCTCTGTTTGCATATCGACATATATCTCTATTTGTTGATCGAAGAATATAGACCTGGTGTATATCTTAGCAGCATCTTTTTCCAAAGTAGTTTTGCTCCAATCATCAGGCTCAGTATATCTTGAAATATGATCATTCTTTCTATGATTGAACCTTTGGACATCCATTGCACCGTCAAAATGATTCATAAACTCTACAAGAGTGAGTTGTGAATTAGCCACCTGGCAAAAAAAATGGTTCTCACTCTCTAATCTCGAAGTTGTTCTCATAAGTCCAGACATTGGCTCGTGCCGGTAAAAAGCCGGAATCCACATGGATCTCATCACAAACATATCATCAATCCATATATTTTGTGTAAGACCATACTCAACCATTACCAACTTCCACTGTCTCTCAAATTCTTCTGGCTCCATGGAATCAGTCCATACAATATTGCACATCTTCCTTTTAAAGTCATCATTGTTGCATAACTCGTGTCCAACCTATACCGATAAATGGTTTTCATATCAGCCTGTAAAGAATCTATAGTATAAAAAATGCCAACGAAAGACAATATAGCATAGTATACCTTATCTGCCACTTTTTTCATTATGTGCCACATGCACAATCTGTGTCTGCTGGTAGTAAAAACATCCTCGATAGCCTGTTTCATCGCAGGGTCTTGGTCCGTCACTACAACCTTTGGCTGTCGTCCAAATGACTTTACGAGTGCATTGAGAAGCCATTTATAAGAGTCAATGCTCTCCAATGCCAACAACCCAGCTCCAAGGGTTACATTTTGATAGTGGTTGTCAATTTATAGTGAACGGAACAAACACCATCTTGTACCTGAAATTCAATAAAATTAAAGATTTAGTAACCTGCGAAGTACACATTGTAACATGCAAAACAGACAAAATATGACATGCGAAACAGAC
Source organism: Helianthus tuberosus (assembly GCA_030545235.1). Taxonomy (NCBI): domain Eukaryota; kingdom Viridiplantae; phylum Streptophyta; class Magnoliopsida; order Asterales; family Asteraceae; genus Helianthus; species Helianthus tuberosus. The sequence continues at coordinate 116,902,497 of CM060424.1, forward strand.
AATAAAACATGCGATATATTCAACAAATAATCTTCAATGTATATTAACATGCGATATTGCAAGTTTAAAAAATCATATAACATACGAAAAATATTAAAAACCATTTATGTAAAACTAACTTGTTTGTCTTGAAAGTTGCATCGAACGATATCACATCCCTGAACTCCATAAAGTTACGCTTGCATAACCCATTGGCACAGAACAAACCCGTTCACTGTTTGTCCTCATCAACAGAATATTCAAACGAAAAATCAACTAAATATGTTTTTTTGTCGGTCAACCTATTGATCACCATGTCAGCGTCATATTCTCCTATATAGCTGTTAATTCGAGTCTTAAAGTTTTTGCAATCATCGACCGTGGCGCCAACTTCTCGAAACCACCGTAACATTTCCTCACTATATGAAAAGCTTTGACATGGCCAAGGTTTAGAGTGTCTAGTTCCCATATCATCTCCTCCTGGACATCTGACAATTGCCTGTACGCTGGCAGCATATGAATATCGTGTGGACATACAAACTTATGATTATGGCCATCAACGAATTTCTTGAGTGTATATGATCTACCATCCACTGAGCAAATCATAAGTTGAGCTTTGCACCCATTTCTAATGGTCCCCCTGTTCCTTGATTTGAATGGCTTTTTTTTTTACTTCGAATAAGCATCGTCAATAAACAATGGCTTATGTCCCTCTTTAGAACAAACAAAATACTTAGTTTTGGTTATACCACCACTGTGTACTTCACCACCTTTCCGAGTAGAAAAACCAGCTAACTTAGCATATGTTTGGTAAAACACGTATGCTTGTTCGATAGAGGTAAATTGCATTCCGACCACAGGTGTAGCTGATGGTTCAACCTCCGGAATATAAAGCCTTTCATCTACATAAATCAAAATAAAAAAAAGAAACACATGCGATTTATAGGACTCGTAACATGCGATATATTAAAAACTCCATAATTTCATCATAAGAACAACAAAACGTGCGAATTGTTGGACTCATAACATGTGAAAATGACCATTTTAATAAATATGTTTTACACATGTGATTTATGATATCATAACATGCGAAATCAGCAATTAGAAATAAACATCACATGTGAATTCCCAGACCCAAAACATGCGAATTTATACAATTTGATTTCACATCAATTATCCTCTAAATGAACATTCAAAACCTTTAAATCAGTTATAATAATGCAAAATCATTACTACGGTTAAACAAAACACATCTACGAACAATTTAAAGATCTGAATTAACATAAATTACCATTCGAACACTCATATACACCACTTGTATTTGCATTTGGATTTGGATTTGCAGATTCAGGATTTAAAACATCGTCAATCGTAACTCTCTGATACGCAGATAATTGAACCTGATCACCGACCGACCAAGCGTCTGCAAACTCAACATCTGTGTTTCGTCCGGTGCTGCTCTGTGGATCCATTGAACAAAACAATTGAATCAAACACTAACACAAAACAACGAAAACTGCAATGTATTGTTTGAGAATTATGAAAAATTTGAAACTGATTCGAATCATAATTACCGGGATAGTAGTGTAACGAACTTCTCACTGATTGAATGAATAGACTAATTTGCCCTCAGCTGATTGAATGAATTGTCTGATTTAACCATATGAAAGAAAAACGAATTAGGACACGTGTACGGCCAATGAAGTCGCGTATGTAATGTAGGATAAGGGCATTTGTATCCTACACTTCCTCTCACTCTCTCGCTATATATATATATATATACACACACACCCATGTATGGGTGATTATGTGTGTATTATTTATAAATATTTCTTTGTGTATTTTTAAGTGTATTTGGTGTTTATACTCCTTGGGAGTATTTAGTGTATTTTAAGTTCCTACATATTTACACATGATATACACATAGAACATAATTTTGGTGACCACTAAATATAGATATATTTTTCTCTAAAAATATACATATTTATACTTGTTTTAATTCTTGAAGAAAACTCTATTTCTTATCTTGTGTTTTTGTATAAAAATTATGGGAAAACCTTGTTTAACATAGTCTCCCCTAAAAATGGAGGTTTTCTCATGTTTTAAAACATGTGTTTATTTTCTTTTAATCATCAAAACTCAATCATCAGCCATTTTTGGCAAGTAATGATGACTAATTTCATCATACTTCTTCATGCAATAAACTTGAAGTTCCATGAAAATCTGTAGTAATTTAGATCTACACATTAAACATGTAGATCTAATTAAATCAAGGCTTACTTGTTAACTTTTATAAACTTTGATGAAACTTTAATTTGAAAAATTGTTCATCCACTTGATTAGTAGGTTTAAGAACATAAACATTTCATTTTAAAACCACTTACAAGTTCATGCTCAGGATCTTCAAGTTTAATAACATGTTTCTTCATGGATCTTTCAAGATCCATGCTTACACTTGTTAGATTTAAGCTTCTAACAAGCATACATATGATGGATCTTAACAAAATCACAAGATCAACAAAGACAACTTCATAACATACTTCAAACAACACTAGAAACACTTTATTTTCTTTAGATTATGCTGTTTCTTCACATGTTCATGTTTTAAAGTTAAGCTTTCTTGATGGTTTAACTTGTACACATGAAAGATACTACTAATAAGAAGCAAAATGAAGATGAGAAGGCTTACTACTAGCTCTTGTGGCTAGGGAAGTAGCAAGAAAACAAAGAGGATGAAAATGATGAGAAGAAGGTGGTTAAAAGCTCCACAAAGAGGTCCTTCAACTTCTAGTGCTTGAAGCTTCCTTTGTTAGCCTTGTGACACCCTTGTGTATGCTTGAAATTACTTGGATATGGCTTTAAAATGGAGGTGATGAAGATGATGTTGTGGTCGTGAGGTAGAGAGGAAGAAAGGGTGAAAATGTTGTTTAAATTTTGTGTTGGGACTTGTGAGGATAAGGTGGTTATTATAATCTTCATGCGCCAAACTCTTCCATCATATAACTTCTTTATCCACTAAGCCATCTTTAACATTAAGAGACAACATGGGGCATGTGGGCCCCATGTTTTTTGCCATCCAAGGCTTAGGGGGGGGGGGCAAATATCAAAAATTGAAAGGTGAGGGGTTAAAGGTGTTAGTTAGGGGTTTAATGATGTGTTATATGTGTTTAAGTATTTTGAAGTGTTATATGACCAATACTTGTTTAATAACACAAAAACTATGCTTCTAGTTCATTTTTTGGTGTTTTTGGTAGTGTCCGATTAATTGCTCGGTTGTCGGTTCGTTAAGATACTAACTTGTGTAATTTATAAGGTATGATGTACCTTTTGTGTTATGATTTCAATCCTGACACTTTACAAGTTATTCGGGATGTTTTATACTATTTTCTGTATGTTATTTTAACTTGTAAATGCTGAATCTTGCTAAAATTGCTTAATTTATTATTTATAGTTCGTTTCGGACAGTTTCTAGTGCTTGTTTAAGTTTCCAGAAAGTGTTAACATAAACCCTTGTTCTCCCACTTGGGATTTAATATATTTTTTTATGTCGGACCTACATCTAAGTCCTAAATCTATCGTTTAGTTGAGTACTGAGGCTGTGCTGACACCGCTTGTCTAACCGGTGAGTTTTCTAATTGTTTCGACGCAACACTTAAATTGTTCCACAATGCGATAAATGAAATGTGTAACGTGCATGATTTAAAATGTATGACAAGCAAGCATATAATGTTGACACTAAAACACATAATTGCAGATAATAAATAATTATTAAATAGTACGGAAGTCACCGAATTTCTGCCGTTTGTCACACCCTACGCGTATCACGAGGTTTAAAGTTGAAGGTTGAGCATTAGATTTAAGAGGACAAATATATCAACAATCGCGTGGACCAATCCAAGTAAGCACGAGCTAAAAAGTGTTCCTTAATCAGTTCGAGAATGATTTGATCCCATGGCATTTCCTCCCAATATTATGTTTTTGTCATTATTATTATTATTTTATTATTTTAATCAAAAGGGTTGCTTGGTTGGTTGGATCGTTGATTTTGAGAAAAATGTTTTTTGTCATGAAAAAGTAACATATTAAAATAATAATCTGGCCCACAGTCTCGGATGGGGCCCACTGTTTCGGATAAATCAACACTATCAGGCCCATCCATCTCAGATTATGTCTCGGACCACTGTTCCAAGATGGGCCTGGCCCATGAACCATTGGCCCAATCCGAGATGGCTATTGTCATACCCGCTAAAATCAGTGTTGGGCGTGATCGACCGGTATCTTCATTGCACAGCGGAAGCAAATGATGCTAAGACTTCTAGAAAGCGAATGCCCGCTAAGTACTCGAATCCCCAAGGTTCTCCTGTTGGATCGTCGTATGACCCTAAACAGTCAGTATGAGCAGTTCATCATCAAGTACAAAGGCGGAATCAATGTAAACAATGTCAAAACAGCTTGTTCCTTTCTAATTATCCTTTTATTAATCAATCCTGTGCTTTTACACAATTCAGATGACAAACGGACAGCACCTCGACTCAGAACTAATGACCAGGTTCCGCTCCAAATGAAATCAGCACACTCCTATTTATACTAACCTGATTTCGCTCCAAATGACCATGTCAGTTTCAAGCGAAATCTAATGTATTTGATTTCGCTTGAACTGCACATCTATACTTTCAAGCGAAATCACTCACAATTACATGTAAAACCCTAATTTCAAACCCTGTTGTGTGCTCGTTCAACCTATCTAGACATAAGACTCGATTAAGACGAAGTTAACAAACACTAGATGCACCAACAGACTCCCAGTTGGATGTTGACGAAGTCTTTGGCGTCGAGTCTTTAGTCTTAGTCTCTCTATCCAAATTGTCTTGACATTGTAAAAGCTTCCTTCAATCTTTAATCTTCAAACTCCCCTTTGAATGTTGATCCAGAATTCTGACTCCCCCTTTCGCAGACTCCCCCTCTTGATAAGCTGAGGCTCGAATTCTGGTTCAAACTTTGACATTTTGATGCCATGGGGAACTTTTGTTTCCTGCATAATCTCTACCTCAATATAAGATATATGACAATAACAGTTTCAATTCAAACTTACCATTCACCTTCATTTGTTGTTTTTGTCAGATTTAGAAATCCACTTAAGTATTCAGGTCCAAGTTAATGACCCTGATTACTCAATTAATCTACCAAGTCCAAATTAATGACCTTGGTTGATTAGAAATAAATCACACTGACATTTTAAAACAAACTAGTTCAAACATTTTCTGAAAATTTACAAGTTTCAAACTAATGAACTTGTTTCAACTTTCCAACTTTCACAAACTTATCATGTTAAACTCACAACTCATCCTCCAGTTCAGAAACTTCCTGCATCTGCTTCAAATTGAATCTGAAGATCAACTTTCCACTTTGGTTTGTCGTAAAATAAAGCAGAAATGTAAAATCTTTTTGGATTTTTAATAAAGCTTCTAAACTAGAAATAAAATACAGAAATAAAATGCAGTGAATGTAAACTATTTACAAACATATTTTTGATAAGCGTGTTAGGGAATCATATCAGCTATTCGACAAGTCACAAGTACCGTTAAGCTTCAATTACATACTCAGAATTAAACAATTCGCTTAGATTGTCGATATACTGATCCACTTAAATTTTCACACAATTTTCAATTTGTCCAGGATACGGAATTAGTGTTTTAAAGACTTAAACTCATACGTGTGTCCCACCTCTTGAATATATTCCCGTATCCAAATCCCAATATTCAGTTTTACAGGTGAGTATACCACAGATGATATCTGTAAGGGGTTAAATTGCGAAGAACCATGAGAGATCAGGTCAGAACTTCCGTTCAGCAGAGAGATGACGGCTTCGACTTTGGTGTGTCCACTTTAGAGGATCTTTTTTTTACAACAGCCATGATTAGCATTTTTCAATGTTTTATCATTTTTTAGCTGAGGGCGGTGCTATGTTTCAAGCAATGCAGAGAGTATTATTCGGGGACTAGGCCATTGCTTCCGCATTATCATAAGTCCCGGAATAATACCCCAGATATCACTGAGTATAAAGACCTAGTATCTCAGAAAGAGGGATCCTTCAAACAAGATTTCAGGGGTTACCTATATTGTGACAACTCATAATTCCGAACCTATCTTTGTACCTTGATGTAACGTAAACATTATGTGACTATGTGAATTAGATGATTTAATGGAATGTTATTTTATTGAATGTTATGTGTTATATGTTATGTGAGTGTACGTATTATGTTATGTATTATGTGAACGCACAACACTCACCCGATCGCACAAGCCCACTCGGGTTACACATCTTGCATCTGAACCTAGGGAAGCCCAAGTTGGGTTCGGCCCACTTCATTATATGCGTATACACACAACCTTAGGAGGTTGTTTCTCATTTGTTGCAAAAACATCCACACACAAACCCTAGTTCTCTATTTCTCTCTCTTGTTCGACGGCAACTCTCTTAGCAGAAGCATCACCTCGTGAAGTTCTCTTAATCGAATCACCTTGTGGCCGGTTAGTGTCTATCTATTGATTATATGTTATGTGATTATACATGTTTCATTCGATGATTGTAAATGATATATGATTGATGTTAATGTAAACTGTTAATATTGATGTCTCTAGAATCGGCTCACATGTGTATGATTTCATGTATTAATGGTTGGTGGGTAATGATGTGAGCATAGGATTAAATCGATGTGTATGTAATGTGTGGTCGAATCATTTTCAAGCAAATCACATGAATGTCAGTGCATGTCATCAATCCTTTAATCGGCCAAATCATGATAGTTCATTCAATAGAATTGTTATAAGTTGTCAGAACCACTATCTCGATTCAATAGATTTGTAATAGGATTGATGTTTGGTCAAATAACAACATGAGATCTACCTACATTTGTCGGCCATTTTCTTGGTTTCATTAAATTGATATTTATCCACACTAAGGCAACTAACATTATTACTTTTGATATATTAGAATAAAATTCACACTTGCATGTGAATTGTCAGTGATATGTATAAATTAAATTGAATACAATTTGTGAATTGTCAGCAACATGTGGTCGGCCAATAGATAGATAAGGATTAGGTGTGTGTAACTTGTTAATGTCGTACATGGGTAATTAAATAGGATGAAATCAGCTAAGTGCTCTTTGATCGATGAATTTGTGTTTGGGTCTAATGATTGACTTCAGAATATGGTTGTTATGTGTTATTGATTAATATTTACATAAATGGAAACAATATAACTAATTGCCATAAATTGCGAATATAACTGATTGCATAAATTACGGGAATTAGTTAACCAATCACACAAGTTACTCAATCGCACAAGACAACTGGTCGCACAAGTCTTACCAGTCGCACAAGATAGATTAAATGTTTATTAAATTTGACCTTGTTATTGTTTGGGCTTATTGTGAACTGGGCCGGGTATGTTTTGGATCGCACAACCTGATGTGGGTCGCACAAGATGTGTTGGACGCACAACAGGTTGGGCCGTTGGGTTGTTGGGCTTCAATGGGTGGATCGCACAAGGTTGTTGAACTTGTGCGAGCCCAATCTAATAAATCGTACAAGTATGAGAATGTTAGATACTTGACTGTTACGTGATGCCATGATTAGTATGTGTTCGTGACTTGTTAAACTATGTGTAATCATACGTGCTTTACTTGAACCTAAACCTGACATGTGTGGTAACCATGTTAGGACGTGGTTGACTACTAGCTGCTAGACTTGACCTTTCTGTGTAATCTGCCGAGCAAACCAAGGTGAGTTCACACTTCGTTACAAAGCATGGGATTCCCAGGGGTTGGGAATGGGTTAAGGAATAGGGATTCCTCGTCCTGTTGAGACGTAATCAGGAACATAGATTCCTCGTCCTGTTGAGACGTAATCAGGAACATAGATTCCTCGTCCAGTGTGAGACGGATTTAACTATACTAGACTAGAACTCTATCAACGAAGTCCCTCCTTTTATATCGACTTAATCGCCGAGGCCAATGGCGAACGGGTCATTAGTTAAATAGCGCTATTAGGTTTAACAAACCTCACACCGTGCCGCAGAGGACGGGCGTGGACTAATGGACTATGGCACGTCAGTGATGATAGACACAGACGTTAGGGCACTTAAACATGACGAACGTTAGTAGTCGATGTGGTAACGAGTCTGGTGAATTAAACATGGGGTAGCCCCCACGGCCATAAAGCCGGGCTGGAATAGCCAACGTAAGAACGAGTAACTAATAAACGTTTTTCGAACTATGGGGTAACCCCCACGGCTGGATAGCTGGTAAAGAACAAACTGTGTTTTCGGAATAACTATAACTGGACAACCAACGTGAACTCACTCAACTTGTTGTTGACTCGTTACTACATGCTTTGCAGGTCTATAGGTACTTAGCTGGAGCTTGCACAAGGAAGAGTCGTTGTGGGACATGGACAGCTGTGTGCCATGTTAAACATTTGGATATTTGAACTTTGGATTTGGTTTTAAACATTATGCTTCCGCTCATAACTTAAACTATGTTTGTTTTGGACACTAATCGTGTTGGTTGGACTTTTACAATTAATTATTTACTTGTTCGATATGATTAGTGGTTTGATCCTGGTCAGTCACGTCTCCAAGCGGTGATACTCCGCATGTGGATTTTGGGGGTGTGACAGATTGGTATCAGAGCCATTGGTTATAGAGAACTTGGTTTTAATAAAGGAAAACGTTTTTGTTAAAACCAGACTATAACCTGTACAGTGCTCTACGATCCACAACGACGCTTCACTCCACGTGCAAGGCTCGACATTCTAGGTGATATGGTTTACGTTTTATATTGCCTACTTGCTAGATTGCATAGAACTTTGCTTATTGTATGCTTAGATGAACGTAGCAACTATAGTTTGAAAACACATTTGTGCTTGCTCCCTACTGTCACTCCACACTTACACACATTCGCGACACCTTTCCTACTTGTGTTTCCTTCAATGTGAGATCATGAGGGAACGTGTGAACCTAACTCAAGCCAGCTGACGGCTCTTATCAACGAACAAGTTACGGCAGCACTCGCGGCCGCTCAGGCAGGAGGTATAACCTGCTATTACGAACTTACCCTAGGATGTTAGATCCTACTCTCATGATCCAGCTTACCCTAGGATGTTAGATCCTACTCTCATGATCCAGCTCTCGCGCTTAATCCGGTCTTTATTCCTCGCGTAACAAGGTTAGAACGCTCAGCCGCCTGTATGCACATTCAAGACGTACATGGACTGTCGTCCTAATACTTTCAGTGGCACTAAAGGAGCTGTTGGACTCCTCCATTGGTTTGAAAAGCTCGAGTTTGTCTTAGAGACGTGTGAATGCCTTGAGGCTCATAGGGTGAATTACGCCACTGGTACTCTCGAAGACACTACACTAACTCGGCGGAACGCGCAAGATTAGATGCTGGGGCTGGCGGCTGCTAATGCCACCCCATGGAATGATTCTTAAGGAACTGATCCAAACGTGAATGCCGTAGTCGAGATGACATCCGCAAACTGGAAGTGGAGTTCTTAAACCAGAAGATGACAAGGTCAGAGATAGAAGCGTACACGAAACGATCCAACGAACTGACAGTGTTATGTCCAACAATGGTGGATCCTCTCATCAAGCGCATTGAGTTGTACCTCAAAGGCTTAGTACCAGAGATTCAAAGTCATGAGACATAGGCCAACCTTGCAACCATTCAGGATATTACTCGTCTTGCTCAACGTCTCTCAGATCAGGCGATAGGACAGAACAAACTGCCGAAGCGTATTAATGCTGCTACAACTACTTCGGATGCTCCCAGTGACAACAAACGCAAGTGGAATGGAAATTTGAGCAAAGGTCCCACTTTGGTTCAGTATCAGTCACAGCACAGGAGCCTCAGTCAGCAGTCTTTTGGTAATCGAAGTCAGGGTGGATACAGGGGAAACCACCCTAAGTGCAATCGATGTAATTTGCACCACAGCGGGCAATGCAACAAAGATCGTTGTCAGAGATGCAACAAGCTTGGTCATGGAGCCAAAGATTTTAGAATCTCACATCCTGCAAACAAGAACCGACAATAGCAGCCACAAGCTCCACATAATCAGCAGCAACAGCAGGATAACAAGGGATGTTATCAGTGTGGTGCTAAAGAATCATTTCATGAGACGCTACCCACGACTGAACCAGAATCAGAATCAGAACCGCAACCAAGGAAACGGGAATAATAATGGAGGCAGCAACGGGAGTAATGACGACGGCAATGGTGCCAGGGGTCGAGTGTTCGTGATTGGTCAGGGTAATGCTTGGAATGACCCCAACGTTGTGATGGTTTCGACATCGTTATTGGTATGGATTGGCTACCTCAATATCGAGCAGAGGTTCTCTGCAATGAGAAGGTCGTTCGTGTTTCTCGAACAGGTGATGAACCTCTTACGATTCGTGGCGGCAAGAGTGGTGCTGTGGTGAGCATCATCTCTTTCCTTAAGGCCCAGGAATGTTGGAGAAATGGCCACACTGCCTTTTTGGCTCTTGTTACCGACACCTCGAAGAAAGAGAAAAAGATAGAAGACTTTCCTATTGTACGTGTTTATCCTGAGGTATTTCCTGAGGAACTACCTGGCCTCCCGCCTCATCGCCAGGTCGAGTTCCAGATCGAGCTAGCTCCTGGAGCAGCACCCATAGCTCGTGCACCGTATCGCTTAGCTCCATCAGAGTTGAAAGAGCTATCTACGCAACTACAAGAACTCTTAGATAAGGGTTTTATTCGTCCTAGCTCTTCGCCCTGGGGAGCTCCAGTACTATTTGTGAAGAAGAAAGACGGTACATTCAGAATGTGCATCGACTACCGTGAACTGAACAAGGTGACTGTGAAGAACCGCTACCCTCTTCCACGCATTGACGATTTGTTCGACCAGCTGCAAGGGTCGAGCTACTATTCAAAGATCGATTTGAGATCAGGATATCACCAGCCGAGAGTCCGAGAAGAGGACGTCTCTAAAACAGCCTTTAGAACCCGTTATGGACACCATGAGTTTTTGGTCATGCCTTTTGGGATGACAAACGCACCGGCGGTCTTTATGGACTTGATGAATCGAGTGTGCAAACCTTACTTAAACAAATTCGTTGTTGTCTTCATCGATGACATCCTGATCTATTCGAAGAGTCAGGAGGAACACAAGCAACATTTACGACTTATTTTGGAACTCCTACGAAAAGAACAGCTGTACGCCAAGTTTTCCAAATGTGACTTCTGGCTTCGAGAAGTCCATTTTTTTAGGCCATGTAGTGAACAAGGATGGAATTCACGTTGATCCATCCAAGGTAGAGTCAATCAAGAGCTGGCCTGCACCTCGTACACCTACGGAAATTCGCCAATTCTTGGGATTGGCAGGTTATTACAGGAGATTTATCAAGGATTATTCTAGTATTGCTCAGCCTCTTACTTCACTAACGCAGAAGGGCGTTGTTTATCGTTGGGGAAACGCTCAGGAGTTAGCGTTTCAGCACTTAGAGGATAGACTTTGCAGTGCACCTATCCTTTCATTGCCAGAGGGCACAGACAACTTCGTGGTCTACTGCGACGTATCTATTCAGGGTCTTGGTTGTGTTTTGATGCAGCGGGATAAAGTTATAGCATACGCTTCACGCCAACTCAAGGTTCATGAGAAGAACTACACTACACACGACCTAGAGCTGGGAGCGGTTATTTTTGCGCTTAAGATATGGCGACACTACTTTTATGGCACCAAGTGTGCTATCTACACTAATCACAGGAGCCTCGAGCACATCTTCAAACAGAAGGAACTCAATATGCGACAGCGACGATGGGTCGAGCTACTGAACGACTACGAATGCTCGATCAGGTACCACCCAGGCAAAGCCAATGTTGTGGCTGACGCCCTCAGTCGAAAGGACACTGCGCCTAAGCGCGTACGAGCTTTACAACTTACTATACAGTCTAACATTCCTTCTCAAATACGAAATGCTCAGGTAGAAGCATTGAAACCAGAGAATGTCAGGGCTAAAGCCCTACGCGGCTCAAGGCAACGCTTAGAACAGAAGGAAGACGGTGCTTACTACGTAACAGGACGCATTTGGGTCCCACTTTATGGCAACCTACGAGAGCTTGTGATGGATGAGGCACACAAGTCTCGCTACTCAGTGCACCCTGGTTCGGATAAAATATACCACGATATCAAAACTACATACTGGTAGCCTAGCATGAAGGCCCACATAGCAACCTACGTTAACAAGTGCTTGACTTGTGCGAGAGTAAAGGCGGAATACCAGAAACCTTCAGGCCCACTTCAACAACCAGAGATACCACAATGGAAATGGGATCAAATTTCCATGGATTTTGTTACTGGCCTGCCTGGATCTCAACGTGGTAATGATACTATTTGGGTGATCGTGGATCGACTCACAAAGTCTGCACACTTCTTGGCTATTAAGGAAACGGATAAGTTCTCCACACTAGCAGACGTATATCTTAAGGAAGTTGTTTCGAGGCACGGAGTGCCCATCTCTATTATCTCGGATCGAGATGCACGTTTTACATCAGAACTGTGGCAAGCAATGCACAAGTCCTTTGGCTCAAGGTTAGATATGAGCACAACTTATCACCCGCAAACGGATGGGCAGTCGGAACGCACCATCCATACCCTCGAAGACATGCTTAGGGCATGTGTAATTGACTTTGGCAACGGCTGGGAAAAGCATCTGCCACTTGTGGAGTTTTCGTACAACAATAGCTACCACACCAGCATTAAAGCTGCTCCGTTTGAGGCATTGTACGGGCGTAAATGCCGGTCACCTCTTTGTTGGGCAGAGGTGGGGGATAGTCAGATTACTGGTCCAGAACATGTGGTGGACACAACAGAGAAAATTGCTCAGATACGACAACGAATGGCGGCGGCTCGTGACCGTCAGAAAGTCTACGCCGATAAAGCAGAAAACCATTAGAGCTCCAGGTTGGGGAGCGTGTACTACTCAAGGTTTCACCCTGGAAGGGTGTGGTTCATTTTGGTAAACGGGGCAAACTTAACCCACGATACGTTGGACCTTTCGAAGTCATTGAGAAAACAGGCAAGGTGACCTACAGACTGAACTTACCAGCAGAACTCAGTGCAGTTCACGACGTTTTCCATGTGTCAAATCTGAAGAAGTGTCTGTCAGATGAGACCCACGTAGTTCCTTTGAAGGAGCTCACGATCGACGAGCAGTTACGATTCGTCAAGGAACCTGTTGAAATCACGGACCGGGATGTTAAGGTCCTCAAGCGTACTAGAATACCTCTCGTTCGAGTTCATTGGAACTCACGTCGCGGCACAGAGTTCACCTGGGAATGCGAAGATCAGATGAAACAAAAGTATCCCCAACTGTTCGCAACCGGTACAACCACTACTGAGGCTGAAGCTACGGAATTTCGGGACGAAATTCCAGATCAACGGGGGGAGGATGTGACACCCCAGGAAAACCAGGAAAACCACGCAACTTAACTAGCTTCCTCAGTGAGTACGTGCTAAATTTCGGGACGAAATTTCTTTCAACTTGGGGATAATGTGACAACTCATAATTCCGAACCTATCTTTGTACCTTGATGTAACGTAAACATTATGTGACTATGTGAATTAGATGATTTAATGGAATGTTATTTTATTGAATGTTATGTGTTATATGTTATGTGAGTGTACGTATTATGTTATGTATTATGTGAACGCACAACACTCACCCGATCGCACAAGCCCACTCGGGTTACACATCTTGCATCTGAACCTAGGGCAGCCCAAGTTGGGTTCGGCCCACTTCATTATATGCGTATACACACAACCTTAGGAGGTTGTTTCTCATTTGTTGCAAAAACATCCACACACAAACCCTAGTTCTCTATTTCTCTCTCTTGCTCGACGGCAACTCTCTTAGCAGAAGCATCACCTCGTGAAGTTCTCTTAATCGAATCACCTTGTGGCCGGTTAGTGTCTATCTATTGATTATATGTTATGTGATTATACATGTTTCATTCGATGATTGTAAATGATATATGATTGATGTTAATGTAAACTGTTAATATTGATGTCTCTAGAATCGGCTCACATGTGTATGATTTCATGTATTAATGGTTGGTGGGTAATGATGTGAGCATAGGATTAAATCGATGTGTATGTAATGTGTGGTCGAATCATTTTCAAGCAAATCACATGAATGTCAGTGCATGTCATCAATCCTTTAATCGGCCAAATCATGATAGTTCATTCAATAGAATTGTTATAAGTTGTCAGAACCACTATCTCGATTCAATAGATTTGTAATAGGATTGATGTTTGGTCAAATAACAACATGAGATCTACCTACATTTGTCGGCCATTTTCTTGGTTTCATTAAATTGATATTTATCCACACTAAGGCAACTAACATTATTACTTTTGATATATTAGAATAAAATTCACACTTGCATGTGAATTGTCAGTGATATGTATAAATTAAATTGAATACAATTTGTGAATTGTCAGCAACATGTGGTCGGCCAATAGATAGATAAGGATTAGGTGTGTGTAACTTGTTAATGTCGTACATGGGTAATTAAATAGGATGAAATCAGCTAAGTGCTCTTTGATCGATGAATTTGTGTTTGGGTCTAATGATTGACTTCAGAATATGGTTGTTATGTGTTATTGATTAATATTTACATAAATGGAAACAATATAACTAATTGCCATAAATTGCGAATATAACTGATTGCATAAATTACGGGAATTAGTTAACCAATCACACAAGTTACTCAATCGCACAAGACAACTGGTCGCACAAGTCTTACCAGTCGCACAAGATAGATTAAATGTTTATTAAATTTGACCTTGTTATTGTTTGGGCTTATTGTGAACTGGGCCGGGTATGTTTTGGATCGCACAACCTGATGTGGGTCGCACAAGATGTGTTGGACGCACAACAGGTTGGGCCGTTGGGTTGTTGGGCTTCAATGGGTGGATCGCACAAGGTTGTTGAACTTGTGCGAGCCCAATCTAATAAATCGTACAAGTATGAGAATGTTAGATACTTGACTGTTACGTGATGCCATGATTAGTATGTGTTCGTGACTTGTTAAACTATGTGTAATCATACGTGCTTTACTTGAACCTAAACCTGACATGTGTGGTAACCATGTTAGGACGTGGTTGACTACTAGCTGCTAGACTTGACCTTTCTGTGTAATCTGCCGAGCAAACCAAGGTGAGTTCACACTTCGTTACAAAGCATGGGATTCCCAGGGGTTGGGAATGGGTTAAGGAATAGGGATTCCTCGTCCTGTTGAGACGTAATCAGGAACATAGATTCCTCGTCCTGTTGAGACGTAATCAGGAACATAGATTCCTCGTCCAGTGTGAGACGGATTTAACTATACTAGACTAGAACTCTATCAACGAAGTCCCTCCTTTTATATCGACTTAATCGCCGAGGCCAATGGCGAACGGGTCATTAGTTAAATAGCGCTATTAGGTTTAACAAACCTCACACCGTGCCGCAGAGGACGGGCGTGGACTAATGGACTATGGCACGTCAGTGATGATAGACACAGACGTTAGGGCACTTAAACATGACGAACGTTAGTAGTCGATGTGGTAACGAGTCTGGTGAATTAAACATGGGGTAGCCCCCACGGCCATAAAGCCGGGCTGGAATAGCCAACGTAAGAACGAGTAACTAATAAACGTTTTTCGAACTATGGGGTAACCCCCACGGCTGGATAGCTGGTAAAGAACAAACTGTGTTTTCGGAATAACTATAACTGGACAACCAACGTGAACTCACTCAACTTGTTGTTGACTCGTTACTACATGCTTTGCAGGTCTATAGGTACTTAGCTGGAGCTTGCACAAGGAAGAGTCGTTGTGGGACATGGACAGCTGTGTGCCATGTTAAACATTTGGATATTTGAACTTTGGATTTGGTTTTAAACATTATGCTTCCGCTCATAACTTAAACTATGTTTGTTTTGGACACTAATCGTGTTGGTTGGACTTTTACAATTAATTATTTACTTGTTCGATATGATTAGTGGTTTGATCCTGGTCAGTCACGTCTCCAAGCGGTGATACTCCGCATGTGGATTTTGGGGGTGTGACATATATATCCAAGTAGTATTCCCCACGAAATAAGCAAGTAAGGATTTTAGGTTTATATCCCGAACAAATCTACTAAATGTGCAAAAACCTATCGGCACATCATCAGCGAGACTGTTTAACGCTTTTTAAACTTTCCATTTCTTTAGCATACTGTAACTGTCTGTAGGATCGTTTTCAGACCCGAACGAGTCAAGTAGAAGAGTTTTACTCAGAATGAAAGGCGGAAACAGACATTCTGAGGTCAATTCAGCAAGATAATCACTTAAAACTGTCGTATTATTGATTAGATGACGTTATACAGCGAGACGACACTTCGGCAGCACTTCGTTGCACAACCGGAAAACTGTTGCATCTGATTTCGCTTGACATCTATTTATAGAGTCTTGATTTCGCTTGAATGTGACAAGATATCAGTTTAAGCGAAATTAATAAGTTGATTTCGCTTGAAACTGTCCAAATCACTTTCAAGCGGAATCATCTACTTCAAGCGAAATCACATCTATCAAACCCTAAAATCTCATATTTTCTCGTATAACGCACCCAGATCTATCATTCTATGTACAAGACTCGATACAAGACGAAGTCGACAGACGCATGCACCAACAGACTCCCCCTCGAATGTTGATGAGTCTTAAAGTGTCGAGTCTTCGCATCTTCAGTCTTTATCAGTCCTCTCGAACTCTTTTGAAGTATCTGACGCTGTAAGTATCCTCAAATCCTATCTTCTCTTGATCTCCAGGATCTCTGGCTCTTACATCTTTTCTTCAGCACCAACAAATTCCTCTCCTGAAATATTTAAAATTCCAGGATCAAAGTCTGGCTCTCGAGCTTTCTAATTCTCTTGATCAGATCTCTTGATTCCTTAAGTTTATCAGCATTAGCAGTACCAGAATAATAACCTGGCTCAATTCTAGCTCAGGATCGAAACCTGGCTTACCTGCACAAACTCTACCTCACAATAAATTTTACAAATTTATAACATTTATACACTGATTATCACTTG
The DNA here is from genome assembly GCA_030545235.1 of Helianthus tuberosus. Taxonomy (NCBI): domain Eukaryota; kingdom Viridiplantae; phylum Streptophyta; class Magnoliopsida; order Asterales; family Asteraceae; genus Helianthus; species Helianthus tuberosus. The sequence continues at coordinate 116,919,616 of CM060424.1, forward strand.
TAGAGCAAATCTTAACATGATCTAACATTTAGAATCTCTGATGAACCATTTGCAGGAAAAACTTTTTATCTTTTCAAAGATTTTTCTCATTTTGTTTCAAACAGACTCCTCCTCACTAAATGCTCAACTCTTTTCCAAACCAGTTGTCCTCATGTTCAGCACTCGGAATTTTGAAAATCAGTTCTCCAACACCAGTTGTCGAAAATCTTTTTGACTTTTACAAAATTTATGCTAAAACACACCGAAAATATTTTAGTATTTTGTAATGAAATGAAATGCAGTAAAGAAATATTTACAAACAATATTTTTGTGAGTTTGTGTAAGAGGATCATATCAGTTTATAAGACAAATCACCAACATCGTTAAGCTTTAAACATTTTAAGCTCTAAACGATTCACTTAGATTGTCAGTATACTAGTCCACTTAAATTTTCACACAAAGTTCAACTGATTCGAGATATGATGTTAATGTTTTAAGCACTTAAACTTAATCATGTGTCCCACCTCAGAATATACTCCCATATCCAGATCCCAATATTCAGTCTTACAGGTGAATATACCACAGATGATATCTGTAAGGGGTTAAATTGCTAAAACCGTGAGAGCTCAGGTCAGAACTTCCGTTCAGCAGAGAGATGACGGCTTCGACTTTTGGTATGTCCCCTTTAGAGGATCTTTTTTACAACATCATTGATTAGCAATTTTATTGTCTCATCATTTTTGCTGGGGGCGGCGATATATTTCAAGCAAGCAGTAAAGTATTCTCTGGGGACTAGGCCATTGCTTACGCATTATCAGAAGTCCCGGGATAATACCCCAGATATCACTGAGCATAAAGACCTACTATCTCAGAAAGAGGGACCTTTCAAACAAGATTTCGGGGGTTACCCATATATCCGAGAGATGTTTCCCCACGATATAAGCAAGTTTGAATTTAGGTTTATATCTCGTCACAATCTACTAAATGTGTAAAAACCTACTGGCATATCATCAGTGAGACCGTTTATCACATTTGACTTTCCAATTCTTTAGCATGTTGTGATAGTCCACTGATGTACTATCATTTCCTCTTCTTTGACACAAAACTTTTTTGAATTTTATCATATTTTTTTCTTTTTCAAATTTTCAAAATGTTTTTGGATTTTCAGAAATTTCTTACTCCCCCTAAAATGCAAACACATTTAAAGAAATTTGAAAACAAATTGTACAAATAAATTTGACAACCGATATCGAATCACTTCAAATCGCCATCCACTTGACATAAATAATCAAAACTCCCCCTCTCAACAAAACATTTTCCCATTGTGATTTCAAAACACTTAAGTTTGTTTTAATCAAATGGTTTTTCCGTAAAATTAGTTTTATTGATTTTCAAACCAGTTGTAGGTTAGGGGATAAACTCATCATTTTGTCTTTCAACCACTTGTAGATATGGTCCAATCAAGTTCAACCTAATGACCTTGATTAACCACTTGTAGGAAAAACAAGTACAACTTAATGTCCTTGATTTACCACTTGTAAGTGAAAACCTTCATTAACCAATTGTATGTTCACTTCTCCAATCATAACCACTTGAAAAATATAACAATTTAAAGTATCACCTGTACTTTACCATCTTTACCACTTTTTAAAATTACCAACCAAGAAAGATGAATGCCGATTCCTGCTCCACTCTTACCAACCTGGGAGCTCCGGCAAGTCCAGAGACTTACTGTTTGTAATATTTACCATCCCAGTCACAAACCAGGGATGGTTCAACTTTATCTTTCTTCGTGTTCTTCTCGTAAAACTCCTTCACTCCTTTGACCTTCCTGTCAACCATTTTTCCAAAAATATTATGGACTTTGGAGTTAAAAGCTTTTTCAATATCAAATTCTTTCTTTTCAGAGAAGAATTGATTTGAAATATCAACTTTTCCAACTTTCTTTTTAAAATTTTCAGCCCGAAGTGGTGGAAAATTCACATCATCCACAGTCGGCACTGATTTTTCACTTTTAGTCTCAACCTGTGGCTCATCTGAATTTGTGAAATCAGATTCATCGCCAGAAGATAGCTCCTCTGATTTTGAAGAATCAGAATCATTGCTTGAACTATCATTAGACTTCTTAACAACCCATTTTTGGTTGTCAAGATTTCCTCTTTTCTTGTAAAACCTGTTTGAACATTCACCAATTTCAAATTTTGAATCTTTGAAAAGTTTGGTTCTATCAATTGGTGGTTCAAACACAACTTCTTTATCTTTCAGTTTACGAGAAACTCCCTGTTTTGTTTTTATTGCCTTTAAACAATCTCTGGCAATATGTCCAACAGTGTTGCATTGGAAACAGGTTCTCGTTTCTTTCATCTGACCCGCAGTCTTCATCTCTTCTTGCTTCTTTGTAAGGAATTCGCTGTTCGGCTGCTTTCTGAATAAACTTTCTTTCTCTTCTTCGGTAGTAGTACCTGAAACAAATGTCATTTTTGATTTAAAATCTATAACATATTTTTCATTTTTCTATTTTTCTGATGGAGTAAATCCAAGACCTTTCTTTTTGAAATTACCGTTATGGTTTGGTTTCTTTTGATAACCAGAACCAGAACTTTAACCCTTTTTCTTGTTTTTTCTTTGTTGTACTCTTGAGGTGTACTTTTTAGTTTTATCATTAAGATTTACATATTTTATTTCAGAAATATTAATTTCTGAAAGTTTGAAAACCTTTTTGATCATATCAGGTTTGACACCTCTTATTGGAAATTCCTCATCAAAATATAATTTGTCAGAATCATTCAAAGGATACGCAACTTTAAATTTTTCGTCATTCAAATTAGACTTTGATAACAGGAATTCTTTATTGTAAACCCTTTTGCCCTGTTTGTCGGATTGACTCTGAATGCTGGACTCAGACTTTGACTCTGACATAGACTCCGACTTTAACTCCTCGGATTCATCTTTATCCAACACCTGATCGACCACTTTCTTTATTAACTCGGACTCATGATCAGTGTTAGATGATGTAAACGTGACATCAATATTATCTGGCAATTTAACTGTAGACTCCGACTCCCACTGTAAATTTGTTGCCTTTTCGACTCTTTCTGAATTTGGATTTCTAGGAGAATATCCATTTTCAAGCGGGGGTGGACACTTGTTGTAATTTGCACCTTGTTTCTTACCAGATGTCTTTTCTTTAGTATCATTCTTCTTTTCTTTCTTCACATGAGTCTTTTCTTCAGAAACTTTTTGTTCTTCAGTTACTTCATCATCTTTAAATGCCTTCATGCTCTCAACAGTTGGATAAATCCTGTCAATGACATAAGAAGTACATGAGTAACTTTTCAACAAACGATTAACTCTTTCAGTTTCAATTCTTTGAGTTTCAAGTTTCTGTTCTAGCACATCACACTTCTCAATGTAATTGTTCACAACTTTCTGCTTTATCATGAAAGCTCCTTGAAGTGTCTTCATGGCCGTTGCTTGTTCTTCACTTATTTGGTTGTACTGGTTCATGGCCTTGTTCAGAACATCATAAGATTCTTTTAAACTGTTCAAGTTATAAATCAATGTGTTGTTCTGCTTCTTTATTGCCTCATAATTTTCACAAATCACTGGACTCTTCTTTGCATCAACTCCTTCATCAACTTTGAACTTTGGAACTTCAACCATTTTCCTTACTACTGGAACAGCTTCATCATCACTACTGACCAGTGTTTTGATCTTTTTCTTTTTCTTTTTGGCTTTTTCATCTTCACTATCACTTTCTGCCATCATTTTGAAATGAGCTGCCAAACTTCTTGCATGATACTCTCTGACATCATCACTATCTTCTTCAACTCGAGCAACATACGCTTTGTGATTTGAATCTTTGTTTGGATCATAATCATCCCAGTTGAAATTTGCCCAGCTAAAACCTTCAGGCAACTTTTCATCATCTTGGTTTATCAGGCATGCTTTGTTATCAGCTGAAATATATTTGTCCCAACTGAAACCTTTTGTTGGCTCTGTGTCATCCTGATTCACCATACAAGCTCTCTTTGAAGATTCTTCAATCACTTTTCTACCATGTGCCACTTGCGGTTCTTGTTGTTGTTGAGCAACTTGATGATAGATAGCCTTCCGATAGTAATCATTGTTGTTGTTGAACGGATTTTGAGCTCCACTTGCTTCGCGGTTTTTGCACTCCCTCTTGAAGTGTCCTTTTTCCCTGCAACGAAAAGAAGTGACTTTAGATTTATCAAAACCAAAAGTAGAAATATTAGCTTCTCGTAAATCATCTCTTCCTGTGATCTGCTTAAATTTCTCAGCTCGTCTCAACACACTTGCCAAACACCATTTAATATCCATCTGTTCCATCTCTTCAGCATCAATCTGATCATAATCCTCTTTTGTAAGCATTGGATTTCTGATCCGACCTACAACAAAACTACCATAAGACTCCAACACAGTTCCCAACAAAGACATGTGACTCTTAGCTATTTCTGCTGAATAATCTTCATCATTCTCCAGATTCAGTACAATGTTGCATTGTAGCTTTTTGCCATTCTTTGTTGTTGAAATGTTCGGATCAAATGATGGATATGATGAAAAACTTGTGTTGCTGTTTGATCCTTTTGAAGAACCTTCCGATGAATTCTTTGCATTGAATGCAGTTTGAATCTTAGGTGACATGTTGGTGGATTTATCACTGACTCCACCTTTGTAATAAAGTCCGATATCTTGTTCACCGTTAAAATCTTTCATTCTTGAAATCTTTCTCTGTTCCATCTCCTGAGCCTCAATCTTTTCAATGAACTTGCTTATTGTCAGATTGTTAAAACCTTTCTTGTTCCTCAACATCATGAGATATGTGCCCCAAGTCTCATATGGCAACGCATCAGAGAGTTTTTCAATTAACTCTTCATTATTTTTCTCGATGCTCAATCTCTTCATGTTGGCTAACAAATTGCAGTATCGTTCAATGATTTGCTTTGTACTTTCATTCTTCAATCCACGAAACAGATCAAACTCTTTCTTTAGAAGTGACTTCTTGTTTTTAACCATTTCTTCGCTTCCATGAAACTTCGATCTTAATGCTTTCCAAATCGAATATGAGTTCCATTATGTTGCAATAACACCAAGATATCTTCTTTCACAGCTTGTTGTAGAAGACTTAGCATCATTTTTTCATCTTTGTATTTCTTTCTAGCATCTGCACTTAGATCTTTAATTGGAACAATCTCTTCGTCATCATTCATTGGTCTAATGTATTTTGTCTCGACACATTCCCAAGCATCCAGATAATTGGCTTGTACCCAGTTTTCAAACCGTCCTTCCCAACCCTTATACTCCTCGATGTTCATGAGTTTAGGCAGTTTTTGCATCATCCCTGTCTCATTTTCCAACATAGTGTTCTGTGCCAAAGTGATCGGGGTAACCGGTGTAGCGAATGCGTTAAAAAATTCCTCGTCCATATTTCGGATTTTCAAAGTTCACAAAAATGAATGTTCAAGCGAAATCACAGTTCTCAAGCGAAATCCCTGTTCAAGAGAGATAACCCAGTTCAAGCGAAATACCCTATTTCGCTTGAAGAAACACACATTCAAACGGGATTAGACTCTTGAAGCGAAATCAGGGATTCAAGCTGAATCACTGAAGTGAAATACCACCTAGAAACTGAATCAGTATTGTTCAAGCGGAAACAACAGAGTCGTTCAAGCGAAATACCGATTTTCAAGCGAAATAAGAGACTGGTTTCACTTAAAGAGCTGTTGACGTCATCATCTCGCGCATCTTTTCAAGCGAAATTAAGAAATTTCTTAGTTTTAGACCGAATTTGATTCTGAAACTTTCTAGGGTTTGTTAAAACACTAATGCGCACAAGATGTGTGAAAATCATGACATTTTGACCGTGAAAAATTTTGAATTTTGAAAAAGAAGGTGTAGAAATCAGAAATTTCGACTGAATTTGTAAGAACTCTTCTTCCTGAGCTCTGATACCACTTGTAGGATCATTTTCAGACCCGAACGAGTCAATCGGAAGAGTTTTACTCAGAATGAAAGGCGGAAACAGACATTCTGAGGTCAATTCAGCAAGATAATCACTTAAAACTGTCGTATTATTGATTAGATGACGTTATACAGCGAGACGACACTTAGGCAGCACTTCGTTGCACAACCGGAAAACTGTTGCATCTGATTTCGCTTGACATCTATTTATAGAGTCTTGATTTCACTTGAATGTGACAAGATATCAGTTCAAGCGAAATTACTTAAGTTGATTTCGCTTGAAACTGTCCAAATCACTTTCAAGCGGAATCATCTACTTCAAGCGAAATCACATCTATCAAACCCTAAAATCTCATATTTTCTCGTATAACTCACCCAGATCTATCATTCTATGTACAAGACTCGATACAAGACGAAGTTGACAGACGCATGCACCAACACTGTCAAGCTAATGTACTATCATTTTCCCTTTTTACACAAGCTCTTTTCTGGTTTTCTATTGTTTTTGGATTTTAAAAATATCTTATGTTTTTGGATTTTTTAAATTTTTACTGTTTTTGTATTTTCTGAAAATATTACCCTACTCCCCCTAAATACCAAAACAAGTAAAAAATCGATAAACCATTGCAGATTGCTTCTCAACATCATCATCTACAATAGTACCTTCATCAACGCCAAGAATCTCTTCCAACACCGATAAAAGCTTCATACTGTTCAATTTTAGCAAATATTGAAAACGAGTTTTATCAAATGCTTTGGTATGTAAATCAGCTTTTTGTTTGTCAGTGTGGATTTTCTCAATTCGTATCAACTTCTTCTCGAAACAATCTCGGATGAAGTGATGTCGAATTTCAATGTGTTTGGTTTTAGCGTGATGAACATGATTTTTCATAATGTTAATCGCTGCCTCATTATCAACAAATATAGGGGTGTTTAGAAATTACAAACCGTAGTCGCGCATCTGTTGTTGGATCCACAAGATCTGAGAGCAGCAACTGCTAGCAGATACATACTCCGCTTCACATGTGGATAAAGCCATAGAGGTCTGCTTTTTGCATTGCCAGGTGACCAATCGTGATCCAAAGAACTGGCACCCCGCTGTTGTTGATTTAGCGTTAACTTTGCAGCATCCGAAATCCGAATCGGAATAACCTTCGAGCATAAATTCGCCATCTTTTGGATACCACAACCCCAACGATGGAGTTCCTTTAAGGTAGCGTAATATCCTTTTAACAATAACCATGTGCGAAGCTCTTGGATTAGATTGAAATCTTGCTGCGAGGTAGGTTGGATACATAATATCGGGTCTTGAAGCTGTCAAGTACATCAGCGATCCGATCATGGAACGATACAACGTTTCATCTACCTTCTCTCAGGTGAGATCAGGGTTTATCCCATGATTCGTTGCTAATGGGGTGGTAGCTGGAGTAGAACCTGACATCCCAAATTTCTCCAAGATATCATGAACATACTTGGTTTGATGTATGAAAATTCCTTTGGGTAGTTGATCAACCTGCAGTCCCAAAAAGAATTTCATCTCACCCATCGATGACATTTCAAATTTTTGCTTCATAACTTGTTCAAAATCTTTGCACAAATTTTCATTTGTTGACCCAAATATAATCTCGTCCACGTATATTTGAACTATCAGAAGATGTCCGTCGACCTCTTTGGTGAAAAGAGTGGCATCCACTTTTCCACGGATGAAGCTGTTGGCTAACAGGTGTTGAGACAATGTCTCGTACCAGGTTCTCGGGGCCTGGTGTAAACCATACAGCGCTTTATCTAGCAAGTAGACCTTGTCTTTGTAGATTGGATCGGTGAAGCCCGGTGGCTATCCGATATATACCTCCTCTTTTACCTTCCCATAGAGAAATGCAGATTTAACATCTAACTGATATACTTTGAAATTTTTCCAAGATGCAAATGCCAGGAAGATTCTGATAGCTTCTAGTCTAGCAACCGGAGCATATACTTCAGTGAAATCTATCCCCTCTTGCTGACTGAAACCCTGGACTACGAGTCGAGCTTTGTTATGAATAATAACCCCTCTATCGTCTCTCTTACACTTGAACACCCACTTGGTTTTTATCTTCCTCTGACCATCAGGCAAGTCTACTAACTTCCACACTCCTAACTTCTCAAACTGACCCAACTCTTCTTGCATTGCATTTACCCAAGAATCTTCAGTTAGCGCCTCTTTGTATGTTCGCGGTTCGATCTGCGAAATAAAACAACTAAGTGAAAACTCAGTTTGTAAAGGAGCTACTGTAGAATAAAAACAAGTAAGGCCTTGGTCAATTTGACGTCTAGTGCGAACGCCTGATGCAATTCTCCAATAATCAGCTCCTCTGGATGGTATGAAAGAGTTCTTGGCATCACCTCGCCTAAAATATCTACCTCACCTTCCAGATTAGTAACATTCTGATTTGCACCTTGTTCACCGACTGGGTTTGTTTGACCTGAAGTCTGAATTTGCTCCCCCTCAGAATCTGAATCACCACGATCAAATACTGGCATGTTCTCAGATTCTTGATTATCATTCTATGCCGTCTGATTATCATGAGAAACTTTATTTTTTTAGATATCATCATGTTCTCCAGCATTGCTTGGACCTGCTTCATCGTCATTTGAAGTTTGTCGCGGTCTTCTTGAATACTCAGCTGGGAACCTTTCCTGCGATTCTTCATACTCTCTCAGAATATCCAACTCGTCAAAGAAGTCTTGTTCTTCTTCTTCTTCCATGTCAAACGAATCCCACAATTTATCGTAATTAAAACGCCATGAATCTCCAGGATTCTGCGGTGACATTGTGTAACCTTGACACTCAACATTATGTGCTTCAATAATCCGCTTCAAGCTTGGAACAAAGACTCGTTTTTGAGGACTTGAGTATCCCACAAATATTCCTTCAATGCTCTTTGGACCAAATTTTCCAAAAGGCTCTAGAACTGTACAGGGAGACCCAAACGGTTCTTAGTACTTCAGGTTCGGTTTGCGGTTATTGGTCAGTTCGAAACACGTCTTATTGAATTTCTTGACAGTGAGAACCCTGTTGAGCGTATAGCATGCGGCGGATACTGCTTCTGCCCAAAAATTTACTGGTAGCTTTGAATCAGCAAGCATCGTCCTGGCCGTTTCAATTAGCGTCCTGTTCTTTCTTTTAGCTACTCCATTCTGCTGCGGAGTGTAAGGAGAACTAAATTCATGCAATATACCTCTTTCATTACAATATTCTTCCATCTTGTTATTCTTGAACTCAGTACCATTGTCACTTCTGATTCTTCTAATGCGTGTTTGGTACAAGTTTTCCATCTTCTTGAAAAGCGTCATCAAACAATCAAACGTCTCATCTTTTGACTTTAGAAATAATACCCATGAAAATCTTGAATAATCATCTGTAACCACTAGACAATAGAGATCCCCAGTAATGCTTTTGACGTTTACTGGACCAAACAGATCCATATGGAGTCTCTCTAACGGTCTTGAGACTGAGTTAACTTTCTTTTGAGGATGTGATTTCTTTTTATGCTTGCCTTTGATGCAGCTAATGCACTCCCCCTCAAGATGAAAACCTTTGACATGAACACCCATAACCAAATCATTGTGCACCAAGTGATTCATTTTTCTAAGATGTATATGACCCATTTTCTGGTGCCACAATTTCGATTCCTTCTCAGTTGCTTTTGACACAAAACATTGAGCCTGGCCCGTTGTTGTAGTTGCTACACTCATGTCCAATACATACAAATCATTCACTCTAGGTGCCCTCATGATAATCCATTCTTCAGGGATAACAAATCCTGGTTTCAATATCAAGCATTCTTTGTCAGTAAAGTGAGTGGTATACATCCTATCACAGATCTGAGATATGCTTAGAAGATTGTTTTCAAGCTCAGCGATGTAGTTAACTCTTTCAAACGTAACAATCCCATTGGATAACGTTCCTTCTCCAACTATTCTACCACTTTGATTTCCAGCGAATCCCACGTAACCTCCATTGAAATTTCTAGCATCGTACAACAGGGTTGTTCTCCCTGTCATGTGCCGAGAAGCTCCACTATCCATAATCCATCGCGAAACGGATCTTGGAAGCTCCTGCACATATCAGAAACATTTAGTGAGATTTTGATGCTACCCAAGCCTCTTTCGACTCAGGTAACTGGACTTTAGTGTGAGATTTTGTACTATAAAGTGGCGGAAAATTTTTAACATTCATCTTTAAGCTCTCTGCAGACCCAACCTCAACCTCTTTGTATAAGAAAAATTTGTCTTTTTGAGGTTGACCAGATGGTTGGTCTTTCTTCGAAACAACCTTCTTCTTAGAAATAATAGCCTCTTGTAAATCAAATTTTTCATAATGATCCAAAGGAACATCAATCTTTACCGAAGTGGTAGAAGATGATTGTTTTTTTGACTCTGAAACCTTTGGTTTTGGAACACTTGATTTCTTTTCAACCACTTTTGGCTTCCATGTTTGTTGAGACGATGCAACCCGTTTGTAAAACTTGTCATTTTTAGTTACCACATTTTTAACAGGTTCAGTTTTGATCTTGATGTTGTCATTTTTCAAAATCTTTTTCTTAACAACCAATGGAGCTTTTCCCTTCACATCATCTTTCTTTCTTGAATTTATCACAACTTCAGTCTTAGGCTTCAAGTTGATACACTTTCATGCAATATGTCCAACTTGATTACATTTGAAGCATGTTCGGGTGTCAACTACCCGACTTGTGCCTTCAGACTGAGACTGCGATGCTTTCTTCTCAAAGAACTCTTTGTTTGATTTTGAAAAAAATTCAGATTCTTCATCAGAAAGTGAACTCGAACTGTTCACAAACACCTTTTTCTCAGCAAACTTCTTGTTTTGAACATTTTTCCTTTAATAATTCTTACCACCCTGATAACCACCCGACCATCTGTTTCGATTGTTGTTATAAAAATGTGGTGGAACAACAGGTTTCTTGTAGTAAGCTTTATCTTTTTCAAAATTCATTTGCCTCTTTGTCTGATTCAAACCTTCTACTTCAGACAAATCAATTTCAACCAGTTTGAAAACATTTTTCAACTTGTTCATATTAACATTCTCCAGAGGAAACTCAGAATCCGAAAACAACTTATCAGATCCAGCCATCTTGTACATCACAAGACCCAGTTCATCACCTAAGTTGTTTTTGGATTTTGGTTTCGGAATGTAATTGTCCAGAAAACACTCTTCATCCTCAACTGAATCACTATCAGACTTCAAAACACTTTCAGCCATGCCTTTCACAATATCAGTTTGAACACTATCATCGGATGAAGAAAATGTAACATCAATTGACTCTGGAAGTTTTATTTCACTTGTTTCATCTTCATCATTAACCAACCCGGACTTTTTCTTTGAATAATTGTTTAAAACTGGTGGTGGAACCTGATGAAATCCAACCCCGGTTCCATCAAAGTATACATCTTCGCCTGCTTTGTTTTTCCCGATGGGTTTGGGAACAATGTGCTGTAAAACAAAGCTTGCAGAGTTGTAACTGTTCAATTTCAACTGGATGCGTTCATTTTCAATTTTAGCTTCTTGAAATTGAAGCTTCAACTTAGCAATTTCATCCAGTTGCTGATTGATTAACTCTTCTTTTACTCTAAGAACACCAGTCAGTTGAAGATTTTCCTTGTCTGTCTTACCATTTCTTTCATCACAATCTTTAACCGTTCGTTTTAGCTTCTCAAAATTTTCTGAGATTTGACGATTTTCAAGAATTAATTTTTCATTTTCTATCCTAATTCTTTCTACGTCATTTTTATCTTTTTCGATTTTCTCAGTTATTTCTTTTAATTTTTTGTTCGAAGCTTTCAACAACTTATCACGGTTTAAGATCTGATCTTCAACACTTCTAACTCTACCAGCCAGTTCTTCAACCTTCTTACCACTAAGGTAAGCAACTGTACTACAAACTTTGCACTCTTTCATGCAATTTTTGCAGTTGTTCTCAGATTTACCATTCTTACCTGACACATGTGTATCATTTGTACTGACCTTATCTTTGGACTCAGTTCCAGAACCAGAAACTACCTCTAGTTCTTTTGCAGCTAGAACTTTGTCAGCCATCTTCTTCAGGTTTTTAGCGGTGAGTTCTTGTGACGTATCAATAACTCCATCATCAATCTTCTTTGGCTCCGGTTCTTTTGCTGTCTCTTTTTCTTTATCTTTCTCAACAACTTCTCCTCCTCCCCACCATTCTCTCTGTCTGGCTTCTTCTTCATCAGCAACTTGCTTGGTGAGAACTTCAAGATCAACAGTATCTGGATCCACAGCTATATTACCATTAGGATCAAGATAACATTCTCTATCAGGATCCCATCGCCTTGCCATCTTTGCTTCTTTCCAGGTACGATAGATTTTGGCTTTCATGAATCGAGCTTGATCCTTCCTGTTCACATACTTCACTTCTTCAGTTCTCTTATCCTTAAATGGAACAATCTTTGCTGCTGTGAAGGCATAACCAGCTGCGTCTTCCTCAGGCAAAACATCACTCCAATCATAACCTTCATCGTCATGAAAAACTGCAAGTGCCCTGAATTTCTCTTTGGGTGCCTCCTCTATCTGCTTCATCCTAGGAGGTTCTGATTTATTTTGATGATAGATCGCTCTCTTGTAATAATCCTCTCGAAAAGGATTTGCAGTATCATCACTGTAAGCATTTCTGCACTCACGCTTAAAGTGACCTTTCTGTTTACACTTGAAACACGTCACTTTTGACTTGTCAAAACCTAACTTGGTAGAAGGTCCACCAATAGACTGTCTTCCAGTAATCTCCATGAAACGTTGTGCTCTTCTCACTGCACTGGCCATACACCACCTTATATTGATCAATTCCATCTCCTCAGGATCGATCTGATCGTAGTCTTCTTTTGTTAGGTTGGTGTTGCCAATCTTTCCTGCAACGAGACTTTCGTACGATTCTAACACAGAAGCTAAAAACACCATCTGTTGTTTAGCAGACTCTTCACTGAAATTCTGACCATTCTTCAGATCAACAGCAATGTTACATTGAAAGAGATTCTTTGATGCAGATTGGCTTGGAGTTGTTGAAGAAGATCCACCATGGAAGCCACTGCTAGGAGTTTCTTGATTCATAGTATTTGAACTCTCTGCAGAAAATGCTGTTCTTGGAGAACCAGTCTTTGGTAGATTTCCTCTGTAGTACAACTCCACATTCTGCTGATAAGATGTGTTATTGACTTTGCTGGATTTCTTGATCTCCAATTCATGGCTTTCCAGTCTTTCTATAAGCAGATCAACCTTCAAATCAGCAGGCTTTATCGTATTCTTCAGCATTAGTGCAAAATACTTCCAGTCTTGTTCATTCGGTAGAGCATCAAACAATTTGTCTACCAGCTCTTCTTGACTGTATATGATGTCATGTCTAGCAAGCTCCATCTTTAGATGCCCAAATCTTTCGATCATCTTGGAAACAGACTCGTTCTTTAAACAACCAAACAAATCAAACTCTTTTCGTAACAATTTCTTTTTGTTCTTCACTATTTCAGCACTGCCAATACATTTTATTTTTAATTTTTCCCAAAGTTCTCTTGAATCTTTGTACTCGATCAGTGCGATAATGTCATCTCGAACAGATTGGTGAAGTAGAGCAATACACTTCTGTTCAGCAACGTATTTTTCAATTTGATTGTCTTCCAAGGTCTCATAATCATCTCTTCCCAAATCATAGCCATTTTCAGACTTCTCCAACTCTGATAAGCAAACGCCTTAAGCCATTCCTCAAATCTTGTAGCCCACCTGTTGTAATCTTCAATCGCCATCAGCTTGGGCGGCTTGTTGTATGTTCCATATGCACTGTCTACGCTCATAGCATCATTGAGAATTTTCTTTGCACTCGGTGTTGTTGTATTCTCATTCGTATTGTTTAATGTGCCATCTCCCGAACCACCAGTAAATGCAAACACATCACAGAAAGGATTGCAATCATCCATCTTCACGTACCTGAAATGATCAACAAACACTTAGAAAAATTTTGATTTTGAAAAACAGCAATTTCAAGCGAAATTAGTTTAAGCGAAATAGCTTCAAGCGAAATCAGCTTTTAAGCAAGATAGCTTTTCAAACGAAATAGCAATACAAGCGAAACCTCACTCAAGCGAAATCAGACAAATGTTTCAAGCGAAATCTCTTATTTCGCTCAAACTTTCAAGCAAAATCTGATTTACAAGCGAAATCAGACAATTGTTTCAAGCGAAATAAGGATGATGTCAGCTATTTCGACGAGATTTTTGAGCGAAATCACAAGTTTTTATCAGATTTAAGTCGAATTATGGTCCAAAACTTTCAAGGATTAGTTAACAGTATGTTTCGCTTGATATATGTGAGTTTCAGGCCATTTCAACCGTAAAATCTCGTTCAAATCAGAAAAGAATGAGTAGAAGAGTGAGAATCCGGTAAAAACAAGCTGAATTGGTATGAACTCCTCGTCCTGAGCTCTGATACCACTTGTTGGATCGTCGTATGACCCTAAACAGTCAGTATGAGCAGTTCATCATCAAGTACAAAGGCGGAATCAATGTAAACGATGTCAAAACAGCTTGTTCCTTTCTAATTATCCTTTTTTATTAATCAATCCTGAGGTTTTACACAATTCAGATGACAAATGGACAGAACCTCGACTCAGAAGTAATGACCAGGTTCCACTCCAAATGAAATCAGCACACTCCTATTTATACTAACCTGATTTCGCTCCAAATGACCATGTCAGTTTCAAGCGAAATCTTATGTATTTGATTTCGCTTGAACTGCACATCTATACTTTTAAGCGAAATCACTCACAATTACATGTAAAACCCTAATTTCAAACCCTGTTGTGTGCTTGTTCAACCTATCTAGACATAAGACTCGATTAAGACGAAGTTAACAAACACTAGGTGCACCAACATCTCCTATTCCAACCATCCCATAATTTTTGAAAATGTAACCTGAGAAAGAACATGCAAAAATCAACATCAAGTTGGCGCGTTCATAGTTTGTTTGTAAAAGATTTGAAATAAATCCTTTTGAATAACCAGTTTTTACAATATTATTGAGAAAATGAAATAAAAATCATTTTCTTTGGCATGTTATATGAAAACTTTGTATTTGTGAAACTTTGTATATGTAAAGCGTTAGGTTTGTAAAACTTTGTATTTGTAAAGTTTTGTGTTTGTAAAACTTGTGTAACCGTCAATGTCCATGCATGAAAATGACAACATGCCCGCACGAGCCTGTGAGTTGTGTGTAGGACAATCCAGTCCTTATGATGAAGGCCTTAAGGTGCATGCAAGATTGGTGGGTTATATGTAGGACACATTGCCCCGTTGCTCGTGTGAAGGACCAACCAGTACCCTTGTTTGTATGTAGGATACCCAGTCCCATTGTAACTAGGACCATCCCCATCACTAGTTTGTAGCTCATGCATGTTTCATAAATGCTCGCGTTTTTGTAAAAATCAGTATGTTTTCCATAATTCGTTCGTAAACCATTTGAGTTTCATGAAAATCACAAACCATTTGTGTTAGTTAAAACTTGTTTGTAGCAAGGTTTAGAAATATGTAATTTTTTTTCATCGAAAACCTTGTATGTTTTTGCAAAACGTGCATGTCTTTCCACCCTGAAAACATTTATAAAAATGTAAAACCGTAAAAAGGTGGGGTTATGAACTCACCTTGGTATCCTTGTGCAAAGCTAGCTTAATGTGATTTCGTAATGTCGTTCAAAGAACGTGACTCGCTAGCATGCATTCTAAGACATTCTTAAAACGGAATAACTCATAAGTTTTTACTAAAATGATGTAGCTAAACTACGTGTTACCGAGATCTACCGAATCGCTAACCGAACGATTCAATGGTATGTTGTTAACTAGAAGGAAACGAATAGGATATGCATGTTAAGTTCCATTAATGTCGGTAATAGTTACTAAGTCTTGAAAATACTTAGTTTCCGAGAGATTTGGCGTATATATATATATATATATATATTTATATACAAATATAAAATGAATTTATGATATCGTATTAGTCGTCCTGAATGGTCGTTCATGTACATAACGAATATTAATATGAAAATAATATATTACAAACTCGTATACTATATTACGTCTCGTATATAATTATCAACATAATTACATAATATTGTAAGTTTGTCATAATCGACTTGTCATTTATTTATAAACTAATAACTTTGTTAGTAATATGTGAAGTTCGTACGTTGATATATCGTATGCCGTTTAGGCGTTTGAAATAAATATAAAAGTTAAATTTATTTTATAAAATCTCTGAGTTGTGGAAGTTTAAAATAAATATAAGTAATAATCACATATCTATTTTATATAATTGTCGGTTACTGTACATTTGACATAAATATAAATAATTATATTTATTGTATAAAAAGAACTTTGCGAGTTTTTTATGTTTGGAATAAATATAAATAATTATATTTATTTTATTAAAGATGTCCGAATTTTTGATGTTGAAATAAATATAAATGATTATATTTATTTTATAAAAGAATTCCCGAGTTTCGATGTTTGAAATAAATATAAGTCGTTATATTTATTTTATAAAAGTTTCCCGAGTTTTAGACGTTGGAAATAAATATAAATAATTATATTTATTTTATAAAAGAATACCGAATCTTGTCATCTTGTAAACATGTTCATTGAAAAGTAATCGGCTTGTCTTTGTAGGTTATAAAGTGTCGTCAAAATAAATATGCGTTTGTATTTATTTTTATAAAAAAAATCGTTTGAATTCGAAAGGTTTCGTTTTTAAAATAAAACACATTTTGTTACGGGTTTTCACAAAAAACGGACAGAGTTTCCTCTGTTTTTGGACGACCCCGACAACATAAATTGTCGATAAAATTTTCAAAATGCAACAATAATCAATTCAACAATATATATATATGTATGTATAAACGAGTTATATGATCATGATTAATATACGAATCCGCAAAATTTATGTATAACGATTTCATTAATTTGTTCGGTTTGAACTCATTTTCACGTGTAAAATAAAAACTAATCAACGTAAATATTAATCACGTCGTTAATCTTTTACCAAATCTTCATTCCGTTTCTTTGACTGAGTTGACCATTTGACTCGGTTTGACCAAATCGGCTGAGTTGACCGGGTTCGACTCGGGTTGACCGAGTTAACTCGGTTTGACCGAGTCGACCATAACCGCATCTGATGTTGACTGATCTGACCGAACCGGACCCGAACTGAAGTTGACCGTTTGACCGAATCTGACCGCGTTTGACCGTTGACCCGAGCCTGATGTTTGAATAACGTTGACCTGAACCATAACAGTTCCGAACCTGAAATCCCGAACATGAACCTGATATGAGTAGACATTGTTGATTTGTTGAGCGAACCCATAATCTGACCGTTGACTTGCCTTGACCGAGACCCGAGTTACTCGCTCCACAAACCCCGAACTGAGGTGAACCAAACACCACCATCGTCGTCGGAGCCAGCCAAAAGTTTGTCGGAGCACCCATTGCCGCTGCCGCAGAGGGCGGCGCCGCCGCTGCTGTCATTCCTCTTCTCCGATTTCTCTTTCTCTTCCTCGATCTCTTTTCTCTGTTTCCTCTCTCTCTCTCTCCGTCTCTCTATCTTGTCGTCGCGCCGCCACCAGACGATGGTGGTGGCTGGTCGTTCTATTGCGGGAGAATATGGCTGTGAGGTGAGGGGTGAGGGGGTATAAGATGAACAAGAGGTTGGAGGTGGGTTTATGTGGATTGTTTGGTGTTTGCCGAAGAAACATCCGGCATCAATGCCGGAGTCCGGCATGTTTACCGAATAGAATCGAGAGGTAGAGGGAGCCGAGTTATACAGGTGAGAGAAGGATGGTTCTTGGGAGATGGGTGTGGTTCGCCGGAGAAGCTCGCCGGAGCTCCGGTGACCGGATTTAGGAGAGAGAGGCAGAGGATTTAGTCTAGTGTGCTAGGGTTTGTGAACCTGAGAAATGAGGGAAAAGTTCTTTATATACATAGGTTTTCAAGTGTGTTAGGCCCAGGGCCCGTTAACTCGTTTCAAATCGTTTGCGTGACCCATTAACGTTTTCAAGGCCCGTTTTCGAAACCGAACTCCGTGAAGTGTCGTAAGATATTATTTAAAGCCAAAAATATGTAAAATGTATGCCGGAAGTCTGTGTTGGCGCGTGCGTTCGTTGGTTGCATAAATGCTTTGATTATCGTTTCTATTTCGTTTTTCGATCCGATTTCGACTGCGGTCATTAAATTTTAATTAAGAAGCTAAATATATCATAAAATTTTAGCCTTGAAGGTAGATGCTTCTGTTTCGTTGCCGGTGCGCTCCTGCAGTCGCGTTTTTCGTTCACGTTTGCATCTTGTGACATTTGAAAGCATGATATATTCACAAAACTAAATTCATAAGTATAAAATATTCGTAGAAAAATCGTATTTGTCGGCGTTGTCAGTATTTTGTTTGGTTTCTATTCGATATTGTTTAACGTTCAGCAGATTTCCCGTAAATCACCATTCGCGCACTGTAAAGCCGAATAGATGTTCCTAGGCACTCCAAAGGCCTAATTAAGTTAATTTGCATCTTAAACACTCTTTGTTATTGTCTTAATGCTTGTTTTGCGCGTAATTATAAGGCGTAAATTATCGGTTGTCACATTCCCCCTTGTTTATAAAATTTCGTCCTCGAAATTAAGACTGTATTAACACCTTAGAGTTATGTTATGCGTAAGTAGAAACGAATTAATACCAAAGTGAATGGCCATGAAATCGAATCAAAACTTATTCAAATTATGTGAATTCAAGGACATGCTACAATAATAAGAACCCAATGGCCATGAAATCGAATCAAAACTTATTCAAATTATGATGTCAAGGAAACGAGACGTACTGATACAGTCACTAGTGTTGTAACGCCCTGCTTTTTCATACTTTCCATAATTAGAAAGCTCGTCTTGTAATGCTATTTTTGGAAGTATTCATGGTAATCGTCTTATCATTGTGTCGTCGTAAAATCCAAGAATTGAAACATAAATAAAATTCGTTATTTCATACAAGTTATACTTTGCTATTCATTCATACTTGTACATTTCGATTCGTTATGCATTTGATGTCTTATTCGTGAATCTTGTAAATGGGATCGACTTACAAATACATATCGTATACTCATGACTCATATACTTCGCATACGCTATTATGTCACTTATTCATATATAACATACTTGGGCATTTGATACACACACTTATTTTATCACATATTTGGTAAAATTAAAACATGTTACATACTTGATTGTCATACACTTATACATCGCATCTTATGTTTAATTAAAACATGTTTAAAATATATACTAGACCTTAAACATGTTAGCTTATACTTTAGACATAGTAAATACGTAACATTAGTCTTAATTATACAACTTATATTATTTAATCAACAAAGAGGGAAAAAAAGAAAAAATAAAAGATGGTAGCAGGTCCGATCAGCCAGCCATATGGCTGCTTCACTTGAGTTATTTTCAATGCTCAAACCCTTTTTCAACATAATGTTTCTTAATTAGTTAAATGTGCTCCTAACCTATCATAATATCACATGTACATGACCAACTTATATGATTAACAAGACAAAAAATAATAATAAAAGGGGACAACCCCCCCCCCCCCTTGCGACCAGGAACAGTCCTTGGTAGCTGATTTCCTTGAACTTTGCAATTTTTAAATCATCTCCATAGATATTTTAATTAGTTAGTGGAATATATAAGGGATATAAGACCTAAACTATTTTTTGTGACACAAAAAAAGAAGATATTAAATGGCTGCCAATTACGGCCGCTAATATGAAGACAGCCACAATTTTTTTTAATTGTTTTAACCCTCAGCCAATTATAATTAATGCCAACCCCCTTAAACCCTAATCCTCACCCTATGAATACCCATTTATATCCAGCCCCTTTTCCACTTTTACAACCCTTAAACACTCCAAAAAACCTCCCTAAGCTCAGCTTGTTTCATCATAATTTGAGCAGAAAGTTTCAGCTTTTCCAAGTGAGTTTCAACTCACTTCTTCTTCCATTTCTACCTTGTTCTTTCCTTTAAAACACTTGGATAACCTCTAGGAAGGTTTTCACCAGTTTGCTTGGGCAGACTAAGGTGAAACCTCACCATTTTTTAGGTCCAAAGTACATATCAAATTCTGCCCATTTTTATCTCTTTGTATATTCATTTTCATGTTGATAACTTGATGGAATCTTGTTCCCATCAAGCTCCCAATCAAGTCTATGATTGTGGATTTGTATTAGGGTGGTTACCATCAAAGTTATGAGTTCAAACACTCACTTGTTTTCTGTTTAAACTTGATAAACAAATGATGAAAACAAGCACAAGTCATCATCTTCTATATGATGAACTTGTGACTTGTGAAGTGTGAACAAATGGAGGCTTTGGCCTTCCAAACTAAGTTCCACTCCTTCATTTGAACACTTTTATGACTTGATAGATTAGATTTACTTTATTGTTATTCATGAACCTCCCACCATCTTCAAGATGGTGTGTGTAGTGGTGAATCTTATAATGAGGTTTTCTAAACCTCCATGCTTGACATACATGATGCTATATGAGAATACTTGATTGGACTTAGTTTTTAGGACGTATTATTACTATAAACTATGTATAATTATATAAAAACATGGCTGAGTTTGTGGTGCTAATCAAACCATGATTAACTACATAAACCTAAGCTATCATATTAAAGATTCTAGAGTTCTTGTTATGATTCCAATGGGCAATTTGGGACCCATGAAACCACTAATTATGGTGTCATAAACAAACCCTTAGAACTTATATATTACTTTCATGTGTACTTACTTTTACTACTTTAAATTTCTATTTCTAATTCCGATTCTAAACACCCCCACCGAACACATTCATTCTCCTAATCTCATACACTCGTCAACACTTGGATAATCGGAAGACTTAGCAATTTTGTGAGTATACTTGACCCATTTTACCGTTTTCACACTTTTGGGTGTAACATGTTTTTATATACAAACCACACTTAGTATACATATTCTTATGAAAATACATAAACAAACAATCCAATACATTCTTACTATTTGTTATGCTTGATTCCTGATTTCTGGGTGATTCTTATGTGATGAACTTGTCATTAGCTTCGTACGAGCCTCCACTTAACATGTATAGCGCTATAGGAGTAACGCACCGCCCGTATTCTTGAGGTCATGTTAAGATATCATTCATGCATTTTGCTACTTGCGTAAAAGAGGGTTGACTTGTAAATCGCATGCCAGTTCATACGTTAATCTTGATAACTAGGTTTGCCATGTGGATTGTTCCTTATCATTTTTATGCTTAAATACTACGTACTAAACTTGTATACTCACCAATACTTGTTGTATTGAACTATGCTTTTAAAACATGTTGCAGGTTTAACGATGATGTTGGTGATGCATGGAATCTAGTAGGATGCTTAGATACACACTTTAAATTTTGCACTCTTATTGTATTGTATTTCATTATTCATGTTGTTGTATTTGTTTCAAATCCTTGTAATTGACTCTTTAGAAATGGAATGAAATTTATTATTTAAATACTTGTCACAAATATTTGTGTTATGATGTCTCGAGCAATCTATTTCGTCTCACTCCGCTATTTCCGCCATCGGTTGGGGTGTGACGGATTGGTATGAGATCCATAACTATAGGGAATTAGGAAAATTTCCATGCTCTTGACCTAGTCTATAGTTAAGGACCAAAATTCGACCATACTTGATACATATGCTAATTTCTTGAAATGTCTCTTACTTGTTAATTTCTTGAAATGCTTTATATGCTCATACTTGTTATTATTATTATTTCGAACATACAACTTTCCTAAAACATTTTACTCGTTTATACTAAACTCGAAACCACTCGTAATACACAAACGAGACAACTCCACCAAAATAGGCGTGAAACCCACAATTTGCTGAACGACTCTCAACCCACCTATTCTTTTGACACGAAATTCGCCATCAAGTTAGGAGTGAAATCCTCACCTTGATGGAGAATTTCCATTTCAAATTCTAGTGGACCCTCATCAATGTGTCGAAATTAAATTTTGACCCGACGAGTACCAAGCACACTTAGGGTATGAAATCGTCAAGTTAGGGGTGAAACCCGCACCTTGTCGACTAGTCCCGCTCCTTGATGTTCCAAAAATCCTGCCAAGTCTCAAATTTTCTTATATCATTTGTTTTACAAACTCAAACTTCTCAATCATTTTATATGCTTAAGATCGCCATATTATGTCACACCCCCAAAATACCACATGCGGAAACCCCGCTAGACGTGTGACGTACAAGGATCCAGCCACCAATCACATTGAACTAATAACAAGTTTATATAACAAATTCCCATTGAGTAAATTAAAACATTCTCACACAATATTTGAGTTTAACATATCCAGCAGAAGCATAAAGTAAATCATTGTTCAATGTTGCTAAACCAAATGCATGAAGATCAATAAGCTATTCTCATGTTTTCCAAAAGGCTCGACCCATAATCACTCCAGCAATCCCAGACAGCAAGTTCCTTATCAAAAGAATCTAACGACCTGCGAGCATGCAACAAGTGTATCAGCAAAACGCTGGCGAGTTCACAGTTTTTACAAAATGTTTA
Organism: Helianthus tuberosus; assembly: GCA_030545235.1. Lineage (NCBI taxonomy): Eukaryota > Viridiplantae > Streptophyta > Magnoliopsida > Asterales > Asteraceae > Helianthus > Helianthus tuberosus. The sequence goes on from CM060424.1 coordinate 116,942,270, forward strand.
GTTACCAAGTGATTAGTCCAGTTTAATAACAATGTTGATAATAACTCGATACCGTACAAGATGGTGCCAGTTTGTTTGCCCGTCCCCGATGCCCCCTATCTAAGCATTGGTCATGATTAAGGTCATTAGTTCACGCCCGTCCTCTCAGGTACGGTGTGAGGTTGCCAAGCTTAATAGCGCTATCAACTAATACCCCGTTACCTCTCAGGTAACTATGCGGTAGAAGATGGGACTTAAGGTGATAGGAAATGAGTTTATTATCCAACATCCCAGTTTTACCCAAAAGACTTATTCCCTCAGGAATACCCATTTGATTGTCCCACCCACCGGGACGCATGCTCAAGAGAAGTGAACTCACCTTAGGTTTGCTTGATAAATTAAAGCATGTGTTCCAAGTTGGTTAATTAGCCCCTAATGTGGTTACCAAAACCAATCAGTTTCATGAATACCATAATACACATTCCTTATACATGTGGCATATGTAGTATACACATTACGTCACGCATGCTTGGATAATTTCTCATGAAATCTAACATCCTACCATGCATCCTTACATAGCACATAGTTACATTCAGTCTACATACAAAGTCTTGTTGCACATTCATATTGCAAGTAAACAGCTTAACACATCCTACAACATATAACACAAGTGTGGGATTTCCAAAATTGGTCCTATTATGAATTTCGGCCCAACATCAGATGCATGTATACGTATAGATGGCCCAGTTATACTAAGTTCAAGAATTGTGCGACGCGGGCTTAGTGTGCGACCCATGTGTCACCCGTTCATAAAGCCCAGCCCAACAATGCAAGGCCCAAACACAGTGAATGGCCTTGTGTGACTCGATTGGGTTATGCGACTCGATTGGGTTGTGTGGTTCACACAACATCCGGCCCAAATATCTTATGCGACTGGACCAAGATGTGCGATTCAAAGTCTTGTGCGATCAGTTACCCACTACCAAAATTATCGATTAATCAGTTACAACTTCCATACCATCTCTCCGTTTACCATCATAAGCATTTGTTACCATTAATCATGAATTCCTTACATGATTATCAATAGCATTTAACATTCAAGTTCAACATTCAGTTAGCACAAACATCTCTAAACTATAGAACTCTTGTTCACTGTTATAAGATCACAATCACATAATGTGGCACCTGGGGAAAATCCACAGTCATCCTGACCTAACACTGTGCTACTCTGGATTACTTATCAAATTTCGGGACGAAATTTCTTTCAAGTTGGGGATGATGTGACAACCCGAACTTCCAAGGTTTGTGTCATTCGATCTTGTAGTTACAACCTCTCATAATTTTCTTTCTTCCACGCTCTTGTCGTATAAAACTTTTATTATAACATGTTGCCTTGATTAAATTGTTGAATGTGAATCTATTTGAGTATAATTAAGAGTATGGTTAGGTCCGTTAAGTGTTTCACCACCACACACACACACGACATACTTTGGGCCGTGAGTATCATCTCAGCCCATGCGCACACATTGGGCCGCACACATTTTGAATTATCATCTTACTACACATCGGCCTACACTCGAATTACCACTTAAGCCCAGACTACCTTTGTGATAGATAGCAAACATATGGGCTTGAGCCCATTTCGGTTAAGTAATGAACCACCCCAAACCTTGAGTGTTTAGTTATATTAACATGCTATGGATTAACATAAAACTAAACAAACAAAACCCTATTCCTCCCTTGTTTCGCGTCGGCAGCAGATCCCGAGACCCCCCTCTTTCGAGTATCATTCTGCTTGATCAAATTGTGGTTAGTGAATTCTTGTTTGCGTTGAATATTACTTGTTGGATCTTGTTCATGTATGAGTTTTATATGTGTACCATCATTATGTTATGTGTAGATATGTATGCATGAAATTTAGGTGCTGAGGTTAGTGGATATTGTGGTCCAATTGCAATAAAGATTTGATAGTATGATTGTCAGCCCATGTGTTTGACTAAAGGTTGAATTGTTGTCGGTTACTTTTGTTTGTATTAAAAGGAGCTATGATGATGATGTTTTTCTGATGTATATATGTTGAAAACAACCAAATTGCTATTTTAGGATTATAATTATGTGCATGATATTAGAATTATAATATTAGGGTTATGATAACTACCGTATTACACTTCCTGTTGGATTTAATCAAGTATGATGATAATTGACTTGTATGTTAGTGTGTAATCAAACCTATGTTTCGATTGATTATTATTAGACTAGGTAACAAAAACTGGTTGTTAATAATTAAATGGACTTTAGCGATGGGTTGATGATAATGAGAGTAATTGCTTGCATGATAATAGGTCCGTTATGAATACAAAGCTCGTATGATGTTAACCGATTGTGTAGAATGGTTAGGGAGCCATGTAGTCATCATTTATGGTTAGGATACATAGTGATAGTTGAATTGCTGTGTAAAGAATGGTCGATCAGGAAGCTTCACAGGGTAATGGAAGTTGTGATTTTAGAATGATAAAAGGGTGGTCAAGGGGTTTAATAAACTGGGCTACATATATAACTAAGTTTCATACATACTTGGGCTTTATATATATATAACTGGGCTGTGGGAGTTAAATTAATGTTGATCATGTATTCATGACATTGTTATCTAAGAGGAATGATGGCCGAGAGGATCATCAGGTCACTTGAATTATTGGGCTCTAGGCATCATTGGGCTCTCACATTTTAGGCCACACACTTCCTGGTTGAGGTGATGAACATGTCATTAGATCATTTGGTTATGTAAAATCATTGACCGAACCATGAGTTGTGTTAGGAGTGTTATAGGACATGCATGATTACAATGAGTTAAATGATAATTATTGCCTGATACGTGCAATAGGTCAAGTGTTGTGTGAGATATGAACAACACTGAATAATTTATACAACTTGTACAACATGTTTACTGATGGTGCATTATTTGAATGACATGTGAAAAATATATATAATTTAAGTGATTGGGAAACTGATTATTATTGGTATCAACGCTAGGGTTTGTTTGATCAACGTGGCACAAGTAGTTAATCTTACCGAGCAAAACTAAGGTGAGTTCACTACATTCGAGCATGCGTCCCAGTGGTTGGGGATAGTCAGTGGTCTGGGTAATAACGGGTATATTGGTTAATATTCTCACCTATCATTTTTGTAAGTCCCTTATTAAGTTACCTGGAGGGTAACGGGTATTAGTTGGTAGTGCTACTTAGGTTTGGCACCCTCACACCGCTCCTAGATAGGACGAATGTGAACTAATGACCCAGTCGGGGCCCAGTACTAGATAGGAGTACGTGGGAAGGGCAGTCATGTATTTCAGGAGCCGTCTTGTTCGGAATTGAGATATTAACAATATTACCTGCATTTGTCAGTGAACTGTTTTACATACAACTGGTAACAAACGTTTTCTAAAACTGTGAACTCGCCAGCTTTGTCTGATGCACTTGTTACATGCTCGCAGGTCGTTAGGTATCTTGGATTTGGAAACTTGCTGTCTGGAGGAACAGGAGTGGTCATGGGTCGACTGAAGGGACTCATGTGATTATCTGTTACTATTACACTTTGGTTTTTGAACAATTTAACTATGGATTATTAATTGCTTCCACTGAACATATTGGTTTTCGTACAAACTTGTTGATGGTATTTCATTAATGTTGGAGAACTTTATTTGAAACTTGTATGGTTCAATGTAATTAGTGGCTCATTGTCGGTACGTCACACACCTATTAGGGACACTCCCTAGGTGGTATTTTGGGGGTGTGACACATAATCAAATTCTAACACATATTCGAACCCTAGCCCATGTTTTAGACATCCTAGTTGACTTCTGATTCTTGATAATTGCTATCATCATAACCAATTTAATACCATCTTCATCAATACAACACCCTAATCATTCATGATCTATCAATGATATGCCGAAACTAAGTAGTCTACAATCGAAACCCTAGTTTATGCTTTGATCCCTACACGTCGATGCACATGAACTCACAAACAACAAACCCATGCATGCAAGCTAAAACCAATTATGAACATACTAACCGATTTCTAGAACAAGAAATATGAGGGGATCCGTAGGGAAGAGCTTCGATCAGTGCAAGTTGTCGTCGATCCAAGAGAGAAGGAGAGAGTATTACGGTTTGTTACTGTTTCCAAAAACTACAAAACAAACTACCCTCCCTTCATGTATACGCATAGCACATGAATTAGGCTTGGAGCAGCTTTGGGCTTAATCCAACGTGCGGGCCAAGATGGAAGGGCTCAAGGGCCAAGAAGTGTGAGTGTGTGCGTCTCAAAGAAGTGTGCGACTCAGGCATCATGTGAGACTACAACTAACACGTACATACTTATGACATTCACAAAACAAATTCACAATCACTCATTTAATTAAACATTTCAATTTAATAGAAGACGTATGTCACACCCCGATCACGTAGAACATACAAAACATGGCGGAAATGTCGGGGAGTGTTGTAACAGAATTAATTGTTTCAAATCCATGGCAATTGAAGTTTCGTTTTATTAATCAAACATGAAAGTTTACATTGTTTTAAACAAGAACCAAAGAGTACATAACATAAATTAACTAGTTCTTGTCTCGTTTTAAGTCACTAAGGCACAGGTCCGCCTAAGTATGTCTTGATAAGTCCTATGCATCATCTCCTGAAAACACATGTGAAAATAGGTACGTCAGCATAAAAATGCCTGTGAGATACATAGGTTTTGTGAAAACATCATTCATGGCTTATGTTTGAGAAAATGTTTAGTCATGAACCTTGTAATTTGCTTTGTCTTGTAAATCATTTGAAAAACGATAAGATCAGACGATATGTACAAATAAGAGAATAAAGTATGGTTAAATGAATAACCAAGTAAAATGAGTTTGTATAAGATAAGTTGTTTTGTAAAACAATGTCTTGTGAAAAGTATGTTGTTTGTATAAAATGTTATATGTCTTAAATTGAAATGATTCAAATAACGCTACAATATGTGATACCATACAAACACTTATATATAGGAAGTACCAGCGGCGTATCCACCGTGCTTGTATGGTATTACATACGCCTCGTTACTTAAATCACTTACTCAAACCAAACCACCAAGATGTAATGTTTAACAATTGTAGAAATGTTTATGTATAGTCATATGTCTATTGTCAAATGTAAATCATGTCAACAGATACAACCGGTTCACACGGTTCAATAGTTACAAACGGTTCATATAATCAAAGGGTTACGACGGTTCACATAGTCAAATGGTTACAACGATTCAAAATGTAGTATAATGTGTTTATATGCTGGATGAGCATATGCAACAGAAATGCAATGTAAAACAATGTACTAAGTATGCACGAAATGGACATACATAGCATAAGTGTAATGTAAAACAATGTACTAAGTATGCACGTAATGGACATACATAGCATAAGTGTAATGTAAAACAATGTACTAAGTATGCACGTAATGGACATACATAGCATAAAATGTATTGTAAAGTGATGTACTAAGTATGCACACAATGGGCATACATAGCATAAAATGTATTGTAAAGTGATGTACTAATAAACATAGCAAGTATATGATGTGAAAACAGGAAAGCATGAAAGTAACAAGTAGGCACATATGTTCCACCCCAAAATGTTTGGAAAATAGTAAAAGATGGGTCTATGTACTCACTTGAGATTGCTCAGTAGTCCTTGAGTAACAACCAAACAATGCTAGAGGTCACGGAAATTAAACGGCACCTAATATAGGTAACTATGTTAATATACCGGACCTAAATCGGAGGATTGGATAGGATGAGGGTTCGTAAACCAAACGAGTATGGAGACTCATGTAATATGGTTTAACAAAGCCCACATACTAAAATGAAACCTAACCTAAGTGCCTACGACCCATTACGACCCGTTTAGGTAGCTTATGCTACTTTAACGCGTCGTTCGCGTAAAACGCGTTCGGAACGCCTAACTAGCCCTATGACAAGTAAAATATGCCTTAACATGTCTAATATTGTTACCAAATCAGTTCAGATACCAAAAGTTATGTTACATATGCTTAAAATGAATTTTGGTGTAAAAAGGGCATTTTGGTCATTTCCCTAAGGCATATAAACTACCTATCATACAACTAACTAAACGCCGTGACCATAAGGTATAACCTCGGAAGGTTATTCCCTATATGCTATGGTCACCTAATGTGTTTGGTCGGATCCTAATGATCGACCAAACGGGTCGGGTTCGAAAGTATAAGCGATTGTTTAGATCGCTTAACTTACGACCCTATATAAGCACTAAACTAAAAGTGACGAGCTAAGCATGTTAAAACATGCTTAACTAAGTTTAGAAAACAGGTTTGGTATCAAAACAAACGGTTTTGATACCCAAGAGTAGTTTGGTTACAAAATACACAATAACACGCATTTTGGCCGAAACTACGACTCGTCACTGAGCCTAGATAACGTGGTAATCAGTAGGTATAGTCACTAGGGACTATAACCATCGTGATTACGCTCACGTTGTGAAGTTCAAACGAACTTCGCATTGACCATAAACTGGTCAATGCAGAAAGTCAAACAAAGTTTGACTTTCGGACTCGAAAAGCAATAAAAGAACGAAGGAACACTTACAAAGGGTCCCCGAAAGCTAATCTTGATCCAAGTAGCTCAGGTATGAAACAATGGTTTCAACTTAGAGCTTCTAAGATCAGATTCTTGTGGGTTTTGCAATGGGGATGGATGGGTATTTATAGGATTCTTCGAACCGTTAGGATCGTTTCTCGAATAACGTGATCGAATCTCATCCGTACATGTGTTGGAATGTTGTGGTAACTCATTTTGCCCCCACCACAAGAGTTTGACATGTGGCATTGGCCTTTGGGGGTTTGAAAGGCGGTTGATCAGCAGTTTAATTCACTAAATCTGGTCTGGGAAACTGACGCGGGCCGCGTAAGGTATCACCTTGGGTTTACGCGGGCCGCCTGGCCTGTCTGATCAGCAAACAACTTTCAGAAATGACAGTTTTGGTCCCTGTTGTGTTTTAAGGCCATTCCCGACACTTCTAAGGCCCGTAAAGCCAACTTTAAGGCCCTAAAATGATGCCTAAACATTGTGAACATGAAACATGCTAAAAAATATGTCGGATGTTGGTTCGTTTGGTCGTACGATCACGATGTTTGCTTAATTATGACGGAATGCGCATAAGCGCGAAAAACGATCCAAATGACGCGACGAATGGATTTTTCTTATGCCAAACACTAAAATAAAATGTTTTAGTGCTTACATAAATTTTTGGATGTCCGGATGTAGTCAGAACGTAAGTTATGCGCGAAAATGCAAATTTGTGCACTTTTTGACGCTTTTAGTCCCTGAATGGCCCAAAAGTTTATTTTAGCACACCGAATCCCTCAAAGCCTATTTTTAAGCTATGTAAAGGATATTTATGGTATGTTTAACTTATGGACATGTTCCGAAATGTCTGTTACAGTTCAAATTGGCATACTTTCGCAGTCTGTCAACTTTAGTCCTTGTAAGCGATTTAACTTGATTTTGCCATACCAAAGCCTTCAAAACTTATTTCTAAGTTATGTAAAGGTTATTTAAGGTATGTTAAGCCTATTTCACTATTCCGGAGTGTGTGTGGCATTAAACTGGTTATAGTTACGCATCAGTGCGCGTATAACCTTCCAGAAAGCGATTTAGAGTTTGAAATCGAACAAGAATTGATATGTGCAAAAGATACACATATTTATACAGATCCCAAGTATGAAATACAATATTTCATTGGCTCGGCATTTGTTTGATGGTCGCAGTGACCCAGGTGTCACAGTCTCCCCTACTTTAGGAAATTTCGTCCCGAAATTTATTCGTAGGAGTCTATCTGTGACTTTGTGTCCAATAACCACCAGAGGTATGTAAGGCATAATCCTGTCATTTCCTTAACGGACATTCTTCAGAACGAAAATGAACTTATGGATTCATTTTCCTCTACGAGTATTCTTCAGAAGCGGAAATGAAGGAATAAACAAACGGGGATTCATTTCCTCAACGGACAATCTTCAGAAACGTAAAATGAACTTACGGAGTCATTTTCAACGAGTGCTTCATCAGAAATGGAAATGAAAAGGAGAAACAAACGGATATTCATTTCCTCAACGGACAATCTTTAGAAACGAAAAATGAACTTACGGAGTCATTTTCAACGGGTGCTTCATCAGAAATGGAAATGAAAAGGAGAAACAAATGGATATTCATTTCCTCAACGGACAATCTTCAGAAACGAAAAATGAACTGACGGAGTCATTTTCAACGGGTGCTTCATCAGAAATGGAAATGAAAAGGAGAAACAAACGGATATTCATTTCCTCAACGGAAAATCTTCAGAAACAAAAAATGAACTGACGGAGTCATTTTCAATGGGTGATTCATCAGAAATGGAAATGAAAAGGAGAAACAAACGGATATTCATTTCCTCAACGGAAAATCTTCAGAAACAAAAAATGAACTGACGGAGTCATTTTCAACGGGTGCTTCATCAGAAATGGAAATGAAAAGGAGAAATAAACGGATATTCATTTCCTCAACGGAAAATCTTCAGAAACGAAAAATGAACTGACAGAGTCATTTTTAACGGGTGCTTCCTCAGAAACGAAAATGAATAGAGTTAACTCTAGGCACATGACAAAACTTGTTGTGGTTTCTGTGCACTAAATTCCATAATTATGTATGCATCCATAATTACGCAATTCCTTGCACAGTCTGCACAATTTGTTTTGTAATGTGAAGGGGAAAAATCAAACTTGTGATGAGGGTGACTAGACTACCATAGGGTCCTTTTAATTAGATCGACAGCTGATCTTTTTAATTAGGCCACCAAGGAGTCCTTTCAGCTATATCATCACATGATGTTCCTAACCAGATTTTCGGATCAATCTGTTTAACTAGACCACTCAAGGGGTCTAATTATGGAGTAGTACTTTATAACCCAAGGGACTTAACTACAACGTAGAAGTCCATTAAGGATTTTAGATAACAAAATCTTGGATTACACCAAAAACATAAAAGGGAACACATAAGCACATAATCACATAGTTGCTTAACTCAGTTATTAATTTGTTATTAACTTGTTAGTGATTGAATATGGATATTCAAAGTACACCAGGAAACCAGTCGCTGGACTTCAATGTCCTCTGGGATCTATCTGAAAAGATAGGATGATCTCCCAAAATTCGATTTTGTTTTCAAAGAAACGTAATATTCGAATTAAGGAACACAATAATTTTAGGATTTACGGAAATATCCTTCGGTACCCTTATTAAGGATTTATAGTGGTACTTTGGGTATTCGTCTCGTGTTGTAACTTGCGCCTTGTACTTCGTTTCCTTAGAATAAACGGGTACTGAGGAATTTCGTGGAAACGCAAGAGATCATAAGATGGAAAAATTTGGGGGGGGGGGGTAGTTTGCTTTTCAAGGAATACGATTCCTTGATTGTCGGTATTGTAAGGGATATGTTCTTTATACATACAACCACATAAATACATTGCAATGTAAATAAAAGATTTATTTATAAACAATGATAACAACTGTTTCATGGACCATGACAACAAAAGAAAATAATACATAAGACGTGATTATTTCTAAACGATGTTGTCGGTCAGATGCTCATCCCTGTGCTGGATTTGCATTAGCAAGCTTTGGGCAATTTCTTCGGAAATGACCCATCTCCCCACAGTTGAAACAAGAACCTGGTAGAAAACGACCTTGAGCGGGATTGTTGCCAGCTTGGTTTGGTGCAGCTGCAGCTGGGCAGACTCTTGCTGTATGGCCTATAAGTCCACAAGTTTGGCATTTGCGGCACTTTACATTGGCATGATGATGGAGGCTACATTGGTTGCACAAGGGTGCAGTTCCATTGTATGGCTTCCTAGCAGGGGTTTGAGCTGGTTGGTTGGGGATGGCTTGATTATTGTGAGTAACCATGGCGAAGTTCTGAGAAGCCTTTCGCTTCTTTGACTTCTTAGGGGATCCAGTCTGTTCATCCATGGTCTTTGATTCCTTGATTGGGTTCGATTCCTCGACCGGTTTCTTGTCACCTTTTCGGAAAAGTTTACCTTTCCTGATCTTTGATTCAGTCAAGGTTGTAGATAGCTCAATGGCCTGTCTAACTGTAGTAGGGTTGCTACCAGTCACAATGTCTTGTATTGAGTCAGGGAGGCCATCAATGTACTTTTCGATTGCCTTATCCAAAGGCGTGACCATGTTTGGGCATAACAGACTTAACTCCTCATAACAGTCCGTGTAGGCTCGATGCTCACCGCTATCTTGCGTAGGATCGTCAAATTCCCTTTCCAAGGCCCTGATCTCGTGACGAGGACAGAATTCCTTCATCATCAGAGCTCGAAGCTCTACCCACGTTTGAGCCAGTGCCACATCGGCACCCCTATCCCTCATCACACCATTCCACCATGTCAAAGCTCGTTTCTCAAAGACGCTTGATATGAATTCTACTTTTCGCTCATTTGGGCATTGAACAAGCCTGAAGGTGCTCTCTAGACTCTCGAACCATTGCAGAAGTGCAGTCGCAGGGGGCATTATTGTTGTTGAGGGCTTGGTTACATTGAGCAACGATGTTCGGGATTGCAGCAGTCATTTGCTGTGTAATGACAGCTGCCAGCTCTTCAATAGATACCGGATTTTCGCGTCGTGGAGGCATTCTAAAAGGGAAACAAGAAAGAAAACAAATGAAATGGCATTGGGTAAGAATAGGACGTTACAATTACCGACCAAAATCATGGTTGATGGTCATTTGTTTGAACCACGAAGCACACAAACAACACAAAGGCTGAATCAAAGTAAATAGCTCCTCATAGTGTATCGTGAAGACATGCTCGCCTATAAGTGGACACTCACCCCAAGAGTTCCCAGGTAAGAGTGACTGGTCCGATTATGTGGATTTGTACGAACACTCTAGCCTCAGACAGAAAACCCAGGGTACAAACATTCACTCTTCCAGTTTGCACGTGTTCACACTATTTAGGACCCAAAACTTTGACGAGAGTTTTGAAAATTCAAAGGGGTTCAAAACCTTATAACAGAGGGTTCAAAACCTAGTAATCAATCATCCTAGAACAGATGATTAGTTTTCAAAGCGGTTTTGAAATTTATGTTCTTGTTGTGGTCGTCGCCTAAGGATAGGTGACAGTATTGTTTTATGAATAAACGCAAATAAACTCGCGTTAGGGTCCTAGGAAGGTTATAGACTAGGTCAAAGTATTACTAATAACCTAATTCCCTATAACCATTGGCTCTGATACCATCTTTTCTGTCACACCCCGACCACGTAGAACATACAAAACGTGGCGGAAATGTCGGGGAGTGTTGTAACAGAATTAATTGTTTCAAATCCATGGCAATTGAAGTTCCGTTTTATTAATCAAACATGAAAGTTTACATTGTTTTAAACAAGAACCAAAGAGTACATAATATAAATTAACTAGTTCTTGTCTCGTTTTAAGTCACTAAGGCTCATGTCCGCCTAAGTATGTCTTGATAAGTCCTATGCATCATCTCCTGAAAACACATGTGAAAATAGGTACGTCAGCATAAAAATGCCTGTGAGATACATAGGTTTTGTGAAAACAGAATTCATGACTTATGTTTGAGAAAATGTTTAGTCATGAACCTTGTAATTTGCTTTGTCTTGTAAATCATTTGAAAAACGATAAGATCAGATGATATGTATAAATAAGAGAATAAAGTATGGTTAAATGAATAACCAAGTAAAATGAGTTTGTATAATATAAGTTGTTTTGTAAAACAATGTCTTGTGAAAAGTATGTTGTTTGTATAAAATGCTATATGTCTTAAATTGAAATGATTCAAATAACGCTACAATATGTGATACCATACAAACACTTATATATAGGAAGTACCAGCGGCGTATCCACCGTGCTTGTATGGTATTACATACACCTCGTTACTTAAATCACTTACTCAAACCAAACCACCAAGATGTAATGTTTAACAATTGTAGAAATGTCTATGTATAGTCATATGTCTATTGTCAAATGTAAATCATGTCAACAGATACAACCGGTTCACACGGTTCAATAGTTACAAACGGTTCATATAATCAAAGGGTTACGACGGTTCACATAGTCAAATGGTTACAACGGTTCAAAATGTAGTATAATGTGTTCATATGCTGGATGAGCATATGCAACAGAAATGCAATGTAAAACAATGTACTAAGTATGCACGAAATGGACATACATAGCATAAGTGTAATGTAAAACAATGTACTAAGTATGCACGTAATGGACGTACATAGCATAAGTGTAATGTAAAACAATGTACTAAGTATGCACGTAATGGACATACATAGCATAAAATGTATTGTAAAGTGATGTACTAAGTATGCACACAATGGGCATACATAGCATAAAATGTATTGTAAAGTGATGTACTAATAAACATAGCAAGTATATGATGTGAAAACAGGAAAGCATGAAAGTAACAAGTAGGCACATGTGTTCCACCCCAAAATGTTTGGAAAACAGTAAAAGAGGGGTCTATGTACTCACTTGAGATTGCTCAGTAGTCCTTGAGTAACAACCAAACAATGCTAGAGATCACGGAAATTAAACGGCACCTAATATAGGTAACTATGTTAATATACCGGACCTAAATCGGAGGATTGGATAGGATGAGGGTTCGTAAACCAAACAAGTATGGAGACTCGTGTAATATGGTTTAACAAAGCCCACGTACTAAAATGAAACCTAACCTAAGTGCTTACGACCCATTACGACTCGTTTAGGTAGCTTATGCTACTTTAACGCGTCGTTCGCGTAAAACGCGTTCGGAACGCCTAACTAGCCCTATGACAAGTAAAATATGCCTTAACATGTCTAATATTGTTACCAAATCAGTTCAGATACCAAAAGTTATGTTACATATGCTTAAAATGAATTTTGGTGTAAAAAGGGCATTTTGGTCATTTACCTAAGGCATATAAACTACCTATCATACAACTAACTAAACGCCGTGACCATAGGGTATAACCTCGTGTGACACCTGTGTCACTGTGAACATCAAACAAATACCAAACCAATGAAATATTGTATTTCATACTTTGGACTTGGATAAATATGTGTATCTTTTGCACATATCAACTCTTATCCGATTTCAAGCTCTAAATCGCTTTCTGGAAGGTTATACACGCACTAATGCGTAAATATAACCAGTTTAATGCAACAAACACTCCGGAATAGTGAAATAGGCTTAACATACCTTAAATAACCTTTACATAACTTAGAAATAAGTTTTGAAGGCTTTGGTATTGCAAAATCAAGTTAAATCGCTTACAGGGACTAAAGTTGACGAACTGCGAAAGTATGCCAATTTGAACTGTAACAGACATTCCGGAGCATGACCATAAGTTAAACATACCATAAATACCCTTCACATAGCTTAGAAATAGGCTTTGAGGTGTTCGGTATGCTAAAATAAACTTTTGTGTCATTCAGGGACTAAAAGTGTCAAAAAGTGCACAAGTTTGCATTTTTGCGCATAACTTACGTTCTGAATACATCCGGACATCCAAAAATTTATGTAAGCATGACTATATTATGCTTTAGTGTTTGGCTTGCCAAAAATCCATTCGTTGCATCATTTGGATCGTTTTACGCGCTTATGCGCATTCCGTCGTAATTAAGCGAACATCGCGTTCGTACGACCAAACGAACCAACACCCGGCATATTTTTGAGCATGTTTCATGTCCACAATGTTTAGTCATCATTTTAGGGCCTTAAAGTTGGCTTTACGGGCCTTGGAAGTGCCGGAAATGGGCTTAAACACGTGCAGGGACTGAAACTGTCATTATTCAAAACTTTTGCTGATCTGTACAGGCCAGGCGGCCCGCCTCAGTTTCTGTTAATCTCCACGCGGGCCGCGTCCGACCTTCAGACCAGGTTAAATGTTTCTAACAGCAGATTGCAGCTGTTTGATCCACCACCACACATTCTCATTTGTCTAGTCAGCTGATAAGGATCAACTTTTAGCCACCATAAGGTTCCGACACTTGTACGGTTGCGATTAAAGCACGGTTTCCATGAAACGATCTTAACGGTGGACCGAAAACTATAAATACCCCATACCCCCCATTGCTTAAATCACTAGAATTTTGATTTGAGAAACTCTAAGTTGAAACTATTGTTTCATACCTGAGATTTTTGAATCGAAATTAGCATTCGGGGACCCTTCGTAAGTATTCTTTCGTTCTTTTATTGCTTTTCGAGTCTTTCGAGTCTGAAAGTCAAACTTTGTTTGACTTTCTACATTGACCAGTTATGGTCAATGCGAAGTTCGTTTGAACTTCGCAACGTGAGTGTAATCACTTTGGTTATAGTCCCTTGGGACTATGCCTACTGATTACCACGTTGTCTAGGGTCGTAGGGTAAGCGATCTAATAAATCGCTTATACCTCGAACCCGACCCATTTGGTCGATCATTAGGATCCGACCAAACACATTAGGTGACCATAGTAGGTAGGGAATAACCTTCCGAGGTTATACCCTATGGTCACATCGTTTGAGTAGTTGTATGATAGGTAGTTTATATGCCTTAGGTAAATTACCAGAATACCCTTTTCATGTATAATTGGTAATTAAGCATATGTAACCTAAACCTTTGTCACATAACTGATTATGTAACATATTTAGGCATATTCTACTTGTCATAGGACTAGTTAGGCGGTCCGAACGCGTTTTACGCAAACGACGCGTTAAAGTAGCATAAGCTACCTAAACGGGTCGTAATGGGTCGTAAGCACTTAAGTTAGGTTTCATTTAGTATGTAGGCTTTGTCAAACCATATCACACGAGTCTCCACACTCGTTTGGTTTACAAACCCTCATGCTACCCGATCTTCCGATTTAGGTCCGGTTTATTAACATAGTTACCTATAGTAGGTGCCGTTTGATATCCGCGATCTCTAGCATTGTTTGGTTGTTACTCAAGGACTACTAAGCAATCTCAAGTGAGTACATAGACCCCTCTTTTACTGTTTTCCAAACTGTTTTGGGGTGGAACACATGTGCCTACTTGTTACTTTCATGCTTTCCTGTTTTCACATCATATACATGTTATGTTCATTAGTACACTATTAGTACATGATTTACATTACATTTCTGCTAGGTATGTTGACTGATAGCATGCTAGCACATTGATTTACATGACTTTTCTACTTTGTATGTTAACTTAGCATACTTAGTACATCATTTTACATTGCATCTCTGTTGCATATGTTCCAGTAACATATGGACACATTGTTTTACAGCTCTACCTTGTATGTTGAGCATACTAGGTACATTATCTTCATCACATGCTTACATTTTGGTATGACATTTGGTTTGTTTAAATGAGACAATGTACATTCATTAACACCGATCATGCCGCTCGGTAGTAGGTAGTGGTACCATAGGACTTGACAAATCCCATTCCTGAAATCTCGGGTTTGTTTGGACGTAAGGAATGACCGAATCCGAATACATATTCTCTTGATAACTCACTTTTACATAGTTATCCGTCTGTCTCAAGGCTTGGATGTATGAATTTTCACAATACCGCATAAATATCTGTATCAGTATAGCATGCATATATTACACAAAACATAACTTTGATTTAAACCAAGTTTTACTTCAATACTTTGTTTTGCACATTTTACTTATGGTTTAAGTAGTCTTATTTTTACTTACCATACATATCATTTTGGTTACACATTACTTGACTACTTTTGGACTATAAACATTTGACATGGTTTATACAAGGACTTTTGACTATTGGTTTAAACATAGACTTATTACATTGGTGGTTTGAGTAAGTGATTAAGTAACGATGCGTGTGTAATATGATACAAGCATGGTGGATACGCCGCTGGTACTTCCTATATATAAGTATTTGTATGGTATTACATATTGTAGTGTTATTTGAATCATTTCAATTTGAGACATATAACATTTTATACAAATAACATACTTTTCACAATACATTGTTTTACAAACAACTTAACTTATACAAACTCATTTTACATGGTTACTCATTTAACCATGCATTATTCTCTTATTTATACGTATTGATGTGCTAAAAACGGGTTAACTAAACTAACTAAATTTACCCTAATTCTAGACTCCCTAAGCTTTAAATTTATAAAACTAAGACTCTCTAAACCCTAAAACACACAACCGGCAAGTGTACCGATCGAATGTAGTATAGCCTAAGGAAGTCCGAGTATCGAACCCAAGAGACTCTACTGATTACGCTAACGACTCTATCTAGACTTAAATTGACACGACTTAACTAAATGGTTGTTGATGGCGGGGGGGGGGGGGGGTTTCTAAAAATCCTAAGAATGCAAAAAATGAAAACTAACTAGACTAGACGAACTAGACACGAACTCTCACGAAGACTGAACTCAAGGATGATGAAAGAACTACCTAGACAGGAATCCTGATTGCTTTTAGTTATGATTATAATTGGAAGTTGTCTGCTATGGAACCGGGATCTTGAAATTCTCACCTATCGGGAAATCTAAGGACCGTTTTAAGAGCACGCTAAGATCCCCTAAAGGTTGTTAAACTACCGGTTTTAGACTCTCTTACAAGACATCTAATGGGGTTTATAAAAGTATCCTACAAGGCTCACTCCCTTACGAGACCTAAACCAAGGATAGGTTTGTTTTCTCAGCTAGACTTGCTAGACAGCAGCAAATAGGTTGACTTTCTAAGAAGGACCCACCTTGCGGTTTAATCACTTAGACCTAGCAATAATCTCGCACCTTACAGCTATTGACGATTAGTAGAACACTTGATTTTATTAAATTACCGATTCTTACTTCTAAGGTTACTTCACGTGATTTTCACCCTAAATGATCAAAGGTTTATTATATGATATAGACACTCATCAAAACCTAAAACCCTAGCCTGACTCTATTCCGTGATATAGACAGTCACCAAGATTCAAGCGAAGCAATAATTAATAATAAAATACCATCAAGCATGCACACACATCTAACCGATAGAACAAACCGTTTACAATTTATAAACAATCCATAGCATTTATAAATCCAAAAATAATCAAAACCTTATGCAATTATTCATCCATGTCTAGGTAGTAATAAACGTTTAGCCAATAATCATGTTCAAAAACAGAGTATCCATCAAGATCAAAACAGAATTCATCATCGAATAATCAAAAACAAACAAGAAACGAATGAACAAGATTGTATAACCCGTTTTCTTCGATCCCGAGTGCTCCTGAATGATCCCCGATGATTCCTAGCAATCCCGAGCCTTCAAACCTCCGAAAACAGCCTCCAAGATGTCCCAAGTTCGTACAAATTCGTAATGGTGTTTTTCGTCTGATGTACAGCCGTTTAAAAGTAATCCTCCCTTTCAAGATTATATGTGCGTTCTTTTTATTATGTGCGGCTCTCCCAAGTCAACCGACTTCTCTTCTCACGGCCCAAAAATAAACTCCCACATGATGATGATGATGTATGGCGGCCCACTCACGTCTCACGAATTCTGCTGGTGGGCTACCAAGTCTTTCACGGCCCAATGAAATTCATCCAATGTGATGTTTTATTATATATCATGTATTAGATAAAAGGCCCTTTAGTCCACGTGATGATCTGCCAAGAATTCCAAATGTCAATTAATGGATGATGTTTTGTGATGTATTTATCGATGTCCCCATGTATTGTTTTTGAGAAATTAGAATAATGGACCCCCAAGTCACGTGATGCCTTAAAATAAATAATGATGATGTTATGTGATTCCCTTATTGTTGCCGCCATAGACAATCCTTGTGTCTGATGTCTTCATCCCTTGATTCCTTTGTTTTCATTTTTTTTTCTAATAGTAATATACATATTGGCTGCGTTGCATAGAGATAGCGGGTTCGGCCAACTCACAGAAAATAGCCGCAATTTTTATTCGGTCACTGGCACCACACTCTGCCCAACTGGCGGTATTTCCATATTACTCATTTTCGCTCCATTTGCATCAGGACCTGCCAAAACACAAAACAATATGATATACACTAAAAACTAAATAAAACATATACAAAAATTATACAATTTACACGGGACAAATATGCTTATTTTACCCTATATCAAATATCCCCACACTTAACCTTTTTTCGTCCTCGAAAAAGAATTATGCAAACGGAATCATAGTCGGAATAGTCGAACGGGACAAAAGCTTAATTTATTTTATTAAAACCGAAACTCGTGTTAGCCGCGATTGCAAGTATATCGATCCTCTTAAACCCAACCCGGTTCCAAGCCCTTATCATGCAATTTAGTTCAAGTTCGGTCAATTTACCTAGGGTCTCACGCTAAGAATTGCAAGTCCACCTAATCCCCCCTCAAGCTTATAGGACAAAAGGAACAACCACTGGGTTATTTCCTAACCGTTTTATACCAAGATCAAGAGAGTTTAAAATCAAATCTATTTTTCCATTTTTTTTTCTTTCTTTTTGCTTGTTTTTTTTTTTCTTTCATACGAGCTTAGACTTTGCTTTTTGCTCTTTTTTTTTTTTTCATTCGTGAGACTAGACGATGCTTTCCCTAACCAAGCGGTAATCCGACTGTAGAGTCGCTATCCCCAATCACAGACTACATAGGTTTCGGTACTTTTATTCGGCAAGTCGATTTCACACATCCCAGAGGCATTCCGGCTGTAGAGTCGCTATCCCCAACTCGGATTACATAGGCCTGTGCTACTTTCATTTAGTTTCTAGCTCACTTTTTATTCTATTTTTTTTTCAGCGAGATAATGACTAAAAACTCTAACAATCTTAGCTTATAACGGCATCCCTTATACTATTTTTGGCGGTTTCAATTTCCCCACTCTCCCTAGATGAGAACCCACTAGTAGACCGACAATTAGGTATATTTAAAGATCAAAGGAACCCAGAACCAAATCGAGCCTACCCGCATATCCCAAACTAGACACAAGCACGGTTATTTTAATCTCATATTATTATTATTTGAACCCGAACAAAAACCCGACTTTTCTATCATTTTCCGTTTTTATTTTGCAAACTTCTTATTTCAAAAGACATTTTCTAATTTTTTCAATTTTTTTGTATTTTTCGATTTTTATGACTCAAGACTCTACTAACTAGACACTAAACGATAGTTCCCATCCCCACACTTAAACTCTACATTGCCCTCAATGTATGATGGAAACCGACTCAAAAGACTAAAAATAAATAAGAAATAAAAAGACCAAAAGGGCAAATCGGAAAGGACTTAGCTGATTTTATAACGCGTAAGCTCCAAATCTCTCGTCCAATCCAGCTCGATCGTATAGCATTTCGTTCGCGATCGGCTTTTGACTCAACTGACATGCTTGATAAATGCCCGAAATTTGAATAAACAGCTCCAAACTCACCCGAATGGAGATTGAGTACGGGTGGTACATATTCGAACCTGCATCAACAAAAACAAGCAAAATACCAAAGCAATACCGACTCGAAACACAAAAAGACTCAAAAACTACTAAATTAGACGCATGGTACAAAATAAAAAAGTATAAAGCAAGCACAAACCCCGTGTACGACTCGAACCAGCAATGGTAATATGGAACAATGGCGGTAATGATGAAAAATGGTGGTTTAATGATTCAATGGATGGTGATTTATGAAACAAACTCGGGCCTAAACTGCTGTTCATCGAAATAACAGACTCACGCGGCCCGCTTGAGGTTTAAGTGTAAGTCGATGCGGGCCGGGAGTGTCCAACAGTTCGACAGTTTCTTTAAGTCCATGCGGCCCGCCTAAGATGGACATATAACTAACGCGGGCCGCGAAGACAATAAACAGCAACGATTCAATTAACAGCAACAACAGAATGCTAATTTTAACATATTTGCAATACCCAAACTGCCCCTAGCCCCGTATTTAGTCGTTTTGAACAGTAAACGTACCTGGGCAATGCTCGTCTGCTGAATTCGACCTTCGTGAAGCGGAGTGTACCTGCAAAAACTTTTACGACACACAAAACGACGCAAAAACACGAAACGACGCAAACGACACTAATAACCTAGCTAACGACACGAAACGAACTACGACTCAAAATACAAACTCTACAAATGGGTCACAACTATTTACGCACTCACGGAGGGTCATATACGCGGAGCTCCCCTCCAAACCAACTGACTCAAAATACAAACTCTACAAATGGGTCACAACTATTTACGCACTCACGGAGGGTCATATTCCCGCCTGTCACGCGAGTGACCCGGGTTCGATCCCCGGCAACGGCGCCAAAAACTTGATGTGCTAAAAACGGGTTAACTAAACTAACTAAATTTACCCTAATTCTAGACTCTCTAAGCTTTAAATTTATAAAACTAAGACTCTCTAAACCCTAAAACACACAACCGGCAAGTGTACCGATCGAATGTAGTATAGCCTAAGGAAGTCCGAGTATCGAACCCAAGAGACTCTA
This sequence comes from Helianthus tuberosus, assembly GCA_030545235.1. Taxonomy (NCBI): domain Eukaryota; kingdom Viridiplantae; phylum Streptophyta; class Magnoliopsida; order Asterales; family Asteraceae; genus Helianthus; species Helianthus tuberosus. The sequence goes on from CM060424.1 coordinate 116,962,790, forward strand.
CTGATTACGCTAACGACTCTATCTAGACTTAAATTGACACGACTTAACTAAATGGTTGTTGATGGGGGGGGGGGGTTTCTAAAAATCCTAAGAATGCAAAAAATGAAAACTAACTAGACTAGACGAACTAGACACGAACTCTCACGAAGACTGAACTCAAGGATGATGAAAGAACTACCTAGACAGGAATCCTGATTGCTTTTAGTTATGATTATAATTGGAAGTTGTCTGCTATGGAACCGGGATCTTGAAATTCTCACCTATCGGGAAATCTAAGGACCGTTTTAAGAGCACGCTAAGATCCCCTAAAGGTTGTTAAACTACCGGTTTTAGACTCTCTTACAAGACATCTAATGGGGTTTATAAAAGTATCCCACAAGGCTCACTCCCTTACGAGACCTAAACCAAGGATAGGTTTGTTTTCTCAGCTAGACTTGCTAGACAGCAGCAAATAGGTTGACTTTCTAAGAAGGACCCACCTTGCGGTTTAATCACTTAGACCTAGCAATAATCTCGCACCTTACAGTTATTGACGATTAGTAGAACACTTGATTTTATTAAATTACTGATTCTTACTTCTAAGGTTACTTCACGTGATTTTCACCCTAAAGGATCAAAGGTTTATTATATGATATAGACACTCATCAAAACCTAAAACCCTAGCCTGACTCTATTCCGTGATATAGACAGTCACCAAGATTCAAGCGAAGCAATAATTAATAATAAAATACCATCAAGCATGCACACACATCTAACCGATAGAACAAACCGTTTACAATGTATAAACAATCCATAGCATTTATAAATCCAAAAATAATCAAAACCTTATGCAATCATTCATCCATGTCTAGGTAGTAATAAACGTTTAGCCAATAATCATGTTCAAAAACAGAGTATCAATCAAGATCAAAACAGAATTCATCATCGAATAATCATAAACAAACAAGAAACGAATGAACAAGATTGTATAACCCGTTTTCTTCGATCCCGAGTGCTCCTGAATGATCCCCGATGATTCCTAGCAATCCCGAGCCTTCAAACCTCCGAAAACAGCCTCCAAGATGTCCCAAGTTCGTACAAATTCGTAATGGTGTTTTTCGTCTGATGTACAGCCGTTTAAAAGTAATCCTCCCTTTCAAGATTATATGTGCGTTCTTTTTATTATGTGCGGCTCTCCCAAGTCAACCGACTTCTCTTCTCACGGCCCAAAAATAAACTCCCACATGATGATGATGATGTATGGCGGCCCACTCACGTCTCACGAATTCTGCTGGTGGGCTACCAAGTCTTTCACGGCCCAATGAAATTCATCCAATGTGATGTTTTATTATATATCATGTATTAGATAAAAGGCCCTTTAGTCCACGTGATGATCTGCCAAGAATTCCAAATGTCAATTAATGGATGATGTTTTGTGATGTATGTATCGATGTCCCCATGTATTGTTTTTGAGAAATTAGAATAATGGACCCCCAAGTCACGTGATGCCTTAAAATAAATAATGATGATGTTATGTGATTCCCTTATTGTTGCCGCCATAGACAATCCTTGTGTCTGATGTCTTCATCCCTTGATTCCTTTGTTTTCATTTTTTTTTCTAATAGTAATATACATATTGGCTGCGTTGCATAGAGATAGCGGGTTCGGCCAACTCACAGAAAATAGCCGCAATTTTTATTCGGTCACTGGCACCACACTCTGCCCAACTGGCGGTATTTCCATATTACTCATTTTCGCTCCATTTGCACCAGGACCTGCCAAAACACAAAACAATATGATATACACTAAAAACTAAATAAAAATAAATAAAACATATACAAAAATTATACAATTTACACGGGACAAATATGCTTTTTTTACCCTATATCACGTATCATCTGAACTTATTGTTTTTCAAATGATTTACAAAACAAAGCAAATTACAAGGTTCATGACTAAACATTTTCTCAAACATAAGTCATGTAACCTATTTTCACAAAACCTATGTATCTCACAGGCATTTTTATGCTGACGTACCTATTTTCACATGTGTTTTTCAGGAGCTGTTGCATAAGATGATCAAGATACACATAGGCAGACTTGGGCTTTAGTGACAATAAAAGATGCAAGACTAGTTAATTATGTTGTATTTCCTTGTTTGTTAAGACATTGTAACACTTCTAATCAATAAAACGAAACTTCAATTGCCATGGATTTGAAACAATTAATTCTGTTACAACACTCCCCGACATTTCCGCCACGTTTTGTATGTTCTACGTGGTCGGGGTGTGACACCTCGGAAGGTTATTCCCTATATGCTATGTTCACCTAATGTGTTTGGTTGGATCCTAATGATCGACCAAACGGGTCGGGTTCGAAAGTATAAGCGATTGTTTAGATCGCTTACCTTACGACCCTATATAAGCACTAAACTAAAAGTGACGAGCTAAGCATGTTAAAACATGCTTAACTAAGTTTAGAAAACAGGTTTGGTATCAAAACAAATGGTTTTGATACCCAAGAGTAGTTTGGTTACAAAATACGCAATAACACGCATTTTGGCCGAAACTACGACTCGTCACTGAGCCTACATAACGTGGTAATCAGTAGGTATAGTCACTAGGGACTATAACCATCGTGATTACGCTCATGTTATGAAGTTCAAATGAACTTCGCATTGACTATAAACTGGTCAACACAGAAAGTCAAACAAAGTTTGACTTTCGGACTCGAAAAGCAATAAAAGAACGAAGGAACACTTCAAAGGGTCCCCGAAAGCTAATCTTGATCCAAGTAGCTTAGGTATGAAACAATGGTTTCAACTTAGAGCTTCAAAGATCAGATTCTTGTGGGTTTTGCAATGGGGATGGATGGGTATTTATAGGATTCTTCGAACCGTTAGGATCGTTTCTCGAATAACGTGATCGAATCTCATCCGTACATGTGTTGGAATGTTGTGGTAACTCATTTTGCCCCCACCACAAGAGTTTGACATGTGGCATTGGCCTTTGGGGGTTTGAAAGGCTGTTAATCAGCAGTTTAGTTCACTGAATCTGGTCTGGGAAACTGACGCGGGCCGCGTAATGTATCACCTTGGGTTTACGCGGGCCGCCTGACCTGTCTGATCAGCAAACAACTTTCAGAAATGACAGTTTTGGTCCCTATTGTGTTTTAAGGCCATTCTCGACACTTCTAAGGCCCGTAAAGCCAACTTTAAGGCCCTAAATGATGCCTAAACATTGTGGACATGAAACATGCTCAAAAATATGTCGGATCTTGGTTCGTTTGGTCGTACGATCGCGATGTTTGCTTAATTACGACGGAATGCGCATAAGCGCGAAAAACGATCCAAATGATGCGACGAATGGATTTTTCTTATGCCAAACACTAAAATAAAATGTTTTAGTGCTTACATAAATTTTTGGATGTCCGGATGTAGTCAGAACGTAAGTTATGCGCGAAAATGCAAACTTGTGCACTTTTTGACGCTTTTAGTCCCTGAATGGCCCAAAAGTTTATTTTAGCACACCGAACCCCAAAGCCTATTTCTAAGCTATGTAAAGGATATTTATGGTATGTTTAACTTATGGCCATGTTCCAGAATGTCTGTTACAGTTCAACTTGGCATACTTACGCAGTCTGTCAACTTTAGTCCCTGTAAGCGATTTAACTTGATTTTGCCATACCAAAGCCTTCAAAACTTATTTCTAAGTTATGTAAAGGTTATTTAAGGTATGTTAAGCCTATTTCACTATTCCGGAGTGTGTGTGGCATTAAACTGGTTATATTTACGCATCAGTGCGCGTATAACCTTCCAGAAAGCGATTTAGAGTTTGAAATCGAACAAGAATTGATATGTGCAAAAGATACACATATTTATACAGATCCCAAGTATGAAATACAATATTTCATTAGCTCGGAATTTGTTTGATGGTCGCAGTGACCCAGGTGTCACAACGTACACTCAATTAACGAAGAATCAGTACAAGGAAAAGCCCTTCAAATTACGCGTTGTCACATCATCCCCAACTTAAAAGAAATTCTGTCCTGTAATTTGATAAGCAAGCTCAGAGGAATGAAGTGATAAATCAAGATGACTGTGGATTTTCCTCAGGTGCCACATCATCCCCAACTTGAAAGTGAATTTCGTCCCGAAATTCACCGATTGCATCAGGATTAGATTGGGCAGTTTTGAACAGCTGAGGGTACTTGAGTTTCATCTGATCCTCGCGTTCCCACATGAACTCCTGTCCACGTCTTGAGTTCCAACGAACTCTCACGATTGGGATTCGACTGTGCTTATGGACCTTAACTTCCCGGTCCATGATTTCAATAGGTTCTTCGACAAACTGCAACTTGTCATCAATTTCCAGTTCTTGGAGTGGTACCACAAGTGTTTCATCGGACTAACACTTCTTTAGGTTCGAGACATGGAAGATATCATGAACGTTTCCTAATTCAGCGGGTAACTCGAGTTTGTACGCCACTTTACCAATTCGTTCCAGGATTTTGAATGGCCCAACATAGCGCGGGTTAAGCTTGTCGCGTTTCCCAAAGCGCACCACACCCTTCCAGGGTGAGACCTTTAGCATGACACGATCACCTACAGCGAACTCCAATGGTTTCCTACGCTTATCAGTGTAGCTTTTCTCACGGTCTCGCGCTGCCGCCATACGATTTCTGACCTGGACAATCTTCTCAGAGGTTTCAAGTACAAGTTCCAGACCTGTGATCTGGCTGTCACCCACCTCAGCCCAACAAAGAGGAGATCGACATTTCCGTCCGTACAATGCTTCGAACGGAGCTGCCTGGATACTGGAATGGTAACTGTTGTTGTAAGAGAACTCTATCAAAGGCAAGTGTTTCTCCCAACCTTTACCAAAATCGATCACACAGTCTCGCAGCATGTCTTAAAGCGTCTGGATGGTCCGTTCGCTTTGACCATCCGTCTGAGGGTGGTAAGTAGTGCTCATGTCAAGACGTGAGCCAAAAGATTTGTGCATCGCCTGCCACAAATTAGATATGAATCGTGGATCACAATCAGAGATGATAGAGGTTGGCACCCCGTGCCTAGAAACCACCTCCTTAAGAAAAACAGCAGCAAGTTATGAGAACTTATCAGTTTCCTTGATTGCTAGGAAGGTTGCAGATTTCGTCAGACGGTCTACGATCACCCAAATGGTATCGTTCCCATTTTGAGTCCTAGGTAAACTAGTGACAAAGTCTAGGGTAATATGCTCCCATTTCCACATGGGTATTTCTGGTTGCTGAAGCAGAGCAGATGGTTTCTGATGTTCCACCTTTACTTTCTCGCAAGTCAAACATTTACTCACATACGTCACGATGTGAGCTTTCATCTTCGGCCACCAATATAAGACCTTTAGGTCCTGATACATCTTATCAGACCCTGGGTGAACAGAGTAGCGAGACTTGTGTGCTTCGTCCATCACCAGCTCTCTAAGATTTCCTTACAAAGGAACCCATATTCGCTCCATGAAATAGCGAATACTGTCGGATCTTTCCACAAGTTTCTTCTCCAAGCCTCGCATGGCTTTGGCTTTGAGATTCTCATCCTTCAACGCTACAGCTTGGGCAGAGCGGATCTGATCAGGTAGATTAGAATGGATGGTGAGCTGCAAAGTGCGTACACATTTGGGTTTTGTTTCCTTGCGACTGAGGGCATCAGCTACTATGTTGGCTTTGCCCGGATGGTACTTGATTGCATAATCATAATCGTTCAAGAGTTCCACCCAGTCACGCTGTCGCATGTTCAAATCCTTCTGATCAAAGATGTGCTGAAGGCTCTTGTGGTCGGTATAAATAATGCATTTAGTACCGTACAAGTAGTGCCTCCAGATTTTTAACGGGAAAAACCACGGTCCCCCAACTCCAAGTCGTGAGTCATGTAGTTCTTCTCATGAACCTTCAACTCCCGAGAAGCATAAGCTATCACCTTCTCGCGTTGCATCAGCACACAACCGAGACCCTGAATAGAAGTGTCATAGTACACCACGAAGTCTTCGGTACCCTTAGGTAAGGACAAGATCGGTGCACTGCAAAGTTTTTGTTTCAACAGCTGGAAAGCATCTTCCTGCTTCGTTCCCCAAGAGTATATAACCCCTTTCTGTGTCAACGAGGTAAGGGGTTGAGCGATTCTTGAGAAATCTTTGATAAATCTACGGTAATATCTTGCGAGACCTAGAAATTGTCGTATCTCCGAAGGATTCTTTGGTGCCGCCCAATTTCTGATGGCATCAATCTTAGCGGGATCCACATGTATTCCCAATTCATTGACAATGTGGCCAAGGAAGTGTACTTCTCGAATCCAGAAGTCGCACTTAGAAAACTTCGCGTAGAGTTGCTCCTTCCTTAGGAGCTCCAGGATAAGATGCAAGTGCTGCTCATGGTCCTCCTTAGTCTTAGAATAGATCAAGATGTCATCGATAAACACAATGACGAAATTGTCGAGGTATGGTTTGCACACACGGTTCATGAGATCCATAAATACCGCTGGTGCGTTAGTTAACCCAAATGGCATAACCAGAAACTCGTAGTGGCCATACCGCATTCGAAAAGCCGTCTTAGGAATATCCTCCTCTCGGACTCTCATCTGATGATAGCCCGATCTTAAGTCGATTTTCGATTGACCCTTTCAACTGGTCAAACAGATCATCGATGCATGGCAAAGGATAGCCCTTGTATTGAAAACCATGTTCCACAAGTGGATGGCTAGGATAAAGCTTTGATTCTTGTAAAACACTTGTCAAAATCCTAAGAATTCAAGCTCTCCTATAAATACCCACTTGCTCTTCACACTTTTCTCACACATCTGAATCAAAACCTACTCTAAGTTGAAGTCTTGGCTTCATACCTAAGTATTTTGATACAAATCTTCCTTACTTGGACCTTTTATAAGTTTCTTTCATGCTTTTTATACATTTCAAGCATGAAAGTCAAACAGTGTTTAACTTTCTGCCTTGACCAGTCTTTGGTCAACACAAAGTTCGTTTGAACTTTGCAACGTGAGCGTAATCACGATGGTTATAGTCACTTGTGACTATACCTACTGATTACCACGTTGATTAGGCGTAGTAATGAGTCATAGTTTCGGTCAAAGTACGTGTTTATGCGTATTTTACAACGAAACTATCTTTAGGTATCAAAACACTTTGTTTTGATATCAAACCTTTTTTCTAACTTAGTTAAACATGTTTTAACATGTTTAACTCGTCACTTTTAGTTTAGTGCTTGTATAAGGTCGTAAGTCAAGCGGTTTAAACAACCGCTTAGACTTTCGAACCCGACCCGTTTGGTCGATCATTAGCATCCGACCAAACACATTAGGTGACCATAGTTGTTTAGGGAATAACCTTCTGAGGTTATACCTTATGGTCACATCGTTTAGTTAGTTGTATGATAAGTAGTTTATATGCCTTAAGAAAATGACCAAAATGCCCTTTTTGCGCACAATTTCATTTTAAGCATATGTAACACATGTTTTGACATCTAAACTGATTATATAACATAATTATATATGTTAAGGCATATGATACTTGTCATAGGACTAGTTAGGCTTCACGAACGCGCATTCGCACGAACGACGCGTTAAAGTGGCGTAAGCGACCTTAACGGGTCATAATGGGTCGTAAGCACTTAGGATAGGTTCTGTTTTAGAATGTAGTCTTTGTTAAACCATATCACATGAGTTCCATTACTCATTTGGTTTACAAGACCTCCTTCTACCTGATCTTACGATTTAGGTGTCGATTCGCTAACATAGAATCCGTTACACTAGGAACCGCTTCGACACTTGAGCTATTGATCCTTTGAGCTTTTTTATACCATTTGAACAAGAACTATATGCAATCCCAGACAAGTACATAGTTCCCCTCTTTTACCGTTTTCAAATGTTTTGAGGTGATTCATATGTGTAACCGATTTATTTTCCAAATGTATGGCAAATATGTGTTTACTAAGTGATTTTATGTGTACTATTCCGATTATGCAAATACGATGTTTATCCGAATCCCTAAAAGATCTACCTATCTTCATAGTTAGATTCTTATAGGATATTTTAAGTATAGTCTTAGATCTTCCTATCTTCATATTAAGGTTTTTATGAAGTACTTTACGACTCGATGGTTGTGATTTATGTGTAGATTGTTGGTGATTTAGATAACAAAACTAGATAATACAATAAGAACATGGTGGATACGCCGCTGGTACTTCCTATATATAAGTGTTCTAATTTTATTATTCTTGTAGCGTTATCCGATCACTTTAGGATGTGTGTACAATTGTTTCAATATTCGATTATCGAAATCCTCGTAGAATCTCCCATACCTTTATATGTTAGATTCTTAGAAGGATATCTAAAGTATTATCATGAATCATTGATTTGATTTATATAATACTTACACAAGTTTTGATTTATTTCAAAACAGCTATTATTATTCCTTAATTGAATTCCTAATAACACATGAACGAGTTTTACGATGGTTTAAACGAGATTACGATGTATGGCATAAAAATGACTTAGTAATAATCATATTGCCATATACAAAACTATTTTCCACGAGTTTTCACAATCAAGATTAAGTATTGCAAATACTAAATTTTTGCCATCCTTTGGCTTCAAGATTTATTTTCAATTGACAGCTCTCGTAGTTGTCAAAGTATTGCAATACCAAACGGTTTGCCATTTATTTGGCTAACAAAACCTATGTATTCGCCGGCATTTTTATGCTGACTGATTTTCACATATGTTTTAGGTTTTCAACTATTCAAGCATGCAACGCATATGACTGCATTTGGGCCTTAGACTTCTTAATCAAAAGACAATTACATGTATTCTTTGTTTGTAAAACGGTGTTAAAAATGTTGAAACAATTTAGTACCAGTAGTTGTGAGCAATTTGTAACGTGACTCCCCGTTATTGCCACCGCGTGTTGTTGTATTACGCGTTTGGGGTGTTACAGATTGGTATCAGAGCACTGGTTATAGGGAATTAGGTTATTAGCATGCCTTAAACCTAATCTATAACCTTCCTAGGACCCAAACATGAGTAGACTTAGGAACTCTTTCTTAAATCATCATCCTTATTCGTGCCACAACTACTCTGTGATTTACAAATCATCTAACCTTAGATGATTTATCCTAAAACCCTTAGGCTTTATGCCTTAAGGTATTCCTCAAAATATTTTCTCAAAATGTTTTCATCGAAATATTTCTCAAAATGTTTTCTCAAACGTTTTCGTCAAAATATTTCACAACATATTTTATCTCAAACGATTTGTATCGAAGTATTTGTTAAATGTTTTCCTCAAACATTTTTGTGACATCTATGTCTCTGTGACCATCAAAAAAATACAAAATCAATGAAATATTGTGTATCATACTTGGGATTTGTATAAATATGTGTATCATTTGCACATATCAATTCTTGTTCGATTTCGAGCTTTAAATCGCTTTCTGGAAGGTTATACGCGATCTGATGCGTAAATATAATCAGTTTAATGCAACAAACACTCCAGAAAAGTGACATAGGATTAACATACCTTAAATAACCCTTACATAACTTAGAAATAAGTTTTGGAGGGTTTGGTGTGGCGAAATCAAGTTTATTCGATCGCAGGGACTATTTGCGTCAAACTACAAAAGTCTACCGAATCGAATGTTATCGAACATTCCAGAACTTGGTCATAAGTTAAATATGCCCTAAATATCCTTTAAATAGCTTAGAAATAGGCTTTGAGGTGTTTGGTGTGCAAAAATACACTTTTTGATCAATAGGGACTAAAACCGTCAAAAAGTGCATAAGTTTGCATTTTCGCGCATATCTTACGTTCTGAATATATCCGAACATCCAAAAATTTATGTAATCATTAAAATATTTTATTTTAGTGATTGGCATGATAAAATTCCATTCTTCGCGTAATTTGGGTCGTGTTTCGTCGTAATTAACCGAACAACGCAATCGTACGACCAAACGAACCAACATCCGAGATATTTTTTAGCATATTTTAAGTTCCCTATACTTTAAATTCATTTTAGAGCCTTGAAATGAGGTTAACGGGGCTTAAACGTGTCAAAAATGCACCAAAACCAAGATTTGAGCTTGTAGGGGCCAAAATTGACAGTTTTTGAAAGTAGTCTACACGGGCCGCGTAGCCCATGACCTCTACTTACGTGGGCCACGACTAAAGTCCAGATCAGAAACCAGTTTTCAGCAATCTGGTCGAATTTCAGGGTTGTTTATGCAAAATTCTCAATATCATTAGCTGGTTTTAAGGTCCCCTAGTATTTTAAAACCTTGGGCCCAAGTGTAAGGTCATGATTCAAGCACGATTTACGAGGAACGATCCTAACGGTTATGGGTTTTCTATAAATACCTAAGCCTTCATTCTTGTTCCTCACAAAATCTGATTCAATTGCTCTAAGTTGGGGTTTTGCACTTCATACCTGAGCAATTTGAATCAAGATTTCCTTGCTTGGACACTTTGTAAGTATTCTTTCGTGCTTTTATGGGTTTTTAAGCGTAAAAGTCAAACAGTGTTTGACTTTCTACTCTGACCAGTCTATGGTCAACACGAAGTTTGTTTGAACTTCGCAAAGTGAGCTTAATCACGATGGTTATAGTCCCGTGTGACTATACCTACTGATTACCACATTAATTAGGTGTAGTGACGAGTCATAGTTTCGGTCAAAATGCGTATTTATGCGTATTTTGCAATGAAACTATTCTTGGGTATCAAAACCATTTGTTTTGATATCAAACTTGTTTTCTAACTTCGTTAAACATGTTTTAACATGTTTAACTCGTCACTTTTAGATTAGTGCTTATATAGGGTCGTAACATGAGCAGTCTAAACAACCGCTTAGACATTCGAACCCGACCCGTTTGGTCGATCATTAGGATCCGACCAAGCATGTTTACTAACCATAGATGTATAGGGAATAACCTTCCGAGGTTATACCTTATTGTCACTTCGTTTAAGTAGTTGTATGATAGGTAGTTTATATGCCTTAGGAAAATGACCAAAATGCCCTTTTTACGCATAAATTCATTTTAAGCATATGTAACCTAAATTTTGACATCTAAACTGATTAGGCAACATTATTAGATGTGTTAAGGCATATAATACTTGTCATAGGACTAGTTAGGTGGTCCAAACGCGTTTTACGCGAACGACGCGTTAAAGTGGCGTAAGCTACCTAAACGAGTCGTAATGGGCCGTAAGCACTTAGGTTAAGTTTCGTTTTAGTATGTAGGCTTTGTTAAACCATATCATATGAGTTCCAACACTCATTTGGTTTACGAAACCTCATTCTATCCGATCTTCCGATTTAGGTCCGGTTATTAATGTAGTTACCTTTATTAGGTTCCGTTTGATTTCCGTGATCTCTCTAGCTTTGCTTGGTTGTCATTCAAGACTTCTAAGCATCCTCAAGTGAGTACATAGTCCCCTCTTTTACTGTGTTCAACTGTTTTGGGGTGAAACACATGTGCCTACTTGTTACTTTCGTGTTTTTCATGCTTTTATATCATATACTTGCTATGTTCATTAGTACGCATATAGTACATGATTTCATTATGTTTTGCTGTGTATGTTCACTTAGCATGCTAGCACATTGATTTTTATATATTACATTTTGTTGCATATGCTCATTCAGCATATGGACACCTTGTTTTACATTTTGAACTGTTTGAACCATTTGAAACTGTTTGATCTATGTGAATTATTTGGACTGTTGGAACTATTTGGAACCGTTTGATTGATGTGAGCTATTTGAAACTGTTTAAACCATTGGGTTAGGGAAGGATTAGGTAACGGGGCGGGTGTAATGTGTTAAAAGCATGGTGGATACGCCGCTGGTACTTCCTATATATAAGTGCTTTTAACACATTATATTTCCTTGCGTTATCTAGATCACTTGGGCAAGGTTATCAAAACAAAGTTATATTACAAGGTTTTTATAACAATATAAACCAATCGAGTTTTATTTCAAAAAACGATTTACAATCTGGGTTTACTTAAACAAATGTTTTGAGTTAAGATTCATGGTATCGAGGTTTTATAAATTATAGCAAATTTGTTTTAACTTGGTTATTTCAATTCACAATATAAACATTTTTCAAAACTAAGTTTTCTAATTATCAATTAACAAAGTTGTTTGAGTTATTTCAAAAGGTAAAAAGAGCCATGAATCTGACACTCACATAAAACCTATGTACTCGTCGGCGTTTTTATGCTGACGTATTTTCACATGTGTTTCAGTTATCATAGTTGGTGATGATTGATGATGATATTGATGCATGCTCACATAGGAATGATCGAGGCCTTAGTGACTTAATAACAATGAAAGTCTATTTGTTCATGTTTTGTTTCTAATTTCAATGCAATGTAATACATTAATTCAATAAAACAAAATTTCAATCCATGTGTTATGAAACAATGATTTTGTTAGGACACTCCCTGACGTTTCCGCAGCGGTTTGTTGTTTTAACGCGGTCGGGGTGTGACAGAAGAGTTGGTATCAGAGCTCATGGTTATAGGGAATTAGGTTATTAGTAATGATTTGACCTAGTCTATAACCTTCCTAGGACCTTAACACAAGATTCTTGTGTTTAGTTCTTAAAACAATACCGTCACTTATCCTTAGGTGACAACCACAACAAGAACACAAATTTTGAATCTGCTTTGAAAACTAATAATCTGTTCTAGGATGATTTATTATAAGGTTTTGAACCTTCAAAGTTTTCAAAATCTCATCAAGGTTGGGTCTTATAATGTGAACACGTGTAATCTGGAAGGGTGGATGCCTGTACTCTGAGCTTTCTGTCTAAGGCTAGAGTGTTCGTACAAATCCACATAATCGGACCAGTCACTCTTACCAGGGAACTCTTGGGGTGAGTATCCACTTATAGGCTAAAGCATGTCTTCGCGATACATTAATATGACCCACTTACTTTGATTAGTCACCATCTCATTTGTTTGCCTTAGGTAACAAACAAATGATCGCAATTTTTATGCGTTGTCATCCTGTTTTGATTTTCCGATAACATCTCGCTTGCTTCCTCCCATGCCTTTCATTATCTTCAAGATGCCTCTTCATCGCAACAACACTCAAATGTCCGAACCAGGTGCTACAATTGCCCAGCGAATAGGCGTCGTACTCCAGAGGACCGTTGATTTAGCTATCACCATGACTCGCCTCAGGGATGAAGCCATACAAGGGAACCGCTCCTTGGTGCAATCAATGCAACCGTCATCATCCGAATCAAATACCCCGTTTCAAATGTACCCACTGTGAACAATGGGGATATTTGGTTAAAATGTGCCGCTTTGCTATCCAAAGCAAAGTTGTTGCAAATCTTGTTGCTGCTCAACCTCCAAATTATGTATCATATGTTGCCTTGGCATATCTAGCACCTCAACTCCATGGGCTTTCTACCTTGTGTATCGACTTAAGCACGTCTAGTGCAAGGTTTCGAAACGCCTCTCGTTACATAAATTCCAAAATCCATATAGGATCTTTCTATCCTCATAATTAGATCCTTGTGGATGATTATCGCTCATCGGAGCCCTTAATTGAATTCTTTGTATGCTTTAATACGTACATTACGATTCAGTAAGGACAAAAACCGAATTCCTATTAAGATCTTCCTATCTTCATAGATAGATTCTTGAAGATGTTTAAGGTACCAAATGAAATCCACGGATTGGATTCCTGGTGTGCTTTAAATACCCGTGTCCAAAGATAACAAATTAAAGGTCAAATTAAACAATTATGAGATTATGTGCATATGTGTTCTCTTTTATGTTTTTGTGTAATCCGAATTTTCATTATCCAAATCCTCGTAGAATCTTCCATATCTTCGTATAAGGGATTCATAGTAGGATATCCAAAGGTACTACCACAAATCCTTAATGGGCTTCTACGTAATAGTTAAGACCCTTGGATTGTAAAGTACTATCCCATAATTAGACCCCTTGAGAGGTCTAGTTAAAAAGATTGATTCAAAAATCTGGTTGGGAATGTCATGTTATGATATAGTTGAAAACACTCCCTAGTGGTCTATTCAAAGAGATCATTCATTTGATTTAATTAAAAAGACCCTATGGCGGTGTAGTCACATTCATCACAGGTTTGTTCGTTTGATTCTCTTCCCCTACACATTATGAAATGCACTGTGCAGACTGTGAAAGGAATTACGTAATTATGGATGCATACATAACTATGGAATTTAGTGCACAGAAACCACAACAAGTTTTGTCATGTGTCTTGAGTTAACCCTATTCATTTCCATTTCTGATGAAGCACCCATGGAGGAAAAATGAACTAGCTATTCATTTTTCACTTCTGAAAGAATACCCGTCGAGGGAAATGAATATCCTTTTGATTATTCCTTCATTTCCATTTCTGAAGAATACCCGTTGAGGAAAATGACTCCGTCCGTTCATTTTCATTTCTGAAGAATATCCGTCGAGGGAAATGAATATCCTTTTGATTATTCGTTTATTTCCATTTCGGAAGAATACCCATAGAGGAAAATGACTCCGTCCGTTCATTTTCGTTTATGAAGAATACCCGTCGAGGGAAATGAATATCCTTTGATTATTCCTTTATTTTCATTTCTGAAAAATACCCGTTGAGGAAAATGACTCCGTCCATTCATTTTCGTTTCTGAAGAATACCCGTCGAGGGAAAATGAATATCCTTTTGATTATTCCTTCATTTCCATTTCTGAAGAATACCCGTTGAGGAAAATGAATCCGTTCGTTCATTTTCATTTCTGGACAATGCCCATCGAGGGAAATTAATATCCTTTGATTATTCCTTCATTTTCATTTCTAAAGAATACCCGTTGAGGAAAATGACTTCGTCCGTTCATTTTCGTTTCTAAAGAATACCCGCCGAGGGAAAATGAATATCCTTTTAATTATTCCTTCATTTCCATTTCTGAAGAATACCCGTTGAGGAAAATGACTATGTCCGTTCATTTTCGTTTCTGAAGAATGCCCATGACCTCTACTTACGCGGGCCGCGACTAAAGTCTAGATCAAAACCCAGTTTTCAGCAATCTGGTCGAATTTCAGGGTTGTTTATGCAAAATTCTCAATACCATTAGCTGGTTTTAAGGTCCCCTAGTATTTTAAAACCATGGGCCCAAGTGTAAGGTCATGATTCAAGCACGATTTACGAGGAACGATCCTAACGGTTATGGGTTTTCTATAAATACATATGCCTTCATTCTTGTTCCTCACAAAATCTGATTCAATTACTCTAAGTTGGGGTTTAGCACTTCATACCTGAGCAATTTGATTCAAGATTTCCTTGCTTGGACCCTTTGTAGGTATTCTTTCGTGCTTTTATGCGTTTTTAAGCGTAAAAGTCAAACAATGTTTGACTTTCTGCTTTGACCAGTCTATGGTCAACACGAAGTTTGTTTGAACTTCGCAACGTGAGCGTAATCATGATGGTTATAGTCCTGTGTGACTATACCTACTGATTACCACGTTAATTAGGTGTAGTGACGAATCATAGTTTCGGTCAAAATGCGTATTTTGCAACCAAACTATTCTTGGGTATCAAAACCATTTGTTTTGATATCAAACTTGTTTTCTAACTTCGTTAAACATGTTTTAACATGTTTAACTCATCACTTTTAGATTAGTGCTTATATAGGGTCGTAAGATGAGCGGTCTAAACAACCGCTTAGACTTTCGAACCCGACCCGTTTGGTCGATCATTAGGATCCGACCAAGCATGTTTACTGACCATAGATGTATAGGGAATAGCCTTCCGAGGTTATACCTTATGGTCACTTCGTTTAAGTAGTTGTATGATAGGTAGTTTATATGCCTTAGGAAAACTTACCAAAATGCCCTTTTTATGCATAAATTCATTTTAAGCATATGTAACCTAAATTTTGTCATCTAAACTGATTAGGCAACATTATTAGATGTGTTAAGGCATATAATACTTATCACAGGACTAGTTAAGCAGTCCGAACGCGTTTTACGCGAAAGACGCGTTAAAGTGGCGTAAGCTACCTAAACGAGTCGTAATGGGTCGTAAGCACTTAGGTTAGGTTTCATTTTAGTATGTAGGTTTTGTTAAACCATATCATATGAGTTCCAACACTCATTTGGTTTACAAAATCTCATTCTATCCGATCTTCCGATTTAGGTCCGATTATTAATGTAGTTACCTTTATTAGGTGTCATTTGATTTTCGTGATCCCTCTACCTTTGCTTGGTTGTCATTCAAGACTTCTAAGCATCCTCAAGTGTGTACATAGTCCCCTCTTTTACTGTGTTCAACTGTTTTGGGGTGAAACACATGTGCCTACTTGTTACTTTCGTGTTTTTCATGCTTTTATATCATATACTTGCTATGTTCATTAGTACGAATATAGTACATGATTTCATTATGTTTTGTTGTGTATGTTCACTTAGCATGCTAGCACATTGATTTTTTATATATTACATTTTGTTGCATATGCTCATCCAGCATATGGACACATTGTTTTACATTTTGAACTGTTTGAATCGTTTGAAGTTGTTTGATCTATGTGAATTATTTGGACTATTGGAACCGTTTGATTGATGTGAACCGTTTGAAACTGTTTGAACCGTTGGGTTAGGGAAGCGATTAGGTAACGGGGCGGTATAATGTGTTAAAAGCATGGTGGATACGCCGCTGGTACTTCCTATATATAAGTGCTTTTAACACATTATATTTCGTTGCGTTATCTAGATCACTTGGGCAAGGTTATCAAAACAAAGTTATATTACAAGGTTTTTCTAACAATATAAACCATTCGAGTTTTATTTCAAAAACGATTTACAATCTGGGTTTACTCAAACAAATGTTTTGAGTTAAGATTCATGGTATCAAGGTTTTATAAATTATAGCGAATCTGTTTTAACTTGGTTATTTCAATTCACAATATAAACATTTTCCAAAACTAAGTTTTCTAATTATCAATTAACAAAGTTTTTTGAGTTATTTCAAAAGGTAAAAAGAGCCATGAATCTGACACTCACATAAAACCTATGTACTCACCGGCATTTTTATGCTGACGTATTTTCACATGTGTTTCAGGTATCATAGTTGGTGATGATTGATGAGGATATTGATGCATGCTCACATAGGAATGATCGAGGCCTTAGTGACTTAACAACAATGAAAGTCTATTTTTTCTTGTTTTGTTTCTAATTTCAATGCAATGTAATACATTTAATTCAATAAAACAGAATTTCAATCCATGTGTTATGAAACAATGATTCTGTTAGGACACTCCCCGACGTCTCCGCCACGGTTTGTTGTTTTAACGTGGTCGGGGTGTGACAGAAGTGTTGGTATCAAAGCTCATGGTTATAGAGAATTAGGTTATTAGTAATGCTTTGACCTAGTCTATAACCTTCCTAGGACCTTAACACAAGATTCTTGTGTTTAGATCTTAAAACAATACCGTCACTTATCCTTAGGTGACAACCACAACAAGAACACAAATTTCGAATCTGCTTTGAAAACTAATCATCTGTTCTAGGATGATTTATTATAAGGTTTTGAACCTTCAAAGTTTTCAAAATCTCGTCAAGGTTGGGTCTTATAATGTGAACACGTGCAATCTGGAAGGGTGGATGCTTGTACTCTGAGCTTTCTATCTAAGGCTAGAGTGTTCGTACAAATCCACATAATCGGACCAGTCACTCTTACCTGGGAACTCTTGGGGTGAGTATCCACTTATAGGCTAAAGCATGTCTTCGCGATACATTAATATGACCCACTTACTTTGATTAGTCACCATCTCATTTATTTGCCTTAGGTAACAAACAAATGATCGCAATTTTTATGCGTTGTCATCCTGTTTTGATTGTCCGATAACATCTCGCTTGCTTCCTCCCATGCCTTGCATTATCTTCAAGATGCCTCTTCATCGCAACAACACTCAAATGTCCGAACCAGGTGCTGCAATTGTGTAACACCTCGTAAATTCATGTCCAATATTATATTGACACGTGTCATAAGCTTTAGACGTGTAACAGATTACTTATGAGGGACTAAAGTTGACAAACGAAGAATGTACGTGTATAAAAGGATTCAAATTGTCAACAATTGATAATTATACCTTTCAACAACCCTACACGATGTTTATAACCTTAAACGAATGAAACATGAAGCGTATGAAGCCATTTGTGGAAGAAAGTGAGAGATTACAAAACCTCTGAGTGACCTTTTAGCGAACCCAAAGCTTTGTAACGATTAATTATGCTAACGAGAATAAGTGATAAAAATTTCACAAGGTTTCATTATCGTATGAGAAAGTTATGCTAACATTCGTATATGAGGGGTTAAAAGCGCCAACGTTGAAATTTAAGGTCTTTCGGGTGATCATAAAGTTAACCAAGGACTTAACAAAGTTTGGTTATGTCTTGGAGCCCTTAAAAATCAATTTAGAGGGTTAAAAGTGCAACAAATAAAGTTAAAACCACTTTTAAAGGGACCAGGGACCAATTGTGCAATTACTGAAACATTTTTAACCTGACATGGGCCTCATACCAGCCGCGTAAGACTTCTGGGGACACTTACGTGAGCCGCCTGAGCATGCTAGTGACAGAAAACACTTCCAGGTGCCAGTTCAGCCTGTTGCACCGCCTCTAGAGCCTTGTTTTACATACCAGGAGCTGTGCAAATGGGTTGACATGCAATAGGGACACATGGGACCATCATATAACATCTGTAGACTTGCTTGGCATCATCTTGGTGAATTAAATTCACTATATAAGAAGCTCATTTATTGCAACATTAAGTACATCACTTAGAAAACTTTCATAACTTCTTTTCTGGAGATTGCTGGAGCTCAAGGCCACTTCCTAGAGGTCATCAGTCGTGCATAGGACTCCAGTAAGTGTCCTTAACCTTTCTTAATTCAGTTTTACTTAGTTTATTAGCCTAAAGTCAAACCGTCGTAATTAAGGTTTGACTTCGTGATTCATTAAAATTTTTCCAGTCAAATCTCTAATTGAAAGTACCTATGAGTTGGTAATTATGTGGGTAATAAACCCTTAAAAGGGCACTCTCTTATTCCCACTCTAACTAGGTCAATTGTCGGGTCAAACTTAATCATAAAAAGTCAACAGAAAGCTAATTTTCAAATAAATGCATAATTAACAATGTAGAAGTCATGCAACCTGTTTTATCACTAATATAACTTGGTAATTAATGTAAGAACATGTCTAAACATGTTCAACCCGACAATTTTCAGTATAGGCTCGGTTCGGAACCGAAAGTCACATAATTTGACTTTTTCTTTGACTTTCAGTTCTGACCCAATGTAGCATATTTTATAAATGCCTTAGAGCCTTATTAGGATCAGGTTACATGTTAGTGTAACCCTCTGAAGTTATACAACTTGGTTCATTAGTTATTCGATTCATGTGCATGTTTCCGTTATATGCCTAAATGTTGACCAATATGCCCTTTTGACCTTAAAACGAGATTTTTGAAAATGTGAGAGGACAATAATCTTTATTACTGATTTTTAATCATGTCCCTAAATTTTCACATCAGTTTGAGGTCTAGATTTAGAGTTATGCTCAATAGCGTAATTAGAAAGCTTTTTATTAATTAAACGGCGTAATTAGCATAAAGCCTATCTAAACCCAATTTTTGATACCAAACTTTTTACCTACTGATGTAAAATAATATTTTGGGATTTTTGAAGATTTTTATTTATTTTTAGGCTGAGCATAACATAGGGTTATAGCTTTGATTTGGTAATTGTCGGTTTTGCCCTTTTGGCCTATAAAAAGAGTTTTACATAATATTTCGATACCAAACCTTTTGCTACTGATTTTATATAATAAATAAAATATTTTGAGTCTTCTGGAATAATAAAAATATCAGCTTTTCTTATAAAACCTGGAAATCGCTTAAAATCGCCTTTTTACGCGTTTTAAACGCATAGTATGTATTAAAACTATTTTAAATATATAAGACTTGACACCTACTGATATTTTTAGTAAATTTTTATATTCTAACAGTAAGCAAAAGTTTTAAACTCAGATTTCCAGTTTTGACTGTCACACCCCGACCACGTAGAACATACAAAACGTGGCGGAAACGTCCGGGAGTGTTGTAACAGAATTAATGTTTCACAACCATGGAAATCAAAGTTTCATTTTATTAATCAAACATGAAAGTTTACATTGTTTTAAACAAGAACCAAAGAGTACATAACATAAATTAACTAGTTCTTCTCTCGTTTTAAGTCACTAAGGCACAGGTCCGCCTAAGTATGTCTTGATAAGTCCTATGCATCATCTCCTGAAAACACATGTGAAAATAGGTACGTCAGCATAAAAATGCCTGTGAGATACATAGGTTTTGTGAAAACATAATTCAGGACTTATATTTGAGAAAATGTTTAGTCATGAACCTTGTAATTTGCTTTGTCTTGTAAATCATATGAAAAACGATAAGATCAGATGATATGTATAAATAAGAGAATAATGTATGGTTAAATGAATAACCATGTAAAATGAGTTTGTATAAAATAAGTTGTTTGTAATTTAATGTCTTGTGAAAAGTATGTTATTTGTATAAAATGTTATATGTCCAAATTGAAATGATTTAAATAATGCTACGATATGTAATACCATACAAACACTTATATATAGGAAGTACCAGCGGCGTATCCACCATGATTGTATCGTATTACACACGCCTCGTTACTTAAATCACTTACTCAAACCAAACCACCAATGTAAATTGTTTATGTATAATCAAATGTCAAAATGTTATTGTGTAAACCATATCAAATGTCTGTGTTTAATGTAAATCATGAATTGTGTATATCAATGTCAAAAATGTTTATGTCTAATGTAAATCATGTAATGTGTATCCAAAAATGTCATGTATGGTATGTGAATTATATCAACTAAACCATATGTAAAATGCACAAAAACAAGGTATTGAAGTAAAACATGGTTTAAATCAAAGTTATGTTTTTGTGGAACAAATGCATGCTATACTGATATAAACATCTATGCGGTATTGTGAAAATGCATACATCCAAGCCTTGAGACTGTTGCGATAAACCCTTAAACAAATTAAAGGTTTATCTAAGTTATGTATATCGAATTCGGTCATTCCTTCCAATCCAAACAAACCTAGGATTTCAGGAACGGGAGTTGTCAATTCCTATGGTACCACTACCTACTAACGAACGGCGTAGCTAATGTTAATGAATGTATTGTTCCATGTTAAACAAACCAAATGTCATACCAAAATGAAAGCATGTGATGTAAACAATTGTACTAAGTATGCACACAATGGGCATACATAGCATGAAATGTAATGTAAAACAATGTACTAAGTACGCACACAATGGGCATACATAGCATGAAATGTAATGTAAAACAATGTACTAAGTACGCACACAATGGGCATACATAGCATGAAATGTAATGTAAAACATGTACTATAATGTACTAACGAACATAGCAGGTATATGATGTGAAAACATGGAAAGCATGAAAGTAACAAGTAGGCACATGTGTTTCACCCCAAAACAGTTTGGAAAACAGTAAAAGAGGGGTCTATGTACTCATTTGAGATTGCTCAGAAGTCCTAAGATAACCACCAAGCAATGCTAGAGATCACGGAATCAAACGGCACCTAATATAGGTAACTATGTTAATAAACCGGACCTAATATCGGATGATTGGATGGAATGAGGGTTCGTAAACCAAACGAGTATGGAGACTCGTGTAATATGGTTTAACAAAGCCCACATACTAAAACGAAACTTAACCTAAGTGTTTGTGACCCTTTACGACTCGTTTAGGTAGCTTATGCTACTTTAACGCGTCGTTCGCGTGAAACGCGTTCGGACCGCCTAACTAGTCCTATGACAAGTAATATATGCCTTAACATGTCTAATATTGTTGTCAAATCAGTTTAGATGTTAAAAGTTATGTTACATATGTTTAAAATGAATTTTGGCATCAAAGGGGTATTTTGGTAATTTACCTAAGGCATATAAACTACCTATCATACAACTAACTAAACGTCGTGACCATAAGGTATAACCTTGGAAGGTTATTCCCTATATACTATGGTCACCTAATGTGTTTGGTCGGATCCTAATGATCGACCAAATGGGTCGGGTTCGAAGGTATAAGCGATTTATTAGATCGCTTACCCTTACAACCCTAGACAACGTGGTAATCATTAGGCATAGTCACAAGGGACTATAACCATCGTGATTACAATCACGTTGCGAAGTTCAAACGAACTTCGCATTGACCATAAACTGGTCAACGCAGAAAGTCAAACAAAGTTCGACTTTCGGACTCGAAAAGCAATAAAAGAACGAAGGAACACTTACAAAGGGTCCCCGAATGCTAATCTAGATCAAAATAGCTCAGGTATTAAACAAAGGTTTCAACTTAGAGCACATAAGATCAGATTCTTGTGAGGAAAAGTGAAGGGTGGAGGTGGGTATTTATAGTTTTCGGTTCACCGTTAGGATTATTTCTTGGAAAAGGGGGCACGATCTAAGCCGTACACTTGTTGGAAAGTTGTGGTAACTCATTTGCCATCCACCATAAGAGTTTGACACTTGGCACTTGGCCTTTGGAGAGTGTTAAGGGCTGTTAAAAGCTGAAAAAAAATGGTTTGCTGCATCTGGCCCCTACTTAAGGACCTAGTTTGGCAGATTTACAGTTTCAGTCCCTGCAACCTCAAAACTTGGTTTTCGATGCGTTTTTTGACACGTTTAAGCCCCGTTAACCCCATTTCAAAGCTCTAAAATGAATTTAAAGTATAGGGAACTTAAGATGTGTTCAAAAATATCTCGGGTGTCGGTTCGTTTAGCCGTACGGTTACGTTGTTCGGTTAATTACGACGGAATGCGCATAAGCGCGAAAAATGATCCAAATGGCGTGACGAATGGATTTTTCTTATTACAAACACTAAAATAAAATATTTTAGTGCTTACATAAATTTTTGGATGTCCGGATGTATTCAGAACGTAAGTTATGCGCGAAAATGCAAACTTGTGCACTTTTTGACGCTTTTAGTCCCTGAATGACCCCAAAAGTTTATTTTAGCATACCGAACCCCTCAAAGCCTATTTCTAAGCTATGTAAAGGATATTTATGGTATGGTTAAGTTATGGTCATGTTCCGGAATGTTCGTTACAATTCAAATTGGCATACTTTCGCAGTTTGTCAAGTTTAGTCCCTGTAAGCGAATTAACTTGTTTTTTTTTCCATACCAAAGCCTTCAAAACTTATTTCTAAGTTATGTAAAGGTTATTTAAGGTATGTTAAGTATATTTGACTATTTCGGAGTGTTCGTTGCATTAAACTGGTTATATTTACGCATCAGTGCGCGTATAACCTTCCAGAAAGCGATTTAGAGCTTGAAATCGAACAAGGGTCGATATGTGCAAAAGATACACATATTTATACTGATCCCAAGTATGAAATACAATATTTCATTGGCTTGGTATTTGTTTGATGGTTGAAGTGACACAGGTGTCACAGTCCCCCTACTTTAGGAAATTTCGTCCCGAAATTTATTTGTAAGAGCATGTCTGTGACTTTGTGTTAAATAACCATCAAGGATAAGGCATATCCTGATATTCCTCTTTAATGAACATTTTCAGAAATGGAAATGAAGGAAGAATCAGGGATATTCATTTCCTTTGATGGAAAATTTTCAGAAACGAAAAATACACGGGATGAGTTATTTTCCTTAATGGGTATCCTTCAGAAACAAAAATTAACGGAACGAGTCATTTTCCACAATTCCTCCAGAAACGAAAATGAACGGAATGAGTCATTTTCCACAATTTCTTCAGGAATGAAAATGAACGGAATGAGTCATTTTCCACGATTTCTTCAGGAATGAAAATGAACGGAATGAGTCATTTTCCACGATTTCTTCAGGAATGAAAATGAATGGAATGAGTCATTTTCCACGATTTCTTCAGAAACGAAAATGAACGGAATGAGTCATTTTCCATGATTTCTTCAGGAACGAAAATGAACGGAATGAGTCATTTTCCACAATTTCTTCAGAAACGAAAATGAACGGAATGAGTCATTTTCCATGATTTCTTCAGGAACGAAAATGAACAGAATGAGTCATTTTCCATGATTTCTTCAGGAACGAAAATGAACGGAATGAGTCATTTTCCATGATTTCTTCAGGAACGAAAATGAACGGAATGAGTCATTTTCCACAATTTCTTCAGAAACGAAAATGAACGGAATGAGTCATTTTCCACAATTTCTTCAGAAACAAAAATGAACGAATCAACTCTAGACACATGACAAAACTCGCTGTGGTTTCTGTGCACTGAATTCCATAATTATGTATGCATCCATAATTACGTAATTCCTTGCATAGTCCGCACAGTTTGTCTTGTAATGTTTAGGGGAGGAAAATCAAACCTGTGATGAGTGTGACTGGACTACCATGGGGTCCTTTTAATTAGATCGACAGATGATCTTATTAATTAGGCCACCAAGGAGTCCTTTCAGCTATATCATCACATGATGTTCTTAACAAGATTTTTGGATCAATCTGTTTAACTAGACCACTCAAGGGGTCTAATTATGGAGTAGTACTTAATAATCCAAGGGACTTACTACAACGTAGTAGTCCATTAAGGATTTTATGTAGTACATTTGGGTATCCTACAACGAATCTCTCAAATGAAGATACGAAAGGTTCTACGAGGATTTGGATAGCAAAACTTGGATCACACAAAAACATAAAAAGGAACACATAAGCACATAATCACATAGTTGTTTATCTTGGTTATTAATTTGTTATCGATTGAGAATGGATATGGAAAACAGTCGATGGGCTACAATGTCCTCTGGGATCTATCTGAAAAGATAGGAAGATCTCCCAAATATTCGATTTTTGTTCTCAAAGAAACGTAATATTCGAATTAAGGAACATAACAATTTTAGGATTTACGGAAATACCCTTAGGTACCCTATTAAGGATTTATAGTGGTACTTTGGGTATTCGTCCAGTGTTGTAACTTGCGCCTTGTACTTCATTTCCTTGGAAGAAACGGGCACTCAGGATTTTCATGGAAAACGCAAGAGATCATAAAATAGAAAAAAAAATTATTTGGGGGTAGTTTGCTTTTCAAGGAATACGATTCCTTGATTGTCGGTATTGTAAGGGATATGTTGTTTATACATACAACCTCATAAATACATTGAAATGTAAATAAAAGATTTATTTATAAACAATGATAACAACTGTTTCATGGACCTTGACAACAAAAGAAAATAATACATAAGACATGATTATTTCTAAGGGTGTTGTCTTCTAGTCGGTCAGATGCTCATCCCTGCGCTGGATTAACATTAGCAAGCTTTGGGCAATTTCTTCAGAAATGACCCATCTCGCCACAATTGTAGCAAGAACCTGGTGGAAAGCGAGCTTGAGCAGGATTGTTGTCAGCTTGATTTAGTGCAACTTCAGCTCGGAAAACTTTTGCTGTATGACCTTTACGTCCACAAATTTGGCATTCGCGGCACTTCACATTAACATGATGATGAAGTTTACATTGGTTGCACAAGGGTGAAGTTCCATTATATGGCTTCCTAGCAGGGGGTTGAGCTGGTTGGTTGGGGACGGCTTGATCATTGTGAGTAACCATGGCGAAGTTCTGAGAAGCCTTTCGCTTCTTTGACTGCTTAGGGGATCCAGTCTGTTCATCCATGGTCTTTGATTCCTTGATTGGCTTCTTGTCACCCTTTCGAAAAAGTTTACGTTTCCTGATCTGAGATTCAGTCCAGGTTGCAGATAGCTCAATGGCCTGCCTAACCGTAGTGGGGTTACTACCAGTAACAATGTCCTGAACTGAGTCAGGGAGGCCATCAATGTACTTTTTGATTGCTTTATCCAACGGCGTGACCATGTTTGGGCATAACAGACTTAACTCCTCATAACGGTCCGTGTAGGCTCGATGCTCACCGCTATCTTGCTTCAAACCATCAAACTCTCTTTCCAATGCTCGCAGTTCATGACGAGGACAAAACTCCCTCATCATAAGAGCTCTAAGTTCAGCCCATGTCTGTGCTAGAGCAACTTCTGCCCCACGATCTCTCATAACCCCGTTCCACCACGTAAGGGCCCTCTTCTGGAACACACTCGAAGAAAACTCGACCTTGCGATTGTCAGGACACTGCACATGGCGGAAAGTATTCTCAATGCTCTCGAACCATTGAAGAAGCCCAGTCGCTCCCTCAGAACCACTAAACTTGAGTGGTTTAGCCGAGTTAAAACTCTTGAAATTGCATGGACCGTTGTTGTTGTTGTTGGCTTGGTTCCATTAAGCAAAGAGGTTTGGGAATTGAGCAGCCATTTGCTGTGCAATAATTTCTGCCAGTTCGGCAGTCTCTATCTGGTTTTCGCATCGAGGAGGCATTCTAAAAGAGGAAACATGAAAGGAAACGAGTGAGAGAATTAGACGAAAAGAATGAGATGAAACAAATCTGATGAAAGCAAGGATAGTGGTCATTTGTTTGTTACTACAAAGCAACAAACGACCCTGGTGATTAATCAAAGTAAATAGGTCAAAAATAATGTATCGCGAAGACATGCTCGCCTATAAGTGGACACTCATCCCAAGAATTCCCAGGTAAGCACAACTGGTCTCGCGTCTGATGAGATATATACGAAGTGCTTGCCTAGACAGAAAACCCAGAATACAGGCATTCACCCTTCCAGTTTGCACGTGTTCACATTATTTAAAACCCAAAACCTTGACGAGATTTTGAAAACTCAAAGGGGTTCAAAACCATATAACAGAGGGTTCAAAACCTTACAATAGAGGGTTCAAAACCTAGTAATCAATCATCCTAGAACAGATGATTAGTTTTCAAAGCGGTTTTGAAATTTATGTTCTTGTTGTGGTCGTCGCCTAAGGATAGGTGATGGTATTGTTTTATGACTAAACGCAAGTAAACTCACGTTAGGGTCCTAGAAAGGTTATAGACTAGGTCAAAGCATTACTAATAACCTAATTCCCTATAACCATTGGCTCTGATACCATCTTTTCTGTCACACCCCAACCACGTAGAACATACAAAACGTGGCGGAAACGTCGGGGAGTGTTGTAACAGAATTAATGTTTCACAACCATGGAAATCGAAGTTTCGTTTTATTAATCAAACATGAAAGTTTACATTGTTTTAAACAAGAACCAAAGAGTACATAACATAAATTAACTAGTTCTTGTCTCGTTTTAAGTCACTAAGGCACAGGTCCACCTAAGCATGTCTTGATAAGTCCTATGCATCATCTCCTGAAAACACATGTGAAAATAGGTACGTCAGCATAAAAATGCCTGTGAGATACATAGGTTTTGTGAAAACATAATTCATGGCTTATATTTGAGAAAATGTTTAGTCATGAACCTTGTAATTTGCTTTGTCTTGTAAATCATATGAAAAACGATAAGATCAGATGATATGTATAAATAAGAGAATAATGTATGGTTAAATGAATAACCATGTAAAATGAGTTTGTATAAAATAAGTTGTTTGTAATTTAATGTCTTGTGAAAAGTATGTTATTTGTATAAAATGTTATATGTCCAAATTGAAATGATTTAAATAATGCTACGATATGTAATACCATACAAACACTTATATATAGGAAGTACCAGCGGCGTATCCACCATTATTGTATCGTATTACACACGCCTCGTTACTTAAATCACTTACTCAAACCAAACCACCAATGTAAATTGTTTATGTATAATCAAATGTCAAAATGTTATTGTGTAAACCATATCAAATGTCTGTGTTTAATGTAAATCATGAATTGTGTATATCAATGTCAAAATGTTTATGTCTAATGTAAATCATGTAATGTGTATCCAAAAATGTCATGTATGGTATGTGAATTATATCAACTAAACCATATGTAAAATGCACAAAACAAGGTATTGAAGTAAAACATGGTTTAAATCAAAGTTTTGTTTTTGTGGAACAAATGCATGCTATACTGATATAAACATCTATGCGGTATTGTGAAAATGCATACATCCAAGCCTTGAGACTGTTGTGATAAACCCTTAAACAAATTAAAGGTTTATCTAAGTTATGTATATCGAATTCGGTCATTCCTTCCAATCCAAACAAACCTAGGATTTCAGGAACGGGAGTTGTCAATTCCTATGGTACCACTACCTACTAACGAACGGCGTAGCTAATGTTAATGAATGTATTGTTCCATATTAAACAAACCAAATGTCATACCAAAATGAAAGCATGTGATGTAAACAATTGTACTAAGTATGCACACAATGGGCATACACAGCATGAAATGTAATGTAAAACAATGTACTAAGTACGCACACAATGGGCATACATAGCATGAAATGTAATGTAAAACAATGTACTAAGTACGCACACAATGGGCATACATAGCATGAAATGTAATGTAAAACATGTACTATAATGTACTAACGAACATAGCAGGTATATGATGTGAAAACATGGAAAGCATGAAAGTAACAAGTAGGCACATGTGTTTCACCCCAAAACAGTTTGGAAAACAGTAAAAGAGGGGTCTATGTACTCACTTGAGATTGCTCAGAAGTCCTAAGATAACCACCAAGCAATGCTAGAGATCACGGAATCAAACGGCACCTAATATAGGTAACTATGTTAATAAACCGGACCTAATATCGGAGGATTGGATGGAATGAGGGTTCATAAACCAAACGAGTATGGAGACTCGTGTAATATGGTTTAACAAAGCCCACATACTAAAACAAAACTTAACCTAAGTGTTTGTGACCCTTTACGACCCGTTTAGGTAGCTTATGCTACTTTAACGCGTCGTTCGCGTGAAACGCGTTCGGACCGCCTAACTAGTCCTATGACAAGTAATATATGCCTTAACATGTCTAATATTGTTGTCAAATCAGTTTAGATGTCAAAAGTTATGTTACATATGTTTAAAATGAATTTTGGCATCAAAGGGGTATTTTGATAATTTACCTAAGGCATATAAACTACCTATCATACAACTAACTAAACGTCGTGACCATAAGGTATAACCTTGGAAGGTTATTCCCTATATACTATGGTCACCTAATGTGTTTGGTCGGATCCTAATGATCGACCAAAGGGGTCGGGTTCAAAGGTATAAGCGATTTATTAGATCGCTTACCCTTACGACCCTAGACAACGTGGTAATCATTAGGCATAGTCACAAGGGACTATAACCATCGTGATTACAATCACGTTGCGAAGTTCAAACGAACTTCGCATTGACCATAAACTGGTCAACGCAGAAAGTCAAACAAAGTTCGACTTTCGGACTCGAAAAACAATAAAAGAACGAAGGAACACTTACAAAGGGTCCCCGAATGCTAATCTAGATCAAAATAGCTCAGGTATGAAACAAAGGTTTCAACTTAGAGCACATAAGATCAGATTCTTGTGAGGAAAAGTGAAGGGTGGAGGTGGGTATTTATAGTTTTCGGTTCACCGTTAGGATCATTTCTTGGAAAAGGGGGCACGATCTAAGCCGTACACTTGTTGGAAAGTTGTGGTAACTCATTTGCCATCCACCATAAGAGTTTGACACTTGGCACTTGGCCTTTGGAGAGTGTTAAGGGCTATTAAAAGCTGAAAAAAAACGTTTTGCTGCATCTGGCCCCTACTTAAGGACCTAGTTTGGCAGATTTACAGTTTCAGTCCCTGCAACCTCAAAACTTGGTTTTCGATGCGTTTTTTTGACACGTTTAAGGCCCGTTAACCCCATTTAAAAGCTCTAAAATGAAGTTAAAGTATAGGGAACTTAAGATGTGTTCAAAAATATCTCGGGTGTCAGTTCGTTTAGCCGTACGGTTACGTTGTTCGGTTAATTACGACGGATGGATTTTTCTTATGCCAAACACTAAAATAAAATATTTTAGTGCTTACATAAATTTTTGGATGTCCGGATGTATTCAGAACGTAAGTTATGCGCGAAAATGCAAACTTGTGCACTTTCTGACGCTTTTAGTCCCCGAATGACCCCAAAAGTTTATTTTAGCATACCGAACCCCTCAAAGCCTATTTCTAAGCTATGTAAAGGATATTTATGGTATGTTTAAGTTATGGTCATGTTCCGGAGTATTCGTTACAGTTCAAATTGGCATACTTTCGCAGTTTGTCAAGTTTAGTCCCTGTAAGCGAATTAACTTGTTTTTTTTTGCCATACCAAAGCCTTCAAAACTTATTTCTAAGTTATGTAAAGGTTATTTAAGGTATGTTAAGTATATTTTACTATTTCAGAGTGTTCATTTCATTAAACTGGATATATTTACGCATCAGTGCGCGTATAACCTTCCAGAAAGCGATTTAGAGCTTGAAATCGAACAAGGGTCGATATGTGCAAAAGATACACATATTTATACTGATCCCAAGTATGAAATACAATATTTCATTGGCTTGGTATTTGTTTGATGGTTGAAGTGACATAGGTGTGACAACTCGTATTTCCAAACCGATCTTTGTACTTTGATGTAACGTATGTGTATGATATGTGACTTTTATGAAAGTGTATATTTATGTGAATGTTATGTTATTACGTGCTTGTGAATGTATGTATGTTAAGCGCACAACACACACTCGACCGCACAAGCCTTTTGGGCTACACAACTTGTATTCGGACCAATGGGCAGCCCAAGTGAGAGTTCGGCCCACTTCCCCCATATCGCATAACACTATGGGGATAGGGTAAACTTCTCATTGTTGCTAAACAACTACACACACAAAACCCTAGTGCTCTCCTCTCTCTCTCTAAGCCGACGGCAAGTACCCCCTTTCTCTTGAAGATCATTCCTCGAATCGGATCACCCTCTATCTTTCGGTTAGTGTCTAATAATTTGTTAACTTGTTAATAATTGATACTTGATATTGTAGTTGTTATAATATTGAATGATGATTCTGCTTATGTGCAATTGGATCTATGATAACACATGTTGATGTAGCAATAGGCCTTGATGATTCAATAGATTTGAGGTCAATAGTTGATAAGGTTGGATAACCATGACAATCAAAAATGGCGGCCATGTGATCAATTATGTTACCGATGACTGTTGCTAGTATTATGTGATGGAATTGTAATATTTGTGATTATAGTATATGCGTGCATGATACTGATATGAACATTGTATACATGATTCGAATTTATTGATTGGACCGAATACATTAACAGATCATACATACATCATTTTTGGCTAATGCTTGTTAATGGATTGTCAGAAGTTGTTGAATGAATTTATTAGATTGTCGGCCATTATATGCATAAACCCTTTTTGGATTATTAGTGATGTTATGTAAATAAATATAAGAATCATATTATCGGCTACTTCAAACCTTCATGTGAGATGTCAGTGCCATGTGAGTCTCATAGGAATGTGTGAATTAATATAGATCACACATGGTACTCTATAATCTAGGTTGCATGCTAATGTTGTGATAATTCTAGTAGTATGATGGGTGAATGATGATGTTACGATGAAACCGAAGTAACAGTTAGACATCATTAGGGTTTTGACTTATGAAACTATTGATTGATTAATTGTAATTTTGGAAATAAATAATTGGTTGTAACCGAATGACAAGATATTCGGGTGTCTAGTCTGATCGTACAAGGCCTCTTGGTCGCACAAGAGGTCCACTCACACAAGACTCCGAGACGCACAAGCAGACCAATCGCACAAGACTTGTGTCGTCCATTGGGCCGTATATGCATGTTGGGCTGGACTGGTTGGGATCGCACAAATCGTCCGGATCGCACAAGATGATCCGGACCGCACTAGCTTGTTTACATGTCTGTTTGGGCTGTGTTTATGTTATGGTTTGGTTGGGTTTCTTATTACTTGGGCCGGGTATCAAAGGGAGTCGCACAAGATGCGTGAATCGTACAAGTTGAATTACAAATTTAGTGTTGGGCCGAGACATGTGTGGGCTTCATTTGTATGTTAAACTGATATCGTTTACTACGTTCTATGTATGTACTACGTTACCATGATCGATACGTGTAACAATTTGTTAAACTACGTGTAATCATACGTGCTTTACTTGGAACCAAAACCTGACTTGTATGGTAACCCTATTAGGACGCGGTTGACCACTCATAGTTCAAGAAACCCTTTTGTGTATCTGCCGAGCAAACCAAGGTGAGTTCACACAGCCAAGGCATGGGATTCCCAGGATGGGAATGGGTTGGATTATTTATTCGTTCAGTTTATGGAACTTAGATATATGATTCCCGGTAGAGGAAGGATTATGGATAAGAACAAGACTAGACTGGTTATACTAATTTAAACGATCTTCGCACACACGCCAAGGGTCGGCCGCGATATTATGACAATCTTCGCACACATGCCTAGAAAGGGCCGCGAACTATATACTCTAATCTTCGCAAACATGCCAGGAAGGGCCACGATACTACTATACCTAGTCTAGCAAACATGGGAAATCCCCACTATACTTCGCAAACATGCCTAGAGGGCCGCGATACGATATATACGATTCATGATTACTAGATGAACATACGAACTACTTTATGAACACTATAACTAAACAAACTCACTGTGAACTCACTCAACTAGTTGTTGATCCTCTGTTACATGCCTTGCAGGACCTTAGGTACTTATGGAGCTTGCACGGGAGGCACGGTCGTTGTGGGCACAGTTTGTGGATGTTATGAACAACATTTAAACATTTGAATTGCTACTTATGATTGGGTTTATTTATGCTTCCGCTAAACGTTGAATTTATTCATATGTTTTGAACACCTTTCATATTGGTTTGATTGTTTTATATTTAATACTTACTATGTTCAATATGATTGGTGGCTTGATCCTGGTCAGTCACGCCTCCAAGCGGTGATACTCCGCGTGTGGATTTTGGGGGTGTGACAGATTGGTATCAGAGCCATTGGTTATAGAGAACTTGGTTTTAATATGGGGAAAACGATTTTATTAAAACCAGACTATAACCAGAACAGTGCTCTCAACGATCCACAACGACGCTTCGCTCCACGTGCAAGGCTCAACATTATAGGTACTACTATTCATGTTACTTTACCTACATGCTAGAACTACATAGAACTTTGCTCGTGGTATGCTTAGATTACATTGCCTACTATTCGTTGTCACACCCCGACCACGTAGAACATACAAAACGTGGCGGAAACATCGGGGAGTGTTGTAACAGAATTAATGTTTCACAACCATGGATATTAAAGTTTCGTTTTATTGATTAAAAGTGTTACAATGTCTTAACAAACAAGGAATTTCAACATAATTAACTAGTCTTGCATCTTTTATTGTCACTAAAGCCCAAGTCTGCCTATGTGTATCTTGATCATCTTATGCAACAGCTCCTGAAAAACACATGTGAAAATAGGTACGTCAGCATAAAAATGCCTGTGAGATACATAGGTTTTGTGAAAATAAGATTCATGACTTATGTTTGAGAAAATGTTTAGTCATGAACCTTGTTATTTGCTTTGTCTTTTAAATCATTTGAAAAACGATAAGATCAGATGATAAGTATAAATAAATGTAAGGTTAAATGAATAACCAAGTAAAATGTGTTTGTATAAGATAAGTTGTTTATAAATCAATGTCTTGTGAAAAGTATGTTATTTGTATGAAATGTTCTATGTCTCAAACTGAAATGATTCAAATAACGTTACGACATGTAATACCATACAAACACTTATATATAGGAAGTACCAGCGGCGTATCCACCATGCTTGTATCATATTACACACACATCGTTACTTAATCACTTAATCAAACCAAACCAAACTATCAAAGTGTTCATGTCAAGATGTAAATCATGTCAAAATGTCTATGTCAATTATCCATGTCAAATGTCTATGATCTAAAAGTAGTCAAGTAATGTATAACCAAAATGATATGTATGGTAAGTAAAATTAAGACTACTTAAACCATAAGTAAAAATGTACAAAACAAAGTATTGAAGTAAAACTTGGTTTAAATCAAAGTTATGTTTTGTAGAATAATGCATGCTTTACTGATACAAACACTTATGCAGTATGTTAAACGCAAACATTCAAGCCTTGAGACAGTCGGATAACCCTTTCAGTCAAGGTTATCAAAAGAATTGTATTCGGATTCAGTCATTCCTTACATCCAAACAAACCCGGGATGTCAGGAATGGGATTTGTCAAGTCCTATGGTACCACTACCTACTACCGAGCGGCGTAGCAAATGTTAATGAATGTTATATAGACCCGTTAAACAAACCAAATGTCATACCAAAATGTAAGCATGAGATGAAGATAATGTACCTAGTATGCTAGAGTAAACATACAAGGTAGAGCTGTAAAACAATGTGTCCATATGTTACTGGAACATATGCAACAGAGATGCAATGTAAAATGATGTACTAAGTATGCTAAGTTAACATACAAAGCAGAAAAGTCATGTAAATCAATGTGCTTAGCATGTTATCAGTCAACATACATAGCAGAAAAGTAATGAAATCATGTACTATAATGTACTAACAAACATAGTCGGTATATGATGTGAAAACAGGAAAGCACGAAAGTAACAAGTAGGCACATGTGTTCCACCCCAAAACAGTTTGGAAAACAGTAAAAGAGGGGTCTATGTACTCACTTGAGATTGCTCAGTTGTCTAAAGATAACCACCAAACAGTGCTAGAGATCTCGGAATCAAACGGCACCTAATATAGGTAACTATGTTAAATAACCGGACCTAAATCGGAAGACTGGGTAGCATTAGGGTTTGTAAACCAAACGAGTGTGGAGACTCGTGTGATATGGTTTAACAAAGCCTACATACTAAATGAAACTTAACCTAACTGCTTACGACCCATTACGACCCGTTTAGGTAGCTTATGCTACTTTAACGCGTCGTTCGCGTGAAACGCGTTCGGACCGCCTAACTAGTCCTTTGACAAGTGTTATATGCCTAAACATGTTACATAATCAGTTATGTGACAAAAGTTTAGGTTACATATGCTTAATTACCAATTATACATGAAAAGGGTATTCTGGTAATTTACCTAAGGCATATAAACTACCTATCATACAACTATTTAAACGATGTGACCATAGGGTATAACCTCGGAAGGTTATTCCCTACCTACTATGGTCACCTAATGTATTTGGTCGGATCCTAATGATCGACCAAACTGGGTCGGGTTCGAAGGTATAGGCGATTTATTAGATCGCCTACCCTACGACCCTAGACAACGTGGTAATCAGTGGGCATAGTCCCAAGGGACTATGACCAACGTGATTACACTCACGTTGCGAAGTTCAAACGAACTTCGCATTGACCATTACTGGTCAACGCTGAAAGTCAAACAAAGTTTGACTTTCTGACTCGAAAAGCAATAAAATAAGGAAAAGAACGAAAGAATACTTACCCAGGGTCCCCGAATGCTAATCCCGATCTAAGAACTCAGGTATGAAACAATGGTTTCAACTTAGAGCTCTCAAATCAGAATTCTTGTGGGTTTAGAAGCAATGGGGGGTGGGGTATTTATAGTATTCGGTCCACCGTTAAGATCGTTTCAAGGAAAACGTGCCTTAATCTTGCCCGTACATGTGTCGGGACCTTATGGTGGCTAGAAATGATCCTTATCTTCATGACTAAGCATCTTAGAACATGTGGTGGAGGATCAAACATGTGCAAACAGGCTGTTAGAAACTCTGCATCTGGTCTGGACTTGGCTAGCGCACCGCTACACTAAAAGTGTAGCGCACCGCTAGGCCAAAGTTTGGCAGAATTACACTTTTGGTCCCTGTCATGCATTCAGCCCATTTTTGAAACGTTTAAGGCCCGTTAACCCCATTTCAAAGCTCTAAAATGAAGTTAAAGTATAGGGAACTTAAAATGTGCTCAAAAATATCTCGGATGTCGGTTCGTTTAGCCGTACGAACGCGATGTTCGCTTAATTACGACGGAATGCGCACAAGCGCGAAAAACGATCCAAATGACGCGACGAATGGATTTTTCTTATGGCGAACACTAAAATAAAATATTTTAGTGCTTACATAAATTTTTGGATGTCCGGATGTATTCAGAACGTAAGTTATGCGCGAAAGTGCAAACTTGGGCACTTTTTGACACTTTTAGTCCCTGAATGACCCAAAAGTTTATTTTAGCACACCGAACCCCTCAAAGCCTATTTCTAAGCTATATAAATGATATTTATGGTATGTTTAACTTATGGTCATGTTCCGGAATGTCTGTTACAGTTCAAATTGGCATACTTTCGCAGTTTGTCAACTTTAGTCCCTGTAAGCGATTAAACTTTGATTTCACCACACCAAACCTTCCAAAACTTATATCTAAGTTATGTAAAGGTTATTTAAGGTATGTTAAGACTATTTCACTATTCCGGAGTGTTTGTTGGATTAAACTGGTTATATTTACGCATCAGTGCGCGTATAGCCTTCCAGAAAGCGATTTAAAGCTTGAAATTGAACAAGAGTTGATATGTGTAAACTATACACATATTTTTACAAATCCCAAGTATGAAATATAATATTTCATTGGTTTGGTATTTGTTTGATGGCCGTGAAGGCACAGGTGTTACAGTCTCCCCTAC
Organism: Helianthus tuberosus; assembly: GCA_030545235.1. NCBI lineage: Eukaryota > Viridiplantae > Streptophyta > Magnoliopsida > Asterales > Asteraceae > Helianthus > Helianthus tuberosus. The sequence continues at coordinate 116,999,452 of CM060424.1, forward strand.
TTTAGGAAATTTCGTCCCGAAATTTATTTAGAGGAAACTTGTAAGAGTTTAAAACATGAAGTTGAAAAGATCGAACAATATTGGCTAGATTTCTGAACTTCTAGTAACTTTAATAATCATCATGATTGCAACGTAAGAGGGATACCTATATATACAAGTATATAAAGCGTCATTGGTGCGTCCACCGTACCTCCATTACATCGTCCTCATTTTGTTATTGTTGTCACTATCGGTTCTTACACATAATAAACCTTACTGGGTTTCTATGCACTAAATTTCATAATTATGTACGCGTCCATAATCAGACAATTCCTTGCATAGTTCACTCAGTCCATTTTATAATGTGCAGGGGAAAACCAAATGAACACTCCTATGATGAGTGTGACTAGACCGCCATAGAGTCCCGTAGACTAAATCAATAAATGATCTAAATAGACTATCAAGGAGTCTGTCCAGCTACATCACTAGATGTCATTCTTTAACCAAATTGTGAATCAATCCTTTAGACTAGACCACTAAAAAAGGTCTGGAGTGGTACTATATAATCCAAGGGTCTTAACTATTACATAGAAGCCCATTAAGGATTGAAGGTAGTACCTTTTGAATATCCTGCTACGAATCCCTCATATGAAGATATGAAAGATCCTGCGAGGATTTGGATAACGAATATCCAGAGTATTAAAAACACAAAAATGCATGAAAGAAAACATAAGATGAATAAACACATAGTCACATAACCACAAAATTGCTAACTAGAAGTTTGTTCTGCTAACAGAGTACATGTATTTAAAGCACACTAGGAATCCATCTCGTGGATTTCATTTGGTACTTTAAACGTTATCAAGAATCCAACTATAAAGATAGAAAGATTCAAAAAGAAAATTCGACTTCGATTATCTGGAACCGAAGTGTTCGAATTAAGGTACATAAAGAATCCAATTAAGGACTCTGATTTGAATCATGATCATCCACAAGGGTCTAATTATAGAGATAAAAAGATCCCATATGGATTGTAGAAGTTGAAGATGCTTTGAATTCTTGCACGGGATGTGCTTAAGTCAAAACATGAAGTAAAATGCTTATGAGGTTGAGATGCTAGATATGTCAAGGCGACATATGAAGCAGAATTTGAAGGTTAAGTAAATGTACAAGGAAGATATTTTTGAAAACTGTGCATGGGGTTCTTTTAAGAAAAATATGTTTAGTGTTTTTGAACCTTATATATAATACTTTTGATATCATAAAGTAGGTGTACTAGGTAGGTATATTTATAAAAATATTTTAAAATCATGCGAGATGAATTTTTGAAATTATGTATAAGGTTTTTGGAAAGACATGAATGATGCTTTTCGAAATCATGCACTTGATGAGAAAATGTACTGTGTTAATATTGTCTTCAGACTATATGAAATATTTTGAAATTGAAAGGTTGGTTTTGATAACATGGCCAATGTTTTTGAAATAACATAGACAATGTATCTAGAAAAATTGTTTTCAAACTATATGAAATGTTTTGAGATCATGAAGATTGTTTTGAAATACTTGTACTGTGTATGTTGAAAAATCAAAATGTAATGGGTATGAGATTTGGAAATACCCTTAGTTATTTAACCAAGGATTCAAAGGCACAGATGTGCAGAAGCATGATCACTCATAATGTCACTTTATTTTCTGTACTTCGTATCTTAGAATGAAACGAGTACTTAAAATTTTCAAAGGAATCATGAGCAATCATTTGAAAGAGAGAATCACAAGAGTAGTTTGTAAGGAACATAGTTCGTTGATGTAGGTATCATAGGAAAATCCTACACATATGTAACTACAATTGTACATCAAAATCTGTGAACAACTACTTTTATTTATGAACGAGACAGATTGTTTCACAATCAAGAAAACGAAAGAAACAAAAGCATAAGATAGCAACATCTTCTACTCGGCCAACTGCTCATCCGTGGGTCAGATTTGCCTTAGCAAGCTTTGGGCAATCCCTTAGGAAATGGCCCATCTCGCCACAGTTATAGCAAAGCCCTCGTGAGAAACGAGCTTGAGCAGGAGTGTCGCCAGCTTGATTTGGTACAGCTGTAGTTGGGCAAACCCTTGCTGTATGACCTATAAGTCCACAAATCTTGACATTTGCGGCACTTCACACAAGGGTGATGATGAAGGTTACATTGGTTGCACAAGAGTGCAGTTCCATTGTATGACTTCCTAGCAGGGGGTTGAGCTGGTTGGTTGGGGAAGGCTTGACCATTGTGAGCGACAATGGCGAAGTTCTGAGAAGCCTTTCGCTTCTTTGACTTCTTAGGGGGTTGTTCATCCATGGTCTTTGATTCCTCGATTGGTTTATTGACTGATGGTGTTGTCACCTGACTAGGTCCTGCCTGTCTTGGTGACTCTTGAGTGGCTTCATCCAGGAGACGATACATGGCAGTAGCTAATTCCACAGTCTTCAGGACTACTTCGCCTATTCGCTGAGCGAATTTGGCTGCTTGCTCAGATATCTGGGCGTCATCGTGATGAAGAGACATTCTTGAAGAAAAAGAAAGGCATAGGGAGAAACAGGTGAAAGATTATTGGACAATCAAAACAGAATGATAACGCATGAAGATTGCGATCATTTGTTTGTTACCTAAGGCAAACAAATGAGACGGTGACGAATCAAAGTAAATGGGTCAAAAATAATGTATCGCGAAGACATGCTTGCCTATAAGTGAACACTCATCCCAAGAATTCCCAGGTAAGCACAACTGGTCTCGCGTCTGATGAGATGTATACGAAGTGCTTGCCTAGCCAGAAAACCCAGAATACAGGCATTCACCCTTCCAGTTTGCACGTGTTCACATTATTAAAAACCCAAAACCTTGACGAGATTTTGAAAACTCAAAGGGATTCAAAACCATATAACAGAGAGTTCAAAACCTAGTAATCAATCATCCTAGAACAGATGATTAGTTTTCAAAGTGGTTTTGAAATTTATGTTCTTGTTGTGGTCGTCGCCTAAGGATAGGTGACGGTATTGTTTTATGACTAAACGCAAGTAAACTCGCGTTAGGGTCCTAAGAAGGTTATAGACTAGGTCAAAGCATTACTAATAACCTAATTCCCTATAACCATTGGCTCTGATACCATCTTTTCTGTCACACCCCGACCACGTAGAACATACAAAACGTGGCGGAAACATCGGGGAGTGTTGTAACAGAATTAATGTTTCACAACCATGGATATTAAAGTTTCGTTTTATTGATTAAAAGTGTTACAATGTCTTAACAAACAAGGAATTTCAACATAATTAACTAGTCTTGCATCTTTTATTGTCACTAAAGCCCAAGTCTGCCTATGTGTATCTTGATCATCTTATGCAACAGCTCCTGAAAAACACATGTGAAAATAGGTACGTCAGCATAAAAATGCCTGTGAGATACATAGGTTTTGTGAAAATAAGATTCATGACTTATGTTTGAGAAAATGTTTAGTCATGAACCTTGTTATTTGCTTTGTCTTTTAAATCATTTGAAAAACGATAAGATCAGATGATAAGTATAAATAAATGTAAGGTTAAATGAATAACCAAGTAAAATGTGTTTGTATAAGATAAGTTGTTTATAAATCAATGTCTTGTGAAAAGTATGTTATTTGTATGAAATGTTCTATGTCTCAAACTGAAATGATTCAAATAACGTTACGACATGTAATACCATACAAACACTTATATATAGGAAGTACCAGCGGCGTATCCACCATGCTTGTATCATATTACACACACATCGTTACTTAATCACTTAATCAAACCAAACCAAACTATCAAAGTGTTCATGTCAAGATGTAAATCATGTCAAAATGTCTATGTCAATTATCCATGTCAAATGTCTATGATCTAAAAGTAGTCAAGTAATGTATAACCAAAATGATATGTATGGTAAGTAAAATTAAGACTACTTAAACCATAAGTAAAAATGTACAAAACAAAGTATTGAAGTAAAACTTGGTTTAAATCAAAGTTATGTTTTGTAGAATAATGCATGCTTTACTGATACAAACACTTATGCAGTATGTTAAACGCAAACATTCAAGCCTTGAGACAGTCGGATAACCCTTTCAGTCAAGGTTATCAAAAGAATTGTATTCGGATTCAGTCATTCCTTACATCCAAACAAACCCGGGATGTCAGGAATGGGATTTGTCAAGTCCTATGGTACCACTACCTACTACCGAGCGGCGTAGCAAATGTTAATGAATGTTATATAGACCCGTTAAACAAACCAAATGTCATACCAAAATGTAAGCATGAGATGAAGATAATGTACCTAGTATGCTAGAGTAAACATACAAGGTAGAGCTGTAAAACAATGTGTCCATATGTTACTGGAACATATGCAACAGAGATGCAATGTAAAATGATGTACTAAGTATGCTAAGTTAACATACAAAGCAGAAAAGTCATGTAAATCAATGTGCTTAGCATGTTATCAGTCAACATACATAGCAGAAAAGTAATGAAATCATGTACTATAATGTACTAACAAACATAGTCGGTATATGATGTGAAAACAGGAAAGCACGAAAGTAACAAGTAGGCACATGTGTTCCACCCCAAAACAGTTTGGAAAACAGTAAAAGAGGGGTCTATGTACTCACTTGAGATTGCTCAGTTGTCTAAAGATAACCACCAAACAGTGCTAGAGATCTCGGAATCAAACGGCACCTAATATAGGTAACTATGTTAAATAACCGGACCTAAATCGGAAGACTGGGTAGCATTAGGGTTTGTAAACCAAACGAGTGTGGAGACTCGTGTGATATGGTTTAACAAAGCCTACATACTAAATGAAACTTAACCTAACTGCTTACGACCCATTACGACCCGTTTAGGTAGCTTATGCTACTTTAACGCGTCGTTCATTACGACCCATTACGACCCGTTTAGGTAGCTTATGCTACTTTAACGCGTCGTTCGCGTGAAACGCGTTCGGACCGCCTAACTAGTCCTTTGACAAGTGTTATATGCCTAAACATGTTACATAATCAGTTATGTGACAAAAGTTTAGGTTACATATGCTTAATTACCAATTATACATGAAAAGGGTATTCTGGTAATTTACCTAAGGCATATAAACTACCTATCATACAACTATTTAAACGATGTGACCATAGGGTATAACCTCGGAAGGTTATTCCCTACCTACTATGGTCACCTAATGTATTTGGTCGGATCCTAATGATCGACCAAACTGGGTCGGGTTCGAAGGTATAGGCGATTTATTAGATCGCCTACCCTACGACCCTAGACAACGTGGTAATCAGTGGGCATAGTCCCAAGGGACTATGACCAACGTGATTACACTCACGTTGCGAAGTTCAAACGAACTTCGCATTGACCATTACTGGTCAACGCTGAAAGTCAAACAAAGTTTGACTTTCTGACTCGAAAAGCAATAAAATAAGGAAAAGAACGAAAGAATACTTACCCAGGGTCCCCGAATGCTAATCCCGATCTAAGAACTCAGGTATGAAACAATGGTTTCAACTTAGAGCTCTCAAATCAGAATTCTTGTGGGTTTAGAAGCAATGGGGGGTGGGGTATTTATAGTATTCGGTCCACCGTTAAGATCGTTTCAAGGAAAACGTGCCTTAATCTTGCCCGTACATGTGTCGGGACCTTATGGTGGCTAGAAATGATCCTTATCTTCATGACTAAGCATCTTAGAACATGTGGTGGAGGATCAAACATGTGCAAACAGGCTGTTAGAAACTCTGCATCTGGTCTGGACTTGGCTAGCGCACCGCTACACTAAAAGTGTAGCGCACCGCTAGGCCAAAGTTTGGCAGAATTACACTTTTGGTCCCTGTCATGCATTCAGCCCATTTTTGAAACGTTTAAGGCCCGTTAACCCCATTTCAAAGCTCTAAAATGAAGTTAAAGTATAGGGAACTTAAAATGTGCTCAAAAATATCTCGGATGTCGGTTCGTTTAGCCGTACGAACGCGATGTTCGCTTAATTACGACGGAATGCGCACAAGCGCGAAAAACGATCCAAATGACGCGACGAATGGATTTTTCTTATGGCGAACACTAAAATAAAATATTTTAGTGCTTACATAAATTTTTGGATGTCCGGATGTATTCAGAACGTAAGTTATGCGCGAAAGTGCAAACTTGGGCACTTTTTGACACTTTTAGTCCCTGAATGACCCAAAAGTTTATTTTAGCACACCGAACCCCTCAAAGCCTATTTCTAAGCTATATAAAGGATATTTATGGTATGTTTAACTTATGGTCATGTTCCGGAATGTCTGTTACAGTTCAAATTGGCATACTTTCGCAGTTTGTCAACTTTAGTCCCTGTAAGCGATTAAACTTTGATTTCACCACACCAAACCTTCCAAAACTTATATCTAAGTTATGTAAAGGTTATTTAAGGTATGTTAAGACTATTTCACTATTCCGGAGTGTTTGTTGGATTAAACTGGTTATATTTACGCATCAGTGCGCGTATAGCCTTCCAGAAAGCGATTTAAAGCTTGAAATTGAACAAGAGTTGATATGTGTAAACTATACACATATTTTTACAAATCCCAAGTATGAAATATAATATTTCATTGGTTTGGTATTTGTTTGATGGCCGTGAAGGCACAGGTGTTACATTCGTTACTGCTTGAAAACGCTTATGTGCTCACTCTCTTCGCACTATTCGCGAACCTCTCACCCACATGTTCTCCTTGATGTCAAGATCATGGGTGGACGCGTTAACCTAACTCAAGCCCGGTTGGCGGCTTCGATCACTGAACAAGTTTCTGCAGCACTCGCAGCTGCCCAGGCAGGAGGTGTAACCTGCCATCACCACTTACTCTAGGATCTTTAGATCCTACTCTCGTAAACCAACACTCGTGCTCAAGTATGCTTACTCTTACGCACACGACAAGTCAACATGCTCAGCCACCTGTGTGCACATACACGACTTTTATGGACTGTCGTACTACTACTTTCAGCGACACTGAAGGAGCTGTTGGACTCCTCCATTAGTTCGAGGAACTCGAATCGGCCTTCGAAGGTGCGAATGACCTGAGGCTCGTTAGATGAAATATGCCACTGATGTTCTCGAAGGCACTGCGCAAACTTGGTGGAACGCGCAAGTTACGATACTGGGGCTGGCGGCTGCTAATGCCACCCCATGGAATGATTCTAAGGAACTGATCAAACGTGAATACAGTAGTTATGATGCCATCCACAAGTTGGAAGTGGAGTCCTTTAACATGAAGATGACGGGGTCAGGGATAGAAGCGTGCACGAAACGATCCAACGAACTGGCAGTGTTATGCCCAACTATGATGGATCCTCCTATCAATCGCATTGAGCTGTACCTCAAAGGCTTAGTACCAGAGAGTCAAAGTCATGCGACTCCTGCTAACCTTGCAACCATCCAGGATATAACTCGTCTTGCTCAACGTCTCTTAGATCAGGCGGTAGGACAGAATAAACTGCCGAAACGTATTAATGCTACTACAACTACTTCGGATGCTCCCAGTGACAACAAACGCAAATGGGATGGAATTTAAGCAAGGGTTTCACTTCGGTGCAACCTCAGTCAAGTACAGGAGCCCCAGTTAGCAGTCTTTTGGTAATCGAAGACAGGATGGACACGAGGGAAACCACCCTAAGTACAATCGATGTAATTTGCACCGCAGCGGGCAGTGCAACAAAGATCGTCGTTAGAGATGCAACAAGCTTAGTCATGGAGCCAAAGATTGTAGAAGTTCACGTCCTAATAGCAGCCACAAGCTCCACTGAATCAGCAGCAACAGCAGGGTAACAAGGGATGTTATCAGTGTGGTGCTGAAGGTCACTTCAAGAGACACTGTCCTCAGTTAAACCAGAACCAGAATCAGAACCACAACCAAGGAAACAGGAACAATAATGGAGGCAACAATGGGGGTAATAACGACGGCAATGGTGCCAGGGGTCGAGTGTTCGTGATTGGTCAGGGTGATACTAGGAATGACCCCAACGTTGTGATGGTTTCAACATCGATATTGGTAGGGATTGGCTACCTCAACATCGAGCAGAGACACTTTGCGAAGAAAAGATCATTCGCATTCCTCGTGCTGGTTAAGAACCTTTGGTAACTCATAGTAACAAGCTCCAGGAGCAGCACCCATAGCTCGAGCGCCTTATCGCTTAGCTCCAACAAGAACTCTTGGAAAAGGGTTTCATACGTCCTAGCTCTTCGCTCTGGGGAGCTCCAGTACTAATTGTAAAGAAGAAGGGCGGTACCTTCCGCATGTGTATAGACTACCGCGAACTGAACAAGGTGACTGTGAAGAATCGCTATCCTCATTCACGCATCGATGATTTATTCGACCAGTTACAAGGGTCGAGCTACTATTCGAAGATCGATTTGAGATCGGGATATCACCAGCTGAGAGTCCGAGAAGAGGACGTCTCCAAAACAGCCTTCAGAACTCGATATGGCCACTATGAGTTTTTGGTCATGCCTTTTGGGATGACAAATGCACCGGCGGTCTTCATGGACTTGATGAATCGAGTATGCAAGCCTTACTTAGACAAATTCGTTATTGTCTTCATCGATGACATCCTGATCTATTCAAAGAGTCAGGAGGAACATGAGCAACACTTACGACTTATTTTGGAACTCCTTCGAAAGGAACAGTTGTACGCCAAGTTTTCAAAATGTGACTTCTGGCTTCGTGAAGTCCATTTCTTAGGCCACGTGGTGAACAAGGATGGGATTCACGTTGATCCATCCAAGGTAGAGTCAATCAAGAGCTGGCCTGCACCTCGTACACCAACGGAAATTCGCCAATTCTTGGGATTGGCAGGATACTACAGAAGATTTATTAAGGATTTTTCTAAGATTGCTCAGCCTCTTACTTCACTAATGCAGAAGGGCGTGGTTTATCGTTGGGGAAACGCACAAGAATTAGCGTTTCAACACTTAAAGGATAGACTTTGCAGTGCACCTATCCTTTCATTGCCAGAGGGCACAGACGACTTCGTGGTCTACTGCGACGCATCTATCCAGGGTCTCGGTTGTGTTTTGATGCAGCGGGATAAAGTTATAGCATACGCTTCACGCCAACTCAAGGTTCATGAGAAGAACTACACTACACACGATCTAGAGCTGGGAGCGGTTGTTTTTGCACTTAAGATATGGAGACACTACCTGTATGGTACCAAATGTGCTATCTACACTGATCACAGGAGCCTCGAGCATATCTTCAAACAGACGGAACTTAATATGAGACAACGACGATGGGTCGAACTGTTGAACGATTACGAATGCTCGATCAGATATCACCCGGGCAAAGCCAATGTTGTGGCTGACGCCCTCAGTCGAAAGGACACTGCGCCTAAGCGCGTACGAGCTTTACAACTTACTATACAGTCTAGTCTTCCTTCCCAAATACGAAATGCTCAGGTAGAAGCATTGAAACCAGAAAACGTCAGGGCTGAAGCCCTACGCGGCTCGAGGCAACACTTAGAACAGAAGGAAGACGGTGCTTACTACGTCACAGGACGCATTTGGGTCCCACTGTATGGCAACCTACGAGAGCTTGTGATGGATGAGGCACACAAGTCTCGCTACTCGGTACATCCTGGTTCGGATAAAATGTACTACGATATCAAAACCACATACTGGTGGCCTAGCATGAAGGCACACATAGCAACTTACGTTAGCAAGTGCTTGACTTGTGCGAGAGTCAAGGCGGAATACCAGAAACCTTCAGGCCCACTTCAACAACCAGAGAGACCACAATGGAAATGGGAACAAATTTCCATGGATTTTGTTACTGGCCTGCTTAGATCACAACGTGGTAACGATACTATTTGGGTGATCGTGGATCGACGCACAAAGTCTGCTCACTTCTTGGCTATCAAAGAAACGGATAAGTTCTCAACTCTAGCAGACGTATATCTTCAGGAAGTTATATCAAGGCACGGTGTGCCAACCTCTATCATCTCTGATCGAGATGCACGTTTTACTTCAGAACTGTGGCAAGCAATGCATAAATCTTTTGGCTCTCGATTAGACATGAGCACAGCTTATCACCCTCAGACAGATGGGCAGTCTGAGCGCACTATCCAGACTCTAGTAGACATGCTTCGGGCGTGCGTAATTGATTTTGGCAACGGTTGGGAAAAACATCTGCCACTTGTGGAATTCTCATACAATAATAGCTACCACACGAGCATTAAGGCTGCACCATTTGAGGCATTGTACGGGCGTAAATGCCGGCCACCTCTTTGTTGGGCAGAGGTGGGGGATAGTCAGATTACTGGACCAGAACATGTGGTTGACACAACAGAGAAAATTGTTCAGATACGACAACGAATGGCGGCAGCTCGTGACCGTCAGAAAGTCTACGCCGATAAGGGCAGAAAACCACTAGAGCTCCAGGTTTGGGAGCGTGTACTACTCAAAGTTTCACCCTAGAAGGGTGTGGTTCGTTTTGGCAAACGGGGCAAACTTAACCCACGATACGTTGAACCTTTCGAAGTCATTGAGAAAATAGGCAAGGTGGCCTACAGACTGAACTTACCAGCAGAACTCGGTGCAGTTCACGACGTTTTCCATGTGTCAAGTCTGAAGAAGTGTCTGTCAGATGAGACCCACGTAGTTCCTTTGAAGGAGCTCACGATCGACGAGCTGTTACGATTCGTCGAGGAACCTGTTGAAATCACGGACCGGGATGTTAAGGTCCTCAAGCGTACTAGAATACCTCTCGTTCGAGTTCGTTGGAACTCACGTCGCGGCCCAGAGTTCACCTGGGAACGCGAAGATCAAATGGAACAAAAGTATCCCCAACTATTCGCAAACAGTACAACCACTACTGAGGCTGAAGCTACGGAATTTCGGGACGAAATTCCAGATAACGGGGGGAGGATGTGACACCCCAGGAAAACCAAGGAAACCACGCAACTTAACTAGCTTCCTCAGTGAGTACGTGCTAAATTTCGGGACGAAATTTCTTTCAACTTGGGGATAATGTGACAACTCGTATTTCCAAACCGATCTTTGTACTTTGATGTAACGTATGTGTACGATATGTGACTTTTATGAAAGTGTATATTTATGTGAATGTTATGTTATTACGTGCTTGTGAATGTATGTATGTTAAGCGCACAACACACACTCGACCGCACAAGCCTTTTGGGCTACACAACTTGTATTCGGACCAATGGGCAGCCCAAGTGAGAGTTCGGCCCACTTCCCCCATATCGCATAACACTATGGGGATAGGGTAAACTTCTCATTGTTGCTAAACAACTACACACACAAAACCCTAGTGCTCTCCTCTCTCTCTCTAAGCCGACGGCAAGTACCCCCTTTCTCTTGAAGATCATTCCTCGAATCGGATCACCCTCTATCTTTCGGTTAGTGTCTAATAATTTGTTAACTTGTTAATAATTGATACTTGATATTGTAGTTGTTATAATATTGAATGATGATTCTGCTTATGTGCAATTGGATCTATGATAACACATGTTGATGTAGCAATAGGCCTTGATGATTCAATAGATTTGAGGTCAATAGTTGATAAGGTTGGATAACCATGACAATCAAAAATGGCGGCCATGTGATCAATTATGTTACCGATGACTGTTGCTAGTATTATGTGATGGAATTGTAATATTTGTGATTATAGTATATGCGTGCATGATACTGATATGAACATTGTATACATGATTCGAATTTATTGATTGGACCGAATACATTAACAGATCATACATACATCATTTTTGGCTAATGCTTGTTAATGGATTGTCAGAAGTTGTTGAATGAATTTATTAGATTGTCGGCCATTATATGCATAAACCCTTTTTGGATTATTAGTGATGTTATGTAAATAAATATAAGAATCATATTATCGGCTACTTCAAACCTTCATGTGAGATGTCAGTGCCATGTGAGTCTCATAGGAATGTGTGAATTAATATAGATCACACATGGTACTCTATAATCTAGGTTGCATGCTAATGTTGTGATAATTCTAGTAGTATGATGGGTGAATGATGATGTTACGATGAAACCGAAGTAACAGTTAGACATCATTAGGGTTTTGACTTATGAAACTATTGATTGATTAATTGTAATTTTGGAAATAAATAATTGGTTGTAACCGAATGACAAGATATTCGGGTGTCTAGTCTGATCGTACAAGGCCTCTTGGTCGCACAAGAGGTCCACTCACACAAGACTCCGAGACGCACAAGCAGACCAATCGCACAAGACTTGTGTCGTCCATTGGGCCGTATATGCATGTTGGGCTGGACTGGTTGGGATCGCACAAATCGTCCGGATCGCACAAGATGATCCGGACCGCACTAGCTTGTTTACATGTCTGTTTGGGCTGTGTTTATGTTATGGTTTGGTTGGGTTTCTTATTACTTGGGCCGGGTATCAAAGGGAGTCGCACAAGATGCGTGAATCGTACAAGTTGAATTACAAATTTAGTGTTGGGCCGAGACATGTGTGGGCTTCATTTGTATGTTAAACTGATATCGTTTACTACGTTCTATGTATGTACTACGTTACCATGATCGATACGTGTAACAATTTGTTAAACTACGTGTAATCATACGTGCTTTACTTGGAACCAAAACCTGACTTGTATGGTAACCCTATTAGGACGCGGTTGACCACTCATAGTTCAAGAAACCCTTTTGTGTATCTGCCGAGCAAACCAAGGTGAGTTCACACAGCCAAGGCATGGGATTCCCAGGATGGGAATGGGTTGGATTATTTATTCGTTCAGTTTATGGAACTTAGATATATGATTCCCGGTAGAGGAAGGATTATGGATAAGAACAAGACTAGACTGGTTATACTAATTTAAACGATCTTCGCACACACGCCAAGGGTCGGCCGCGATATTATGACAATCTTCGCACACATGCCTAGAAAGGGCCGCGGACTATATACTCTAATCTTCGCAAACATGCCAGGAAGGGCCGCGATACTACTATACCTAGTCTAGCAAACATGGGAAATCCCCACTATACTTCGCAAACATGCCTAGAGGGCCGCGATACGATATATACGATTCATGATTACTAGATGAACATACGAACTACTTTATGAACACTATAACTAAACAAACTCACTGTGAACTCGCTCAACTAGTTGTTGATCCTCTGTTACATGCCTTGCAGGACCTTAGGTACTTATGGAGCTTGCACGGGAGGCACGGTCGTTGTGGGCACAGTTTGTGGATGTTATGAACAACATTTAAACATTTGAATTGCTACTTATGATTGGGTTTATTTATGCTTCCGCTAAACGTTGAATTTATTCATATGTTTTGAACACCTTTCATATTGGTTTGATTGTTTTATATTTAATACTTACTATGTTCAATATGATTAGTGGCTTGATCCTGGTCAGTCACGCCTCCAAGCGGTGATACTCCGCGTGTGGATTTTGGGGGTGTGACAGTAGGTGTCACATTGACCTTTTAAGCTTATGTGAAATTACCAAAATGCCCCTACGGTGCATAGTTTTGTTATAAAAGGTAAAATTTCACCTATATACCATACCCTACTATTATGACTTATAAAATAAGTATTTTTACTGAATATATCAAACCTGAAACTCAGATTTATATTTAAACTCTTTTATGAGCTTTAAAATGACCAAAATGCCCCTACGGGGCATAGTTTGAATTTAAATCCATTTTGGGCATAATGGAAGGTATCCTACTGATATCACAATATGTTTAAGGCATATTAACTTAGGAAACCTGTATATGACTCTTATGGTTACCCGTTATGCATATTTCGCGTTCGGTTCGGTTTGTGTAACTAGTTTGCATAAATTGACCAAAACGGGTCAAACCTTATCATTTTTGTCTCAAAATCCAGAATGTGTTTAGTTTACCCATATTATACAAGTCTTCAAACTTTTTGGGTCTAAATCGCATTCTATTCCGGTCTTCGCTTAATCGTTCGTTTGAACCGTATCTTCTTTTAAAACTAACCGGTCAAGCCTAGGCTTAATTAAAGACCCGTTAGGTATCTAATAGGTTATTAAAAACATTCGTTCCAGATTAGGAGACCAGTAAAAGCTATCTGCACTTGCTAATTGAATACGGTTGAGATAAATTTGAATATTTGCTCAGGTAAATACTTTTAACTTATTTTCCCTATACGGGCTTGGGATACGGTATTATAATAATACCGCTTGGTCGGGTATGTAGTTGTTTAAATTGGATTGTGATTAATATATTTACATAACCCGTTTTAATATGTTTTATTTAGTATATGGCCCTTGGGGGGTTAATGACCATGTCCTGGATATCCTTGGCATCATTCATTGAAATGGCCACGACCTAAGCACGGGGTGTAGGCATACACCTGACAGTTGCATATGTAAAAATTGGTAACCCACTCTACGGAATCAACCTTGTGGGCGTTATACCTGTGGTGTGTCAGTTAATCTTGTCCGGCTCTTCTAACCGGCCCTGACGGACGACAAATAAGTAAAACTGTATACAAGATTATTTTTAAATAATTATCCCAAGTTATAAAAGATATTTTGTGCCTTGTGCATTCAAATCAATTTTCTTAAACTCTTTTCAAAATGAGTCGGTTAATTGTATTTACCAGTGTAAACTGACGTATTTTCCAAAAGGTTAAAGTGCAGGTACTAGACGGAATAGGCTGGCTACTCCAGAGTGAATAAATAAAAGTCTTGCAAGCTTGGTCACTTAAAGTCTGTTGAACAATGATCTTTTTATCTTTGATCCGCCTGTGGATCCTTTACAGTCCGTTTGTAATACTTTGATATTACTTTTTATTCGGTTGTAATGTGATTCATTTTTTTGCTTCCGCTGTGCATTTTAAATTGTGTTGTTTGACTTTGATGATATCAACTACGTCACGATACTCACCACCGGGCCCACCGGCAATAGGTGGAAATTCGGGGTGTGACAGGTTGGTATCAGAGCCAACGTTGAGTGAATTAAACACTAGCCTTTTGTGTTTAATCTCAATGACACAGTTTGCACATTCATCGACTTCCGAGTCTAGACAAAGAACTTAGGACTAATCCAAATTTGTTTTATTTTAATTTTGTCCTTTATATTTCTTTGTTGTTCTCTTATTTGTTTTGACAGGTTCAACAAGATGCCACCTAGATTTCGTGGAAGAGGTAGAGGCAAGGGGCCACTCGTAGCCCCCAACGATCACGAGGTCGGGCCATCACACCGGCGAACCACATCAGACTCCTTGAGCAAAAGTCCTCAGGAAAACTGGAGGACCCATATAGAACCCGCGAGGCGTTCAGTCTCGCTGAGCTCCTCACCGTCTTGCCTAAACTCTTGCGGGCCCCAATCAGAAAATGAGCCCCACAACTCACACCATTCCTTTATACCCCTCCAAAGCCACAACTCACCCTTCAACGACCCAACACCCTATTTTCAGAGCCGGTTCAACCCGGCAAACCTAATTGAAGAACCAATGGGTTATAACCCGTTGGGACCGGAGGACCATTTCTCCATGGATATGGACGAAGATCCGGAACCTGCCCAACCGCCAACCGAAACGCCTACTCAACCCATCGAGATTTTGGAGGGGTCACCCTTTCTTGGATCACCTTATAGTGGTCCCGACAGCTACGAGGCAAGATTTGCCCAACACGACTGGGTGTTTACTCCCAGTTACCACTCATCACCGCAGCAGCAGCAGCAGGATCCCTCGGAGGATTCGCGCTTTGTAGCGGTTACTCCGCCACCACCACCAGTGTAACAACAGCCTCCGGAGCCACCGAGGCGTTGGAGATGAACCGCACGGATGTCCGTGCGAGGGGGAGTCTGCATCAGCACCCCTCAACCATCTAGTGGCAGTCATTATCCGCCACTATACGAAGACCCACAGATGGGTGGGCCTTCAAACCCTGTTTCTGAGGTGCAGTGTGCGCCGGTCGCACCGCCACCAGTGGGTTATAACAACCCAATTCCTACATACGCCGGTTCAACGGCGTACAACCCATTTGAACAGCTGGCCCATACCAACTACAACTATGCTAATGTTGACCCATACCAGGCAGCATGGGACTACAATTCTCTCCATCCCGAGGGACCCTATGGAGTCCCGTATCAGACTGGGTACCCACCCTATGGGTATCAATGACCGCCGCCTCCTCAACCTTCGATGTATCAGCAGCCCCCACAGCCGCCATTGATATCGCCACCGCAGCAGCAGGAGATTCTTCAAAGGTTGAGTCAGGTGGAGCAGGAAGTTCGGGAAGAGCGTATGCAAAACCGAGGAATTCTCAAGGGTCTGGCGAGCTTAATCAAGGGGAAGAGCAAAAAGGGTCATTAAATCCTTTATTTGTTTATTTGTATTTCTTTAATGTTTAATCAGTCCCTGCGTGGACATCTATTTCTGTAATCAGTCCCTGCGAGGACTTGTATTTCCTGTTAGCCCCTGCGTGGGCATGTCTTTTCTGTTAAGCCCCTGCGTGGGCAAGTTATTTCAGTTAAAGTCCTGTTTAGGGCAAAATGTACTCCTTTTGAATTTAATGGCAGGTTATAATTTAAATTTCATTTTTATCATGATATGCATAAATGTAAAATGTATGAAATAAATAAATAAATAAAATTCAATATATGTAATTCCTTTTTACAAGGTCTGCCTTTAATTATTAAATAAGAATCTTAAAGGGTATAACCTAGCCTGCATGTCGCTATAAGACCAGGCCATGATGGTAAAACCTGTTTAAAAAGAGATTCAATTCCTTGTTAACATCTGAAAATATGTTAACACTCCTGGCTGATGTGATTCGTAAAATCACACGTGTCATTCTTATATTGGGTTATTCCAATTCCTCCTTTATTATTAAACATCCAATTGTGATGTAATGCCTACGGGCCATAATTATTGTCATATAAGACAAAAGACAGTCGTACCCTACAACTCCCTGTCAAGAAAGGTAATGAACTATGATTCAAACCTTAGTACCTCGATCCTATAAGATCTTGAATTATAATTTAAACGTGTCCTTGTGACTTGGCCTTTGTGCCATTATTATATTATAACTAAGGATTATTATAATGAAAATCCTAAATAAATATACATTACAAATTAACCAAATATGGTTTATTAATGCCATGGTTAATAAATTAATAAGATGACAAATCTATTATATACCTCTAAGAAATCATCGTCATCATTTTATGTAGCAATCAAGCTACATGGCTGAGTCTCAAGAAGTCAACAGTCATCCAAGGGAGAATCATGATACCACCAGGATCTACATAACTGGTGCAGAACTTCAAGCATTGATTGATAATGATGTTACCAAGGCCTTGGATAGGCAGTTTAATAAATCTAGTGGTACTCGAAGTAGGACCCTATCTGAACCCCATTCTAAACCTAAGACTCACTCTGAAGCTCATAGTAAGCCACCTTCTAAACCTAAGGGGTCAAAGAAGGATGATGGTGATCATCACACCTCAAATCAGCATAGTGTTCCATCGAAGAAGATTGAGCTCAAACAAGAACAACGTGGTAAGTCCTGTACCTACAAATATTTCGTCTCCTGCAAGCCCAGGGATTTCACTGGGGAGAAAGGGGTTGTGGACTGCATGATAGGGATCTTGTGGAGTATGTGTCTCAGTCATCTAAGGAGAAGCACTAGCCTAGTGGAGGTCTCTAATCCAGGCTACTGGGAAGATCCCATTGTACAATCTGTCTTGGGATCAGTTTGGCACTCATCAACGAGAATTACTGCCTTCAGCATGAGGTCGAAAAGATTGAGTCTGACTTCTTATCTCTGGTAATGAAAAACCTAGACTGTCAGGCTTACCTTACTAGCTTTAATACCATGTCTTGACTTGTTCCATATTTGGTAACACAGGAGCCCAAGCGAATAGCTCGTTACATTGGGGGTTTAGCCCCAGAGATCAAGGCCAGTGTCAAGGCATCACGACCTGCTACTTTTAGGTCAACGGCTGACCCATCTTTATCCCTTACCTTGGATGCGGTCAGGCTAAGATCGCATAAGAACTCGGAGGAAGGTAAGAGAAAATGTGAGGACGATAACTCACGACGGTCTGAGAAGAAGTTTAAGGGAACCACAGACCACAAGAAGAAGTTTGGGTCTGGCAAGAGTAGTCAGCAAGCAGATGAAAAGCCAAAGTGCAAAACCCGCCAAAAACGTCACTTCGGAAAATGCAGGTTTGAATCCAAGTCTCAGTAAAAACCATCTGCATGTGGGTTATGCAAATCCAAGGAGCACAAGAAGATAGAGTGCAAGAAGATAAAGGAAGCAACGTGCTATAACTATAACGAGAAGGGGCACATCAAAACCAACTGCCCTAAATATGCCAAAAAGCCTGAAGAAGTAAAAAAGACCAATGCTCTAGTCTTTCGAATGGATGCACGAGAAGCCGTTCAGGATGATAATGTGACCACAAGTACCTTTCTCATCAATGATGTTTATGCAAGGGTATTATTTGATTCGGGTACGGATAAGTCATTTGTAGATGATAAGTTTTGTAAGTTGTTGAATTTACCTGTTAAAACCCTAAGCGTGAAATATGAGGTAGAATTAGCCGATGGTACCTTAGAAACCGCATCAACCGTGTTAGATGGATGTTTCATATCCATTAGGAACCACTCTTTTCGGTTATCCTTACTTCCTTTGAAGTTAGC
This sequence comes from Helianthus tuberosus, assembly GCA_030545235.1. Lineage (NCBI taxonomy): Eukaryota > Viridiplantae > Streptophyta > Magnoliopsida > Asterales > Asteraceae > Helianthus > Helianthus tuberosus. The sequence continues at coordinate 117,018,125 of CM060424.1, forward strand.
TGGTTTCGACATAGTTATAGGCATGGATTGGTTATCTCATAACCAAGCCCAGATTGTTTGTAATAAGAAACAAGTGGTGATCAAGACTCCGTATGGTGAACCGCTTACCATACAAGGAGATACTCAGTATGGGTTGCCTAAGCAAGTGTCTGTGCTTAAGGCATCAAGGTGTATGAAGAAAGGTTGTGTCATTTACATGGCACAAGTGACTATTGATGAGCCAAAACCCAAGATTGAAGACATCCCTATCATTTCTGAATACCCTAATGTATTTCCTGAAGAACTACCTGGTTTACCGCCAGATAGGCAAGTGGAGTTCAGAATCGACATTATACCTAGAGCAGCACCTGTTGCAAGAGCACCTTACCGGTTAGCCCCAACTGAGATGAAAGAGTTGAGAACTCAGTTGGATGATTTATTGGCAAAAGGATTTATTAGGCCTAGCTCATCTCCTTGGGGAGCACCAATTCTGTTTGTAAAGAAGAAGGATGGATCGATGCATCTATGTATCGATTATCGTGAGCTAAACAAGGTCACAATCAAGAACATATATCCATTTCCCAGGATCGACGATCCGTTCGATCAACTGCAAGGGACAAGTTACTTTTCCAAGATTGATTTAAGGTCGGGTTACCATCAGCTGAAGGTTAGAGATGAAGATGTACACAAGACTGCATTCAGAACTCGATATGGTCACTACGAGTTCTTAGTGATGCCGTTCGGGCTCACTAATGCACCAGCAGCGTTCATGGACCTCATGAATCGCGTTTGCAAACCCTACTTGGACAAGTTTTTCATTGTCTTCATTGATGACGTTCTTATTTATTCAAAGAATCAGGCTGACCATGAGAAGCACCTTCGGTGTATTCTTAAACTTCTTCAGCAAGAGAAGCTTTATGCTAAGTTCTCTAAATGCTAGTTTTGGCTTCGTGAAGTCCAATTCCTTGGACATATGATTAGTGAGCGTGGTATCCAGGTGGATCCCTCTAAAATTGAAGCTATCATGAATTGGCAAGAGCCAAAGACGCCCACAGAGATTCACAGCTTTTTAGGTCTGGCGGGATATTACAGGCGTTTTATTGAGAACTTCTCAAGGATTGCAGCACCCCTAACTTCGTTGACTAGAAAGAATATTAAGTTTGATTGGGGTCCTAAGCAACAAGAATCCTTCGATATTCTTAAACAGAAGTTGAGCAATGCTCATGTGTTGACATTGCCTGAAGGGATTGAAGAATTTGTGGTTTACTGCGACGCATCGCACACTGGCATGGGATGTGTGCTAATGCAAAAAGGTAAAGTTATTGCATATGCTTCTCGACAATTAAAAGTGCACGAGAAGAATTACACTACCCATGATTTGGAGTTGGGTGTTGTTGTGTTTGCACTGAAACTTTGGAGGCATTATTTATATGGTACTAAGTGCGTGATCTATTTGGATCACAAAAGCCTTCAACATCTGTTTAATCAGAAGGATCTGAACATGAGGCAGCGACGATGGATGGAGACTTTAAATGATTATGATTGTGAAATCCGATACCATCCAGGTAAGGCGAATGTAGTCGCCGATGCTTTAAGCAGAAAGGAAAGGGTTAAGCCCATTAGAATCAATACAAAGAGCATTGAATTAAAGAACAGTTTGAATGAAAGGTTGTTAGCCGCTCAGAAGGAAGCTGTATTTGAAGCCAACTATCCGAATGAGAAGTTGGGAGTAACTGCCGAGCAGTTATCTTATGGCAAGGATGGAATCCTAAGATTGAATGGACGAATATGGGTTCCAATCTATGGAGGACTACGGGATGTTATCCTCCAAGAAGCCCACAGTTCTAAGTATTCCGTTCATCCTGGAAGTGACAAGATGTACCAGGATTTGAAGGCAAATTTTTGGTGGATAGGCTTGAAGAAGTCTATAGCTACTTATGTAGCCAAATGTTTGACGTGTGTAAGTTAAAGCTGAACACCAGAAGCCGTCAGGTCTGCTACAACAGCCTGAACTTCCCACCTGGAAGTGGGAAATGGTGACTATGGATTTTATCACCAAGTTACCAAAGACGAAGTGAGGAAATGATACTATTTGGGTTATAGTGGATAGACTGACTAAGTCAGCCCACTTCCTACCTATTAAGGAAACACACAGCTCAGATAAATTAGTTCAGCTATATGTGGATGAGATTGTATCTCTTCACGGAGTGCCAGTGTCTATCATCTCTGATAGGGATACGAGATATACATCGCATTTCTGGAAAAGCTTTCAGCAATCCCTAGGCACTCGATTAAATTTCAGCACTGCATATCATCCTCAAACGGATGGTCAAAGTGAACATACTATACAGACACTCGAGGATATGCTACGAGCTTGTGTTATTGATTTGGGTGGAAGTTGGGATGATCATCTTCCATTGATTGAATTTTCATATAATTATAGTTATCATTCCAGTATTAAAGCTGAACCTTTTGAAGCTTTGTATGGAAGAAAGTGCAGAATGCCCGTTTGTTGGGCAGAAGTTGGAGATGTCCAACTAACAGGTGCTAATATAGTCCAGGAGATGACATATAAGATTGTACAGATACGAGATCGTCTCAAAGCTGCCAGGGACAGGCAGAAAAGCTACGCAGATAAAAGGCGTAAACCTCTAAAGTTCGTGGTTGGTGATAAAGTGTTACTGAAAGTATCACCCTGGAAAGGGGTAATGCGATTTGGAAAGAAAGTCAAGTTAAGCCCAAGGTATATAGGACCATTCGAGATCATCAACTGTGTCGGAACACTGACTTATAAGTTAAATTTGCCTGAAGAGCTCAGTGGTATTCATAATGTATTCCACATCTGCAATCTGAAGAAATGTCTAGCTGATGAATCACTAGTCATACCACACACAGACGTGCATATAGATGAGAGCATGAAATTTAAGGAAAAACCTTTGTCGATTGAGGATCGACAGGTTAAGAAGCTTCGAAAGAAGCATGTACCGATTGTAAAGGTTAAATGGGATGCCCGTAGAGGTCCCGAGTACACGTGGGAGGTAGAGTCCACAATGAAAGAAAAGTACCCTCATTTATTTCAGTAAATCTCGAGGTCGAGATTTCTTTTAAGGGGGTGAGGATGTAACACCTCGTAAATTCATGTCCAATATTATATTGACACGTGTCATAAGCTTTAGACGTGTAACAGCTTACTTATGAGGGACTAAAGTTGACAAACGAAGAATGTACGTGTATAAAAGGATTCAAAGTGTCAACAGTTGATAATTATACCTTTCAACAACCCTATACGATGTTTATAACCTTAAACGAATGAAACATGAAGCGTATGAAGCCATTTGTGGAAGAAAGTGAGAGATTACAAAACACAAGGGTTAAAAGTGTCAACATGTTTAAGTTATACCTCTGAGTGACCTTTTAGCGAACCCAAAGCTTTGTAACGATTAATTATGCTCACGAGAATAAGTGATAAAAATTTCACAAGGTTTCGTTATCGTATGAGAAAGTTATGCTAACATTCGTATATGAGGGGTTAAAAGCGTCAACGTTGAAATTTATGGTCTTTCGGGTGATCATAAAGTTAACCAAGGAATTAACAAAGTTTGGTTATGTCTTGGAGCCCTTAAAAAGCAATTTAGAGGGTTAAAAGTGCAATAAATAAAGTTAAAACCACTTTTAAAGGGACCAGGGACCAATTATGCAATTACTGAAACATTTTTAACCTGACCTGGGCCTCATACCGGCCGTGTAAGACTTCTGGGGACACTTACGTGAGCCGCCTGAGCATGCCAGCGACAAAAAACACTTCCAGGTGCCAGTTCAGCCTGTTGCACCGCCTCTAGAGCCTTGGTTTACATACCAGGAGCTGTGCAAATGGGTTTACATGCAATAGGGACACATGGGACCATCATATAACACCTGTAGACTTGCTTGGCATCATCTTGGTGAATTAAATTCACTATATAAGAAGCTCATTTATTGCAACATTAAGCACATCACTTAGAAAACTTTCATAACTTCTTTTCTGGAGATTGCTGGAGCTCATGGCCACTTCCTAGAGGTCATTAGTCGTGCATAGGACTTCAGTAAGTGTCCTTAACCTTTCTTAATTCAGTTTTACTTAGTTTATTAGCCTAAAGTCAAACCGTCGTAATTAAGGTTTGACTTCATGATTAATTAAAATTTTTCCAGTCAAATCTCGAATTGAAAGTACCTATGAGTTGGTAATTATGTGGGTAATAAACCCTTAAAAGGGCACTCTCTTATTCCCACTCTAACTAGGTCAATTGTCGGGTCAAACTTAATCATAAAAAGTCAACATAAAGCTAATTTTCAAATAAATGCATAATTAACAATGTAGAAGTCACGAAACCTGTTTTATCACTAATATAACTTGTTAATTAATGTAAGAACATGTCTAAACATGTTCAACCCGATAATTTTCAGTATAGGCTCGGTTCGGGACCGAAAGTCACATAATTTGAGTTTTTCTTTGCCTTTCAGTTCTGACCCAATGTAGCATATTTTATAAATGCCTTAGAGCCTTATTAGGACCAGGTTACATGTTAGTGTAACCCTCTGAGGTTATACAACTTGGTTCATTAGTTATTCGATTCATGTGCATGTTTCCGTTATATGCCTAAATGTTGACCAATATGCCATTTTGACCTTAAAATGAGATTTTTGAAAATGTGAGAGGACAATAATCTTTATTACTGATTTTTAATCATGTCCCTAAATTTTCACATCAGTTTGAGGTCTAGATTAAGAGTTATGCTCAATAGTGTAATTAGAAAGCTTTTTATTAATTAAACGGCGTAATTAGCATAAAGCCTATCTAAACCCAATTTTTGATACCAAACTTTTTACCTACTGATGTAAAATAATATTTTGGGATTTTTGAAGATTTTTATTTATTTTTAGGCTGAGCATAACATAGGGTTATAGCTTTGATTCGGTAATTGTCGGTTTTGCCCTTTTGGCCTATAAAAAGAGTTTTACATAATATTTCGATACCAAACCTTTTCCTACTGATTTTATATAAAAAATATAATATTTTGAGTCTTCTGGAATAAAAAAATATCAGCTTTTCTTATAAAACTTGGAAATCGCTTAAAATCGCCTTTTTACGCGTTTTAAACGCATAGTATGTATTAAAACTATTTTAAATATATAAGAGTTGACACCTACTGATATTTTTAGTAAATTTTTATATTCTAACAGTAAGCAAAAGTTTTAAACTCAGATTTCCAGTTTTGACCTTTTAAGCTTATGTGAAATTACCAAAATGCCCCTACGGTGCATAGTTTTGTTATAAAAGGTAAAATTTCACCTATATACCATACCCTACTATTATGACTTATAAAATAAGTATTTTTACTGAATATATCAGACCTGAAACTCAGATTTATATTTAAACTCTTTTATGAGCTTTAAAATGACCAAAATGCCCCTACGGGGCATAGTTTGAATTTAAATCCATTTTGGGCATAATGGAAGGTATCCTACTGATATCACAACATGTTTAAGGCATATTAACTTAGGAAACCTGTTTATGACTCTTATGGTTACCCGTTATGCATATTTTGCGTTCGGTTCGGTTTATGTAACTAGTTTGCATAAATTGACCAAAACGGGTCAAAACTTATCATTTTTGTCTCAAAATCCAGAATGTGTTTAGTTTACCCATATTATACAAGTCTTCAAACTTGTCGGGTCTAAATCGCATTCTATTCCGGTCTTCGCTTAATCGTGCGTTTGAACCGTATCTTCTTTTAAAACTAACCGGTCAAGCCTAGGCTTAATTAAAGACCCGTTAGGTATCTAATAGGTTATTAAAAACATTCGTTCCAGATTAGGAGACCAGTAAAAGCTATCTGCACTTGCTAATTGAATACGGTTGAGATAAATTTGAATATTTGCTCAGGTAAATACTTTTAACTTATTTTCCCTATACGGGCTTGGGATACGGTATTATAATAATACCGCTTGGTCGGGTATGTAGTTGTTTAAATTGGATTGTGATTAATATATTTACATAACCCGTTTTAATCTGTTTTATTTAGTATATGGCCCTTGGGGGGTTAATGACCATGTCCTGGATATCCTTGGCATCATTCATTGGAATGGCCACGACCTAAGCACGGGGTGTAGGCATACACCTGACAGTTGCATATGTAAAAACTGGTAACCCACTCTACGGAATCAACCTTGTGGCCGTTATACCTGTGGCGTGTCAGTTAATCTTGTCCGGCTCTTCTAACCGGCCCTGGCGGACGACAAATAAGTAAAACTGTATACAAGATTATTTTTAAATAATTGTCCCAAGTTATAAAAGATATTTTGTGCCTTGTGCATTCAAATCAATTTTCTTAAACTCTTTTCAAAATGAGTCGGTTAATTGTATTTACCAGTGTAAACTGACGTATTTTCCAAAAGGTTAAAGTGCAGGTACTAGACGGAATAGGCTGGCTACTCCAGAGTGAATAAATAAAAGTCTTGCAAGCTTGGTCACTTAAAGTCTGTTGAACAATGATCTTTTTATATTTGATCCGCCTGTGGATCCTTTACAGTCCGTTTGTAATACTTTGATATTACTTTTTATTCGGTTGTAATGTGATTCATTTTTTTACTTCCGCTGTGCATTTTAAATTGTGTTGTTTGACTATGATGATATCAACTACGTCACGATACTCCCCACCGGGCCCATCAGCAATACGTGGAAAGTCGGGGTGTGACAAATTGCCCAGCGAATAGGCGTCGTACTCCAGAGGACCATTGATTTAGCTATCACCATGACTCGCCTCAGGGATGAAGCCGTACAAGGGAACCGCTCCTTGGTGCAATCAATGCAACCATCATCATCCGAATCAAATACCTTGTTTCAAATGTACCCACTGTGAAAGATGGGGACATTTGGTTAAAATGTGCCGCTTTGCTATCCAAAGCAAAGCTGTTGCAAATCCTGTTGCTGCTTAACCTCCAAATTCTGTTTCATATGTCGCCTTGGCATATCTAGCACCTCAACTCCATGAGCTTTCTACCTTGTGTATCGACTTAAGCACGTCTAGTGCAAGGTTTCAAAACACCTTTCGTTACACAAATTCCAAAATCCATATAGGATCTTTCTATCCTCGTAATTAGATCCTTATGGATGATTATCGCTCATCGGAGCCCTTAATTGAATTCTTTGTATGCTTTAATACGTACATTACTATTCAATAAGGATAAAAACCGAATTCCTATTAAGATCTTCCTATCTACATAGATAGATTCTTGAAGATGTTTAATGTACCAAATGAAATCCACGGATTGGATTCCTGGTGTGCTTTAAATACCCGTGTCCAAAGATAACAAATTAAAGGTCAAATTAAACAATTATGAGATTATGTGCTTATGTGTTCTCTTTTATTTTTTTGTGTAATCCGAATTTTTGTTATCCAAATCCTCGTAGAATCTTCCATATCTTCGTATAATAGTTGGTGATGATTGATGATGATATTGATGCATCCTCACATAGGAATGATCGAGGCCTTAGTGACTTAATAACAATGAAAGTCTATTTGTTCATGCTTTGTTTCTAATTTCAATGCAATGTAATACATTTAATTCAATAAAACAGAATTTCAATCCATGTGTTATGAAACAATGATCCTGTTACGACACTCCCCGACGTTTCCACCGCGGTTTGTTGTTTTAACGCGGTCGGGGTGTGACAGAAGAGTTGGTATTAGAGCTCATGGTTATAGGGAATTAGGTTATTAGTAATGCTTTGACCTAGTCTATAACCTTCCTAGGACCTTAACACAAGATTCTTGTGTTTAGATCTTAAAACAATACCGTCACTTATCCTTAAGTGATGTGACACCTGTGTCACTGCGACCATCAAACAAATACCAAACCAATGAAATATTTTATTTCATACTTGGGATTGGTATAAACATGTGTATCTTTTGCACATATCAATTCTTGTTCGACTTCAAGCTTTAAATCGCTTTCTGGAAGGTTATACGCGCACTGATGCGTAAATATAACCAGTTTAAATGCAGTGAACACTCCAAAACATCATCATATGCTTAACATACCTTAAATAACCTTTACATAACTTAGAAATAAGTTTTGAAGGCTTTGGTATTGCAAAAACAAGTTAATTCGCCTACAGGGACTAAATTTAACAAACTGCGAAAGTATGCCAATTTGAACTGTAACAGACATTCCGGAACATGAAAATAATTTAAACATACCATAAATATCCTTTAGATAGCTTAGAAATAGGCTTTGAAGGGTTCGGTGTGCTAAAATAAACTTTTGGGTCATTCAGGGACTAAAAGCGTCAAAAAAGTGCATAAGTTTACATTTTCGCGCATAACTTACGTTCTGAATACATCCGGACATCCAAAAATTTATGTAAGCACTACAATATTTTATTTTAGTGTTTGGCATAAGAAAAAAATCCATTCGTCACGCAATTTGGACCGTTTTTCGCGCTTATGCGCATGTCGTCGTAATTAAGCGAACATCGCGATCGTACGACCAAACGAACCGACATCCGGGATATTTTTGAGCATGTTTCATGTCCACAATGTTTAGGCATCATTTTAGGGCCTTAAAGTTGACTTAACGAGCCTTAAACATGTCGGAAATGGCCTTAATACACAACGGGGACTGAAATGGAAACTTTGGAAACTGTTTGCTGATCAGAAGGACCTAGGCGTGACACCTAGCCCCCTAGGCGTCACACGAGGCCCTTTCAGATCAGCAAAAGCTATTTTAACAGCTGTTAATAGCTCTTGTGCACTCTAAACCCAATTCCACATGTTGTTTCCTGCTTATGGGGGGCCAATGTGATGCACATGAGGTTACCAACAAGTGTAGGGATGAGATTATATCACGCTATTCAAGAAACGATCCTAACGGTGGTCCTTATCCTATAAATACCCATCAAGTTCACTTGCAAAACCCACAAATCTGATCTAAGAATGCTCTAAGTTAAAGCCATTGCTTCATACCTGAGTTACTTGGATCAAGATTAGCTTTCAGGGACCCTTTGTAAGTGTTCCTTCGTTCTTTTATTCGTTTTAGCGTTAAAGTCAAACTTTGTTTGACTTTCTGCATTGACCAGTTTATGTTCAATGCGAAGTTCATTTGAACTTCATAACGTGAGCGTAATCACGATGGTTATAGTCCCTAGAAACTATACCTACTGATTACCACGTTATCTAGGCTCAGTGACGAGTCGTAGTTTCGGCCAAAATGCGCATTTTTGCGTATTTTGTAACCAAACTACTCTTAGGTATCAAAACCGTTTGTTTTGATACCAAACCTGTTTTCTAAACTTAGTTTAAGCATGTTTTAACATGCTTAGCTCATCACTTTTAGTTTAGTGCTTATATAGGGTCGTAAGGTAAGCGATCTAAACAATCGCTTATACTTTCGAACCCGACCCTTTTGGTCGATCATTAGGATCCGACCAAACACATTAGGTGACCATAGTATGTAGGGAATAACCTTCCGAGGTTATACCTTATGGTCACGATGTTTAGTTAGTTGTATGATAGGTAGTATATATGCCTTAGGTAAATTACCAAAATACCCTTGTTTACGCCAAAATTCATTTTAAGCATATGTAACATAACTTTTGGTATCTAAACTGATTTGGAAACAATATTAGACATGTTAAGGCATATATTACTTGTCATAGGACTAGTTAAGCGGTCCGAACGCATTTCACGCGAACGACGCGTTAAAGTAGCATAAGCTACCTAAACAGGTCATAATGGGTCGTAAGCACTTAGGTTAGGTTTCATTTTAGTACGTAGGCTTTGTTAAACCATATTACACGAGTCTCCATACTCGTTTGGTTTACGAACCCTCATTCTATCCAATCCTCCGATTTACGTCCGGTATATTAACATAGTTACCTATATTAGGTGCCGTTTGATATCCGTGATCTCTAGCATTGTTTGGTTGTTACTCAAGGACTACTAAGCAATCTCAAGTGAGTACATAGACCCCTCTTTTACTGTTTTTCAAACTGTTTTGGGGTGAAACACATGTGCCTACTTGTTACTTTCATGCTTTCTTGTTTTCACATCATATGCTTGCTATGTTCATTAGTACACTTATAGTACATGATTTACTTTACAATTTCTGCTATGTATGTTGACTGATAGCATGCTAGCACATTGATTTACATGACTTTTCTGCTTCGTATGTTAACTTAGCATACTTAGTACATTGTTTTCATATAACATGTTCACATTTGTAATGACATTTGGTTTGCACAAACGAGACTTATATACGTTCATTAACATTAGCTACGCCGCTCTGTAGTAAGTACTGGTACCATAGGACTTGACAAATCCCATTCCTGACATCCCGGGTTTGTTTGGATGTAAGGAATGACTGAATCCGAAAACATTTCTTTTGATAACCTTGACTTAGGGTTATCCGACTGTCTCAAGGCTTGAATGTATGCGTTAACTTACCACATAAGTGTTTGTATCAATGTAACATGCATTACTCTGCAAAACATAACTTTGTGATATATTCAAAATACTTTGTTTTGTACATTCTTACAATTGGTTTATGTAACAACACATTACTTACCAGACATACATTTGCTACACATTACTTGACTACATTTGGACTATTAACATTTGATATGATTTATACAAGGACTTTTGACAATTGGTTTAAACATAGACTTTATACATTGGTGGTTTGTTTAAGTGACTTAAGTAACGAGATGTGAGTAATATGATACAAGCATGGTGGATACGCCGTTGGTACTTCCTATATATAAGTGTTTGTATTATATTACATATCATAGCGTTATTTAAATCATTCAATTTGGACTTATACATTTTACACAAGTAACACGATTCTCACAAGACTTTGGTTTACAAACAATTTACTTTATACAACACATTTTACTTGTTTATACATTTAACCACACATTATTCTTTTATTTATACATATCATTTGATCTTATCGCTTTTAAAATGATTTACAAAACAAAACAATTTACAAGGTTCATGACTGACTTTTGCTAAACAACTTTTTTTCTAAACTTATAAGTCATGAATCCTATTTTCACAAAACCTATGTATCTCACAGGCATTTTTATGCTAACATACCTATTTTCACATGTGTTTTCAGGAGCTGTCGCTTAGGATGTTGATCGTGACACTAGGGCGGACCTGTGCCTTAGAGACTTAAAATAAAGATAAAACTAGTTTAATTATGTTCTGAACTCGTTATTTCTTGTTTTGAGACAATGTAACACTCTTGTTTGTTAAATAAAATATAACTTTGTATGTCATGGTTGTGAAACAATAATTCTGTTACAACACTCCCCGATGTTTCCGCCACGTTTTGTTGTTTTACGTGGTCGGGGTGTGACAGGTGACACCACAACAAGAACACAAATTTCGAATCTGCTTTGTAAACTAATCATCTGTTCTAGGATGATTTATTATAAGGTTTTGAACCTTCAAAGTTTTCAAAATTTCGTCAAGGTTGGGTCTTATAATGTGAACACGTGCAATCTGGAAGGGTGGATGCCTGTACTCTTACCTGGGAACTCTTGGGGTGAGTATCCACTTATAGGCTAAAGCATGTCTTCGCGATACATTAATATAACCCACTTACTTTGATTAGTCACCATCTCATTTGTTTGCCTTAGGTAACAAACAAATGATCGCAATTTGTATGCGTTGTCATCCTATTTTGATTGTCCGATAACATCTCGCTTGCTTCCTCCCATGCCTTCCATTATCTTCAAGATGCCTCTTCATCGCAACAACACTCAAATGTCCGAACTAGGTGCTGCAATTGCCCAGCAAATAGGCGTCGTACTTAAGAGGACCGTTGATTTAGCTATCACCATGACTCGCCTCAGGGATGAAGCCGTACAAGGGAACCGCTCCTTGGTGCAATCAATGCAACTGTCATCATCCGAATCAAATACCCTGTTTCAAATGTACCCACTGTGAACGATGGGGACATTTGGTTAAAATGTGCCGCTTTGCTATCAAAAGCAAAGCTGTTGCAAATCCTGTTGCTGCTCAACCTCCAAATTCTGTTTCATATGTCGCCTTGGCATATCTAGCACCTCAATTCCATGAGCTTTCTACCTTGTGTATCGACTTAAGCACGTCTAGTGCAAGGTTTCGAAACACCTCTCGTTACACAAATTCCAAAATTCATATAGGATCTTTCTATCCTCATAATTAGATCCTTGTGGATGATTATCGCTCATCGGAGCCCTTAATTGAATTCTTTGTATGCTTTAATACGTACATTACGATTCAATAAGGACAAAAACCCAATTCCTATTAAGATCTTCCTATCTTCATAGATAGGTTCTTGAAGATGTTTAAAGTACCAAATGAAATCCACGGATTGGATTCCTGGTGTGCTTTAAATACCCGTGTCCAAAGATAACAAATTAATGGTCAAATTAAACAATTATGAGATTATGTGTTCTCTTTTATGTTTTTGTGTAATCCGAATTTTCGTTATCCAAATCCTCGTAGAATCTTCCATATCTTCGTATATGTGATTCATAGTAGGATATCCAAAGGTACTACCTCAAATCCTTAATGGGCTTCTACGTAATAGTTAAGACCCTTGGATTGTAAAGTACTATCCCATAATTAGACCCCTTGAGAGGTCTAGTTAAAAAGATTGATTCAAAAATCTGGTTGGGAATGTCATGTGATGATATAGCTGAAAAGACTCCCTAGTGGTCTATTCAAAGAGATCATTCATTTGATTTAATTAAAAAGACCCTATGGCGGTCTAGTCACATTCATCACAGGTTTGTTCGTTTGATTCTCTTCCCCTACACATTATGAAATGCACTGTGCGGACTCTGCAAGGAATTATGTAATTATGGATGCATACATAATTATGGAATTTAGTGCACAGAAACCATAGCAAGTTTTGTCATGTGTCTAGAGTTAACCCTATTCATTTCCAAATCTGATGAAGTACATGTGGAGGAAAAATGAACTAGCTATTCATTTTTCACTTCTGAAAGAATACCCGTCGAGGGAAATGAATATGCTTTTGATTATTCCTTCATTTCCATTTCTAAAGAATACCCGTTGGGGAAAATGACTCCGTCCGTTCATTTTTGTTTCTGAAGAATTCCCGTCGAGGGAAATGAAAATCCTTTTGATTATTCGTTCATTTCCATTTCTGAAGAATACCCGTTGAGGAAAATGACTCTGTCCGTTCATTTTCGTTTCTGAAGAATGCCCGTCGAGGGAAATGAATATCCTTTGATTATTCCTTCATTTTTATTTCTGAAGAATACCCGTTGAGGAAAATGACTCCGTCCGTTCATTTTCATTTCTGAAGAATACCCGTCGAGGAAAATGAATATCCTTTTGATTATTCCTTCATTTCCATTTCTGAAGAATACCCGTTGAGGAAAATGACTCTGTTCATTCATTTTCGTTTCTGAAGAATACCCGTCGAGGGAAATGAATATCCTTTGATTATTCCTTCATTTTCATTTCTAAAGAATACTCGTTGAGGAAAATGACTCCGTCCGTTCATTTTCGTTTCTGAGGAATACCCGTCGAGGGAAAATGAATATCCTTTTGATTATTCCTTCATTTCCATTTCTGAAGAATACCCATTGAGGAAAATGACTCCGTCTGTTCATTTTTGTTTCTGAAGAATACCCGTCGAAGGAAATGAATATCCGTTCGACACCTGACAAAGAACCCATTGGAGAAAGTGAATTGTCAATTCATTTTCACTTCGAAGTATATCCACTTGGAAATGACAGGGTTATGCCTTGCATAAAAATCTTGATGGGTTATTCTACGAAAATAGATAACACCCTAGATTCCATGCAAGACAATCATTTAACACAACGTCACAGACAGACTCCTACGAATAAATTTCGGGATGAAATTTCCTAAAGTAGGGGAGACTGTGAAATATTGTGTTTCATACTTGGGATTTGTATAAATACCAAGTCAATGAAATATTGTGTTTCATACTTGGGATTTGTATAAATATGTGTATCATTTTCACATATCAATTCTTGTTCGATTTCGAGCTTTAAATCGCTTTCTAGAAGGTTATACGCGATCTGATGCGTAAATGTAATCAGTTTAATGCAACAAACACTCTGGAACAGTGACATAGGCTTAACATACCTTAAATAACCTTTACATAACTTATAAATAAGTTTTGGAGGGTTTGGTGTGGCGAAATCAAGTTTATTCGATCGCAGGGACTATTTGCATCAAACTGCAAAAGTCTACCGAATCGAATGGCATCGAACATTCCGGAACTTGGTCCTAAGTTAAATATGCCCTAAATATCCTTTACATATCTTAGAAATAGGATTTGAGGTGTTTGGTGTGCAAAAATAAACTTTTTGATCAATAGGGACTAAAAGCGTCAAAAAGTGCATAAGTTTGCATTTTCGCGCATATCTTACGTTCTGAATATATCCGGACATCCAAAAATTTTTGTAATCATTAAAATATTTTATTTTAGTGATTGGCATGATAAAATTCCATTCGTCGCGTAATTTGGATCGTTTTTCGCGTCCGTTCGTGTTTCGTCGTAATTAACCGAACAACGCAATCGTACGACCAAACGAACCGACATCCGAGATATTTTTTAGCATATTTTAAGTCCCCTATACTTTAACATAATTTTAGAGCCTTGAAATGAGGTTAACGGGGCTTAAACGTGTCAAAAATGCACCAAAAACCAAGATTTGAGCTTGCAGGGGCCAAAATTGACAGTTTCTGAAAGTAGTCTACACGAGCCGCGTAGCCCAGGACCTCTATTTATGCGGGCCACGACTAAAGCCCAGATCAAAAACCAGTTTTCAGCAATCTGATCGAATTTTAGGGTTGTTTATGCAAAATTCTCAATACCATTAGCTGGTTTTAAGGTCCCCTAGTATTTTAAAACCATGAGCCCAAGTGTAAGGTCATGATTCAAGCACGATTTACGAGGAACGATCCTAACGGTTATGGGTTTTCTATAAATACCTAAGCCTTCATTCTTATTCATCACAAAATATGATTCAATTTCTCTAAGTTGGGGTTTAGCACTTCATACCTGAGCAATTTGAATCAAGATTTCCTTTCTTGGGCCCTTTGTAAGTATTCTTTTGTGCTTTTATGCGTTTTTAAGCGTAAAAGTCAAACAATGTTTGACTTTCTGCTTTGACAAGTCTATGGTCAACACGAAGTTTGTTTGAACTTCGCAACGTGAGCGTAATCACGATGGTTATAGTCCCGTGTGACTATACCTACTGATTACCACGTTAATTAGGTGTAGTGACGAGTCATAGTTTCGGTCAAAATGCGTATTTATGCGTATTTTGCAACCAAACTATTCTTGGGTATCAAAACCGTTTGTTTTGATATCAAACTTGTTTTCTAACTTTGTTAAACATCTTTTAACATGTTTAACTCGTCACTTTTAGATTAGTGCTTATATAGGGTCGTAAGATGAGCGGTCTAAACAACCGCTTAGACTTTCGAACCCGACCCGTTTGGTCGATCATTAGGATCCGAACAAGCATGTTTAGTGACCATATATGTATAGGGAATAACCTTCCGAGGTTATACCTTATGGTCACTTCGTTTAAGTAGTTGTATGATAGGTAGTTTATTTGCCTTAGGAAATTGACCAAAATGCCCTTTTTACGCATAAATTCATTATAAGCATATGTAACCTAAGTTTTGACATCTAAACTAATTAGGAAACATTATTAGATGTGTTAAGGCATATAATACTTGTCATAGGACTAGTTAGGTGGTCCGAACGCGTTTTACACGAACGACGCGTTAAAGTGGCGTAAGCTACCTAAACGAGTCGTAACGAGTCGTAAGCACTTAGGTTAGGTTTCGTTTTAGTATATAGGCTTTGTTAAACCATATCATATGAGTTCCAACACTCATTTGGTTTACGAAACCTCGTTCTATCTGATCTTCCGATTTAGGTCCGGTTATTAATGTAGTTACCTTTATTAGGTGCCGTTTGATTTCCGTGATCCCTCTAGCTTTGCTTGGTTGTTATTCAAGACTTCTAAGCATCCTCAAGTTAGTACATAGTCCCCTCTTTTATTGTTTTCAACTATTTTGGGGTGAAGCACATGTGCCTACTTGTTACTTTCGTGTTTTTCATGCTTTTATATCATATACATGCTATGTTCATTAATACGCATATAGTACATGATTTCATTATGTTTTGCTGTGTATGTTCACTTAGCATGCTAGCACATTGATTTTTATATATTACATTTTTTTTGCATATGCTCATCCAGCATATGGACACATTGTTTTACATTTTGAACAGTTTGAACCGTTTGAAGCTGTTTGATCTATGTGAATTATTTGGACTGTTGAAACCATTTGGAACCGTTTGATTGATATGAACCATTTGAAACTGTTTGAACTGTTGGGTTAGGGAAGTGATTAGGTAACGAGGCGGGTGTAATGTGTTAAAAGCATGGTGGATACGCCGCTGGTACTTCCTATATATAAGTGCTTTTAACACATTATATTTCATTGTGTTATCTAGATCCCTTGGACAAGGTTATCAAAACAAAGTTATATTACAAGGTTTTTCTAACAATATAAACCATTCGAGTTTTATTTCAAAAACGATTTACAATCTGGGTTTACTTAAACAAATGTTTTGAGTTAAGATTCATGGTATCGAGGTTTTATAAATTATAGCAAATATTGGTTATTTCAATTCACAGTATAAACATTTTTCAAAACTAATTTTTCTAATTATCAATTAACAAAGTTGTTTGAGTTATTTCAAAAAGTAAAACGTGCCATGAATCTGACACTCACATAAAACCTATATACTCGCCGGTATTTTTATGCTGACGTATTTTCACATGTGTTTCAGGTATCATAGTTGGTGATGATTGATGATGATATTGATGCATGCTCACATCGGAATAATCGAGGCCTTAGTGACTTAATAACAATGAAAGTCTATTTTTTAATGTTTTGTTTCTAATTTCAATGCAATGTAATACATTTAATTCAATAAAACATAATTTCAATCCATGTGTTATGAAACATTGATTCTGTTACGGCACTCCCCGACGTTTTCGCCGCGGTTTGTTGTTTTAACGCGGTCGGGGTGTGACAATTTTTCATCAAAATCTTGGGTTTTAATAATGTGAACACATGCAATCTGGAAGGGTGGATGCCTGTACCCTGAGTTTTCTGTCTAAGGCTAGAGTGTTCATACAAATCCGCATTATCG
Source organism: Helianthus tuberosus (assembly GCA_030545235.1). Lineage (NCBI taxonomy): Eukaryota > Viridiplantae > Streptophyta > Magnoliopsida > Asterales > Asteraceae > Helianthus > Helianthus tuberosus. The sequence goes on from CM060424.1 coordinate 117,035,378, forward strand.
GACCAGTCACTCTTACCTGGGAACTCTTAGGGTGAGTATCCACTCATAGGCTAAATCATGTCTTCGTGAAGCATTATAAAAACATATACATCTTGACTATGCCGAACGATTTCTAAACGACCTTTGTAACACTACTCATTTATATTACCCTCGGTAATATGTTTGCTATTCACGACAATCGAAAACAACTTTCCTTTCCTGATATTATTTCATCATATTACCTTCGGTGATATGTTTAATTCGATACAACTGAAATGAATTTCATCTCATTTCACGACATTATGAGATCCTATTTCATTTTCGAAACACTACCTCTGTCTTTCAAAATTTCAAATTTTTACCATTTGGATGAGAATTTTCAAAATTTCAAACACAAAGTTTCTTTATTTTAAAAATTTTTAATTTAAATTATTTTATCTTAAAAGCAACAAAATTTTAAACAGTAAAGAAATTTATAACACAAATCATTAACTTGCTTTGTATTCTCTCATCCAAAAAAAAATTACAAAAAAATTATTTTTCAAACAACACTTATCTCAAAACAAAATCCACAACACTGTATTTCCTAAGTACAAAAACGAGACCTATGAACGAGATTTTACTAGATCAAAGTTTTCACTAAACAATGATGATACAAACTCATAACAATTTGATAAATCTAACTTATTTAGTTTTCACTATAGCTATACTTTCAAGATGCCTCCTCGCCGCGACGCCACTTGGAACGCTGAATTAGCAGCAATGATTTCTCAGCAGCTAGATACTTTACTCCCTGGCATTGTGACTCAAGTCAACCAAATCCAAAACAATAACAACAATGTTTTAATGCCATGTAACTATAAACAATTCAACTCGGCTAAACCACTCAGGTTTAATAGGTCTGAAGGAGCAACTGCACTCTTACAATGGTTTGAAAGTATAGAAAGCACATTCCGCCATGTTCAATATCCCAATGAGCGTAAGGAAAATTTCGCCTCGAGTGTCTTTCAAAGGAGAGCACTCACTTGGTGGAATGGTATTATGAGAGACCGAGGTGCGGATGTAGTAATGGAATTGTCGTGGGAAGAATTTAAAGATCTTATGAAGAAAGAATTCTGCCCACGAAGTGAAATAAGGGCACTTGAAAATGAATTTTATCATCTAAAACAAGATAGTGGGGAAAACAGTGCCTACACTGACCGATTTGAACATTTAAGCCTACTTTGTCCCACTATGGTCACACCTTTGGATCGGGCCATTGAGAAATACATTGATGGTTTACCTGATCCTATCCAAGACATTGTCACTGGCAGCCAACCTGTAACGCTTAGGTAGGCTAAGGAATTAGCCGCTATCTTAACTGACTCCCAGGTTAGAAAAGGTAAACTATTTCAAAAAGGAGACAAGAAACAAAGCACTGAATCTGTTAATAAGAATTCGAAAAGAACAAGGGCCGAGTCTTCTAAAAATTCTAGGAAGCGCAAGACTTCAAAGAATTTTGCACTTCCTGAACCAATTCCACTAAACTCAGTTGCTAGGATCTGAGTTTCTTTATGATTGTGTTTGTTTGATAACTAAGAAGATGAAATAAGAACAAGTGCAGCGGAATATAAATGGAAACAAACTTTCATACACAATCAAATAGGAGAAATGCTTTCAACATACATTTTAACATAGAACCGAAATATTGAATTTATTTCAAGTTTCAATTACAATGCATGCATGTAACAAACTCCCCCTCAGCCTGTTTGTTCGTACAGGAAGAAAAGTGATGAAGAGCTAATAGAACAGTACAGGGTACTGTTCTATTTATAGGCACGCTCAAACCACTGTGGCATCTTGGCTGACGTCACCATGAAAGTGACATCTAACTTCCTAACAAACTCTAACAACTGACCTATTACAAACACTGTTTAGCAAACTACTGATTACATTACATAACAAAGGAAAGACTAAACTACTGCCTTCTCCTTCCACTGTTGTGACTCCAGTAGTACTTGTATTACCAGCAGTGCTTGACCCATAACAGTAGATTGATCAACAGGTCTTCAATCTTTATCAGTCTTTACATGATCAGCAGTTGTTTATAGAACAACACTTGTATATGGACAGTGGATAGAGGCCATCAGTTGTTAGAATCACTTTCAAGGGGAGAGACTTGTATACATCCACTGCTTATTCTGGATCCACTGTTCTGATCCACTTTTGGCTTTAATCAATTGTTCCTTTGATAGGATTCAATCCCAACAATCTCCCCATTGAACATATGATGCCAAAACCCTTCATTATTATGGAACTTTATTGCCTCATCAACAGTTCCATTATTTGTCCTTTGAGTTGTAACTCAAAGTCCAGGGCATCTGTGTCATCTTCATCCCTGCACAGTGTAAGATCAAGGAGATATTGCAGATCTTCAACACTCAGGCCTAGTGCTTGTTCCCTTGATATTTTCTTCACTTCTCCACTGGATTTGATCAGAGTAAATACGTGGGTCTGTTTGTCAGTTTTCCACTTTAGTATTTTTGAATCCAGTGGGTTTCTTGGGAGATTTTTATTTGATGAGGTGTTTGGAGATGGTGGCCTGGTAATGACTAATTGAGCAGTGGTTGAAGTTTGGGCAGACTCAAGTCTTTCTTCAATTATCCGCTTGACCCCTTCTTTCACAAGGTCATCCTCTGCTTCCTGATCTGCTGCTATTAACTTATCCATCTACTTTTGTTTCCTTCTTTGGTAAAGGATGGCAGCAGGTGGAGCAGTAGATCTCCTGAATTCTAGCTTTTGTGGCTTTTCTGTAACAACTGTTTCAGGATAATCAGGATTTTGTGGAATATTAGGATTTTTCTTCCTTAGTTCTTCCAGCCTTTTATAGGATGTAAACACCTTATCCTCTGACCATCTTGACACTTGATTTCTTAACCCAAAATCAGCTGTAATCAGCTCTTCTTTCATCCTCTTCAACTGCAGAGTCCTTTCTGGTACATTTTTCTTAAACTTTGCCCAGTTAGGAGGAGTCTGCCTTACCTTGTTTTTGATCATATCTTGAATTTTGGCTGCTTCACTTTCAAGCTCTTGAATGGTCCATTCTTTGTACATGTACCTTTCTCCTTTGTATTTCTTATAAGCCATGATGTTATCAAGATAATCTTTTCTCAAGGTTTCATCTGCTCTTTCTGACAATTGCTGACAAAGATTTTTCTGAGAACTGCTCCAAATTTCTGACTTGTGTGAGCAGGAACTGAAAGTATCTTTGGATTTCCTTGTCAGATTTTCCCTTTGAGTTTCTTTTGGAGATATCCTCTGCATGTTGACCTTTTAATTTCAAGTATTCTTCAATATTTTTAGGTCTTGGATATCCTTCAACAGATGGCAAGCTCCTTTTATCAGGATCATCTTCTGAATAGAAAGATTTGATCTCTTCTCTGACAGCTGCAAGCTCTAAAGGATACTAAACAACTGCAGATACAATGGCAGTGTTTGGGTTAAAGACATATGCAGAAGAGATTGGAACATGGTTTGGTAGGGTAACAAGTGACAGAGGTTGTGAAGATGTTGTTGGTGGTGGTGGAGAATCATTATCTTTCAAAATTATCCCTCTCCTTTTTGTTTTAGGAGAGGTTGGTGATGTTTTGGATGGTTGTGAAGAGGTGATTTGAGTAGTGGTTTGCTGACTAACAGTTGTTGAAACAACTGGTGTTTAAACCACTGTTGTCATTACAACAGATGTTGTAACATCTGATGTCTTCTGCTTTTTGGTAGGAGGTGATGGTGGTAATGATGATGTTTTTGGTGGTGATGTGATTTTTGGTGGTGGTGATAAGTCAGTGGTTGTGGTGTGTGTTGAAGTGGTGGCAGTTGTTTGGCTAGCAGTTGTTGAAACCACTGAAGTATCAACAGCTGCTGATACAACATGAGTTTTAACAATTGCTGGTTTGGGAGATTGATGTTTGGATCTTTTAGAAGATTTAGGAGTATGTTTTGTGCGTCTGGATGGTATGGATTTGGGTTGCCTCACTTTTCTAGTGGGCTGCTTCCTTTTAGGCTCAGGACTTTCAGGCTTTGGACTATCCTGATCATCCTTAGGCTCAGAAGTACCCTACTCATTCAGCTCCATAAAAACTCTCTTCTCCTGTGCAAACCTTGCTTTATCCTTAGCCTCTTTATCCTTTTTCACATCATCCTTTGCCTTAGCAATGGCATTTGTGGTTACATCAATCTTCTTAGAACCATCTGGCAAGGGTATATCTGCAAGCATGCTAGAATTGTCTGGTGCTATGTACAAACTATCTTCATAACCCTTTTTCCTCCACTGCTTGATTTTCTCCCCCTTTTTGGCATCAGCTGGTGGTGGGTTGTCTACAAATATGATAGAGGGAGGAGTAGTACTAGTGGTGTTTAGCAAGTGAGCCTTGATAGCTTTGATATCTGCTTGGGTGTCTTTGAACCTAGCTTCCATGATATTTCTGATCTTTTGAACCTGAATTTCATGTTGCTGATCAGCCAATTGTCTTTGTTAGATGAGCATAGGTTGAAACAAGCTCCACAGCTCATTTGGATTAATAGCAGATGATGGAGCAGCTGTTGGAGTTGGTGCAGCAGTGGATGGTACCTTTTGTGCTTTCAACAACTGTTGCAGCATGTCTTTGATATTTGCAACAGATGTATCCAGTTTATCAACTCTAGCCGTCAGTTCTTGGTACATTAAACCATCACCCAACTTAATGGGATCATCTGATTTCCCACTAGCAGTGGTTGTAATAGTGGTTGACTCAGGAAATGTATCCCAGAAATCATCCACTGATACCCCTTTGTCTTGGTACTGGGGACCTCTTCCTTCATAATGAGAAACACTTTTTAGTGAACTAGTAAATACTGGATACACTTGTGTCCCCAGAGAAGAAATTGCCTTCAAGGAAGTCTTATTGATGAAACCACTGTCCAAATGAATTTTAGATTGTCTATTAGATTGACATTTTCAAACTTAACTTTACCAGACTGAACTGTACCAGACCCCAGAACCTTCCCTTTACTATTATTGCCAAAAGATATATGACCCCCTCCATGAGTTTTGAAATCTTTGAGAAGGGCTCTACATCCTGCCATGTGCCTGAATCCTCCACTATCTACATACCAAAGACTATCTAAGCATGCAGAAGCTCCCTGCACATGTAGTAAAAAGGTTAGTTCATTAGGGTCTCCAAAGCCAATAAGGCTTTGGATGGGGTCTCAACCGTATCTGTGTTAAGTTCAGATGAATGGACAGTGGTTAAGTCAGGGGTTTGGACAGTGTTTTTCACTAACCACTGCTGATGGTCTTGCCCAATCAGTTGTTGATAACCAAAGGGATGTCTGTTCACTCTTGGTTTAGAAGGCTTTTTGTAAACCTCATAAATATGTGGGACCCTTTGATATGGTGGTTTACCCTTACCTTTGTGGTATTGGTTTGCAGGGGGTGCATCAGTCACCTGAACATCTCTTTTGACAGAGGTTTGGTTCAGCTGTTTGGACTGGCACAAACAGTGGTTGATTTTTGGTGAATTTGACAGATGAATTTGATGAACTCATGGATGTTTTTGCAGTGTACTCATTCCTTTTTTCATCAAAGGATTTGAGATACACACATTCTTGAGTTTTGTGGTTTGATTTACCACAGATGGTGCAGCTCTCAGCAGGTACAATACCACTTGTTTTGTTGATATCATATGCTTTTAGACGAAAACAGTCTTTTGTTAGATGATTCTTCTTTTCACAGAAATCACAAAACATGTTTTTAACTTTTTCTCTTCTTTTCTTTTTCTCAGACTCCTTAGCAACAGATTTTTGAACCACTCTTGGGATGTCTTTGAGAGGTATAACCTTTGCTTTAGGAGCTTTTACATCATCAGTGGTTGTGAAATCCATTGGTTTAAATTTTTCAAGAATGTCACACTCATCAAACCGTATGGGTTTAAATTGGTATTTCTCAATTTCCTCAAATGTTGAGGACCCCACAGATCTTTCCAGAGTGATTTTGTTACCAAGTTTGTCAGTTATCTTAACTTCTTGGCCATTCTTGTTTGTTGGAATGATTTCAAGTGAACCAGCTTGATTTGCAACATTGTTTTCAACTTCATCATTTTTTCTAAAGCCAATGCCAAATTTAACATTGCTTTCAAGCTGTTTCTCAAGCATTATCTCAAAACCTTTGCAGGATTCCACCCATTTTTCACAAGTGATTTGGGTGGACTCCAACTCCTTTTTGCAAGCATGATATTTTTCTATCATAGTTTGAAGTTGGTTTTTGGTAATGCTTTGCTCCTCTTTTAGACTGCAGATTTCTTTATCTTTTTCAGCTAATTTGATTTTAAGTTCTTTTAAAGACTTTTCAAATTTAACTTCATCAGTTAACACTCTATCCCTAATATTTTCATTCACCTCTTTAATGTTAGAAATATTTTTAGAAAAATCATCTTACAAGTTGTAAATGACCAAATCTTTTAATAATGTGATTTACAAACAAATAAATATGTAAGTTACTACAAGTTTTTACAAAAACTTCAAGTTCATTGTGTAGTGTAATTTACATGATCTTGGCTTATGGTAAGTCTTGATTGTGTTATTGATGATTGATGATGATTTTAAAAGAAAATAAACACATGTTTTGAAAACATGGGTGTTTTGGTCAAAAATTACCGAAGCAATTAAGTGATCAAATTAGTTAAGTGAGGTAGTGTGCTAGAATTATGTGTGAAAAATATGTTAACCAAGTTAATTGTAAAAACAGTTTCAGGATACGGCTTAGGATAAAAGTTGTATCGATGATCAAGCAATGAGCAAAAAAGTAAAGGTTGACACGTGATGTACGAGGAAAGCCCTTGATCAATCTAGATCGCCGTCACAAAACCTCGGGAGCAGACAATCGTAGCTGCCTTGTTCTTCTATTATTTCAAATATCAGGATACAGTGCAGGATGTGATGCGGATCGACTAGGTGTTACAATGTAATTCGAATACAAGTGTTTGTGTATAGTGTTTGCAGTGAGCTATAGAGCGAAAGTGTTCGAAAGTGTGTGTGAAAGTTTCGTGCCTTAATTTGATCCGTCCCCATCTATTTATAGTAAAAGAAATGCAACGAACTATCCTAAATAACCGAGATCCGGCGAATATTCCCCACTCGAACGTTGTAGACCTGGTCTTTCGGGTTCAACGTCTCTCACATAAGAGATACACCCGAGTCTTGAGGAGAAGAAGTCCATCTGACCGTTAGTAACCCACAACACCTAACATGCACGTGGTTAATTCAATTAACCCCAGGATATCGCCCAGGATGTTAGCAATATCCTAATCCAGTATCCTGGTCACAAGCAACCAACCAAAATCAGGATATTAGTCAGGATATGTACGCTAAGAAAATGACCCATAACAATTATCCCCAAATATATCTATTGGTATACCAATCCAACGGATATATTTTAAAATTTCTATCTCGTAAATCAAGGCAATTAAAACGAAACGATGGTTGAGGTGACATTGTGCCATTTTCAATGCAATATTTACTCTTTACCCCCCTATATTCAGCCTATAATTAGCTGAGATATTTCTCATTATTATCATTACTCTTCAAGCGATTTTCAGGTAACTATTCTTTCCTTCATCCTCTGTTTTATTTCCAGAGTTTCTGTTAGTTTGCTTCAATACTCTCCATGGCATCACGGACAAGATCTCGTTCGGATGAACCAGTCCCAACCCTCGTGAGTCAAAACCTCATACGAGAACCAGAAAAAGAAATCTGCTGCTTCAATAACGCCGATATCGCTGCCCTCAAGAATTCCGGCGCCTTTCCTGCTGGAACAGTCATTCGTCCTTTTGATCGGGAGATCCGATTAGACGTGTCATCAGACGAGTGGGTCTGTTTTTTCGCCTACCCCTTTTCTTTGGGACTCCGGTACCCATTTCCACCCTTTATCTCTCGTTTCTTCGACCTCACCGGCCTTACTTATGCCCAAACTATGCTAATGGTCTGGCGAGTTTTGATGGCGCTGGATCAAATCAGATCTCGCCATTGCCCTGACCTGTGTATTGAAGACCTCCCTATAGCATACCGGTTGAGGTCCCATGGCGACAGCCGTTTTCTTTTGTTTTCCACCTCCAAAAGTCCTTTAGTCCTTAAGGCCACCAAGAACGAAGACCGATGGTGGCGAAAGTTTTTTTTCGTGAAAAGAGACTCTATCGACAAGGGTTTCGATCTGCCGATTAGATGGTTAACCAAGGGTAGGATCTAGGGTTTTAGGAATATCCCCAAGTGTATCCTTAAACTATATCCTAAATTTATATCCTGATGTTTTATGCAGCAAACTTCAGAGATTTAGCACCCCCAAGTGCGGAATCCAAGTCCAGGATCAAAGAAATCTACCAACTTCCTGCCAGTGAAAGAACTTTTTCCCTGTCTCTCACAGATTCAAGCCAAAAATCAAGTTCAGAGATGTCTGGTAAGCGTGTTCTCAGTAATTATCTTTATTAAACTGATTATCTTTCAGAGGTATTATGAGTTTAAAAATATCTTCCCTTGTGTAGTACCAGTTGTCAACCTTGAAGGCTTCCAACTTGACGAGTTGGATAGTTACTCCAGCCTTGTACCTGTCAAACAAGAATCTAAGCCGAAGTCATCTGCCACACCGAAGCCTACCACTTCAAAGACTACTACCGCTCCTAAAGCTCCTCCGGCATCCAGGACCCGGGCCTCTAGCTCCCGGAAGAGGAAAGAAATGGATTCTCCAGCCGCCTCTGAGACATTCTCTCTTGAGAATCATGGATTTAATGAAGCTACTTCATTCCTCAAGCAGGTAAAAATTCCCTTCCAATATCCTGAACATGCATGTTAGTCATTATCCTGCTCATTTTACCTGTATCTTTAACTGCAGGGCCTGGAACGTCTTATGCACTTGTATGAAGACGCCTGTGGGCTTAACAAGCTGCTGGAGATTAAGCTCGAAAAAGCTGAAGCCACCATAGCTGATCAAGGAACAATCGCAGCTGCCAAGTCCCAGCATTATGAAGACAAATACAAAGCAATGACCCAGGAACACCAAGCTGCCATCCACAAAGCCAATGAGGATGCTCAGGCCAAACTAGATGTCGCTCTTCTTCAATACCAGCAGGATATGAGTTCATATCAGGACAGCCTCAAAGCATCTGTTGTTATCTCCCTTCTCCAAGCCAGGTTAAGGATGGCTTATGAGGCCAAGAGCCTGGGCTTCGAATGCCCCTCCTGGAATGTAAAGGCTTGGGAAGCAAAACTATAGGATCTTGGAGGTCATCCCGTCGCTCATCCCGCAAAACATGTTGGTGAAGAGCCTTCTAAGGCGGCAGAGGAAGCAGCCAATGCTGGTGATGATGCTGAGAAGAATCCTGAGGGGGATGCTGGTGCAGATGCAGGGAAAGAAGTTGCTGATCAAGAAGGTGTTGCCGCTTAAGCGGCGAAGTGGGCGATGATGGATATACATGCCAAGGCCGGAGCCCACTTTTTTAAATTTCATGGTTGTGGTTTGTACAAACAATTTACTTTTCCTGTCGTTGAACAATTTATATTTCCTGCACTAGAACAATACGATGACCAAAGGTGGATGGGTCCTGGGTTTCAGGATGAAGCCCTTGGTCATCGGTTAGTATAACCCGTTTTGAATATCGTAACGGTTGAAGGTGGACATGTCCCGTTTTGAGATAGAACCTTCAACTATTATGTAAGTATGGTATAGACTAATTGTGCTTTTGGTGGATAGGCCTCGGTTTGAGGTGAAACCAAAAGCACAACTTTTGTCATGTTAATAATATAACTTCCTTTTAACTTATTTGTTGTAGCCTTTTAATTTCTGTCATGCAATTCTTAATGTAGATCTTAGTTTTGCAAAATTTTGTACAACTATCTTTCGAAAATATCCTGATCAATATACTCAGTGATATATTGTTAAATAGAACTTCTAAAAATTCAATCAACTTTAGAGAAAACTTTTAAATAATAAAAGATAGTCCACTTTATAAAACCTATTTTGACAATACTTGTTTGATCAAGGTTTTAATTTCAAACTAGTATCACTTCCAAATATTTTAATCAAATATCCTGAAAAGTATTTTAAAAATACATTTTGAGAATATATCCCGAGAATTTATCCTAATCAGGATGCTTAAGCTTCTGTCAAACATATTTTCAAAAACTCAAATAATTTAAATAACGTTTACAAAGGAAAGATCATACCAGGAATAGAGTGTAACCCTATTCTCAAACTTCAATCCTTTTGCAACTTTTCCAATAAAGATGTCCCCTGTCTGAGACACTTAGTGTACTAGGTCCGAGCTTTATCCTTTGAGCTTTACACAATTGCCTCAGTAGGAATGTCCCCTGTGCATAATGTCTTCGAATACTTAGAAATTTTCTGGACATCAGTCCCAATTGTATAGAAAATTTTTCGTGTTACAGGGGTAAAACCCAAAAATGTACTGGAGATAAATCCCTCGTATCCTGGGGGAAATCCCAAATTTTCGTGCGCTACAGGCGGGAGTGTATAAACTCCAAGACTTAGAAAGGTGAAAACCTTTAAACCTTAGAGAGTATGAAAATACCCTTTCGTGAGAGAGGGTTATCAATCCTCATATACCTTTAGGATTCAGGATATAGTCAATAGTAACGAAATTGTCAGCCACTTTTACATGGACTGGTCCCGCCACCTTGAACTATTCCCGAATAACTTGCGCTCCAGGCGGGGTGTTTAAACCCAATTCGAAAGAAAGGTGAATACCTTTAAACCTGTGAAGGGATCAGGATCCCTTATACGTGAGAGAGGGGGCCAATCCTCTAATCTTCCGAAGTATCCTAAGTGTGTATCCTGGTGCTATATCCCGAAGCATATACTGCAAAACATCTTCAAACTAAGGTGGATGTTAGCTTGGCTAACACCCCTCCGATGCTTAAGTCAGTATTGGGTTTCAAAGAATAAATCAAATCAAACACATTTAAAAGAGATAGAATTCATACCATCCTGAGTTAGAAATTAAATTCTAAACTTACTTGAAATAAAGCTTAAGGTGTATAGCATTCCAAGATCTCGGTAGCATATCCCCCTCCATATTCTTGAGTCGGTATGCACCTTTTCCTGATTCTGATTCAACCTCATATGGTCCTTCCCATTTTGGAGCCAGCTTTCCATCAGCAGGATTAGTAGTATTCTGAAAAGCCTTTCTTAACACCCAATCTCCAACTTTGAACCTTCTAGTCCTTATATTTTTGTTGTATGCTCTGGATATCCTTTGTTGATATGCTGCCATTCTTAGCCGTGCTGCATCTCTTGTCTCATCAATAGTATCCAGCTCCTGGCATAGGACTTCAGGATTCTGCTCAGGATTCCTGAGGTTGGATCTTGCTGTGGGTATCACCATCTCCGTCGGGTCACCGCTTCTGCTCCAAACACTAAGGAAAATGGGGTTTGACCAGTTGCATTTTTTACCGTCGTTCTATCAGCCCACAAAACAAAGGGTAGTTCTTCTGCCCATCCTCCTTTCTTGGCCCCTAATCTCTTCTTCAAGTTGTTGACAATTATCTTGTTTGAGGATTCAGCTTGTCCATTTGCTTGAGGATGTACCGGGGTAGATGTAATCATTTTGATTCCCCAACTCTTGCAGAAGTCAGTAGTCCTTTTACTTATAAATTGAGATCCGTTGTCACAAATTATCTCAGCTGGTATTCCAAACCTAGTCAGGATATTCCTTTTTATGAAGGATACCACTTCCTGATCTCTAACTTGAACAAATGCTTCTGCTTCAACCCACTTGGAGAAATAATCCGTCATTTCGAACATGAAAACCTTTCCTCCTGGAGCCTTTGGAAGCTTTCCCACTATATCCATACCCCACTTCATAAACGGCCAAGGGGAAACAATAGGATACAACGGTTCAGCAGGCTGATGTAATATGTTACTATGTCTTTGACATGCATCACATCGTCGAGCATATTCTGTGGCATCTTTCCTCATCATCGGCCAATAATATCCTGTCCTTAATATTTTTGAGAATAAGGACCTGCCCCCAGTATGGTTGCCACAATCCCCTTCATGTATATCCTGAAGTACTTCTTTGGTTTTGGGATCCTCCAAGCACCTCAGATATGGTCCTGCAAGAGATTTCTTATACAAAACATCATTTATAATAGTGAATCGTGATACCTTCATTCTAAAGGCTTTAGGATTCTCATTCTTTGGGATGTGTCCTTCCTTGAGATATCTCATGATTGGAGCCGTCGAGGACTTAGGATCCTCCTCAGGATACTCCTCATCGGGATTCTGAATACTTATTACTTCCTTATCCTGAGGATTCGTCGCAGGATACAGGATATGTAATATTGGTATTCGGGTCCCTTCCGGTATCCTGACCGATGATCCCAGATTTGCTAAGGCATCAGCTTCAGCGTTATCCTCTCTTGGTACCTGTTCAAGTGTAAAAATATCGAAATATCCTGATAATTTTTTGAGAATTTCAAGATACTCGATTAACTTCTCTCCTTTAACTGCATAGGTTCCATTAAAATGATTAATGATTAACAAAGAGTCAACATATACTTGCAAATTCTTGATATTCATATTTTTAGCCAACTCTAATCCTGCAATTAAAGCCTCATATTCTGCATCATTAGTAGTAGCAGGAAATTCACACCTAATAGCCTGGGGTAGTATGTCCCCCTGTGGCGATTTTAGTAGTATACCTAAACCTACACCTCTAACGTTAGATGCACCATCAGTATACAATGTCCAACATTCTTAGTTTTCTCCTAGCTGCTGTACTTCTAAATCTACTTCGTTTTGAATGTCACTACTGAAATCAGCCACAAAGTCAGCTAAAGCCTGAGACTTTATGGCATTTCTAGGCTCATATACTAAATCATAAGCACTCAGTTTTACTGACCACTTAGCCAACCTACCTGACATCTCGGGTTTCCTAAGCACGTTTTTAACAGGATAATTGGTTTTAACATGAATCCTATGTGTCTCAAAATAATGTCTTTGTTTTGTTGATGCCATAACTAGGGCTAATATCATTTTCTTTAGATGAGAATATCTAGTTTCAGCATCTAGTAAACTTTTACTAACATAAAAGACAGGATATTGCTGATCTTCATGGTCCTTTATAAGAACGGAACTTACAGCATTCCCTGATACAGCGAGGTATAGGGATAGTGGTTCACCATTTTCAGGCTTCATCAATAGAGGTGCAGTTGAGAGATATCTCTTCAAATCCTGCAAGGCTGCTTCATGCTTTGCTTCCCATTCGAACTTCTTATTCTTCTTGAGGATATCATAAAATTCCTTGCATTTTTCCGAGGATCTTGAAATAAATCTGTTCAATGCTGCTACTCGGCCTGTCAACCGTTGAACATCCTTCATATTTGAAGGTGATTTGATATCCAAGATGGCTTTGATCTGCTCCGGGCTTGCCTCTATTCCTCTTTTGGTCACCATATATCCTAGAAACTTTCCTGCCCCCACTCCGAAATGGCACTTAGCAGGATTCAGCTTCATGTTATACTGATCTAGGATATCAAATGCTCCCTTAATATCCTGGAGGTGATCCTCAGCCTTTTTAGATTTCACCACCATATCATCGATGTATACCTCCATTGTGTCCCCCAGCTTATCTTTGAACATCATGTTCACCAATCTCTGGTATGTTGCACCTGCATTTTTCAAACCGAAAGGCATAGCAGTATAGCAATAAATACCTGTTGGTGTCATGAAGGCAGTATCCTCCTGGTCCGAAGGCTCCATTTGATTCTGCTGAAATCCTGAGGATGCGTCCATGAATGTTAACATCTCATGCCCAGCAGTAGCATCCACCATTGCATCGATATGAGGAAGAGGAAATGGGTCTTTAGGACAAGCCTTATTTAAGTCTGTGTAATCTACACAGACTCTCCATTTCCCATTTTTCTTCTGTACTACGACCACATTTGCCAGCCATCTTGGAAACTTAACTTCTCTGATCATTTTGGACTTCAACAACCTTTCAACTTCCTCTTGTATGATTGTATTTCTTTTAGGAGCAAACTTCCTTCTTTTTTGCTGAACAGGCTTGAACGACCTGTCAATTCCAAGCTTGTGAGTAATAATGTCTTTGGATATACCTGTCATATCCTCATGCTTCCATGCAAATGTTGACATCCTGCACTTCAAAAAGTTAGTTAATTGTTCTTTAATATCCCGAGGGATATTGGTTCCTACGAGCACCGAGATATCAGGATTATCCTGATCCAGGATAACTTTCTTCATATCCTGCTCTGAAGCCTCCATGATATCCTTGGCCCGCATCTTTAATTGCTAAGCTGGATTAGGCTTGGTTGAGGATTTCATTGAAGATGAGTAGCATTCCTTTGCCTCCTGCTTATCGCTATCAATTTTAATGACCCCCCAAGGGGTAGGGATCTTGATGCACTGGTGGTAAGTCGATGGCACAGCCTTCATGTCATGGATCCATGGCCTGCCTAGTATGATGTTATAGCAGGATAGGGAGTCCATCACACAGAAGCGTTGTATTGAGTTGACCCCTTCAACATATACTGGTAACTTTATCTATCCTACGGTATTCCTAGCTTCTCCACTGAAACCAACGAGCACAATGGACTTCGAAGTAATGTCCATCGGAGATACATTCATCCTCTTCAATGTTTCCAGCTAAATTATGTTGACAGAGCTACCATTGTCCACCAATATCCTGCGTACAAAATGGTTAGCAACATATAATGTTATTACGAGAGCATCATGGTGAGGATCCTGGACAGTATCCATGTCATCACTATCAAAAGTGATCACTTTATCGGTTGTAAGGGTAGTCATTCTAGCTGGTTTGTCTCCCCTTTCAGTCTTAGCTTCCTTCGCATGTCTCTTAGCCGCAGAATACGAAGTCCCACAAATGTCGGATCCTCCTGAAATAAAGTTAATTATTTTGGCATCTGCTGGGGGCGATGCTACTCGTTCAGGATCCTTCTCAGGATCCTGACCTTTATTCTTCTTTCTTCCCAGCAAATCCTACAGGTACCCCTTGCTTAACAGGTAACTTATTTCTTTCCTTAAAGCAACGCAATCCTCGGCCACATGTCCGAAATCTTCATGGAAGGCACACCATTTGGATTTATCCTTCCAATCAGCTTTCTGCTGATTCTTTCGAGGCCACCTAGCTTTGTCTCCTAAACCTTGCATAGCATACATTAACTCAGGTATATTAACAGAAAAGCAATATTCAGATAATTCAGGATATTCTTTAGGATCCTCGTCTTCAACAGGATTCACTTTCTTGTTATCATTTCTGCCATATGGCTTGGAGCGATATGGTTTATACGAGGATTCTGATTTCCTGTTGACTGATTTGTAGGTTGAGGTAGAATTCATCCTCTCTTGCATCTTTTTGTCATCTTCCAAGCGGATATATCTCAAAGCCCTGTTACGAGCTTCGTCGAGATTCCTGCAGGGATTCATTACAAGATCCTGATAAAACTGAGAATCCTTTTGTAGCCCCATCTTAAAAGCCTGCACAACTGTTGCAACATCAAGATGAAGGATATCCAAGGATTCCCGACTAAACTTGTTCACATAATCCCTCAAGGATTCTTGAGGTCCTTGAGTTATCCTGTAAAGATCACTGGTTAGTTTCTCAAAGCTCCGACTGCAAGAAAACTGACTGTTAAATAAATTAACCAAATGATCAAACGAAGTAATTGAGTGAGGAGGAACATTCAACAGCCATTTTAAGGCTGATCCTATCAAGGTAGAACCGAAACCCTTGCACAAGCATGCTTCCTTGAGCTCGGGATAAATGGGGTTAATCTCCATTCTTTCTCTATATTGGGCAACATGCTCTTCAGGATCCGTAGTCCCATCATACAATTTCATATTGGGGGTCTGAAATCTTTTTGGGATTTCAGCATCACAGATAGGATATGCAAAGCGGGATATCCTGTGGCTGTCCTGGGATACTTCCGGAATTGGCTGGACCACTCCAGGCACACTGGATATCATGTCCTTCAATTTCTGAAGTTCCCTAGTAAATGTTGACATCATACCTGCATCCTGCAAAGATCCACTATTGTTAGTAGCATGAATATTATTATTTGACACGTTACCAGTCTGAGGATTCTTGCCATATCCTAAAACATATCCTGAGCTCCTCACAGTTGACATCCTGATCGAGGCGGGTATTTCAGGAGTATGATTCTGGGAATGACTGGGCACAATATTCCCCCTATTATCCTTAGTATACACAGCCGAACTGAAGTTCAAAGTTCTGGGTTGTAGAGGAGTAACAATATCCTCAGCGGATCTGCTCAAGCTAGCTTTTAAGAGTTGTATTTCTCTTAACAGCATTTGGTTAGTTTCCTGTTGCTGCCTCATTTGTTCCTGCACACTTCCAAATAAAGTTAGAATTTCATCATTAGAGGCTAAAACGGGAGCAGATCCCTGAACACTCCGAGTAGGGATAATATCCTGAGGTTGTGAAGAAGCTGGCATCCTTGGAGGAGGTGGTGGAAGCACCGAACCAGTAGTAGCAGAGGTCGTAGCAGACACAGTGGAGGAGCTCATGTTTGATCTTGAGGCCATTGTAAACAATGTGGCAAAAAGTTTTGAAAACAGAAAACCGATTAACGATTTCACAAAGATTTTTAGTAAGGTAGCACCACTTGCCCCACGGTGGGCGCCAAATTGTTTTGGTCAAAAATTACCGAAGCAATTAAGTGATCAAATTAGTTAAGTGAGGTAGTGTGCTAGAATTATGTGTGAAAAATATGTTAACCAAGTTAATTGTAAAAACAGTTTCAGGATACGGCTTAGGATATAAAGTTGTATCGATGATCAAACAATGAGCAAAAAAGTAAAGGTTTACACGTGATGTACGAGGAAAGCCCTTGATCAATCTAGATCGCCGGCACAAAACCTCGGGAGCTGACAATCGCAGCTGCCTTGTTCTTCTATTACTTCAAATATCAGGATACAGTACAGGATGTGATGCGGATAGACTAGGTGTTACAATGTAATTTGAATACAAGTGTTTGTGTATAGTGTTTGCAGTGAGCTAGAGAGCGAAAGTGTTCGAAAGTGTGTGTGAAAGTTTCGTGCCTTAATTTGATCCGTCCCCATCTATTTATAGTAAAAGAAATGCAACAAACTGTCCTAAATAACCGGGATCCAGCGAAAATTCCCGACTCGAACGTTGTAGACCTGGTCTTTCGGGTTCAACGTCTCTCACATAACAGATACGCCCGAGTCTTGAGGAGAAGAAGTCCATCTGGCCGTTAGTAACCCACAGCACCTAACCTGCACGTGGTTAATTCAATTAATCCCAGGATATCGCCCAGGATGTTAGCAATATCCTAATCCAGTATCCTGGTCACAAGCAACCAACCAAAATCAGGATATTAGTCAGGATATGTACGCTCAAAAAATGACCTATAACAATGGGAAACCTCCATTTTTAGGGGAAACCATGTCAAAATTTCTATAAAATTTTGACACTTAGAAAAATATAAGTTTTGATGAAACTTATTCCCTAAAAATTTACCTAAAAATATTTACCAAGGTTTCCCTAATTTTTGTGTAAATTTCAAGATTAAGATATGATGATTTCTTCAAGATAAAAAGTGATATTAAGTATGTATATTATTGAGGAAATATATATATATTTATTGGCCACCAAATTCTGTGCTAAGTGTATGTAATATGTATTGTATGTGATAGTGTATTAGGACTTGAAAATACACTAAATACTCCTAAGGAGTAGAAATACAAAAATACACATACAACATGCTTAGACAAATACAAGAACATATATTTATGAAAATATATTTCATAAAAGATTATGTAACTTGGACAAGTTACAAACTTAAAATGTCTTTTTGGACGAAAATATATAACTCGGGTGAAAATTACAAGATACTTATATTTATTTTTGAGAAAATAATATAAGTAAGATACATAGTTAAAAATATAAATTATTTTTAACAACAGAGAACATATACATAAAAGATGGTGACTTTACTTGTGCGATACAAGTCTAGTGACTAACGTTAATAAAACACGTATAGGTCACGACGCTATATAAGCAAACCCGGTGAAGTTTTCAAGATCACACCTCGTGCTTCCGCCTTAGAAAGGGGTGTGACACCGAGGCCCGCTATGGCGAAAAACCATCCTCGACGAAGATCCATCTTTCGTCGAGGTTACATGTGGCGAAAGGCCTATTTTTCGTCGGGATGGACTTATGACGAAGAACCTTAGTTAACACAACACTTTTAAACAAACAAATATACTCATACATAATAAGCAACCAAATATTACACATAAACATTGATCATTCACATAACTACACTCAACACCACATGAATCAAATTGTAAAATAGGATTATGAAATCAATGATGTGTACGGAAAGACCTTGAAATCTCGGATTGTCACATATGTTGTCGTCCCTAGAAAATTCATACTTTTCAACACGTTTCAAAACATTCAAGTCTCGATTCCTTTAGCCAAAATGCCTTTTAAAGCCTCCCTCTTGAATAAATTTCAGGATGAAATTTCCTAAAGGAAGGGAGACTATACCGCCCTGCTTTTTCGTACTTTTCATTATTAGAAAGCTAATCTTGTAATGCTATTTTTGGAAATCTTGTATTCATGGTAATCGTCTTCTCGTTGTGTCATCATAAAATCTGAGACTTGAATCTGTCACACCCCGACCGCGTAATTCAACAAAACGCGGCGGAAATGTCGGGGAGTGTTGTAACAGAATCATTGTTTCACAACACATGGTAATTGAAGTTTTGTTTTATTTCGTTAATTGACTCATTGTTTTGATACAAACCAAATAATTACAACTATTGTCTTTTAAGTTTTAAGTCACTAAAGCCCGCGTCCATCCTATGTGTAGCAAGCAATCAATAATCATCACATAGAAGAACCTGAAACATATGTGAAAACAATCAGCATAAAAATGCCGGCGAGTACATAGGTTTTATTTGTCAAATTCATGGCTTTGAATCCATATTGCAATACTTCGTCCAACTACGAGAGTTGTCGAGTATGTACCTTGAAACCAAAAAGTGTTTGATATTGCAATATATTTTATCACCTTTACAAGATGATATAAGTAAACCAAAACCATTGTAGCCATGAATCTTGACTGAAAACATTTGGTTTTGTAAAACCAAGTAGTAAATCGTCTTGTATGAAACCTCGTATGGTTTATACCTTTAAGTAAACCTCGTTGTGTGTCATCGTTTGAAAACATTTGTTCAAGTGATCTAGATAACGCTACGACATGTAATGTGTAACAACTGTGCTTGTAATCATTATGAACAGTACCATTATCAATAAAACAATGTTATTTGATCCCAATGTTTGTTTGGTTGTGTTTTACATTTTTCATGTTTTGACTTTTGTTCAATTTCAAACTCTACATCACTTTCTGGAGAGTTATACGCAAACTGGTGCGTAAACGTACTCAGTTTAATGCGACAAATACTTTGGAACATCAACATATACCCAACATACCTTAAATAACCTTTACATAACTTAGAAATAAGTTTTGAAGGCTTTGGTATGGCAAAAACAAGTTAATTCGCTTACAGGGACTAAATATGACAAACTGCGAAAGTATGTCAATTTGAACTGTAACGAACATTCCGGAACATGACCATAAGTTAAAAACACCTTAAATATCCTTTACATAGCTTAGAAATAGGCTTTGAGGGGTTCGGTGTGCTAAAATAAATTTTTGGGTCATTCAGGGACTAAAAGTGCCAAAAAGTGCACAAGTTTGCATTTTCGTGCATAACTTACGTTCTGAATACATCTGGACATCCAAAAATTTATGTAAGCATGACTACATTATATTTTAGGGTTCTCCATAAGAAAAATCCATTCGGCGCGTCATTTGGATCGTTTTTCGCGCTTGTGCGCATTCCGTCGTAATTAAGCGAACATCGCGTTCGTACGGCCAAACGAACTGACATCAGACATATTTTTGAACATGTTTCATGTCCACAATGTTTAGGCATCATTTTAGGGCCTTAAAGTTGGCTTTACGGGCCTTAGAAGTGTCGGAAATGGCCTTAAACATCAACAGGGACTGAAACTGTCAAAACAGAAAGTTGTTTCTGATCTGCAACTCTCAGGCGGCCCGCCTGAGTTTCTGCACATCCTGAAGCGGGCCGCGTACGCTTGTCTGATCAGATTAGAACGTACAGTCAGCATGATCCAGCTGTTTTAACCACAACCACAAGCTCACAACTTGCCAATTCAGCTGATAAGGATCATTTTAGGCTACCACAACTTTGCAACACTTGTACGGATGGGATTAAGGCACGTTTTCCATGAAACGATCTTAACGGTGGACCGAATACTATAAATACCCCACCCCCCATGCTTCAAAATCACAAGAACTTTGATTTGAGAAACTCTAAGTTGAAACTATTGTTTCATACCTGAGATTTTTTAATCGAAGTTAGCATTCGGGGACCCTTCGTAAGTATTCTTTCGTTCTTTTCTTTATTTTATTGCTTTTCGAGTCCGAAAGTCAAACTTTGTTTGACTTTCAGCGTTGACCAGTAATGGTCAATGCGAAGTTCGTTTGAACTTCGCAACGTGATTGTAATCACGATGGTCATAGTCCCTTGGGACTATGCCTACTGATTACCACGTTGTCTAGGGTCGTAGGGTAAGCGATCTAATAAATCGCTTATGCCTCGAACCCGACCCATTTGGTCGATCATTAGGATCCGACCAATTACATTAGGTGACCATAGTAGGTAGGGAATAACCTTCCGAGGTTATACCCTATGGTCACATCGTTTGAGTAGTTGTATGATAGGTAGTTTATATGCCTTAGGTAAATTACCAGAATACCCTTTTCATGTATAATTGGTAATTTAGCATATGTAACCTAAACTTTTGTCACATAACTAATTATGTAACATGTTTAGGCATATAACACTTGTCATAGGACTAGTTAGGCGGTCCAAACGCGTTTCACGCGCACGACGCGTTAAAGTAGCATAAGCTTCCTAAACGGGTCGTAATGGGTCGTAAACAATTATGTTAGGTTTCAATTAGTATGTAGGCTTTGTTGAACCATACTACACGAGTCTCCATACTCGTTTGGTTTACAAACCCTCATGCTACCCGATCTTCCGATTTAGGTCCGGTTTATTAACATAGTTACCTATATTAGGTGCCGTTTGATTCCGTGATCTATACCATTGTTTGGTTGTCACTCCAGGACTACTGAGTAATATCAAGTGAGTACATAGACCCCTCTTTTACTGTTTTCCAAACTGTTTTGGGGTGGAACACATGTGCCTACTTGTTACTTTCATGCTTTCTTGTTTTCACATCATATACTGGCTATGTTTGTTAGTACATTATAGTACATGATTTCATTACATTTTATGCTAGGTGTGCCCATTGTGTGCATTACTTAGTACATTGTTTTACATTACATTTCATGCTAGGTGTGCCCATTATGTGCATTACTTAGTACATTGTTTTACATTACATTTCATGCTAGGTGTGCCCATTGTGTGCATTACTTAGTACATCGTTTTACATTACATTTCATGCTAGGTGTGCCCATTGTGTGCATTACTTAGTACATCGTTTTACATTACATTTCACGCTAGGTGTGCCCATTGGATTACATACTTAGTGCATTGTTTTCACATGCTTACATTTTTGGTATGACATTTGGTTTGTTTAACATGGAAAAATACATTCATTAACATTGATCATGCCATTCGTAAGTAGGTAGTGGTACCATAGGAATTGACAACTCCCGTTCCGGACATCCTGGGTATGGGGATGAAAGGAATGACCGAATTCGATAGACATAACTTAGATAAACCTTTAATTTGTTTAAGGGTTTATCGCCACAGTCTCAAGGCTTAGATGTATGCATTTTAACATTACCGCATAAATGTTTGTATCAGTATAGCATGCATTTGTTACACAAAACATATCTTTGATTTAAACTATGTTTTACTTCAATACCTTGTTTTTGTGCATTTTACATATGGTTTAGTTGATATATTTCACTACCATACATGACATTTTGGTTACACATTACATGATCTACATTGAACATAAACATTTTGACATTGATATACACATTTGGTGGTTTACATTGGACATAGACATTTTGATATGGTTTACACAATAACACTTGACAATTGGTTTGTACATGAACAAGTTACATTGGTGGTTGTTTGGGTAAGTGATTTGAGTAACGAGGCGTGTGTAATATGATACAAACATGGTGGATACGCCGCTGGTACTTCCTATATATAAGTGTTTGTATAATATTACATAGCGCAACGTTATTTAAACCATTTCAGTATAGACATATTACATTTTATACAAATAACATATTTTTCACACGACATTGATTTACAAAACAATTTATCTTATACAACTCATTTTACATGGTTATTCATTTAACCTTACATTTATTTATACATATCATCTAATCTTATCGTTTTTCAAATGATTTACAAGACAAAGCAAATTACAAGGTTCATGACTAAACATTTTCTCAAATACAAGTCATGAATCCTATTTTCACAAACCTATGTATCTCACAGGCATTTTTATGCTGACGTACCTATTTTCACATGTGTTTTCAGGAGCTTTTCTGTAGGATGTTGATCATGACACTAGGGCAGACCTGTGCCTTAGAGACTAAAAACGAAGATAGACTTGTTTAATTATGTTATAAACTCTTTTGTTTACTGTTCAAGACAATGTAACACCCTTGTTTGATAAATAAAAATACAACTTTGTATGCCATGGTTATGAAACAATTTATTCTGTTACGACACGCCCCGATGTTTCCGCCGCGATTTGTTGTTTTACGCGGTCTGGGTGTGACAGAAGAGTTGGTATCAGAGCCAATGGTTATAGGGAATTAGGTTATTAGTAATGTTTTGACCTAGACTATAACTTTTCTAGGACCCTAACACAAGTTATCTTGTGTTTAGATATTAAAACATGTACATCACCTATCCTTAGGTGATTATCAAAACAAGAACCAAAATTTTTCCGAAACGATTTTTGAAAAACAATCATCTGTTTTTGAATGATTTATTACGAGGTTTTGAACCCTCAATTGTAAGGTTTTGAACCCTCTGTTATATGGTTTTGAACCCTTTTCAGTTTGGTTTTTGGCCTTGTGCCTTCAAATTTTCAAAATCCCGTCAAGGTTTTGAGTTTTAAATAATGTGAACACGTGCAAACTGGAAGGGTGAATGCCTGTATTCTGGGTTTTCTGTCTAGGCAAGCACTTCGTATATATCTCATCAGACGCGAGACCAGTTGTGCTTACCTGGGAATTCCTGGGATGAGTGTTCACTTATAGGCGAGCATGTCTTCATTATACATTATTTTTGACTCATTTACTTTGATTAGTCACTGTGTGTCGTTTGTTTGCTTTGTGATACGGACGAATGACCACCATCTTTGCTTTTGTTGATTTTGTTTCATCTCATTCTTTTCATCCAATCATCTCACTCGTTTCCTTTCATGTTTTCCTCTTTTAGAATGCCTCCTCGACGCGAGAACCAGATAGCAACTGCCGAACTGGCAGAAATTATTGCGCAGCAGATGGCTGCCCAATTCCCAAATCTCTTTGCTCAATGGAACCAAGCCAACAATAACAACAATGTTCCATGCAAATACAAGGATTTTAACCAGGCTAAACCACTCAAGTTTAGTGGTTCTGAGGGAGCGACTGGGCTTCTTCAGTGGTTCGAGAGCATTGAGAATACTTTTCGCCACGTGCAGTGCCCGGATAATCGCAAGGTCGAGTTCTCCTCGAGTGTATTTCAGAAGAGGGCTTTGACATGGTGGAACGGGGTTATGAGGGACCAAGGTGCAGAAGTTGCTCTCGCACAGACATGGGCTGAACTTAGAGCCCTTATGATGAGGGAATTCTGTCCTCGACATGAGCAGCGAGCCTTGGAGAAAGAGTTTGATAATTTGAAGCAAGATAGTGGTGAGCACAGGGCATATACTGACAGGTTTGAGGAGTTGAGTCTGCTTTTCCCGACTATGGTTACCCCACTCGACAAGGCCATCGAAAGATACATCGACGGCCTACCTGACTCAGTACAAGACATCCTTACTGGTAGTGACCCTGCCACACTCCGTCAGGCGATCGAGTTATCAGCGACACTGACTGAGTCGCAGGTTCGTAAGGGAAAGCTGCATAAGAAGGGTGACAAGGGCAAGAAACAGTCGGCTGACAAGGAAGATAGCAAGAAAGGTCAAAACAAGAATGGAAAGAACTCTGGTTCTTCGAAGAGGTCAAGGAAGCGTAAGGCTTCCCAAAATTTTGCTATCACTGCCCAAGCTAATCAGGCAGCTCCCAACCAACCCGCACAGCTTCCAGCAAAGAAACCCTATTCAGGGAATGCACCTTTGTGCAATAGATGCAACAGTCACCATCAGCCGCAACATCAGTGTCGTTTCTGCACTAGCTGTGGGAAGTCAGGTCATCTTGCTGATGTTTGTCGGTTTGCTCAGAATCGCGCAGTTCAAAACCCGGCTCAACAAGTTGCACAGCCTCCTGCTCAGCAACAGGGTCAAGCTGCACGACTACAATACCCACCGGGTGCTTGTTATAATTGTGGGGATCTGACCCACTACAGAAACCGGTGCCCAAGGCTAGCCAACAAGAACCAGAACCAGAATCAGGCTCCGGCTCGAGGCCGAGCCTTTAACATGAATGCCCAAGAGGCGCAGGCGGATGATAATGTGGTGAACGGTACGTTCTTTATTAATAATCAGCCTGCATCTGTTCTTTTCGATTCTGGTGCCGATAAGAGTTTCGTGTCATTGTCTTTTGAGCCTTTGCTTCGCGTGTCTAGAACGAAACTAGGAAAACCTTTGACAGTAGAAGTTGCTAGTGGTGAACCCATTATTCTTAATTCTGTTCTTCGCAACTGCCAGTTGAACCTTAACGACCATCTTTTTCCTATTGACCTCGCGCCTATGCAACTTGGAAGCTTCGACGTTATTGTGGGAATGGATTGGTTATCCAAGCATCACGTAGAGATAGTTTGTTCTGAGAAGATTGTTCGTGTGCCGCTTTCGACAGGCGAGATTCTGCAGGTTCAAGGTGAGAAGCCTACCGGTGGTCTCAAACTCATGTCTTGTTTTAAAGCTCGGAAATATCTGCGGAAGAACTATGTGGCTTTCTTAGCACATGTTACAGAAGATAAAGGCAAGGGTAAGACTATTTCAGATATTCCTGTCGTTCGGGATTATTCTGAAGTATTCCCTGAAGATTTACCTGGTCTACCTCCAGCACGCCAAGTCGAGTTTCGCATTGATCTCGTACCTGGTGCAAATCCCATTGCCAGAGCTCCATATCGTCTTGCACCGTCTGAGATGCAAGAGTTGTCTAAGCAGCTTCAGGAGCTCTCTGACAAAGGCTTTATCCGTCCCAGTTTTTCACCTTGGGGTGCTCCCGTTCTTTTTGTCAAGAAGAAGGATGGATCTTTTAGGATGTGTATCGATTATCGTGAGCTTAACAAGCTTACCATCAAGAATCGATATCCTCTACCTCGCATAGATGATCTCTTTGATCAGCTACAGGGCGCTTCTTATTTTTCGAAGATTGATCTACGTTCTGGATATCATCAACTTCGGGTGCATGAAGAAGACATTCCGAAGACAGCGTTCCGTACTCGTTATGGGCATTATGAGTTCACAGTCATGCAATTCGGTTTGACTAATGCTCCTGCTGTTTTCATGGACTTAATGAATAGGGTCTGCAAACCTTATTTGGATCAGTTCGTCATTGTTTTTATTGACGACATCTTGATTTACTCTAAGACGCGAGCTGATCACGAGCAGCATCTTCGTCTTACTCTGGAACTCCTAAAGAAAGAGCAACTTTTCGCCAAATTTTCCAAGTGCGAATTTTGGCTTAAAGAAGTTCAATTTTTGGGGCATATTATCAACGAACGAGGTATTCATGTAGATCCCTCCAAGATCAGTGCGATTAAGGATTGGGATACACCTTCTACTCCTACTGAAGTTCGTTCTTTTCTTGGTCTAGCGGGTTATTACCGCCGCTTCATTGAGAACTTCTCAAAGATCGCAGTTCCTCTAACTGCTCTAACTCAGAAGAAAATGCCCTTTTATTGGGGATTTAAACAAGAGGAAGCTTTTCAACACTTGAAGCAGAAGCTTTGCGATGCGCCTGTTCTATCATTGCCTGAGGGTGATGATGATTTTGTCGTGTATTGTGATGCATCGAAATTGGGTCTTGGCTGTGTTCTGATGCAAAGGAACAAAGTCATAGCATATGCATCGAGGCAGTTGAAGATACATGAGAAGAACTACACCACTCATGATCTTGAGTTGGGTGCAGTTGACTTCGCTCTTAAGATCTGGAGACACTATTTGTACAGTACAAAATGTGTGGTTTTCACGGACCACAGAAGTCTTCAGCATATCTTCAATCAGAAAGAACTCAACATGAGACAGCGACGTTGGGTTGAGCTTTTAAACGACTATGACTGCGAAATTCGCTACCATCCTGGTAAGGCGAATGTCGTAGCTGATGCATTGAGTCGTAAGGAACGTACTAAGCTTCATTGTGTACGTGTTCAATCTGTTATTCAAGCTCGATCCGATATCCTAGCACGCATTTCTCAGGCCCAACAATCTTGTGTTTCACAAGGTTTGATGGATAAGGAATTTCCCTATCACATAACACCTGCTCTGGAACTGAAGGACAATGGATCGTATTACTTCATGGACCGTTTGTGGGTCCCAAGCCAGGATGATCTTCGTACCTTGCTTATGGATGAAGCCCATAAGTCTCGTTATTCTATTCATCCGGGCTCAGATAAGATGTATAAGGATCTTCGTATTCACTATTGGTGGCCTGGTATGAAGAAAGACATTGCCTTATATGTATCAAAATGCCTTACTTGTCTTAAGGTTAAGGCTGAACATCAACGTCCTTCGGGTTTATTGGTGCAACCGGAGATCCCAGTTTGGAAATGGGAAAACATTACTATGGATCTCATTACTAAACTTCCATGCACCAAGAAAGGTCATGATGCCATCTGGGTAGTTGTTGATCGTCTTACAAAGTCAGCGCATTTCTTGCCAATCCGTGAGGATTTTCCTGCTGACAGACTTGCTCAAATTTATGTGGATGAAATTGTAGCTCGACATGGTGTTCCGTTGAACATCATTTCTGACAGAGATGCTCGTTTCACTTCTCATTTTTGGAGAACCATGCAATCTGCTATGGGGACCCAACTTAATCTGAGCACAGCTTATCATCCGCAAACGGATGGTCAATCTGAGAGAACAATCCAGACTCTGGAGGATATGCTTAGAGCTTGTGTGATCGATTTTGGTGGTAGTTGGGATTCACATCTTAAATTGATTGAATTCTCCTACAACAACAGTTATCACACCAGCATCAAAATGGCTCCTTTCGAGGCTCTCTATGGTCGAAAATGCCATTCACCAGTCTGCTGGAATGAGATTGGCGAGGCACAACTTACTGGACCTGCCCTCATTTTAGAGACAACTGACAAGGTCAAGAAAGTTCGCGATAACCTTCAGACAGCTATGAGCCGTCAGAAGAGTTACGCGGATCCAAAACACAAACCCTTGGAATTTCAAGTCGGTGATCGAGTATTACTTAAGGTCTCACCTTGGAAAGGTGTGATCAGATTTGGAAAGAAAGGAAAACTTGCACCTAGATACGTTGGACCATTCAAGATCGTCGAAAGAATCGGAAAGGTAGCCTACAGACTAGAGTTACCTCCTGAACTTGGAAATGTTCATCCAACTTTTCACGTGTCCAATCTCAAGAGGTGTTTAGCTGATGAGAACCTCCACATACCGCTTGACGAAATTCGTGTTGGCAAAACACTGAAATTTGTTGAGAAACCTGTGGAAATCATGGAACGTGAAGTCAAGTGGCTTAAACACAAGCGCATTCCTTTGGTCAAAATTCGCTGGGAAGCTAAACGTGGACCTGAGTTTACTTGGGAACGCGAAGATCAAATGAAGGCGAAATATCCACATCTTTTTCCACGAGTTTCCTCTAAATAAATTTCGGGACGAAATTTCCACAAGTAGGGGAGACTGTAACAACTGTGCTTGTAATAATTATGAACAGTACCATTATCAATAAAACAATGTTATTTGATCCCAATGTTTGTTTGGTTGTGTTTTACATTTTTCATGTTTTGACTTTTGTTCAATTTCAAACTCTACATCACTTTCTGGAGAGTTATACGCAAACTGGTGCGTAAACGTACTCAGTTTAATGCGACAAATACTCCGGAACATCAACATATACCCAACATACCTTAAATAACCTTTACATAACTTAGAAATAAGTTTTGAAGGCTTTGGTATGGCAAAAACAAGTTAATTCGCTTATAGGGACTAAATATGACAAACTGCGAAAGTATGTCAATTTGAACTGTAACGAACATTCCGGAACATGACCATAAGTTAAACACACCTTAAATATCCTTTACATAGCTTAGAAATAGGCTTTGAGGGGTTCGGTGTGCTAAAATAAACTTTTGGGTCATTCAGGGACTAAAAGTGCCAAAAAGTGAACAAGTTTGCATTTTCGTGCATAACTTACGTTCTGAATACATCTGGACATCCAAAAATTTATGTAAGCATGACTACATTATATTTTAGTGTTCGCCATAAGAAAAATCCATTCGTCGCGTCATTTGGATCGTTTTTCGCGCTTGTGCGCATTCCGTCGTAATTAAGCGAACATCGCGTTCGTACGGCCAAACGAACTGACATCAGACATATTTTTGAACATGTTTCATGTCCACAATGTTTAGGCATCATTTTAGGGCCTTAAAGTTGGCTTTACGGGCCTTAGAAGTGTCGGAAATGGGCTTAAACATCAACAGGGACTGAAACTGTCAAAACAGAAAGTTGTTTCTGATCTGCAACTCTCAGGCGGCCCGCCTGAGTTTCTGCACATCCTGAAGCGGGCCGCGTACGCTTGTCTGATCAGATTAGAACGAACAGTCAGCATGATCCAGCTGTTTTAACCACAACCACAAGCTCACAACTTGCCAATTCAGCTGATAAGGATCATTTTAGGCTACCACAACTTTGCAACACTTGTACGGATGGGATTAAGGCACGTTTTCCATGAAACGATCTTAACGGTGGACCGAATACTACAAAATACCCCACCCCCCATGCTTCAAAATCACAAGAACTTTGATTTGAGAAACTCTAAGTTGAAACTATTGTTTCATACCTGAGATTTTTGAATCGAAGTTAGCATTCGGGTACCCTTCGTAAGTATTCTTTCGTTCTTTTCCTTATTTTATTGCTTTTCGAGTCCGAAAGTCAAACTTTGTTTGACTTTCAGCGTTGACCAGTAATGGTCAATGCGAAGTTCGTTTGAACTTCGCAACGTGATTGTAATCACGATGGTCATAGTCCCTTGGGACTATGCCTACTGATTACCACGTTGTCTAGGGTCGTAGGGTAAGCGATCTAATAAATCGCTTATGCCTCGAACCCGACCCATTTGGTCGATCATTAGGATCCGACCAATTACATTAGGTGACCATAGTAGGTAGGGAATAACCTTCCGAGGTTATACCCTATGGTCACATCGTTTGAGTAGTTGTATGATAGGTAGTTTATATGCCTTAGGTAAATTACCAGAATACCCTTTTCATGTATAATTGGTAATTTAGCATATGTAACCTAAACTTTTGTCACATAACTGATTATGTAACATGTTTAGGCATATAACACTTGTCATAGGACTAGTTAGGCGGTCCAAACGCGTTTCACGCGCACGACGCGTTAAAGTAGCATAAGCTTCCTAAACGGGTCGTAATGGGTCGTAAACAATTATGTTAGGTTTCAATTAGTATGTAGGCTTTGTTGAACCATACTACACGAGTCTCCATACTCGTTTGGTTTACAAACCCTCATGCTACCCGATCTTCCGATTTAGGTCCGGTTTGTTAACATAGTTACCTATATTAGGTGCCGTTTGATTCCGTGATCTATACCATTGTTTGGTTGTCACTCCAGGACTACTGAGTAATATCAAGTGAGTACATAGACCCCTCTTTTACTGTTTTCCAAACTGTTTTGGGGTGGAACACATGTGCCTACTTGTTACTTTCATGCTTTCTTGTTTTCACATCATATACCGGCTATGTTTGTTAGTACATTATAGTACATGATTTCATTACATTTTATGCTAGGTGTGCCCATTGTGTGCATTACTTAGTACATTGTTTTACATTACATTTCATGCTAGGTGTGCCCATTGTGTGCATTACTTAGTACATTGTTTTACATTACATTTCATTTCATGCTAGGTGTGCCCATTGTGTGCATTACTTAGTACATCGTTTTACATTACATTTCATGCTAGGTGTGCCCATTGTGTGCATTACTTAGTACATCGTTTTACATTACATTTCACTAACATTGATCATGCCATTCGTTAGTAGGTAGTGGTACCATAGGAATTGACAACTCCCGTTCCGGACATCCTGGGTATGGGGATGAAAGGAATGATCGAATTCGATAGACATAACTTAGATAAACCTTTAATTTGTTTAAGGGTTTATCGCCACAGTCTCAAGGCTTAGATGTATGCATTTTAACATTACCGCATAAATGTTTGTATCAGTATAGCATGCATTTGTTACACAAAACATAACTTTGATTTAAACTATGTTTTACTTCAATACCTTGTTTTTGTGCATTTTACATATGGTTTAGTTGATATATTTCACTACCATACATGACATTTTGGTTACACATTACATGATCTACATTGAACATAAACATTTTGACATTGATATACACATTTGGTGGTTTACATTGGACATAGACATTTTGATATGGTTTACACAATAACACTTGACAATTGGTTTGTACATGAACAAGTTACATTGGTGGTTGTTTGGGTAAGTGATTTGAGTAACGAGGCGTGTGTAATATGATACAAACATGGTGGATACGCCGCTGGTACTTCCTATATATAAGTGTTTGTATAATATTACATAGCGCAACGTTATTTAAACCATTTCAGTATAGACATATTACATTTTATACAAATAACATATTTTTCACACGACATTGATTTACAAAACAATTTATCTTATACAACTCATTTTACATGGTTATTCATTTAACCTTACATTTATTTATACATATCATCCAATCTTATCGTTTTTCAAATGATTTACAAGACAAAGCAAATTACAAGGTTCATGACTAAACATTTTCTCAAATACAAGTCATGAATCCTATTTTCACAAACCTATGTATCTCACAGGCATTTTTATGCTGACGTACCTATTTTCACATGTGTTTTCAGGAGCTTTTCTGTAGGATGTTGATCATGACACTAGGGCGGACCTGTGCCTTAGAGACTAAAAACGAAGATAGACTTGTTTAATTATGTTATAAACTCTTTTGTTTACTGTTCAAGACAATGTAACACCCTTGTTTGATAAATAAAAATACAACTTTGTATGCCATGGTTATGAAACAATTTATTCTGCTACGACACGCCCCGATGTTTCCGCCGCGATTTGTTGTTTTACGCGGTCGGGGTGTGACATAATGTGATAAAAGCACTTATATATAGGAAGTACCAGTGGCGTATCCACCATGCTTTTATCACATTACACCTGTCTCGTTATCTAATCACTTACCATAAACCAATCGTCCAAAATCGTTCAATTCGTTCAAATCGTTCAATCGTTCAAATTGTTCCAATCGTTCCAATCGTTCAGATCGTTCGTGTTTTAATTGTGAAATACAACTTTTGGTCGTTCTTTAAAGAATACATTCAAACCTGTGTGACTCGATATACCACCCATGGGGTATCTTTAACTAGGCCCTGAAAGACCTCTTTAACAAGATTAACAAATCAACGCATGATTTGTTAATCAGATAACAGTTTCTGTCGTTCCCCAAACTACCCACCTAATCCAGTGAATAACCTAGTAACGGGATTTGTCAGATCCTTTGGTACCATAACATACTACTGGTCGTCTTGATCATAGTTAGTGAATGTCATTCGAATGTCTTTCGACTAACGCCCCAACAAGTTCGTTCACATTATTGAAATCATTGTGTTTATATAAACCATTGCATTTGTTTATGAAAACTTGAAAAGCATTTAGCACATATGAATCACCCCAAAACAATTGAAAATAGTAAAAGAGGGGAACTATGTACTCACTTGAGATTGCAAGTATCCTTGATTAAGTGTCCTAACAAAGCTCATGAAATCAAGGAATCATGTGGCACCTAGTATCGGATTACTATGTTAATAATCGAGGCCTAAATCGGGAGATCGGGTAGAATGAGGTTTCGTAAACCAAATGAGTGTTAGAACTCATATGACATGGTTTAATAGAGCCTACATTCTGAATCGAAACCTATCCTAAGTGCTTATGACCCGTTATGACCCGTTAATGTAGTCTACGCTACTTTAACGCGTCATTTGCGCAAAAGCGCAAACGAATAGCCTAACTAGTCCTATGACAAGTATTATATGCCCTAACATGTTTAAATATGTTGCATAATCAGTTTAAGTGTAAAAAATTAAGTTACATATGCTTAAATTCAAATTATCCTCGGAAGATTATTCGCTATAAATTAAGTGACCATAAGGTATAACCTCGGAAGGTTATTCGCTATACAACTATGGTCACAAAATATGTTTGGTCGGATCCCAATGATCGACCAAACGGGTCAGGTTTGAAAGTCTAAGCGGTTGTTTAGACCGCTTGACTTGCGACCCTAAACAAGCACTAAACTAAAACTGACAAGTTAAACATGTTAAAACATGTTCAACTAAGTTAGAAAACTGAATTGATATCAAAACAAAGTGTTTTGATACCCGAAAATAGTTTCGTCGCAAAATGCACATAATCGTGCATTTTGACCGAAATTTTGACTCGCCACTTTGACTAATCAACGTGGTAATCAGTAGGTATAGTCATAAGGGACTATGACCATCGTGATTATGCCCACGTTGCAAAGTTCAAACGAACTTTGTCTTGACCAAATCATGGTCAAAGCTGAAAGTCAAACACTGTTTGACATTCTTGCTTGAAATAAATAACCAAGCATGAAAGAACACTTACAAGAGTCCAAGCTTGGAAAAATAGAACTAAAAAACCAGGTAGGAGGCCTTCAACAAGTGTGAGAGCCTCCAATAGAGCAAATGGAGAAGAAAATGAAGATTGAGCAAGTTGAAGTTGAAGAAGGCTTGGGTATTTATAGAAATCTTGAAGCCACAAGATCATTCCACGTGTTTTTAAGTAAGATCTTGGCCTTACACTTGTTAAACATTGATTAGGCAACTTGATAAACACACAAACCAGCCCACAATTTGAAGAAACCATGGATTAAATCAAGGACAACAACTGATTTAGAAGTTTCTGAATTATGTGGTGCTGGCACTAGCTTACAGATCGTAAGCATAATCCCATATGGTCCGTATGGGACCTGCAGACCAGCAACTTTTGCATTTTGGCAGTTTTAGTCCCTGAGCTTGGTTTGTCGCGATTCGGCACTTCTAACACCCGTTAAGCCCATTTTCAAGCTCCGTGATGAAGTTAAAGTATATTTAACTTGAATTGTGCTAAAAAATGTCACGGATGTCGGTTTGTTTGGTTGTACGGTTGCGTTGTTCGGTTAATTACGACGGAAAATGTTAACGGACGTCAAAACGAAGCAAATTGTGAAACGAAAGGTATTTTTGCATTCCTATCACTAAAATACAATTTTCTAGTGATTACAAAAATTTTTGGATGTCCGGATATGGTCAGAATGCAAGATATGCACAAAATGCATACTTTCACAGTTTTGACGCTTTTAGTCCTTGTGATCAAATAAGCGTATTTTCGCATACCGAGCCCCTCAAAACTTATTTCTAAGATATGTAAAGGATATTTAGGGTATGTTTAGCTTATGATCATGTTCCGGAGTGTATGTTGCTATACAAATTGTCAGACTTTTGCAGTTTGTCACAAATAGTCCCTGTGATCGAATTAACTTGTTTTTGCCATACCAAACCATTCAAAACTTATTTCTAAGTTATGTACAGGTTATTTAAGGTATGATAAGCTTATGTCACAATTCCGGAGTGTATGTCACGTTAAACTGATTACGTTTACATAACAGTTTGCGTATAACTTCCAGAAAAGCTTCTCGAGAGTTCGAAATCATACGAATTTTGATATGTGTACTTGTCATATGTAATTGTACAAATCCCGAGAATGAAATACAATATTTCATTGGATTCGTAATTATATGATGATCGTAATGGCACAACTATCACATAATCATAAATAAAATTCGTTATTTCATACAAGTTATACTTTGCTTATTCATTCATACTTGTACGTTTCAATTCGTTATGCATTTAATGTCTTATTCGTGAATCTTGTAAACGGAATCAACTTACAAATACAAATCGTATACTCATGACTCATATACTTCGCATACGCTATTATGTCACTTATCCATATATAACATACTTGGGCATTTGATACACACACTTATTTTATCACATATTTGGTAAAATTAAAACATGTTACATACTTGATTGTCATACACTTATACATCGCATCTTATGTTTAATTAAAACATGTTTAAAATATATACTAGACCTTAAACATGTTAGGTTATACTTTAGACATAGTAAATACATAACATTAGTCTTAATTATACAACTTATATTATATAATCAACAAAAAAGAAAAAAATAAAAGATGGCAGCAGGTCCGATCGGCCAGACATATGGCTGCTTCCCTTGAGTTTTTTTTCAATGCTCAAACCCTTTTTCAACATAATGTTTCTTAATTAGTTAAATGTGCTTCTAACCTATCATAATATCAAATGCACATGACTAACTTATATGATTAATAAGACAAAAAAATAATAAAAGGGGACACCCCCCCCCCCCCTTGCGAACAGGAACAGTCCTTGGTGGCTGATTTCCTTGACTTTGCAATGTTAAAATCATCTCCATAGATATTTTAATTAGTTAGTGGAATGTTTAAGGGATATAAGACCTAAACTATTATTGTGACACAAAAAAAGAAGATATTAAATGGCTGCCAATTCTGGCCGCTAATATGAAGACAACCACAATTTTTTTAATTGTTTTAACCCTCAACCAATTATAATTAATGCCAACCCCCTTAAACCCTAATCCTCACCCTATGAATACCCAATTATATCCAGCCCCTTTTCCACTTTTATAACCCTTAAACACTCCCAAAAACCTCCCTAAACTCAGCTTGTTTCATCATAATTTGAGCACAAAGTTTCAGCTTTTCCAAGTGAGTTTCAACTCACTTCTTCTTCCATTTCTACCTTGTTTTTTCCTTTAAAACATCTGGATAACCTCTAGGAAGGTTTTCACAAGTTTGCTTGGGCAAACTAAGGTGAAACCTCACCATTTTTTAGGTCTAAAGTGCATATCAAATTCTGCCCATTTTTATCTCTTTGTATATTCATCTTCATGTTGATAACTTGATGGAATCTTGTTCCCATCAAGCTCCCAATCAAGTCTATGATTGTAGGTTTGTATTAGGGTGATTACCATCAAAGTTATGAGTTCAAAAACTCACTTACTTTCTGTTTAAACTTGATAAACAAATGATGAAAAGAAGCACAAGTCATCATCTTCTATATGATGAACTTGTGACTTGTGAAGTGTGAACAAATGGAGGCTTTGGCCTTCCAAACTAAGTTCCACTCCTTTATTTGAACACTTTTATGACTTGATAGATTAGATTTATGTTATTTTTATTCATGACCCTCCCACCATCTTTAAGATGGTGTGTGTAGTGATGAATCTTATAATGAGGTTTTCTAAACCTCCATGCTTGACATCCATGATGCTATATGACAATACTTGATTGGACTTAGTTTTTTGGATGTATTATTACTATATAAACTATGTATAATTATATAAAAACATTGTTGAGTTTGTGGTGCTAATCAAACCATGATTAACTATCATAAACCTAAGCTATCATATCAAAGATTCTAGAGTTCTTGTTATGATTCCAATGGGCAATTTGGGACCCATGAAACCACTAATTATGATGTCATAAACAAACCCTTAGAACTTACTGATGTGTGTAAAATGCAACATATAAATTACATCAAATGAGGCATAAAACTAACCCTTTTTTAGTACTAATGTTGGAAAAAGTGTTCTTTTGTCTTCCTTTTGTATTTTCAGGATTAAATGAGCTCCAATTTTTTTTGAATTATTATTTTTTTTATTCGACAAAATGCACTTTACATCAATATCGCAGGTAAGCGAGCAACAAGCTGCGCCGCTACCCCTTTCTAGATAGCAAACCCTAGCCTATTAAAAACAAACCACTGCCCCCCTGTTGATGAGCCACTGCTGTGGGCAACCTGTTGGACCCTAGTCAGCAAACGGATAGCTTCTGGAGCCAGGGATCCAAAGGTGTCGAAGGCGAAGGGGACAAATGCATGTTGGTTATCAGCACATGCTTTAGCGTGTTTGTCCACCTTTTCAGATTCTGCTTTCTTTACCGCTTGTCCTGCTACAAACCCATTTTCCCTTAACCCAGCTAAGGGAGAGACTCCTGTGAGATCTACACAAGCATGTTTCCCTCCCGCCCAGCCAAAGACGAGCAGGTCCGCTGGTCTCAATGTAGATCTCCCTTCCATGGGGTCTATAAGGAAATTCACAGGGGCCTCCTTCTTGGCAGAAATCCCCGCTCTCCTCAAGATGTCCCCCAAAACATCCCTCACCCAGTCATGCCGGTATTTGAAACCAGGGAGCTCCTTGCAATGAACAACATGCTCCCCGTATTTATCCATGCAGGCTTTACGGCAAATGAACAAAAGAAGCAAAAATACAGCTAAATCTAACATAAATACAAGAAAAGGAATAAACATGGCATGCCCGACCCCCCGACAGCATCTTCCCAAGCAAAAACAAGATATCAGAAGGCTGACACGCCCCGTGCCCAGCGGACACGGGGGCGTGCCCAAGTGTCTGCAGAAATGTGACAACCCTCAAAATTACATGTATCCGTACAATTTATTAATGTTAATTAAAGTGCTTGATGACTGTGCTGAATTACTTAACTGCTTTCTGATTACAGCGTCATACTTACATGTGCTTGTTAACATACTAGTCTTGTGCAAAAAATTGACTAAATGGTCCTGTATGCTTTCCTAAGTGTTGGGAATTAAAAGTGTTACAAAAAGATACATAAAAGACACTATACGGAATAACTTAGCACTTTAACGAACCGGTATCAAACCGAACAACCAGACATTACCCGAAACACCAAAATAATGCTAGAGGCATTGTTTTAGCATTACCAAGCTAGTTATGGTCCCCGGACATCATAGCACACTATATAAATAACTAATAACTAAACACCTAACTATATACTTGAAACTTAACTAGTTCTCCTAACTATTAGTTACAATTCAACTCTATACCCCCCCCCATGTCCACGGCTCCAACAAGGGACCCACCTTGTTGATTAGTTTCAATTTTTAATTAGATTGTGTTGGCACATAATGGACATATTACACAAGGGTTATTATGGTGGAATGGTTATAAGAATGCACCAAAGGTTCTAGCTTCATATCATCTTCATCACTCCACACCAAAACCTCTCTCCCCTCTCCCTCTTGGTCACGGCCGAAGACCACCACCACCCTACCATCACCTTCATCTCATCTTCATTCAATCCAAGCTTATACCAAGGTGCTACAAGGTGTTCAACGAAGCTTGGTGTTCTCGGAAGTTGAATGACCTTCTCTATTTGCTATTAACCACCACTTTTCTTCTCTAGAACTTCCCTAGCCTTGAGCTAGTGGTAAGAACTTGAATCCCTTCATTTTACATCTTATTTAAGTGGTTAAAGTAAGATACATGATGTTAATCTTGAAGAACACTAAGAATCAAAAGAATGAAACCTTAACAAAAGCTTAAAGCATGAAGAAATCATGTTGTTTTAATGTTGATATGCTTGTTGATTCTTATTTGTTTGTGGAAATGATGTTGATCATCATGTAGTCTTGCTAGATCAGGATTAAAAACATAATCTAGCAAGATGAGAGGATGAAAATGTTAAAGGTTATGGATCATCCTCACTAAAGTCATAAGCTTGAATGAATATAATGTTTCTTGTAAAATGATGAACAAAGTAAGTTTAAAGTCTTGTAGATCTAAATATTTCAAGTATGATTTACCAAGAAACCAAGTTAAAAATACAAGTTTTACTAAATCTTGGTTCTTACATAAATATACATCATTTTTAGTGGTTAACGAAGTGAAGAAACACATGTGTAACAAGAAAAAATACATGAAGAAGCATTTTAGAAAAATATGAACATAAGTTGTAAAGATCCATATTCTTTAAAAATGGAGTTTTTAAAGAAGCAATCACACTTTAAGGGGTAACAAGACTTACTAAATAAACTAGTAAGTTACTACACATTTTTATAAATTTTCAACTTCATGAAATGGTAATTTATGCTTGTTTTAACAAGATTGGTAAGTAAAAATTGTATATTATTGATTGATGATTATTGAATAATTTTTGGAAAAGAAAATGATATGCTTAATAGCATGGACACCTCCATTTACAAAGGAAACTCTGGCGAAATTTTCTAAAAATTCCAACACTTAGAAAATATTTTTCTAAACAAGCGTTACATGTATATTTTATAACATGTGTTTCGAATATAAACTTCGCCATAATTTTTGTTACAAAAATACAAAGTATCGGAGGTTGATTTTTAAAAGTAAAATGGATAAATATATATTTAGAATATATATTTTATATTAGGACACTTGTGTGGATACTTGTTTATTTTGTGAGATAGTTATATTATTTTAGGTTAAAATAATGTAACTTAACAATATAACTCGACATTTGAATTGTGTGGTATGTGATAGAAGTAATGAGTAAACAAACCGTACGTAGGATATGTGTTGTGCATGAGAAACTGATTGTTATCCGTACCTTATTAGGACGTGCTTGATTTCTGATTGTTAGAGTAACTAATCTAACCGAGCAAACCAAGGTGAGTTCACACACTTTCTAAGGCATGGGATTCCCGGTGGTTGGGAATGGGTTAAAGAATTAAAACGGAACCTACATATCCTCCTTGGGTAGGATATGTACCGCCATCCTCCATGGGTAGGATGCCAATATTAATCCTGCGTATTCTCCTTGGGTAGAATACGTACGTTTGTCCTCCTGGGGTAGGACAACAACCTGAAAACTTACTAGACAAAAACTCTATCATTAAGTCCCTCATTTTATATCAACTTAATCACCGAGGCCAATGGCAAGCAGGTCATTAGTTAATAGCGCTATTAGGTTTAACAAACCTCACACCGTGCCAGTCGGACGGGCATGTACTAATGGACTATGGCAAACTGTCAATGATGATAGACATTGACGTAGGGCACAACTTATTTTCGTTAGTAGTTGATATGGTAACGGTCTAGTGGTTCACATGGGGAAACCCCCACTGATCATGGATATGGTTTGGGTAATAAAGAAGGAACTGGTTAATCATGTTTTCAACTATGGGGTAACCCCCACGGCAAGTAAGCCAGCAAGAGACAACCCATGTTTTCGGAAACAACTTAAAACTAAAAAAACCAATCGTGAACTCACTCAACTTTGTTGTTGACTCGTTGTTAAATGCCTTACAGGTCGTTAGATGCTTATGGAGCTTGCACGAGGAGGAGGTCGTTGTGGGATGCGGTCTGTTATGTCCCGTGCTTAATAATTAAACTTTATAAACTTATGGAACTTATGTTTTGGGTCTTTAAACTTATGAACTACGAACTCATGTTTTAGTTTTACGTATTATGCTTCCGCTGTTAACTTAAGTTGGTTAATTTCTTTTGGTCACCAATTGTATTGTGGCTGGTTTTATCTACTTAATTATGTTGTTCAATATGATTGGTGGCTCGATCCTGGTCATGTCACGCCTCCAAGCGGTGATACTCCGCTTGGTGGATTTTGGGGGTGTGACAGATTGGTATCAGAGCCATTGGTTATAGCAAACTTGGTTTTAAAAAGGGGAAAAGCTTTTTGATAAAACCAGACTATAACCTGTATAGTGCTCAACGATCCACAACGACGCTTCGCTCCACGTGCAATACTCGACACAATAAGTGGTATGATTTATGTTTATATTCTCGGTTAGATAGTTCACGCTGTGCACTAGTTAACGTGATAACTGCTATTTGAACCTTGTGTGCTTACTCTCTCCTGTTATCCCACGCTTACACACTTTCGCGACACTTTTCTCACTTACGTTGCTTCGTTGTGAAGATCATGAACGGACGCGAAGGACGTATCAACCTAACTCAAGCCCAGTTGACGGCTTTGATCAATGAACGGTTTGCTAAGGCACTCGCAGCTGTCCCTGCAGGAGGTATAACCTGCCATATCAACCCATCTTAGGACGTTTAGATCCTACCTTCGCAAACCAACCCTCGTGCTTAACCTTGTCTTTTATTCTCACGCAATAGGTCAACATGCTCAGCCTCCTGTGTGCACGTTCAAAACATTCATGGATTGCCGACCTAGTACTTTCAGCGGCACAGAAGGAGCTGTAGGCCTTCTTCACTGGTTCGAGAAGCTTGAGTCTCTTTTTGAGATGTGTGAATGCCCTGAAGATCGTAGGGTGAAATTTGCTACTGGAATGCTTGAAGGTGCTGCGTTAACCTGGTGGAAAGCACAGGTTCAACTGCTAGGGCTGGCGGTTGCTAATGCCACCCATGGAATGACTTCAAAGAATTGATCAAGGAAGAGTACTGTAGTCGTGACGACATGCACAAGCTAGAGGTGGAATTTTTCAATCTGAAGATGACGGGGTCTGAGATTGAGGCGTATACGAAGAGGTCAAACGAGCTGGCCATCTTGTGTCCTACTATGGTGGACCCTCCCATCAAACGTATTGAGCTGTACCTCAAGGGTCTCGTACCAGAGATTCAGAGTCACGTGACTTCAGCTAACCTGGGTACCATTCAGCAAATCATCCGGTTGGCTCATCGTCTCACTGATCAGGCAGTTGAACAGAGTAAGCTGCCCAAGTGTGTCAGCGCTACTACTACTGATGCTCCCAGGTGATAACAAGCGCATATGGGATGGAAATTCAGGTAAGGGTTCTACTTCAGTTCAGTTTCAGTCCCAGCAGCGAAAGACTGATGACTACCAGAGTCCTGGTCAGCAATCTTCTGGTAGTCAAGGACAGGGTGGATACCGAGGGAACCACCCCAAGTGCAACCGGTGCAACAAGCATCATAGCGGGCAGTGCCACAAGGGTCGTTGTCTGAGGTGTAACAAGTTTGGTCATGAAGCAAAGGATTGCAGGGGCACACGACCAACAAATTAGAATCGCCAACAACAACAACAAGCTCCACAGAACCACCAGCAGCAGCAACAACAGGGCAATAAAGGATGCTTTCAGTGTGGCGCTGAAGGCCACTTTAAGAGGAATTGTCCTCAGCTGAACCAGAATCAGAACAACAACAACCAAGGAAACGGGAACAACAATGGAGGCAACAATGGAGGCAACAACGGGGGTAACAATAATGGCAATGGAGCCAGGGGACGTGTTTTTGTTCCGGGTCAGGGTGACGCGAGGAACGATCCCAACGTTGTGATGGATAAGTTTTGTCTGGACGACTTCTTTGTTGCTGTTTTATTTGATTCGGGTGCCGATACTAGTTATGTGTCCTTAAAAGTTAGCCAAATGCTTAAGCGCACTCCAACACTTTTGAACACCAAACACACGGTAGAACTAGCAAACGGTAAAAGCCTTGAAGCCACACACATAGTTAAGGGTTGTAACCTCGTCTTAGCTGGTCAGACCTTCTCTATCGATCTTATTCCTATCGTACTTGGTAGTTTCGACGTCGTTATTGGGATGGATTGGCTATCTCAACATCAAGCGGAGATTATTTGCAAGGAGAAAATCGTCCGCATCCCTCGTTCTGGTAAAGAACCTCTTATGATTCATGGTGACAAGAGTGGTGCTGTTTTGGGCATCATCTCTTTCCTTAAGGCCCAGAAGTGTTTGCGAAAGGGCCACACTGCTATCCTAGCCCTCGTTTCTGATACATCCTCGGAAGAAAGGAAGATAGAAGACATACCTATTGTACGCGATTTTCCTGATGTATTTCCTGAGGAATTACCTGGTCTTCCGCCTCATCGTCAAGTTGAGTTTCAAATCGAGCTAGCTCCTAGAGCAGCGCCCATAGCTCGAGCACCTTATCGTCTAGCTCCATCCGAACTTGAAGAACTGTACCCGCAACTACAAGAACTCTTGGAAAAGGCTTTCATACGTCCTAGCTCTTCACCTTGGGGAGCTCCAGTTTTATTCGTAAAGAAGAAAGACGGTACCTTCAGAATGTGTATTGACTACCGCGAACTCAACAAGGTGACCGTGAAGAATCGTTATCCCCTTCCACGCATTGATGATTTATTTGACCAGTTGCAAGGGTCGAGTTTCAATTCCAAGATTGACCTAAGGTCAGGCTAGCGTCAACTGAGAGTCCAAGACGAGGATGTCTCTAAAATAGCATTCAGGACTCGTTATTGACATTACGAGTTTCTGGTTATGCCTTTCGGATTGACAAATGCACCTGCAGTCTTCATGGATCTCATGAACAAAGTGTGCAAGCCTTACCTGGATAAGTTTGTTATTGTATTCATCGACGATATCCTGATCTATTTGAAGAGTCAGGAAGAACAGGAGCAACACCTGAGGCTTATTTTGGAACTTCTTCGAACAGAGCAGTTGTATGCCAAATTTTCGAAATGTGACTTCTGGCTTCGCGAAGTCCACTTTCTAGGCCACGTGGTAAACAAGGATGGGATTCATGTGGATCCATCCAAGGTTATCTCGATCAAGAACTGGCCTGCACCCCGTACACCAATAGAAATCCGCCAATTCTTGGGTTTGGCAGGATACTACAGAAGGTTTATCAAGGATTTCTCTAAGATTGCGGAACCTCTCACCTCACTAACTCAGAAGGGTGTCACCTATCGTTGGGGTGATGCACAGGAATCTGCTTTTCAGCACTTAAAAGATAGACTTTGTAGCGCGCCTATCCTCTCATTGCCTGAGGGCACAGATGATTTTGTGGTTTATTGCGACGCTTCCATCCAAGGACTGGGTTGGGTGTTGATGCAACGTGACAAGGTCATTGCCTACGCATCGCGCCAACTTAAAGTTCGCGAAAGGAACTACACTACGCACGACTTGGAATTGGGAGGAGTTGTTTTCGCACTTAAGATATGGAGACATTACCTATACGGTACCAAGTGCACCATTTACACCGATCACAGGAGTCTCGAGCATATCTTCAAGCAAAAGGAGCTGAACATGCGACAACGCCGATGGGTCGAACTCTTGAATGATTATGAATGTGCGATCAAGTATCATCCGGGCAAAGCCAATGTGGTGGCTGACGCTCTCAGTCGAAAGGATACTATACCTAAGCGTGTACGTGCGTTACAGCTTACCATTCACTCTAACCTTCCCGCTCAAATTCGTGATGCTCAGGTTGAAGCACTGAAAGCAGAAAACATCAAGGCTGAGTCCCTGTGAGGATCAAGGAAATGGTTAGAACAAAAGGAAGACGGCGCCTACTATGTTAACGGGCGCATCTGGGTTCCACTTTATGGAGACGTACGCGAGCTTGTGATGGATGAAGCACATAAGTCTCGTTATTCAGTGCATCCTGGTTCGGATAAGATGTACCACGACTTAAAGACTACATACCGGTGGCCTAGCATGAAAGCCCACATAGCAACCTACGTAAGTAAATGCTTAACTTGTGCTAGGGTCAAGGTCGAATACCAGAAACCATCAGGCTTACTCCAACAACCAGAGATCCCGAAATGGAAATGAGAGCAAATTTCCATGGATTTCGTTACTGGCCTGCCTAGATCTCTACGCGGAAATAATATCATTTGGGTAATCGTGGATCGACTGACCAAGTCTGCACATTTTCTGGCTATCAAGGAAACGGATAAGTTTTCTACTCTAGCAGACATCTACCTAAAGGAAGTGGTATCAAGGCACGAAGTGCCAACCTCCATCA
The DNA here is from genome assembly GCA_030545235.1 of Helianthus tuberosus. NCBI lineage: Eukaryota > Viridiplantae > Streptophyta > Magnoliopsida > Asterales > Asteraceae > Helianthus > Helianthus tuberosus. The sequence goes on from CM060424.1 coordinate 117,079,571, forward strand.
TTTCTGATCGTGACTCACATTTTACGTCTGAATTGTGGCAAGCTATGCACAAGTCCTTTGGTTCTCGATTAGACATGAGCACGGCATACCATCCACAGACGGATGGAAAATCTGAACATACCATCCAAACCCTTGAAGACATGCTTAGGGCATGTGTAATCGACTTTGGTAATGGCTGGGAAAAACACCTCCCGTTAGTGGAGTTTTCGTATAACAACAGTTACCACACCAGTATCAAGGCCGCTCCATTCGAGGCATTGTACGGACGGAAGTGCCGACCACCTCTTTCTTGGGTAGAGGTTGGCGACATTCAAATCACAGGCTCAGAACTTGTAGTAGATACAACCGAGAGGATTGCTCAGATACGACAACGAATGGTGGCAGCTCGTGACCGTCAGAAAAGCTATGCGGATAAGCGCAGGAAACCACTTGAGTTCCAGGTTGGGGATCGAGTGCTACTCAAAGTCTCACCTTGGAAAGGTGTAGTTCATTTTGGCAAACGAGGCAAACTCAATCCGTGCTATGTCGGACCGTTCGAAATCATTGAGAAAATTGGCAAAGTCGCTTACAAGTTGAATCTACCTGAAGAACTCAGCGGAGTTCACAATGTTTTCCATGTGTCGAATCTGAAGAAGTGTCTGTCAGATGAGACCCTCATAGTTCCTCTCAAGGAGCTCACTATCGACGATCAGTTGCGATTCATCGAGGAACCAGTAGAGATTACTGATCGAGATGTTAAGATTCTCAAGCGTACCAGAATACCTCTTGTCCGAGTTCGTTGGGATTCCCGTCGTGGCCCAGAGTATACCTGGGAACGAGAAGACCAAATGAAACTCAAGTATCCCCAGCTGTTTAAGAAAAGTGCAACCACTACTGAGGCTGAAGCTACTGCAGAATTTCGGAACGAAATTCCAAACCAACGGGGGGGTGATGTGACACCCCAGGAAAACCACGCAACTTAACTAGCTTCCTCAGTAAACACGTGCTAAATTTCGGGACGAAATTCTCTTAACAGGGGGAGGATGTGACAACCCTCAAAATTACATGTATCCATACGATTTATTAATGTTAATTAAAGTGCTTGATGACTGTGCTGAATTACTTAACTGCTTTCTGATTACTGCGTTATACTTACATGTGCTTGTTAACATACTAGTCTTGTGCAGAAAATTGACTAAATGGTCCTGTATGCTTTCCTAAGTGTTGGGAATTAAAAGTGTTACAAAAAGAAACATAAAAGACACTATACGGAATAACTTAGCACTTTAACGAACCGGTATCAAACCGAACAACCGGACATTACCCGAAACACCAAAATAAAGCTAGAGGCACTGTTTTAGCATTACCAAGCTGGTTATGGTCCCCGAACATCATAGCACACTATATAAATATCTAATAACTAAACACCTAACTATATACTTGAAACTTAACTAGTTCTCCTAACTATTAGTTACAATTCAACTCTATACCCCCCCATGTCCACGGCTCCAACAAGGGACCCACCTTGTTGATTTGTTTCAATTTTTAATTAGATTGTGTTGGCACATAATGGACATATTACACAAGGGTTATTATGGTAGAATGGTTATAAGAATGCACCAAGGGTTCTAGCTTCATATCATCTTCATCACTCCACACCAAAACCTCTATCCCCTCTCCCTCTTGGTCATGGCCGAAGACCACCACCACCCTACCATCACCTTCATCTCATCTTCATTCAATCCAAGCTTATACCAAGGTGCTACAAGGTGTTCAACGAAGCTTGGTGTTCTCGGAAGTTGAATGACCTTCTCTATTTGCTATTAACCACCACTTTTCTTCTCTTGAACTTCGCTAGCCTTGAGCTAGTGGTAAGAACTTGAATCCCTTCATTTTACATCTTATTTAAGTGGTTAAAGTAAGATATATGATGTTAATCTTGAAGAACACTAAGAATAAAAAGAATGAAACCTTAACAAAAGCTTAAAGCATGAAGAAATCATGTTGTTTTAATGTTGATATGCTTGTTGATTCTTATTTGTTTGTGGAAATGATGTTGATCATCATGTAGTCTTGCTAGATCAGGATTAAAAACATAATCTAGCAAGATGAGAGGATGAAAATGTTAAAGGTTATGGATCATCCTCACTAAAGTCATAAGCTTGAATGAATATAATGTTTCTTGTAAAATGATGAACAAAGTAAGTTTAAAGTCTTGTAGATCTAAATATTTCAAGTATGATTTACCAAGAAACCAAGTTAAAAATACAAGTTTTACTAAATCTTGGTTCTTACATAAATATACATCATTTTTAGTGGTTAACGAAGTGAAGAAACACATGTGTAACAAGAAAAAATACATGAAGAAGCATTTTTAGAAAATATGAACATAAGTTGTAAAGATCCATATTCTTTAAAAATGGAGTTTTTAAAGAAGCAATCACACTTTAAAGGGTAACAAGACTTACTAAATACACTAGTAAGTTACTACACATTTTTATAAATTTTCAAGTTCATGAAATGGTAATTTATGCTTGTTTTAACAAGATTGGTAGGTAAAAATTGTATATTGTTGATTGATGATTGTTGAATAATTTTTAGAAAAGAAAATGATATGCTTAATAGCATGGACACCTACATTTACAAAGGAAACTCTGGCGAAATTTTCTAAAAATTCCAACACTTAGAAAATATTTTTCTAAACAAACGTTACAAGTATATTTTATAACATGTGTTTCGAATATAAACTTCACCATAATTGTTGTTACAAAAATACAAAGTATCGGAGGTTGATTTTTAAAAGTAAAATGGATAAATATATATTTAGAATATATATTTTATATTAGGACACTTGTGTGGATACTTGTTTATTTTGTGAGATAGTTATATTATTTTAGTGTAAAATAATGTAACTTAACAATATAACTCGACATTTGAATTGTGTGGTATGTGATAGAAGTAATGTCACACCCCGACCACGTGGAACAACCAAACGTGGTGGAAACGTCGGGGAGTGTTGTAACATAATTAATTGTTTCAAATCCATGGCAATTGAAGTTTCGTTTTATTAATCAAACATGACAGTTTACATTGTTTTAAACAAGAACCAAAGAGTACATAACATAAATTAACTAGTTCTTGTCTCGTTTTAAGTCACTAAGGCACAGGTCCGCCTAAGTATGTCTTGATAAGTCCTATGCATCATCTCCTGAAAACACATGTGAAAATAGGTACGTCAGCATAAAAATGCCTGTGAGATACATAGGTTTTGTGAAAACAAAATTCATGACTTATGTTTGAGAAAATGTTTAGCCATGAACCTTGTAATTTGCTTTGTCTTGTAAATCATTTGAAAAACGATAAGATCAGATGATATGTATAAATAAGAGAATAATGTATGGCTAAATGAATAACCATGTAAAATGAGTTTGTATAAGATAAGTTGTTTGTAAATCAATGTCTTGTGAAAAGTATGTTATTTGTATAAAATGTTATATGTCTCAAATTGAAATGATTCAAATAACGCTACAATATGTGATATCATACAAACACTTATATATAGGAAGTACCAGCGGCGTATCCACCGTACTTGTATCATATTACATACGCCTCGTTACTTAAATCACTTACTCAAACCAAACCATCAAGATGAAATGTTTAACAATTGTAGAAATGTTTATGTATAGTCAAATGTCTATTGTCAAATGTAAATCATGTCAACAGATACAACTGGTTCACACGGTTCAATAGTTACAAACGGTTCATATAATCAAAGGGTTACGACGGTTCACATAGTCAAATGGTTACAACGGTTCAAAATGTAGTATAATGTGTTCATATGCTGGATGAGCATATGCAACAGAAATGCAATGTAAAACAATGTACTAAGTATGCACGTAATGGACATACATAGCATACGTGTATTGTAAAGTGATGTACTAAGTATGCACACAATGGGCATACATAGCATAAAATGTATTGAAATCATGTACTATAAATGTACTAATAAACATAGCAAGTATATGATGTGAAAACAGGAAAGCATGAAAGTAACAAGTAGGCACATGTGTTTCACCCCAAAACAGTTTGGAAAACAGTAAAAGAGGGGTCTATGTACTCACTTGAGATTGCTTAGTAGTCCTTGAGTAACAACCAAACAATGCTAGAGATCACGGAAATCAAACGGTACCTAATATAGGTAACTATGTTAATATACCGGACCTATACCGGAAGATCGGATAGAATGAGGGCTTGTAAACCAAATGAGTATGAGAACTCATGTAATATGGTTTAACAAAGCCTACATACTAAAATGAAACCTAACCTAAGTGCTTACGACCCATTACGACCCGTTTAGGTAGCTTATGCTACTTTAACGCGTCGTTCGTGTGAAACGCGTTCGGAACGCCTAACTAGCCCTATGATAAGTAAAATATGCCTTAACATGTCTAATATTGTTACCAAATCAGTTTAGATACCAAAAGTTATGTTATATATGCTTAATATGAATTTTGGCGTAAAAGGGCATTTTGTTCATTTACCGAAGGCATATAAACTACCTATCATACAACTAACTAAACGTCGTGACCATAAGGTATAACCTCGGATGGTTATTCCCTATATACTATGGTCACCTAATGTGTTTGGTCGGATCCTAATGATCGACCAAACGGGTCGGGTTCGAAAGTATAAGCGATTGTTTAGATCGCTTACCTTACGACCCTATATAAGCACTAAACTATAAGTGACGAGCTAAGCATGTTAAAACATGCTTAACTAAGTTTAGAAAACCGGTTTGGTATCAAAACAAATGGTTTTGATACCTAAGAGTAGTTTGGTTACAAAACACGCAAGAATGCGCATTTTGGCCGAAACTACGGCTCGTCACTGAGCCTAGATAACGTGGTAATCAGTAGGTATAGTCACTAGGGACTATAACCATCGTGATTACGCTCACGTTATGAAGTTCAAACGAACTTTGCATTGACCATAAACTGGTCAATGCAGAAAGTCAAACAAACTTTGACTTTAACGCTAAAAGAATAAAAGAACGAAGGAACACTTACAAAGGGTCCAAGAATGGAAGGTTTGAATCCGAACACTCTCAGGTATGAAGTGTTAAACACGACAACTTAGAGAGCAAGTTCAGATTCAATGGTGTGGGTTTTTGGGGTTGGGATGGATGGGTATTTATAGGATTTCCCAAACCGTTAGGATCGTTTCTTGGAAACCGTGATCGAATCTCATCCGTACAAGTGTTGGAATGTTATGGTAGGTTAATTGGCCACCCACCATAAGGAATTGACATCTGGAATTGGGATTGGGAGTGCTAAACAGCTGGAAACAGGCTGTTAAGCTGATGTTTCTGATCTGGGAGCCTGACGCGGGCCGCGTAAGGATCAGCCCAGGTCTTACGCGGGCCGCCTGGAGCTTCTGATCAGAAAACAAGTTTCCAAAATGACAGTTTTGGTCCCTGTTGGTGTTTAAGATCATTTCTGATACGTTTAAGGCCCGTTAAGCCAACGTTAAGGCCCTAAAATGATGCCTAAACATTGTGGACATGAAACATGCTCAAAAATATGCCAGATGTTGCTTCGTTTGGTCGTACGAATGCGATGTTCGCTTAATTACGACGGAATGCGCATAAGCGCGAAAAAACGATCCAAATTGTGCGATGAATGGATTTTGCTTATGCCAAACACTAAAATAAAATATTTTAGTGCTTACATAAATTTTTGGATGTCCGGAAGTATTCAGAACGTAAGTTATGCGCGAAAATGCAAACTTGTGCACTTTTTGACACTTTTAGTCCTTGAATGACCCAAAAGTTTATTTTAGCACACCGAACCCATCAAAGCCTATTTCTAAGCTATATAAAGGATATTTAAGGTGTGTTTAACTTATGGTCATGTTCCGGAATGTTCGTTATAGTTCAAATTGGCATACTTTCGCAGTTTGTCAAGTTTAGTCCCTGTAAGCGATTTAACTTGATTTTTGCCATACCAAAGCCTTCAAAACTTATTTCTAAGTTATGTAAAGGTTATTTAAGGTATGTTAAGCCTATTTCACTATTCCAGAGTGTTCGTTGCATTAAACTGGTTATATTTACGCATCAGTGCGCGTATAACCTTCCAGAAAGCGATTTAGAGCTTGAAATCGAACAAGAGTTGATATGTGCAAAAGATACACATATTTATATAGATCCCAAGTATGAAATACAATATTTCATTGGCTTGGTATTTCTTTGATGGTCACAGTGACCCAGGTGTCACAGTCTCCCCTACTTTAGGAAATTTCGTCCCGAAATTTATACGTAGGAGTCCATCTGTGACTTTGTGTCAAGTAACCACCAGATAAACAAGGCATAATCCTGTCATTTCCTTAACGGACAATCTTCAGAAACGAAAATGAATAGACGGGGTCATTTTCCTCAACGAGTATTCTTCAGAAACGGAAATGAAGGAATAAACAAACGGGGATTCATTTCCTCAACGGACAATCTTCAGAAACGTAAAATGAACTTACGGAGTCATTTTCAACGGTTGCTTCCTCAGGAATGGAAATGAAAAGGATAATCAAACGGATATTCATTTAATCAACGGACAATCTTCAGAAACGAAAATGAACAAACGGAGTCATTTTCAACGGGTGCTTCCTCAGAAACGGAAATGAAAAGGATAATCAAACGGATATTCATTTCCTCAACGGACAATCTTCAGAAACGAAAATGAACAAACAGAGTCATTTTCAACGGGTGCTTCCTCAGAAACGGAAATGAATAGAGTTAACTTCTAGGCACATGACAAAGCTCGCTGTGGTTTCTGTGCACTAAATTCCATAATTATCTATGCATCCATAATTACGTAATTCCTTGCACATTCCGCACAGTCTGTCTTGTAATGTTTAGGGAAAAACAAAAATCAAACATGTGATGAGGGTGACTAGACTACCATAGGGTCCTTTTAATTAGATCGACAAATGATCTTTTTTAATTAGGCCACCAAGGAGTCCTTTCAGCTATATCATCACATGATGTTCCTAACCAGATTTTTGGATCAATATGTTTAACTAGACCACTCAAGGGGTCTAATTACGGAGTAGTACTTTATAACCCAAGGGACTTAACTACAACGTAGAAGTCCATTAAGGATTTTAGATAACAAAAACTTGGATTACACCAAAAACATAAAAGGGAACACATAAGCACATAATCACATAGTTGCTTAACTCAGTTATTAATTTGTTATTAACTTGTTAGTGATTGAATATGGATATTCAAAGTACACCAGGAAACCAGTCGCTGGACTTCAATGTCCTCTGGGATCTATCTGAAAAGATAGGATGATCTCCCAAAATTCGATTTTGTTTTCAAAGAAACGTAATATTCGAATTAAGGAACACAACAATTTTAGGATTTACGGAAATATCCTTAAGTACCCTTATTAAGGATTTATAGTGGTACTTTGGGCATTCGTCTCGTGTTGTAACTTACGCCTTGTACTTCGTTTCCTTAGAATAAACGGGTACTTAGAAATTTCGTGGAAACGCAAGAGATCATAAGATGGAGAAAAAAAATTTTGGGGGTAGTTTGCTTTACAAGGGATACGATTCCTTGATTGTCGGTATTGTAAGAGATATGTTGTTTATACATGCAACCACATAAATACATTGCAATGTAAATAAGAGTTTTATTTATAAACAACGATAACAACTGTTTCTTGGACCTTGACAACAAAAGAAAATAATATATAAGACGTGATTATTTCGAAACGATGTTGTCTTCTAGTCAGTCAGATACTCATCCCTGTGCTGGATTTGCATTAGCAAGCTTTGGGCAATTTCTTCGGAAATGACCCATCTCGCCACATTTGAAGCAAGAACCTGGTAGAAAACGACCTTGAGCAGGATTGTTGCCAGCTTGGTTTGGTGCAGCTGCAGCTGGGCAAACTCTTGCTGTATGGCCTATAAGTCCACAAGTTTGGCATTTGCGGCACTTTACATTGGCATGATGATGGAGGCTACATTGGTTGCACAAGGGCGCAGTTCCATTGTATGGCTTCCTAGTAGGGGGTTGAGCTGGTTGGTTGGGGACGGCTTGATCATTGTGAGTAACCATGGCGAAGTTCTGAGAAGCCTTTCGCTTCTTTGACTTCTTAGGGGATCCAGTCTATTCATCCATGCTCTTTGATTCCTCGATTGGGTTCAATTCCTCGACCGGTTTCTTGTCACCTTTTCAGAAAAGTTTACCTTTCCTGATCTTTGATTCAGTCAAGGTTGCAGATAGCTCAATGGCCTGCCTAACCGTAGTGGGGTTACTACCAGTAACAATGTCCTGAACTGAGTCAGGGAGACCATCAATGTATTTTTCGATCGCCTTATCCAAAGGCGTAACCATGGTAGGACACAACAGGCTCAGCTCCTCATATCGACCAGTGTATGCTCGTTGTTCACCGCTGTGTTGCTTAAGATCGTCGAATTCCCTTTCCAAGGCTCTGATCTCGTGACGAGGACAGAATTCCTTCATCATCAGTGCTCGAAGTTCTTCCCACGTTTGAGCCAGTGCCACTTCGGCACCCCTATCTCTCATCACACCGTTCCACCATGTCAAAGGTCGTTTCTCAAAGACACTAGATGCGAAATCTACCTTTCGCTCATTTAGACATTGAACATGTCTGAAGGTGCTCTCTAAACTCTCGAACCATTGCAGAAGTGCAGTCGCTCCTTGAGACCCAGAAAACTTTGATGGCTTAGCCGAGTTGAACGTCTTGAAATTGCAGGGGGCATTATTGTTGTTGAGAGCTTGGTGACATTGAGCAACGATGTTCGGGATTGCAGCAGTCATTTGCTGTGTAATGACAGCTACCAGCTCTTCAATAGATACCGGATTTTCGCGTCGAGGAGGCATTCTAAAAAAAAGGGGAAACAAGAGAGAAAACAAATGAAATGGCATTGGGTAAGAATAGGATGTTACAAATACCGACCAAAATCATGGTAGATGGTCATTTGTTTGAACCACGAAGCAAACAAACCACACAAAGGCTGAATCAAAGCAAATAGATCCTCATAGTGTATCGCGAAGACATGCTCGCCTATAAGTGGACACTCACCCCAAGAGTTCCCAGGTAAGAGTGACTGGTCCGATTATGTGGATTTGCACGAACACTCTAGCCTTAGACAGAAAACTCAGGGTACAGGCATTCACTCTTCAAGTTTGCACGTGTTCACACTATTTAGGACCCAAAACTTTGACGAGATTTTGAAAACTCAAAGGGGTTCAAAACCTTATTGTGACAACCCTCAATTTACATGTATTCCGTACAATTTATTAGTGATAATTAAAGTGCTTGATGACTGTACTGAATCATTTAACTGCTCTCTGATTACTGTGTTATACGTACATGTGCGTGTTAGCATAGTAGTAGTATACGGAAAAATTACTAAACAGTCTGGTATACTTTCCTGAGTGGTAGGAATTAATCGTGTTACGAAAATATATATATAAAACGCCTTACGGAATAATTAAACACTTTAACGGAACAGTATCCGACCAAACAACCGGACATTACCCGGGACACCAAATATTTGTCAAACACATTGTGTTATTATTTCTTGGCTAGTTATGGTCCCCGTACACCATAACACCCACTAAATATCAAGTAACTAATATATGCAAGTGCATACTTGGGATTTAACAAATAATTACCAACCTAGTTACAAAATATTACAATTTACCCCCCCCCCCCATGTATGAAATCGGTCACAAGGGGGCCCCACCCCATATCTCACTAGATTCATTTTAAGATTTTATGAGATATGTTGCTTGATATGTTTGCCAAGATATTATAGGGAATCTCTATATGATTGGTGGCATAAGATTATGTGATCATTGCATATCTTCCACTCTCTCTCTCTTCATATCTTCACTCAACCTTCCCAAGATCACTCATCTCCCTCAAAACTCTCTCTCTCTCTCCCTCTTGGCTGCCCAAAATCGCCACCACCACCATCATATCAACACTCACTCATTTAATCCATCATCAAGTTCCATTCAAAGCTTGAAGTTCATCCATGGAGGTTGCAAGTTGAAGAACTTTCTAAGGAGCCTTGTTCTAGTCTTTTTCATCATCTTCTCTCTACATTTTCATCACTAGAATCATCCCTAGCTTTAAGCTAGTAGTAAGTTCCTTATGTCACCTTTGTTCATCTTGTTTCATGATTAAAAGATGTAATATGGTAAATCTACAAGAACACTAAAAAGGGTTCAAACAAGAAGATGTAACATGATGTATTTATGTTAGTATGATGTTATCATGAGATGTTACTGATTTCTTGCTGATTACTTGTTAATATCGATTACTAGAAATGTTGTTGATCATTATGCATGTTAACAAAACCAATAGAACTCGCTTTAGAATGTAAAAGCTGAAAAACAGAAAGCTGTTTGGTGATTACAGCCAACTTCAGTTGGCTGTAACCGAACCTTAATTAAACGAAAAATGTGTTTTCTGAACTCTAGATTTATGTACTATGAAATACGGTTCTAATGGCATTGGAATCATAATTTTTGGACTTCGTTTACTATTTTTAAAGGGGCATTTTGTAACAGCAGCTCAAGCTGCATTTTTGCTGCTGAAAATAGGTGTTATTTTTTTAGTCATAACTGGAAATCTATGATGAATTAGATCATGAAATTTGTACAATAGATGAAAACTAATGTATCTGTAATTACCCCACTGGAATTTCGTAAATTGGACTTACAATGAATTTTTAATGAATTGTTCCGTGGACTGTGGTCAGAAAAAGAGAAATCTGAGTTCAGTCCGGAAAATGAATTTTTATAAAATATTGGTCATGAATTGGAACCCGGAATTTTTACACAATAAAATTTGGATCGTTTAAGACCTTCTGTAAAAAGTTGGGAATTTTTGAAACAAGTTAACTATTTTATTAAAATCCCCAAAAACAACACAGTTTTGAATATAAAAGCTGAAACGACATAAGTAGTGATTTGCGTGTCTAAATGTCGGGTAGGTTATCCGAGAATGATATAACATGTTATGTGTCAATAAAAGTGTTATGTGCAATGTTGTATGTTTGTCTATGAGTGGGGAATAGATGGGAAGGTTATATGGGCATGAACCGTTAAAGTGATGCATGTTATGTGATAGATACATGTAGGAACTTTGTGCTCTATTTGAAAACCACTAAATGACTAACTGGTAAATCATACTAGGACGTGATTGACCGACCTTGACTGTTAGCTATATTTGAGAGTCAAACCGAGCAACCGAGGTGAGTTCACACTCCTAAGGCATGGGATTCCCGGTGGGTTGGGAATGGGATTGAATAACTACTCGTACTATCATTACTATTAAACTACTTTTCACCGTCCTCGGATTGAAGGGCACGTACGTAAAACCTACGTACACTTACACTCGCTACGGTCCTTGGATCAAGAAGGGCATGTACAAACACGACTAGTCGACACATGGGAAGCCCCCACTAATCTTCGCACACATGTTTGGGAAACCGCGATACGGCCACTAATCATCGCACACATGTTTTGGAAACCGCGATCCGGCCATTAATCATCGCAAACATGTTTGGGAAACCGCGATACAGATTAATAAGATACTTGGTTTACGAAATAAACAAATGATTTACAAACACTATAACTAAACAACCAACTGTGAACTCGCTCAACTTTGTTGTTGATTCGTTGTTACATGCCTTGCAGGTCGTTAGGTATCTATGGAGCTTGCATCGGAGTGGGAAGAGTCGTTGTGGGACATGGACAACTGCGTACCATGCTAAACATTTGAAACGTTTAAACTTATGATTTGGTTTTAAACTTTATGCTTCCGCTTGTAACTTAAACTATGTTTGTTTAGACACCAATTGTATTGTGTTGGATCTTACAAACTACTTACATGCTTGTTCAATATGATTGGTGGCTTGATCCTGGTCATGTCACGCCTCCAAGCGGTGATACCCCGCATGGTGGATTTTGGGGGTGTGAAAGATTGGTATCAGAGCCATTGGTTATAGTGAACTTGGTTTTAATAAGGGGAAAAAGTTTTTGTTAAAACCAGACTATAACCTGTACAGTGCTCAACGATCCACAACGACGCTTCGCTCCACGTGCAAGACTCGACATTATAGGTAATATGGTTTATGTTTGTATTACCTACCTGCTAGTAGCACATTTGATTATATATGCATTAGCTAGTGTAATAACTGCTATTTGAACCTTGTGTGCTTACTCCTTTCTGTCACTCCACACTTACGCACATGCGACACCTTTCTTACGTGTGTCCCTTTGATGTGAAGTGTCACGGCCCCCGACCCGGTTTGACCCGTTTCCGGAGCCGCGGGACAGAAATCCCGTGGTATTTTAATTAACAGCGGAAGTTTCTTCAGGATCTTTTTAAAACTGAAATATTTCCCGATTATTTTATTTCACAATTCGGGATAAAACCCGATAATTTACAATCTTGAGATTTCACCAGGAAATCTTTTATTTTACAAAACATGTTTCTTTATTTTTATTCTGAGCCACTTCCTTAAGCTGATAGTGCTTCACGGCACTTTTCCTGGATCACAACAGATCACCTGAAACATGTTTGAAAAAGGTTTTGTCAGCGGGAAATACTGAGTGAATCATTCTATTTACTAAAACGACCTGTTTGTTATAATTTACAGTATTAAGAGCGATTACAATGTCTCTATCTTTTTAATTAACGGACCCAGTTGTCACTTGACCGGACTTGTGAATGTGGACATATCACTTGTTGGGTCCGTTCACCCACAAATGATAAATAATTAGTAGCTATGTGCACATCCCCCCACATACTGGCAGTAATTTCAGATTACATAGACTTAATCCCTGTAATTATAACCTTTGAAACATGCTTTTGTAAATAGATTTGGTAAAAAGAGAATGACTCACATTGCAGATTTAACAGAGCTTAGTTTACTGATTAGCCTTGATAACCTAGTTTAAATAATGAAGCACACAAACTAGGTTAGTAACTTAATACAGCATTTACGATAACTCACAAGATTGAAACCTTCACAACGAATGACAAAGTGCGATACTTAAACATCCATCGATTTAACGACGAATGACAAAGCATAAACCCTAATGTGGGCAGCACTTAAACATCCATTGGATAGTTTAATCGATCGGACATTGAATCGTAGCAGCGATCGAGTTATTACCCTGAATTGTGGCAGCACTTCGTGATCAGTGTGTGTTTTTGTAGTGATTATACTATAACTCGGCGTACAATTCGAATTTGAACGTCGAAAGAACACCCAATTGCATGAAACAGGCCGTCCTATTTATACTTGAAAAATGCTCCCCTCGCGCCACGCGAAAGGTTTCCTTGCGCGCGTCGCGTGGCGCGAGAGACCCTATTCTACCCTAGGGTTGCTTCGTGTCCCAGTAGCTTGGCTGAGTTGGTTTCGTGTTATTTTTAATTTTTGACAGCAAACTGTGTGGATTTTACCGACTAGGGTTTACCCCCCCCCCCCTGAGTTTTAGGGGCCCTGATCCTGATTCCGATTGTTCTGAAAATTTTAGGGTATGTTCAGAATTACTTGGGTTTCTCAATTAGGGTTTCCTATTGGACAATTTGATTAAATAAATATGACTTTTGATGAGAGTTGTTACATTCTCCCTACCTTAATAAAAATCTCGTCCTTGAGATTTACTGGAATAAGTGAGGATACTTTCGCTTCATTTCTGATTCTAGCTCCCAAGTGTATTCAGCTCCTCTCTTTGAATCCCATCTAACTTTGACTAAAACTAGTCGTTTATGTTTAAGAAACTTGATCTTTCGATCCTCAATTTGAAGAGGTTTCTCAACAAATTTCAGCTTTTCGTTTACCTCTATATCTCGAATAGGTACTACCAGTGATTCATCTGATAAGCATTTCTTGAGATTGGATACATGAAATACATCATGTACTCCTGCTAATTCTTCTGTTAGTTGTAAACGATAAGCAACTGGTCCTATACGTTGGATCATTGAAAATGGTCCTACGTATCTTGGACTTAGCTTTCCTTTCTTTCCGAATCTGACTACTCCTTTCCAAGGAGAAACTTTCAATAGTACTTTGTGTCCAACTTGAAATTCTAACGGCTTGCATCTATTGTCTGCATACTTTTCTGGCGATCTCGAGCCGTCTTCAGCCTTTCCTTGATTTGAGTAATCTTATCAGTCGTCTCTTGCACTATTTCAGGACCTGATAATTGACTTTCTCCTATTTCTGCCCAACAAACTGGAGTTCTGCATTTTCTGCCGTACAATGCTTCAAATGGGGCTGTTTCAATACTTGAATGATAGCTATTGTTATAGGAGAATTCAATTAATGGTAAATGATCATCCCAATTTCCACCAAAATCTATTACACATGCTCGGAGCATGTCTTCTAGAGTTTGGATCGTCCTTTCACTTTGTCCGTCTGTTTGGGGATGATATGCAGTGCTCAGATTTAATCGAGTTCCCATAGCTTGCTGGAAACTTTTCCAGAAATTAGAAGTAAAACGACTATCCCTATCCGAAACAATGGAGAGTGGAACTCCATGTAGGGATACAACTTCATCTACATACAATTTAGCCAGTCTTTCCATGCTAAAGGTTTCTTTCATAGGTAAAAAGTGAGCTGATTTGGTTAATCGATCCACAATTACCCAAATCGCATCATTACCTTTTCTGGTTTTGGGTAACTTAGTAACAAAATCCATTGTTATAAGTTCCCACTTCCATACTAGCATTTCTAATTGTTGGAGTAACCCCGAAGGTTTCTGATGTTCTGCCTTAACTTGTGAACAAGTGAGACATTTAGAAACATATCGTGCTATATCCTTTTTCATTCCTATCCACCAAAAGTTTTTCCTTAAATCTTGGTACATCTTATTGTTTCCTGTGTGCATAGTATACCTAGATTTATGAGCTTCTTCTAAAATCTTAGGTCTTAAGTCTCCCTGCTTAGGTACCCAAATTCTACTTTTGTGGAATCTCCAAATTTCATCTGCTCCTTGTTCTAATTCCTTGATTCGTCCTTTCATTCCTTCAGCATCATCCTTGATTGCTGTAGTTTGAACATTCTTCAATTGTTCTATTAAATCTATTTGTAGATTTAATCTGGGAGCACGAACTCGTCGTTGTTTCTCATAATACTTACGACTTAAAGCATCTGCAACTACATTTGCCTTTCCTTCGTGATACTGAATATCACAGTCGTAGTCACTTAGGATTTCCATCCATCTCCTTTGCCTCATGTTTAATTCTTTTTGCCCAAATATATATCTTAAACTTTTGTGGTCTGTGTAGACAGTAAATTTACTTCCGTAAAGATAATGTCTCCAAATCTTAAGGGCAAAAATTATGGCTCCTAATTCTAAATCATGAGTCGTATAGTTTTCTTCGTGCTTCTTCAATTGCCTTGAAGCATATGCAATCACCTTTTTGCGTTGTATAAGCACACATCCATATCCTAGTTTTGAAGCATCACAATATACTTCAAAATCTTCAGTTCCTTCTGGTAAGGCTAAGATTGGTGCTTTTGTTAATTTCTGCTTCAATATTCTAAAGGCTTCTTCTTGCTTAGGTCCCCATTCAAACTTAATGGCTTTACAGGTTAACTTAGTTAATGGTACGGCTATCTTGGAAAAATCCTTAATAAACCGTCTATAATACCCGGCTAAACCTATAAAACTTCTTATCTCCATTGCTGTTTGTGGAACCTTCCATTTGGTAATTGCCTCTATCTTAGCAGGATCTACGTGAATACCTTCGTGATTCACCATGTGTCCTAAGAATTGCACTTCCTTTAACCAAAATTCACACTTTGAGAATTTGGCATAAAGCTTTTCTTTTCTTAACAAAGTTAAGAGTGCATGAAGGTGTTCACAATGCTCTGTCTGACTTTTGGAATAAATAAGTATATCGTCTATAAAAACAATTACAAATTTATCCAAATATGGTTTACAGATCCTATTCATCATGTCCATGAATGCAGCAGGTGCATTCGTTAACCCAAAGGGCATGACTGTAAACTCATAATGACCATACCTAGTTCTGAAAGCAGTCTTAGGTATGTCTTCTTCTTGTACCTTCAATTGATGATATCCGGAGCGTAAATCTATCTTAGAGAAATATCTAGCCCCCTGAAGTTGATCAAATAGATCATCAATCCTAGGTAATGGGTATCAATTCTTAATTGTAACCTTATTCAATTCTCTATAATCGATACACATTCTCATTGAACCATCCTTTTTCTTAACAAACAACACAGGTGCTCCCCACGGGGATGAGCTAGGTTGTATGAATCCTTTACTTAGTAATTCATCTAATTGCTTTTTTAGTTCTAACATTTCTGTAGGTGCTAACCGATAAGGTGCCTTGGCTATCGGTGTAGTTCCTGGAATTAGATGAATCCTAAATTCTACTTCCCTATCTGGAGGTAATCCCGGTAAATCTTCTGGGAATATATATGGATATTCTGAGACTACAGGAATTTCCTTTAGTTCTTTACCCTTAGTACTAATGATTACCGAAATCATATATACTATTCCTTGTTTTCGTTCATAATTAGCAACTTTCATTACTGATATGAACTTCATGGGTTTACGTGGTTTATCTCCTGTAATCCTAATTACTTCTCCAGAGGGTGATTGAATTTCTATGGAATTTTGATCACAAAATATTCGAGCATGGTTGGCTATTAACCAATCCATTCCTAATACAACATCAAATTCAGCTAACTTCATCGGCAATAGTTTTGCAGAGAATTTATGTCCTATAAGTTCTATATTTTCTTCCTGCAAAACTTTATCTATTTTAACTGAATTTCCGTCTGCTGTTTCAACTGTAAAAATCTGCCTAATATTGGTTAAAGGTAAATTAAGAGCTTGGCAGAATGAAGTATTTATAAAACTTTGGTTTGCACCAGAGTCAAATAATACTTTGGCGTAAATGTTGTGAACTAAGAACGTACCCGCTATCACATCTGGGATGAGTTCTGCTTCTTGAGTGGTCAGCTGAAATGCCCTGGCATTCTTCTTAATAGTTCCGTCGGTCGCCTTGGTTTTGTTGTCTGCTGGTTTGATTACTTTAGGACATTCTGTTTTGAAATGTCCTGCCTCTCCACAATTGTAACAAATTATGGATTTCTTCCTGCAATTTTCTTCACGATGCCCTACCGTTTTGCAAAAATTGCAATATACTTTGCATTTTCAAAAATGTTTCTTTTTGCAATTTTGACAGAACGGTAAAGTTGAAGATTGCCCTGTTCCTCTTCTCTTGAAGCTGTTATTATTACCCGTACGAAATCCTTGGGTAATTTTCTGAGCTAATTCCTTCTTCCTGTTTTCATCTTGGGTACGTACTAGTTCATCGGTTAGGGTATTAGCTAATTCCACAGCATCGTCAATAGTGCGTGGTCTCGCAGCTTTAACGATATTGCGAATTTCACTAATCAGTCCCCAAATGTAGCGAGAAATGAGTACCGGTTCTGGCGAAGCCAGCGTTGGTACCACTCTAGCATATTCAAAGAATGTCGAAGTATAACCACGACAATCTACACCCATCATCCTATGATTTAGAAACTTATTCGTCATCTGTTCTTTTTCATACTCGGGACAGAATTTTCTTTCTACAACACCCTTAAATTCTTCCCAAGTCATAGCATAAGCTATAATTCTTCCTTTTGATTATAACACAGTGTTCCACCATTCGAGTGCTCCTTCCTTGAAGAGATTTGATGCGTACATGACCTGATCATCTTTAGCACATTTACTTATTGCAATTACTGCTTCGGTTTTCTCTAACCATCGCAGTGATGCAGTTGCTCCTTCATTGCCTGCAAATTCAGTGGGTTTACAAGCAAGGAATTCTTTGAAAGTGCAACCAGGCGTTGCAGTTTTCATTTTCTTAGGAAATGGAGCTTGATGTGGTTCCCCATTATGATTAACATTATCATTGCCTCCATTTACACTATTACTGAAGTTATCTTCAGAAATACGTTTACTAGGAACAATGTGTTGCGGTTCGATTGGATTCTTTATAGCAGCAACAAATGCTGGAATAGCATTGGCTATCCCTTGAGCAACAATATTTTCGATATCTTGCCGAGTCATATATTGATCTCCTGGATGTTGCTCTGACTGATTAACCTCATTTACTGGTTCATTACCAATGTTTGACGTCTGATAATAAATTTTATGTAAATAATTAGTATAAATATAAATATAATAAAACAGTTTGCACATAATCACATTAACATGTATAATCAAAAATTATCGTTTTCACAAGTTTCATTTCTATATATTATATTATGCCTCGTACACACGATTATCATACAACGTTTTATTGTTAAGTTATTACACATACTGGTTATTATGATTATTTATTAACACATATTCCTGAAAACTCCCATTATCTGGTCAGCTAATTTCTTAAAAATGACGCTCCCTTTCGTCATACTTCCAAGTAACTCTTTCTCCCACATCCCTAATCCGATTTACTGCATCAATTAACTCTTCGCCCCAGAGGCGAAGTTCAGTCAGATTCTCAGGGCTCATGGTTGGGTATAGTGGAGGTTCTGGGTCAACTTGTGGGAAAAATGTATCAGGGTTGTTTAAAAGATTTTGGTATTGCCAATCAGTTGTCCACCATTCATCTAATTCTACGGGTAATGGTTGAGGTTGGACAATAGGATCTGGAATAGCAGGTTCCAGATTGATTGGGATTGGAGCTTCTAGTGGGTAACTGAAAAGATCTTCTTCAGTAAATATAAGGTTTAGATTAGCTGCTTCAAGGTTTCCATCGGCAGGTCCGATGAGGTCACTCATTACTAATTGATGATCTAAAACTTCCCAAGGAGTCATTTTCTGTTTCTGTCTAGAACTTTCTCCGACCTCTATTTCTGTTTGCTTAAAACTTTTCTCAGTTTCTATCTCTACTTGATTAACATTTTCCTCAATTTCTACTCCTTTTCCTTTGTCTTTTGGTTCTTCAGTTTTGGTAACCTTTCTTGTTGCTGGCTTTTTCCTTCGTACACGCCTCCAGCCCACAAATCTGCTTCTTTTCTTGGGTTTAGCTTTTGCCAGTGGTTTGGATTGAAATTCCATGGGTTCTTCTTTATCAGCGAAGTAACCGGTGAATTCCTTGGAAACTTCTATCTTAACGAGATAGAGGTTAAGATTTTCTAAACCTTCAGATATCTCATTCATGCTGTTTAGCATATATGCAAAATACATACCAAATGTTAAAATAACAAAATTTTATAGATAACCTAGAAATATTATTGCATACATAAAACAACTGACAAGTAAATTGTACTACAATTTTATTGTAACTTATTTATTTACTAAATAAGGTTTCTGGAAATAAAAGTGCTAAAACTTTTGAGTATTTAGAGATTGGCATTTTCTGCTACTGTGGCTAGCATATAAAGATTTGCCCATTTCTCATCTAATTTGTCCTCCCAAGGTGATTTATTGATAAAATCCTGGGTTTCTTGTTTAACTTTCTTCTCTCGGTTTTTCCTTATTTCCTCCTGACTTTTCCTAATAATCAAACTTCTTTTATTAGGAGAAAGTGGTTCCTCATAATGTGCCTTACGGACAAATATTCCTTCTTCAGGAATTACATAAGGTTTTGTTTGGGATGAACTTCCCTTCTCGTTGGATGACCTATCTAGTTTAAGATAGATGTTTGATAGCTTTTGTTTACCCATACTGTAATTAACAAATAATCAGTTAATAAAACACATAATCACATAATTGGCAATCAGTAAAATTAAGTATTTCTAAATACTTAACAGGCTTAAATCAGTGGCTCTGATACCACCTTATTTCTGTCACGGCCCCCGACCCGGTTTGACCCGTTTCAGGAGCCGCGGGACAGAAATCCCGTGGTATTTTAATTAACAGCGGAAGTTTCTTCAGGATCTTTTTAAAACTGAAATATTTCCCGATTATTTTATTTCACAATTCGGGATAAAACCCGATAATTTACAATCTTGAGATTTCACCAGGAAATCTTTTATTTTACAAAACATGTTTCTTTATTTTTATTCTGAGCCACTTCCTTAAGCTGATAGTGCTTCACGGCACTTTTCCTGGATCACAACAGATAACCTGAAACATGTTTGAAAAAGGCTTTGTCAGCGGGAAATACTTAGTGAATCATTCTATTTACTAAAACGACCTGTTTGTTATAATTTACAGTATTAAGAGCGATTACAATGTCTCTATCTTTTTAATTAACTGACCCAGTTGTCACTTGACCGGACTTGTGACTGTGGACATATCACTTGTTGGGTCCGTTCACCCACAAATGATAAATAATTAGTAGCTATGTGCACATCCCCCCACATACTGGCAGTAATTTCAGATTACATAGACTTAATCCCTGTAATTATAACCTTTGAAAATAAACATGCTTTTGTAAATAGATTTGGTAAAAAGAGAATGACTCACATTGCAGATTTAACAGAGCTTAGTTTACTGATTAGCCTTGATAACCTAGTTTAAATAATCAAGCACACAAACTAGGTTAGTAACTTAATACAGCATTTACGATAACTCACGAGATTGAAACCTTCACAACGAATGACAAAGTGCGATACTTAAACATCCATCGATTTAACGACGAGTGACAAAGCATAAACCCTAATGTGGGCAGCACTTAAACATCCATTGGATAGTTTAATCAATCGGACATTGAATCGTAGCAGCGATCGAGTTATTACCCTGAATTGTGGCAGCACTTCGTGATCAGTGTGTGTTTTTGTAGTGATTATACTATAACTCGGCGTACAATTCGAATTTGAACGTCGAAAGAACACCCAATTGCATGAAACAGGCCGTCCTATTTATACTTGAAAAATGCTCCCCTCGCGCCACGCGAAAGGTTTCCTTGCGCGCGTCGCGTGGTGCGAGAGACCCTATTCTACCCTAGGGTTGCTCCGTGTCCCAGTAGCTTGGCTGAGTTGGTTTCGTGTTATTTTTAATTTTTGACAGCAAACTGTGTGGATTTTACCGACTAGGGTTTACCCCCCCCCCCCTGAGTTTTAGGGGCCCTGATCCTGATTCCGATTGTTCTGAAAATTTTAGGGTTTGTTCAGAATTACTTGGGTTTCTCAATTAGGGTTTCCTATTGGACAATTTGATTAAATAAATATGACTTTTGATGAGAGTTGTTACATGAAGATCATGAGTGGACGTCTCGACATGACCCAGGGTCAGTTGACGACCTTGATTGACGAACGGATTGCGGAAGCTTTAGCAACCCAATCAGGGAGTCAACCCATGCACTCTCAAACACGCATGGGCACCTTCAGGGCGTTCCTGAAATGCAAACCTCCCACTTTCGACGGCACTGAAGGGACGATCGGCCTTCTACACTGGATCCAGAGAGTCGAATATGCATTCGAAGAGAGTGAAAGCCCTGCCAGCAAACGAGTAGAGTACGCTACCGGTATGTTGCAAGGGAAAGTGTATTCTTGGTGGAGCGCACAAGTTCAGATGCTCGGATTGGCAGACGCGAATGCCATCCTCTGGAGCGACTTCAAGGATTTGATTAAGGAAAAATTCTGCCACCTGGATGACATTCTGGAACTTGAAACAGAGTATTATGGTTTGAAGATGGAGGGATCAGAAATTGAGGCGTACACAAAGAGGTCCAACGACTTGGCTGCCTTATGTCCTAACATGTCACAACCCATATCTAGGCGAATCAAGCTATACCTCAGGGGCTTAGTCCCGGAAATCCAAGGGTCTGTAAGTGCGGCCAACCTTCCCACAATCCAGCAAGTCGTTCGTTTGGCACCCCAGCTCACCGATCAGGCGATGGAAGAGGGAAAGCTGCCCAAGCGTATTAACGCTACTACTACTGATGCTCCCAGTAACAACAAGCGCAAGTGGGATGGAAATTCGGGCGAGGGTTCCACTCCAGCTCAGTCTCAGTCCCAGCGGCGAAAGACAGATGAACACAAGAGCCCCAGTCAGCAGTTTTCTGGAAATCAAGGTCAGGGTGGATACAGGGGAAATCATCCTAAGTGCAATCGATGTAGTTTGCACCACAGCAGGCCGTGCAACAAGGGTCATTGTCAGAGATGTAACAAGTTTGGACAGAAAGCCAAAGATTGTCGAAGCTTACGTCCTGCGAAGCAGAATCGAAAACAGCGGCAACAAACTCCCCAAAACCAACAGCAACACCAGCAAGGTAATAAGGGATGCTTCCAGTGCGGTGCTGAGGGTCACTTCAAGAGGCACTGTCCTCAGCTGAATCAGAATCAGAACAACAACCAAGGAAATGAGAACAACAATGGAGGCAAAAACGGGAGTAACAATAACGGCAATGGCGCCCTAGGTCGCACCTTCGTGATTGGTCAGGCTGACGCAAGGAACGATCCCAACGTTGTGATGGGTAAGTTTCTTCTGGATAACTTCTTTGTTACTGTTTTATTCGATTCGGGTGCCGATACTAGTTATGTGTCCTTAAAAGTTAGTCAAATACTTAAGCGCACTCCAACACTTTTGAACGCCAAGCACACGGTAGAGCTAGCAAACGGTAAAAGTCTTGAAGCCACACACATAGTTAAAGGTTGTAACCTCGTCCTAGCTGGTCAGGCTTTTTCTATCGATCTCATCCCTATCACACTTGGTAGTTTCGACGTCGTTATTGGGATGGATTGGCTATCTCATCATCAAGCGGAGATTGTTCGCAAGGAGAAAGTCGTCCGCATTCCTCGTTCTGGTGAAGAACCTTTGGTAATTCAGGGCGATAAGAGTGGTGCTGTTGTAGGCATTATCTCTTTCCTTAAAGGCCCAGAAGTGTTTGCGTAAGGGCCACCCTGCCATTCTAGCGCTCGTTACTGACACATCAACGGAAGAGAAGAAAATTTAAGACATTCCTATTGTGCGTGATTTTCCCGAGGTATTCCCTGAGGAATTACCTGGTCTTCCGCCTCATCGCCAAGTTGAATTTCAAATCGAGCTAGCCCCTGGAGCAGCGCCCATAGCTCGAGCACCTTATCGTCTAGCTCCATCAGAACTTGAAGAATTGTCCATGCAATTACAAGAACTCTTGGAAAAGGGTTTCATACGTCCTAGCTCTTCGCCCTGGGGTGCTCCAGTCTTGTTTATAAAGAAGAAAGACGGTATCTTCAGAATGTGTATTGACTACCGTGAACTCAATAAGGTGACCGTAAAGAATCGTTGTCCTCTCCCGCGCATTGATGACTTATTCGACCAGTTGCAAGGGTCGAGCTATTACTCCAAGATTGATTTGAGATCGGGATACCATCAGCTGAGAGTCCGAGAGGAAGACGTCTCCAAAACAGCATTCAGAACTCGCTACGGCCATTACGAGTTTCTGGTCATGCCTTTCGGGTTGACGAATGCACCAGCAATTTTCATGGATCTCATGAACCGAGTATCCAAACCTTACCTGGATAAGCTCGTTATTGTGTTCATCGACGAGATCCTGATCTATTCTAAGAGTCAGGAGGAACACGAGCAACATCTACGACTTATGCTGGAACTTCTTCAAAAAGAGCAGTTGTATGCCAAGTTTTCAAAATGTGACATCCGGTTTCGCGAAGTCCACTTTCTAGGCCATGTGGTAAACAAGGATGGAATCCATGTGGATCCATCCAAGGTTGATTCGATCAGGAACTGGCCTGCACCCCATACACCAACAGAAATCTGCCAATTCTTGGGTTTGGCAGGATACTCAAGGATTGCGCAACCTCTCACTTCACTGACTCAGAAGGGTGTCACATATCGTTGGGGTGATGCACAGGAGTCAGCATTTCAGCACTTGAAAGATAAACTTTGTAGCGCGCCTATTCTCTCATTGCCTGAAGGCACATATGATTTTGTGGTTTATTGCGACGCATCCATACAAGGACTGGGTTGCGTATTGATGCAACGTGACAAGGTCATTGCCTACGCATCGCGTTAACTTAAGGTTCACGAAAGGAACTACACTACTCACGATCTGGAGCTGGGAGCAGTTGTTTTCACGCTTAAGATATGGAGACATTACCTGTACGGTACCAAGTGCACCATTTACACCAATCACAGGAGTCTCGAACATATCTTCAAGCAAAAGGAGTTAAACATGTGACAACGCCGATGGGTCGAGCTCTTAAATGATTACGAATGCGCGATCAAGTACCATCCAGGCAAGGCCAATGTTGTGGCCGACGCCCTCAGTCGAAAGGATACTATACCTAAGCGTGTACGTGCGTTACAGCTTACCATCCAATCTAGTCTTCCTGCTCAGATTCGCGATGCTCAGGTTGAAGCTTTGAAAGCAGAGAACATCAGAGCTGAATCCTTACGAGGATCGAGGCAACACCTAGAACAAAAGGAAGACGGTCCCTACTATGTTAACGGACACATCTGGGTTCCACTGTATGGAGACCTACGCGAGCTTGTGATGGATGAAGCACACAAGTCTCATTATTCGGTACATCCTGGTTCGGATAAAATGTACCACGACCTCAAGACTACGTATTGGTGGCCTGGCATGAAAGCCCACATAGCAACCTACGTCAGTAAGTGCTTGACTTGTGCGAGAGTCAAGACCGAATATCAGAAACCATCAGGCCTACTTCAACAACCAGAGATACCTAAATGGAAATGGGAGCAAATTTCCATGGATTTCGTTACTGGCCTGCCTAGATCTCAACGCGGAAATGACACTATTTGGGTAATAGTGGATCGATTGACCAAGTCTGCACATTTTCTGAGAAACGGATAAGTTTTCTACTCTTGCAGACATTTACCTAAAGGAAGTAGTATCAAGGCACGGAGTGCCAACCTCCATCATTTCTGATCGTGACGCGCGTTTTACTTCTGAACTGTGGCAAGCCATGCACAAGTCCTTTGGCTCACGTCTAGATATGAGCACCGCCTATCACCCACAGACAGATGGGCAATCGGAACGCACCATCCAAACCCTTGAAGACATGCTTGGGGCATGTGTAAACGATTTTGGTAATGGCTGGGAAAAGCACCTCCCGCTAGTGGAGTTTTCGTATAACAACAGCTACCACACCAGCATCCAGGCTGCTCCGTTCGAGGCATTGTACGGACGCAAATGCCGATCACCTTTCTGTTGGGCAGAAGTTGGTGACAGTCAAATCACTGGCCCAGAATTGGTAGTTGATACAACCGAGAGAATTGCTCAGATACGACAGCGAATGGCGGCAGCGCGTGACCGGCAGAAAAGCTATGCTGATAAGGGAAGAAAGCCACTCGAGTTCCAGGTTGGGGATCGAGTGCTACTTAAGTCTCGCCTTGGAAGGGCGTAGTTCGTTTTGGCAAACCAGGCAAACTCAACCCGCGATATGTTGGACCTTTTGAAATCATTGAGAAAATTGGCAAAGTCGCTTACAGGCTGAACCTACCTGAAGAACTCAGCGGATTTCACAACGTATTCCACGTGTCAAATCTGAAGAAGTGCCTGTCAGATGAGACCCTCATAGTTCCTCTCAAGGAACTCACAATCGACGACCAGCTGCGATTTGTCGAGGAACCAGTAGAGATCACCGATCGAGATGTTAAGATTCTCAAGCGTACTAGGATACCTCTAGTCCGAGTTCGTTGGGATTCCCGTCGTGGCCCAGAGTATACCTGGGAACGAGAAGACCAAATGAAACTCAAGTACCCCCCAGCTGTTTAAGAAAATCGCAACCACTACTGAGGCTAAAGCTACTGCAGAATTTCGGGACGAAATTCCAAATCAACAGGGGGATGATGTGACACCCCAGGAAAATCAGGAAAAACAACGCAACTTAACTAGCTTCCTCAGTAACCATGCGCTAAATTTCGGAACGAAATTATCTTAACAAGGGGAGAATGTGACAACCCTCAATTTACATGTATTCCGTACAATTTATTAGTGATAATTAAAGTGCTTGATGACTGTGCTGAATCATTTAACTGCTCTCTGAGTACTGTGTTATACGTACATGTGCGTGTTAGCATACTAGTAGTATACAGAAAAATTACTAAACAGTCTGGTATACTTTCCTGAGTGGTAGGAATTAATCGTGTTACGAAAATATATATATAAAACGCCTTACGGAATAATTAAACACTTTAACGGAACAGTATCCGACCGAACAACCGGACATTACCCGGGACACCAAATATTTGTCAAACACATTGTGTTATTATTTCTTGGCTAGTTATGGTCCCCGTACACCATAACACCCACTAAATATCAAGTAACTAATATATGCAAGTGCATACTTGGAATTTAACAAATAATTACCAACCTAGTTACAAAATATTACAATTTACCCCCCCCCCCCATATATGAAATCGGTCACAAGGGGGCCCCACCCCATATCTCACTAGATTCATTTCAAGATTTTATGAGATATGTTCCTTGATATGTTTGCCAAGATATTATAGGGAATCTCTATATGATTGGTGGCATAAGATTATGTGATCATTGCATATCTTCCACTCTCTCTCTCTTCATATCTTCACTCAACCTTCCCAAGATCACTCATCTCCCTCAAAACTCTCTCTCTCTCTCCCTCTTGGCGGCCCAAAATCGCCACCACCACCATCATATCAACACTCACTCATTTAATCCATCATCAAGTTCCATTCAAAGCTTGAAGTTCATCCATGGAGGTTGCAAGTTGAAGGACTTTCTAAGGAGCCTTGTTCTAGTCTTTTTCATCATCTTCTCTCTACATTTTCATCACTAGAATCATCCCTAGCTTTAAGCTAGTAGTAAGTTCCTTATGTCACCTTTGTTCATCTTGTTTCATGATTAAAAGATGTAATATGGTAAATCTACAAGAACACTAAAAAGGGTTCAAACAAGAAGATGTAACATGATGTATTTATGTTAGTATGATGTTATCATGAGATGTTACTGATTTCTTGCTGATTACTTGTTAATATCGATTACTAGAAATGTTGTTGATCATTATGCATGTTAACAAAACCAATAGAACTCGCTTTAGAATGTAAAAGCTGAAAAACAGAAAGCTGTTTGGTGATTACAGCCAACTTCAGTTGGCTGTAACCGAACCTTAATTAAACGAAAAATGTGTTTTCTGAACTCTAGATTTATGTACTATGAAATACGGTTCTAATGGCATTGGAATCATAATTTTTGGACTTCGTTTACTATTTTTAAAGGGGCATTTTGTAACAGCAGCTCAAGCTGCATTTTTGCTGCTGAAAATAGGTGTTATTTTTTTAGTCATAACTGGAAATCTATGATGAATTAGATCATGAAATTTGTACAATAGATGAAAACTAATGTATCTGTAATTACCCCACTGGAATTTCGTAAATTGGACTTACAATGAATTTTTAATGAATTGTTCCGTGGACTGTGGTCAGAAAAAGAGAAATCTGAGTTCAGTCCGGAAAATGAATTTTTATAAAATATTGGTCATGAATTGGATCCCGGAATTTTTACACAATAAAATTTGGATCGTTTAAGACCTTCTGTAAAAATTTGGAAATTTTAAAACAAGTTAACTATTTTATTAAAATCCCCGAAAACAGCACAGTTTTGAATATAAAAGCTGAAACGACATAAGTAGTGATTTGCGTGTCTAAATGTCGGGTAGGTTATCCGAGAATGATATAACATGTTATGTGTCAATAAAAGTGTTATGTGCAATGTTGTATGTTTGTCTATGAGTGGGGAATAGATGGGAAGGTTATATGGGCATGAACCGTTAAAGTGATGCATGTTAAGTGATAGATACGTGTAGAAACTTTGTGCTCTATTTGAAAACCACTAAATGACTAACTGGTAAATCATACTAGGACGTGATTGACCGACCTTGACTGTTAGCTATATTTGAGAGTCAAACCGAGCAACCGAGGTGAGTTCACACTCCTAAGGCATGGGATTCCCGGTGGGTTGGGAATGGGATTGAATAACTACTCGTACTATCATTACTATTAAACTACTTTTCACCGTCCTCGGATTGAAGGGCACGTACGTAAAACCTACGTACACTCACACTCGCTACGGTCCTTGGATCAAGAAGGGCATGTACAAACACGACTAGTCGACACATGGGAAGCCCCCACTAATCTTCGCACACATGTTTGGGAAACCGCGATACGGCCACTAATCATCGCACACATGTTTTGGAAACCGCGATCCGGCCATTAATCATCGCAAACATGTTTGGGAAACCGCGATACAGATTAATAAGATACTTGGTTTACGAAATAAACAAATGATTTACAAACACTATAACTAAACAACCAACTGTGAACTCGCTCAACTTTGTTGTTGATTCGTTGTTACATGCCTTGCAGGTCGTTAGGTATCTATGGAGCTTGCATCGGAGTGGGAAGAGTCGTTGTGGGACATGGACAACTGTGTACCATGCTAAACATTTGAAACGTTTAAACTTATGATTTGGTTTTAAACTTTATGCTTCCGCTTCTAACTTAAACTATGTTTGTTTAGACACCAATTGTATTGTGTTGGATCTTACAAACTACTTACATGCTTGTTCAATATGATTGGTGGCTTGATCCTGGTCATGTCACGCCTCCAAGCGGTGATACCCCGCATGGTGGATTTTGGGGGTGTGAGACTTATAACAGAGGGTTCAAAACCTTACAATAGAGCGTTCAAAACCTTACAATATAGGGTTCAAAACCTATCAATCATCCTAGAACAGATGATTAGTTTTCAAAGCGGTTTTGAAATTTATGTTCTTGTTGTGGTCGTCGCCTAAGGATAGGTGACGGTATTGTTTTATGACTAAACGCAAGTAAACTCGTGTTAGGGTCCTAGGAAGGTTATAGACTAGGTCAAAGCATTACTAATAACCTAATTCCCTATAACCATTGGCTCTGATACCAACTTTTCTGTCACACCCCGACCACGTGGAACAACCAAACGTGGCGGAAACGTCGGGGAGTGTTGTAACAGAATTAATTGTTTCAAATCCATGGCAATTGAAGTTTCGTTTTATTAATCAAACATGAAAGTTTACATTGTTTTAAACAAGAACCAAAGAGTACATAACATAAATTAACTAGTTCTTGTCTCGTTTTAAGTCACTAAGGCACAGGTCCGCCTAAGTATGTCTTGATAAGTCCTATGCATCAACTCCTGAAAACACATGTGAAAATAGGTACGTCAGCATAAAAATGCCTGTGAGATACATAGGTTTTGTGAAAATAGAATTCATGACTTATGTTTGAGAAAATGTTTAGCCATAAACCTTGTAATTTGCTTTGTCTTGTAAATCATTTGAAAAACGATAAGATCAGATGATATGTATAAATAAGAGAATAATGTATGGCTAAATGAATAACCATGTAAAATGAGTTTGTATAAGATAAGTTGTTTGTAAATCAATGTCTTGTGAAAAGTATGTTATTTGTATAAAATGTTATATGTCTCAAATTGAAATGATTCAAATAACGCTACAATATGTGATATCATACAAACACTTATATATAGGAAGTACCAGCGGCGTATCCACCGTACTTGTATCATATTACATACGCCTCGTTACTTAAATCACTTACTCAAACCAAACCATCAAGATGAAATGTTTAACAATTGTATAAATGTTTATGTATAGTCAAATGTCTATTGTCAAATGTAAATCATGTCAACAGATATAACTGGTTCACACGGTTCAATAGTTACAAACGGTTCATATAATCAAAGGGTTACAACGGTTCACATAGTCAAATGGTTACAACGGTTCAAAATGTAGTATAATGTGTTCATATGCTGGATGAGCATATGCAACAGAAATGCAATGTAAAACAATGTACTAAGTATGCATGTAATGGACATACATAGCATAAGTGTATTGTAAAGTGATGTACTAAGTATGCACACAATGGGCATACATAGCATAAAATGTATTGAAATCATGTACTATAAATGTACTAATAAACATAGCAAGTATATGATGTGAAAACAGGAAAGCATGAAAGTAACAAGTAGGCACATGTGTTTCACCCCAAAACAGTTTGGAAAACAGTAAAAGAGGGGTCTATGTACTCACTTGAGATTGCTTAGTAGTCCTTGAGTAACAACCAAACAATGCTAGAGATCACGGAAATCAAACGGTACCTAATATAGGTAACTATGTTAATATACCGGACCTATACCAGAAGATCGGATAGAATGAGGGCTTGTAAACCAAATGAGTATGAGAACTCATGTAATATGCTTTAACAAAGCCTACATACTAAAATGAAACCTAACCTAAGTGCTTACGACCCGTTTAGGTAGCTTATGCTACTTTAACGCGTCGTTCGTGTGAAACGCGTTCGGAACGCCTAACTAGCCCTATGATAAGTAAAATATGCCTTAACATGTCTAATATTGTTACCAAATCAGTTTAGATACCAAAAGTTATGTTATATATGCTTAATATGAATTTTGGCGTAAAAAGGGCATTTTGGTCATTTACCTAAGGCATATAAACTACCTATCATACAACTAACTAAACGCCGTGACCATAAGGTATAACCTCAGAAGGTTATTCCCTATATACTATGGTCACCTAATGTGTTTGGTCAGATCCTAATGATCGACCAAACGGGTCGGGTTCGAAAGTATAAGCGATTGTTTAGATCGCATACCTTACGACCCTATATAAGCACTAAACTAAAAATGACGAGCTAAGCATGTTAAAACATGCTTAACTAAGTTTAGAAAACAGATTTGGTATCAAAACAAACGGTTTTGATACCTAAGAGTAGTTTGGTTACAAAACACGCAAGAATGCGCATTTTGGCCGAAACTACGGCTCGTCACTGAGCCTAAATAACGTGGTAATCAGTAGGTATAGTCACTAGGGACTATAACCATCGTGATTACGCTCACGTTATGAAGTTCAAATGAACTTCGCATTGACCATAAACTGGTCAATGCAGAAAGTCAAACAAAGTTTGACTTTAACGCTAAAAGAATAAAAGAACGAAGGAACACTTACAAAGGGTCCAAGAATGAAATGCTACAAAAGGGCAATCTTGTTTGTGAAATTTTTTATGTGTGGGGACTCGACTTTATGGGACCTTTCCCACCATCAAAAGGAAACAAATACATACTTGTGGCGGTAGATTACTTGTCTAAATGGGCCGAGGCCGAGGCACTTCCAACAAACAATGGAAGAGTCGTGGTAAGATTTCTGAAAAGATTATTCTCTCATTTTGGAACACCAAAAGCATTAATAAGTGATAGAGGTACCCATTTTTGTAATCATCAACTTGAAAAAAATTTAACAAGGTATGGGGTCTATCACCAGGTCTCAACGGCATATCACCCTCAAACAAACGGACAAACCGAAGTGACTAATAGAGGCTTAAAAAGAGTACTCGAAAAA
This sequence comes from Helianthus tuberosus, assembly GCA_030545235.1. Lineage (NCBI taxonomy): Eukaryota > Viridiplantae > Streptophyta > Magnoliopsida > Asterales > Asteraceae > Helianthus > Helianthus tuberosus. The sequence continues at coordinate 117,110,936 of CM060424.1, forward strand.
ACCGTAGGGTTAAATAAAAAGGAATGGGCCGATAAATTAGACGATGCTTTATGGGCTTTTCGAACAGCGTACAAAACAACAATAGGTACAACCCCATATAAGCTTGTCTATGGAAAAAGTTGTCATCTGCCAGTAGAAATAGCACACAAGGCCTACTGGGCAAATAAAAATGTAAACTTGGACTTAGAAATTGCCGGTAAAAATCGATTTTGCCAATTAAATGAATTAGACGAATTAAGGAATTATGCATACTCTAACTCCGAAATTTATAAGGAAAGAATGAAAAATTTGCATGATAAACACATTAAACCTAATAAATTTCGAGTAGGAGATCAAGTTCTATTGTTTAATTCACGACTTCGATTATTTCCTGGTAAATTAAAGTCTAGGTGGTCAGGACCTTTTTCCATCACCCATATTTTCCCACAAGGTGCAGTCGAAATTAAATCTCAGAATGGGATTCCATTCAAAGTCAATGGCCAACGGCTAAATCCTTATCAAGGATTCATTGAGGATGAAGAGGAAAAAATCTCGGTTCAAACGGTCGAAGAATGAAACAAAAGTTCAAGCATCAACATCATACCTTTTAAGTTATGAACATCAGGAAAATATCTAAATCGGTAAGATTTCTAAAACCAAGTTTCGGGAAACAGGGCACTCACACGAGCACTTAAAAAAATAAATAAATAATAAGTAAATAATATTTTTAAAATTGCCCGCCCACGAGGCCGTGTCCACGCAACTTTCAGGATAAAAACCCCTTTTTCATTCAGTTTCCTCATTCCACACGCCCCGTTTCCCCCAAAAAATCTCTGGTTCCAGCAAAAATTTCTGCAGATTTCTACGTTCCCCCGACTTCTAACAACGTTAAGGTATGATTCTATCCCCATAATTAGTTAGTTTAAGTACTTGCATGTAGTTTAACATCAAGATTTGGGGAAAATCTAGGGTTCTTCAACTTGAACCGGATCAAACCTCAAATTTTTGCTTAGATCTATTAGTATTAGTATAGATACATGTTATAGTAAGTAAATCAACTTGTATTGTTTGTAGATTTGCCAGATTTCTCACAAAAACCCCAAACCCTTGTTTTTGAACCGAAAAAGATGAAATTGAATGGGTAAACGGTTTGTTTTGGGGAAAACGGCACTTGAGGTTTCATTTTCGGGGAAAACCTCCCCTACTGGACCAAAAATTTTCAAGTTTTCGGGACCGGGTTGAAAATGGGAATTTTGGGAAACAGAAGCCTGGACACGGGGTCGTGCTCAGCGAGCACGGGGTCGTGTCCATGTAACGCCCCGAAATTTATAAATTTAAAATCAGGATAATAAAGTGTTAAATAAACAAGAACAAACTAACTAGGAATTTATAACCCAGTTAGTTAAGAGTCTTGAAGTGACTATTATTAAGTGTCACACCCCGACCGCGTAAAACAACAAATCGCGGCGGAAACATCGGGGCGTGTTGCAACAGAATTAATTGTCTCATAACCATGGCATACAAAGTTTTATTTATTTATTAAACAAGGGTGTTACATTGTCTTGAACAGTAAACAAAAGAGTTTATAACATAATTAAACATAGTCTATCTTCTTTTAAAGTCTCTAAGGCACAGGTCCGCCCTAGTATCATGATCAACATCCTACGGAAAAGCTCCTGAAAACACATGTGAAAATAGGTACGTCAGCATAAAAATGCCTGTGAGATACATAGGTTTGTAAAAAATAGGATTCATGACTTATGTTTAAGAAAAATGTTTAGTCATGAACCTTGTAATTTGCTTTGTCTTGTAAATCATTTGAAAACAATAAGATCAGATGATATGTATAAGTAAATGTCAGGTTAAATAAATGACCATGTAAAAATGTGTTTGTATAAGATAAGTTGTTTTGTAAATCAATGTCTTGTGAAAAGTATGTTATTTGTATAAAATGTTCCATGTCTCAATATTGAAATGATTCAAATAACGTTACGACATGTAATACCATACAAACACTTATATATAGGAAGTGCCAGCGGCGTATCCACCATGCTTGTATCATATTACACATGCATCGTTACTTAATCACTTAATCAAACCAAACCAACCAATGTAAAAAGTCTATGTTTAAACCAATTGTCAAATGTATTGAATAATATGTCAAAGTGTTTATGTCAAGATGTAAATCATGTAGTGTGAAACAATTGTCAAACATATTATATGTCAAATGTAAATCATGTCAAAAGTCTATGTCAAATATCCATGTCAAATGTCTATGTCAAATATCCATGTCAAATGTCTATGTCAAATATCCATGTCAAATGTCTATGTGAAAAATGTCTATGTCAAAATGTCATGTATGGCAAGTGAAATGTCTCAACTAAACCATATGCACAAAAACAAAATATTGAAGTAAAACATGGTTTAAATCAATCTTATGTCTTTGTGGAAAAATGCATGCAAATATTTAATATGAACATTTATGCGGTATTGTGAAAATGCATACATCCAAGCCTTGCGACTGTGGTGATAAACCCTTTAAACAAATTAAAGGTCTATCTGTCTTATATCATCGAATTCGGTCATTCCTTTCATCCCCTTTCCCTGGGACGTCCGGAACGGGAGTTGTCAATTCCTATGGTACCACTACCTACTAACGAACGGCGTAGCTAATGTTAATGAATGTATTGTCCCATGTAAACAAACCAAATGTCATACCAAAGTTGTAAGCATGTGAAAACAATGCACTAAGTATGAAATCAAATGAACATACATAGCGTGAAATGTCATGTAAAATGATGTACTAAGTAATGCACAAAATGGGCACACCTAGCATGAAATGTCATGTAAAACAATGTACTAAGTAATGCACAAAATTGGGCACACCTAGCATGAAATGTCATAAAATCATGTACTATAATGTACTAACGAACATAGCAGTATATGATGTGAAAACAGGAAAGCATGAAAGTAACAAGTAGGCACATGTGTTTCACCCCAAAACAGTTTGGAAAACAGTAAAAGAGGGGTCTATGTACTCACTTGAGATTGCTCAGATGTCTAAAGATAATCACCAAGTAATGCTAGAGATCTCGGAATCAAACGGCACCTAATATAGGTAACTATGTTAATAACCGGACCTTAATCGGATGATTGGATAGAATGAGGTTTCGTAAACCAAATGAGTGTAGAGACTCGTGTCATTTGGTTTAACAAAGCCTACATACTAAATGAAACCTAACATAATTGTTTACGACCCATTACGACCCGTTTAGGAAGCTTATGCTACTTTAACGTGTCGTGCGCGTGAAACGCGTTCGGACCGCCTAACTAGTCCTATGACAAGTGTTATATGCCTAAACATGTTACATAATTAGTTATGTGACAAAGGTTTAGGTTACATATGCTTAATTACCAATTATACATGAAAAGGGTATTCTGGTAATTTACCTAAGGCATATAAACTACCTATCATACAACTACTTAAACGTCGTGACCATAAGGTATAACCTCGGAAGGTTATTCCCTACACTATGGTCACCTAATGTATTTGGTCGGATCCTAATGATCGACCAAACTGGGTCGGGTTCGTAGGTATAAGCAATTGATCAGATCGCTTACCCTACGACCCTAGACAACGTGGTAATCAGTAGGCATAGTCCCAAGGGACTATGACCATCGTGATCACAATCACGTTGCGAAGTTCAATCGAACTTCGCATTGACCATTACTGGTCAACGCTGAAAGTCAAACAAAGTTTGACTTTCTGACTCGAAAAGCAGTAAAAATAAGGAAAAGAACGAAAGAATACTTACGAAGGGTCCCCGAATGCTAATCGTGATCACAATAACTCAGGTATGGAACAATGGTTCCAACTTAGAGTCAAATAGATCAGATTCTTGTAAGTAATGAGGTTGGATAGCATGGGTATTTATAGTATTCGGGTAACCGTTAGGATCGTTTCTTGAATAACGTGATCGAATCTCGTGCGTACACTTGTCACAATGTTGTGGTACTGATTTTTGGCCACCATAGGAGTTTAACAAGTGTCATTTGACCTTTGGAAGGGGTAAAAACGATTATATCAGCTGAAACTTGACCTTTGGGTGATCTGAAGGGCTAAAGCGGCCCGCTTCAGGATCAGCCAAACACAATGCGGGCCGCCTGAAGCTTCTGATCTGCATATATGTTTCAGAAATGACAGTTTCAGCCCCTGCATGTGTTTAAGGCCATTCCCGACACTTCTAAGGCCCGTAAAGCCAACTTTAAGGCCCTAAAATGTTTCCTAAACATTGTGGACATGAAACATGTTCAAAAATATGTCTGATGTCAGTTCGTTTAGTCGTACGAACGCGATGTTTGCTTAATTACGACGGAATGCGCACAAGCGCGAAAAATGATCCAAATGACGCGACGAATGGATTTTTCTTATGGCGAACACTAAAATATAATATAGTCATGCTTACATAAATTTTTGGATGTCCGGATGTATTCAGAACGTAAGTTATGCGCGAAAATGCAAACTTGTGCACTTTTTGACACTTTTAGTCCCTGAATGACCCAAAAGTTTATTTTAGCACACCAAACCTCTCAAAGCCTATTTCTAAGCTATGTAAAGGATATTTAAGGTGTGTTTAACTTATGGTTATGTTCCGGAATGTTCGTTACAGTTCAGATTGGCATACTTTCACAGTTTGTCAATTTTAGACCCTGTAAGCGAATTAACTTGTTTTTGCCATACCAAAGCCTTCAAAAACTTATTTCTAAGTTATGTAAGGGTTATTTAAGGTATGTTGAGTATATGTTGATGTTCCGGAGTATTTGTCGCGTTAAACTGAGTACGTTTTCGCACCAGTTTGCGTATAACTCTCCAGAATTTGATATAGAGTTTGGAATTGGATAAAAGTCAAAACATGAAAAATGTAAAACATAACAAAACAAACATTGGGATCAAATAACATTGTTTTATTGATAACAGAACTGTTCATAGTGATTACAAGCACAGTTGTTACAGTCTCCCCTACTTGTGGAAATTTCGTCCCGAAATTTATTTAGAGGAAACTCGTGGAAAAAGATGCGGATATTTCGCTTTCATTTGATCTTCACGTTCCCAAGTAAACTCGGGTCCACGTTTAGCTTCCCAGCGAACTTTGACCAAAGGAATGCGCTTGCGTTTAAGCCACTTGACTTCACGTTCCATGATTTCCACTGGTTTCTCAACAAATTTCAGTGTTGTGCCAACACGAATTTCGTCAAGCGGTATGGAGAAATTCTCATCAGCTGTACACTTCTTGAGATTGGACACGTGAAAAGTTGGATGAACATTTCCCAGTTCAGGAGGTAACTCAAGTCTGTAGGCTACCTTTCCAATTCTTTCGACGATCTTGAATGGTCCAACGTACCTAGGTGCAAGTTTTCCTTTCTTTCCAAATCTGATCACACCTTTCCAAGGTGAGACCTTAAGTAATACTCGATCACCGACTTGAAATTCCAAGGCTTTGCGTTTTGGATCCGCGTAAATCTTCTGACGGCTCTGAGCTGCCTGAAGGTTATCACGAACTTTCTTGACCTTGTCAGTTGTCTCTAAAATGAGGGCAGGTCCAGTAAGTTGAGCCTCGCCAATCTCATTCCAGCAGACTGGTGAACGACATTTTCGACCATAGAGAGCCTCAAAAGGAGCCATTTTGATGCTGGTGTGATAACTGTTGTTGTAGGAGAATTCAATCAATTTAAGATGTGAATCCCAGCTACCACCAAAATTGATCACACAAGCTCTTAGCATATCCTCCAGAGTCTGGATTGTTCTCTCAGATTGACCATCCGTTTGCGGATGATAAGCTGTGCTCAGATTAAGTTGGGTCCCCATAGCAGATTGCATGGTTCTCCAAAAGTGAGAAGTGAAACGAGCATCTCTGTCAGAAATGATGTTCAACGGAACACCATGTCGAGCTACAATTTCATCCACATAGATTTGTGCAAGTCTGTCAGCAGGAAAATCCTCACGGATTGGCAAGAAATGTGCTGACTTTGTAAGACGATCAACGACTACCCAGATGGCATCATGACCCTTCTTTGTGCGTGGAAGTTTGGTAACAAGATCCATAGTAATGTTCTCCCATTTCCAAACTGGGATCTCTGGTTGCACCAATAAACCAGAAGGACATTGATGTTCAGCCTTAACCTTAAGGCAAGTAAGGCATTTTGACACGTATAAGGCAATGTCTTTCTTCATACCAGGCCACCAATAGCGAATACGAAGATCCTTATACATTTTATCTGAGCCCGGATGAATAGAATAACGAGACTTATGGGCTTCATCCATAAGCAAGGTACGAAGATCATCCTGGCTTGGGACCCACAAACGGTCCGTGAAGTAATATGATCCATTGTCCTTCAGTTCCAGAGCAGGTGTTATGTGATAAGGAAATTCCTTATCCATCAAACCTTGTGAAACACAAGATTGTTGAGCTTGAGAAATGCGTGCTTGGATGTCGGATCGAGCTTGAATAACAGATTGAACACGTACACAATGAAGCTTAGTACGTTCCTTACGACTTAATGCATCAGCTACGACATTCGCCTTACCAGGATGGTAGCGAATTTCGCAGTCATAGTCGTTTAAAAGCTCAACCCAACGTCGCTGTCTCATGTTGAGTTCTTTCTGGTTGAAGATATGCTGAAGACTTTTGTGGTCAGTGAAAACCACACATTTTGTACCGTACAAATAATGTCTCCAGATCTTGAGAGCAAAGACAACTGCACCCAACTCAAGATCTTGAGTGGTGTAGTTCTTCTCATGTATCTTCAATTGTCTTGATGCATAGGCTATGACTTTGTTCCTTTGCATCAGAACACAGCCAAGACCCAATTTAGATGCATCACAATACACGACAAAATCATCATCACCCTCAGGCAATGATAGAACAGGCGCATCGCAAAGCTTCTGCTTCAGGTGTTGAAAAGCTTCCTCTTGTTTGAATCCCCAATAAAAGGGCATTTTCTTCTGAGTTAGAGCAGTTAGAGGAACTGCAATCTTCGAGAAGTTTTCTATGAAGCGGCAATAATAACCCGCTAGACCAAGAAAAGAACGAACTTCAGTAGGAGTAGTAGGCGTATCCCAATCCTTAATCGCACTGATTTTGGAGGGATCTACATGAATACCTCGTTCGTTGATAATGTGTCCCAAAAATTGAACTTCTTTAAGCCAAAATTCGCACTTGGAGAATTTGGCGAAAAGTTGCTCTTTCATCAGGAGTTCCAGAGTAAGACGAAGATGCTGCTCGTGATCAGCTCGCGTCTTAGAGTAAATCAAGATGTCATCAATAAAAACAATGACGAACTGATCCAAATAAGGTTTGCAGACCCTATTCATTAAGTCCATGAAAACAGCCGGAGCATTAGTCAAACCGAATGGCATGACTGTGAACTCGTAATGTCCATAACGAGTACGGAATGCTGTCTTCGGAATGTCTTCTTCATGCACCCGAAGTTGATGATACCCGGAACGCAGATCGATCTTCGAAAAATAAGAAGCGCCTTGTAACTGATCAAAGAGATCATCTATGCGAGGTAGGGGATATCGATTCTTGATGGTAAGCTTGTTAAGCTCATGATAATCGATACACATTCTAAAGGATCCATCCTTCTTCTTGACAAAGAGAACGGGAGCACCCCAAGGTGAAAAACTGGGACGGATAAAGCCTTTGTCAGAGAGCTCCTGAAGTTGTTTAGACAACTCTTGCATCTCAGATGGTGCAAGACGATATGGAGCTCTGGCAATGGGATTTGCACCAGGTACGAGATCAATGCGGAACTCGACTTGGCGTGCTGGAGGTAGACCAGGTAAATCTTCAGGGAACACTTCAGAATAATCCCGAACGACAGGAATATCTGAAATAGACTTACCCTTGCCTTTATCTTCTGTAACATGTGCTAAGAAAGCCACATAGTTCTTCCGTAAATACTTCCGAGCTTTAAAACAAGACATGAGTTTGAGACCACCGATAGGCTTCTCACCTTGAACCTGCAGAATCTCGCCTGACGAAAGCGGCACACGAACAATCTTCTCAGAACAAACTATCTCTGCGTGATGCTTGGATAACCAATCCATTCCCACAATAACGTCGAAGCTTCCGAGTTGCATAGGCGTGAGATCGATAGGGAAAAGATGATCATTCAGGTTCAACTGGCAGTTGCGTAGAACAGAATCAAGAATAATGGGTTCACCACTAGCAACTTCTACTGTCAAAGGTTTTCCTAGTTTCGTTCTAGACACTCGAAGCATAGGCTCAAAAGACAAAGACACGAAACTCTTATCGGCACCGGAATCGAAAAGAATAGATGCAGGTTGATTATTAATAAAGAACGTACCGTTCACCACATTATCGTCAGCCTGTGCCTCTTGGGCATTCATGTTAAAAACTCGGCCTCGAGCCGGAGCCTGATTCTGGTTCTGGTTCGCCAGTCTTGGGCACCGATTTCTATAGTGGGTCAGATCCCCACAATTGTAACAAGCACCTGGTGGGTATTGTGGTCGTGCAGCTTGACCCTGTTGCGGAGCAGGAGGCTGAGCAACTTGTTGAGCCGGGTTCTGAACCGCGGGATTCTGAGCAGACCGACAAACGTTGGCAAGATGGCCTGACTTCCCACAGTTAGTACAGAAACGGCATGGAAGTTGCGGCTGGTGGTGACTATTGCATCTATTGCACAAAGGTGCATTCCCTGAATAGGGTTTCTTTGCTGGAGGCTGTGCGGGTTGGTTGGGAGCTTCCTGGTTAGCTTGGGCAGTGACAGCATAGTTTTGGGAAGCCTTACGCTTCTTTGCCCTCTTTGAAGAACCAGAGTTCTTTCCACTCCCGTTTTGACCTTTCTTGCTATCCATCTTGTCAGCCGATTGTTCCTTGCCCTTGTCACCCTTCCGGTGTAACTTGTTCTTCCGGATCTGCGACCCAGTCAATGTCGCAGATAACTCGATCGCCTGACGAAGTGTGGCAGGGTTACTACCAGTAAGAATGTCTTGTACCGAGTCAGGTAGGCCATCGATGTATCTCTCGATAGCCTTGTCGAGTGGGGTGACCATTGTTGGGCAAAGCAGACTCAACTCTTCAAACCGATCAGTATATGCCCTGTGCTCACCAATATCTTGCTTCAAATCATCAAATTCTTTTTCCAAAGCTCGCTGCTCATGACGAGGACAGAATTCCCTCATCATAAGGGCTCTAAGTTCAGCCCAGGTCTGTGCGAGAGCAACTTCTGCACCCCTGTCTCTCATAACCCCGTTCCACCATGTCAAAGCCCTCTTCTGAAATACGCTCGAAGCAAACTCGACTTTGCGATTATCCGGACACTGCACATGGCGAAAAGTATTCTCACTGCTCACGAACCACTGAAGAAGCCCAGTCGCTCCCTCAGAACCACTAAACTTGAGTGGTTTAGCCAAATTAAAATCCTTGTATTTGCACGGACCATTGTTGTTGTTGTTGGCTTGTTGCCATTGAGCAAAGAGATTTGGGAATTGAGCAGCCATCTGCTGCGCAATAATTTCTGCCAGTTCGGCAGTAGCTATCTGGTTCTCGCGTCGAGGAGGCATTCTAAAAGAGGAAAACATGAAAAGAAACGAGTGAGATGATTGGATGAAAAGAATGAGATGAAACAAAAATCAACAAGAGCAAAGATGGTGGTCATTCGTCCGTATCACAAAGCAAACAAACGACACACAGTGACTAATCAAAGTAAATGGGTCAAAATAATGTATTAGCGAAGACATGCTCGCCTATAAGTGAACACTCACTCCAAGAATTCCCAGGTAGGCACAACTGGTCTCGCGTCTGGTTGAGATGTATACAAAGTGCTTGCCTAGACAGAAAACCCAGAATACAGGCATTCACCCTTCCAGTTTGCACATGTTCACATTATTTAAAACCCAAAACGTTTGACGGGATTTTGAAAATTTGAAGGCACAAGGCCAAAAACTAATACTGAAAAGGGTTCAAAACCATATAACAGAGGGTTCAAAACCTTACAATTGAGGGTTCAAAACCTTGTAAAAATTTATTCAAAAAGAGATGATTGTTTTTCAAAAATCGTTTCGGAAAAATTTTGGTTCCTTGTTTTGTTAATCACCTAAGGATAGGTGATGTACATGTTTTTAAGATCTAAACACAAGATAACTTGTGTTAGGTTCCTAGAAAAGTTATAGTCTAGGTCAAAGCATTACTAATAACCTAATTCCCTATAACCATTGGCTCTGATACCAACTCTTCTGTCACACCCCGACCGCGTAAAACAACAAATCGCGGCGGAAACATCGGGGCGTGTTGCAACAGAATTAATTGTCTCATAACCATGGCATACAAAGTTTTATTTATTTATTAAACAAGGGTGTTACATTGTCTTGAACAGTAAACAAAAGAGTTTATAACATAATTAAACATAGTCTATCTTCTTTTAAAGTCTCTAAGGCACAGGTCCGCCCTAGTATCATGATCAACATCCTACGGAAAAGCTCCTGAAAACACATGTGAAAATAGGTACGTCAGCATAAAAATGCCTGTGAGATACATAGGTTTGTAAAAAATAGGATTCATGACTTATGTTTAAGAAAAATGTTTAGTCATGAACCTTGTAATTTGCTTTGTCTTGTAAATCATTTGAAAACAATAAGATCAGATGATATGTATAAGTAAATGTCAGGTTAAATAAATGACCATGTAAAAATGTGTTTGTATAAGATAAGTTGTTTTGTAAATCAATGTCTTGTGAAAAGTATGTTATTTGTATAAAATGTTCCATGTCTCAATATTGAAATGATTCAAATAACGTTACGACATGTAATACCATACAAACACTTATATATAGGAAGTGCCAGCGGCGTATCCACCATGCTTGTATCATATTACACATGCATCGTTACTTAATCACTTAATCAAACCAAACCAACCAATGTAAAAAGTCTATGTTTAAACCAATTGTCAAATGTATTGAATAATATGTCAAAGTGTTTATGTCAAGATGTAAATCATGTAGTGTGAAACAATTGTCAAACATATTATATGTCAAATGTAAATCATGTCAAAAGTCTATGTCAAATATCCATGTCAAATGTCTATGTCAAATATCCATGTCAAATGTCTATGTCAAATATCCATGTCAAATGTCTATGTGAAAAATGTCTATGTCAAAATGTCATGTATGGCAAGTGAAATGTCTCAACTAAACCATATGCACAAAAACAAAATATTGAAGTAAAACATGGTTTAAATCAATCTTATGTCTTTGTGGAAAAATGCATGCAAATATTTAATATGAACATTTATGCGGTATTGTGAAAATGCATACATCCAAGCCTTGCGACTGTGGTGATAAACCCTTTAAACAAATTAAAGGTCTATCTGTCTTATATCATCGAATTCGGTCATTCCTTTCATCCCCTTTCCCTGGGACGTCCGGAACGGGAGTTGTCAATTCCTATGGTACCACTACCTACTAACGAACGGCGTAGCTAATGTTAATGAATGTATTGTCCCATGTAAACAAACCAAATGTCATACCAAAGTTGTAAGCATGTGAAAACAATGCACTAAGTATGAAATCAAATGAACATACATAGCGTGAAATGTCATGTAAAATGATGTACTAAGTAATGCACAAAATGGGCACACCTAGCATGAAATGTCATGTAAAACAATGTACTAAGTAATGCACAAAATTGGGCACACCTAGCATGAAATGTCATAAAATCATGTACTATAATGTACTAACGAACATAGCAGTATATGATGTGAAAACAGGAAAGCATGAAAGTAACAAGTAGGCACATGTGTTTCACCCCAAAACAGTTTGGAAAACAGTAAAAGAGGGGTCTATGTACTCACTTGAGATTGCTCAGATGTCTAAAGATAATCACCAAGTAATGCTAGAGATCTCGGAATCAAACGGCACCTAATATAGGTAACTATGTTAATAACCGGACCTTAATCGGATGATTGGATAGAATGAGGTTTCGTAAACCAAATGAGTGTAGAGACTCGTGTCATTTGGTTTAACAAAGCCTACATACTAAATGAAACCTAACATAATTGTTTACGACCCATTACGACCCGTTTAGGAAGCTTATGCTACTTTAACGTGTCGTGCGCGTGAAACGCGTTCGGACCGCCTAACTAGTCCTATGACAAGTGTTATATGCCTAAACATGTTACATAATTAGTTATGTGACAAAGGTTTAGGTTACATATGCTTAATTACCAATTATACATGAAAAGGGTATTCTGGTAATTTACCTAAGGCATATAAACTACCTATCATACAACTACTTAAACGTCGTGACCATAAGGTATAACCTCGGAAGGTTATTCCCTACACTATGGTCACCTAATGTATTTGGTCGGATCCTAATGATCGACCAAACTGGGTCGGGTTCGTAGGTATAAGCAATTGATCAGATCGCTTACCCTACGACCCTAGACAACGTGGTAATCAGTAGGCATAGTCCCAAGGGACTATGACCATCGTGATCACAATCACGTTGCGAAGTTCAATCGAACTTCGCATTGACCATTACTGGTCAACGCTGAAAGTCAAACAAAGTTTGACTTTCTGACTCGAAAAGCAGTAAAAATAAGGAAAAGAACGAAAGAATACTTACGAAGGGTCCCCGAATGCTAATCGTGATCACAATAACTCAGGTATGGAACAATGGTTCCAACTTAGAGTCAAATAGATCAGATTCTTGTAACTAATGAGGTTGGATGGCATGGGTATTTATAGTATTCGGGTAACCGTTAGGATCGTTTCTTGAATAATGTGATCGAATCTCGTGCGTACACTTGTCACAATGTTGTGGTACTGATTTTTGGCCACCATAGGAGTTTAACAAGTGTCATTTGACCTTTGGAAGGGGTAAAAACGATTATATCAGCTGAAACTTGACCTTTGGGTGATCTGAAGGGCTAAAGCGGCCCGCTTCAGGATCAACCAAACACAATGCGGGCCGCCTGAAGCTTCTGATCTGCATATATGTTTCAGAAATGACAGTTTCAGCCCCTGCATGTGTTTAAGGCCATTCCCGACACTTCTAAGGCCCGTAAAGCCAACTTTAAGGCCCTAAAATGTTGCCTAAACATTGTGGACATGAAACATGTTCAAAAATATGTCTGATGTCAGTTCGTTTAGTCGTACGAACGCGATGTTTGCTTAATTACGACGGAATGCGCACAAGCGCGAAAAATGATCCAAATGACGCGATGAATGGATTTTTCTTATGGCGAACACTAAAATATAATATAGTCATGCTTACATAAATTTTTGGATGTCCGGATGTATTCAGAACGTAAGTTATGCGCGAAAATGCAAACTTGTGCACTTTTTGACACTTTTAGTCCCTGAATGACCCAAAAGTTTATTTTAGCACACCAAACCTCTCAAAGCCTATTTCTAAGCTATGTAAAGGATATTTAAGGTGTGTTTAACTTATGGTTATGTTCCGGAATGTTCGTTACAGTTCAGATTGGCATACTTTCACAGTTTGTTAATTTTAGACCCTGTAAGCGAATTAACTTGTTTTTGCCATACCAAAGCCTTCAAAAACTTATTTCTAAGTTATGTAAGGGTTATTTAAGGTATGTTGAGTATATGTTGATGTTCCGGAGTATTTGTCGCGTTAAACTGAGTACGTTTTCGCACCAGTTTGCGTATAACTCTCCAGAATTTGATATAGAGTTTGGAATTGGATAAAAGTCAAAACATGAAAAATGTAAAACATAACAAAACAAACATTGGGATCAAATAACATTGTTTTATTGATAACAGAACTGTTCATAGTGATTACACGCACAGTTGTTACATTAAGGTTGAAATACCTAAACTATAAGTTAAACAAAAGTTGAGGGACCAAATTAATAAAAACTAAAACTTAAATGATCAAATAAGAAATAACTCACCAAACACACACATGCGTGTGTGCTGGGATCGATCAGAAGAAGAGGGTGACCAGGGGTTTCCTTCAAACCCTAAAATTCTCACAAAATTCAGAAATTGAAGTCTCTAATCTGCTCTAAATCAAGTTTCAAACATGAATTAGTGATCACCTCGTTGCAGGGATCAAAAGGTATGCAAAATTGTGGTATTTTGTTGCATCTTGAATTCTAGGTTAAATGTGAAAAATGAAAATCTAGCTTGATTACTTGATGCATGGATGAAATTAGAAGCAACATGATGTTTAGGGATAAAACCCTAGATGAATTCTTGTTGAAATTTAGTATGATAATTCTAGAGATTTTAATCACCATTGTAGGTGATTATTGAGTTTGTAGAGACTAGATAAACACTAGGATTGTGAATACTATTCTAGTGAAAACTGAATTCATGTGTTAAATTCGGTATTATTGATGTTGAAATTTAGTGCAAATCGCCTAATCGAAGTAAATGTAGGTGAAAATAACATGTCAAGAACCAAGTAATGATTAAGTAAGAATTTGACCCACTAGGTGTTTGTTGCAACGCCTAAGTGAGGAATAAAATGTTTAGAATCGAACAAAAACGCAGATTTGAATATCATAATAAATTGTCCGTATGGATTATGAAAGAGTTCTAAATTGATGATTAATGGAACTCTTTAGGTAAAGCATCCGGATCGTCAAGTGGACAAGTCGGAAGTGATACATGCATGAAGGGCACACTTTGAAGGTACGCGACTTATAATTTCGCTACATTATGTTTGATTGTTAGTCTTATTTTGTTATATTAAAAATTTGGTAAACAAGGAAAACTCGTTAAGTCACGAGAGCGACAAAGTGTCTTAGACAAGTAAAACGGGTCAAAACATGTGCTAGAAATAGAGTTCGGATGTGTTTAGTAATGGCGACACCCATTCGGCATCCAAACGGGTCAAAACAAGTTGAGTTACAAACATAGAAATTAATAACCATCTCTTGTGATTGGTTATATATATATATATATATATATATATATATATATACAAATCATGCGTAGGCCGTGTCACAGACACGCTAATTCGTTGCAAAAGCATGAGCTCTTGTAAAGGGTTTATAGTTCGGAACATTCGCTTGTCAAATGATTCTGAAAGGCGTGGTTAAATTCTTGGAAATATGCATGACGATTATTACATAAGAAACCCTCGGGAGGGGAGCAAAAGCTCATATTTGGTAAACGTAGAAACGAGTGCATTGGCCTAAGGTTTGTGATAACAACAATACATGTCATGAAACTTGTAAACAAATGGGTCAAATAAACAAGAGACAAATTAAAGGACAACTGTTTTTGAAATGATATTTTTATGTAAAATGTGTTGATAAACGCGTCCGTAATTAAATTACAGTCGCGTAGGAAAAAGAATCGACTAAAACGAATGCCCGAGTCAAAAGTTATGCCAATTTAAAGTTTGGAATCGAGATAAGTGGTGTTGGGCGAAATTAGCAGCTCCAAACAACAACTTTCTGTTGAAATAACATGCTGGCGTCGTGCCACGGGGAGAACCAAAGTCCGTCGCGCGACGCGACGGTGCTGGCGTCACGCGACGGCCGTTCCCGAAGTCCGTCGCGCGGCGCGACCTACCCAGCTCTTGAATTTTGTTTGTTTTTTACTTGTTTGAATATGGAACTTGCTTATACTTGATATTTAAAGTGTCAAACTAATAAATTCAATGGTTTTGACCGTAGGTGAAGATGGTTCGAACCCGGATGGCGATCAAGCATACATCAAGAACCGAACGCACTAAATGAAGCTTCCGCATTTTGTCTATTTTGTTTTACAAATATGTAAACGCTTGAAACTAAGTTTTAAAGGTTATCTAGTAGTATGATGACGTGAATATTATGACCTTGTAAGGTTTTAAAACCATGAAAGTTTTTGTAAACTCCTAAATATTTGTACTAAATGCAAGCTTTTGTATCATTAAACTAGTTATATTAAGT
The DNA here is from genome assembly GCA_030545235.1 of Helianthus tuberosus. Taxonomy (NCBI): domain Eukaryota; kingdom Viridiplantae; phylum Streptophyta; class Magnoliopsida; order Asterales; family Asteraceae; genus Helianthus; species Helianthus tuberosus. Next base: position 117,126,847 of record CM060424.1, read on the forward strand.
CGGGTCTTACAAGTTGGTAATCAGAGCCAAGGTTGTCAATAAAATGTGTTCGGTTCAAGCTTGATCAAGCATCCGGTAAGGGTTAATTATTTAAGTAGATTTAGAGAATATAGAAATGAAACATGAACAAATATGCATGAAAAGGGTGTGTAAGTTCACTCAAACACAAGAAATGCATGAAACAAGAACGGTCGAATCAAGTTATGAACTTGATTAAACCAAAAAAAGTAAATCATATGTTATAAATGAAATGTTTAACGGTCAATGTAAACATTTCAGTATTAAAGATGGCGGATGAAGGTAACGATGATGCGGTGCCGAGAGTCACCGAGCAAACAAGATAAGTGATTGCCGAGGAGGTTGGAAAGGCAATCGAAAATAGTTTGTCTGGTTTCATCGATAAGATCCAGAACACAGTACTATTAGTGGTTGAGGAAAGAATCAAGAAATTGGAGGATAATGCCAATTTAGCAAAGGAAAAGTCCGGAGGACGAAAGCCTTGTACATACAAGGAGTTCATGGCGTGCAAACCGCCAGTCTATAATGGGGAGGTTGACCCAATCGTATGCCAACGATGGCTAAGCAATATCGAAGGGGTATTTGAGAGGGCCCATTGTGATGAAGATGACTACGTAGCTTATGGTACGGATCAATTAAGGGGTCAAGCGAAAGACTGGTGGGATAACAAAAAGAAAGATAATGGAAACGAAGGAGCTAAGGCTATGACATGGGATGAATTTAAGAAGCCGTTTCTTAAATACCACAGTCCCAAAGCGGTCATTAATCGAATCAAGGAAGAGTTCATGCAACTTAGGCACAAGGGTGAGTCCATAGACAAGATCACGGGAATGTTTATGGATAAAATGAAGTTTTGTGATGAACTGATAACAAACGAAGAACAGAAGATATATTATTATTATAATATGTTGAGCGCCGAGTATAGGGAGTTTATGACTCCTTCAAAATACGAGACCCTCACCGAGATCATAAATGTTGCTCGGGAACGGGAGATCGAATTGAGAAAGCAGGTTGAACGGGGTGAACGGATGGCTCATAATGTTAATCCAAGCCCTACCAAGAAAGCGCGAATGAACGAAACAGTGAAGAAATCAGATGCGAAAGGCGGGTCGCCAAATTGCAAAATATGTGGAAAGGGTCATAGGGGCGAATGTCGCTTCAAGGATAAGCCTTGCCCCATATGTCGGAAAACAGGGCATATGGCTTCATCATGCCCGGAAAAAGTGATGGTTTGCTACAATTGTTATCGACCGGGTCACAAGAAATCGGAATGCTCGGAACTGGTGGGAAAGAAAGATGGGCAAGACATGAAAGGTGAAGCCCCGAAAGCAAAGGCTAGATCTTTCCACTTGACTGCCGCAGAAGCAAAAGTTGAACCCGAAGTGGTTTCAGGTATATTTGTTGTAGACTCGATTCCTGCGCGTATATTATTTGATACGGGTGCGAATAAATCCTTTATTTCATATGGGTTTATTCGACATCCTTCATTTGTTCTAACAAAATTACCTATGCCTTTAGAAGTAGAGATAGGTAATAACAAGAGTTTTATCGTTTGTGATGTATGTGAAAATTGTAAATTGAGCATTGACGACAAAGAACACACAATAGACTTGATCCCAATGTCAATGGGAGAATTTCAAGTGATCGTGGGGATGGATTGGTTGTCCCGATACCACGCAAAGGTGGCATGTTTCCGAAAGGAAATAAAACTGACATCTCCTAGCGGAAAGCATGTTACAATATACGGTGAAAAAGGGGGTAATGCGGTGATATGCACGATGCTAGAAGCTCACAAACTCATGAAACATGGATGCAAGGCATACATGGTATACGCAAATGAATCGGAGAAAGAATCCCTCAAAATCGGAGATGTGCCAGTGGTATGCGATTATGAAGATGTGTTTCCGGAAGATTTACCGGGAATACCACCGGAACGGGAAGTAGAGTTCGGAATCGAATTGATTCCGGGCGCAAAACCTATGGCCAAGGCATCGTATCGGCTAGCTCCGTCGGAGCTACAAGAATTGATGTCTCAAATCCAAGAATTACTTGACAAAGGGTTTATCCGACCGAGTGTATCCCCGTGGGGCGCACCAGTATTGTTTGTGAAAAAGAAGGATGGTAGTATGCGTATGTGTATCGACTACTGGGAGTTAACAAACTCACGGTGAAAACTCGGTACCCACTTCCAAGAATTGAAGACTTGTTTGACCAGCTACAAGGAGCGAGTTGGTTCTCAAAGATTGATCTCAGATCGGGTTATCACCAATTGAAAGTCAAGGAGGATGACGTACCGAAGACGGCCTTTCGTACGCGGTACGGGCATTATGAGTTCCTCGTGATGCCCTTTGGGTTGACTAACGCACCCGCGGCCTTCATGGATCTCATGAACCGGGTTTGCAAACCAATGCTAGATAAGTCGGTAATTGTATTTATCGATGACATTTTAGTGTATTCGAAGAATGAAGCTGAGCATGTTTACCATTTGCAAGAAGTGTTAGAGACAATCAGACGAGAAAAGCTGTATGCAAAATTTTCAAAGTGCGCTTTCTGGTTACGAGAGGTGCAGTTTCTCAGGCATATCATTAGTGCCGATGGGGTACTAGTGGATCTGTCAAAAGTAGAAGCCGTGTCAAAATGGAACACTCCAAGGAACCCCTCAGAAATCCGAAGCTTTTTAGGGCTCGCGGGATATTATCGGAGATTCATACAAGATTCCTCCAAAATTGCCTTACCATTGACCAAATTGACTCGCAAGGAGGAAAAGTTTGTATGGGGCATCAAACAAGAGGAAGCCTTCCATACACTTAAAGAAAAGTTAACTCACACTCCGGTGCTAACGTTACCGGAAGGAGTTGATGACATGGTGGTTTACTCGGATGTGTCGCATTCGGGGCTTGGATGTGTTTTAATGCAACGAGGCAAGGTCATAGCCTACGCCTTGAGGCAACTGAAGATCCATGAAAAGAAATACCTGACTCATGATTTGGAGCTGGCAGCAGTAGTATTCGCCTTAAAAATATGGAGACATTATTTGTATGGGGTAAAATGTACAATCTTCACTGACCATAAAAGTTTGAAATATTTCTTCGATCAGAAGGAATTAAACATGAGGCAAAGGCGGTGGTTGGAAACGGTCAAGGATTATGATTGTGAAATACATTACCACTCTAGGAAAGCCAATGTAGTAGCAGACGCGTTAAGTTGAAAGACAGATTATGCCCCGATACAAGTACAATCAATGCAGCTTATTGTGACCTCGGGCCTACTAGAACGAATCCGAGAAGCACAAGTTGAAGCAGTGAAGGTAGAAAACGGGAAAAAGGAAAGAATTGTCGGCCAATTTAAAGATCTTGAAGAAGGCAATCATAGTTTGAAAACACGTTTCAACAGAATCTGGGTTCCTAACACATGTGGAGTTAAAAAGCTTTTACTAGATAAAGCTCACAAATCCCGTTATTCCATCCATCCGGGAGCAACCAAGATGTATAAGGACTTGAAACAAAACTACTGGTGGCCTGGAATGAAAAGAGAAGTAGTGAAATACGTAGAGAAATGCCTGACATGTCTGCAAGTCAAGGCGGAACACCAAAAACCATACGGTAAGCTCCAACCGTTGGAAATTCCGATTTGGAAATGGGAACATATTACAATGGACCTGTTAACCAAACTACCGAGGACGAACTGCGGATTTGATGCAATATGGGTAGTTGTTGATAGATAGACAAAGAGTGCTCACTTTATTCCAATACGTGAGACTTATACGTCAGCAAAGATGTCGGAGGTTTACACTAATGAGATAGTGGCACGCCACGGAGTACCGGTATCCATCGTGTCCGATAGGGATACCCGGTTCACTTCACATTTCTGGCGAGATTTCCAAGAGCAAATGGGAACCAAATTGTTCATCAGCACTGCGTACCATCCTCAAACGGATGGACAGAGTGAAAGAACAATACAAACATTGGAGGACATGCTACGAGCATGTATTATTGACTTCGGAGGTAGTTGGGATGTGTCGAATTTTCATATAACAACAGCTACCATGCTAGTATCGGGATGGCACCGTATAAAATGCTTTACGGTAGGAAGTGCCAGACCCCGGTGTGTTGGGGTGAGGTGGGTCCACGTGAACTCGCTCACAAAGATATAGTCCGAGCCACTAATGAAATGATTGAGGTGGTTCGAGCACACTTGAAAGTGGCACAAGATAGAAAAAAGTCGTATGCAGACAAAAGGCGAAGACCGATCGAGTTTCAGGTTGGCGACAAGGTCATGCTCAAGGTATCCCCATGGAAGGGGGTTATCCGATTTAGAAAGAGAGGAAAATTAAGCCGAAGATTTATCGGGCCGTTTACAATTGTCGAACAAGTAGGGAAGGTAGCATACCACCTTGAACTACTGGAAGAATTAAGCAGAATTCATAGCACATTTCATGTGTCATATCTTCGGAAATGTCTAGCGGACGAAACAACCTATATCCACTACGACGACATTAAGGTGAATGACAGACTTAACTATGTGGTGAAACCCATAGCGATTTTGGATCGTAAAGTGAAAACCTTAAGGAACAAAGAAATCAATCAAGTGAAGGTCAAATGGGAACACCGGAAGGGTTCGGATACCACATGGGAATCCGAGGAGGAGATGCAACGACTCCACCCTACGTTATTCGGTACGTGATCAGGTTTCGAGGACGAAACCCTCTTTAAGGGGGTGGACTTGTAACACCCCGAAATTTATAAAATTTAAAATCAGGATAATAAAGTGTTAAATAAACAAGAACAAACTAAATAGGAATTTATAACCCAGTTAGTTAAGAGTCTTGAAGTGACTATTATTAAGGTTGAAATACCTAAACTATAAGTTAAAGAAAAGTTGAGGGACCAAATTAATAAAAACTAAAACTTAAATGATCAAATAAGAAATAACTCACCAAACACACACATGCGTGTGTGCTGGGATCAATCAGAAGAAGAGGGCGACCAGGGGTTTCCTTCAAACCCTAAAATTCTCACAAAATTCACAAATTGAAGCCTCTAATCTGCTCTAAATCAAGTTTCAAACATGAATTAGGGATCACCTCGTTGCAGGGATCAAAAGGTATGCAAAATTGTGGTATTTTGTTGCATCTTGAATTCTAGGTTAAATGTGAAAAACAAAAATTTAGCTTGATTACTTGATACATGGATGAAATTAGAAGTAACATGATGTTTAGGGATAAAACCCTAGATGAATTCTTGTTAAAATTTAGTATGATAATTCTAGAGATTTTAATCACCATTGTAGGTGATTATTGAGTTTGTAGAGACTAGATAAACACTAGGATTGTGAATACTATTCTAGTGAAAACTGAATTCATGTGTTAAATTCGGTATTATTGATGTTGAAATTTAGTGCAAATCGCCTAATCGAATTAAATGTAGGTGAAAATAACATGTCAAGAACCTAGTAATGATTAAGTAAGAATTTGACCCGCTAGGTGTTTGTTGAAACGCCTAAGTGAGGAATAAAATGTTTAGAATTGAACAAAAACGCAGATTTGAATATCATAATAAATTTTCCGTATGGATTATGAAAGAGTTCTACAATGATGATGAATGGAACTCTTTAGGTAAAGCATCCGGATCGTCAACTGGACAAGCCGGAAGTGATACACGCTTGATGGGCACACTTTGAAGGTACGCGACTTATAATTTCGCTACATTATGTTTAATTGTTAGTCTTATTTTGTTATATTAAAAATTTGGTAAACAAGGAAAACCCGTAAAGTCACGAGAGCGACAAAGTGTCTTAGAAAAGTAAAACGGATCAAAACATGTGCTAGAAATAGAGTTCGGATGTGTTTAGTAATGGCGACACCCATTCGGCATCCAAACGGGTCAAAACAAGTTGAGTTACAAACATAGAAATTAATAACCATCTCTTGGGATTGGTTATATATATATATACAAATCATGCGTAGGCCGTGTCACGGACACGCTAATTCGTTGCAAAAGCATGAGCCCCTGTAAAGGGTTTATAGTTCGGAACATTCGCTTGTCAAATGATTCCGAAAGGCATGGTTAAATTCTTGGATATATGCATGATGATTATTGCATAAGAAACCCTCGGGAGGGGAGCAAAAGCTCATATTTGGTAAACGCAGAAACTAGTGCATTGGCCTAAGGTTTGTGATAACAACAATACATGTCATGAAACTTGTAAACAAATGGGTCAAATAAAAGAGAGATAAATTAAAGGACAATTGTTTTTGAAATGATATTTTATGTAAAATGTGTTGATAAACGCGTCCGTAATTAAATTACGGTCGCATAGGAAAAAGAATCGACTAAAACGGACGCCCGAGTCAAAAGTTATGCCAATTTAAAATTTGGAATCGAGATAAGTGCTGGGCGAAATTAGCAGCTCCAAACAACAACTTTCTGTCGAAATAGCATGCTGGCGTCGCACCACGGGGAGAACCAAAGTCTGTCGCGTGACGCGACAGTGCTGGCATCACGCGACGGCCGTTCCCAAAGTCCGTCGCGCGGCGCGACCTACCCAGCTCTTGAATTTTGTTTGTTTTTTACTTGTTTGAATAAGGAACTTGCTTATACTTGATATTTAAAGTGTCAAACTAATAAATTCAATGGTTTTGACCGTAGGTGAAGATGGTTCGATCCCGGATGGCCATCAAGCATACATCAAGAACCGAACGCACTAAATGAAGCTTTCGCATTTTGTCTATTTTGTTTTACAAATATGTAAACGCTTGAAACTAAGTTTTAAAGGTTATCTAGTAGTATGATGACGTGAATATTATGACCTTGTAAGGTTTTAAAACCATGAAAGTTTTTGTAAACTCCTAAATATTTGTACTAAATGCAAGCTTTTGTATCATTAAACTAGTTATATTAAGTCGGGTCTTACAGTCCAGCCAAATTCAGGCAAACATGGGGCGTGTCCACTGAACACGGGGTCGTGTTCAGCCGACTATTTTTAGTTTTCTCTGAAAATTTCACTGTTTAGTGCTAATTGTTTGGTGTTTTCTTTTAGATGGCCAAGAAATTTACCAGATTCAACGCAAGTGAGTTGGCTGCTCAGGCGTGGTATGATGTGTTAAGAACTAGGCCCGAGGAAAATCCCCGACAGGTGTGCATGGACACTCTTGAGGCAGTGAACCAAATAAACCGCTTAAACAACATTGCCACCAGCCCACTACGAGCTGCTCTTTGCACTCGGCTTCACTTCGTGCATGAATACAACATGGAATTTTACAGCACGTTCGTCTTCAAGACAAGAGCGGATCCGTTTGACAATGAAGGGGTAGAGTTCCGTTGTGGAGGGACCACGTACAGGATCTCAATCGCTCAATTTGGGGAAATGGTCGGGTTGTACTTGGAAGAGGATGCTGGAGAGGAAGAGAACACCGGCGATCTCCGCAAGATTCCAGAAAACCAACGCCAAGCTGATTGGGTTGAGATCGGGGAGGGCAACTACAACCCGAGCCGAACTAAGAGCACAATATTGAGGGACCCTCTCTACCGTTACATCCACAGGGTCCTCAGCTACTCTCTCTGCCAGAGACACGACAGTGGTGGTGTTGTAGGGTTGCGTGATCTTCTCGTCCTCAATTGCATTCATAATCGTACCAACCTCGATGTTCCATACCTGCTACTCCATAACATGCACTTGAACCAACTTGCTACTCCCCCGACTCCTATCCTGTTTGGAGGGTGGATTTACCGCCTTTTCAAAAACTTTGTGCCAAGGATGTCGAGGTTCTTTCAAAAGGGACCGTGGTCGGGAAAAGTGGACATGGTCATTTGCCGCTCCATGAACTTGATCTATGAAGCGGATGACGGGACGGTCAGATTTCAAACGATTCAAGGGCATACATGGAACCCTCAAGAAAGCGCTTGTCCTACACGCCCCACACATCCGTCCTCCTCCCCAGTACCACTACCAGCCCCATGGTGATCCGGGTCAATCCTCCTCTCAAGGAGGTGGTTTTCCTAACTTTCAGAGCTTACATGATTTATTGCAGGAAAATCTTATGTGCACCAAGAACACCTACAACATGGCCAGCAACACATACGCCCGGGTTGGAGTGATAGAGAGAAATATCTCCGACATATAGGATGATATTGGGAACATCCGGGAGTATATGGCGGGCCACGGAGGGGATGATGATGATGATGATGATGAAAATGGGGACATGGATTGAGCAGGAGGAGTTGGAGGTAGCATCACACGGTTGGAGGTCTCACAGGTTAACCCTTATCTCTCATAAACAATTACGTGACCTGCGTGCCATTTGTTGAGCAATTTACTTCCCTTAACACTTTTTAATTTTCTGCATTTCTTTTCTTTTTATTTTGTGATGCGGATGATGAAACTTTGGTAAATTAGGATTTTTGTTATTGTTTGGTGTGGTATTTATTAGTAAAACAGGTACCTACGAGGCTTATAGCACTAAACATTAGTGCTACTAAAGCCGAGACAGCAGAACCGAAAGCAGAAACCTGTTTTAATTGATTGCAGATTGTCCACACGGGGTCGTGCCCAGCCGACACGCCCCCGTGCCCACCGCCCAGACCTGCTGTTTGTCTAAATTATGCAGACTTTTGTCCAATACGGGGTCGTGTTCACCAGACACGCCCCCGTGTCCACCTTCTGTAAGTTCTCGTTAATGGCAATCTGACCACGGGGCCATGCTCAATCGACACGGGGCCGTATCCAGATGCCCAGTAACATAAATTTTTGTTTTAACACACCTTTTTACATATTCAATCAACTTAAAAACTTATTTTTGGGACACATTGAGGACAATGTGTAATTTAAGTGTGGGGGGATGCTAAAACCTTGAATTTTGCAAGTCCTAACTACAAGGCTTACACAAAACTCTATTGGAACCGCTAAACACCCCAAATTTTTTCCAAAACTTTTAATTTTTTTTTTACTTGTCTTGGTTTAAATTGGGAATAAAAATTTCTAAAAAGGTGATATTTTTACGAATTTACAACCGATAGCGTCGTGATAAAAAGAACCAACATAAGAAAATTATGAAACGGCATGACAAATCTAGTTAAAATTTGATTATATATACTTGATCACATTAAAAACCCATTCCCACAAAAAGTGAGTTTTGAGCTTTTATTGAGCATATAAATACACATCTTTAAACTAAATGCTCATTTTTGGTTTCTTGTGTGAATAGCCGCTTGGTTTCTTACGACTCTAGAACTTGCCATGACGATACATTCCCAGTCCTTACCAACTTAAACCCAAGTAAGTAAATGATGGAGGCATTAGGACTAACCCTTTTTCTTTCAACACCATTATTTTTCTTTTTTCTTCTTACCACCTACCCAAAATCCCCCTAGTTAACCCCATTGAGCCTAAACCTTTTCATTTCTAAACCCACAAAACAAACACCCTTTACCCACCAAAAACCCTTTTTCGTTTTAAACCCTTTATTTTAGTAAAAAGCTCGGTTTTCATGTGACATTCCTTATCAAAAAAAAAATGATGAAGTCTAGCAATAAACAAACAAGTTCCTCAAAAGGAAACTTTGTTTGAAAAATGCTTCATTTGAATAAAAAGTCACAAAAACAAAAAGTTTCACGAAAACCGACGCTTTTTACGCTTTTCGCCCTTTTCTACTAACCACTAACCCAAAACCACCTACATTTGACCCAAGCCTAACCCCTCTTGATATTTACAACGGTTTATAGTTAAAAAGGAGGAGGATTGATTGCTTGGCAAGCATATGGTAAAAGTAAGTTCCATGCCGGAATCAAGTGTTTCACAAAAATACATCTTCGGCCGAGTGTTGAGTGATCTCCCGTGAGGTATGTGAACTTGTATAGAAATGGAATTTTAAAGAGGCATGTTATGCCCAAACAAGTAATTTCTCTTATGTAATGTTCTAAATAAATCATAACGAATAGGATTGTAAATAACATAAAAATAAAACCTAATAAAGATCTTGGAATCCCGACACTCAAGACAAGCCATAAAACTTCTCTTCTACCCATTCCATTTGGGAGTGTAAGTCACATTATAAAGAGTTTTGCTTAAGGATAAGCAAAGATTCAAGTGTGGGGGTATTTGTTGTGTGTAAAATGCAACATATAAATTACATCAAATGAGGCATAAAACTAACCCTTTTTTAGTATTAATGTTCGAAAAAGTGTTCTTTTGTCTTCCTTTGTATTTTCAGGATTAAATGAGCTTAAATGAACAAAAAAAGCAAAAATACAGCTAAATCTAACATAAATACAAGAAAAGAAATAAACGTGGCATGCCCGACCCCCCGACAGCATCTTCCCAAGCAAAAACAAGATATCAGAAGGCTGACCACGCCCCTTGCCCAGCGGACACGGGGGCATGCCCAAGTGTCTGCAGAAAAGACAAAAGCGTAGAAGCTTCTTTTCCCCAACACGGGGGCGTGCCCAGCTCCACACGGCCGTGGTCAACGCTAAGATTCATAGAATCCAAGCAAATCTTGATAGTAAAGATACGCTTCTGCACACGGGGCCGTGCCCAGCGGACACGAGGGCGTGGTCAACTAATGCAGACAAACTGCAATTAATGAAGAAAGAGAAAGTGGATGGACACGGGGCCGTGCCCAATGGACATGGGGCTGTGTCCAGGCTTCTGTGCAGGCTATAAATAGAGGTGCTTGGTTCACTTCAAAAGCATCCCTTGACAAACCACCTCTCTCCCACTTCACCCACTCTCCACCACCATCATCCATCATCCATCATAGAGTGTGTGTATTTGTCTCGGGATCCAAGATTGATAGTAAGAGTTCTTGAAAATCAAAGGCCATGTTTGCCTAAGTCTCTTACATCACTTGGTGAAGACAAGCATTTAGTGTAATACTTTTATTTTTTAATCTTTTCGCACTTTTTATTTGGTTTTGTATTAATGACTTTAATAACTAGTTTCTTATGTTGAAGGTGAAACTTCCTTATCATGTGTCAGTTGTGTCTTGGCGTTATTTTACTGTCTATATAAAATAAAAGATTTACACCATTCATATCTCTACGGTCTATATAGAGATATGTTGGCTACCTGGTCGGGGGTTAAGGGAATGGTTTGGTAAGGTTCTTGCCTTGTTCAGTATATAGATCCTGCAAGGACCTAGGTCAAGCTTACTAGGACCCCCTTCAATACCCACTGGTATTGGATGGCGGGGGTGCGAATGGCTTGATCCCCTCATATGTAAACTACTGTTAATACATTAACCCAGCTACTTGGGATTGTATCCCTGCTGACTCAAACCACTTAGCCGAGGGTAACGTCACCTTCAAAAGAGGGGCCTTACCACATTACGCATTAATAACTTAATTAATTATCTTTCAATAATCCAACCCTTTAGGATTGTATCCATGCTGACTCAAACTACTAGGTTGAGGGTAACGTCACCTTCAAAAGAGGGGCCTACTACTATAACTAAGATAATCTCTTAAAAAGTGAAAACGTGCGGAAAACATCAAAGGTTATACTAAAGGCGAGTCAGATCCAAGTGATTCATCTTGTCTATCTGTTTTATTTTATTTTTATTTTCAGCATTTTTAGTTTTTATTTTCATGTTAAAACCTTTTTCTAAAATTTTGATTTGATTAGACGTTGAGGATAAACCGATATTAAAAGCTCTTGTGTCCTTGGACGACCTCGGTATCTTACCAACGCTACACTACGCTCACGATGGGTGCACTTGCCCATATGTGTGTTTAGTGTTAGTAGAATATCGTGTTTTATAAACTTAAAACTTGACTAAAGTGTTAAAAAGGGCTAAAAATTATATAACACTCGACACGCATCACTTACATATTACTTTCATGTATACTTACTTTTACTACTTTAAATTCCTAATTCCGATTCTAAACACCCCCACCGAACACATTCATTCTCCTAATCTTATACACTCGTCAACACTTGGATAATCGGAAGACTTAGCAATTTTGTGAGTATACTTGACCCATTTTACCGTTTTCACACTTTTGGGTGTAACATGTTTTTATATACAAAACACACTTAGTATACATATTCTTATGCAAATACATAAATAAACAATCCAATACATGCTTACTATTTGTTATGCTTGATTCGTGTTTTCTGGGTGATTCTTATGTGATGAACTTGTCATTAGCTTCGTACGAGCCTTCACTTAACATGTATAGCGCTATAGGAGTAACGCACCGCCCGTATTCTTGAGGTCATGTTAAGATATCATTCATGCATTTTGCTACTTGCGTAACAGAGGGTTGACTTGTAAATCGCATGACAGTTCATACGTTAATCTTGATAACTAGGTTTGCCATGTGGATTGTTCCTTATCTTTTTTATACTTAAATACTGCGTGCCAAACTTGTATACTCGCCAATACTTGTTGTATTGAACTACGCTTTTAAAACATGTTGCAGGTTTAACGATGATGTTGGTGATGCATGGAATCTAGTAGGATGCTTAGATACACACTTTAAATTTTGTACTCTTATTGTATTGTATTTCATTATTCATGTTGTTGTATTTGTCTCAAATCCTTGTAATTGACTCTTTAGAAATGGAATGAAATTTATTATTTAAATGCTTGTCACAAATATTTGTGTTATGATGTCTCGAGCAATCTATTTCATCTCACTCTGATGTTTCCGCCATCGGTTGGGGTGTGACAGATTGGTATCAGATCCATAACTATAGGGAATTAGGAAAATTGTCATGCTCTTGACCTAGTCTATAGTTAAGAACCAAAATTCGACCATACTTGATTCATATGCTAATTTCTTGAAATGTCTCTTACGTGTTAATTACTTGAAATGCTTTATGTGCTCATACTTGTTATTATTATTATTTCTAACATATATCTTTCCTAAAAAAATTTACTCGTTTATACTAAACTCGAAACCACTCGTAATACACAAACGAGACAACTTCACCAAAATAGGCGTGAAACCCATAATTTGGTGAACGACTCTCAACCCACCTATTCTTTTTACACGAAATTCGCCATCAAGTTAGGAGTGAAATCCTCACCTTGATGGAGAATTTCCATGTCAAATTCTAGTGGACCCTTGTCAAAGTGTCGAAATTAAATTTTGACCTGACGAGTACCAACCACACTTAGGGTACGAAATCGTCAAGTTAGGGGTGAAACCTGCACCTTGTCGACTAGTCCCGCTCTTTGATTTTCCAAAAATCCCGCCAAGTCTTGAATTTTCGATTGATTGGAACATGTAGTAACTGGTAGGGTGAATAACGTTAACCGAAATATCGGCGAGAGTATTCCACCTATTAGGCCAAAGCATGTTTCTCAAATTCAAAAGAATTTTCGACGACTTTGGTTTAGTCAAAGTTCTGTTTTGGAACAATCCGAGTTTTAATCGAACCTACATTTTACTATTATCAATCTTATATTATACAATTCTCCTTTTTCAAAATTTCAAATTTATTTCGAGATTGTTTTTATATATAAACTTCATACTAAATCTTTCTTACATGTATACATAACTTACATGCATGATTTCAAAAATGGCACTCAATTAGATTTACACTTCTTATAAGCACAAAATGGAGACATATCATCGAGATAGGAGTGATTTCCTTACCTTGACGATTAACTCAACTCCTCCTTTTTTTCTTAAAAATGACCTCATTAACGAGTTAGGGGTGATTCCCTTACCTAGGTGATCGCTACCAAAATCCTTCCTTCAAAATACTTTATTATGCAAACACGATCATGTTTTACACCTAAATTGTTTATCATTCGTCAAAATCCCTCCTTAATCAAATTTCAAAGTTCATTGATTTATTAAACGTATATCTTACCCCATAGTTTATTTTCACATAACTCACATACACGAAATTCTTAGACATACCATGAATGTTTTATTACCTAGTTTTCAAAATTTTATGAAATACTACCTATCAACCTAATCGGCCTAATGAATCCCTTGCCAACGAACTTCATACTCGACCTAATCACTAAAACGCACTCACATTTACTATTATACTAAAGACATTTGTTCTCAATCGAAAACCAAACCGACTTTTCTCATATGCTTATAAAACTTTGTAGATGTTATAAGATCATTTTACTAACACTCTTTTCAAAATTAATAAATCATTCTACTAAAAACACTTTTCAACGATCACTAGGTCATTATGCTAAATTTCTTTTTAAGAATCAACGTTTTCACAAGAACCTCAAAGTTTCAAATTTCTTATTTTAATGCAAGACCCTTTAAAATGATGCAAACTTACTATTTTCAAAACCTTTTCATACACTGCTCAATATGTCATTTGGATTCAAAACACGTGGGCAAGAAAACTTTATAGGAACCAACAATTTTCAACTTAGGTAAATTCTTTTAAACCAAGAGTAGCATTTTCGATCATTACAAAATACGTCGCGTATAACCAATAAGTACTTTGCATTCTTTTTCATTCGCAAAATAGATTTTACATTCCAAATCAAGCTTGATCCATTTTGATTCGATAAACTCAACGTTTTGCTCAAACAACTATACATACATATCATCGCACATGTTTTATTCAATATCTCACAACGATTTCTTATATCATCCATTTTACATACTCAAACTTCTCAATCATTTTATATGCTTAAGATCGTCGTATTCAATACATGTCATACACGAAATCATCGTCATTTATACCTACTTATATTCCTAGTTATACTCATACGTTTTATTTTCACACTTATACTCATATGCATCCTCATACTTGTGTTCATACTTATACTTATAAGCATACTCATATTCATACTTGTATTCATACATTTATACCTAAACGTGAGCGTAACCTAAGGGATTCGCTTACGTGGGTCACATACATACTTACACATGAACATGCTTATATACTACATTTTTGTATGCACACATTCTTACTTTCAAATTAATGTATACCTTGATTCATACACAACTAGTGCAAGCTATGCGGATCATGCGACGATCAGTATAATTGCGGGTGCACACGGGATTATAGTGATGGGCGTATGAAAACCATAGAGTGTACTACTGCGTATGGTAAGACACGGAACATAACATGACACCAAATACAAAACGGACGTAATGTGGTCAAAACATGGTGGATACGCCGCTGGTACTTCCTATATATAAGTGTTTCTCACCATGTTACCAAACTTTCGTAAAATGTGCCATGAGAAATTCGGTGTTTTGCAGACCTTTTGGACCCAATACAAAACTTTAACAACTCACAAGCGCATTGCTAAGCGCGCAATATCCGATTATCCATGACGAGACTTCATTCTTAACACATCGCTTACGTTCGTCCAATACACATACCCTTCTCATACTTGCATTCATTTATTAGATCAATCATTCCCTCTCCTACCTCCGTTATTCTCCGGTATCCGTTGTCCTTCATAAAAGCCTCGTTATGAACAAATCCGTTTACACATTCGAATTTTAAAGTACTTTCTTGGTTAAAACTATCTTTCTATTCGTTATTTATGTGAAAACATACTTTATTGGCCGTTACCTCCAAAATCGTTTTACTTAAAATACCCAATGTTCTCGTTCCTTGTCAATAAATAATTTCTTACAAATAAGTGTTTTATTATTCCTCTTTGAAATCAACGACATTCTTCTTACAATTTACTGTGCAGCCACACTTTTCATCGAAATGCTTACCGTTTTCGAAAGTTTTACTCCTTGCATATCATATTTTAAAGTTACCCCTTCATTTTGAGTCATTCAAACTTGTTTAAACTCATTTGCCTATACACACAAATGCACGTTTTATTTATGACTAATGCCTTAAATCATTTTAGTCAAACAACCCCTTTTTTACAAACCGATCTTGTCGTCCCTCGAAACTTCATACTTTTCAACACGTTTCAAAACTTCCAAGTCTCGATTCCTTTAGCCAAAATGCCTTTTAAAGCCTTCCTCTTGAATAAATTTCGGGATGAAATTTCCTAAAGGATGGGAGACTGTACCACCCTGCTTTTTTGTACTTTTCATAATTAGAAAGCTCGTCTTGTAATGCTATTTTTGGAAATCTTGTATTCATGGTAATCGTCTTCTCGTTGTGTCGTCGTAAAATCCGAGACTTGAATCATAAATAAAATTCGTTATTTCATACAAGTTATACTTTGCTTATTCATTCATACTTGTACGTTTCAATTCGTTATGCATTTGATGCCTTAATCGTGAATCTTGTAAACGAGATCGACTTACAAACACATATAGTGTACTCATGACTCATATACTTCGCAAACGCTATTATGTCACTTATTCATATATAACATACTTGGGCATTTGATACACACACTTATTTTATCACATATTTGGTAAAATTAAAGCATGTTACATACTTAATTGTCATACACTTATACATCGCATCTTATGTTTAATTATAACATGTTTAAAATATATACTAGACCTTAAACATGTTAGGTTATACTTTAGACATAGTAAATACATAACATTAGTCTTCATTATACAACTTATATTATTTAATCAACAAAAAAGAAAAAAATAAAAGATGGCAATAGGTCCGATCGGCCAACCATATGGCTACTTCACTTGAGTTTTTTTCAATGCTCAAACCCTTTTTCAACATAACGTTTCTTAATAAGTTAAATGTGCTTCTAACCTATCATAATATCACATGTACATGACTAACTTATATGATTAATAAGACAAAAATAATAATAAAAGGGGACATCCCCCCCCCCTTGCGACCAGCAACAGTCCTTGGTGGCTCATTTCCTTGACTTTTGGCATGTTTAAATCATCTCCATAGATATTTTAATTAGTTAGTGGAATGTTTAAGGTATATAAGACCTAAACTATTATTGTGACACAAAAAAAGAAGATATTAAATGGCTGCCAATTTCGGCCGCTAATATGAAGACAGTCACAATTTTCTTTTTTTAATTGTTTTAACCCTCAACCAATTATAATTAACGCCAACCCCCTTAAACCCTAATCCTCACCCTATAAATACCCACTTATATCCAGTTCCTTTTCCACATTTACAACCCTTAAACACTCCCAAAAACCTCCCTAAACTTAGCTTGTTTCACCATAATTTGAGCAGAAAGTTTCAGCCTTTCCAAGTGAGTTTCAACTCACTTCTTCTTTCATTTCTACCTTGTTCTTTCATTTAAAACACTTGGATAACCTCTAGGAAGGTTTTCACAAGTTTGCTTGGGCAAACTAAGGTGAAACCTCACCATTTTTTAGGTCCAAAGTGCATATCAAATTCTGCCCATTTTTATCTCTTTGTATATTCATTTTCATGTTGATAACTTGATGGAATCTTGTTCCCATCAAGCTCCCAATAAAGTCTATGATTATAGGTTTGTATTAGGGTGATTACCATCAAAGTTATGAGTTCAAACACTCACTTATTTTTTGTTTAAACTTGATAAACAAATGATGAAAACAAGCACAAGTCATCATCTTCTATATGATGAACTTGTGACTTGTGACGTGTGAACAAATGGAGGCTTTGGCCTTCCAAACTAAGTTCCACTCCTTCATTTAAACACTTTTATGACTTGATAGATTAGATTTACTTTATTGTTATTCATGACCCTCCCACCATCTTCAAGATGGTGTGTGTAGTGGTGAATCTTATAATGAGGTTTTCTAAACCTCCATGCTTGACATACATGATGCTATATGACAATACTTGATTGGACTTAGTTTTTAGGATGTATTATTACTATATAAACTATGTATAATTATATAAAAACATGGCTGAGTTTGTGGTGCTAATCAAACCATGATTAACTATCATAAACCTAAGCTATCATATCAAAGATTCTAGAGTTCTTGTTATGACTCGATATCAAGGAGTCAACACTTACAATAATGCAGGTTATCCAAATCACAAAGCATACTTAGATATAGCGAAATAATATTTGAAATTTTGATGAAAACGATCATTCGAAGTGGAGCTACATGCGAAACGAACCATGCATGTGTAACATAAGAATTTATCAAGAATTGAAGCAAATGAGTGTTCGCTACAACGAAAGAAATTATCGTGATACAATGACCACTAAGAGGTGTAGAGGTGTAAAACAAAATCTACTCACTAGATGCAAAAGTCGGAATTTCAATAAAAGAAATTTAAGGACTTTAACTGAGGTTTCATGTGATGACCGGTTGTTAGGTGACATTACCATGGAATGGCGAATATAGCGTAATCGTAGTTAATGAGATAGGGGAAATGCGGAGACATGCGATTTCTCCTCGCCGTGATTCGTGTCTTTGCAGGACCGTGTGACAAATTGTCGCATCCTGACCGGTAGTCTTCCTGCTGATGGAAACTAGCATCATCATTGAATTGCTCAATCGTGTCTTCTCAAAGGCCTTGCCTCAAAAGTCATATGTGACGTACTTCAACCTCCGTTGATGTATAAATTGAGTTTCGTGTAATTTGTGCGCCCGTATTTCGTTTTGCATAGGTTACATGCTCAGTTAAATAAAATAGCATGGACGACATATTAATGGCATTTGCCCGAGTTAATAGTTGTGGTTCCTACATGATACCTTTAATGAACTTCGACATAAGTTTCCAAAGGTTCTAAATGCATGTTTCCTAAACTCTCAAAGTTTTGTTTACTGTATGTAATTATTTTATGTACCGTGTATAAAACCCAACATTAGCGTATGTTTAAAAACAAAATTTTGACTCATTGTTTTCGGTAACGGTTAGAGACCATATTCGAGTCTTAGGTGTTCCATATGTATTCAAAGTCTTAATGATCTAAGTCCTCAGAGAAAGGTGAGGTTAGAGTCTAGGTATCCCTATAGAAACCTTATTCGCTGAAAGCTATAGCTCTAATACCAATCTGTCACACCCGCTAAAATCAGAGTTGGGCGTGATTGACTGGTATCTTCATTGCACAACGGAAGCAAATGATGCTAAGACTTATAGAAAGCGAACGCCCACTAAGTACTCGAATCCCCAAGGTTCTCCTATTCCAACCGTGCCATAATTTTGAAAATGTAACCTGAGAAAGAACATGTGAAAAATCAACATAAAGTTGGCGAGTTCATAGTTTGTTTGAAAAAGATTTGAAATAAATCCTTTTGAATAACCAGTTTTTAAAATATTGTTGAGAAAACGAAATAAAAATCATTTTCTTTGGCATGTTATATGAAAACTTTGTATTTGTGAAACTTTGTATGTGTAAAGCGTTAGGTTTGTAAAACTTTGTATTTGTAAAGTTTTGTGTTTGTAAAACTTGTGTAACCGTCAATGTCCGCGCATGATAATGATAACATGCCCGCATGAGCCTGTGAATTGTATGTAGGACAATCCAATCCTTAAGATGAAGGCCTTGAGGTGCATGCAAGATTGGTGGGTTGTATGTAGGACACACTATCCCATTGTACGTGTGCAGGACCAACCAGTGCCCTTGTTTGTATGTAGGATACCCACTCCCATTGTAACTAGGACCAACCCCGTCACTAGTCTGTAGCTCATGCATGTTTCGTAAATGCTCGTGTTTTTGTAAAAACCGGTATGTTTTGCATAACTCGTTCGTAAACCATATGAGTTTAATGAAAATCACAAACCATTTATGTTAGTTAAAACTAGTTTGTAGCATGGTTTAGAAATATGTAATTTTGTTCATTGAAAACTTGTATGTTTTTGCAAAACGTGCATCTCTTTCCACCCCGAAAACATTTACAAAAATGTAAAACCGTAAAAAGGTGGGGTTATGAACTCACCTTGGTATCCTTATGCAAAGCTAGCTTAATGTGATTCGGTAATGTCATTCTAAGAACGTGACTCGCTAGCATGCATTCTAATACATTCCTAAAACGGAATAACTCATAAGTTTCTACTAAAATGATGTAGCTAAACTATGTGTTATCGAGCTCTACCGAATCGCTAACCGAATGATTCAATGGTATGTTGTTAACTTGAAGGAAACGAATAGGATATGCGTGTTAAGTTCCATTAATATTGGTAATAGTTACTGAATCTTGAAAATACTTAGTTTCTGAGAGATTTGGCGTATGTATATATAATATATATTTATGGTATCGCATTAGTCGTCCCGAATGGTCGTTCGTGTATGTAACGAATATTCATATGAAAATAATATATTACAAACTCGTATACTGTATTACGTCTCATATATAATTATCAACATAATTACATATAATTGTAAGTTTGTCATAATCGACTTGTCGTTTATTTATAAACCAATAACTTGGTTAGTAATATGTGAAATTCGTACGTTGATATATCGTATGTCGTTTAGGCGTTTGAAATAAATATAAAAGTTATATTTATTTTATAAAATCTCCGAGTTGTGGAAGTTTATTATAAATATAAGTAGAAAAAGTATATCGTACATTACGGCTTAACGTACTTCACGTACGACAACGTGCGTAATTTGTTCTATAACATGCGTGGTTAATGTTTTCAATATGCGTGATTATTGTGTTTGTTGGACCATGTTGTGACCCTGAAAAGTCAGTCAAGGACGTCCATCTTCACGTATAAAGGCGGAATCAGTATACACGAAGTTACATAGCTTTTCTCTTTCAATTTCCTTCTCTTTTATTGCTTTCTGAATTGATTTTGACAGAGTTCGGTTACATAAAGCATGACCAGGTTCCGCTCTTATGGTTACAGAATGAAGACACATGATGGGTATTTATAGGTCAGCTGGTTCGCTCATAAGACATGCCTTATGAGCGAAACCTCATGTGTTCTTATAAGCGAAATCCCCTAGTGACCCTTATAAGCGAAACCCCTATCAAACCACATGAGCGAAACCTCACTAATATGTACATAAAAGCGAAATACTCTCCTAACCTATGTACACATAAGCGAAATACATCATTAAACCCTAATTTCAACTTTCAAGCTCTAATCTCGACATATCTTCACCTAAGACTTGATATACACGTAGTCAACAGACATTCCGTGCACCAACAGACTCCCCCTTGGATGTTGACGAAGTCTTCAGCTCCGAGTCTTTAGTCTTGGTCTTTTCTCCAATTCTCTGTCTTCTCATCATAAGCACTCTATCTTCACAGGTTCAGAATCTTGTCCTAGCTCCATCTTCAAACTCCCCTTTGACTGTTGATCCAGACTCCCCCTTTCACAGACTCCCCCTCTCAATATGCTAGAATCTGAGGTCTTGATCTGGTTCAAGCTTTGACATTTAGCTTCCGTGGGAATAATGAAGTCCAAAACCTGTGTCTCAAACATCAAACATTACAAACTATCTTTTCAACAATAAATCACATACTCAATCAGTTTTAGAAATCCACTCAAGTATTCAGGTCCAAGTTAATGACCCTGATTACTCAATTAATCTACCAAGTTCAATTTAATGACCTCGGTTGATCATTTGACGAATCAAACTGATTTTAAAAACAACAATTTACACATTTTCTGAAAATAACAAGTATCAAGTTAATGAACTTGATTTTGACTTTACAATAAATCAAACTTCATCAAGATAAGCTCTCCTCATTCTTCAGCTCAGAACTCCTGCATCTGCTTCAATCATCTGAGAATCCAACAATCAACTCTCCACTTTAGTTTGCCAAAAATAAAGCAGAAATAAAATCTTTTTGGATTTTATAAAGTGTTCTAAACTAAGAAATGAAATACAGAAAACTTAAATTGCAGAAAGTAAACAAAGTAAACTATTTACAAACTTATTTTTGGCGAGCGTGTCAGGGAATCATATCTGCTATCAGACAAATCACAAGTACCGTTAAGCTTCAATTACATACCCAGAATTAAACAATTCACCTCGATTGTCGATATACTGATCCATCTTAAATTCCCACACAAATTTCAATTTACTCAGGATACGAATTAGATGTCTTATGAACTTAGCTCATTCATGTGTCCCACCTCTTGAATATACTCCCGTATCCAGAATCCCAAGATTCAGTCTTACAGGTGAGTATACTACAATGATATTTGTACATAAATTAGGTAATGCAAGGGCCGAGGGATCTCAGGTCGATACTTCCGTATACGCAGAGAGATATCAGCTTCGAATTTACGGTATGTCCCCTTTAGAGGATCTTTTAGCTACAACAGCAGCGACTATCAATTTTATTGTTTCATCGGCATGCTGAGGGTTTATGCTATGTTTCAAGCATTTGCAGAAAATATTATTCAAGGACTAGGTCAGAACTTCCATTCAGCAGAAGTCCCGGAATAATACCCCAGACATCATTGAGTATAAAAACCTAGTATATCAGATTATGAGACCTTTCAAACGAGATTTCAGGGGTTACCTATATATCCAAGTAGTGTTCCCCACGAATTTCACAAGTTTGAAATTTTAGGTTTATATCCCGAATAAATCTACTAAATGTGCGAAAACCTATCGACACATCATTAGTGAGACTGTTTAACTCATTTAAACTTTACAAATCTTTAGCATACTGTAATTGTCTAGCCGATGTACTATCATTTTCCCTATATACATAAGCTCTTTTTTAGATTTTATCATGTTTTTGTATTTTTGCATTTTTTACTGTTTTTGTATTTTCTGAAAATATATCTATATACAAATATCTACTCCCCCTAAATACCAAAACAAGTAAAAAATCGACAAACCATTGCAGATTGTTTCTCGTCTTCATCCGCAACAGTACTCTCATCAACGCCAACAATTCCATCCAACACCGAAAGAAGCTTCGTACAGTTCAGTTTTAACAAATATTGAAACCGGTTTTTATCAAAAGCTTTGGTATGTAAATCAGCTTTCTGTTCGTCAGTGTGGATTTTCTCAATTCGTATCAACTTTTTCTCAAAGCAATCACGAATAAAGTGATGACGAATTTCTATGTGTTTAGTTTTAGCGTGATGTACTGGATTTTTTTGTTATATTTATTGCGGCCTCATTATCAACAAAAAGAGGTGTGTTAAGAAACTGCAAACCATAGTCGCGCATCTGTTGCTGTATCCACAAGATCTGAGAGCAGCAACTGCTAGCAAAAACATACTCCGCTTCACATGTAGATAGTGCCACAGACGTTTGTTTCTTACACTGCCAGGTAACCAATCTAGGTCCAAAGAACTGGCATCCTGCAGTTGTTGATTTGGAATTGACTTTGCAGCATCCGAAATCCGAATCGGAATACCCTTCGAGCGTAAAGTCGCCTTTTCTAGGATACCACAACCCCAATGAAGGAGTTCCTTTCAGGTAGCGCAATATCCTCTTCACCATGATCATATGCGAAGCTCTCGGGTTAGATTGAAATCTTGCTGCGAGGCATGTTGGGTACATGATATCAGGGCGTGAAGCAGTTAAGTACATCAAAGAACCTATCATGGATCGGTAAAACGTTTCATCAGCCCTGTCTCCGGTGAGATCTGGGTGAATCCCATGATTTGTTGCAAGTGGGGTAGCAGCTGGAGTAGACCTTGACATCCTAAATTTCTCTAGAATATCATGAACGTACTTCGTCTGATGAATGAAAATTCCCTCAGGAAGTTGTTCAACTTGTAAACCCAGAAAGAATTTCATCTCCCCCATTGATGACATTTCGAACTTTTGCTTCATCACTGATTCAAAATCTTTACATAGATTTTCATTTGTCGACCCAAAGATTATATCGTCCACATAAATCTGAACTATCAGAAGATGACCGTCAACCTCTTTAGTGAAGAGAGTGGCATCCACTTTTCCACGAATGAACTTGTTGGCTAGTAGGTGTTGAGACAAAGTCTCGTACCAAGCTCTCGGGGCCTGGTGTAAACCATACAGCGCTTTGTCCAATAAGTAGACCTTGTTTTTGTGGATTGGATCGGTGAAGCCCGACGGCTGTCCGACATAAACCTCCTCTTTGACTTTCCCATAAAGAAACGCCGATTTTACATCTAGCTGATATACTTTGAAGTTCTTCCAAGACGCAAATGCAAGGAAAATTCTGATTGCTTCTAGTCGTGCTACAGGAGCATAGACTTCTGTAAAATCAATTCCCTCCTGTTGACTAAAGCCCTGAACAACAAGTCGAGCTTTGTTCCTTACAACAACTCCTCTATCGTCTCTCTTGCATTTAAACACCCACTTGGTGTTAATCTTCCTCTGACCATCCGGCAAATCAACTAACTTCCACACTCCTAATTTTTCGAATTGGCTCAGTTCCTCCTGCATTGCATTGACCCAAGAATCTTCTGTAAGCGCCTCTTTGTAAGTTCTTGGTTCAACCTGCGAGATAAAACAACTCAATGAGAATTCAGTTTGCAAAGGAGCAACTTTTGTATAAAAACATGTAAGCCCTTTATCAATCTGTCTTCGAGTGCGAACGCCTGTCTGCAATTCTCCTATGATCAACTCCTCTGGATGATATGAAAAAGTTCACGGCATCACTTCTCTTGGAACATCTACATTGCCCTCCAGATTAGTAACATTTTGATCTGCATCTTGTTCACCAACTTGGTTTGTTTGACTTGAAATCTGAATTTGCTCCCCCTCAGAATCTGAATCACCATGATCAAAGACTGGCATGTTTTCAGCTTCTTGATTATCATTCTGATCCAACTGATTATCCTGAGCAACTTCATTCTGTTGGACATCATCATGTTCACCAGCATTACTCGGATCTGCTTCATCGTCATTTGAAGTTTCCCGTGGTCTTCTAGAATACTCAGCTGGGAACCTTAGCTGCGACTCATATTCACGCAAAATATCCAGCTCATCAAAGAAATCTTCATCTTCCTCTGATTCTTCTTTCATGTCAAACGAATCCCAAAGTTTGTCATAATGATAACGCCATGAATCACCAGGATTCTGCGGCGACATAGTATAACCTTGACATTCAACATTTGCAGCTTCAATAATCCGCTTCTCACTTGGAACGAAAACACGTCGCATCGGATTTGCATAACCAACAAATATTCCCTCAATGCACTTCGGACCAAACTTTCCATAAGGCTCTATAACTGTACAGGGTGACCCGAACGGTTCTAGATACTTCAAATTCGGTTTGCGGTTATTGATTAGCTCAAAGCATGTTTTGTTGAACTTCTTAACAGTGAGAACCCTGTTGAGCGTATAGCATGCGGCGGAAACAGCTTCAGCCCAAAAATTTATCAGTAACTTTGAATCTGCGAGCATAGTTCTGGCCGTCTCGATTAGTGTCCAGTTTTTGCATTCTGCAACTCCATTCTGCTGCGGAGTGTACGGAGCACTAAACTCATGCAATATACCTCTTTCATCACAAAATTCTTCCATCTTACTGTTCTTGAATTCAGTACCATTATCACTTTGAATTCTTTTAATACGCCTTTGGTACAGATTCTCAATCTTCTTGAACAACGCCATCAAACTATCAAACGTTTCATCTTTCGTCTTCAAGAAAGAAACCCACGAAAATCTGGAATAATCATCAGTAACGACCAAACAGTAGTAATCTCCTGTAATACTTTTGACATTCACAGGACCAGAAAGAAACCCACGAAAATCTGGAATAATCATCAGTAACGACCAAACAGTAGTAATCTCATGTAATACTTTTGACATTCACAGGACCAAACAAATCCATGTGAAGTCTTTCCAGAGGTCTCGAAACTGAATTGACTTGCTTTGTAGGGTGTGACTTTTTCTTCTGCTTACCTTTAACACAGCTAATGCACTCCCCTTCCAGATGAAAACCTTTGACATGAACTCCAAGAACCAAATCATTGTGCACCAAGTGATTCATTTTTCTAAGATGTATATGCCCCATCTTTCGGTGCCACAATCTCGATTCTTTCTCAGTTGCTCTAGAAACAAAACAATGTGCTTGACCAGTAGATGTAGTTGCTACACTCATATCTAACACATATAAATCATTCACTCTAGGTGCCCGCATGATAATCCATTCTTCAGGGATAACAAATCCTGGTTTCAAGATCAAACATTCTTTATCAGTGAAGTGAGTAGTATACATATTGTCACAAATCTGCGAGATACTTAGCAGATTATTCTCCAGCTCAGTGATGTAGTTAACTCTTTCAAACGTCACAATCCCGTTGGATAACGTTCCTTCACCTATAATTCTACCACCTTCGTGACCTGCAAATCCCACATAACCACCATTAATATTTCTATCATCATACAACAGCGCAGTCTTCCCTGTCATATGTCTTGAAGCTCCACTATCCATGATCCATCTGGATACAAGTTTTGGAAGATCCTGCACATAACAAACTTTGACTTAACCAACTTCAATAAAGATGCTGATTCATGCTTCGCGATCAAGGAAGCTCCGGCAATTCAAACTGTTTAGTCGAACATGGAGTCCACCCAGGCCTCATCAGCCTTAGGTGTAACCTTGACTCTCGCAATTTTAATTTTGAAGTTTTCAGCCTTCAAAGGTGGAAAATTTGCATCATAATCAATTTGAATTGAATCCTCAGAAGGTGAAATCTTTTTCTCAGTTTTTGGTTTCCAAACTTGTTGAGATAATGCAACCCGCTTGTAAAATTTTTCATTTTTAGTTACCACTTTCTTTACAGGTTCATTTTTCACTTTGATGTTGTCATTTTTCACACTCTTTTTCTCAACAACGATTGGTGCTTTACCCTTTTTGTCAGCTTTCTTCTTTTGAATCTTCACAGTTTCAGTCTTAGGCTTCACATTGGTACACTTTCGTGCAATGTGACCAACTTAATTACATCTGAAACATGTTCGAGTATCAACAACTCGACTTGTGCCTTCAGACTGAGACTGTGAGGCCCTCTTCTCAAAGAACTCTTTATTTGATTTTGAAAAAATTTCATTTTCTTCATCAGAAAGTGAACTTGAACCGTTCACAAACACCTTCTTTTCAGCAAACCTTTTGTTTTGTAAACTCTTTTTCTGATAACTCTTACCACCCCTATAACCACCCGACCAATTGTTTCGATTGTTATTATAAAAACGTGGTGGCACAACAAGCTTTTTGTAGTAAGCTTTATCTTTCTCAAAATTCATTTGCCTTTTTGTTTGTTTCAAACTGTTCACTTCTGACAACTCAACTTCAACCAATTTGAAAACATTTGTCAACTTTTTCACATTAACATTCTCAATGGGAAACTCAGAATCCGAATACAACTTATCAGATCCATCCATCTTGTACATCACAAGACCCAGTTCATCACTTAAGTTGTTTTTAGATTTTGGTTTCTGAATGTACTTATCCAAGAAACACCCATCTTCCTCAATAGTGTCACTATCCGTTTTTAACACATTTTCAACAACACCTTTTACAATATCATTTTGGACACTATCGTCATTGGAAGATGTGAACGTGACATCAATTGAATCCGGAAGATTCATTTCACTTTCTTCTTCAATTTCAACCAACCCTGGTTGCTTTTTCGTGTAGTTATCAAGAACAGGTGGTGGAACTTGATGAAAACCCACCCCAGTTCCATCAGAATACACATCTTCACCCGCTTTGTCTTTCCCGATGGGTTTGGGAATAATGTGTTGCAAAACAAAGCTTGCGGAGCTGTAACTGTTAAGCTTCAACTGGATTCGCTCATTTTCAATTTCAGCCTCTTGAAATTTAAGTTTCAGTTTAGCGATTTCATCCAGTTGTTGGTTGATTGATTCTTCTTTTACTCTAAGCACTGCTTTTAGGTGAACATTTTCTTTATAAGTTTTACCATTTCGATCATCATTATCTTTCATTGTGCTTTTTAGTTTTTCAAACTTTTCAGAAATCTGACGGTTTTCAAGAATTAACCATTCATTTTCTTGTTTAATTTTGTCATGATCAATTTTATCATTTTCAATTTGGCTAGTTAATTCTCTTATCCGTTCAGTTGAAGCTTTAATTGTTTTTTCATGATCAAGAATCTGATTCTCAACACTTCTGACCTTTGCTGTCAGATCTTCAACTTTCTTACCGTTGAGATACGTGACTGTATTACAAAATTTGCACTCTTTGTTGCAATTTTTGCAATCAGCATTTCCATCAATTTGTTTACCTGACGCATTTGTTGACAAGTTTGAACTGACCTGGCATTTTGACTCAGACACGGAGTTAGAGTCTACCTCAAGTGCCTTAGCAGCCAGCACTTTGTCAGCCATTTTTCCCAAGTTCTCTTCAGTCAACTCCTGCGTTGTGTCAATAACTCCAGTATCAATCTTCTTTGATTTTTCCTGCTCTTCTTTCTCCTTTTTCTCTTTCTCTT
The DNA here is from genome assembly GCA_030545235.1 of Helianthus tuberosus. Taxonomy (NCBI): domain Eukaryota; kingdom Viridiplantae; phylum Streptophyta; class Magnoliopsida; order Asterales; family Asteraceae; genus Helianthus; species Helianthus tuberosus. Next base: position 117,155,020 of record CM060424.1, read on the forward strand.
CTTTCTCCTTCCTCTCTTTTTCTTCTTTCTCTTTCTCATCTCCAGTTCCCCACCATTTATTCTGCCAATACTCATCCTCTTCTTTGTACTCCTTGATTATGGCTTCGATATCAAGTGTTTTGTCATCGATCGCAATATTTCCATATTCATCAAGATAACACTCTCTGTCCGGATCCCATCTTCTCGCTCTCTTCGCTTCCAAATAGATACGAGATATTCTAATTATTCTGTTTTCAGCCAGCATTTTTTTGTATCTATATTTCTGCTCTTCAGTTCTATCGTCTTTCCATGGAATAGGTTCGTCGTTTTTCGCCATGAATGCGTAACCAACTGCATCTTCCTCCGGTAGAACCTCTTTACTCCAGTCATACCCTTCATCATCATAAATCATTTCAAGAGCTCTAGATTTCTCTTTGTTGTCTTCAACCTGCTTCAATCTAGGCGGCTCAGATTTATTCTGGTGATAAATTGCCTTCTTGTAATAATCATCTCTGAAAGGATTCTCCGACTCATCAGCATATGTGTTTCTGCATTCTCGCTTGAAGTGACCTTTCTGCTTACACTTGAAGCAAGTCACCTTGGACTTATCGAACCCCAATTTGGTAGATGGACCACCAATTGTCTTCCTGCCGGTAATTTCCATGAAACGCTGTGCTCGACGAACAGCACTTGCCATAGCCCAACGAATATCGATCAGCTCCATTTCTTCAGGATCTATCTGATCATAATCTTCTTTCGTTAAGTTGGTGTTGCCTATCTTCCCAGCTACTAACCCTTCATACGATTCCAACACTGATGCTAGGAAGATCATCTGCTGTTTGGCCGACTCCTCATCAAAATTCTGAGCATTCTTCAAGTCTATTGCGATGTTGCATTGAAATCGATTCTTTGCATCAGAATGACTTGCAGATGATGAAGATCCACTGTGATTTACACTGCTTTGACCACTTTGACTTTCTTTGCTTGCTGTGGACACATTTTCAGCAGAAAACGCAGTCTTGGGAGAAGTTGCTTTTGGCATCATGCTCTTTGGATAATATAAATCCAAATTCTGCTGGTAGGATGAGTGATTGACTTTGTATGTCTTTTTCAGTTCCAACTCGTGACTCTCGAGTTTCTCAATCAGCAAATCTAATGTCAACTTTTCTGGTGCTTTGATGGTATTCTTCAGCATCAGCGCATAATATCTACAATCCATCTCGTCAGGCAATGAATCGAACAATTTGTCGATAAGATCTTCTTCAGGATATCTGATATCATGTCTTACTAATTCCAGCTTCAGATGACCAAACCTTTCTATCATTTTACAAACTGACTCGTTCTTTAAACACCCAAACATATCAAACTCTTTCCTAAGTAATTTCATTTTGTTTTTCTTGATTTCTTCACTACCTATACATTTCTTTTCTAACTTTTTCCAAAGATCTTTTGCATTTGAATAATCGATCAAGGCAATAATGTCTTCCCGGACGGACTGAAATAACAATGCCACACATTTTTGTTCAGCTACAAATGAATCAATCTCATCAGCTGATCTTAAAGTTTCACCATTTTTGTTTCCATTTTCATAACCGTTTTTCAAACCCTTCCAGCTGGGAAATGCGAATGCCATCAACCAGTCTTCAAACTTTCTTGACCACCGACTGTATTCCTTGATAGCCATTAGCTTTGGAGGTTTATTGAATGTCCCAAAGGCACTTTCAGATTCCCAAGCTTCCTTTTTCCTCTCTTTCGGCGGATTCTCATTCGCATTGCTAGACGACGAATCATCGTTTCCGGAATTTCCAGCAAATGCGTACATGTCGCTAAACGGGTTCAAGAATATGTCATCCATCTTGAGTGTACCTGCAAAATCAGCAAACACTTAGAAAAATTTTCGTAATTTTGAAAAACAATGACACAAAAGCGAAATATCAGCTATTGTGGCTGATAAGCGAAAGTTGTCAAATAAACGAAACCACTCTTGACAAATAAGCGAAATCTGTCTTGACAGATAAGCGAAATTAGTATGTTGACATATAAGCGAAATAGTAATGTCACTATAAGCGAACTAGACAATGTCCAAATAAGCGAAACTAGATTGCTCTTATGAGCGAAATCAGGTTTATGTCCTTATGAGTGAAATAGTAGTGATGTTCGAATAAGCGAAATCAGATGAATTATGTTCTTATCAGCGAAATTAGACAACTGGAATGTCCGTAAAAGCGAGATGTCTGTAAAAGCGAAACCTTTGATGTTCGAAAAAGCGAAATCACGTTTTTAACTGATTTTTACCATTTTTAAGCCGTATTTTAACCTGAATCTTTCTAGGGTTTGTTAATCGTATGTTTTACACGTTATACTCAAAAATCAGGCAGTTTCAACCGTAGGAACTAGTTCAAACAGAAAAAGTATGAAAGAAAGTGAGTAGAAATGAGAGAATTTTGTCGAATCAGCTGTAGTAGTATGAACTCCTCGTCCTGAAGCTCTGATACCACTTGTTGGACCATGTTGTGACCCTGGAAAGTCAGTCAAGGACGTTCATCTTCACGTATAAAGGCGGAATCAGTATACACGAAGTTACACAGCTTTTCTCTTTCAATTTCCTTCTCTTTTATTGCTTTCTGAATTGATTTTGACAGAGTTCGGTTACATAAAGCATGACCAGGTTCCGCTCTTATGGTTACAGAATGAAGACACATGATGGGTATTTATAGGTTAGCTGGTTCACTCATAAGACGTGCCCTATGAGCGAAACCTCATGTGTTCTTATAAGCGAAATCCCCTAGTGACCCTTATAAGCGAAACCCCTATCAAACCACATGAGCGAAACCTCACTAATATGTACATAAAAGCGAAATACTCTCCTAACCTATGTACACATAAGCGAAATACATCATTAAACCCTAATTTCAACTTTCAAGCTCTAATCTCGACATATCTTCACCTAAGACTTGATATACACGTAGTCAACAAACATTCCGTGCACCAACAGTGTTTCAACATGCGTGATTTTGGATTTTTTAGTTATAACGTGCGTGATTTTAAAATGAACGTGCGTAATTATCTGTCATACTGATGTATGTTAAGTCGTAATGTACGTTAACCTTCCTCAATATAAGTAATAATCATATCTATTTTATATAATTGTCGATTACGATACGTTTGAAATAAATATAAATAGTTACATTTATTGTATAAAAAGAACCTTGCGAGTTTTTTATGTTTGGAATAAATATAAATAATTATATTATTTTATAAAAGATGTCCGAATTTTTGAAGTTGAAATAAGTATAAATGACTATATTTATTTTATAAAAGAATTTCCGAGTTTCGATGTTTGAAATAAAAATAAGTAGTTATATTTATTTTATAAAAGGTTCCCGAGTTTTAGACGTTAAAAATAAATATAAATAATTATATTTATTTTATAATAGAATACTGAATTCTGTTATCTTGTAAACAAGTTCGTTGAAAAGTTATCGGCTTGTTTTTGTAGGTTATAAAGCGTCGTCAAAATAAATATGCGTTTGAATTTATTTTTATAAAAAAATCGTTTGAATCCGAAAGGTTTCGTTTTTAAAATATAATACGTTTTGTTTACGGGTTTTCACGAAAAATGGGCAGAGTTTCCTCTGTTTTTGTACGACCCCGACAACACAAGTTGTCGATAAAATTTTCAAAACGCAACAATAATCAATTCAACAATATATATATATATATATATATATATATATATATATGTGTGTGTGTGTGTATAAACGAGTTATATGATCATGATTAATATACGAACCCGCAAAATTTATGTATAACGATTTCATTAATTTGTTCGGTTTGAGCTCATTTTCACGCGTATAATAAAAACTATCAACGTAAATATTAATCGCATCCTTAATCTTTTACCAAAACTTCGTGTCGTTTCTTTGACTGAGTTGACCAATTGACTCGGTTTGACCGAGTCGGCTGAGTTGACCGGGTTGACCAAGTCAACCCAAACCGCATCTGATGTTAACTAATCTGATCGAACCAGACCCGAACCAAAGCTGACTGTTTGACCGAATCGAGAGGTAGAGGGAGTCAACTAATATAGGTGAGAGGATGAGGGTTGTTGGGAGATGGGTGTGGTTCGCCGGAGAAGCTCGCCGGAGCTCCAGTGATCGGATTTAGGAGAAAGAGGCAGAGGATTTAGTCTGGTGTGCTAGGGTTTGTGAACATGAGAAATGAGGAAAAAGTTCATTATATACATAGGTTTTCAAGTGGGTTGGGCCCAAGGCCCGTTAACTCGTTTCAAATCGTTTGCGCGACCCATTAACGTTTTCAAGGCCCATTTTCAAACCTGAACTCCGTGAAGTGTTGTAAGATATTATTTAAAGCCAAAAATACGTAAAATGTATGTCGAAAGTCGGTTTTGGCGCGTGCGTTCGTTGGTTGCGTTAAATGACGTAATATGCTTTGATTATCGTTTCTAATTAGTTCTTCAATCCGATTTCGACTGCGGTCATTAAAATTTAATTATGAAGCTAAATATATCATAAAATTTTAGTCTTGTGACGTTCGAAAGCACGATATATTAACAAAACTAAATTCATAAGTATATAATATATCTGTAGAAAATTCATATTTGTCGGCGTTTGTGAAATATTACAAGATTCAAGAGAAACTTCCAACATCAAAAACAACACAAAGAATCAAGAGTATGTTTAAAGAAATAATTTTTATACCCTCAAGTTCCTAGGACAAACACTTGTCACAACTCTAGAAAAGGTGGCCATGTGAGCCGCCACATGCCCCTCTCTCTCATATATAAATGTATATACACATATATATACATATCATATGCTTTAAACTGGTATTTTACCGATTACCAGGTATTTTAACTAGCATTTTAATCCTGTTTTAAGGCGTTTTAAATTATTTTTATCACTCTATTAAAATAAACTCGCCATATTATTACTAAAATAATTATCAGTTGCCTCAACTGGTTGCGTTGACAGTATTTTGTCATATACGCGCAGTATCGCGCAGTAAGTGCTGAAACTCGAAAATAGAGTTTCTAAGCGTTTTAATTTATTTTTCCTCACGAACATGATTAAAAATCCATTTTAATCATAACGGAATATTTTTAGGATTTTAACATTAATCGAGCAGTCACTGACGTTCGTTTCGCATTTTATTCGTTACGCGATAAGCGTTTATCTTATTATAGCCAACATAATTTTTAGCCATGTTTGGATTTACTAACACATCAAATACCACATATAAACATCATTATCAATAAAATATAGCCTTTTACTTATTCATGACACGTGTTACACTTATACGGTACAGCTCAAAATAGCCGGGTGTCACAATCTCCCCCTGTTTAGGAAATTTCGTCCCCGAAATTCTACACTACAGGTTTCGTTTTCGCACTAGGCGGAAAGAGATGAGGATATTTCTGTTGCATCTGGTCCTGTCGTTCCCAGGTGAACTTAGGTCCATGTTTAGAATTCCAGCGAACCTTGACCAACTTAATCCTATTCCTCCTTAGCTTCTGAATTTTCCAATCCAGAACTTCTACAGGTTCTTCGATAAATCTCAGTTTATCGTCCACTCGAACCTCATCTGGGGCTATAATTAGTGTCTCATCCGACAGACACTTTTTCAGGTTGGAACATGAAACACGTCATGAAACACATCAAGATTTTTTATGTTTGGAGCTTGCTTCTTTTTGGAATCCCCTTGGAATCCTTCTTAGATCTTCACCCGAACTTGAAAACACCTTGGATTTAACTTGGTTCTCTCAAGAACACTCAAGAATTTCAAAAATGGAGGTGTGGGGAAGGTGTTCGGCCGAGGTAGAGGTAGGAGAAGAATGAGAATGGTTTTTCATTTTAATTGGACAAGTTTGGTGTGTTTAAGAAGTCATAATCATTGCCTCAAGTTCCTAGGACCAACACTTGTCACAACTCTAGAAAAGGTGGCCATGTGAGCCACCACATGCCACTCTCTCTCATATATACACGCATATACACACATATATACATATCATATGCTTTAAACTGGTATTTTGCTGATTACTGGTATTTTAACTAGCGTTTTAATCTTGTTTTAAGGAGTTTTAAATTATTTTTATCACTCTATAAAAATAAACTCGCCATATTATTACTGAAATAATTATCAGTTGCCTCGACTGGCTGCGTTGACAGTGCTTAGTCATATACGTGCAGTATCGCGCGGTACGCGCTTAAACTCGGAAAATTGAGTTTCTAAACGTCTTAATTTATTTTTCCTGACGAACATGATTAAAAATTCCATTTTAATCATAACGGAATATTTTTAGGATTTTAACATTAATCGGGCGGTCATCGACGTTCATTTCGCATTTTGTTCGTTACGCGATAAACGTTTATCTTATTATTGCCAACATAATTTTTAGCCATGTTTGGATTAACCAACAGATCAAATACCACATATAAACATCAATATCAATAAAATATAGTCTTTTATTTATTCATGACACGTGTTACACTAGTACGGTATAGCTCAAAATAGCCGGGTGTCACACTATGCATCTCGGATTATAACATGCATTTCGGATAATCATCCGAGATCTGACATTCGAGTTGTCAGACTGTCTCGGATGACTAACAAGGTCAATCTGAAATAGTGTCAAAGGTTCATCCGAGATCAGTTGAACCTCTGAATTTGACCCTCAACCATTTCGAGTTGAATTTGACCCTTTTGACCTGACCCTTCAGTTTTGACCCCTTGACCTATTTGACCTGTTAACTTGTGTTGAACTGTAACCACCTTCCACCTCCGCCACCATTGGAACTCTTGCCATCGTTAACACCACCAGTCAATAATCAATGTCCATAACCACTACTAACCACCAAAGTTCTACCACTGTTCCGACACAACAACAACTAAAGAAAGATGTTTTAGCCGGAAAATGGAACTAGGGTGGTTGGATCTTACCTTGATTCACTAGACATGGAAAATGCTAGATCGATCGGAGCGATTGGGTCTTCACCGAAACCCTAACTTGACCAGATTAACAACCTCAACCTCAACCTCAGCCGCCATTGTTCACCACTATCTTTCAACACCCAGAACTGGTCAAGAGCATGAATTATTTAAACATGAAGCCCATGGGTCCAGGATGTTTTAATAATGCGTGCAAACAACGGGAAGCAAAGAGACATAACTTCATCGGAAGGATTCCATTAGAAAAGCACGAGAGGTTTGGACACGTAGTGCTAGCACCTCAACCTTTGAATGCCACAGTTGCAGAAGAACATGATGTGCAACACATAAATGCTGGTGCTAAAGCTGAAATTGAAACTGAAGTATTAGTCACAGATGAAGAAGAAACCGATGACGACGGTGATGTGGAAATAGTTGTATTTGAGGAAACATTAGAACCTGTCAAAGAACCGACGTTAATGACTGCTGAAAACCATCAAGCTCTAATTAAATCGTTAAAGGATAGTGTCGGAAACCCTCCTTTCGTACCTACTCCTGAATCTGAAGTTCGTGGTGAAGATGATACAACAGAGGATGCTGAACAAGCGTCCAACAAAAGACAAAGAACTGAAACAGCTCCTGATACTCATCCTACATGCCCAAGTACAGATCCAGAGCCTACTATGCACTCTGATCCACAAATCACTGCTGCTACTTAAGAAACAAGCACACACGACTTCGATTTTGATTATGATTTCGATCTAACTGAAACAACCTCCCATCGCAACCAGAAAGCTCAAGCGGCGTCAGGTTCGATGTGGGTAGTTCCAGTGGTGTTGGTGTCTCTGAACATGATGAGCCAACCATGCGCTTTGCCACCAACAAGATGGAATTCATTGATGAAGGTGATAGTGATGATGATATGGATTTTGATGTGGCAAAGTTGCAGTGAAGATTGATTGTGTTGGAACAAGATGCTGCCCTGAAAGAACATAAATCTCATCCTTGCAAGCACAAATATTAAGCAAAGATCAGACTATAGAACAACTGCAAGGTGATGTGGGTATGTTGATGTCTGTTGTGTATGATTTGAAAGCTAAGCTGGAAAGGAAGTTCGGGAACGAGTTTGTTGATAAAGATGATGATCAAGTGAATGTTGGTCGACCTGAATAAATAGTAGAAGAAAGGGCCGGGACCGATGCTGAACATGAAGCCGGCCTAAACGCTTATCTAGCGGCCGAGCCACAGAAGAAAAGAATGAAGCCAGCAAAGAAGCAAAGCAACAAACAGATGCTGGTCCTGAAAAACCAAGACATGAATCCACTTGATGAAAACTTCTAGCTCAAAGATCCAATTAAACGGTCTGATTAAAATGTTATGGAGTTGGGATCCAGTCACTATTGTGACAACCGGTAGTTTACGCCCTTAATTATGTGATTAATAGGAGATTAACATGAAATAGTGTTTACAACGCAAATTAACTTAATTAGGCCCCCAGTAAGCTTAGGAACGCCTATTCGGTTCTACAGCACGCGTATGACGGTCTGTGGGAAATCTGCGGAATATAAAACGACAACGAATTGAAACCGAACAAAATGCTGATGATGCCGACAAATACGAATTTTATACGAATATTTTATATTTATAAATTTAGTTTTGCGAATTTATTGTGCTTCCGTACGTCACAAACGCAAACACGAACGAGAAATGTGGCACTTGTGCTCCGTAAACACACACGATGTAGGACAAAATCTTTTATCAAAGAAACAATGTGTTTTGGTCTCAAAATTTGTTTATTTGTGTTTTACAATTTCACATTTTTATTTTAGTTCATTTTCAAGCTTTAAATCGCTTTCTGGAAAGTTATACGCGAACTGATGCGTAAACGTAATCAGTTTAATGCGGAAAACACTTCGGAATAGTGACATAGGCTTAACATACCTTAAATAACTTTTATGTAACTTAGAAATAGGTTTTGAAAGCTTTGGTGCGTCAAAAACAAGATTATTCACTCTCAGGGACTATTTGCGTCAAACTGTGAAAGTCTGCTAATTCGTTTAGTAACAAACATTCCGGAACTTGATCATAAGCTAAACGTACCCTAAATATTATTTACATAGCTTAGAAAATAAGCCTTGAGGGGTTCGTTGTGCGAAAATATGCTTATTTGATTAATAGGGACTAAAAGCGTCAAAAAGTGCATAAGTTTGCCTTTTCGCGCATATCTTACGTTCTGAATATATCTGGACATCCAAAAATTTTTGTAATCATTAAAATATTTTATTTTAGTGTTTGGAATGTTAGAATTTCACTCGTCGCATAATTTGGATCGATTTCGCGTTCGTTACGACTCCCGTCGTAATTAACCGAACAACGCGATCGTACGACCAAACGAACTGACATGCAAGATGTTTTTGAGCATGTTTCATGTTACCTATGCTTTAACATCCTTGTAGAGCCTTGAAAATGGGTTAACGGGGTTTAAACGCATCAAAAATGGCCTAAACGAGTTGCAGGGACCAAAACTATCAATTTTCAAAAGTTTCTGGTAGCTGGCATGTGGTGGCGCTGCGCCACCACTATATGGTTTTGCCGTGGCACGACGCCACGGCCTCATCTGGGCAGAAACTTCATTTTGACAACCAGGTTGAACTTGGGGGTCTTTTGTGTAACTTTTCTCAATATCGTATGATGGTTTTGGGCACCCCTAGTATTCCAAAACCATGTGCCTTACATGTATAGTTGAGATTGAAGCTCGTAAATCGAGGAACGATCCTAACGGTTGTCCAAATCCTATATACACCCACCATCTTCATCACTTTCACTTGCACATTTGCTCTCAATTTCTTCTCTAAGTTGAAGCTCTCCTTGTGAAGCTTCATACCTGAGAAATTTTGAGTTCAAATCTTCATAGCTTGGACCCTTTGTAAGTTTCTTTCATGCTTGTTATCGTTTTTCAAGCGTGAAAATCAAAAAGTGTTTGACTTTCTACTTTGACCAGTCTATGGTCAACACGAGGTTCGTTTGAACTTCGCAACGTGAGCGTAATCACGATGGTTATAGTCCCTTGTGACTATACCTACTGATTACCACGTTGATTAGGTGTAGTGACGAGTCATAGTTTCGGTCAAAATACGCGTCTATGCGTATTTTGCAACCAAACTATTATTGGGTATCAAAACCGTTTGTTTTGATATCAAACTTGTTTTCTAACTTCGTTAAACATGTTTTAACATGTTCGTTAAACATGTTTAACTCGTCACTTTTAGTTTAGTGCTTGTTTAGGCTCGTAAGATAAGCGGTCTATACAACCGCTTAGACTTCCGAACCCGACCCGTTTGGTCGGATCCCTTTGGTCGATCATTAGGATCCGACCAAACATGTATTGTAACCATAGTTGTATAGGGAATAACCTTCCGGGGTTATACCTTATGGTCACTTCATTTAGTTAGTCGTATGATAGGTAGTTTATATGCCTTAGAAAAATGACCAAAATGCCCTTTTTGCGTATAATTTCATTTTAAGCATATGTAACACATATTTTGACATCTAAACTGATTATATAACCTAATTAGATATGTTAAGGCATATAATACTTGTCATAGGACTAGTTAGGCGTCTTGAACACGCTTTCGCGCGAACGACGCGTTAAAGTAGCATAAGCTACCTTAATGGGTCGTAAGCACTTAGGATAGGTTCCGGCTTAGAATTTAGGCTTTGTTAAACCATATCACATGAGTTCCAATACTCGTTTAGTTTACAAGACCTCATTCTATCCAATCTTCCGATTTAGGTGTCAATTCGCTAACATAATATCCGTTACCCTAGGAACCGCTTCAACACTTGAACTCTTGGTCTTTTGAGCCTTGTTATACCCTTTGAACCGGAACTATACGCAATCCCAGGCGAGTACATAGTTCCCCTCTTTTACTGTTTTCAAATGTTTTGGGGTGATTCATATGTGTAATCGATTTGTTTTTAAAATGTATGGCATATATGTGTTCACTAAGTGCTTTTATGTGTATTATTCTGATTATGCAAGTGTGATGTTTATCTGAATCCTTAAGTGATCTACCTATCTTCATAGTTAGATTCTTATAGGATATTTGAAGTACAGTCTTAGATCTTCCTATCTTCATAGTAAGGTTTTTAAGAAGTACTTTACAACTCGATGGTTGGTTTTGTGTAGATGGTTGGTGATTCAGGTAACGAAACTAGATAATACAATAAGCACATGGTGGATAAGCCGCTGGTACTTCCTATATATAAGTGTGCTTATTGTATTACCCTTCGTGGCATTATCCCGAATCACCATTAGGATTTAGGATTGTTTTAATTCAATGTAACAGAAACCGAATCCTTATAGCATCTATCTGTCTTCATGGATTGATTCTTGTAGGATGTTTAGAGTACTAATATTGGAGTCCTTGATTGGATTCATTGTGTGCTTTAATGCGTATGTGAGTAGACAATGTAACAGAAACCGAATCCTTATAGCATCTATCTATCTTCATAGGTTGATTCTTGTAGGATGTTTAAAGTACTGATATTGGATTCCTTGATTGGATTCATTGTGTGCTTTAATGCGTGTTTACGAGTTGGTACAAGTTGACGATTTATGTGTTATGTGGTAGTTGTGATTTAAATAACGAAACGGGTATAATAAAATAAGAACATGGTGGATACGCCACTGGTACTTCCTATATATAAGTGTTCTTATTTTATTATTCTTGTAGCGTTATCTGTATCACTTTAGGATTTTGTGTATGATTGTTTCAATGTTCAATTATCCAAATCTTTGTAGAATCTTCCATATCTCTATATGTTGGACTCTTAGAAAGATATCTGAAGTATTATCATGACTCATTGATTTGATTTATATAATACTTACAGAAGTTTTGATTTATTTCAAAACAGTTATTATTAATCCTCGATTGGATTTCTAATAACATATTAACGAGTTTTTACGATGATTTAAACAAGATTTCAATGTAAGGCATAAAAATGACTTAGTAATAATCATATTGCCATATACAAACCTATTTTGTCACGAGTTTTCACAATTAAGATTATGTATTGCAAATGCTAAATTTTCACCATTCTTTGGCTTCAAGATTTATTTTAAATTGACAGTTCTCGTAGCTGTTAAAGTATTGCAATACCAAATGTTTTGCCATTTATTTGGCTAATAAAACCTATGTATTCGCCGGCATTTTTATGCTGACTGTTTTTCACATATGTTTCAGGTTTTCGACTGTTCAAGCATGCAACGCATAGGACTGCATTCGGGCCTTAGACTTCTAAAACAAAAGAACAATTACATGTATTCTTTGTTTGTAAAACGATGTTAATGATATTGAAACAATTTAGTACCAGTAGTTGTGAGCAATTTGTAACGTGACTCCCAGATATTTCCGCCGCGTGTTGTTGTATTACGCGATTGGGGTGTTACAAGAAACGCGACTGTAGGAAACGCACCGACAGCGAAACGGAAGCATCGGACATGTGTACTACTTATAAAACTTAAATTTTACGATATATTTAGCTCCGTAATTTAATTTTAATAGCCATAGTCAAAACCAGATCGAAAAAAGGAGTGAAACAGCGAACGACGTGTTTTACGCGGTTTTTACCGTAATCGATGAACGAACGTGCAAACGACATCTACTGGCACTATTTTACGCATTTTTAATCTAAAACTTTAACTTACGACGCTACAGAGAGTTCGGGTTTTGAAGACGAGTTCGTAGGAATTAACTGGCCACTTATATCACGCGATACGGGGCTTGTGGGCCTTGGGCCCAAGCCCACTAACCCAAGCCTATGTGTCACACCCCGACCACGTAGAACAACAAAACGTGGCGGAAAACGTCGGGGAGTGTTGTAACAGAATCATTGTTTCATAACACATGGAAATTGAAATATTGTTTTATTGATTAAAGTAGTTACAATGTCTTGACAATCAAAGAAACATAACATAAATAACTAGTCTTGCATCTTTTATTGTCGCTAAGGCCCAAGTCCGCCCTAAGTGTATCTTGATAAATCCTATGCATCATATCCTGAAACACATGTGAAAATAGGTACGTCAGCATAAAAATGCCTGTGAGATACATAGGTTTATGAAAATAGGATTCATGACTTATTGTTTAAGAAAATGTTTAGTCATGAACCTTGTAATTTGATTTGTCTTGTAAATCATTTGAAAAACGATAAGATCAGATGATATGTATAAATAAGAGAATAATGTATGGTTAAATGAATAACCATGTAAAATGAGTTTGTATAAGATAAGTTGTTTGTAAAAGAATGTCTTGTGAAAAGTATGTTATTTGTATAAAATGTTATATATCTTAAATTGAAATGATTTCAAATAACGCTACGATATGTAATACCATACAAACACTTATATATAGGAAGTACCAGCGGCGTATCCACCATGCTTGTATCATATTACACACGCACCGTTACTCAAATCACTTACCCAAACAAACCACCAATGTAAGATGTCTATGTTTAAACCAATTGCCAAACGTATTGAATAATATGTCAAAAATGTTTATGTCAATATGTAAATCATGTAATGTGTAACCAATGTCAATAATGTTTATGTGTCAAATGTAAATCATGTGATGTGTAACCAATGTCAATAATGTTCATGTGTCAAATGTAAATCATGTAATGTGTAACCAAAATGATCTGTATGGCTAGTGAAATGTATCAACTAAACCATATGCACAAAAACAAAGTATTGAAGTAAAACATGGTTTAAATCAAAGCTATGTTTTGTGGAAATGCATGCTATACTGATACGAACATCTATGCGGTATTGTGAAAATGCATACATCCAAGCCTTGAGACTGTGGCGATAAACCCTTAAACAATTTAAAGGTTTATCTAAGTTATGTATATCGAATTCGGTCATTCCTTCCAATCCACACCAACCCAGGATTTCAGGAACGGGAGTTGTCAATTCCTATGGTACCACTACCTACTAACGAACGGCGTAGCTAATGTTAATGAATGTATTGTTCCATTTTAAACAATCCAAATGTTATACCAAAATGTAAACATGTGATGAAAACAACTGTACTAAGTATGCAACAAATGGACATACATAGCATAAAATGTAAATGTAAAACAATGTACTAAGTACGCACGCAATGGGCATACATAGCATAAAATGTAATGAAATCATGTACTATAAATGTACTAATGAACATAGGAAGTATATGATGTGAAAACAGGAAAGCATGAAAGTAACAAGTAGGCACATGTGTTTCACCCCAAAACAGTTTGGAAAACAGTAAAAGAGGGGTCTATGTACTCACTTGAGATTGCTTAGTAGTCCTTGAGTAACAACCAAACAATGCTAGAGATCGCGGATATCAAACGGCACCTAATATAGGTAACTATGTTAATAAACCGGACCTAAATCGGAGGATTTAGATAGGATGAGGGTTCGTAAACCAAACGAGTATAGAGACTCGTGTCATATGGTTTAACAAAGCCTACATACTAAATGAAACCTAACCTAAGTGCTTTCGACCCATCGCGACCCATTAAGGTAGCTTATGCTACTTTAACGCGTCGTGCGCGCAAAAGCGCACACGAGACGTCTAACTTGCCCTATGACAAGTGTTATATGCCTAAACATGTTACATAATCAGTTAAGTGATGAAAGTTTAGGTTACATATGCTTAATTACCAATTACACATAAAAAGGGTATTTTGGTAATTTACCTAAGGCATATAAACTACCTATCATACAACTACTTAAACGTCGTGACCATAAGGTATAACCTCGGAAGGTTATTCCCTATATACTATGGTCACCTAATGTATTTGGTCGGATCCTAATGATCGACCAAATGGGTCGGGTTCGAAAGTATAAGCGATTGTTTAGATCGCTTACCTTACGACCCTAGACAACGTGGTAATCAGTAGGCATAGTCCCAAGGGACTATAACCATCGTGATTACAATCACGTTGCGAAGTTCATACGAACTTCGCATTGACCATAAACTGGTCAACGCAGAAAGTCAAACAAAGTTTGACTTTCAGACTCGAAAAGCAATAAAAGAACGAAAGAATACTTACGAAGGGTCCCCGAATGCTAACCTCGATCCAAGTAGCTCAGGTATGAAACAATGGTTTCAACTTAGAGCTTCTCAAATCAAGATTCTAGTGGGTTTTGAAGCAAATGGGGGTGGGGTATTTATAGGATTCGTAGAGCCGTTAAGATCGTTCCTCGTTAACCATGATTCAATCTCAACCCTCCACCTCAAAACCCTGGTTTTAGAAAACCATTTGAGCCCATGGTATTGCCCAAAACCATGTGCGAAAGTGGAATGGACCCGATTCGATGTTTCTGCAAAGTTTCTGTCCAGACAAGGCAGTCGCGTAGCGCCACTGGTAAAGGCCTTAGTTCTCGCGCTACGCCACTGCCTACCAGTTTCAGCAAAGTTTCAAAAATGGCAGAAATGGTCCCTGCAGCCCGTTTAAGCTATTTTCAATGCGTTTGAACCCCGTTAACCTCATTTCAAGGCTCTAAAATGAAGTTAAAGCATAGGGAACTCAAAAAATGCTCAAAAATATCTCGGATGTCGGTTCGTTTAGTCGTACGATCGCGATGTTCGGTTAATTACGACGGAATGCGCATAAGCGCGAAAAACGATCCAAATTGCGCGACGAATGGATTTTTCTCATGCCAAACACTAAAATAAAATGTTTTAGTGCTTACATAAATTTTTGGATGTCCGGATGTATTCAGAACGTAAGTTATGCGCGAAAATGCAAACTTGTGCACTTTTTGACGCTTTTAGTCCCTGAATGACCCAAAAGTTTATTTTAGCACACCGAACCCCTCAAAGCCTATTTCTAAGCTATGTAAAGGATATTTATGGTATGTTTAACTTATGGCCATGTTCCGGAATGTTTGTTACAGTTTAAATTGGCATACTTTCGCAGTTTGTCAACTTTAGTCCCTGTAAGCGATTTAACTTGATTTTCCCATACCAAAGCCTTCGAAACTTATTTCTAAGTTATGTAAAGGTTATTTAAGGTATGTTAAGCCTATTTCACTATTCCGGAGTGTTCGTTGCATTAAACTGGTTATATTTACGCATCGATGCGCGTATAACCTTCCAGAAAGCGATTTAGAGTTTGGAATCGAACAAGAATTTATATGTGCAAATGATACACATATTTTTACAAATCCCAAGTATGCAATATAATATTTCATTGGTTCGGTATTTGTTTGATGGCCGTGGAGGCACAGGTGTTACAGTCTCCCCTACTTTAGGAAATTTCGTCCCGAAATTTTATCTAGAGGAAACTTGTGTGAGTTTGAAAACATGAAGTTGAAAAGATCGAACAACATTGGTTAGGGTTCTGAACTTCTAGTAACTTTAATAACATCATGCTTGCAATGTAAGAGGGATACTTATATACAAGTATATGAAGCGTAATTGGTGCGTCCACCGTACCTCCATTACATCGTTCTCATTTCGTTATTGTTGTCACTATCGGTTCTTACACATAATAAATCTTACTGTGGTTACCGTGCACTGAATCTCATAATTATGTACGCGTCCATAATTAGACAATTCCTTGCACAGTTCACACAGTCTATTTTATAATATGTAGGGTAAAACCAAATGAACAATCATGTGATGAGTGTGACTAGACCGCCATAGAGTCCTTTTTATTAAATCAATAAATGATCTAAATAGACTATCAAGGAGTCTGTTCAGCTACATCACTAGATGTCATTCTTTAACCAAATTGTGAATCAATCTTTTTGACTAGACCACTAAAGGGTCTCTTATGAATCATGGAGTGGTACTATATAATCCAAGGGTCTTAACTATTACATAGAAGCCCATTAAGGATTTAAGGTAGTACCTTTTTGAATATCCTACTACGAATCCCTCATATGAAGATATGAAAGATTCTACGAGGATTTGGATAACGAATATCCAGAGTATCCAAACACAAAAATGCATAAAAGAAAACATAAGATGAATAAACACATAGTCGTATAACCACAAAGATTGTTTATTTGTTAATTTGTTTTGTTGACAGAGCACATGTATTTAAAGTACAATAGGAATCCATCTCGTGGATTTCATTTGGCACTTTAAACATTTACAAGAATCTATCTATAAAGATAGAAAGATTTTTAAAAGAGAAATTCGATTTCGATTATAAGGAACCGAAATGTCCGAATTCAGGTACATAAGGAATCCAATTAAGGACCCTGATTTGAATGATGATCATCCACAAGGGTCTAAATGTGAAGATAAAAAGATCCCATATGGATTTTAGAAGTTGAAGATGTTTTGAAACCTTGCACTGGACGTGCTTATGTCAAAACATGAAGTAAAAATGCTTACGAAGTTGAATGCTAGATATGCCAAGGCAACATATGAAGCAGAATTTGAAGGTTAAGTAAATGTATGAGGAAAATATATTTGGAAAACTATGCATGGGGTTCTAAAAATGTTTTTGAAACCTTATATATAATACTTTTGAAATCATAAAGTAGGTTTTTAGATAAGTATATTTATAAAAATGTTTTAAAATCATGCGAAATGAATTTTTGAAATTATGTATAAGGTTTTTGGAAAACATGAATGATGCTTTTGAAATCATGCACTTGATAAGAAAATATACTTTGTTAATATTGTTTTCAGACTATATGAAATATTCTGAAATTATGAAAATTGTTTTTTTTTTTTTTTGAAAACCTAACCAATGTTTTTGAAATAACATAGACAATGCATTTGAAAAAATTGTTTTCAAACTATATGAAATGTTTTGAGATCATGAAGATTGTTTTTGAAATACTTGTACTGTATATGTTGAAAAATCAAAACGTAATGGGTATGAGATTTGAAAATACCCTTAGTTATCAAACCAAGGATTCAAAGGCACAGAAGTGCAGAAACATGATTACTCATAATGTCACTTTATTTTCCTGTACTTCGTATCTTAGAATGAAACGAGTACTTAAAATTTTTGGGGGAATCATGAGTGATCATTTGAGAGGGAGAATCACAAGAGTAGTTTGTAAGGAACATAGTTCCTTGATGTAGGTATCATAGGAAAAGTCATACACACATGTAACTACACTCGTATATCAGAACTGTGAACAACAATTTATTTATAATCAAACAGATTGTTTCACATTACAAGAAATAGAAGAAACAAAAGCATAAGACAACAACATCTTCTAATCAGCCAACTGCTCATCCGTGGGTTGGATTTGCATTAGCAAGCTTTGGGCATTTGTTCCTGAAATGGCTCGTATCGCCACAGTTGTAGCACGATCCAGGCGGAAAGCGAGCTTGAGTAGGGTTGACTTGGGGTTGATTTGGACCACTTTGGTTTGGGGTAAATCGACAAGCATTTGCCAGGTGACCGAGTCACCCACATGATGCACACAGACGACACTGTAGGTGAGCTAAGTGGTGTGCATTACATTTGTCGCATATTAGGGCTGTTCCCTTGTATTGCTTCTTAACAGGTTGTGTTGCCACCCGGATGGGTCCTGCTTGATTTGGTACTGCTGCAGTTGGACAAACCCTTGCCGTATGACCTATAAGTCCACAAGTTTGGCAATTGCGGCACTTCACACTAGCCTGATGATGAAGGCTACATTGGTTGCACAAGGGTGCAGTTCCGTTGTATGGCTTCCTAGCAGGGGGTTGAGCTGGTTGGTTGGGGATGGCTCAACCATTGTGAGCGACCACGGCGAAGTCCTGAGAAGCCTTTCGCTTCTTTGACTTCTTAGGGGATCCAGCCTGTTCATCCATGGTGTTTGATTCCTTGATTGGTTTCTTGGCTGGTGGTGCTGTCATTTGGCTAGGTCTTGCCTGTTTTGGTGCCACTGCTGCGGGTTTCCTTGAAGCCTTACGTTTCTTTGGTTTAGGTGAAGGCTTGGCTTCTGCTTCCTTTGGTGGCTCCTGAGTGGCTCCATTTTTGAGACGAGACATGGCAATGCCTAGATCCACAGACTTCAGTATCACTTCACCTATTTGTTGGGCAAATTTGGCTGTTTGCTCGGACATTTGACCGTTGCTGAGAGGAAGAGACATTCTAGAAGAAAATGAAAGACATAGGAAGAAACAAGTGAAACGTCATCGACTAAACAAATCAGAATGGCAATGTATAAGAATTTGCGATCATTTGTTTGTTACCTAAGGCAAACAAATGAGACGGTGACAAATCAAAGTAAGCGGATCATATTAATGTATCACTGAAGACATGCTCGCCTATAAGTGAACACTCACCCCAAGAGTTCCCAGGTAAGAGTGACTGGTCCGATACTGCGGATTTGTACGAACACTCTAGCCTTCGACAGAAAACTCAGGGTACATGCATTCACTCTTCCAGTTTGCACGTGTTCACATTATACGACACAAACTTTGACGAGATTTGAAAACTTAGAGGGTTCAAAACCTTATAACAGAGGGTTCAAAACCTTACAATAGAGGGATCAAAACCTAGTAATCAATCATCCTAGAACAGATGATTAGTTTTTAAAGCGGTTTTGAAATTTATGTTCTTGTTGCGATCGTCGCCTAAGGATAGGTGACGGTATTGTTTTATGACTAAACGCAAGTAATCTCGCGTTAGGGTCCTAGAAAGGTTATAGACTAGGTCAAAGTATTACTAATAACCTAATTCCCTATAACCATGAGCTCTGATACCAACTTTTCTGTCACACCCCGACCACGTAGAACAACAAAACGTGGCGGAAAACGTCGGGGAGTGTTGTAACAGAATCATTGTTTCATAACACATGGAAATTGAAATATTGTTTTATTGATTAAAGTAGTTACAATATCTTGACAATCAAAGAAACATAACATAAATAACTAGTCTTGCATCTTTTATTGTCGCTAAGGCCCAAGTCCGCCTAAGTGTATCTTGATAAATCCAATGCATCATATCCTGAAACACATGTGAAAATAGGTACGTCAGCATAAAAATGCCTGTGAGATACATAGGTTTATGAAAATAGGATTCGTGACTTATTGTTTAAGAAAATGTTTAGTCATAAACCTTGTAATTTGATTTGTCTTGTAAATCATTCGAAAAACGATAAGATCAGATGATATGTATAAATAAGAGAATAATGTATGGTTAAATGAATAACCATGTAAAATGAGTTTGTATAAGATAAGTTGTTTGTAAAAGAATGGCTTGTGAAAATTATGTTATTTGTATAAAATGTTATATATCTTAAATTGAAATGATTTCAAATAACGCTACGATATGTCATACCATACAAACACTTATATATAGGAAGTATCAGCGGCGTATCCACCATGCTTGTATCATATTACACACGCACCGTTACTCAAATCACTTACCCAAACAAACCACCAATGTAAGATGTCTATGTTTAAACCAATTGCCAAACGTATTGAATAATATGTCAAAAATGTTTATGTCAATATGTAAATCGTGTAATGTGTAACCAATGTCAATAATGTTTATGTGTCAAATGTAAATCATGTGATGTGTAACCAATGTCAATAATGTTCATGTGTCAAATGTAAATCATGTAATGTGTAACCAAAATGATCTGTATGGCTAGTGAAATGTATCAACTAAACCATATGCACAAAAACAAAGTATTGAAGTAAAACATGGTTTAAATCAAAGCTATGTTTTGTGGAAATGCATGCTATACTGATACGAACATCTATGCGGTATTGTGAAAATGCATACATCCAAGCCTTGAGACTGTGGCGATAAACCCTTAAACAATTTAAAGGTTTATCTAAGTTATGTATATCGAATTCGGTCATTCCTTCCAATCCACACCAACCCAGGATTTCAGGAACGGGAGTTGTCAATTCCTATGGTACCACTACCTACTAACGAACGGCGTAGCTAATGTTAATGAATGTATTGTTCCATTTTAAACAATCCAAAAGTCATACCAAAATGTAAACATGTGATGAAAACAACTGTACTAAGTATGCAACAAATGGACATACATAGCATAAAATGTAAATGTAAAACAATTTACTAAGTACGCACGCAATGGGCATACATAGCATAAAATGTAATGAAATCATGTACTATAAATGTACTAATGAACATAGGAAGTATATGATGTGAAAACAGGAAAGCATGAAAGTAACAAGTAGGCACATGTGTTTCACCCCAAAACAGTTTGGAAAATAGTAAAAGAGGGGTCTATGTACTCACTTGAGATTGCTTAGTAGTCCTTGAGTAACAACCAAACAATGCTAGAGATCGCGGATATCAAACGGCACCTAATATAGGTAACTATGTTAATAAACCGGACCTAAATCGGAGGATTTAGATAGGATGAGGGTTCGTAAACCAAACGAGTATAGAGACTCGTGTCATATGGTTTAACAAAGCCTATATACTAAATGAAACCTAACCTAAGTGCTTTCGACCCATCGCGACCCATTAAGGTAGCTTATGCTACTTTAACGCGTCGTGCGCGCAAAAGCGCACACGAGACGTCTAACTTGCCCTATGACAAGTGTTATATGCCTAAACATGTTACATAATCAGTTAAGTGATGAAAGTTTAGGTTACATATGCTTAATTACCAATTACACATAAAAAGGGTATTTTGGTAATTTACCTAAGGCATATAAACTACCTATCATACAACTACTTAAACGTCGTGACCATAAGGTATAACCTCGGAAGGTTATTCCCTATATACTATGGCCACCTAATGTATTTGGTCGGATCCTAATGATCGACCAAATGGGTCGGGTTCGAAAGTATAAGCGATTGTTTAGATCGCTTACCTTACGACCCTAGACAACGTGGTAATCAGTAGGCATAGTCCCAAGGGACTATAACCATCGTGATTACAATCACGTTGCGAAGTTCATACGAACTTCGCATTGACCATAAACTGGTCAACGCAGAAAGTCAAACAAAGTTTGACTTTCAGACTCGAAAAGACTCAAAAAGCAATAAAAGAACGAAAGAATACTTACGAAGGATCCCCGAATGCTAACCTCGATCCAAGTAGCTCAGGTATGAAACAATGGTTTCAACTTAGAGCTTCTCAAATCAAGATTCTTGTGGGTTTTGAAGCAAATGGGGGTGGGGTATTTATAGAATTCGTAGAGCCGTTAAGATCGTCCCTCGTTAACCGTGATTCAATCTCAACCCTCCACCTCAAAACCATGGTTTTATAAAACCATTTGAGCCCATGGTATTGCCCAAAACCATGTGCGAAAGTGGAATGGACCCGATTCGATGTTTTTGCAAAGTTTCTGTCCAGACAAGGCAGTCACGTAGCGCCACTGGTAAAGGCCTTAGTGCTCGCGCTACGCCACTGCCTACCAGTTTCAGCAAAGTTTCAAAAATGGCAGAAATGGTCCCTGCAGCCCGTTTAAGCTATTTTCGATGCGTTTGAACCCCGTTAACCTCATTTCAAGGCTCTAAAATGAAGTTAAAGCATAGGGAACTCAAAACATGCTAAAAAATATCTCGGATGTTGGTTCGTTTGGTCGTACGATCGCGATGTTCGGTTAATTACGACGGAATGCGCATAAGCGCGAAAAACGATCCAAATTGCGCGACGAATGGATTTTTCTCATGCCAAACACTAAAATAAAATGTTTTAGTGCTTACATAAATTTTTGGATGTCCGGATGTATTCAGAACGTAAGTTATGCGCGAAAATGCAAACTTGTGCACTTTTTGACGCTTTTAGTCCCTGAATGACCCAAAAGTTTATTTTAGCACACCGAACCCCTGAAAGCCTATTTCTAAGCTATGTAAAGGATATTTATGGTATGTTTAACTTATGGCCATGTTTCGGAATGTTTGTTACAGTTTAAATTGGCATACTTTCGCAGTTTGTCAACTTTAGTCCCTGTAAGCGATTTAACTTGATTTTGCCATACCAAAGCCTTCGAAACTTATTTCTAAGTTATGTAAAGGTTATTTAAGGTATGTTAAGCCTATTTCACTATTCCGAAGTGTTCGTTGCATTAAACTGGTTATATTTACGCATCGGTGCGCGTATAACCTTCCAGAAAGCGATTTAGAGTTTGGAATCGAACAAGAATTGATATGTGCAAATGATACACATATTTTTACAAATCCCAAGTATGAAATATAATATTTCATTGGTTCGGTATTTGTTTGATGGCCGTGGAGGCACAGGTGTTACACTATGTATATAAGGGTAGTGTAACCCTAAACCCCCTTCATATGTTCAGCCGACAAACCCTTCATTCTCTGCCTTCTTCTTCTTCTTTGGAGAACCTTAAAACACATAAACATAAAAATAAAATACAGCCCGTTCTCTTCATCATATTTCTTAAACACACACATACGCAGCCAATTACCCTCATCATCTCCCCCTCGTTTCTTTCCGACGACCAGAATTACCGGTGGAGCCGGAGACTACCATTGCTCCGACACTTTTTCTCCGACCATTCACCACCTCCACTCTCCCTCTCGATCTCCGATTCCGGCGACCAGCATGGCGGCGCGTGGCGATGTCCTACAGACCCCCTCCGGCCACACTCATCACACAAACACCCCTCTCTCGTCCTCTCGTTTTCATCAGGCGGACCACAGGGAGGAATCGGCGGCGTCGGCGAACTCCTCTGGTCGACGAGTTCTCTGACAGACCCCCAATCTCGCTGGTCGCCAGAAAGACACGTAGGTACCATGTCTATTAACTCGGACAAACGCCGTTATCATGTCGTCTAATCTAATTTTTTTAGCCGAGCAGGTAACCTACGCAAAACGAAGCACAGGTGTGCAAGAGTTCACGAAACTCAATCTATACATCAATGGAGGTTGAAGTACGTCACATACTACTTTCGAGGCAAGGTCTTTGAGAAGACACGATAGAGCCTTTCAGCGACAATGCTAATCCTGTTAGCAGGAGAACTACTGACCAGGATGCGGCAACTTGTCACGCGGTCCTGCAACGACACGAATCACGCCAAAGAGAAGACGCATGTCTTTGCATTCCCCTTGTTTCATTTACGAAAAATACGCTATGTTCGACATTCCATGGTAATGTCACCTAACAACCGGTCATCACATGAAACCCCAGGTGAAGTCCTTAAATTTCTTTCGTTGAAATTCCGACTTTTGCATCTAGTGAGTAGATTTTTACATCTCTACTCCTCTTAATGTTCGTTGTATCAAGACAATTTTCTTCATTATAGCGAACACTCATTTGCGTCGTTTCTTCATCATTTCATATGTTACACATGCATCATTTGTTACACATGTGGTTCCACTTCGAATGATCGTTTTCATCAAAATTTTGAATATTATTTCGCTATATCTAATTATTGCTTCGTGATATTGATGATCTACATTCTTGTAAAGGTTGACTCCTTGCTATCGAGTCAACGAATTTCTTGAAACTTCTTTTCCTTTCGAGTTACATACACGGTTTATCTTTGTAACCATGCCGAAATTTCCTTGTCAATACATGATTTATTGTTGGATTGCGTTGAAACCAAGTTCGATTGTTTGAACTTGTCCATTACACATATTTCATTCAAGGCACCATATGATGTAATGAAAACATCAAATTCAAATTCGTTTTAACAAAGCGTTTCATTTGTTCTGAGTCGTAGTAGACTTGTTTGGTCTACGACTCCATTAAGTCATTTGTTGATTTCGACACCTTGTGGTTGTGTTTTCGCTAATTTGAAGCTTGCGCTTATCTCGTTTACACACCTCATGCACGGATTTAATTATTTATTTATTGAATTGTTTTAAATCCGCTTTGATTCATCATATTATAGAAGTCTTAACACAATTGTGTGTTAAGGCAATGGTACACAAATTCATTTTATATTCCAGTGTACCTCCTAACGGTTCTTTCACATCGATCGAATGTTTTGCGATATTCATTGCTTCTTCATCTTCGATCGAAAACACTATTTCTTTGATGTTCCATTTTCAATTGAAAATCCTATGATATCGTTTGAAACAAATTTTCAAATTTACTTCGTAGAGCACTCATTTGATTACAAACACGACGAACTTGTTCGGTCACTGTTATTATTGAATTGTCTCGATTACTACGACACCTTGTGGTGTCGGTATAACTTGTAGCTTGTGCTAATCATGAACGAGCATTTCATGCAAAACTACTTCATTTGAGCTTGTTGATTCTATGTTTCATCTAGCGGATGTTATTGCTTATAGAACTCATTTACATGTTGTGAATGTTCACATGGAATTCGATTGGTCGAAGTTCCTGTCCTTTGTTGGACCCCAGTTAACTTGGTCACATTAGTGACTATATCAATATGTCTCGTTTCCTTTGACATCAAATTCTAAAACATACTCCTGTTAACCGTTGGGCTCTTATTTCTATAGTAAGTCCTTGAATTCATAATTTGAATAAGTCTTGATTCGATTTCATATTCATTCACTTTGGTAATATTTGTATTTACCGACGCATAACATAACTCTAGAGAGTTAACGTAGTCTAAATTTCAAGGACGAAGTTTTATTAACAGGGGGAAAATGTGACAACCAGTAGTTTACGCCCTTAATTACGTGATTAACAGGCGATTAACACGACAATAAATAGTGTTTACGACGCAAATTAACTTAATTAGGCCTTCAGTAAGCTTAGAAACGCCTATTCGGTTCTACAGCACGCGTATGACGGTCTACGGGAAATCTGGGGAATATTAAATGACAACGAATTGAAACCGAACAAAATGCTGACAACGCTGACAAGTACAAATTTTATACAAATATTTTATATCTATAAATTTAGTTTTGCGAATTTATTGTGCTTCCGTACGTCACAAACGCAAACGCGAACGAGAAGCACGACTGCAGGAAACACACCGACAGCGAAATGGAAGCATCGGACACACGTACTACCTTTAAAACTTAAATTTTACAATATATTTAGCTTCGTAATTTAATTTTAATAACCGTAGTCAAAACCGGATCGAAAAACGGATTGAAACGGCGAACGGCGCGTTTTCCGCGGTTTTTACCGTAATCGATGAACGAACGCGCAAACGACATCTACTGGCACTATTTTATGCATTTTAAATCTAAAATTTTAACTTACGACGCTACGGAGAGTTCGGGTTTTGAAGACGAGTTCGTAGGAATTAACGGGCCACTTATATCATGCGATATTGGGCTTATGGGCATTGGGCCCAAGCCCAAGCCCACTAACCCAACCCTATGTATATAAGGGTAGTGTAACCCTACATGTTCAGCCGATAACCCTTCATTCTCTGCCTTCTTCTTCTTTGGAGAACCTTAAAACACATAAACATAAAAATCAAATACTACCCATTCTCTGTATCTTATTTCTTAAACACACACATACGCAGCCAATTACCCTCATCATCTCTCCCTCGTTTATTTCCGGCGGATCCGGAGACTACCGGTGCTCCGACACTATTTCTCCGGCCACTCACCACATCCACTCTCCCTTTCGATCTCCGATTCCGAAGACCAGCACGGCGGCGCGTGGTGATGTCTGACAGACCCCCTCCGGCCACACTCATCACGCAAACACCCCTCTCTCGTCCTCTCGTTTTCATCAGGTGGACCACAGAGAGGAGCCGGCGGCGGCTGGCGAACTCCTTTGGTCGACGGGTTCTCAGACAGACCCCCCAATCTCGCTCCTTTCTCTCTCGACGATTGGATCAGATCGGCTCCGGACGTACTCTTTCCGATGATGACTGATGCAGTTGATGCATCTATTGAAGATAATGAGGGTGTCAACGGCAGTGGTTGACTACGGCTAGAAGCCGTCTGTTTTTCTGACGACAGATTAACGGCGGCGGTAGTGTTTGTTTACGACAAATTTCCCGGTAAACATACCCCTCCTCGTCCGGTTCCTTTTATCTTCGGATGATTGAAGATGATATTGATTTGTTGTGGTTAATGTTGTTTAGCTCAGATGTGAGTTATGTAGGGAACCAGGTTTTAATCTCGGGTCATGGTTCAAGTCAACATGGTCGGGTTCAGTTTCAGTTTCATCTAAGATGTTAGTTCGAGTTTCGGGTCAGTTTGGGTCCCGGTCAGCCGCGGTCAACAAGTCAGCGAGTCAACTCGACTTGGTATGGCTTCGGGTCAACTCACGGTTCGGGTCAGCTGTGGTTCGGGTCAAGTTGCGGGTGCTGTCAACAGTTCGGGTTGACTCGGTCAAACCGAGTCAACTTAGTCAAACCTGGTCAACTCAGCGAGTCAACTCGGTCAACCCGGTTGACTCGGTCAACTCGGTTGACTCGGTCAACTCAGTCAATCCTTTTCGGCATTTCGACAGGAGATTTTGGTAAAGTCTATCGGCGCGATAAATAATTATGTTAATTTTATAATTTTAATATTACGTGATAACGAGTTCGAACCGGTTGAATTATAGTTTACGTTTGAAATATTTGACAAAATTATATATATATATATATATATATATATATGTATTGTTGAATTTTGAAAATAAAACGACAACTTGTGTTGTCGGGGCCGTCCGAAAACAGAGGAAACTCTGCCCGTTTTTCGAGAAAAACCGAAAACAAAACGTACTTTATTGTAAAACATCAGTTATTGATATCAAGAGATTTTTCTTTATAAAACAAGATACAAATATAAAATTTCTTTCGACGGCACTTTACAACTTACGAAAACGACTATTCGGAAATTATTTACAACAAATAAATTTAGTTATTATATTTATTTTAACACTTGAAAATTATACAAATCTTTTATAAAAATCAATATAATTACTTATATTGTTTTAAACGACGATAACCCGAATTCGTTATTACAAATAAATATAGTTTATATATTTATTTCGAACATCAAACAAAACGACGGTTCTTTTATAAACTTAAATATAGTTTATATATTATTTCAAATATCAAATAACACGATTTGTTTTATAAAATAAATATGGTTTATATATTTATTTCAAACATTAAACGACTCGTATACTTTTATAAAATAAATATAGATACATATTTATTTCAACGTCAACAACTCGAAAGCCTTATAAACTAAACATGACGTTTATATTTCATTTCAAACGTCAAAAGCTAGACGATTCTTTTATAAATAAACATAACTTTATATATTTATTTTAAACGCCTAAACGACGTACTATATATCAACGTACGACTTCTCAAGACGACTAACGAGATACTACCGATATATTTATATGTTTTTATATAAATATTTATACATTTTCAATCTCACGAGAACTAAGTGTTTTTCAAAGACTTAGTAAACTATTACCGACAATAAACGAAACTTAATGAGTATAACTTCCTCGTTTCCTTCAAGTTAATAACTTACCGTCGAATCGTTCGGTCAACGATTCGGTAGAGCTCGGTGGCATGTAGTTTAATTACCGTGTTTATTTAGAAACTTATAAGATATTCCGTGTTAGGAATATTGTAGAATGCACGCTAGCGAGTCTCGTCTTGGAAACGACATCACGAAGTCTTATTTAGCTAGCTTTGCACATGGAAATCCAGGTGAGTTCATAACCCCCCACTTTTTACGGTTTTACATTTTTATAAATGTTTTCGGAGGTGGAAAGACATGCAAGTTTTGCAAAAGTAAACTATTTTTCGATAAACATAAACTACGTATTTCTAAACCATTTCACAGACAAGTTTTAACTATCACAAATGGTTGCGAAATTTTAATAAATACAAATGGTTTACGAAAAGCTTATGTTCTATACCGGTTTTTCAAACAAGCGTATTTTTTTCGAAATGTGCATACACACGTATTCTGGTTTTCTAAACTACGGGAAAATACAAGTACAAAGAGGTACATTAAACTAAGGAATGACACAATAGATCATGTCACGAATAGGGTAACATAAGCACCATTAATCAATTACATACCAAGACCGCGGAACAAAAGGTTAGATCTAATGGGTTTCAGGCAGCCACACTTTTACCAAGAGTGCTTTTGTGTCTCTAGTCGTGAATCGACAAGTAAAAATTGCCTATGGTTTGGATGCTTCCTATGTCGTTACATATGTTAGTGGCCTCGCGAACCATTAGCGATCTCGTATTCCTTACATTTACATAACTCAGTTTCAGATACGTCTTTACAAATTACACACCATGGTTTATACAAATTCAAAGCGTAGGATTATGCAGGCATGATGTCACGCCAATGCTCTGATATTTCAGGGTGTGACAATGAAGATACCAGTCCAGTCACGCCAATTTCAGGGTGTGACAACTATGACAAAGTTGGAAATAAATCAAAGGTCGCAAACTGGAGATACGATCATGACAAGAATATGTGGTTGATCACACGCGAGAGTGGAAGGAATCTTAATTTGAAATGTGGACGAAAATTGATCTACAAAGCTTGTTATGTGCTCCTTACTACGATTCAGATCCAAATCAAAGAGGAAGAGGTTGGGCGTTTCATGCTAAACTAGAAAAGGAAGTAAAGAACAACTTCCAGAACATGAAGGTGGCAGAATCGTATTTGAAGAAAAGTCATGGCGTTCGCGATCCTCACACTAAACGAACGATCACGACTGTCATCTGGCCGCCAACTGACAAGGAGAAGATAATTCTAGTTGCTCGAAAGTTCGCAAAGGGAATTCTCAAGACCTTTCAGTTTTGGGCATACGACCCTAAAATGGCTGAAGCTGTAATCGTGACACAAGAACATTCGATTCGATTAGCAGACACGTTGGATCTAATGAGCTTTCACGTGGAGGATATCATGATCTTGGGTCAAAGCCAAATACGCATGAATGATCAGTATGAGGTATGCGCTAAGTCATGGACGAGTGCGGTCGGTAATGTGATCAGGAATCATTTGATTGCAGATGCTGCTCCATTGCCTAGTGGCCCTCCAAACTGAATCAGCAACTAATCCAATAAACCTAGGGGAGATTGTTAAGCCCTAAAGGTTTATGGATTAGTAAATTAATCACTATTGGACCAAGCTTCTAGAAGGTGGATCATTAGAGTGGGCTTTGGAGCTTATAGGCCTAGGGTTTAGGGGAAATGCTCCTTAAACCTTACTATATATACTAAATGATGATTTGGGAGCTAGTGTTAGTTTTACTTGTCTTGGCAACTTGTATTAGACATTATTGTATGCAAGTCGAAGCATTCTGATCAACAATCTTTCTTCTTCATCTTTTTTTTTCTTTTGAATCATTGTTTGTTTGTGTGATTCCACCACCAAACAAACTTGTGTGATATCATTGTGATCTCATTTCGGGACTTGTAGTGTATTATTTTTTTAGAAAAGGTTACGTATAAAAAAATTATTAACATTTATAAAAAAGGAGGGGAACTTGCATGTGCATGTAGGCTGATGGTAGTTTCGTTATTTAAACAAAAAGACACTATTACCTCTAAGCTAGCCAAATTTGTCAAAAAAAAAACATAACTTAAATTTAATCCATTTTTAATCTCAACCATTAACTACAAGATCTAGGGATTTAAAACACTTCTTACACGTCTCACAAAAAAAAACCTTTTTTACAGTAACTCCACCATATATATGTGTGTGTATATATATATATATATATATGATTAATTACAGACAACACCTGACAAAGTTTTTATCCTTTTATACATATATTTGACTTTGATTGCCGAGGTGAAAACTATTTCATCCAACAACTAATGCTTTCTAAACATGTTTATAATTAAACGCAACATTCCCCATGTCCTGATATCTTTAACATAAACAAAATGATATAATCTTCCTCTAAGATGTAAAACAAACATAAAAAAATATATTTTCTATTTATAAAGTATCATCTATTCAAATACTTTTTAGAGTAAACCTAAATTTTCGTACATGTGGTTTGTTGGTTTTAACACTCTAAGTCTAATAGTTTAAAATTGCATTTATCATCCATTAGTTTGCTAATTCTAACAATTTTAGTCCACCCCACTAATATTGTTAGTGTAGGGCTGTTATGTCATGAAAAAAGACTATAATGACCTTGGTATTATTATTATATAAAAGATAAAAATTTGATTTAATCAATCATTTATTTATATTATAGCATATATATATATACACACACATCACCATAACACCACTTTAACCACCTTCCACCTCCGCCACCATTGGAACTCTTGCCATCGTTAACACCACCAGTCAACAATCAATGTCCATAACCACTACTAACCACCAAAGTTCTACCACTGTTCCGACACAACAACAACTAAAGAAAGATGTTTTAGCCGGAAAATGGAACTAGGGTGGTTGGATAGTACCTTGATTCACTAGACATGGAAAATGCTAGATCGATCGGAGCGATTGGGTCTTCACCGAAACCCTAACTTGACCAGATTAACAACCTCAACCTCAACCTCAACCTCAGCCGCCATTGTTCACCACCATCTTTCAACACCATCACCACCATATCAAACCACCTCAACCACAGTCACCACCCACCATCCTCAATGGCTGGAACCAATACCGTGTAGAACGATAATCAAAACCCACCATCTTTCACCTTCCATAATCCATATTTAAAACCCTCGAAACCCTAACCCCCATCTTCACTACCACCGTACCATCTCAACCACCCATCATCTTCGTTTACTATCCACCGCCTACAACCACCTCTTCATACCATCACCTCCATCATCTTCGTAGCATCGTCATCATCATCCAAATTCGCCATTCTCCACTGACTCACTTAATCACAAACCATCTCCGGTATATATAGAGAGGGATGGGAAGGAGCATGAGGAAAGAGAGAAAGTGTGTGAGGGGGAATGAGGGGTGGGGTGTAAAAGATACATATATATATATATATATATATATATATATGATTGATTAAATCAATTTTTTATCTTTTATATAAGAATACCAAGGGTGTTATAATCTTTTTATGATGACTTAACAGCCCTACACTAACAGTGTTAGTTGGGTGGACTGAAACTGTTAGAATCAGCAAAGTAATGGATGATAAATACAATTTTGAAACTATCGGACTTAGAATGTTAAAACCAGCAAAACACGGGGACAGAAATTGAGGTTTACTATACTTTTTATTTCACATTTACTGTAGGTGGACCTTTCTTTATTAACTTAACTTTTGAAAAAGTTCATTATTAGCCCTTCAAACTTTGGACATGAGACACATTCACTATTAACTCTCAAAAGTTTGACAACATTCACTATTAACCCTCATACTTTTGACATGAAACAATATTAACCTTCATCTTTAAATAAGTTACACATTCACTAACAACTTTGACCCTCCAACCTTTTCTACTTAATAACTTGACACTTCCTTTTATTTAAATTACTTTTACGACCTTCTTCACTTCTAACATTTGGTAATTGACAAATTTGACCCTCCAACCTTTTATATTTAATAACTTGACACTTCCTTTTGTTTAAATTACTTTTACAACCTTCTTCACTTCTAACTTTTGGTAATTAACAACTTTGACCCTCCAACCTTTACTACTTAATAACTTGACAGCTTCTTTTGTTTAAATTACTTTTACGACTTTACATCGCAACGTGCAACCCATTAGTATACTTTTTTTCTCAATGCCTAGCTACGTTAATGACTAGGTTGTTTTAAGACTTTACACCACTGTCTAAATTACTTTTACGACTTTCGACCGCACTGTTAGGGACATACTCTTTTTTATCTATGTCTAGTGACGTTAATGTCACGAACCTAATGTATGTAACAAAGTAAAAAAAAACATAATATCATGTGCACGCATCAAACATTAATGTCATAATCGTTATACATGTAGAAAGTCACAAACACGATTTTACTGCCACAACACATAGCAACAGATGGTAACTATCCTATTATAATTATAAACCTATAAATAAGCAACACATCTGTGCTTATGGTTGTTGTACTATTGGTTTTGGGAGTTTTTCAAAAAAAAATTGAAATTTTCCTTTCTAACTCTAAAGTTTCAATATTTGGCAATTTAAATCTAAAGTTTTAATCTTTAGTAATTTAATCCCTTTGATTAATTTTATTTTTCACTTCAAATCCATAAGTTTCTATCTTTTGCAATTTAACCCTTTTGATTAATTTGATTTTTCGCTTCTAATTCAAAAGTTTTCATCTTTTGCAATTTATCCACTTAGATTTTTTTACTTTTAACTAAAGCTTTTCATCTTTTACAACTTTTGTCCCTTATACTTTTCATCTTTCGCAAGCTTTTCGTTTAACGTTTCGTTCTAGATTTTTCAAGTTAACATGCTGCAACGTGTGTGTGGGGTTCAACATTTTTTCATCTACCTTTTCCTGTTTGTCAGGCCCGTCACAACACGTCTATTTTTTCCTGTTTAATAGGTCTGTCGCAATGCGTGTGCCATAGATCGACCCAGTTACTCTTTTCTATGTTTTATACACATGCTCGCGGTCATGTAAGATTCATTTGCCTTTCATCTAATATGATATATAACTAACGAATCCCCGTCGCATTGCGACGAATGGTAATTCTAGTTAAACCTAAAACCAAAACCACATTCAAAGAAGAAAGAAAAAAGAGTAAACTGCCAAAATGGTCCCTGAGGTTTGGTCATTTTTGCCACTTTAGTTCAAAACTCGAACCTTTTGAATCTGGGTCTTTATGGTTCAATTTTATTGCCATTTTCATCCAAAATCAAAATCTAGTCAGATTTTTCAGTTAACATCCGGTTTTTTTTTTCTTTTTTCTCCCTTTTAACGTTTTTATAATAAGTAAAAAAAATCTGACACTTTTACCCTTTCATTAAAAGAGAGGAAAAAGACAAAAAAAAAAAAAAACTGAATGTTAATTGAAAAAATCTGAGTAGATTTTGTTTTTGAATAAAAATGGCAACAAAATTAAAACCATAGGGACCCAAATTTAAAAGTTTTGAGTTTTGAATTAAAGTGAGAAAAGTAACCATACCTCATGGACCATTTTAGCATTTTACTCTAAAAAAAGAGTGAACTGCCATTTTGGTCCCTAAGTTTGGCCAGTTTTGGTACTTTAGTCCAAATCTCAAACCTTTTACATCTTGATCCCTGTGGTTTCAGTTTTATTGTCATTTTGGTCCAAAAGTGAAATTTGACCAGATTCCCCAAATTAAACCCCCATGTTTTGTCCTTTTCCTTAGGGGTAATTTTGTCATTTTCGTTTGTTATAACCGGTTATTAATTAAACAAAATATAAACCCAATCTTAATCTCACCAATCCAGTTCACCCACAAAAAGGAAACTCATTCTCAGCATAAAAAAAAATCCTCAAATCCAACCACAAAAATTCACAAATTTCTCTCACTGTTCTAAAACTCTAATTGATAGAATCAAGCTTTTACATGCTTATAGTGTAGGTGTATGAATGGATATATGCATTTAAAACTGCGCCGACAATAAAAGGATCAAATAATTAGTAATATTTTTACCTGCAACTTTATTTGATATGCAATCAATTAAAAGAGAGAAACAGAGGCTTGCAACTTTATTTGATATGCAATCAATTGAAAGAGAGAAACAGAGGCTCCGGTGAGCAGTTAGAGAGAGAAACAGTTAGAGGCTTCGGCAGCAGCAACAGCGGTGTTAGCGGTGGTGCGGCGGCACCGTCGTTGACATTACCGGAGGCTCCGGTGAACAGTTAGAGAGAGAAACAGAAGTCGATCGCCGGCGCCATGGGATCTCCACCACCATACACCCACCACCATCGTCTCCCCTCTACCACCGTACACCCACACCACCCATATCAATCTCCAACCCTTCTAATCTCCGATGTCTTCAACCAAATCTCCGATCACCACCACTAGAAAAGACGGGCGCACCCTCTATTCATGTTCTCCGATCACCTCCTTCTCGGCAGTTGATTTTCAGGATGTAGAGAGAGTGTGTGTGTGTGTAAGGAAGAAGGTGAGCTGTGTGTGTGTGTGTGCAGGGAAGAGGGTATGCATACATACATATATATATATATATATTTTATTTTTAATTAATAATTAGTTATAATAAAAGTATAATGATCAAAATGCCCTTGGGGAAAAAGACAAAAACCATGTTTTTTTTAGAAATCTGATCTGATTTGAGATTTGGACCAAAATGACAATAAAACTGAAACAACCGGAACACAGATGTAAAAGGTTTAAGATTTGGATTAAAGTGGCAAAACTGGTTAAGCCTCCGGAACCAAAATGGCAGTTTACTAAAAAAAAAAAAAAAAAACATGAGTTTAGAAAGTGGATAAAAGACAAGTAGAACCAACCCACATTTTCATCTATTTAACCAAACTCCCTTCACATCTCCCTCTCTCTCTCTCTCTACAACGTCACCACCACCACCCACCGCCAGATCTTCAAATCTCACGGCATCTCATCTTCAAACCCACCGATTCAGCATTTCAGCGCTATTGAATTCCCCAATTCAGCTGCCTGAAACCTCACCTTACATCCACCGGTGGTCACCTTTTTCCGGCGACACGTGGCGGTGGCCCTCCATTTCTAGGGTTTCAAGAATTTGACGAGTCTGGTGGTGGTGCGTTTATTTCTTAACAGAGAGATTGCGGATTCTGTGATTTGTAGCTGGGATGAATGTGCTTGATATTTTAATTACTTCATTCATTCCACTCTGGCTACAATCGCTATTTATTTAAATTAGTGCATATCAGGGTGATTAATTTCAGTTTTGGGACGGTTAACGATGCAACAAGATCCGCGCAGAAAGGTTTAATTTTGTTTCGATTAGTTTTTTTTTTTTTTTTTTTTTTTTATTAATTTTGGATTTTGGGGATTTATTTTTGTAAGATATATTATTGTTAGTTGATTGAATGTTTTGAGCTGGGACTGTGTCGATGTTTGAGTTGTGGATGAAAATGTTGGTCTTGAGAGTTTATAAATGCTTAGTTCAATTGCTGTGTTCGGAAGGTTTATTATGTTAAAATTATGATCTGTAAACTATAAATTGCTAGTTTGCATTATTGTTTATGGGTCTGGTATGCTTTAATGGTCTTAAAGGTTGTTGCTGTATGATCATTTGGTGGGTTTTCGGTTTGGGTTGTCTTAAATTAGTGTATTTTGTAACCCCTTGAAAGTTTGGTTGAGCCCCTCGTTTGCCCCCGGAAAATAAATCTTAGGTCCGCCACTGGTTATACATGTTGTATGAAAGTGCGAACGTCTTTTTACCGCCTCTTACATGGGTTGTGTGAAATAATGAAGTTTGTATGCTACATCTTATACATGCCTTATAAAAGGACAACGTTTGTTATATGGGCCGTATAGAATGTTTGTTTATGTTTTTTTTTTCTTAAATAATCTAAAATGCATTTAGCCAACGTCTGTAGATTACCATGTTTGGTTGAATAGAATTGATGTAATGGTGCAATTGTTTTACTACAGAATCCCAAAGAGGTTGAATTCTTCACTGAGTATGGTGAATCAAATCGATACAAAATCTTGGAGATCATAGGGAAGGGAAGTTATGGAGTTGTTTGTTCAGCGGTTGACACACACACCGGGGAAAAGGTTGCAATCAAGAAAATAACGGACATTTTTGAGCACGCGTCGGATGCTATTCGTATCTTGCGTGAAATCAAATTGTTAAGGCTTTTAAGGCATCCTGATATTGTTGAAATCAAACGGATCATGTTGCCACCGTCGAGACGAGCTTTTAAAGATATTTATGTAGTGTTTGAACTCATGGAATCTGATCTTCATCAAGTCATAAAGGCCAATGATGACCTGACACATGAACACCACCGTTTTTTCCTCTATCAAATGCTACGGGCGTTGAAGTATATGCACACAGGTAACATATTAATATATAGTCTTTTGTCTTTTTGTCCGTTTGGAGCTAAATCTGATTATAATTTTCTTTAAGTACAGCGAACGTGTTCCATCGTGATCTTAAACCGAAGAACATATTAGCAAACGCAAATTGCAAGCTCAAGATCTGCGATTTTGGACTCGCAAGGGTTGCATTTAACGATGCCCCGACAGCCGTTCTTTGGACTGTAAGTTATTCATCTACATTACTAAAGATTTTAAATTGGCTAACGTTTTAAAATTGTATATTAAAGCTGGATTTTATATCTTTTGTTTTAATATTGTACTCCAGGATTATGTAGCAACAAGATGGTACAGGGCTCCTGAGCTATGCGGTTCTTTTTCTTCAAAGGTATCTACTATTTATTTATAGTACTTTCAATCTGCATTTTTGTGTCATTTTATTAGACCGTGATTTATGTGAATATTGAATTGCAGTATACCCCTGCTATTGATATATGGAGCATCGGGTGTATATTTGCTGAAGTATTGACTGGAAAACCGCTTTTCCCGGGTAAAAGTGTTGTTCATCAGTTGGAACTAATCACCGACCTTCTTGGGACCCCATCAGCCGACACCATTTCTGGAGTATGTTCAATGTCACTTCATTTTCTTCTTTTTCACATGTTCTTTTTCCATCTATTTAAACTTATACAGTTTTTTATTTACTTATTTTTAACATAACTCAGGTTCGTAACGATAAGGCAAGAAAATACTTAATGGATATGCGTAAAAAGCAACCCATCCCATTTTCACAAAGGTTCACACATGTTGACCCATTGGCACTCAGACTACTGCAGAGGATGTTAGCATTTGATCCAAAGGAACGGCCAACTGCCGAAGAAGTGTGTTATTATTTTACGTGTTATCAAAATTTGATTTCCTTTCAACGACTAACTCTTGTCGTTTATTTTTGTTAGGCGTTAGCTGATCCTTACTTCAAGGGGTTGGCTAAGCTCGAGAGGGAGCCTTCTTGCCAGTCGATCTCAAAATTGGAATTTGAGTTCGAGAGGCGTAGGATTACAAAAGAGGATATTCGAGAACTGATTTTTCGAGAAATTCTCGAGTACCATCCTCAGCTTCTTAAAGATTACATGGCTGGAAACGAAAGCACCAATTTTCTCTATCCAAGGTTTATAATTATATCTCTTATCACCATCTTTTCTGCTATTTATCGCGTGTTTATTTTTAATCTAGGATTTAACGTATGTTTTTACCGTGCAGTGCCATTGGTCAATTTCGTAGACAGTTTGCATATTTAGAGGAAAACAGTGGAAAGATCGGGCCTGTTGTGCCTCCAGAACGGAAGCATGTTTCCCTCCCGAGGTAAGATATTGAAGCTCTTGGTCCTGTTCCCCGTCTGTTTAAAGGGTAAAGTAGTCATTTTATAAAAGAAAACTAACAAAAAAGGTGTGACTTTGGCCAAACCTACTAATTGTGTAATTACCAATATTTAATATAAAGTTAAAATAGTCAATTTGCGCAGGCAGGCACTAATTATAACATTTGTTGTTAGGTCCTCGGTAAATTCAAGTATGGTTTCTTCTAGACCGCATCAGACGGTTGTTGCATTTGACAATAGAAGAGTGATAGACAGCGCAATTACTAGTGGTAGAGTAACAGACGCATCTGGAAACATTTACAACGCTTCGACTACTCGAATGCCTACAGGTACATGATCTTTCTTAATTTCAAATTAGCCCTTTGGGTTACCAAACATACCAACAAACTTTTTTATACGCGTGAAGCTAAACCAAGAGTTACAGGGCCTGTTATTCCTTATGAAGAAGTGTATGAACAACGGGTTGTAGTGCAAAATGCAGTAGCACCACCAGTGGCTCTTCCTCCACAATATGTATATATGACAACCAACGGTGGAGATCAAGCAAAGAGTCACGGGATAGAAGCGGTCAGGCACCTACACGCACACACGCATCAGCATGCGGGTACAACTAAATTGGCGGGTGGGATCGTGATTGACCTTAATAACGCGTATTACACCCAACCACATGCACACGCCCACCCACATGTTACGTCTAATCAACAGCCTAATGAGCGGATAGCAATAGATGCAAAGCTTATGCAGGCACAAACGCAGTTTGGTCATGTGGCCGCCGCGGCTCATACAGTTGTTCAAATTGGATTATCTTAGACCCATATGTTTTTATGTTTTTTCTTGTAAATTACGAACTCTGTTTTAGGGTGGAGAAATGAAAAGAGTGACTTCGTTTTTTGTGTTGGGCTGCCTTTACGGTTTTTGGTGGTTCTCTATTGTCTAGACTTTTTTATTTTACCTTATTTTTATAAATCAAATAGAAAATATCAATAATTCTTAACTTTTTATATGTTTTATTTTCAGAATAGTTATAGTTTTATCTTATTTTTATTAAATTTATTTATTAATTGTAATAAATTTGGATATGTCGCGGTTTTACTCGAGTTTAATTTAGGTCGTAACCTTTCGTTATTGCGAATATGCCGTCACATGTGTTTTTATCTACATTTCAACACAAGTGTTTTTTATCTACATTTATACGGTTTTCCTCGAGTTTCATATACGATGTGACATACCGTTGCAATGTGCGGGATATTTTATCTACATTCGTATGGTTTTCTTCTATTTGTTACATTTTATTTAGTGTTTGGTTGTTTTACACATTTATATTCTGTAGCTTTATACTGTCTTTATCATTTGGTTTGTACGCGAATTTCCTGCGGCAACGCAATAATTCCTAGTTATCTTGCCACGTTAACACAAGATGGTAAGAACAAGTGAAATAGAGAGATGGAGAGTTTTTGTGTAACAACCCGCGTTTTGAAGTCAAAGTCAAAGGAAGAAAAGATTGTTAAATGTGATCTGTCACTCCTTGCTTAATATTTGATGGTACTCCTTGACTTGTAACCAATACTCTAGGTTATGTTACTTTAGTTGTATTATGTGGAGTAAATGCTAATAATCGCAGTTTATTGCTAATCGACTTATCGCTATATCATCGCTATCGCATCGCAACTCAAGTTACAGGTTATGGATATTGTTTTACGTGTGTGCTATTATGTGTTACTTGTGCATGTTTATATTTGTTTTGGGATGTTAATCACAACTGTATCACAACGCAATCTTATCGCAACACAAAACGCAGAATGGGTATGTTTAGGTTTATTACTGTTAGTTAGGTTAATTGAGTAATTAATGTGAAATACTATCGCCTTGCTTACTCGCATCGCAACGCTCAACGCACGAAACGAAACACCGAAAACCAACTCGCAAAACCCATCCGATCGAATGACTATTCGATCGAATGGTCATCCGTCCGGATGACCATCCGATCGGATGGCCATCCGACCGAGTCGCCCTTCGATCGCACCACTACACCGCCTTTCTCCTCTCTTTGCCTATAAATAGCACCTGTCACATCAACAATCATTGATGTGACAGCTCCTCCTCCGACCAGCTCGCTCCAGCCCTATTTTCTCTCGATTCCTCGCGATTCTTGTAAGTTTTCAACCCAAATCTTGTAATTCTTTAATCTACACACACTTCTTCATCATTTCCACCATCAAATCTTAACTTTTCCCCATGAAAATCGGCTGATTTGGGCTGTTCTAGGGTGATGTCATCATGAGTTCTCATGAACTTCAAAGTGTGACCTCATTCCACCAAGAACAACTCAGATCTAAGAGATTTCAACATGTTTAAACACTGATTTCACCTAAATCTAAACATATACGAGATTATTTAAACTTCTTCCAACTCTTTTACACTCTTTTACTCAAAACCGATAGAATCAGAGCCCGTTCCGGCCTTCTACTCATTCTATAGTGAAGTGTTGGACTGAGAATGGAATTCTACCGGAGAGATAACTGATTAACGGGGTGAACATGAACAACCATCAAGAACAGTTAACTGATCAGACGAGGTGATTCCCATCCGACCGGACGACTTGGACTTGATGGGGTTTCCATTGTTTGACACATTGTCATACTGTCTCGGTCCGAACGCAAGACTTTCCAAACTTAGCAAATTTTACAAGTTCTCGAACGAACATGTTACTGAATGGATCGCCGTCCGATCGGATAACCATCCGATCGAACGACAATCCGACCGGATGACCTATGATGTTCAGCACTTAAACCATTTCAAACCAAATTCAAACATATCCCCTCCACTCGGATCGCCATCCGAGCGGACGGCCATCCGTCTGGATGACCGTCCGACCAGACGACCTGAATGGTAGGATTACTTCTTATTTTATAAAATGCTACAACGAAAACTTCAAAGTTCCATCATACACAAACACATCCATCCCAAATGAGTGATCGTCCGACCGAATGGTCATCCGTCCGGATGACCATCGGCCCGGAAGGTCATCCGATCGGATGACAATCCATCCCACAGATTCACTTGCCTCGTACTACGCATCGTTCAACGCTTATACTATCGTACTGTGTTCAGGCTAACTTTCCAGCGCTCCCTTCAATCCAAGAGAGTGTTTATTTACTAAACACAATCGGTGAGTATACTCGATCCCTTTTTGCTTTAAGCACTTTTGGGTGTTACATACGTTACCTATATCAAATCACACCAATCACACAACGCAAACACTGTTATACGCTAACCGCTCTGCATGTTATACGTGTTATTCGATGAATGCTTGTATGTTATGTTTACACAGTGATTGTTGCCGGACACCTTAGTAACGATAGTACTATAGTTTGGACTCAGCACATGTCGTGGACCGTGGTGCTAAGGGTATTTCTTAACGTGTCACAGTGGTGATATGTGTTGCGCACTCTACAACTCGCAGTCATGTCTGTGCATATTTCATTGTCGATAACCTACTTGCTTCACATTATACATGTTACATGCTGGTTATGCGTAAATCGCTTTCGCTACTATTATACTATGAAACTTGTATGCTCACCTTTACACTATGCGTATTGACTTTTACTTTCACGTATGTGACAGGTGTTTAAGATGCTAGGATTGCTTGCTGTCATGGAATCAAGCCTAGGGGAGTCTAGAAACAAACAATTTAAAATTCTGAGTTGTCGAAACAATTTATTTGCCGATATTATGTCTGTAATAATTGAATTATTTGATTTGTTACGGTATGGGACGCAATGTTAAGTATCCGGTAATTTTAGTTGTTATGGATTTCTCTTGGACAATCTGTTTGGCTCAGTGTCACGCCCCGATGTTTCCGCCATCGGTTGGGGTGTGACACATTGGTATCAGAGCCATAACTATAGGGAATTAGGCAAGACTCGACCAAGTCCGGGTCGATGTCTTAGAAACGACCTAGTCTATAGTCTAAGTACCAACAGACCGACTTGTGCAAACCCCAGTAGAGGTTTTATACGAGCTTACTTGCTATTCTTGCTTGAACTCGCTAAACATTACACTTTTACACTTTTGACCAAGTGATTTGGTCGAGATTAGGTGTGAAAACCACAAACTCTCGATTAAATCGCTCACCCGACGCGTCTTTTTACTATAAACACGAGAATTTGCATTGAATCAGGAGTGAAATCCATACTTCGACGTAGATTTTCTCTCTCTATCTCGTGATTCTATCACACAATCAGGAATGCAGTAGCTAATTTAGGGGTGAAACCCGAACCTTGGTGACTCGTTCCGCTCTTGATTTTAGTTTTACAACCCTCTCACCAAAGTCTCGACGGACTCCAACGACTCGAGTCGCGCTGTAACTGGAAGGATGCGTGCCGTTCACCCAGATTGAGGCGAGAGCACAGTCCCTTAGGCCAAAGTGTGCATTCGAAGTCCTTGTGAACAGTCGAATCACTTTGTGTCACACCCCGATATTTCCACATATTATCGGTGGACCCGACGGGGAGTATCGTGACGTAGTTGATATCATCATAGTCAATACACACAATATAAAAGCACAGCGGAAGGCTTGGTGAATAAACTATTACAAATCATAATGTCTGACTGTCCGAGTGAAAGAATATACAGACTGGAATGTAATAAGATCCACAGGCGGATCATAAATAAATACAAAGAAACAAAATAACAGACTTCAGGTATCTATGGATTTGCAAGATCCTCTTATGACACCTAATAGCTCCAGCCTATTACGAGAGGTACCTGTCAAATCAGCCTTTAAGAAAATACGTCAGTTTACACTGGTAAATACAATTAACTGACTCTTTTGAAAAGTATTTATAAAATTGGTTTTAATGCACATGGCACAAATCTTTTATAACTTGGGACAATTATTTAAATATAATCTTGTATACAGATTTACATGTTTGTCTTACAATTGGGGCCGGTTGGAAGCCGGTCGTGATTAACCGACTCACCACTTATAGAACCCACAAAGGAGTTATCCCCAACATGTGGGTTTATATTTTAGCATTTGCATCTGTCAGGTGTATGCCTACACCCCGTGCATAGATCGTGGGCATTTTCAAATGAAATGAGCGGAGGATATCTAGGACACGGTCGTATTAACCCCCAATGCTTATGTTATCAAACAAGACAGATTAAAACGGGTTATGTCAATTTATTAATCACAATCCGATTAAATGATTTCATACCCGACCAAGTGGTATTATTATAATACCATATCCCAAGCCCGTATAAGGGAAAATAAGTTAAAAGTATTTACCTGAGCTCGAAGGTGAAAGTAACTCAGCCGTAAATCCTAAAGCTGTATGAAAATACCTTCTACTGGATGCTACTTAATCTGTATAGAAGGTTTAATAACCTATTAGGGTGCTAACTGGCCTTTAGTTAAGTCAAGGACTTAGACCGGCTAGCTAGAAAGAAACTTTACGGTTCTAAATGCTAGATTAAGCGAAGACCGGAATAGAATGTGGTTTAGACCCGACAAGCTTGGATACTTGTATAATATGGGAAAACTAATCACATTCTGGAATTTGAGGATTTAATGATAAGGTTAAACCCGTTTCGGCTATTATACGTAAACTAGTCACATAAACCGATCCGAACACGTAAACGCGTAACGGGTGACCAAATGAATTATATACAGGTCTTAATTGTTATTATGCTTAAGATATGTTAATACATCAGTAGGATGTTAACATATATTCCCAAAAAGTAATTTAAACCAATTTAAGTCTTATAAGGGTATTTTGGTAATTTTAAATACTTATAAAAGAGATTTTATAATAAACTGAAGTTTTGGTCTTTTGAAATCAGTAAAAATCTAATTTAATAAGTTATATCAGTAGGGTTTTGCCCATATGTGAAATTTATCCTATATAACCAATTTATGCACCGAAGGGGCATTTTGGTAATTTCACATAAGCTTTAAAGGTCAATTTTTGGAAATATGAGTTTAAAACTTTTGCTTACTGTTAAAATGTAGAAATTTACTAAAAACATCAGTAGGTGTCAAGTCTTATATGTTAAAAATAGTTTTAACCCATACTATGCGTTAGAAACGCGTAAAAGTCGGTTTAAGCGATTTTCGGGTCATAATAGGAAATCTGAGTTTTTGATCAGTTTATAAAGTTCAAAATATT
Source organism: Helianthus tuberosus (assembly GCA_030545235.1). NCBI lineage: Eukaryota > Viridiplantae > Streptophyta > Magnoliopsida > Asterales > Asteraceae > Helianthus > Helianthus tuberosus. The sequence goes on from CM060424.1 coordinate 117,199,237, forward strand.
TTATTTATCATATAGAATCAGTAACAAAAAGTTTGATATCAAAATATTATGTAAAACTCATTTTATTCAAGAAAAGGGTATAATTGACAATTACCGAATTAAAGCTAGAACCCTATGATATGATCAGTTTAAAAATAATTAAAAATCTTCAAAAATCCCAATATGTTATATTACATCAGTGGGTAAAAAGTTTGGTGTCAAAATTTGGGTTTAGATAGGCTTTATGCTAATTACGCCATTTAATTAATAAAGAGTTTTCTAAGTACGCTATTGAGCATAACTCCTAATCTAGACCTCAAATTGATGTCAAATTTTTAGGACAAGTTTATAAATCAGTAACAAAGGTTTTTGTCCTCTCACATTTTTAAAAATCTCATTTGTGTATCAAAAGGGCGTTTATGGCATTTATAAGCATATTAACGATCAAGAGCATATAATTTAAACCACTAAGAACCATGTACTACAAATCCAGGGGGTTATACTACTGAGTAATGTGGTCCTAATGGAAGCTTAAAACATGGGAGAATTAAGCTTGAACGGGTCAGAACTGAAAGTCAAAGCAAAGTCAAGCTTTTGTGACTTTCGGTTATAATTTGACCTTAGACTGATAATTGTCGAGTTATGACTGATAAAATATGTTCTAATATTAATTACCAAGTCATTAGAATGTTAAAATATAATTTAGAACCTCTGGTTTATTAATTTTATTCATTTTTAAATTTTCTGTCCAGTTTGACTTTTTGTCAAACTAGTTTGACCCGACAATTAACTAGTCAAACGAAATAATTAGGAGGTGCCCTTTTAAGGGTTAATCACCTACATTAATATGGTTCCATAACCACTTTCGTTTGGGTCAGTGGCTGTACCATATGAGATTAAATCGAAAGTCAAAGCTAAATTACGACAAGTTTGACTTTTAGGTAATTAAGCTAATTAAAACGACTAAGCAAGTAATAAGACTCTTACTAATGGTCCTTGCTATCTTTTCTACACTTCCAAATCTTCTCCTAATCCTTGCAAGCTCCAGAGACAAGTCCCTTTGAATGTTGCAAATGAAGTGTGCACAAGAACACTACACAAGGGCTCTTTATATAACAATTCCTAGGTGTTTGGATCACTTCCAGCTGTTATAGGACCTCCTTGGATCACCCCAGGTGTCCTAGTGGGTTTAAAATACCGTATAAGAGCCCCTAGGATCGTTACAATCGAGTTTGAGGCGGTGCAGAGCTGAAACCCGCACCTGGCAGCTTGTTGTTGTGAACTGAGTACCGTCGCGCTGCGCGAAAGCCAAAGACCATCATGGTCGCGTAGCGCGATCACCCTAGATACCAGCCAAACATGTTTCTTTGTTGACACAATCAGTCCCTGCACTTATATGAGCCTTGTAACTTTAATTTTAGGCACCTTTGGTCCTCGTAGTTAGTTTGTTGAGGCTCAAGGATGTATAAACAAACTTCGTTAGGCTCGGGTTCGTTAATTATCACTATAAATGTAATTTTCGTCAAGTTGACACTTATAGCCCAAAGTCTTGAAAACAAGCTTAATGATCTCGAAACCTCGTGAAATTCATACCACTTATTCTTGAGAGTATATTTGAACATTTCGAAGCCTCGGTTTCGTTAAAAGGTCACTCAGAGGTCAGAATTAACATGTTGACACGTTTAACCCTCGAAGTTTTATAATCCTCCGATTATTTTCATAAACGGCTTCTTATATCCAATCAATCACTCGTTTAGGAATATATTCATCACGTATGGTCATTCAGAGGTACAAGTTTGGCATGTTGACACTTTTAGTCCATCCGGACGCATAATTTCACTGTTTGACAACTTTAGTCCTTCAAACTCAATCTTTCACATAATTAGGGTTTAGGACACGTGTCTTTACATAACTGAACACGTTTTTACATGGTGTTACATCCTCACCCCCTTAAAAGGAATCTCGACCCCAAGATTTACTGGAATAAGTGAGGGTACTTCTGTCGCATAGTGGACTCAACTTCCCACGTATATTCGGGACCTCTACGGGCATCCCATTTAACCTTTACTATAGGCACATGCTTCCTTCGGAGCTTTTTAACCTGACAATCCTCGATCGATATAGGTCTTTCAACAAATCTTAGGCTTTCATCAATCTGTACGTCCTTATGAGACATGGCTAGCGATTCATCAGCTAGACACTTCTTGAGATTACAGATGTGGAACACATTATGGATTCCACTCAGCTATTGAGGCAAGTTTAGCTTATAAGCTACACTACCGACACATTCGATAATCTCGAATGGTCCGATATACCTAGGGCTTAGCTTGCCTTTCTTACCAAAATGCATCACACCTTTCCAGGGTGATACTTTCAGTAAGACTTTGTCACCAACCTCAAACTTTAGAGGTTTTTGCCTCTTGTCAGCATAACTTTTCTGCCTATCCCTGGCAGCTTTTAGGCGATCACGAATTTGTACAATCTTGTCCTTCGTTTCAAGGACTATATCAGGTCCCGATAGCTGAGCTTTTCCTACTTCCGCCCAACAGACAGGCATTCTGCATTTCCTACCATATAATGCCTCAAAAGGCGCAGCCTGGATGCTTGTATGGTAGCTATTGTTATCGGAGAACTCGATTAAGGGTAGATGATCATCCCAACTACCACCTAAATCACTAACACACGCACGAAGCATGTCTTCCAAAGTTTGAATTGTACGCTCACTTTGTCCATCTGTCTGAGGATGGTACGCTGTACTAAAATTCAAACGAGTGCCCAAAGATTGTTGGAAACTTTTCCAAAAGTAAGAGGTGTATCTAGTATCTCTATCCGATATAATAGACACCGGCACTCCGTGTAGAGATACAATCTTATCCACGTAAAGCTGAGCTAGCTTGTCAGAGCTATGAGTCTCTTTAATGGGTAAGAAGTGTGCTGACTTAGTCAGTCTATCAACGATAACCCATATGGTATCATTTCCATGTCTTGTTTTAGGTAACTTGGTTATAAAGTCCATAGTTACCATCTCCCACTTTCATGTGGGAAGTTCTGGCTGCTGAAGCAGACCTTATGGCTTTTGATGCTCTGCCTTAATCTGAGCACATGTCAAGCATTTAGCTACATGGGTGGCAATATATTTCTTCAAACCTATCCACCAATAATTAGCCTTCAAATCTTGATACATCTTGTCACCTCCGGGGTGAACTGAATATTTGGAGTTGTGAGCTTCCTGGAGGATTACATCTCGAAGTCCTCCATGAATGGGAACCCAGATTCTTCCATTCAGTCTGAGAATTCCATCCTTACCAGGTGTTAACTGTTCAGCGGTAACACCCAACTTTTCATCTAGGAGGTTAATTTCTAAAACAACATCTTTCTGTGCAGCTAACAGCCTTTCATTCAGGCTATTCTTCAATTCAATGCTCTTAGCATTAATCCTGATAGGTTTGACTCTTTCCTTTCGGCTTAGAGCATCTGCGACAACATTAGCTTTACCAGGATGGTAGCGAATTTCACAATCATAGTCATTTAAGGTTTCCATCCAACGGCGCTGTCTCATATTGAGCTCTTTTTGATTGAACAAGTGTTGAAGACTTTTGTGATCAGAAAAGATCACACATTTAGTTCCATACAAATAATGTCTCCATAACTTTAGTACGAATACAATGGCACCCAACTCTAAATCGTGGGTGGTGTAATTATTTTCATGCACGTTTAATTGTCGTGATGCATAGGCAATCACCTTGCCTCGCTGCATAAGCACACAACCCATACCGGTGTGTGAAGCATCACAGTATACGACAAACTCTTCAATTCCATCAGGTAAGGTTAGCACTGGAGTATTGCTCAATTTCTGCTTAAGAATCTCAAAGGATTCTTGTTGTTTCGGACCCCAATCAAACTTAACATTCTTACGGGTCAAAGAAGTTAATGGTGCAACTATCCTTGAGAAGTTTTCAATGAATCTTCTATAATATCCAGCTAAACCCAGAAAGCTGCGAATTTCGGTTGGAGTCTTTGGTGCTTCCCAATTCATCACGACTTCTACCTTAGCGGCATCTACTTGGATACCTCGCTCACTGACAACATGTCCAAGGAATTGGACTTCACGGAGCAAGAATTCACATTTAGAAAACTTAGCGTACAGTTTCTCTTGTTGAAGTAATCCTAAGATGCATCGAAGGTGCTTCTCATGATCATCTTGATTACGAGAGTAGATAAGTATGTCATCTATGAAAACGATGACAAACTTATCCAAGTATGGTTTGCAGACTCTATTCATAAGGTCCATGAATGCTGCTGGTGCATTAGTGAGCCCAAAAGGCATCACTAAAGACTCGAAGTGTCCATATGTCGTTCTGAATGCTGTCTTAGGCACATCTTCAGTCATAACTTTGAGTTGATGATACCCAGATCTCAGAATAATCTTTGAGAAGAAGCTCGCTCCTTGGAGCTGATCAAATAAGTAGTCGATCCTGGGTAAGGGATAACGATTCTTGATCATTACCTTATTCAGCTCACGATAATCAATGCATAAATGCATTGATCCATCCTTCTTTTTCACAAATAATATTGGAGCTCCCCAAGGCGAAGAGCTAGGTTGTATAAAACCCTTTTCTAGTAAGTCATCTAATTGAGTCCTGAGCTCTTTCATTTCAGTAGGTGCTAGACGATAAGGAGCTCATGCAATAGGTGCAGCTCCTGGTAGAATGTCTATCCTGAACTCTACTTGCCTCTCAGGAGGTAATCCAGGTAACTCGTCAAGAAAAATGTCAGGATACTCAGAGATGATCTGGATATCTTCAATCTTAGGCTTCAGATCATTCACAGTCACTTGTGCCTTGTAGATGATACATCCGCTCTTGAAACACTGCGATACCTTGAGAATAGACACATTGTTGGGCAACCCGTATTGTGTATCTCCTTGAATAGTGACGGATTCACCAGAAGGGGTTTTGATAATAACTAGCTTTTTATCACAGGCAATTTGGGCTTGGTTATGCGACAACCAATCCATGCCCAAAACTATATCAAACCCAGCCAATTTCATTGGCAAGAGGGATAGCGGGATAGAATGATTCTTGATGGATATAAAGCATCCATCAAGAAGAGTCAAAGCTATTTCTAAGGTACCATAAGCAAGTTCCACCTCATATTTTATGTCTAGAGTCTTAATAGGCAAATTTAGTGATTTACAAAACTTATGGTCTACAAAAGACTTATCAGCACCTGAATCAAATAAGACTCTAGCATAATTATTATTAATGAGGAAGGTACCTGTTATGACGTTCTCGTCGTTCACCGCTTCCCTATCATTCATTTGGAAAACCCTTGCATTAGTTTTCTTTGCCTCCTCGGGCTTCTTAGCATTCTTGGGGCAATTGGTCTTGATGTGCCCTTTTCATTGCAACTGTAACAGGTTGCATCCTTAATGTTCCGGCACTCTACAGATTTGTGCCCCTTCTTTTTACAAATCCCACATGGTTTGGCTTGTGGGTCCTGGTTGCACTTTCCAAAGTGCCTTTTGTTGCAAGTCTTACACCTGGGCTTGTCATTTGACTGCCCCTTCTTAAAACTAAAGTTCCCTATGCTCTTCTTGTTAGACTGAGGGGACTTGTCTTCATCCCTCTTCCTCTTCCCATCATCGGTAGCTTTCTTTGCCCTACTTCTCACAATATCAAGGGTGAGGGACAAAGACAGATCCACAGCAGATCTATACGTAGTAGGCTTAGAAGCCTTGACGTTCCCTTTCACTTCAGGAGCTAAACCACCGATGAAACGCGCAATGTGTTTGGGTTCAGGAGTAACTAAATATGGTACAAGCCTCGACATCGAATTGAAACTGGTCACATAGGACCTACAGTCTAAATCCTTCATCACCAAGGTGAGGAAGTCAGTTTCAATCCTCTCAACTTCGTGCTGAGGACAATATGTATCTTTCACAAGATCTACAAACTTGTTCCATGAAAGGTTATACAGATGAACCTTTCCAGTGGACTGTACTAACGCTTTCCACCAAGTGAGGGCATCGCCCTTGAAAGATTGAGACACAAACATGATTCCTTAGCACATCCACTGATGTCAATCACAGTTTCCGTTTCGTCTAACCATTTCATGCAGTCAATTGCTCCCTTTTCTCCTGTAAAATCCCTCGGTTTACAGGAGACGAAGTACTTATAAGTACAACTCTTTTTGTACTTAGGATCCTGGTTTAACACCACTCTTTGAGGCTCAGATCTTTGGTTTAACACCTTCTTGATGCATGTGACTATGATAAGGGTTTTGAGTGAGTTTTGGACCGAACATTACTCGGTTCCTTGAATATCTTATCTATCGCTTGAGCAACCACGATATCAATCATAGCTTGCAGTTCAGCGTTTGTAAGATTTATCTTAGTCTCATTATTGTTTCCTTCCCGTGGATGACTGTTTACTTCATCAGATCCAGCCATGATTTGGGTACTATATTAAACAATAATGTTATATTTAAATTATGCAATAAATCATCATATTGATGATTAGATGGTCATGGTATTAAACCATATGGACCATTTTAAGAAAATAATAATAATCAAGGAGATATAATTCTTTCTATTTTATTAGACAGGGGAATATAAATCACACTGCCAATGTCATGGGAGACATATTCATATAGCACAAGGCTCATCTCGAAGGACATTTAGATGGCACAAAAGCCTTGTCATAAGGACGATTATGATCATTGATTTCTTGGATCAGTGATTTCTTTAAGGGTCGAACAAAGTTCATCGCCTTTTTGACAAGAAGTCTATAAATTAAAACTTTCATTGTCATTATTACACCTTTGCTTATAAGCATACATCTCAAATGGATGTTTTGGTGTATACATCTTATTGACGTTTATTAGCCATGATTTACATTGATCATATAGGCTATATATAAGTGACTTGGAAAGTCCAAGTACATTTGGAAGCTTGTGTGGTTTCTCGTACCGCACAGCCAGGAATGTTAACATATTTTCAGATGTTAACAGAGATTTATTATCTTAAAAAGGTTGTACCATCATAGCCATTTAATATTTTGGCTATTTTATACCTCTAAGAGTTTCTTTGGCAGATCAATCAAATTTGAAATGACATACAGTAGAAACTCTATAAAATAATACACTTGGGACCATTAAAATTTATTAATTAAAAGAGTTATTAATTAATCGATAAATTAATAATTATTAATTTATATATTAATTAATATTTTATTAATTTATAGTAGAATACTTAGTTTACAAACACCTTTCAAACTTCCACTTAATTATTGTATATAATGCATGTATATCAAATGAACGACCCAATTTGAAAGAAACCTTCAATCTCCCACCTTATTATGCTTCTTGTGTTCAATGTATCACTTTATGGACATTAAAAATATTTTCTATATAAATACAAGATCAAAATAGGTTAACACAAACAAATCATACACACAACATGGCTTCCCATCTTAAAGTTGGGTTATCGCAATGCAATGGATGTCGAAGATGTTCTGACTCACCCAGAAGAAAATGTAGTTGCACAGTTGTTGACTGATGAAGAAATTATTGAAAGCGTTATTGGAATTAATAAAGATGATATCGATGAAGAAGATGATGAAAGTTCTACAATGGAGCCCCCTTCGCGAAACGAAGCTATTAAAGCGACAATCACATTGAGTATTAATTTATCGAGTTTCGACAATCACAAAGTTCTATCCCCGAGTCGGGACCGGCAAAAAATATTATCTTAGAGAGTTTATTAAATAATCGAGTATTAATTTATCGAGTTTCTACTATAGTATGATGTAATAAAATACATATTTAAAATCGAAAATAACTTTATTGAATCACGAAACTAGTACAAGGATGCCCTAAACGGGACTTGAAAACAACACACTGCCCACGCAGGGGCTACAGAAATCGAAAGTAAGTCCACGCAGGGACTTGGTACACGAAAATAAAATAATGTCCTCGCAGGGACTTATTGAAAGACAATACAACATAAAACAACAACTTCCTACTTCTTCTTGCCTTTAATAAGGTTCGCAAGGCCTTTGAGAAAGCCATTATGCTTCTTCTTAGTTTCACTGGCTTCACGTTCAACCCGGTCTAACCTCTGTAAAATCTCCTGAGTTTTTTCCTGTTGGTGAGGAGGAGGTTGCTGGTAAGGTGGGTATTGATATCCCTACACCTGATATCCAGTTGGGTAAACTGGTGGGTAAGAAGAAGGATAAAGTGCATTGTACTGAACAGCTGTAAGGTATGGATCATGATTTCCATAATCTAATGGGTATCCAGATGGATTATACCCAGATGAACCTGGGTATGTCGGGATCGGGTTGTTAAAACCCAACGGCGGCTGTGGTGGTCCATGAGAAATTGGTAGAGGGTTGACTTCCGGCACCGTGTGTGACAACCCGTATTCTCGTTGTCGAGAGAAGGGCATTTTAGTAACACGCGTGTTTATTAATATCACTATTATTAAAATATTATTATTATTTACAAAATAATAATCCGCGACGAAAGCTTTAATTATACACATGTTAGTAAATTTTAACCGGGCCAATCGGTTTGAGCGAGACGCGTAGTCGTTAAACGGGATTACGCACTTGGGTCAAGCCCAAGACCAATCCCACTCCCCAAAAACCCTACACTATATAATCTATCTATCCTCCCCCACCCCTCATTCTACAAAAACCCTGACTCCTTACCCTTACCAGCCGCATCATCCCTTTCCATCCTCTCTCTAAAATCGGTCACCGAAAATGGAAATTCCGGCGCCGATTTCCGGTCGGCCGCACTTGAAACCCTCATAAAACTTTCTTCCTTCCTCCTCTGTTCCAGTAACCCACACACACCCTCCTTCTGGCTGTCTCTTCGTTAAGGAAGAGCAAGGGAAGCGCCGTCGCAGGCGGCGGCGACGATTGCATTCCGGCAACAGGTTTCTCCATGGTCACTCGAATCAGCTTATTCCCGGTAACCCCCTCCCTCACTCCACTTGTCTCTTCCCTATTTCTTTAGTTCTACTTCTAAGACTGATGAAGACGAATTGTGGATGTTGATGGTGATTAGTGACGATGAGGATGGTGCGGGTAGTGGTGACGACCACGTCGGAGGTGGTGGTCATCGGAGATGCCAACCGACGACAGCGACGCTGGGCTCGGACTCACAACGGTGGGCTTCGGGTGCAAATTCAAGGGTCCGTGTTCGCAACAGGAGGATGGGATTTGGTGGCAGCAGTCTCGCGATTCAGTTCGGGTCTCGTCGGGTCCAATCTCGGGTCGCATAACCATCTGTTCCTCACCCTTTGGTCAGTTTACACCACTGCTCATATTTTGGTTTTGTATAAGTGGCTGTGCACTAGTTACTGTTTGGTTATTAAAATTTGGAGATTGATCAGTTGCGTTGATGATGCTTGTTTAAATTTCTTGTGCTTGTTGGAATAGTGAGACATGTGATCCGATTCTGTGAAGTTAGTTTTAAATACAATAGGGTGATAAACATGTGTGATGTGATTAAATTTATGTGTGCATCTATTACAGATTTGACTGAATATTGGCATGTGTCAATTATTTGGGTGTATATGTGAAACATGAAAGAATGAGTTCTCTTGATGGGATTTGTCCATGATAATGATGATGGTATATATTAAAATGAATGTTGGTATTGTGTTAGTAAAACAGTAATAGAAGTTGCCTGTGTTGTAATATTTGGGATTATGTGAACCTTGATTTGATATATATATGTAGTGGTGTATCAACTGTTGGTCTACAAGATGTCTTGGGTAATGAGAATTGTTATTGTGAATAATGTTAACTGTTGATTTCAAAATGTTTGTTGTGACCTATGATTTATTGTGCAAACCTGAATTAATATAAATGGCTGCATTTCTTGTGTCTATTAGTTTTGTTGGTTTGAATCAATAGTTTGAATGTTCATATGCTTCCTTATTAGTAATTGATAAATTCTAAGTCGGCTGGTAAATTGTTTGCTTAGATAAACTGTTTGAAGATGATTTGAATATTTGAAATTGGTGGTTTTGATCCGATTTGATGATTGTACGGTATAGTGGAACATGTTAATAAAAATCTGATTGGACAGTACATACTCATGAAATTTGATTGGGTAGTACAAAAGTTGGAGAAGGTTCTAGAAGGCTTCCACCTGTGCCTGCATCAGTGGTTGCGAGTCGAGACCGCGAGGTTGCGACTCGAGACCACAGAACGACGACTCGAGATCAAGCATGCAAATTAGGGGACTCGAGACCAACTTGGTTGCGACTCGAGATCTCCTAGTCTCAACTCGAGACCTGACCCGAGACCCCGAGGTCCCGACTCATGTATGCACTACTCGAGACCATCTACTTAATACTCGAAACCTCTTGGTTACGACTCGAGACCTCATGATCTCGAGTCGAGACCACCCGGTTTCGACTGAACTGCTTTGCTTAGTTATTGGGCCGCACAAACTGATATTATGAACTATGTGTTACTGTTGTTTAACTATTTATATGCTAGGATAGGCCCAATACCGTATGTGCTAGTATGACATTCGTGCTATGTGTTAGATACGTGTGAACTATACGTGACATTTCTTGCATGCGAACCTAATTAATATTTAATAACCATAATAGGGTATGGTTGACCAACATAACACAAGTAAATTAACTACCGAGCAAAGCAAAGGTGAGTTCACTACTTATTACTCAAAGCATGCGTTCCCGGTGGTTGGGAAACGGAATGAAACACTTTTCCTGGTTTGGGACTTCTTACTATCTCCTTGTGCGGGATACGGTATTTCTATCTCCTTGTGCGGGATACGGTATTTCTATCTCCTTGTGTGGGATACGGGTAACAACACTATCCCCTTGTGAGGGATACAAACTTACTTTTCTTCCCTTGTTACTGGGAACAAACTTACTTACTTCCCTTGTTACTGGGAACTCTTGGTTAATTACGGTTTATACGGAATGCAACGAGCAACACTAAACGAAACTCTATCACTTAAGTCCCTACCATTTAATACCGATTAGTCGCCGGGGCCTGGCGAACGAGTTATTAGTTAATAGCGCTATTTAGGTGTAACCAGCCTCACACCGACCCTTGTTACTGGGAACGGGCGTGAACTAATAGACTCAGGCAAATCGTCAATGATGATAGAACATTGACAAACGGGGCACTGCGGAAACGTACGGTTAAGTAAGTATTCGGTATTGGAAAAACAGTTTAGTCGCTCACTTATGGGGTAGCTCCCCACGGCATGTATAAACGGATAAATTAACTGGTTAAAACAAGTTTTTGGAATTAAAAACTGGAAAACTACAAACACGTGAACTCGCCAACTTTATGTTGACACACTACTGCATGCTTTGCAGGTTGCTCGATACAGCTCTGGACGGACGTTGCAATCGGATGGAGTGCGTGGTTTGTAAGTTTCATGATAACAAACTTGTGGTTTTAAATTACGATATGTTCTACTTTCCCTTCCGCTGCAAACTAGAACCATGTTTTATGAAATTTTAAATTAGGTCACTAATTATGCTAATGTTTCTAACAATAACTAATCCGTTCAAAATAATTAGTGGCTAAGATCCTGGTCGTCACATACCTCGCGGTGATACCCCGCGTGTGGATTTTGAGGTTGTGACACCGTGTGTGAGGGTCCACCCATTTGGGGGTCCTCTAGAATAGGAGGGTAAGAACTTGAACCATGAGGGGATGCGAACCGTGGTCCCCCACGTACAGACATTCGAGCATTTCTCCTTCGCCTTGGCGGCTTGGGAGGCTGTTGAGGTGGTTCCTCAACTAGTATAGGTGGTGGGGTAACAGCTTGAAGGTAAGGCTCATTCAAAGGAGGTTGAGCCGGGGAGTTGTGGTATGAAGGGGTAAAGAACCAATCATACTGAGCCATCCTTTCAGCATACGAATTAGGCCCTCGGTACGGTGATCCTTGATATGGTGAACCACTCGAGATGCTAATAAGGTGGCCCGGTGTTCCGGTTTGCATTTCAGGGTCTGGGTCGTCGTCCATTTCCATCTCCTGAGAGAAGTGATCTTCGGGTCCTATAGGATTGAAACCCAAAAAGTCGTTGACGTAGTCATTTGGATTAAACTGAGCTGGAGAGTAGGTAGAATCCAAGTGATGAAGAGAATGGGGATGAACGGAGTGGTGAGATTGGTTTGAGTGGTGTGATCCCTGTGAATGATGGGAAAGTTGGGGTTCATTAAGAATGGGCAACCCAAAGTATGGAGGGTTGGATGGTGAGGATCCAAGTGCAGAATGCCTCGCTGGCTCGAAGCTATGACTCCAATGGTCCCGTGAGTCAGAGCCAGAGAGTGAATGAGATGGGGTACGTCGGTGGGAGGGTCCCGCGTGGCCTGATGGCCCTCCACGCATTGGTCCTTTTCCTTTGCCTCTCACTCGTGGCGGCATTTTCCAATTGGTAACCTGTCAAAACAAGTAGATATAATATAAACAATAAACAGAAAGTTAAGAAAAAATCCTAGGTCATTTGCCTAGACTCGGAAGGCTAAGGAATGTGCTTATTGTGTCATTGAGATTAAACACAAAAGGTTAGTGTTTAATTCACTCAATGTTGGCTCTGATACCAACCTGTCACACCCTGATATTTCCACATATTACCGGTGGGCCCGGCGGGGAGTATCATGACGTAGTTGATATCATCATAGTCAAAACACACAATATAAAAGCACAGCGGAAGGCTTGGTGAATAAACTATTACAAACCATAATGTCTGAGTGTCCGAGTGAAAGAATATACAGACTGGAATGTAATAAGATCCACAGGCGGATCATAAATAAGTACAAAGAAACAAAATAACAGGCTTCAGGTATCTATAGATTTGCAAGATCCTCTTATGACACCTAATAGCTCCAGCCTATTACGAGAGGTACCTGTCAAATCAGCCTTTAAGAAAATACGTTAGTTTACACTGGTAAATACAATTAACTGACTCTTTTGAAAAGTATTTATAAAATTGGTTTTAATGCACATTGTCACACCCCAACCGATGGTAGAAACATCGGGGCATGGCACTGAGCGAAACAGATTGTCCAGAAGTTCCCATAACAATTATCATTACCACTCACTTTAAAATAACATGTCCCATACCATGTCTCAAACAGTAAGCAAATTATTACAGATAAAATCTAGGCAAATAATTATGTTCCGACAACTCAGATTTATACATAGATAGTTTATTTATTGGTTTCTAGGACCTCTTTTCCTATCTTCGATTTCATCACTGCGAAGAGAGCATCCTAGACCTTTCCTAGCCTCGATTTCACAGTGAGCTAGGCATACAAACAACTTAAGCACCTGTCACATACGTTAAAATAAAGTCAATACATAGAATGTAAAGGTGAGCATACAAGTTTGATAATAGAATATAAAGTTCGAATTCGTTTACGCATAACCAGCATGTACACATAGTGAAATGAAGCACGTTAGTTATCGACATAGATCCATCGATACCAATGACTGCGGGTTGACTGCCCGAGGCAGTTCGCAATACATGATTACCACCGTAATCCATGCAAGTAATTGTCCTTAACAACCCCCGTGTGAACGGGTGCTGAGTCCAAACTATAGTACTATCGTTGCTAAGGCAGGTAGACAGCATTCCATGTGTAAACATAACAAACAAGCATTCATAAGCCACGTATAGCATGCATTAACGGTTAGCGTTCAAATAGTATTGAGTAGTGTGTTTGATGTGATTTGAATAGTTGTAACGTATGTAACACCCAAAAGTGCATAAAGCAAAAAGGGATCGAGTATACTCACAGCGGTTGATGGATTGAAGGGAGCGCTTAGTGAGTAGGGTTAGCCTGAATAGTTTGATAACATAATAATAAGCGACGCGTAAAACAGAAAACAAGTGTTGGAGAGTCGGACAGCTGGTCGATCGGATGGTAGTTCGATCGGACGGCTGGCCGTTCGATTGACAGTCCCCTCGGATCGCTGTCCGGTCGGTCGGTAGGCCGATCGGATGGCTGTTCGAGTGGATTGTTTCTTCCTTTGAGAAGGATGTGTTTGTGTATGATGGTTTGACTTTTGAAGTTTTCGTTGTAGCATTTGAAAACATTGAAGTATCTTTACCCTTCAGGTCGGTCGATCGGACGGCTGTTCGATCGGCCGGCAACCCGATCGGTTAGGTATTTTTAGCAAGACAAGTTCTCAGCAGGGTGTCACCTGATCGGACGGCTGTTCGATCGGGTGGCACTCCTAGTGCATCGAACATGTTGAAAAATCGATTAAGTGTTGAAGTATAGTATCTCATGATCCGAAGAGTAATCCGATCGGACAGTAGTTCGATCGAACAACAGTTCATTCAATACTAGTCTTCAAAATAAATTGATTAAGTGTGGGACCATGTGTTAACCGATCGGCTGGCCAGTCGATCGGCTGACTGTCCGATCAGCTAGCTGTCCGTTCGGATAGCAGTCGGATCGGTCAGTATCCTGACCTGATCAGCCTATTCGTCTAACACTTGGTTGGTCTGATTGTTTGTCGTTTTATTGAGGTATTTTGACAACGAGTCGAACCATAGATCCCTCGTCCTTACTTAGTTCCCCTGGTCGGACAGGAATCACCCAAATCCGGCCGGTGGACTGTTCGGAACAGAGTTTAATGTTTAACCCGAAATCGGTTAACCTCATGGATAGAATCCGAATCTTGAGCCATGCAACCACCGGAGTGATTTTTAAGCCGGCACAGGCTCCGTTTCTATCGGTTTGAAGGCATTGAGTGAAAAAGAGTTGAAAGAAAGTTGGAAAATCAATCTTTCAATCCTTTTCACCGTGTATATTTTTAGATCTATGAAAGATCTTTGTTTGTTTATGTGGAACATGATGTTCTTCAAGAACCCATGATGACATCATCCTAGAACACTTGAATTTTGATGGTTTCACGGTTAAAAGTTAAGATTTGAAAGATAGAAAGGTGTAGGAGTGCGTGTAGATCAAGAAAGTACAAGATTTAGGACAAAACCTTACCGGAATCGAGAGGAATCTGAGAAAAGGATGAGCTAAGCGTGCTGGTCGGACAGAGGTTTCCAAAAGTGGAAAGGATGACAATGACAGGGGTATTTATTGTTGGGTTTTTCACATGTTTATCAAAGTATTTTATCCTTATAAAATAAAAACGCAGCGAAAAATTATTATTTAAAACATGTTACTTACAAGATATAAAACCCATTTTATTTGTAAAACCCAATCCCCGGATCCATATACGAATATGCATGCTATCAAAATTAAAACACAACCATAGAGTGTTCAGAATACTACCTTCCAAGGAGTAATGGATATGAAGAAGATGATGCTTCTTGAACGGTTGCCTTCAAGTGTAGAAGACCTCAAGCTTGTATACCCCAAGCCTCCAACAAACACTACGATTGTAGCTAGGATTTCAACACTAAAATTCAAAACCGAACACTTGAATGATACTTATGATGACCGAAAATTAGAGAGCTATTTCTCTAGTTCTTGCAAGTTCATCTCTTGCATTTTTGTCATACAAGTATTTATAGAGCCATGAGAGAGAATTGCCACCCACCATGACCAATCACGTGCCAACTTACACATGCAAGTGCATGAAACCCCATTGGACCAAAAGTCTTGGTTAGACCACCCAATCATATCCTCTCTAACACATGCAAAAGCATGAATCATGATTGGATCAAGATCTCATCTTGGTAAGACAAAGGGGGGGGGGGGGGCACTTATTTATAAAAAAAATATTTCTTTTATAAAATTCAAGTCTTGGTTTATATATTTATAACTTTTATAAATATAACACTACATAAATGCAAGACTTTATACAACCTTTTAAAATGTTATTTAACCCATTAAATAACAAAATAAAATATTCTCTCAAAATAAATTATCCATATAATTTATTAGTTTCTCAAGTGTAATTATTTAGAACACCAATTTCTAAATATTGTAAGTGTTAATATTTATTTGTTTGATCATATAAAAAATAAATAATATAAGTGTTTATCTAGCTTGTTATTGGGTATGACTCGACTTGGATCATAACGTACTAGCCACATCAATTTAATATGTGTCTTGGGCATACAGAGTCCAACAATCTCCCACTTGCACAAGATACATAGAAGATTGATGCAAGCAGTAAATAACGCCTAACTACGGTTTACTACCCCTAATACGTATGACTATATGTCCCATTCAATAACATCATCCCCTTCAAGTCCCTTACTTGAAAATGATTTAGGTGAATCTATCATTTATCCTTTCGTTACAAATGTCATGTTAAATCCAGAGACACAGAGTGATCACTCTCTGTTGATTTACTTTAGCAGGCCTTAAACATCTTACTCTCAACGAATAAGAGGAACAAATCCCGTCTTGACTACATACGTCTCTCACAATCACCTTGTACCACACCTGAGCTTAGCCTTATGTACTGTCATATTACTAACAGCGAAGAAATAAGTCAAGGCATAATATTTGGTGAATATCAAGACCCAATATGTATCTCAGGTCAGAGGATACTATGATATTCTCCTTTACTCAAATTTACTTATGATCAATCACAAATGATTCCATGCAGTAATATTTGAGAGCGAGTCAGTCCAATATTTGTCTCCCACAAATATCTATGAACTTTGGCAGCAACACTTTGCTCTATATTCATACCTAATGAATATCCACCAATCCAAGTTCATAATAGTCTTACATTCATATTTGTTCCCACAAGTATGATCGACTACGGACATTTAGAATAAGAAACTTATTCACGGATTTAAACATGCTAAAAAGGAACATAACTCAAAATACCATAAAGAGTTATATTAACAATTGTTCCAATATCCAAATACAAAATAGATCAAATCCAATCACTAGAATATCGAAGTCCTAAGGCACAAGTATGAGCCTTTCATGCTTTGCCCATTCAAGGAGCTTCGTGAGTGGATCCGCAATATTTTGATCAGTGTGAACTTTGCGAATACATATCTTTCTCTTTTTCAACTTCATCCCTTATGTAGTTGAAACTCCGCTCAATGTGCCTAGTCTTTCGATGTACACGAGGTTCCTTGATTTAAGCAATCGCACCATCGTTATCACAAAGATCTCTAGGGGTCCTGAATGGAAGGAACCGCCCCTAGATCGGCAATAATTCAAGTGGCAGATCCACATGAATCATCTCGATCAATGAAGCGGCGATGTATTCTGATTCTGTAGTGGACAATGCTACCCTGATTATGATCAAGAACTATCTTGATCAGTTTGGAAACTCGTATCCATGTAACCGTTTACAACGAATTCCGAAACTCGCATCCTTGTAACCCTTTACAACGAGTTCTTTTTAACCAGACCCATATATTAGAAATATATCCTTAGTCCTTCTAAGGTATTTCAATATATATATATTTTAACAGTCACCCAATGATCGTTACTCGCTGGTATCTTCTTGTCATGCTTAAGGCGCATAACTTGTCCGGTCTAGTGCATACCATTACATACATAATTAATCCTATAACAGTCGCATATGGGATTCCTTTCATTCTTTCTTGCTCATCCTTTGAGCTTGGACATTGAAACGCTTTTAATATTGTCCCCTCTTGAATAGGTACCAAACCTTTCATAGAGTTTTCTATCTTGAACTTTTCAAGACTTTGTCAATGTATGTAGGATCGAATTGCTACCCAAATGAGTCGATCAGAAGAGATTTAATCCGTTTCAGATGCGGAAAATAAGAAACGGACGTTGAAACAGCTTGCGTATCACTTTAAACCTTGTGTATATTGATTTAACACTGATTACATGCAGAAACTATACCGGCAGCACTTCGGTATCTATTACAAGGCTCTAGTCTGTCCGCTTGAAATGAAATGTCATGACACATATATATAGTCTAGTCTTGATCGCTTGAAATGAACATGCACATGTTCAAGCGATCAGACTCAAGCGAACACAACATAAATGACCATTCAAGCGAACAAGACAAATATACAATTCCTATTTCAAGCGACCACTAATTTGTCTTTGTAGGAACGTTATACGACCTAACGAGTCGATCAGAAGAGTGCTCAGACTGAATCAGAGGCGGAATTCATTGACTCAGTCTTTGTTTAGCTTGATTTCACTAATTTGTCTCAGTTTATTGATCTTCTAACAGTTTACAAGCTCTGGAGACGATTTGGCAGGGCTTCGCCGTACCATACAAGACCTCAACCTTCCTTACTTTCTGATTTCGCTTATATGTCCTATTTATAGATGACCTGATTCCACTCTTATGTACATGACACATAAGCGGAATCACCTGAAACTGATTCCACTCTTATGTACATGACACATAAGTGGAATCACCTGAAACTGATTCCACTCTTATGTACATGACACATAAGCGGAATCAGATCTTGACACAAAAGCGAAATCACCTCTAAAACATGTTTCTTGGATTTTGTGCCATTGTCTAACCTAAATTCTACTAGACTCGATACAAGACGAAGTCGACAGATGTAGTGCACCAACAGACTCCCCCTCAGATGTTGACGGAGTCGACTATCGAGTCACGACAATGCTATGTCTTCACTTCTTCAATCTTGATCAGTCTCTGTGCTTTTCTCTTTCTATCGGTCTTCTTCAGGAACTCTTCCTGGAATCATGTACCCGGATCTTTCTCTGGTTCTAACTCTCGTCAGACTCCCCCTATCATCGAGCTGGGATCGCTATCTGGAATTTGTTATCACCTTGGAAATCAAATCCTGGCTTTTTCAGTTTAAGTTCTTCTCAGGTTCTGATACATCTCCTGGCTTTCCGTAGCACCAGGATCATAAACCTACACATCTCAAACGTACAATTTACAAACCAACAATGTTGTGATTCAACTTAATGAATCAACTAAACATTCGAGAATCATTTTCATTTAAAATTGATTTAAAAATTTGAAACATTCCAAATTCTGATTCAACTTTTCAAACCAATTATCCAACCCAATTGTTCATCTTGTTTAGCCTTTGAGATTTTGAATATCAGCTTTTCAACATCAGTTGTCGAAAATCTTTTTGGATTTAAAAAAAATGAAATATAAATGCAATAACAGAAATTAAATGCAGAAATGAAATATATACAAAACATATTTTTGTGAGTTTGCGCAAGAGGATCATATCAGTTTATGTGACCAATCACAAGCACCGTTAAGCTTGATTTCATTTTATGCTCTAAACGATTCACATAGATTGACGATATTGTTGTCCACTTAAGCTCAATCTAAAAACTTTCGACATATTTACCGATACGTTTAGGTATATTTAGATAGCACTAAATTCTTATAGACCCCACGATCTCAGCATATCCCCTCATCATGCAATACACTGACTCAAGTAATGCCTTTAAACTTTATCAACTGTGATTTGTGGGAAAAATAAAGCAGAATGTTTAAACATTAACAATCAGGTCGATACTTCCGTATACGCAGAGAAAGTCCAATGTTTAAACAAAATAAGAAAATAAAAATAAGTTGAAGTTGTTTAGGCTTTAACCACCAGGTCGATACTCCCGTATACGCAGAGGAGGTCCAAAGCTTAAACGAAACACCAAAGAAAATAAAGCAGAACGTTTAGGCAACAACATCCAGGTCGATACTCACGTATACGCAGAGGATGTCCGATGCTTAAACAAAATAAAGAAATAAAACAAGTTTGAATCTTTGCAAAATAAAATACACCATCACAGCGACTTTTCAGCAAAGTTGTGAAAGTTCACAAACTTAACCAGTTTTATGTCTTTCGACAATCAGCGATTACTGAGTAGGCACACAATCAAGAAGGACAAAACTAAGTACTATGCTTTCGACCATGTTTCCCACTCGAACTAGGCTTTTTCATTTAGGTTTGTATCGTTATCGCAAATCTACTAGTCTAGCTGAGCCTACCGTCACATCTTTAGTGAGACCGTTTATCACATTTTAACTTTACATTTCTTTAGCATGCTGTGACAGTCCAACTGATCTACTATCATCTCCTCTTTTTTACAACAAAACTCATTTTTAATTATTTCAATGTTTTTGACATTTTCAAATTTTCTAATTTTTTTAAAATTTTTACTCCCCCTAAAATCAAAATATGTTTCAATTTTGATTTTCTGGGAAAATTTGAAAACAAGCTGTACAAGAAACTTGACAACATGATGAGAATCACTTCAATTCTCCATTCACTTGGCTTGAACAATCAGAACTCCCCCTGACAACAAAACATTTTCCCATGGTGATTTCAAAACACTTAAGTTTGTTTTAATCAAAATGGTTTTTCCGGAAAATTAGTTTTGTAAGTCATTTCTCAAACATGGGGTTTCATCACCTTGTTCTCTCAATCACTTGTAAAAACTAACATTTTTAAGATCAATCCACAAACATCACTTGTAGAAAATCAAGTACAACTTAATGTCCCTGATTTACCACTTGTAAGGCAAAAAATCACCAGAGTGAAATTTCTCAAGAAATGTGCCGATTCATGTTCCACGCTTACCAACCTGGGAACTCCGGCAAGTCAGGTTTTTCATTTAAACAGATTCACCCAAGCCTGACGGTCCTTGGGTGATTTTGAATTCTTGTTCAACAATGGTGGAAAATTTGCATCATCCATTGTTAGACCAGAATTCTCAACTTTTACCTCAACAACTGGCTCTTCTGGTTTTACCACACCAGAATCATTGCCTGAATGTGGCTTGTCTGACTTTGATGAGCCAGATTCATCGCCTGAAGGTGGCTTGTCTGACTTCAACATGTCAGATTCATCGCCGACTATTTTCTTCTTCTTCTTTTCTTCTTTCGTCCTCAGATTTGTATCCGCTGAATTCGTCTTGCTTGACTATGCCATCGAGGGAGTAGATTCACCAGAACTCTTATTTTTAACAGATGAACCCGAGGACAAAATCCTTTCGAGATACTCTCTCGCCTTTTTCCTCTTCTTCCTCAGTCTGTCTTTTTGCCCCTGCGAAAGGTTCACTTTCGTTTCTTGACCTTTAGGTTCTTGAACCTTCTGTTCTTTGGGCTTGACATTGACTGATTTCTTTGCCATCTTCTGAGAATTAACCCTCAATCTTTCATTTGATCTCCTTGGGCAATCTCTGGCAATGTGACCTCTGATGTTGCAGTTAAAATATCTCCTCGTCTCATAACTCCAACTTTGGCAGTTAACAGCAATGTGTCCTTGATAACCACATCGGTAACACACTCTGTTATCGTACCAATCACCATTTTCAGTCCAAACATTCAGATCATAACACTGTTTGGCTTGGTGATAATCCTTGCTCCTCTTGTTTGCTAGATTTGACTTTTGAGCACTGTGGTCCGTCCTGCACCACTTATTACCAACAATTTTTGAGTTTTCATTTTTTACTTTTTGTGGTTTTTGATTGCGATTGGATGATCGATCTGATGAGCTTTTATTATCTCTTTGAACATTTTTCTCATTTTTAATTTTTTGTTTCTGTTCCACTTTCTTCTTCAAAGGTTTTTGCTTAGAGCATTCTCCCTTTTCAGCTGATTGTGAAACAGTTTCTTGAAATTTTTCTTTTAATTTCAAAAACAAATTCTTTTTTTCATTTTTTTCATTTACATCATCAGATTTTTCATCGCAATCTTCAACTATGACTTCGTCATAGTTTGTGACACCGTCACTTATTGGAACAGAATTGATCGGTTTTGGACAGGGGAACTCAGATGAAGTCACAAAACCTTTCAATTTCTTTTTAAGCTCATCAATTTTGTTCCTTGAATTCTCAGCTTCATTTTCAAGCTGAGATATTCTTTCAAGATGAGACTTGATAGATTTTTCATTTTCATTCTTCATGTTTTCAAGAACAGATTTTTCATTTTCCAAAACTTTTATCTGTTCTTGAAATTTTGTTTCATTTGCTTTCAAATTCTTGTTCTCAAGCTTTATCCAGAAATCTTCCTTTTCTGAATTTAACTCCTTTTCTTCTAACTCTTTGATTTTCTTTCGAGCACATTCACCTTCTTTTTCAAGTTTGATAATTTTCTGAAGATGAGAATTTATCATTTTTTTCTTTTCGATGTTGTTTTTGCTAAACATCTCTCCCATCTTCAAGAATTTTTATTTGATTTTGAAAATCTTTTTCAATTCTTGATTTTTCAATTTCAAAACTTTTAATCTTTTCTTCAAAAACTTTTTCTTTTTCTTTCAAATTTATGTTTTCAAATGTCAAACTGTTCAAGTTACTTAACAGTTTGTCATTTTCATCTTTCAGTTTCTCACAAATTCCCTGCAAAACCAGAATCTGTTTATCATCAGTTTGCTTCTCATCTTTCAACTTCTTGACTTCCGATGTCAAACTTTCCGCATCCATCAAGAGTTTGTCATTGTCAGTCTTAAAGCTGTCACATTTTGAGCACACTGTTTCATTCTTCACAGATTCTTCAGCTTTTGAAACCCCTTCTTCCTTTGCCCTGAATGTACCTGCACAGAATATTTTAACGAAATCAAGAGGATTTCCATTATTATCAATATAACCACCTCTTTTGATGTCGTATTTCATCACATATTTTGCCCTGACACATTCAACAATCCTTTTGTTCATTTCTTCAATCATATCTAATCCCATATCCATCAAATGATTTTCTAACACTTTAATCATATCTTTTATTTTCTTTCTATTTTCAAGTTCATAAGTTTTCAGTATGCTGATGAATCTGTTTAGATGTAATTTTGAAAAATTTGAATCCTTCCTTAAAATTTTCAAACATTCACTCCATTCAACAGGTAATGCATCTGCAAACTTTTCTATCTTTTCAGCATCTGACAGCAATATCTCATGATTTTTCAAGTATCTAAGTAATACTCCATATCGGTTTTCTAGTTCTTCCAAATTTTCATCTTTCAAACAAACAAAGTATTTAAACCTTTTTGCCCATCCATCCTTGCTCACTCTTTTATAACTTTCATCTATAAACCCTTGATGCCAATCATTAAATCTCTCAAAATAATAGTTTTCTTGTTCATCAAATACCATCGCCATTTTTCTTTTTAACAGTCCCGATCCGATTTCTACAATGTCACAAAAGTGAAATCCCAAATGTTCGTATGAGTGGAATCACTGATGTTCGTATAAGTGGAATCACTGATGTTCGTATAAGTGGAATCACTAAGTGACGTATGAGTGGAATCACAAAGTGACGTATGAGTGGAATCACAAAGTGACGTATGAGTGGAATCACAAAGTGACGTATGAGCGAAATCAGGTGATCACAAAAACGAAATCAGAATCTTATGGTGACACAAAAGCGAAATCACTTGGTCCTTGGAGCGAAATCAGATGTTAATGATGGTCACAAAAACGAAATCAGCAAATGTCCATAAAAGCGGAATCACTTCGGGATGCATTTTGGTCCATTTTTACTTCGAATTTCAGTTCCAAACTTTCCAGGATTTGTCTATAGTCAATAACACACAGTCTGTGAAATTTTGAACCGATTCTGACCGTGAAATCTTTCTGAATTGAGAAAAGAAGGTGTAGAAATCAGAATACTTGAGCGAAAACGAGCTAAACGGTAAGAACTCTTCCTCTTGAGCTCTGATACCACTTGTAGGAACATTATACGACCTAACGAGTCGATCAGAAGAGTGCTCAGACTGAATCAAAGGTGGAATTCATTGATTCAGTCTTTGTTTAGCTTGATTTCACTAATTTGTCTCAGTTTATTGATCTTCTAACAGTTTACAAGCTCTGGAGACGATTTGGCAGGGCTTCGCCGTACCATACAAGACCTCAACCTTCCTTACTTTCTGATTTCGCTTATATGTCCTATTTATAGATGACCTGATTCCACTCTTATGTACATGACACATAAGCGGAATCACCTGAAACTGATTCCACTCTTATATACATGACACATAAGTGGAATCACCTGAAACTGATTCCACTCTTATGTACATGACACATAAGCGGAATCAGATCTTGACACAAAAGCGAAATCACCTCTAAAACATGTTTCTTGGATTTTGTGCCATTGTCTAACCTAAATTCTACTAGACTCGATAGAAGACGAAGTCGACAGATGTAGTGCACCAACAGTCTTCATTCGGCTTGACTTTCACGTGAACATGCAATCTAATTTGTTTACTAACTTTCAATGATGATGTCACTTGATGTCATTAGTATGATGTCATCATCAAGAATGATGACATCATGCTTGATCCGAACCGTAACGTAGCCAAGACTCGATGTAAGACGAAGACGACAGATGTGTACACCAACAATGTATGCACTTTAGTTTAAACCTATCAAGCGCCAAGATCTATCCCTATAGATCTTTATTCCCAAAATATAGGCGACTTCACCAAAATCCTTAATGGAAAAACAACTTCCAAGCTAGGTTTTTACACCTTCCTTGTTTGGAATGTCATTTCCAAATAGTAGAATGTCATCGACATACAGTACTAAGAAAGTGATGATGCTCCCACTAACCATCTTATACACACAAGCTTCATCGACGTTCTTGATGAATCCATATTCCCTAATCTCTTCATCAAGACGGTGATTTCAACTTCTAGATGCTTGTTTCAATCCATAGATTGATTTCTTTAACTTGCATATTTTGTTAGGATGTTCTGGATTGACAAAACCCTCAGGCTTAACCATATAGACATCTTCCTCAAGATATCTATTGAGGAAAGCCATTTTGGCATCCATTTGCCAAATCTCATAATCATATTATGCATGTATGGCAAATAATATCCTAATTGACTTTAGCATCGCCACAGGCGAGAAGGTCTCATCATAAACAACCCTTTGAGTTTGAGTGAAACCTTTTGCTACAAGTCTCGCTTTACAAGTATCCAAGTTACCATGCATATGGGGTTCCTTCCTGAAAACCAACTTAGTTCCAACCACTTTGGAGTTAAGAGGTGCTACAACCAATTCCCATACTTGGTTCTTATACATGGATTGCATCTCTACGTTCATGGCTTCAAGCCATTTGTCACGATTGGATTTTGACATTGCATCATGGTATGTGGTTGATTCCCCTGAATCTACCACGTAGCATCCATCCAAAAATAAAATCCATATCTTTCAGGTGGACTACTAATTCTACCAGATCTGCGAACGTTTTGTGTGTAATGATCAACCACTTGATCGTTTTCTACAACCTCTTGTTGAGTGCTAGTTTTAACCAAACGTGTATCGGCTTGTGGTTCTTGATCCTTATCAAGTTCCACTGTTCTAATAATTCCTTCCACAAGGAACTTAGCTTCCAAGAACTCAGCCTTTCGAGCAACAAATACCTTTTGCTCTGTTGGATCGTAGAAATAATATCCTATACCATCTTTAGGATATCCTACAAAGATACACTTAGTGGATCGTACTTTTATTTGGGGTGTATTGCTTCACAGAAGCTTCACAACCCCATACCTTCAAATATTATTAATGATGGAGCCTTTTCATTCCATATTTCGAAAGGTGTCTTATCCACTTTCTTGGTTGGGGCCATACGGGCCGTGGAGAGCAAAGCGTAACCACAAAATGATAGAGATAATGCGCTCCTAGCCGTCATAGATCGAACCATATCTAATAGAGTTCGACTCCTCCTCTATTGAAATGAAGAACTTTAATTGAGTTGATATTGAACTTCACTTTTTGAAGATTCTAAACGTTTCAAAACTTCTTCTTTGTGTCAAGTACACATAACCACAACTACTATAGTTGTTGGTAAACTTAATGAAGTATCTTTCACCATTCCTAGTCATTGGCTAAAAAGGATCACATACATTCGAATGTATGATACCTAATAAATCTTTTGCCCTTTCCCACTAAGGGATTACTTGGTCATTTTACCTTGTAAATAAGATTCGCATGTATCAAATGAACCATTTTCATTTGTTTCCAAAAGACAATTCTTTTGAAGTGTTTACATGCAACATCTGTTTATATAATCAAGGCGATAATGCCAAAGATAAGTCTCACTCAAATCCATTTTGAGTTTGTTGGTGATTGCTTGGTACATTAAACTATCAAATGATGTATTATTATGAACCAATTCATAAATACCATTTGAAGGCATAGGTTTAAAGTAAAAATCTCATTCATCGATATAAATGTCAATGTTTGCAAACTTTAAGTCAAAACCATATTGTCTTATAAGGGAAACTTGAATAATGTTCCTAGTCAAACTAGGAGTATTCAATATATTTTAAAACAATTTCCAAACCATTTGGAAGTTTCAATACATAGTCTCCTTTCTTGTAATGTTTATTTCTTTTGAACCTTTTGCAACGAATTGCAAACATGAGTTCTACATCCGGTATCTAATACCCATGTGTTAGAAGAAATAACATTAAGGTCAATATGTATCATTAAGATTGTACCTGAGGTTTGCCTAGCATCCCTCTTGTTTTTCAACTCTTTGAGATAGGTTGGACAATTCCTATTTAAATGCCCTATCTCTCCACACTTAAAGCATGGATCGATCATGGCATCCTTTGCCTTCTTCTCTTTTGGTTTCGGTGGTTTCTCTTTAGTCTTTCTAATCATTTCCCTTTGAATTACCCGTTTCCATTTTCAACATTTGCTTTGGTGTCGGGGTGATGCCTTTTCTAGTTGCAACCCTCATTGATCGTTAGAATGGATAAAACCTTTTATCCATATTGAGCCTTTCTAGGTGATCAATGTGGCTTTTCATCTTAAAGACATAAGATGAGACTGATTGGTTTTCCTCCATTCGACATGTATAAAGCGCCCAAAGCGTTCTACCCTTGCATATTGTAGGAATATTTCCTTCAATTGGGTAATCATGTCGTACGCCCATGATGTTCAAAACCCTTTTGAATTTCGGGAATCATAATTCCTAACATGAGACAACTTGCATAGTATCCTCAATATACTTAAACCAATCGTTATAGGCATCCTTATCTTCCATAAGATGTTCATCGGGATTAGGATCGTTCAATACATAGGATATCTTTTACTTGAGAACGATTCTTAAGTTTCGATATTAATCCATGAAGTGTTATGATTGAGACGATCCTTGTCAAGGATTGTTTTTTAGTGATAGGTTACGGACGGTTTGGGTAATATTGTTAGCGGCCATCTACAAAATTTAACAAGGTTCAAATTTTAGTATTTTCGATATTATTATATTTTAATCATTAATACCCTTTTATGTATCATAGACAATTAATAATTAAAATCTAGAATCCAACGTTACATTTAAATATTGGTTAGGTGACCTTTATCCCTCTATTTAAATTAACAAGGTAGTCAACGTTTGACAATTGCAACTCTTTGCAACTTCTAGCCATATGGGATCGGTTAAACATCTTTATGTTTAGTTGGCATGTTTAATCCCATCAACACCTTTATTCCCCATGCTTCGGTGACCCTAAATTCATGGTTTCCAAATCAAGTCATCCAACTTACACACACGTGTGAGTTTATTCACATAAGTGGTTAGGTGACCTTTATCCCACAAACATGGTAAACCCACCTCGAATATACAAGTTCACTCAAATGTGGTTAGGTGACCTTTATCCCACAAAGGAGTTCCCAAGTGATTCGAGTGTTGTATAAAAGGATGGTGTTTGACTTGTTTTATAAAAGGGATTTTGAGTTTTCAAAATTCTAGTTTAGAAAACTTTGTGTACCATACATTTGCATGCATTCAAATCCTTGGTACTTTTGTGAAAATAAATTTTCAAGGCTCTTTTTAATAAAACCCATTTTATTATAAAAATCATTAATTTTTAATAACCTTTTATTAACCATTTTTAATGATCTTTTAAAGAACCAATTTTAAGCTTGTTGTTGATTATTGGTTTGTTAAGCATGCATATCAACATATCATCCAAACAACATAAATAAGCAACCACACAAGAACAACATACATAACAATAGGTGCATAACCATAGCCAACTATTTTGACCACACTTGTTAGCCGAAACAAGTGTGCCAAAAGGTCCTTCCTAAAGGGTGAATATTGACACAAATAATGTGTCGTTGAACTCCCACTTGATCCCGCATCCAAATGCTTCAAGTCTCCTTCTTGTGTTGTGATTTCTTCACATTCTTTGGTCTTCCAAATGTCTTTTATATTCAGCTCCAAACTCCTTTGGACTTCAAAATGTGTTTTGGTTATCGGGCTAAAATCCCGTTAAGAACCGTGAAGTCCTTTAGGCCCGAAAATAGCCAAAACCAAAACCGCATTTTTATGTGTGCATCTTCTTTTACAAAATATATCCTAATACATTTTTCTAGTAAAATAAAATGCACCTAATCTATTTATTTTACATACCAAATGAAAATAAATAAATTACATAACCTTACAAATGGAAGAACCAAAAATAATAATTATTACAACCTTTGAAAAAATTAAATACAAATCACAAACAAAATCATTCAACATATTCATACAAGGTCATGGCTAGGTTATGAACACCAAAAAATATATATATATCCAAATATATAAAATTCAAGAAACTAAAATGGTTTCCCTTTTACAACCAACTTTTCGGTCAAGAATGAAAAAACCGAAAAGTGGGTTTTTGTCCAAACAAACAATCATCCAAATGACATAATTTTTCAAGATACTTTTATGCATGTATGAAAATAATCTTGAAAAACAAAAGGATAACCATATATAAAATTTCGGCCATAGGGTTTAACCAAACCCGAAACCCGAAAATTTCATATCCTTTGAAGCATGCACTCATATAAGCGGCTCTGATACCACTGTTGGGTTTTTCACATGTTTATCAAAGTATTTTATCCTTATAAAATAAAAACGCAGCGGAAAATTATTATTTAAAACATGTTACTTACAAGATATAAAACCCATTTTATATGTAAAACCCAATCCCCGGATCCATATACGAATATGCATGCTATCAAAATTAAAACACAACCATAGAGTGTTTAGAATACTACCTTCCAAGGAGTAATGGATATGAAGAAGATGATGCTTCTTGAACAGTTGCCTTCAAGTGTAGAAGACCTCAAGCTTGTATACCCCAAGCCTCCAACAAACACTACGATTGTAGCTAGGATTTCAACACTAAAATTCAAAACCGAACACTTGAATGATACTTATGATGACTGAAAATTAGAAAGCTATTTCTCTAGTTCTTGCAAGTTCATCTCTTGCATTTTTGTTATACAAGTATTTATAGAGCCATGAGAGAGAATTGCCACCCACCATGACCAATCATGTGCCAACTTACACATGCAAGTGCATGAAACCCCATTGGACCAAAAGTCTTGGTTAGACCACCCAATCACATCCTCTCTAACACATGCAAAAGCATGAATCATGATTGGATCAAGATCTCATCTTGGTAAGACAAAGGGGGGGGGGGGGCACTTATTTATAAAAAAAAATATTTCTTTTATAAAATTAAAGTCTTGGTTTATATATTTATAACTTTTATAAATATAACACTACATAAATGCAAGACTTTATACAACCTTTTAAAATGTTATTTAACCCATTAAATAACAAAATAAAATATTCTCTCAAAATAAATTATCCATATAATTTATTAGTTTCTCAAGTGTAATTATTTAGAACACCAATTTCTAAATATTGTAAGTGTTAATATTTATTTGTTTGATCATATCAAAAATAAATAATATAAGTGTCTGTCTAGCTTGTTATTGGGTATGACTCGACTTGGATCATAACGTACTAGCCACATCAAATTAATACGTGTCTTGGGCATACAGAGTCCAACATTTATAGGATGCCAAATGAGGAAAGTGCTGGCCGATCGGCTAGGCAGCTCGATCGGACAGCCTGTCCGATCGGACAGCAGTCCGATCGGCTGGCTGTTCGATCGGCTGGTAGCCTGATCGATCAGCTGCACGTTTCGAGTGTTCGGTGCGACGATTTTTTGATATTTCGATTTCGGTTGCGAGCGGTTCGATACGATAGGGTTTCCTAGTCAAATTACTTTTAATCCCAACCACTCATATCTCGCACTATCCCTTCTCCACTAATTATCATGGTTCGATTGTGATTCGAGTTCGATTGGATTTCGAGTTTCGATTGATTTCCACAACATACAAAATTAAACATGCGCAGGTAACAAGTAAGGCACACACACACACGTATAACAATATTCCAAATGCGTATTTCGAGTTGAGATTTGATTCGATGTCGATTGGATTAGTTAGCTTTATCGCATTGTTACTTCCTATAATTCACAGTCGTTGGTCGATTAAGTAGCGATTAACATATTTCGATTTATTGTAATCATAGACACTTACTCCACATAATTGCTAAAATAAAAGAAATCTATAATTAGTCGGTTGCGCGAAATCGGTCGTTGACTTTGACCTTGACTTTGACTTCTCGAAAACACGGGGTGTTACAGCCTCCCCTTGTTTAGGGAATTTCGTCCCGAAATTAGGCTGGAAGTTGTACAACACCGTGAATTACATTGTAGAACTTTCTCTTTCTAGACTTTCTCTTTAAATAACTGCGGGTACTTCACCTTCGTGTCGCCTTCGAGTTCCCAAGTGCTCTCTGCTCCCCATTTGCCTTCCCATCGGACTTTCACAATCGGAATGCGAGAGCGTCTGAGTTACTTGGTTTGGCGGTCCATGATTTCGATAGGCTTTTCCACGAAGTGTAATGTTTCGTTCAGTTGCAGGTCATCGAGAGGTACAATCAGATCATGCTCAGCCAGACACTTTCGAAAGTTCGAAACGTGGAAAGTCGGGTGGACGTTGCTAAGTTCCTCCGGTAGTTCGAGTCTGTAGGCGACGTTTCCGATCCTTTCCAGAATCTTAAAAGGTCCCATATTCGGGGCGCGAGCTTTCCTTTCTTGCCGAAGCGGACCCCACCCTTCCAAGGTGATACCTTTAGGAGTACGTAGTCACCAACGTCAAATTCAAGGGGCTTGCGTCGTCTATCGGCATAACTTTTCTGTTGATTCCGAGCTTTTACCAGGTTGTCTCGAATTTGGAAAATCTTGTCTGTCGTTTCTTGTATTAGCTCAGGACCGGTTAATTGCGAATGCCCGATCTCGTGCCATACAATAAGGCGATCGACATCTTCTTCCGTATAAAGCCTCGAATGGTGCCATTTGAATGCTGGAATGATAGTTGTTGTTGTACGAGAATTCGACTAACGACAGGTATTTATCCCAATTACCACCGAAGTCTATGACACACGAACGGAGCATGTCTTCAAGAGTACGAATCGTTCTTTCAGTCTGACCGTCGGTTTGAGGGTGGAAAGCGGTACTTAGATTAACCGATGTACCAAGTGCCGTTTGAAACGTTTCCCACAGTCGCGAGGTAAACCGAGCGTCACGATCAGAGATGATATCACGAGGCGTCCCATGATTACAAATGATCTCATCGGTGTAGATTCAGGCTAATCGTTCTACCTTGTAGTCCTCCCGGATTGGCAAAAAGTGAGCTGATTTAGTCAATCGGTCAACCACAACCCAAATGCTGTCGTGACCTGATGACGTGTGTGGTAGCTTTGTTTAATGTCCATAGCTATACTCTCCCACTTCCACATGGCGATCGGGGGTTGCTCGAGTAAGCCAGAGGGTCTTTGATGTTCAGCCTTGACTCTTGCACATGTCAGGCATTTTCCAACGTAGAGGGCAATATCCCTTTTCATGCCGGGCCACCAGTACTTGTAGCGAAGATCCTAGTACATTTTGTCGGCACCGGGATGAATAGAATATCGGGATTTGTGGGCTTCGTCCATCAAGATCTGTCGTAAATCGGTTCGTTTGGGAATCCAAATTCGGTCCAGAAAGTGGAATATCCCATTCGATTTGCTCACAAGCTGGGCTCCATCGTGGTAGATTCTTTCCTTCTTCAGTGTGCGTTCATTAAAACATGCATGCTGAGCTTCGCGAATGAGGGTTTCGAGATTGTACCGGGCTTGAACATTACGAGTGCTAAGCAGATAGCTCCGTCTGCTGAGTGCATCGGCAACAACATTTGCTTTCCCTGGGTGATAATGAATCTCACAGTCATAATCGTTGAGAAGTTCTACCCATCGGCGTTGACGCATATTAAGTTCCTTCTGATTAAAGATATGTTGTAGGCTCCTATGATCGGTGAAGATCGTACACTTGGTACCGTACAGGTGGTGTCGCCAAATCTTTAACGCAAAAACAACTGCGCCTAGCTCGAGGTCATGGGTTGTATAGTTCTTCTCGTGGATTTTGAACTGACGAGATGCGTAAGCTATAACCTTATCTCATTGCATGAGAACACAACCAAGACCAAGGTTGGAAGCATCACAGTAGACAATGAAATCGTCATTTCCGTCGGGCAATGTGAGAACAGGAGCATCGCAAAGCTTATGCTTGAGGGTTCGAAAGACAGGCTCTTGTTCAGTTCCCCAAACAAAAGGCTTGTCTTTATGCGTGAGAGCGGTAAGTGGTACGACGATCTTTGAGAATCCTTTGATAAATCGTCGATAATAGCCCGTTAGTCCGAGAAAAGAACGAACTTCAGACGGGTTCTTAGGCGTAATCCAACTCTTAACAGCTTCAATCTTCGCAGGATCGACGTGAATACCTTGGCTATTGACAATGTGACACAGAAACTGAACCTCCTCCAACCAGAATTGACACTTGGAGAACTTGGCATAGAGTTGATTCCCCTGGAGTAGCTCGAGAACCAAACGTAGATGTTGTGCGTGTTCGGTTTTCGATTTAGAATAGATCAAGACATCGTCGATGAATACGATTACGAAACGGTCGAGATATGGTTTACACACGCGATTCATCAAATCCATGAAAACCGCGGGTGTGTTGGTTAAACTAAAAGGCATAACAACGAATTCGTAGTGGCCGTAACGATTGCGAAACGCGGTTTTGGGTATATCCTCCTCTTGAACGCGTAGTTGGTGATAGCCTGAACGTAGATTGATCTTCGAGAAACACGTAGCACCTTGCAGTTGGTCAAACAAATCATCGATGCGAGGTAGATGATAGCGGTTCTTGATAGTTAACTTATTCAATTCCCGATAGTCGATGCACATCCTGAACAACCCATCCTTCTTTTTGACGAAAAGGACCGGCGCGCCCCAAGGAGAGGTGCTCGGGCGAATGAAGCCTTTCTCAAGTAATTCCTGGAGTTGGTTTGAAAGTTCGCGCATTTCTGACGGTGCGAGTCGGTAGGGAGCTTTGGCAATAGGGTTGGCTCCAGGAATGAGGTCGATACGAAAGTCGATATCACGACTTGGCGGTAGTCCGGGAAGATCCTCTGGAAAAACATTAGGGAAGTCTCGAACCACAGGAACGTCTTTCACTTCCTTCTTCTCTTTCTTTTCCTTCTTCGCTACTATAATGTTAGCCAAGAAAGCCCTGTATTCCTTGCGGAGATACTTGCTAGCTTGAACACATGACATGAGCTTGAGACCTTTCAAAGTAGTATCACCGTAAACACATAATAAATCACCATTCGCGAGCGAGAATCGGATCATCTTGTCGAAGCACACAACTTCAGCATGGTTTTCACGAAGAAAGTCCATGCCTACTATGACGTCAAAACTTCCGAGTTGCATCGGAATGAGGTCGATTAGGAAGATGTGATTGTTGAGCTCAAGAGTACAATCACGAAGAACAGAATTGACGGCGACAGTTCTTCCGGTAGCGACTTCAACATCGAGCGTCGAGGAGAGTTGGGAGCGTTTACGACTAAGGAGCTTCTCGAATTCGAACGACACAAAGAAATTATCGGCTCCAGTATCAAATAAACACGAAGCATAAATACCATTCACAAGGAACGTACCATTAACTACGTTGTTGTCGGCTTGGGATTGACGCACGTTGATGTTGAAAGTTCGTGCGCGTGCTGCTTGTTGTTGCTGTTGCTGCTGATGTTGCTGCTGCTGCTGCTCCTGGGGATCTTGTTTCACAACCCTGTTCGGGCACATGTTGGCGAAGTGATTAGGATCGCCACATGCAAAGCAGGCTCTGGAGTTGACCGCGGGTGCCGGAGGAGCTTGTTGACCCTGAGGGGCGGTGAGTAAAGCTTGATGAGCAGGAGCTTGTCGAGCACGGCAGTTGGTAGTAAAATGGCCGTACATATTGCAATGAGCACCAAAACGGCAAGCAATGGCAGTCGGGTGGTGGTAGGTACAAGTAGGGCAGAGCGGGTGTGGCCAAGTGTATGCACGCTTTGCAGGCGGTGCATTTGCCACAGGTGCCGCTACTTGACGTTGTTGGGCTGGTACAACTTGAATTGGTGCAGCAGTGATCTCACAGTTCTTGTTGCTGGAGTTGTTCTTTCTCTTGTTCTTCCTCTTATTGCTCGATGAGGTGGTGGTTTCAGCAGTTGGTGCGGCGGTGGTAGCTTGATGCAAGTGCTTTGAAGTTTTATCCCAAACACCGGCCCTGACCCGCTTGTCATTGATTTCAGCAGCCAGTAGATAAGTTTCTTCGATCTTCGTAGTCTTAGCCACTTGAACGAAATCAAAAACACAGTCAGGCAGGGCTCGGATATACTTCTTGATTGCCATGTCTGGAGTCTTGACCTGATCGGGACAAATGATGCTGAGCTGTTTGAAGCGAGCAGTGAGCGCAACATTTTCACCATCCTTTTGCTGTATGTGCCAAAATTCATCCTCTAACTTCTGACGTTCATGAGGAGGGCAAAATTCTTCCAGAATGACTTCCTTGAGCTCGTCCCACGACAGACCGTAGGCTGCATCGTTCCCTCGTTTGTTCCTCTCGGCCGTCCACCAGTCTAGTGCAAGGGACCGGAAAATGCCGGTAGCATTCAGAGTTCGGAGGTCATCGGGGCAACCACTCTGTCGTAGAGTGACCTCAATGGAATCAAACCATTGGAATAGTGCAGTAGGACCTCCCTCGCCAGTGAATTCTTTTGGCCCACACGACTTGAATTGCTTGAAATTGAAAGTCTTGGTGGTAGCTTTAGGAGCTTCGGTTCTCGACTCCTCAGACGACTTGCTGGCATTCTCGTAAACATCACTCATGACCTTTGCTACACTTTTAGCGATGATGGCAGCAAGGCGTTTATCTCTCTTTTCTTGACGAGAAAGTAAGGGATGACGGGATCCAGATGACATTGTCTTCAACAGACATCGTCACAGGACTCAACACATTGTATTCGAATCTCACCTCACACGTCTACTACTCACTAAAGCTCAGGATCATGTAAACACATAGACACATAACCATGTAGAACACAGAACCACATAATCACATAAACACATTAGCACGTAGAGCACAGAAACACATAACCACATACGCATGTAATCACAGAGGCGGTCAGAATACAGAAACCTATTATTCAAAATTCACGCGCGTTCGAATATAGCGTTCGCATTTGATATATCGAGTCATGTAGTATAAGCGTAGCATAAGGTCGTCCATAATTTAGCGATTTGGCAGCGTATCGAGATAGAAATGCAGTACGAGTCATGCGTGTCGATCGAAGTGAAAGCAAAAGTCTAGTAAATCTCCAAAATTTAAACACATAAACAGGTAAACACATATATAAGCACATAAAATCGACAAAACATCAGAGCTGGCAGTTGCGGGCTCAGAATCGAACACATAAAATTCGAGGTATAGATCGTCTGCGGCTAGTAGACTTCGACTACTCAAAGTGGCTCGACTATTCACAAGGACCTGGTGTGCACATTTGACCTTCATGATTATGCTTTCACCTCGATTCTTGGGCGTTTGGCACACATCCCGCTAGTCATATTGCGACTTCAGGTCGTTGGAGTCCGTCGAAACTTTGGTGAGAGCTTTATAAAATGAGTGGAACAAGTAGTCAAGGTTAGGGTTTCACCCCTAGCTTAACAACTTTGTCCCTGTTTTAATAAAATAGAGGAGATTATTCATCAAAATATGGATTTCACTCCTGATTTGGCATAATTCTCCCCGTTTGTAGATAAAATGCGGGTTATTCGAGCAACTTTAGTCGAGAGTTTGCGGTTTTCACACCTATTCTCGACTTTATTGCCCATTCATAATTGAAAATTCGAGTGCAGTGATAGTGTAGCATAAGTGAGAGTAGTGAGAAATAAGCTCGTACTTAATCCCTAATGGATGTACTCAAGTTGGTCTGTTGGTTCCTAACTATAGACTAGGTATCTAAGACATCGACCCGGACTAGGTCGTGTCTTGCCTAATTCTCTATAGTTATGGCTCTGATACCAATCTGTCACACCCCAACTGATGGCAGAAACATCGGGGCATGGCACTGAGCGAAACAGATTGTCCAGAAGTTCCCATAACAATTATCATTTCCAATCAATTTAAAATAACATGTCCCATACCATGTCTCAAACAGTAAGCAAATTATTACAGATAAAATCTAGGCAAATAATTATGTTCCGACAACTCAGATTTATACATAGATAGTTTATTTATTGGTTTCTAGGACCTCTTTTCCTAGCTTCGATTTCATCACTGTGTAGAGAGCATCCTAGACCTTTCCTAGCCTCGATTTCACAGTGAGCTAGGCATACAAACAACTTAAGCACCTGTCATATACGTTAAAATAAAATCAATACATAGAATGTAAAGGTGAGCATACAAGTTTGATAATAGCATATAAAGTTCGAATTCGTTTACGCATAACCAGCACGTACACATAGTGAAATGAAGCACGTTAGTTATCGACATAGATCCATCGATACCAATGACTGCGGGTTGACTGCCCGAGGCAGTTCGCAATACATGATTACCACCGTAATCCATGCAAGTAATTGTCCTTAACAACCCCCGTGTGAACGGGTGCCGAGTCCAAACTATAGTACTATCATTGGTAAGGCAGGTAGACAACATTCCATGTGTAAACATAACAAACAAGCATTCATAAGCCACGTATAGCATGCATTAACGGTTAGCTTTCAAATAGTATTGAGTAGTGTGTTTGATGTGATTTGAATAGTTGTAACGTATGTAACACCCAAAAGTGCATAAAGCAAAAAGGGATCGAGTATGCTCACAGCGGTTGATGGATTGAAGGGAGCGCTTAGCGAGTAGGGTTAGCCTAAATAGTTTGATAGCATAATAATAAGCGACGCGTAAAACGGAAAACAAGTGTTGGAGAGTCTGACAGCTGGTCAATCGGACGGTAGTTCGATCGGACGGCTGACCGTTCGATTGACAGTCCGCTCGGACCGCTGTCCGGTCGGTCGGTAGGCCGATCGGATGGCTGTTCGAGTGGATTGTTTCTTCCTTTGAGAAGGATGTGTTTGTGTATGATGGTTTGACTTTTGAAGTTTTCGTTGTAGCATTTGAAAACATTGAAGTATCTTTACCCTTCAGGTCGGTCGATCGGACGGCTGTTCGATCGGCCGACAACCCGATCGGTTAGGTATTTTTAGCAAGACAAGTTCTCAGCAGGGTGTCACCTGATTGGACGGCTGTTCGATCGGGTGGCACTCCTAGTGCATCGAACATGTTGAAAAATCGATTAAGTGTTGAAGTATAGTATCTCATGATCCGAAGAGTAATCCGATCGGACAGTAGTCCGATCGAACAACAGTTCGTTCAATACTAGTCTTCAAAATAAATTGATTAAGTGTGGGACCATGTGTTAACCGATCGGCTGGCCAGTCGATCGGCTGACTGTCCGATCAGCTGGCTGTCCGTTCGGATAGCAGTCCGATCGGTCAGCATCCTGACCTGATCAGCCTATTTGTCTAACACTTGGTTGTTCTGATTGTTTGTCGTTTTATTGAGGTATTTTGACAACGAGTCAAAGCATAGATCCCTCGTCCTTACTTAGTTCCCCTGGTCGGACAGGAATCACCCAAATCCGACCAGTGGACTGTTCGGAACAGAGTTTAACGTTTAAACCGAAATCGGTTAACCTCGTGGATAGAATCCGGATCTTGAGCCATGCAACCACCGGGGTGATTTGTAAGCCGGCACAGGCTCCGTTTCTATCGGTTTGAAGGCATTGAGTGAAAAAGAGTTGAAAGAAAGTTGGAAAATCCATCTTTCAATCCTTCACCGTGTATATGTTTAGATCTATGAAAGATCTTTGTTTGGTTATGTGGAAATCGGCTAGATCCAAGTTATTCTTGGTGGATTGAGGTTAAAACATGAAGTTCTTCAAGAACCCATGATGACATCATCCTAGAACACTTGAATTTTGATGGTTTCACGGTTAAAAGTTAAGATTTGAAAGATAGAAAGGTGTAGGAGTGCGTGTAGATCAAGAAAGTACAAGATTTAGGACGAAACCTTACCGGAATCGATAGGAATCTGAGAAAAGGATGAGCTAAGCGTGCTGGTCGGACAGAGGTTTCCAAAAGTGGAAAGGATGATAATGACAGGGGTATTTATAGGATGCCAAATGAGGAAAGTGCTGGCCGATCGGCCAGGCAGCTCGATCGGACAGCCTGTCCGATCGGACAGCAGTCCGATCGGCTGGCTGTTCAATCGGCTGGTAGCCTGATCGATCAGCTGCACGTTTCGAGAGTTCGGTGCGATGATTTTTTGATATTTCGATTTCGGTTGCGAGCGGTTCGATACAATAGGGTTTCCTAGTCAAATTACTTTTAATCCCAACCACTCATATCTCGCACTATCCCTTCTCCACTAATTATCATGGTTCGATTGTGATTCGAGTTCGATTGCATTTTGAGTTTCGATTGATTTCCACAACATACAAAATTAAACATGCGCAGGTAACACGTAAGGCACACACACACGTATAACAATATTCCAAATGCGTATTTTGAGTTGAGATTTGATTCGATGTCGATTGGATTAGTTAGCTTTATTGCATTGTTACTTCCTATAATTCACAGTCGTGGGGCGATTGAATAGCGATTAACATATGTCGATTTATTGTAATCATAGACACTTACTCCACATAATAGCTAAAATAAAAGAAATCTATAATTAGTCGGTTGCGCGAAATCGGTCGTTGACTTTGACCTTGACTTTGACTTCTCGAAAACACGAGGTGTTACACACATGGCACAAATCTTTTATAACTTGGGACAATTATTTAAATATAATCTTGTATACAGATTTACATGTTTGTCTTACAATTGGGGCCGGTTGGAGGCCGATCGTGATTAACCGACTCACCACGTATAGAACCCACAAAGGAGTTATCCCCAACATGTGGGTTTATATTTTAGCATTTGCATCTGTCAGGTGTATGCCTACACCCCGTGCATAGGTCGTGGCCATTTTCAAATGAATTGAGCCGAGGATATCCAGGACACGGTCGTATTAACCCCCAATGCTTATGTTATCAAACAAGACAGATTAAAACGAGTTATGTAAATTTATTAATCACAATCCAATTAAATGATTTCATACCTGTGACAACTGTGTTCGGTAATCGATGTACGATGTAAAACAATGATGATTATTAATAAAACAATGTGCTTTGGTTTTATTATATGTGTTTTGGTGTTCTATGTGTGTATTTGTGTTGGTGATTTTTTCAATACGATTCGATTCCGATTGCAAGCTTTAAATCTCGTTCTGGAAGGTTATATGCAAACTGGTGCGTAAACACAGTCAGTATAACGTGAAAAACACTCCGGAATAGTGACATAGGCTAAACATACCTTAAATAACCTCCACATAACTTAGAAATAAGTTTTGAATGGGTTGGTGTGTTGAAACCAAGCTTGTTTGATCACAGGGACTATTTGTGTCAAACTGCGAAACTATGCCGATTTGAACTGTAACGAACATTCCGGAACATGACCATAAGTTAAACATACCCTAAATATCCTTTACATAGCTTAAATATAGGCTTTGAGGGGTTCGGTGTGCTAAAATAAACTTTATGCTCATTCAGGGTTTAAAAGTGTCAAAAAGTGCATAAGTTTGCATTTTCACGCATAACTTACGTTCTGAATATATCCGGACCTCCAAAAATTTATTTAAGCATTAAAATATTTTATTTTAGTGTTTGGCATGATAAAATTCCATTCGTCGCTTAATTTGGATCGTTTTTGCGTTCGTTACGACTTCCGTCGTAATTAAGCGAATAACGCAACCGTACGACCAAACGAACCGACATCCGAGATGTTTTTGAGCATATTTTAAGTTTCCTATACTTTAACTTTATTTTAGAGCTTTGAAATGGGGTTAACGGGGCTAAAAAGTGCCAAAAAATCAAGTTTTAGAAGTGTAGGGACCATTTTTGAAATTTCTGGCCGATTCAATGAACCTA
The DNA here is from genome assembly GCA_030545235.1 of Helianthus tuberosus. Taxonomy (NCBI): domain Eukaryota; kingdom Viridiplantae; phylum Streptophyta; class Magnoliopsida; order Asterales; family Asteraceae; genus Helianthus; species Helianthus tuberosus. Next base: position 117,239,388 of record CM060424.1, read on the forward strand.
GTCCATTTTGAAGTGTTGATGGTTTTAACCCATGGTTTTGCAAAACCATGGGCTGGTATTCAATGAACATAATCCATATTAGGGGCTCCCATGGTTTTAGAAAACCATGGGCACACATGTAAGGTCCAGATCAAAGCTCAGTTTTCGAGGAACGATCTTAACGGTTCTAGAAATCCTATATATACCCCATCCATTTCACTTCAAAACCCACAATTTGAAATCTGATTTATGCTCTCTAAGTGGAAGTATATGCTTCATACCTGAGAGAAAAATCGGAATCAAATCTTGCGGGGACCTTCTGTAAGTGTTCTTTCGTTCTTTTTATTCGTTTTAGCGTTAAAGTCAAACTGCGTTTGACTTTCTGCATTGACCAGTTTATGGTCAATGTGAAGTTCATTTGAACTTCATAACGTGAGCATAATCACGATGGTTATAGTCCCTAGTGACTATACCTACTGATTACCACGTTATCTAGGCTCAGTGACGAGTCGTAGTTTCGGCCAAAATGCGTATTCTTGCGTATTTTGTAACCAAACTACTCTTAGGTATCAAAACCGTTTGTTTTGATACCAAACCTGTTTTCAAACCTTGTTAAACATGTTCTAACATGTTTAGCTCGTCACTTTTTAGATTAGTGCTTATGTAGAGTCGTAAGTCAAGCGGACTAAACACCCGCTTAGACTTTCAAACACGACCCGTTTGGTCGATCATTAGGATCCGACCAAACATGTTTAGTGACCATAGTAGCATAGGGAATAACCTTCCGAGGTTATACCTTATGGTCACCTAGTTTAGGTAGTTGTATGATAAGTAGATTATATGCCATAGGTAAATTACCAGAATACCCTTTTCATGCATAATTGGTAATTAAGCATATGTAACCTAAACTTTTGTCAAATAACTGATTATACAACATGATTAAACTTGTATAGGCACATAATACTTGTCATAGGACTAGTTAGACGTCTCGAACGCGCATTTGCGCGCACAACGCATTAAAGTAGCATAAGCTACCTTAATGGGTCGCGATGGGTCGAAAGCACTTAGGTTAGGTTCCGATTTAGAATGTAGACTTTGTTAAACCATATCACATGAGTTCCAACACTCATTTGGTTTGCAAGACCTCATTCTGTCCGATCTTCCGATTTAGGCGTCTATTATTTACTAGTGATTCAATTACTAGGTGCTGCTTGATTTCCCTGGTTTACTCGAGTTTGTTGAAGTACTATTGATTGAGGATACCTTGCACTACATGTGAGTACATAGTTCCCCTATTTTACAACTTTCAATTGTTTTGGGGTGATTCATATGTACAAAATGTTTTCAAGGTTTAAACGATGATTTCAAAAACGAATAGAACGATTTATACTAAACTATTAACGATTTCGATAATGTGAACGAACTTGTTGGTTGTAGTTACATAACGAACGACATTCATTAGCATTGATCAAGCCGACCAGTATTAGGTTATGGTACCATAGGATATGACAAATCCCGTTATTGAACTATACCCATGGTTATGTGTGGGTGTTGTGGGTAACGACTGAATCTGATGATTGTTAACTTACCCTTTGGAGGTTTGTTAATGCAAGAACGAGTTGAACGATGAACGAGTCACAAAGGTTTGAATGTTATTAGCGAGACGACCATATATAAGTTTTCACAATTAAAACGAGGATGATTTAAACTATTTAAACGAGTAAACGATTTGGGAACGATGTTAAACGATTTGGGAACGATTTGGGTAAACGATTGGTTTTTGGCTAGTGTTTAGATAACGGGACGGGTGTAATGTGGTGAAAACACGGTAGATACGCCTCTGGTACTTCTTATATATAAGTGTTTTCAACATATTACATACCGTGGCGTTATTTAGTTCACTTGGGTAAACGATATTGAGACGATGTCACTCAACGATGTTTTCGAAATAATATACGAGTTTTATTAACGAATTTATACAAGATGTTTTACAAGATGGTTTTCTAAAACAAAAAGCTTTTGGGTTAAGAATCGTGGCTACGAAATTTTATAGATTATAACCATCTTGATTTGAGTTGGTTAATCATGTTGCAATATTATACACATTTTAAAAACAAGGTTTTCGAGGTATTGCAATATATGTAAACAAGCCATGATTCCGATACTCTTACAAAACCTATGTACTCGCCAGCATTTCTTTGCTGACTTTGTTTTTACATATGTTTCAGGTGTTGTTGCTTGATTGACGTTCTAGGATGCATGCGTCACATAGGATCTGGAAGAGGCCTTAGTGACATAAAACGATGATAGTTGATATAAAACTTGTTTGTTATGTGTTAAAACAATGTTAATGCTTAATATTATCAATAAAACGAAACACTTTTTGTATCCATGGTTATGAAACGATAATTCTGTTACAACACTCCCCGATGTTTCCGCCACGCTTTGTTGTTTTACGTGGTCGGGGTGTGACAGAAGAGTTGGTATCAGAGCCAATGGTTATAGCGAATTAGGTTATTAGTAATGCTTTGACCTAGACTATAACTTTTAGGACCCCAACGCAAGTAAACTTTGCGTTTAGATTTTTAAAAGAAAATCGTCACCTATCCTTAGGTGATAACCACAACGAGAAACACAATTTTCGAATCCGCTTTGAAAATTAATCATCCATTCTAGGATGATTGATTACCAGGTTTTGAACCCTCTGTTGTAAGGTTTTGAACCCTTCCAGTTTAACTCATTTTTGGCTTAGTGCCTTCTGAGTTTTCAAAATCTCGTCAAAGATTGGGCCTAAATAATGTGAACACGTGCAAACTGGAAGAGTGAGTGCTTGTACTCTGAGTTTTCTGTCTAAGGCTAGAGTGTTCGTACAAATCCACATAATCAGACCAGTCACTCTTACCTGGGAACTCTTGGGGTGAGTATTCACTTATAGGCGAGCATGTCTTCGTGATACGTTATTTTTGACCTATTTATTTTGATTAGTCACCGCGTGTCGTTTGTTTGTTCGAGGTAACGAACGAATGACCGCCTCTCTTGTGTTTTGTCGATGTTTTCAATGCCTCTTTTGTTTTTCCAATTGTTGATCCCGCTCGTGGATGAGCATTTAATCTGAATGCAAATGGGGCTCGAACTGATAACCTCCTTGTCAATGGTACCTTTGTTGTCAATGGTACGTTTCTTGTTAACATTCAACTTGCATCTATTCTTTTTGATTCTGGTGCCGATATAAGTTTTGTTTCATTGTCATTTGAGCCTTTGCTTGCGATACCTAGAACTAAACTGAGGAAACCCTTATCTGTTGAAGTTGCCACTGGTAAACCTCTTGTTCTCGATTCTGTTATTCACGATTTCCAGTTGAACCTTGATAACCATCTTTTTCCTATTGACCTCACATCGATGCAACTTGGGAGTTTCGATATTATCATTGGAATGGACTGGTTAACCAAACACCACGCTGAGGTGGTTTGTTTCGATAAGATTGTTCGTATTCCTCTTCCGTCTGGCGATGTTCTGGAAGTTCGTGGCGAGAAACCACCAGATGGTTTGAAGCTTATGTCGTGCATGGAAGTCCAAAGTGATTTGCGAAAAGGTTATGTTGCTTTTCTGGCACATGTCACCGAGGAGAAAGGCAAGAGCAAGAGTATACGGGATATCCTGATTGTGCGGGATTATCCAGAGGTGTTTCCTGATGAACTGTCTGGTTTGCCTCTAGTTCGTCAAGTCGAGTTTCATATTGACCTTATACCCAATGCCAACCCGATTGCAAAAGCACCTTATCGTCTTGCACCGTCGGAGATGCAAGAGTTATCGAAACAACTTTAAGAGTTATCTGATAAAGGATTCATCCGACCGAGCTTTTCACCTTGGGGAGCTCCTGTCCTCTTCGTGAAAAAGAAAGACGGATCTTTTCGAATGTGTATCGATTATCGTGAGCTTAATAAGCTTACCATCAAGAATCGATATCCCCTACCTCGAATTGATGATCTCTTCGACCAGCTGCAGGGTGCTTCATGCTTTTCCAAGATCGACCTGCGTTCTGGGTATCATCAACTTCGTGTTCTCGAAGAAGATATTCCCAAAACTGCTTTCCGCACAAGATATGGGCATTACGAGTTCACAGTCATGCCTTTTGGTTTGACGAATGCTCCAGCTATCTTTATAGACTTAATGAATAGGGTCTGCAAACCTTATTTGGACAAGTTCATTATTGTGTTCATCGACGATATTCTCATTTATTCAAAATCTCGAGCCGAGCACGATCAACACCTTCGCTTAACATTGGAACTCCTGAAGAAGGAACAACTTTTTGCTAAATTGTCCAAGTGTGAATTCTGGCTTAAAGAAGTTCAATCTTGGGTTATATAGTCAATGAGCAGGGTATTCATGTGGATCCATCCAAGATTGCTGCTATTAAGGACTGGAATACACCGACGACGCCTACATAGGTTCGATCTTTTCTTGGTCTTGCTGGTTATTATCGTCGATTCATTTCAAATTTATCGAAGATTGCGGTTCCACTCACTGCTTTGACTCAGAAAAATAAGCCTTTTGAGTGGGGACCCAAGCAAGAAGAAGCGTTCCAAACGCCGAAGAAGAAGTTATGTAATGCTCCTGTTCTATCTCTTCCCGAGGGAAGCGATGATTTCGTTGTCTATTGCGATGCCTCCGACTTAGGCCTTGGTTGCGTCCTTATGCAACGAGGTAAAGTTATTGCATATGCATCTAGGCAGCTGAAAGTTCACGAGAAGAACTACACGACTCATGATCTTGAGTTAGGAGCTGTGGTTTTCGCGCTTAAAATCTGGAGACACTACCTCTATGGAACGAAGTGTGTGGTTTTCATAGACCACAAAAGTCTCCAGCACATTCTTAATCAGAAAGAGCTGAACATGAGGCAACGACGTTGGGTTGAACACTTAAACGATTATGACTGCGAGATTCGCTACCACCCTGGTAAGGCGAATGTTGTAGACGATGCGCTTAGTCGAAAGGAGCAAGTCAAGCTTCATTTTGTTCGAACACTATCTGATCTTCAAACTCGTGTCCTTCAAGCTCAGCAATTTTGTGTTTCACAAAATTTAATAGGTAATGAATTACCATGTCAACTTGAGCTTATGCTCGAAGCGAAAGACGATGGTCTGCTCCATTTTAAGGATCGATTGTGGATTCCGAAACAAGACGATCTTCACACCTTGGTAATGGACGAATCTCATAAGTCTCGATATTCTATCCATCCTGGTGCTGATAAAATGTACAAGGATCTTCGTACTCGGTGCTGGTGGCCTGGTATGAAGAAGGATGTTGCCTTATATGTATCGAAATGCTTAACTTGTCTCAAAGTCAAGGCCGAACATCAGCGACCTTCTGGTTTGCTTGTACAACCAGAGATACCGGTTTGGAAATGGGAAAACATTGCAATGGATCTCATTACTAAGTTACCGCGTACATCTAAAGGTCACGATGCTATTTGGGTTGTAGTTGATCGTTTGAAAAAATCTGCTCACTTCTTACCAATCCGTGAGGATTTCTCTGCTGAGAAGCTTGCCAAGATCTATGCAGACGAGATTGTATCACGACATGGTGTTCCTTTAGATATCATTTCCGATCGTGATGCTCGATTTTCATCTCATTTTCGGAAGGCCATGCAATCTGCTTAGGGAACCCAACTGAATCTAAGCACTGCTTATCATCCCCAAATAGATGGTCAATGTGAGAGAACGATTCAAACTTTGGAGGATATGCTTAGAGCATGCGTGATAGACTTTGGTGGTAATTGGGATTCTCATCTGCCACTGATCGAGTTCTCTTACAATAATAGCTATCATGCTAGCATTAAAATGGCACCATTCGAAGCTCTCTATGGTTGAAAATGTCGTTCACCTATCTGTTGGAACGAGACCGGTGAAGCTCAGCTTACTGGACCTGAGCTCATTCTGGAAACAACAGACAAAATTAAGAGAATCCGCGATAATCTTGTGACAGCGCAAAACCGTCAAAAGAGATATGCGGATCTACGACGCAAGCCCTTAGAATTTCAAATCGGAGACCGTGTCCTACTCAAGGTGTCACCTTGGAAGGGAGTGGTGAGATTTGGAAAGAAAGGAAAACTTGCACCTCGATATGTGGGACCATTTAAGATTGTGGAAAGAATTAGAAAGGTTGCCTATCGTCTAGAGCTACCTCCAGAGCTTGGAAATATTCACCCGACTTTTCACGTGTCCAATCTGCGAAAATGTTTAGTTGACGCTGATCTACACATTCCTCTCGACGAGATTCGAATCGATGAAACGATGCACTTTGTCAAGAAACCTGTGGAGATAGTGGAACGTACATACAAACAGTTGAAGAACACACGGATTCATTTGGTTAAAGTTCGCTGGGAATCCAAACGTGGCCCAGAGTTTACTTGGGAACGTGAGGACCAGATGAAGACGAAATATCCGCATTTGTTTTCACAAGCTTCCTCTAGTTAAAATTTAGGGACGAAATTTCCTGAAGTAGGGGAGACTGTGACAACTGTGTTCGGTAATCGATGTACGATGTAAAACAATGATGATTATTAATAAAACAATGTGCTTTGGTGTTATTATATGCGTTTTGGTGTTCTATGTGTGCATTTGTGTTGGTGATTTTTTTCAATACGATTCGATTCCGATTGCAAGCTTTAAATCTCGTTCTAGAAGGTTATACGCAAACTGGTGCATAAACGCAGTCAGTATAATGCGACATACACTCCAGAATAGTGACATAGGCTAAACATACCTTAAATAACCTCCACATAACTTAGAAATAAGTTTTGAATGGGTTGGTGTGTTTGAAACCAAGCTTGTTCGATCACAGGGACTATTTGTGTCAAACTACGAAACTATGCCGATTTGAACTGTAACGAACATTCTGGAACCTGAACATAAGTTAAACATACCCTAAATATCCTTTACATAGCTTAGAAATAGGCTTTGAGTGGTTCGGTGTGCTAAAATTAATTTTATGCTCATTTAGGGTTTAAAAGCGTCAAAAAGTGCATAAGTTTGCATTTTCGCGCATAACTTACGTTCTGAATATATCCGGACCTCCAAAAATTTATGTAAGCATTAAAATATTTTATTTTAGTGTTTGGCATGATAAAATTCCATTCGTCGCTTAATTTGGATCGTTTTTGCGTTCGTTACGACTTCCGTCGTAACTAAGCGAATAACGCAACCGTACGACCAAACGAACCGACATCCGAGATGTTTTTGAGCATATTTTAAGTTCCCTATACTTTAAATTTATTTTAGAGCCTTGAAATGGGGTTAACGGGGCTTAAAAGTGCCAAAAAATCAAGTTTTACAAGTGCAGGGACCATTTTTGAAATTTCTGGCAGATTCAATGAACCTTGTCCATTTTGAAGTGTTGATGGTTTTAACCCATGGTTTTTCAAAACCATGGGCTGGTATTCAATGAACATAGTCCATATTAGGGGCTCCCATGGTTTTAGAAAACCATGGGCACACATGTAAGGTCCAGATCAAAGCTCAGTTTTCGAGGAACGATCTTAACCGTTCTAGAAATCCTATATATACCCCATCCATTTCACTTCAAAACCCACAATTTGAAATCTGATTTATGCTCTCTAAGTGGAAGTATATGCTTCCTACCTGAGAGAAAAATCGGAATCAAATCTTGCGTGGACCTTCTGTAAGTGTTCTTTCGTTCTTTTCATTCGTTTTAGCGTTAAAGTCAAACTGCGTTTGACTTTCTGCATTGACCAGTTTATGGTCAATGTGAAGTTCATTTGAACTTCATAACGTGAGCGTAATCACGATGGTTATAGTCCCTAGTGACTATACCTACTGATTACCACGTTACCTAGGCTCAGTGACGAGTCATAGTTTCGGCCAAAATGCGTATTCTTGCGTATTTTGTAACCAAACTACTCTTAGGTATCAAAACCGTTTGTTTTGATACCAAACCTGTTTTCAAACCTTGTTAAACATGTTCTAACATGTTTAGCTCGTCACTTTTTAGATTAGTGCTTATGTAGAGTCGTAAGTCAAGCGGACTAAACACCCGCTTAGACTTTCGAACACGACCCGTTTGGTCGATCATTAGGATCCGACCAAACATGTTTAGTGACCATAGTAGCATAGGGAATAACCTTTCAAGGTTATACCTTATGGTCACCTAGTTTAGGTAGTTGTATGATAAGTAGATTATATGCCATAGGTAAATTACCAGAATACCCTTTTCATGCATAATTGGTAATTAAGCATATGTAACCTAAACTTTTGTCACATAACTGATTATACAACATGATTAAACTTGTATAGGCATATAATACTTGTCATAGGACTAGTTAGACTTCTCGAACGCACATTTGCGCGCACGACGCGTTAAAGTAGCATAAGCTACCTTAATGGGTCGCGATGGGTCGAAAGCACTTAGGTTAGGTTCCGATTTAGAATGTAGACTTTGTTAAACCATATCACATGAGTTCCAACACTCATTTGGTTTGCAAGACCTCATTCTATCCGATCTTCCAATTTAGGCGTCTATTATTTACTAGTGATTCAATTACTAGGTGCTGCTTGATTTCCCTGGTTTACTCGAGTTTGTTGAAGTACTATTGATTGAGGATACCTTGCACTACATGTGAGTACATAGTTCCCCTATTTTACAACTTTCAATTGTTTTGGGGTGATTCATATGTACAAAATGTTTTCAAGGTTTAAACGATGATTTCAAAAACGAATAGAACGATTTATACTAAACTATTAACAATTTCGATAATGTGAATGAACTTGTTGGTTGTAGTTACATAACGAACGACATTCATTAGCATTGATCAAGCCGACCAGTATTAGGTTATGGTACCATAGGATATGACAAATCCCGTTATTGCACTACACCCATGGTTATGTGTGGGTGTTGTGGGTAACGACTGAATCTGATGATTGTTAACTTACCCTTTGGAGGTTTGTTAATGCAACAACGAGTTGAATGATGAACGGGTCACAAAGGTTTGAATGTTATTAGCGAGACGACCATATATAAGTTTTCACAATTAAAACGAGGATGATTTAAACGATTTAAACGAGTAAACGATTTGGGAACGATTTGGAAATGATGTTAAACGATTTGGAAACGATGTTAAACGATTTGGGTAAACGATTGTTTTTTGGCTAGTGTTTAGATAACGGGACGGGTGTAATGTGGTGAAAACACGGTAGATACGCCGCTGGTACTTCTTATATATAAGTGTTTTCAACATATTACATACCGTGGCGTTATTTAGTTCACTTGGGTAAACGATATTGAGACGATGTCACTCAACGATGTTTTTGAAATAATATACGAGTTTTATTAATGAATTTATACAAGATGTTTTACAAGATGGTTTTCTAAAACAAAAAGCTTTTGGGTTAAGAATCATGGCTACGAAATTTTATAGATTATAACCATCTTGATTTGAGTTGGTTAATCATGTTGCAATATTATACACATTTTAAAAACAAGGTTTTCGAGGTATTGCAATATATGTAAACAAGCCATGATTCCGATACTCTTATAAAACCTATGTACTCGCCAGCATTTCTTTGCTGACTTTGTTTTTACATATGTTTCAGGTGTTGTTGCTTGATTGACGTTCTAGGATGCATGCGTCACATAGGATCTGGAAGAGGCCTTAGTGACATAAAACGATGATAGTTGATATAAAACTTGTTTGTTATGTGTTAAAACAATGTTAATGCTTAATATTATCAATAAAACGAAACACTTTTTGTATCCATGGTTATGAAATGATAATTCTGTTACAACACTCCCCGACGTTTCCGCCACGCTTTGTTGTTTTACGTGGTCGGGGTGTGACAATACCCGACCAAGTGGTATTATTATAATACCAGATCCCAAGCCCGTATAAGGGAAAATAAGTTAAAAGTATTTACCTGAGCTCGAAGGTGAAAGTAACTCAGCCGTAAATCCTAAAGCCGTATGAAGATACCTTCTACTGGATGCTACTTAATCTGTATAGAAGGTTTAATAACCTATTAGGGTGCTAACGGGCCTTTAGTTAAGTCAAGGACTTAGACCGGCTAGCTAGAAAGAAACTTTACGGTTCTAAATGCTAGATTAAGCGGAGACCGGAATCGAATGTGATTTAGACCCGACAAGCTTGGATACTTGTATAATATGGGTAAACTAATCACATTCTGGAATTTGAGGATTTAATGATAAGGTTAAACCCGTTTCGGCTATTATACGTAAACTAGTCACATAAACCGAACCGAACACGTAAACGAGTAACGGGTGACCAAATGAATTATATACAGGTCTTAATTGTTATTATGCTTAAGATATGTTAACACAACAGTAGGATGTTAACATATATGCCCAAAAAGTAATTTAAACCAATTTAAGTCTTATAAGGGTATTTTGGTAATTTTAAATACTTATAAAAGAGATTTTATAATAAACTGAAGTTTTGGTCTTTTGAAATCAGAGATGAAGCGAAAGTATCCCTACTTGGGAGCTGGTCAAAGTCAAGTGGGATTCAAAGAGAGGACCTAAATACACTTGGGAGCTGGAATCAGAGATGAAGCGAAAGTATCCCTACTTGTTCCAGTAAATCTCGAGGACGAGATTTTTATTAAGGTGGGGAGGATGTAACAACTCTCACAAAAACTATTATTTCTTATTATATTTTGTTCAATAGGAAACCCTAATTGAGATCCCCAAGTAATATTGCATGACCCCTAAAATTTTCAGAACAATCAGAACTAGGATCAGGGCCCCCTAAAACTCAGGGGGGGTATTCCCTAATTGGTATTATCCTCACTGTTTGTTGTCTAAATTGAATTTCATCGAACGGTCGACTCACACAGGCTACTAACAGACGTGGCTACCCTATCCTAGAAGTGACCCGTCGCGCCACGCGAGAGCCTCTCGTGACACGCGACAGCGCCGTTTTTCCAGTATAAATAGAGGAGTTTGGCACTTGAATTTTGGCGTTGGTTCGACGTAAAAATTCATTTTGTACGTTGAGATATCATCAGTTTACTCCAAAAACACACACAATCACGAAATTCTGCCGTGATAACAGGGTAATAACTCGATCACTGCTAACATTTAATGTCCGATCGATGGAAACCAATCCGATGGATGTTTAAGTGCTGCCCAAACTCGGGCAATACTTTGTCATTCGTCGTAAATTCAATGGATGTTTAAGTATTGCACTTTGTCATTCATTGTGAAGGTTTTGATCTCGTGAGTTGTCGTAAAAGTTGGATTAAAGTTACTAACCTAGTTTTCGTGTGCATTGTTATTTGAATTAGGTTAACAGGCTTATCGGTAGGCTAAACTCCGCCCGTTTAAATCTGCAATGTGAGTCATTCTCTTTTTACCAAATTGCTTTCAAAAATCATATTGTTTTCAAAGTTATAATTACAGGGATTAAGTCTTTGTAATCTTCAATTACTGTCGGTATGTGGGGTTTTGTATACAATACTTGATAACCGTCACCGTTGGACAACGGGTTAGCCAATGGGTGATATGACCATAGTCACAGAAATGAGTCGAGTGACAAATACCGTTGGGTAATTGGTTGATATATAAACATTGTAATCGCTCTTAATACTGTATATTATAACAATGTGTCGTTTTGCTCAACTTGAGTGACTCGCCAGTATTTCCCTGCTGATAAAATCTTTTTAAAACATGTTTCAGGTGATCTGCTGTGATCCAGGAAAAGTGCCATGTGGCACTACAAGCTTGAAGAAGTGGCTTAATAAAAATAAAAAAACATGTTGTAAAATAGGGGTTTCCCAGTGAAATTCCCTTATTGTAAATTACGGGGTTTGTCCCTAATTATGAAATAAAATAATCAGGCATTTTCAAGTTTAAACGATCCTGTTAATGATTCCACTGCCAAATTAAATAAATACCACGGGGTTTCTGTGCCGCGGCTCCTGGACCGGGTCAAACCTGGCCGGGGGCCGTGACATCAACGGTATATATGCTTCGTGTTTATTTGATACTGGAGCTGATAACTGTTGTGTATCGTTTGAATTCTAAAAGCTCCTAAATCGTAAGCGCGCCCATCTCCCTACGACGTTCGACGTTGAAGTTGCTACTGGAAGAACCATCACTGTTCGTTCTGTTCTACGTGATTGTACTCTTGAGCTCAACAATCACGTCTTCCCTATCGATCTTATTCCGATGCAGCTTGGTAGTTTTGATATCACAGTAGGCATGGATTTTCTTCGTGAAAATCATGCTGAAGTCGTTTGCTTCGATAAAATGATTCGTTTCTCTTTCGCAAATGGCGATCAACTCTGTGTATACGGCGAAACTCCCTCGAAGGATCTCAAACTCATGTCGTGTGTCCAAGCTAGCAAGTATCTCCGCAAGGAATACCAAGCTTTCTTGGCACACATCGTAGTAGCGGAGAAGGAAAAGAAAGATAATGCAATGGAAAAGGTTATTGTGGTTCGTGAGTTTCCTAACGTCTTTCCTGAAGAATTACCTGGCTTACCGCCATCTCGTGATATTGATTTTCGAATCGACCTCATTCCTGGAGCAAATCCTGTCGCTAGAGCGCCTTATCGTCTCGCACCGTCCGAAATGCGTGAACGCTAGAGTCAGCTCCAGGAATTGCTTGATAAAGGCTTTATTCGCCCTAGCACCTCTCCATGGGGCGCGCCTGTCCTTTTCGTCAAAAAGAAGGACGGATCGTTCCGGATGTGCATCGACTACAGGGGGTTGAATAAGCTTACCATCAAGAATCATTATCCCTTGCCTCGAATCGATGATTTGTTTGATCAATTACAAGGTGCTATGTGTTTCTCGAAGATTGATTTACGCTCAGGCTATCACCAGTTACAGATACAAGAGGAGGATATACCCAAAACCACTTTTTGAACCCGATACGGTCACTACGAGTTTGTTGTTATGCCCTTTGGTTTAACCAACGCACCCGCGGTCTTCATGAATCTGATGAATCGCGTATGCAAACCCTTTCTCGACCGCTTCGTCATCATGTTTATCGATGATATCTTGATCTATTCAAAGTCGAAAGCCGAACACGCGCAACATCTATGTTTGGTTCTCGAACTACTCCAAGGGAATCGACTCTATGCCAAGTTCTCCAAGTGTGAATTCTGGCTTGAGGAGGTTCAATTCCTCGGTCACATTGTCAATAGTAAAGGTATTAACATCGATCCCGCAAAGATTGAAGCTGTTAAGAGCTGGATTACACCAAGGAACCCGTCTGAAGTTCGTTCTTTTCTCGGACTAGCGGGCTATTATCGTTGATTTATCGAAGGATTCTCTAAAATCGTCGTTCCGCTTACTTCTCTCACACATAATGACAAGGCTTTTGTTTGGGGAACTGAATAAGAGACTTCCTTTCAAACTCTCAAGCATATGCTCTGCAATGCTCCTGTTCTCGCTTTACCTGACGGAAACAACGACTTTGTAGTCTATTGTGATGCCTCTAACCTCGGTCTCGGTTGTGTTCTTATGCAACGAGACAAGGTTATCACGTATGCATCTCGTCAGCTCAAGATCCACGAGAAGAACTATACAACTCAAGATCTCGAGCTTGGTGCAGTTGTTTTTGCGTTGAAGATTTGGCAACACTACCTTTACGGTACCAAGTGTACGGTCTTCACCGACCACAAGAGCCTACAACACATCTTTAACCAAAAGGAACTGAATATGCGCCAATGCCGATGGGTTGAACTTCTTAACGATTACGACTGTGAGATACGTTACCACCATGGTAAAGCAAATATCGTTGCCGATGCTCTAAGCCGACGAAGCTATTTGCATAGCGTTCGTAATACCCAAGCCCAGCACAATCTCGAAGCTCTTATACGTGGCGCCCATCATGCTTGTTTTACCGAGCGCCCTTTGAAGAAAGAAAGGATCATCAATAACGGCGAACAACTAGTGAACAAATCGAACGGTATATTTCATTATCTCGACCGAATTTGGATTCCCAAACGCACCAACCTACGACAGATTCTACTAGACGAAGCCCACAAGTATCGATATTCTGTTCATCCCGGTGCAGATAAGATGTACCAGGACCTGCGCTACAAGTACTGGTGCCTTGGCATGAAGAAGGATATCGCTGTCTATGTTTCGAAGTGCCTGACTTGTTCAAAGGTCAAGGCTGAGCATCAACGCCCCTCTGGCTTACTCGTGCAACCCGAGATCCCTATGTGGAAATGGGAGAGTATAACTATGGACTTCATAATGAAACTTCCACGCACGCCATCAAGTCATGATAGTATCAAGGTTATCGTTGATCGCCTTACTAAATCTGCTCATTTTCTGCCGATACGAGAAGACTTTAAGGTAGAACGATTAGCACGGATCTACACCAACGAAATTATATGTCGACACGGGATGCCTCGTGACATCATCTCTGACTACGATGGTCGGTTTACCTCGCGCCTTTGGGAAACGTTTCAATCTGCTCTCGGTACTACTCTAAATCTAAGTACCGCTTTCCATCTCCAAACCGACGGTCAGACTGAAAGAACGATTCGTACCCTTGAAGACATGCTTCGCTCATGTGTCATAGATTTCGATGGTAATTGGGACGCGCACTTACCTTTAGTCGAGTTCTCGTACAATAAAAGTTATCATTCTAGCATTCAAATGGCACCATTTGAGGCATTGTATGGAAGGAATTGTCGATCGCCTATTGTATGGAACGAGATCAGAGACACGCAAATTACCGGTCCTGAGCTGTTGCAAGAAACGACTGACAAAATCCTCCAGATCTGAGACAACCTGCTGAAAACTCGGAGTTGTCAGAAAAGTTACGCCGATAGACGCCGCAAGCCCCTTGAATTTGACGTTGGCGATCACGTACTCCTAAAGGTTTCACCTTGGAAGGGGGTGATCAGATTCGGCAAGAAAGGAAAGCTTGCGCCTTGATATGTTGGACCCATTAAAATTTTGGAAAGAATTGGCAAAGTGGCCTACAGACTCAAACTACCTGAGAAACTTAGTAACATCCACCAAACTTTCCATGTTTCGAACCTCATAAAGTGCCTAGCCGAGCAGAATTTACAAGTACCACTTGAGGATCTACAAGCGGATGAAACATTACAGTTCGTAGAAAAGCCTGTCGAGATCATGGATCGAGAAACCAAGCAGCTCCGACGCTCACGAATTCCCATTGTGAAGGTTCGTTGGGAAGGCAAACGCGGCACCGAGTTCACCCGAGAACTCGAAAGTGACATGAAGGCTAAGTATCCACAACTATTTGTTACGTCTGCGCCTTAATTTCGGGACGAAATTCCCTAAAGTAGGGGAGACTGTAACAACCCGCATTTTGAAGTCAAAGTACAAGTCAAAGTTAAAGGAAAAGATTGCTAAACGCGATCTGTCACTCCTTGCTTAATCATTGATGGTACTCCTTGACTTGTAACCAATACTCTAGGTTATGTTACTTTAGTTGTATTATGTGGAGTAAATGCTAATAATCGCAGTTTATTGCTAATCGACTTATCGCTATCTCATCGCTATCGCATCACAACTTGAGTTACAGGTTATGGATATTGTTTTATGTGTGTGTGCTATTATGTGTTACTTGTGTATGTTTATATTTGTTTTGGGATGTTAATCACAAACATAATCGCAACTCTATCACAACGCAATCTTATCGCAACACAAAACGCAGAATGGGTATGTTTAGGTTTATGACTGTTAGTTAGGTTAATTGAGTAATTAATGTGAAATACTATCACCTTGCTTACTCGCATCGCATCACAACGCTCAAAGCACGAAACGAAACACCGAAAATCGTCTGATTTGGGTTGTTCTAGGGTGATGTCATTATGAGTTCTCATGAACTTCAAAGTGTGACCTCATTCCACCAAGAACAACTCAGATTTAAGAGATTTCAACATGTTTAAACACTGATTTCACCTAAATCTAAACATATACGAGCCGATTTAAACTTCTTTCAACTCTTTTACACCCTTTTACTCAGAGCCCGTTCCGGCCTTCTACTCGTTCTATAGTGAAGTGTTGGACTGAGAATGGAATTCTACCGGAGAGACAACCGATTAACTGGGTGAACATGAACAACCGTCAAGAACAGTTAACTGATCAGACGGGGTGATTCCCATCCGACCGGACGACTTGGACTTGATGGGGTTTCCGTTGTTTGACATGTTGTCATACCGTCTCGGTACGAACACACTTTCCAGACTTAGCAAATTTTACAAGTTCTCGAACGAACAGGTTACTGAACGGATCGCCGTCCGATCGGATAACCATCCGATCGAACGACAATCCGACCAGATGACCTATGATGTTTAGCACTTAAAGCATTTCAAACCAAATTCAAACATATCCCCTCCACTCGGATCGCCATCCGAGCGGACGGCCATCCGTCCAGATGATCGTCCGACCGGACGACCTAAATGCTAGAATTACTTCTTATTTTATAAAATGCTACAACGAAAACTTCAACCATCATACACAAACACATCCCTCCCAGACGAGTGACTGTCCGAACGAATGGTCATCCGTCCGGATGACCATCCATCTAGAAGGTCATCCGATCTGATGACAATCCGTCCCATAGATTCACTTGCCTCGTTCTACGCATCGTTCAACGCTTATACTATCGTACTGTTCAGGCTAACTTTCCAGCACTCCCTTCAATCCAAGAGAGTGTTTATTTACTAAACACAATCTGTGAGTATACTCGATCCCTTTTTTCTTTAAGCACTTTTGGGTGTTACATACGTTACCTATATCAAATCACATCAATCACACAACGCAAACACTGTTATACGCTAACCGTTCTGCATGTTATACGTGTTATTCGATGAATGCTTGTATGTTATGTTTACACAGTGATTGTTGCCGGACACCTTAGCAACGATAGTACTATAGTTTGGACTCAACACCTGTTGTGGACGGGGGTTGCTAAGAGTATTTCTTCACGTGTCACAGTGGTGATATGTGTTACGCACTCTACAACTCACAGTAACGTCTGTGCATATTTCATTGTCGATAACCTACTTGCTTCACATTATACATGTTACATGCTGGTTATGCGTAAATCGCTTTTGCTACTATTATACTATGAAACTTGTATGCTCACCTTTACACTATGTGTATTGACTTTTACCTTCACGTATGTGACAGGTGTTTAAGATGCTAGGATTGCTTGCTGTCATGGAATCAAGCCTAGGAGAGTCTAGAAACAAACAATTTAAAATTCTGAGTTGTCGAAACAATTTATTTGCCTTGAGATATTATGTCTGTAATAATTGAATTATTTGATATGTTACGGTATGGGACGTAATGTTAAATATCCGGTAATTTTAGTTGTTATGGATTTCTCTTGGATAATCTGTTTCGCTCAGTGCCGCGCCCCGATGTTTCCGCCATCGGTTAGGGTGTGACATTTTGTTACCGACAAACTCAGATCCACAACGCTGCAACTGCAGAAGGTGAACGATGAGCCGACGACTATTTACGGTGCATCAACCGGAATGAAGCGACGATGGTGCTAGCAGTGAGTTGGGGCTAAGTCGGGTACTGATTTGGGGCTGAGGCAGCGATCGTAATGAACCTGGCGACAAGCAACAACGGTAGATGGTGATACATGTAGTGCACTGTGACAGTTTCTCAATCACCTGCTCCACGGTTGCCGACGATTGCGCAGGCGATATTTGCTGGTAGGTTGGTTTTGTTATTATTGTGCATTAAACCCATCGTCGTAAGCAACTTATGGCTAATCTCTGATTCTTCGTATCTATTTTGGTATTATTATAGGCGTATTATTATGATTTTGAATTGTTTTCTTTTGATTTAAATAATGGAGTTTTGCTTCTGATTGCCCTTGGTTTCCAAAAACTATTCATGTTTAGCCACATGGTGGAAATTACAGGTCTTCCAATTTGGGGGGATTTTTTAGTGTTCAATTCTTTTTATCAAATAGTGTAGATTCATTCATCTGTACTTGTTGATTAACAGCCGATGATGTAAGGTCTACTATGTTGGAATTGAAGAAGAAGAAGAAGACATGCATTTTCTATCAAGTTATTAACCTCATCAATACTCTGCAGCTTCACTTTTATCTATTTTTAAATTGGGTTATTATGTAGGGGATTAGGATCAAATACAAAGGCTCCTAATTGTAAGAAGAGTACAAAGGCTTAAAAAAAACCCACTACACAAAAAAAACCCCTAAACACCCACCACCACCCAAAAAACCTAACCCCCCCAATCACCCAACCCAAAAATTTTTTTTTGGCCCGGGGGGGGGGGGGGGTTTATGTTTTTGGGTAGTGGTGGGTGTTTAGGATTTTTTTTAGGTTATTGGGGGATGGGGGGGTTAGGTTTAGGTTTAGGAGTGTGCACGGTTCGGTTTTTGGGTAAAATCAAAACCGAAATTTTGGTTTTTGGCTTTTTAAAACCGTTCGGTTTCGGTTTTTATGTCGGTTCGGTTTTCGGTTATTTTGGTTTATGGAACAAAATTATGTAAGATTCAAAAAAATATAAAATATAATTTAAAATATAAGAATCTTTATTATATGGTTACATTTAAGTTACTTATAGTTAACTTCTTTAATTAATATTGTTTACATAAACCTAACCTTCTAATCTATTTTTATGTTTTTCTAAAGTTTTTATTAAGACATTTTCTTTTATAATAATTTGAAGATCGTTTAATTTTTATATAAAATTTTGTTATTTCTTGTAGGTAATAAATAGATCACTTCAATTATAAATAAACATGTCATGTTTTTGACAAATGGGAGAATGTCCTTTACCATTTAATCTCTACTTCCAAATCAAAAGCTGCGAAAAATGTCATTGGTAGACTGCTAGTGGCAGCAACAGTGTATCATGTTTGGAAAGAAAGAAATGCTAGATTATTTGCTATTAGGAAGAGGCCAGCCAACCAAGTGGCTGAGGATATTACTGCTGAGGTCCGTTTGAAGATGGTAACGCTAAAATTTAAGAACTCAACCTCAGTGAACCAAATTATTAGTGACTGGAAGTTGCCAAGTGGCCTCGTGATATATGAAGGGATCGGCTAAGAGCTATGGAGTAGAAAGTGATGCAGATTAGCTATTAGATGCTAGTTTGTACTTTTGTTTAGTTCTCGTTGTTTGGTTGTGTTTGGATGTACATATATCTGGCATGTCGGGTATATGAACTGGTGGATGTTTCTGTCCCCCACTTATTCTTTTTGGCGTTTGTTGTGATATAAAATTTACCAGGGTGAAACCTTTACCCAAAAAAAAAAAAACATGTCATGTTTTTATTATAAATACTTAACATTCAAGAATAAAATTAATAATTTCTACTAGCATTGGGTTAAACACTTAAACAAGTTAAACATAAACTTAAAAATATATGGGTTGTAACTTATCGGTTTGGTTCGGTTTTTTTCGGTTATTGAAAATGGTTATCCAAAAACCGAACCGAAATTTTCAGTTATTAAAAATTTGAAAACCAAACCGTCGGTTTTTGTTTCGGTTCGGTTTTGTCGGTTATTTCGATTTTCTTCTCACCCCTAGTTAGGTTTTTTTTAGGTTTTTTTTTGGGGGGGGGGGGGTGGGGGGAGGGTTATATATATATATTTTTTTTTTGCGGTACGAGGGGGGGGGGTTGGGTTTTGGGTGGGGGGTTTACGTTTTTGGGTGGTGGTGGGTGTTTAGGTTTGGGTGGTGGTGTAATGGGTTTAGGTTTTAGGTTATTGGACAATTGTCACTCTATAAATCATTCTTACTTCTTACAATTAGGAGTCTTTGTAGAATAACTTAACCCATTATGTAAGTGATTTCACAAAAAAAAAAATGTTTTCATCGAATTAATGAAATTAATGAACTTAATCTTCAACTCTGTGACTGTACTATTGCAGGAGTAGCTGGGGTTCTCTTCAACCGAAAGGCCCGATGGTGATGAGTAGTTCAAGCATCAAAACTTCGAAGAATCTTCGCTGCCTTGAGGTCCAATTCGTTATCTTCAATTCAATTGGTAAATTAGGTTTTAGATGTTATTTGTTTTCAGTTCTTACTTTTTGAACGTTAATTTAGCGTTTGCGGATGGAAATTATGTATGCAAAGGTAATGAACATATATTGGTTTTTTAATTAGTTTTATTAAATGTAAGTGCAGTTCCTGCCGAATAACTGTGCTTTATCAGTTCTGGTTAACGTTCAACAAAGTCAAAGGTCCAAGTCAAGATAAGTCAAAGAATAAACCAGTCTTGTCCGAATTTATTAGATAAATTCGGAAGTTTTTTAATGATTAGATTTTGTCCGAGTTTGTGGGTTTGCATAAATTTGTCAGAATTTGTCATAAGTTCGGATAGATTAATCAGGACTTATGTAGTCCGAGTTTGTTAGGTGTTGTCTGTAATGTCCGAATATATGATGTAAATTCGGACTAGGTTGTCAGGACTTAGGAGTCCGAGTTTGTGTACCCTGTACAATATGTTTTGTCCGGGTTTAGTCCCTAGTCTATATATATGTGTTGATTGGTAGATTAGGGCAACTCTCACAAACTCTTTAATCTGTCAAAAGTGTGTGCACTGTCACACCCCCAAAATCCACCATGCAGGAGTACCACCGCTTGGAGGCGTGACGTGACAAGGATCGAGCCACCAATCATATTGAACATTGTAATTAAGTAAATAAGACAAGCCACAATATGATTGGTGACCAAAGCTAGTTAACCATGTTTAGTTTAAACAGCGGAAGCATAAAAGTAAATCCAAAAGCATAAGTCCATAGTTTATAAGTTAAAGTTCAAAATGCAAGTTTAATATGTTCATAAGGATTTAAATAATAAGCACGTAACATAACAGTCCGTACACCACAACGACTCCTTCCTCGTGCAAGCTCCAAGCGTTTAGCGACCTGTAAGGCATGTAACAACGAGTCAACAACAAAGTTGAGTGAGTTCACGTTTGGTTGTTTAGTTTTAAGTTGTTTCTGAAAAACGTGGTTTGACTTTCGTTGGCTTAATTGCCGTGGGGGTTACCCCGTAGTTGAAAGTATGTTTAACCAGTTCCTTTTTCATTACCCAAACCATAACCATAATCAGTGGGGGCTTTCCCCGTGTGAACTACTAGACGGTATGATATCGACTACTACGCAAATAAGTTGTGCCCTATATCAGCGTCTATCATCACTGATAGTCTGCCATAGTCCATTAGTACACGCCCGTCCGACCGGCACGGTGTGAGGTTTGTTAAACCTAATAGCGCTATTAACTAATGACCCGCTCACCATTGGCCTCGGTGTGAGGTTTGTTAAAAATAGTGAACGAAGTCCAAAAATTATGATTCCAGTCCCATTAGAACCGTATTTCATAATACATAACCCTAGACTTCAGAAAATACATTTCTCTGTAGGATCGTTTTGTGACCCGAACGAGTCGATCAGAAGAGTTTATCTCTAAACGAAAGGCGGAAACAGACGTGTAGAGTTCAATTCAGCAAGATTCACATTTAAAACTGTTGTATGATTGATTCTATAACGTTTTACAACCTGACAACACTTCGGCAACACTTGTTTGCTCTAGCCGGAAAGTTACAAATGGTGAAAGTTTGAAGCCTATTTATAGACTAGGACCCTCCCGTTTGAAACTGACACCCTACTGTTTGAAACTGACATGGCCAGTTTCAAACGGTCACGACTAAACCCTCTAGTTTGAAAGTGACAGGCCACCTTCAAACGGTCACGACACGTTCAAACTTGACACTCTTCAAACTTGATGTCACTTTCAAACTTGATGTCACTTTCAAACTTGATGTCACTTTCAAACTTGACCTCTTCAAACTTGACATCTTCAAACTTGACCTCTTCAAACTAGCAGCCATGTTCAAACTTTCAGGCACTCTTCAAACTTTCAGTCCGAGACTCGATATAAGACGAAGACGACATATGTATGCACTAACAGACTCCCCCTCAGATGTTGACGAGTCTTAAGTGTCGAGTCTTCACAATCTTCAGTCTTTATCAGTCCTCTCGAACTCTTTGAAGTATTTGACGCTGTAAGAATCCTCAAATCTTCTCTCTTCTCTTTTTATCATCAACAGATTCCTCACGATCAATCTCTACTTGAATGTCTTCAGACTCCCCCTTTCGATATGATGGGATCGCAGTCTGGCTTGTTGAAATCACATAGTCCTCAGGTATCGGAACCTGGCACTCTATCTTCAGGTTCAAGACCGAAACCTGGCTACACCTGCACATTCTTAACCCAGAAATAAATTTCACAAATTTAACATTTAACAAATTTATCAATCCAAATTCTCTTCTTAAATTAAACCAGAATGATTTATCAATGATAAATTCTGATGAACCATTTGCAAAAATTAATCATTTTTCGTTTCAAAACACATTCTCCCAAACCATTTGTTCATCATGTCTAGCACTTGGAATTTTGAAAATCAGCTCTCCAACATCAGTTGTCAAAAATCTTTTTTGTATTTTACAAACTTTATGCTAAAACACACTGAAAATCTTTTTGGATTTTGGAACGAAATGAAAATGTAGTGCAGTAACGAAATATCTACAAACAATATTTTTGTGAGTTCGTGTAAGAGGATCATATCAGTTTTTGAGACAAGTCATCAACACCGTTAAGCTTCATTTCATTTTAAGTTCTAAACAATTCACCTAGATTGTCAGTATATTGGTCCACTTAAATTCTCACACAAAGTTCAACTGTTTCGAGATACGGAAGTTAATGTCTTAAGCACTTAAACTCAATCGTGTGTCCCACCTCAGAATATACTCCCGTATCTAGATCCCGATATTCAGTCTTACAGGTAATTATGACACCAATGATATCTGTAGGGGTTAATAAATTATGAAGAATCATGAGAGCTCAGGTCAGAACTACCGTTCAGCAGAGAGATCATGACTCAACTTTTGGGTGTGTCCCCTTTAGAGGATCTTTTTTACAACAGCATTGCTAAGCAATTTTATTGTCTTATCATATATGCTGAGGGTAATGCTATGTTTCAAGCATTGCGGAAAGTATTATTCGAGGACTAGGTCAGAACTTCCATTCAGCAGAAGTCCAGGAATAATACCCCAGATATCACTGAGTATAAAGACCTAGTATATCAGAAAAAGGAATCTTTCAAACGATATTTCGAGGGTTACCCATATATCCGAGAGATGTTTCCCCACGATATAAGCAAGTTTGAAATTTAGGTTTATATCTCGTCACAATCTACTAAATGTGCAAAAACCTACTGGCACATCATCAGTGACACCGTTTATCACATTTTTAACTTTACATTTCTTTAGCATGTTGTGATAGTCCACTGATGTACTATCATTTCCTCTTTTATACAACAAAACTCATTTTTGAATTTTATCATGTTTTTGAATTTTTCAAATTTTCAAATGTTTTTGGATTTTCTGAAATTTTTACTCCCCCTAAAATGCAAACACATTAAAGTAAATTTGAAAACAAACTATACAAGTAAATGACAACTGATATCAAATCGCTTCAAATCGCCATCCACTTGGCATAAACAATCAGAACTCCCCCTTTCACAAAACTATTTTCTCATTATGATTTCAAAACACTTAAGTTTGTTTTAACCAAAATGATTTTTCCGGAAAATAAGTTTTGTTAAATTTACCACTTGTAAAGTTAGGGGTTTGGTTCATCATATTGTCCATTCAATCTCTTGTATCAGGATTACATCAAGTTCAAACTAATGACCTTGAGTAATCACTTTGACAGAATCAACCTTTTACCACTTGTAAGAATATCCAAAACATTCAAGCCTATGTAGGAATAAACCTCTACACAAACACATGTTACCAATCAAGATGCCGATTCCTGCTTCACACTTACTAACCTGGAAGCTCCGGCAATTCACACTTATCCTGTAAAAATTCAACTATTTTAAGATTCAATCACACAATCAATTACTAAGAAAGATGCCGATTCCTGATCCACGATTACAAACTTGGGATCTCCGGCAAGTCAGGTTTTTCAATGAAAGAAAATATCCACCCAAGCCTGACCAGCCTTGGGTGTTTTCAATTCAGATTCAGTTGGAATATAAGTTGCCTTCTTTGTAGCGTAAAAATCTTTAACTCCTTTAACCTTCCCATCGATCATCTTTCCGAAAATTTTCTTTACATTTCCATTAAAAGCTTTTTCAACATCAAATTCATTCTTTTCAGAATAAAATTGATTTGAAATCTCAACCTTTCCAACCTTTGATTTAAAATTCTCAGCTCTCAATGGTGGAAAATGAACATCATCCATTAGAGGCACCGAGTTTTCTCTTTTTACCTCAACCTGTGGCTCCTCTGACTTTGTGGAATCAGATTCATCGCCAGATTTTACCTCTGATTTCTTAACAATCCAAACTTGATTGTCAAGATTTCCCCTCTTCTTGTAAAACCTTTTCGAACACTCTCCAACTTCATATGTTTAATTTTTGAACACTTTGAATCTTTCGGTTGGAGGTTCAACATCAACAATCTTTTCTTTAAGTTTTGAAGAAACTTCCTGTTTTGTTTGAGTAGCTTTTGGACAATTCCATGCAATGTGACCAACTTCATTGCATCTGTAACAGGTTCTTGTTTCTTTCCTTTGATAAGCTCCATTCTTCATCTTTTCAGCAAGAAACTCCTGGTTTGACTGTTTCCAGAAGGAGCTCTTTGCTTCTTCTTCATGGCTAGTTCCTGCAACATATGTCATTTTTGATTTAAAATACCGAACATATTTTTCATTTTTATAGTTTTCAGGTGGAATAAAACCTAAGCCTTTCTTTTTGTACTTACTATTATGGTTTGGTTTCTTTCGAAATTCTGAACCATAATTGTAACCCATTTTCTTGTTTAACCGTTGTTGAAATCTTGAAGTGTATTTTTTAGGTTTTTCAGTAAGATTTAAATCTTTTATTTCAGAAATATTAATTTATGTCATTTTGAAAACCTTTTTGATCATTTCAAATCGAACACTTCTTATTGGAAACTCTTTATCAAAATATAATTTGTCAGAATCATTCAAAGTATATACAACTTCAAATGTTTCATCATCCAAATTAGATTTTGACAATAAAAACTCTTTACTATAAACCCGTTTTTCCGACGATTTTGAACTGCTTTCGGACGAACTCGAACTCCCAACTGACTGACACGAACTTTTGGACTCGGACTTTGACTCTGACTCCTCATCCTTATCCAACACCTGATCGACCACTCGTTTTATCAGTTCTGACTCATGATCTGTGTCGGACGCTGTGAACGTGACGTCAATATTGTCTGGTAAAACATTGGTTATCTCGGACTCCAACTTTATATTGACTGCCTTTTTTAGTTCTTCCTCGTTAGGTTTTCTAGACGAGTACCCTTCCCAAATCGGAGGCGGACACTTATTATAACAGACACCCTGTTTCTTACCAGTATCATTTTTCTTCTTTGGCTTTGTTTCTTCACCTTTAAACGCTTCAAATCCTTCAACTGTTGGATAAATTCTATCAATTATGTAGTCACAACCTTTGTAACTTTGCAGCAATCTTCTGATTCTTTCATTCTCAGTTGCTTCACTATCCAACTCTTTCTTCCACTTTGCACATTCTTCTATGTACAAGTTGATCTCTTTTTGCTTTGTCATCATAGTAGCATTCAACATCTTCAAAGCTTTCTCTCTTTCAGAGTTAGTCTTTTCCAGACTATTCACAGTTCTGTTCAATACATCATATGACTCTTTCAATTTTTTTACATCAAACAACAACTTTTCTTTCAACTTTTCTAACTCACTAAATCTCTCATCTTTTTCTATACATTGTTTACATGACTCTAAACAAGTAAGACAAGGTTTTGTGACTTCAACGATCTTCTCGACTTCAATTATCTTTTCAACTTCCACAATCTTCTCAATCACTTTGATCTCTTTCATTTCCTTTGCAGCTTTCCTTTCTTTCAGTTTCTTCAATTTTTCTGCAAAATAAAATTCAAAAGTGTCAGAAGATAAATGACTTTTTCCCAAATTTATCTGTTCCATCTCTTCATCACTATCACTTGTTTCTGATGAACTGTTTTTAGATGAAACAGATCTTTCATCTTCATTTTTCTCTTCATTAGATAACACTTCCATCCATTCCTTTATCAACTCTGGCTTTTGAACAATCTGAGCAATAAAAGCTTTAACATTAGGATCAGCTGGAATGTACTTGTCCCAGCTAAAACCATCAGCCACTTTCTCGTCATCTTGATCCATGAGGCCATAGTAAGCCTTTTTGTTTGCATCTTCGATCATTCTTCCATGTGCCGTTTGTGGATCTTTTTGTTGATGTGGTAGATGAGTAATTTGTTGATAAATGGATTTCCTTTAATAATCATCTTTCCCAGACGACTCCTTTGCTCCTCTCGGTTCCTGATTCTTGCATTCTCTTTTAAAGTGGCCTTTCTCCCTGCAACGAAAACAGACAACTTTAGATTTATCAAATCCTAGATTAGAAAGATTTGCATCCAAGAAGTCATTTCTTCCTGTAATCAATCTAAACTTTTCTGCTCTCCTCAAAACGCTCGCCAATGCCCATTTAATATCCATTAGTTCCAGCTCCTCTGCATCAATCTGATCATAATCTTCTTTTGTGAGCATCGGATTACCAATTCTTCCGGCAATCAACCCTTCATAAGACTCTAATGCAGTGACCAATAATCCCATATGATGCTTTACAACTTCTTCAGAATAATTTTGACCATTTTGAAGATGTAAAGCTACATTACACTGAATTGAATGCCCATTTCCAACAGATGCACTTTGAACACTTGGAGGATTTACCGTTGAGAACCCACTAGTGTTGACTGATCCTTGACTGCTTGGTGTAGACTGATTTCCAGCACTAAATGCAGTTTGTATCTTTGGACTTGCTTCAGCAGTTTGAACATTTCCTTTATAGTACAATTTAATATCTTGTTGATGAGTAGAACTATTCATTCTAGCAATTTTCTGCTGCTCCAGATCCTGTGCCTCCAACTTCTCTATAAATTGTGCAATCGATAACCTTTTAAACTATCCGGAATTCTTTAATATCATCAGATATGTACCCCATTCCTTTTGTGGTAACGCGTCAGCAAGCTTTTCAACCCATTCTGCTGGAGTTTTTGTAATCTTCAACTGTGACATGGTGCGTACAAGAAGACAATATCTTTCAATAAGACTCTTTGTTGTTTCACCAGTCATGCACGCAAATAGTTCAAACTCCTTTTTCAGCAATGCTGCTTTACTTTGAAGCATCTCAGTACTTCCTTCGAATTTCGTTTTAAGAGCTTCCCAAATAGAATAAGCGTTTTCATCATGTTGAAGCAACACAAATATATCTTCCTTGACAGCTTGTTGTAACAAATTGATCATCATCTTTTCTCCTTTGTAACTCTCTCTTTCTTGCTCCGTGAACTCTGAAATGATTTTATCAACTCCCGCTGAATTCTTTGGCCTCTCATATTCAGTTTCGATGCTTTCCCAAGCTTTTAGATGATTCGCCTGAACCCAATTCTCAAACCGTTTCTTCCATCCGTGATAATCTTCAATTCCCATAAGTTTCGGAGGTTTTTGCATTGTTCCGGTTTCATTCTCCATGTTCATGTTCTTAGTAATTTCGGATGGACTAGTCGGGGTTGTAGCAAAAGCGTTGTAAAAATCTTCACTCATGATTCGATATCGAAGAATTTCTCATACTAGCTTTCAAACGAACTGGTTCACCTCGTGAAAACACCTTAATCACCTGACAAACAAACAAACAAAACACAATCAGTTTAAACACTTATCAAATAACAGAATAAAACTGGTATTCGAACTGATGAATATTCTGTGCGGACTGAGGGTTGACACACTGTGCGAACTGATATGACCCGGTTCAAAATCAAACAACCTGATTTACAAAGACACGACCTGGAATGAAATCGAATTCAAACGGACTGAACCACCTCTTGTGAATTGGGATCAAATTCAAATTATGTGAAACAAAATTCACTTTGTGTGAACTGATCAAATATCAAACAAATCTATTGAGCCGCAAACACTTTCACATGCAATATCAACGCACTGATGACCAGATACACCGAAGTAACTTTAAGACAACCAAAGCATATGAGCCGAAGACTATGATTAGGCCAACATTTTCACTAGTCTGACATCTCTGACAACACACAATGATGACTGGTCCGAGGAATTTATAATGTTGAAACTTGGGCCGTTGAGTTACTTGGACTGACAACACACAATAATTTTTTACCAGATTAAGCCATGGTTGTAAAAGTCCCGCCTAGGCTCCGAGTACTCCCCGAGTACTCGCTACAAGGTAGGTTGCCGAGGCACGAGTACTCTTCTCCCAGGACAATTACTCCCCGAGTACTCCCGAATACTCCCGAGTACTTCCCGAGTACTCCCGAATCCGACTAGGGAGCGCCTAGAGACTTTTGCAACCATGGATTAAGCCGATGACTCCCTTGACACACATAAAATGTATAGTTAACCGAGAACAGATCACATGGGCCTGACACAAATCCACTTAGCCGACATCATTTAACAAAACAAAGTTCAATTCTGATTAGGCCTTTTGTTTAAAGTGGATCTTGGGCTGAGAACATTACTGACAACTCTTTTGATTCACGTGATGGACTTCAATCAATATTCCTTGAACCGACATGCACATGAACCAACTATATTACTTCTAAACAACACTTAATGGATTCTCATTGGACCTCACTTTGAAAATGGCCGACACCCCTTAATACCAAATCAATATCATTGGGCCACAAAAAAAATGTCACATGATCAAATATATCAATTTCTACACTTAACGAATACCGAAAACAAAAAGTTGGTAAATTCTTTAAACATGAACAACTGAACTACTTTCAAACGGCCACCTTGTTCAAACTGTCATGTCCAGTTTCAAACGGTCATGTGTATATTTCAAATGGATGACACCTTCAAACTGGAGGTTTCAAACTAGAGGACCACTACAAACTGGAGGACCACTTCAAACTAGAGGACCACTTCAAACTGGAGGACCACTTCAAACTGGAGGTTCAAACCGGACCCCCCATTTCAAACGGTATGGTGTAGTTTTCAAACTGTCAGGTCAGGTTCAAACGGTAGGGTGCTGATTTCAAACTGTCAGGTCAGGTTCAAACGGTAGGGTGCTGATTTCAAACGGTCAGCTGGTATTCGTTCAAACGGGCACCGGTTTTCAAGCCATTTCTACCACTTTTCGAATGAATTA
Organism: Helianthus tuberosus; assembly: GCA_030545235.1. Taxonomy (NCBI): domain Eukaryota; kingdom Viridiplantae; phylum Streptophyta; class Magnoliopsida; order Asterales; family Asteraceae; genus Helianthus; species Helianthus tuberosus. The sequence continues at coordinate 117,268,617 of CM060424.1, forward strand.
GGGTCTGATATATTCAAGGATTATGCTATTCTGAATTCCGATCACAATGATGTGTATATTGTAACAACTGTGCTTGTAATCACTATGAACAGTTCTATTATCAATAAAACAATGTTATTTGATCCCAATGTTTGTTTGATTGTGTTTTACATTTTTCATGTTTTGACTTTTGTTCAATTCCAAACTCTACATCACTTTCTAGAGAGTTATACGCAAACTAGTGCGTAAACGTACTCAGTTTAATGCGAGAAATACTCTGGAACATCAACATATACTCAACATACCTTAAATAACCTTTACATAACTTAGAAATAAGTTTTAAAGGCTTTGGTATGGCAAAAACAAGTTAATTCGCTTACAGGGACTAAATATGACAAACTGCGAAAGTATGTCAATTTGAACTGTAACGAACATTCCGGAACATAACCATAAGTTAAACACACCTTAAATATCCTTTACATAGCTTAGAAATAGGCTTTGAGGGGTTCGGTGTGCTAAAATAAACTTTTGGGTCATTCAGGGACTAAAAGTGTCAAAAAGTGCACAAGTTTGCATTTTCGCGCATAACTTACGTTCTGAATACATCTGGACATCCAAAAATTTATGTAAGCATGACTATATTTTATTTTAGTGTTCGCCATAAAAAAAATCCATTCGTCGCGTCATTTGGATCGTTTTTCGCGCTTATGCGCATTCCGTCGTAATTAAGCGAACATCGCGATCGTACGGCCAAACGAACCGACATCCTAGATATTTTTGAGCATGTTTTGAGTTCCCTATACTTTAACTTCATTTTAGAGCCTTGAAATGAGGTTAACGGGGTTCAAACGCATCGAAAATCGCTTAAACGGGCTCCAGGGACCATTTCTGCCAATTTTGAAAGTTTGCTGAAACAAGGGGGCAGTGGCGTAGCGCCACTGCATGTAGCCTTACCAGTCGCGCTACGCGACTGCCTACTCTGGGCAGAAACATCAGTTTAGTGACCAGATTCAGTGTTTTGCAATTCCAATCAATTTTTCAACACCCCAAAGGGCAAGTACACTTGTCAACACCCTATGGTGAGTGCCAAAGAGCCACCACAACTTTCCGACAAGTGTTCGGACGAGATCATTTCCCCTTTTCCAAGAAACGATCTCAACGGTGGACCGAAAACTATATATACCCCATGCCTTTCATTGTTTTAAAGCACAAGAATTCTGATTTGAGAGCTCTAAGTTGAAACCATTGTTTCATACCTGAGTTCTTGGATTGGGATTAGCATTCGGGGACCCTTCGTAAGTATTCTTTCGTTCTTTTCCTTATTTTACTGCTTTTCGAGTCAGAAAGTCAAACTTTGTTTGACTTTCAGCGTTGACCAGTAATGGTCAATGCGAAGTTCGGTTGAACTTCGCAACGTGATTCTAATCACGATGGTCATAGTCCCTTGGGACTATGCCTACTGATTACCACGTTGTCTAGGGTCGTAGGGTAGGCGATCTAATAAATCGCCTATACCTTCGAACCCGACCCATTTGGTCGATCATTAGGATCCGACCAAACATATTAGGTGACCATAGTAGGTAGGGACTAACCTTCCGAGGTTATACCCTATGGTCACATCGTTTAAGTAGTTGTATGATAGGTAGTTTATATGCCTTAGGTAAATTACCAGAATACCCTTTTCATGTATAATTGGTAATTAAGCATATGTAACCTAAACTTTTGTCACATAACTGATTATGTAACATGTTTAGGCATATAACACTTGTCGTAGGACTAGTTAGGCGGTCCGAACGCGTTTCACGCGCACAATGCGTTAAAGTAGCATAAGCTACCTAAACGGATCATAATGGGTCAATAAGACTAAGGTTAAGTTTCATTTAGTATGTAGGCTTTGTTAAACCATATCACGTGAGTTCCTACACTCATTTGGTTTACAAACCCTAATGCTACCCAATCTTCCGAGATAGGTCCGGTTTATTAACATAGTTACCTATATTAGGTGCCGTTTGATTCCGAGATCTCTAGCGTTGCTTGGTGATTATCTTTAGACATCTGAGCAATCTCAAGTGAGTACATAGACCCCTCTTTTACTGTTTTCCAAACTGTTTTGGGGTGGAACACATGTGCCTACTTGTTACTTTCATGCTTTCCTGTTTTCACATCATATACATGCTATGTTCGTTAGTACATTATAGTACATGATTTCATTACATCTTATGCTAGGTGTGCCCATTGTGTGCATTACTTAGTACATTGTTTTACATTACATTTTATGCTAGGTGTGCCCATTGTGTGCATTACTTAGTACATTGTTTTACATTACATTTTATGCTAGGTGTGCCCATTGTGTGCATTACTTAGTACATTGTTTTACCTTACATTTCATGCTAGGTGTGCCCATTGTGTGCATTACTTAGTACATCGTTTTACATGACATTTCACGCTATGTATGTTCATTTGATTACATACTTAGTGCATTATTTTCACATGCTTACATTTTGGTATGACATTTGGTTTGTTTACATGGGACAATACATTCATTAACACCGATCATGCCGTTCGTTAGTAGGTAGTGGTACCATAGGAATTGACAACTCCCGTTCCGGACGTCCCAGGGAAAGGGGATGAAAGGAATGACCGAATTCGATGATATAAGACAGATAGACCTTTAATTTGTTTAAAGGGTTTATCACCACAGTCGCAAGGCTTGGATGTATGCATTTTCACAATACCGCATAAATGTTCATATTAAATATTTGCATGCATTTACACAAAACATAGCTTTGATTTAAACCAAGTTTTACTTCAATACTTTGTTTTTGTGCATATGGTTTAGTTGAGACATATCACTTGCCATACATGACATTTTGACATAGACATTTGACATGGATATTTGACATAGACATTTGACCTGGATATTTGACATAGACATTTGACATGGATATTTGACATAGACATTTGACATGGATATTTGACATAGACATTTGACATGGATATTTGACATAGACATTTGACATGGATATTTGACATAGACATTTTGACATGATTTACATTTGACACAAACACTTTTGACAATTGATTTAAACATAGACTTCTTACATTGGTTGGTTTGGTTTGATTAAGTGATTGAGTAACGATGCGTGTGTAATATGATACAAGCATGGTGGATACGCCGCTGGTACTTCCTATATATAAGTGTTTGTATGGTATTACATGTCGTAACGTTATTTGAATCATTTCAGTTTGAGACATAGAACATTTTATACAAATAACATACTTTTCACAAGACATTGATTTACAAACAACTTATCTTATACAAACACATTTTTACATGGTTATTTATTTAACCTGACATTTACTTATACATATCATCTGATCTTATTGTTTTCAAATGATTTACATGACAAAGTAAATAACAAGGTTCATGACTAAACATTTTCTCAAACATAAGTCATGAATCTTATTTTCACAAAACCTATGTATCTCACGGGCATTTTTATGCTGACGTACCTATTTTCACATGTGTTTTCAGGTGCTTTTCCATAGGACGTTGATTATGATACTAGGGCGGACCTGTGCCTTAGAGACTTTAAAAGAAGATAGACTATGTTTAATTATGTTCTGAACTCTTAATTTACTGTTTTGAGACAATGTAACACCCTTGTTGATAAATAAAATACAACTTTGTATGCCATGGTTATGAAACAATTAATTCTGTTGCAACACGCCCCGATGTTTCCGCCGCGATTTGTTGTTTTACGCGGTCGGGGTGTGACATATATCAATCAAAAACATCCACTAAATCGCCATAGATCTGAGTTCAAAGTTAAACTGGACACACCTTCAAACGAACAGGTCTTTTTTATCAAATTGATTGAGTTTTACTTTGAATTTAAGCCTGAAACTTTTACAGATTGATTAAAACATAATATCGCTTGTTATGAGCAAAGATCAGTTCATTTTATCCGAAAAATGTCGTTAAATTGTTAAAAAAAATGTGAAGAATGGAGTAGAAACAGAAATATATGATGAAATCGAGCTGAAATCGGTAAGAACTCTTCCTCCTGAGCTCTGATAGCACTTGTAGGATCGTTTTGTGACCCGAACGAGTCGATCAGAAGAGTTTATCTCTAAACGAAAGGCAGAAACAGACGTGTAGAGTTCAATTCAGCAAGATTCACATTTAAAACTGTTGTATGATTGATTCTATAACGTTTTACAACCTGACAACACTTCGGCAGCACTTCGTTGCTCAAGCCGAAAAGTTACAAATGGTGAAAGTTTGAAGCCTATTTATAGACTAGGACCCTCCCGTTTGAAACTGATACCCTCCTGTTTGAAACTGACATGACCAGTTTCAAACGGTCACGAATAAACCCTCGAGTTTGAAAGTGACAAGCCACCTTCAAACGGTCACGACACGTTCAAACTTGACACTCTTCAAACTTGATGTCACTTTCAAACTTGATGTCACTTTCAAACTTGACCTCTTCAAACTTGACCTCTTCAAACTTGACATCTTCAAACTAGCAGCCATGTTCAAACTTTCAGGCACTCTTCAAACTTTCAGTCCGAGACTCGATATAAGACGAAGACGACAGATGTATGCACTAACATTCTCATTAAGTTATGGTCCGGTTACAGCCAACAGAAGTTGGCTGTAATCACTAAACAGCCTACTGTTTTCAGCTTTAAGCCTTCTAAAGTGTGTTCGATTGATTCCGTTAATCATGTTTAGTGATCACAACAACATCAAGCATCAATATTAACCAACAAGTCATCAGATAATCAACAAGAATCATAACAACACAAGATCTACATGATTTACACACATAACTTCTCTTTATCCACTCTTTAACACATTATGTTCAAGATTTGTTCATGAGCTTTAAAGTTCCTTAACTTTTTATCATTCTAACATCTATTATCCACCAAAAACAAGAACAAAAATGAAGATTTAGAACACTTACTACTAGCATAAGGCTAGGGAAGAAACAAGACGCAAATAAGGTGGATAAAAGAAATGTAGAGAGGTCCTTGAGTTTCCGAAAGCACCGAGCTTCCTTGTGTGATCCCTTGCTACTATGTATGTATGTAGAATGGCTAAGCAAGAACTTGATGGTGGATGTATGGTGGTGTGGGTGTTCGGCCGAGAATAAGGCAAGAGAGCAAGAGATGTTGAGTGTCTTGTGCAAATGAAGGTGATTAACTCTCATGTTTACTTATAATCCAATTAGCTTATTGTCCAAAAGGTAATATGTCTGTCATCTAGATTTTAGGCAACCTTGATTATAATAATCAAAAATTGGTGGAGGGTGTTCCCTTGGGGGAACCGATTGGTTAGGGGGGGGGGGGGTTATATAGTTTGATTTCAACTACATAGTTAAGTGATCTAGTTATGCTTAGTTAGAACTTTTAAGTAGGTATTTAGTGTGTAATGTAATATAACGGGTGTTAGGGTGTTCGGAGACCCTAACTGGCTCAGAAAAGCAATAACAATGTCATTGACAATATTTTTATGTTTCGGGTAAAGTCCGGTTGTTCGGTTCGATACTGTTTCGTTAAACTGCTTAATTAATCCGTAGAGCGTCCTATATATATATTTTTGTAACGTTTTTAATTTTCAACACTCAGGAAAGCATACTGGACTTATTTAGTAATTTTTCTGTATACTATTAGTATGTTAACAAATACATGTAAGCATAACACAGAAATCAGAGAGCAGTTAAATGATTCAGCACAGTCATCAAGTACTTTAATTAGCAATAATAGATATTACGGTTACATGTATATTTGAGGGTTGTCACATTCACCCCCTGTTAAGAGAATTTCGTCCCGAAATTTAGCGCGTGGTTACTGAGGAAGCTAGTTAAGTTGCGTTGTTTTCCTGATTTTCCTGGGGTGTCACATCATCCCCCCGTTGATTTGGAATTTCGTCCCGAAATTCTGCAGTAGCTTCAGCCTCAGTAGTGGTTGCGTTTTTCTTAAACAGTTGGGGATACTTGAGTTTCATTTGGTCTTCTCGTTCCCAGGTATACTCTGGGCCACGACGGGCATTCCAACGAACTCGGACCAGAGGTATCCTGGTACGCTTGAGGATCCTAACATCTCGATCCGTAATCTCTACTGGTTCCTTGATGAATCGCAGTTGGTCGTCGATAGTGAGTTCCTTGAGAGGAACTATGAGGGTCTCATCTGACAGACACTTCTTCAGATTCGACACATGTAAAACATTGTGAACTCCGCTGAGTTCTTCAGGTAGATTCAACCTGTAGGAGACTTTGCCAATTTTCTCGGTGACTTCGAATGGTCCGACATAACGCGGATTGAGTTTGCCTCATTTGCCAAAACGGACAACACCTTTCCAAGGTGAGACCTTGAGTAGCACTCGATCCCCAACCTGGAACTCGAGTGGTTTTCTTCCCTTATCAGCATAGCTTTTCTGACGGTCACGAGCTGCCGCCATTCGTTGCCGTATCTGGGAAATCTTCTCGGTGGTATCTACCACAAGTTCTGGGCCAGTGATTTGGCTGTCACCAACTTCTGCCCAACAGAGAGGTGATCGGAATTTGCGTCCGTACAATGCCTCGAACAGAGCGGCTTGGATGCTGGTGTGGTAGCTGTTGTTATATGAAAACTCCACTAGCGGGAGGTGTTTTTCCCAGCCATTGCCGAAGTCGATTACACATGCCCTGAGCATGTCTTCAAGGGTTTGGATGGTGCGTTCAGATTGCCCATCCGTCTGTGGGTGATAAGCTGTGCTCATATCTAAATGTGAGCCAAAGGACTTGTGCATAGCTTGCCACAATTCAGAAGTAAAACGAGCGTCCCGATCATAAAAGATAGAGGTTGGCACTCCATACCTTGATACTACTTCCTTTAGATAGATGCCGGCTAGGGTAGAAAACTTATCCATTTCCTTGATAGCCAGAAAATGTGCGAACTTGGTCAGTCGATCCACGATCACCCAGATGGTATCGTTTCCGCATTGAGATCTGGGCAGACCAGTAACGAAATCCATGGAAATTTGCTCCCATTCCCATTTCGGGATCTCCGGTTGTTGAAGTAGGCCTAATGGTTTCTGATATTCAGTCTTGACTCTCGCACAAGTCAAGCACTTACTGACGTAGGTTGCTATGTGGGCTTTCATGCCAGGCCACCAATACGTAGTGTTGAGGTCGTGGTACATTTTATCCGAACCAGGATGTGCCGAATAACGAGACTTGTGTGCCTCATCCATCACAAGCTCGCGTAGGTCTCCATAAAGTGGAATCCAGATGCGCCCTTTTACATAGTAAGCGCCGTCTTCCTTTTGCTCTAGTCGCTGCCTCGATCCTCGCAAGGACTCAGCCCTGATGTTCTCTGCTTTCAATGCTTCTACCTGAGCATCACGAATCTCAGCGGGAAGGTTGGATTGGATGGTAAGCTGTAAAGCACGTCCACGCTTAGGTATGGTATCCTTTCGACTGAGGGCGTCGGCCACCACATTGGCCTTGCCCGGATGGTATTTGATAGCGCATTCATAATCGTTCAAGAGCTCAACCCATCGGCGTTGACGCATGTTTAACTCCTTTTGCTTGAAGATATGCTCGAGACTCCTGTGATCGGTGTAAATGGTGCACTTGGTACCGTACAGGTAATGTCTCCATATCTTAAGTGTGAAAACAACTGCTCCCAGCTCCAAGTCATGCATAGTGTAGTTCCTTTCGTGAACTTTAAGTTGGCGCGATGCGTAGGCAATGACCTTGTCACGTTGCATCAATACGCAACCAAGTCCTTGGATGGAAGCGTCGCAGTAAACCGCAAAATCATCTGTGCCTTCAGGCAATGAGAGGATAGGCGTGCTACAAAGTCTATCTTTTAGGTGCTAAAAAGCAGATTCCTGTGCATCACCCCAACGATAGGTGACACCCTTCTGAGTCAGTGAAGTGAGAGGTTGCGCAATCTTTGAGAAATCCCTGATAAACCTTCTGTAATATCCTGCCAAACCCAAGAATTGGCGGATTTCTGTTGGTGTGCGGGGTGCAGCCCAGTTCTTGATCGATTCAACCTTAGATGGATCCATATGAATTCCATCCTTGTTTACCACATGGCCTAGAAAGTGGACTTCGCGAAGCCAGAAGTCACATTTCGAAAACTTGGCATACAACTGCTCTTTTTGAAGAAGTTCCAGCATAAGTCGTAGATGTTGCTCGTGTTCCTCCTGACTCTTAAAATAGATCAGGATATCGTCGATGAACACAATAACGAACTTATCCAGGTAAGGTTTGCATACTTGGTTCATGAGATCCATGAAGACCGCTGGTGCATTCGTCAGCCCGAATGGCATAACCAGAAACTCGTAATGGCCGTAACGAGTTCTGAATGCTGTTTTGGAGACGTCCTCATCTCGGACTCTCAGCTGATGGTATCCCGATCTCAAATCAATCTTGGAGTAATAGCTCGACCCTTGCAACTGGTCGAACAAGTCGTCAACACGTGGGAGAGGATAACGATTCTTCATGGTCACCTTGTTAAGTTCGCGGTAGTCGATACACATTCTAAAAGTACCATCTTTCTTCTTCACAAACAAGACTGGAGCTCCCCAGGGCGAAGAGCTAGGACGTATAAAACCCTTTTCCAAGAGTTCTTGTAGTTGCGTGGACAGTTCTTCAAGTTCTGATGGAGCTAGACGATAAGGTGCTCGAGCTACTGGTGCTGCTCCAGGAGCTAGCTCGATTTGAAATTCAACTTGACAATGAAGCGGAAGACCAGGTAATTCCTCAGGAAATACCTCGGGAAAATCGTGCACAATAGGGATGTCTTCAATTCTCTTCTCTTCCGTTGATGTGTCAGTAACGAGTGCTAGAATGGCAGTGTGGCCCTTTCGCAAACACTTCTGGGCCTTAAGGAAAGAGATAATGCCTACAACAGCACCACTCTTATTGCCCTGAATCACCAGAGGTTCTTCACCAGAACGAGGAATGCGGACGATCTTCTCCTTGCAAACAATCTCCGCTTGATGATGAGATAGCCAATCCATCCCAATAACGACGTCGAAACTACCCAGTGTGATAGGAATAAGATCGATAGAGAAAGTCTGACCAGCTAAGATGAGGTTACAACCTTTAACTACGTGTGTGGCTTCAAGACTTTTACCGTTAGCTAGTTCTACTGTGTGTTTGGTGTTCAGAAGTGTTGGAGTGCGCTTAAGCATTTGGCTAACTTTTATGGACAAATAACTAGTATCGGCACCCGAATCGAATAAAACAGTAACAAAGAAGTCGTCCAGAAGAAACTTACCCATCACAACGTTGGGATCGTTCCTTGCATCACCATGACCTAGCACGAAAACACGATCCCTTGCCCCATTACCATTGTTGTTTCCTCCATTGCTGCCTCCATTGTTGCCTCCATTGTTGTTCCCATTGTGGTTCCCGTTTCCTTGGTTGTTGTTGTGCTGATTCTGGTTCAGTTGGGGGCAGTTCCTCTTAAAGTGGCCTTCAGCGCCACACTGAAAGCATCCTTTATTGCCCTGTTGTTGCTGCTGTTGGTGGTTCTGTGGAGCTTGTTGTTGTTGTTGGCGATTCTGATTTGCAGGACGCGGGCTCCTGCAATCCCTAGCTTCATGGCCCAGCTTGTGACATCTCTGACATCGACCTTTGTTGCACTGCCCGCTGTGATGCTTGTTGCACCGGTTGCACTTGGGGTGGTTTCCTCGGTATCCTCCCTGTCCTTGATTACCGGAAGATTGCTGACCAGGACTCTGGTAGTCATCAGTCTTTCGCTGCTGAGACTGAACCGAAGTAGAACCCTTACTGGAGTTCCCATCCCATTTTCGCTTGTTATCGGTAGGTGCATCAGAAGTAGTTGTGGCACTGATTCGTTTGGGTAGCCTGTTTTGCTCCACCGCCTGGTCAGTGAGTCGATGGGCCAACTTGATGATTTGCTGTATGGTACCCAGGTTGAGTGAAGTTACGTGACTTTGAATCTCTGGTACAAGGCCCTTGAGATACAGCTCAATTCGTTTGATGGGAGGGTCCACCATGGTAGGGCATAAGATGGCCAGCTCATTTGACCTTTTCGTATACGCCTCAATCTCAGACCCCGTCATTTTCAGGTTGAAAAACTCCACCTCTAGTTTGTGGATGTCATCACGGCTACAATACTCTTCCTTGATCATTTCCTTGAAATCGTTCCATGGGGTGGCATTAGCAGCAACCAACCCCAGCATCTGAACCTGAGCGTTCCACCACGTGAGCGCTATTCCTTCAAGAGTACCCGTAGCATACTTCACTCTACGAGCCTCGGGGCATTCGCACATCTCAAAGATAGACTCGAGCTTCTCAAACCAGTGGAGGAGGCCTACAGCTCCTTCAGTGCCACTGAAAGTAGTAGGTCGGCAGTCCATGAAGGTTTTGAATGTGCACACAGGAGGTTGAGCATGTTGACCTGTTGCGCGAGAATAAAAGACAAGATTAAGCATGAGAGTTGGTTTGCGAAGGTAGGATCTAAACGTCCTAAGGTGAGTTGGTATGCCAGGTTATACCTCCTGCAGGGTTAGCTGCGAGTGCCTCAGCGACTCGTTCGTTGATCAAAGCCGTCAACTGGGCTTGAGTGAGGTTGATACGTCCTCCGCGTCCGCTCATGATCTTCATAATGAAGCAACGTAAGTGAGAAAGGTGGCGCGAAAGTGCGTAAGTGTGGGACGATAGTAGAGAGTAAGCACAAAAGGTTCAAATAGCAATTATCACATTATCTAATGCACAGTGAGAACTATCTAACCAACAATATAACATAAATCATACCACTTATGGTGTCGAGTCTTGCACATGGAGCGAAGCGTCGTTGTGGATCGTTGAGCACTGTACAGGTTATAGTCTGGTTTTATCAAAAAGCCTTTCCCTTTTTAAAACCAAGTTCACTATAACCAATGGCTCTGATACCAATCTGTCACACCCCCAAAATCCACCATGCGGAGTACCACAGCTTGGAGGCGTGACGTGACCAGGATCGAGCCACCAATCATATTGAACATCGTAATTAAGTAAATAAGACCAACCACAATACGATTGGTGACCAAAGCTAGTTAACCATGTTTAGTTTAAACAGCGGAAGCATAAAAGTAAATCCAAAAGCATAAGTCCATAGTTTATAAGTTAAAGTTCAAAACGCAAGTTTAATATGTTCATAAGGATTTAAATAATAAGCACGGAACATAACAGTCCATACACCACAACGACTCCTTCCTCGTGCAAGCTCCAAGCGTTTAGCGACCTGTAAGGCATGTAACAACGAGTCAACAACAAAGTTGAGTGAGTTCACGTTTGGTTGTTTAGTTTTAAGTTGTTTCTGAAAAACGTGGTTTGACTTTCGTTGGCTTAATTGCCGTGGGGGTTACCCCGTAGTTGAAAGTATGTTTAACCAGTTCCTTTTTCATTACCCAAACCATAACCATAATCAGTGGGGGCTTTCCCCGTGTGAACTACTAGACGGTATGATATCGACTACTACGCAAATAAGTTGTGCCCTATATCAGCGTCTATCATCACTGATAGTCTGCCATAGTCCATTAGTACACGCCCGTCCGACCGGCACGGTGTGAGGTTTGTTAAACCTAATAGCGCTATTAACTAATGACCCGCTCACCATTGGCCTCGGCGATAAAGTCGATATACTGAAGAGGGACTTATTGATAGAGTTTTGTCTAGCTAGTTTTTAAGGTTGTTATCCTACACCAGGAGGACGAAAGTACGTATTCTGCACCAGGAGAATTCGTAGGATTAATAATGACATCCTACCTATGGAGGATGGCCGTACATATCTTCCCAAGGGGATATGTAGATTTAGTTTTAAATTCTTTAACCCATTCCCAAACCACCGGGAATCCCATGCCTTGTAGAAAGTGTGAACTCACCTCGGTTTGCTCGGTTAGATTCTCAAATATAGCTAACAGTCAAGGTCGGTGAATCACGTCCTAATATGATTACCAGTTAGTCATTTAGTGATTTTTAAATAGAGCACAAAGTTCCTACACGTATCTATCACATAACATGCATCACTTTAACGGTTTATGCCCATATAAGTTTCCCATCCATTCCCCACTCATAAACAAACATACGATGATGCACATAACACATATAACATGTTATATCATTCACAGATAACCTACCCGACATTTAGACATGCAAATTACAACTTATGTCATTTCAGCATTAATATTCACAACCGGCTGTTCTCGGACATTTTAATAAAATAGTTAACTTATTTCAAAAAATTCCCAATTTTTTACAGAATGTCTTAAACGTTCCAAATTTTATTATGTAAAAATATCGGGGTCCAGTTCATTACTAATATTTTATAAAAATTCATTTTCCTTACTGAACTCAGATTTATCTTTTTCTGACCACAGTCCACGGAATAATTTATTTAAAATTCATCGAGAGTCCGATTTACGAAATTCCAGTGAGAGAATTACAAATACATCGGTGGTCATCTACAGTACAAGTTTCATGATCTAACTCTATACAGAACTCAAGTTATGACAGAAAATAAAACGCTTATTTTCAGCAGAAAAATGCAGCTCTAGCTGCTGTTACAAAATGATGCTTTAAAAATAGTGAACGAAGTCCAAAAATTATGATTCCAGTTCCATTAGAACCGTATTTCATAATACATAACCCTAGACTTCAGAAAATACATTTCTCATTAAGTTATGGTCCTGTTACAGCCAACAGAAGTTGGCTGTAATCACTAAACAGCCTACTGTTTTCAGCTTTAAGCCTTCTAAAGTGTGTTCGATTGATTCCGTTAATCATGTTTAGTGATCACAACAACATCAAGCATCAATATTAACCAACAAATCATCAGATAATCAACAAGAATCATAACAACACAAGATCTACATGATTTACACACATAACTTCTCTTTATCCACTCTTTAACACATTATGTTCAAGATTTGTTCATGAGCTTTAAAGTTCCTTAACTTTTTACCATTCTAACATCTATTATCCACCAAAAACAAGAACAAAAATGAAGATTTAGAACACTTACTACTAGCACAAGGCTAGGGAAGAAACAAGACGCAAATAAGGTGGATAAAAGAAATGTAGAGAGGTCCTTGAGTTTCCGAAAGCACCGAGCTTCCTTGTGTGATCCCTTGCTTCTATGTATGTATGTAGAATGGCTAAGCAAGAACTTGATGGTGGATGTATGGTGGTGTGGGTGTTCGGCCGAGAATAAGGGAAGAGAGAAAGAGAGCAAGAGATTTTGAGTGTCTTGTGCAAATGAAGGTGATTAACTCTCATGTTTACTTATAATCCAATTAGCTTATTGTCCAAAAGGTAATATGTCATCTAGATTTTAGGCAACCTTGATTATAATAATAAAAAATTGGTGGAGGGTGTTCCCTTGGTGGAACCGATCGGTTAGGGGGGGGGGGGGGGTTATATAGTTTGATTTCAACTACATAGTTAAGTGATCTAGTTATGCTTAGTTAGAACTTTTAAGTAGGTATTTAGTGTGTTATGTAATATAACGGGTGTTAGGGTGTTCAGGGACCCTAACTGGCTCAGAAAAGCAATAACAATGTCATTGACAATATTTTTATATTTCGGGTAAAGTCCGGTTGTTCGGTTCGATACTGTTTCGTTAAACTTCTTAATTAATCCGTAGAGCGTCCTATATATATATATATATATATTTTTGTAACGTTTTTTATTTTCAACACTCAGGAAAGCATACCGGACTTATTTAGTAATTTTTCTGTATACTATTAGTATGTTAACAAATACATGTAAGCATAACACAGAAATCAGAGAACAGTTAAATGATACAGCACAGTCATCAAGTACTTTAATTAGCAATAATAGATTGTACGGTTACATGTAAATTTGAGGGTTGTCACATGCACATTCTAGAGAGGGAGACTATGTGTTAGTGAGAGAAAGCTAGGTTTAGATCTTAGGGGCTGTTTGGAAACTTCTGAATGATTAAGTGCAGGACCAGTAAGAGGTCTGAACCATTAAGTGTTGAACCAGTAAGAGCTCTGAACCATTAAGAGCCAGTATAATGCTTAACCCTTCAGCGGCAAATGTCTAACTAATTCAGATTGGAGGTCTTAACCATTCATACTCTGTATAATACTTAACCATTCAGAGGCAAATGTTTGAACCATTCAGATATCTGCTCACGAAACAAACAGTCTAAACCATTAAGTGCTGAACCAATAAGAGGTCTGAACCATTAAGAGCCTCATTAAGAGGTAAACAGACAACCCCTTAGTGATCTAAACCAGCTTGTAGAAGATGTATACTCGTTAGGTAATGTAAATCTGTGTTGAGTGTAATGAAATGAATGAGTTTCTCCTACATCTTCTTCTCCATCTTCTATGTTTTTGTTGTTTCACGTCTTGTTCAAGTGTAATGTTGATGTTCGTCATCGATCCAGTGCTTTTTTCATTAAAACACGATTTCAAAGCTCGGTTTTAAAATGCGTGCATAATGTGTGATGCACACGATGCGATGATGAGATCATATTAGGTGTGTGTTATGATGCGCTGCGATTCCCTGATGCAAGGATAATGTGCTCACATGATGCACTCCGATGCCCGCATTTTCAGAAATCAACCACTTCTTCGGTGATACTAGAGGTTTTTTTTTAATTTATTTATTTTAATATTTTATTTTTTAGTGATTAAAAGTTAACAAGTTAAAATATTACCTATAATAATTATAATTTTTTTTAAGATGAACGTCTCACATACACGATGCGTGCGCATCACACATCGGCTTTTGGGATTAAAACGCATGAGAGTGCATCGTGCATTTAAAACCAAGTTTCAAAGTTTAAACTCATTGTATTAACTGAGAAGTGTCTCCCCTCAACCAAGGGGCAATAGTAATATTTTAAGAGTAAAGTTAGTTTGTGATAAAAAGAGGTCAGATCTTGTGGGCCTAAGAGTAAAACTTTCAGTCCGTTAAATTTTTGACCGAAAAGAAGTGGGCCATGCTTGTGACATGAGTGGGCTTTCTTAAACATTTCCTTTTTGGGTAAATCATGTGCGTTGCGTTGCTTTTGAAAATATGCGTGATGTGAGCGACATCCATGTTCTTTGTTTGCATTCTTGCTTTTAAACAAACATGGAGAGAAGAATCAGACTGGTTTCTTTTGTTCCCAGTTGCTGTTTGTTAGAATTAGGAAAGTCTTTGATGTGAGACTTTAAACAAACTGAAAATAACTAAAGTAGTTACATCTTTTGGCATGTGCAAGTGATGTTAGAAACACTTAAGGTCTATAATAATAAGATACCTACATTCACTATCAGATAGTAACCTTTTCTTGTGTAACATTTTGGAAATTAGGCTCTTGATCAAACACGAGATTGAACAAACTGTTCGACCCTTTATTATTTATCAATGAAAGCACACCAAATTACATTAGACCTAACCATCTATTTATACTAAACCTATTCTAATCCTAACACAACTCAAACTCTATTTATATAAATAAATTGTCACACCCCCAAAATCCACCATGCGGAGTATCACCGCTTGGAGGCGTGACATGACCAGGATCGAGCCACCAATCATATTGAACAACATAATTAAGTAAATAAAACCAAACACAATACGATTGGTGACCAAAAGGAAGTAAACCAATTTTAGGTTAACAGCGGAAGCATAAAACATAAGTTCAAAACATAAGTCCATAATTCGTAAGTTTAAAGTCCAAAACGTAGGTTAAATAAGTTCATAAAGTTTTTCATTAAGTACGGGACATATCAGTTCGCATCCCACAACGACCACCTCCATGTGCAAGCTCCATAGCATCTAATGACCTGCAAAGCATGTAATAACGAGTCAACAACAAAGTTGAGTGAGTTCATGGTTGGTTGTCCATTTTAGAGTTGTTTCCAAAAACATAGTTTAATCTCAATCGGCTATCCAGCCGTGGGGGTTACCCCATAGTTCAAAAACGTTTATTTGTTAACCATCCCATGTCCACCTTCCCTGGCTATCCAGCCCGGTACTTTGGCCGTGGGGAGCTGCCCCAGTATTTTAAACTACCAGACTCGTTTATCATATCGACTACTAACAAAAGAAATCAATTGTGCCCTAGCGTCGGTGTTCTATCACCACCGACGTGCCATAGTCCATTAGTACACGCCCGTCCAACTGGCACGGTGTGCGGTTTGTTAAACCTAATAGCGCTATTAACTAATGACCCGCTCGCCATAGCCTCGGCGATTAAGTCGATACAAAAAGGGAGGGACTTCGTTGATAGAGTTCTAGTCCAGTAAGTCTAATACGTCCCAATAGGACGAGGAATTTACATTCCTGAACACGTCACAAGGACGAGGAATCCACATTCCTGAACACGACCCAAAGGACGAGGAATCCCTATTCCTGTACCCATTCCCATTCCCACTAGGAATTTACCATGCTTTGTAGAAAAGTGTGAACTCACCTCGGTTTGCTCGGTTAGATTCTCAAATATAGCTAACAGTCAAGGTCGGTCAATCACGTCCTAGTATGATTTACCAGTTAGTCATTTAGTGGCTTTCAAATAGAACACAAAGTTCCTACACGTATCTATCACACAACATGCATCATTTTAACGGTTTATGCCCATCTAAGTTTCCCATCCATTCCCCACTCAAAATCAAACATACGATAATGCACATAACATATATAACATGTTAGATCATTCACAGATAGCATACTCGACATTTAGACACGCGAGTCACAACTTATGTCATTTCAGCATTTATATTCAAAACCGGCTGTTTTCGGACATTTTAATAAAATGGTTAAATTATTCCAAAAATTCCCAAATTTTTACAGGATGTCTTAAACATTCCATATTTTATTGTGTAAAAATATCGGGGTCCGGTTCCTTACCAATATTTTATAAAAATTCATATTCCGGACTGAACACAGATTTATATATTTCTGACCACAGTCCACGGAACAATTCATTAAAAATTCATCGAGCGTCCGATTTATGAAATTCCGGTGGGGTAATTACAAATGCATCGGTTTTCACCTACTGTACAAATTTCATGGTCCGATTCATCACAAAACTCAGGTTATGACTGAAAGTATGACACCCATTTATTGCTGTCAAAATTCAGCTTAAGTTGCTGTTACAAATTAACACTTTAAAAATAGTAAACGGAGTCTAAAAATTATGATTCCGGTGCCATTAGAACCGTATTTCATAATAACATATTTTAGATTCAGAATATCGGTTTTTCGTTAAGTTTATGACCTGTTTACAGCCTGTGAAAGGCGGCTGAAAATACACATCAGCAAGCTGTTTTCAGTCTAAAGGCTACTAAAACGCACACATATGATTACCATTCATTCTAATAATGATTTACAACAGGTTATAAGTTATTTACAGCAGACTAATACTCATATATTTCAGATTCATCTTGTATTACCATGTTTCATCATTATTTACTCTTTAACCAACAAGTTCATCACTCTAGCAAGACTTTTTAGTTTTGATTTTTAGTGTTCTTAACTTTAATCATCAAATCACCTATTAACCACTTAAATAACATGAAGAATGAACGGATCTAAGTTCTTACCACTAGCACAAGGCTAGGAGAGTTCGAGTGTAGAAAAGTGGTGGTTAAAAGCGAATTGAGAAGGTCATTCCACTTCCGAGAGCACCAAGCTTCGTTATATGATCTCTTGCTTCTATGGATGAATGAAAAATGGTTGGAATGGAGGTTGATGATGGTGAGATGGTGGTTGAAGGGGGCTGCCGAACTCAAGGGAAAGAAAGAGAGAGAGAGAGCTTGGTTGGTTGGGTGTGGTGATCAAAGAGAATGATAATCCACTAAACCTTTTTATAAACCATAATTCACTAATACCCAATGTATAATGTGTAGTCTAGATATCAAACCATTAGGATTAAATAATCAAAAATGGTGGGGTGTGTCCCATATGGGGGAACCAATCGGTTGGGGGGGGGGGGTATTTAGTTAGGTTGCAATGGAACTTGGTTAAGTGTCTAGTTTGTTTAGTTAGAAAAATAAATAGGTTATTAGTGTGTTATTAAGTATAACGGGTGTTAGGGTATTTGGGGACCCTAACTGGCTCAGAAAAATAGAAACAATGACTTTGGCAATATTTTTATGTTCCGGGTAAAGTCCGGTTGTTCGGTTCGATACTGATCCGTTAAAGTGTTTAATTAATCCGTAACATGTCTTTTATATATATTTTTGTAACGTTATTAATTTTCAACACTCAAGAAAATATAACAGACTATTTAGTGACCTTTCTGTACATTACTAGTGTGTTAACAGGCGCATGTAAATATAACACAGATATCAGAAAGCAGTTACGTAATTCCACACAGTCGTCAAGCACATTAATTATTATTAATAAACTGTACGGTTACATGTAAATTTGAGGGTTGTCACATTCTCCCCCTGTTAAAAGAATTTTGTCCCGAAATTTAACGCGTGGTTACTGAGGAAGCTAGTTAAGTTGCGTTGTTTTCCAGATTTTCCTGGGGTGTCACATCATCCCCCCGTTGATTTGGAATTTCGTCCCGAAATTCTGCAGTAGCTTCAGCCTCAGTAGTGGTTGCGTTTTTCTTAAACAGTTGGGGATACTTGAGTTTCATTTGGTCTTCTCGTTCCCAGGTATACTCTGGGCCACGACGAGCATTCCAACGAACTCGGACCAGAGGTATCCTGGTATGCTTGAGGATCTTAACATCTCGATCCGTAATCTCTACTGGTTCCTCGACGAATCGCAACTGGTCGTCGATTGTGAGTTCCTTAAGAGGAACTATGAGGGTCTCATCTGACAGACACTTCTTCAGATTTGACACGTGGAATACGTTGTGAACTCCGCTGAGTTTTTCGGGTAGATTCAACCTGTAGGCTACCGTACCAATTTTCTCAATGACTTCGAATGGTCCGATATAACGCGGATTGAGTTTGCCTCGTTTGCCAAAGCGGACTACACCTTTCCAAGGTGAGACTTTGAGTAGCACTCGATCCCCAACCTGGAGCTCGAGTGGTTTTCTTCCCTTATCAGCATAGCTTTTCTGACGGTCACGAGCTGCCGCCATTCGCTGTCGTATCTGAGCAATTCTCTCGGTGGTGTCTACCACATGTTCTGGGCCAGTGATTTGGCTGTCACCAACTTCTGCCCAACAGAGAGGTGATCGACATTTGCGTCCGTACAATGCCTCGAATGGAGCGGCCTGAATGCTGGTGTGGTAGCTGTTGTTATATGAAAACTCCACTAACGGGAGGTACTTTTCCCAGCCATTTCCGAAGTCGATTACGCATGCCCTAAGCATGTCTTCGAGGGTTTGGATGGTGCGTTCAGATTGCCCATCCGTCTGCGGGTGATAAGCGGTGCTCATATCTAAACGTGAGCCAAAAGACTTGTGCATTACTTGCCACAGTTCTGAAGTAAAACGCGCGTCACGATCAGATATAATAGAGGTTGGCACTCCGTGCCTTGATACCACTTCCTTTAGGTAAATGTCTGCAAGAGTAGAAAACTTATCCGTTTCTTTGATAGCCAGAAAATGTGCAGACTTGGTCAGTCGATCTACGATCACCCAAATGGTATCGTTTCCGCGTTGAGATCTAGGCAGACCAGTAACGAAATCCATGGAAATTTGCTCCCATTTCCATTTCGGGATCTCCGGTTATTGAAGTAGGCCTGATGGTTTCTGATATTCAGACTTGACTCTCGCACAAGTCAAGCACTTTCTGACGTAGGTTGCTATGTGGGCTTTCATGCCAGGCCACCAATACGTAGTCTTGAGGTCGTGGTACATCTTGTCCAAACCAGGGTGTACCGAATAACGAGACTTATGTGCTTCATCCATCACAAGCTCGCGTATGTTGCCATAAAATGGAACCCAGATGCGTCCGTTTACATAGTAAGCGCCGTCTTCCTTTTGTTCTAGCCGCTGTCTCGATCCTCGTAGGGATTCAACCCTGATGTTCTCTGCCTTCAGTGCTTCAACCTGAGCATCACGAATCTGAGTGGGAAGGTTAGATTGGATGGTAAGCTGTAAAGCACGTACACGCTTAGGTATAGTATCCTTTCGATTGAGGGCGTCGGCCACAACATTGGCTTTGCCCGGATGATACTTGATTGCGCATTCATAATCGTTCAAAAGCTCAACCCATCAGCGTTGACGCATGTTCAACTCCTTTTGCTTGAAGATATGCTCGAGACTCCTGTGATCGGTGTAAATGGTGCACTTGGTACCGTACAGGTAATGTCTCCATATCTTAAGTGCGAATACAACTGCTCCCAGCTCCAGATCGTGAGTAGTGTAATTTCTTTCGTGAACCTTGAGTTGGCGTGATGCATAGGCAATGACCTTGTCACGTTGCATCAACACGCAACCAAGTCCTTGGATGGAAGCGTCGCAATAAACCATGAAATCATCTGTGCCCTCAGGCAATGAGAGGATAGGCGCGCTACAAAGTCTATCCTTTAGGTGTTGAAATGCGGACTCCTGTGCATCACCCCAATGATAGATGACACCCTTCTGAGTCAGTGAAGTGAGAGGTTGCGCAATCTTGGAGAAATCCTTGATAAACCTCCTATAATATCCTGCCAAACCCAAGAATTGGCGGATTTCTGTTGGTGTGCGGGGTGCAGGCCAGTTCTTGATCGATTCAACCTTAGATGGATCCACATGAATTCCATCCTTGTTTACCACATGGCCTAGAAAGTGGACTTCGCGAAGCCAGAAGTCACATTTCGAAAACTTGGCATACAACTGCTTTTTTCGAAGAAGTTCCAGCATAAGTCGTAGATGCTGCTCGTGTTCCTCCTGACTCTTAGAATAGATCAGGATATCGTCGATGAACACAATAACGAACTTATCCAGGTAAGGCTTGCACACTCGGTTCATGAGATCCATGAAGACCGCTGGTGCATTCGTCAGCCCGAATGGCATAACCAGAAACTCGTAATGGCCGTAACGAGTTCTGAATGCTGTTTTGGAGACGTCCTCATCTCAGACTCTCAGCTGATGGTATCCCGATCCTAAATCAATCTTGGAGTAATAGCTCGACCCTTACAGCTGGTCGAATAGGTCGTCAATACGTGGAAGAGGATAACGATTCTTCACGGTCACCTTGTTAAGTTCGCGGTAGTCAATACACATTCTGAAGGTACCGTCTTTCTTCTTCACGAACAAGACTGGAGCTCCCCAGGGCGAAGAGCTAGGACGTATGAAACCCTTTTCCAAGAGTTCTTGTAGTTGTGTGGACAGTTCTTCGAGTTCTGATGGAGCTAGACGATATGGTGCTCGAGCTACTGGCGCTGCTCCAGGAGCTAGCTCGATTTGAAACTCAACTTGGCGATGAGGCGGAAGACCAGGTAATTCCTCAGGAAATACCTCGGGAAAATCGCGTACAATAGGGATGTCTTCAATTCTCTTCTCTTCCGTTGATGTGTCAGTAACGAGTGCTAAAATGGCAGTGTGGCCCTTTCGCAAACACTTCTGGGCCTTAAGGAAAGAGATGATGCCTTCGACAGCACCACTCTTGTCGCCACGAATCATGAGAGGTTCTTCACCAGAACGAGGAATGCGGACAATTTTCTCCTTGCAAACAATCTCCGCTTGATGATGAGATAGCCAATCCATCCCAATAACGAAATCGAAACTACCCAGTGTGATAGGAATAAGATCGATAGAGAAAAGTCTGACCAGCTAAGACGAGGTTACAACCTTTAACTACGTGTGTAGCTTCAAGACTTTTACCGTTAGCTAGTTCTACCATGTGTTCGGTGTTCAGGAGTGTTGGAGTGCGCTTAAGCATTTGGCTAACTTTTACGGACACATAACTAGTATCGGCACCTGAATCGAATAAAACAGTAACAAAGAAGTCGTCCAGAAGAAACTTACCCATCACAACGTTGGGATCGTTCCTTGCGTCACCCTGACCAATCACGAAAGCACGACCTCTTGCCCCATTTCCATTATTGTTACCCCCATTGTTGCCTCCATTGTTTCCTCCATTATTGTTGTTGTTTTGGTTCTGATTTAACTGGGGGCAGTCTTTCTTGAAATGGCCCTCAGCACCACATTGAAAGCACCCTTTGTTGTTACCTTGTTGTTGCCGCTGCTGGCGTTGATTGGGTGGGGTTTGCTGTTGTTGCCGGTTCTGATTCGCCGGATGCTGACTCCTGCAATCCCTTGCCATGTGACCAGGCTTGTTGCATCGATGACAGTTGCCTTTACCACATGGCCCACTGTGGTGCAAGTTACAGCGATTACATTTGGGGTGATTTCCCTTGTATCCACCCTGACCTCGATTCCTAGAAGACTGCTGACTTGGGCTCCTGTACTCATCTGTCTTTCGCTGCTGGAACTGAGTTGAAGTAGAACCTTTGCCTGAATTCCCATCCCATTTTTGCTTGTTGTCGGTAGGTGCATCAGAAGTAGCCGTGGCGCTGATACGTTTGGGTAGCCTGTTTTGCTCCACCGCCTGGTCGGTGAGACGATGAGCCAACTTGATAATTTGCTGAATGGTACCCAGGTTGGCTGAAGTTACGTGACTTTGAATCTCTGGTACAAGGCCCTTGAGATACAGCTCAATACGTTTGATGGGAGGGTCCACCATAGTAGGGCACAGGATGGCCAGTTCATTCGACCTCTTGGTATACGCCTCAATCTCAGACCCCGTCATCTTCAGATTGAAAAATTCCACCTCCAGTTTATGGATGTCATCCCGACTGCAGTACTCTTCCTTGATCAGTTCCTTGAAATCGTTCCATGGGGTGGCATTAGCAGCAACCAACCCCAGCAGCTGAACCTGAGCGTTCCACCATGTGAGCGCTACCCCTTCAAGTGTTCCGGTAGCATATTTCACCCTACGGTCTTCAGGGCATTCGCACATCCCGAAAACTGACTCAAGCTTTTCAAACCAGTGAAGAAGGCCCACTGCTCCTTCGGTGCGACTGAAAGTGGTAGGTCGGCAGTCCATGAACGTTTTGAACGTGCACACAGGAGGTTGAGCATGTTGACCTGTTGCGCGAGAATAAAGGACAAAACTAAGCATGAGGGTTGGTTTGCGAAGGTAGGATCTAAACGTCCTAAGATGAGTTGATGCGGCAGGTTATACCTCCTGCAGGAACAACTGCGAGTGCCTCAGCAACTCGTTCGTTGATCAAAGCCGTCAGCTGGGCTTGAGTTAGGTTCAAGCGTCCACCCATGATCTTCACAACGAATTAACGTAGATGAGAAAAGTGTCGCGAAAGTGCGTAAGTGTGGGACGACAATAGAGAGTAAGCACACAAGGTTTAAGTAGCAATTACCACATTATCTAATGCACAGTGAGAACTATCTAACCGACAATATAACATAAATCATACCACTTATGGTGTCGAGTCTTGCACGTGGAGCGAAGCGTCGTTGTGGATCGTTGAGCACTGTACTGGTTATAGTCTGGTTTTATCAAAAACTTTTCCCTTTTAAAACCAAGTTCACTATAACCAATGGCTCTGATACCAATCTGTCACACCCCCAAAATCCACCATGCGGAGTATCACCGCTTGGAGGCGTGACATGTGACAACTCGAGTTTCCGACTTTCTTTTTTTCGCATTTAGTGCACGTTGACTTTGACTGTGTAGTTGTTTGACTTGTTTAACTTGTAACTGTATACGTTAATTTATAATGAACAATTGTGGTTGCATGATTTTGTGTTTGGCTGTATATCATGAAACACCTGTTGAAAACTTAAACTGTTTAAAACATGGAAGGACCTGACGAAACAGACTGTTTCGCCATATACATTCCGACGAAACTGGTGTGTTTCGCCATCAAGCAACTCGACGAAACAGTGTGTTTCGCCATATCACCTCACGACGAAACTGATGTGTTTCGTCGGCCCATTGATTCGCAAAGCCCATTAAGGGCCCAGAACGGTAATTCGTGGATATTAAGTGAA
This sequence comes from Helianthus tuberosus, assembly GCA_030545235.1. NCBI lineage: Eukaryota > Viridiplantae > Streptophyta > Magnoliopsida > Asterales > Asteraceae > Helianthus > Helianthus tuberosus. The sequence goes on from CM060424.1 coordinate 117,292,539, forward strand.
ACCGACATCCTGTTTCACACTTTTATCAAAAATAGAAACCCTAGAACTCTCTCTTTTGAAAAGGCGATACCCATCATCAACCATCATCTTTCTCTCTCGAATCCTCCCTTGTTCATCCCGAATATCTCGGTTAGTGCGTGCTTGTCTAAATCGGTTTCTTTGTCCCTTGATTTCTTTATACATGTTGTGTTTATGCTTGATTTCTGGATTATAGGAGTGTATGTGTATGATGAATACTTAGGGTTTCATGAACCTCTCAATGATTATGCATGTTAGCGGGTATGCATAGAGTATGGATTTTATGAGTGTTGTTTTGTGATGATTACATGATTTTATTGATGAAGATGATGATATGATCCCTGGTTCATTGATGTTTCGGTTGTGATGCATAGATTAATGGTTGGTAACATAAGACTCATTATATTGAGCGAGGATTGAATGATTTCTGTGTTGAACGATTTCTGTATGATGAGGAATTGCTGTTTTACGGCTGTTAGGGTTTATGTGTTTTTCGCTCTGCTGTAACTGATGTCTGCGAAACTGAACTGTTCGACGAAACAGAACTCTCGGCGAAACAGAATGTGTTTCGCCAAGAGTAGTCGACGAATCAGAAGTTCTGTTTCGCCAGGGGACACCTCGACGAAACAGAATGTGTTTCGCCATTATATGTGTTTCGTCATTATCTGTGTTTCGCCAACATGCGTGTTTCGCCGAATAGCTGATCTGTGCAGTAACTTGAGTTAATTATGTTAAGTGTTAACTGGAATATTTGACTGCTGTTAAGTGTAGCCATCTTGTATATGATTGTGATTACGTGCTACATGTTTATACGTGCATAACTTGGACGCAAACTGATTTCACATACGTGCATACTTTAGGACGTGATTGACTTACTTTGAGCACATACCTAGCATACCGAGCAAACAAGGTGAGTTCACACCCTTACTAAGGCATGGGATTCCCAGGGTTTGGGGAATGGGATGGAAGGAATAAGGTTGAATAGATTCGTACATACACTGATACTAGACTACCATACCATTGTCCTCGGTTGGTAAGGACACATACGTAAAACCTACGTATACTTATGCTACTCGCTATCCTCGGTTGTGAAGGATACTCACGTAAAACCTACGTGAACTTATACTCAATACTATCCTCGGTTGTGAAGGATACTCACGTAAAACCTACGTGAACTTATACTCAATACTATCCTCGGTTGTGAAGGATACTCACGTAAAACCTACGTGAACTTATACTCAATACTATCCTCGGTTGTGAAGGATACTCACGTAAAACCTACGTGAACTTATACTCAATACTATCCTCGGTTGTGAAGGATACTCACGTAAAACCTACGTGAACTTATACTCAATACTATCCTCGGTTGTGAAGGATACTCACGTAAAACCTACGTGAACTTATACTCAATACTATCCTCGGTTGTGAAGGATACTCACGTAAAACCTACGTGAACTTATACTCAATACTATCCTCGGTTGTGAAGGATACTCACGTAAAACCTACGTGAACTTATACTCAATACTATCCTCGGTTGTGAAGGATACTCACGTAAAACCTACGTGAACTTATACTCAATACTATCCTCGGTTGTGAAGGATACTCACGTAAAACCTACGTGAACTTATACTCAATACTATCCTCGGTTGTGAAGGATACTCACGTAAAACCTACGTGAACTTATACTCAATACTGTCCTCGGTTGTGAAGGACACTTACGTAAAGCCTACGCAAACTATGTACGTACTACTGTTCTCGGTTGTGAAGAACACTTATGGTTACAAATAGTCTAGTGTATATGCAACATGGGAAGCCCCCACTAATAGAACATACGATCGGCCTAGTAGCGCCACATGTTACGAAACAAACTTACAATTTCGAACTTATTTACTGTGAACTCGCTCAACTAGTTGTTGATTCTCTGTTACATGCCTTGCAGGACCTTAGGTACATATGGAGCTTGCACAGGAAGGAGCAGGTCGTTGTGGGATACGGATCGTAGACGATATTTGAACTTATAACTTATGTTGGGTTTACATTAAATGCTTCCGCTGCACACTTGTTTATATTTGGTTATGGAAACACCTATCATATTGTTGTATGACTTTTACTATTTTACTTATGTTCAATATGATTGGTGGCTTGATCCTGGTCATGTCACGCCTCCAAGCGGTGGTACTCCGCGGGTGGATTTTGGGGGTGTGACAGATTGGTATCAGAGCCATTGGTTATAGAGAACTCGGTTTTAATAAGGGGAAAACATTTTTATTAAAACCAGACTATAACCAGAACAGTGCTCTCAACGATCCACAACGACGCTTCGCTCCACGTGCAAGACTCAACATCATAGGTACTACTATTCCTGTTACCTTACTACTTGCTAGAACTACATAGAACTTTGCTCGTGGTATGCTTAGATTACATTGCTCACTATTTGTAATTGCATGAGGATACTTGTGTGCTCACTCTCTTCGCACTATTCGCGAACCTCTCACCCACATGTTCTCCTTGATGTCAAGATCATGTGTGGACGCGTTAACCTAACTCAAGCCCAGTTGGCGGCTTCGATCACTGAACAAGTTACTGCAGCACTCGCAGCTGCCCAGGCAGGAGGTGTAACCTGCCATCACCACTTACTCTAGGATCCTTAGATCCTACTCTCGTAACTCAACACTTGTGCTTAATTTTGATTACTCTTACGCACACGACAAGTCAACACGCTCAGCCACCTGTGTGCACATACACGATTTTTATGGACTGTCGTCCTACTACTTTCAGCGACACTCGAATCGGCCTTCAAATGTGCGAATGACCTGAGGCTCGTAAGGTGAAATATGCCACTGATATTCTCGAAGGTACTGCGCAAACTTGGTGGAGCGCGCAAGTTACGATACTGGGGCTGGCGGCTGCTAATGCCACCCCATGGAATGATTTTAAGGAACTGATCAAACGTGAATACAGTAGTTATGATGCCATCCACAAGTTGGAAGTGGAGTTCTTTAACATGAAGATGACGGGATCAGAGATAGAAGCATTGAAACCAGACAACGTCAGGGCTGAAGCCCTATGCGGCTCAAGGCAACGCTTAGAACAGAAGGAAGATGGTGCTTACTACGTCACAGGACGCATTTGGGTCCCACTGTACGGCAACCTACGCGAGCTAGTAATGGATGAAGCTCATAAGTCTCGCTACTCAGTACATCCTGGTTCGGATAAGATGTACCACGACCTCAGAACTACATATTGGTGGCCTAGCATGAAGGCCCACATAGCCACATACGTTAGCAAATGCTTGACTTGAGCGAGAGTCAAGGCAGAATATCAGAAACCGTCAGGACCACTCCAACAACCTGAAATACCACAATGGAAATGGGAGCAAATTTCCATGGATTTTGTTACTGGCCTACCTAGATCTCAGCGCGGAAATGATACTATTTGGGTGATCGTAGATCGACTCACAAAGTCTGCTCACTTCTTAGCAATCAAAGAAACAGACAAGTTCTCTACCTTGGCAGACATTTACTTAAAAGAAGTGGTCTCGAGGCACGGAGTGCCCACCTCCATCATCTCTGATCGTGACGCACGTTTTACTTCAGAACTGTGGCAAGCAATGCACAAATCTTTTGGCTCTCGTTTAGACATGAGCACAGCTTATCACCCTCAGACAGATGGGCAGTCTGAGCGCACTATTCAAACTCTAGAAGACATGCTTCGGGCGTGCGTAATTGACTTTGGCAATGGTTGGGAGAAACATCTGCCACTCGTGGAATTTTCGTATAACAACAACTACCACACCAGCATTAAAGCTGCACCATTTGAGGCATTGTACGGGCGTAAATGCCGATCACCTCTTTGTTGGGCAGAGGTGGGTGACAGTCAGATCACAGGTCCAGAAATGGTAGTTGATACTACTGAAAAGATTGCTCAAATACGACAACGCATGGCGGCAGCACGTGACCGTCAGAAAGTATACGCCGATAAAGACAGGAAAATACTCGAATTCCAAGTTGGGGATCGAGCACTACTCAAAGTTTCGCCCTGGAAGGGTGTGGTTCGTTTTGGCAAACGAGGCAAGCTCAATCCGCGTTATGTCGGACCTTTCGAAGTTATAGAGAAAATAGGCAAAGTGGCCTACAGACTGAACTTACCTGCTGAACTCAGTGCAGTTCACAACGTCTTTCACGTGTCGAATCTGAAGAAGTTTCAGTCAGATGAGACCCACATAGTTCCTCTGAAGGAGCTCACTATCGACGAACGATTGCATTTCGTCGAGGAACCAGTTGAAATCACGGACCGGGATGTTAAGGTCCTCAAGAACACTAGAATACCTCTTGTACGAGTTCGTTGGAACTCCCGTCGCGGCCCAGAGTTCACCTGGGAGCGCGAAGATCAAATGGAACTCAAATATCCCCAGTTGTTCGAAAACAATGCAACTACTATTGAGGCTGAAGCTACTACAGAAGTTCGGGATGAAATCCCAACTCAACGGGGGGATGATGTGACACCCCAGGAAAACCAGTAAACGATAACTTACCTAGCTTCCTCAGTAACCGCATGCTAAATTTCGGGACGAAATTTCTTTCAAGTTGGGGATAATGTGACAACTCGAGTTTCCGACTTTCTTTTTTTCGCATTTAGTGCACGTTGACTTTGACTGTGTAGTTGTTTGACTTGTTTAACTTGTAACTGTATACGTTAATTTATAATGAACAATTGTGGTTGCATGATTTTGTGTTTGGCTGTATATCATGAAACACCTGTTGAAAACTTAAACTGTTTAAAACATGGAAGGACCTGACGAAACAGACTGTTTCGCCATATACATTCCGACGAAACTGGTGTGTTTCGCCATCAAGCAACTCGACGAAACAGTGTGTTTCGCCATATCACCTCACGACGAAACTGATGTGTTTCGTCGGCCCATTGATTCGCAAAGCCCATTAAGGGCCCAGAACGGTAATTCGTGGATATTAAGTGAAACCGACTTCCTGTTTCACACTTTTATCAAAAATAGAAACCCTAGAACTCTCTCTTTTGAAAAGGCGATACCCATCATCAACCATCATCTTTCTCTCTCGAATCCTCCCTTGTTCATCCCGAATATCTCGGTTAGTGCGTGCTTGTCTAAATCGGTTTCTTTGTCCCTTGATTTCTTTATACATGTTGTGTTTATGCTTGATTTCTGGATTATAGGAGTGTATGTGTATGATGAATACTTAGGGTTTCATGAACCTCTCAATGATTATGCATGTTAGCGGGTATGCATAGAGTATGGATTTTATGAGTGTTGTTTTGTGATGATTACATGATTTTATTGATGAAGATGATGATATGATCCCTGGTTCATTGATGTTTCGGTTGTGATGCATAGATTAATGGTTGGTAACATAAGACTCATTATATTGAGCGAGGATTGAATGATTTCTGTGTTGAACGATTTCTGTATGATGAGGAATTGCTGTTTTACGGCTGTTAGGGTTTATGTGTTTTTCGCTCTGCTGTAACTGATGTCTGCGAAACTGAACTGTTCGACGAAACAGAACTCTCGGCGAAACAGAATGTGTTTCGCCAAGAGTAGTCGACGAATCAGAAGTTCTGTTTCGCCAGGGGACACCTCGACGAAACAGAATGTGTTTCGCCATTATATGTGTTTCGTCATTATCTGTGTTTCGCCAACATGCGTGTTTCGCCGAATAGCTGATCTGTGCAGTAACTTGAGTTAATTATGTTAAGTGTTAACTGGAATATTTGACTGCTGTTAAGTGTAGCCATCTTGTATATGATTGTGATTACGTGCTACATGTTTATACGTGCATAACTTGGACGCAAACTGATTTCACATACGTGCATACTTTAGGACGTGATTGACTTACTTTGAGCACATACCTAGCATACCGAGCAAACAAGGTGAGTTCACACCCTTACTAAGGCATGGGATTCCCAGGGTTTGGGGAATGGGATGGAAGGAATAAGGTTGAATAGATTCGTACATACACTGATACTAGACTACCATACCATTGTCCTCGGTTGTGAAGGACACATACGTAAAACCTACGTATACTTATGCTACTCGCTATCCTCGGTTGTGAAGGATACTCACGTAAAACCTACGTGAACTTATACTCAATACTATCCTCGGTTGTGAAGGATACTCACGTAAAACCTACGTGAACTTATACTCAATACTATCCTCGGTTGTGAAGGATACTCACGTAAAACCTACGTGAACTTATACTCAATACTATCCTCGGTTGTGAAGGATACTCACGTAAAACCTACGTGAACTTATACTCAATACTATCCTCGGTTGTGAAGGATACTCACGTAAAACCTACGTGAACTTATACTCAATACTATCCTCGGTTGTGAAGGATACTCACGTAAAACCTACGTGAACTTATACTCAATACTATCCTCGGTTGTGAAGGATACTCACGTAAAACCTACGTGAACTTATACTCAATACTATCCTCGGTTGTGAAGGATACTCACGTAAAACCTACGTGAACTTATACTCAATACTATCCTCGGTTGTGAAGGATACTCACGTAAAACCTACGTGAACTTATACTCAATACTATCCTCGGTTGTGAAGGATACTCACGTAAAACCTACGTGAACTTATACTCAATACTATCCTCGGTTGTGAAGGATACTCACGTAAAACCTACGTGAACTTATACTCAATACTATCCTCGGTTGTGAAGGATACTCACGTAAAACCTACGTGAACTTATACTCAATACTGTCCTCGGTTGTGAAGGACACTTACGTAAAGCCTACGCAAACTATGTACGTACTACTGTTCTCGGTTGTGAAGAACACTTATGGTTACAAATAGTCTAGTGTATATGCAACATGGGAAGCCCCCACTAATAGAACATACGATAGGCCTAGTAGCGCCACATGTTACGAAACAAACTTACAATTACGAACTTATTTACTGTGAACTCGCTCAACTAGTTGTTGATTCTCTGTTACATGCCTTGCAGGACCTTAGGTACATATGGAGCTTGCACAGGAAGGAGCAGGTCGTTGTGGGATACGGATCGTAGACGATATTTGAACTTATAACTTATGTTGGGTTTACATTAAATGCTTCCGCTGCACACTTGTTTATATTTGGTTATGGAAACACCTATCGTATTGTTGTATGACTTTTACTATTTTACTTATGTTCAATATGATTGGTGGCTTGATCCTGGTCATGTCACGCCTCCAAGCGGTGGTACTCCGCGGGTGGATTTTGGGGGTGTGACATGACATGACCAGGATCGAGCCACCAATCATATTGAACAACATAATTAAGTAAATAAAACCAAACACAATACGATTGGTGACCAAAAGGAAGTAAACCGATTTTAGGTTAACAGCGGAAGCATAAAACATAAGTTCAAAACATAAGTCCATAATTCGTAAGTTTAAAGTCCAAAACGTAGGTTAAATAAGTTCATAAAGTTTATTCATTAAGTACGGGACATATCAGTTCGCATCCCACAACGACCACCTCCATGTGCAAGCTCCATAGCATCTAATGACCTGCAAAGCATGTAATAACGAGTCAACAACAAAGTTGAGTGAGTTCACGGTTGGTTGTCCATTTTAGAGTTGTTTCCAAAAACATAGTTTAATCTCAATCGGCTATCCAGCCGTGGGGGTTACCCCATAGTTCGAAAACGTTTATTTGTTAACCATCCCATGTCCACCTTCCCTGGCTATCCAGCCCGGCACTTTGGCCGTGGGGAGCTGCCCCAGTATTTTAAACTACCAGACTCGTTTATCATATCGACTACTAACAAAAGAAATCAATTGTGCCCTAGCGTCGGTGTTCTATCACCACCGACGTGCCATAGTCCATTAGTACACGCCCGTCCAACTGGCACGGTGTGCGGTTTGTTAAACCTAATAGCGCTATTAACTAATGACCCGCTCGCCATAGCCTCGGCGATTAAGTCGATACAAAAAGGGAGGGACTTCGTTGATAGAGTTCTAGTCCAGTAAGTCTAATACGTCCCAATAGGACGAGGAATTTACATTCCTGAACACGTCACAAGGACGAGGAATCCACATTCCTGAACACGTCCCAAAGGACGAGGAATCCCTATTCCTGTACCCATTCCCATTCCCACCAGGAATTTACCATGCTTTGTAGAAAAGTGTGAACTCACCTCGGTTTGCTCGGTTAGATTCTCAAATATAGCTAACAGTCAAGGTCGGTCAATCACGTCCTAGTATGATTTACCAGTTAGTCATTTAGTGGCTTTCAAATAGAACACAAAGTTCCTACACGTATCTATCACACAACATGCATCATTTTAACGGTTTATGCCCATCTAAGTTTCCCATCCATTCCCCACTCAAAATCAAACATACGATAATGCACATAACATATATAACATGTTAGATCATTCACAGATAGCATACTCGACATTTAGACACGCGAGTCACAACTTATGTCATTTCAGCATTTATATTCAAAACCGGCTGTTTTCGGACATTTTAATAAAATGGTTAAATTATTCCAAAAATTCCCAAATTTTTACAGGATGTCTTAAACGTTCCATATTTTATTGTGTAAAAATATCGGGGTCCGGTTCCTTACCAATATTTTATAAATATTCATATTCCGGACTGAACACAGATTTATATATTTCTGACCACAGTCCACGGAACAATTCATTAAAAATTCATCGAGCGTCCGATTTATGAAATTCCGGTGGGGTAATTACAAATGCATCGGTTGTCACCTACTGTACAATTTTCATGGTCCGATTCATCACAAAACTCAGGTTATGACTGAAAGTATGACACCCATTTATTGCTGTCAAAATTCAGCTTAAGTTGCTGTTACAAATTAACACTTTAAAAATAGTAAACGGAGTCTAAAAATTATGATTCCGGTGCCATTAGAACCGTATTTCATAATAACATATTTTAGATTCAGAATATCGGTTTTTCGTTAAGTTTATGACCTGTTTACAGCCTGTGAAAGGCGGCTGAAAATACACATCAGCAAGCTGTTTTCAGTCTAAAGGCTACTAAAACGCACACATATGATTACCATTCATTCTAATAATGATTTACAACAGGTTATAAGTTATTTACAGCAGACTAATACTCATATATTTCAGATTCATCTTGTATTACCATGTTTCATCATTATTTACTCTTTAACCAACAAGTTCATCACTCTAGCAAGACTCTTTAGTTTTGATTTTTAGTGTTCTTAACTTTAATCATCAAATCACCTATTAACCACTTAAATAACATGAAGAATGAACGGATCTAAGTTCTTACCACTAGCACAAGGCTAGGAGAGTTCGAGTGTAGAAAAGTGGTGGTTAAAAGCGAATTGAGAAGGTCATTCCACTTCCGAGAGAACCAAGCTTCGTTATATGATCTCTTGCTTCTATGGATGAATGAAAAATGGTTGGAATGGAGGTTGATGATGGTGAGATGGTGGTTGAAGGGGGATGCCGAACTCAAGGGAAAGAAAGAGAGAGAGAGAGCTTGGTTGGTTGGGTGTGGTGATCAAAGAGAATGATAATCCACTAAACCTTTTTATAAACCATAATTCACTAATACCCAATGTATAATGTGTAGTCTAGATATCAAACCATTAGGATTAAATAATCAAAAATGGTGGGGGTGTGTCCCATATGGGGGAACCAATCGGTTGGGGGGGGAGGGTATTTAGTTAGGTTGCAATGGAACTTGGTTAAGTGTCTAGTTTGTTTAGTTAGAAAAATAAATAGGTTATTAGTGTGTTATTAAGTATAACGGGTGTTAGGGTATTCGGGGACCCTAACTGGCTCAGAAAAATAGAAACAATGACTTTGGCAATATTTTTATGTTCCGGGTAAAGTCCGGTTGTTCGGTTCGATACTGATCCGTTAAAGTGTTTAATTAATCCGTAACGTGTCTTTTATATATATTTTTGTAACGTTATTAATTTTCAACACTCAAGAAAATATAACGGACTATTTAGTGACCTTTCTGTACATTACTACTGTGTTAACAGGCGCATGTAAATATAACACAGATATCAGAAAGCAGTTACGTAATTCCACACAGTCGTCAAGCACATTAATTATTATTAATAAACTGTACGGTTACATGTAAATTTGAGGGTTGTCACATAAATAAACTCCTACATAAACCATGTTAATAAAAACTAATAATTATCCCTAAACTAAATATAAAAGACTCAATAAATAATTCACCTAAAATTATCTATAACCCGTTTGATCTTTATCTCTCGAATTCAAGATTCACGTCTTTATTCTCCCTTAATCTTCTTGAATTGGACCCGTTTCTTCACACCCGCACCATTATCGACAACTTCAATCCCTTGACCAAGTTTAACATCCCTTATCCTGGGTCACCATAACTACAGCGTTCTTGAACACTGATCAAAGAAAAATACAAGCTCCTCGCTTCTACCGTTTTCTTCTCTCCTTCCTAGACGCGACAAGATTCAAAGTCTCCCGCTTTGATGAATCTTCTTCCGTCCGTCTACCCGCAAATTGCGATCGGATACTTCTGCCAATAAGAAAAACCTACACCGATTTTTCCGTTCTTATCTTTGGTGGAAAGGACCGGGTCTTGATCTTACCTGGATTGAAAGTTGTTAATGTTATGAAGTTTATCACTTGATCAATCGTTAACCCAAACAACCGTTCACTTAGTTTATGTAAAACAATTTGAACCCTTCTTTGTTCATAGTTTTACCACTCTGTTAGACTCCTCCTTGATATGCCCATGCAAATATCAACAAGCACCTGTTGATCCATCCCTCAGTCGTCAAACGAATCCCTAATCCTCTCGCTCCTTCGTTTAAATTTTTCTCGACACGCTCATTGGTTTTTTTGCAAAAAAAAAAAAATCGAACTTATCACTGCAATTTCCCTCATTGGAGAGAAAGAGTCCCCGACAAATAAAACACGCACAAACCTAGGTCAAGCCTGCCTCACTGTAACTCCACTGAACCTGCTGTGAATCGGCCATTCAAACACCCTAATAAATATTACTTTTAACCCAATGTAATTATTATCGGTAGGGCTGCAAACGAACCGAACGAACAAGAACAAAATCTTGTTCGTGTTCGTTTGTTAAGAAATATATGTGTTCACGAACTTTTCATAAACACTTACCGAACGGGACTTTATGTTCGTGTTCGTTTGTTAAGGAAATGAACTTGTTCGTGTTCGTTTGTGTTTGTTTATTAATTTTAGGCAATGAACGTTGGTCGTTTTGGAACTAAAACTAGTACGGGTTTTTTAATACATCAGAGGAAAACAAAGAAATAATGCCATGTACTAACAAGAAGCCTAGCAATAATCAAGTTCGCAATCTTCCATAAAATCGTAAAACACCAAAACTGAATTAAAAAGAAAACCAGTTGTTTGACCTAAAAAGTCAACGCTACAAGTTCAAAAGAAGCGAATTAACACAACTTAAACAGAAATTCAAAAGATCAAACTGAGTCAAGATTCTTATTATACAAGGAACCATGAACGTTAGATATGAAAGACCACATAGTAGGCTTGGGCGGACCTAGGTAGAGCATCAAAACAATCAAACACAACAGAACATCAACATCTGTAACAATATCCTATTTGTATTGGGATCAAAGAGGGTGTGAAATTTATTTTAATTTTTGAAAATCCCAGAAAAAATGAAAATTCACAAAGGTTAGTAAAACAAGCACATGAACCAATGTGAAAACACGGTAATTAACATTTGACAAGTACTAGAATGCAACTATTTTGGCATAAAATTTGATTAACTGTAGAGCAGTATGTCTATTTTTTATTCTCAATAATCTTGTTAAATTTTAAGCATCATAATTTGTCACAATCATGGGCTCACCCAATAAATCAGCCCCAATATATATAAAACATCAATGAACTAAGCTAATGCATTACAACTAGTTGAAGTTATAAAATATTAAACATTAATTATGTAACACACTGGACAAATTCCATATGAGCCATGTGCAGGAGATCTAAAGCTGCTAACAATTATGATTCAAATAATCACAAGTTCTTGAGTGAATCCCCGGCTCACTGAAAAAACATTACGAAAGCACGAAATCGGCTATAAAGATACCGACAAGCGAAAGAACAACGGCAGTAGTAGACTCTCCAACACCTTTAGCACCACCTAAAGTAGTAACCCCCCAACCACAACTCACAACAGATATGATCAAATTGAACACCTGCGACTTGATCAAAGCACTAATTATATCCCATGGTCTAAGAGCTGTTTGAGCCGAATCCAAAATGATATTAATGCTAATGCCGTAAACCCCGTCAGCCAAAATTTCTGTATTTGGACAATACCATGAAGCCCACCAACCAACAACCCAATACTCCTCGCCGTCGTCCTGATCTTACCTTACCCTTACCACCACCGCAACCACAACAGCAGATAGTCGTTCCTCTTCCTCTTCCGCCCTCCTCCTCCTCTGCCACTACCCACCAACACATCAACTTCTCCGAACTGGACCGCCTCAACAGAATAGGTAGCGGCAACGGTTGTACCGTCTACAAGGTCCTCCACCGGCCCACTGCCACCTATACGCCCTCAAAGTGATCTACGGAACCAACCTAGAGAGTACTTACATGTTGTTCAAATATAATTTGACCTAAAAACACACAATCGACGAATTGAGAGTCAAGAGATCTACATACTCACGACACAACTCCATTGTAGCATCTTCCAATCTCAGATTCCTAAATTCGATTTCTAAATGATCGTAAACAATCTACCAGTGAGTCATGATGTAAAACATTGTTGTGATTTGATATTTCACAACTGAACAAACATTTCAATTAGGTATAGAAGTTGATAATATCCTTTGACTGAGAATGAATACAATAAGAACTGAAAGTAATACAATAAAGACAATGATTAAAGAAGGGGATGGGAAATTAGAAACACAGAGTAAAGATGGGAAAAAGAAGATGCACACAGTCATTCATCATATTCGTTATTTTCTTTTGCTCTCGCCAATCCCTCTTATATCACGCATCCAGGTTTCTATCCATCTTGTTGGGCCATTTAATTGGGTTGCTTGATTGGGCTGGTTGAGCTTAGTCCAGTTCATAACATTACTCCACCCTTTCAAATTCACCTTGTCCTCAAGGTGAAAGAAAGTTCTTAACAGGTCGGGTTGATACAAATGGCGCAAGTCGAGAAAAGGATGGATGATTGTAAAGACAACATTTTTGCTCTCATTCCATGCATTCAGCAACACAGATCTGAATTGACTAGCCAAAGGCACAATGACAGTCTCTAGGCGAACACATTGATCTTCAAAGTCCTTGCATTTCCATTGGTTTTCTTTCGTTTTAGTAGACACATGTGCTAGGTTGTCTAAACTGTAAATAACTGTTTTTCTAGTTGTATTGGAGTTCCTTTTCTTTTCTTTGAGCCATGATCTGTTGCTAGTTTGGTGGACCCATATGCTACTCATCTCAATTAAACCAATAGGACCCGTTATGACATGTCCTGATCTAGCAACTATAATGATAAGAAATTCAATAATGACTCCATATGAAATAGTGTTATCCAAATATTTTCCCATAAACCCGAACAGGTATTCACATGATGGCGGTTTATGAACCAATTGCACAGGTACTTGGGTGGTGAAAGAGGATCGGACCGGTACCAAGGCACTAGTTGGGAGAAGGGTAAGAATATAATTACGTGTGCGAGTCGGAGGAGGTTCTGGTGGTGGTTTAAGGGCGAAAACAAATTTCAATTGCAAGGAACATAATTGCATATTCATTCTTACCTTGTGTTGAAACGAGGGTTTCCAAGCATATGAAATCATATACAAATTCTTCTCTTCATACCCAACAAGGGCCAAAATAGCAATCAAAATATCCCAGACAATATACCCTGATGCAAAGTAAGCCACAGCTACAAGTCCACTGATGGGTCTTACCCATATATATGGTGAATTCACCCTAGGTTTGTCTTCTAGCGACATGTGGTGTAGTGCCCCGCATGAAGGCGTAAGACTAAAATACGGACCATTATTAGAGCCGAAATTAAATCCTTGCACTTTAGCATAAAAAAGCGAAAAAGGACCATCGAGAAACCAAACTCTTGCAAAGACATAATACGTGAGCGTTCGCACATTCTCTAGCAACACTGGCCTAGTACTAGCTGCCCTCAAGTTGACAACCAACCTACTTTGCGAAACCGTTTTCAATCCAAAATTTGTAATAACTCGTGAATCAGTATCTAACAACCTTTCTTTCTCACCTTGGATTAGAGAAGGCTCAACAAAAACACGATATGTGATCCAAAATTTCCAAATTGGTTCAGAAGAGTAGGAACCATGAACAACACCCAAGTAGATGTCGGGCAACTCAACCACAAAAAACGAACGCGGGCTAGCAATGAAGATGATAAAACAGAAAAAAGAATAAGATGTTGTACAAATAGTAGCAACAATGTGTGTTGGTTTCGGAGATACCTCAATAGAAGCAAGAGGAAGAGTTGTATATGGATCGGGAGGGAGCGGAGCAGTATCTAAAATAAACAACTTAGGAGCAAGGGTTGCACTATTTAGCACAACCTGAGCAAAATCAGTAGAAAGCCGTACCAAAATCGTCTTGCTAGACTGCATAATTTCCTCACCCACAAGCCAAAACTACTTAACATCCCAATGAAAATAAGACTTTGCAACCGAGATTGGGTCAGTAACATAATTAGTTTGGTGCAATTCAAATACAGAATCCACATCTGAATTACTCAGGAGTGCATACACCTGATGACTTATGTCGCCTAATACATTAAGTGTAGGTGATGTCCCTCCTTTCCAACGAAAGTGTTTATCCCCTTGTCGAAAGTGGAATAAGACTATATCAGTAGTAGTAGTGACCAACTTATCGGCCTGAACCATTCCAACAGGTGGTGCCAAGGCAACCTTCAATTTAGCAACCAATGATGTAGGAGACTCAAGAAGGTTAGAATTAGCATAAAGTGGTAAAAACAGATCTGGTTGAAACGGAGGGATAATAGAGATTGAATTCTGAGCTGAAATAAAGGTGGTGTAAGGGTCTGGGGGTGGGATGAGAATACCCGGTTCCCATGAAAAAGAGTGAATAACTAGATGATCTTGTTGAATTTGTCTGTTTCCCACCGCAACACTGTAACACCCCGAAAACGGGTTTGGTAATCAAACCACGTTAATACTACAGGACGGGTAAAATACAGTTAGTGATAAAACTTACCCGGTAAATTTTAGGATCTAAATAAATAAATCTAATATTTATTAAAAGGATGAGAAATACTTTGAGAAAGCAAATTATATAAAAGGCCCGAGATTTAACGGGACTTAAAATGGAACGGGTTATAACTCCCGGGACCCACCAAGTAACTAAGAATATTAACCTTGTTAGTTAGTATCTTGATATAATATAACAAGTATGGTTAAAATACCCTTTAAATAACTTGTGTGAAGTAGCGGGACTAACGTTGATAAACTAGAAACTAGTTTTAATTTAATAAAAATGCCAACACCAAAACACACACTCTAAGTATGTGTTCTGGTCGATACAGCTCTCCTACTCAACCCTAAACTTCAAGAAATTCGTCAAATTGAAGGGGCAAATCAAGTCCAAAACGAAAATTGAGCATAGATTAATGATCCCCATTGCAAGGAGATCATAAGGTATGTAAAATTTGACAAAAATTCTCTACTTGAAATTCTCATGAATTTAGAGAACTTGAAATCTGATGATGCATGTATGAATTGTAGATGAAATAGGAACATTAAAATGTCTAGGAGTAAACCCTAGACAAGTACATGTTGAAATTTTGCTAGATTCTAGTGAAATCCATGGTCACCATTGTAGGTGACTAGTGGGTTATGTAGAACTTGATAAACACTAGGAAATTTGGGGTTGTTCTAGTGTAATTTGACATATGTGAAGTTATTTCAGAATTTTAAAGGCAAGTATTTGTGTTAAATAGTTTGATTTATGAAAATTCGGGTTATATGACAAGTTGTAAGCGTGTTAATGAATTATATGAAATCATGCACATTAGGTGTTTGTTAAAATGCCTAAATGAGAAGTAAAGTGTTGGAATTCAAGTGAAACGCGTAATTGGCAAGCTTGAATAATTACATGAGACATGGGATAAAACGGGTTCTAAATCATAATGTTGATTTGCCTTAATTGTGCATATTATATGATTAAAGGTAGTTGACTTTAGAAAGTCAAACTAACTAGTGATGAAGTCGAATAGTAGCTTCGGCATAGGAAATAAGTGAGGTGAAATAGTCGTGATTTTTATGACTAATTTAACCGCCTTGTAAATGATTGACAATAGTTTGACGCGTAACAAGCTAGATGAAAGCTTGGAGGAGGGAGCGGGTCAAACGGAGCAAGTACGGAAAGAAAAGCGTGGCGTGGATGCGAGGTAAGTGTAATTTTTGCACTTATGTAGATTACTCGTTTATTCTATACGAAATAATCGCGATAACGATAATATTGAAATATGGATTTTTGTTAAGATTACTTTGTGGTGTAATCTAATGATGAGGAAAAATGGTGAAAATGGAAATTGGTCAAGAGTCGACTAATGTAATTAAGGTCAAAAGTGTGCCCATGGCGTAAGCCGAAATGGGTTGAATTAGTAAGAAAAGAGTTTAAGACATAAAGGATTTGGTAATATAATCCGGGATGGGATGGATGTATGAATTGGACATCAAAAACCATGTTTTTGATTAAATAGATAACGTTGGGTATATAGTCCAAATGGGTCAAATGGTGGTGATAACACCATTTGACAATACCGACTAATGCGGTGGTCAAGTCTTATGTTAACAGGATCAATTGGCGAATCGGATAAATGCGTCGCCATAGATTTAGTGACAATTAAAGTAAGGTACAAAATGTCACACCCCGAAATTATCAGAGCATTGGCGTGACTGGACTGGTATCGTCATTGCACAGCGGAAGCAAAATAAGCAAAGACTTCTAGAAACTGAACGTCTGCTAAGTACTCGAATTCTCGATGGTCCTCCTATTCCAACCGTGCCTTGTCTTAGAAAAGTAACCTGAGAAAGAAACATGCTAAAAAAGTCAACATAAAGTTGAGCGAGTTCATAGTTTGTTCGTAAAAGATTTGAGATAAATCTTTTGAGTTGTGAAAGGTTTGAAATAAATCTTTGGTATTGTGAAAGATTTGAAATAAATCTTTGGAATAACCGGTTTTTGAAATAGTATTGAGAAAATGAATTTAAAAATCATTTTCTTGCCAAGTTATATGGAAACGTTGTGTTTGTAACACGTTATGTTCATAAAACCATGTATTTGTAAAGCCTTGTATTTGTAATGTTCGCATAACCGTCAATGCCCACCCTGACTTTGACTCCATACCCGCATAATGCTTTGAATTTGTATAAAACATGGTAGTTAATTTGTATGAACAAGAAGTTTCCGTAAGTATAAAATCCCTGGTATGTAGCAGATAAGGAAAAAGAGATCACCAATGGTTTGCAAGGCCATTGATATGTGTGAAGTGCAAGTAGGAAGACTCAAACCTAGCAGATTTCGCGTTGGGCACAAAGTCATCCCAAGGTCCGTTCTGCTGGGCCTGGGGTTGGGCTCGCTACACCCAGATAGATCTACCGCTTACGTCCCTCGGTCCTACAATGAGGATTAATGGCCTCCAGTTCCCGCCTACCCACTCACATGATCTAAGTAGTAACCCTCCTTACGCTAACCATACCATGTATAAAATAAATCCCTGGTCACCCTGACCGAATATCATTCCCATTTCGAAAATAAGCATTTGTTTTTGTAAAAACCGGTATGTTTAGTATAAACCTTTCGTAATTCATTTGTGTTCCTCGAAATCCCTTCGTAATATGATTTAGAAATACGAGTTTTGCGTTTGTTCAAAACTTTGTATGTTTTTTCAAAACGCGCATGTCTTTCCACCCCGAAAACATTTACAAAAATGTAAAACAGTAAAAAGTGGGGGTTATGAACTCGCCTGAATATTCCTTGTGCAAAGCTAGCTAATTACGACTTCGATGATGTCGTTTCCAAGACTTGACTTGCTAGCGTGCATTCTACAATATTCCAAACACGGAATACCTAATAAGTTTCTAAATAAACGTAGTAACTAAACTACGTGTCATCGAGCTCTACCGAATCGTTAACCGAACGATTCAACGGTAAATTGATAACTTAATAGTAATGATTAAGTTATACTTGTTTAGTTTTGTTTAATGTCGTAAGTAATCAATAAGTCTCGAAAAGACTTGATTCTCGAGAGATTTAAAAACAAATAAATATTTATATAAAAAAATATAAATATGTCGTTGTAATTGCGTTAGCCGTCTCGAGAAGTCGTATGTGTATAAAAGAGTATTTGTATGAAAATTTCATATAACAAACTCGTAGCATATATCGCGTTTCGTATGAAAATAATATATAATAACTTGTATTATATATATCACGTCTTGTGTATATTTGCCAAAAATATACGTATATGCCGTTTCGGTGCTTGAAATAAATATAAAAACTTATATTTATTTAATGGAGTTTTCGCGTTGAAGTCGTTTAAAATAAATATAATAGTTATATTTATTTTATAAAAGAATGCGAGTTGTTTGGCTCTTGAAATAAATATATAAAATATATTTATTTTATAAAAGAATTCGCGTTGTATGGTATTCGAAATAAATATGTAAACTATATTTATTTTGTAAAACGAATACGAGTTGTTTGACGCTTGAAATAAATATATAAAATATATTTATTTTATAAAAGAATTGTCGTTTTCGTATGTGATAAAGCGTCGTCGAAAGTGATTTACACACTTATATTGGTTATCATAAAAGTCGCTTTATAACAATAGTTGTCGTTTTACAAGAAAAACACGTTTTTATAATAAAACTCGTTTTATTTTACAGGTTTTCTCGAAAAACGGGCAGAGTTTCCTCTGTTTTTGGACGGCCCTGACAACTAAGTGTCGTTATTTTTTATCAAGATTCAACAATTTACTCAAACAATCGGTATTTATATAAGTCTTGACGAAATAATTTAAGATATAAACTAAGAGTTAATTGTTTCGAGCTCGTTATCACGTAAGTAATAATACTATAAAAACACGAAAATATTAAACGTGTCATTAGTTTTTACCAAGTCTTCATGTCGAAACGCGGACTGAGTTGACCCGGGTTGACTCACTGAGTTGACTGAGTCAACCGGGTTTGACCCGAGTTGACCACTTTGACCAGTTGACCGCGGCTGACCCGTACACCGAGTTGACCCGCACTTATCTGTTGACTGAGTTGAACCGAGTCAAGCCGAACCGCACTAAAACTGAATCTAACCGTGTCGGACCCGAACCGCGAACCCGAGACGTCACCCGAATCTTCAACCCGCTGAGCCTGACCCGAACCCAAAGCCCGAACCGAAACTGAGTGTTTGACCAGCTTTGACCGAACCCAAAACACCCGAAATAAGACCCGAACTGCACACAAACCGCTCCTGTAACGAACCGGTAACTAATCTGACCCGTTTGAAATAACTTTGAACATAACTACTCGGTGAACGAAAGAGGAGAATGATTAAACGGAATAGATAATAAAACTCACCGGAAAAGTAACGGCTCTAGCCGTTCGTCTTCATCATCCTCGGCTTATCACCATCACCACCACGTTCATAATCATTATCATCGTCAACAGCGGCAGTCGCCGCCGTCACCGTCGTCTCTGCTCCCTCTCCGTCTGCTCTCTCTCTCTCTTTCCGCGTCATCTAGCACCTCCCACCACAGCTCCACCGTCTGTGGTGGTGGGGTTATTGTTGTTGATGCCTACCGCCACCAAACCGATGGTGGTGGCCGGTGATATAAGAGAGAACGGGGTGGGGGGTGGGTGTTTGTCGGGTGAACAAGCCGCCACGCGCCGCCACCACCATGGCCGGTTCTTCAGAGGGTGAGAGAGAGAGATGTAGGTTTGTGTGTGTTGTTTGAAAAAAAAAAAAGAAATGGGGATCTCTTGTTTTGTTTTAGAGAGGAATCGAGAGATAGGGGGTGTTTGGCAGTGGATTTATGTTGAAGTGAGTGAGAGAATAAGGTAGGGAGGTGATATTATATAGAGATCTATTCTGTTCCAAATCTTTTGTTAAAAATCTCTAGAGATCTTGATAGGATTTTGACAAGATTTGTAAAAATTTTATATATAGGTTTAGTACAGATTTGGAAATATTTCGTAGGGATTCTCTAAATCTAGTAGACATTTATTAGGATTTTGGTAAGATTCATTATAGATTTTGTAAATATTTCATCGATCTTGTAGAGATCTTAATAGATCCAATATATTATGTGCGGGTTTAGGCTTGTGGGTTTTGGGCTTGGGCCCAGGGCCCACAAGCCCATCTCATGTGTAAGTGGCCCGTAATTCCTACGAGACCCGTTGTCAAATCCAGAACTCCGTTTAACGTCAAAAATTAAAATACACAGAAATACGGTCGGTAGTCGTTGTTTGCACGCCCGTTCGTCGATCACGGTAATAATCGCGAAAAAAATTTGTATCGTTGTCGTCTTTAATCCGTTTTTCAATCCGGTTTCGACTGTAGTCACAAAAATTTTATTACGAAGCTAATATATATATCGTAAAAATTTAATATTTGTCGGCGTTGTTAGTATTCTGTTCGGTTTCAATCCGTTGTCGTTTAACGTTTCACAGGTTTCTCTGTAAACCACCTTTCGCGCACTGTAAAGTCGAATAGGCGTTCCTAGGCACTCCAAAGGCCTAATTAAGTCAATCTTCGCCTTAATCACTATTTATTATCGCGTTAATTGCCTGTTAATCACGTAATTATGAGCCGTAAATCACGGGTTGTCACATTCTCCCCCTGTTACAGAAATTTCGTCCTCGAAATTTAGACTATGTTATCTCCTCAGAATTGTGTTGTTCGCAGGTAAGTCCGAATAATAACAAAGTGAATGACCGTGTAATCGAAACAAGACTTATTCGAATCAAGTGAATTTAATGACATTCCTCAACAATAAGAACCCATCGGTTTAAAAGAAATGTGTCTCAGTAATTGATGTCAACAGAAACGAGACGTATAGGTACAGTCACTAATGTGACTAAGTTAACAGGGATTCAACAATGAACAGGAACTTCGACCAACCAAATTCCATATGAACGTTTACAACGTGTAAATGAGTTCTAGAAGCAATAACATCCACTGGATGAACTTAGAATCAACAATCTCAAAAGTAATAGTTTGCATGAAACGTTCGATCGTGATCAGCGCAAGCTGCAAGTCATACCGACGCCACAAGGTGTCGTAATGAATGAAACAATTTAATAATAGTGGTGATCGAACAAGTATCACCTGTGTTTTGCATAAAACGCTCAATCATAATTAGCCCAAGCTACAAGTTTGTGCTGACACCACAAGGGTCGTAGTGATTTAAATAATTCAATAATAGCGGTGATCAAACAAATCCACCGTGTTTGAAGTCAAATGAAAGCGTAATAAGGTGAATCCGAAAGTTTGTTTCAAATGACATCGTAGAATTTTCAATTGAAATTCGAACATCAAATAAATAATGTTTTCGATCGAAGGTGAAGAAGCAATGAATGTCGCAAAGCATTCGATCGATGTTGAAAGAACCGTTATGAGGTACACCGGAATATGAAATGAATTTGTGTACCATTGTCTTAACACACAATTGTATTAAGACTGTTGTAATGTGATAAATCAAAGCGGATCTAATCTGAATCAATAAATAAATAATTAAATCCGGGCATAAGATATGTAAACGAGTTTAGCGCAAGGTTCAAATAAGTGAAAATACCACCACAAGGTGTCGAAATCAACAATTTAATGGAGTCGAATACCAAACAAGTTTACCACGACTCAGAACAACTGAAGTGCTCGTTAAAATTGATTTGAATATGATGCTCCCAATACATCATATGTTGTCTCGAATCGAATATGTGTAATGAGCAAGTTCAAACAGTTGAACTTGGTTTTAGCGCAATCCGACAATAAATATATGTATCGACAAGAAAACTTTCGGCATGGTCACAACGAAAAACCATGTATGTAACTTGTAAAGAAATGGTCGTGACACAATGACCATTAAGAGGAGTAGAGATACGAAAATCTACTCAGTAAGTGTGAAATTCGAAATTTCAATAAAATAAATTTGAGGACTTTACCTGGGGTTTCGTGTGACGACCAATTGTTAGGTAACATTACCATGGAATGTCGAACATAGCGTATTCGTCGTTAGTTAGGTAGGGGGGAAATGCGGAGACAATCGTCTTCTCCCTGGCGTGATTCGTGTCGTTGCAGGATTGCGTGACAAGATGTTGTTTCCTGATCGTTAGTTCTCCTGCTGACAGGGATCTAGCGTTGTCGTTAAATTCGCGTCATCGTTCCTTCTCAAAGGCCTCGCCTCGACAGTCGTATGTGACGTGCTTCAACCTCCGTTGACGTACATATTGAGTTTCGCGTATACCTGTGCACTAGCGTTTCATTCTGCGTAGAACGTGATGTGCCCCGACATCCGTTGACGTAAAGATTGAGTTGCATGTATTCTTGTGCACTCGTTTTGTTATGCGTAGGCTGCCTGCTCGGGAAGTTAAAATATCACAGACAATATGGATAATAATGTGTGCCCGAGTTAATATTCGCGGTTCCTACGTGATGACCTTTAATAAACACACACATGCGCAAATAATCAATCATATAATCAAATAAACATGTTAGTCACCAATAAGCAATCGAGTAATTCCCCTAATCCCACTAGTCTATCCTCCCAGCCTCTCAGACTGAACTTCCTAGTCCCACTAGACTATCCTCCCAGCCTCTCAGACTGAATCTCCTAGTCCCACTACACTATCCTCCCAGCCTCTCAGACTGAATCTCCTAGTCCCACTAGACTATCCTCCCAGTCTCTCAGACTGAATCTCCTAGTCTCTCAGACTACCTTCCCAGCCTCTCAGACTGACTCCCTGTTCCGAAGGTCTTAAATGCATGTTTCCTAAACTCTTAGAGTTTTGTGTACTGTATGTAATCGTTTCGTGTACCGTGTGTAAAACACAACTTTAGCGTATGTTTGAAAACAAAATTTTGACTGTTTGTTTTTCGGCGACGGTTGGAGACCATATTCGAGTACTATGCGTTCTGTATGTATTCAAAGTCATAATAGTCTAAGTTCCCAGAGGAAAGTGAGGTTAGAGCCTAGGTATCACAACAGGAACCTAATTCGCTGTAACCTATAGCTCTGATACCAATCTGTCGCACCCCGAAATTATCAGAGCATTGGCGTGACTGGACTGGTATCGTCATTGCACAGCGGAAGCAAAATAAGCAAAGACTTCTAGAAACTGAACGTCTGCTAAGTACTCGAATTCTCGATGGTCCTCCTATTCCAACCGTGCCTTGTCTTAGAAAAGTAACCTGAGAAAGAAACATGCGAAAAAAGTCAACATAAAGTTGAGCGAGTTCATAGTTTGTTCGTAAAAGATTTGAGATAAATCTTTTGAGTTGTGAAAGGTTTGAAATAAATCTTTGGTATTGTGAAAGATTTGAAATAAATCTTTGGAATAACCGGTTTTTTAAATAGTATTGAGAAAATGAATTTAAAAATCATTTTCTTGCCAAGTTATATGGAAACGTTGTGTTTGTAACACGTTATGTTCATAAAACCATGTATTTGTAAAGCCTTGTATTTGTAATGTTCGCATAACCGTCAATGCCCACCCTGACTTTGACTCCATACCCGCATAATGCTTTGAATTTGTATAAAACATGGTAGTTAATTTGTATGAACAAGAAGTTTCCGTAAGTATAAAATCCCTGGTATGTAGCAGATAAGGAAAAAGAGATCACCAATGGTTTGCAAGGCCATTGATATGTGTGAAGTGCAAGTAGGAAGACTCAAACCTAGCAGATTTCGCGTTGGGCACAAAGTCACCCCAAGGTCCGTTCTGCTGGGCCTGGGGTTGGGCTCGCTACACCCAGATAGATCTACCGCTTACGTCCCTCGGTCCTACAATGAGGATTAATGGCCTCCAGTTCCCGCCTACCCACTCACATGATCTAAGTAGTAACCCTCCTTACGCTAACCATACCATGTATAAAATAAATCCCTGGTCACCCTGACCGAATCCCTGGTCACCCTGACCAAATCCCTGGTCACCCTGACCGAATATCATTCCCATTTCGAAAATAAGCATTTGTTTTTGTAAAAACCGGTATGTTTAGTATAAACCTTTCGTAATTCATTTGTGTTCCTCGAAATCCCTTCGTAATATGATTTAGAAATACGAGTTTTGCGTTTGTTCAAAACTTTGTATGTTTTTGCAAAACGCGCATGTCTTTCCACCCCGAAAACATTTACAAAAATGTAAAACAGTAAAAAGTGGGGGTTATGAACTCGCCTGAATATTCCTTGTGCAAAGCTAGCTAATTACGACTTCGATGATGTCGTTTCCAAGACTTGACTTGCTAGCGTGCATTCTACAATATTCCTAACACGGAATACCTAATAAGTTTCTAAATAAACGTAGTAACTAAACTACGTGTCATCGAGCTCTACCGAATCGTTAACCGAACGATTCAACGGTAAATTGATAACTTAATAGTAATGATTAAGTTATACTTGTTTAGTTTTGTTTATTGTCGTAAGTAATCAATAAGTCTCGAAAAGACTTGATTCTCGAGAGATTTAAAAACAAATAAATATTTATATAAAAAAATATAAATATGTCGTTGTAATTGCGTTAGCCGTCTCGAGAAGTCCTATGTGTATAAAAGAGTATTTGTATGAAAATATCATATAACAAACTCGTAGCATATATCGCGTTTCGTATGAAAATAATATATAATAACTTGTATTATATATATCACGTCTTGTGTATATTTGCCAAAAATATACGTATATGCCGTTTCGGCGCTTGAAATAAATATAAAAACTTATATTTATTTAATGGAGTTTTCGCGTTGAAGTCGTTTAAAATAAATATAATAGTTATATTTATTTTATAAAAGAATGCGAGTTGTTTGCCTCTTGAAATAAATATATAAAATATATTTATTTTATAAAAGAATTCGCGTTGTATGGTATTCGAAATAAATATTTAAACTATATTTATTTTGTAAAACGAATACAAGTTGTTTGACGCTTGAAATAAATATATAAAATATATTTATTTTATAAAAGAATTGTCGTTTTCGTATGTGATAAAGCGTCGTCGAAAGTGATTTACACACTTATATTGGTTATCATAAAAGTCGCTTTATAACAATAGTTGTCGTTTTACAAGAAAAACACGTTTTTATAATAAAACTCGTTTTATTTTACAGGTTTTCTCGAAAAACGGGCAGAGTTTCCTCTGTTTTTGGACGGCCCTGACAACTAAGTGTCGTTATTTTTTATCAAGATTCAACAATTTACTCAAACAATCAGTATTTATATAAGTCTTGACGAAATAATTTAAGATATAAACTAAGAGTTAATTGTTTCGAGCTCGTTATCACGTAAGTAATAATACTATAAAAACACGAAAATATTAAACGTGTCATTAGTTTTTACCAAGTCTTCATGTCGAAACGCGGACTGAGTTGACCCGGGTTGACTCACTGAGTTGACTGAGTCAACCGGGTTTGACCCGAGTTGACCACTTTGACCAGTTGACCGCGGCTGACCCGTACACCGAGTTGACCCGCACTTATCTGTTGACTGAGTTGAACCGAGTCGAGCCGAACCGCACTAAAACTGAATCTAACCGTGTCGGACCCGAACCGCGAACCCGAGACGTCACCCGAATCTTCAACCCGCTGAGCCTGACCCGAACCCAAGGCCCGAACCGAAACTGAGTGTTTGACTAGCTTTGACCGAACCCAAAACACCCGAAATAAGACCCGAACTGCACACAAACCGCTCCTGTAACGAACCCGTAACTAATCTGACCCGTTTGAAATAAAGTTGAACATCACTACTCGGTGAACGAAAGAGGAGAATGATTAAACGGAATAGATAATAAAACTCACCGGAAAAGTAACGGCTCTAGCCGTTCGTCTTCATCATCCTCGGCTTATCACCATCACCACCACGTTCATCATCATTATCATCGTCAACAGCGGCAGTCGCCGCCGTCACCGTCGTCTCTGCTCCCTCTCCGTCTGCTCTCTCTCTCTTTCCGCGTCGTCTAGCACCACCCACCACAGCTCCGCCGTCTGTGGTGGTGGGGTTATTGTTGTTGATGCCTACCGCCACCAAACCGATGGTGGTGGCCGGTGATATAAGAGAGAACGGGGTGGGGGGTGGGTGTTTGTCGGGTGAACAAGCCGCCACGCGCCGCCACCACCATGGCCGGTTCTTCAGAGGGTGAGAGAGAGAGATGTAGGTTTGTGTGTGTTGTTTGAAAAAAAAAAAAAAAGAAATGGGGATCTCTTGTTTTGTTTTAGAGAGGAATCGAGAGATAGGGGGTGTTTGGCAGTGGATTTATGTTGAAGTGAGTGAGAGAATAAGGTAGGGAGGTGATATTATATAGAGATCTATTCTGTTCCAAATCTTTTGTTAAAAATCTCTAGAGATCTTGATAGGATTTTGACAAGATTTGTAAAAATTTTATATATAGGTTTAGTACAGATTTGGAAATATTTCGTAGGGATTCCCTAAATCTAGTAGACATTTATTAGGATTTTGGTAAGATTCATTATAGATTTTGTAAATCTTTCATAGATCTTGTAGAGATCTTAATAGATCCAATATATTATGTGCGGGTTTAGGCTTGTGGGTTTTGGGCTTGGGCCCAGGGCCCACAAGCCCATCTCATGTATAAGTGGCCCGTAATTCCTACGAGACCCGTTGTCAAATCCAGAACTCCGTTTAACGTCAAAAATTAAAATACACAGAAATACGGTCGGTAGTCGTTGTTTGCACGCCCGTTCGTCGATCACGGTAATAATCGCGAAAAAAATTTGTATCGTTGTCGTCTTTAATCCGTTTTTCAATCCGGTTTCGACTGTAGTCACAAAAATTTTATTACGAAGCTAATATATATATCGTAAAAATTTAATATTTGTCGGCGTTGTCAGTATTCTGTTCGGTTTCAATCCGTTTCCGTTTAACGTTTCACAGGTTTCTCTGTAAACCACCTTTCGCGCACTGTAATGTCGAATAGGCGTTCCTAGGCACTCGAAAGGCCTAATTAAGTCAATCTTCGCCTTAATCACTATTTATTATCGCGTTAATTGCCTGTTAATCACGTAATTATGAGCCGTAAATCACGGGTTGTCACACAAAACCGGGTCTATTTGTTGTCCCGAGCCAGGTACGTATAAATATGATTATAACTAACGTACAAATTTGGGCAAATAAGTAGTGAAGGTCCTTCATCATAAATGAAAGGTAAAATGGACCATTACGCCCTTGTAAGCTAAATTGAACAAATGGCCTTTAACGGTAGTTTGGAAATGAGTTTTATGCTTAATTAAATGCTTACAATAGGTACAAGAAGGAGAAAGATGTAGGACTTTGGTTAAACGACTCTATATGGGTCTTACCGTAGAATAACAATCCGAGGAAATAAAACTCGGATTACATAGAACATTACATTAAATTCACCACACATATAGTTGTGGTGGAAGATTATTTGATAAATATTGTGGAAATAAGATGCTAGAAATAGATGAGTATGATGTATGCGGAAAAGTGCTTAAATACCCTTAACGGGTCAAAATAATCATTTAAGTATAAACGAGTTTAAGATTATACATAAACTTGTGAATTGAACCTAATATGATAGACAACATTGAAATTATAAGGTTCATGTGAAATCGGGATCAAACAATCATGTTTGTTTGATAAAATGCATAAACGGGTAAAAATTCGGTAAAAAGGTGATGAGTCGAAGGCTTAAAAGTCTAAAAATTTATTTTGTTGGATGTTGGGTTTTAACTCCATAAGATGGAGGATTAAATTACGGACGCGTAGGAAAAAGAATCGGGTAAAACGGATCAATAACGAAGAAGTTATGGCCGTTTCCGTAAAAACTGGCATAGCTGAATTGAGCTGCAGACCTGCTGGAAAACGGTCTCCCTCGCCTGGCGCGAGGGAGCAACTGGGTTCCTTCGCGTGGCGTGAAAAACCCTGTTTTGGCGAAAAAAAATTTATTTTAATCAGTTTCGCTTCCCGGACTCGTTTAAATACGTTTTAAGTTACGTATGACTAATCCAACTCATGTTTTATGAGTTTCAGGTATAATTTTAGCACCGGAGGACGATCAAGCACAACGAAGGACCGAACACGATCAAGAAATAAGCTTCCGCACTTTGTATCGTTGTTATGTAAAATGACGAACTCACCCATAATATGTTGTATAGTTTTTTATTCTGTAAATAAAGTTTAATGAACCCGTATTTTCAATGTATTTGAAATCATAATTACTCGTTTGTTTTCGTAAATTATACGAAAACCTTTAAATAATAATAAGGGTGTTACAAACACCAACCGTAGAATCTATCAGAACACCTTCATAATTAAAAAATAAAGCAACACTAGAGCAATAGGGATCGAGATTTGTAGAAGCAACATGTATGAAAACGTTCTGATCTGGAGAGGGAGTTAGATCCCATAATTGCAGAAGAGGCAATGAGTGATTGGCAAGTGTATCAGACATGACATCACATGATTGATTAGGAACACCCTTAGAATCATATGCGATTAAACCAGAAGGAAGAGGAGCAATGGGCGCAGAACAATTGGCAGAAACAGTTGTTGTGGATGTGTGGGTCATTAACTCAACGTTAAGGTCAATCGGTTGAATAATGCCATTAAGAGACGGCTGGTGAACCATAATTGGACCAGGGTCAAAACCAAAGTCAACCCACTGCAATGTAGCTTCAAAATTCGTATCAAGGCCATGAAACAGAGTAGCATAACTACCAAATTTACTAGGTTTCGGACTAGCACGAGGAACAATTGGTGTAGTCATAACAAACATCTGAATATGATCCTTTGAAGTTCGAATGTTGTTCTCTAGATTACCAATAGTAGAAATTGAATCCAACGGCAACATTACATCAGAAGTGAAAACCGCAATCAGACCAGTTGTAATTGGAGGAGCAATTAGTGGATCTGGTTCACTTGGATTATTATCATCGACTATCTCAATATCTAAGACCTTGTCATCAATGGTTGCATGAACTTCGTTGTCATTTGCATTTGCATTTTCATTTTCAATACTATAAGGCATTTCATCAAACACCTTGAGAGCATTCCTTGAACAACCAAATCGATGCACAAGAGACTCTATGAAATCTGACCATTTCGTGAATTGATAAAAACTTAACCACATTGCTGCCTCATCATAAAAATAATTAAGCACATAAGGAAATCGTTCAGTGTTATGAATCTTATAGAATGTGAAATACCTTTCAGCATATGTGAGCCATTTATTTGGATTAGCACCGGTGAATCGAGGTAAAAGTGGTGCCGGATCGTACATACTTAATTCCGGAGCAAAGAACACATCATCTGGTAAATCGCTAAGCTCAATTGCAGGTGGAATCGGAAAATGAGCCAGTTGATCGTAGATCTCCTCAAGCAGAGCATGGCGTTCAATTAGGGTAAGCGATTGATTCAATTGCAATTGATCTTCCAAAGCCATCTGTGCTAAGGAGCAATGAAAGCACCAATGTTGTGATTTGATATTTCACAACTGAACAAACATTACAATTAGGTATAGAAGTGGATAATATCCTTTGACTGAGATTGAATACAATAAGAACTGAAAGTAATACAATAAAGACAATGATTAAAGAAGGGGATGGGAAATCAGAAACACAGAGTAAAGATGGGAAAAAGAAGATGCACACAGTCATTCATCATATTCGTTATTTTCTTTTGCTCTCGCCAATCCCTCTTATATCACGCATCCAGGTTTCTATCCATCTTGTTGGGCCATTTGATTGGGTTGGTTGAGCTTAGTCCAGTTCATAACAAACATATTTAAACAATCAACAAATTAAACAAACAAAAGCAGAAATTGATTTACAAAAGCACATCAATCAACAAATTTATGTTAATAAATTATAATATAAGATAAACAACACAAGATAGATCTCGTTTTGTAACTGCAGGTTAGGAGAATGATGAAAGGGGGAACTGATAAGCAATTGATGGCGATGATCGATACCTATTGGTCGGAGAAGAAAATCCTAGGGCACGTTGCAGTTGTAGTAGACCGGTGAATATCAACAATCAAACAAACAATCTGACCTTAGCGGAACAAGGAGCAGGGGATGTGAAAGCGATGTCTAGGAGCCGATCGAGATCTCAGAGATGAAAGAGAATGAAACCCTAGAGAGGAGCGATCGAGATCTCAGAGATGAAGGATGTTGAAACCCTAGACAAAAATGAAAGAGGCGGGGGTTATTTCCGTAACTTTGAAAAAATTCCAGTGGTATTTTAGACTTTCCTATGAAATTTAGAAGGAATCTGAATTCCATTAAACAAGGGATTTTGTTGGAATTAAAATCCAATTCCCTTCAACTAATTTGTCCAACCAAAGACACAAAGGAATGGAATTCAAATTCCAATTCCCTTGAAATCCTATGGATTCCTGTCAACCAAACAGCCCCTAAAGGTTTTGAGGCAAGGATTTGATGAAAGCTTTAATTTTTTCTTGTCTTTCTTCTCAAGCATCTTAGTGGTTTGGGTTATGTTTTCAAGGATCTGTTGAAATCTTTTTTTTTTGTTATCATCAATTCCTTCACAGTGATGAAAATGAAACTGAAACCAAGGCCACCAGAATTACAAGAAACGGTCGGATGATGGCATGAGAAACGATGGAGGAGGCACAAAATTTGAGTATTGCACATATGGTCCCTGTTGTTAAGGAGTTTTACAAAGAGCGGTTTTAACATAAAAAGTTAACTGAGTTTAGCTGAAAGGACACCGCCCGTTAATGATTGCAAACATAAAGGACATAGAGTGTAATTTTTAAAGTTAATGGACGACGTTTTTCGAAACATTGAAACATAAAGGACGAAAAGTGCAATTTAACCATTTATCAATGAAAGCACATCAAATTACAATAAAGCTGCCCATCTATTTATACTAAACCCATTCTAATCTTAACACAACTCAAACTCTATTTATATAAATAAACTCCTAAATAAACCATATTAATTAAAACGAACAATTTTTCTAAACTAAATATAAAAGAATCAATAAACAATTCACTGAAAGTTATCTATAATCCCTTTGATATTTATATTTTGAATTCAAGATTAACTTCTCTAAAATGCATTCACCGATATAGACCACAATTATTAGGCAGTGCATTAACTATACAACACCAATTATGACGCAAGAAAATAAACTTAATAAATATAAAAGTGAGAAAACCTAAGATATAAAAATAAAATAAAAACAAATACTTAATTTGGGATTGTTTGGTTGTGTGGTCATCACCAAAATGATCACCGCCACCACCCTCTATGTCAACGCCATATCACTCGTCCTCATCTATCAACCTAATCCACCAACTTATATGGTGTGGTCATGATTTAAACCACCATCCACTTTTTATTTTTTAATTTATTTTTGACCAAACCAAATCATCAAAATCATCAAAGTCTGGCTCGTGCTTGCTGAGGATTAAACCACACAAACCATGGTAGTTCAACAAGGGGGCGGTGTACCATGTCCTGTGTGGCAATGCATGATCCAATTCATCATCGTCATACCCCATAGCCTGAGTAATATTTAAAAGAGTAAATTACAAAAATCGTCCTTTATGTTGACACTAGATTGCAAACTCTATCATTTACCTTCAAAAAGTACAAAAAACATACTCTATTTTACAAACCCTTACACGTTATGTCCTTTAGCCCCAACTTAGTTAATTTTCATAGTTAAATCTAACCAAATGAACCCCACAGAGGGTATTTTGGTCATTTTACCATTTACTTATATAACATAATTTATTAAAAAATTTGAAAACATTTCAGATTCTCTCCTTCAATACTTTTCTCTCTCTCTAAACACAAACATACATACACTCTCTCTACCTTATCCCCGGACACCAAGATCTCCAGTCACCACTACCACCTACTACCTCCGGCGACCAAGAATCTCACTCGTTCATCTTTTTCCCCCAACGTACCCATATCCTTTGAGATTTGAACCGAAGGGATTTTCTCTAAACATCGGTTTTCTGAATTGGGAGGGATTTCTCGCGACGCACCCATATCCTCTGAGGTCGAGCCTTTGAGATTTGAACCGGAGGGGTTCTTAACCATACATTTTTCAAATCAATGGTTAAGATAAAAGTGTAGGAGCGAGGAGTGCAACGGGTATCTTGGAAAAATCCTATTTATGGACTTTCTCTCTCCACATGCAAGGCAAATGCATATTACACCCTCATTTTTTAAACGTTTTTTCATAAAAATTTCACCGTAAAATTGAGCGTCTTTTTATCTTTAATTTGAATACCACATTGCTATATAAAATATGAAGACTAAAAAAAATATCCTCTGAGGTCGAGCCTTTGAGATTTGAACCGGAGGGGTTCTTAACCATTCATTTTTCAAATCAATGGTTAAGATAAAAGTGTAGGAGCGAGGAGGAGTGCAACGGGTATCTTGGAAAAATCCTATTTATGGACTTTCTCTCTCCACATGCAAGGCAAATGCATATTACACCCTCATTTTTTAAACGTTTTTTCATAAAAATTTCACCGTAAAATTGAGCGTCTTTTTATCTTTAATTTGAATACCATATTGCTATATAAAATATGAAGACTAAAAAAACCCACTAAAATGTATTGTATTTTTATGTTGTATAACATTTTTTTGTGCTGGATTTTTGTACTATATTTTTGTGCTGAATATTTTTGTCTTAATTTTTTTTCTCAATTTTTTTGTCTTAATTTTTTTTCTCAATTTTTTGTGCTGGATTTTTTTGTACTACATTTTTTTGTACTAGATTTTTTTCATGCTATATTTTTTTGTACTAGATTTTTTTGTGCTATATTTTTTGTGCTATATTTTTTCTACTAGATTTTTTGTGCTAGATTTTTTTGTACTAGATTTTTTTGGTTGTATTTTTGAAAAACCAAAGGGGTGTCACATGTCATTTTCACTCCTATTTATAAGGACCAAAATACCTTCATTGCCACTTATTAGAAGTGTCACATGTCATCATCACAATCATTTTTAGGCTACTTAGGCAAAATCCACCTTTTAGTGGGTCCTTCCCATATATATAGGGTCAGGATTTAGAGAGAACGGTGAGAACGATTTTTTTGTGACATGTGGCATTGATGTTAAATTACACTAAGGGGTAATATTGTCAAAAAAACCCACTCACATGAACTGGGTGTTTAAATAAAATGGCATAAAAACAGCCAATTCAGAAAAACGTCATGAAAATACCCAGTTAAAACGCCAACAAAAAAAGCTATTTTTTTAGCTATAATTTACAACAGCAAAAAACTATTTTTTTGAGCTATAATTTACAACAGCTTAAAAAAACCATTTTTTGAGCCATATAACTAAAAAACACCATAGCTCCCAGTTAAAACGTCACGCCAAAAAAAGCTATTTTTTGAGCTATAATTTACAATATCTCAAAAAAAAACCATTTTTTGAGCCATCTCCCACTTAAAACGCCATAACACAAAAAAAAAAAAAAAAAACTATTTTTTGAGCTATAATTTACAACAGCTCAAAAAACCATTTTTTAAGCCATATAGCTCAAAAAACCCTCCCAGTTAAAAGGCCACGCAAAAAAAAAAAAAAAAAAAAAAAAAAAACTATTTTTTTGAGCTATAATTTACAACAACTCAAAAAAACAATTTTTTAGCCATATAGCTCAAAAAACCATTTTTTGTGTCTAACCGCCTAAATTAATATTTTTTGAGCTCAGAAAAATCATAATTTGTACTATAAAAACGCCATAAAACACCCAGTTCAGAAAAACGCCATGAAAAAACTCAGTTGAAAACGCTATAAAACACTCCGTTCAGAAAAACGCCATGAAAATACCTAGTTAAAACGCCATAAAAACACCTAGTTTAGAAAAACGTTATGAAAAAACCTAGTCTAAAACGCCATAAAACACCTAGTTCAGAAAAACGTCGTAAAACCCAGTTAATTTTTTTCCGAAAAGTATATCAATAGTATACTCGTTGGAAAGATTAAAAAAGGCTGAGTTTTATGGTGTAATTTTTTTTTGAAAAATAATCACGTATAAAAAAGTTATTGTCGTTTAAATATGATGGGGGAAAATGACATGTGATTAGCATGTGCACATTTGTTTGGATCTTCCTATTTTACCCCTCCTAGTAGTTCCAACGCCCCTATTATTTACAAAATTGTCACCGCATCAATCTCAGCCACAAATCACTAAGATCTTGTGGCTGAGAATCGTTCTCACCGTTCTCACACTTTGAGGCGTTCTCTCCTGATCCTGTTCCTATATATATATATATATATATATATATATATATATATATATATATATATATATATGTACATATATATGTATTGTGAGGATCGTTTCGGCGCTCCTGAATGCTCCGATCGGCTAGTTTGACTCCATATATCGTGCGGAATCCGAGTATGAAGGTGACATTCACAAGAACAAGCTAATTAAATTGTTTTCTATTGATTATATGAAGTTACAATACCGCGAAACCAAATGGACAGAGTTTTCCCTCTGTTCCACCAAAAACGATTACAAATGACAAGAATTGACCTCCTATTTATAAGAGAGACCCATTCGCATGAGCATGTCCGGGACTGATGGGATGTCCAGTTCGTGCGAACCTGCCATTCTTACGAACTGGCATTAGCATTACAAAATCGTCTTGTCCTACACTATCAACTACGACTCGATACATTGACAAGCATTACAAAATCGTCTTGTCCTACACTATCAACTACGACTGGATACATTGACACTTATGAACATGATTGACGGAAGCAATAGACATAGTGCATTCACAGACTCCCCCTTGGATATTGCTGCAGACAATCTTTGTCGTAGCCAATCTTCATTATCTCCGAGTCTTCAAAAATCTTTGACATTTCTGAATCACAGACCCCCCCTTACATCTTGATTCACAAACTCCCCCTTTCATCAGATTCCCTTTTAGCAATCTCCCCCTTGATTTAAGCAATCATCACTTGATACTTTAGATTCAGGATAATTTCCTAGCTCTCCAAGCTTTCTGTTTATTTGACAATTAAGAACCATTTGTGAGAACCACTTGTGAGCTTTTTTTATATGTTGACATTAAATATCAAGCTCCCCTATCAAACAACTTCTATCTTACAAATCTCAAAATTATATTTGACTTTTAAGCTCGATTATCTTCATAAACCCTCATAGATAATCAAGTTCAATTTAATGACCAATTATCTACCAAGTCCAAATTAATGACCTTGGTTGACAATTACAAACAATTTTTGAATTTTCATTTTTAAAATCCAAGTTTCAAATTAATGAACTTGTTATTTTTCTAAGACATGTTCAACATACTTTAGATTTTGAAATTCAGCCTTCCACCATTGGTTGTCGAAACATAAAGTAGAAAATAAAATCTTTTTGAATTTTACAAACTTTATGCTAAAACACACACAAAATCTTTTTGTAATTTTATCTGTAAAGAAATGCAACAACAAAAAAATTTACAGACATATTTTTGATGAATTTGTGTCAGAGGATCATATCAGTTTATGACAAATCACATGCACCCTTGATCTACATAAGCTTTAAGTTTTAAACGGTTTACTTAGATTGTCAGTATACTGATCCACTTAAATTTTCACACAAACTTCAATTGATTCAAGATACGAGATTAATGTTTTAAGAACTAACTTAACTTAATTGCGTGTCCCACCTCTGAATATACTCCAGTATCAAGATTCCATAGATTCAGTCTGAAGGGGTATGGTCCCAGAAGCCTCGTACAGGTGTATGAGACTATACCACAACTTCACCAAAAGAAAACATCTTTAAAGGAACCCTGCGCGGCTGCGCACCAGGTTTAGACAAGAAACAATAGATGAAAGCAACCCTTAATATCCAACGCACCGGAGATATGTGGGAGCTAATCTAATAACCATGCGCGAACTTATGCAACGAAACAGTTAGATTAGAAGCAAGACCCAAAAATATCTCCGCACGCTTGAAGCCAAGACTTAAAGCAAAAGTGACTTTTCTGCTATAACAGAATTGACATGTGGCAGAGGCATAAAATGTTACAGCTGTAAACCTTCTAGAAGACCTCACTATGCACAACCATTCGGTTATAACCGAATGGTGACGTGGCGTCATCCCGAACGCTCATCCATGTCACGATGATGGCACTAACTTGGAGAAGGATCCTCTCACAATCACTTTCCACGTGGCATCTCCCCAACCGTTGATCTCGCCCATGATCCGTGTGCATAAACATCACGTTAATGATCAACGGAAAAGTAAATAACCGCTTACGGAAAATACTTCCCGTTGTTATCTCCGTCAACTGACTTTCCCGCCAAAATCCGGCTATAAATAAGACGAATCAGGTATGACTTCACAAGTTACTCTCACTTCACTTTCATTACTACTTCTTCTTCTTCATTTTGATCTGTACTTATTCTCACACTGGAGGGTGGTCACGGAGAGAACACCCATTCTCCCCGTGGCGAGCCTAACGGTTGTTCGCTTGCAGATATCGTTTCGGTGAAGAAGCTCAGTCCAACCCCGAATCAAACGAGAGGACTCACCTTTTATGCAGAACTAAACCCCTGGTCCAATTGATTCCGGTCATTCGAACCACTGTTTCTTCATTGGCGCCCACCGATTCTTCAATTTTCATTTTCTCGTCCTTTCGTTTTGATTCATTTCTTCTGATCTCTGTTTTCTATGGCAGAGACTCCGTCAAATCACCCATCAGTGTAACACCCCGAAAACGGGTTTGGTAATCAAACCACGTTAATACAAAAAGACGGGTAAATTACCGTTAGTGGTAAAATTAACCCGGAAAATATTAGGATTTATATAACTAAACCTAATATTTAATAAAAAAGAAAAAGAATGCTTTTGAGAAAAATAAAGTTTATAGAAGCCCGAGTTAACGAGACTTAAAATAAACTTAGTCAATAATTCCCCAAACCCACTAAATTAACTAGAAATTTTTAACCTAGTTAATTAGAGGGAATGTTATTTAAATTAAATGGGTTGTGGCCTACTTAATAAACTAACCAAACATGAGGGGCCAAAGTGGATAAACTTGAAAGTTTATTTAATAAAAAAGATTTTTAAAACAAAACACACACATCTATGTGTTCTGTTCGAACCAGGAGGTTCCCCATGAGCCAAAACCCTAATCTCATAAAAAAACCATCAAATTGAAGGCTTAAACGAAGCTCAAATTCACAATTTAACGTGAATTAATGATCACCCAAGCTAGGGGATCATCAGGTATGTCAAATTTTGATGATTTGTGAAGTTGTGAAAATTAAAGAATCATCATAATCGCGAATTATGGATGAATTATTGAAGCTATGACTGAATTAGTGATGTATATTAGCTTAGGAATAAAACCCTAAGTGAAAATTATACATATGATGCTATAATTTGAATGATTTGATGATTTACCACACTAGGATAAGTGGGTATTAATCATATGATGAATTTGATGATATAATTATGATTAGAATCATCATACATGATAGTAATCAGGAAATACTTGAACAAATTGTGTGTTTGAGTATATAATCATATTTACTATGATATGAGTTTAGTAAGATATGATAAAATTGATGATATGTTCATGTTAATTGATGTTTAGTATCATCAAGTATTAATTCGGTAACTTATAGTTACAAGAACTTGTTAAATAAGTAATTTAAACGGTAGCATAATAAGGATGCTTACCGTATAGTGACAAAGAAATAAAACTAGTAGTTAAGCTACATCGTGTAATTACTATTGTCGATAGGCAGTTTGACCTTTTAAAGTCAAAATGACCTTTTATATGATCGAATGATAATTTCGACATAAAGATCGTAGGATGGAATAGTCGTGAATGATTATGACTTGTAACACCCCAAAACCCGAATGTTTATAATTGTCGAATGTTCCTATATGATTTAGCATGAAATAAATAACTAGGCTATTTAACCTAGTTAAGTGTGTGGTTAAAAGTATTAAAAGACAAGAGTTTTGCCAATATTATTTAGTGGAAAGCTTTAGGGGCTAAAATGGGGCAAAATGAAAGTTCAATTTTATTTATGAAAAACACACATAAACACACACACGTATGTGTGTTCGAGAAGAGCCAGGGAGCTCCATGAGAGCTCTAAAACCCTAAGCATGAAGATCATCAAATTGGAAGGGTAAATGAAGTCTAAATTCACAACCCGAGTATGGATTAATGATCACCTTCTCAATGGGATCATAAGGTATGTCTTAAAAGTTAGATTGGTGATCTTTCACGAAGTGGGTTATGTTGTAATTGACGAAATTGTATGAAATTAAGAATGAGTATGTGTTAGAATCATCATATAGCACATGGATTATGCTTGGTTTAGGTTAATTTGATGTTTAGAGATGAAACCCGTTGATTATGGTGATGACGACGACTTGAATGATCACCCATGTCCAATTCTTGCTTAATATTGTTGTATTTTGATTTGTATGATGGATTTTTGTTAGAGGAATTGAAAGAAATGTGATACTAGTATGTTTGATGTTTATGCATGTATGATTCATGTTGATTAGAAGGAGGAAATTGATGAATTATGTATGAGGGTAGAAGGATATGCATGAACTAGTTGTACACTATGCTTAGGAGGTAGTACATACATTAAAAGCATGAAGAAATTATGAAGAACTTAAGATTAGATCACTTGTAAGTGATTAGCAAAATGATTATGAAGTGGGTTTTGATGATATGATGAAAATGATAATATGTTTATATTATTGATGTTTGAAATCGTTTATGTATGTGTGAATGCTTAAAGAATTGGATAAGAAATGATGGATTAGCATGTTTTAAAGTTAAATGATAAACTTAATACAAGATTCGTATGATGAAAAGGTTTTGATGAATGATGAATAAGCTAACTATGTTGAGAATGATATATGATAGTTGATGCTTAATAAGCGACATGGAAGCTTGGGAAAGAAGCGGGTCAAACGGGACTAATGCGCACGGGAAGCATATTCGGACGCTAGGTAAGTAAGCTTACACCCCCTTTTTGTAGAATATCTATTCGTTGTATTGGTTACGAACATGGTAAGTAAATATGTGAAGTATGACGTTCCAACAAGTATTTGATACGGGTCGGAATATGTGGATATGATAAGAAATTAAAGTTGATGTTTAAAAAGGGGTAAAAATGGACGTTTGGAACTAACAGGTCAAATGGTGGAGATGTCACCATTTGGCATTATAGACCAATGAATGGTTTTGTCAAGTATTATGAATTC
This sequence comes from Helianthus tuberosus, assembly GCA_030545235.1. Taxonomy (NCBI): domain Eukaryota; kingdom Viridiplantae; phylum Streptophyta; class Magnoliopsida; order Asterales; family Asteraceae; genus Helianthus; species Helianthus tuberosus. Next base: position 117,332,064 of record CM060424.1, read on the forward strand.
CCAGATTTTATAGCGAAAGGATCTCGTTGTTATCATCTAACAAATTGGTGGATGAAGTATTAAACGGATCTTAGCATTGATCCGAGCAAGGTATGTGTGTTTAGAGTTATAGTTAAGTGATAGGGTTGGTTGAATGTGCAATGAAGTCCTTTGTTGTAAAGGATGGAGCGAAGTTGACAAAAACGCCCTTGACGGGTAAATTGGGCAAACGATCTTCAAAATTGTTTAGAAATACGTTGTTTGATTAAGTGAAATGTTTTAGACAAGTGTGAAAGTGAGAAGTATGGTTTTTGTTAGTTATAGTCCTTAAAATGCGCTAATACCCTTAAAGGGTCAAAATAAGCTCTTGAGCGAAAATGGGTTAAGAGGATGCGAGACATTCGAGAAATCTATCTTTTATGATAGACAAATGTTGAAATTATTAGGTTCATAAGAAGTTATGGTCAAACAAACAAGTTATGTTGATATATGCATGAACGAGTCAAAATTTGGTAAAAGGGTAATAAGCCGAAGGCTTAAAAGTCATAAAGTTAGGTAGTCAAAATATTAGATTTTCACTCCATGTGATGGAGAATTAAATTACGGTCGCGTAGGAAAAAGAATCGGGTAAAACGGATCAAAAACGAGAAAGTTATGCTCGTTTCCGTGAAATCGAGTCGTGCTGGGAATTATACAGCACCAGCTGCAACAGTCTGATGAAATCAGGCCGTGGCGTAGCGCGACGGGGCCTTCCCCCAGGCCGTGGCGCTACGCGACGGGGGTCAGTTTCGCGAAAATCGTTTATCTTAACTGTTGATGCATTGCGAACCCGTCTGGACCGTTTTTAAACGCGTATAAGCTAAGAATGATTAGTTTATTCCTTGTTTTAGGGAAAGTAGATACGTATGAAGGTATGTATGTATGTATGTATGTATGTATGAATATAAAAGGTATGTATGTAGGCATGTATGCATGTATGTATGTAGGTATGCACGTATGTAGGCACGTACGTATGAATGTAGCTACGTATGTATGTAAGTAGCTATGTGTGAACAGATGCATATATCTAAGTATGTATGAAAGTATATACGCATGTATTCAATGAAATTGAGTATTGACGATAATAATAGCGTGCCTTGTGAACGAAGTGTAACGCAGGTACAACGAGAAAGTCTCACCACGGATTGTATGATCAGATGGAAAGCTGGGATGTAAAGAGTTAACGGAACGAAAAGTAAACGTGAATAAATCTTGTATGTTTATAATGCGTACCAATGTTATGAATTTTATGTGGTGAGCGTAGGTAGTACGAGTCATGAGGATCATCAAGGAATAGAGATCGAGGATCGTGTCACTAGTGAGATTATACGGGAACGTTGATGTATTTAATGTAGTAAACATAAGCTTTGTTTTTACTTAGTAAATAAGTCGATTGATGGATTTATGTGAAAGAGTTATGTTAAGGTTAAATTTTAAGTAAGTTAAGGTATTTATAATGAAAGAAATTTTATAATACGAATTTCCGCTGTGACTTTTAGTCAAATACGTATTAGGGTCTTACAAGTTGGTATCAGAGCCCTGGTTTGAGCGAATCAAGTACGAGAAGATAAATACTTGAACTCAAACCTATGTGCTCTTGTGATAAGGAACCCGTACAATCCATGACTCGATCAAGATCTAAAGGAAGAAATGGAATGAAAGCATGTATGTATACATTCATATAAAGAAACTAACGTTTTTGTATGTGCAAGGTAAGCATAAGTATTTGAAGAGGATGGTCCGTGGATGCAGGATAGGATGAATACTAAGGCTGGCAAAGATGTAAATAATCTAATGAACCCCAGGTACACACTATTAATATGTATGGGTACCAATGTTAAAAGAAAAAGGAAGAAATCTCCTTGGGAGGGTAATTATTAAATGAAAGGCAATGATATGGTCTTGGGGAAAAGTTAGAGATGTGCACGAAATTGAAACCCATTTCTCGGACATAAGGCGATGATTACACGAAGGCACGGAACTAGTATGTGGATTGCGCACCTGGCCAGTACGCAAGAAGCATATGACATTCGTGATACCGTGGTAATTATCGCAGGTGTGTCCGGTAGAACTGGGTAGCAAGTGGGTATGCGGTGAAATGGGTAGTAAGACTCTCGGGAAATTGAGAGTACTATGTAGGAATGAAAAGTATGAGTGATAAAAATTGTCACACCCCCAAAATCCACACGCGGAGTATCACCGCTTGGAGGCGTGACATGACCAGGATCAAGCCACCAATCATATTGAACATAAGTATATAGTGAAAGTCATTCATCAATACGATCAGTGTTTCCAAAACCAAATATAAACAAGTGTGTAGCGGAAGCATTTATGTAAAACCCAACATAAGTTTAAGTACAAAATGTCATTTAAGTTTAAGTTTAACAACACGTTCACGATCCATGTCCACAACGACTGTGCCTCCCGTGCAAGCTCCATTAGTACCTATAGTCCTGCAAGGCATGTAACAGAGAGTCAACAACTAGTTGAGCGAGTTCACAGAAAGTAATGCGTAATAGTAAGTTCGTCTGTAACATGTGGCTCTACTGGGCCGGTATTAAGTTCTATTGGTGGGGGCTTCCCGTGTTGTATAACCACTAGACTATTTGTAACCATATGTGTTCTTCACAACCGAGAACAGTAATACGTACAGGTGTTACGTAGGTTTTACGTAAGTATCCTTCCCAACCGAGGATAGGGGTACGCGGGGGTTTACGTAGGTTTTACGTAAGTGCCTGACACAACCGAGGCAGTAGTAAATATAGGTTCACGTAGGTTTTACGTGAGTATCCTTCACAACCGAGGATAGCGAATAGCATAAGTATACGTAGGTTTTACGTATGGGTCCTGCACAACCGAGGACGATGGTATGGTAGTCTAGTAATAATGTCCGCATGAATCTATTCAACCTTATTCCTTAAATCCCATTCCCAAGCCCTGGGAATCCCATGCCTTGGTAGAAGTGTGAACTCACCTTGTTTGCTCGGTATGCTAAGTATGTGCTCACGGGTAATCAATCACGTCCCTAAGTAGGCACGTATACATAATCAGTTTGTATTAAAGTTGTTTGTGCGTAAACATAATCATCATGAACATCGCATCTTCCACATTACACATATTTACAATCATACAAGTAATACTTATATACATAACAGCAGTTGACTAGCTCAGTTAAGTTCAACAGAAACAAATTACCAAACAATAAATCCCAGTCGACGAAACACCCACCATTTCGCTATGAGCCCCTTCGACGAATCACCCTTGATTCGTCAAACTAGTCTCGGCGAAACACATTGTGTTTCGCCATGTCGGTTTCATCGATTTAATGTGTTTCGTCGGTACTTCTGATTCGTCGAAATACATAACAGTTCAGCAATAATTATCATATCACAAAACCTTAGTGGCCAACATCTATTTATCACCGCCAATTCTCATTGGACCAACATAACTTATAGCCGATTGGACCTCTAATGTTTTTAACCGATTGGACCTTTATTACACATTAACAACACAAACAAACATCATCATTATAAAGTGGCGGTTCACATTTTCCAACCCATTGACCACCGATTAACCCACCATCTCGATTTTTAATAAGCAAATCCATGTTACAACCCATGATTCTCATCAATCCAGCCGACAATATCCATGTGATGTTTCTTTATCATATAACTAGTCAAGATATATATACAAACAATAAACAAGTGAATTATGAATATCATAACCTGCCAAAACACATGGGTCGCAATTAAGAGCATTCATCAACAGACTTTATGGTCAACAACAAGTAATCGGTTTTGTATATCACACTAACCGAGATAAAAGGCGATGAATAGGCTAAGGGGGCTTCGAGAGTTCCAAACAGCCGTCACACAAAAGAGGGGCGCTCTAGGGTTTCTATTTTGTTAACGTATGACGAATGAGACGGTTCCGTGTAATTTATATGCGTACAAGTGAACTGGGCCCTAATGGGCTTTGGTGAAACTGGGCTTCGGCGAAACACCTGTTTCGTCGAGATGCTTATGGCGAAACTGTCTATTTCGTCGGGTCCAGTCTGTTTCGTCGAGTCCTTTTTATGTGTTAACAGTTTTAAGGTTTCAACAGGTTTCATGTTATACAGCCAAACACAAAATCATGCAACCACAATGCGTTCCTAAAAAAATATATAAACAAAAATATAATGTGTACAGTTACAAGTTAAACAAGTCAAACAACTATACAGTCAAAGTCAACGTGCACTAAATGCGAAAATGAAAGTCGGAAACTCGAGTTGTCACATTATCCCCAACTTGAAAGAAATTTCGTCCCGAAATTTAGCATGCGGTTACTGAGGAAGCTAGGTAAGTTATCGTTTACTGGTTTTCCTGGGGTGTCACATCATTCCCCCGTTGAGTTGGAATTTCGTTCCGAAATTCCGTAGTAGCTTCAGCCTCAGTAGTAGTTACATTGTTTTCGAACAACTGGGGATATTTGAGTTCCATTTGATCTTCGCGCTCCCAGGTGAACTCTGGGCCGCGACGGGAGTTCCAACGAACTCGTACAAGAGGTATTCTGGTGTTCTTGAGGACCTTAACATCCCGGTCCGTGATTTCAACTGGTTCCTCGACGAAATGCAACCGTTCGTCGATAGTGAGCTCCTTCAAAGGAACTATGAAGGTCTCATCTGACTGCCACTTCTTCAGATTCGACACATGAAAGACGTTGTGAACTGCACTGAGTTCAGCTGGTAAGTTCAATCTGTAGGCCACTTTGCCTATCTTTTCTATGACTTCAAATGGTCCAACGTATCGTGGATTGAGTTTGCCTCGTTTGCCAAAACGAACAACACCCTTCCAAGGTGAAACTTTGAGTAGTGCTCGATCCCCAACTTGGAACTCGAGTATTTTCCTGTCTTTATCAGCGTATACTTTCTGACGGTCACGAGCTGCCGCCATGCGTTGTCGTATTTGAGCAATCTTTTCAGTAGTATCAACTACCATTTCAGGACCTGTGATCTGACTGTCACCCACCTCTGCCCAACAAAGAGGTGATCGGCATTTACGCCCGTACAATGCCTCAAATGGAGCAGCTTTAATGCTGGTGTGGTAACTGTTGTTGTATGAAAATTCCACAAGTGGCAGATGTTTTTCCCAGCCTTTGCCAAAGTCAATTACGCACGCCCGAAGCATGTCTTCTAGAGTCTGAATAGTGCGCTCAGACTGCCCATCGGTCTGAGGATGATAAGCTGTGCTCATGTCTAATCGTGAGCCAAAAGATTTGTGCATTGCTTGCCACAGTTCTGAAGTAAAACGTGCGTCACGATCAGAGATAATAGAGGTGGGCACCCCGTGCCTCGAGACAACTTCCTTAAGGTATACGTCTGCTAGAGTGGAGAACTTATCCGTTTCCTTGATAGCCAGGAAGTGAGCAGACTTGGTGAGTCGATCAACGATCACCCAAATAGTATCATTCCCACGTTGAGATCTAGGCAGGCCAGTAACAAAATCCATGGAAATTTGCTCCCATTTCCATTGTGGTATCTCAGGTTGCTGTAGTGGGCCTGATGGTTTCTGATATTCCGCTTTGACTCGCGCACAAGTCAAACACTTGCTAACGTAAGTGGCTATGTGAGCTCTCATGCTAGGCCACCAGTATGTAGTTCTAAGGTCGTGGTACATCTTATCCGAACCAGGATGTACTGAGTAGCGAGACTTATGTGCTTCATCCATTACAAGCTCGCGTAAGTTGCCATAGAATGGGACCCAGATACGTCCGGTTACATAATAGGCGCCGTCTGCCCTTGGTTCTAACCTTTGCCTTGAACCACGTAGAGCTTCAGCCCTGACGTTTTCTGGTTTCAATGCTTCTACCTGAGCATCTCGTATCTGTGAAGGAAGACTAGACTGAATAGTGAGTTGCAAAGCTCGTACACGCCTAGGTATAGTATCCTTTCGACTGAGGGCGTCGGCCACCACATTGGCTTTGCCCGGATGGTACTTTATAGCACATTCGTAATCGTTCAGTAACTCGACCCATCGACGTTGTCGCATGTTCAAGTCTTTCTGCTTGAAGATATACTCAAGACTTCTGTGATCGGTGTAGATGGTGCACTTGGTGCCATACAGATAATGTCGCCATATCTTGAGCGCAAAAACAACAGCTCCCAACTCTAAGTCGTGCGTAGTGTAATTCCGTTCGTGAATCTTAAGTTGGCGTGAAGCATAAGCAATGACTTTATCCCGCTGCATCAACACACATCCAAGACCTTGGATAGATGCGTCGCAGTAGACTACAAAATCGTCCGTGCCTTCTGGCAATGAGAGGATAGGTGCGCTACAAAGTCTATCCTTTAAGTGCTGAAACGCTGTTTCCTGTCTGTCACTCCAACGGTAAGCAATGCCTTTCTGTGTCAGTAATGTAAGCGGCTGTGCAATCTTTGAGAAGTCTTTGATAAACCGTCTGTAATAACCCGCCAAACCCAAGAATTGGCGTATTTCTGTCGGTGTACTAGGTGCAGGCCAGTTCTTGATCGAATCTACCTTGGATGGATCAACATGAATCCCATCCGTGTTTACCACGTGGCCTAGAAAGTGGACTTCACGAAGCCAGAAGTCGCATTTTGAAAACTTAGCGTACAGCTGTTCCGTTCGAAGGAGTTCCAGAATAAGTCGTAAATGCTGTTCGTGTTCCTCCCGATTCTTTGAATAAATCAGGATGTCGTCAATGAAAACAATAACAAACTTGTCAAGATAAGGTTTGCACACTCTGTTCATAAGATCCATGAAAACCGCAGGCGCGTTCGTTAGTCCGAATGGCATGACTAGAAACTCGTAATGACCGTAGCGAGTTCTGAATGCTGTTTTGGAGACGTCCTCATCCCGGACTCTCAGTTGATGGTAACCTGACCTTAGATCAATCTTTGAGTAATAGCTCGACCCTTGCAACTGGTCGAATAAGTCGTCGATGCGTGGAAGTGGATAGCGATTTTTCACCGTCACCTTGTTCAGTTCGCGGTAGTCTATGCACATACGAAAGGTACCGTCTTTCTTCTTTACAAATAATACTGGAGCTCCCCAGGGCGAAGAGCTAGGACGTATGAAACCCTTTTCCAAGAGTTCTTGTAGTTGCTTAGACAGTTCTTCCAGTTCATTTGGAGCTAAGCGGTAAGGCGCTCGAGCTATAGGTGCTGCTCCTGGAGCTAGCTCGATCTAAAATTCGACCTGGCGATGGGGAGGTAACCCAGGTAACTCTTCAGGAAACACCTGAGGAAAGTCGCGTACTACAGGAATATCCCCAATCTTTTTCTCTGTCGTCGATGTATCAGTAATGAGTGCTAAAATAGCTATGTGGCCCTTTCGTAAACACTTATGTGCCTTCAATAAGGAGATGATGCCACTCACGACACCACTCTTGTCGCCTTGAACTTCGAGAGGTTCCTTGCCAGAACGAGGAATACGAATGATCTTCTCCTTGCATAGGATTTCTGCTTGATGTTGGGATAACCAATCCATACCGATGACAATGTCGAAACTACTCAGAGTTATAGGAATGAGATCGATAGAGAAAGTCTGACCAGCGAGGATAAGATTACAACCCTGAACTATGTGTGTGGCCTCTAGACTTTTACCGTTAGCTAACTCTACGACATGTTTGATGTTCAAAAGTGTTGGTGCGCGTTTAAGCATTTGACTAACGTTCAGAGACATATAACTGGTATCCGCACCCGAATCAAATAATACGGTAACATAAAAGTCGTCAAGAAGAAACTTACCCGTAACCACATTAGGATCGTTCCTTGCGTCACTCTGACCAATCACAAACATACGACCCTTTGCACCATTGTTGTTGTTGTTGTTTCCCCCATTGTTGTTCCCAGTGCCCTGATTATTGTTGTTGTTGTTCCCAATTCCCTGGTTGTTGTTGTTGTTCTGGTTTCGGTTTAACTGAGGGCAGTGTCTTTTGAAGTGACCTTCAGCACCACAATGAAAACATCCCTTGTTACCCTGTTGTTGATTCTGCGGTGCTTGCTGCTGCTGATTCTGAGTTACAGGACGTGGGCTCCTACATTCCTTGGCCTCATGGCCCATCCTGAGGCACCTCTGACAACGACCCTTGTTGCACTGGCCACTGTGATGCCTGTTACAGTTGTTACACTTTGGGAGGTTCCCTCGATAACTACCCTGCCTGTGATTGCCCGAAGATTGCTGACTAGGGCTCTGATAATCACTAATCTTGCGCTGCTGCTGTGCTTGAGACTGTACAGTCGCTGAACCCCTGCTGGAATCCCCTTCCCATTTCCGCTTGTTGTCGCTGGGAGTAGCAGGAGTAACTGGAGTGGTAGTGGTCGCGCTGATACGTTTAGGCAGCCTGTTCTGTTCCACCGCCTGATCGGTGAGGCGATGAGCTAGCTTGACGATCTGTTGAATAGTGCCAAGATTCGCTGAAGTTACGTGGCTTTGAATCTCCGGCACCAGACCATTGAGATACAGTTCGATACGCTTAATGGGAGGGTCCACCATAGTAGGACACAGAATAGCCAACTCATTCGATCTTCTGGTGTACGCTTCAATTTCTGACCCCGTCATTTTCAAATGGTAAAATTCTACCTCCAGCTTATGAATATCATCTCGACTACAGTATTCCTCTTTAATCAATTCCTTGAAACCGTTCCAGGGTGTGGCGTTAGCAACAGCCAACCCTAACATCTGAACTTGCGCATTCCACCAAGTCAGCGCAATGCCTTCTAAAGTACCAGTGGCGTACTTCACCCTGCGAGCCTCAGGGCATTCACACATTTCAAATACAGACTCGAGCTTTTCAAACCAATGGAGGAGTCCAACCGCTCCTTCCGTGCCACTAAAGGTAGTAGGACGACAGTCCATGAAAGTTTTGAAGGTACAAACAGGTGGCTGAGCGTGCTGACCTCCTGCTTGTGCGGCTGTAAGTGCCTCGGCAATTCGTTCGTTAATGAGAGCCGTCAGTTGGGCTTGCGTCATGTTGATACGTCCAGACATGATCTTCATAGTAAATATGACATAAGTGAGAGAGGTTCGCGAGTAGTGTGATAACAAAAGGGAATAATCACACAAGTGTTCTCATGCAATAGTGTTAAGTTAACCTAAGCATACCCGGAGCAAAGTTCTATGCAATTCTAGCAAGTAGGCAATAAGACATGTACCATATTACCTAGAGTGATGAGTCTTGCACGTGGAGCGAGGCGTCGTTGTGGATCGTTGAGCACTGTTCTGGTTATAGTCTGGTTTTAATAAAAACGTCTTCCCCTTATTAAAACCGAGTTCTCTATAACCAATGGCTCTGATACCAATCTGTCACACCCCCAAAATCCACACGCGGAGTATCACCGCTTGGAGGCGTGACATGACCAGGATCAAGCCACCAATCATATTGAACATAAGTATATAGTGAAAGTCATTCATCAATACGATCAGTGTTTCCAAAACCAAATATAAACAAGTGTGTAGCGGAAGCATTTATGTAAAACCCAACATAAGTTTAAGTACAAAATGTCATTTAAGTTTAAGTTTAACAACACGTTCACGATCCATGTCCACAACGACTGTGCCTCCCGTGCAAGCTCCATTAGTACCTATAGTCCTGCAAGGCATGTAACAGAGAGTCAACAACTAGTTGAGCGAGTTCACAGAAAGTAATGCGTAATAGTAAGTTCGTCTGTAACATGTGGCTCTACTGGGCCGGTATTAAGTTCTATTGGTGGGGGCTTCCCGTGTTGTATAACCACTAGACTATTTGTAACCATATGTGTTCTTCACAACCGAGAACAGTAATACGTACAGGTGTTACGTAGGTTTTACGTAAGTATCCTTCCCAACCGAGGATAGGGGTACGCGGGGGTTTACGTAGGTTTTACGTAAGTATCCTTCCCAACCGAGGATAGGGGTACGCGGGGGTTTACGTAGGTTTTACGTAAGTGCCTGACACAACCGAGGCAGTAGTAAATATAGGTTCACGTAGGTTTTACGTGAGTATCCTTCACAACCGAGGATAGCGAATAGCATAAGTATACGTAGGTTTTACGTATGGGTCCTGCACAACCGAGGACGATGGTATGGTAGTCTAGTAATAATGTCCGCATGAATCTATTCAACCTTATTCCTTAAATCCCATTCCCAAGCCCTGGGAATCCCATGCCTTGGTAGAAGTGTGAACTCACCTTGTTTGCTCGGTATGCTAAGTATGTGCTCACGGGTAATCAATCACGTCCCTAAGTAGGCACGTATACATAATCAGTTTGTATTAAAGTTGTTTGTGCGTAAACATAATCATCATGAACATCGCATCTTCCACATTACACATATTTACAATCATACAAGTAATACTTATATACATAACAGCAGTTGACTAGCTCAGTTAAGTTCAACAGAAACAAATTACCAAACAATAAATCCCAGTCGACGAAACACCCACCATTTCGCTATGAGCCCCTTCGACGAATCACCCTTGATTCGTCAAACTAGTCTCGGCGAAACACATTGTGTTTCGCCATGTCGGTTTCATCGATTTAATGTGTTTCGTCGGTACTTCTGATTCGTCGAAATACATAACAGTTCAGCAATAATTATCATATCACAAAACCTTAGTGGCCAACATCTATTTATCACCGCCAATTCTCATTGGACCAACATAACTTATAGCCGATTGGACCTCTAATGTTTTTAACCGATTGGACCTTTATTACACATTAACAACACAAACAAACATCATCATTATAAAGTGGCGGTTCACATTTTCCAACCCATTGACCACCGATTAACCCACCATCTCGATTTTTAATAAGCAAATCCATGTTACAACCCATGATTCTCATCAATCCAGCCGACAATATCCATGTGATGTTTCTTTATCATATAACTAGTCAAGATATATATATACAAACAATAAACAAGTGAATTATGAATATCATAACCTGCCAAAACACATGGGTCGCAATTAAGAGCATTCATCAACAGACTTTATGGTCAACAACAAGTAATCGGTTTTGTATATCACACTAACCGAGATAAAAGGCGATGAATAGGCTAAGGGGGCTTCGAGAGTTCCAAACAGCCGTCACACAAAAGAGGGGCGCTCTAGGGTTTCTATTTTGTTAACGTATGACGAATGAGACGGTTCCGTGTAATTTATATGCGTACAAGTGAATTGGGCCCTAATGGGCTTTGGTGAAACTGGGCTTCGGCGAAACACCTGTTTCGTCAAGATGCTTATGGCGAAACTGTCTATTTCGTCGGGTCCAGTCTGTTTCGTCGAGTCCTTTTTATGTGTTAACAGTTTTAAGGTTTCAACAGGTTTCATGTTATACAGCCAAACACAAAATCATGCAACCACAATGCGTTCCTAAAAAAATATATAAACAAAAATATAACGTGTACAGTTACAAGTTAAACAAGTCAAACAACTATACAGTCAAAGTCAACGTGCACTAAATGCGAAAATGAAAGTCGGAAACTCGAGTTGTCACAAAAATGAAGAATGTTGAATCCGTAAGAAAGTACAGATCAACAAGATATGAATGAGATGTTTGAATCCGCGAGACGGATTCAAGGAATGAAATGTATGAATGAAATGATTGAGTCCGCAAGACGGATTCAAGGAAGGAAAGGTATGAAGGAAATGTTTGAATCCGAGAGACGGGTTCAAAGAATGAAAAGTGTGAATGCAATGTTTGAACCCGCGAGACGAATTCAAGGGATGAAAGGCATGAATGGAATGTTTGAATCCGTAAAACGGATTCAAGGAAATGAAATGTAGAAATGATATGTCTGAATCCGCGAGACGGATTCAACACATGTAAGGAATGAAAGATGAGAACGATATGTTTGAATCCATGAGATGGATTCAAATCATAGAAGGAAGAAAAGGTACGGAAGGTGCGTTTGAATCCGCGAGATGGATTTAAAAAAATAATAATAATAAATAAATAAATAAAGAGATGAAATTAGTCCACATCAGAATGTGTCGATAGTTTGACCGTGGTTGTGTCAAACGAGTCATATGAGTAAAAAAAATAATAACAATAAAACAAATAAACAAAAGAAAGATCGTAATGGGCATGCAAACCCAAGTTTTAAAATGAAAGAAAGAAGTTTTGAACCAGTGATGTGTTAGATGTGTTAGTAATCGACTCTTAGGAGTCATAATAAACGACGGGCTACGACCTGGACAATGATTTAAGTATGAACAAGAAGGGTAAGTTTTGTCGAGAATACCAAAATGATGTAATGAATGTCTTTGTAAGTAAGCATGAATGAGAAGAAGTACGAATGTGTACCTCAATGCATCTATGATAAGTAAGAAAAGTCAGTTTAACCTTAAAAGGTCAAACTGCAACAGATGACGAAATAAGTAACCAGATGAAAGAATTGCATGTAATAAATGAAATGTGTGACACGTTATAGCGTGTACGTAAGAAATTGTAGGAGAATTATAGGTGAGTAAACACCTAGTAGAATGAATGTTTGAATGGAGTGTGCTAACCGCTAAATGGTTGATGATAATCCTAGAACTCTTGACGCAATGAAACCAATCGAATTGGTGGAAGGATGTGTACAAGTGGGGACACCTTATGTGGATAAATGAAATCTAGCCTGGTATAGCTGGTGTTCGGGAAGAATGCGGATCAATCTGGATCACGGATTGATGAAATGAGATGAGGTTAGTAAAAGTTTAACTTATGTTGAATAAATATGAATTGGTAAATTGAAAACAACCTACGAAATGAATGACGGAATGGGTATGGTATAGTATGGAATGTTGATTTCTAATAGTCAACATAAGAAGAAAATTATGCCATTAAAAAGTAAATCTCAAAAGTTTTGAGTGGAAATTTTGCATATTGATTAAACTCTCGTGCGATGAGCTAGTACGGCACATTTACTTATGTAAATTAAGTAATGCATGAAGTGAAAGCGATAGTAATGTGAAATGAATGAAATGATTCAAAGGTAATGTAAAGGTACGCATAGTACAAATAACTATAGAGAACGTATAACGATGTTAACTTCGGAGTTAAGCACGAATGCACGACTATGAAATAGTAACTTCATTGCGATAACGAAACAAAATTAAATATTATGTAATATATGTATAGAATGTGATCTTAAAGGATGAGATGAAGGTATTAGATAAGTTATAAACGGATGATATGAAAGTAAGCATTATTATAGGATTGAATATATATATACGTCGAACTGTTACTAACCGGTCAAGGAAATGAGAAGGTTACGTGGAAGTATGGTATGGAAAGTGTAGATTTGTTAAGAAGAAGTCAATTACATAAATACTTATGAATTGAGATAGGATGATTGCTTATAATTATGATGTGACCTTGAAGTCAAACATAGATATGTGTATGTGTAAAGGGAAGTGAGAAAGGTTTCGGGGAAAAAACCTTGTTTAAGGGGGGTAGACTTGTAACACCCCAAAACCCGAATGTTTATAATTGTCGAATGTTCCTATATGATTTAGCATGAAATAAATAACTAGGCTATTTAACCTAGTTAAGTGTGTGGTTAAAAGTATTAAAAGACAAGAGTTTTGCCAATATTATTTAGTGGAAAACTTTAGGGGCTAAAATGGGGAAAAATGAAAGTTAAATTTTATTTATGAAAAACACACATAAACACACACACGTATGTGTGTTTGAGAAGAGCCAGGAAGCTCCATGAGAGCTCTAAAACCCTAAGCATGAAGATCATCAAATTGGAAGGGTAAATGAAGTCTAAATTCACAACCGAGTATGGATTAATGATCACCTTCTCAATGGGATCATAAGGTATGTCTTAAAAGTTAGATTGGTGATCTTTCACGAAGTGGGTTATGTTGTAATTGACGAAATTGTATGAAATTAAGAATGAGTATGTGTTAGAATCATCATATAGCACATGGATTGTGCTTGGTTTAGGTTAATGTGACAACTGTGTTCTGTAATCATCGTATACTATAAAACAATGTGCTTTGGTGTTATTATATGTGCTTTGGTGTTATTATATGTGTTATTGTGTTTAATGATTTTACAATTTGATTCGAGTCTGATTTCAAGCTTTAAATCCCTTTCTGGAAGGTTATACGCAAACTGGTGCTTAAACGCCATCAGTTTAACGCAACGTACTCTCCGAAACTGTGACGTAAGCCAAACGTACCCTAAATATCCTTTACATAACTTAGAAATAAGTTTCGAAGGATGCAGTATGGCGAAAACATGTTTATTTAAACTAAAGAGCTATTTACGACAAAACTGCGAAACGAACGTTAGTGACCGCCCGGATAATTTTTGAATCCTGAAAATATTCTGTTATGATTAAAAATTTATTTTTAATCAGGTCCGTGTTGAAAAATAAATTAAAAACACTATTTTTCAAGTTTAAGCGCGTACCGAGTGTTTCTGCGCGACACAGTGCTTCTACTACAAAACGCGGACAACACAGCCAGTCTCGGCAACTAAAATTTATTTCAGTAATATTTTGGCGAGTTTATTTTTATAGAATAATAAAAATAATTTAGAACGCCATAAACTGGGATTTAAACGCTAGATAAAATACCCGGTACCCGGTTAAACACCTACTTTTATCTTGTATACCCATTTAGTTAAAATTTTACTACAAGACACCCCCCCCCCCAAACCGATTTTAGTCCCTCATGGACCCACAAATCATCTTAACCATACTTCCTATCATTCCTTGATTTTATTGTAATATTATATTGGATAGAATGCTTGTTGAACTAGACATAATATGTGGAGATGATTATAAAGGGTATGGTCCATAAGATTGTCATCATAACTCAAGAGATCACACTCCACCCTACTCTCTCTCTCTATTTCGGTTCCCCCATAACCGAATCCACCACCATCACTTCAACATCTTCATCTTCTCCAACATCAAGTTCCATACAAAGCTTCAAAGAATCCATGGAGGTTGCAACTTGAAGGGATTTCTAAGGAGCTTCGTTCTTGCTCGTTTCTTCATCTTTTCTCACCATCTTCACTAGATACTACCCTAGCCTTGTTCTAGTAGTAAGTTTCTATACCTTGTTTAATCTTGTTCTTAGTTAAGTTATGTAGTATGATGATGTTGTTTGAATCACAAGAACAAGAAACAATAATAAGATGAACATAGAACTCTACACAAAATCTTACATAAATGTTTACATAAGGATGAGTTATGAAGATGAAAACTTGTTGGTTTAGGGTTGGTTAAAAACATGCATGATGATTGATCATTGATTTCTCGAAAAATCCGTTGTTAGAACATTTGTTGATACGATGTAGTAGTGTCTAAACTAAAAAGTATCATGCTGATGTACATTTCCAGTCGACTTCAACAGGCTGTAAACAGACCCTAATGAGTCGAAAAACAGAATTTCTGAAGCCTAAAATGTGTATTTTCAAAAACCGAAGTAAATGGCACTGGAATCGTAATTTTTCGAGGTCGTTTACTAATTTTAAAGACCCATTTTGTAACAGCAGCTCAAGCTGCATTTTTGCTGCTGAAAATATGTGATATATTTTTGGTCATAACTGGAAATCTATGATGAATCAGCTCATGAAATTTGTACAATAGATGGCAATTGATGTATTTGTAATTATCCCACTGGAATTACATCAAACGAACTTACGATAAATTTTAGATCAATTATTTCGTAGACTGCAATCAGAAAGTAACAAATCTGATTGCAGTCTGGTAAACGATTTTCTATAAAATACTGATAATGAATTGGACCCCGGTATTTTCACACAATAATATTTGGTTCGTGTGAGACGTTCTGTAAAAATTTGGGAATTTTTGGAATAAGTTAACCATTTTATTTAAATGTCCGAAAACAGTCCAGTTTCATATATTAAAACAGAAATGACATAAGTAGTATCTTGCATGTCGAAGTGTGGGTTTTTGATTATTAAAATCATTCTTATTTAATTTAGGGCGGATAAACAATTTGAGGGATTGTGTTAACATTTAAAAACGCAGCCGAAGGTGAGTACATAGATCCCATCTTTTTACTATTTTCGATTGTTTTGGGGTGATTCATATGTATCAAAACGATTTCGATATTTTAACGATGGTTTCAAAATGATTGAGATGGTTTATACTAAACTAATAAACATTTCGATAATGTGAACGAGCTTGTTGGTTGTAATTACATAACGAATGACATCCATTAATTTTGGCCAAACCGACCAGTATTAGGTTATGGTACCATAGGATCCGACAAATCCCGTTATCAGACTGGACCCATGGTTATGTGTGGGTTAAGTGGGTAACGACTGAATCTGATGATTGTTAACTTACCCTTTGGTGGTTTGTTAATACGAGAACGAGTGGAACGATGAACGAGTCACAAAGGTTTGAATGTTATTAGCGAGACGACCAAAAGTAGTTTTCACAATTAAAACGAGAACGATTTGTACCAGAATGATTTGTACGATAACGATTTTGAACGATTATGAACGATTTAAACAAGTGAACGATGATCTATAAAGAGAACGAGTTAAACGATGTCACACAACGATGTTTATGAAACTATATAAACCATACGAGTTTTATTACGAGAACGATTTACGATTTGGTTTACGAAAACAAATGTTTTGGGTTAAGATTCATGGCATCGAGGTTTATAAATTATAACCAAAATTTTTTGATTTGGTTATTCATTTTACGATACAAACATTTTACAAAACAAGGTTTTCTAATGTCGATTAACGAAGTTGTACGAGTTATTTCGACATGCAAACGAGCCATGAATCTGACACTCTCACAAAACCTATGTACTCGCCAGCATTTCTTGCTGACTTTGTTTTTACATATTTTTCAGGTGAAGTTGCTTAATGTTGATTGCGAAGAGGATGCATGCTCACTTAGGACCGGACGAGGCCTTAGTGATTTAATAATGATAATAGTCTATGTTTGATTTGCTTGTTTAACTCTAAGACAATGTTTAATATTTAATAAAACGAAACTCTTTGTATCCATGGTTTGAAACAATAATTCTGTTACAACACTCCCCGACGTTTCCGCCATGATTTGTTGTTTCACGTGGTCGGGGTGTGACATAAGAGTTGGTATTAGAGCCAATGGTTATAGGGAATTAGGTTATTAGTAAAATTTTGACCTAGACTATAACTTTCTAGGACCCCAACGCAAGTTGATTTGATTTTGGAATTTTGAAAACAAAATCCGAATTTGTTTCGAAATTAATCACCCGTTCTAGGATGATTGATTACTAGGTTTTGAACCCTCTGTTGTAAGGTTCTGAACCCTTCCAGTTTGACTCATTTTTGGCTTAGTGCCTTTTGAGTTTTCAAAATCTCATCGAAGTTTGGATCTAAATAATGTGAACACATGCAAACTGGAAGAGTGAATGCCTGTACCCTGAGTTTTCTGTCTAAGGCTTGAGTGTTCGTACAAATCCACATAATCGGACCAGTCACTCTTACCTGGAAACTCTTGGGGTGAGTGTTCACTTATAGTCGAGCATGTCTTCGCGATATATTATTTTGATTCATTACTTTAATTAGTCACTGCGTGTCGTTTGTTTGTTCGAGGTAACGAACAAATGATCGCCTTCCTTATGTTTCGTCGATATTTTCAATACCTCTTTTGTTTTTCCTAATTATCAACCTCACTCGTTTCTCATATTTCCCTTATTAGACAATGCCTCCTCGACGTGATGCATAATCTTTTACTGCTGAAGAACTCACAGCCCTTGTCTCTCAGCAAATGGCTGTTGTGCTTCCAGGCATTGTGACCCAAATCCACGAGCTATACAACAACAATAATAACAATGCACAATGTAATTTCAAGAGTTTCAATTCTGCAAAGCCGCTAAAGTTTTCTGGGTCACAAGGGGCGACTGCACTCCTTCAATGGTTTGAGAGTATCGAGAACACATTCAGACATGTGCAATGTCCGAATGGGCGTAAGGTTGAATTTGAATCAAGTGTGTTCGAGAAGCGTGCTCTTACATGGTGGAATGGAGTGATGCGCGATAGGGGTGTCGAAGTGTCATTGGCACAGACATGGGAAGAGCTTCGAGCTCTCATGATGAGAGAGTTTTGTCCCTGTCACGAAATTCGAGCTTTGGAACGAGAGTTTGACGATCTGAAACAAGACGGGGGAGAACACCGTGCGTATACGGATCGATTTGAGGAGCTCAGTCTTTTGTGTCCTACTATGGTTACCCCATTGGAGAAAGCGATAGAGAGGTATATCGATGGTCTACCTAATTCTATACAGGATATTGTGACTGGCGTCAATCCTGCTACTGTTCGTCAAGCGATCGAGTTGTCTGCTACCCTGACTGAGTCTCAAGTCAGGAAGGGTAAACTTACCTGCAAGGGTGATAAGAAGAAGTCAACTGATTCTGCTAAAGACAAGGAAAAGGGTAAGGGTAAGAAGGGTGAGTCTTCGAAGAAGTCGAGAAAGCGAAAGGGTGCTCAGAACTTTGCAGTAACTGCACAAAATGCTCAGAACCCTTAGAACCCACCAACTCAACCTCCTGCGAAGAAAGTGTATGCTGGTACCGCACCTCATTGTGCTCGCTGCTACGGTCATCATGTTGCACAACAAGCTTGTAGGCAATGCACAACGTGTGGTAAGCTTGGGCATCTGGCCAACGTCTGTCGTTCGGGCCAAAATCAGATTGTTCAGAATCAAGCTCCAGTTTAGGGGAATGTTGCTAGATTCCCACCGGGTTCATGTTTCAATTGTGGAGAATATGGTTACTTCCGCAACAACTGTCCGAGGTTGGCAAATACAAATGCAAATCCGAACGTGAATATCAATGCGAATGCGAATCCCGCTCGTGGACGAGTATTCAATCTAAATGCTAACGAAGCGAGGGCTAACAACGAGGTGGTTAATGGTACGTTTCTTGTTAACAATCGACCTGCATCTATTCTTTTTGATTCTGGTGCCGATAGAAGTTTTGTTTCACTATCTTTTGAGCCTTTGCTTGCGATACCTAGAACTAAACTGAGGAAACCCTTATCTGTCAAAGTTGCTACTGGTAAACCTCTTGTTCTCGATTCTGTTATTCGTGATTGTCAGTTAAACCTTGATAACCATCTATTTCCCATCGACCTCACACCGATGCAACTTGGGAGTTTTGATATTATCGTGGGGATGGATTGGTTAACCAAACATCATGCTGAGGTGGTTTGTTTCGATAAGATTGTTCGTATTCCTCTTCCGTCTGGCGATGTTCTGGAAGTTCGTGGCGAGAAACCATCTGGTGGATTGAAGCTTATGTCGTGTACAAGGGCCCTGAGTTACTTGCGAAAAGGATATGTTGCTTTCCTGGCACATGTCACGGAGGAGAAAGGCAAGAGCAAGAGTATTCAGGATATTCAGATTGTCCGGGATTATCCAGAGGTGTTTCCTGATGAACTGCCTGGTTTGCCTCCAGCTCGTCAAGTCGAGTTTCATATTGACCTTGTACCCAATGCCAACCCGATTGCGAAAGCACCTTATCGTCTTGCACCTTCAGAGATACAAGAGTTACCGAAACAGCTTCAAGAATTGTCTGATAAAGGATTCATCCGTCCGAGCTTTTCGCCTTGGGGAGCTCCTGTCCTCTTTGTGAAAAAGAAAGATGGATCTTTTCGAATGTGTATCGATTATCGTGAGCTTAATAAGCTTACCATCAAGAATCGATATCCCCTACCTAGAATTGATGATCTCTTCGACCAGCTGCAAGGTGCTTCATGCTTTTCCAAGATCGATCTGCGTTCTGGGTATCATCAACTTCGTGTTCTCGAAGAAGATATTCCCAAAACTGCTTTCCGTACGAGATATGGGCATTACGAGTTCATTGTCATGCCATTTGGTTTGACAAATGCTCCAGCTATCTTCATGGACTTAATGAATAGGGTTTGTAAACCTTATTTAGATAAGTTCATCATTGTGTTCATCGACGATATTCTCATTTATTCAAAGTCTCGAGCCAATCACGAACAACACCTTCGTTTGACATTAGAACTTCTGAAGAAGGAACAACTTTTTGCTAAATTCTCCAAGTGTGAATTCTGGCTTAAAGAAGTTCAGTTCTTGGGTCATATTGTCAATGAGCAGTGTATTCATGTAGATCCATCCAAGATTACTGCTATTAAGGATTGGAATACACCAACGACACCTACAGAGATTCGATCATTTCTTGGTCTTGCTGGTTATTATCGACGGTTTATTTCTAATTTCTCGAAGATCGCGGTTCCACTCACTGCTTTGACTCAGAAGAATAAACCTTTTGAGTGGGGACCTAAGCAAGAAGAAGCGTTCCAAACGCTGAAACGGAAGCTCTGTGATGCTCCTGTTCTATCTCTACCTGAGGGAAACGATGATTTTGTTGTCTATTGTGACGCGTCGAATCTAGGACTTGGTTGCGTTCTTATGCAACGTGGTAAAGTCATAGCTTATGCATCTAGACAGTTGAAAATTCACGAGAAGAACTATACGACTGATGATCTTGAGTTAGGGGCTGTAGTTTTTGTGCTTAAAATCTGGAGACACTACCTCTATGGAACGAAGTGTGTCGTTTTCACAGACCACAAAAGTCTCCAGCATATTCTCAATCAGAAGGAGCTGAACATGAGGCAACGACGTTGGGTTGAACTCTTAAACGATTATGATTGCGATATCTGCTATCATCCTGGTAAGGCGAATGTCGTAGCCGATGCGCTTAGTCGAAAGGAACGAGTCAAGCTTCATTCTGTTCGAACTCTATATGATATTCAATTTCGTGTTCTTCAAACTCAATGATCTTGTGTGATCAATGACTTATTGAAATATGAACTACCACTTCAACTTGAGCTTAAACTCGAAAGGAAAGACGATGGTTTACTCTATTTTGAGAATCGTTTGTGGATTCCGAATCAGGACGATATTCGCACCTAGTAATGGATAAATCTCACAAGTCTCGATATTCTATCCATCCTGGTGCTGATAAAATGTACAAGGATCTTCGTACTCAGTATTGGTGGCCTGGTATGAAGAAGGAAGTTGCCTTGTATGTATCAAAATGCCTAACTTGTCTCAAAGTCAAGGCTGAACATCAACGACCTTCTAGTTTGCTTGTACAACCAGAGATACCGGTTTGGAAGTGGGAGAACATTGCAATAGATCTCATTACTAAGTTACCACGTACGTCTAAAGGTCACGATGCTATTTGGGTTGTAGTTGATCGTTTGACAAAATCTGCTCACTTCTTACTAATCCGTGAGGATTTCTCTGCTGAGAAGCTTGCCAAAATCTACGTAGACGAGATTGTATCACGACATGGTGTTCCTTTGGATATCATTTCCGATCGTGATGCTCGATTTTCATCTCATTTTTGGAAGACCATGCAATCTGCTTTGGGAACCCAACTGAATCTAAGCACTGCTTATCATCCCCAAACAGATGGTCAATCTGAGAGGACGATTCAAACTTTGGAGGATATGCTTAGAGCATGCGTGATAGACTTTGGTGGTAATTGGGATTCTCATCTGCCATTGATCGAGTTCTCATACAATAATAGTTATCATGCTAGCATTAAGATGGCATCATTTGAAGCTCTCTACGGTCGAAAATGTCGTTCACCTGTCTGTTGGAATGAGATCAGTGAAGCTCAGCTTTCTGGACCTGAGCTTCTGGAAACGACAGACAAAATCAAGAAAATCCGCGATAATCTTGTGACCGCTAGAAGCCGTCAAAAGAGTTATGCAGATTTGGGACACAAGCCCATGGAATTTAAAATCGGAGACCGTGTCCTACTCAAGGTGTCGCCTTGGAAGGGAGTGGTAAGATTTGGAAAGAAAGGAAAACATGCACCGCGATATGTTGGACCATTTAAGATTGTTGAAAGAATTGGAAAAGTTGCCTATCGACTAGTGCTACCTCCAGAGCTTGGAAATGTTCATCCGACTTTTCACGTCTCCAATTTACGAAAGTGTTTAGCGGACGCTGATCTTCACATTCCTCTCGACGAGATTCAAATTGATGAAACGATGCACTTTGTCGAGAAACCTGTGGAGATAGTGGACCGTACATACAAACAGTTGAAGAACAAACGAATTCATTTGGTCAAAGTTCGCTGGGAATCCAAACGTGGCCCCGAGTTTACTTGGGAACATAAGGACCAGATGAAGGTGAAATATCCACATTTGTTTTCACAAGAATCCTCTAAATAAAATTTCGGGACAAAATTTCCTAAAGTAGGGGAGACTGTGACAACTGTGTTCTGTAATCATCGTATACTGTAAAACAATGTGCTTTGGTGTTATTATATGTGCTTTGGTGTTATTATATGTGTTATTGTGTTTAATGATTTTACAATTTGATTCGAGTCTGATTTCAAGCTTTAAATCCCTTTCTGGAAGGTTATACACAAACTGGTGCTTAAACGCAATCAGTTTAATGCAACGTACTCTCTGGAACTGTGACGTAAGCCAAACGTACCCTAAATATCCTTTACATAACTTAGAAATAAGTTTCGAAGGACTCGGTATGGCGAAAACATGTTTATTTGAACTAAAGAGCTATTTACGACAAAACTGTGAAACGAACGTTAGTGACCGCCCGGATAATTTCTGAATCCTGAAAATATTCTGTTATGATTAAAAATTTATTTTTAATCAGGTCCGTGTTGAAAAATAAATTAAAAACACTATTTTTCAAGCTTAAGCGCTTACCGAGTGTTTCTGCGCGACACAGTGCTTCTACTGCAAAACGCGGACAACACAGTCAGTCTCGGCAACTGAAATTTATTTCAGTAATATTTTGGCGAGTTTATTTTTATAGAATAATAAAAATAATTTAGAACGCCATAAACTGGGATTTAAACGCTAGATAAAATACCCGGTACCCGTTAAACACCTACTTTTATCTAGTATACCCATTTAGTTGAAATTTTACTACAAGACCCCCCCCCCCCCCAACCGATTTTAGTCCCTCATGGACCAACAAATCATCTTAACCATACTTCCTATCATTCCTTGATTTTATTGTAATATTATATTGGATAGAATGCTTATTGAACTAGACATAATATGTGGAGATGATTATAAAGGGTATGGTCCATAAGATTGTCATCATAACTCAAGAGATCACACTCCACCCTACTCTCTCTCTCTATTTCGGTTCCCCCATAACCGAATCCACCACCATCACTTCAACATCTTCATCTTCTCCAACATCAAGTTCCATACAAAGCTTCAAAGAATCCATAGAGGTTGCAACTTGAAGGGATTTCTAAGGAGCTTCGTTCTTGCTTGTTTCTTCATCTTTTCTCACCATCTTCACTAGATACTACCCTAGCCTTGTGCTAGTAGTAAGTTTCTTATACCTTGTTTCATCTTGTTCTTAGTTAAGTTATGTAGTACGATGATGTTGTTTGAATCACAAGAACAAGAAACAATAATAAGATGAACATAGAACTCTACACAAAATCTTACATAAATGTTTACATAAGGATGAGTTATGAAGATGAAAACTTGTGGGTTTAGGGTTGGTTAAAAACATGCATGATGATTGATCATTGATTTCTCGAAAAACCCGTTGTTAGAACATTTGTTGATACGATGTAGTAGTGTCTAAACTAAAAAGTATCATGCTGATGTACATTTCCAGCCGACTTCAACAGGCTTTAAACAGACCCTAATGAGTCGAAAAACAGAATTTCTGAAGCCTAAAATGTGTATTTTCGAAAAACGAAGCAAATGGCACTGGAATCATAATTTTTCGAGGTCGTTTACTAATTTTAAAGACCCATTTTGAAACAGCAGCTCAAGCTGCATTTTTGCTGCTGAAAATATGTGATATGTATTTGGTCATAACTAGAAATCTATGATGAATCAGCTCATGAAATTTGTACAATAGATGGCAACTGATGTATTTGTAATTATCCCACTGGAATTACGTCAAACGGACTTACGATAAATTTTAGATCAATTATTTCGTAGACTGCAATCAGAAAGTAACAAATCTAATTGCAGTTCGGTAAACGATTTTCTATAAAATACTGATAATGAATTGGACCCCGATATTTTTACATAATAATATTTGTTTCGTGTGAGATGTTCTGTAAAAATTTGGGAATTTTTGGAATAAGTTAACCATTTTATTTAAATGTCCGAAAACAGTCCAGTTTCATATATTAAAACAGAAATGACATAAGTAGTATCTTGCATGTCGAAGTGTGGGTTTTTGATTATTAAAATCATTCTTATTTAATTTAGGGCGGATAAACAATTTGAGGGATTGTGTTAACATTTAAAAACGCACCCGAAGGTGAGTACATAGATCCCCTCTTTTTACTATTTTCGATTGTTTTGGGGTGATTCATATGTATCAAAACGATTTCGATATTTTAACGATGGTTTCAAAACGATTGAGATGGTTTATACTAAACTAATAACGATTTCGATAATGTGAACGAGCTTGTTGGTTGTAATTACATAACGAATGACATTCATTAATTTCGGCCAAACCGACCAGTATTAGGTTATGGTACCATAGGATCCGACAAATCCAGTTATCAGACTGGACCCATGGTTATGTGTGGGTTAAGTGGGTAACGACTGAATCTGATGATTGTTAACTTACCCTTTGGTGGTTTGTTAATACGAGAATGAGTGGAACGATGAACGAGTCACAAAGGTTTGAATGTTATTAGCGAGACGACCAAAAGTAGTTTTCACAATTAAAACGAGAACGATTTATATGAGAACGATTTGTACGAGAACGATTTTGAACGATTGAACGATTATGAACGATTTAAACAAATGAACGATTATCTATAACGAGAACGAGTTAAACGATGTCACACAACGATGTTTACGAAACTATATAAACCATACGAGTTTTATTACGAGAACGATTTACGATTTGGTTTACGAAAACAAATGTTTTGGGTTAAGATTCATGGCATCGAGGTTTATAAATTATAACCAAACTTTTTTGATTTGGTTATTCATTTTACGATACAAACATTTTACAAAACAAGGTTTTCTAATGTCGATTAACGAAGTTGTACGAGTTATTTCAACATTCAAACGAGCCATGAATCTGACACTCTCACAAAACCTATGTACTCGCCAGCATTTCTTGCTGACTTTGTTTTTACATATGTTTCAGGTGAAGTTGCTTAATGTTGATTGCGAATAGGATGCATGCTCACTTAGGACCGGACGAGGCCTTAGTGATTTAATAATGATAATAGTCTATGTATGATTTTCTTGTTTAACTCTAAGACAATGTTTAATATTTAATAAAACGAAACTCTTTGTATCCATGGTTTGAAACAATAATTCTGTTACAACACTCCCCGACGTTTCCGCCACGATTTGTTGTTTTACGTGGTCGGGGTGTGACAGTTAATTTGATGTTTAGAGATGAAACCCGTTGATTATGGTGATGATGATGACTTGAATGATCACCCATGTCCAATTCTTGCTTAATATTGATGTATTTTGATTTGTATAATGGATTTTTTTTAGAGGAATTGAAAGAAATGTGATACTAGTATGTTTGATGTGTATGCATGTATGATTCATGTTGATTAGAAGGAGGAAACTGATGAATTATGTATGAGGTTAGAAGGATATGCATGAACTAGTTGTACACTATGCTTAGGAGGTAGTACATACATCAAAAGCATGAAGAAATTATGAAGAACTTAAGATTAGATCATTTATAAGTGATTAGCAAAATGATTATGAAGTGGGTTTTGATGATATGATGAAAATGATAATACGTTTATATTATTGATGTTTGAAATCGTTTATGTATGTGTGAATGCTTAAAGAATTGGATAAGAAATGATGGATTAGCATGTTTTAAGGTTAAATGATAAACTTAATACAAGATCCGTATGATGAAAAGGTTTTGATGAATGATGAATAAGCTAACTATCTTGAGAATGATATATGATAGTTGATGCTTAATAAGTGACATGGAAGCTTGGGAAAGAAGCGGGTCAAACGGGACTAATGCGCAGGGGAAGCATATTCGGACGCTAGGTAAGTAAGCTTACACCCCCTTTTTGTAGAATATCTATTCGTTGTATTGGTTACGAACATGGTAAGTAAATATGTGAAGTATGACGTTCCAACAAGTATTTGATACTGGTCAGAATATGTGGGTATGATAAGAAATTAAAGTTGATGTTTAAAAAGGGGTAAAAATGGACGTTTGGAACTAACAGGTCAAATGGTGGAGATGTCACCATTTGGCATTATCGACTAATGAATGGTTTTGTCAAGTATTATGAATTCCCAGATTTTATAGCGAAAGGATCTCGTTGTTATCATCTAACAAATTGGTGGATGAAGTATTAAACGGATCTTAGCATTGATCCGAGCATGGTATGTGTGTTTAGAGTTATAGTTAAGTGATAGGGTTGGTTGAATGTGCAATGAAGTCCTTTGTTGTAAAGGATGGATCGAAGTTGACAAAAACGCCCTTGACGGGTAAATTGGGCAAACGATCTTCAAAATTGTTTAGAAATACGTTGTTTGATTAAGTGAAATGTTTTAGACAAGTGTGAAAGTGAGAAGTATGGTTTTTGTTACTCATAGTCCTTAAAATGCGCAAATACCCTTAACGGGTCAAAATAAGCTCTTGAGCGAAAATGGGTTAAGAGGATGCGAGACATCCGAGAAATCTATCTTTTATGATAGACAAATGTTGAAATTATTAGGTTCATAAGAAGTTATGGTCAAACAAACAAGTTATGTTGATATATGCATGAACGGGTCAAAATTTGGTAAAAGGGTAATAAGCCGAAGGCTTAAAAGTCATAAAAGTTAGGTAGTCCAAATATTAGATTTTCACTCCATGTGATGGAGAATTAAATTATGGTCGCGTAGGAAAAAGAATCGGGTAAAACGGATCAAAAAACGAGAAAGTTATGCTCGTTTCCGTCAAATCGAGTCGTGCTGGGAATTATACAGCACCAGCTGCAACAGTCTGATGAAATCAGGCCGTGGCGTAGCGCGACGGGGAAGGCCCCAGGCCGTGGCGCTACTCGACGGGGGTCAGTTTCGCGAAAATCGTTTATCTTAACTGTTGATGCATTGTGAACCCGTCTGGACCGTTTTTAAATGCGTATAAGCTAAGAATGATTAGTTTATTCCTTGTTTTAGGGAAAGTAGATACGTATGAAGGTATGTATGTATGTATATATATATGAATATAAAAGGTATGTATGTAGGCATGTATGCATGTATGTATGTAGGTATGCACGTATGTAGGCACGTACGTATGAATGTAGGTACGTATGTATGTAAGTAGCTATGTGTGAACGGATGCATATATGTAAGTATGTATGAAAGTATATATGCATGTATTCAATGAAATTGAGTATTGACGATAATAATAGCGTGCCTTGTGAACGAAGTGTAACGCAGGTACAACGAGAAAGTCTCACCACAGATTGTATGATCAGATGGAAAGCTGGGATGTAAAGAGTTAACGAAACGAAAAGTAAACGTGAATAAATCTTGTATGTTTATAATGCGTACTAATGTTATGAATTTTATGTGGTGAGCGTAGGTAGTACGAGTCATGAGGATCATCAAGGAATAGAGATCGAGGATCGAGTCACTAGTGAGATTGTATGGGAATGTTGATGTATTTAATGTAGTAAACATAAGCTATGTTTTTACTTAGTAAATAAGTCGATTGATGGATTTATGTGAAAGAGTTATGTTAAGGTTAAATTTTAAGTAAGTTAAGGTATTTATAATGAAAGAAATTTTATAACATGAATTTCCGCTGCGACTTTTAGTCAAATACGTATTAGGGTCTTACATGACTAGTCTAACCATCTTACAAATTTCAATGATAGTTTGACGCTTGACAAGCTAGGTGAAAGCTTGGGAAGGAAGCGGGTCAAACGAATCAGGAATGATGGAAAAGCATAATCTGGATGCTAGGTAAGTAAAGCTTACACCTTTTTATTTAATACCTATTGGTTTTATAGGTTATGAATAATATAAAGTCTTATTTAAATTGTGATGTTCCGACACTACATGTGTGGTTCGGAACAAAAGACAATGATAATAAACCATGTTTAATGGTTAAAAAGGACTAATTACAATTAATTGGTCATAAATGGTTAATAGATAATGAGTTTCGAGTGGCTACCTTATAGGGTAAACCCATATAACTAATAAGGGCAAAACGGTAAAATTGGTCAAGCATTGATAATAACCGTTAGTTTTGAAAGACACTTTATGGCGAAAGTCATAATGGGTCAAAAGCATTTAGAAATGGATTATAAGTAAAATGACCATACGGTGTAAACCGGAGCGAGTCATGTAGACGAGATGATAATAAATACATCTCGCAAAGATACATGGTCACTTAGACCAAACGGGTCAAAAGGTGAAAATATCACCCTTTGACAATATCGACTAATGGTTTGTCGAGTTGTTTGATTATAGGGATAAAATATCGAATAGATATTTGCATCGCTAATACTTAGCGGTTATTAAAGCAAGGTATTGAAATGGGTCAATATATTGATCCGAGTCAGGTATGTATAATGGTTCAACTCATCATTTAGAACTTGTTGGTGCACACATCTGTCGTCTTCGTCTTATATCGAGTCTTGGACTTGTTGCGGTTTTGTTCGAGCATGAAGTCATCGTCAAGAATGATGACATCACATATGTGACATCAATGATGACATCATATGTGTGACATCATCACATAAATTAGAATACATAAAACAGATTTCATGTTTGCTTGAAAGTCAAAGTAGAAGGTTCCGCTTGAAGACAAAGTTATGGGTTTCGCTTGAATCAGATATTAGGGGGTTTCGCTTGAGCAAACCTTGTGTAACTTCAAGCGAAAGCAAGAGGCTATATATAGGTGGTTCATGCATTTCATTTGTAACGTTTTTTTCTGATTTGATACCGAAGTGCTGCCGGTATTTCTCTTGAATGTAATAGCTGTTAAATCAATATACAAGAGGTTTAAAGTGTGAATCAAGCTGTTTTCGCATTCGTTTCTTAGTTTGCGCCTCTGAAATGGATTTGAGCTCTTCCGAACGACTCATTTAGGTCGCGATTCGATCCTACAAGTGGTATCAGAGCTCAGGACGAGGAGTTCTTACCAAAACAGCCTGTTTTCATCACAAATTCTGTTTCTACACCATTCTTTTTCAAACTTAAAAATTTTTCACGGTTAAAATCGGCTCAAATTCACACATCTTGTGCGTAATCATATATTAAAAAATTTTCACGGTTAAAATCGGCTCAAATTCACACATCTTGTGCGTAATCATATATTAACAAATTCTGGAAAGTTTCAGCTTTAAAATCGACTTAAATCTGGTTCAAATCAGTGTTTCGCTTGAAATTGGTTCGTATTTGCTGATGTCATCTGGCCTTTCGCTTGAAATAAGTGTCGGCTTCCGGTTGAATCTGAGTTTTGCTTGAAATACGTGTCGGCTTCCACTTGAATCTGGCATTCGCTTGAAAACACGTATCAAGATTTGTGAAACGTTAATCGAAGTTGTCAGTAGTTGGAAAAGGAAATCTCGTGTCTTGTGTCAGTTTGCACGAGGTTGTATCGGATGATCAGATTTTGCATGTGATTACATCGTTTATAGAGTTAAAGTTCACCGTCAAATTCATGTGATATTATCTTTTCGAGTCTCGTAAATTGAAGTTACTTGTTACATGTGAAGCCGTGTGTCAGCATCATTATCAATTAATGTGATCAAACTGTTCAAGAATAGAAGTCCAATAGAATTGTTTTGTTATTGAAAGTTGTCGGCCATCTTCACAAGTTAAAGTTGTTTGTTGTCTGCCCAAGTCACTAAAATCATATACATGTGATTAAAGATAGCAGCCCACTACATGTTGTCGACCCAATCAGATTAAAAAAAGGGTTTGCGGCCCAATCAAGTAATTGTGTAATCGGGACATTTAGAGTAATATCAAGGGTTGTTGAGTTTTTGAAATTGTTGCATGTGATCTGGGCCCGATAATCAAGTGATAACTATTAAAGTTGTTGGTGTGATTTGTCAGATTGTATGAGATTTTAATTACATCGAGATTCTGATTCAATTTTCTTGAATACTGTGAATAATACCGAGGTCTATCAAGTTGTCGACTGCAATATAGTCAAAGTGTAATTCAAAGTTGTCGGGTCATAGCAGTTCGCACGTTTTGACATCAAACTCAATTCACATCAAATTCAGTCCGCATAGTGTGTCAACTTTCAGTCCGCACAGAATTATCACCAGTTTGAGTACCAGTGTTATTCTGTTAATCGATAAGTTTTTGAACTGATTGTTGTTTGTTTTGTTTGTCAGGTGTTTTACAAGGTGAACCAGTTCATTTGAAAGCTTGAGTGAGAAATTCTTCGATACCGAATCATGGAAGAAGAATTTTACAACGGATTCGCTACCCCTGTAACCCCGATCAGTATTGCACAGAACACGATGTTGGAAAATGAAACGGGCACGATGCAAAAGCCGCCTAAACTCATGAACATTGAAGAGTATAAAGGTTGGGAAGGACGTTTCGAGAATTGGGTACAAGCAAACTACTTAGATGCTTTGGAATGTGTCGAGACAAAATACATTCGACCGATGAATGATGATGACGAAGTGGTTCCAATTAAAAATCTAAGTGCTGATGCTAGAAAGAAATACAAAGATGAAAAAATGATGCTGAGTTTATTGCAACAAGCTGTGAAAGAAGACATCTTGGTGTTATTACAACATAATGGAACTTCCTACTCGATTTGGAAAGCGTTAAGATCAAAGTTTCATGGAAGTCAAGAGATGGTTAAGAACAAGAAATCGCTTTTGAAGAAACAGTTCGATTTGTTTCGTGGGTTGAAGAATGAAAGCACAAGGCAGATTATTGAAAGATACTGCAATCTGCTAGCAAACATGAAGAGATTGAGTATTGAGAAAGACAATGAAGCGTTGATCGATAAGCTTGCTGATGCTTTGCCATACGAGATTTGGGGCACATATCTCATGATGCTTAGAAACAGGAAAGGTTTTAGCAGTTTGACACTCAGCAAGTTCATTGAGAAGATTGAAGCTCAGGAGATGGAACAGAGAAAGGCTTTGAGAATGAAAGATTTCGATGGTGAACAAGACATCGGTCTTTACTACAAAGGTGGTGTTAGTGATAAATCCACCAACTTGTCACCAAAAGTTCAAACAGCATTCAATGCAAAGAGTCCATCTGAAAGTTCTTCTAAAGGATCAAGCAGCAACACAAGTTTCTCATCATTTCCATCTTTTGATCCGAACGTTTCAACAACAAGAAATGGCAAAAAGCTTCAATGCAACATTGTATTGAACATTGAAAATGATCAGGAATATTCTGAAGAGTTAGCAAAAAGCCATATGTCTTTATTGGGAACTGTTCTTGAATCTTATGGTAGTTTTGTTGCAGGTCGAATTGGGAATCCAATGCTGACAAAGGAAGATTACGACCAGATCGATGCTGAAGAGATGGAGCTGATGGACATAAAATGGTGCTTGGCCAGCGTGTTGAGGAGAGCTGAGAAATTCAAGCAAATCACTGGAAGAGATGATCTTCGTGAGGCTGGTGTTTCTACTTTAGGTTTTGACAAATCTAAAGTCACTTGTTTTCGTTGCAGGGAGAAGGGTCACTTCAAGAGAGAGTGCACCAATCGCGAAGCAAGTGGAGCTCAGAATCCTTTTAACAACAACAATGATTACTACCGAAAAGCCATCTACCATCAAGTTGCTCAGCAACCATCTTAACAACATCAACATCAAGCACAAACTGCACATGGAAGGAATGTGATTGAAGACTCTGGAAAGAGAGCTTGTGTGGTTAATCAAGATTCTTCAAAAAGAGCTGATGGTAGTGCCTTGATAATAGATCAAGATGACGAAAAGTTACCTGAAGGGTTTAGCTGGGAAAATTTCACATGGGATAATTATGTTCCAGATCAAACTCAGGCTCATAAAGCTTTTGTAGCTCGAGTTGAAGAAGATAGTGATGATGATACTGAGTATTGGGCGAAAAAATTCGATGCTGATATGAAACTGATTGCTGAAAGTGACAGTGAAGATGAAAAGGTTAAAAAGAAGAAGAAAAATGTCAAGACTCCAGTAAGCAGTGATGATGAGACTATTCCAGTGATCAAAAGGAAAGTAAAAGTTGAAGTTCCAAAGTTCAAGGTTGATGAAGAAGTGGATGCTAAAAAGATTCCGGTTAAGTGTGACAACTGTGAAGCTATCAAGAAGCAGAACGGCACACTGATTTACAACTTGAATAGTTTGAAGGAATCTTATGATGTGTTGAACAAAGCTATGAATCAGTATAATCAAACAAGTGAAGAACAAGCTACAGCAATGAAGACACTTCAGGGTGCTTTTATGACAAAGCAGAAAGTTGTGAACAACTACATCGAGAAGTGTGCTGCTCTTGAACAGAAGCTGGAGTTGCAAAGAATTGAGACTGAGAGAGTAAATCGTTTGTTGAAAAGTTACTCATGTACTTCTTATGTCATTGACAGGATTTATCCAACTGTTTTAGGCATGAAGTCATTTGAAGAAGATGAAGTAACTGAAGAAAAGAATGCTGAAAAAATTTCTGAACAAAGGACTCCAGAAGAGAAGACTGAAAAGAAAAGTGACACAAAGAAAAAGACTGACAAGAAAAATTCTGGTAAGAAACAAGGTATCAGTTTCAACAAGTGTCCACCCCCACTGGAAAATGGATATTTGCCTAGAAATCCAAATTCTGAAAGAGTCCAAAAGGCTACAAACTTACAATGGGAGTCGGAGTCGTCAGTCAATTTGCCAGAAAATATTGATGTGACTTTTACATCGTCTGACACTGATCATGAGTCTGAGTTAATAAAGAAAGTTGTCGATCAGGTGTTGGATAAAGATGATATAGAGGAGTCAAAGTTGGAGTCAAACTCAGAGTCAAAGTCAGAGTCAGAGTCAAAGTCTGGTTCTGAAAGTTCGAGTTCGACAGTCAACAGTTCAAAATCTTCAGTTAAAAGGGTTTACAACAAAGAATTCCTGTTATCAAAATCTAATTTGAGTGACGAAACATTCAAGGTTGCATATACATTGAATGATTCCGACAAATTATATTCTGATGAGGAATTTCCAATAAGAGGTGTAAAAACTGAGATGATAAAAAAGGTTTTCAAACTTACAGAAATTAACATTTCTGAAATAAAAGATTTAAATCTTACTGATAAACCTAAAAAATACACCTCAAGAATACAACAAAGATTAAACAAGAAAAAAAGTTACAGTTCTGGTTCTGGTTTTCACAAGAAACTAAACCCTAACTGTAATTTCAAAAAGAAAGGTCTTGGTTTTACTCCTACAGAAAAACAGAAAAATGAAAAATATGTTCGTGATTTTAAAGCAAAAATGACATTTGTTTCAGGAACTAGCTCAGAAGAGGAAGAAAAGAAAGAATTCTGGAGGCAGTCAAACAGTGAGTTCCTTGCAAAGAAGCAAGATGACATGAAGAAGATGGCTGATCAGATGAAAGAAACGAGAACCTGTTTCCAATGCAACACTGTTGGTCATATTGCCAAGAATTGTTTCAAGGCAACACAATCAAAACAGGGAGTTTCTCGTAAACTGAAAAAGAAAGTTGTGTTTGAACCACCAATTGATAGAAACAAACTTTTTAAAAATTCTACTTTTGAGATTGGTGAAAGTTCAAACAGGTTTTATAAGAAAAGGGGAAATCTTGACAACCAGAAATGGGTTGTTAAGAAGTCTGATGGTAGTTCTAGCGATGATTCTGATAGGTTGAAATCAGAGGAGCTATCTTCTGGCGATGAATCTGATTCCACAAAATCAGATGAGCCACAGGTTGAGGTAAAAGGTGAAAAGTCAGTAACTCAGATGGATGATGAAAATTTTCCACCATTGAGTGCTGAAAACTATAAAAAGAAAATTGGTAAAGTTGAGATTTCAAACCAATTTTATGATGACAAAAAGATTTTTGATGTTGATAAGGTCTTTAACTCCAAAGTTCATAACATTTTTGGCAAAATGGTTGACAGGAAAGTCAAAGGAGTTAAGGAGTTTTATGAGAAGAAGATGCAGAAAGATAAAGTTGAACCATCCCTGGTTTGTGACTGGGATGGTACATATTACGAACAGTAAGTCTGTGGACTTGTCGGAGCTCCCAGGTTGGTAAGAGTGGAGCATGAATCGGCATCTATGTTTCTTGGTTGATAATCTTACAAGTGTTAAAGATGGTAAAGTACAGGTGATATCATTTAAATTGTTAGTTTTCTACAAATGGTATGATTAGTAGGATAATCTACAGTGGTTGAAGAAGATTTACACTTACAAGTGGTAAAATCAAGGACATTAAGTTGTACTTATTTTTCCTACAAGTGATTAATCAAGGTCATTAGGTTGAACTTGATTGAACCATACATACAAGTGTTGATTGAGAAGCAAGATGATGAACCCCTAACCTATAAATGGTAAAATCATTCAACAAAACTTATTTTCCGGAAAAATCATTTTGGTTAAAACAAACTTAAGTGTTTTGAAATCATAATGAGAAAATAGTTTTGTGTAAGGGGGAGTTCTGATTGTTTATGCCAAAATGGATGGCGAACTGAAGCGATTCGATATCGGTTGTCAACTTTATTGTATAGTTTGTTTTCAAATTTCCTAAAATGTGTTTGCATTTTAGGGGGAGTAGAAATTTTCAGAAAATCCAAAAACATTTGAAAATTTGAAAAATCCAAAAACATGATAAAATGAAAAATGAGTTTTGTTGTCAAAAAGAGGAAATGATAGTACATCAGTGGACTATCACAACATGCTAAAGAAATGGAAAGTAAATATGTGATAAACAGTCTCACTGATGATGTGCCAGTAGATTTTTGCACATTTAGTAAATTGTGACGAGATATAAACCTAAATTCAAACTTGCTTATATCGTGGGGAAACATCTCTCGGATATATGGGTAACCCCCAAAATCTTGTTTGAAAGGTCCCTCTTTCTGAGATACTAGGTCTTTATGCTCAGTGATATCTGGGGTATTATTCCTGGACTTCTGCTGAATGGAAGTTCTGACCTAGTCCTCGAATAATACTTTCTGCATGCTTGAAAAATAGCGCCGTCCTCAGCAAATTGATGAAACAATAAAATTGATAGTCATTGCTGTTGTAAAAAAAGATCCTCTAAAGGGGACACACCCAAAAGTTGAGTCATGATCTCTCTGCTGAACGGTAGTTCTGACCTGAGCTCTCATGATTCTTTATAATTTATAACCCCTTACAGATATCATCTGTGGTATACTCACCTGTAAGACTGAATATTGGGATCTGGATACGGGAGTATATTCTGAGGTGGGACACGCGATTGAGTTTAAGTACTTAAAACATTAATCTCGTATCTCGAATCAGTTGAACTTTGTGTGAAAATTTAAGTGGATCAGTATACTGACAATCTAAGTGAATCGTTTAGAACTTAAAATGTTTAAAGCTTAATTGTGTTGGTGATTTGTCTCATAAACTGATATGATCCTCTTACGCAAACTCACAAAAATATTGTTTATAAATATTTCTTTGCTGCATTTCATTTAAATCAAAAATCCAAAAAGATTTTTAGTGTGTTTTAGCATAAATTTTAAAAAATTCAAAAAGATTTTCGACAACTGATGTTGGAGAGCTAATTTTCAAAATTCCGAGTGCTAGACATGATGATCAGATGGTTTGGGAGAGTGTGTTGTTTTGAAAATAAAAATAATATATCTTCAAGTGGTTCATGAAAGATTAACATTGAAAAAATCATTCTTTGATTGTGTAATTCCTGCAAATGGTTCATTAGATGGTGAGATTGTTTTTACAAGTTATCATCAGAAAATTTATTGTGAGGTAGAGAATGTGCAGGTTATTTGAATGATAGAAAGCCAGGTTCCGATACCTGAGGAATGTGTGATTTCAACATGCCAGACTGCGATCCCAGCATATCGAAAGGGGGAGTCTGAAGATATCCGAGTAGAGATTGTTCGTAGGGAGTCTGTTGATGCTGAAGAGGAGAAGGAGATAAAGTTTGAGGATGCTTACACTGTGAGATATTTCAGAGAGCGTTCAGACTGATAAAGACTAAAGACGTTGAAGACTCGACACTTAAGACTCGTCAACATCTGAGGGGGAGTCTGTTGGTGCACACATCTATCGTCTTCGTCTTATATCGAGTCTTGGACTTGTTGCGGTTTTGTTCGAGCATGAAGCCATCGTCAAGAATCATGACATCACATATGTGACATCAATGATGACATCATATGTGTGACATCATCACATAAAATAGAATACATAAAACAGATTTCATGTTTGCTTGAAAGTCAAAGTAGAAGGTTCCGCTTGAAGACAAAGTTGTGGGTTTCGCTTGAATCAAATATTAGGGGGTTTCACTTGAGCAAACCTTGTGTAACTTCAAGCGAAATCAAGAGGCTATATATAGGTGGTTCATGCATTTCATTTGTAACGTTTTTCTGATTTGATACCGAAGTGCTTCCGGTATTTCTCTTGAATGTAATAGCTGTTAAATCAATATACAAGAGGTTTAAAGTGTGAATCAAGCTGTTTTCGCTTTCGTTTCTTAGTTTCCGCCTCTGAAACGGATTTGAGCTCTTCCGAACGACTCATTTAGGTCGCGATTCGATCCTACAAAACTTGAGGTTCTATAAGAGTTAGACAAGGTCAAAAATGGATATTCGGTTATCTTTTAGGTAAACCGAATAATTTAAGTTATAATCATGGTGTTTTTAGAAACATAATGGTTTCTAAACAAGATTATAGTTAAAAGGTCAAATTTTTGGGTCAAACAAGTATTTAAAAGTCCTTCGTCGTAAACGAAGGACTAAAATTGAACAAAACG
Source organism: Helianthus tuberosus (assembly GCA_030545235.1). Taxonomy (NCBI): domain Eukaryota; kingdom Viridiplantae; phylum Streptophyta; class Magnoliopsida; order Asterales; family Asteraceae; genus Helianthus; species Helianthus tuberosus. The sequence continues at coordinate 117,368,956 of CM060424.1, forward strand.
CCCTTGTAAGCTAAATTGAGCAAATGACTCTTAAAGGTCATTTGGAAACGAGTTTTATAATCAAATAAATACTTAGAATAAGTATAAAAACCGAAAGGTGTGAATCCTTGGTTAAATTGACCTTATATGAGTTTTTGCCGTAAAATGATAATCCGATGGGTAAAACTCGGAATATATAGATCACCACATTAAATCCACCACAAATATAATTGTGGTGGAATATCATTTGATAAGAAATGTGGAAATATGAACCTAGGAATGAATAGAAGCGATTTGTGCTTAAAAATATGCTTAAATACCCTTAACGGGTCAAAATAATCATATGAACGAAAACGGTTTTAAATACTTAAGAAACCCGTGATTTGAACTTAACATGATAGAAAATATCGAAAATATAATGTTCATGAGAAATTGGGATCAAGCAAACATGTTTGTTTGATAAATACATGAACGGGTCAAAACTTAGTAATTATATATTAAGCCGAGGGCTTAAAAGTTTCAAATTTTGTTAATCCGGATGACGGATTTTAACTCCATATGATGGAGGATTAATTTACGATCACGTACGAAGAAACGTGAGTCAAATTGGATAAAAACGAGCAAGTTATGCTCGTTTTCGTAAAATATGGTTTGGCTGGAAATGTGCAGGTTTTTAAACAAAACCTGTTGGAAAAAGTGACTTGTCGCGCCACGCGACAGCAACCGAAGTCACCGTCGTGACACACGAGAGCCCTCGCGGCCCGCGAAAGATGGAACGTGATCTGTCGCGCCCCGCAACAGACTCCCAGATCTGGAAAAATTTTGTTAATTGCTATTTCAGCTTTTGGACTTGTTTATACAGGTTATAAACACCCTAAACTAACTTATTTCATGTTTTTATGAAATGTAGGTATTATTTGATTTATCAGAGGATGATCAAGCTCAATGAGGAACCGAATACATAAAGAATAAAGGTTCCGCGAAAAGTTTCGTCGTCACATTTTAAACGGCGAATTTATACACAAGATGTTGAAATGTTTTAAATTCTTAAAATGTTTTAATAAATTCTATTTTTAAGTGTGTTTCAAATCGATAATACACTATAATAGTGTATGCTTATATATAAATCGTATAAAATAGACTAAGGGTCTTATAATCAGGTCCTCGATCTAAAAACAGGGGTAATTCAACCCATATTACCCAAATCGACGGAATCGCGGGAAAAAACAGCTATTGAGAGCAAAATTCACCATGGGGTACACAACCCTGTTGCCTCAAAAACACAATCTAAAACTCAGAATAACCCAGATCAACTTTCGGAAGAAACTCCAGATTATTGGTTCACCAAATTCCAAAATACCATTAACGAGATTTTCACACCAAAATCTGTCACTCTAATGCAAAGGGCGACTATATCAAAAGGATCTCATGATAACTCCACAATCTCACAAACTAAAATAATAGAGGTATTCCCTCAAGCAAATACCAGATCCGACTCCCCTCGTGTCAGATCTGGTTGCCAGGAGTCCCAGGCGAAGTATACGCTTCAAAAGGAATTCGAGAATGCGATGTTGGACCCACGGTCATCACATCAGTGGGACATCCAACCCAGTAACAAAGAATATAAGCAAGCAATCAGATGCATGAAACAAAATGTAGAAGATAACAACCATCAAAAGGTCAGTACGGATCATGGTGCAAGGAGGACCCTCACGTAAGTTACACAAACGGAGCCACAGTCAGCATTGGCGAGAGCAACAAGTGGTCTTCCCCGTCTTTCCAGGAGGTCCTCAAGAAGAACGTCCGGTAATCATAACTGGTATCTTCGGTCATTATCATACTGATTACATGTTCATAGATCCGGGTAGCTCCATGGATATAATCTACGAGCAATGCTTTAAAAAACTAGACCCAGAGGACAAGGCGCGCTTGAAACCAGTCGATTTTCCTTTAACTGGTTTCTGCAACGAAGCCGTCTTCCTGTTGGGACAAATCGCCTTTCCTGTGACACTCTCAGATGGCGAACACTCGCGCACTGTCACAGTCAATTTTATGGTTATGCCAGCTAGATCACGCCATGATGTATTACTGGGAAGACGATCACAGAGGGAGTTCAACATGATTACCTCCATACCCCACGCCGCTTACGGTTTCCCAACAGAAACCGGGGTAGTAATTCTATATTCTAGCAAAGAGGTGATGTATGTAGATGATGACCCACCAGTAAAAGTTACCAAGCCGTCACCACTGAATGAACCAGAAAAATGGGTTCTCAATGAAGAATACCCTGAGCAAACCATTCTGTTAGGACATGCCATCTCACTAGCAATCCACGCAAAGTTAAAAGAACTCCTATCTAACAACATGGATATCTTCGCATGGTCCCCGGCGGACATGACAGGAGTACCAAGAGAGATAACGCAACATTTGTTAAACATCCGACCTTCCGCAGAACCAGTTGCGCAAGGGAAGCGCATCCTTAGTATAGAAGTACAATATCAAACCTGGGTAGCTAACCCAGTAATGGTGCAAAAGCACAACGGCGGGTGGCGCATGTGCGTTGACTTCAAAGATCTTAACAAAGCATGTCCAAAAGACTGTTACGCCCTTCCAGAGATAGACAAGAAGGTAGATTCCTTGGCGTCCTTCCGATGGAAATGCTTCTTGGATTACTATAAAGGATATCATCAAGTGCAAATGAAGGAAGACGATGAAGGCAAAACGGCTTTCCGCACAGACAAAGGAATTTTTTGCTATACAAAAATGCCTTTCGGTCTTCGAAACGCGGGTGCCACATATCAACGTCTAATGGACAGTGTCTTCGGAGACGATAATGATATAACAGTAGAAGTTTACATGGATGACCTCGTTATTATGAGCCGGGAGGAAGATGTGACAACTGTTGAAAATTTCAGGTATCCGTACAACTATTAAACCATGATTAGTGCTTAATGACTGTGCTGTTACAATTAATGATTTGAATTGCCTTCTGATTATTGCTATGATAGATACATGTGCATCACATATTTCTTAATGTCATATCATTATTGCATGAGAACTTTATGGGCTCAAATGATGCACGAAACACAGTTAGCACTGTTATCAGACAAATCAGAAAGATGCTGACGGAGTTCAGTACATAGACAGATAATGTGTTGAGACACAGAATGAGCCAGAAACCAAGTATTATACTAGTATAGTGTGTAGGAAAGTAAAGATCACAAAACTGCCTTCCTAGAGATAGTTTAAATGCCGGAAATGCCTAAAACTCATATAAACTGCATAATTCTGCAGAAAATCAGCAAATTCAGCATTTAAACACTCTAATATCATGCAGAAATATGGTTAAATGGTCCTGAATGCTTTCCTAAGTGTCGAGAATCAAAAGTGTTGGATCGTGTACGTGACCCTGAAAGTCAGTTAAGGTAGTTCAACATCGATTACTAAGGCGGAATCAAAGTAAACAACGTCCAAAACAGCTTGTATCCTTTAATCTTTCTTTTCTAATTTATTTACGTGCTTGCACAATGTTTTCTGATACAAATCCGGCAGCACTTCGTTTCACATACAATGACCTCAACCGTTCCGTTTGAAATGTGCATAACACACACCTATTTATAGACAATGACCCTTCCAGATTATCTTTACCAAAAATATCTCTCTCATCTTCTAAAATCTTTATTTGACTTTGAAAATCTATTTCAATTTTTAATTTTTCATTTTTAAACTCCTTTTCTTTTTCTTTCAAAACTTTGTTTTCCAATGTCAAACTGTCCACATCACTCAACAGTTTGACATTTTCAGTTTTCAGTTTTTCACAGTTCAAGCGCAACTCCAAAATATGTTCATCATCAGCTTTCTTTTCAGCTTTCAAAGTCTGAATATCTTCAACCTGTTTCTTCTCTTTCTGAACAACCTCAAAGACTAGTGTGTCTTCTGCAATCTTTTTCTTAATCACTGGTTCAGATTTCTCAGATACAGACTTTTCAGATTCTTCTTTCTTTGAAATTACTTCCTCAAAAACCTGCTGTTTTTCCGTAACAGCTTCTTTCTTAATTTCTTCAACATCTGCTGCCTTTTGATTTATCTTTTTCGCAGCAAGTTTATTCTTGAGCTCATCAATTTGTTCTGCAAAAGAATCATTAACCATTTCAGATGAAAATAACTGTTTATAAAACTCAAGTTTCTCAAGTTCTTTGCTATCATCATCACACTCTTCATCAGATGAGTATGAATGGTCAAAAACTGGAACTTTTTCTGAAATAACTTCTGAAACTTTTTCATCTTTTTCAGAACTAACTTCAAAACTCTTTTCTATTTTATCCACAACAATTTTTGAATCAACAATTTTTGAATCCTTGTTTATTGAAAATGATTTTCTAGAATTTCGTTTTCCGGCAAGAATATCAATAATATCCATTGAATTATTGTTAAAAATATCATCTGCAAAGGAACAACCATATTCATCATCACTATCCATATTTAGATAACAGTTTTCACAATGTCAATCACTTTCAAATGAAATTATCCTGCTCAAACAAAATCGCCTTGAATCACCTGCAAACAAACAAACAAACAATCAGTTCATACGGACTGAATACGTAACAGTGAATTTGATGACAAAATCAATCTAAGACTCGTTGTCGAAGATTTGCGGATTCAATCCAAAGATGTTCAAGTGAAATCACTAAACGAATAGACCGAAAAAAATGATGTTCGAGAACTGGATCGTCAATTATGAATCTTGGGCCACTAGATCACTTTTGTATGATTGGGCCGTTCAAGTAGGTGGACAACTTCACAATAATATCGACAAAACAAACACACAACACAAATTGATTCACCAACTAATCATTCAATTTGGGCCTTTTAAATGATAAACCACTGTGATTGGACCGTACTTGTTAACCAAACAAATCAATTTCAATTTTCAATTTTCAACAAAACAAACCGACAATTAAATGTAATGGTAAGATCAATTAAATGTGTCAATTTCAAAACTTCCTGTTATCGATTAAAAACAAATCACATGCTATCCTTGACTTTATGTCGCATGCACATATTGAAATTCATAAACTGACGACAACATTAAATGTATATAGAATTCTATTTGACCGTTAACGTGTATTGTAGTCTGACACTTCTCGATGACAATTAATATCCGAAAACTTCAAATTAATACGTCACATGGGTCGGTAATATTAATTCTTTCACATGTGCCGCTCACTTGTTTAATTGTTCAATATCACCTGATTGAACCGCTCAACTAAAGTATATGCACACTGACACACTACATGTGATTTATTTTTTATTAGACCGACAACAGTTATGTTCACGTTGTAATGTCCAAGATATTCAGACGACAACTATTTCAAACTACAATAGTTTCAAACGACAGCTGTTCAAACGACAACTGTTTCAAACGACACACATTTCAAACGATAAACATTTTTCAAACGATCACCTCAAACGACAAACTGTTCAAACGACAGAATCCATTTTCAAACGATTACTTCAAACGATTGGTCAGTTTTCAAACGATAGATCAATTTTCAAACGGTGACGTCAGCAAATCGTGAAACTTTTCAAACGGTATGCATGATTTCAATCTGTTTTAGATCGAATTTTGATTTCAAACTTTCAAGGATTGATTAATAGTGAATTTCGTTTGTTATGTAATCGTTTCAAGCCATTTTAACCGTAACAACTAGTTTAAATCAGAAAAGAAAGGTAGAAGTGAGATAATCCGATGATTTCAAGCTGTATTCGGTATGAACTCCTCGTCCTGAGCTCTGATACCACTTGTTGGATCGTGTACGTGACCCTGAAAGTCAGTTAAGGTAGTTCAACATCGATTACTAAGGCGGAATCAAAGTAAACAACGTCCAAAACAGCTTGTATCCTTTAATCTTTCTTTTCTAATTTATTTACGTGCTTGTACAATGTTTTCTGATACAAATCCGGCAGCACTTCGTTTCACATACAATGACCTCAACCGTTCCGTTTGAAATGAACCTATCACACACCTATATATAGACAAAGACCCTTCCGTTTGAACTTACCCTTCCATTTGAACTTAACATAATCAGTTTCAAACAACCAATTCAAACGGAACCCTCATGGTTCAAACGGAACCCTCATTCAAACATCAGTTTCAAACGGAACCCTCATATTTCACTTCCTAAATCAACTCTAAACCCTAATTTGACTTTTAAGATCCAAACTTGACTTTCTTGATATAAGACTTGATGAAGATGCAGTCAACAAACATTCTTGTGCATCAACAGACTCCCCCTTGGATGTTGACGTAGTCTTCAGATCCTGAGTCTTCAGTCTTATTCTTTTCTCTAACTCTGTCTTTTCATCATAAGCACTCTATCTTCACACTCCCATATACTGTTGATCCAGAGTCCCCCTTTCACAGACTCCCCTTCTCGATATGCTAGAATCTGAGATATCTGGTTCAATCTTTGACAATTAACTCCCATGAGAATGATGAAGTCCAAAACCTATTACCCTGCACATCCTCTACCTCACCATAAGTTTCACAAATTTATATCAATTGAATTTAACAAACTTACTGGTAGACAACATTCATTCATCAAACATACTAGTTTCATCAAGTTCAAATAAATGACCTTGATAAACTAACTACACAGTCTATCAAAACATTTGTATATGACATTTAAAGTTTTCAACATATTCTCCCAACCCAATTCATCATGTTTAGCACTTGGAATTTTGAATATCAGCTCTTCAACATCAGTTGTCGAAAATCTTTTTGAATTTTCAAAATTTTATGCTAAAACACTCCGAAAATCTTTTTGGATTTTGAGTTTTTGAAAGACATGCAGTAAACAAATATATACAAACAATATTTTTGTGAGTTTGTGTAAGAGGATCATATCAGTTTATGAGACAAATCACAAGCACCGTTAAGCTTTAATCATTTTAAGTTCTAAACAATTCACTTAGATTGACGATATAGTTGTCCTCTTAAGTTCAATCTAAAAACTTTCAATCTGCTTACCGATACTTTAAGGTATATTAAGATAGCACTAAGTTCTTATGGACCCCACGATCTCAGCATATCCCCTCATCATGCAATACACTGACTCAAGTAATGCCTTTAAACTTTCATCAACTGTGATTTGTGCGAAAACAAAGCAGAATGTTTAAACATTAACAATCAGGTCGATACTTCCGTATACGCAGAGAAAGTCCAATGTTTAAACAAAATAAGAAAAATAAAATAAGTTGAAGTTGTTTAGGCTTTAACCACCAGGTCGATACTCCCGTATACGCAGAGGTGATCCAAAGCTTAAACGAAACACCAAAGAAAATAAAGCAGAACGTTTAGGCAACAACATCCAGGTCGATACTCACGTATACGCAGAGGATGTCCGATGCTTAAACAAAATAAAGAAATAAAACAAGTTTAAATCTTTGCAAAATAAAATGCACAATCACAGCGACTTTTCAGCAAAGTTGTGAAAGTTCACAAACTTAACCAGTTTTATGTCTTTCGACAATCAGCGATTACTGAGTAGGTACACAGTCAAGAAGGACAAAACCAAGTACTATGCTTTTGACCATGTTTCCCACTAGAACTAGGCTTTTTCATTTATGTTTGTATCGTTATCGCAAATCTACTAGTGTAGCTGAGCCTACCATCACATCTTTAGTGAGACCGCTTATCACATTTGACATTACAATTCTTTAGCATGCTGTGATAGTTCACTGATTTTCTATCATTTCCTCTTGTTTAACACAAAACTCATTTTTTATTTTTCAATGTTTTTGACATTTTCAAATTTTCTAATTTTTTTTAAAATCAAAATATGTTTCAATTTTGATTTTCTGAAAAAATTTGAAAACACACGATACAAGAAACGTGACAAACTGATATCAAATTGCTTCAATTCGCCATTCACTCGGCATAAACAATTAGAACTCCCCCTGACAATAAACTATTTTCCCATTTATATTTCAAAACACTTAAGTTTGTTTTAATCAAATGGTTTTTCCGGAAAATTAGTTTTGTTTGTCTTTTCACAAACTCGGGGTTTCATCACATTGTTCTTTTCCAATCATTTTAAAAAAAAATTAACAATTAAGACCCTTGTCAACAACAAACACTAGTAGAAAATCAAGTACAACTTAATGTCCCTGATTTACCACTTGTAAATCGAAATATCACAGTTACCATCCTGTGAATTTTTCAAGAATGATGCCGATACCTGCTTCACGCTTACCAACCTGGAAGCTCCGGCAAGTCAGATTTTTCTATTTGAAAAGTTTCACCCAAGCCTGACTATCTTTGGGTGATTTAGAATTCTTGTTCAACAATGGTGGAAAATTTTCATCATCCATTGTTAAACCTGAATTCTCAGATTTTACCTCAACACTAGGCTCCTCTGGCTTTGATGAACCAGAATCATGGCCTGAATGTGGCTTGTCTGACTTTGAGAAGCCAGATTCATCGCCGACAACCTTCTTTTTCTCCTTTTTCTCTTTTGTCTTCAGATTTGCATCTGAAGAATTCAATTTACTTGGCTTTACAGTCGAGTGAGTTGATTCATCAGAACTTTTATTCAATCTGTCTGGTGAACCCGAAGACAAAATTTTCTCGAGATACTCTCTTGCCTTCTTCCTTTTCTTTCGCAGTCTGTCTTTCTGCCCCTGTGAAAGTTTAACTTTCTTTTCTTGAATTGTCTGATCCTGAACTTTAGGTTTTAGAACCTTCTGTTCATGGGGCTTGACATTGACTGGTTTCTTTGCCATTCTTTGAGATTCAACCCTCGATCTTCCCATCGATCTCCTTGGGCAATCTTTGGCAATATGTCCTCTGATTTGGCAATTATAGCATCTTCTTGACTCATAACTCCAATTCTGGCAGTTAACAGCAATGTGTCCTCTCACACCACAAGTGTAGCACACCCTGTTATCGTACCATTCACCACTTTCACACCATATGCTTAGATCATAACATTGTCTGGCTTTGTGGTGATCATCACTCTTCTTGAAAATTTGATTTGGCTTTGAAGCACTGTGGTCAAACCTGCACCACTTATTACCAACATTTTGTAAGTTTTCATTTTTAGATTTTTGTGATTTTTCAAAATGATTGGATGACTTAACTGATGAGCTTTTATTTTCAATTTTAGGATTTTTCAAATTTTTATCTTTTTGTTTCTGTTCTACACTCTTCTTAACAGGTTTTTGCTTAGAGCATTCACCTATTTTAGTAGATTGCAAAACAGTATTTTTAAATTTTTCTTGTAAATCAAAAAATATTTTTCTTTTCTTTTCTTTTTCATCATCAGATATTTCATCACAATCTTCAATTTTGACTTTGTCAAAATTTGTGACATTGTCACTTATTGGAACAGAATTGATCGGTTTTGAACAAGCATGTGAAGTAGAATTCTCAAAACCTTTCAATTTATTCTCAAGCTCTTTGATTTTAATCCGAGCTTTTTCAGCTTCTTTTTCAACCACTTGTTGGATCGTGTACGTGACCCTGAAAGTCAGTTAAGGTAGTTCAACATCGATTACTAAGGCGGAATCAAAGTAAACAACGTCCAAAACAGCTTGTATCCTTTAATCTTTCTTTTCTAATTTATTTACGTGCTTGTACAATGTTTTCTGATACAAATCCGGCAGCACTTCGTTTCACATACAATGACCTCAACCGTTCCGTTTGAAATGAACCTATCACACACCTATATATAGACAAAGACCCTTCCGTTTGAACTTACCCTTCCGTTTGAACTTAACATAATCAGTTTCAAACAACCAATTCAAACGGAACCCTCATGGTTCAAACGGAACCCTCATTCAAACATCAGTTTCAAACGGAACCCTCATATTTCACTTCCTAAATCAACTCTAAACCCTAATTTGACTTTTAAGATCCAAACTTGACTTTCTTGATATAAGACTTGATGAAGATGCAGTCAACAGACATTCTTGTGCATCAACAAAAAGTATCACAAAAGGTAACATAAAGCACACTAAACTGCATTGTTTAGCACCTTAACGAACCGGTAACCAACCGAACAACCGGACACTACCCGAAACACCAAATTTTCACTAAATGCATCGTTTTAACATTACCAAGCTAGTTATGGTCCCCGAACATCATAACGCACTGTATAACAACAGGTAACCATATAACCTAACTAATGCTTGAAATCTAACTATTAACTAATTACTTAGTTTAAACCTAGCCTATACCCCCCCCCCCCAACTAGTAACCGACCCAACATGAGGCCCCACCTTGAAATTTTATTTAGTTATTTTATTGGATCATGTTTGTTATTTCTAAATATATAAACCATTGGAGAATTAAGTGATGATGGATTATAAGTATACCTTAGAGTTCATAACTTCACATTTCTCATCATTCACAACACACCACTTTTTCTCTTCTCATCCCTTCACCTCATGGCCGAGAACAACCACAACAACATCACCATCATCACTTCATCTTCATTCAATTCTACATACATACAAGGGTGTTAGAAGGTGCACAAAGAAGCTTGGAGCTTGTAGAAGCTAAAGGACCTTCACCATTTGCTTGTATCCACTTCTTTTCTTCTATAGATCATCCCTAGCCTTGAGCTAGTGGTAAGAACATCATACTCTTCATTTTACACCTTGTTTAAGTGGTTAAAAGATGATACATGTTGATTATCATGATGAACACTAAGAATCAAGAACTTGAAACATGAACATAAGCTTAAAATCATAAGAAATCTTGATGTTTATGTGTTGTTATGCTTGTTGATTGTTGTTTACTTATGTTAATGATGTAGATCATCATATGATCTTGCTAGATAATGATTAAAAACATAATCTAGCAAGATGAGAGGATAAAAGTGTTAAAAATCCATAGATCATCCTCACATAAATCATGAACTTGAAAGAATAAGTTGATTTCTTGTAAAATGATGATCAAAGTAAGATGTAAGTCTTGTAAATCTAAGATTTCAAGAATGATTTTTTCAAGAAACCAAGTTAAAAATACAAAGTTTACTTAATCTTGGTTCTTAAAGAAATCAACCATGTTTTTAGAGGTTAAACATGTGTAGAAATATATATGTAACAAGAAAAATCCAAGAAGAAACATTTTTAGAAAATGTGATTACAAGTTGTAAAGATCTAGATTCTTCAAAAATGATGTTTTTAAATAAACAACCACACTTTAAAAGGTAACTAAGCTTACTAAATACATTAGTAAGTTACTACACATTTTTATAAATTTTTAAGTTCATGAGTTAGTAGTTTATGCTTGATTTTGGCAAATTGGTAAGTGTAGATTTAAATGTTGTTGATTGTGTTGATTTACAAAATAAAATGATATGCCTTGAAGGCATGGAAACCTCCATTTTTAGGGGAAACTATGGCAAAAAATTTTCTAAAAATTAAACACTTAGAAAAATATTTCTAAACAAATATTTACAAGTATATTTCAAACCATGAATTTTTACATAAAGTTTGCCATAATTTTTATAACAAAAATTATAAATATAGGAGGTTGGTTTTTATAAATAAAAGTGACTAAATATGTATTTAGGAAATATATATTTAGAAGGCACCATTTGTGTGATTATTTGTATATTATGTGTATTAGTTATATTATTTTAGGACTTGAAATAATATAACTCATCAAAATACCAAAAATTACAATCCAAAATATTACAAAAAACACAAGAATATGAATATACAAATTATACCCATAATATTGGAGAAACCGAACAAAGAAATATAACTTACAAAATATTCTGGAAAATTTATTCATAAGTATATTTTGGTAATTAGTATTTTAGACACCAAGTGAATGAAAATATGATTTTTACAATTATTACAAAATTATATCATATTTTTGACAAGGAGAAAATATATTATTTTTGGCAAGTAAAAATATATATATATTTTCTTGGAATTATTAGAAGATATATTATTTTTGGAAGAAAATATATTTTCTCAAACAAACATGAAATACATTATTTTTGGAAGAAAATGTATTTTCTTAAATAAACTTGAAATATATTATTTGTTAGGATCGGAGGCTCTTATGATTGTGTTTGTTTGTATGTTTTGAACAAATCAAATAGATATGAACAGTTTAAGTGCAGCGGAAATGGAAACAAACTTTGTAAACACAATCAAAGGAAGAATAGTATGATAAACAATTGCTTTCCATAGAGTCAAAAGATTTACAAAACAAAGCAAAAGATTACAGATATGCTCACATACTAAGCTCCCCCTCAGCCTGATGCCCCAAGGTTGGTTGCACACAAGATGAAAGGATTAGACATGAGGAGAAGAACTCGCTCAGTCAATCAAATGTAACAGTACAGGGTACTGTTACATTTATAGGCCAGCCAAACCACTGAGGAATCTCAGCTGACGTCACCATGAAAGCGACGTCTAACAGCCTAACAACCTGTAGACACTGTCCTTATACAAACTACTGATGTCTAACAACTGATTGTAAATAAAATACAAAACATGAGGAAACAACTGCTTCACGTTCCACTGTTGTAGCCTAAGCACTGATGCTTAATACCAACATCAGTGCTTTCTTCAAAGGTGATCAGTCCTTGAATGAGCAGTGTTTGTATCTTCAGCAGCACTTAAGAGACAGCAGTAGATAGAGCGACAGAGTTTGTCTTCAGCAGTCTTTAGGATCATATCAGCAGTTGAAAGGGCACAGCAGTTGATTATGAGCAGCAGTTAGAGACCATCAGATGTTATAACTCACTTTCAAGGGGAGAGCAAAGTGTAAACTACTGTTTATTGTGAATCCTCTGTTGTGACCTGGTTTTGGCTTTACATTATCTGTTCCTTTGTTAGGGTTCAATCCCAACAATCTCCCCCTGGAACAGATAATGCCAAAACCTTTCATTATTCAGGACCTTTATTACTCATCAAGAGTGCCTTAGCTTGTTCTTTGAATTCAGCTTCAAATTCCTTTGCACTCTGGTCATCCTCATCCCTACACAGTGAAAGCCCAAGGAGATCCTGCAAATCTTGAACACTAAGGCCTAGTGCTTCTTTCCTTGATATGTGCTTCACATCGCCATTGGCTCTGACCAGGGTCAATACGTGAGTCTTTTGATCAGACATCCACTTTAGTATTTTTAAGCCAAGTGGGTTTCTTGGGAGAGAATTATTTGCAGATGAGCTGGATGTATTTGGCCTTGAGAAAAACTGTAAAGCAGTATCTTGAACTTCAGACATTCTTTTAAAAGCTTCTTCTATGGCTTGGTTTGCTGCAGCTATGTCTGTGACAACTCGAAAATTTGAACCTTTCGTTGTACGCTTGAACACTAAGTGACTAACTAATTTGATGATTTAATGAATGATAAGTGAACCCTTTATATGATTATGTGTTATGTTACATGTATGTTTGTGATTGTGTGTATGCGAGTATGTATATGAACCGAAACAACAAGGACCCGACTCGAGACCATGTGGTCTCGAGTGAACAATGACATATGGGCCGGTTGGGCCACACCCACACTTAGCCTATTCCGAAACCCATTAGGGTGCACCACTTGAAGCTAGTATATATGTTATGCACCTAGCCATCTTTGCCATTTTCTTGGACACACACACACTCCCCTACTCTCTCTCTCTAGAAACCATTAAACCCTAAGTATCAACATCACCTCTCCTCTCCTCCTTCTCGGATTCAATCGGCTACTACAAGGAGCTCTCGGATCAACACACACACACACCCGTTTGGAAGCTTCACACTCACCTTTGAAACTCATCAACCGGTTAGTGTTTATGATGCTTGTTGGTTAGTGTTTATGATGCTTGTTGGTTAGTGTTGATGATGCTTGTTGGTAAGTGTTTATGATGTTTGATGTTAGGAATGATATGAGTTAACTAGTGTAGTGGTATGATTGATGATGTTTTGTGAATCGGTTGCGTGTGATGTTGATAATCGGAACATGCTTTGATTTCGGATATGTGGTATAATGAACTCATGATGTCTTGTGTTTAAATGTAGTCTAAACCACTAGTTGTTAATGTTCATGAAATCGGATTACACACCCTTATGTTACAAATCAAATGCTTGTAAATGGCTGCATAAATGTGGAAATCGGATTAGTTGTTTGAGTGTTTGATTGTTGTTTCAAGCTATGATCATGATGAACTATTAGATATTATGATGAACATGATATGAATGTGGCTGAATATTTGAAATCTGATATGTTTGATCCATTTTTAGTAATTTGCTAGACAAGAAACATGTTTAAGGATTTTGGTTGGATAGTACAAACTGTTACATGAAATCAAAATCCCATTGGATAGTACACTGTACCGAATCAGCAGTTGTCCAACCGAAACCTCCAGTTGCGACTCGAGACCACCGCATGAGGAGTCGAAATCCCCCGGTTGCGACATCGGTTGCGAGTCGCAAACACCTGGTTGCGACTCGAAACCACACGTGATCAGCACACAAACCTTATGACTCGAAACCACAGTTACGAGTCCGGTTGCGACTCGAAACCAAAACAGCATGAACCGAGACCATGATTGCGACTCGGGTTGCGAGTCGAGAACGCCTGGTTGCGACTCGAAACTATACGCATGTACACCGAATTGGACTTGCATGATTATGGGCTTAAGTAATTGGGCCGGACTCTTGGGCCTGATGCACAGACCTTATATGTTACTTGAACGTGAATATTGTTGATCTGCCATGATTAAACGTGTATGCCATGAACGATACTTGAATGTACTGTGCTAGAAACATCCGTGTGCTACTTGGTTACGAACCTGACTTGTATGATACAACTATGATAGGACGCGAGTGACCACAATATTGCTTGTTTGACTTTTCTGTGTATCTACCGAGCAAACCAAGGTGAGTTCACACCCTCTACAAAGCATGGGATTCCCAGGGGTCGGGAATTGGGGTTAAGGAACATGGGTTCCTCGTCCTCCTTGGGTAGGACAGCAAAGGTTCAGGAATGTAATTCCTCGTCCTCACGGACAGATAACTCGTACTAGACCAAAACTCTATCACGAAGTCCCTCATTTTTTATATCGACTTAATCGCCGGGCCAATGGCGAGCGGGTCATTAGTTAGATAGCGCTATTTAGGTCTGACAAACCTCACACCGTGCCGCAGAGGACGGGCGTGAACTAATGGATCTGGGGCACGTCAATGATGATAGACATTGACAGTTTCAGGGCACATAAACATGACTACAGTCAGCAGTCGATATGGTAACGAGTCTAGTGTATACATGGGGTAGCCCCCACGGCCGAAATGCCAGATAACTAACACGGGGTAGCCCCCACGGCTGGAAAGCCAGAGTAACCGGGAACAAACAAGTCACGTTTTTAACTATGGGGTAACCCCCACGGCAGGATGCCAGCTAAAGGAAACTGTTTTCGAAACAACTTAAAACGAACACCCAACCGTGAACTCACTCAACTTGTTGTTGACTCGTTACTACATGCTTTGCAGGTCCTTAGGTTCTTAGCTGGAGCTTGCCTGGAGGAGGATCGTTGTGGGACATGGACGACTGTGTGCCATGTTAAACTTTGAAACAATTAAACTTATGTTTGATTTAAGACTTATGCTTCCGCTTGCAACCTATCTATGTTTTGTTGAAACGCCAATTGTATTGGTTGGATTGTTATATCTACATATATGCTTGTTCAATATGATTGGTGGCTGGATCCTGGTCAGTCACGCCTCCAAGCGGTAGTACTCCGCAGGTGGATTTTGGGGGTGTGACAGATTGGTATCAGAGCCATTGGTTATAGAGAACTTGGTTTTAATAAGGGAAAACGTTTTTGTTAAAACCAGACTATAACCTGTACAGTGCTCTACGATCCACAACGACGCTTCACTCCACGTGCA
This sequence comes from Helianthus tuberosus, assembly GCA_030545235.1. Taxonomy (NCBI): domain Eukaryota; kingdom Viridiplantae; phylum Streptophyta; class Magnoliopsida; order Asterales; family Asteraceae; genus Helianthus; species Helianthus tuberosus. Next base: position 117,384,833 of record CM060424.1, read on the forward strand.
AGGCTCGACATTCTAGGTGGTATGAATTATGTTTATATTGCCTACTTGCTAGATTGCATAGAACTTTGCTCATGGTATGCTTAGATAAACGTAGCAACTATAGTTTGAAAACACATTTGTGCTTGCTCCCTACTGTCACTCCACACTTACATATTCGCGACACCTTTCCTATTTGTGTTTCCTTCGATGTGAGATCATGAGGGAACGTATGAACCTAACTCAAGCCAGCTGACGGCTCTTATCAACGAACAAGTTACGGCAGCACTCGCAGCCGCTTAGGCAGGAGGTATAACCTGCCATTCCGAACCTAACCTAGGATGATAGATCCTACTCTCATGACCCAACTCTCGCGCTTAACCCTGTCGTTTCTTCCTCGCGCAACAAGGTCAGAACGCTCAGCCGCCTGTATGCACATTTAAGACGTTCATGGACTGTCGTCCTAGTACTTTCAGTAGCACTGAAGGGGCCGTTGGACTCCTCCATTGGTTTGAGAAGCACGAGCCAGTCTTCGAAATGTGTGAATGCCCCGAGGCTCGTGGGGTGAAATATGTCTCTGGTACTCTCGAAGGCACTGCGCTAACTTGGTGGAACGCGCAAGTTCAAATGCCGGGGTTGGCGGCTGCTAATGCCACCCCATGGAATGATTTTAAGGAACTGATCAAACGTGAATACTGTAGTCGTGATGACATCCACAAGCTGGAAGTGGAGTTCTTTAACCTGAAGGTGACGGAGTCAGAGATAGAAGCGTACACGAAACGATCCAACGAACTGGCAGTGTTGTGTCTAACTATAAGTGGATCCTCCCATCAAGCGCATTGAGCTGTACCTCAAAGGATTAGTACCAGAGATTTAAAGCCATTTGACTGTTGCTAACCTTACAACCATTCAGGATGTTACTCGTTTTGCTCATCGTCTCACAGACCCGGCAGTGGAACAGAACAAGCTACCTAAGCGTATTAGTGCTACTACTACTACTACTACTACTACTACTACTACTTCTTCTACTCCCAGTGACAACAAACGGAAGTGGGATGGAACCCTAGTAAGGGTTCGACTACGGTTCAGTCCCAGGCACAACAGCGAAAGATCGATGACTACCAGAGTCCTGGTCAGCAATCTTCTGGTAGTCAAGGGCAGGGTGGAATCGATGTAATTTGCACCACAGCGGGCCGTGCAACAAAGATCGTTGTCAGAGATACAACAAGCTCGGTCATGAAGCCAAAGATTATAGAAGCTCACGTCCTGCAAACCAGAACCGACAACAGCAGCCACAAGCTCCACAGAATCAGCAGCAACAACAGGGTAACAAGGGATGCTATTAGTGTGGTGCTGAAGGTCACTTCAAGAGACACTGTCCACAGTTGAACCGGAACCAGAATCAGAACCACAACCAAGGAAACGGGAACAACAATGGAGGCAACAACGGGGGTAATAACGACGGCAATGGTGCCAGGGATCGAGTGTTCGTGATTGGTCAGGATGATGCTAGGAATGACCCCAACGTTGTAATGGTTTCGACATCGTTATTGGTATGGATTGGCTACCTCAACATCGAGCAGGGATTCTTTGCAAAGAAAAGATCGTCCGTATTCCTTGTGCTGGTTAAGAACCTTTGGTAATTCATGGTGACAAGCTCCTGGAGCGACACTCATAGCTCGAGCACCATATCGTTTAGCCCCATCTGAACTGGAAGAGCTATCTACGCAACTACAAGAACTCTTGGATAAGGGTTTTATTCGTCCTAGCTCTTCGCCCTGGGGAGCTCCAGTGCTATTTGTAAAGAAGAAAAACGGTACCTTCAGGATGTGCATCGACTACCGTGAACTCAACAAGGTGACTGTGAAGAATCGTTATCCTCTTCCACGTATTGACGACTTGTTCGACCAACTGCAAGGGTCAAGCTACTATTCAAAGATTGATCTGAGATCAGGATATCACCAGCTGAGAGTCCGAGAAGAGGACGTCTCCAAAACAACCTTTAGAACTCGATATGGCCACTATGAGTTTTTGGTCATGCCTTTTGGACTGACAAACGCACCTACGGTCCTCATGGATTTGATGAATAGAGTGTGCAAGCCGTACCTAGACAAGTTCGTCATAGTCTTCATCGACGACATCCTGATCTATTCGAAGAGTCAGGAGGAACACGAGCAACATTTACGACTCATTTTGGAACTCCTTCGAGCAGAACAGCTATACGCCAAGTTTTCAAAATGCGACTTCTGCTTTGTGAAGTCCATTTCTTAGGCCATGTGGTGAACAAGGATGGGATTCACATTGATCCACCCAAGGTAGACTCGATTAAGAACTGGCCTGCGCCTCGTACACCAAAGGAAATTCGCCAATTCTTGGGTTTGGCGGGGTACTACCGGAGATTCATAAAGGATTTTTCTAAGATTGCATAGCCTCTCACCTCACTAACGCAGAAGGGCGTTGTTTATCGCTGGGGAAACGCACAGGAGTTGGCATTTCAGCACCTAAAGGATAGACTTTGTAGCGCACCTATCCTTTCCTTGCCGGAAGGCACAGACGACTTTGTGGTTTACTGCGACGCATCAATTCAGGGTCTTGGTTGCGTGTTGATGCAACGAGATAAAGTTATAGCCTACGCCTCACGCCAACTCAAGGTTCATGAAAAGAACTACACTACGCACGACTTAGAGCTGGGAGCTGTTGTTTTTGCACTTAAGTTATGGCGGCATTACCTGTACGGTACCAAATGCGCCATCTACACTGACCACAGGAGTCTCGAGCATATCTTCAAGCAGAAGGAACTGAATATGCGGCAACGACGATGGGTCGAGCTACTAAATGACTACGAGTGCTCAATCAAGTATCACCCGGGCAAGGCCAATGTTGTGGCTGACGCCCTCAGTCGGAAGGACACTGCGCCTAAGCGCGTACGAGCTCTACAACTCACGATCCATTCTAGTCTCCCCTCCCAGATACGAGCTGCTCAGATAGAAGCACTGGAACCAGAAAACGTCAGGGCTGAAGCCCTACGCGGATCAAGGCAACGATTAGAACAGAAGGAAGACGGTGCTTACTATGTAACGGGACGCGTTTGGGTCCCACTCCATGGCAACCTACGAGAGCTTGTGATGGATGAAGCACACAAGTCTCGCTACTCGGTGCATCCTGGTTCGGATAAAATGTACCACGATATCAAAACTACGTATTGGTGGCCTAGCATGAAGGCCCACATAGCGACCTACGTCAGCAAGTGTTTGACTTGTGCGAGAGTCAAGTCGGAATACCAGAAACCATCAGGCCTACTCCAACAACCAGAGATACCTCAATGGAAATGGGAGCAAATTTCCATGGATTTTGTCACTGGCCTACCTAGATCCCAGCGCGGGAACGATACTATTTGGGTGATCGTGGATCGACTCACAAAGTCTGCACACTTCCTGGCCATCAAGGAAACGGATAAATTCTCCACTCTTGCAGAAATATACCTTAAGGAAGTCGTTTCGAGGCACGGGGTGCCCACCTCCATTATCTCGGATCGAGATGCGCGTTTTACTTCAGAACTGTGGCAAGCAATGCACAAATACTTCGGCTCACGATTAGACATGAGCACAGCGTATCACCCTCAGACGGACGGGCAGTCCGAGCGCACTATTCAAACCTTAGAAGACATGCTTCGTGCATGTGTAATCGACTTTGGCAACCGCTGGGAGAAGCATCTGCCACTTGTGGAATTCTCGTACAATAACAGCTACCACACCAGCATTAAAGCTGCTCCATTTGAGGCATTGTACGGACGTAAATGCCGGTCACCTCTTTGCTGGGCAGAGGTGGGAGATAGTCAGATCACTGGTCCAGAATATGTGGTAGACACGACCGAACAAATCGCTCAGATACGAAAACGCATGACGGCGGCTCGCGAACGTCAGAAAGTTTACGCCGACATGGGCAGGAAACCACTTGAGCTCCAGGTTGGGGAGCGGGCACTACTCAAAGTTTCACCCTGGAAGGGTGTGGTTCGTTTTGGTAAACGCGGTAAACTTAACCCCCGATACGTTGGACCTTTCGAAGTCATTGAGAAAATAGGCAGGGTGGCCTACAGACTGAACTTACCAGCAGAACTCGGTGCAGTTCACAACGTTTTCCACGTGTCGAATCTGAAGAAGTGTCTGTCAGATGAGACCCACATAGTTCCTCTGAAGGAACTCACTATCGACGAGCAGTTACGATTCGTCGAGGAACCAGTTGAAATCACGGACCGGGATGTTAAGGTCCTCAAGAGCACCAGAATACCTCTCGTTCGAGTTCGTTGGAACTCACGTCGCGGCCCAGAGTTCACCTGGGAGCGCGAAGATCAGATGAAACAAAAGTATCCCCAACTGTTCGCAAACAGTACACCCACTACTGAGGCTGAAGCTACGGAATTTCGGGACGAAATTCCAGATCAACGGGGGGTGGATGTGACACCCCAGGAAAACCGGGAAAACCATACAACTTAACTAGCTTCCTCAGTGAGTGCTTACCAAATTTCGGGACGAAATTTCTTTCAACTTGGGGATGATGTGACAACTCGAAAATTTGAACCTTTCGTTGTACGCTTGAACACTAAGTGACTAACTAATTTGATGATTTAATGAATGATAAGTGAACCCTTTATATGATTATGTGTTATGTTACATGTATGTTTGTGATTGTGTGTATGCGAGTATGTATATGAACCGAAACAACAAGGACCCGACTCGAGACCATGTGGTCTCGAGTGAACAATGACATATGGGCCGGTTGGGCCACACCCACACTTAGCCTATTCCGAAACCCATTAGGGTGCACCACTTGAAGCTAGTATATATGTTATGCACCTAGCCATCTTTGCCATTTTCTTGGACACACACACACTCCCCTACTCTCTCTCTCTAGAAACCATTAAACCCTAAGTCTCAACATCACCTCTCCTCTCCTCCTTCTCGGATTCAATCGGCTACTACAAGGAGCTCTCGGATCAACACACACACACACACCCGTTTGGAAGCTTCACACTCACCTTTGAAACTCATCAACCGGTTAGTGTTTATGATGCTTGTTGGTTAGTGTTTATGATGCTTGTTGGTTAGTGTTGATGATGCTTGTTGGTTAGTGTTTATGATGTTTGATGTTAGGAATGATATGAGTTAACTAGTGTAGTGGTATGATTGATGATGTTTTGTGAATCGGTTGCGTGTGATGTTGATAATCGGAACATGCTTTGATTTCGGATATGTGGCATAATGAACTCATGATGTCTTGTGTTTAAATGTAGTCTAAACCACTAGTTGTTAATGTTCATGAAATCGGATTACACACCCTTATGTTACAAATCAAATGCTTGTAAATGGCTGCATAAATGTGGAAATCGGATTAGTTGTTTGAGTGTTTGATTGTTGTTTCAAGCTATGATCATGATGAACTATTAGATATTATGATGAACATGATGAACATATGAAGAACTTGATGAACATGATATGAATGTGGCTGAATATTTGAAATCTGATATGTTTGATCCATTTTTAGTAATTTGCTAGACAAGAAACATGTTTAAGGATTTTGGTTGGATAGTACAAACTGTTACATGAAATCAAAATCCCATTGGATAGTACACTGTACCGAATCAGCAGTTGTCCAACCGAAACCTCCAGTTGCGACTCGAGACCACCGCATGAGGAGTCGAAATCCCCCGGTTGCGACATCGGTTGCGAGTCGCAAACACCTGGTTGCGACTCGAAACCACACGTGATCAGCACACAAACCTTATGACTCGAAACCACAGTTACGAGTCCGGTTGCGACTCGAAACCAAAACAGCATGAACCGAGACCATGATTGCGACTCGGGTTGCGAGTCGAGAACGCCTGGTTGCGACTCGAAACTATACGCATGTACACCGAATTGGACTTGCATGATTATGGGCTTAAGTAATTGGGCCGGACTCTTGGGCCTGATGCACAGACCTTATATGTTACTTGAACGTGAATATTGTTGATCTGCCATGATTAAACGTGTATGCCATGAACGATACTTGAATGTACTGTGCTAGAAACATCCGTGTGCTACTTGGTTACGAACCTGACTTGTATGATACAACTATGATAGGACGCGAGTGACCACAATATTGCTTGTTTGACTTTTCTGTGTATCTACCGAGCAAACCAAGGTGAGTTCACACCCTCTACAAAGCATGGGATTCCCAGGGGTCGGGAATTGGGGTTAAGGAACAAGGGTTCCTCGTCCTCCTTGGGTAGGACAGCAAAGGTTCAGGAATGTAATTCCTCGTCCTCACGGACAGATAACTCGTACTAGACCAAAACTCTATCACGAAGTCCCTCATTTTTTATATCGACTTAATCGCCGGGCCAATGGCGAGCGGGTCATTAGTTAGATAGCGCTATTTAGGTCTGACAAACCTCACACCGTGCCGCAGAGGACGGGCGTGAACTAATGGATCTGGGGCACGTCAATGATGATAGACATTGACAGTTTCAGGGCACATAAACATGACTACAGTCAGCAGTCGATATGGTAACGAGTCTAGTGTATACATGGGGTAGCCCCCACGGCCGAAATGCCAGATAACTAACACGGGGTAGCCCCCACGGCTGGAAAGCCAGAGTAACCGGGAACAAACAAGTCACGTTTTTAACTATGGGGTAACCCCCACGGCAGGATGCCAGCTAAAGGAAACTGTTTTCGAAACAACTTAAAACGAACACCCAACCGTGAACTCACTCAACTTGTTGTTGACTCGTTACTACATGCTTTACAGGTCCTTAGGTTCTTAGCTGGAGCTTGCCTGGAGGAGGATCGTTGTGGGACATGGACGACTGTGTGCCATGTTAAACTTTGAAACAATTAAACTTATGTTTGATTTAAGACTTATGCTTCCGCTTGCAACCTATCTATGTTTTGTTGAAACGCCAATTGTATTGGTTGGATTGTTATATCTACATATATGCTTGTTCAATATGATTGGTGGCTGGATCCTGGTCAGTCACGCCTCCAAGCGGTAGTACTCCGCAGGTGGATTTTGGGGGTGTGACAATGTCTTCTGCAACTTCTTTGTCAAGCAGCTCTTGTTTCTGTTGTTGATCAAGCTCACTGTCTGTGATATCTGCTGATGATGGTTTGCTTACTACTTTGACCCTTTTTGCAAGGTTTTGTAGTTTTGCTAAGTTTTCTTTATCTGAAGCCAACTTTTTGGTAGCTTCTTCAATCAGATCATCTTCTTTAAGCCTTTCTTTTTCAACATTCAGCTTTTCCTTTCTTTCTTTTCTCAACCTTGTAACAAAGGCTTCTGCTGTGCTGATCTGTGTTTCAAAGGTCTTGACCTGTTCCTTCAGCTTTTTGTAGTCAGACTTTTTAGGAGTGTCCCTCCTTTTCCTAAGTCTTTCATAAGCTTCGTCTGTTTGCTGCTTGGTCCATTTTGCTATGGCACTTGCAGAATCCACTCTTGCATCTACCAACTCCTGCTTCTTTCTCTTGTATTCAGAAATAAGATCAGCTATGAGCTTCTTGTATTTATTCCAATTTGGAGCTGTCTTTTTCTTTCTTGAATCATTGTTAACCTTTTCAATTCTTTTTGCCTCATGCTTTAATGCAATTATTGGCCAATCTTTGAAATCTGTTTCTTCAGCAGGATAGAACTTCTCTTTCATTATGTATGCAAGATATTCCTTCCTCAATTCATTTCGTTGATCTGCTTCAGGAGATATGCTTGACATTTCCTTGTTCAAATCACTTGCATATTCTTTTATTTGGTTAACCTTGTTGAGCAGGAATTCTCTTCTTTCAAAATAGCTTCATTGCCTTGATTCTTGCATTCAAGTTTGGCTCTTATCCTTGCATGTCTTACTTTCATTTCAAGGTATTCATCCATGTCTTCTGGAATTATGAAACCTATGAGAGAAGGAAATTTCCTTTTAGAAGGATCATCTTCAGTGTAAAATTGTTTCATCTCATTTTTCACAGCTTCTAATTCCAGTGGATTTTTAGCAGCAACAGGATCATACTTTTCATCAGTGTCCTGAGTTGTTTCTCTTTTTCGTTTGTAAAGCTTAGGAGGTTGTGATGCAAGACTGGTGGGAACAGTGGAAGATGACTGACTAACAGCTGTTGAAACAACTGGTGTCTCAACATCTGTTGTCACTACAACTGCTGATATGTCAGCAGATGTCTTCTGCTTTTGAGCAGGGGATGAAAGAGGTGGTGATGAAGGTGGTGAATCAACATCTGATATGAGTTTCCTTCTCCTTTTTAATGAAGAAGGAGCAGATGATGTTTTGGGTGGAGCAGTGGTTTGTGGCAGTGATTGACTGACAGTGGTTGAGACAACTTGTGTTTCAATCACTGTTGTCATTACAACAGATGTTGTAACATCTGTTGTCTTCTGTTTTATGACAGGAGACAGTGGTGATGGTATGATTGTAGATGATGATGGTGGAACAGTAGTTGTAGTGGTGTGTGTTGGGGGTGTGAGTGTTGATGATATGGCAGCTGTTTGGCTACTGACAGCAGTTTTTGTAACTGCTGCTGCAGCAGTTTTTGTAACTGCTGCTGTATCAGCTGTTTGGCTAACAGGTTTTGAGACCTGTTTTTCTTTTTCTTTTTCTTTTTCAGGTTCAATATGAATGCCATGTTCAATTCCCTTTTTCTTCATTTGCTTCAATATCTCCCCCTTTTTGGCATTATCTGCAAGGGGGTCATCAAAGAATAGTAAAGTTGAAGGAGCCTTGCCAGTGGCAATTTGGATACTGGCCTTAATAGCCTTGATATCTGCTTGAGTATCCTTGAACCTTGATTCAACCATGTTGGTCAGCATTTGTACTTGAATGGCATGCTTTTTGTCAGCCATAAGTTGCTGTGCTTCAAGCATGGGTTGAAAAATATTCCAAAGCTCATTTGTAGCAGGTGCTTGTTGTGGAGCAGATGCTTGAGCAGGAACAGCATAGGATTGTGCTTTCTGAGCTTTTAAAATCTCTTGCACCATCTCCTTTATTTCAGAAACTGATTCTTCAAGTTTTTCCACTCTGCCCGTCAATTCCTGATATCTTGAATCATCACCCATTTTACTGGGATCATCTGAATCCCCACCTGTGGTGGTTATATCAATGTGTGACTTAGGAACAGAGTCCCAAAAATCACCCATTGATGCCCCTTGTTCTCGGTACTGGGGACTTCTTTCTTCGGCACTCGATAAACCTTTGATGGTACCAGTGGTTAGATCCAACTCACTGGTGGTCACCGAAGTTGCCATGGAAGAAATTGCCTTCAAGGGAGTCTTACTTATGAAACAACTGTCCAACTGAGGATCTGTTGATCCACCAGTTGTAGTTGCTGCTCCACTTGAACTACTGACAGGAGTTATTTGTAACTCCTGCAGTGTAACCTCCTCAACTGTTGCTGGGATAGCAGAAGTATAAGCATCAGACCCAGTCACTTGTGGATGTATACTCTCAGTGATAGGTGATAGAGAGGAACTGGTTTGTGTCTGTGCAATAGCAGCTGCATGCAACAGAGGTAGCATGGATTGTGGCATTATTATTGGTGAGGGGATGGGGGTTGAAAGAGACATGTCCTTGGGATCAGGACTGAGGAAGATGGATCCGAGTGGATTCAGAGCTTCATATTGTGGTGTCCCTGTGCTTACAACCTGATCCTTTTGTGAGGATGCAGGAGGAGTTTCGGTTATGGGTTGAGATCTTTCTTCCAACTGCTGTGAGGAAGTAGCAGCAGTGGTTTGTGGTGACTTTTGTGTTGTCACAGGCATTTCTTCTGGGATCTCATCTTCCAGAGTTGCCTTTGTTTTGGGTTTGGTGGGTTTTCTGGATGTTTTCTTTTTGGTCTTTTTAGTGGTGGCAGGTGTGGGTTTCAAAGCAATGGGAGTGCTGCTCTGATCACCTGGAGCAGTGGGCTCAGCAGCTGATACCTGAGGAGCAGTTGTAACCACTAAAATCTGCTCAGGTACCCCTGCTTTTGTTTTTATTGGTGCCATCATCCTTGAAACTGTTTCTTTTGTTAAGCTCTTTATTTGACAATGAACACCTTGTTTTAGCAAGTTTAAACTTTCCTTTTCAAATTTTTGTTCAAAATAGTAACTCAAAAATCTTGGAAAAAGTAAAAATGCTTTACTTTCAACGTTTTTCACCATGTCATTGAAAATCTCCTGGGAGTAGTTGTAGTCCTTTTTATTCAAAATAGCGTAACCCAGGCATTGAATTTTTAATGGTATTTCGTTGAAAGATGTTGTTTTATTCGAAGCACACATCAAGAGTGTGTGAAATAAAAACCTGGGTGCAGATGGAAAATAACCCTTTTGTAGGGTATCTACCTTTGATTCTTCTGCATAACCCCTTTTCAGAAAATCAGCTTTTAACTCGTTTTTGTCAAAAGAGGTTTTACCGTTCTGATCATCGAGTATGAAGACTTCTGATATCGATTGTGGTGTGATTTTGATCGCTTTTCCCTGTATCGAGGAGTTAATGGCAATGACTTTATCGTCTTGTTTTTCAAGCGACGCCTTTTTCCAAAACTCTCTCTGGGTTTGCAGATATATGGGAGCATTCACCGTCAACAAAGTTTTGTACTTTGATCCAGTTATTGCATCAATGATGGTGTCAAAGGTGTGATTATCAGTAGGTTTTGTGAGTAAACCCAGATAATTGTGAGATTGTTTGAATGGTATTTCGATGGGTTCTTCGGCCGTTTGAGCGACCTCTTTGGAAGGCGATTATGATTTGGGTTTTGATTTTGATTTTGTCATTGTTGCGGAGAATAACGAAGGAAGATTTTGGAGATTTTGAGAAGAAGGGTTGGAAACTGCTATGAGAAGAGAATTTTTGGAATTCAATTCGACAGTGTAAAACCCTGTTTGGGGTTTAGGGCAGGGTTTTATTTAAAAATGATTGCTGATGTGGCAGCGGTTATTAAAATCTGAGGGCTAAAAACTGACCACGTGTCAAACACTGATGAAATGGATGAAGTATGGAGAACAGTTGTTTTAAGAGCCACTGACGTATCAAACATCAGAGGTTACAACGGTAAAAATATGGGCAGTGGATGATTTTTACTATCAGTGGATAGCATGTCAGTAGATAAGACACTGATTTTGAGCATCAGTGCTTTTCAAGAAAATGAGGGATCAGTGGTTTACTTTCAGCAGTGGACAGTATTTAGAGATCAGACGTTGAAACAAAACAGTGGTTAGGGTAAATGGTGCAAATCTGAAGAACAGGTATTTTAGCAACAGTTTTGAGAATTTTCATTCAAGGTTTTGCCACATGTCAATTTTGAAAGACAGTGGATTAGTACCCCAGATGATGAAAACTTTTTACTAAGGCAACTCATTTTAGTTTAATATTTAATTAAAACATGAGCACCCTAGTATTTCAAGCACAGTTTGCAATCAACCTTTCATAAAAAAGTTTAGGAGCAAACCTGAGTATGACATGATCATGACATATGTACCATTTTCTTTTGATCCATTTATGAGGACACAGATACCACCAAAAATAAGGTATTACATCCTGACAGGAGCAGAAACTATTGCCAACAAAAACAAGCAAGAGTTCCAAATATATTATTCCAAGGAGAAATGAATAATATATCCTGGTTATTTGAGAAAATCCTTTGAACAACAAAAAATAGTTAAAGAATTTTCTGAGAAAAGTATCAAAAAGGATCTGGTATGATTTCAATAGAGTATATAATCATATCATTCACAAGTTTTTGAAAATAGTCAGTGGTTTGACAATAGTGGTAGGAAACTTTTGGATACATTTTGACCACTGTTTGGAACCATTTTCTTTGTCAGTTGATAGCAAACCTGAGGACACATGGAGAAATTTTTTTTTTTTTTTTTTTTTGAACATTTGTCTAGTCCTCTTTGGAGTTCATTTACTGGAATCAAAACCTTTTTCTGAACAGATAAATGCACATAGTTGCTAAACTACCATTATTACCCTAAACTTTGACTCATAAGTGTTTTATGATTATACTCTTTCCTTTTGATTTCAAAAGTTTTGAGATAAACACACTTCTGAGTTTTTGTGAAATTCCTCAATGTATTTTAACAAAGTTGATTTTGTCCTTTTGAGGAACTCAACCTGTTTTCAACACATAAGATCTGAATAACTAAAGTTTTAATTTCCCTCTTTTTGTGTTAACAAAACAACAATGCTTTTATAAACATAGGTTTTGTTAATCTGAGGTTTGTACTTTAGTATTTTAAAAAATGACATCACAATTTTCATAACATCAATTGAAATCAATTTTGAAAAACATGAAATAATCCCATAGTTTACCAGATATGTTTTCAGATCTGAAAACTATGAGTGATTTGTGCATGAATTCACTTGTTGTGTGAAATTTGTGTGTCATATGACATCTTGGTTGATTTACAGAGTTTTTGATTAACCACTTTGATCATGATTTACTCGTTACTCTGTTTTTCAACTAAATACAACCAACCTTAGTATCAATGAATTTTGAGCTGAACTATTATGTCAAATTGATTGTTAGATCGAATTTGACTGTCCGAGCTCTGATACCAATTGTTAGGATCGGAGGCTCTTATGATTGTGTTTGTTTGTATGTTTTAAACAAATCAAATAGATATGAACAGTTTAAGTGCAGCGGAAATGGAAACAAACTTTGTAAACACAATCAAAGGAAGAATAGTATGATAAACAATTGCTTTCCATAGAGTCAAAAGATTTACAAAACAAAGCAAAAGATTACAGATATGCTCACATACTAAGCTCCCCCTCAGCCTGATGCCCCAAGGTTGGTTGCACACAAGATGAAAGGATTAGACATGAGGAGAAGAACTCGCTCAGTCAATCAAATGTAACAGTACAGGGTACTGTTACATTTATAGGCCAACCAAACCACTGAGGAATTTCAGCTGACGTCACCATGAAAGCGACGTCTAACAGCCTAACAACCTGTAGACACTGTCCTTATACAAACTACTGATGTCTAACAACTGATTGTAAATAAAATACAAAACATGAGGAAACAACTGCTTCACGTTCCACTGTTGTAGCCTAAGCACTGATGCTTAATACCAACATCAGTGCTTTCTTCAAAGGTGATCAGTCCTTGAATGAGCAGTGTTTGTATCTTTAGCAGCACTTAAGAGACAGCAGTAGATAGAGCGATAGAGTTTGTCTTCAGCAGTCTTTAGGATCATATCAGCAGTTGAAAGGGCACAACAGTTGATTATGAGCAGCAGTTAGAGACCATCAGATGTTATAACTCACTTTCAAGGGGAGAGCAAAGTGTAAACTACTGTTTATTGTGAATCCTCTGTTGTGACCTGGTTTTGGCTTTACATTATCTGTTCCTTTGTTAGGGTTCAATCCCAACATTATTTTTGGATGAAAAATGAATTTATATATATAATTTCTAAGTTTGACTTAGAAATAAACTATTTTTGAGACTTGTATGAGATTTATAAATATTTTGCCAAGGAAAAATTATAAATAATTTTCCTAAATAATATTTCTTGAAATATATTGATGTATTTTTATTAAAGATATTATTCCGAAAAAGTAAATACAAAATTAAGTATAAGGATACTTAATAAACATAATAAAAGTACGTATTCTCGTACGTATAAATACACACCGGAATACGCCTCCGATACTTGGCAAAATATACAAGTATAAGAATACGAATACAAATACACCCATCCTTGGGAAGGATATACATGTATAAATACATAAAAAGTAACCAGTTAAAATATATTATTTTAACTAATATTCCAAAATTCGATAAATATAATTTAAGCTAAAATATATATTATTTTAACAAATAATTATATAACTTGGAATAATATTGAAGACACAAAGAAACGTAACTCAAAGACACTAACTAATACCAAGTCAAGGCACGACCCGCTCGTCTAATAAACCGTAGTACATTGTAGGTAGTCGTGTACACCAGGAGAAGCTTTGAGTTACCGTTGGTTGCGAAGAACGCAAGACTGTGAGTTCATGTCTCCCTTTTCTTTTAACTGTTTTTGTTTTATAACTTCGGGGGTGAAATACATGTTACAAATGATTACGATTACAAATGGTATGGTTAGACAAGAAATGAACTGTTAGATCATGTGAATGGGTAGGCGTTAACTTGAGACCATTAATCCTATTATAAGGACCGAGGGGCATGAGTGATAGATCTAGTTGGGTGTTGCGAGCCCCACCCATTGGTCCGCGAGTTGACTCATGTGGTGACTATGTCGTTCCAGCCGGGAGGCCCGGTATGAAATACGCAAAGGATTGAGCCTTCCTACACCGTTACACACACATTAATGACCTTGCAAATCATTAATCGATCTGTTCATATTCTCTTTCATACCGGGATTACAAAACATACATACTTACAATGATTACAAAGGTTTATTCGCGCCCCCATACAAAACACATGAACTCGCTCAACTTTTGTTGATGTTTTCAAACTACATATATTTCAGGGAATTAAATGTGGATCTGGCGGGCGTTTGGATGTTTCAAGTGATGTTGGGAATAAAAGATGTCATCCGGAGTCTAAGGGTTTGGATTGTGTGTCTTATCCTGGATAAGATACATAATTCAAAGCCTGGTTTTATTTAATGTCTTTTGTCGAGTTCTGGTGGAACTCTAAAACAATTTGCATGGTTGGTATTATGGATTTGAAGTCAGTGTTGGATTTCTGAACAATGTTGTTGTTATGTTTTAAAACTTAAATTAATGGATGGACATCTTTAGTTTTATCATATAATTGTTTGTTATGGTTGAATGCAATGATATTAAGAAAGTCACACATAATCACGCTTCCGCAAAAGTCAGGGTGTGACAGTTTGGTATCAGAGCTTCGATTGTAGCGAACTAAGATTCCTTCTCGAGTCTAGACTACAATCATTAGGGCTCTCACGAAAATATTTTTACAACATGTTTTCATTGCATACACAAAACACCCAGATCCATGGAACAAATGTTTTCACAAAAGGAAAGACAAGAAACACGATTGCAAGGTCATATTTGTGGTTTAGTCTGGGAGACTAGGAAGGATAGAAAGGGATTTGTGAGGAATAACAAGGATATATGATTTCATGATACATTGTCTTTGATTGCATACTAAGTGATAGTGGTTGATATATGTGCATATGTTATGATTGCTATGTTACAGGCATTATGTCTTCATCCGAGAGCGGATTGTCCGATACTGATGACCCCATGGCTATTGTCTCCGATGACGAGATCGCCCTAGAGCCAGAGACCTTTACATCCGATACTGAGAGCGACCCAGATATGCTATCAGACGAAAACGATGACTTTCAGCCGTTTACGTTGCCTAATTTTGGAGATGACTTACCGCTTGCTGATGGTATTCCAGAAGAGGATCCTTTTTTTATTCCCATTCTAGTCCATGATCATCTTATCATCGGGCATCTCGATGGTTAGCATATTGTGGCACCCATCCTCGCTCCTGTTCCTCTCATGGTCATCCCTCCTGAGGATTTGCCTTTTGATGATCTGTTTGATGATGATGTTGATCTGTTTGTTGATGGTCCTCCCGATGACGCCCATGGTGATGGAGAGTTGGATGAGGACGTTGTTGCTATTCTACCTCACGAGATTCCCGTTATTGAGATTTCCTCTGACTCTAGTTTACACTCTGTCTCAGATTCCTTTGAGTCTGTGACGTCTTCAGCCTTGCAGGCAGTTGGATTACGGTGCTATACCACTGATTCTAAGGATGATACGGCCATGTCAGCTGCACCATCCCTCCACACGACCCCGAGCCTGGTCTTGAGCTAGATTTTGTTCCTGTTGATCAGCCTAACGTTGCACCTGCTAATTCAGAGCCCTTACCTGATCATGACCCTATTCCTCCACCTGCATCACCCCTCATACCTGATCCAGTTCCTGCACCCGTTAACCCTCCTGTTATTGAGCCACTTATTCCTCCACCTGCATCCGGCCCGCTGATGTCGCTCCTTTTCATCTTGTGGAGTCTGATGTCCATCGTGTTGATTTACCTATTGTTTTCTTGCAGGATATACCCGCACCCCGTCCAGGGGAAGGTACTTCAGGCCAGCAGCCTAGTCATGATCCTTATGTTTTAGCAGCTTTTCCACATATTCCCCAGTCTGCACCTTTTGCTCCTTTTACTTCTTCACCACTTGATGAGCCATTCCGATGGTTCCCACTGTATTCCATGCCGATTTCAGATCCATATCATCCCTCTCAGTTTGTTGGCTATACATGGGATGAGTTACTCTTATCACTTCAGCTCCAGTATAAGATTATGAGTCATAGGATTTTGGAGCTTAAGATGATACCGCGTCCTTTACCATGTCCTTGCCAGCCTGCTTTTGTTCCCCCTCGTTCATCTTCGTCTCCATTCTCACATCCACCTGCACCTCTTACTCCATTTCCAGAGTTTGATGCTTGATTTCTCACAATCGAGCAGTAGACCAGTTATCTGCTGCGTCATGTATATGAGCTTGAGGAGGAGCTTGCGCATGTGCGCAGCTTGCTTTTCTTTCCTCCACCTCCACCACCACCATCAGCATAGCTGGTTTTTGGTTTTATGTAGGTTGCTTTGCTTTTGATGAGAGCACCACTATTGAGATGAGCTTGTGAAGCCTTTTGGAGACCACCTTTTGATTGTATGACTTTTGTAGATTGGTAGACTTGTTGGACAAGGGTAGTGTGACCCTGTGTTCCTTTTGATACGATACACTTTGTAAAACATGTAACAATACTTTATGGTCGATGATTAATGAAAGCTCAATCGTCATGTTCTCATTAAATACGTTGTGATTTACATGTTTGTGATATGATTATGATGTTATATGTTGGCTTGCTATGATAGATGCTATTATATATACGTACTATCTATTATACGAATAAGACCTGACCTATCTGATCTTCTTCTTAGAAGATGCCTCCTCGAAGGAACACTCAGTTGCCCACAACAGAGGCAGAACTACACGAACGGATTTCACAGGAAATCGCACACCATGAGGTCCTACGCTCTGAACACAACGGAGGTACCTCAGGGAATAACCCACCTCACGGTAATGTTTACGTCACCTAAGACACATTACAATACGTTTGGACATTTCCATGTGCGTTTGCTAATGCATTCTGTGAATGATGTTGCTTGTACAGGCTGCACTTACAAGCAGTTTCTGGACTGCAAACCTCTGAACTTTGATGACACTGGAGGCACCGTAGCTTTCGTAAGATGGGCTGAGAAGACAGATTCTGTGCTGCGGATGAGTAAATGTGCGCCAGAGCATCAAGTCACCTACATTTCTAGACTTTTCCTAGATGGAGCCCTGTCGTGGTGGAACCTTCAGGTTCAAACTTTGGGTGAAGCTGCAACATATGCGTTAACATGGGACGAGTTGAAAGAGCTGATGCGTAAGAAGTACTATTCAAGGGCTAAAATTCAAAAGTTGGAAACTGAGTTTTGGAATCTGAAAATGGATGGTCCTAAGATAGCAGAATATGTGTGCAGAGATTCCATGATTTGTCTCGTGTTGTCCCTTACATGGTAGAACCATAGTTCAAGCGAGTTGAACGTTTCATTTGGGGATTGGCACCCCAAATACTGAGCATTGTGACCGCTTCTAAGCCTCCAACAATTACTGAAGCCATCGACTTAAGCGTGTCACTGACAGAGGAAGCCGTTAGATTGGGAAAGTTTTCGATCACTAAGCAAAAGAAGAAGGAGACTCATGTCGAGTCGTCAGGAGAGAACAAAATGTAGGATCAGTTTCGACCTAAACGAGTCGTTCGGAAGAGCTCAAATCCGTTTCAGAGGCGGAAACAGAGAAACGGATGTCAAAACAGATTGATTCACACTTTAATCCTCTATTATATTGAATTTACAATGTTTACAATCAAAGGATAAACCGGCAGCACCTCAGTATCAAATCTGGAAATCGTTCCAAATGACATGAACACATCCCTATTTATAGTTGTCTTGATTCCGCTCCAAACCACACATGTTTGTAGGAGCGAAATCAACACATTAAATACGAGCGAAATCAGACATTTAATTTGGAGCGAAATCAAACAATTCACTTGGAAACTATTTTGTCTCTTGTGAGATGATGTAATGATGATGTCATCATTGTATAAGATGATGTCACACTCGTTCAGATCCGCAACGCAACTGAGACTTAATATAAGACGAAGTCGACAGATGAATGCACTAACAGACTCCCCCTCAGATGTTGACGAGTCTTAAGTGTCGAGTATTTTCAATCTTCAGTCTTTATCACTCTTTGGATTTCCTTCATGATCTTTATCTTGCTCTATCCTATCTCCAATTCTCTTTCAGGATCTCTGGCCCCTAGCTCTTGCATCTTCAGACTCTCTTTCTCTAACAGACTTCCCCTCAACTTGTACTGGGATCGTAGTCTGGCTTTCACAGGTTCAGGTATCGTAACCTGATTCACCTGCATATTATCTACCCAACACATAAGTTTCAAAACAAATAAGATATAACACATTTAGAAACTTTGCTAATCACTTGAAGATACAACCCTGAATAGAAAGATTTATCATGTCAATTTCTGATGAACCACATGAATATATATCATTTTTCATTTCAAACATCTTCAAACAAACTTTCCCAAACCTGTTCGTCATGTTCAGCACTCGGAATTTTGAAAATCAGCTTTTCAACATCAGTTGTCAAAAATCTTTTTGACTTTTTCAAAAAATATGCTAAAACACACCGAAATTCTTTTTAGATTTTTGAAATAACAAAAATGAAATGCAGTAAGGAAATATTTACATACAATATTTTTGTGAGTTTGTGTAAGAGGATCAAATCAGTTTTTGAGACAAATCACCAACACCGTTAAGCTTTAAACATTTTAAGTTCTAAACGATTCACTTAGATTGTCAGTATACTGGTCCACTTAAATTTTCACACAAAGTTCAACTGTTTCGAGATACGAGATTAATGTTTTAGAGACTTAAACTCAACCGCGTGTCCCACCTCAGAATATACTCCCGTATCCAGATCCCAATATCCAGTCTTACAGGTGAGTATACCTAGATGATATCTGTAAGGGGTTAAATTGCGAATACCGTGAGAGCTCAGGTCAGAACTTCCGTTCAGCAGAGAGATGACGGCTCGACTTTTGGTGGGTCCCCTTTAGAGGATCTTTTTTTTACAACAGCATTAATTAGCAATTTTATTGTCTATTTTTGCTGAGGGCGGCGCTATATTTCAAGCAAGCAGAAAGTATTCTCCGGGGACTAGGCCATTGCTTCCGCATTATCAGAAGTCCCGGGATAATACCCCAGATATCACTAAGCATAAAGACCTATTATCTCAGAAAGAGGGGTCCTTCAAACAAGATTTCGGGGGGTTACCCATATATCCGAGAGATGTTACCCACGAATTAAGCAAGTTTGAATTTAGGTTTATATCTCGTCACAATCTACTAAATGTGCAAAAACCTACTGACACATCATCAGTGAGACCGTTTATCACTATTTAACTTTCCAATTCTTTAGCATGCCGTGATCGTCCACTGATGTACTATCATTTCCTCTTTAATACAACAAAACTCATTTTTGAATTTTATCATGTTTTTGGCTTTTTCAAATTTTCTAATGTTTTTGGATTTTCTGAAATTTTTACTCCCCCTAAAATGCAAACACATTTTAGGAAATTTAAAAATAAATTGTACAATAAAATGACAACCGATATCAAATCGCTTCAATTCGCCATCCACTTGGCATAAACAATCAGAACTCCCCCTCACAACAAACTATTTTCCCATTGTGATTTCAAAACACTTAAGTTTGTTTTAATCAAATGGTTTTTCCGGAAAATAAGTTTTGTTGATTTTAAAAAACCATATGTAGGTTAGGTGTTCATCATATTGTTCTCCAAAATACCACTTGTAAGTATGGTCCACTCAAGTTCAACTTAATGACCTTGATTAACCACTTGTCAATGAAAGCCACTTTCAACCACTTACATGTTCATTTCACCAACCATAACCTCTTGTAAATCAAAATATAACAATTTAAATATACCACCTGTACTTTACCAACTGTACCACTTGTAGGATCAAATACTAAGAAAGATGCCGATTCCTGCTCCACTCTTACCAACCTGGGAGCTCCGGTGTCACACCCCGACCACGTAGAACAACAAAACGTGGCGGAAAACGTCGGGGAGTGTTGTAACAGAATCATTGTTTCATAACACATGGAAATTGAAATATTGTTTTATTGATTAAAATAGTTACAATGACTTGACAATCAAAGAAACATAACATAAATAACTAGTCTTGCATCTTTTATTGTCGCTAAGGCCCAAGTCCGCCTAAGTGTATCTGGATAAATCCTATGCATCATATCCTGAAACACATGTGAAAATAGGTACGTCAGCATAAAAATGCCTGTGAGATACATAGGTTTTGTGAAAATAGAATTCATGACTTATATTTAAGAAAATGTTTAGTCATGAACCTTGTAATTTGCTTTGTCTTGTAAATCATTTGAAAAGTGATAAATAAACCAAATGATATATATGTATAAAAGAATAATACATGGTTAAGTGAATAACCATGTGAAATGAGTTTGTATAAATTAAGTTATTTGTAAAACAATGTATTGTGAAAAGTATGTTATTTGTATAAAATGTTATATGTCCAAATTGAAATGATTCAAATAACGCTACGATATGTAATACCATACAACCACTTATATATAGGAAGTACCAGCGGCGTATCCACCATGCTTGTATCATATTACACACGCCTCATTACTTAAATCACTTACTTAAACCAAACCAACAAGGTAGGATGTCTATGTTTAAACCAATTGTCAAATGTATTGAATAATATGTCAAAATGTTTGTGTCAAGATGTAAATCATGTAATGTATAACAAATGTCAAAAATGTTTATGTGTCGAATGTAAATCATGAAATGTGTAACCAATGTCAATAATGTTTATGTGTCAAATGTAAATCATGTAATGTGTAACCCAAAATGATATGTATGGCTAGTGAAATATTTCAGCTAAACTATATGCACAAAAACAAAGTATTGAAGTAAAACATGGTTTAAATCAAAGCTATGTTTTGTGGAACAAATGCATGCTATACTGATATAAACATCTATGCGGTATTGTGAGAATGCATACATCCAAGCCTTGAGACTGTGGCGATAAACCCTCAAACAATTTAAAGGTTTATCTAAGTTATGTATATCGAATTCGGTCATTCCTTTCATCCAAACCTACCCAGGATGTCCGGAACGGGAGTTGTCAATTCCTATGGTACCACTACCTACTAACGAACGGCGTGATCGGTGTTAATGAATGTATATTGATCCATCAAAACAAACCAAATATCATATCAAAATGTGAGCATGTGAATGAATAATAAATGTACTAAGTATGATGAACATACATAGCATGTGATGTGAAACGAATGTACTAAGTATGATGAATATACATAGCATGTAATGTAATGTAAAACAATGTACTATGTATGCACACAATGGGCATACATAGCATAAAATGTAATGTAAAATAATGTACTAAGTACGCACACAATGGGCATACATAGCATAGAATGTAATGTAAAATAATGTATTAAGTACGCACACAATGGGCATACATAGCATAAAATGTAATGTAAAATAATGTACTAAGTACGCACACAATGGCATACAAAGCATGAAATGTAATGTAAAACGATGTACTAAGTACGCACACAATGGGCATACATAGCATGAAATGTAATGTAAAACGATGTACTAAGTACGCACACAATGGGCATACATAGCATGAAAACAATGAACTCATGTACTATAAATGTACTAATGAACATAGCAAGTATATGATGTGAAAGCAGGAAAGCACGAAAGTAACAAGTAGGCACATGTGTTTCACCCCAAAACAGTTTGGAAAACAGTAAAAGAGGGGTCTATGTACTCACTTGAGATTGCTTAGTAGTCCTTGAGTAACAACCAAACAATGCTAGAGATCACGGATATCAAACGGCACCTAATATAGGTAACTATGTTAATATACCGGACCTAAATCGGAGGATTTGATAGAATGAGGGTTCGTAAACCAAACGAGTATGGAGACTCGTGTAATATGGTTTAACAAAGCCCACATACTAAAATGAAACCTAACCTAAGTGCTTACGACCCATTACGACCCGTTTAGGTAGCTTATGCTACTTTAACACGTTGTTCGCGTAAAACGCGTTCGGAATGCCTAACTAGTCCTATGATAAGTAAAATATGCCTTAACATGTCTAATATTGTTATCAAATCAGTTTAGATACCAAAAGTTATGTTACATATGCTTAAAATGAATTTTGGCGTAAAAAGGGCATTTTGGTAATTTACCTAAGGCATATAAACTACCTATCATACAACTACTTAAACGAAGCGACCATAAGGTATAACCTCGGAAGGTTATTCCCTATATACTATGGTCACCTAATGTGTTTGGTCGGATCCTAATGATCGACCAAACGGGTCGGGTTCGAAAGTATAAGCGATTGTTTAGATCGCTTACCTTACGACCCTATATAAGCACTAAACTAAAAGTGACGAGCTAAGCATGTTAAAACATGCTTAACTAAGTTTAGAAAATAGGTTTGGTATCAAAACAAACAGTTTTGATACCCAAGAGTAGTTTGGTTACAAAATACGCACGAATGCGCATTTTGGCCGAAACTACGACTCGTCACCGAGCCTAGATAACGTGGTAATCAGTAGGTATAGTCACTAAGGACTATGACCATCGTGATTACGCTCACGTTATGAAGTTCAAACGAACTTCGCATTGACCATAAACTGGTCAATGCAGAAAGTCAAACAAAGTTTGACTTTCGGACTCGAAAAGCAATAAAAGCACGAAAGAACACTTACAAAGGGTCCCCGCAAGATTGATAATCCAAGTATTCTCAGGTATGAGGTGATGAAACACCCCAACTTAGAGAAATCTCAGATTTCAAGTGGGTTTTGCAATGAAGTGGGTTGGGTATTTATAGTATTTCCCGAACCGTTAGGATCGTTTCTTGGGGAAGAGGGAATGATCACATCCGTACACTTGTTGGAATGTTGTGGTAGCTCATTTTGCCCCCACCACAAGAGTTTGACACATGGCATTGGCCTTTGGAGGGTTTAAGGGCTGTTAACATGTGTTTAAATGGCTTTTGCTGATCAGAAGGGGCCTCGCGTGACGCCAAGGGGGCTAGGTGTCACGCTAAGGTCCCTCTGTTCAGCAATTGGTTTCCAAAGCTTCCAATTCAGTCCCCGTTGCGTATTAAGGCCATTTTCGACATGTTTAAGGCTCGTTAAATCATTTTC
Organism: Helianthus tuberosus; assembly: GCA_030545235.1. Taxonomy (NCBI): domain Eukaryota; kingdom Viridiplantae; phylum Streptophyta; class Magnoliopsida; order Asterales; family Asteraceae; genus Helianthus; species Helianthus tuberosus. Next base: position 117,408,193 of record CM060424.1, read on the forward strand.
AAGGCTCCACAAGGATGCCTAAACATTTTGGACATGAAACACGCTCAAAAATATGCCGGATGTCAGTTCGTTTGGTCGTACGATCGCGATGTTCGGTTAATTACGACGGAATGCGCATAAGCGCGAAAAACGATCCAAATTGCGCGACGAATGGATTTTTCTCATGCCAAACACTAAAATAAAATATTTTAGTGCTTACATAAAATTTTGGATGTCCGGATGTATTCAGAACGTAAGTTATGCGCGAAAATGCAAACTTGTGCACTTTTTGACGCTTTTAGTCCCTGAATGAGCCAAAAGTTTATTTTAGCACACCGACCTCTCAATGCCTATTTCTAAGCTATATAAAGGATATTTAAGGTGTGTTTAACTTATGGTCATGTTCCGGAATGTTCGTTACAGTTCAAATTGGCATACTTTCGCAGTTTGTCAAATTTAGTCCCTGTAGGCGAATTAACTTGTTTTTGACATACCAAAGCCTTCAAAACTTATTTCTAAGTTATGTAAAGGTTATTTAAGGTATGTTAAGTATATGTTGATGTTCCGGAGTATTTTTCGCATTAAACTAATTAAGTTTACGCATCAGTTTGCGTATAACTCTCCAGAAAGTGATATAGAGTTTGAAATTGGATAAAAGTCAAAACATGAAAAATGTAAAACACAACCAAACAACATTGGGATCAAATAACATTGTTTTATTGATAATAGAACTATTCACAATAATAACAAGCACAGATGTTACAGTCTCCCCTACTTGTGGAAATTTCATCCCGAAATTTATTTAGAGGAAACTTGTGAGAGTTTAAATCATGAAGTTGAAAAGATCGAACAACAACATTGGTTAGGGTTCTAAACTTCTATTAACTTTAATAACATCATGCTTGCAATGTAATAGGGTTACTTATATACAAGTATATGAAGCGTCATTGGTGCGTCCACCATACCTCCTGTACTTTGTTCACATTTCGTTATTGTTGCCACTATCGGTTCTTACACATAATAAATCTTACTGTGGTTTCCGTGCACTGAATTTCATAATTATGTATGCGTCTATAACTAGACAATTCCTTGCATAGTTCACACAGTCTATTTTATAATGTGTAGGGTAAAACCAAATGAACAAACCTGTGATGAGTGTGACTAGACCGCCATAGAGTCTTTTTAATTAAATCAATAAATGATCTAAATAGACTATCAAGGAGTCTGTCAGCCATATCTCCATATGTCATTTTTTTTAACCAGATTCTGAATCAATCTTTTTGACTAGACCACTAAAAGGGTCTCTTATGAATCATGGAGCGGTACTATATAATCCAAGGGTCTTAACTATTACATAGAAGCCCATTAAGGATTTAAGGTAGTACCTTTTGAATATCCTGCTACGAATCCCTCATATGAAGATATGAAAGATTCTGCGAGGATTTGGATAACGAATATCCATAGTGTAAAAGCACAAAATGCATAAAAGAAAACATAAGGTGCATAAACACATAGTCACATAACCACAAAATTGTTAACAGAGCACATGTATTTAAAGCACACTAGGAATCCATCTCGTGGATTTCATTTGGTACTTTAAACATTATCAAGAATCTAACTATAATGATAGAAAGATTTTTAAAAGAAAAATTCGATTTCGATTATAAGGAACCGAAATGTTCGAATTTAGGTACAAAAGGAATCCAATCAAGGACTCTGATTTGAATGATAATCATCCACAAGGGTCTAAATGTGAAGATAAAAAGATCCCATATGGATTTTAGAAGTTGAAGATGTTTTGAAACCTTGCACTTGATGTGCTTAGGTCAAAACATGAAGTAAAATGCTTATGAAGTTGAGATGCTTGATATGTCAAGGCGACATATGAAGCAGAATTTGAAGGTTAAGTAAATGCATGTGGAAAATATTTTTGGGAAAACTATGCATGGGGTTCTAAAAATGTGTTCAATGTTTTTGAAACCTTATATATAATACCTTTGAAATCATAGAGTAGGTGTATTAGGTAGGTATATTTACAAAAATGTTTTAAAATCATGCGAGATGAATTTTGAAATTATGTATAAAGTTTTTGAAAACATGAATGATGCTTTTGAAGTCATGCATTTCATATATACTGTATTAATAACATTTTGAAGTCATGAAGGTTATTTTTGAAATATAAACAATGTTTTTGAAATCATGGGGGTTGTCTTGAAAAAGAAAACTTATGTTATGCATGTTGAAAAAGTCAGAACATAATGGGTATGAGATTGAAAATATCCTTAGTTATCTAACCAAGGATGTAACGGCATAGATGTGCTAAAAGCATGATTACTCATAATTTCCCTTTATTTCTTGTACTTCGTCTCCTGGAATGAAACGAGTACTTAAGATTTTTCGAGGGAATCATGCGTAGACACAAAAATGGGAAAATTCACAAAAGTAGTTTGTAAGGAACATAGTTCCTTAATGTAGGTATTATAGGGAAAAGCCATACACACATGTAACTATACTTGTATATCAGAATTGCGAACAACAACTTTATTTATGAATAAAACAGATTGTTTCACATTACTAGAAAACGAAAGAAACAAAAGCATAAGATAGCAACATCTTCTACTCAGCCAACTGCTCATCCGTGGGTTAGATTTGCATTAGCAAGCTTTGGGCAATCCCTTTGGAAATGGCCCATCTCGCCACAGTTGTAGCAAGACCCTCGTGAGAAACGAGCTTGAGCAGGATTGTCGCTAGCTTGATTTGGTACAGCTGCAGTTGGGAAAACCCTTGCTGTATGACCTATAAGTCCACAAATCTGGCATTTGCGGCACCTCACCCTAGCGTGATGATGAAGGCTACATTGGTTGCACAAGGGTGCAGTTCCATTGTATGGCTTCCTAGCAGGGGGTTGAGCTGGTTGGTTGGGGACGGCTTGACCATTGTGAGCGACCACGGCGAAGTTCTGAGAAGCCTTTCGCTTCTTTGACTTCTTAGGGGATCGTTCATCCATGGTCTTTGATTCCTCGATTGGTTTCTTGGCTGGTGGTGCTGTCACCTGACTAGGTCCTGCCTGTCTTGGTGACTCTTGAGTGGCTTCATTCTGGAGACGATACATGGCAGTAGCTAATTCAACAGTCTTCAGGACTACTTCGCCTATTCGCTGAGCCAATTTGTCAGTCTGCTCGGATATCTGGGCGTCATCGTAATGAAGAGACATTCTAGAAAAAATGAAAGACATAGGAAGAAACAAGTGAAACGTCATCGGTTAACAAAACAGAATGGCAATGCATAAGAATTTGCGATCATTTGTTTGTTACCTAAGGCAAACAAATGAGACGGTGACAAATCAAAGTAAGCGGATCATATTAATGTATCACTGAAGACATGCTCGCCTATAAGTGAACACTCACTCCAAGAGTTCCCAGGTAAGAGTGACTGGTCCGATACTGCGGATTTGTATGAACACTCTAGCCTTCGACAGAAAACTCAGGGTACAGGCATTCACTCTTCCAGTTTGCACGTGTTCACATTATACGACCCAAACTTTGACGTGATTTGAAAACTTCGAGGGTTCAAAACCTTACAATAGAGGGTTCAAAACCTAGTAATCAATCATCCTAGAACAGATGATTAGTTTTCAAAGCGGTTTTGAAATTTGTGTTCTTGTTGTGGTTGTCGCCTAACGATAGGTGACAGTATTGTTTTATGACTAAACGCAAGTAAACTCGCGTTAGGGTCCTAGGAAGGTTATAGACTAGGTCAAAGTATTACTAATAACCTAATTCCCTATAACCATGAGCTCTGATACCAACTCTTCTGTCACACCCCGACCACGTAGAACAACAAAACGTGGCGGAAAACGTCGGGGGAGTGTTGTAACAGAATCATTGTTTCATAACACATGGAAATTGAAATATTGTTTTATTGATTAAAATAGTTACAATGTCTTGACAATCAAAGAAACATAACATAAATAATTAGTCTTGCATCTTTTATTGTCGCTAAGGCCCAAGTCCGCCTAAGTGTATCTGGATAAATCCAATGCATCATATCCTGAAACACATGTGAAAATAGGTACGTCAGCATAAAAATGCCTGTGAGATACATGGGTTTTGTGAAAATAGAATTCATGACTTATATTTAAGAAAATGTTTAGTCATGAACCTTGTAATTTGCTTTGTCTTGTAAATCATTTGAAAAGTGATAAATAAACCAAATGATATATATGTATAAAAGAATAATACATGGTTAAGTGAATAACCATGTGAAATGAGTTTGTATAAATTAAGTTGTTTGTAAAACAATGTATTGTGAAAAGTATGTTATTTGTATAAAATGTTATATGTCCAAATTGAAATGATTCAAATAACGCTACGATATGTAATACCATACAATCACTTATATATAGGAAGTACCAGCGGCGTATCCACCATGCTTGTATCATATTACACACGCCTCGTTACTTAAATCACTTACTCAAACCAAACCAACAAGGTAGGATGTCTATGTTTAAACCAATTGTCAAATGTATTGAATAATATGTCAAAATGTTTATGTCAAGATGTAAATCATGTAATGTATAACAAATGTAAAAAATGTTTATGTGTCGAATGTAAATCATGAAATGTGTAACCAATGTCAATAATGTTTATGTGTCAAATGTAAATCATGTAATGTGTAACCCAAAATGATATGTATGGCTAGTGAAATATTTCAACTAAACCATATGCACAAGAACAAAGTATTGAAGTAAAACATGGTTTAAATCAAAGCTATGTTTTGTGGAACAAATGCACGCTATACTGATATAAACATCTATGCGGTATTGTGAGAATGCATACATCCAAGCCTTGAGACTGTGGCGATAAACCCTCAAACAAATTAAAGGTTTATCTAAGTTATGTATATCGAATTCGGTCATTCCTTTCATCCAAACCTACCCAGGATGTCCGGAACGGGAGTTGTCAATTCCTATGGTACCACTACCTACTAACGAACGGCGTGATCGGTGTTAATGAATGTATATTGATCCATCAAAACAAACCAAATATCATATCAAAATGTGAGCATGTGAATGAATAATAAATGTACTAAGTATGATGAACATACATAGCATATGATGTGAAACGAATGTACTAAGTATGATGAACATACATAGCATGTAATGTAATGTAAAACAATGTACTATGTATGCACACAATGGGCATACATAGCATAAAATGTAATGTAAAATAATGTACTAAGTACGCACACAATGGGCATACATAGCATAGAATGTAATGTAAAATAATGTACTAAGTACGCACACAATGGGCATACATAGCATAAAATGTAATGTAAAAGAATGTACTAAGTACGCACACAATGGGCATACATAGCATGAAATGTAATGTAAAACGATGTACTAAGTACGCACACAATGGGCATACATAGCATGAAATGTAATGTAAAACGATGTACTAAGTACGCACACAATGGGCATACATAGCATGAAATGTAATGTAAAACGATGTCCTAAGTACGCACACAATGGGCATACATAGCATGAAAACAATGAAATCATGTACTATATATGTACTAATGAACATAGCAAGTATATGATGTGAAAGCAGGAAAGCACGAAAGTAACAAGTAGGTACATGTGTTTCACCCCAAAACAGTTTGGAAAATAGTAAAAGAGGGGTCTATGTACTCACTTGAGATTGCTTAGTAGTCCTTGAGTAACAACCAAACAATGCTAGAGATCACGGATATCAAACGGCACCTAATATAGGTAACTATGTTAATATACCGGACCTAAATCGGAGGATTTGATAGAATGAGGGTTCGTAAACCAAACGAGTATGGAGACTCGTGTAATATGGTTTAACAAAGCCCACATACTAAAACGAAACCTAACCTAAGTGCTTACGACCCATTACGACCCGTTTAGGTAGCTTATGCTACTTTAACGCGTTGTTCGCGTAAAACGCGTTCGGAATGCCTAACTAGTCCTATGATAAGTAAAATATGCCTTAACATGTCTAATATTGTTATCAAATCAGTTTAGATACCAAAAGTTATGTTACATATGCTTAAAATGAATTTTGGCGTAAAAAGGGCATTTTGGTAATTTACCTAAGGCATATAAACTACCTATCATACAACTACTTAAACGAAGCGACCATAAGGTATAACCTCGGAAGGTTATTCCCTATATACTATGGTCACCTAATGTGTTTGGTCGGATCCTAATGATCGACCAAACGGGTCGGGTTCGAAAGTATAAGCGATTGTTTAGATCGCTTACCTTACGACCCTATATAAGCACTAAACTAAAAGTGACGAGCTAAGCATGTTAAAACATGCTTAACTAAGTTTAGAAAACAGGTTTGGTATCAAAACAAACGGTTTTGATACCCAAGAGTAGTTTGGTTACAAAATACGCACGAATGCGCATTTTGGCCGAAACTACGACTCGTCACCGAGCCTAGATAACGTGGTAATCAGTAGGTATAGTCACTAAGGACTATGACCATCGTGATTACGCTCACGTTATGAAGTTCAAATGAACTTCGCATTGACCATAAACTGGTCAATGCAGAAAGTCAAACAAAGTTTGACTTTCGGACTCGAAAAGCAATAAAAGAACGAAAGAACACTTACAAAGGGTCCCCGCAAGATTGATAATCCAAGTATTCTCAGGTATGAGGTGATGAAACACCCCAACTTAGAGAAATATCAGATTTCAAGTGGGTTTTGCAATGAAGTGGGTTGGGTATTTATAGTATTTCCCGAACCGTTAGGATCGTTTCTTGGGGAAGAGGGAATGATCACATCCCTACACATGTTGGAATGTTGTGGTAGCTCATTTTGCCCCCACCACAAGATTTTGACACATGGCATTGGCCTTTGGAGGGTTTAAGGGCTGTTAACATGTGTTTAAATGGCTTTTGCTGATTAGAAGGGGCCTCGCGTGACGCCAAGGGGGCTAGGTGTCACGCTAAGGTCCTTCTGTTCAGCAATTGGTTTCCAAAGCTTCCAATTCAGTCCCCATTGCGTATTAAGGCCATTTTCGACATGTTTAAGGCTAGTTAAATCATTTTCAAGGCTCCACAAGGATGCCTAAACATTGTGGACATGAAACATGCTCAAAAATATGCCGGATGTCAGTTCGTTTGGTCGTACGATCGCGATGTTCGGTTAATTACGACGGAATGCGCATAAGCGCGAAAAACGATCCAAATTGCGCGACGAATGGATTTTTCTCATGCCAAACACTAAAATAAAATATTTTAGTGCTTATATAAATTTTTGGATGTCCGGATGTATTCAGAACGTAAGTTATGCGCGAAAATGCAAACTTGTGCACTTTTTGACGCTTTTAGTCCCTGAATGAGCCAAAAGTTTATTTTAGCACACTGACCCCTCAAAGCCTATTTCTAAGCTATATAAAGGATATTTAAGGTGTGTTTAACTTATGGTCATGTTCTGGAATGTTCGTTACAGTTCAAATTGGCATACTTTCACAGTTTGTCAAATTTAGTCCCTGTAGGCGAATTAACTTGTTTTTGACATACCAAAGCCTTCAAAACTTATTTCTAAGTTATGTAAAGGTTATTTAAGGTATGTTAAGTATATGTTGATGTTCCGGAGTATTTTTCGCATTAAAATGATTACGTTTACGCATCAGTTTGCGTATAACTCTCCAGAAAGTGATATAGAGTTTGAAATTGGATAAAAGTCAAAACATGAAAAATGTAAAACACAACCAAACAAACATTGGGATCAAATAACATTGTTTTATTGATAATAGAACTGTTCACAATGATAACAAGCACAGATGTTACATCCGGCAAGTCAAAATTTTTAGTTTGGAAAAACTTTCCCCCAAGGCTGACCATCCTTGGGAGATTCTGGAACACATCTGTCCCACCAGCACTTTGATTTGTAGAATTCTTTAGCACCTTTTACTTTTCCTGCAACCATCTTTCCAAAAATATGTTTAACATTTCCATTAAACACCTTTTCAGCATCAAATTCTTTCTTATTAGCAAAGAATTGATCTGAAATCTCAACCCTACCTTTTGATTTCAAATAATCTTTTGTCAATGATGGAAAATTTTCCTCGTTCATCTCAAGAACGGAATTATCAACCTTTTTCTCAACACATGACTCCTCTGATTTTATGGAATCAGATTCATTGTCAGAACTTCTTTCAGATTTTACAACCCATTTTTGTTTTGTTAAATCAACTCTTCTTTTGTAAAATCGTTTTGAACTTTCAGCTTCCTCAGAAGTAGAATTTTCAAACATTTTAACATTTTTTACAGGTTGTTCTTTTTTATCAACACAAGTCTTTCTCAGAACAGAGTTAGAAGAAACTTCCTGTTTTTGGTAGTTGGTCTTGGTGCAATTCCAAGCGATATGTCCAACTTCTTGGCATTTGAAACAGGTTCTTCTATCAACTCTTTGAGCAAACTTTCTCACATTATTCTTCACTTCAGCAAGAAACTCTTGATTCGATTGCTTCCAGAACGGTTTCTTCTGTTCATCCTCTGAACTTCCTCCTGAAATAAATTTTGTTTTTGGTTTATAAGTTTTCTGATTTTTATAATTTTCTGAAGAATTGAAACCAAGACCTTTCTTTTTGAGATTACCATTATGGTTTGATTTCTTTTGGAAATTATAACCAAAACCATAACCTTTTTTCTTGTTCAATCTCTGTTGAACTCTTGAAGTGTATTTTTTAGGTTTTTCAACAAGATTTAAATCTTTTATTTCAGAAATATTAATTTCTGTTAATTTGAAAACCTGTTTGATCATTTCAGTTTTGACACTTCTTGTTGGAAATTCCTCATCAGAATATAATTTGTTTGAATCATACAAAGTATAAGCCACTTTGATTGATCCATCATTCAAATTAGATTTTGATAACAGGAATTCTTTATTGTAAACCCTGTTAACCGGTGAACTCGGACTCTTTTCTGATGAACTCGAACTTTCTGACTTAGACTCCGGTTTTGACTCTTCATCCATATCTAACACCTGATCGACCACTTTCTTTAATAATTCAGACTCATGATCAGTGTCAGACGCTGTGAATGTAACATCAATATTGTCTGGTAATTCATCAATGATTTCAGACTTTAACTTGATGCTGACTGCCTTTTTTAGCCGCTCCTCGTTAGGATTCCTTGGAGAGTAAGTTTCATGGATCAGGGGCGGACATCTGTTATACTTGACACTTGGTTTCTTACCAGTATCAGTATCTTCAGTCTTTTTATCCATGAACGCTTCCAGACCTGCAACAGTAGGATAAACACGATCAATCAAATAATCACAAGTAGTATAACTCAACAGTAATCGTTTAATCCTTTCACTCTCAATCTTCTCAAGCTCTAAATCCTTCTTCAGATTAGCACAGTCTTCGATGTAATCATTTATGACGCTCTGCTTTGTCATTAATGTTGCGCTCATTTTTTCCATTGCTTTTTCAATTTCTGTATTTGTCTTTTCAGACGATCAACTGTGTTGTTGAGCACATCATATGACTCCTTCACATACTTCACATCACACAGTAAATCTTCTTTTATCTTCTCTAACTCAGCAATCTTCATATCTTTCTCCTCACAAGCTTTGCAAGATTCTGAACACTTCATACATGGTTTTTCAACTTCAACCAATTTTTCAACTTCGATTAGTTTTTCAACTTCAACTATTTTTTCCACCACTTTCTCCACTTCAATGATTTTCTCAACTACTTTCTCAATCACTTGATCAACATTTGCTTCTCCAGCTTCTGTCTTTGTCTTTTCATCAGCTTGCATTTTTGCTGCTTCCAGCTCTCTCCTTAATCTGGCAATCTTCTTCTGATTTAGCATTTCCATTTTATCTGCAAAGAAGAAATTAAAACTGTCAGAATCAATGCCTTTTCTAGCTCTGTTGAGATGTTCTTCTTCATCATCGGTATCTACATCGCTTCCAAGATCTGGAAAAATCGGGATTCTTTTCTGATGAGCATTGTAGAATTCCTCAACCATGATTCAATAATCGGTGATACTTCGGGAAATATTTCTCTGAATGAATGGGCCTAGAATGATTTAGACCAAGAATCTTTTAACAATGAATGTGACCAACAACTCTCAAATGTTAAACAACTATGATTGGGCCGTCAATGATGGTGAACCTTGGGCTGATAACAAATGAAGTCACATCCACCGACAATTTCAAGTTTGCATTAAATGTGATTGGGCCGCCCTTTAAGTCTAAATCATATTGTGATTGGGCCTCAAATATCAATAGTCAAACTAACAAGATTTGGCCGATTCTCATGTGCGCATGCAAACTTTTAAACTTTCAACAATACCTACAAACGGATATCATCATGCAAATAACCACTTAAGCCGACAATTTGATATGATTCACATGGGTCACAACAATGCATGTCAGACAACAACTTTTCACAATTCAATTTGATTGGGCCTATTCTTTGTATCATGTGCCGACCAATCTCACATGCAAAATTGATATTATCAAAAGCTATATGCCGACAACTTTCTTGTTTATCAAAACAAACAGATTTGACCGAATATAAAACTTCACATGCCCACAAATACCAATCCCACTTAGCTGACACACTTTTAATTGTTTAATCACAAATCGATGAACTGATAAATCTAGAAACGATGAAAACACATGCAACTACTGATCAACCGATACAACCTGACATCCTTGTTTAATGTTTCACACAACTCGATGTACTTTCAAGCAGACTCTCGTTGATTTGGTTTTCTGGAGCGGAATCAGAAAATAATTTTTGGAGCGGAAACAGAAAATTGATTGTTCTAGAGCGGAATCAACACAATGGTTTGGAGCGGAATCACCAAAGTAACAATCTGGAGCGGAATTAGATAGAACTTTGGAGCGGAATCACACTTTTTCAGACAAAATCACAAGATGTCCATAGGAGCGGAATCACTTCGCACATCTTTTTTACCCATTTTTAGTCCGAGTTTTAACGTGTAACTTTCAAGGATTTGTTATCTTGCACTTTTACACCATATATTTGAAATTTAGCCGATTTTAACCGTGAAATCTTGAATTTTTTAAAGAACGTGTAGAAAAACAGAGATTTTCAAGCTGAATCGTATAGAACTCCTCGTCTTGAGCTCTGATACCACTTGTAGGATCGGTTTCGACCTAAACGAGTCGTTCGGAAGAGCTCAAATCCGTTTCAGAGGCGGAAACCAAGAAACGGATGTCAAAACAGCTTGATTCACACTTTAATCCTCTATTATATTGAATTTACAATGTTTACAATCAAAGGATAAACCGGCAGCACCTCGGTATCAAATCTGGAAATCATTCCAAATGACATGAACACATACCTATTTATAGTTGTCTTGATTCCGCTCCAAACCACACATGTTTATAGGAGCGAAATCAACACATTAAATACGAGCGAAATTAGACATTTAATTTGGAGCGAAATCAAACAATTCACTTGGAAACTATTTTGTCTCTTGTGAGATGATGTAATGATGATGTCATCTTGATGATGTCATCATTGTATAAGATGATGTCACGCTTGTTCAGATCCGCAACGCAACTGAGACTCGATATAAGACGAAGTCGACAGATGAATGCACTAACACAAAAGGAAGTTCTCCAATTTCAAGAAGAGTACCTAAGGAAACAACAACGGTACTAACAAGCGTAGAGATGCTAATCCACCAGCCGAGGTCAGGACTGGTGCTGCGAGTTCTGAGAACAAAGGAAAAGAATACATGGGTACTCTGCCCAAATGTGATATTTGTCAGCATCATCACACAGGACGATGTAGGTATGGGAAATGTGAGAACTGTGGCAAGGTAGGTCATGCCAGGGAGGCGTGCTGGTACGGTGCTGGACGAAGGAATGGAGGATCTGGTGGAAACGGTAATGGAAACCACAATGGTAATGGGAATCAGACTGGAAATCGCAATCAAGGAGGAAATGGAAATTTCGATGGAAATGGAAATCGTGGTGGTTTTGGAAATCAAGCTGGTAACGGAAACCGTGGCGAAAACAACAACCAGGGTGGAAATGGAAATGGAAATGGTTGCGGCCAAGGTTGTTTTGGTTGCGGTGATGTAGGGCACTTCAAGCGAGATTGCCCAAAGAATAACCAAGCCCAGGGAAGAGTCTTCAACATTGGAGCTAAGGAAGCTCGCCAGGATCCGAACGTAGTCACTGGTACATTCCCTATTAATCAACATTTTGCATCTGTGCTGTTTGATACCGGTGCCGACTATAGCTTCGTATCTCTAGAGTCTAAGAATATACTTGGGTTAGTGGCAAGTAAGTTAGATATCCCGTACTCGATAGAACTAGCTAATGGGAAGCTAGTAGAAGCAAACGAAGCGATTAGAGGCTGTGTGATAGAGCTTGGAGAACGTGAGTTCGCGATAGACCTTCTACCAGTTGAGTTGGGAAGCTTTCACATGGTAGTTGGAATGGATTGGGTGTCAAGTAATCAAGTTGAGATCGTATGCCATGAGAAGATTATCCGCATCCCGATGGCGAATGAAGAGACGATTGTGGTACACGAAGAAAAGTATGATACGCCTCTACGGATTATCAGTTGTTTGAAGGCCCGAAAGTTTTTGCGTAAAGGATGTGTTGCCTTCTTGTCTCATGTAGTCGATAAAGAAGTCGAAGAACCAAAGCTCGAAGATATCCCTGTGGTAAGGGAATATTCTGAATACTTCCCCAAAGACTTTCCAGGATTACCGCCCCAGCAACAAGTCGAATTCCATATTGACTTGGTTCCAGGCGCCGCAACTGTAGCCAAGGCACCTTATCGACTTGCGCCTTCAGAGATGCAAGAGTTATCGACGCAGCTTCAGGAGTTGTTAGATAAGGGATTCATCAGACCAAGCTTCTCGCCTTGGGGAGCTCCAGTACTGTTTGCCAAGAAGAAGGACGGTATTTTTCGTATGTGCATTGACTACCGAGAGCTGAATAAGTTATGTCACACCCCGACCACGTTAAAACAACAAACCATGGCGGAAACGTCGGGGAGTGTTGTAACAGAATCATCGTTTCAACAACCATGGTAATTAAAAGTTTCATTTTATTGATTCATTAAGTAATTTACATTGTCTTAAAACCAAACAAACAAATTAAACATCGTCTACTATCGTTTTTATATCACTAAGGCCTTGTCCAGATCCTAAGTGAACGTGCTTCCTAGCAATCATCATGCAACATCACCTGAAACATATGTAAAAAACAAAGTCAGCAAAGAAATGCTGGCGAGCACATAGGTTTTGTGAGAGTATCGGATTCATGGGTTGTTTGTATGTTGCAATACCTCGTTAGACTACAAGAGTCAAAAGTACAAACCTTGTTTTGAAAGGTGTATTGCAACATAATTAACCAACTCAAATCAATTTAGTTATATTTATAAAATCTCGTAGCCATGATTCCTAACTCAAAGATTTTTGTTTTAGTAAACCAATTCATTAAACATCTCGCTGAAACTCTATAATAAAACTCGTATGGTTTATATCATTTTTAAAACCTCGTTGTGTGACATCGTTTCAAATCGTTTCCCAAGTGAACTAAATAATGACATGATATGTAATATGATAAAAGCACTTATATATAAGATGTACCAGCGACGTATCTACCACGCTTTTATCATGTTACACCCATCCCAATTACTTAATCACAACCCAAACCAATCGTTCGTTCAAATCGTTTATATCGTTTAAGTCGTTCCAAATCATTCAACTCGTCCCAAAATCGTTTTTGTTTTAATTGTGAAACTACTTTTGGTCACCTCGCTAATAACATTCAAACCTTCGTGACTCGACCACCTCGTTTCTCGTATTAACAAACCACCAAAGGGTAAGTTAACAATCATCATATTCGGTCGTTACCTACATAACCCCCACACATAACCATGGGTGTAGTCTGATAACGGGATTTGTCAGATCCTATGGTACCATAACCTAATACTGGTCGGCTTGATCAATGCTAATGAATGTCATTTGTTATGTAGTTACAACCAACAAGTTTTGTTCACATTATCGAAATCGTATTTAGTTTAATATAAACCATCTTAATCGTTTTTGAAACCATCGTTAAAATATTGAAATCGTTTTAATACATATGAATCACCCCAAAACAATTGAAAACAGTAAAATAGGGGAACTATGTACTCACTTTGAATGGAAGAATATCCTTGATCTAAAGAACTTAGCGAAGCTCAGACAAACCAAGGAAATTCAAGTAGTACCTAGTAATCAGATTACTAGTAAATAAATCAACACCTAAATCGGAAGATCGTATATAATGAGGTCTTGTAAACCAAATGAGTGTGGAACTCATGTGATATGGTTTAACAAATCCTACATCCTAAATCGGAACTTAGCCTAAGTGCTTTCGACCCGTTACGACCCATTAAGGTAGCTTATGCTACTTTAATGCGTCGTTTGCGCGAAATTATGTTCGGATGGTTAACTATGTGCTATGTCAAGTCTTACATGCCTAATAATACATAAACATGTTACTAAATCAGATTATATGTCAAAAACATGTTTGCATATGTAAAATATGGATTTAAGCTTCAAAAGGGCGTTTTGGTCATTTCTTATGGGCATACAAGCTACTAAACAAATAACTAACCAATCCTATGTGATCATAAGGTATAACCTCAGTGGTTATTCCCTATGCAACTATGATCACTAATCAAGCTTGGTCAGATCCTAGTCATCGACCAAACGGGTCGGGTTCGAAAGTCTAAGCGGTTGTTTAGACTGCTTAACTTACGACCCTAAACAAGCACTAAACTAATAGTGACGAGTTAAACATGTCAAAACATGTTTAACTAACTTATAAAACTGATTTGGTATCAAAACAAAGTGTTTTGATACCTATAAGTAGTTCCGTTGCAAAATGCGTGCTAAAACACATTTTGACCGAAATTTGACTCATCACTACGCCTAGTTAACGTGGTAATCAGTAGGTATAATCACTGACGATTATAACCATCGTGATTACAATCACGTTGCAAAGTTCAATTGAACTTTGACTTGACCAATTGACGGTCAAAACCGAAAGTCAAACTGTTGGCCAAACTGTTTGACTTTCTGCTTAAACATAAAGAATAAGCATGAAAGAAGACTTACAATAGTCCAAGGCTAATATACTAAGAAAACCAGAGAATAAGAATTCCAAGCTTAAAGGAAGCTCCAAATCAGATTGTAGAGAAGAGAAGAGAGGAATGAGCAATGAATGAATGAAAGGTGATGGCTATTTATAGTTGTAGAAAACTCACAAGATCAAGACACTTGTTTGTGTAGTCTCCAAGCATTAAATCTCATCCATACAAGTGTTATGAGCAGCTTAGAAGCCTTGGAGAGGTGTTAACTTGGTTAACACACCAAGAAATTGCATTAACAGCCCCTAAACTATCAAACAGTTGCTGAAAACAAGTTTCTGGTCGCTGGCACTTTTAGGCGGGGCATGTAGGAGTAGGGGAGGGGCTTACGCGGCCGGTATTAACTCAGCAGATCAGCACAACTTTCAGTTTTGACAGCTTTGGTCCCTGCATGAGTTTGAGCCCATTTTTGGCACTTTTAACACCCGTTAAGCCATTTTCAAGGCGCTACAAGGTGGTCAAAGTATAGAGGACTCAAAATATGCTCGGAAAACTCTCGGATGTCGGCTCGTTTGGTCGTACGGTCACGTTATTCGTCAAATTATGACGAAACTCAAACGGACGCGAAAACGATCCAAATTAAGCGACGAATGGTATTTTTTGCATGCTGATCACTAAAATAAAAATATTTTAGTGTCTAAAAAAATCTTGGGTGTCCAGATGTGGTCAGAACGTAAGATATGCGCGAAAATGCAAACTTACGTCGCTTTTGACACTTTTAGTCCCTGTAAGATCAAATAAGCATATTTTTGCACACCGAACCACTCAAAGCTTATTTCTAAGCTATGTTTAGGTTATTTATGGTATGTTTAGCTTATGATCAAGTTCCAGACTCTTCGATACCATACGAATCGATATAGTTTCGCAGTTTGACACAAATAGTCCCTGCGATCGAATAGACTTGTTTTCAACAAACCAAACCATCCAAAACTTATTTCTAACTTATGTAAAGGTTATTTTAGGTATGTTAAGCCTATTTCACTATTCCAGAGTGTTTGTCTCTTTAAACTGATTGCGTTTACGCACCAGTTTGCGTATAACTTTCAAGAAAGCGATTTAAAGCTTGAAATCGGAATCGAATCAAATCGTAAAATCATCAAACACAAATACACATATAAATACACAAAAGCACATTGTTTTATTAATAATTAACATTGTTTTGCATTGTTCATCGATTACAGAGCACAGTTGTCACAGTCTCCCCTACTTTAGGAAATTTTGTCCCGAAATTTTAACTAGAGGAAACTTGTGAGAACAATTGCGGATATTTCGCCTTCATTTGGTCCTCACGTTCCCAAGTAAACTCTGGGCCACGTTTGGATTCCCAACGATTCTTGACCAAATGAATTTGTTTGTTCTTCAACTGTTTGTATGTACTGTCCACTATCTCCACAGGTTTCTCGACAAAGTGCATCATTTCATCGATTTGAATTTCGTCGAGGGGAATGTGAAGATCAGTGTCAGCTAAACACTTTCGCAAATTGGACACGTGAAAAGTTGGATGAATATTTCCAAGCTCTGGAGGTAGCTCTAGTCGATAGGCAACTCTTCCAACTCTTTCAACAATCTTAAATGGTCCAACATATCGAGGTGCAAGTTTTCCATTCTTTCCAAATCTCACCACTCCCTTCCAAGGTGACACCTTGAGTAGGACATGGTCTCCGACTTGAAATTCTAAGGGCTTGCGTCATAAATCCGCATAACTCTTTTGACGGCATCTAGTTGTCACAAGATTATCGCTAATTTTCTTGATTTTGTCTGTTGTTTCCAGAATGAGCTCAGGTCCAGTAAGCTGAGCTTCACCGATCTCATTCCAACAGACAGGTGAACTACATTTTCGACCGTAGAGAGCCTCGAATGGTGCCATATTAATGCTAGCATGATAACTGTTGTTGTATGAGAACTCGATCAATGGAAGATGAGAATCCCAATTACCACCAAAGTCTATCACGCATGCTCTAAGCATATCCTCCAAAGTTTGAATCGTTCTCTCAGATTGTCCATCTGTTTGGGGATGATAAGCAGTGCTTAGATTTAGTTGGGTTCCCATAGCAGATTGCATGGTCTTCCAAAAATGAGATGAAAATCGAGCATCACGATCAGAAATGATATCCAAAGGAACACCATGTCGTGATACAATCTCATCAACATAAATCTTTGCAAGTTTATCAGCTGATAGTTCCTCGCGAATTGGAATAAAATGAGCTGACTTCATTAATCGATCGATGACAACCCAAATCGCATCGTGACCTTTAGATGTACGCGGTAATTTAGTGATGAGATCCATCGCAATGTTCTCCCACTTCCAAACCGGTATCTCTGGTTGTACAAGCAAACCAGAAGGTCGTTGATGTTCAGCCTTGACTTTGAGACAAGTTAGGCATTTTGATACATACAAGGCAACATCTTTCTTCATACCAGGCCACCAGAACTTAGTATGAAGATCATTGTACATTTTATCAGCACCAGGATGGATAGAATATCGAGACTTATGAGATTCATCCATCACTAAAGTGCGAAGATCGTCTTGTTTCAGAATCCACAAACGATCTAGAGCAAACCATCGTCCTTTGCTTCGAGTTTAAGCTCAAGCTGACGTGGTAATTCCTTACCTATCAAATTTTGTGAAACACAAAATTGCTGAGCTTGAAGAACACGAGTTTGAAGATCAGATAGAGTTCGAACAGAATGAAGCTTGACTCGCTCCTTTCGACTAAGCGCATCGGCTACGACATTCACCTTACCAGGATGGTAGCGAATTTCACAATCGTAATCGTTTAAGACTTCAACCCAATGTCGTTGCCTCATGTTCAACTCCTTATGATTAAGAATGTGCTGGAGACTTTTGTGGTCTGTGAAAACCACACACTTCGTGCCATAAAGATAGTGTCTCCAAATTTTGAGAGCAAAAACTACAGCGCCTAACTCAAGATCATGAGTGGTGTAGTTCTTCTCGTGTACTTTCAATTGTCTAGACGCATACGCAATAACTTTGCTTCGTTGCATGAGAACACAACCAAGGCCTAAGTTGGACGCATCACAGTAGACAACGAAATCATCGTTTCCCTCAGGCAGAGATAGAACAGGAGCATCACATAGCTTCTGTTTCAGCGTTTGGAACGCTTCTTCTTGCTTGGGTCCCCACTCAAAAGGCTTATTCTTTTGAGTCAAAGCAGTAAGTGGAACCGCAATCTTTGAAAAGTTCGAAATGAAACGACGATAATAGCCAGCTAGACCAAGAAAAGAACGAATCTCTGTAGGTGTCGTTGGTGTATTCCAATCCTTGATTGCAACAATCTTGGATGGATCCACATGAATACCCTGCTTGTTGACTATATGTCCCAAAAACTGAACTTCTTTAAGCCAGAATTCACACTTGGAGAATTTAGCAAAAAAGTTGTTCCTTCTTCAGGATTTCTATTGTCAAACGAAGGTGTTGCTCGTGATCGGCTCGAGACTTTGAATAAATGAGAATATCATCGATAAACATAATGATGAACTTGTCTAAATAAGGTTTACAGACCCTATTCATTAAGTCCATGAAAATAGCTGGGGCATTCGTCAAACCAAAAGGCATGACAGTGAACTCATAGCGCCCATATCTCGTGCGGAATGCAGTTTTGGGAATATCTTCTTCGAATACACGAAGCTGATCATACCCAGAATGCAGATCGATCTTGGAAAAACAGGTAGAACCTTGCAGCTAATCAAAGAGATCATCAATTCGAGGTAGGGGATATCGATTCTTGATGGTAAGCTTGTTAAGCTCACGATAACCAATACACAATCGAAAAGATCCATCTTTCTTTTTCACAAAGAGGACAGGAGCTCCCCAAGGCGAATAACTCGGATGGATGAATCCTTTATCAGATAACTCTTGAAGCTGTTTCGATAACTCTTGCATCTCAGACGGTGCAAGACGATAAGGTGCTTTCATAATCGGGTTAGCATTGGGTACAAGATCAATATGGAACTCGACTTGACGAACTGGAGGCAAACCAGGCAGTTCCTCAGGAAACACCTCTGGATAATCCCGAACAATCGGAATATCCTGAATACTCTTGTTTTTGCCTTTCTCCTCGGTGACATGTGCCAGAAAAGCAACATATCCTTTTCGCAAGTAACTTTGGGCTTTCGTACACGACATGAGTTTCAATCTAATAGATGGTTTCTCACCACGAAGCTCTAGGACATCACCAGACGAAAGAAGGATACGAATGATCTTATCGAAACAAACCACCTCAACATGGTGTTTGGTTAACCAATCTATCCCCACGATAATGTCGAAACTCCCAAGTTGCATCGGTACGAGGTCAATGGGGAAAAGATGGTTATCGAGGTTTAATTGACAACCATGAATAACAGAATCGAGAACAAGAGGTTTACCAGTAGCAACTTCAACAGATAAGGGTTTCCTCAGTTTAGTTCTAGGTATCGCAAGTAAAGGCTCAAAGGATAACGAAACAAAACTCCTATCGGCACCAGAATAAAAAAAAACAGATGCAAGTTGATTGTTAATAAGGACCGTACCGTTAACAGCCTCGTTGTCCGCCCTCGCCTCATTTGCGTTCAGATTGTATGCTCGTCCACGAGCGGGATTCACATTTGCAATCGCGTTCAGATTCGCATTCGCATTTACCAATCTCGGGCAATTGTTGTAGAAATGACCCATTTCTCCGCAATTGAAACACAAACCAGGTGGGAATCTCGCAGCATTCCCTTGAACTTGTGCTGGAACCTGAGCAGCCTGATTTTGACCAAAACGACAAATGTTGGCCAAATGCCCAAGTCTACCACACGTAGCACACTGTTTACAAGCCTGTTGGGCAACATGGTGACCGTTGCATCGAGCACAGTGAGGTGCGGTACCAGCATATGCTTTCTTTGTAGGAGGTTGAGTCGGTGGGTTCTGAGGGTTCTGAGCAGTAACTGCAAAGTTCTGGGAAGCCTGGCGCTTCCTTGACTTTTTAGAAGACTCACCCTACTTCTTACCCTTACCCTTTTCCTTTTCAGAATCAGTTGATTTCTTTTTATCACCCTTGCGGGTGAGTTTACCCTTCCTGAGTTGGGACTCAGTCAGGGTAGCCGACAACTCGATCGCTTGACGGACGGTAGTAGGATTAACACCGGTCACAATATCCTGAATGGAATCGGGTAAACCATCGATATACCTCTCGATTGCTTTCTCCAGTGGGGTAACCATAGTGGGGCACAACAAACTGAGCTCATCAAATCGATCCATTTAAGCACGGTGTTCTCCCCCATCTTATTTCAAATTATCGAATTCTCGTTCCAAAGCTCGAATCTCATGACGGGGACAGAACTCTCTCATCATGAGAGCTCGAAGCTCTTCCTAAGTTTGTGCTAATGCCACTTCAGCACCCCTATCACGCATCACTCCGTTCCACCATGTAAGAGCTCGCTTCTCAAACACGCTTGAGGCAAATTCAACTTTACGCGCATTCGGACATTGTACATGTCTGAATGTGCTCTCTATACTCTCAAACCATTGCAGGAGCGCAGTTGCTCCTTGTGACCCATAAAACTTAAGCGGCTTCGTGGAATTGAAATTCTTGAAATTACACGATGCATTATTGTTGTTATTATTGTTGTTGTTATAAAGCTCATGGATTTGGGTCATAACACCTGGAAGTACAGCAGCCATTTGCTGAGAGACAAGGGCTGCGACTTCTTCAGCGGTAAAAGTTTGAGCATCGCGTCGAGGAGGCATTGTCTAACACGGAAACATGAGGAACGAGTGAGGTCGACAATTGGAGAAACAAAGGAGGTATTGAAAACATCGACAAAACACAAGGGAGGCGATCATTCGTTCGTTACCTCGAACAAACAAACGATACGCAGTGACAAATCAAAGTAAATGGGTCATAATAATGTATCACTGAAGACATGCTCGCCTATAAGTGAACACTCACCCCAAGAGTTCCCAGGTAAGAGTGACTGGTCCGATACTGCGGATTTGTACGAACACTCTAGCCTTAGATAGAAAACTCAGGGTATAGGCATTCACTCTTCCAGTTTGCATGTGTTCACATTATTTAGACCCAAACTTTGACGAGATTTTGAAAACTGAGAGGGTTCAAAACCTTACAATCAATCATCCAAGGATAGATGATTAATTGTCGAAGCGGATTTGTTATTGTGTTCTCGTTATGGTTATCACCTAAGGATAGATGACGGTATAGTTTTAAAATCTAAACGCAAGATAGCTTGCGTTAGGGTCCTAAAAAGTTATAGTCTAGGTCAAAGCATTACTAATAACCTAATTCCCTATAACCATTGGCTCTGATACCAACTCTTCTGTCACACCCCGACCACGTTAAAACAACAAACCATGGCGGAAACATCGGGGAGTGTTGTAACAGAATCATCGTTTCAACAACCATGGTAATTAAAAGTTTTGTTTTATTGATTCATTAATTAATTTACATTGTCTTAAAACCAAACAAACAAATTAAACATCGTCTACTATCATTTTTATGTCACTAAGGCCTTGTCCAGATCCTAAGTGAACATGCTTCCTAGCAATCATCATGCAACATCACCTGAAACATATGTAAAAAACAAAGTCAGCAAAGAAATGCTGGCGAGCACATAGGTTTTGTGAGAGTATCGGATTCATGGCTTGTTTGTATGTTGCAGTACCTCGTTAGACTACAAGAGTCAAAAGTACAAACCTTGTTTTGAAAAGTGTATTGCAACATAATTAACCAACTCAAATCAAGTTAGTTATATTTATAAAATCACGTAGCCATGATTCCTAACTCAAAGATTTTTGTTTTAGTAAACCAATTCGTTAAACATCTTGTTGAAACTCGTTAATAAAACTCGTATGGTTTATATCATTTCGAAAACCCCGTTGTGTGACATCGTTTCAAATCGTTTCCCAAGTGAACTAAATAATGACATGAAATGTAATATCATAAAAGCACTTATATATAAGATGTACCAGCGGTGTATCTACCACGCTTTTATCATGTTACACCCATCCCAATTACTTAATCACAACCCAAACCAATTCGTTCGTTCAAATCGTTTATATCGTTTAAGTCGTTCCAAATCATTCAACTCATCCCAAAATCGTTTTTGTTTTAATTGTGAAACTACTTTTGGTCACCTCGCTAATAACATTCAAACCTTCGTGACTCGACCACCTCGTTTCTCATATTAACAAACCACCAAAGGGTAAGTTAACAATCATCAGATTCGGTCGTTACCTACATAACCCCCACACATAACCATGGGTGTAGTCTGATAACGGGATTTGTCAGATCCTATGGTACCATAACCTAATACTGGTCGGCTTGATCAATGCTAATGAATGTCATTCGTTATGTAGTTACAACCAACAAGTTTCGTTCACATTATCGAAATCGTATTTAGTTTAATATAAACCATCTTAATCGTTTTTGAAAACATCGTTAAAATACCGAAATCGTTTTAATACATATGAATCACCCCAAAACAATTGAAAATAGTAAAATAGGGGAACTATGTATTCACTTTGAATAGAAGGATATCCTTGATCTAAAGAACTTAGCGAAGCTCTGACAAACCAAGGAAATTCAAGTAGTACCTAGTAATCGGATTACTAGTAAATAAATCAACACCTAAATCGGAAGATCGGATAGAATGAGGTCTTGTAAACCAAATGAGTGTGGAACTCATGCGATATGGTTTAACAAAGCCTACATCCTAAATCGGAACTTAGCCTAAGTGCTTTCGACCCGTTATGACCCATTAAGGTAGCTTATGCTACTTTAATGCGTCGTTTGCGCGAAATTATGTTCGGATGGTTAACTATGTGCTATGTCAAGTCTTACATGCCCAATAATACCTAAACATGTTACTAAATTAGTTTATATGTCAAAAACATGTTTGCATATGTAAAATATGGATTTAAGCTTCAAAAGGGCGTTTTGGTCATTTCTTATGGGCATACAAACTACTTAACAAATAACTAACCAATCCTATGTGATCATAAGGTATAACCTCGGTGGTTATTCCCTATGCAACTATGATCACTAATCAAGCTTGGTCGGATCCTAATCATCGACCAAACGGGTCGGGTTCGAAAGTCTAAGCGGTTGTTTAGACCGCTTAACTTACGACCCTAAACAAGCACTAAACTAATAGTGATGAGTTAAACATGTCAAAACATGTTTAACTAACTTATAAAACTGATTTGGTATCAAAACAAAGTGTTTTGATACCTATAAGTAGTTCCGTTGCAAAATGCGTGCTAAAACGCATTTTGACCGAAACTTTGACTCGTCACTACGCCTAGTTAACGTGGTAATCAGTAGGTATAATCGCTGAGGATTATAACCATCATGATTACAATCACGTTGCAAAGTTCAATTGAACTTTGACTTGACCAATTGATGGTCAAAACTGAAAGTCAAACTGTTGGCCAAACTGTTTGACTTTCTGCTTAAACATAAAGAATAAGCATGAAAGAAGACTTACAATAGTCCAAAGCTAATATACTAAGAAAACCAGAGAATAAGAATTCTAAGCTTGAAGGAAGCTCCAAATCAGATTGTAGAGAAGAGAAGAGAGGAATGAGCAATGAATGAATGAAAGGTGATGGCTATTTATAGTTGTAGCAAACTCACAAGATCAAGACACTTGTTTGTGTAGTCTCCAAGCATTAAATCTCATCCATCCAAGTGTTATGAGCAGCTTAGAAGCCTTGGAGAGGTGTTAACTTGGTTAACACACCAAGAAATTGCATTAACAGCCCCTAAACTATCAAACAGTTGCTAAAAACAAGTTTCTGGTCGCTGGCACTTTTAGGCAGGGTGCGTAAGAGTAGGAGAGGGGCTTACGCGGCCGGTATTAACTCAGCAGATCAACACAACTTTCAGTTTTGACAGCTTTGGTCCCTACATGAGTTTGAGCCCATTTTTGGCACTTTTAACACCCGTTAAGCCATTTTCAAGGCCCTACAAGGTGGTCAAAGTATAGAGGACTCAAAATATGCTCAGAAAACTCTCAGATGTCGGCTCGTTTGGTCGTACGGTCACGTTATTCGTCAAATTACGACGAAACTCAAACGGACGCGAAAACGATCCAAATTAAGCGACGAATGGTATATTTTGCATGCTGATCACTAAAATAAAAATATTTTAGTGTCTAAAAAATTTTGGGTGTCCAGATGTGGTCAGAACGTAAGATATGCGCGAAAATGCAAACTGACGTCGCTTTTGACACTTTTAGTCCCTGTATGATCAAATAAGCATATTTTTGCACACCGAACCACTCAAAGCTTATTTCTAAGCTATGTTTAGGTTATTTATGGTATTTTTAGATTATGATCAAGTTTCGGACTCTTCGATACCATACGAATCGATATAGTTTCGCAGTTTGACACAAATAGTCCCTGGGATCGAATAGACTTGTTTTCAACACACCAAACCATCCAAAACTTATTTCTAAGTTATGTAAAGGTTATTTTAGGTATGTTAAGCCTATTTCACTATTCCGGAGTGTTTGTCGCTTTAACTGACTGCGTTTACGCACCAGTTTGCCTATAACTTTCAAGAAAGCTATTTAAAGCTTGAAATCGGAATCGAATCAAATCGTAAAATCATCAAACACAAATACACATATAAATACACCAGAGCACATTGTTTTATTAATAATTAACATTGTTTGCATTGTTCATCGATTACAGAGCACAGTTGTCACAAGTTAACCATCAAGAATCGGTATCCCTTGCTAAGGATTGATGATTTATTCGATCAACTTCAGGGTTCAAGTTACTACTCCAAGATCGATCATCGATCAGGTTATCACTAGCTGCGAATTCAAGAAGAGATTATACCGAAGACTGCCTTTAGAACTCGTTATGGACATTACGAGTTTCTAGTGATGCCATTTGGTTTGACAAATGCGCCGACAGTATTTATGGACTTGATGAATCGAGTTTGCAAGCCATATCTCGATAAATTTGTGATTGTATTTATCGATGATATTTTGATCTACTCACGGACAAAGGAAGAGCATGGACAACACCTTAGAGCCATCTTAGAGCTGCTAAAGAAGGAGAAACTTTACGCTAAGTTCTCAAAGTGCGAGTTCTGGTTACGTGAAGTGCAATTCTTCGGTCACGTGGTAAACGAGGATGGTATTCATGTGGATCCAACCAAGATTGAGGCGATTAAGAATTGGGAAACTCCGAAGACGCCAACCGAGATCTGACAGTTTTTGGTTTTAGCAAGGTATTATCGCAGATTCATTGAGGATTTTTCAAAAATCGCTCAACCGCTGACCTCCCTTACTCAAACGGATAAGAAATACGAATGGGGAGACAAACAAGAAGAAGCTTTTCAGCTGCTTAAGAATAAGCTTTGCGATGCACCTATTTTATCCCTACCCGAAGGCACCGATGACTTCGTGGTATACTGTGACGCCTTGCGTCAGGGATTGGGCTGTGTGCTAATGCAGCGATAAAAGGTTATCGCTTATGCTTCGAGCAAGTTAAAGGTTCATGAGAAGAACTACACCACGCATGATTTGGAATTAGGCGCAGTGGTGTTTGCTTTGAAGATTTGGTGACATTATCTGTATGGTACTCGCTGCACGATCTTTACAGATCATAAGAGTCTTCAGCACATATTCGATCAGAAAGAGCTTAACATGAGACAGCGGTGATGGGTTGAATTGTTAAATGATTATGATTGCGAAATCAAATATCATCCAGGAAAGGCGAATGTGGTAGCAGACGCCATGAGTCGAAAAGAAAGGATTAAGCCAATAAGGGTTAGGGCTTTAGAGATAATCATCCAGACGGACCTCTCGTTGCGTATTCGTGCTGCACAGAGAGAAGCTCTTAAGAAAGAAAATTTAAAGGCTGAATACCTCTGTGGGATGGAGAAAAAGCTGGTACCCAATGAGGAAGGAACTTTGTGTTTCATGGGACGAATTTGGGTTTCGATTTTTGGAGGTCTTAGGGATGTTATTTTTTATGAAGCTCATAAATTGAGGTACTCGATCCATCCAGGGTCGGACAAGATGTACCAAGATTTGAAGGATTATTACTGGTGGCCAAGACTTAAGGGCAATGTGGCTACTTATGTTGGAAAGTGTTTGACCTGCGCCAAAGTGAAGGCCGAGTATCGGAAGCCTTCAGGTCTCCTACAGCAACCTGAGATACCCATGTCGAAATGGGAACAAATCTCAATGGATTTCATAACGAAGTTGCCTAAGACGCCCATAGGTCATGATACGATTTGGGTAATCGTGGACCGTTTGACAAAGTCTGCGCACTTCTTGCCGATCCGAGAGAAGGATAACACAGGTAAGCTAGCTGAGATGTACCTAAGGGAGATAGTTGCACGTCATGGAGTGCCTATCTCGATTATATCAGATAGAGATGGAAGATTTATGTCAAGGATTTGGCAATCCTTTCAAGAAGCTTTTGGTTCTCAGTTGAATCTGAGTACTGCTTTTCACCCACAGACGAACGGCCAGAGCGAGAGAACGATTCAAACGCTAGAAGATATGCTTTGTGCTTGCGTAATGGACTTGGGTGGCAGTTGGGACACTCACCTTCCTTAAGTTGAGTTCTCCTATAACAACAACTACCATACAAGCATTCAAGCTGCACCGTTCGATGCTCTCTACGGACGCAAGTGTCGATCACCGTTGTGCTGGGCAGACGCAGGTGATAGACAGCAGGTTGGTCCCGAACTGGTCCAAGAGACAACTGATAAGATCATGCAGATCCGAGAGCGCATTGTGACACTTGTGCCTCCACGGCCATCAAACAAAGACCAAATCAATGAAATATTGTGTTTCATACTTGGGATTTGTATAAATATGTGTATCAATTGCACATATCAATTCTTGTTCGATTTCGAGCTTTAAATCGCTTTCTAGAAGTTTATACGCGAACTAATGCGTAAACGTAATCAGTTTAACGGGACAAACACTCCGGGATAGTGACATAGGCTTAACATACCTTCAATAACCTTTACATAACTGCGAAAGTAGGCCGATTCGTACTGTAACAAACATTCTGAAACTTGATCATAAGTTAAATATGCCCTAAATATCCTTTACATAGCTTAGAAATAGGCGTTGAGGTGTTCGGTGTGCTAAAACAAACTTTTTTGGTTATTCAGGGACTAAAAGCATCAAAAAGTGCATAAGTTTGCATTTTCCCGCATATCTTATGTTCTGAATACATCCGGACATTCAAAAATTTATGTAATCATTAAAATATTTTATTTTAGTGGTTGGCATGATAAAATTCCATTCGTCGCGTAATTTGGATCGTTTTTCGCGTCCGTTCGTGTTTCGTCGTAATTAACCGAACAACACGACCGTACGACCAAACGAACCGACATCCGATATAATTTTGAGAACATTTCATGTTCCCTATACTTTAACTTCATTTTAGAGCCTTGAAATGAGGTTAACGGGGCTTAAACATGCCAAAACGCATCAAAAATCAAGTTTGGAGATGCAAGGGCCTGTTCTGCCAACTTTGCAAACTTACTGCCAGCAAATAGGGTCCTTACGGACCGTATGGAGTTTCTTACGGTCCATAAGCCATCCCCAGCTCAGCAAACTTCATTTTTATAAAACCCAGCTGCTCCCATTGTTTTGCACATAGTTTCATTAAATCTATGGATTGGTTTTGGATGCCCCTTGTATTGCAAAACCATTGTGACACCTGTGCCTTTGCGACCATCAAACAAATACCAAATTTATGAAATATTGTGTTTCATACTTGGGATTTGTAAAAATATGTGTATTGTTTGCACATATCAATTCATGTTCGATTTCAAGATTTAAATCGCTTTCTGGAAGGTTATACGCGCACTGATGCGTAAATATAACCAGATTAATGCAACAAACACTCTGTAATAGTGAAATAGGCTTAACATACCTTAAATAACCTTTACATAACTTAGAAATAAGTTTTGGAGGGTTTGGTGAGGCGAAATCAAGTTTATTCGCTTACAGGGACTAATTTCGACAAACTGCGAAAGTATGCCGATTTGTACTGTAACGAACATTCCAGAACATGACCATAAGTTAAACACACCCTAAATATCTTTTACATAGCTTAGAAATAGGTTTGAGGGGTTCGGTGTGCTAAAGTAAACTTTTTGGTCATTCAGGGACTAAAAGCGTCAAAAAGTGCATAAGTTTGCATTTTCGCGCATATCTTACGTTCTGAACACATCCGGACATCCAAAACTTTATGTAATCATTAAAATATTTTATTTTAGTGATTGGCATGATAAAATTCCATTCGTCGCGTAATTTGGATCGTTTTTCGCATTCGTTCGTGTTTCGTCGTAATTAACCGAACAACGCAACCGTACGACCAAACGAACCGACATCCGAGATATTTTTGAGCATGTTTCATGTTCCCTATACTTTAACTTCATTTTAGAGCCTTGAAATGGGATTAATGGGGTTTAAACGTGTCAAAAATGCATCAAAAACTATGTTTTGCACATTCAGGGACCAAAATTGACAATCTGCCATAGTTATCTTAGGAAGGGAACAAAATGAAAAATCTAAATTCCAGCTTGTTCCAGCTTTTCCCCTCATTTTCACATGGTTTTAATGAAAGTAGGGGCTCCCATGGTTTCACAAAACCATGGGCACATGTGTACGGATGAGATTGAAGCTCGTTTTACGAAGAACGATCTTAACGGTTGTGCAAAAACTATAAATACCCACCTTCCTCATTTGCATTCTTCACACCTTGATCTGATTGCTCTATAAGTTGAAGTGCTTTCACTTCATACCTGAGAATAATTGGGTCAAACTTCCGTTCTTGGCCATTTTGTAAGTCCTCTTTCGTTCTTTTTCGCATGAAAGTCAAACTGTGTTTGACTTTCTGCTTTGACCAGTTTATGTTCAACATGAAGTTCGTTTGAACTTCATAACGTGATCGTAATCACGATGGTTTTAGTCTCTTGTGACTATACCTACTGATTACCACGTTATCTAGGCATAGTGGCGAGTCGTAGTTTCGGCCAAAATGTGTATTCTTGCGTATTTTGTAACCAAACTACTTTTACGTATCAAAACCGTTTGTTTTGATACCAAACCTATTTTCAAACCTCATTAAGCATGTTTTAACATGTTTAGCTCGTCACTTTAGGTTTAGTGCTTATGTAGGGTCGTAAGGTAAGCGGTCTAAACAACCGCTTATACTTTCGAACCCGACCCGTTTGGTCGATCTTTAGGATCCGACCAAACACATTAGGTGACCATAGTTGTATAGGGAATAACCTTCCGATGTTATACCTTATGGTCACATCGTTTAAGTATTTGTATGAAAGGTAGTTTATATGCCTTAGGTAAATGACCAAAATGCCCTTTTTACGTCAAAATTCATTTTAAGAATATGTAACATAATTTTTTATATCTAAACTGATTTGGAAACAATATTAGACATGTTAAGGCATATTTTACTTATCATAGGACTAGTTAGACGGTCCGAACGCATTTTACGCGAATGACGCGTTAAAGTGGCGTAAGCTACCTTAACGAGTCGTAATGGGTCGTAAGCATTTAGGTTAGGTTTCGTTTTAGAATGTAGGCTTTGTTAAACCATATTACATGAGTCCCTACACTCATTTGGTTTACGAAACCTCATTTTATCGGATCCTCCGATTTAGGTCCGTGTATTTACATAGTTACCTATATTAGGTGCCGTTTGATTCCATGATCCCTCTAGCTTTGCTTGGTTGTTATTCAAGACTTCTAAGCATCCTCAAGTGAGTACATAGACCCCTCTTTTACTGTTTTCCAAACGTTTTGGGGTGAAACACATGTACCTACTTATTATTTTCATGCTTTCCATGTTTTCATGTCATATACTTGCTATGTTCATTAGTACACTATTAGTATACGATTTCATTATGTCTTGCTATGTATGTTCACTTAACACGCTAGCACAATTGTTTTACGTTTTGAATCATTTGAAATCATTGGATGTATGTGAACCATTTGAAATCATTGGATGTATGTGAACCATTTGTAACCATTTGATGTATGTGAACCATTTGAAATCGTTGGATTTATGTGAACCGTTTGTAACCATTTGATTTATGTGAACCATTTATAACTGTTTGAGCCATTGGGTTAGGGAAGTGATTAGGTAACGTGGCGGGTGTAATGTGTTAAAAGCATGGTAGATACGCCGCTAGTACTTCTTATATATAAGTGTTTTTAACACATTATATATCGTTGGGTTATCTAGATCACTTGGGTAAACGATTTTGAAACAATGTCACACAATTATGTTTTCTGAATAATATAAACCATACGAGTCTTATTAACGAGTTTCTACGAGTTGTTTTACGATTTGATTTATTAAAACAAAAATGTTTTGGAGTTCAGAATCATGGCTACGAGATTTTATAAATCATATCCAACTTGATTTGAGTTGGTTAATTATGTCGCAATACTATACTTTTCAAAATAATGTTTTTAAATAAGTATTGCACCATGTAAAACGAGCCATGAATCTGACACTCACATAAAACCTATGTACTCACCGGCATTTTTATGCTGACGTATTTTCACATGTGTTTCAGGTACCATAGTTGATGATATTTGATGATGATATTGATGCATGCTCACATAGGAACGGACGAGGCCTTAGCGACTTAATAACAATAAAAGTCTATTTGTTCATGTTTTGTTTCTAGTTCCAATGTAATGTAATACATTTAATTAAATAAAACGAAATTGTTTAATCCATGGTTGTGAAACAATGATTCTGTTACAACACTTCCGGACGTTTCCGCCACGTTTTGTTGTTTTACGTGGTCGGGGTGTGACAGAAAAGTTGGTATCAGAGCCAATGGTTATAGGGAATTAGGTTATTAGTAAATCTTTGACCTAGACTATAACCTTCCTAGGACCCTAACGCTAGTTTACTTGCGTTTAGTCATAAAACAATACCGTTGCCTATCTTTAGGCAACAACCACAATAAGAACACAAAATTCGAATCTGCTTTGAAAACTAATCATCTGTTCCAGGATGATTTATTTTAAAGTTTCAAACCTTCAAAGTTTTCAAATTCTCGTCAAAGTTTAGGGCTACATAATGTGAACACGTGCAAACTGGAAGGGTGGGTGCCTGTACCCTGAGCTTTCTTTCTAAGGCTAGAGTGTTCGTACAAATCCGCAATATCGGACCAGTCACTCTTACCTGGGAACTCTTGGGGTGAGTGTCCACTTATAGGCGAGCATGTCTTCGCGATACATTATGAGGACCTATTTGCTTTGATTCAGCCTTTGTGTGTCGTTTGTTTGCTTCGTGGTTCAAACAAATGACCATCACCCATGATTTTGGTCGGTAATTGTAACATCCTATTCTTACCCAATGCCATTTCACTTGTTTTCTCTCTTGTTTCCCCTTTTTAGAATGCCTCCACGACGCGAAAATCAGGTACCTATTGAAGAACTGGCCGCTGTCATTACGCAGCAAATGACTACTGCAATCCCGAACATCGTTGCTCAATGTAACCAAGCTCTCAACAACAATAATGCCCCCTGCAACTTCAAGACGTTCAACTCGGCTAAGCCATCAAAGTTTTCTGGGTCTCAAGGAGCGACTGCACTTCTGCAATGGTTCGAGAGTCTAGAGAGCACCTTCAGACATGTTCAATGCCCAAATGAGTGAAAGGTAGAAGTCGCATCTAGTGTCTTTGAGAAACGAGCTTTGACATGGTGGAATGGTGTGATGAGAGATAGGGGTGCCGATGTGGCACTGGCTCAAACGTGTGAAGAGCTTCGAGCTCCGATGATGAAGGAATTCTGTCCTCGTTACGAGATCAGGGCCTTGGAAAGGGAATTCGACGATCTTAAGCAAGATAGCGGTGAGCATCGAGCCTACACGGATCGTTATGAGGAGTTAAGTCTGTTATGCCTGAATATGGTTACGCCTTTGGATAAGGCAATCGAAAAGTACATTGATGGCCTCCCTGACCCAGTACAAGACATTGTGACTGGTAGTAACCCCACTACGATTAGGCAGGCCATTGAGCTATCTGCTACCTTGACTGAATCTCAAATCAGGAAAGGTAAACTTTTCCAAAAAGGTGATAAGAAACCAATCGAGGGATCGAAACCCAAAGATGAGCAGACTGAATCCTCCAAGAAGTCAAGGAAGCAAAAAGCTTCCCAGAACTTCGCCGTGGTTGCTCACAATGATCAAGCTGCTCCCAACCAACCAGCTCAACCCCCTGCTAGGAAGCCATACAACGGAACTGCACCCTTGTGCAACCAATGTAACCTTCATCATCATGCTAGTGTGAAGTGCCGCAAATGCCAAATTTGTGGACTTATAGGTCATACAGCAAGAGTTTGCCGAGCTGAAGTTGCACCAAATCAAGCTGACAACAATCCTGCTCAAGCTCGTTTTCCACCAGGTTCTTGCTACAACTGTGGCGAGATGGGTCATTTCCGAAGAAATTGCCCAAAGCTTGCTAATGCAAATCCAGCATAGGGATGAGCATCTGACCGACTAGAAGACAACACCGTTTAGAAATAATCACTTCTTATGTATTATTTTCTTTTGTTGTCAAGGTCCATGAAACAGTTGTTATCGTTGTTTATAAATAAATCTATTATTTACATTGCAATATATTTATCTGGTTGCATGTATAAACAACATATCCCCTACAATACCGACAATCAGGGAATCGTATTCCTTGAAGAACAGACTACCCCCAAAATTCTTCCATTTTATGATCTCTTGCGTTTTCCACGAAAATCCTAAGTACCCGTTTCTTCCAAAGAAACGAAGTACAAGGCGCAAGTTACAACTCTTGACGAATACCCAAAGTACCACTATAAATCCTTAATAGGGTACCTAAGGGTATTTCCGTAAATCCTAAAATTGTTGTGTGCCTTAATTCGAATATTACGTTACTTTGAAAACAAAATCGAATTTTCGGAAGATCATCCTATCTTCATAGATAGATTCTTGAAAATGATTAAAGTGCCAAATCAAATCCACGGATTGGATTCCTGGTGTGCTTTAAATATCCGTGTCCAAAGATAACAAATTAAAGGTCAAATTAAACAAATATGTGATTATGTGCTTATGTGTTCCCTTTTATGTTTTTGTCTGATCCAAGTTTTTGTTATCCAAATCCTCGTAGAATCTTTCATATGTTTGTATAAGGGATTCATAGTAGGATATCCAAAGGTACTACCTTAAATCCTTAATGGGCTTCTACGTAATAGTAAAGACCCTTGGATTATAATGTACTATTCCATAATTAGACCCCTTGAGTGGTCTAGTTAAACAGATTGATCCAAAAATCTGGTTAGGAATATCATGTGATGATATAGCTGAAAAGACTCCTTGGTGGTCTAATTAAAGAGATCATTTGTCAATCTAATTAAAAGGACCCTATGATAGTCTAGTCACACTCATCACATGTTTGATTTTCTTCCCCTTCACATTACAAAACAAACTGTGCGGACTGTGCAAGGAATTACGTAATTATGGATGCATACATAATTATGGAATTCAGTGCACAGAAACCACAGCAAGTTTTGTCATGTGTCTAGAGTTGACCCAGTTCATTTCCGTTTCTGAAGAATACCCATTGAGGAAAATGACTCATTCCGTTCATTGTCGTTTCTGAAGAATATCCATTGAGGGAAATGAATATCCCTGATTTTTCTTTTTCCTTCATTTCCATTTCTGAAGAATACCCATTGAGGAAAATGACTCATTCCGTTCATTTTCGTTTCTGAAGAATATCCATCGAGGGAAATGAATATTCTTGATTTTTCCTTCATTTCCGTTTCTGAAGAATACCCATTGAGGAAAATGACTCATTCCGTTCATTTTCATTTCTGAAGAATATCCATCGAGGGAAATGAATATTCTTGATTATTCGTTCATTTCTGTTTCTAAAGAATACCCATTGAGGAAAATGACTCATTCCGTTCATTTTCGTTTCTGAAGAATATCCATCGAGAGAAATGAATATTCTTGATTATTCGTTCATTTTCGTTTCAGAAGAATATCCATCGAGGGAAATGAATATTCTTGATTATTCGTTCATTTTCGTTTCTGAAGAATATCCATCGAGAGAAATGAATATCCTTGATTTTTCCTTCATTTTCATTTTTAAAGATTGTCCGTTGAGAGAAATGACAGGATTATGCCTTGAATAATCTTTGATGGGTTATTCTATGCAAATAGATAAACACCCTAGATTCCATGCAAGGCAATTATTTAACACAGCGTCACAGACAAACTCCTACGAATAAATTTCGGGACGGAATTTCCTAAAGTAGGGGAGACTGTGACACCTGTGCCCCTGCGACCATCAAACAAATACCAAATTTATGAAATATTGTGTTTCATACTTGGGATTTGTAAAAATACGTGCATTGTTTGCACATATCAATTCATGTTCGATTTCAAGCTTTAAATCGCTTCTGGAAGATTATACGTGCACTGATGCGTAAATATAACCAAATTAACGCAACAAACACTCCGTAATAGTGAAATAGGCTTAACATACCGTAAATAACCTTTACATAACTTAGAAATAAGTTTTGGAAGGTTTGGTGTGGCGAAATCAAGTTTATTCGCTTATAGGGACTAATTTCGACAAACTACAAAAGTATGCCGATTTGTACTGTAACAAACATTCCGGAACATGACCATAAGTTAAATATACCCTAAATATCCTTTACATAGCTTAGAAATCGGCTTTGAGGGGTTCGGTGTGCTAAAATAAACTTTTTGGTCATTCAGGGACTAAAAGCGTCAAAAAGTGCATAAGTTTGCATTTTCGCGCATATCTTACGTTCTGAATACATCCGGACATCCAAAAATTTATGGAATCATTAAAATATTTTATTTTAATGATTCGCATGATAAAATTCCATTCGTCGCGTAACTTGGATCGTTTTTCGCATTCGTTCGTGTTTCGTCGTAATTAACCGAACAACGCAACCGTACGACCAAACGAACCGACATCCAAGATATTTTTGAGCATGTTTCATGTTCCCTATACTTTAACTTCATTTTAGAGCCTTGAAATGGGATTAACGGGGTTTAAACGTGTCAAAAATGCATCAAAACCCATGTTTTGCACATTCAGGGACCAAAATTGACAATCTGCCATAGTTATCTTAGGAAGGGACCAAAATTAAAAATCTAAATTCCAGCTTGTTCCATCTGTTCCCCTCATTTGCACATGGTTTTAATGAAACTATGGGCTCCCAAGGTTTCACAAAACCATGGGCACATGTGTACGGATGAGATCGAAGCTCGTTTTACGATGAACGATCTTAACGGTTGTGCAAAAACTATAAATACCCACTTTCCTCATTTGCATTCTTCACACCTTGATCTGATTTCTCTCTAAGTTGAAGTGCTTTCACTTCATACCTGAGAATAATTGGGTCAAACTTCCGTTCTTGGACCGTTTGTAAGTCCTCTTTCGTTCTTTTTCGCGTGAAAGTCAAACTGTGTTTGACTTTCTGCTTTGACCATTTTATGGTCAACATGAAGTTCATTTGAACTTCATTACGTGAGCATAATCACA
The DNA here is from genome assembly GCA_030545235.1 of Helianthus tuberosus. Lineage (NCBI taxonomy): Eukaryota > Viridiplantae > Streptophyta > Magnoliopsida > Asterales > Asteraceae > Helianthus > Helianthus tuberosus. Next base: position 117,443,944 of record CM060424.1, read on the forward strand.
ATGGTTTTAGTCTCTTGTGACTATACCTACTGATTACCACGTTATCTAGGCATAGTGGTGAGTCGTAGTTTCGGCCAAAATGCGTATTCTTGGGTATTTTGTAACCAAACTACTTTTAGGTATCAAAACCGTTTGTTTTGATTCCAAACCTGTTTTCAAACCTCGTTAAGCATGTTTTAACATGTTTAGCTCGTCACTTTAGGTTTAGTGCTTATGTAGGGTCGTAAGGTAAGCGGTCTAAACAACCGCTTATACTTTCGAACCCGACCCGTTTGGTCGATCTTTAGGAGCCGACCAAACACATTAGGTGACCATAGTTGCATAGGGAATAACCTTCCGAGGTTATACCATAAGGTCACGTCATTTAAGTAGTTGTATGATAGGTAGTTTATATGCCTTAGGTAAATGACCAAAATGCCCTTTTTACGCCAAAATTCATTTTAAGCATATGTAACATAATTTTTGATATCTAAACTGATTTGGCAACAATATTAGACATGTTAACGCATATTTTACTTATCATAGGACTTGTTAGGCGTTCCGAACGCGTTTTACGCGAACGACGCGTTAAAGTGGCGTAAGCTACCTTAACGAGTCGTAATGGGTCGTAAGCATTTAGGTTAGGTTTCGTTTTAGAATGTAGGCTTTGTTAAACCATATTACATGAGTCCCTACACTCATTTGGTTTACGAAACCTCATTTTATCCGATCCTCCAATTTAGGTCCGTGTATTTACATAGTTACCTATATTAGGTGCCGTTTGATTCCGTGATCCCTCTAGCTTTGCTTGGTTGTTATTCAAGACTTCTAAGCATCCTCAAGTGAGTATATAGACCCCTCTTTTGTCACACCCCGAAATTTATCAGAGCTTGGCGTGACTGGACTGGTATCGTCATTGCACAGCGGAAGCAAATAAGCTAAGTCTTTCTAGAAATGAACGCCCGCTAAGTACTCGAGTCTCCAATGGTTCTCCTATTCCAACCGTGCCATGTCTTAGAAATGCAACCTGAGAAAGAACATGCGAGAAAAATCAACATAAAGTTGAGCGAGTTCATAGTTTGTTTGTAAAAGATTTGAAATAAATCTTTTGAGTTGTGAAAGGTTTGAGATAAATCCTTTGAGTTGTGAAAGATTTGAAATAAATCTTTGGAATAACCGGTTTTTGAAGTAGTATTGAGAAAATGAATTTAAAAACCATTTTCTTGCAAAGTTATATGGAAACGTTGTGTTTGTAACACGTTATGTTCATAAAACCATGTTTTTGTAATGTTCGTATAATCATCAATGCCAGCCCAGACTTTGACCCGCATAATCCTATGCCTTAAATTTTATATAAAACATGGTATTTAATTTGTATGAACAAGTATGTTTCGTAAGTATAAAGTTCCTGGTATGTAGCAGTGTAAGAGGACTTGTGATCACCAATGGTTTGCAAGGCCATTGATATGTGTGAAGTGCAAGTAGGAAGACACAACCCTAGCCGATTTTTGCGTTGGGTACCAAGTCACTCCAGGTCCGTTCTGTTGGTCCTCCGAGAGGTCCGTTCTGTTGGGCCTAGAGCTGGGCTCGCTACACCCAGATAGATCTACCGCTCGAGTCCCTCGGTGTTCTAACTACCCATTCACATGATCTAAACCTCCTTACGTTAATCATACCGTGTATAAAAATGTCTGTAATCATTGTACATGTACTTTACCCCAGTCTCTAAGACTGATCCTCCCCAGCCACTAAGGCTGATCCTCCCCAGCCACAAAGGCTGGCTCCTCATTCTATATTTATTATCACCAATTGATCCGTCCTTAGTCATGAAAATCATTCACATTTTGATAATACTCATTTGTTTTGTAAAAACCGGTATGTTTAGTATAAACCTTTCGTGAATCATTTGAGTTCCTCGAAATCCCTTCGTAATATGATTTAGAAATACGAGTTTTGTATTTGTTCTAAACTTTGTTTGCTTTTGCAAAACGTGCATGTCTTTCCACCCCGAAAACATTTATAAAAATGTAAAGCCGTAAAAAGTGGGGTTATGAACTCACCTGGACATTCCTGTGCAAAGCGAGCTAATTACGACTTCGTGATGTCGTTTCCAAGATGAGACTCGCTAACGTGCATTCTACAATATTCCTAACACGGAATATCTAATAAGTTTCTAAACAAAAGTGGTAACTAGTCTACGTGTCACCGAGCTCTACCGAATCGTTAATCGAACGATTCGAGTAAGTTATTAACTTAATGAAAATAATTAAGTTATACTTGTTAAGTCTCGTTTAATGTCAGTAGCAGTTTAATAAGTCTTGAAAAAGACTTAGTTTCCGAGAGACTTAAAATGAATAAATATTTATATAAAAATATATAAATATATCGTTGTAGGTGTGTTAGCCGTCTCGAGTAGTCATACGTGTATAAAAGAATATTTCTATGAAAATATCATATAACAAACTCGTATCGTATATTGCGTTTCGTATGAAAATAATATATAATAACTTGTATTATATATATCACGTCTTGTGTATATTTGCCGAAAATACACGTATATGCCGTCTAGGCGTATAAAATAAATATGAAGAGTTATATTTATTTTATAAGGAAATCGTCGAGTTGTTATGTTTGAAAATAAATATAAACCATATTTATTTTTGTAAAAGATTTCGCGTTGTACGACATCTAGAATAAATATATAACTATATTTATTTTAGATGTCGTAATGAAGTGTTCGTTAAAAATTGATTTGAATATGATGCTCCCAATACATCATATGGTGTCTCGAATCGAATAAGTGTAATGAGCAAGTTCAAACAATTGAACTTGGTTTTAGCGTAATCCGACAATAAGTATATGTATCGACAAGAAAACTTTCGGCATGGTTATAATGAAAAACCATGTATGTAACTTGTAAAGAAATGATCGTAATACAATGACCATTAAGAGGAGTAGAGATACGAAAATCTACTCAGTAAGTGTGAAATTCGAAATTTCAATAAAAGAAATTTGAGGACTTTACCTGGGGTTTCGTGTGACGACCAATTGTTAGGTGACATTACCATGGAATGTCGAACATAGCGTGTTCGTCGTTAGTTAGGTAGGGGGGATTACGGAGACAATAGTCTTCTCCCTGGCGTGATTCGTGTCGTTGCAGGATCGCGTGACAAGTTGTCGTTTCCTGATTGTTAGTTCTCCTGCTGACAGGAATCTAGCGTCGTCGTTAGATTGCGTCATCGTTTCTTCTCAAAGGCCTTGCCTTGACAGTCGTATGTGTCGTACCTCCGTTGATGTATAGCTTAAGTTTCACGTATACCTGTGCACTAGCGTTGTGTGCCGCGTAGGAGGTGATGTATCCCGACATCCGTTGACGTAGAAATTGAGTTCCATGTATTCTCGTGCACTAGTGTTACGTTCTGCGTAGAATGTGATGTACTCCGACATCCGTTGACGTAAAGTTTGAGTGCCGTGTATTCTCATGCGCTAGCGTTTTGTTATGCGTAGGCTGCCTGCTCGGGAAGTTAAATATCATAGACAACATGGATAATAGCGTGTGCCCGAGTTAATATTCGCGGTTCCTACGTGATGACCGTTAATAAACACACACGAGCGCAATTAATCAATCATATAACATGTCAGTCACCAATAAGCAATCAGGTAATTCTCCTAGTTTCACTAGCCAATTTCTCCCAGACTTTAAGACTGCTCTATCCTCCACCTCGACCTCTTAGATCGAGCCTCGGTCCCCTTGACCGAGCCTCAGCCTTCACGACTGAGCCTACTCTTCCTAGCCTCACTAGCAAACTACCTCGGTCACCTAAACTGAGCCTCGATCCTCCAGACCGAGCCTCAGCCCTCCAGGCTGAGCCTATAAATAGTAAAATGTGCTCAACATTTGTTTGGAAACAAAATTTTGACTGTTTGCTTGTCGGCAACGGTTGGAGACCATATTTGAGTACTGGGCGTTCTGTATGTATTCAACGTCTTAATAGTCTAAGTTCCCAGAGGAAAGTGAGGTTAGAGCCTAGGTATCACAACAGGAACCTAATTCGCTGTAACCTATGGCTCTGATACCAATCTGTGACCCGAGATATCACCAAACGCGACCCGAACATCATGAGCCGAGTAATAACATCAACATCTTCATGTTCACAGAAGTAAAGATGAATGAGGAAGGTTGTTACCGGGAAAACTTGTCCGACAAAACGAAGACCGCTGGGCCGAGACAAGGACCGCCGGTCCGAGTCTCGGACCGCCGCTGACCACCGGAAAAGTGGACCGACCGGCCACCTCCGCCGTCGGCTGCCGTGGTCACCACCACCATTATCACGTTCACACCATCATCATCATCGTCAACATCATCATTAGCAGCAACATCTCATCATCTTCAACAATAACCGGCCGGTTAATAACACCGACTATTGAGAAATCGGACCGACCGGAATAACGAGCCGACCGGCGGTCCGAACCTCCGACCGCCGAGTTCTCTCTCTCTCTCGGTCTCGATCTCTCTCTCTCATCTGTTCTCCGCTTGTAGCCGTCGCCGTGAACGTCGGATCTGGTTCTGTCAGCCGGAGGTGTGTGTGGCCAGAAGCTTAAGAAAAAGAGGGGGTTTGCGCGCTGATAACACTCGCCGGACATCTCCACCGCCGCCGTGAACCGGCACCGGCTCCGCCTATGTGTTCGCCGGAAGAGAGAGAGAGGCACCGTGTGGGTTTGTTTGTGAAAGAGAATGATTTCTCTGTGTTTGTATTAATCGTAGAGAGAAAGAGAGTATAAGATGAGAGGTGGGTTATTGTTGTGTGGTTAAGCAGACAATAAAGGGTCCTATAAATAGAGAAATGAGGGTTCAAGTTTGTTTTGGGTATATGCATTACATTCAGGACATATATTTCACCCAATGAATCAAAATCTCTTGAAGAGATTTGTGTAGATTTTAGAGATTTAATAGGATTTTGTAGAGATTTACTATAGATTGTGTAAATCTTGTAGATATTGCCCGGATTCTATTGAGATTTTATAGGATTCTCTAAATCTAGAAGAGATCTTGTATATTATGTGTAGGTTTAGGCTTGGGCCCAGGGCCCACAAGCTCAATCCCCGTGTTTAAGTGGCCCGTAATTCCTACGAGACCTGTTGTCAAATCCTGAATTCCGTTTAACGTCAAAAATTAAAATACACAAAAATGCGGTCGGTAGTCGTCGTTTGCATGCTCGTTCGTTGACTACGTGATAATCGCGAAAAATGGTATCGTTGCCGTCTTTAATCCGTTCCTCGATCCGGTTCCGACTGTAGTCACAAATTTTATTACGAAGGTAATATATATCGTAAAAATTTAATATTTGTCGGCGTTGTTAGTATTCTGTTCGGTTTCGATCCGTTGCCGTTTAACGTTTCACCGGTTTTTCTATAAACCACCATTCGCGCACTGTAAAGACGGATAGACGTTCCCAGGCGCTCCAAAGGCCTAATTAAGTTAATCCGTGCTGTAATCACTATTTATTGTCGCGTTAATCGCCTGTTAATTACGTAATTAAGAGCCGTAAATCACGGGTTGTCACATTCTCCCCCTGTTACAGAAATTTCGTCCTCGAAATTTAGACTATGTTATCTCCCCAGGATTGTGTTGTTCGCAGGTAAGTCCAAATAACAAAGTGAATAACCGCGTAATCGAAACAAGACTTATTCGAATCATGTGAATTCAAGGGCATTCCTTCACAATAGGAATCCCAACAGTTTAAAAGAAATGTGTCTCAGTAATCGATGTCAAGGGAAACGAGACGTATAGGTACAGTCACTAATGTGACTAAGTTAACAGGGATCCAACAGGAACTTCGACCAATCGAATTCCATAAGAACGTTCACAATAAGTAACTGAGTTCTAGAAGCAATAACATCCACTGGATGAACTTAGAATCAACAATCTCAAATGTAATAGTTTGCATGAAACGTTCGATCGTGATCAGCGCAAGCTGCAAGTCATACCGACGCCACAAGGTGTCGCAATGAATGAAACCATTTAATAATAGAGGTGATCGAACAAGTATCACCTGTGTTTTGCATAAAACGCTCAATCATAATTAGCACAAGCTACAAGTTTGTACTGACACCACAAGGTGTCGTAATGATTCAATAATAGCGGTGATCAAACAAATTCACCGTGTTTGAAGTCAAATGAAAGCGCAATAAAGTGAATCTTGAAAGTTTGTTTTAAATGACATCACAGGATTTTCAATTGAAAATGAAACATCAATGAAACAATGTTTTCGATCAAAGGTGAAGAAACAATGGATGTCGCAAAGCATTCGATCGATGTTGAAAGAACCGTTATGAGGTACACCGGAATATGAAATGAATTTGTGTACCATTGTCTTAACACACAATTGTGTTAAGACTGTTGTAATGTGATAATTCAAAGTGGATTTAATCTGAATCAATAAATGAATAATTAAATCCGTGCATAAGGTACGTAAACGAGTTTAGCGCAAGGTTCAATTAGGTGAAAACACCACCACAAGGTGTCGAAATCAACAATTCAATGGAGTCGAATACCAAACAAGTTTACCACGACTCGGAAATCAGAGCTTGGCGTGACTGGACTGGTATCGTCATTGCACAGCGGAAGCAAATAAGCTAAGTCTTTCTAGAAATGAACGCCCGCTAAGTACTCGAGTCTCCAATGGTTCTCCTATTCCAACCGTGCCATGTCTTAGAAATGCAACCTGAGAAAGAACATGCGAGAAAAATCAACATAAAGTTGAGCGAGTTCATAGTTTGTTTGTAAAAGATTTGAAATAAATCTTTTGAGTTGTGAAAGGTTTGAGATAAATCCTTTGAGTTGTGAAAGATTTGAAATAAATCTTTGGAATAACCGGTTTTTGAAGTAGTATTGAGAAAATGAATTTAAAAACCATTTTCTTGCAAAGTTATATGGAAACGTTGTGTTTGTAACACGTTATGTTCATAAAACCATGTTTTTGTAATGTTCGTATAATCATCAATGCCAGCCCAGACTTTGACCCGCATAATCCTATGCCTTAAATTTTATATAAAACATGGTATTTAATTTGTATGAACAAGTATGTTTCGTAAGTATAAAGTTCCTGGTATGTAGCAGTGTAAGAGGACTTGTGATCACCAATGGTTTGCAAGGCCATTGATATGTGTGAAGTGCAAGTAGGAAGACACAACCCTAGCCGATTTTTGCGTTGGGTACCAAGTCACTCCAGGTCCGTTCTGTTGGTCCTCCGAGAGGTCCGTTCTGTTGGGCCTAGAGCTGGGCTCGCTACACCCAGATAGATCTACCGCTCGAGTCCCTCGGTGTTCTAACTACCCATTCACATGATCTAAACCTCCTTACGTTAATCATACCGTGTATAAAAATGTCTGTAATCATTGTACATGTACTTTACCCCAGTCTCTAAGACTGATCCTCCCCAGCCACTAAGGCTGATCCTCCCCAGCCACAAAGGCTGGCTCCTCATTCTATATTTATTATCACCAATTGATCCGTCCTTAGTCATGAAAATCATTCACATTTTGATAATACTCATTTGTTTTGTAAAAACCGGTATGTTTAGTATAAACCTTTCGTGAATCATTTGAGTTCCTCGAAATCCCTTCGTAATATGATTTAGAAATACGAGTTTTGTATTTGTTCTAAACTTTGTTTGCTTTTGCAAAACGTGCATGTCTTTCCACCCCGAAAACATTTATAAAAATGTAAAGCCGTAAAAAGTGGGGTTATGAACTCACCTGGACATTCCTGTGCAAAGCGAGCTAATTACGACTTCGTGATGTCGTTTCCAAGATGAGACTCGCTAACGTGCATTCTACAATATTCCTAACACGGAATATCTAATAAGTTTCTAAACAAAAGTGGTAACTAGTCTACGTGTCACCGAGCTCTACCGAATCGTTAATCGAACGATTCGAGTAAGTTATTAACTTAATGAAAATAATTAAGTTATACTTGTTAAGTCTCGTTTAATGTCAGTAGCAGTTTAATAAGTCTTGAAAAAGACTTAGTTTCCAAGAGACTTAAAATGAATAAATATTTATATAAAAATATATAAATATATCGTTGTAGGTGTGTTAGCCGTCTCGAGTAGTCATACGTGTATAAAAGAATATTTCTATGAAAATATCATATAACAAACTCGTATCGTATATTGCGTTTCGTATGAAAATAATATATAATAACTTGTATTATATATATCACGTCTTGTGTATATTTGCCGAAAATACACGTATATGCCGTCTAGGCGTATAAAATAAATATGAAGAGTTATATTTATTTTATAAGGAAATCGTCGAGTTGTTATGTTTGAAAATAAATATAAACCATATTTATTTTTGTAAAAGATTTCGCGTTGTACGACATCTAGAATAAATATATAACTATATTTATTTTAGATGTCGTAATGAAGTGTTCGTTAAAAATTGATTTGAATATGATGCTCCCAATACATCATATGGTGTCTCGAATCGAATAAGTGTAATGAGCAAGTTCAAACAATTGAACTTGGTTTTAGCGTAATCCGACAATAAGTATATGTATCGACAAGAAAACTTTCGGCATGGTTATAATGAAAAACCATGTATGTAACTTGTAAAGAAATGATCGTAATACAATGACCATTAAGAGGAGTAGAGATACGAAAATCTACTCAGTAAGTGTGAAATTCGAAATTTCAATAAAAGAAATTTGAGGACTTTACCTGGGGTTTCGTGTGACGACCAATTGTTAGGTGACATTACCATGGAATGTCGAACATAGCGTGTTCGTCGTTAGTTAGGTAGGGGGGATTACGGAGACAATAGTCTTCTCCCTGGCGTGATTCGTGTCGTTGCAGGATCGCGTGACAAGTTGTCGTTTCCTGATTGTTAGTTCTCCTGCTGACAGGAATCTAGCGTCGTCGTTAGATTGCGTCATCGTTTCTTCTCAAAGGCCTTGCCTTGACAGTCGTATGTGTCGTACCTCCGTTGATGTATAGCTTAAGTTTCACGTATACCTGTGCACTAGCGTTGTGTGCCGCGTAGGAGGTGATGTATCCCGACATCCGTTGACGTAGAAATTGAGTTCCATGTATTCTCGTGCACTAGTGTTACGTTCTGCGTAGAATGTGATGTACTCCGACATCCGTTGACGTAAAGTTTGAGTGCCGTGTATTCTCATGCGCTAGCGTTTTGTTATGCGTAGGCTGCCTGCTCGGGAAGTTAAATATCATAGACAACATGGATAATAGCGTGTGCCCGAGTTAATATTCGCGGTTCCTACGTGATGACCGTTAATAAACACACACGAGCGCAATTAATCAATCATATAACATGTCAGTCACCAATAAGCAATCAGGTAATTCTCCTAGTTTCACTAGCCAATTTCTCCCAGACTTTAAGACTGCTCTATCCTCCACCTCGACCTCTTAGATCGAGCCTCGGTCCCCTTGACCGAGCCTCAGCCTTCACGACTGAGCCTACTCTTCCTAGCCTCACTAGCAAACTACCTCGGTCACCTAAACTGAGCCTCGATCCTCCAGACCGAGCCTCAGCCCTCCAGGCTGAGCCTATAAATAGTAAAATGTGCTCAACATTTGTTTGGAAACAAAATTTTGACTGTTTGCTTGTCGGCAACGGTTGGAGACCATATTTGAGTACTGGGCGTTCTGTATGTATTCAACGTCTTAATAGTCTAAGTTCCCAGAGGAAAGTGAGGTTAGAGCCTAGGTATCACAACAGGAACCTAATTCGCTGTAACCTATGGCTCTGATACCAATCTGTGACCCGAGATATCACCAAACGCGACCCGAACATCATGAGCCGAGTAATAACATCAACATCTTCATGTTCACAGAAGTAAAGATGAATGAGGAAGGTTGTTACCGGGAAAACTTGTCCGACAAAACGAAGACCGCTGGGCCGAGACAAGGACCGCCGGTCCGAGTCTCGGACCGCCGCTGACCACCGGAAAAGTGGACCGACCGGCCACCTCCGCCGTCGGCTGCCGTGGTCACCACCACCATTATCACGTTCACACCATCATCATCATCGTCAACATCATCATTAGCAGCAACATCTCATCATCTTCAACAATAACCGGCCGGTTAATAACACCGACTATTGAGAAATCGGACCGACCGGAATAACGAGCCGACCGGCGGTCCGAACCTCCGACCGCCGAGTTCTCTCTCTCTCTCGGTCTCGATCTCTCTCTCTCATCTGTTCTCCGCTTGTAGCCGTCGCCGTGAACGTCGGATCTGGTTCTGTCAGCCGGAGGTGTGTGTGGCCAGAAGCTTAAGAAAAAGAGGGGGTTTGCGCGCTGATAACACTCGCCGGACATCTCCACCGCCGCCGTGAACCGGCACCGGCTCCGCCTATGTGTTCGCCGGAAGAGAGAGAGAGGCACCGTGTGGGTTTGTTTGTGAAAGAGAATGATTTCTCTGTGTTTGTATTAATCGTAGAGAGAAAGAGAGTATAAGATGAGAGGTGGGTTATTGTTGTGTGGTTAAGCAGACAATAAAGGGTCCTATAAATAGAGAAATGAGGGTTCAAGTTTGTTTTGGGTATATGCATTACATTCAGGACATATATTTCACCCAATGAATCAAAATCTCTTGAAGAGATTTGTGTAGATTTTAGAGATCTAATAGGATTTTGTAGAGATTTACTATAGATTGTGTAAATCTTGTAGATATTGCCAGGATTCTATTGAGATTTTATAGGATTCTCTAAATCTAGAAGAGATCTTGTATATTATGTGTAGGTTTAGGCTTGGGCCCAGGGCCCACAAGCTCAATCCCCGTGTTTAAGTGGCCCGTAATTCCTATGAGACCTGTTGTCAAATCCTGAATTCCGTTTAACGTCAAAAATTAAAATACACAAAAATGCGGTCGGTAGTCGTCGTTTGCATGCTCGTTCGTTGACTACGTGATAATCGCGAAAAATGGTATCGTTGCCGTCTTTAATCCGTTCCTCGATCCGGTTCCGACTGTAGTCACAAATTTTATTACGAAGGTAATATATATCGTAAAAATTTAATATTTGTCGGCGTTGTTAGTATTCTGTTCGGTTTCGATCCGTTGCCGTTTAACGTTTCACCGGTTTTTCTATAAACCACCATTCGCGCACTGTAAAGACGGATAGACGTTCCCAGGCGCTCCAAAGGCCTAATTAAGTTAATCCGTGCTGTAATCACTATTTATTGTCGCGTTAATCGCCTGTTAATTACGTAATTAAGAGCCGTAAATCACGGGTTGTCACATCTTTTACTATTTTTCCAAACGTTTTGGGGTGAAACACATGTGCCTACTTGTTATTTTCATGCTTTCCATGTTTTCATATTATATACTTGCTATGTTCATTAGTACACTATTAGTACATGATTTCATTATGTCTTGCTATGTATGTTCACTTAACACGCTAGCATAATTGTTTTACGTTTTGAACCATTTGAAATCATTGGATGCATGTGAACCATTTGAAATCATTGGATGTATGTGAACCATTTGTAACCATTTGATGTATGTGAACCATTTGAAATCGTTGGATTTATGTGAACCGTTTGTAACCATTTGATTTATGTGAACCATTTGTAACTGTTTGAGCCATTGGGTTAGGGAAGTGATTAGGTAACGGGGCGGGTGTAATGTGTTAAAAGCATGGTGGATACGCCGCTGGTACTTCCTATATATAAGTGCTTTTAACACATTATATATCGTTACGTTATCTAGATCACTTGGGTAAACGATTTTGAAACAATGTCACACAATTATATTTTCTGAATAATATAAACCATACGAGTCTTATTAACAAGTTTCTACGAGATGTTTTACGATTTGATTTAATAAAACAAAAATGTTTTGGAGTTAAGAATAATAGCTACGAGATTTTATAAATCATATCCAACTTGATTTGAGTTGGTTAATTTTGTCGCAATACTATACTTTTCAAAATAAGGTTTTAAATAAGTATTGCAACATATAAAACGAGCCATGAATCTGACACTCACATAAAACCTGTGTACTCGCCGGCATTTTTATGCTGACGTATTTTCACATGTGTTCCAGGTACCATAGTTGATGATATTTGATGATGATATTGATGCATGCTCAAATAGGAACGGACGAGGCCTTAGCGACTTAATAAAAATAAAAGTCTATTTGTTCATGTTTTATTTCTAATTCCAATGTAATATAATACATTTAATTAAATAAAACGAAATTGTTTAATCTATGGTTGTGAAATAATGATTCTGTTACAACACTCCCCGACGTTTCCGCCACGTTTTGTTGTTTTACGTGGTCGGGGTGTGACAACCATGGGAACACATGGAGGGCCAAGATTGAAGCTCGGATTTCAAGAAACGATCCTAACGGTTCTCTGAAATCTATAAATACCCCACTACTTTTCACTTACAACTCACACTTGATCTGATTTTTTCTCTAAGTTGAAGTGTAAACACTTCATACCTAAGAATATCTAGATCAAACCTCCATTTCTTGGACCCGTTGTAAGTTTCCTTTCGTTCTTTTACGCGTTTTAAGCGTGAAAGTCAAACAAGTGTTTGACTTTCAGCTTTGACCAGTTTATGGTCAACACGAAGTTTGTTTGAACTTCGCAACGTGAGCGTAATCACGATGGTCATAGTCCCTTATGACTATACCTACTGATTACCACGTTATCTAGGTGTAGTGACAAGTCGTAGTTTCGGCCAAAATGCGTATTCTTGCTTATTTTGCAACCAAACTACTTTTGGGTATCAAGGCCCTTTGTTTTGATACCAAACTTGTTTTCTAACTTCGTTAAACATGTTTTAACATGTTTAGCTCGTCACTTTAGCTTTAGTGCTTATATAGGGTCGTAAGATAAGCGGTCTAAACAACCGCTTAGACTTTCGAACCCGACTCGTTTGGTCAATCGTTAGGATCCTGCCAAACATATTTTGTGACCATAGTTGTATAGGGAACAACCTTCCGAGGTTATACCTTATGGTCACTTCGTTTAGTTAGTTGTATGATAGGTAGTTTATATGCCTTAGGAACATGACCAAAATGCCCCTTTTATACATAATTGATATTTAAGCATATGTAACCCAAACTTTTGTCACTTAACTGATTATGCAACATAAATAAACATGTTTGGGCATATAATACTTGTCATAGGACTAGTTAGGCGTTCCGAACGCTTTTTACGCGGACGCGTTAAAGTAGCGTAAGCTACCTAAACGGGTCGTAATGGGTCGTAAGCACTTAGGTTTGGTTTCTTTTTAGTATGAAGGCTTTGTTAAACCATATCATATGAGTTACCACACTCATTTGGTTTACGAAACCTCATTCTATCCCATCTTCCAATTTAGGTCCGGTTTATTTACATAGTTACCTATATTAGGTGCCGTTTGATTTCCGTGATCCCTCTAGTTTCCTTGGTTGTTGTTCAAGACTTCTAAGCACCCTCAAGTGAGTACATAGACCCCTATTTTACTGTTTTCAAATGTTTTGGGGTGAAACACATGTGCCTACTTGTTACGTTCGTGCTTTCCATGCTTTTATATCATACTTGCTATGTTCATTAGTACACGTATAGTACATGATTTCATTATGTTTTATGCTATGTATGTCCATTTAGTGAATACTTAGTACATTGTTTTACATTACATTTTATGCTATATATGTCCATTTAGTGCATACTTAGTACATTGTTTTACATTGCATTTTCTGTTTAATATGTTCTCGTAGCATATGGACACATTGATTTACATTTCTACCTTGTGTATTCACTTAGCATACTAGGTACATTGTTTTCATAAAACATGCTTACATTTGATATAACATTTGGTTTGTTTAACGAAACTAATACATTCATTAACACCGATCATGCCGCTCGGTAGTAGGTAGTGGTACCATAGGACTTGACAACTCCCATTTCTGAAATCCTAGGTTTGTTTGGGTGGAAGAAATGACCGAATCCGAATACATTTCTAGGTAGACCTTTGAATTTGTTCTAGGGTTTATCCTACAGTCTCAAGGCTTGGATGTAGACGTTTAACATTACCGCATAAGTGTTTGTATCAGTAAAGCATGCATTATTTTACAAAACATAACTTTTGATTATAATTTATCAAATGCATTGTTTTGTACATTTCTTTCTTATAGGGTTGAGTAAATGCTTTTAATCAATAAATGCTTTTATTCACCATACATTACATTTAGTTACACATGAACATTTTTACATTGGTGGTTTGTTTGGGTAAGTGATTTAAGTAACGAGATGTGTGTAATATGATAAAAGCATGGTGGATACGCCGCTGGTACTTCCTATATATAAGTGCTTTTATGGTATTACATATCGTAGCGTTATTTAAACCATTTCAAGTTAGACATAATACATTTTACACTTATATCATATCTTCATGAAACATTGTTTTACAAACAACATATTTTATACAAGCTCATTTTACTTGGTTATTTGTTCATCTGTGCATCTTTCTTTTATATCATCTGATTTCTCAATCACTGTTTGTATGATTTATAAAAGAAAACATTTTACAAGGTTCATGACTAATTTTTGTTAAAACATTTTCTTTTAAACTTAAAAGTCATGAATCCTATTTTAACAAAACCTATGTATCTCACAGACATTTTTATGCTGACGTACCTATTTTCACATGTGTTCTCAGGAGATGATGCATAGGATTGATCAAGATACACTTTGGCGGACTTGGGCCTTAGTGACAATAAAAGATGCAACACTAGTTAATTATGTTATGATTCTTTGTTTTTAAAACATTGTAACTTCTTTTATTCAATAAATCAAAATTTCAATTTCCATGTGTTATGAAACAATGATTCTGTTACAACACTCCCCGATGATTCTACCGCGATTTGTTGTTTTACGCGGTCGGGGTGTGACAGAAAAGTTGGTATCAGAGCTCATGGTTATAGGGAATTAGGTTATTAGTAATGCTTTAACCTAGTCTATAACCTTCCTAGGACCCTAACACAAGATTCTTGTGTTTAGATCTTAAAACAATACAATCACTTATCCTTAGGTGACAACCGCAACAAGAACAAAAATTTCAAAACCACTTTGAAAACCAATCATCTGTTCTAGGATGATTTATTACTAGGTTTTGAACCTTCAAAATCTCGTCAAAGTTGGGTCTTATAATGTGAAAATGTGCAATCTAGAAGGGTGGATGCTTGTACTCTGAGTTTTTTTGTCTAAGGCTAGAGTGTTCCTACAAATCCACATAATCGGACCAGTCACTCTTACCTGGGAACTCTTGGGGTGAGTGTCCACTTATAGGCTAAAGCATGTCTTCGCGATACATTAATATGACCCAATTACTTTGATTAGTCTCATTTGTTTGCCTTAGGTAACAAACAAATGATTGCAATTTTTATGCGTTGTCATTCTGTTTTGATTATCCGATAACATTTCCTTTGTTTCCTCCTATATCTTTCATTTCCTTCAGAATGTCTCTTCATCGCAATGACGCTCAGATATCCAAGCAGACTGCCAAATTTTCCCAACGAATAGGCGAAGTAGTCCTGAAGACTGTTGAATTAGCTACTGCCATGTATCATCTCTAGGAGGAAGCCACTCAAGAGTCACCGAAGGAAACAGAAGCCAAGCCTTCACCAAAACCAAAGAAGCGTAAAGCTTCAAAGGATCCCGCAGCTGTTGCACCAAAACAAACAGGACCTAGCCAGGTGGCAGCACCACCAGCCAAGAAGCCGTACTTGGGAACTACTTCCTTGTGCAATCGATGCAACCGTCATCATCCAGATCAAACACCATGTTTCAAATGTACCCAATGTGGACGATGGGGATATTTGGTTGACGTATGCCGCTTTGCTATCCAAAACAAAGCTGTTGCAAATCTTGCTGCCACTCAACTCCAAGCCAACCCTGCTCAAGCTCGCTTTCCACCTGGATCGTGCTACAACTGTGGTGAGATGTGTCATTTCGTGAACAGATGCCCAAAGATTGTCAATGCAAATCCAACCCACGGATGAGCATTTGGCTGATTTGAAGAAGCTGCTTCTTTAAATAATTTGAATCTTATGCTTCTGTATCTTTTGTTGAATCTTGAAACAATCTGTTTCGTTTATAAATAAATTGTTGTTCACAATTCTAATGTACAAGTGTAGTTATATGTGTGTATGGCATTTCCCTATGATACCTACATCAAGGAACTATGTTCTTTACAAACTATTCTTGTGATTCTCCCATTCTTGTGTTTGCTCATGATTTCCTTGAAAATTCTAAGCACTCGTTTCATTCTAAGAAACGAAGTACAGAAAATAAGTGACATTTTGAGTAATAACTTTAAATCCTTGGTTAGATAACTAAGGGTGTTTTTCGATCTCATACCCATATCATTACATTCTGGTTTTCATAACAACATACATAATATATGCTTTTCAAAAACAACCTTCATGATTTCAAAAACATTTCATATAGTTTGAAAACATTTTTAACATAGTATATTTACTTAACATATCAAGTGCATGATTTCAAAAGTATCATTCATGTTTTAACCTTGTACATAATTTCAAAATTCATCTCGCATGATTTTAAAACATTTTGTAAATATACTTATCTAATACACCTACTTTATGATTTCAAAAGTATTATGTAAACACATTAAACACATTTCTAAAAGAACCTCATGCATAGTTTTCAAAAAAAAAAAAAAAAAACATTTTTCCCTTACATTGACTTAACCTTCAAACTCTGCTTCATATGTCGCCTTGGCATATCTAGCGCCTCAACTTCATGAGCATTTTACCTTATGTTTTGACTTAAGCACGTCTAGTGCAAGGGTTCAAAGCGTCTCCCGCTTTTCAAATTCAAAAATCCATATGGGATCTTATTACCTTCATAATTAGATCCTTGTGGATGGTTACCGCTCTAATCGGAGTCCTTCATTGGATTCCTTGTATGCCTTAATTCGAACATTACGATTCCTTATAATCGAAATCGAATTTTCTTTTTAAGATCTCCCTATCTTTATAGTTAGATTATTGGAAATATTTAAAGTGCCAATCAAAATCCACGGATTGGATACCTGGTGTGCTTTAAATACATGTGCACAATTAACAAAACAAATTAACAAAATGATAACAAATTAAAGATCAAGATAAACAATTTTATGATTATGTGATTATGTGTTATCTGTCTTCTTTTGTGGTTTTATTTTCGTTATCCAAATCCTCGTAGAATCTTCCATATCTTCATATGAGGGATTCATAGTAGGATATCCAAAGGTACTACCTTAAATCCTTAATGGGCTTCTACGTAATAGTTAAGACCCTTGGATTATATAGTATCATTCCATAATTCAAAAGAGACCCCTTGGGTGGTCTAGTTAAAAAGATCGATTCAGGATCTGGTTAAGAATGACATGTGATGCTTTAGCTGAAAAGACTCATTGGTGGTCTATTTAAAGAGATCATATATTGATTTAATTAAAAGGATCCTATGGTGGTCTAGTCACGCTCATCGCAGGTTTGTTCATTTGGTTTTCCCCTACACATTATAAAATGCACTGTGCGGACTATGCAAGGAATTACATAATTATGGACGCGTACATAATTATGAAATCTAGTGCACGGAAACCATAGTAAGACTTATCGTGTGTAAGAACCTATAGTGGTAACAATAACGGAACGTGAACAATGTAATAGAGGTATGGTGGACGCACCAATGGCGCTTCATATACTTGTATATAAGTGTCCCTCTTACATTGCAAGCATGATGTTATTAAAGTTACTAGAAGTTCAGAACCCTAACCAATGTTGTTCTATCTTTTCAACTTCACGTTTCAAGCTCTCATAAGTTTCCTCTAAATAAATTTCGGGATGAAATTTCCTGAAGTATGGGAGACTGTGACACCTGTGCCTCCACGGCCATCAAACAAAGACCAAATCAATGAAATATTGTGTTTCATACTTAGGATTTGTATAAATATGTGTATCATTTGCACATATCAATTCTTGTTCGATTTCGAGCTTTAAATCGCTTTCAGGAAGGTTATACGTCAACTAATGCGTAAACGTAATCAGTTTAACGTGAAAAATACTCCGGGATAGTGACATAGGCTTAACATACCTTAAATAACCTTTAAATAACTTACAAATAAGTTTTGGAGGGTTTGGTGTGCCGAAATCAAGTTTATTCGCTTACAGGGACTAATTTCGACAAACTGCGAAAGTAGGCCGATTCGTACTGTAATAAACATTCCGGAACTTGATCATAAGTTAAATATGCCCTAAATATCCTTTACATAGCTTAGAAACAGGCTTTGAGGTGTTCGGTGTGCTAAAATAAACTTTTTTGGTCATTGAGGGACTAAAAGCGTTAAAAAGTGCATAAGTTTGCATTTTCGCGCATATCTTACGTTCTGAATAGATACAAACATCCAAAAATTTATGTAATCATTAAAATATTTTATTTTAGTGGTTGTCATGATAAAATTCCATTCATCGCGTAATTTGGATCGTTTTTCGCGTCCGTTCGTGTTTCGTCGTAATTAACCGAACAACGCGACCATACGACCAAACGAACCGACATCCGATATATTTTTGAGCACATTTAATTTTCCCTATACTTTAACTTCATTTTAGAGCCTGTAAATGAGGTTAACGGCGCTTAAACATGCCAAAACGCATCAAAAATCAAGTTTGGAGATGCAGGGGCCTATTCTGCCAACTTTGCAAACTTACTGCCAGCAAATAGGGTCCTTACGGACCGTATGGAGTTGCTTACGGTCTGTAAGCCATCCCCAGCTCAGCAAACTTCATTTTTATAAAACCCAGCTGCTCCCATTGTTTTGCACATAGTTTCATTGAATCTATGGACTGGTTTTGGATGCCCCTTGTATTGCAAAACCCTAGGCACACATGGAGGGCCAAGATTGAAGCTCGGATTTCAAGAAACGATCCTAACAGTTCTCCGAAATCTATAAATACCCCACCCCTTTTCACTTATAACTCACACTTGATCTGATTTGTTCTCTAAGTTGAAGTGTAAACACTTCATACCTGAGAATATCTAGATCAAACCTCCATTTCTTGGACCCGTTGTAAGTTTCCTTTCGTTCTTTTACGCGTTTTAAGCGTGAAAGTCAAACAAGTGTTTTACTTTCAGCTTTGACCAGTTTATGGTCAACACGAAGTTCGTTTGAACTTCGCAACGTGAGCGTAATCACGATGGTCATAGTCCCTTATGACTATACCTACTGATTACCACGTTATCTAGGTGTAGTGACGAGTCGTAGTTTCGGCCAAAATGCGTATTCTTGCGTATTTTGCAACCAAACTACTTTTGGGTATCAAGACCCTTTGTTTTGATACCAAACTTGTTTTCTAACTTCGTTAAACATGTTTTAACATGTTTAGCTCGTCACTTTAGGTTTAGTGCTTATATAGGGTCGTAAGATAAGCGGTCTAAACAACCGCTTAGACTTTCGAATTCGACCCATTTGGTCAATCGTTAGGATCCGACCAAACATATTTTGTGACCATAGTTGTATAGGGAATAACCTTCCGAGGTTATACCTGATGGTCACTTCGTTTAGTTAGTTGTATGATAGGTAGTTTATATGCCTTAGGAAAATGACCAAAATGCCCTTTTTATGCATAATTGATATTTAAGCATATGTAACCCAAAATTTTGTCACTTAACTGATTATGCAACATAAATAAACATGTTTGGGCATATAATACTTGTCACAGGACTAGTTAGGCGTTCCGAACGCGTTTTACGCGAACGACGCGTTAAAGTAGCGTAAGCTACCTAAACGGGTCGTAATGGGTCGTAAGCACTTAGGTTAGGTTTCGTTTTAGTATGAAGGCTTTGCTAAACCATATCATATGAGTTCCCACACTCATTTGGTTTACGAAACCTCATTCCATCCCATCTTCCGATTTAGGTCCGGTTTATTTACATAGTTACCTATATTAGGTGCCGTTTGATTTCCGTGATCCCTCTAGCTTTGCTTAGTTGTTGTTCAAGACTTCTAAGCACCCTCAAGTGAGTACATAGACCCCTCTTTTACTGTTTTCAAATGTTTTGGGGTGAAAAACATGTGTCTACTTGTTACTTTCGTGCTTTCCATGTTTTTATATCAAACTTGCTATGTTCATTAGTACACGTATAGTACATGATTTCATTATGTTTTATGCTATGTATGTCCATTTAGTGCATACTTAGTACATTGTTTTACATTACATTTTATGCTATGTATGACCATTTAGTGCATACTTCGTACATTGTTTTACATTGCATTTTCTGTTGCATATGTTCTCGTAGCATATGGACACATTGATTTACATTTCTACCTTGTATGTTCACTTAGCATACTAGGTACATTGTTTTAATAAAACATGCTTACATTTGGTATAACATTTGGTTTGTTTAACGAAACTAATACATTCATTAACACCGATCATGCCGCTCGGTAGTAGGTAGTGGTACCATAGGACTTGACAACTCCCATTTCTGGAATCCTAGGTTTGTTTGGGTGGAAGAAATGACCGAATCAGAATACATTTCTAGGTAGACCTTTGACTTTGTTCTAGGGTTTATCCTACAGTCTCAAGGCTTGGATGTAGACGTTTAACATTACCGCATAAGTGTTTGTATCAGTAAAGCATGAATTATTTTAGAAAACATAACTTTTGATTATAATTTATCAAATGCAATGTTTTGTACATTTCTTTCTTATAGGGTTGAGTAAATACTTTTAATCAATAAATGCTTTTATTCACTATACATTACATTTAGTTACACATGAATATTTTTACATTGGTGGTTTGTTAAGGTAAGTGATTTAAGTAACGAGACGTGTGTTATATGATAAAAGCATGGTGGATACGCCGCTGGTGCTTCCTATATATAAGTGCTTTTATGGTATTACATATCGTAGCGTTATTTAAACCATTTCAAGTTAGACATAATACATTTTACACTTATATAATATCTTCATGAAACATTGTTTTACAAACAACATATTGTTGGACTCTATATGCCCAAGACACATATTAAATTGATGTGGCTAGTACGTTATGATCCAAGTCGAGTCATACCCAATAACAAGCTAGACAAACACTTATATTATTTATTTGTGATATGATCAAACAAATAAATATTAACACTTACAATATTTAGAAATTGGTTTTCTAAATAATTACACTTGATAAACTAATAAATTATATGGATAATTTATTTTTAGAGAATATTTTATTTTGTTATTTAATGGGTTAAATAACATTTTAAAAGGTTGTATAAAGTCTTGCATTCATGAAGTATTATATTTATAAAAGTTATAAATATATAAACCAAGACTTAAACTTTATAAAAGATTTTTTTTTATATAAAGCTAGCCCCCCCCCCCCCCCCCCCCCCATGGGAACTCACAAAATGGTTGTCCAATGGGATGACATGCAATTGTCATAAGCTAGAGAAGAGTTGATTGGGTGGTCTAACCAAGACCATTTTGGTCCAATGGGGTTTCATGCACTTGCATGTGTAAGTTGGCACATGATTGGTCAAGGTGGGTGGCAATTCTCTCTCATGGTTCTATAAATACTTAGATGACAAATGCAAGAACTTGCAAGACTTGTGAACTTGATTTTGCTCTAAGATTTTCGGCCAAGAGATGGTTGATTCAAGGGTTTTCAAGTTTGAAAATCAAGTGAAAATACTCTCTAATTTTCAGCCATGAGTTGGTTATTCAAGAGGGTTTTTTCATGTTTGAAAAATTCAAGTGCAAGAACTCAAAATAGTCCTTCTAATTTTCGGCCATGGTGGTTGATCTTGATGGAATTTTAGTGAGTTCATAAGTGTAGAAATCCTAGCTAAAGATAAGGTGTTTGTTGGAAGGCTTGGGGTATACAAGCTTGAGGTCTTCTACACTTGAAGGCAACCGTTCAAGAAGCATCATCATCTTCATGTCCTTTACTCCTTGGAAGGTAGTATTCTAAACACTCTATGGTTGTGTTTTATTTTGATAGCATGCCTGTTCGTATATGTATCCGGGATTGGGTTTTACATATAAAATGAGTTTTATATCTAGTAAGTAACATGTTTTTAAATAATTATTTCCGATGCGTTTTTATTTTATATGGATAAAATACTTTGATAAACATGTGAAAAACCCAACAGTGGTATCAGAGCCGCTTATATAAATGCATGCTTCATAGGATATGAAATTTGCGGGTTTCGGGTTTGGTTAAAACCCTATGGCCGAAATTTTATATATGGTTATCCTTTTGTTTTTCAAGATTATTTTAATACATGCATAAAAGTATCTTGAAAAATTATGTCATTTGGATGATTTGTTTGTTTGGACAAAAACCCACTTTTTCGGTTTTTTCATTCTTGACCGAAAAGTAGGTTGTAAAAAGGAAACCATTTTGCTTCTTGAATTTTATATATGTGGATATATATATTTTTGGTGTTCATAACCTAGCCATGAGTGTGAATATGTTGAATATTTGTTTTTGTGATTTGTATTTAATTATTTCAAAGGGTTGTAATAATAATTATTTTTGTTCTTCCATTTGTAAAAATATGTAATTTATTTATTTTCATTTGGTATGTAAAATAAATAGATTAGGTGCATTTTATTTTTACTAGAAAAAAAATGTATTAGGATTTTTTTTGTAAAAGAAGATGCACATAAAAATGTGGTTTTGGTTTTGGCCAATTTCGGGCCTAAAGGACTTCATAGTTCTTAACGGGATATTAGCCCAAAAACCAAAACACATTTTCGGAGCCCAAAGGAGGTTGGAGCTGAATTAAAGTACATTTTGGAAGCTCAAAGAAAGTGGAGAAATCACAACACAAAAGGGAGACTTGAAGTATTTGGATGCGGGATCAAGTGGGAGTTCAACGACACATCGCTTGTGTCAATATTCACCCTTAGGAAGGACCTTTTGGCACACTTGTTTCGGCTAACAAGTGTTGTCAAAATAGTTGGCTATGGTTATGCACCTATTGATATATGTGTTATGCTTGTGTGGTTGTTTATTTTGTTGTTTGATGATATTTGGAGACCATATTCGAGTCTTAGACGTTTTGTATGTATTTAGGTTGTAATATTCTAAGTTCCCAGAGAAAAGTGAGGTTAGAGCCTAGGTATCACAACAGAAACCTAATTCGCTGTAACCTATAGCTCTGATACCAATCTGTCACACCCCGAAATTATCAGAGCATTGGCGTGACTGGACTGGTATCTTCATTGCACAGCGGAAGCAAAATAAGCTAAGTATTTTAGAGAATGAACGCCACTAAGTACTCGTATCTCCAATGGTTCTCCTATTCCAACCGTGCCTTGTCTTAGAACTGTAACTTGAGAAAGAAACATGCGAAAAATCAACATAAAGTTGAGCGAGTTCATAGTTTGTTTGTAAAAGATTTGAAATAAATCTTTTGAGTTGTGAAAGATTTAAAATAAATCTTTGGAGTAACCGGTTTTTGAAATAGTATTGAGAAAACGAATTTAAAAATCATTTTCTTGCCAAGTTATATGGAAACGTTGTGTTTGTAACACAATATGTTCATAAAAAACCATGTATTTGTAAAGTCTTGTATTTGTAATGTTCGTATAACCGTCAATGCCCACCCTGACTTTGACTCCATACCCGCATAATCCTATGCTTTGAATTTGTATAAAACATGGTATTTAATTTGTATGAACAAGTATTTTTGTAAGTATATATGTCCCTGGTATGTAGCAAATAAGGAAATAAAGAGATCACCAATGGTTTGCAAGGCCATTGATATGTGTGAAGTGCAAGTAGGAAGACTCAAACGTAGCGGATTTGTGCATCGGGTACATAGTCACTCCAAGGTCCGTACCGTGGGCCTGGAGCTGGGCTCGCTACACCCAAATAGATCTACCGCATTGTGCCCCTCGGTCCTACAATGAGGATTAATGGCCTCAAGTTGCGCCTACCCACTCACATGATCTGTACGTTCTAACCCTCCTTAAGCTAACCATACCATGTATAAAAATGTCTGTAAGTGTCTGTAATCATTGTACATGTATTTTACCCCAGTCTCTAAGACTGATCCTCCCTCAGTCTCTAAGACTGATCCTTCCTCAATCTCTAAAACTGATCCTTCCTCAATATTATCACCAGATGATCCCATCCCTAGTCATGAAAATCATTCACCTTTCGATAATACGCATTTGTTTTGAAAAAAAAACGGTATGTTTAGTATAAACCTTTCGTAAATCATTTGAGTTCCTCGAAATCCCTTCGTAATGTGATTTAGAAATACGAGTTTTGCGTTTGTTCAAAACTTTGTATGTTTTTGCAAAACGTGCATGTCTTTCTACCCCGAAAACATTTACAAAAAACGTAAATAGTAAAAAAGTGGGGGTTATGAACTCACCTGAATATTCCTGTGCATAGCTAGCTAATTACGACTTCGTGATGTCGTTTCCAAGACTTGACTTGCTAGCGTGCATTCTACAATATTCCTAACACGGAATATCTAATAAGTTTCTAAATAACGCAGTAACTAACTACGTGTAATCGAGCTCTACCGAATCGTTGACCGAACGATATGACGGTAAATTGTCAACTTAATGAAAATGACTAAGTTGAACTTTGTTTAGTTTCGCTTAATGTCGGAAGTAATCAATAAGTCTCGAAAAGACTTGATTCTCGAGAGATTTAAAAACAAATAAATATTTATATAAAAATATAAATATGTCGTTGTAATTGCGTTAGTCGTCTCAAGAAGTCGTATGTGTATAAAAGAGTATTTATACGAAAATAGTATATGACAAACTCGTATTATACATCGCGTTTGATATTTGAAGTAAATTTGTAAACCATATTTACTTTGAATAAGAGTCGTTGGAACTTTGAAATAAGGAAATAAATTATATCCATCCTCATAAAAGAAGTCGTGTTGTTCGATTGTTAAAATAAATATACTTTATATTTATTTTTATGAAAAGGGTCGTGTTGTTTGCCGTTTGAAGTAAATACATCAACTATATTTATGTTATAAGACGAAATCATGTCGTATAAACTATATTTATTTTCGTGAAACGGCTTCGTGTTACGCGATGTTTGAAATAAATATATATACTATATTTATTTATAAAAGGATTCGAGTTTGTTTGAAATAAATATAACAACAATATTTATTTTGTTATCGAAATATTTTTCGTATCGTTGTTCTCGCAAGTTGTAAGTTGTGGTCGAAAGAAACTTTATATTCGTATCTCGTTTTATAAGAGTCGCTCAAAAAGCACGTTTTGTTTTATAATAAAACTGGGATTTTCTCGAAAAACGGGCAGAGTTTCCTATGTTTTTGGACGTCCCGACAACATAAGTTGTCATTATTTTAACAAAATTCAATCAAGATTCAATAATATCAATTTATATAAACGAGATACTAAATAAATCCAAGTAGTCTTTAACTATCACTTTTCGTTAATTTGTTCGGTTCGAGCTCGTTAGTCACGTAATATTAAGATTATAAAAAAATATAACGTAATAAATCGCGTCATTAATTCTTTACCAATCCTCGTGTTGATTTGCAGAACTGTTTGACTGAGTTGACCGAGTCAACTGAGTTGACTCGGGTTGACTAAGTTGACTCGGTTTGACCGAGTCAACTGAACCGCTTTCTAAACTGACCGTGTTAAACCCGATCTGAGCTTGATCGATCTCGAATCAAAACCCGTTTGACTGTTGAACCGAGACTCGAACCGAATCGGACCCGATGTGAACCCGAAGCATAACCGACGTGAACCGTGACCCGATCCTGCTGATATGACTACTCGAACCCCAGATCTAAGTTGAACCGAACTTAACCGGGAAGAAACGAAGCTGAAATCCCGAGACTACCCCATCCCGAACTGAAATTGAAGTCGAACACCCAAATAACACCACCACCTATGCCGCGACATCGGCCTGCCAGTTGCCGTCGCCGGCATCGCACCACTACCACCACCACTCCGAACCTTCCTGAAATCATACCGGAACAAAATGGATCATCACGGATCTTGAAAGAGAGGAGGAGAGGAAGTTAAAAACACTCACCAGAGAACAATCGCGAACCCGTGACTGCCATAATGCTCGTCAGCCGTCTCCGATCATCATCAGCAACCAGAATCATCATCTTCATCGTTGAGCCTCATCATCATCTTCAACAATAACCTTCATCAGGAACACCAGCGAGTCACCGGAGAAGCGGTCGGAGCCGGTCAGGATCTCGCGTGAGAAAGAGGGACCGAGAAGAGGGGGGTACCGCTGGTTGTTGTCGACGGAAAGGGGGTCGTCGGTCTGGAAGCAACCACCGCCGACCGGGTTGTCGGCTCCTGCGGGCTCATCTTTGCCGCGTGTTGGAGCCGAGAGCGGCGTGCAGGGGGTGTGGTTGGGTTGGGTCTTGCTTGATTTTGATTTCTCTGTGTTTGTATGTAATAGAGAGAGAGAGGAGAGGAAAAATTATAATGTCTGTATTTGTGTGTATAATTTGTTGAGTAGATGAAGTTACGTATAGGGTGTGGATATTGAGTTGTCAACAGGAGAGGATTTACTCATAAGATACCATGTATGCTATAGTTATAGTGCAGACAATTTGTTTAAAATAATACCACTTTTGAGACAAGAATCTCTACAAAAGATATTGCAGAGATTTTGACAAGATTATGATAAGATTTAATAAATCTAGTAAAGATTTCATAGGGATTTTGCATATTATGTGCAGGTTTAGGCTTGTGGGTGTTGGGCTTGGGCCCAGGGCCCACAAGCCCATCGCATGTGTAAGTGGCCCGTAATTCCTACGAGACCCGTTTTTAAAACCGAAATCACCGAAGTCCAGTAAAATAATATTTAAGAGTTAAAAATGTGTAAAAATAATGCCGGTATCTGTCGTAGTCGCGTTCGCGCGTTGATAACGGTAATAATCGCGAAAATTACATCGTTGCCGTTTGTAATCCGTTTTTCGATCCGGTTTCGACCGTAACTACTAAAATTTTATACCGAAGCTAAATATAGCATAAAATGTAGGTTCTGAAAGTGACAGGCGTCTCCGTCGCTTCCGTTTCGTTGCCGATGCGTTTCCTACTATTGCGTTTTTAGTTCACGTTGCATTTGTGTCGCACGGAAGCCCAATAAATTCATAAAATTAATTTCATACATACAAAATATTTGTAGAGACTCCGTATTTGTCGGCGTTGTCAGTATTTCGTACGGTTTCGTTTCGTTGTCGTTAAATATTCCGCAATCTCTCCGCTGATCGTCATACGCACACTGTACAGTCGAATAAACGTTCCTGGGCACTCCACGGGCCGACATGAGTTAATCGACGCCTTAAACACTATTTATTATCACGTTAATCATCTGTTAATCACGTAATTAAGTGCCGTAAATCACGGGTTGTCACAAAAATAGTCCTTCTAATTTTCGGCCATGGTGGTTGATCTTGATGGAATTTTAGTGAGTTCATAAGTGTAGAAATCCTAGCTAAGGATAAGGTGTTTGTTGGAAGGCTTGGGGTATAC
Organism: Helianthus tuberosus; assembly: GCA_030545235.1. Classification (NCBI taxonomy): domain Eukaryota; kingdom Viridiplantae; phylum Streptophyta; class Magnoliopsida; order Asterales; family Asteraceae; genus Helianthus; species Helianthus tuberosus. Next base: position 117,471,464 of record CM060424.1, read on the forward strand.
AAGCTTGAGGTCTTCTACACTTGAAGGAAACCGTTTAAGAAGCATCATCTCCTTTACTCCTTGGAAGGTAGTATTCTAAACACTCTATGGTTGTGTTTTATTTTGATAGCATGCATGTTCGTATATGGATCCGGGATTGGGTTTTACATATAAAATGAGTTTTATATCTAGTAAGTAACATGTTTTTAAATAATTATTTCCGCTGCGTTTTTATTTTATATGGATAAAATACTTTGATAAACATGTGAAAAACCCAACACATATTTTATACAAACTCATTTTACTTGGTTATTTATTCATCTGTGCATCTTTCTTTTATATCATCTGATTTCTTATCACTGTTTGTATGATTTATAAAAGAAAACATTTTACAAGGTTCATGACTAATTTTTGTTAAAACATTTTCTTTTAAACTTACAAGTCATGAATCCTATTTTAATAAAACCTATGTATCTCATAGGCATTTTTATGCTGACGTACCTATTTTCACATGTGTTCTCAGGAGATGATGCATAGGATTGATCAAGATACACTTAGGCAGACTTAGGCCTTAGTGACAATAAAAGATGCAAGACTAGTTAATTATGTTATGATTCTTTGTTTTTAAAACATTGTAACTTCTTTTATTCAATAAATCAAAATTTCAATTTCCATGTGTTATGAAACAATGATTCTGTTACAACACTCCCCAAAGATTCCGCCGCGATTTGTTGTTTTACGCAGTTGGGGTGTGACACGCATTAAGGCGGCTCGTGACTGACAAAAGAGCTATGCGAACCAAAGACGAAAACCTTTGGAATTCGAAGTGGGTGATATGGTTTTGTTGAAAGTATCACCTTGGAAAGGTGTGGCACGCTTTGGGAAGCGTGGTAAGTTAAACCCACGATTTATCGGACCGTTTAAGATTTTAGAAAGGGTTGGTTCTGTAGCATAAAAGTTGGAGCTACCAGCAGAACTTAATGGTGTTCATGATACATTCCATGTATCTAATCTAAAGAAAAGTCCAACACAAGAAACAATTGTTATCCCTGCTGATGAAGTTCACATTGACGACACACTCCACTTTACCGAAGAACCCGTTGAGGTTACTGATTGGAAAGTTAACAACACTCGGAGGAGTAGTGTTAAACTCGTCAAGGTTCGATGGAATGCACGTCACGGCCCCTGCAGCTAGTAGTAAAGCATAAAATTTCGGGATGAAATTTTCTTAACAGGGGGAGAATGTGACAACTGTCAAAATTTAAGGTATCCATACAACTATTAAACCATTATTAGTGCTTAATGACTGTGCTGCATTACAATTAATGATTTGAATTGCCTTCTGATTATTTCTATGACACATACATGTGCATCACATATTGCTTAATGTCATATCATTATTTCATGAGAACTTTATGGACTCAAATGATGCACGAAACACAGTTAGCACAGTTATCAGACAAATCAGAAAAATGCTGACGAAGTTCAGTACATAGACAATGTGTTGGGAAACAGAATGAGCCAGAAACCAAGTATTACACTAGTATAGTGTGTAGGAAAGTAAGGATCACAAAACTGCCTTCCTAGAGATAGTTTAAGTGCCGGAAAGTGCCTAAAACTCATATAAACTGCAGAATTCTGCAGAAAATCAGCAAATTCAGCATTTAAACACTCTAATATCATACATAAATATGGTTAAATGGTCCTGAATGCTTTCCTAAGTGTCGGGAATCAAAAGTGTCACAAAAGGTAACATAAAGCACACTAAACTGCATAGTTTAGCACCTTAACGAACCGGTAACCAACCGAACAACCGGACACTACCCGAAACACCAAATTTTCACTAGAAGCATCGTTTTAACATTACCAAACTAGTTATGGTCCCCGAACATCATAACGCACTGTATAACAACTGGTAACCATATAACCTAACTAATGCTTGAAATCTAACTATTAACTAACTACTTAGTTTAAACCTAGCCTATACCCCCCCCCCCTAACTAGTAACCGGCCCAACATGAGGCCCCACCTTGAGATTTTATTTAGTTATTTTATTGGATCATGTTTCTTATTTCTAAATGTCACACCCCGACCACGCAGAACATACAAAACGTGGCGGAAACGTCGGGGAGTGTTGTAACAGAATCATTGTTTCGTAACTATGGAATAAATAATTTTGTTTTATTGAATAAATGAACTCATTGTTTTGATACAATCAAATAAGTACAACTATGATCTTCCAAGTTTTAAAGTCACTAAGGCACGAGTCCATCCTAAATGTAGCATGTATCAACAATCATCTCAAGACAGCACCTGAAACATGTGTAAAAATAGGTACGTCAGCATAAAAATGCCTGTGAGATACATAGGTTTTGTGAATATAGGATTCATGACTTATAAGTTTAGAAAGAGTTGTTTAACAAAAGTCAGTCATGATCCTTGTAAAATATTTTGTTTTATAAATCATTCGAAAAGTGATGATAAAGTAGATGATACGTAAAAGAGTAATGTAAGGTTAATTGAATAACCAAGTAAAAATGAATTTGTATAAGATAAGTTGTTGTAAAACAATGTCTTATGAAAAGTATGTTATTTGTATAAAATGTTATATGACTTAAATTGAAATGATTCAAATAACGCTACGATATGTAATACCATACAAACACTTATATATAGGAAGTACCAGCGGTGTATCCGCCATGCTTGTATCATATTACACACGCCTCGTTACTTAAGTCACTTACTCAAACCAAACCACCAATATAGAATGTTCATGTTTAAACCAATAGTCCAATGTTATTGTATAACTCAAGTTAAATGTAAACCATGTAACGTGTAAACAAAGTTATGTATGGTAAGTAAAATGAGATTTCCTAAACCACAAGTAAAAATGTACAAAACAAAGTGTTTGAATAAATAAAAAGTTATGCTTTGTAAAATAATGTAAGGTTAAACGAATAACCTTATAGTAGCATATTAAAAGTATACTTTGGATTTGTAAATAACATTTTAAAAATATGTTTTGGTTTGTTGATAAAATATATATGTTGGTTCTATACAATACCACACATGAGAGTATATCAAACTATACTTTTGGGAGTATATCAAAATATACTTTAAATGTGTGATTTAAGAATTCATTCAGACCTAGTGCATCAAACTACACCTTTGAGACTATAAGGATACCACAAAGGCAATCCCTATTTGGATGGAGAAACAAATTGGTTTCAGACATTCCATGACAACAGGAATGGGGTGTCTAATCCTATAGCGCTATATCATACTAACAATCGGTCTGGTGAACATAAAATAAGTACAATTCAACATTTTTATTTTATGTTCTTTGAGAAATCAGTGTTTAAACCATAGATAGTCATTTAGTTTGTCAAAAGATAAGTAATAACATGTATAATCAATTATACATTGAAATCATGAAAATAACACATAGGTACACATGCTTCACCCCAAAACAGTTTGGAAAACAGTAAAAGAGGGGTCTATGTACTCACTTGAGATTGCTCAGAAGTCCTAAGATAACCACCAAGCAATGCTAGAGATCTCGGAATCAAACGACACCTAATATAGGTAACTATGTTAATAAACCGGACCTATATCGGAGGATTGGATAGAATGAGGGTTCGTAAACCAAACGAGTATAGAGACTCGTGTCATATGGTTTAACAAAGCCTACATACTAAATGAAACCTAACCTAAGTGCTTACGACCCATTACGACCCGTTTAGGTAACTTATGCTACTTTAACGCGCCGTTCGCGTGAAACGCGTTCGGACTGCCTAACTAGTCCTATGACAAGTAGAATATGCCTTAACATGTTTAATATTGTTGATAAATCAGTTTAGAGGTCATAGGTTATGTTACATAAGTTTAAAATGAATTTTGGCATCAAAGGGGTATTTTGGTAATTTACCTAAGGCATATAAACTACCTATCATACAACTACTTAAACGAAGCGACCATAACGTATAACCTTGGAAGGTTATTCCCTATACACTATGGTCACCTAAGGTATTTGGTCGGATCCTAATGATCGACCAAATGGGTCGGGTTCGAAAGTATAAGCGATTGTTTAGATCGCTTACCTTACGACTCCATATAAGCAATAAACTAAAAGTGACGAGCTAAGCATGCTAAAACATGCTTAACTAAGTTTAGAAAACAGGTTTGGTATCAAAACAAATGGTTTTGATACCCAAGAGTAGTTTGGTTACAAAATACGCAAGAATGCGCATTTTGGCCAAACTACGACTCGTCACTAAGCCTAGATAACGTGGTAATCAGTAGGTATAGTCACTAGGGACTATAACCATCGTGATTACGCTCACGTTATGAAGTTCAAATGAACTTCGCATTGACCATAAACTGGTCAATGCAGAAAGTCAAACAAAGTTTGACTTTCGGACTCGAAAAGCAATAAAAGAACGAAGGAACACTTACAAAGGGTCCCCGAAAGCTAATCTTGATCCAAGTAGCTCAGGTATGAAACAATGGTTTCAACTTAGAGCTTCTCAAATCAGATTCTTGTAAGGAAAGAGTGAAGTTGAGGTGGGTATTTATAGTAAATGGACAACCGTTAGGAGAGTTTATCGAATAACGTGCCTTGATCTCACCCGTACACTTGTCGGAATGTTATGGTAACTCATTTTGCCCCTACCACAAGAGTTTGACATGTAGCATTGGCCTTTGGGGTGTTTGAAAGCCATTAATCAGCAGCCAAAAAAATTTTCTGCATCTAACCCCTGCTTGCCCACCGTAAGGTTTTAAGTGTTGAGGTGCCCAAGCACCTGCAGACCAGAAATTTTGTAAAATGGCAGAACAGGCCCCTGAAGCTCCAAACTTGCTATTTGATGCACTTTTGACACGTTTAAGCCCCGTTAACCCCATTTCAAAGCTATAAAATGAATTTAAAGTATAGGGAACTTAAAATGTGCTCAAAAATATCTCGGATGTCGGTTCGTTTGGCCGTACGATTGCGTTGTTCGGTTAATTACGACGGAATGCGCATAAGCGCGAAAAACGATCCAAATGGCGTGACGAATGGATTTTTCTCATGCCAAACACTAAAATAAAATATTTTAGTGCTTACATAAATTTTTGGATGTCTGGATGTATTCAGAACGTAAGTTATGCGCGAAAGTGCAAACTTGTGCACTTTTTGACGCTTTTAATCCCTGAATGACCCAAAAGTTTATTTTAGCATACCGAGCCCCTCAAAGCCTATTTCTAAGCTATGTAAAGGATATTTATGGTATATTTAACTTATGGTCATGTTCTGGAATGTTCTTTACAGTTCAAATTGGCATACTTTCGCAGTTTGTCGAATTAAGTCCCTGTAAGCGATTAAACTTGATTTTGGCATACCAAAGCCTTCAAAACTTATTTCTAATTTATGTAAAGGTTATTTAAGGTATGTTAAGCCTATTTCACTATTCCAGAGTGTTCGTTGGATTAAACTGGTTATATTTACGCATCAGAGCGCATATAACCCTCCAGAAAGCGATTTAAAGCTTAAAGTCGAACAAGAGTTGATATGTGCAAACGATACACATATTTTTACAAATACCAAGTATGAAATACAATATTTCATTGATTTGGCATTTGTTTGATGGTTGAAGTGACACAGGTGTCACAGTCTCCCCTACTTTAGGAAATTTCGTCCCGAAATTTAATTCTAGAGGAAACTTGTGAAGACAGCTGTGACAGTTTCGCCTTCTAATAGCTCCATTAAACCCTTAAGTAAAACTCTGGGCCATGTTAGGACTCTTAGCGAATTTATTAACCCTCAAAGTGAATTCCTTGTAGTAGTAAAACATGGAATTTTTGAACTACGGACAGAAGAACGTTTCTTATGAAGACTTATCATAGGAAACTTGTGTGTGCTTGAAATCAGAATTGGGGGAGTGTAAGATAAAATGACATCGGTCAAGGTCCAAGACTTCTCCCGTATCATTATTCTTATCACTATTGGTCTTAACACATGACAAAGCTTCCTGTGGTTTCTGTGCACTGAATTCCATAATTATGTAGGCCTCCATAATTACAAAATTCCTTGCACAGTCCGCACAGTTCATTTCATGATGCGTAGAGGAAAAGTCAATTGAATAAACATGAAGCGACCCGACTAGACCACTAAAGGATCTTTTCAACTAGATCAACGAACAATCTTTTTAACTAGATCAACACATGATCTTCTTAACTAGACCGTCGTACGATCTCCTTAAATAGACCACTTAAGGGATCTTTTTTAATTATATCATCACATGATATTTCTAATCAGATTTTCAAAATCAATCTGTTTAACCAGACCATTCAAGAGGTCCAATTATAAAATAGTACTTTATAACCCAAGGGACTTAACTACAATGTTGAAGTCCATTAAGGATTTAAGATAGTATCTTTGGATATCCTATTATGAATCTCTCGTATGAGATATGGAAGATTCTATGAGGATTTGGATGGATCACATACAACCACAAAACATGTAAGAAAAACACATAAGCACAAATTTAGTTAACTTGATTCTTTAATTCGTTATCTTTGGGCATGGATATTTAAAGCACACCAGGAATCCAATCAGTGGATTTTATTTGGCACTTTATTCATTTTCAAGGATCCATCTATAAAGATAGAAGGATTTTCAAAAAGAGTTTGGCTTTGTTTCTTAAAAGAAACGAGTGAGAGAATTAGACGAAAAGAATGAGATGAAACAAATCTGATGAAAGCAAGGATAGTGGTCATTTGTTTGTTACTACAAAGCAACAAACGACCCCGGTGATTAATCAAAGTAAATAGGTAAAAAAAAATAATGTATCGCGAAGACATGCTCGCCTATAAGTGGACACTCACCCCAAGAGTTCCCAGGTAAGAGTGACTAGTCCGATTATGTGGATTTGTACGAACACTCTAGCCTTAGACAGAAAGCTCAGGGTACAGGCACCCACCCTTCCAGTTTGCACGTGTTCACATTATTTACACCAACTTTGATGGGATTTGAAAACTTAGAGGGTTCAAAACCATATAATAAATCATCCTAGAACAGATGATTAGTTTTCAAAGCGGGATAGAAATTTGTGTTCTTATTGTGGTTGTCACCTAAGAATAAGTGACGGTATTGTTTTAAAACTAAACACAAGAAAACTTATGTTAGGGTCCTAGGAAGGTTATAGTCTAGGTCAAAGCATTACTAATAACCTAATTCCCTATAACCATTGGCTCTGATACCAACTTTTCTGTCACACCCCGACCACGTAGAACATACAAAACATGGCGGAAACGTCGGGGAGTGTTGTAACAGAATCATTGTTTCGTAACCATGGAATAAATAATTTTTTTTATTGAATAAATGAACTCATTGTTTTAATACAATCAAATAAGTACAACTATGATCTTCCAAGTTTTAAAGTCGCTAAGGCACGAGTCCATCCTAAATGTAGCATGTATCAACAATCATCTCAAGACAGCACCTGAAACATGTGTAAAAATAGGTACGTCAGCATAAAAATGCCTGTGAGATACATAGGTTTTGTGAATATAGGATTCATGACTTATAAGTTTAGAAAGAGTTTTTTAACAAAAGTCAGTCATGATCCTTGTAAAATGTTTTGTTTTATAAATCATTCGAAAAGTGATGATAAAGTAGATGATACGTAAAAGAGTAATGTAAGGTTAATTGAATAACCAAGTAAAAATGAATTTGTATAAGATAAGTTGTTGTAAAACAATGTCTTATGAAAAGTATGTTATTTGTATAAAATGTTATATGACTTAAATTGAAATGATTCAAATAACGCTACGATATGTAATACCATACAAACACTTATATATAGGAAGTACCACCAATATAGAATGTTCATGTTTAAACCAATAGTCCAATGTTATTGTATAACTCAAGTTAAATGTAAACCATGTAATGTGTAAACAAAGTTATGTATGGTAAGTAAAATGAGATTTCTTAAACCACAAGTAAAAATGTACAAAACAAGTGTTTGAATAAATCAAAAGTTATGCTTTGTAAAATAATGTAAAGTTAAACGAATAACCTTATAGTAGCATATTAAAAGTATACTTTGGATTTGTAAATAACATATTAAAAATATGTTTTGGTCTGTTGATAAAATATATATGTTGGTTCTGTACAATACCACACATGAGAGTATATCAAACTATACTTTTGTGAGTATATCAAAATATACTTTAAATGTGTGATTTAAGAATTCATTCAGACCTAGTGCATCAAACTACACCTTTGAGACTATAAGGATACCACAAAGGCAATCCCTATTTGGATGGAGAAACAAATTGGTTTCAGACATTCCATGACAACAGGAATGGGGTTTCTAATCCTATAGCGCTATATCATACTAACAATCGGTCTGGTGAACATAAAATAAGTACAATTCAACATTTTTATTTTATGTTCTTTGAGAAATCAGTGTTTAAACCATAGATAGTCATTTAGTTTGTCAAAAGATAAGTAATAACATGTATAATCAATTATACTTTGAAATCATGAAAATAACACATAGGTACACATGCTTCACCCCAAAACAGTTTGGAAAACAGTAAAAGAGGGGTCTATGTACTCACTTGAGATTGTTCAGAAGTCCGAAGATAACCACCAAGCAATGCTAGAGATATCAGAATCAAACGGCACCTAATATAGGTAACTATGTTAATAAACCGGACCTATATCGGAGGATTGGATAGAATGAGGGTTCGTAAACCAAACGAGTATAGAGACTCGTGTCATATGGTTTAAAAAAGCCTACATACTAAATGAAACCTAACCTAAGTTCTTACGACCCATTACGACCCGTTTAGGTAGCTTATGCTACTTTAACGCGTCGTTCGCGTGAAACGCGTTCGGACCGCCTAACTAGTCCTATGACAAGTAGAATATGCCTTAACATGTTTAATATTGTTGATAAATCAGTTTAGAGGTCATAGGTTATGTTACATAAGTTTAAAATGAATTTTGGCATCAAAGGGGTATTTTGGTAATTTACCTAAGGCATATAAACTACCTATCATACAACTACTTAAATGAAGTTACCATAAGGTATAACCTCGGAAGGTTATTCCCTATACACTATGGTCCCCTAAGGTATTTGGTCGGATCCTAATGATCGACCAAATGGGTCGGGTTCGAAAGTATAAGCGATTGTTTAGATCGCTTACCTTACGACCCTATATAAGCACTAAACTAAAAGTGACGAGCTAAGTATGCTAAAACATGCTTAACTAAGTTTAGAAAACAGGTTTGGTATCAAAACAAACGGTTTTGATACCCAAGAGTAGTTTGGTTACAAAATACGCAAGAATGCGCATTTTGGCCGAAACTATGACTCCTCACTGAGCCTAGATAACGTGGTAATCAGTAGGTATAGTCACTAGGGACTATAACCATCGTGATTACGCTCACGTTATGAAGTTCAAATGAACTTCGCATTGACCATAAACTGGTCAATGCAGAAAGTCAAACAAAGTTTGACTTTCGGACTCGAAAAGCAATAAAAGAACGAAGGAACACTTACAAAGGGTCCCCGAAAGCTAATCTTGATCCAAGTAGCTCAGGTATAAAACAATGGTTTCAACTTAGAGCTTCTCAAATCAGATTCTTGTGAGGAATGACTGAAGTTGAGGTGGGTATTTATAGTAAATGGACAACCGTTAGGATCGTTTATCCAATAACATGCCTTGATCTCACTCGTACACTTATCGGAATGTTATGGTAACTCATTTTCCCCCACCACAAGAGTTTGCCATGTGGCAATGGCCTTTGGGGTGTTTGAAAGCCATTAATCAGCAGCCAAAACAATTTTCTGCATCTGACCCATGCTTGTGCACCGTAAGGTTTTAAGTGTTGAGGTGCGTAAGCACCTGCAGACCAGAAAGTTTGAAAAATGGTAGAACAGGCCCCTGAAGCTCCAAACTTGCTATTTGATGCACTTTTGACACGTTTAAGCCCCGTTAACCCCATTTCAAAGCTCTAAAATGAATTTAAAGTATAGGGAACTTAAAATGTGCTAAAAAATATCTCGGATGTCGGTTCGTTTGGCCGTACGATTGCGTTGTTCGGTTAATTACGACGGAATGCGCATAAGCGCGAAAAACGATCCAAATGGCGTGACGAATGGATTTTTCTCATGCCAAACACTAAAATAAAATATTTTAGTGCTTACATAAATTTTTGGATGTCCGGATGTATTCAGAACGTAAGTTATGCGCGAAAGTGCAAACTTGTGCACTTTTTGACGCTTTTAATCCCTGAATGACCCAAAAGTTTATTTTAGCATACCGAACCCCTCAAAGCCTATTTCTAAGCTATGTAAAGGATATTTATGGTATATTTTACTTATGGTCGTGTTCCGGAATGTTCGTTACAGTTCAAATTGGCATACTTTCGCAGTTTGTCGAATTAAGTCCCTGTAAGCGATTAAACTTGATTTTGGCATACCAAAGCCTTCAAAACTTATTTCTAAGTTATGTAAAGGTTATTTAAGGTATTTTAAGCCTATTTCACTATTCCAGAGTGTTCGTTGGATTAAACTGGTTATATTTACGCATCAGAGCGCTTATAACCCTCCAGAAAGCGATTTAAAGCTTAAAGTCGAACAAGAGTTGATATGTGCAAACGATACACATATTTTTACAAATCCCAAGTATGAAATACAATATTTCATTGGTTTGGAATTTGTTTGATGGTTGAAGTGACACAGGTGTCACACTAAACATATAAACCATTGGAGAATTAAGTGATGATGGATTATAAGTATACCTTAGAGTTAATAACATCACATTTCTCATCATTCACAACACACCACTTTTTCTCTTCTCCTCCCTTCACCTCACGGCCGAGAACAACCACAACAACATCACCATCATCACTTCATCTACAATCAATTCTACATACATACAAGGGTGTTAGAAGGTGCACAAATGTGACAACTGGCACAAAACCGGTAACTTCCGTACAGTTTAACTATTATTTAATATCAGCAATTATGTGCTTAAACATCAACATTGTCTGATTACATGCTATACATGTGAATTCATGCACGTTTTATACTTCAAATATTGCTTTATGCATTACTTTTAGCGTTGCGTCAGAAAGACTAGTAAACTCACCAGTAAGACACACTGTGTCAGTAGTTCTGCAGAAATCAGTCAGATAATAGAATTAGGGCCTAGGAATAGGTCCAACAACTAAAATACATTAAAACCCAAGTGTGGATACAAGGGTTAACATATAAAATTTCCGGAAGCTAAATTATGCACTAAAAGACACCCGAAACGCATTTTAAATGCAGAATTCAGCATAAATCAACACCATTCAGCTATAATCAGCTTTTAAACACATTAATATCATGTAGAATTTATGATTTATTGTCCAAAATAACTTACAAAGTGTCGGGAATTAAAACTGCCAAAAAAAGTGCTTCATACTTGGTGAAACTGCGTAATTCAACACTTTAACGAACCGAACAACCAGACAATAACCGGGACATCAAAATTTGACTAGAAGTAATGTTTTTATGATATTAAACTAGTATAGATGCTAGAACACTTTAAAAATCACAAAAACACCTAAACAGACTTAAACTAACTTAAACCCCCTCGTTTGCACTTTAAACCCTCAACTTCCCAAAATTTACACTTTACCCCCCCTTTCACCATAACCGGCCCCATGGGCCCCACATGACTATATTTACTTTATGTAACCATGTTCCCTAACTAGAGAACAAAGAAATCTCTTAAGAAGATTTATGTTGGATATTTTTTTATAAGTAACCACTAGATTAACAACATGTCCATTATCCATCCATTTCATTTCATCTTCTTCCCTCCTCCCTCTTTGCTCTCGGCTGAAACACACAACCATACTACCACCATTTTCAAGCTTCAATCTAGCAATCCAAGGTCACTAGGAGGTGTAAGAAGATCATCTATGAAGGTGTAAGGTGCTAGAAGTGGAAGGACCTCACTTTGGAGCTTTTAACCTCTCATTTTCTTCCTTGATCATCATCTCCATTTTTGTGCCACTTCCCTAGCCATTAGAGCTAGTAGTAAGCTTCTTGATCACTAATTTAAGTCGTGTTTGTGTTATGTACAACTTTCACCATCTAAACAACTTAACTTCTAATATTAAGAATGAAAAGATCTAACATAATCATGAAGAAAATAAGGGATTACATGAAATTTTAGTGTATGTAATGAAGTTGTTGATGTTGTATCTTGTGTTTATGATTAGATTAAGTATGTTAAAGCTTGGATCTACCAAGTTTAAGCATGGATCTTGAAGGATCCATGGTTAAACTTGAAGGTGAACATATGAAGCATAATGTGAACTTGAAATATGAATTTTATGCATAAACTTGTAATTTTGAAGTGATAAAGTATGTGTAGAACAAATTTTTGAAACTAAATCTCATGGAAAGTTCATTAAAAAGTTAACATAAGGCTTGTTTTTGAAAGATCTAAAGTTATTAAGCATGGATCTTGAAAGATTGATGGTTAAACATGATGTTAAAAATTATGATCGTTCTAATAAACATAAAAGTGATTTTAGACCATAAAACTCATGAGTGAGTTGGTTAGTAAAATAAATTTTCATAAAAAGTTGGTTAAAAATTTACAAGAACACTTGATTTCAAAGGATCCTTATATGTAAAGTGTAGATCTAGAAGACTACACATTTTTAACAAGAAACAAGTTCGCCATGATGTTTCATATGAAGAAAATAGTATATGTTGTTGGTGATTATTGCTGGAAAATTGTTTTGGTGTTGAAAAGAAAATAAACACATGTTTTGAAAACATGGGAAACCTCCATTTTTAGGGGAAACTATGTCAACATTTTTATAAATTTTGACACTTAGAAAAATATAAGTTTGGTGAAAGTTATCCCCAAAAAAATTCCCTTAATAATATTTACTAAGGTTTCCCTAATTTTTGTGTAAAATTACAAGTCAAGAAATGGTGATTTCTACAAGTTAAAATTAATATTAAGTATGTATATTATTAGGAAAAAATATATATATTTAGTGATCACCAAATTTTGTGCTAAATATATATTATGTGTATTATATATATTAATGTATTAGGAACTTGAAAATACACTAAATACTCCCAAGGAGTATGAATACAAAAAAATACACATACAAATACATGAGAATACATAAGTATACAAAAATTCCTCACAAGGAAGTATATGGACAAATACAAGAAGATAAATTTACAAAATATATCCCTTAACATATGAATGAACTTGGACATTTATAGACTTAAATATATATTTTTGGACAAATATATAACCTATACCAAGTATTGGAATTTATACAAAATCGGGTGGATATCAAGAGTAACCATATATATATATATATTTTATAACGTGACAAAATACATATATTTCATACAAGTCTTAAAAATATATTATTTTTAAGAAATATAATTCCGGAAAGTAATAAAAATCAAAGTATTGGTTTTTGGTGAAAAATACATAATACACGAGTATTTTACATAAAATACAAGTATACTTTCCTAAGAATACTTGTACCAAAATAATATTGAAAATATTATTTCACAAAATACTTATATTTATTTTTGGGAAAATAATATAAGTAACATACTTGAAAAGTTAAAAATATAAATTATTTTTAACAACTTATTACCTTAAAAAATCTACATGAACGTATAAAGAACATATACATAAACAAAAGATGATGACTTGTACTTGTGTGATACAAGACTAGTGACAAACATTAACATAACACGTAAAGATCACGACGCTACCGGTGAAGTTTACGATGCAGGAAACGCAAAGTTGTGAGTTCATGTCCCCACTTTTAAACTTTTACTTGTTTTCTAAACTTGGGGAAAATACATGTGTTATGGTATGTTGAATACAAAAACTAAGGAATGATACTTTAGATCATGTCACGAATAGGGTGCCATAAGCACCATTAATGAATTTCATACCAAGACCTGGAACAAAATGTTAGATCTAATGGGTTTCAGGCAACCACACTCTTGGCCACTCTTTTACCAAGCAGTGCTTTTGTGTCTCTAGTCGTGAATCGACAACTAAAAATGCCTATGGGTTGGATGCTTCCTATGTCGTTACACATGTTGATGGCCTAGCTAACCGTTAGCGATCTCGTATTCCTTATATTTACAGAAATACTTATTTCATACAGTTACATACCATGTTTTCCATAATGAATGCTTAAATGTTTTCACAAATCTGCATGAATTCACACCAACATTATGTTGACGATTTTCCAAAACTCACATGTATTTCAGGTAACTAAAGTGGATGTACGTGAGGTCTTACTCTTGGTCCAGGATGTCGCTTTTGTTTTTAGTTATCTTGTGTCAAGATTCCTAAGCCCATTTTGCGGGATTTGATTGTTATGACCCATCCCGCGTGGTGATATAAGGATCAAAACCCTTATGTTGGTCTTTGAATAAAGTTGTAAACTTTTCAGACAATATTTTATCTTGTTATGTAAACTCTAAACTTAACTTATGCTTTTACTTATGTAATATTAATGTCATTTGGAGTTATTTTATGAGCATATAGTTTGTTTTCCATTCGTATGCAATGAGAACCTTTCAAGATCACACCTCGTGCTTCCGCCTTAGAAAGGGGTGTGACAGATTGGTATCAGAGCTGCGACTGTAGTGAACAAGGATTCCTTCTCGAGTCTAGACTACAATCTTTAGGATCCTCTCACGAAAATAATTTTCTAAAAGTTTTCATTGCATAAAACTTTCCGTGACATCCACTACCTGAAACTATTTTCAAAGAGTCAAGAAAGAACACTACGAGACTTAGGGTGCACTGTAGTAGCAATTTCCTTTGACTGAGAATTACTTGCAACAATGTGTATAGTTATTTGTATATTAATTAAGTAATGATTAATATATACATATACTGCAAATAAAATATCACAGGTACACATGTCTTCGTCTGAAAGCAGCAGCCTATCCGAAGAACGTGACCCGATGATGATTGTCTCTGACGACGAGATTGCTTCAGCACAGGTGGTGTTCACATCTGATTCTGAGAGCAATCCGGAGGTGGCATCTGATGATGATCTCGTTGATTTTCAGCCTTTCGCCTCACCAGACTTTGAGGACGATGTCCCTTTCGTTGTTGATGTCCTAGCTTTACCTCTACCCCTCCATCCCTGACTTCGAGACCGACCCTGAGATGATAACCGATGATGATGATCCCGGCGATGTCTTAGCCTTACCTTTACCTCTTCTTGGCCAGCAGATCGTAGGACATCCAGATGGTGGACATCTCGTTGAGCCTTTTTCCCATCCATGCTATTCCTTTTGCCGCCATCCCTGCTGAGGACTGGCCATTCGTTGATGATCTGGATGATGATGTGGACGTCCCCGTGATTGTGGTGGAGCACCACGACGACGATCTTGGTGATGGAGAGGTCTTCGACGATTACTATTTTGGGGGTTGGTCAGTCTGTTGTTCCGATTGTTGATATCCCTTCTGATTCCGACCCTAAGGAGTCAGTTACTTCAACTTCACTTTGGACCGTTGGCCTAGAGGCATATCCTACTGATGATATCTCCTCTACGGTCCCAGCTACACCTCATATCCCCCTCATACCCCTCCTCCTCCCCCACTGCCGAGGACTGCTGAAGAACTGAACTCCTTGCTGGAAGAAAGGATCTCCGAAGTGATCGCCCAGTACGAGGCGAACCGTGTGAACATAGTGGAGGACCAAGCGGTACTAGACGTAATGGACAGGGAGACTCATCTGGAGGAAACACAGCTCAAGGTAACCTTAAGCTGATTTGCTAAAACATGATGAAATTTATGAACGATCATGTTTCATTGTTTCATTAATTGCTCACGTGTGAATTGGTTGGATCAATTCCAGGCTGCACCTTCAAGCAATTTCTCAACTGCAAGCCACTGAACTACGACGGCACTGGAGGTGCAGTGGCTTTTGTGCACTGGATGGAGAGGAGTGATTCCACTATTCGCATGAGCAGGTGTACCGTGGACTAGCAAGTCACTTTTGTTACTGGGTTGTTTGTTGATGAAGCTTTGACTTGGTGGAATTTGCAAGTCCAAACCCTGGGAGATGATGCAGCGTATGGTATGACTTGGGACGAGTTGAAGGAAAGAATGAGAGAGAAGTATTGCTCTTGTGCTGAACTCCAAAGGTTGGAGACTGAGTTCTGGAACTTGTCCATGGAAGGTGCGGACATTGTTGGTTATACTCGAAGGTTCCATGATCTGTCTAGAGTGATCCCTTATCTGGTGACTCCCGAATTTAAGCGCATTGAGCGCTACATATGGGGATTACCTCCAGAATTTCGCAGCATGGTAACTTCGGCTAAACCTGCAACGATCACTCAGGCTGTAACTCTGGCTGTCAGCCTTACTAAAGATGCTGTCCGTATGAAGAAGTTATCGCTAAACCCTACTGAGAAAACCGAGACGCTTGCTGAGTCGTCTGGTGACAATAAGAGGAAGCACTCGAATCTGAGTCAAGCAACGCGTAACAACAAAGGTTCCAGCAATAAGAAGCGTGGCCCCAATTCGCCTAAGGAGGCGAAAACCCTTGCAGCTATGAATGACGCTCCTACTAGAGGATACCAGGGCACTATGCCCAAATGCAATCAGTGCAAGCGTCACCATGAAGGAGTTTGTCGCATCCCAAAATGTGACAAGTGTGGAAAATTGGGTCACCGCACCGAGAACTGTTGGGGAAAAGGAAATGGAAGTGGTAATAGGAACGGGAATGGAAATCGAAACGGTGTTGGTAATGGAAATGGCAATGATAATGGTAAACGGAATGGTAATGGCACTGGGCAGAACCAAGGATGTTTTGGATATGGTAGAAAGGACCATTTCAAGAAAGATTGCCCGAGGGAAAACAACGCCCATGCTTGAGCATTTGTGATTGGAGCCAGAAACTGTGACAACCCTCACCAAACCAGGTATCCGTACGAATTAATTAATATTTAATTACTGCTTAATTACTGTGCTTGCTTACAACTATGATTAAACTGCTTACTGATTTCTGATACATACATACTCATGCATCACATCTTATACTGTCACTCTATTATTTACACACAAACCATAGTGACAACCTTGATGCACAAAAGCACAGTGAGCACACTATACGGGATACCCAGTAAACATGCTGACATAGCCAGCATCAGACAGTTACTGTCTCTGAGGCCAGTATGAGCCGGGAATAGATTACTACACTAGTAGGGAGTGTAGGGAGGTGAGGATTGTAGAACTGCGTCACTAGGTGATAATCATTGTGACCGGATGTGCCTAAAACGTACTTTGAGTACAAATCATGCACTTTAAATAAAAATTCAGCATTAAGCTAACTAGTAAAGTGCCAAGACATGAGAAAAATATTACTAGACACTTTCCAAAGTGACGGGAATAAATTGTGTCACCAAAAATAATATTAACGACACTTTATATACTTATTTAGAACTTTAACGGATTACTATCCAACCGAACAACCGGACTTAACCCGGGACACAAAAATATTAACAACAACATTGTTTTTCTTTTTCTGAGCCAGTTAGGGTCCCCGAATACCCTAACACCCGTTATATTAAATAACACACTAATAACTTAGTTATTTTTCTAAAACTTAACTAACTAAACTCAAATTAATTTCTAACTATGAGGTTGGAATCAAACCATATTGCCCCGCCCCCCCCCCCCCCCCAAACCGTTCGGATTTCCCATGTGGGGACACATTCCTTACAACTTTGATTATTTTATTTAGGAATGTCTAGTATCCTAAATACATTATACACAAGGGTTATTAGCAAATGGTGGTTTATATGTGTGTTTAAAGGATAACATCTCATTCATAAACACTTTACAAAAAAAAAAAAAAGAATCTCATCTTCCTCTTGCTTACTACTCTCGGCCGACCACCAAGCCCCATCCACCACCACTTTTCAAAATTGGTCAAGTCATTTTATTCACATTCAAGTGTGAAGGATCTCATACAAGGAGGCTCGGTGCTTACGGATTGCTAAGGACCTCACCACAACTCTTTTAACCACTCGTTTTTTGACTAGTTTCTTCCCTAGGCTCGAGCTAGTAGTAAGTGACTCTAAATGCCTTTTTGATCTATTCTAAAGTGGTTAATAAAAGATTTAACGGGCAAAAATCATAAACACTAGAGATCAAAGTTTAAAGTCTACAAAAAAAAAATATAAACAAAGTGGTTAATGGAGGAATAATGGTGTAAAACTTATAAAACTAGTATTGTTATGATTATTTTTGGTTGTTGATTGCTAGTATGGGAATGGATCGTCATCAAACCCGCTAGATCATGTTCACAAAACATGAACTAGCCTTATGTTTAGTTGTAAAGTTTCTAGATGACGAACCCTTTCCAACATAAACATGAACTTGTGTAAAAACAATTCTTCTTATAAAACGGAGTTCTAAACTATTAGATCTACGGATCTACAAGTGGTATTTTCAAAGGACCAAGTGTCAAAAGAAATCATATTTTTAAAGACGGATCTTTCCTAAACAAAGGTGATTTTTGTAAACACACAAGTGTGTAGACACTTGTGCGACTAAAAGTTTTAACAAATAATTGTTTTTGTAATATTTGACAAGAAGATGTACAAATGCATTTTCTGAAAGAACAAGATTCGTGAGAAACCGATTTTTTTTTATAGAAAGATCTACTAAAAATATGGGGAAAGTTACTATATATTTTGCACAAATCACAAGTTCATGTGTTTTGCGTTTTATATTTATTTTGACTATTTTGATGATGAAACTTTGTTGATTGAAGTTGGGAACATTGTTGGTTGAATTCTTAAAAGAAAATGATGCGCTTGAAAGCGTAGCCACCTCCAGTTACAGGGGAAACTCTGGCGAAATTTTTCCAAAAAAAATCTAACACTTGGAAATATTTTTATCACAAGTGTTATGAATATAATTTTTTAACTTATTTTTCCCAAATAAATTTCGCCATAATTTTATTACAAAACTTCTAAGTGTCGGAGGTGGGAATTTCACAAATAAAACTTGCTAAAATATATATTTAGAATATATATTTTCATAACAACACTTGTGTAAATTTTTATGATTATTTTGTGAACTACGTAAATATTATCTTTAGGGTAAAAATAATATTACTAAATATTAACGGCTCCAAAATAATACGAATGCCTTCACAATAAATATTTAAGTTACACCGGTATTATTTATACCCCCCGAACCTTACAACGTAACTTACGTGTTTCAGAAAATACACATAAGTGTGTATTTTGACAAAGTATTATTTTGGAAAATGGTATGTAATAAAATATAATATTTTTGGGAAAAATATTTATATTTTGGAAGTAAAGTATTTTAGACAAATGAAATAAAATATATTTTATTAAATGAGACTTAATAATATATTTCGAAGTTATACGAACGCACATGTATTAAAAACCCCCATCCTTGGGAAGGAATATATTTACAAAATAATTACGAAGTGTAATTACGAAATAGTTGCCTAACTATTTCCCAAAGACATTAAACCTTAAGCTAAGGCACGGCCGTCCGTCTAATAGAAGTTAGTACGTGTAGGTCGTCGCACAGCAGGTTGACCAGGAGATTTCTTGTTAGAGACGCACTTCGGTGAGTTCATGCTCCCCCTTTTCTCTTAACTGTTTTCAGTTTTTAAACTACGGGGGTGAAATACATGTTACATTTACTACAAACGTTTTATACACGGTATGATTAGCTAAGGAACCTACGGCTAGATCACGTGACTGGATAGGCTATTATCGTAAGACCATTAATCCTTGTATATGGACCGAGAGGCATGAGTGATAGATCTATCGGGTGTTGCGAGCCCCACACATGGGCCAGCGTGTGGCTGCATGTGGTGACTATGTCGTTCCGCCGGATGGACCGGTACGAAATTTGCGTTACAGGTTTGAGTGCTTCCTAGGCCATGTCACTTATTAATGTATTAGCTACACATTAATCGATCTATTTTTCCTTAATTGCTACATACCAGGATTTTATACGTACAAAGGTTTTACATACTTACTTACACATGAACTCGCTCAACATTATGTTGATTTTTCCAACTTACATGTATTTCAGGGAACTAAGGATCTGGCACGGTATGCTACGTTTTCACGCTGCGTTAAAGTTATGGGATCATCCAAGTTTAGAGGTTGTGGCTTTTACCTGGACGAGTCACAGTTCTTAAACTACGTCTATTTTAAGTTTGTGGTTGTGTCTTTCAAACAATGTTTTTATGTTATCAGGTTGTAGTTTCCATTGCATGTGTCAACGCTTTAAGACAATGTTGTGGTATTTTACTTTTCAAACTTTAATTAATGGATGATTCTGCATGGTTTTACTTTCATATAGCTTTGTTGTGATTAAGCTATGGTATTAAGAAGTCACACCAAATAAACCCACGCTTCCGCAAAGCCAGGGTGTGACAGCTTGGTATCGGAGCCCTGATCATAGCGAACTAGGATTCTTTCTCGAGTCTAGACTATGATCACTAGGGCTCTCACGAAAACATTTTTACATTGCATACCACTTAAGTCCAAATCCAAAACGTTTTTACAAACAAATGTTGAGCACATCTTATTTGTTAGTTATAGGCTCAGTCTGGGAGGCTGAGGCTCGGTCTGGGAGGCTGAGGAAGTAGGCTAGTGGGACTAGGAAGAACAGTCTGAAAGGCTGGGAAGGTAGTTTGAGAGACTAGGAGATTCAGTCTGGGAGGCTGGGAGGCTAGTGGGACTAGGAGAACTATATGATTGCTTATTGGTGACTAACATGTTTATATGATTATATGATTGATTGTTGTACGTATGTGTGTTTGTGTTACAAAAGTCATGCCTTCATCAGATACTGGAGAGTCGGACACTACAGATCCCACGACCATAGTATCAGGCGATATAGTTTCATCGGAGCACGAGGTGTACACTTCCGATACGACCAGCACAGATGAGGAGGACTTTCAGCCCTTTGCACTGCCTGATGTCGTAGCAGAGCCTGCTGATGGCCATCTTGTTGGGGATTTGCCACTCGCGGTGATCCCTGCTCCTGTGCCCCTTGCCGCTTATCCCGTTGTTGATATGCCCCCCCCCCCCCGACGTTGTCTCTGGCGACGATGTCGATCTATTAGAGGAGGACCCACTTGAGGGCGAGGCCCTATTGTTGCTGGTGATAGCCTACTGCTTGCTGACGCTCCTGCAGAGGAGGCTCATGCCCATTCACCTGTCCCAGACTCATTTGAGCCTGTGGCGTCCGCATCTTTGCATATACAGGGAGTGCAGCACCACTCACACGACGCCGACCATGATATGGCGTCATCAGCTGCACGCGTTCCCGCACACAGCTTTGAGTTGATCGCGATATTGAGGACGATTCTTTTCAACCTGGTTTTGATCCAGACCATGACATTGAGTTCATACACTTAGACCAGCCCTTGGAGGATCCTGTAGCCCCTGTCGACCCTATGTTTGTTGATCCAGCTGATTTTGAGATGGAGTTTGTTGATCCGGAGCCGACCGTGGCCCTTGAGCCAGGCGTTGCTCCTGACCCCGCATTGGAGCATGACCCTGTTCATGCCGATGCACCTGCTGTTGCTCCTTGATTGATCATCTGCTTGGAGGAGAGAAAATTGGGGTAACTGTGCAAGACAATTTGTTATTACGGGGGCCCACGTAATAACGACTTGTAATGCACAGAAATCCTGGTGGACTCTGCGGGTCAAGCTAATGAAAACCACACAAAATTAATCTATAGGTGTCCTCACCTTCATCTGGTAGAACAATCCATAGATCAGTGCTTTAGCACGTTAGAAAGTAGGAAGCCTGTCTTAGCCTACTTCGTGACTAACACTTCTACCTGCATACGAGGCGTTTGAGGAAACGACATTTAAGCAAGTGAAGAGGAGTATCATTCAGAAAGAATTAGAGACGATACACTCTCTAACACCCCTATACGAACAACCCCATCTAAAGGAAAATATACGCACCAGTAAAGCTAAAGACCGAAGAAAACCAATGTAGCAGGAAATAACTAAAACACGAATGACCAAGGCGAGGCGATGTAGCCTCGAGTTCATTCTATTACAAGCAACAAGCCAAATTGGCAAGCCTATGTGAAGGCTCAGAAATTTATTTCCCCACTCATACATTGAGTATATTTACGTGTAAAATTGGGTGATTACATGATGGCTTATGGTGCTATGTATCTCATAGACAATTGAAATGTTGTCTAGCCCGAAGAGAATGCCACCCAGACGTGTCATAGACACCAGTACACTACCAAGGACAGAAGCCGAGCTGCAAGAACGCATCTCACAGGCAAACGCACGACATAAAGCCCTCCGCTCTAAGCACAGCGATGGCATTACTGTAAATAACCCTCCAACTGGCTGCACCTATAAGCAGTTCCTGAACTGCAAGCCTTTGAACTTTGATGGAACAGGAGGCGCGGTTTCATTTGTTCGTTGGTCCGAAAAGACTGACTCCATTCTAAGAATGAGTAACTGTTCTCCCCAACAGAGTGTTACCTATATCTCGGGGTTATTTCTAGATGGCACACTCTCATGGTGGGACCTTCAGGTTCAGACCCTTGGTACAGATGCTGCTTATGCACTGAGCTGGGACGAGCTCAAAGGAATGATGTAGAAGAAATATAATTCTAGGGTTGGAATCCAGAAGCTTGAGGTGGAGTTATGGAATTGAAAATGGACGGACCAGAGATTCCTGAATACGTCCAGCAATCTCACGACTTGTCTAGGGTCGTCCCCTACTTAGTCAAACTGGAGTTCAAAAGGATTGAACGATTCACTTGAGGACTTGAACCCCAGATCAGGGGCATGGTTACTACCTCGAAGCCCTCAACCATTACAGAGGCTATCGATATGGGTGATTTATTTATAACATGAGATGTTATGTGTTGATATTACATACGTACACTTTACTTACTATCACCTGACCAACGTGAACCATCTTTTAGAAGATGCCACCAAAACGTGATCCGCGCATGCCTGCCAACGAGGCAGGACTTCAACAAATCATCGCTACCGCCATTGCACAGTACGCAGCCTCACAAGGAGGAACTAGCGGAAGTAATTCTAACAATAACGGCAATAACAATCCACCATGTGGGTGCACTTATAAGCAGTTCCTAGACTGCAAGCCCGTAAACTTCGACGGCACTGTAGGTGCTGTTGCTTTTGTAAGATGGGCCGAGAAAACAGACTCTGTTCTCCGGATGAGCAAGTGCGCTCCAGACCAGCAAGTTACCTACATTTCTGGGCTATTCTTAGACGGAGCCCTGTCCTGGTGGAAACTACAAGTTCAAACTCTTGGTGAAGCCGTTGCATACGCAATGACATGGAACGAGCTAAAAGAGCTTATGGGAAAGAAGTATTGCTCTCGCGCTGAAATTCAAAGGTTGGAAACTGAGTTTTGGCATTTGAAAATGGAAGGTCCGAAAATTGCGAAATATGTTCAAAGGTTTCACGACCTGTCACATGTGGTACCTTATATGGTCACACCAGAATTCAAGCGGATTGAGCGCCTCATTTGGGGTTTAGCTCCTCAAATCATAAGTATGGTGACCTCTTCAAAGCCCGCAACAATCACTGAGGCGATCGATCTAAGCGTAGCTCTCACTGAGGAGGCGATTCGCCTAAACAAGTTTTCTGGTGTTGAGCAAAAGAAGAAGGAGACTCACGTAGAGTCGTTCGGGGGTAACAAAAGGAAATTCTCGAACTTCAAGCAGGGAACTAGCCACGTTGGCAAGAAAGAACCAAGTGCACTGGCCCAAGCAGCGACTGGTACTGGAAGGAGAGGAAAGGGATATATGGGTACTCATCCCAAGTGTAACTCCTGCCAACGTCATCATTCTGGCCGATTCGGGCCAAAGGTATGGGAAGCTTGTGGAAAACTTGGCCACTTGAAGGATTCTTGCTGGGCTAGTGCTGGCCGGGGAGGCCAAGGAGGTTATGGTATTAGAAACAATATTCGTGGTGGTATTGGGAATCGCCCACAGGGGAACAATGGAGGAAATGGGAATCGAGGCAACAATGTGAATCAAGCTGGTAATGTGAATCGAGATCAGAACAACAATCAAGCTGGAAATGGAGGTGGAAACGGGCAAAGACCAGGTTGCTTTAACTGTGGTGACATTGGGCACTATAAGAGAAACAGCCCAGAATTAAACCAAGCACGTGGAAGGGTTTTCAATATCGAAGCGAGGGAAGCACGCCAGGATCCCAATCTTGTTACTGGTACATTCCCTATAAACCAACGCTTTACATCCATTTTATTTAATACTGGTGCCGATTATAGCTTCGTATCGTTAGAGTTTAAGAATATGCTTGGTTTAGCCGCTAGTAAATTAGATATTCCCTACTCAATTGAACTGGCTAATGGGAAGTTAGTAGAAGCTAATGAAGTGGTCAGAGGTTGTGTAATCGAATTGGGAGAGCGTGAGTTTGCTTTGGATCTACTACCAGTCAAGTTGGGAAGCTTCGACGTGGTAGTAGGAATGGATTGGTTATCAAGCAACAAGGCTGAGATTGTTTGTCACGAAAAGGTCGTTCGTATCCCAACCGAAGATGGAGAAACAATTGTGGTTCATGGGGAGAAGCGGGATACGCCTTTAAGAATTATCAATTGCCTGAAAGCTCGTAAGTGTTTACAAAAGGGATGTGCTGCCTTCCTGGCACACATCGTGGATAAGAAAGCTGCTGACCCGAAAATCGAAGACATCCCTATCGTGAGGGAATATCCTGAAGTCTTTCCAGAGGACTTGCCAGGATTGCCACCCCAAAGGCAAGTGGAATTTCACATTGACTTAGTTCCAGGCGCCGCGCCTGTAGCTAGGGCACCTTATAGACTTGCACCGTCAGAGATGCAGGAATTGTCGACACAACTTCAAGAGTTGCTAGACAAAGGATTCATCCGACCAAGATTCTCACCTTGGGGAGCTCCAGTTTTATTTGTCAAAAAGAAAGACGGTAGTTTTCGTATGTGTATTGACTACCGGGAGTTGAATAAGCTGACGATCAAGAATAGATACCCTCTGCCAGGAATCGATGATTTATTCGATCAACTCCAAGGTTCAAGCTTTTATTCAAAGATCGATCTTCGATCTGGATCCCATCAGCTAAGGATACAAGAGGAGAGTATCCCGAAAACAGCCTTCAGAACTCGTTATGGACATTACGAGTTCCTAGTTATGCCGTTTGGGTTGACAAACGCGCCTGCTGTTTTTATGGACCTAATGAACCGAGTCTGCAAGCCGTATCTCGATAAGTTCGTGATTGTATTCATCGATGATATTTTGATTTATTCAAAGACAAAGGCTGAACACGAACAGCACTTAAGAGCTATTTTGGAGTTGCTGAAAAAGGAACAGTTGTACGCCAAGTTCTCAAAGTGCGAGTTTTGGCTACGCGAAGTCCAGTTTCTTGGACACGTGGTTAATGGAAATGGAATCCATGTTCATCCCACAAAGGTCGAGGCGATAAAGAGCTGGGAGACTCCAAAGACGTTGACCAAGATTCGCCAGTTCTTAGGTTTGGCTGGCTATTATCGAAGATTCATTGAGGATTTTTCTAAAATCGCTCAACCCCTTACCGCGCTCACATAGAAGGATAAGAAGTTTGATTGGGGAATCAAACAGGAGGAAGCATTCCAGTTACTGAAAGACAAGCTTTGTAATGCGCCAATCTTAGCACTACCAGAGGGTACAGATGATTTCGTGGTATACTGTGACGCCTCACGTCAAGGATTGGGTTGCGTGTTGATGCAACGCTAGAAGGTCATAGCTTACGCGTCACGTCAGTTGAAAGTACATGAAAAGAACTATACTACGCATGATTTGGAACTAGGCGCAGTGATATTTGCATTAAAGATCTGGAGACATTATTTGTATGGTACAAAGTGTACAATCTTCACAGATCATAAAAGCCTACAGCACATATTCGACCAGAAAGAGCTGAATATGAGACAAAGACGTTGGGTTGAATTGTTGAACGAATACGACTGTGAGATAAAGTACCATCCAGGGAAGGCGAATGTGGTCGCCGATGCCCTAAGTCGAAAAGAAAGGATCAAGCCCATAAGGGTTAGGGCTTTAGAAATGATTATCCAAACATATCTTTCCCTGCGCATTCGTGCCGCGCAAAAAGAAGCTCTTAAGGAAAGAAACCTTGAAGAAGAATATCTCCGTGGGATGGAGAAGCAATTAGTGCCAAACGAGGAAGGAACATTATGTTTTATGAAAAGAATTTGGGTTCCTCTGTTTGGTGGTTTGAGAAAAGTTATTTTTGATGAAGCACACAAATCACGGTACTCTATTCATCCCGGTGCGGATAAGATGTACCAGGATCTTAAGGATTATTATTGGTGGCCTAGGATGAAAGGTGACATTGTTGGTTATGTTAGCAAGTGTTTAACGTGCGCTAAAGTGAAAGCTGAATACTAGAAGCCTTCAGGACTTCTACAACAACCTGAGATTCCCAAGTGGAAATGGGAACGGTTTCCATGGATTTTATAACGAAGTTGCCAAGAACGCCAAGAGGTCATGACACTATTTGGGTAATAGTGGACCGATTAACGAAATCTGCGCACTTCTTACCTATCAGGGAGAAAGACAATACTAGTAAACTGGCATAAATATACATGCGAGAGATTGTTGCACGATATGGAGTGCCTCTCTCGATCATCTCTGATAGGGATGGACGTTTTACATCAAGGATTTGGCAATCCTTCCAAGAAGCTTTAGGCTCACACTTGAATCTGAGCACTGCATTCCATCCGCAAACTGATGGTCAAAGTGAACGAACAGTTCAGACATTGGAGGATATGCTGAGAGCATGTGTAATGGATCTAGGTGGTAGCTGGAATAATCACTTACCATTGGTCGAATTTTCTTACAACAACAGCTACCACACCAGTATTGGAGCCGTGCCATTTGAAGCTCTTTACGGACGCAAGTGTCGATCACCACTATGCTGGGCTGATGCAGGTGATAAGCAGCTTGTTGGTCCTGAAATAGTCCAAGAGACAACAGACAAGATTGCGCAGATTCGAAAACGCATCGAAGCGGCTCGCGACAGACAGAAATCCTATGCAGATCCAAAGAGAAAACCTTTGGAATTCCGAGTTGGGGATATGGTGTTATTGAAAGTTTCACCCTAGGAGGGTGTGGCACGCTTTGGAAAGCGTGGGAAGTTGAATCCGCGTTACATTGGCCCGTTGAAAATACTGCAAAGGATTGGGCTTGTAGCCTACAAGTTGGACCTACCTGCTGAACTAAATGGTGTTCACGATACATTCCATGTATCAAATTTGAGAAAAAGTCCAACACAAGAAACAATGATCATTCATGCTGACGAAGTTCATATCGACGACACGCTCCACTTCACTGAAGAACCTGTTGAGGTCACGGATTGGAAAATTAACAAAACTCGCAGGAGCAGTGTCAAACTCGTCAAAGTTCGATGGAATGCTAGACATGGACCGGAATTCACGTGGGAACGTGAGAATCGGATGAAAGAGGAGTACCCCCATTTATTTCCTAGGAACCCTGCATCTAGAAGCAGAACATAAATTTCGGGACGAAATTTATTTAACGGTGGGAGAATGTGACAACCCTCACCAAACCAGGTATCCGTACGAATTAATTAATATTTAATTACTGCTTAATTACTGTGCTTGCTTACAACTATGATTAAACTGCTTACTGATTTCTGATACATACATACTCATGCATCACATCTTATACTGTCACTCTATTATTTACACACAAACCATAGTGACAACCTTGATGCACAAAAGCACAGTGAGCACACTATACGGGATACCCAGTAAACATGCTGACATAGCCAGCATCAGACAGTTACTGTCTCTGAGGCCAGTATGAGCCGGGAATAGATTACTACACTAGTAGGGAGTGTAGGGAGGTGAGGATTGTAGAACTGCGTCACTAGGTGATAATCATTGTGACCGGATGTGCCTAAAACGTACTTTGAGTACAAAATCCTGCACTTTAAATAAAAATTCAGCATTAAGCTAACTAGTAAAGTGCCAAAACATGAGAAAAATATTACTAGACACTTTCCAAAGTGACGGGAATAAATTGTGTCACCAAAAATAATATTAACGACACTTTATATACTTATTTAGAACTTTAACGGATTACTATCCAACTGAACAACCGGACTTAACCCGGGACACAAAAATATTGACAACAACATTGTTTTTCTTTTTCTAAGCCAGTTAGGGTCCCCGAATACCCTAACACCCGTTATATTAAATAACACACTAATAACTTAGTTATTTTTCTAAAACTTAACTAACTAAACTCAAATTAATTTCTAACTATGAGGTTGGAATCAAACCATATTGCCCCCCCCCCCCAAACCGTTCGGATTTCCCATGTGGGGACACATTCCTTACAACTTTGATTATTTTATTTAGGAATGTCTAGTATCCTAAAGACATTATACACAAGGGTTATTAGCAAATGGTGGTTTATAAGTGTGTTTAAAGGATAACATCTCATTCATAAACATTTTACAAAAAAAAAAAAAAAAAAAAAAGAATCTCATCTTCCTCTTGCTTACTACTCTCGGCCGACCACCAAGCCCCATCCACCACCACTTTTCAAAATTGGTCAAGGCATTTTATTCACATTCAAGTGTGAAGGATCTCATATACGGATTGCTAAGGACCTCACCACAACGCTTTTAACCACTCGTTTTTCGACTAGTTTCTTCCCTAGCCTCGAGCTAGTAGTAAGTGACTCTAAATGCCTTTTTTGATCTATTCTAAAGTGGTTAATAAAAGATTTAACGGGCAAAAATCATAAACACTAGAGATCAAAGTTTAAAGTCTACAAAAAAATAATATAAACAAAGTGGTTAATGGAGGAATAATGGTGCAAAACTTATAAAACTAGTATTGTTATGATTATTTTTGGTTGTTGATTGCTAGTATGGGAATGGATCGTCATCAAACCCGCTAGATCATGTTCACAAAACATGGACTAGCCTTATGTTTAGTTGTAAAGTTTCTAGATGACGAAACCTTTCCAACATAAACATGAACTTGTGTAAAAACAATTCTTCTTATAAAATAGAGTTCTAAACTATTAGATCTACGGATCTACAAGTGGTATTTTCAAAGGACCAAGTGTCAAAAGAAATCATATTTTTAAAGACGAATCTTTCCTAAACAAAGGTGATTTTTGTAAACACACAAGTGTGTGGACACTTGTGCGACTAAAAGTTTTAACAAAGAATTGTTTTTGTAATATTTGACAAGAAGATGTACAAATGCATTTTCTGAAAGAACAAGATTCGTGAGAAACCGATTTTTTTTTATAGAAAGATCTACTAAAAATATGGGGAAAGTTACTATATATTTTGCACAAATCACAAGTTCATGTGTTTTGCGATTTATATTTATTTTGACTATTTTGATGATGAAACTTTGTTGATTGAAGTTGGGAACATTGTTGGTTGAATTCTTAAAAGAAAATGATGCGCTTGAAAGCGTGGCCACCTCCAGTTACAGGGGAAACTCTGGCGAATTTTTTCCAAAAAAATCTAACACTTGGAAATATTTTTATCACAAGTGTTATGAATATAATTTTTTAACTTATTTTTCACAAATAAATTTCGCCATAATTTTATTACAAAACTTCTAAGTGTCGGAGGTGGGAATTTCACAAATAAAACTTGCTAAAATATATATTTAGAATATATATTTTCATAACAACACTTGTGTAAATTTTTATGATTATTTTGTGAACTACGTAAATATTATCTTTAGGGTAAAAATAATATTACTAAATATTAACGGCTCCAAAATAATACGAACGCCTTCACAATAAATATTTAAGTTACACCGGTATTATTTATACCCCCCGAACCTTACAACGTAACTTACGTGTTTCAGAAAATACACATAAGTGTGTATTTTGACAAAGTATTATTTTGGAAAATGGTATGTAATAAAATATAATATTTTTGGGAAAAATATTTATATTTTGGAAGTAAAGTATTTTAGACAAATGAAATAAAATATATTTTATTAAATGAGACTTAATAATATATTTCGAAGTTATACGAACGCACATGTATTAAAAACCCCCATCCTTGGGAAGGAATATATTTACAAAATAATTACGAAGTGTAATTACGAAATAGTTGCCTAACTATTTCCCAAAAACATTAAACCTTAAGCTAAGGCACGGCCGTCCGTCTAATAGAAGTTAGTACGTGTAGGTCGTCGCATAGCAGGTTGACCAGGAGATTTCTTGTTAGAGACGCACTTCGGTGAGTTCATGCTCCCCCTTTTCTCTTAACTGTTTTCAGTTTTTAAACTGCGGGGGTGAAATACATGTTACATTTACTACAAACGTTTTATACACGGTATGATTAGCTAAGGAACCTACTGCTAGATAACGTGACTGGATAGACTATTATCGTAAGACCATTAATCCTTGTATAAGGACCGAGAGGCATGAGTGATAGATCTATCGGGTGTTGCGAGCCCCACACATGGGCCAGCGTGTGGCTGCATGTGGTGACTATGTCGTTCCGCCGGATGGACCGGTACGAAATTCGCGTTACAGGTTTGAGTGCTTCCTAGGCCATGTAACTTATTAATGTATTAGCTACACATTAATCGATCTCTTTTTCCTTAATTGCTACATACCAGGATTTTATACGTACAAAGGTTTTACATACTCACTTACACATGAACTCGCTCAACATTATGTTGATTTTTCCAACTTACATGTATTTCAGGGAACTAAGGATCTGGCACGGTATGCTACGTTTTCACGCTGCGTTAAAGTTATGGGATCATCCAAGTTTAGGGGTTGTGGCTTTTACCTGGACGAGTCACAGTTCTTAAACTA
Organism: Helianthus tuberosus; assembly: GCA_030545235.1. Lineage (NCBI taxonomy): Eukaryota > Viridiplantae > Streptophyta > Magnoliopsida > Asterales > Asteraceae > Helianthus > Helianthus tuberosus. Next base: position 117,502,418 of record CM060424.1, read on the forward strand.
CGTCTATTTTAAGTTTGTGGTTGTGTCTTTCAAACAATGTTTTTATGTTATCAGGTTGTAGTTTTCGTTGCGTGTGTCAACGCTTTATGACAATGTTGTGGTATTTTACTTTTCAAACTTTAATTAATGGATGATTCTGCATGGTTTTACTTTCATATAGCTTTGTTGTGATTAAGCTATGGTATTAAGAAGTCACACCAAATAAACCCACGCTTCCGCAAAGCCAGGGTGTGACAGAAACGCACGCGAGGACCCTAATGTGGTCACCGGTACGTTTCTCGTTAATAATCATTTTGTATCCATATTATTAGACACTGGTGCCAATTATAGTTTCATGTCTATGGTATTTAAATGAATGCTTGGAATAGAATCTAGTAGATTAGATATTCCTTATTCCATAGAACTAGCCGATGGTAAACTTTTTGAATCGGGCGAAGTTGTTAGGGGTTGTACATTAGAACTTGGTGAGCAAAGATTTAGTATCGACCTTTTACCTGTTCAATTGGGTAGCTTCGATGTGGTGGTCGGAATGGACTGGCTGTCCAAGAATAAGGATGAAGTTGTTTGCCATGAGAAAATTATCCGCATCCCTCTTGCGAATGATGAAACACTCATCGTCCATGGAGAGAAAAGAGACACACCTCTACGAATCATCAACTGTATGAAGGCGCAGAAGTGCTTAAGAAAAGGATGTGTCACATTCTTGGCGCACGTAGTAGATAAGAAGGCTGAGGAGCCGAAACTCGAAGACATTCCTGTGGTGAAGGAATTTCCTGATGTTTTTCCCGAAAATCTACCAGGACTACCTCCGCAATGACAAGTCAAATTCCATATAGACTTGGTTCCAGGAGCCGCTCCTGTAGCCAAGGCACCCTATCGACTTGCGCCATCCGAGATGCAAGAATTATCTACACAACTCTAGGAGTTGTTGGATAAAGGATTCATAAGGCCGAGCTTCTCGTCTTGGGGAGCTCCGGTTTTGTTCGTGAAGAAGAAGGATGGAACACTGCGGATGTGTATCGATTATAAAGAATTGAATAAGCTCACTGTCAAGAATCGGTATCCACTACTGAGGATTGACGACTTATTCGACCAGTTGCAAGGATCGAGCTACTACTCCAAGATAGACCTTCGATCTGGCTATCATCAGCTAAGGATCCAAGAAGAGAGTATACCGAAGACTGCATTCAAGACGCGTTATGGGCATTATGAGTTCCTTGTGATGCCATTTGGATTGACGAACGCGCCAGCATTATTTATGGATCAGATGAATCGTGTTTGCAAACCATATCTCGATAAATTCGTGATTGTATTTATCGATGATATTCTGATTTATTCGCGAACGAAAGAAGAGCACGAGCAACACCTCAGGACCATTCTGGAACTGTTGAAGAAAGAGAAGCTTTATGCAAAGTTCTCAAAGTGCGAATTCTGGATTCGCGAGGTACAGTTCCTTGGTCATGTTGTGAACGAGAAGGGTATTCATGTCGACCCAGCAAAGATAGAAGCGATAAAGAATTGGGAAGCCCCCAAAACTCCAACCGAAGTTCGATAATTTTTGGGCTTCGTGGGCTATCACCGCAGATTTATCGAGAATTTCTCCAATATAGCTCAACCGCTAACTTCACCTATGCAGAAGGACAAGAAGTACGACTGGGGTGATAAGCAGAAAGAAGCCTTCCAACTTCTCAAAAGCAAGCTATGCGATGCACCAATACTATCTTTACCCGAAGGCACTGAGGACTTCGTGGTATACTGCGATGCTTCGCGTCAAGGTTTGGGTTGCGTGCTCATACAACGCCAAAAGGTCATCGCTTACGCCTTAAGACAATTGAAGGTGCATGAAAGGAACTATACCACTCACGACCTAGAGCTAGGCGCAGTGGTATTCGCCTTGAAGATCTGGCGACATTATTTATATGGTACTCGATGTACAATCTTCACAGATCACAAAAGCCTACAACACACATATTTGATCAGAAGGAATTAAACATGCGTCAGCGACGATGGGTTGAGTTGCTGAATGATTATGACTGTGAGATCAAGTACCATCCTGGAAAAGCAAACGTAGTAGCGGACGCGTTAAGTCGAAAAGAGAGGGTTAAGACCCTAATGGTTCGATCATTGGAGATGACTATTCAAACGAATCTCACTGCACGTGTAAGTCCCGTTGAACCGGATCTTTCAATGATATCAAACAGCCTATTGATTGTGCGGAATCCAATCAATAGGTGATTCAAGAAAAACCGAAAAATATGAAATATGAAGAACACAATACCGAAAATCACTTTTAAACTTGCACACGATTCTATTACTTGAACAAGCAAAATCGTCTGGTACAAGTTCCTACACCAACTAATCGCCTATCTCTCTGTAACTCTAGAACTTATGTAACTGAGGCTCTAAGAAGTTCCACCTAAAAACAAGTTAGAAACTTGTTTATATACTCAACCAAGCCCACTTCCCTACATGGGCTTCCCTGGGGCCTGCTTGGCCCACATGGCCTAAAGCTTGGCCCAAGTGACCTATAAAGGTCCACAACCTAATATAAACTAACCAGGTAAGGCCCAGTTCGTAACCATATCCCGTTGTGTTAATTTGATGCGTCAGTCTCACACTTTAGGGCCTAACAATCTCCCCCTAGACTGATGCCATCAAATTGTCTTCATAGCATGAATTCAGCAACGTCTTCAACGTAGTCTATGGTTGTCACTATGCTGCACATGTTGTGGAAGTTCTTGACTTCTGAACTCTCAGCACTGGGTCTCTTTCTTCAGCTCTTGTGGTTAGCTTCATATCAGGATCTCGATCAGCATCTTCTTGAAAGTCTTTGTTAAAAAGAATGTGAGAGGAGGATTCTCAGCAGCTCTTTTCTTCTTCAATCTTTGTCTTTCAAACAGGTTCATGGTACTTCTTCAAATGTACTTTCACTGTCAGCGGCGTTGCGTATCCGGTTCTTCTGACTCAGGTACATCTTGTTGTTGTGCTGCTCCATGCTTCGTCAACAGCTAACAGCATCTCAGTCTTCAACAACCCCTGTTCTTGATTGAAATCAAGTTCTGCACATGTTCACAAACTCATAAGCAAACATTTCTTATGCAACAGGGTGAGTACCATATGAACACTAGGTATATCCAAGTACTTGTACTCAGATTTCACAAATTAAATTCTTTCAACTTTTGATGATCAGTCAAATCTTCAAGAACGGTTATATTTTTAATTTTTAAGAAAACAAATAAACACTCTATTTTTGGATTTTTGGTTTTATAGAAAAGCAAGACACTATTTTTGTATTTTTGAATTTTTGCATTTTTTTTATTTTTTTTTTAATTTTAAGAACTAGAAACAGATCAAAATTCAAAATATAAACAACTACCATAATATACAATTACAATTGCAATGAGATCAAAATTCGTTCTCAGGCAAACTAAGGAACACTTTTCAGTACAAGCCTAATCAAACTGGTCTATGCGATTGCCAATATGTTTGTCCACTTAAACTTTAACGCTCAACTTTCAATTTTTCAACTTCGTGATATGCTTAAGGTAATATTATATCAATCCCTTTAATGTAAGGATTTCTTTGAGTATTTTAATTAAAGACAAAAATCCTTTAGAGAATCAGTTATAACTTTAATAACCCAATTGCTCAGGGATCAAATCACGAGGTTTCGGGCTTGACTTCACTTATCAACACTGATCTACTACCGAATGATCTAGACAATTGCCAGTATATTTGTCCTCCTAAACTCATCTCCCTAGACCTTTTCCATATAACTGCCTGTTACAAATTTTATCATGTTTTGATTTCCTAACAATGAACACCCAAACAAATACTAATCAAATCCGGGAAATATAAACAGCACACTCTATCATGCAAGTAGCTTCCCTACCACATGTTTCACAAGTCCAATCCAGATCTCTGAAATCTTAAATGGGAATAGATTGAGAAGAGAACAGAATAGATCTTAAGCAGAGATGGTATAATATACAGATTAAATGAGTTTTTCTCAGTTTGATATAGGTTTCTTGGGTTTCTTTTGGGCACTTGAGGGCCTCTTTCGGGTGTTTAATTGATCTACAGCGCGACAACGTACAACTAGGTCAGCATGTATCTGGATGCAGCAGAAGCTGACGTTGCCTAGCACCTCCAGGTCAGCATATTTCTGGATGCAGCAGAGGAGATACATGACTTTTTCAGAGAAGATTTCAGAGTCAGACCAAAATTGTGTGTATCGGGACAACATACAAACATTCAAATAGAAATGAGCTAATTCCAAGTGACTTTCTTCCTGAGGTCATGTACTAATTTAGTTCTGAACAGAAACAACCAATGTTTTCAGTCTTTAAGGATAGAGCCTACCAACACATCGTGCTAAAGTCAGACAGTTTCGATACTGGTATTACATGAGTCAGCCGTTCACCATAATGTGAAAATTCATACGCCATTGGTATGTTACCCACATGGTACATAGTTCGTTATGTTTATATCACTTAGTATCCTTTATCATTTTGAGCGTCAAGCCTATCGACATATCGCAGTAGATCCTAGTCTTTTCAGCTATGGCACCTTACATGTGTTAGTTAAACCCTTTAACACAAACACTTATTTCACTTCCCATATCATGCAATTTTATCTTTTTGGCTTTTTCATTTTTCTAATGTTTTTATATTTTTCTTATTTTCTCCCCCTAAAACAATACATATTTACAGCAAACTCTTTTTGTATTTTTTTGAGTTTTCTCCCCCTAAACTCTATATCTATCTATATGTTCCTCTCCCCCTAAATTTGTGCATAAATCTTGTATTTTTGCGCAAATTTACCATTTACTAGAGAAAGGACACTTTATATACAAAATAATAAACTAAGAAAGAGAAAAAAAAATATTTTTGCTTAACCGTTCTGTCATCAGATTGAAGACTAATCAATATTCAAATCAAAGTACTGAATTTAAACGGTACCTTTTGCTGATCTTTTCTTACTTCTCTAATCTCCTCCAAAGGAAACATATCATCTGTAAAAAAAATTTGAACTTTTTGCAACAGTGAAATGTTACCCGTTTTATCTCTGGAACAACCGCTATCAACACTCAAGAGATTGTCAACAGCTCCTCCTTGGTTGTTCCTGAAAAGTAAGGAGGTTAGTAAGACATGGGTACCTAGGCCATCGTGGTCTTGGGTTTACCCGAAGCATCAAAATAAGACACTTCTTTCAAACACAAGACCCCTTTTGTCTCAAGGATTGGAAAAGTTGCTGCCTTGGATTTGGGTTTCCAAATCTGTTTTGGTTTAACAAATGTATTTGTTGCCTTCGGTTGAGCAACTTTAGCTGATTCAGATTTAGAAAGACATTTTTGTTCTTGAATAGCCTTGCGTTTGTTTTTAGCAGCATTCCAATCCCCATCAGAAGGTTTAACCTTGGGATTCACATTCTTCATTGCCTTAGGTGATGATACCTTCATCGGCTTGGAATGATTGTTATCCTTTGATGTAACCCTCTGATTTTGCATATAGTAAGGTGCATAGGGACGATGTGTGCAGTTTCTTGCAATATGACCCGCAATGCCACAATTGTAGCAGGTTTGTCTTTTCATCGGAAAGACATTTTGAGCAGCTTGATTTACTCTAGCAGGTCCTGAAGGACAAACCGGTCCTCTTCGTGTTCGATGCGCCTGCACATGACTTTTAGACGAAGATGAATTTGGGTGCTTATATTTGCTGTTTGCAGAACTCTTGTTGCTATGAGCACCATTCTTCGTCTTTTCTTCCTGATTGGTGTGACACCTGGGTCACTGCGACCATCAAACAAATACCAAACCAATGAAATATTGTATTTCATACTTGGGATTTGTAAAAATATGTGTATCATTTGCACATATCAATTTTTGTTCAATTTCAAACTCTAAATCGCTTTCTGCAAAGGTTATACGCGCACCAATGCGTAAATATAACCAGTTTAATGCAACAAACCCTCCGGAATAGTGACATTGTCTTAACATACCTTAAATAACCCTTACATAACTTAGAAATAAGTTTTGAAGGCTTTGGTATGGCAAAAACAAGTTAATTCGTCTACAGGGACTAAATTTGACAAAATGTGAAAGTATGTCAATCTAAACTGTAACAGACATTCCGGAACATGACCATAAGTTAAACATACCATAAATATCCTTTACATAGCTTAGAAATAGGCTTTGAGGTGTTCGGTGTGCTAAAATAAACTTTTGGGTCATTCAGGGACTAAAAGCGTCAAAAAGTGCACAAGTTTGCATTTTCGCGCATAACTTACGTTCTGAATACATCCGGACATCCAAAAATTTATGTAACCACTAAAACATTTTGTTTTAGTGTTTGGCATAAGAAAAATCCATTCGTCGCGTCATTTGGATCGTTTTTCGCGCTTATGCGCATTCCGTCGTAATTAAGCGAACATCGCGATCGTACGGCCAAACGAACCGACATCCGAGTTGTTTTTGAGCATGTTTTGAGTTCCCTATACTTTAAATTCATTTTAGAGCCTTGAAATGAGGTTAACGGGGTTCAAACGCATCGAAAATAGCTTAAACGGGCTGCAGGGACCAAATCTGACATTCTGCCAAATTAGGTCCTTGGGCACCGCAACAATTAATTGTTACGGTGCGCAAGGCTTCTGCAGAACATCAGAAGCTTCTGTCCAGCCTGTTTGCAGCTGGTTTCCACTCCCAAATCCCATTCCAAGTGTCAATTCCTTATGGTGGTGAGCAAATTGAGGCACCACAACATTCCGACATGTGTACGGCTTAGATCGTGCCCCCTTTTCCAAGAAACAATCCTAACGGTTCTCCGAATACTATAAATACCCAACCCAACCCATTGCAAAACCCACTTGAATTCTGAGTTTGTTCTCTAAGTTGGGGTGTTTTATCACTTCATACCTGAGAATACTCGGAAGTTCAATCTTGCGGGGACCCTGGGTAAGTATTCTTTCGTTCTTTTATTGCTTTTCGAGTCTTTTCGAGTCTGAAAGTCAAACTTTGTTTGACTTTCTGCGTTGACCAGTTTATGGTTAATGCGAAGTTCGTTTGAACTTCGCAACGTGATTGTAATCACGATGGTTATAGTCCCTTGGGACTATGCCTACTGATTACCACGTTGTCTAGGGTCGTAGGGTAAGCGATCTGATAAATCGCTTATACCTTCGAACCCGACCCATTTGGTCGATCATTAGGATCCGACCAAATACATTAGGTGACCATAGTATATAGGGAATAACCTTCCGAGGTTATACCTTATGGTCACTTCGTTAAGTAGTTGTATGATAGGTAGTTTATATGCCTTAGGTAAATTACCAAAATACCCTTTTCATGTATAATTGGTAATTTAGCTTATGTAACCTAAACTTTTGTACATAACTGATTATACAACATGATAAAACATGTATAGGCATATAATACTTGTCATAGGACTAGTTAGACGTCTTGAACGCGCTTTGCGCGCACGACGCGTTAAAGTAGCATAAGCTACCTTAATGGGTCGCGATGGGTCGAAAGCACTTAGGTTTGGTTTCATAGTAGTATGTAGGCTTTGTTAAACCATATTACATGAGTTCCCATACTCATTTGGTCTACAAGCCCTCATTCTATCCGATCTTCCCACTTAGACCCGGTTTATTTATATAGTTTTAGACTGCCGATTGATTCCGTGCTCCCTCTAGCTGTGCTTGGTTGTTGTTCAAGACCTCTAAGCATTCTCAGGCGAGTACATTATTCCCCTATTTTACTGCTTTCAATTGTTTTGGGGTGACTCATATGTGCTAAATGTTTTCAAGGTTTTAACGATGGTATCAAAACGATTTTCGATGTTATAACGATGGTTTCAAAAACGATTAAGACGATTTATACAAAACTAATAACGATTTCGATAATGTGAACGGACTTGTTGGTTCGGTTACATAACAAATGACATTCATTAGCAATGATCAAGCCGACCAGTATTAGGTTATGGTACCATAGGATCTGACAAATCCCGTTATCTTACTGCACCCGTGGTTATGTGTGGGGGTGGTGGGTAGCGACTGAATCTGTAATTGTTAATTTACCCTTTGGTAAGGGTTTGTTAATGCGAAAACGAGAAGCGACGAGGGACGAGTCACGAAGGTTTGAATGTTATTAGCGAGACGACCATATAAGTAGTTTCACGACCTAAAACGAATTATACGATTTGGGTACACGATTGGTTTTCACGTGATGTATTAACGAGTTAAACGATTTGGACGATGTAAACGATTTGTAAACGATTTGGACGATGTAAACAATTTGTAAACGATTTGGACGATACGATGTTAAAACGATTTGGGTAAACGATTGATTTTTAGTTAGTGTTTAGATAACGAGACGGGTGTAATGTGATGAAAGCATGGTGGATACTCCGCTGGTACTTCCTATATATAAGTGATTTCATCATATTACATACCGTGGCGTTATTTAGTTCACTTGAGTAAACAATTTTCAAACGATATCACACAAACGAGGTTTTCAATATGATATAAACTATACGAGTTTTTAACGAGATTTATTAACGAGTTTTATTAACGATTCATTTCGAGATGTTTCACAATTTGCTTTACTAAAACAAATGTTTTTGGGTTAAGAGTCATGGCTACGAGGTTTTACAAACTATAACCCGCTTGATTTGAGTTGGTTAATTAAGTTGCAATATTATACTCTTTTCAAAACAAGGTTTTTAATAAAGTATTGCAACATCTAAACTAGCCATGATTTCGACACTCCTACAAAGCCAATGTATTCGCCAGCATTTCTTTGCTGACCTCGTTTTCAAATATGTTTCAGGTATTGTTGAATAATATCGATTGATAGGATGCATGTTCACATAGGACTGGACGAGGCTTTAGTGACTCAATAACAATGATAGACTATGTTTAAATTGTGTATTTAGATTTCCAGACGATGTAAATATTCAATGTTTAATAAAACGAAACACTTTTTGTATCCATGGTTATGAAACGATAATTCTGTTGCAACACGCCCCGATGTTTCCGCCGCGATTTGTTGTTTTACGCGGTCGGGGTGTGACAGAAAAGTTGGTATCAGAGCCAATGGTTATAGGGAATTAGGTTATTAGTAATGCTTTAACCTAGACTATAACTTCTTAGGACCCTAACGCGAGTTTACTTGCGTTTAGTCATAAAACAATACCGTCACCTATCCTTAGGCGACGACCACAACAAGAATATATATTTCAAAATTGCTTTGAAAACTAATCATCTGTTCTAGGATGATTTATTACTAGGTTTTGAACCCTCTGTTATAAGGTTTTGAACCCCTTTGAGTTTTCAAAATCTCGTCAAAGTTTTGGGTTTTAAATAATGTGAACACGTGCAAACTGGAAGGGTGAATGCCTGTATTCTGGGTTTTCTGTCTAGGCAAGCACTTCGTATATATCTCATCAGACGCGAGACCAGTTGTGCTTACCTGGGAATTCTTGGGATGAGTGTTCACTTATAGGCGAGCATGTCTTCGCGATATATTGTTTTTGATCTATTTACTTTGATTAGTCACTGCGTGTCGTTTGTTTGTTCGAGGTAACAAACAAATGATCTCCTTCCTTGTGTTTTGTCGATACCTCTGTTGTTTTTCCAAATTTTCAAACCTCACTCGACTCCCTTGTTTCCTTGTTAGACAATGCCTCCTCGACGCGATCCTCGAACTTTTACTATTGAAGAAATCGCAGCCCTGGTTTCTCAGCAAGTGGCTGCTGTACTTCCTGGTGTTGTAACCCAAGTCCACGAGATATTTAACAACAACAACAACAACAATAATAACAACAACAATAACGCACAATGTAATTTCAAGAACTTCAATTCTGCGAAGCCGCAAATGTTTTCTGGGTCGCAAGGAGCAACTGCGCTCTTACAGTGGTTTGAGAGCATCGAGAACACATTCAGACATGTGCAGTGTCCGAATGCACGGAAGGTTGAATTTGCTTCGAGTGTGTTTGAAAAGCGAGCGCTTACTTGGTGGAATGGTGTTATGCGCGATAGGGGTGCCGAAGTGGCTTTGGCACAAACATGGGCGGAGCTTCGGGCTCTCATGATGAAGGAGTTTTGTCCCCGTCACGAGATTCGAGTTTTGGAACGAGAGTTTGACGACTTAAAGCAAGATGGGGCTGAACACCGTGTGTACACGGATCGTTTTGAAGAACTCAGTCTATTGTGTCCCACCATGGTTACCCCTCTGGAGAAAGCGATCGAGAGATACATCGATGGTTTACCCGATTCTATTCTAGAGATTTTGATCGGTGTTAATCCTACTACCCTTCGCCAAGCAATAGAGTTGTCTGCTACCCTGACTGAAACCCAAGTCAGGAAGGGTAAACTCACCCGCAAGGGTGATAAAAAGAAGGCGACTGATTCTGGAAAGGACAAGAAAAAGGGTGAAGAAGGTGAGTCATCGAAAAAATCAAGAAAGCGAAAAGGTGCCCAAAACTTTGCTGTTACAGCAAAGACTGCTCAGAACCTGCATAACCCACCGGCTCAGCCACCTGCAAAGAAGGCATATGCTGGTACCGCACCTCACTGTGCTCGTTGCAACGGTCATCACGTTGCACAACAAGCTTGCAGGCAATGCACGACGTGTGGTAGACTTGGGCATATGGCCAATGTTTTTCGTTTTGGACAAAATCAGGCTGCTCAGGTTCAAGCTCCGGTTCAAGGGAATGCTGTGAGATTCCCACTGGGTTCATGTTTCAACTGCGGAGAGATTGGTCACTTCCGCCACAACTGTCCGAGACTGGTGAATGCAAATGCTAACGCAAACCCGAATGCGAACGTCAACGTCAATGTGAATCCAGCACGTGGACGAGTGTATAACATCAATGAGGCAATCAACGATGCAGCGATGAACGATTAGTATTTTGTATTTCCTCTGGTTGTTATCTTGAAACATTTAAAGACAATGCGGTTGTTATATAAATAAAAATTTGTGGTTTTTATTTTCTTTAACTAATGCAATTGTATGAATGTTTGATCCAACCTTATGATGTCAACACAAAGACAAACTACTCGTGTGGTTCTGTCATTTTTATGATCACTTGTGACCTCCCCAAGAACCTTAAACGATTGTTTCTTTTAAATCAAAAGCCCAAAGTTATTTACGAAAAGGATATGTTGCTTTTCTAGCACATGTCACCGAGGAGAAAGGCAAGAGCAAGAGTATTCAGGATATTCCAATTGTTCGGGATTATCCAGAGGTGTTTCCTGATGAACTGCCTGGTTTGCCTCCAGTTCGTCAAGTCGAGTTTCATTTTTGACCTTATACCCAATGCCAACCCAATTGCGAAAGCACCTTATCATCTTGCACCGTTTGAGATGCAGGAATTATCAAAACGGCTTTCTGCACGAAGTATGGCCATTACGAGTTTATAGTCATGCCTTTTGGGTTGACAAATGCTCCAGCCATCTACATGGACTTAATAAATAGAGTCTGCAAGCCTTATTTGGATCAGTTCGTCATTGTTGTTATTGATGACATCTTGATCTATTCATGTCCCGAGCCGATAACGATCAACACCTTCATTGACACTGGAACCCTTAAAGAAGGAACAAACTTTTCGCTAAATCCTCCAAGAGGAAATTTTGGCTTAAAGAAGTTCAGTTTTTGGGTTATGTAGTCAACAAGCAGGGTATTCATGTGGATCCATCCAAATTGCTGCAATTAAGGAATTGATTCCTAGTATGCTTTAAATACCCGTGTCCAAAGATAACAAATTTAAAGGTCAAATTAAACAATTATGCGAGTATACGATTATGCGATTATGTGATATGTGTTTATGTGTTCTCCTCTATTTTTTTGTGTGATCTGATTTTCAAATCCTCATAGAATCTTTCATATCTTCATATGAGGGATTCATAGTAGGATATTCAAAGGGTACTACCTTAAATCCTTATGGGCTTCTACGTGGTAGTTAAGACCCTTGGGTTATATAGTACCATTTCAAGATTCGATGAGAGACCCTTGAGTGGTCTAGTTAAAGATTGATTCAAGACCTGGTTAAGAATGGCATGTGATGATACAGCTGAAAGGACCCTATGGTGGTCCAATCACACTCATCCCAGGTTTGTTCATTTGGTTTTACCCTACACATTATAAAATAGACTGTGTGAACTGTGCAAGGCATTGTCTAATTATGGACGCGTACATAATTATGAAATTTAGTGCATAGAAACCCAGTAGGATTTATTATGTGTAAGAACCGATAGTGACAGCAATAACAAAATGAGAACGATGTAATGGAGGTACGGTGGACGCACCAATGACGCTTCATATACTTGTATATAAGTGTCCCTCTTGCATTGAAAGCATAAAGTTATTTAAAGTTACTAGAAGTTCAGAACCCTAACCAGTGTTGTTTTGTCTTTTCAACTTCATGTTTTCAAGCTCTCACAAGTTTCCTCTGATTAAATTTCGGGACGAAATTTCCTAAAGTAGGGGAGACTGTGACACCTGGGTCACTGCGACCATCAAACAAATACCAAACCAATGAAATATTGTATTTCATACTTGGGATTTGTAAAAATATGTGTATCATTTGCACATATCAATTTTTGTTCAATTTCAAACTCTAAATAGCTTTCTGGAAGGTTATACGCGCACCAATGCGTAAATATAACCAGTTTAATGCAAAAAACCCTCCGGAATAGTGACATTGGCTTAACATACCTTAAATAACCCTTACATAACTTAGAAATAAGTTTTGAAGGCTTTGGTATGGCAAAAACAAGTTAATTCGTCTACAGGGACTAAATTTGACAAAATGTGAAAGTATGCCAATCTGAACTGTAACAGACATTCCGGAACATGACCATAAGTTAAACATACCATAAATATCCTTTACATAGCTTAGAAATAGGCTTTGAGGTGTTCGGTGTGCTAAAATAAACTTTTGGGTCATTCAGGGACTAAAAGCGTCAAAAAGTGCACAAGTTTGCATTTTCGCGCATAACTTACGTTCTGAATACATCCGGACATCCAGAAATTTATGTAAGCACTAAAACATTTTATTTTAGAGTTTCGCATAAGAAAAATCCATTCGTCGCGTCATTTGGATCGTTTTTCGCGCTTATGCGCATTCCGTCGTAATTAAGCGAACATCGCGATCGTACGGCCAAACGAACTGACATCCGAGATTTTTTTGAGCATGTTTTGAGTTCCCTATACTTTAACTTCATTTTAGAGCCTTGAAATGAGGTTAACGGGGTTCAAACGCATCGAAAATAGCTTAAACGGGCTGCAGGGACCAAATCTGACATTCTGCCAAATTAGGTCCTTGCGCACCGCAACAATTAATTGTTACGGTGCGCAAGGCTTCTGCAGAACATCAGAAGCTTCTGTCCAGCCTGTTTGCAGCTGGTTTCCACTCCCAAATCCCATTCCAAGTGTCAATTCCTAATGGTGGTGAGCAAATTGAGGCACCACAACATTCCGACATGTGTACGGCTTAGATCGTGCCCCCTTTTCCAAGAAACAATCCTAACGGTTCTCCGAATACTATAAATACCCAACCCAACCCATTGCAAAACCCACTTGAATTCTGAGTTTGTTCTCTAAGTTGGGGTGTTTTATCACTTCATACCTGAGAATACTCGGAAGTTCAATCTTGCGGGGACCCTGGGTAAGTATTCTTTCGTTCTTTTATTGCTTTTCGAGTCTTTTCGAGTCTGAAAGTCAAACTTTGTTTGACTTTCTGCGTTGACCAGTTTATGGTCAATGCGAAGTTCGTTTGAACTTCGCAACGTGATTGTAATCACGATGGTTATAGTCCCTTGGGACTATGCCTACTGATTACCACGTTGTCTAGGGTCGTAGGGTAAGCGATCTGATAAATCGCTTATACCTTCGAACCCGACCCATTTGGTCAATCATTAGGATCCGACCAAATACATTAGGTGACCATAGTATATAGGGAATAACCTTCCGAGGTTATACCTTATGGTCACTTCGTTAAGTAGTTGTATGATAGGTAGTTTATATGCCTTAGGTAAATTACCAAAATACCCTTTTCATGTATAATTGGTAATTTAGCTTATGTAACCTAAACTTTTGTACATAATTGATTATACAACATGATAAAACATGTATAGGCATATAATACTTGTCATAGGACTAGTTAGACGTCTCGAACGCGCTTTGCGCGCACGACGCGTTAAAGTAGCATAAGCTACCTTAATGGGTCGCGATGGGTCGAAAGCACTTAGGTTTGGTTTCATAGTAGTATGTAGGCTTTGTTAAACCATATTACATGAGTTCCCATACTCATTTGGTCTACAAGCCCTCATTCTATCCGATCTTCCCACTTAGACCCGGTTTATTTATATAGTTTTAGACTGCCGATTGATTCCGTGCTCCCTCTAGCTGTGCTTGGTTGTTGTTCAAGACCTCTAAGAATTCTCAGGCGAGTACATTATTCCCCTATTTTACTGCTTTCAATTGTTTTGGGGTGACTCATATGTGCTAAATGTTTTCAAGGTTTTAACGATGGTATCAAAACGATTTTCGATGTTATAACGATGGTTTCAAAAACGATTAAGACGATTTATACAAAACTAATAACGATTTCGATAATGTGAACGAACTTGTTGGTTCGGTTACATAACAAATGACATTCATTAGCAATGATCAAGCCGACCAGTATTAGGTTATGGTACCATAGGATCTGACAAATCCCGTTATCTTACTGCACCCGTGGTTATGTGTGGGGGTGGTGGGTAGCGATTGAATCTGTAATTGTTAATTTACCCTTTGGTAAGGGTTTGTTAATGCGAAAACGAGAAGCGACGAGGGACGAGTCACGAAGGTTTGAATGTTATTAGCGAGACGACCATATAAGTAGTTTCACGACCTAAAACGAATTATACGATTTGGGTAAACGATTGGTTTTCACGCGATGTATTAACTAGTTAAACGATTTGGATGATGTAAACGATTTGTAAACGATTTGGACGATGTAAACAATTTGTAAACGATTTGGACGATACGATGTTAAAACGATTTGGGTAAACGATTGATTTTTAGTTAGTGTTTAGATAACGAGATGGGTGTAATGTGATGAAAGCATGGTGGATACTCCGCTGGTACTTCCTATATATAAGTGATTTCATCATATTAGATACCGTGGCGTTATTTAGTTCACTTGAGTAAACAATTTTCAAACGATGTCACACAAACGAGGTTTTCAATATGATATAAACTATACGAGTTTTTAACGAGATTTATTAACGAGTTTTATTAACGATTCATTTCGAGATGTTTCACAATTTGCTTTACTAAAACAAATGTTTATGGGTTAAGAGTCATGGCTACGAGGTTTTACAAACTATAACCCGCTTGATTTGAGTTGGTTAATTAAGTTGCAATATTATACTCTTTTCAAAACAAGGTTTTTAATAAAGTATTGCAACATCTAAACTAGCCATGATTTCGACACTCCTACAAACCCAATGTATTCGCCAGCATTTCTTTGCTGACCTCGTTTTCACATATGTTTCAGGTATTGTTGAATGATATCGATTGATAGGATGCATGTTCACATAGGACTGGACGAGGCTTTAGTGACTCAATAACAATGATAGACTATGTTTAAATTGTGTATTTAGATTTCCAGACGATGTAAATATTCAATGTTTAATAAAACGAAACACTTTTTGTATCCATGGTTATGAAACGATAATTCTGTTGCAACACGCCCCGATGTTTCCGCCGCGATTTGTTGTTTTACGCGGTCGGGGTGTGACAATTGGATTTTTCATTCACCTTGTCACGAACCTTATGAGATCGTGATTGCCCTTGATGAGCAGAGTTCTTATATCCTCGACTTTGATATTCTCGTTTTGGCTCCTTTTGCGTGTTGTGAACCGGCTCACAAACACCAGCACAAGAGTGAGTGTTGACTTTTTGTTGCACTTTTGGACGATGAACACAATTTCTAGCAATGTGTCCAGGAATTCCACAGTTGAAACATGTCTGTCGTTTCAATGTATGGAGATTCTGAGAGCAAACAGCATTAGCCGATCTGATTGGTCTAGATGACAGAGCTTGCTTAGGTTGCTTTGGTGGTGTTCCGTGTGCCTTTTCTGAATTCTTCTGTACCTGTTGATCAGAACTAGCACTAGCATGAGATTCAGACAGGTGATGTTTTTCATCTTTTATAATTTTATCAGGATCATTTTGAAAAGACGATTCAGTTTCTGTTTTAATTTCCTTTTCAGAAACATTTTCTTGTGACTTTTCATTTAATGTGACCACCTCTTCTTTTTCAAAATCTGGTTCAGTTTTAATTTCAAAAGATGTAGAAGTTTCATCAACACGTGTTTCATTAACACACGTATCATATGAATCTACTTGTGGTTTACTTTCAGCTACAGTTTCCAATGGGGTCCCACTAGGTTCAACATTAGGGACGTCCAGAAGAAGAATCAGCACACTGTTGATTTTCTTGAGAAGAAGTTTCAGTGGTTTCACTAAATGTGTCCTGAGGGACCTCACCTGTCACACTATCATCAGCTGAAAAGTTAGAAACATTAGAATCACAATTTTCAGCTACTGAAAAACATCCATCATCACACACATTATTCAAAGATTCATCACAAGCATTCACAGTTTTGCCCAAAACATCAGTCCCAAAAGAAGACGAAACATAACTATGAAACGAGTTCAAAAATGATTGACCAAACACACAACCAGAATCAGTTTTATCAAAAGTAGATTTAGAAAAATCAGAATTGAAAAGTTATTCATTCCCAAATGTATCTCCACAACTTACTTCAGGTACTTCATCTGCACATGATGAAGAAACGTTAGGATCAAATGTACCCTTGGACACAAAACAAACTGGTTGAACCACCTGTTTTTCAACAGGTCTGCCATTAAATGATGACTTATTGTTTTTGGGACCATAAGTCATGTTACTTTCATTCATCATTTCCTCCTCAGTCATAGGTAAGTAAGTATAATTGTCATTATAAGGAGGAGGAGCCTGATTAAAGCCCAATCCCAGCCCTTTCTTTTTCTTGTATGCGAGCTGTTGATCAGACACTTTTTGACTAGTTTGCTGGAAGAATCAAATTTCTTAATATTGAGTTCATTTATTTGATATCTATCTTTGATGTCTTCCAGTTCTTTAGTCAAAATGCATACCTTTTCTTGAGCTTCTAAGAAATGGCAAGTCTTTACACTTAGATTATCCTTAAGTTTAATGATGTCTTTTCACTGAGCTTCGATTTTCTCTTTAAATTTTTTTCATTATTAGCTAAAGTGAAATTTTTCCTTTTAATGTCATTATAATCTTCGATTAGCTCAGCGTTGTGTATTCTATAGGCTTCAACTCGTTCTCTACATTCAGGAGTGCAAAAGACAGAAAGTATCTCTTCTTTGGTAATTTCATGAGCCACTGGTTTGTGAAACATGAATGCCATAGTTTCAGTGGGTGGTTGATACTTTTGTTCTACTCCTCAAAACACAAACCAAACGAGAACCCGTGTACTCGCTAACTCAAACACTTTCAAGCGATCGAACTTGCTTTCTGACCTGCACCTCAAAACCCTGTCAAAACTTTTCACAACCAAACAAACAAACCCTTTTTTTATTATTATGATTATTTTTTTAATTTTATTTAACCCTTTTTTATAATTAATTAATTAAACAATATAATAAATACTATTATTATTAAACAAATATAATAATTATAATTATAACATTTTAAAAGTCCTAATGATTAGGCAATGATTATGCTATAGATTATTATAAATATTATTATTATATTAAAAATAACCTAACAGAAAGTCCACACCGTCTTCTTCTTCGCAAAACAACACCGAACTGAAACCCTAATTATAAATCGGAGTTGATCGGAGAGGGTTGCAGATTAATGATGGATGTATGTGGAGGTTGTTCAATGGGTTATATACGTTGTGGAGATGATAACAGTGATGTACGGTGGTAACAGAGGAGGACAGTTGTCGACAGTTTGGAGAGGATGAAAATCAAATGATGATGACTCGAGACCAATTGTTGATGACTCGAGACCAGTGTGAGCAAATGATGAGAGTCGAGACCGAGGAAAAAAATGATGACTTGAGACTGTTGGACTCGAGACCTCTAAAATTGATGACTCGAGACTATGAAGATGATACTCGTGGTTGTGACTCAAGACTGTGAAAGTTGATGAGTCGAGACTGTGATGATGATGAGTCGAGACTGAGACGATGATGGAACGGAAACAGATGGGACAACTCGGCACCGAAAACTCGAAACGGTTATTGCGACTGAAGACGAAGACCAAATGTTGGTTGTTGATTCTGGTTGCGACTCGGAAGATATGTAACTCGAGAGTTGTTGAGTCGAGACCTCACAGATGGGACTCGAGACTGTAATGATGATGAAACTTGAGACTTTAAAATGAGAGTGACTTTGGTGATGAGTCGAGACCTGATGTGTGAAGCTTGAAACCAGTAGTGATAAACCCGAGAACTCAAAAAGTATGTGCGTGTTTGGCTTAGCTTATTTTGAGGGTAAAAGGACTTTTGAAGGGCAAAAGTCCTTTTTATAAGTGTTTGGCTTTCCTTTTGAAGGGCACAAGTCCTTTGGATTTGCCAAAAGTCAGGATTTCCTGACTTATTTTGGCCAAAAGTCCTTTTGCAAAAGTCAAGAATAAGTTAAGCCAAACATGCCCTATGACTCGAAACCATCGATTGTTGACAGACTTTTTGAAAATTGTAACTGAACAGAATTTCCAATTTTTTTGGAAATTGAAATCCTTTTTTAAACAGAAAGAATATTTCTTTTAAAAAACAAAATTCGCCCAATATCTCTAACACTTTCAAAACAGATTGACACACCAAAATATATTGATTTTGATCAAAATTCGATGAACATTACCAAGAACACGAAGAACGCGATAAACGAAAATTCAAAATCTTGAATATTTGATATCACACCGAGCCTAGAAACAGGTTCTAATGGCTCTGATACCACTTGTAAGTCCCGTTGAACCGGATCTTTCAATGATATCAAACAGCCTATTGATTGTGCGGAATCCAATCAATAGGTGATTCAAGAAAAACCGAAAAATATGAAATATGAATAACACAATACCGAAAATCACTTTTAAACTTGCACACGATTCTATTACTTGAACAAGCAAAATCGTCTGGTACAAGTTCCTACACCAACTAATCGCCTCTCTCTCTATAACTCTAGAAGTTTTGTAACTGAGGCTCGAAGAAGTTCCACCTAAAAACAAGTTAGAAACTTGTTTATATACTCAACCAAGCCCACTTCCCTACACGAGCTTCCCTTGGGCCTGTTTGGCCCACATGGCCTAAAGCTTGGCCCAAGTGACCTATAAAGGTCCACAACCTAATATAAACTAACCAGGTAAGGCCAAGTTCGTAACCATATCCCGTTATGTTAATTTGATGCGTCAGTCTCACACTTTAGGGCCTAACAACACAAATTCATGAAGCCCAACAAGAAGCCCTTAAGAAGGAGAATATTAGAGCTGAATATCTCTGGGGTATGGAGAAGAAATTGGTGCCAAACGAAGAGGGAACCTTATACTTTATGGGGCGTATTTGGGTTCCGCTCTATGGCGGTTTTTGAGAAGTCATCTTTGATGAAGCTCATAAGTCAAGATACTCGATCCACCCAGGATTGGACAACATGTATCAAGACTTGAAAGAATACTACTGGTGGCCAAAGCTTAAAAGCAATGTTGCTGTCTACGTTGGAAAGTGCCTAACATGTGCTAAGGTTAAGGCGGAATATCAGAAACCGTCTGGTCTACTGCAACAACCAGAGATACCCATGTGGAAGTGGGAGCAAATATCGATGGACTTCATAATGAAATTACCCAGGACCCCTAGATGGCATGATATGATATGGGTGATAGTGGATCGATTGACGAAGTTTGCGCATTTCCTACCGATCCGAGAGAAGGATAGCACTGGAAAGCTTGCTGAGCTGTACCTGAAGGAAATCGTGGCACGTCATGGAGTGCCTATCTCGATTATTTCAGATAGAGATAGACGTTTTGTCTCAAGGATCTGGTAATCCTTCCAGGAGGCCTTTGGATCTCAGCTAGATCTAAGCACGACCTTCCATCCGCAAACCGACGGCCAGAGCGAACGAACCATACAAACACTAGAAGATATGCTTCGTGCATGTGTTATGGATCTGGGTGGCAGCTGGGATACTCATCTACCTTTAGTTGAGTTTTCCTATAATAACAGCTACCATACGAGCATAAAATCCGCACCGTTCGAAGCTCTATATGGCCGCAAGTGCCGATCACCTTTGTGTTGGGCAGACGCTGGAGACAAGCAGTTGATTGGTCCTGAACTTGTTCAAGAGACAACAGACAGGATCATGCAGATCCGAGAGTGCATTAAGGCGGCTCATGATCGACAAAATAGCTACGCTGATCGAAGACGTAAACCCTTAGAATTCGAGGTGGGAGACAAAGTTTTGCTGAAAGTCTCACCTTGGAAAGGTGTAGCAAGGTTCGGAAAATGTGGAAAGCTGAATCCATGATACATTAGACCATTCAAGATCTTGGAAAGAATTGGTACCATGGCGTACAAGTTGGAATTACCGGAAGAACTTAACGGAGTACATGATACTTTCATGTGTCCAACCTCAAAAAGAGTCCAACCTAAGAAACAGTGATCATCCCTGCGGATGAGGTGCATATCGACGACACACTCTGATTTACAGAACAATCTGTTGAGGTAACGGATTGGAAGATCCATAAAACAAGGATAAGTCGCATTAAGCTTGTCAAGGTACGTTGGAACTCTAAGCACGGACCCGAGTATACGTGGGAATGTGAAGACCGGTTCAAAGCCAGGTACCCCAATTTGTTCGAGAAAGCTCCTGCGGGAGATAACTCAGCCTGAATTTCGGGACAAAATTCTTTTAACAGGGGGAGACTGTGACAACTGGCCCAAAACCGGTAATTTCCATACAGTTTAATTATTATTTAATATCTGCAATTATGTGCTTAAATGTCAACATTGTCTGATTACATGCTATACATGTGAATTCATGCACATTTTATACTTCAAATATTGCTTTATGCATTACTTTTAGCGTTGCGTCAGAAAGACTAGTAAACTCACCGGTAAGACACAATGTGTCAGCAGTTCTGCAGAAATCAGTCAGATAATAGAATTAGGGCCTAGGAATAGGTCCAACAACTAAAATACATTAAAACCCAAGTGTGGATACAAGGGTTAAAATATAAACTTTCCGGAAGCTAAACTATGCACTAAAAGACACCCGAAACGCACTTTAAATGCAGAATTCAGCATAAATCAACACCATTCAGCTATAATCAGCTTTTAAACACATTAATATCATGTAGAATTTATGATTTATTGTCCAAAATAACTTACAAAGTGTCGGGAATTAAAACTGCCACAAAAGTGCTTCGTACTTAGTAAAACTTTGCAATTCAGCACTTTAACGAACCGTAACGAACCGAACAACCGAACAATAACCGGGACATCAAAATTTCACTAGAAGTAATGTTTTTATGATATTAAACTAGTATAGATGCTAGATCACTTTAAAAATCACAAAAACACCTAAACACACTTAAACTAACTTAAACCCCCTCGTTTGCACTTTAAACCCTCAACTTCCCAAAATTTACACTCCCCCCCCTTCACCATAACCGGCCCCATGGGCTCCACATGACTATATTTACTTTATGTAACCATGTTCCCTAACTAGAGAACAAAGAAATCTCTTAAGAAAATTTATGTTGGATATTTTTTTATAAGTAACCACTAGATTAACATGTCCATTATCCATCCATTTCACTTCATCTTCTTCCCTCCTCCCTCTTTGCTCTCGGCTGAAACACACACCCATACTACCACCATTTTCAAGCTTCAATCTAGCAATCCAAGGTCACTAGGAGGTGTAAGAAGCTCATCTAAGAAGGTGTAAGGTGCTAGAAGTGGAAGGACCTCACTTTAGAGCTTTTAACCTCTCATTTTCTTCCTTGATCATCATCTCCATTTTTGTGCCACTTCCCTAGCCATTAGAGCTAGTAGTAAGCTTCTTGATCACTAATTTAAGTCATGTTTATGTTATGTACAAGTTTCACCATCTAAACAACTTAACTTCTAATGTTAAGAATGAAAAGATCTAACATAATCATGAAGAAAATAAGTGATTACATAAAATTTTAGTGTATGTAATGAAGTTGTTGATGTGGTATCTTGTGTTTATGATTAGATCAAGTATGTTAAAGCTTGGATCTACCAAGTTTAAGCATGGATCTTGAATGATCCATGGTTAAACTTGAAGGTGAACATATGAAGCATAATGTGAACTTGAAATATGAATTTTTATGCATAAACTGGTAATTTTGAAGTGATAAAGTATGTGTAGAACAAATTTTTGAAACTAAATCTCATGGAAAGTTCATTAAAAAGTTAACATAAGGCTTGTTTTTGAAAGATCTAAAGTTATTAAGCATGGATCTTGAAAGATCCATGGTTAAACATGATGTTAAAAATTATGATCGTTCTAATAAACATAAAAGTGATTTTTGACCATAAAACTCATGAGTGAGTTGGTTAGTAAAATAAAGTTTCATAAAAAGTTGGTTAAAATTTACAAGAACACTTGATTTCAAAGGATCCTTGTATGTAAAGTGTAGATCTAGAAGACTACACATTTTTAACAAGAAACAAGTTCACCATGATGTTTCATATGAAGAAATTAGTATATGTTGTTGGTGATTATTGTTGGAAAATTGTTTCGGTGTTGAAAAGAAAATAAACACATGTTTTGAAAACATGGGAAACCTCCATTTTTAGGGGAAACTATGTCAAAATTTTTATAAAATTTTGACACTAAGAAAAATATAAGTTTGGTGAAACTTATCCCCTAAAAATTCCCCTAATAATATTTACCAAGGTTTCCCTAATTTTTGTGTAAAATTACAAGTCAAGAAATGGTGATTTCTACAAGTTAAAAATTAATATTAAGTATGTATATTATTAGGAAAAAATATATATATTTAGTGATCACCAAATTTTGTGCTAAGTATATATTATGTGTATTATATATATATATTAATGTATTAGGAACTTGAAAAATACACTAAATACTCCCAAGGAGTATGAATACAAAAAAATACACATACAAATACATGAGAATACATAAGTGTACAAGTATACAAAAATTCCTCTCAAGGAAATATATGGACAAATACAAGAAGATATATTTACAAAATATATCCCTTAACATATTAATCAACTTGGACATTTATAGACTTAAATATATATTTTTGGACAAATATATAACCTATACCAAGTATTGGAATTTATACAAAATCGGGTGGATATCAAGAGTAACCATATATATATTTTATAACATGACAAAATACATATATTTCATACAAGTCTTAAAAATATATTATTTTTAATAAATATAATTCCGGAAAGTAATAAAAATCAAAGTATTGGTTTTTGGTGAAAAATACAAAATGCACGAGTATTTTACATAAAATACAAGTATACTTTCCTAAGAATACTTGTACCAAAATAATGTTGAAAATATTATTTCACAAAATACTTATATTTATTTTTGGGAAAATAATATAAGTAACATACTTGAAAAGTTTAAAATATAAATTATTTTTAACAACTTATTACCTTAAAAAATCTACATGAACGTATAAAGAACATATACATAAACAAAAGATGGTGACTTGTACTTGTGTGATACAAGTCTAGTGACAAACATTAATAGAACACGTATAGGTCACAACGCTACCGGTGAAGTTTATGACGCAGGAAACGCAAAGTTGTGAGTTCATGCCCCCACTTTTAAACTTTTACTTGTTTTCTAAACTTGGGGAAAATACATGTGTTATGGTATGTTGAATACAAAAACTAAGGAATGATACTTTAGATCATGTCAAGAATAGGGTGCCATAAGCACCATTAATCAATTTCATACCAAGGCCGCGGAACATAAGGTTAGATCTAATGGGTTTCAGGCAACCACACTCTTGGCCACTCTTTTACCAAGCAGTGCTTTTGTGTCTCTAGTCGTGAATCGACAGTCGTGAATCGACAGTCGTGAATCGACAGTCGTGAATCGACAACTAAAAATGCCCATGGTTTGGATGCTTCCTATGTCGTTACACATGTTGATGGCCTAGCTAACCATTAGCGATCTCGAATTCCTTATATTTATAGAAATACTTATTTCATACAATTACATACCATGTTTTCGATAATGAATGCTTAACTGTTTTCACAAATCTGCATGAATTCACACCAACATTATGTTGACGATTTTCCAAGACTCACATGTATTTCAGGTAACTAAAGTGGATGTGCGTGCGGTCTTACTCCTGCTCCAGGATGTCGCTTTTGTTTTTAGTTATCTTGTGTCAAGATTCCTATGCCCATTCTGCGGGATTTGATTGTTATGTCCCATCCTGAGTGGTGATTTAAGGATCAAAACCCTTATGTTGGTCTTTGAATAAAGTTGTAAACTTTTCAGACAATATTTTATCTTGTGATGTAAACTCTAAACTTAACTTATGCTTTTACTTATGTTATGTTAATGACATTTGGAGTTATTTTATGAGCATGTATGTTGGATCGTTCCGGTGACCCTAAAAGTCAGTTAAGGCAGTTCATCTTCGAATACGAAGGCGGAATCAACGTATACAAAGTCACAACAACTTGTTCCTTTCAATTTTTTTTCTATTAATGCTTTTCTGAGACTTTACAATGAGTTCTGATGAAATTTTGGCAGCACCTCGTCTCTCACACTATGACCTTGTCCATTTGAAATGAGCATACACATCTCCTAATTATAGACTAAGCCCCTGACCGTTTGAAGATGACATGCCATCCTTCAAACGGTCACGCTTCAAACGGTCACGCTTCAAACGGTCACGCTTCAAACTCAGCATGTTCAAAACGACAGGTTACTAAAAACATGATCTAACCCTAATTTAAACACTATTGCTCACTCATTAAGCCTATCTAGACATAAGACTCCATAAGACGTAGTCAGCAGACATTCAGTGCACCAACAGACTCACCCTTGGATGTTGACGAAGTCTTTGGCTTCGAGTCTTTAGTCTTTGTCTCTTTATCCAAACATGAACAATGCAAGACTTGATACCAGACGAAGTTGACAGACATTCCTGCACTAACAGACTCCCCCTTGGATGTCGACGAAGTTTGTAGTGTCAAGTCTTCATAGTCTTCAGTCTTCATCAGTTTTTGCTTTAACACTGTAAAGCTCCCTTAAACTTCTATCATTCTCATTCTTCAAACTTCAATTTGATTGTTGATCCAAAATGTAAACTCCTCCTTTCAATAAGCTGGAATTTATTTCCTGGTTCAAACTTTTCACAATCTGTGCCATGAAGTCCTAGAATATCACCAGCACATCCTCTACCACAACATAAGTTTCACAAATTTATAACATTAAGATTTAAGAATCTTACTGGTAGAAATCATACATTCATCAATCTGTATAGTTACATCAAGTTCAAATGAATGACCTTGATTAACTAATCACACAATCTTTCAAAACATTTGTATATAACATTCAAAGTTTTTAACATATTCTCCCAACCCAATATAGTTCATCATGTTTAGCACTCGGGATTTTGAAAATCCGCTTTCCAACATCAGTTGTAGAAAATCTTTTTGTATTTTTCAAAATTTAAAAACTAAACACAATATTTTTGGATTTTTGTTTTTAGAGAAATGCAGTAACAAAATATTGACAAACAATATTGTTAGGCCCTATAGGTTTATGGATTAGTAGATTAATTGCTTAATGGATCAAGTTCTAGAAGTGGGAGTATTAGAGTGGGCTTTGGGGTAATTATGGGCCTAGGGTTTAGGGGGAAACCCTCCCTATAAATAGTTAAAGGAAATTAGGGGTTAAGGTTGGTTGGTTCAATTGGTTTTAGAAACTTGTATTAGACAATTCCCATTGTATGCAAGTTTAAGCCTTTGAATATTCTAATCTTCATATTGTTCTTGATTATCTCTTGAAGATCATCAAGTTTGGATTCCGCCCATCCTTGGTGATTGTTTGATATCGTTGTTTGATCCGTATTTTCGGGACTTACAATTGGTATCAGAGCCAATTTGATATCAAACATCAAGAAATTCTGCATTTTTATTGAAGATCTTCATCACGTTCTTCGGGTTCTTCATCGTGTTCTTCGCGTTGTTCAGAAAAATCATCATATTGTGGTTCGGTGATTAGTTAGATAGTGTTAAAAATCTTCATATATATTTAAATCTTCAAAATATCATCATCCTACATCATCATTCTGACACTTTTGACATTTGTTTCATTTGAGATTTTCATCAGACATCATTTCATCTTTTCATATCATCTGTCATCATCGGACATCATCAACAGCAGCATACGTCAACATCATCTATTCATATTTAAAGTTTACATTTCGAACCTACAGTTTGAGAATCATCAAATCACAATATCGTCCGTAATCAAGTTTATCATCATCCGCAATCATTGTCTTCATCCGCAACCATCTCGGACTAACTTCATCTTCATCCGCAACCATCTCGGACTAACTTCATCTTCATCATCCGTAATACCATTTCATCCGAAATCATAACTTATCATCCGAGAGTCGATCCGTAATCAATCCGTGATTAACATATTCATCCGACATCATATCCGTGACTGTCCGGAATCATATCATCATCATCCGGAATCATATCATCATTCATCCGGAATCGTCAACTATCTCATCCAAAATCAACAAAACAATCATCCACAGTCCCTTGATCATCTTCCACACTCACCGCCATTTCATCTCCGGTCATCTTCATCTCCTCCTCCCTCATCTTCTTCTCCGGTAACCTTCACCATAACCTGCAACTCACCTCTGGCTATCCACCACCGTCCTCCGTCTTCTCCGTTCCAATGTCGACGAACCACCTGCAACGTTTCCGACACACCACCATCTCCGACAACCTGCAACTTCTTCGTCTCCGGTCTCCTGTCACACCTCCGTTCATCATCGTCATTCAAACGTCGTACTACTTCCAACACACCGGCAACCTTCTTCGTCACTAACCACCATCCTTCATCGTTTCCGGTTACCGTTCGACGACCTCCACAACCCACCTGCAACTCCACTGTTCATCACATTCACCGTCTGTTTTCTCCATCTCCATCGCTGATCATCTACATTCTCCAGCTGTTGTCGTTGAGTGAATCGAAGAAGAAGACGTTTTGTGACGGCGGCTGTGTTTTTAAATTTAGGGTTTTCTATTTTTAATTAATATTATATAATAATAATAATTAGGTAATCATTAATATTATTATTAGTTTTTATTAAAAATATAATATAATTACAATATTATAATAATAGTTTTTCTTTAAATTAAATTAAATATATATATATTTTATATAGTAAACCTAAAAAAGGGGTTAATCAAAAAAAAAAATTGTTTTTTTTAAAAAGGGGGGTGTTTGTTCGTTTTGGGGTAAAAGTGTTGACAAGTTTTTGAGGAGCGTTAAAAGAATCTGGTTCGTATATTTGCGACGTGCTCAAATTAGTGTGTGTACTGTTTCTTGCCTTGGCTCGTGTTTTACAAAACTTGGTTCTACGATAACTTGGTTCGACAATGACTTCTCCAAGTATTGATTCTCAACGTTAATTGCTCTCGAAACAACTTGATAGTTTCGGTTTCATTGAGGGTGAAAGCGTAGAAGACGTAATCAGAAGGTTTACACTGCTGCTTTCTGAAATCGAGAAGAGCGGATTGTATGTGACACTTGGTAGGGTTAACAGAGCCTTTTTGTACGGATTGCCTCGAAGCAAGACATGGGACTATCGTGTTGCTATTATTATGGGAAAATGCAATCATTGCACAACAGAAACGAGAGATGTGATTTCCTTTATCAGTGAATATGTTCAGGAGGACAAGCAGAGGAATCAGAATCTCGAAAACACATCGTCTTCTATGTCCAACTGTGGGAAGGCCGTTGCTAATTCGCCACTTGTTACTGATCTCAGCACTGCTCAGATTCCCTCATCTTCGACTATGACTACTGCATCATCTGATGAGAAGACCCCACATTCAACAGGCTCTCATCCCGATAAAGTGGCCCAGACTAAAGAACCGAGATCACTTTCTGAAACGCTAAACTCTCTTTTATGTTCCGAGAACTGTAGGAAGAAAGTTGCTTTGCTGAGATCTCAAAATTCAGCATTAATTACTGATTATAATACTGTGATGGGAAAGTACATCAGTCTTCGAGAGAATAACAAAATTCTCTATGAGAAGATTGAAGCACTTAAAAAGGACATAGCTCAACTTCACAGAGACGTGAACCAGCAGCAATGTTGGGTTCATGACTATAAACATAGGCTCACAGTCAAAACTCTTGAATGTGACTCTATGAAGGGTGAGCTAGAGCTCCTCACTGGAAAGTACAAACAGAACGAGTTAAACATCAAGAAGTTTGATACTTCCAGTGCCACAGTTCAGAATCTGTGTAATGTGCAACTTGCATATCAAGAAAACAAGGGAAAGGGTTTGGGGTAAAAAAAGGTCCCGCCACCATATAATCATAATTATTCCAGACTGCCAGTCACTGAGCAAGAAATGGAAAATTATGATACTATGATGTATGGCAAACCTAGTGACTATGTTGATTATGATCCATCTAAGTCTAAAAGGAGTCAATATACTGATTTCAAGAAACCAATGAGTTTTGTTAAAGATGAAGTTGTTCAAAATAAACCAGCAGACAATAAGTCCGATCAAAAAAATGAAACCATGATAAATGCTGAAACCAAAACTGAACCAAAAACGGAACCAGTTAACAAAATCGCAAAGGAGATGAAGGAAAGTTCATCAAATTCTGATTCTATTGAAAATACTAACTTTTCTAGTTTGTGTGCAGAGTCAGTAAGAACTGAAGAAGAGTCTAAGGAGGATGATAAATCACATCAAAGTGTTGCTAATAATGTTGTTTCTGATAAAAATGGCATTTATGCTTGGAACACTGTTTTTTCTTGGTTTGCTGAGACTTGGGGTGTTCCTACTAAGACTGATGAATCTGTTGCTATTATTTTAGATTATGCATGTGATAAAAATGATTGTGTTGAAAATGCTGAAAATGTTGAAAATGTTGAGAATGATGTTGCAGGAGAGCC
Organism: Helianthus tuberosus; assembly: GCA_030545235.1. Lineage (NCBI taxonomy): Eukaryota > Viridiplantae > Streptophyta > Magnoliopsida > Asterales > Asteraceae > Helianthus > Helianthus tuberosus. The sequence continues at coordinate 117,531,670 of CM060424.1, forward strand.
TGATGTGTCATCTGAGGAATTTGAGACACCTGCTTCAAATAACTCAGAAAACAATTCTGATAATTCAGAATACCGCACCTGTATGTCTGAAGCATCGAATGACAAATCAGATGCTCCCTGCAGTAATGATGTTTTTGATGTGACTGATTGTGATAATGAAGAATTTATTGTTGAGCAGGGATCATCTGACGATCTTGGCAATCAAACAGAGGATTCAGGAATCTCAGAAAATGAGCTCAAATCTTCGAGCATTTCCAATTGTGATGATCAATCAGAATCTAGCAGCATTGCGAAAGAAGACAGTCAAACTGTCTTAGACACAGACTGCTCATCATCTGAGTTACCAGAATCATCTAATGTCGAGAGCTCAGAAGCTGATCTGACTGAAGAAAAGACATCCATAGAGTCCAATTCTGCAGAAACCCATGGAAACTGTGGAGAAGGAATCCATAAAAATCAATTCCACAGTCGAATCAGATGATGAAACTGTAGAAGAAATTATTGTGGAAACCTTCTCTGCAGATTCTTTTGAGAACATGGTCTCTAAAGAAAAGCAAGATGTGAAAGTCACTTCCACAGACAGTTCAGCTATCGATCCCAAAGTAACCTTAACAAAACAGAGTCAACTGAATCTGTTCCCCCTAAAAGAAAGCGATCACGTAGAAACAGAAGGCCGAAAAGAAAGAATGCAAAAAGGGAAAACTCAAATCTCAAGCAAATAGAACCCAAGCTCAAGGGTAAGGTTGCGGATACTTACTCTTGTGTTGACAGTTGTGAGCCGGGTTCCTCCAAGAACAAGCACAATCAAAAGCACTCAGTGTCAAATGAATGGAAAAGACGTGATCAGTTCTCGAGAATAACGCAAGCCGAACTAGATGTCTTTTTCTCAAAAAGGCAGACATGTTTTAATTGTGGAATTCCAGGACACATTGCAAGAAATTGTGTTCATCGTCCCTACTACTCCAGGAACATGTACCATCAGAAGGCTATGCACTCTCACTTTATCGTTAATGGTCCTCCCAAAGTAAGGCCTTCTGACAGAGACTGGAATCTTGCGAAACAGGAGAATCTAAAATTTTCAAACATTAACAGGTTTCAAAGAAAAACAAAAGTTTTTCCATCAAATGAAAGTGCTTCAGACACTAAGAATTGGAAACCTAAAACTCCTGTTGGATGCCAGTCTCCGTGTTCACAACCATCGACATCCACTTTATCGCCAAAAACCGTAAGCGATGTTATGAGCCAGATGATCTTTCGTGAGGTTTCATATACAGATAGCAATGGTCAACTTAGGTCAACAATGGCCTGGGTTCCAGTTTCTAATTAATCCCGCTAAGTGTGCAGGAACGGCTATGGAGGGCGATCGTTAGACCTTGGTTTATCGATTGTAGTTGTTCCAGACACGTGACAGAAGACTTATCCCAGTTGAATAACAAAAAAAAGGGGTATTCGACAGTGGATTTGTCAACTTCGCGGGAGGGGAAACTGGAATAATAACCACGAAGGGCACTATCAGATACGGGGTTCTCACCTTCTCAGACGTTAATTATGTCCCTGATCTGTAGCACAGCCTTTTAAGTGTATCTCAGATGTGCGTCAAAGGAATTGAGGTTCTCTTCACCAAGAGTGGCTCGCAACTTTACTTCTTCGACTGTTCAGAAGCCGATTTCTGAACCTGCTATAGCTATCCCGAATGGTGCAGTCCATAACACTGAAGTCTCCTCAGGACTCTCAAACGTTCAAGGAACTTCTCTGTTTTTTTTGGGGAGCAACTCCCTCAGATTGCACTGTAGATCCACCGGTGATCAACATCGCTGCTGCATCAAATGAGGGGGAGCAATCTGGTATAGCATAAGGAAGTTGCTGGTGCACAATTGGCTATTCAACTCATGCCTATTCAGAAACAAACAAGATGACCCCGGCGGGATCGTGAGGTACGAGGCACAATTGGCTTTGAGCAAGTTAAAAGGTCCGAATTATGATGAGGTGCACGCACCGGTGGCACGTCTGGAGGCCATTCGTATATCCGTATGATGAGAAAGAAGTTCGAAATGCGCTCGTTGGGATAAGTGAAAATGTTTCTGGGCTTACAAGTTCATCAAAATAGGGATATCAAGTCAACATCGGCTGGATGCCAATTCTTGGGGGACAGTCTCATCTCATGGCAGTGCAAGAAGCAACATCTCACTTTTGCAGCGGAAGCAAAGTGCGTTACAGCATCTGCTGCCTTCTGCTCTCAGGTTCTTTGGATACAACACCAGCTCAAGGATTACGGTTTGACTTATCTAAACTCTAACACTTATTTTGATATTGATGCCGTTATCCAGATTATCAAAAACCCTGTTTTTCTCTCTAAAACCAAGCACATTGATATCAAGGTGCATTTTATTCGAGATTGCTATGACAGAGGATTGTTTAAACTTAAACAGATCCACACTGATGCTAATTCAGCAGATTTTTTTTTTACAAAACCTGTCAGCATCTCGAGATTCAATGTGCTTGTAGATCTTTTGAAAATGATACGTATCACCGACTAAGCAAAAAAAAAAGTTTCTATACTTAGGTAAATAAATAAGTAAATTTGCGCATAAAGTGTGATGCACAAAGTTAGGGGGGAGAGGGACATATATGTACATATGCATAGTTTGAGGGGCAAAAAAAAAAAAAAAAGCATCAACAACAACACATATATGTACACACGCATCGTTTGAGGGGGAGAAATAGTTGCCTGGGAAATGAAATGAATTTTCGTGTTAAAGAACTTGATTAACACACGTAAGGTTACAATGTTAAACAGGTTCGGCTCCACTGCGATGTGTTGATAGGTCTGCCGCTCGTAAAGCAAAAGAAGCAAAAGTGATACAAACATAATGGACTGGACATCTCGTGGGTAACAGACCAACGGTGTATGATTTCATGGTCTTAAATCCTGCGTTGATAGATAGCCAACATCTGAGGTTTCGGGTCTTTATACTGATGATTCATCCGGGATATCAGGGCTGTCCCTCTGTTGCATCCAGATTATATGCAGACCTGGACACAGTCAGGATATCTTGCTAAAAGAGCCACAAAAAGGGCCAAAACCTGTCTCGCCCTCGTCAGATCTTCCTTGGTCTCTCTGCTGTACGAAAGTACTGACCTGTTCACCAGGAAGTCTGGCGTTAAAAAAAAATAAAAAAAATAGAATAAAAGGGCGCTCGTCAGATCTTCCTTGGTCTCTCTGCTGTACGGAAGTACTGACCTGTTCACCAGGAAGTCTGGCGTTAAAAAAATAAAAATAGAATAAAAGGATGATCTCAGTATACTCACATGCTACGATGAACCGTTGTGCTTACCTTGATCGCGGGGGTATGCCTTGGAATGGGACACACAGATGTCACAGTATAAAACTACCTAAAAGCGTATCACAAAGCAAAAAATTGAAGTTTGAGCGGTGGATTTAAGAGGACAAACATATCAACAATTGCGTGGACCAGCCTAAGTAAACGAAGAGCTGAAAAGTGTCCCTTAATCAGTTCGAGAACGATTTTGATCCCATGGCAGGTTCTCCCTATATTACTCCTCCATTAGTTTTCTATTATTAATTTGTTTTGTTTTGATTATCTCTTTGCTAAAAAAGGTTGCTCGGTTGGTTGGATCGTTGATTTTGAGAAAGATGTTTTCTATCCTGAAAATGCAAAACATTAAAGTAATAGTCTGACACACTGTTTCGGATTAGGGCCCACTGTCGTGGATAACGCGAATCCGATCCGGCCCATTGTTCCGAGTTGGGGCTTGGCCGTTTGATCTCAGGCCCAATCCAAAACACTATTAATTGGCAATCATTTTCTCTTTCGAGTCACGTTTCGGGCTAATCTCATCTCCTAATCATTTCGGAAGCTCTCATCATCTTCTCGGATCACTTATTCGAATTACGAGGTTTGCAGGTTCCTATACTTTTCAAACCAAAGCCTTTGAATGCCACAATTGCCGAAGAGCATGACGTGCAACAGACACTTGCTGATGAGAAAGCTGAGATAGAAACATAAATTCTAGATTCATACGAAGAAGAATCTGACGAAGACAGTGATGTGGAAGTATTTGTCTCTGAGAATGTTGAGGAACCCATTCAAGAATCAACGTAAATGACGACTGAAGATCTTCAAGCCCTGATTGAATCCTTGAAGGATAGTATCGGAAACCCTCCTTCTGTATCTATTCCTAAGATTGAAGATGATTCGACAGATGATGCTGAAGAAGCATCCAAAAAAAAAAAAAAAAGAACCGAAACAACTCCTTATATTCATTCTCTGGCCTAAGCTCAGATCCAGAGCCTACTATGCCTACCGATCCACAAGTCACTGCTGCTACTCGAGAAACAAGCACACAAGATCTTGATTTTGATTCTAATTTCGATTTCGATTTGCCTGAAACAACTCACTCGCAACCAGAAAGCTCAAGCGACATCAGGTTCGATGTAGGAAGTTCCAGTGGTGCCGCTTTCTCTAAGCATGATGAAGCAGCCATGCGCTTTGCAGCCAACAAGATGAAATTTATTGAAGAAAGAAATAGTGATGACAGTACGACAGTTGATGTAGCGAAGTTGCAAAGAAGAGTGATTGTGTTGGAACAAGATGCTGCCCTGAAAGAAGCTCAGATCTCATCTTTGCAAGGTCAAAAATCTAGCAAAGATTAGACGATCGAGCAACTACAAAGCGATGTGGGTATGCTGATGTCTGTTGAAAGCTAAGCTGGAAAGGAAGTTCAAGATCGTAATCAAGAATTGTTTGTTTGATGATCCGGCTCCGTTGCCTGGTGGTCCTCTTAACGGATTCAGCAACTAATCCAGTAAACCTAGGGGGAGATTGTTAGGCCCTATAGGTTTATGGATTAGTAGATTAATTGCTTAATGGATCAAGTTCTAGAAGTGGGAGTATTAGAGTGGGCTTTGGGGTAATTATGGGCCTAGGGTTTAGGGGGACACCCTCCCTATAAATAGTTAAAGGAAATTAGGGGTTAAGGTTGGTTGGTTCAATTGGTTTTAGAAACTTGTATTAGACAATTCCCATTGTATGCAAGTTTAAGCATTTGAATATTCAAATCTTCATATTGTTCTTGATTATCTCTTGAAGATCATCAAGTTTGGATTCCGCCCATCCTTGGTGATTGTTTGATATCGTTGTTTGATCCGTATTTTTGGGACTTACAAATATTTTTGTGAGTTTGTGGAAGAGGATCATATCAGTTCATGAGACAAAGCACTAGCACCGTTAAGCTTCAATTACATACTCAGAATTAAACAATTCGCTTACATTGTCGATATACTGATCCACTTTAAATTCTTACACACATTTCAATCTGTCCAGGATACGGATTTAGTGTTTTAGAGACTTGAACTTATACGTGTGTCCCACCTCTTGAATATACTCCCGTATCCAGATCCCAATATTCAGTCTTACAGGTGAGTATACTACAAATGATATCTGTAAGGGGTTATAAATTATGAAGAATCATGAGAGCTCAGGTCAGAACTACCGTTCAGCAGAGAGATCATGACTCAACCTTTAGGTGTGTCCACTTTAGAGGATCTTTTTACAACAGCATTGCTAAGCAATTTTATTGTCTTATCATATATGCTGAGGGTGATGCTATTTTTCAAGCATTGCATAAAGTATTATTCAAGGACTAGGTCAGAACTTCCATTCAGCAGAAGTCCCGGAATAATACCCCAGATATCACTGAGTATAAAGACCTAGTATATCAGAAAAAGGAATCTTTCAAACGAGATTTCAGGGGTTACCTATATATCCAAGTAGTGTTCCCCACGAAATAAGTAAGTAAAGATTTATGTTTATATCCCGAACAAACCTACTAAATGTGTAAAAACGTATCGACACATCATCAGCGAGACTGTTTAACGCATTTGACATTACATTTCTTTAGCATGCTGTGATAGTCCACTGATTTACTATCATTTCCTCTTTTCTCAACAAAACTCATTTTAGCTTTTTCAATGTTTTTGGCATTTTCAAATTTTCTAATTTTTTTTTATAAAATTTTTCTCCCCCTAAAATCAAAATATGTCTCAATTTTGATTTTCTAGGAAAATTTGAAAACAAACTGTACAAGAAACATGACAAACTGATATCAAATCACTTCAATTCTCCATTCACTTGGCATAAACAATCAGAACTCCCCCTGACAACAAACTATTTTCCCATTTAGATTTCAAAACACTTAAGTTTGTTTTAATCAAAATGGTTTTTCCGGAAAATAAGTTTTGTTTATCTTTTCACAAACTTGGGGTTCTTTCATCACATTGTTTTCCTTTAATCACTTAAAAAAAATTTAACATTATAAGTTCCAATACCACTATCACTTGTAGAAAATCAAGTACAACTTAACGTCCTTGATTAACCACTTGTAAAACAAAATATCATAGTTACCATCCTGTGAATTTCTCAAAAATGATGCCGATACCTGCTTCACACTTACCAACCTGGAAGCTCCGGCAAGTCAGATTTTTCTATTTGAAAAGTTTCACCCAAGCCTGACTGTCCTTGGGTGTATTTTGAGCTTTTCTCTTTTCTTCATAAAATTCTTTTACTCCTTTTTCCTTACCATCAGCCATCTTACTAAAAATATGTTTAACATTGCTATTAAACATTTTTTCAGCATCAACACCTTTTGATTTAGGTTTGCAGCTCGTAATGGTGGAAATTTCTCATCATTCATTAAAAGAACTCTTTCTTCCTTTTTTACCTCAACTTGTGGCTCATCTGATTTTGTGAAATCAGATTCATTGTCCGAACTTGGGTTGTCTGACTTGGATGAGCCAGATTCATAGCCAATAGCTTTCTTTTTCTTCTTGTTTATCCTCAGATTTGCATCTGAAGAATTCGATTTGCTTGACTTTGTCGTCGAGTGAATCGATTCATCAGAACTTTTATTCGAACCAACCGGTGAACCCAAAGACAAAATCTTCTCCAAATACTCTCTCGCCTTCTTCCTCTTTTTCCTCAGTCTGTCTTTTTGCCCCTGCGAAAGCTTCACTTTCTGTTCTAGAACCTTCTGTTCTTTGGGCTTGACATTGACTGGTTTCTTTATCATTCTCTGAGATTCAACCCTTGATCTTCCCATCGATCTCCTTGGGCAATCTCTGGCAATATGTCCTCTGATATGGCAATTATAGCATCTTCGTGTTTCAAAATTCCAATTCTGGCAGTTAACAGCAATGTGTCCTCTAACACCACAGGTATAGCACACTATGTTATCGTACCATCCACTTCTGTCAGTCCAAACCTTCAGATCATAACATTGTTTGGCTTGGTGATAATCATTTCTCCTCTTCAATGCTGGATTTGTCTTTTGAGCACTGTGGTCAAACCTGCACCACTTATTACAAACATTTTGTGAGTTTTCAATTTTAGATTTTTTTTGATTTTTTATAATGATTGGATGACTTATTTGATGATCTTTTATTTTCATTTTTAGAATTTTTCAAATTTTTATATTTTTGTTTCTGTTCTGCATTCTTCTTAACAGATTTTTGCTTTGAGCATTCACCTATTTCAGTAGATTGCAAAACAGTATTTTGAAAATTTTCTTGTAAATCTAAAAATATTTTTCTTTTCTTTTCTTTTTCTTTTTCATCATCAGATCTTTCATCACAATCTTCAATTTTGTGACATTGTCACTTATTGGAACACCATTGATTAGTTTTGGACAAACATATGATGCAGAAGTCACAAAACTTTTCAATTTATTCTCTAAATCTTTTATTTTCTTTCTATCACATTCAACTTCTTTTTCAAGTCGAATGATTTTCTCAAGATGAGAATTTATTGAAGTTTGCTTTTCCAAATTATATTTTTCAAAAATTGATTTTTTTTTTCTAAAATTTTTATCTGGTTTTTAAAATCATTTTCTAATTTTTTAAAATTTTCATTTACTAATGACAAACTCTCAACATTCTTCAAAAGTTTGTCATTTTCAGATTTTAATTTTTCGCAGTTTAAGCGCAACTCCAGAATCTGTTCATTATCAGCTTTCTTTTCAGCTTTCAAAGTCTGAATATCTTTAGCCTGTTTCTTCTTCTTCTGAACAATCTCAAAGACTGGTGTGTCTTCTTCAACCTCTTTCTTAATCACTGGTTCAGGTTTCACAGATACAGGCTTTTCAGATTCTTCTTTCTTTGAAATTACTTCCTCAAAAATATGCTGTTTTTCAGTGACAGCTTCTTTCTCTTTCTTAGTTTTTACTGCTTCAGCTTTGACTTCCTCTAAAGCTTTCTTTTTCAAATCTGCAACCATCTTTTTCACCTCTTCTTCTTTTCTCTTCTTCATTTCTACCACCTTTGGTAGACTTGCAACACAAACTTCTCTTATCTTGTTCTCCAAATCCGGAAAATATTCTTTCTCAGATAACCTTCTTGTGTTGAAAGTAGCCTGACTTGGAAGCAAATTTGTTATATCTTCAAAATTCACCTTTGATGGGTTAACAACTGGATTACCCCGTGGATCCATGTAACATTCCAAATCATCATTCCATCTTTTGGCTCTCTGGGCTTCTTTGAATGGTTCACTGAGTTTTCCAATTTCCCACCTTGCGTAATCTATTTTCCACCATCTATCATGATCAACATTAGCCATGATGTGAAATTCTTGAATAACCTGAAATATTCAACAAATATATAGAAAGTTCTTGGTTTTCAAAAATGACAAATTCAAACGAAATCTGTTCAAGTGGAATTGTTCAAAAGGAAATGACTTTTCTCAAACGAAATATGTTATTCCGTTTGAGACAACACTAATCAAGTTTCAAATGAAACCACTTTCAAACTTTTAGACACTTTCAAACGGGAACCACTTTCAAACTTTTAGACACTTTCAAACGGACAGGTCAGTTTCAAACAGACAGGTCAGTTTCAAATGGACAGGTCAGTTTCAAACGGACAGGGGTCTGTTTCAAATGGACAGGTCAGTTTCAAACGGACAGGGGTCAGTTTCAAACGGACAGGTCACTTTCAAACGAACAGGGGTCAGTTTCAAACGGACATGGCTACGTTCAAACGGATGATGTCATCATTTTACGAACAATTTCAAACGGACAAGATGATTTCGATCAGTTTTAAGTCGTATTTTGGTCTCAAATTTTCAAGGATTAGTTAATATAGTGTTTCGTTTGAAATGTGAAAGTTTTAGACCGTTTCAACCGTGAATTGTATCCGAAACAGAAAAAAATGAGTAGAAGTAAGAATATCCAATGAATTCAAGCTGCAATGGTATGAACTCCTCGTCCTGAGCTCTGATACCACTTATTGGATCGTTCCGGTGACCCTAAAAGTCAGTTAAGGCAGTTCATCTTCGAATACGAAGGCGGAATCAACGTATACAAAGTCACAACAGCTTGTTCCTTTCAATTTCTTTTCTATTAATGCTTTTCTGAGACTTTACAATGAGTTCTGATGAAATTTTGGCAGCACCTCGTCTCTCACACTATGACCTTGTCCATTTGAAATGAGCATACACATCTCCTATTTATAGACTAAGCCCCTGACCGTTTGAAGATGACATGCCATCCTTCAAACGATCACGCTTCAAACGGTCACGCTTCAAACGGTCACATTTCAAACTCAGCATGTTCAAACGGACAGGTTACTAAAAACATGATCTAACCCTAATTTAAACACTATTGCTCACTCATTAAGCCTATCTAGACATAAGACTCCATAAGACGTAGTCAGCAGACATTCAGTGCACCAACAATGTAGTATGTTTGCCATTCGTATGCAATGAGAACCTTTCAAGATCACACCAAGTGCTTCCGCCTTAGAAAGGGGTGTGACAACAAAGAAGCTTGGAGCTTGTAGAAGCTAAAGGACCTTCACCATTTGCTTTTATCCACTTCTTTTCTTCTATTGATCAGCCCTAGCCTTGAGCTAGTGTTAAGAACATCATACTCTTCATTTTACACCTTGTCTAAGTGGTTAAAAGATGATATATGTTGATTATCATGATGAACACTAAGAATCAAGAACTTGAAACATGAACATAAGCTTAAAATCATAAGAAATCTTGATGTTTATGTGTTGTTATGCTTGTTGATTGTTGATTACTTATGTTAATGATGTAGATCATCATATGATCTTGCTAGACAATGATTAAAAACATAATCTAGCAAGATGAGAGGATGAAAGTGTTAAAAATCCATAGATCATCCTCACATAAATCATGAACCTGAAAGAATAAGTTGATTTCTTGTAAAATGATGATCAAAGTAAGATGTAAGTCTTGTAAATCTAAGATTTCAAGAATGATTTTTCAAGAAACCAAGTTAAAAATACAAAGTTTACTTAATCTTGGTTCTTAAAGAAATCAACCATGTTTTTAGAGGTTAAACATGTGTAGAAATATACATGTAACAAGAAAAATCCAAGAAGAAACATTTTTAGAAAATGTGATTACAAGTTGTAAAGATCTAGATTCTTCAAAAATGATGTTTTTAAATAAACAACCACACTTTAAAAGGTAACTAAGCTTACTAAATACACTAGTAAGTTACTACACATTTTTATAAATTTTCAAGTTCATGAGTTAGTAGTTTATGCTTGATTTTGGCAAATTGGTAAGTGTAGATTTAATTGTTGTTGATTGTGTTGATTTACAAAAGTAAATGATATGCCTTGAAGGCATGGAAACCTCCATTTTTAGGGGACACTATGGCAAAATTTTTATAAAAATTAAACACTTAGAAAAATATTTCTAAACAAATATTTACAAGTATATTTCAAACCATGAATTTTTACATAAAGTTTGCCATAATTTTTGTAACAAAAATTATAAATATAGGAGGTTGGTTTTTATAAATAAAAGTGACTAAATATTTATTTAGGAAATATATATTTAGAAGGCACCATGTGTGTGATTATTTTTTATATTATGTGTATTAGTTATATTATTTTAGGACTTGAAATAATATAACTCATCAAAATACCAAAAATTACAATCCAAAATATTACCAAAATCACAAGAATATGAATATACAAATTATACCCACAATATTGGAGAAACCGAACAAAGAAATATAACTTATAAAATATTCCGGAAAATTTATTCATAAGTATATTTTGGTAATTAGTATTTTAGACACCAAGTGAATGAAAATATGATTTTTACAATTAATACAAAATTATATCATATTTTTTACAAGGAGAAAATATATTATTTTTGGCAAGTGTATATATATATATATATATATATATATATATATATATCCTCGGAATTATTAGAAGGTATATTATTTTTGGAAGAAAATGTATTTTCTTAAATAAACTTGAAATATATTATTTTTGGATGAAAAATGAATTTATATATATAATTTCTAAGTTAGACTTGGAATAAACTATTTTGAGACTTGTATGAGATTTATAAATATTTTGCCAAGGAAAAATAATAAATAATTTTTCTAAGTAATATTTCTTGAAATATATATTTTGGAAATATATTGATGTATTTTTATTAAAGATATTATTCCGGAAAAGTTAATACAAAATTAAGTATAAGAATACTTAATAAACACAATAAAAGTACGTATTTTCGTACGTATAAATACACACCGGAATACGCCTCCGATATTTGGAAAAATATACAAGTATAAGAATACGAATACAAATACAAATACACCCATCCTTGGGAAGGATATACATGTATAAATACATAAAAAGTAACAAGTTAAAATATATTATTTTAACTAATATTCCAAAATTCTATAAATATAATTTAAGTTAAAATATTTATGATTTTAACAAATAATTATATAACTTGGAATAATATTGAAGACACAAAGAAACGTAACTCAAAGACACTAACTAATACCAAGTCAAGGCACGACCCGCTCGTCTAATAAACCGTAGTACGTTGTAGGTAGTCGTGTACACCAGGAGAAGCTTTGAGTTACCACTGGTTGCGAAGAACGGAAGACTGTGAGTTCATGCCCCCCTTTTCTTTTAACTATTTTTGTTTTATAACTTCGGGGGTGAAATACATGTTACAAATGATTACGATTACAAATGGTATGGTTAGTTAAGAAATGAACTGTTAGATCATGTGAATGGGTAGGCGTTAACTTGAGACCATTAATCCTATTATAAGGACCGAGGGGCATGAGTGATAGATATATTTGGATGTTGCGAGCCCCACCCATGGGTCCGCGAGTTGACTCATGTGGTGACTATGTCGTTCCAGCCGGGAGGCCCGGTACGAAATATGCAAAGGATTGAGCCTTCCTACACCGTTACACACACATTAATGACCTTGCAAATCATTAATCGATCTGTTCATATTCTCTTTCATACCGGGATTACAAAACATACATACTTACAATGATTACAAAGGTTTATTCGCGCGTACATACAAAACACATGAACTCGCTCAACTTTTGTTGATTTTTTCAAACTACATCTATTTTAGGGAATTAAATGTGGATCTGGCGTACGTTTGGATGTTTCAAGTGATGTTGGGAATAAAAGATGTCATCCTGAGTCTAAGGCTTTGGATTGTGTGTCTTATCCTGGATAAGATACATAATTCAAAGCCTGGTTTTATTTAATGTCTTTTGTCGAGTCCTGTTGGAACTCTAGAACAATTTGCATGGTTGGTATTATGGATTTGAAGTCAGTGTTGGATTTCTGAACAATGTTGTTGTTATGTTTTAAAACTTAAATTAATGGATGGACATCTTTAGTTTTATCATATAGTTGTTTGTTATGGTTGAATGCAATGATATTAAGCAAGTCACACATAATCACGCTTCCGCAAAAGTCAGGGTGTGACATAAGAATCTATGCTTGCAAACATCCAGCGCACGTTCGACTCCCTACGCAGAGTTAACTTAAAGCTGAATCCGATCAAATGCTTGTTCGGGATGGAAGAAGGTAAATTCCTAGGGTTTATTGTAACCAAAGATGGTTTCAAGGTTAACCCAGAGAAAGTGGAAACCATTCAACAGATTTCGTCATCAGCATCCATCAAAGAGATGCAACGTCTCGCAGGTCGGTTAGCAGCACTCAACAGATTTCTTGCAAATCATGCTGCCAAATCATATCCTTTCATCAGTATGTTACGCAACTGTGTTAAAAAGAGCCAGTTCCAATGGACACCAGAAGCGGAAAGAGCTTTCCAACAAATGAACGAATGTTTAATTCAGCTACCAACTTTAACGGCTCCGCGAAAAGATGAACCACATCCTATACCTCTCTGCAGCAGAGGTAACAGTTGGCGCAGTACTAATGGTTGAAAGGGATGAGGTTCAAACCCCAATATACTACATCAGCAAAATGCTAACCGGTCCAAAAACGCGCTATTCTATCATGGATAAACTTATCCTCGCACTGGTTCATGCGTCACGAAGGCTGCTACAATACTTTTCTGGTCACGTTATCACCGTCCTTACCAACTACCACCTGGGACAAGTCTTGTCCAAGCCAGATGTCGCGGGAAGATTAGCTAAATGGGCTATCGAACTAGGAGGATACAATATCTTTTACAAACCGCGCCCCATTATCAAGGGACAAGTCCTAGCAGACTTTGTTATCAAAGTTCCTGTCGACAAAATCCAAGAATGCGAAGCCATAAAAAATCCTACCCCAGTCTTCGACGACAGGGTTTGGACCTTACACACAGACGGTGCTTCATATGACGATGGCGCAGGAGCAGGTCTTCGCCTGGTTAGCCCTGATAACCACGAACTCACATACGCCATCCGTTTGGATTTCAAGAGTACTAACAACGAAGCGGAGTACGAAGCATTCCTCGCAGGTCTCCGCTTAGCACTCAAAATGGGAGCGAAAAACCTTGAGGCACGTGTCGATTCCAAGTTAGTAGTGGAGCAAGTCAACGGTCATTATGATGCAAAAGGCGAAGCCATGGCCTTATACCTTGAGCAGGCAAGAATTCTGATCAACTAATTTCAGACTTTCAAAATATTCCACATCAACAGAAGCGAGAACAAGCATGCAGATGTGCTAAGCAAGTTAGCTGCTACAAGCTTCAAACACCTCGCAAAAGAAGTCCGCACCGAGGTACTTTCAAATCCATCCGTGCCCCTAAAGCAAGTAACATAATAGAAATCGGGAATCCATCATGGATGTCCCCAATCATTATGTATTGTTAGTGCATACATCTGTCGACTTCGTCTTGTATCGAGTCGTGTTCTAGATATTTTAGATCAGGGCACGTTGCTCGAGAAAATATAAAAAATAGAATGTGTTTATAGTGTTTTCGCTTGAAGGAAGCCATTTCGCTTGAAATGACATTTGTCAGTTTCAAGCGAAACCAACTTATAGCATTTCGCTTGAACTGATTTTTGTCACACTCAAGCGAAATACTCAAGTCTATAAATAGGCTTCAAGCGAATTCATTTGGAGAGGTTCCTGAAATTCATACCGAAGTGCTGCCGGTTTGAATTCTGATTGTATACAGTGTTATATCAATCTACAAGGTGTTTAAAGTGATTTGCAAGCTGTGTCGAAGTCTGTTTCTTAGTTTCCGCATCTGAAACAGATTAGAATTTCTCTGAACAACTCGTTCGGGTCATCACACGATCCTACAATTGGTATCAGAGCTCATGAGGAGGAGTTCTATACAATTCAGCTTGAAAATTTCTGTTTTTCTACACTTTCTTTTAAAATTTCAAGAATTAACGGTTAAAATCAGACAAATTTTTCACAGAATGTATACAAGTGCATTTTAACAAACCCTTGAGATTTTCACATTAAAATTCGGACTAAAAATGGGTAAAATTGACCTTCGAAGTGGTTCCGCTTGAACATACCATCAGTTTTCGCTTGAAAAATTGTGTTCATTTCAAGCGAACTAAGTCATTTCGCTTGAAATAGAGGGATTCGCTTGAAAAATCGTATTCTGCTTCAAACATCTCAAGTGAAACAGGTCATTTCGCTTCAGATTAATATTTCGCTTGAAATTCAAGTAAAATCAGGTGATTTCGCTTGAAAGACTTATCTCACTTGAAGTTGTTTGCAGGTTGTTTTCGCTTGAACAGGTTATATTTCGCTTGAAAGTGGTATCTCGCTTGAAAGTGTAGGATCGTGTATCTGACCCGAATGAGTCGTTCAGAGGAGTTTTACTTTGTTTCAGGTGCGGAAAACAAGAAACAAAGATAGAAATAGCTAGTTCTTCACTTTAAACACCTTGTATATTGAATTAACAATGATTACAAGCAAACGTCACACCAGAAGCACTTCGGTATGGAAATCAGCAACTATTACAACTGAATCCGCTCCAACCCTATTTATAGGAGCTCTGATTCCGCTCGAAGCATACAAGAACCAGTTCGAGCGGAATAAGAAAGTTGTGATTCCGCTCGAAAATGACAAAGGTCATTTCATGCGGAATAAGCCTCCTCAAGCGGAATCAGATTCTAAACCATCTTAACATGCTATTTTCTTGTACATCATGCCCTAATCTAACATATCTAGACTAAGACTCGATACAAGATAAAGTCGACAGATGCATGCACTAACAAACTCCCCCTCAGATGTTGACGAGTCTCACGTGTCGAGTCTTTGCAACTTCAGTCTTTATCAGTCTTTGGGCTTCTCTCTTTCTCTATCAGCATCAACAGACTCCCCCTAACAATGTGCTGGCATTCCTCAAATTCTTCAGCATCATCTGTTTCAGGATCGTAATCTGGCTTTCACAAATTCAAGATCTTTGCCTGGCTCAGACTTTGTCCACTGAATCGAAACCTGGCTCTTTAAACACAAGCTTCTCAGGATTGATCAACCTGGCTCTACTAAAGATGTTCCAAGATCGTAACCTAGCTCTCGATCTGCTCAGGATTGTCATCTAGCTCAAACTTAAACCTGCACAATCTCTACCTCAAAGTAAATTTCACACATTTAACAATTCAATGTATGCACTAACACTGACTCTCCCTAAAAAATAACTCAATAATCTTGATGAACCACTTTAAAATTTGATCAAAACACATTTGATTTTCAAACACATACTTCTTTTCACAAGAATGTCATCATGTCTAGCACTTGGAATTTTGAAAATCAGCTCTCCAACACCAGTTGTCAAAAATCTTTTTGAGTTTTTCAAAAGTTTACGCTAAAACACACCGAAAATCTTTTTTGATTTTTGAATGTAAAGAATGCAGTAAAGAAATATTTACAGACAATATATTTGTGAGTTTTGTGTAAGAGGATCATATCAGTTCTTGACAAGTCACAAGTACCGTTGAGCTTAGTGACACATTAAGAATTAAACAATTCACTTAGATTGCCGATATACTGATCCACTTAAATTTACACACAAATTTCAACTGATTCAGGATATGAGTTTGATGTTTTAAGGACTTAAACTCATTTATGTGTCCCACCTCTTGAATATACTCATGTATCCAGATCCCAATATTCAGTCTTATAGGTGAGTATACCACAGATGATATCTGTAAGGGAATAAATTATAGTACGAAACCGTGAGAGCTCAGGTCAGAACTTCCGTTCAGCAGAGAGATGACGGCTCGACTTTTGGTGTGTCCCCTTTAGAGGATCTTTTGTTTACAATAGCAATGACTATCAATTTTATTGTTTCATCAATTTGCTGAGGGAGGCGCTATGTTTCAAGCATGCGGAAAGTATTATTCGAGGACTAGGTCAAAACTTCCATTCAGCAGAAGTCCCGGAATAATACCCCAGGTATCACTGAGCATAAAGACCTAGTATCTCAGAAAGAGGGACCTTTCAAACGAAATTTCAGGGGTTACCTATATATCCAAGTAATATTCCCCACGAAATAAGCAAGTTTGAATTTAAGTTTATATCCCGAAAAAGCTTACTAAATGTGTAAAAACCTATTGGCATATAATCAGTGAGACTGTTTAACGCTATTTAAACATTACATTTCTTTAGCATACTGTGACTGTCTACTGATGTACTATCATATCCTCTTCTTTGACACTAAAACTCATTTTGAATTTTATCATGTTTTTGTCTTTTTCAAATTTTCTAATGTTTTTAGATTTTTAGAAATTTCTACTCCCCCTAAAATGCAAACACATTAAAGGAAATTTGAAAACAAACTATACACGAAAATTGACAACCGATATCAAATCGCTTCAAATCGCCATTCACTAGGCATAAACAATCAGAACTCCCCCTTTCACAAAACTATTTTCTCATTATGATTTCAAAACACTTAAGTTTGTTTTAACCAAAATGATTTTTCCGGAAAATAAGTTTTGTTAATTTTATCACTTGTAGGTTAGGAGTTTGGTTCGTCACATTGTTCTTCTAATACCACTTGTATGTTTGGTCCAATCAAGTTCAACCTAATGACCTTGATTTACCACTTGTAGGTGTAAACCTTCATCAACCAACTTGTAGGAATATCACATCTACACAAAATCATTTTACCAATAAAGATGCCGATTCCTGCTTCACACTTACCAACCTGGAAGCTCCGGCTAGTCACACTTAACCTGTAAAAATTTAACCTTTATAAGATTCATTCACAATCATCAATTATCAAGAAAGATGCCGATTCCTGATCCACGATTACAAACTTGGGATCTCCGGCAAAGTCAGATGTTCAAGGGAAAAGAATTTCCACCCAAGTCTGACCAACCTTGGGTGTTTTTAGCTCCTTTAGCTCTTGTTCAGTTGGGTTAAAAGTTGCTTTCTTTGTTGCGTAAAAATCTTTAACCCCTTTTACTTTCCCATCAAGCATTTTCCCAAAAATTTTCTTAACATTTCCATTAAAAACTTTCTCGACATCAAACTCATTCTTCTCGGAGTAAAATTGATCCGAGATCTCAATCTTACCAACTTTCTGTTTAATCTTCTCAAAATTCAGTGATGGAAATTCATCATCATTCACTGAAGATACAAAATTTATCTCTTTTACCTCACCTTGTGGCTCTTCTGGCTTTGTGGAACCAGAATCATTGCCGACTTTTACATCACCCTTCTTTAGAACCCACATTTGGTTATCTTTTGCTTTCTTTTTGTAAAAATTCTTTTTAGAACATTCACCAACCTCATAAGTTGAATTTTCAAACATTTTGAATTTTTCGGTTGGTGGTTCAACATCGACAAATATTTCTTTCAGTTTTTCAGAAACTCCCTGTTTAGTCTTAGCATTTTTCGGACAGTTCCATGCAATGTGACCAGCTTCATTGCATTTGAAACAGGTTCGAGTCTCTTTTGGATGAAACACTCCAGTTCCATTCCTTTTCTTCTCAGCAAGAAACTCCTGGTTTGATTGTCTCCAGAAAGGTTTCTTCTGTTCTTCTTCTGCACTTCCTCCTGAAACAAATTCTGTTTTTGTTTTAGAATTTTTCTCATTTTTATAATTTTCTGGTGGAATAAAACCTAATCCTTTCTTTTTATAGCTACTATTATGGTTTGGTTTCTTTTGAAAACCAGAACCATAATTGTAACCCTTTTTCTTGTTTAATCGTTGTTGTACTCTTGAAGTGTATTTTTTAGGTTTTCCAGTAAGATTTAAATCTTTTATTTCAGAAATCTTAATTTATGTCATTTTGAAAACCTTTTTGATCATTTCAAATCTAACACTTCTTATGGGAAACTCTTTGTCAGTATATAATTTGTCAGAATCATTTAAAGTATATGCTACTTCAAATGTTTCATCATTCAAATTCGATTTTGATAACAAAAACTCTTTACTGTAAGCCCGCTTAACCAACGATTTTGAACTCTTGACTGACGAACTTGAACTTCCAGACTCAGACTTTAACTCAGACTCCTCATCAGTATCCAACACCTGATCGACCACCTTTTTGATTAACTCAGACTCATGATCAGTGTCAGACGATGTGAAAGTAACGTCAATGTTTTCTGGTAAATCATCAGTTGTATCGGTTTTTAGCTTTATATTGACTGCTTTTTCGACTTGCTCCTCAATTGGTTTTCTGGGAGAATAACCTTCCCAGATTGGAGGCGGACACTTGTTATAGCTAACACTCGGTTTCTTACCAGTATCCTTCTTCTTAGGCTTCTCATCATCTTTAAAAGCTTCAAAACCTGCAACAGTTGGATAAATTCGATCAATAAGATAATCAGAACTAGAATAACTCTGTAATAATCGTCTGATTCTCTCATTCTCAATTTTCTCCTTCTCCAATTCTAATTTCAGTGTAGAACATTCTTCGATGTAATGATTTATAGCTTTTTGCTTCGACATCATCATTGCATTCATCATCGTTAAAACATCTTCTCTCTCAGAATTTGTCTTTTGAAAACCAGTTAGTGTTCTGTTCAAAACATCGTAAGATTCTTTCACGTAATTTAGATTGAACAGTAATTGCTCTTTCATCTTCTCATATTCAGCCAACTTTTCATCTTTTGCTGCACATTCCTTGCAAGGTTCCAAACACTTTGTGCAAGGCTTGATGACTTCCACAATCTTTTCTACTTCGATGTTCTTCTCAATTTCAACAACTTTCTCAGCTTTAGCAACATTTTCTGCTTCACCCACCTGCTCAGTCTCAACAATCTCCTCAGCAACAATTTTAACTTCTTCCTTTTGAACTATCTCATCTTTTCCACTTTCAGATTTCTTTTGCGTTTGTTCTTTTGCTGCTCGTTTCTCCTTCAGCTTCTCCAAGCGATCTGCAAAATAAAAATGAAAACTTTCAGGAGAGAGATGAGATTTTGCAACATTAATATGTTTTTCTTCCTCATCATCACTGCTGTCATCAGTTGGCGAATGATCAAACTCTACTGATTTGTTAGAACTATCATCCGAAGAACCAGAATCAGATGGCATTTGATCAAATACAATTTCCTTTTCTGAACTTTTATCACTTTGTGAACTTTCATCTGAGCTCTGTGAGTTTTCTTCAGATGCAACAGACTCTTCCTCCACATTCTTCACAGTCTCACCAATAGAATTCATCCATGTGGTAAACATATCTGGTTCTTTTACAATCTTAGAAATGAATGCTTTAAACTCTCCTTTTTCATCCACAAACATATCCTAGCTAAAACCTTCAGGTAACCTTTCGTCATCTTGATTGATTAGGCATGCTTTTCTTTCGGGCGATATGTATTTGTTCCAGTTAAAATCCACCAAACATGCTCTCTTTGAATCCTCAATCACTTTTCTACCATGAGCCACCTGTGGTTCTTGTTGTTGTTGCTGACCAACTTACTAATATATGGCTTTCTGGTAACAGTCATCTTTTCCGAACGGATTCTTTACATCACTAGCTTCTCTGTTCTTGCATTCCCTCTTGAAATGACCTTTCTCCCTGCATCGAAAAACAAGTAACTTTAGATTTATCAAAACCCAAAGTAGAAACATGTGCATCAAGAAAGTCATTTCTTCCAGTAATCAGCTTGAATTTTTCAGCTCGTCTAAGAACACTAGCTAGACACCATTTGATGTCCATAAGCTCCATCTCTTCAGCGTCTATCTGATCGTAATCCTCCTTTGTAAGCATAGGATTCCCGATCCGCCCTGCGACCAAACCTTCATAAGAGAGTAGCACAGAACCAAGTAAAGCCATGTGATCTTTCGCAATCTCTTCAGAAAAACTTTGACCATCTGGAAGATTCAAGGCAATGTTGCATTGTATCACATAACCATTTCCAGTTTTTTGTACTCTGAGAATGAAAGCTTGATGTTGTGTCTTTTGGATTGACACTCGGGTATGAAGAGAAACCACTGCTTCTTTTAGAACTTTGATCAACTTTTTCAGATGAATCTCCAGCACTAAACGCAGTTTGGATTTTTGGGCTTCTTTCAACTTTTGGAACACTGCCTTTGTAGTACATTTTTACATCCTGTTGACCACTTGGACTGTTCATCCTTGCGATCTTCTGCTGTTCCAAATCTTGACCCTCAATCTTCTCGATAAACTGAGAAATCGTTAACCCATCAAAAACCCCTGTGTTCTTCAAAATCATCAAGTATGTGCCCCATTCCTTTTGTGGTAAAGCGTCAGCTAACTTGTCTACCCACTCTTCACGATCTTTTGTTATACTAAGCATCGACATGGATCGCACCAAGTGACAGTATCTTTCAATCAACTTCTTTCTTTCTTCCCCGGGCAAACTTGTAAACAGATCAAATTCTTTCTTGAGCAGTGCCTTTTTACTCTTAATCATGTTCTCACTACCCTCAAACTTAATTCGAAGAGCATCCCAAATTGATTTCGAAGTTTTGTCATGCTGAAGTAACACAAATATGTCTTCTTTGATAGCTTGCTGAAGTAGACTAATCATCATCTTTTCAGCTCTGTACATATCTCTTTCTTGGTCAGTAAACTCAGATATTGCTTTCTCAACTTGCAGATCAGTACGTGGTAATACATATTTCTTCAGAATGCACTCCCACGATCTGAGATGGTTAGCTTGAACCCAGTTTTCGAATCTGTCTTTCCATCCGTAGTACTCTTCTATGCTCATCAGTTTCGGGGGCTTTTGTAACGTTCCGGTCTCGTTTTCCTAGTTCATATTCTGAGCAATGGAAGCCGGATTAGTCGGGGATGAGGTGAATGCGTTGTAGAACTCGTTTTCCATGATTCGGGAGCACGTTTTCAAAAACAGCAACTTTCAAGCGAAATATGTAGTTTGTAGTTCAAGCGAAATACCAAAGTATGATTTCAAGTGAAATAACAAACAAAGCACTTCAAGCGGAAACTCCTGAATAACCTTCAAGCGAAATCTCAACTAAGTGTTTCAAGCGGAATACTCAATAAGCAACTTGAAGCGGAATCAACAAGTATGTTGGAGCGAAATCACAAGTTTGGCAGTCTGGAGCGGAATCAGTAAGAACTTTGAAGCTGAATCAACATTTTGGAGCGAAACCACAAATTCTAAGCGAAATCACAATCTGTTCATTCGAGCGGAATCAAGTCGAAGATCCATTTCACTCATTTTTAGTCCGAATTTTTCAGTGAAACTTTCTAGGGTTTATCAATATGTAGTTTTACACAATCTGTGAAAATTTGATCCAATTTTGACCGTTAAAACCTCCTGAATTAATGAAAGAAGGTGTAGAAGATAGAAAATGCTATGAAATCCAGCTGTAATCTGCAGAACTCCTCCTCCTGAGCTCTGATACCAATTGTAGGATCGTGTATCTGACCCGAATGAGTCGTTCAGAGGAGTTTTACTTCGTTTCAGGTGCGGAAAACAAGAAACAAAGATAGAAATAGCTAGTTCTTCACTTTAAACACCTTGTATATTGAATTAACAATGATTACAAGCAAACGTCACACCGGCAGCACTTCGGTATGGAAATCAGCAATTGTTACAACTGAATCCGCTCCAACCCTATTTATAGGAGCTCTGATTCCGCTCGAAGCATACAAGAACCAGTTCGAGCGGAATAAGAAAGTTGTGATTCCGCTCGAAAATGACCAAGGTCATTTCAAGCGGAATAAGCCTCCTCAAGCGGAATCAGATTCTAAACCATCTTAACATGCTATTTTCTTGTACATCATGCCCTAATCTAACATATCTAGACAAGACTCGATACAAGACAAAGTCGACAGATGCATGCACTAACAGAAAGTGCTGTTTTGTAAAAATATTTCTGAATCATGAGTGAAGAATTTTACAACGCGTTTGCAACATCTCCGACTGCTCCAGCTACATTTGCTCAAAACATGAACTTAGAAAATGAAACCGGAACTACTCAAAAAACCCCGAAACTAATGAGCATTGAAGAATATTACGGATGGAAAGATCGCTTCGAAAACTGGGTTCAAGCCAATCATCTTAGATCATGGGAATGTATTCTGAAGAGATATGTACTACCTCGTACTGAATTGCAAACTGAAAAACAAATCTCAGAATTTAATGACCAAGAACGGGAAATGTACCGAGCTGAAAAGATGATGATAAGTTTGCTTCAGCAAGCCGTTAAAGAAGACATCTTTATTTTGCTTCAACATGATAAGACCTCAAAGTCAATTTGGGATGCTCATAAAGTCAAGTTTGAGGGTAGTGAGAATATGATTAAGAGTAAAAAGGCACTGCTTAAGAAAGAATTTGATCTATTCACTAGTTTGCCCGGAGAAGATACAAAGAAGCTAATTGAACGATATTGTCACTTAGTGCGATCCATGTCAATGCTGAGCATAACAAAAGATCGTGAAGAATGGGTCGACAAATTAGCTGATGCGTTACCGCAAAAGGAGTGGGGAACTTACTTAATGATTCTGAAGAACATTGGTGTTTATGACGGGTTGACAATTTCTCAGTTCATTGAGAAGATAAAAAGTCAAGATCTGGAATAGCAGAAGATTGCTAGGATGAACAATCCAAGTAGTCAACAAGATGTGAAAATGTACTACAAAGGAAGTATTCCAGAAATTGAAAGAAACCCGAAGATTCAAAGTGCTTTTAGTGCTGGAGACTCATCTGAAAAAGTTGATCAAAGTTCAAACAAAAATAGTGGATTCTCTTCATATCCAAGTGTTAATCCAAAAGAAACAACATCAAGTTTTCAGCATCAAAGTTCAAAAACTGGAAATGGTTGTGTGATACAATGCAATATTGCTCTAAATCTTCCTGATGGTCAAAGTTTTTCTGAAGAAGTAGCGAAAGATCATATGGCATTACTTGGTTCTGTGCTACCATCTGATGAAGGATTGGTTGCAGGGCGGATCGGGAATCCTATGCTAACAAAGGAGGATTACAATCAGATAGATGCTGAAGAAATGGAGCTTATGGACATCAAATGGTGTTTAGCTAGTGTCCTTAGAAGAGCCGAAAAGTTCAAACTGATTACTGGAAGAAATGACGCACATGTTTCTACTTTGGGTTTTGATAAATCTAAAGTTACTTGTTTTAGATGCAGGGAGAAAGGTCATTTCAAGAGGGAATGCAAGAATAGAGAGGCAAATGATCCAAAGAATCTATTCGGAAAAGATGATTACTACCGGAAAGCTATATATCAACAAGTCGGTCAACAACAACAACAAGAACCACAAGTGGCTCATGGTAGAAAAGTGATAGAGGATTCTTCAAAGAGAGCCTGTTTGGGAAATCAAGAAAGTTTCAGCCGGGAAAAATTCATTTCATCTGACAACAAAGCATGCTTAATCAATCAAGATGATGAAAGGCTACCTGAAGGTTTTAACTGGGATATGTTTGCAGATGAGAATGGAAATTTCAAAGCTTTCATTGCCAAGATTATGAAAGAACCAGACATGTTCACTGAGTGGATGAAATCCATTGGGGTTAGTGTGAAGAATGAAGATGAAAAATCTGTTTCATCGGAAGAAAGCTCACAGAGTTCAGGTGAAAGTTCACAAAGTTCAGATGATAGTTCAGAAAAAGAAATTGTATTTGATAAAACACCATCTAATTCTGGTTCTTCGGATAATAGTTCTGACAAATCTGTGGAGTTTGATCAATCGCCAACTGATGATAGCAGTGATGATGAGGAAGAAAGACATATTAATGTTGCAAAATCTCATCTTTCTCCTGAAAGTTTTCATTTTTATTTTGCAGATAGCTTGGAGAAGCTGAAGGAGAGACGTGCAGCAAAAGAACAAAATCAAATGAAGACTGAAAGTGTTGCTGAAAAGATTATTGAAGCAGAAAAAGTGACTGAAGTTGAGAAAGTTGTTGAAGTTGAAAAGATCATAGAAGTTGAAAAGATTGTGGAAGTCATCAAACCTTGCTCAAAGTGTTTGGAACCATGCAAGGAATGTGCAGCAAAAGAAGAGAAACTAGCTGAGTTTGAGAAGATGAAATAACAATTACTGTTCAATCTCAACTATGTAAAGGAGTCTTATGATGTTTTGAACAGAACAGTAACTGGTCTTCAAAAGACAAACTCTGAAAGAGAAAAGGCTTTGACAATGATGAATGCAACGATGATGACAAAACAGAAAGCTATTAACTTCTACATCGAAGAAAGTGCAAAGTGGAAGCAAGAGTTGGAGACCGAGAAAATTGAAAATGAGAGGATCAAACGATTATTACAGAGTTATTCTAGTTCTGATTATCTTATTGATCGAATTTAACCAACTGTTGCAGGTTTTGAAGCCTTTAAAGATGATGAAATGCCAAAGAAGAAGGATACTGGTAAGAAACCGAGTGTTAGCTATAACAAGTGTCCACCTCCGATCTGGGAAGGTTATTCTCCTAGAAAACCAAATGAGGAGTAAGTTGAAAAAGCAGTCAATATAAAGTTTAAAACCGAATTAACTGATGAATTACCAGAAAACATTGACGTCACGTTCACCTCATCTGACACTGATCATGAGTCTGAGTTAATAAAAAAGGTGGTCGATCAGGTGTTGGATACTGATGAGGAGTCTGAGTCTGGAGGGTCAAGTTCGTCAGTCAACAGTTCAAAATCGTCCGTTCAAAGGGCTTACAGTAAAGAGTTTTTGTTATCAAAATCAAATTTGAATGATGAAACATTCGAAGTAGCATATACTTTGAATGATCCTGACAAATTATATTCTGACAAAGAGTTTCCAATAAGAAGTGTTAGAATTGAAACGATTAAAAAGGTTTTCAAAATGACAGAAATTAATATTTCTGAAATAAAAGATGTAAATCTTATTGAAAAACCTAAAAAATACACTTCAAGAGTTCAACAACGATTAAACAAGAAAAAGGGTTACAATTCTGGTTCTGGTTTTCAAAAGAAACCAAACCATAATGGTAGCTACAAAAAGAAAGGATTGGGTTTTATTCCACCTAAGAATTACAAAAATGAGAAAATTTCTAAAACAAATACAAAATTTGTTTCAGGTGGAAATGCAGAAGAAGAACAGAAGAAACCATTCTGGAGACAATCAAACCAGGAGTTTCTTGCTGAACAAAAGAGAAAAGGAACTGGAGTTTTTCACAGGAAGGATACTCGAATCTGTTTCAAATGCAATGAAGCTGGTCATATTGCATCAGTTTGTTCTCAAACGGCAAAACCAAAAACAGGGAGTATCTGAAAAACTGAAAGAAAAAGTTGTTGATGTTGAACCACCAACTGAAAGATTCAAAATTTTTGAAAATTCGATTTATGAAGTTGGAGAGAGTTCAAGGAAAATTTTTTACAAAAGGAAAGCAAAAGATAA
Source organism: Helianthus tuberosus (assembly GCA_030545235.1). Taxonomy (NCBI): domain Eukaryota; kingdom Viridiplantae; phylum Streptophyta; class Magnoliopsida; order Asterales; family Asteraceae; genus Helianthus; species Helianthus tuberosus. Next base: position 117,557,740 of record CM060424.1, read on the forward strand.
CCAAATGTGGGTTGTCAAGAAGGGTCATGTAAAAGTCGGCGATGAACCTGATTCCACAAAATCAGTAGAGCCACAAGTTGAAGATGATGTTAAAATTCCATCTTTGACGTTTGAAAAAATTAAGCAAAAGGTTGGTAAGATTGAGATCTCAAATCAATTCTTTTCTGATGAGAAGGAATTTGATGTTGAAAAAGTTTTCAATGGAAATATTAAGAATTTTTTTGGGAAAATGGTCAAGGGAAAGGCCAAAGGGGTTAAAGATTTCTATGCAACAAAGAAAGCAACATATTACTGTTGGTGCACTGAATGTCTGCTGACTACGTCTTATCGAGTCTTATGTATAGATAGGTTAAATCAGTGCACAACAGTGATTGAATTAGGGTTTGGCCACGTTTTAGGTAGTGAGTCCGTTTGAAGCAGGTCCATCCGTTTGAACTTGTCTGTCCGTTTGAAGCAGTCCGTTTGAACATGGTTGTGTCACTTTCAAACGGAATAGTCTTAGTCTATAAATAGGAGTTGTGCATGTTCATTTGAAAGGGAACAGTTGTGTGTGTGAGCGAAGGTGCTGCCAGATTTTTGTCAGAATTCATTGTAAAAGCTCAGCAATTCAGTAATAGAGAAAGATTAAAAGGATACAAGCTGTTTGACGTTGTTTACTTTGATTCCGCCTCTGTAAATGATGATGAACTACCTTTACTGAATGTTAAGGGTCACGGAACCGATCCAACAAGTGGTATCAGAGTACAGGACGAGGAGTTCATACCAAATTCAGCTTGATTACTTCGGATTCTCTCACTTCTACCTTTCTTTTCTGATTTGAACTAGTTGTCACGGTTTAAATGGTCTGACACTTTCACATTTCAAACAAAACACAATGTTAACTAATCCTTGAAAATTTGAGACCAAAATACAGCTTAAAACTGATCGAAAACATCTAATCCGTTTGAACTTGTTCGTTAAATGCTGACATCATCCGTTTGAACGAAGCCCGGTTTCCGTTTGAAACTGACTTTTCGTTTGAAATTGGTATTATTTCCGTTTGTACATCACCATCCCGTTTGAAACTGGTTTCCGTTTGAAAGTGGTGATATTTCCGTTTGAACATCACCATCTCGTTTGAAAAAGGCCATCTCATTTGAAAATACTTGGTTGTATCGTTTGAAAACACACTTGAAAGTTCACGTTTGAAAATAACACTTATTAGTAGTTCATTTGAAAGTGTCTAACTGTTTGAAACTGTTCGTTTGAGAGTTCACGTTTGAAATGATCGTTTGAAAGTAGTGTAGTCTCAAACGTGATAAGACATTCTGTTTGAAATCTCATTTGAGAAAACATAATATCGTTTGAGTGGGAATTCCATACAAAATATTAAATTGACAGGATATTGTGCATGTGATCATTAATTGTGTCAGTCCAAGTTTTGTTTGAATGTAATTGAAGTTGTTCGGCCCAATCAAAGTCAAGTGCAACCCACTTTATAATCGGTTTAATTGATATTGTTTGTTTGACTATGTGATAGTGTTTTTGCATGTGATGTTTTCATAAACAATTAATTGACTTAATAGGCCATTTATAACATTTCATCTGGTTTACATATCTTCGGCCCATTGTGTTGTTTTTCAGCCCACCATACATCTCGGTCCATGTGATATTGCATTTCATTTAGGCCCAATCGAATTCATTTTGTTCCGATTAAGCTCATTCATTCAGTGATTTCACTCAAACTACATTGGAACGAGTTTGCAAATCTTCGACACTAGTCTTAGATTGATTCAGTCCGTTTAAACTGATTGTTTGTTTGCAGGTGATTCGAGGTGATTTACAAGGCGCAAATACCGAGAAGTTGAAATATTGTAGACTTTGAGATAAAAAAATTTTAAGTCACTTAACAAAGAAGTTGTGGTCAAAATGTTTGACGAAAAGGAAAATGCTAAACTTGAAATAATTAATGAATGGTTTGATATGAATTGGCAATACAGGAAAGATGATGAGAAAAAAGATGCTTGGATTAAAAGATCTGAATACTTTTTGTGTAAAAAATTTGAAAAGTTTGATGATTTGAAAACAAGGTATTTTGAATTGCTTGATAAGTTGGAAAGGTATGGGATTAAGATGACAAATGCTGAAAAGATTTGAAAATTTGTTGATGCATTACCTTTGGATTGGGATGAATTTTTGTGTAAGCTGAAAAAGGATTCTAGGTTCTCAAAATTTAGTCCAGTTGACTTTTTCAGAGAGCTTATAATATACAATTGTGAAATTGAGAGGAAAAAGAAAGAGTTGATAGATGAATTAGAAAGAAGCTCAAAATATATAAGTTTGGATGTGATTCTTGAAATAATCAAAAGAATTAGAAACGGTCTTGATGTAAGAAGTAGGATGAAATATGATTTCAAGAGAGGTTGTTTTTTAAATGAAGATTTGAATCCTGCTGATATGGTTAAAAATTTTCTTGCAGGAACGTCAAAGATTGAAGAATCCAAGAAAGATAAAACTTCAAAATGTGAAGTTGTGTGCTCAAAATGCGAAAAATCTGCAGCAGACAATGTTAAACTCTTGAAAGATGTGGAGAATTTGACATTGGGAAACAAAGCTTTGAAAGACGAGAAGAAAGCTGATAATGAACAGATTCTGGAGTTGCGTTTGAATTGTGAAAAACTGAGATCTGAAAATGACAAACTGTTGAAGAATGTTGAGAGTTTGTCATTAGAAAACAAAAATTTTAAAGAAAAAGAAAATGATTTTGAAAATGAAAAATTATAGATTGAAAAAGATTTTCAAAGTCAAATAAAGGTTTTAGAAGATGAGAAATCTGTTATTTTTAAAAATAATCTTGAAAAACAGATTGAAATAAATTCTCATCTTCAGAAAATCATTCGGCTTGAAAATGAAGCTGAAATTGCTCGAAATAAAATTGATGAGCTTGAGAATAAATTGAAAGGTTTTGTGAATTCTACATCACATGTCTGTCCAAAACCGATCAATTCTGTTCCAATAAGTGACAATGTCACAAATTTTGACAATGTCAAAATTGAAGATTGCGATGACAAAGCTGATGATGAAAAAGAAAAAGAATAGAAAAATATTTTTAGAATTACAAGAAAATTTCAAAATACTGTTTTGCAGTCTACTGAAATAGGTGATTGCTCAAAGCAAAAACCTGTTAAGAAGATTGTAGAACAGAAACCAAAAGTTAAAAATTTTAAAATTTAAAAAATGAAAATAAAAGCTCATCAGTTCAGTCATCCAATCATTATGAAAAACCACAAAAATTTAAAAATAAAAACTCACAAATAGTTGGTAACCAGTGGTGCAGGTTTGACCACAGTGCTCAAATGCCAAATCAAGGATACAAGAGGAGACATGAGTACCACAAGGCAAATCAATGCTTTGATCTAAGTGTGTGGTATGAAGACGGTATGTGGTATGAAAGTAGTGAGAGGTATGATAACAGAGTGTGTTACACTTGTGGCTATCAATGACACATTGATGTTAACTGCCAAAGTCAGAGATTAGAAACAAGAAGGTGCTATGAATGCTACATCAGAGGACACATTGCCAGAGATTGCCCAATGAGATCAAAGGGAAGATCGAGGGCTGAATCTTAGAAAATGGCAAAGAAACCAGTCAATGTCAAGCCCAAATAACAGAAAGTTCAAGAAAAGAAAGTGAAGCTTTCACAGGGGCAGAAAGACAGACTGAGGAAGAAGAGAAAGAAGGCAAGAGAATACTTGGAGAAAATTTTGTCCTCGGATACAGTCGTGAAAGCGAATAACAGTTCTGATAAATCATTTTTCTCTCCCAAGACCGATAAGTCAAACAAAACGAATTCATCAGATGCAAATCTGAGGACAAAAGAGAAGAAAAAGGAAGTTGTTACCCATGAATTTGTTTCTTCAGAAACAAAGGAGCAACATGTTGGCGATGAATTTGACTTGTCAAAGTTAGAGGAGCCACGATCAGGCAATGATTCTGGTTCGTCAAAACCAGAAGAGCCATCTGTTGAGGTAAAAACTGTCAAACCCAAGAATGGTCAGGCCTGGGTAGATCTTTTCAAATGAAAAACCTGACTTGCCGGAGTTCCCAGGTTGGTAAGTGAGGAACAGGTATCGGCATCTTTCTTGAGAAATTCACAGGTTGGTAACTGTGATATTTCGAATTACAAAAGATTAATCAAGGACATTAAGTTGTACTTGATTTATTTTTTTCTGACAAGAGGTATTGTTGAAAACAATGTGATGAAAGAGTCCCCAAGTTTGTGAAAAGACAAACAAAACTAATTTTCCGGAAAAACCATTTTTGATTAAAACAAACTTAAGTGTTTTGAAATCATAATGGAAAATAGTTTGTTGTCAGGGGGAGTTCTGATTGTTTATGCCAAGTGAATGGCGAATTGAAACGATTTGATATCAGTTTGTCATTTTTGTACAATTTGTTTTCAAAATTTCCTTGAAAATCAAAATTGAAACATATTTTGATTTTAGGGGGAGAAAAAATTTAAAAAAAAAATAGAAAATTTGAAAAGGCCAAAAACATTGAAAAAGAAAAAATGAGTTTTGTTGTGAATAAGAGGAAATGATAGTAAATCAGTTGGACTATCACAGCATGCTAAAGAAATGTAATGTCAACTGTGATAAACAGTCTCACTAAAGATGTGACGATAGGCTCAGCTAGACTAGTAGATTTGTGATAACGATACAAACATAAATGAAAAAGCCTAGTTCTAGTGGGAAACACGGTTGAAAGAATAGTACTAGTTTTGTCCTTCTTGACTGTGTGCCTACTCAGTAATCGCTGATTGTCGAAAGACATAAAACTGGTTAAGTTTGTGAACTTTCACAACTTTGCTGAAAAAGTCACTGTGATTGTGTATTTCATTTTGCAAAGATTTAAACTTGTTTGATTTCTTTATTTTGTTTAAGCATTGGACATCCTCTGCGTATACGTGAGTATCGACCTGGATGTTATTGCCTAAACATTCTGCTTTATTTTCTTTGGTGTTTCGTTTAAGCTTTGGATCACCTCTGCGTATACGGGAGTATCGACCTGGTGGTTAAAGCCTAAACAACTTCAACTTGTTTTATTTTCTTATTTTGTTTAAACATTGGACTTTCTCTGCGTATACGGAAGTATCGACCTGATTGTTAATGTTTAAACATTCTGCTTTGTTTTCGCACATATCACAGTTGATGAAAGTTTAAAGGCATTACTTGAGTTAGTGTATTGCATGATGAGGGAATATGCTGAGATCATGGGGTCCATAAGAATTTAGTGCAAAATTAATATACCTTAACGTATCGGTAAGCATTTTGAAAGTTTTTAGATTGAGTTTAAGAGGACAACTATATCGTCAATCTATGTGAATCGTTTAGAACTTAAAATGTCTAAAGCTTAACGGTGCTAGTGATTTGTCTCATGAACTGATATGATCCTCTTACACAAACTCACAAAAATATTGTTTGTCAATATTTCGTTACTGTATTTCTTTAAAAAAAACAAAAACCCAAAAATATTGTGTTTAGTTTTAAATTTTGAAAAATACAAAAAGATTTTTGACAACTGATGTTGGAAAGCGGATTTTCAAAATTCCGAGTGCTAAACATGATGAACTATATTGGGTTGGGAGAATATGTTAAAAACTTTGAATGTTATATACAAATGTTTTTGAAAGATTGTATGTTTAGTTAATCGAGGTCATTTACTTGAACTTGGTGTAACTATACAGATTGATGAATGAATGATTTCTACCAGTAAGTTTCTTAAATCTAAATGATATAAATGTGTGAAACTTATATTTGGGAAGAGTCAATGCAGGAATGTATTTCCCCATGGCAACGAAATATCAAAGTTTGAACCAGAATTTCAAGTCCCAGCATTCCGAGAGGAGGAGTCTGCGAAAGGGGGAGTTAGAGTTCTGGATCAACAGTCAAAGGGGAGATTGAAGATGGAGCTAGTTTGAGTTCCTGAACCTGTGAAGAGAGAGTTTTTGCAATGAGAAGATACCATTTGGAGAGAGACAAAGACTAAAGACTCGACGCCGAAGACTTCGTCAACATCCAAGGGGGAGTCTGTTGGTGCACTGAATGTCTGCTGACTACGTCTTATCGAGTCTTATGTCTAGATAGGTTAAATGAGTGTACAACAGTGATTGAATTAGGGTTTGGTCATGTTTTAGGTAGTGAGTCCGTTTGAAGCAGGTCCATCCGTTTGAACTTGTCTGTCCGTTTGAAGCAGTCCATTTGAAGCAGTCCGTTTGAACATGGCTGTGTCACTTTCAAGCGGAATAGGCTTAGTCTATAAATAGGAGTTGTGCATGTTCATTTGAAAGGGAACAGTTGTGTGTGTGAGCGAAGGTGCTGCCGGATTTTTGTCAGAATTCATTGTAAAAGCTCAGCAATTCAGTAATAGAGAAAGATTAAAAGGATACAAGCTGTTTGACGTTGTTTACTTTGATTCCGCCTCTGTAAACGATGATGAACTACCTTTACTGAATGTTTAGGGTCACGGAACCGATCCAACAATAACCCTACTGAACAAGAGTTAAAAACACCCAAGGTTGGTAAGACTTGGGTGGAAATTCTTTTCCCTAGAAAAATCTGATTTGCCGGAGATCCCAAGTTAGTAATCGTGGATCAGGAATCGGCATTTTTCTTAGTAATTGATTGTGTGATTGAATCTTAAAAATAGTTGAATTTTTACAGGATAAGTGTGAATTGCCGGAGCTTCCAGGTTGGTAAGTGTGAAGCAGGAATCGGCATCTTTGTTGGTAAAATGAATTTGTGTAGACGTTTTTTTTCCTACAACTGGTACAGAGGTTTATTTTGACAAATTAATTACTCAAGGTCATTAATTTGAACTTGAGGTAATTCTCATACATGTGCTTAACAATGGACAATATGATGAACCAATCCCCTAACCTACAAATGGTAAACTCAATCAACAAAACTTATTTTCCGGAAAAATCATTTTGGTTAAAACAAACTTAAGTGTTTTGAAATCATAATGAGAAAATAATTTTGTGAAAGGGGGAGTTCTGATTGTTTGTGTCAAGAGGATGGCGAATTGATGCGATTCGATATCGGTTGTCAAAGTTTTTGTATAGTTTGTTTTCAAATTTCCTTTAATGTGTTTGCATTTTAGGGGGAGTAGAAATTTCAGAAAATCCAAAAACATTAGAAAATTTGAAAAAGTCAAAAACATGATAAAATTCAAAAATGAGTTTTGGTGTCAAAGAAGAGGAAATGATAGTACATTAGTAGACAGTTACAGTATGCTAAAGAAATGTAATGTTTAAATAGCGTTAAACAGTCTCACTGATGATATGCCGATAGGTTTTTACACATTTAGTAAGCTTTTTCGGGATATAAACTTAAATTCAAAACTTTCTTATTTCGTGGGGAACACTACTTGGATATATAGGTAACCCCTGAAATCTCGTTTGAAAGGTCTCTCTTTCTGAGATACTAGGTCTTTATGCTCAGTGATATCTGGAGTATTATTCCAGGACTTCTGCTGAATGGAAGTTCTGACCTAGTCCTCGAATAATACTTTCCGCATGCTTGAAATATAGCGCCGCCCTCAGCATAAATGATGAGACAATAAAATTGCTAATCAATGTTGTTGTAAAAAAGATCCTCTAAAGGGGACACATCCAAAAGTCGAGTCATGATCTCTCTGCTGAACGGTAGTTCTGACCTGAGCTCTCATGATTCTACATAATTTATAACCCCTTACAGATATCATCTGTGGTATACTCACATGTAAGAATGAATATTGGGATCTGGATACGGGAGTATATTCAAGAGGTGGGACATATGAATAAGTTTAAGTTCTTAAAACACCTAACTCATATCCTGAATCAGTTGAAATTTGTGTGAAAAATTAAATGGATCAGTATATTGGCAATCTAAGTGAATTGTTTAATTCTTAAAGTGTAACTAAGCTCAACGGTACTCGTGATTTGTCGAAAACTGATATGATCCTCTTGCACAAACTCACAAAAATAGTGTCTGTAAATATTTCGTTACTGCATTTATTTCTGTTATTTCAAAAATCCAAAAAGATTTTTAGTGTGTTTTAGCATAAATTTTGTAAAAGACAAAAAGATTTTCGACAACTGATTTTCAAAATTCCAAGTGCTAAACATGATGAACAGGTTTGGGAAAAAGTATTTGAAAAGGTTAAGCATTTTGAGAGGGAGAGTAAATGTTTGAATGAAGAAAATTTTGAAATGAAAAACAATATTACTGCAAGTGATTCATCAGAAACTAAATGTTAAATCTGTCTAAGATTTTCTTTACAAGTGGACATCAGAAAATTTACTTTTGGGTAGAGAATATGCAGGTTTAGCCAGGTTTCGATACTTAAGGACTCTGAGTGTTAAGAGAGCCAGGTTTCGATCCTGAACTTGTGAAAAGTGTGAGCCAAGTCACGATCTTGGAACTGCTAATGCTGATGAACTTAAGGAATCAAGAGATCTGATCAAGAGAATTGAAAAGTTCAAGAGCCAGGTGGAGATCCTGGAAGCAAGCCCAAAGACTGATAAAGATTGAAGATGTGAAGACTCGACACTTTAAGACTCGTCAACATCTGAGGGGGAGTCTGTTAGTGCATACATCTGTCGACTTCGTCTTGTATCGAGTCTTGTTCTAGATATGTTAGATCAGGGCACGTTGTTCGAGAAAATATAAAAAATAGAATGTGTTTATAGTGTTTTCGCTTGAAGGAAGCCATTTCGCTTGAAATGACATTTGTCAGTTTCAAGCGAAACCAACTTATAGCATTTCGCTTGAACTGATTTTTGTCACACTCAAGCGAAATACTCAAGTCTATAAATAGGCTTCAAGCGAATTCATTTGGAGAGGTTCCTGAAATTCATACCGAAGTGTTGCCGGTTTGAATTCTGATTGTATACAGTGTTATATCAATCTACAAGGTGTTTAAAGTGATTTGCAAGCTGTGTCGAAGTCTGTTTCTTAGTTTCCGCATCTAAAACAGATTAGAATTTCTCTGAACGACTCGTTCGGGTCATCACACGATCCTACATGTATCTGCAACATGGAACTCTCCTAGAAGGGAAAGCTGAAGCTAGAAAAATTCAGCAAAAAGCATTGAACAATGAAATGGCGGATGGTATTTTATATCGCAAATCCTACATGGGTCCTCTCCTAAGATACATGGACAAGCACGACACACAGTATCTAGTCCGAGAGATTCATGAAGGACTATGTGGAATCCACGCAGGCCCGTGCATGTGTTGGGTTTTTCACATGTTTATCATAGTTATTTTATCCTTATAAAATAAAAAAATGCAATGGAATATAATTTAAAAACATGTTTACTTTCAAGATATAAAACCCATTTTATATGTAAAACCCAATCCCTGATCCATATACGAACATGCATGCTATAAAAAATTAAAACACAACCATAGGGTGTTTAGAAAACTACCTTCCAAGGAGTAAAGGATATGAAGAAGATGATGCTTCTTGAACGGTTGCCTTCAAGTGTAGAAGACCTCAAGCTTGTATACCCCCCAAGCCTTCTAACAAACACTTTGATTTAGCTAGGATTTTACACTCATGAACTCACTTGAAAATTCCCTCATAAACAACAACCCATGGCCGAAAATCTTAGAGAGAAAATATGGAGTTCTTGCACTTGAAAAAACAAACTTGAAAAACCTTCTTGATCAACCACACGTTGGCCGAAAATTAGGGAATCTTTTAACAAGTCTTACACTTGAAAAATTGAACTTGAAAACCTTGAATTAAAGACATCACAACCGAAAATCTAGAGAGAGTTTTAGTCATTCATTCAAGTTCATCTCTAATTGATTTTTCATAAAAAAATGTCTTAAAGAAGGTGAGAGAAGATGCCACCCCATTTGCCCAATCAAGACCCATCTAACATGACAAAATTGCATGCTTTCTCATTGGACCAAAAGGCTTAGGAAGAACACCAAGGGGGGGGGGGGGGGCTAGGGTTTATTTTTATAAAAAAATTTAAAAAATTTTCTTATAATAACAATTTAAGTCTTATATAATTCTATAACTTTTATAAAATTATAACATTACATGTTATAAGACTTACACTACTTTTATTATGTTATTTAACCGATTAAATAACAAAATAAAATATTCTCTCAAAATAAATTATCCATATAATTTATTAGTTTGTCAAGTGCAATTATTTAGAAAACCAATTTCTAAATATTATAAGTGTTAATATTTATTTGTTTGATCATATCACAAATAAATGTTATAAGTGTTTGTCTAGCTTGTATTTGGGTATGACTCGACTTGGATCATAACGTACTAGCCACATCAATCTAATATGTGTCTTGGGCATACAGAGTCCAACAATCTCCCACTTGCACAAGATACATAGAAGATTGATGCAAGTAGTAAATAACGCCTAACTACGGTTTACTACCCCTAATACGTATGACTATATGTCCCATTTAATAACATCATCCCCTTCAAGTCCCTTGCTTGAACATGATTTAGGTGAATATATCATTTATCCTTTCGTTACAGATGTCATGTTAAATCCAGAGATATAGAGTGATCACTCTCTGTTGATTTAACTTTAGTAGGCCTTAGACATCTTACTCTCAACGAATAAGAGGAACAAATCCCTTCTTGACTACATATGTCTCTCACAATCACCTTGTATCACACCTGAGCTTAGCCTTATATACTGTCATATTACTGACATCAAAGAAATAAGTCAAGGTACAATATTTGGTGAATATCAAGACCCAATATGTATCTCAGGTCAGAGGATACAATGATATTCTCCTTTACTCAAATTTACTTATGATCATTCATAAATGATTCCATGCAGTAATATTTGAGAGCTAGTCAGTCCAATATTTGTATCCCACAAATATCTATGAACCTTGGCAGCAACACTTTGCTCTATATTCATACCTCATGAATATCCACCAATCCAAGTTCATAATAGTATTACATTCATATTTGTTCCCACAAGTATGATCAACTACGGACATTTAGAATAAGCAACTTATTCACGGATTTAAACAAGCTAAAATGGAACATAACTCAAAATACCATAAAGAGTTATAATAACAGTTGTTCCAATATCCAGATACAAAATAGATCAAATCCAATCACTAGAATATCGAAGTCCTAAGGCACAAGTATGACCCTTCACGCTTTGCCCGTTCAAGGAGATTCGTGAGTGGATCCGCAATATTTTGATCAGTGTGAACTTTGCGAATACATATATTTCCCTTTTTCAACTTCATCCCTTATGTAGTTAAAACTCTGCTCAATGTGCCTAGTCTTTTGATGTACACGAGGTTCCTTGATTTGAGCAATCGCACCATCGTTATCACAAAGATCTCTAGGGTCCTGAATGGTAGGGACTACCCCTAGATCGACAATAATTCAAGTGGCAGATCCACATGAATAATCTCGATCAATGAAGCGGCGATGTATTCTGATTCTGTAGTGGACAATGCTACCCTGATTGTGATCGAGAATCATCTCAATCAGTTTGGAAACTCATATTCGTGTAACGCTTTATAATGAATTCCAAAACTCGCATCCCTGTAACATTTTACAATGAGTTCTGCTTCACCAGATCCATATATTAGAAATATATCTTAGTCCTTCTAAGGTATTTCAATATATTTTTAACAGTCGTCCAATGACCGTTACTTGGATTTCGCTGGTATCTTCTCGTCATGCCTAAAGGGCATGACATGTCCGGTCTAGTGCATATCATTACATACATAATTGATCCTATAGCTGACGCATATGGGATTCCTTTCATTCTTTCTTGCTCATCGTTTGAGCTTAGACATTGAAACGCATTCAATAGTGTCCCTTGTTTGAATAGGTACCAAACCTTTCATAGAGTTCTTTATCTTGAACCTTTTCAAGACTTTGTCAATGTATGCACTTTAGTTTAAACCTATCAAGCGCCTTGATCTATCCCTGTAGATTTTTATTCCCAAAATAAAGGCGACTTCACCATGATCCTTAATGGAAAAACAACTTCCAAGCCAGGTTTTTACACCTTCCATGGTTGGAATGTCATTTCCAAATAGTAGAATGTCATCGACATACAATACTAAGAAAGTAATAATGCTCCCACTAGCCTTCTTATACACACAAGCTTCATCAACGTTCTTGATGAATCCATATTCCCTAATCTCTTCATCAAAATGGTGATTTCAACTTCTAGATGCTTGTTTCAATACATAGATTGATTTCTTTAACTTGCATACTTTGTCAGGATGTTTTGGATCGACAAAACCTTCAGGCTGAACTATATAGACATATTCCTTAAGATATCTGTTGGTACACGATGTCTATCGCCTACGTCAACAGTCTAGGTCATGTTGGTAGCTTGTAATAGGGGGTTAATGTGTAAAATGTAAAGTTATTTTGTGTATGTAACCATTTCGCACGAAATGGATGTTAGGCCATTTCATACGAAATGGAGTTGGCCATTTCATACGAAATGGATCCTACCATTTCATGCGGAATGGAATCCCTATAAATAGGGAGGTAGTGTTTTCCATTTGGTATGGTTCGGTGAAAGTTGTAACGAAGTGCTGCCAAATTTTCTCCGTGTATTAATGTTTAATATCAATGGAAAACCAGTTTAAAGTGTATTTCTCTGCTTCTACTCACATTCTAACACCGATTCTCAGTTACTAGTTTGTTTCCGCCATTCTCGTGACTTAGATTTGACTCAGGCCGACTCATTTAGGTCGTATATCGATCCTACAAGTGGTATCAGAGCTCAGGATGAGTCAAATCAGCTGAATCAGTGCTTTGAATGGTTTAGAACTCTCTACTTCTACTCATTCTTGGATTTTTGAACGATTCCATGAACAAAATGGACTGAGTTTTGGATATAATGTGTAAAACACCATTTTAATCAATCCTTCAAAGTTTCAGACCTAAATTCGAACTAAAATTGATCAAAAAGTTCCAAAAACATCATTTCGTGTGAACGAGCATCATTTTGTGTGAAAATTATGTCCATTTTCGAAATCTTATAATCATATTATACATGTATGGCAAACAATATCCTTATTGACTTTAGCATCGCGACGAGCGAGAAGGTCTCATCATAATCAACACTTTGAGTTTGAGTGAAACCTTTTGCTACAAGTCTCGCTTTATAAGTATCCAAGTTACCATGCATATCAGTTTTCTTCCTGAAAACCCACTTACTTCCAACTACTTTGGAGTTAAGAGATGGCACAACCAGTTCCATACTTGGTTGTCATACATGGATTGCATCTTTACGTTCATGGCTTCAAGCCATTTGTCATAATCGGATTTTGACATTGCATCATGGTATGTGGTAGGTTCACCTGAATCTACCACGTAGCATCTATCCATGAAAAATTCATATATTTCAGGTGGACTACTAATTCTACCAGATCTATGAATGTTTTGTGTGTATAGATCAACCATTTAACCGTTTTCAACAACCTCTTGTTGAGTGCTAGTATCAACCAGACGTGTATCGGATTGTGGTTCTCGATCCTCATCAAGTTCCACTATTCCACTAATTCCTTCCCCAAGGAACTTAGCTTCTAAGAACTCAGCCTTTCGAGCAACAAATACATTTTGCTCTGTTAGATCGTAGAAATAATATCCTATACCATCTTTAGGATATCCTACAAAGATACACTTAGTGGATCGTAGTTTTATTTGGGGTGTATTTCTTCACGGAAGCTTCACAAGACCATACCTTCAAATATGATTAATGATGGAGCCTTTCCATTCCATATCTCGAAAGGTGTCTTATCCACTTTCTTGGTTGGGGCCATACGGGCCGCGGAGAGCAAAGCGTAACCCCAAAATGATAGAGATAATGTGCTCCTAGCCATCATAGATCGAACCATATCCAAATAGAGTTCGATTCCTCCTCTATCAGAATGACGAACTTTAATTGAGTTGATTTTGTACTTCACTTTTTGAAGGCTTTGAACATTTCAAAACTTTAATTTTGTGTCTCAGCAAGTACACATAACCATAACTACTATAGTTGTCGGTTAATGTAATGAAGTATCTTTCACCATTCCAAGTCATTGGCTTAAAAGGATCACATACATCCAAATGTATGATACCTAATAAATCTTTTGTCCTTTCCCACTAAAGGGTTCCTTAGTCAATTTACATGTATCAAATGAACTAATTTCATTTGTCTTCGAAAGACCATTCTTTCGAAGTATTTAAATGTGACATCTGTTTATATGACCAAGGCGATAATGCCAAAGATAGGTCTTACTCAAATCCATTTTGAGTTTCTTGGTGATTGCTTGGTACATTGAACTATCAAATGATGTATTATTATGAACCAATTCATAAATACCATTTGAAAGCATAGCTTTAAAGTAAAACATGTCATTCATCGAAATATAAATGTCATTGTTTACAAACTTTAAATCAGAACCATATTGTCTTGTAAGGGAAACTAGAATAATGTTCCTAGTCAAACTAGGAGCATTCAAAACATTTTAAAACAATTTCCAAACCATTTGGAAGTTTCAAAACATAGTCTCCTTTCTTGTAATGCTTATTTCCTTTGAACCTTTTGCAACAAATTGCAAACATGAGTTCCACATCCAGTATCTAATACCCATGTGTTTGAAGAAATAACATTAAGGTCAATATGTTTCATAAAGATTGTACCTGAGGTTTGCCTAGCATTCCTCTTAGTTTTCAACTCTTTAAGATAGGTTGGACAATTCCTTTTCCAATGTCCTATCTCACCATCCTCAAAGCATGGAACGTTCATGGTAACCTTTGCCTTCTTTTGGTTTTGGTGGTTCCACTTTAGCCTTTCTTTTCTTTTTCCCTTTGAATTTCCCGTTACCATTTGCAATATTTGCTTTGGTGTCGGGGTGATGCCCTTTCTTGTTGCCACCCTCATTGATCCTTAGAACGGATAAAGCCCTTTTACCCATATTGAGCCTTTCGAGGTGATCAATGTGGCTTTTCATCTTAAAGATATAAGATGATATCGATTGGGTTTCCTCTATTCGACATGCATGAAGCGCTTGAACTGTTTCGATACGTTCTACCCTTAGGAACATTTCCTATAATTGGTTAGTCATGTCGTATGCCTATGATGTTCAAAATCCTTTTGAATCTCGGGAATCATAGTTCCTAACATGAGGCAAGAGGCTTACATAGTATCCTCGGTATACTTAATCCAATCGTTATAGGCATCCTTATCTTCCATAAGATGTTCATCGGGATTAGGATCGTTCAACACATAGGATATCTTTTCTTACTTCAGAACGATTCTTAAGTTTCGATATTAATCCATGAAGTGTTATGATTGAGACGATCCTTATCAAGGATTGTTTTTAGTTATAGGTTACGGATGGTTTGGGTAATATTGTTAGCGGCCATCTACAAAATTTAACAAGGTTCAATTTTAGTATTTTTGATATTATTATATTTTAATCATCAATACCTTTTTATGTCTCATAGACAATTAATAATTAAAATCTAGAATCCAACGTTACATTTAAATATTGGTTAGGTGACCTTTATCCCTCTATTTAAATTAACAAGGTAGTCAACGTTTGACAATTGTAACCCTTTGCAACTTCTAGCCATATGGGATCGGTTAAACATCTTTATGTTTAGTTGGCATGTTTAATCCCATCAACACCTTTTGTTCGCCATGCTTCGGTGACCCTAAGTTCATGGTTTCCAAATCAAGTCGTCCAACTTACACACACGTGTGAGTTTATACACATAAGTGGTTAGGTGACCTTTATCCCACAAACATGGTAAACCCACCTCGAATATACAAGTTCCCTCAAATGTGGTTAGGTGACCTTTATCCCCCAATAAGAGTTCCCAAGTGATTCGAGTGTTGTATACAAGGATGGTGTTTGACTTGTTTTATAAAAGGGATTTTGAGTTTTTAAAATTCTAGTTTAGAAAACTTTATGTACCATACATTTGCATGCATTCAAATGCTTGGTACTTTTGTGAAAACCAATTTTTCAAGGTTCTTTTTAATAAAACCCATTTTATTATAAAATTATTAATTTTTAATAAAACCTTTTATTAACCATTTAATGATTTTGTTAAGAACCAATTTTACGCTTGTTGTTGATTATTAGTTTATTAAGTCATGCATATCGACATATCATTAAAACAACATAAATAAACAACCACACAAGCAAAACATCCATAACAATAGGTGCATAACCATAGCCAACTATTTTGACCACACTTGTTAGCCGAAACAAGTGTGTCAAAAGGTCCTTCCTAAAGGGTGAATATTGATACAAATAATGTGTTGTTGAACTCCCACTTGATCCCGCATCCAAATGCTTCAAGCCTTCTTCTTGTGTTGTGATTTCTCCACTTTCTTTGGGCTTCCAAATGTCTTTTATATTCAGCTCCAAACTCCTTTGGACTTCAAAAATGTGTTTTGGTTATCGGGCTAAAATCCCATTAAGAACTATGAAGTCCTTTAGGCCCGAAATTAGCCAAAACCAAAACCACATTTTTGTGTGCATCTTCTTTTACAAAAAATATCCTAATACATTTTTTTCTAGTAAAATGAAATGCACCTAATCTATTTATTTTACATACCAAATGAAAATAAATAAATTACATAACTTTACAAATGGAAGAACAAAAATAATTAATTATCACCAACCCTTGAAATAATTAAATATAAATCATAACAAAAACATTCAACATATTCACATAAGGTCATGGCTAGGTTATGAACACCAAAATATATATCCACATATATATTAAAATTCAAGAAGCAAAAATGGTTTCCTTTTTACAACCTACATTTTTCGGCCAAGAATGAAAAACCGAAAAAAGTGGGTTTTTGTCCAAACAAAACAAATCATCCATATGACATAATTTTTCAAGATTCCTTTATGCATGTAAGAAATAAATCTTGAAAAATAAAAGGACAACCATATATAAATTTCGGACAAAGGGTTTTAACCAAACCCGAAACCCGAAAATTTCATATCTTATGAAGCATGCACTCATATAAGCGGCTCTGGTACCATTGTTGGGTTTTTTTACATGTTTATCAAAGTTATTTTATCCTTATAAAATAAAAAAAATGCAACGGAATATAATTTAAAAACATGTTTACTTTCAAGATATAAAACCCATTTTATATGTAAAACCCAATCCCGGATCCATATACGAACATGCATGCTATAAAAAAATTAAAACACAACCATAGGGTGTTTAGAAAACTACCTTCCAATGAGTAAAGGATATTGTAACAACTGTGCTTGTAATCACTATGAACAGTTCTATTATCAATAAAACAATGTTATTTGATCCCAATGTTTGTTTGATTGTGTTTTACTTTTTTCATGTTTTGACTTTTGTTCAATTCCAAACTCTACATCACTTTCTGGAGAGTTATACGCAAACTAGTGCGTAAACGTACTCAGTTTAATGCGAGAAATACTCTGGAACATCAACATATACTCAACATACCTTAAATAACCTTTACATAACTTAGAAATAAGTTTTGAAGGCTTTGGTATGGCAAAAACAAGTAAATTCGTTTACAGGGACTAAACTTGACAAACTGCGAAAGTATGTCAATTTGAACTGTAACGAACATTCTGGAACATGACCATAAGTTAAACACACCTTAAATATCCTTTACATAGCTTAGAAATAGGCTTTGAGGGGTTCGGTGTGCTAAAATAAACTTTTGGGTCATTCAGGGACTAAAAGTGTCAAAAAGTGCACAAGTTTGCATTTTCGCGCATAACTTACGTTCTGAATACATCCGGACATCCAAAAAAATTTATGTGAACATGACTATATTATATTTTAGTGTTCGCCATAAGAAAAATCCATTCGTCGTGTCATTTGGATCGTTTTTCGCACTTATGCGTATTCCGTCGTAATTAACCGAACATCGCAACCGTACGGCTAAACGAACCGACATCCGAGATATTTTTTGAGCATGTTTTAAGTTCCCTATACTTTAACTTCATTTTAGAGCTTTGAAATGGGGTTAACGGGCCTTAAACGTGTCAAAAATGGGCTGATTGCACTGCAGGGACCAAAACTGTAAATCTGCCAAAGTTGTTACCATACGGACCTCAACATTGGCAGCTTTGAGGTCCGTAAGGCAACCTGCAGAACAGATCATACTAAACAGTCAGCAGATTATCAGCTGATTAAACCACAACCACAAGTTCTAAACTTGCCCTTTCAACTCTTAATAGGCCATTTTCAGTAACCATAACATTTTGACAAATGTACGCATGAGATTCGAGCATGGTTTTCATGAAACGATCTTAACGGTTACCCGAAATCTATAAATACCCATCACATTTGCACACATTTCTCACAAGAATCTGATCATTTGTGCTCTAAGTTGAAACCTTTGTTTCATACCTGAGCTATTTTGATCTTGATTAGCATTCGGGGACCCTTCGTAAGTATTCTTTCGTTCTTTTATTGCATTTCGAGTCCGAAAGTCAAACTTTGTTTGACTTTCTGCATTGACCAGTTTATGGTCGATGCGATGTTCGTTTGAACTTCATAACGTGAGCGTGATCACGATGGTTATAGTCCTTAGTGACTATACCTACTGATTACCACGTTATCTAGGCTCCGTGACGAGCCGTAGTTTCGGTCAGAATACGTATTCTTACGTATTTTGTAACCAAACTACTTATGGGTATAAAAACCCTTTGTTTTGATACCAAACCTGTTTTCTAAACTTAGTTAAGCATGTTTTAGCATGCTTAGCTCGTCACTTTTAGTTTAGTGCTTATATAGGGTCGTAAGGTAAGCGATCTAAACAATCGCTTATACTTTCGAACCCGACCCGTTTGGTCGATCATTAGGATCCGACCAAACACATTAGGTGACCAAAGTATATAGGGAATAACCTTATGAGGTTATACCTTATGGTCGCTTCGTTTAAGTAGTTGTATGATAGGTAGTTTATATGCCTTAGGTAAATTACCAAAATACCCCTATGATGCCAAAATTCATTTTAAACATATGTAACATAACTTTTGACATCTAAACTGATTTGACAATCATATTAGACATGTTAAGGCATATATTACTTGTCATAGGACTAGTTAGGCGGTCCGAACGCGTTTCACGCGAACGACGCGTTAAAGTAGCATAAGCTACCTAAACGGGTCGTAATGGGTCACAAGCACTTAGGTTAGGTTTCATTTAGTATGTAGGCTTTGTTAAACCATACTACATGAGTTCCCATACTCATTTGGTTTACGAACCCTCATTCTATCCGATCTTCCGATTTAGGTCCGGTTTATTAACATAGTTACCTATATTAGGTGCCGTTTGATTCCGTGATCTATATCATTGCTTGGTGGTTATCTTTAGACATCTGAGCAATCTCAAGTGAGTACATAGACCCCTCTTTTACTGTTTTCTAAACTGTTTTGGGGTGAAACACATGTGCCTACTTGTTACTTTCATGCTTTCATGTTTTCACATCATATACATGCTATGTTCGTTAGTACATTATAGTACATGATTTCATTACATCTTATGCTAGGTGTGCCCATTGTGTGCATTACTTAGTACATTGTTTTACATTACATTTCATGCTAGGTGTGCCCATTGTGTGCATTACTTAGTACATTGTTTTACGTTACATATCATGCTAGGTGTGCCCATTGTGCGCATTACTTAGTACATTGTTTTACATCACATTTCATGCTAGGTGTGCCCATTGTGTGCATTACTTAGTACATCGTTTTACATTACATTTCACGCTATGTATGTTCATTTGAGTACATACTTAGTGCATTGTTTTCACATGCTTACATTTTGTTATGACATTTGGTTTGTTTAACATGGAACAATACATTCATTAACATTAATTACGCCGTTCGTTAGTAGGTAGTGGTACCATAGGAATTGACAACTCCCGTTCCGGACATCCCAGGGAAAGGGGATGAAAGGAATGACCGAATTCGATATACATAACTTAGATAAACCTTTAATTTGTTTAAGGGTTTATCGCCACAGTCTCAAGGCTTGGATGTATGCATTTTAACAATACCGCATAAATGTTTGTATCAGTATGGCATGCATTTGTTACACACAACGTGACTTTGATTTAAACTATGTTTTACTTCAATACCTTGTTGTTGTGCATTTTACATATGGTTTAGTTGATACATTTCACTTACCATACATGACATTTTGGTTACACATTACATGATCTACATTGAACATAAACATTTTGACATTAATATACACATTTGGTGGTTTACATTGGGCATTGACATTTTGATATGGTTTACACAATAACACTTGACAATTGGTTTGTACATGAACAAGTTACATTGGTGGTTGTTTGGGTAAGTGATTTGAGTAACGATACGTGTGTAATATGATACAAACATGGTGGATACGCCGCTGGTACTTCCTATATATAAGTGTTTGTATAATACTACATAGCGTAACGTTATTTAAATCATTTCAGTATAGACATATTACATTTTTATACAAATTACATATTTTCACACGACATTGATTTACAAAACAATTTATCTTATACAACTCATTTTACATGGTTATTCATTTAACCTTACATTTACTTATACATATCAACTGATCTTATCGTTTTTCAAATGATTTACAAGACAAAGCAAATTACAAGGTTCATGACTAAACATTTTCTCAAATACAAGTCATGAATCCTATTTTCACAAACCTATGTATCTCACAGGCATTTTTATGCTGACGTACCTATTTTCACATGTGTTTTCAGGTGCTTTTCCGTAGGATGATGATCATGACACTAGGGCGGACCTGTGCCTTAGAGACTTAAAATGATGCTAGACTATGTTTAATTATGTTATAAACTCTTTTGTTTACTGTTCAAGACAATGTAACACCCTTGTTTAATAAATAAAATACAACTTTGTATACCATGGTTATGAAACAATTTATTCTGTTACGACACGCCCCGATGTTTCTGCCGCGATTTGTTGTTTTACGCGGTCGGGGTGTGACAGAAGAGTTGGTATCAGAGCCAATGGTTATAGGGAATTAGGTTATTAGTAATGCTTTGACCTAGACTATAACTTTTCTAGGACCCTAACACAAATTATTTGTGTTTAGATCTTAAAACATGCACATCACCTATCCTTTGGTGATTATCAGAACAAAAGCCAAAATTTTTCCGAAACGATTTTTTGAAAAACAATCATCTGTTTTTGAATGATTTATTACAAGGTTTTAAACCCTCTGTTATATGGTTTTGAACCCTTTTCAGTTTGATTAAATTTTTGGCCTTGTGCCTTCAAATTTTCAAAATCTCGTCAAGGTTTTGGGTCTTAAATAATGTGAACACGTGCAAACTGGAAGGGTGAATGCCTGTATTCTGGGTTTTCTGTCTAGGCAAGCACTTCGTATACATCTCAACCAGACGCGAGACCAGTTGTGCTTACCTGGGAATTCTTGGGATGAGTGTTCACTTATAGGCGAGCATGTCTTCATTATACATTATTTTTGATCCATTTACTTTGATTAGTCACTGTGTGTCGTTTGTTTGCTTTGTGATACGGACGAATGACCACCATCTAGGTTGTTTGCAATTCTTGTTTTTATCATCTCATTCTTTTCATCCAATTATCTCACTCGTTTCCTTTCATGTTTACCTCTTTTAAAATGCCTCCTCGACGCGACAATCTGATAGCAACTGCCGAGCTGGCAGAAATTATTGCGCAGCAGATGGCTGCTCAATTTCCAAATCTCTTTGCTCAATGGAACCAAGCCATCAATAACAACAACAACAATGTTCCATGCAAATACAAGGATTTTAATCAGGCTAAACCACTCAAGTTTAGTGGTTCTGAAGGAGCGACTGGGCTTCTTCAGTGGTTCGAAAGCATTGAGAATACTTTTCGCCACGTGCAGTGCCCGGATAATCGCAAGGTCGAGTTCTCCTCGAGCGTGTTTCAGAAGAGGGCTCTTACATGGTGGAATGGGGTAATGAGAGACCGGGGTGCAGAAGTTGCTCTCGCACAGACATGGGCTGAACTTAGAGCCCTTATGATGAGGGAATTCTGTCCTCGCCATGAACAGCGGGCGTTGGAGAAGGAGTTTGATGTTTTGAAGCAAGATAGTGGTGAGCACAGGGCTTATACTGATCGGTTTGAAGAATTGAGCTTGCTTTGCCCGACAATGGTTACCCCACTCGACAAGGCTATCGAAAGATACATCGACGGCCTACCTAACTCGGTACAAGATATTCTTACTGGTACAAGATTTCCATTTCCACCATTGTTTCTATTACCAGCACCATTGCGGTTTCTGTTCCCGTTCCTATTTCCTTTTCCCCAACAATCCTCAGTATGGTGACCCAGCTTTCCACACTTGTCGCATCTTGGAATGCGACAAACTCCTTCGTGATGACGTTTGCACTGATTGCATTTGGGCAGAGTGCCCATGTATCCCCTAGCTGGAGCGTCATTCATGGTTGCAAGAGTTTTCGCCTCCTGAGGCGGGTTGGTGTCACGCTTCTTGTTGTTGAAACCCTTGTTGTTACGCGTTGCTTGATTCAGGTTTGCATGTTTCCTTTTCTTGTCACCGAACGACTCAGCATGCGTCTCGGTCTTTTCAGTGGGGTTCAGCGATAACTTCTTCATACGAACACAATCTTAAGTAAGGCTGACAGCCAGAGTTATAGCCTCAGTGATTGTTTGAGGTTTGGCCGAAGTTACCATGCCACGAAATTTTGAGGCCAATCCCAGATGTAGCGTTCAACTCGCTTAAATTCAGGTGTCACCATGTAGGGGATCACCCTCGACAGATCATGGAACCTTCGGGTATAACCAGTAATGTCAGCACCTTCCATGGTCAAGTGCCAGAACTCGGTCTCCAACCTTTGGAGTTCAGCACGTGAGCAATACTTCTCTCTCATTCTTTCCTTTAATTCATCCCAAGTCAGGCCATAAGCGGCATCATCACCCAGGGTTTGGACTTGCAAGTTCCACCAAGTCAAAGCTTCATCAAAAAACAACTCAGTAGCAAAAGTGACTTGCTGATCCGTGGTACACTTGCTCATACGGATAGTGGCTTCAGTCTTTTCCGTCCAGCGTACAAACGCCACTGCACCTCCAGTGCCATCATAGTTCAACGGTTTGCATTCGAGGAACTGCTTGAAAGTGCAGTCTGTAATTGATCCAACAAACTCACACGTGAGCAATCGAAGAAATAATGAAACAAAGACCGCTCATAAATTTCTCAAAGCTTAGCAAATTGTCTTAAGGTTACCTTGAGCTGCGTTTCCTCCAGACGAATCTCCATTCCCATTACGCCTGGAATTGCTTGGTCCTCCACTGTCTTCAGTACGGTTCGCCTCGTACTGGGCGATAGCTGCGGAGATTCTTTCTTCCAGTAGAGCGTTCAGCTCTTCAGCAGTCCTTGGCAGTGGGGGAGGAGGAGGTTGATCAGAATCTCGATTGTTCACAATTCTCCTAGGTGCCATGTTCTGGTAGAACATCGCACAATAGGGTTAGATATTCGTTTGATATCGTCATACGAGACAGTAGTAGTATATATATACACAGGCATATACCACATAAGAGACATCAAACAATTATTACTCCAGCAGAGTACTTAGTAGGCTGGAGGAGGGGTGTTCACGTTTGACCCTTTTCTTGCACTGAGGAAATCTATACGTGATAAGACTTGTTGTGGTTTCTGTGTACTGAATTTCATAATTATGTATGCATCCATAATTACATAACTCCTTGCACAGTCCGCACAGTTCGTTTCATCCTTGTATCACTTCCTTGAGATAGGCCATTGTTTTCAGGTAAAGTGACGTATACTTGAGGTATTCTATCTCTAGTATATGTAAGTATCAATTATCACACATAATTGCAAGTAATTCTTAATCACATACGAGTGCTACTCCAGTGCACTCTTAATTCTCGTAGTGTCTTTTCTTGACTCTTTGTAAACAGTTTCAGGTAGTGGATGTCGCGAAAAGTTTTATGTAATGAAAAACTTTTTGAAAAATTGTTTTCGTGAAAGGATCCTAGAGATTGTAGTCTAGACTCGAGAAGGAATCCTGGTTCACTACAATCGCAGCTCTGATACCAATCTGTCACACCCCTTTCTAAGGCGGAAGCACGAGGTGTGATCATAAAAGGTTTTCATTGCATACAATTGGTAAACATACTACATGCTCATAAAATAACTTCAAATGCCAAACATTACATAACCGAAATCATTGTTTTAGTGTTTACATCACAAGACATCATTTTGTCTGAAAAGTTACAACTTTATTCAACGATAAACATAAATGACATCCACGAGCATGAGTAAGACCGCGCGCACATCCACTCTAGTTGCCTGAAATACATGTGAGTTTTTGGAAAAACGTCAACATAATGTTGGTGTGAATTCATGCAGTTCTTGTATTGAACGTTTGTATACTTTGTATGAAAAACATGGTATCTTGTATAAATCAAGAATTCTTGTATAAATCAAGTATTCTCGTATAACTCAAGTATTTCTGTATGTATCTAGGTTGTTAATGGGTTGCAAGGCCATTAACATGTGACACGACAAAGGAAGCATCCAAACCATAGGCATTTTTCTAGTTGTCAATTCACGACGAAGACACAAAAGCCCTACTCGGTACTAGTTTTCACCAAGAGTGTGACTGCCCGAAAACCCTTTAGATCTAACCTTTTCTTCTGCGTTCTAAGTATGTACACGATTAATGGTGCTTATGGTACCCTATTCGTGACACGATTTCTCGTATCATTCCTCAAAACGCATCATACTTGGTACTAGTTATCACCAAGAGTGCTTCTTGTTTTTGTATCATACCATTTATAAACATTGTAACATTTGTAACATGTATTTCACCCCCGAAGTTATAAAACTGAAAACAGTTAAAAGAAAAGGGGGAGCATGAACTCACAACTTTGCGTCCCTGCGTCGTAAACTTCACCGGATTTGCTTATCTAGCGTCGTGACCTAAATGTGTTTTATTAACGTTAGTCACTAGACTTGTATCGCACAAGTACAAGTCACTTTCTTTTGTATATGTGTTCTTGTGTTAAAAATAATTTATATTTTTAACTACGTATCTTACTTATATTATTTTCTCAAAAATAAATATAAGTATCTCGTATTTTTCACCCGAATTATGTATTATGTCCAAAACTTCGTTTCATGTTCATAACTTGTCCAAGTTATATATTCTATCAAGTAATATATTTTCATAAATATATTTTCTTGTATTTGTCTAAGCATGTTGTATGTGTATTTTCGTATTTTTACTTCTTAGGAGTTTTTAGTGTATTTTCAAGTCCTAATACACTAGTACATGTAACACATACTACATAGAATTAGCGCAAAATTTGGTGACCAATAAATATATATATTTTTCTAAAAAATATACATACTTAATATCAATTTTAGTCTTGAAGAAATCATCATTTCTTAATACAAAAATTAGGGAAACCTTGGTAACTATTCTTAGATACATTTTTAGGGAATAAGTTTCTCAAAAACATATATTTTTCTAAGTGTCAAAATTTATAGAAATTTTGACAGAGTTTCCCCTAAAAATGGAGGTTTCCCATGTTTTCAAAACATGTGTTTATTTTCTTTAAAAATCATCACAACAATCAACAACTTATTCAACACTAACCAAGTGTCGAAATCAAGTAAATTACACTACATCATGAACTTGAAGTTTTGTAAAAACTTGTAGTAACTTACCATGTTATTTAGTAGGTTTAGTTACCCTTAAAAACATGGTTATTTGTTCGTAAATCACTTTAATAAAAGATCTAGTCATTTACAACTTGTAAGATGATTTTTCTAAAAATACTTCTCTTGTATTTTTCTTGTTACATACATGTTTCTAGTCTTGTTTAAACACTAAAAATATTATTAGTTTACATAGAAACCATGACTTTGTAAGTCTTGTAAATAAACTTGGTTTCTTGAGAAAATTATCATCTATGCACAAGATTTGTATTTTGTTTATATCATTTTTACATAAGAAAGCCCACTTCATTATTCAAGTTCATGGAGACATAAAATATGATGATCTTGGTTTTTCACAAGATAACCACTTTAACTTACTAGATCATGTGTTTAATCACAATCTAGTAGGTTCCATATGATGTCTAATATTACCAACACTAATAATCAATCAACAAGAAGCAAATCAACATATTCAACATGTATTCATTTGTTTTTAAGCTTATGTTAAAGTATCATGATCATGTTCTTTTGTGTTCTTGTGTTTAACAATATATATCATCTTTTAACCAACAACATATGAAGAAATAAGAGATCATGAGGGCTCACCACTAGCAACAAGGCTAGGGAAGATTACTAGAACTTGAAGATGACAAAATGGTTGGATATAAGCAAATGAAGAAGGTCCTTCAAGATCCGTAAGCTTCCAACTTCCTAAATCACCTTCTAGCACCTTATGTGAACCTTGGAATGGATTGGAATGGAATGAAAATGGTGGATGTATGGTGAAGGTGGGTGAGCCGTAGGTATGGGGGAGAAGAAGGAAGGAAAATGGTGTGAAATGATGAATGAGATCTAGTGGTATCTTATATTACTTACAAGATCCAAATTCAATCTTTCAAGATCTTATCATATCTAAACAATATCCAAGTAATATCAAAATGTATCTTGTGGGATTTGGCAAATATTTGGTGGGGTTACCCCCTTTATGACTGTATACAATATGGGGGGGGGCAAAGTGTAACTTTCAAATCTTTAATTCATAAATAAGTTAAGCTTTCAAGTGTAATTTTTCGGGACTTGATGTGTTATAATGTTATGAGAGGTGTTATGGTGTTCGGGGACCATAACTAGTTCAGAAATATTAAAACAATGCTTCTAGTAATATTTTTATGTTCCGGATTGTCACACCCCGACCGCGTAAAACAACAAATCGCGGCGGAAACATCGGGGCGTGTTGCAACAGAATTAATTGTTTCATAACCATGGCATACAAAGTTGTATTTTATTTATAAACAAAGGTGTTACATTGTCTTAAACAGGAATTAAGGAGTTCAGAACATAATTAAACATGGTCTATCTTTTTTTAAAGTCTCTAAGGCACAGGTCCGCCCTAGTATCAAGATCAACATCTTACGGAAAAGCTCCTGAAAACACATGTGAAAATAGGTACGTCAGCATAAAAATGCCTGTGAGATACATAGGTTTGTGACAATAGGATTCATGACTTATGTTTAAGAAAAATGTTTAGTCATGAACCTTGTAATTTGCTTTGTCTTGTAAATCGTTTGAAAATAATAAGATCAGATGATATGTATAAGTAAATGTCAGGTTAAATAAATGACCATGTAAAAATGTGTTTGTATGAGATAAGTTGTTTGTAAATCAATGTCTTGTGAAAAATATGTTATTTATATAAAATGTTCTATGTCTCAATATTGAAATGATTCAAATAACGTTACGACATATAATACCATACAAACACTTATATATAGGAAGTACCAGCGGCGTATCCCCCATGCTTGTATCATATTACACACGCATCGTTACTTAATCACTTAATCAAACCAAACCAACCAATGTAAGAAGTCTATGTTTAAACCAATTGTCAAAATGTATTGAATAATATGTCAAAGTGTTCATGTCAAGATGTAAATCATGTAGTATGTAAAACCAATGTCAAAAGTATTTGTGTCAAATGTAAATCATATCAAAATGTCTATGTCAAATATCCATGTCAAATGTCTATGTCGAATATCCATGTCAAATGTCTATGTCAAATATAAATGTCAAATGTCTATGTCAAATATCCATGTCAAATGTTTATGTCAAATATCCATGTCAAATGTCTATGTCAAAATGTCATGTATGGCAAGTGAAAGGTCTCAACTAAACCATATGCACAAAAACAAAGTATTGAAGTAAAACTTGGTTTAAATCAAAGCTATGTTTTGTGTAAATGCATGCAAATATTTAATATGAACATTTATGCGGTATTGTGAAAATGCATACATCCAAGCCTTGCGACTGTGGTGATAAACCCTTTAAACAAATTAAAGGTCTATCTGTCTTATATCAACGAATTCGGTCATTCCTTTCTGTCCCCTTTCCCTGGGATGTCCGGAACGGGAGTTGTCAATTCCTATGGTACCACTACCTACTAACGAACGGCATGATCGGTGTTAATGAATGTATTGTCCCATGTAAACAAACCAAATGTCATACCAAAATGTAAACATGTGAAAACAATGCACTAAGTATGTAATCAAATGAACATACATAGCGTGAAATGTCATGTAAAACGATGTACTAAGTAATGCACACAATGGGCACACCTAGCATGAAATGTAATGTAAAACAATGTACTAAGTAATGCACACAATGGGCACACCTAGCATAAAATGTAATGTAAAACAATGTACTAAGTAATGCACACAATGGGCACACCTAGCATGAAATGTAATGTAAAACAATGTACTAAGTAATGCACATAATGGCAATACATAGCATGAAATGTAATGTAAAACAATGTACCAAGTAATGCACACAATGGGCACACCTAGCATAAGATGTAATGAAATCATGTACTATAATGTACTAACGAACATAGCATGTATATGATGTGAAAACAGGAAAGCATGAAAGTAACAAGTAGGCACATGTGTTCCACCCCAAAACAGTTTGGAAAACAGTAAAAGAGGGGTCTATGTACTCACTTGAGATTGCTCAGTTGTATAAAGATAACCACCAAGCAACGCTAGAGATCTCGGAATCAAACGGCACCTAATATAGGTAACTATGTTAATAAACCGGACCTAAATCGGAAGATTGGGTAGCATTAGGGTTTGTAAACCAAATGAGTGTAGGAACTCACGTGATATGGTTTAACAAAGCCTACATGCTAAATGAAACTTAACATAATTGTTTACGACCCATTACGACCCGTTTAGGAAGCTTATGCTACTTTAACGCGTCGTTCGCGTGAAACGCGTTCGGACCGCCTAACTAGTCCTATGACAAGTATTATATGCCTAAACATGTTACATAATCAGTTACATGACAAAAGTTTAGGTTACATATGCTTAATTACCAATTATACATGAAAAGGGTATTCTGGTAATTTACCTAAGGCATATAAACTACCTATCATACAACTACTTAAACGATGTGACCATAGGGTATAACCTCGGAAGGCTATTCCCTACCTACTATGGTCACCTAATGTATTTGGTCGGATCCTAATGATCGACCAAATGGGTCGGGTTCGAAGGTATAGGCGATTTATTAGATCGCCTACCCTACGACCCTAGACAACGTGGTAATCAGTAGGCATAGTCCCAAGGGACTATGACCATCGTGATTACGATCACGTTGCGAAGTTCAACCGAACTTCGCATTGACCATTACTGGTCAACGCTGAAAGTCAAACAAAGTTTGACTTTCTGACTCGAAAAGCAGTAAAAATAAAGAAAAGAACGAAAGAATACTTACGAAGGGTCCCCGAATGCTAAACTCGATTCGAAAATCTCAGGTATGAAACTAGTGTTTCAACTTAGAGTTTCTCAAATCAAATTTCTAGTGATTATGAATGAAACATATGGTGGGTATTTATAGTTTTTCCATATAGAATATTCCTAGAATATTCCTAGAATATTCCTAGCATATTCCAAGCATATTCCTAGCATATACCTTAGCATATTCCAAGCATATACCTTAGCATATTCCAAGCATATACCTTAGCATATTCCAAGCATATGCCAAGCATATTCCTAGTATATGGCTAGGACGGGTATTTAACTGGGTACCGGGTATTTTATCTAGCGTTTAAATCCCGGTTTATGGCGTTCTAAATTATTTTTATTACTCTATAAAAATAAACTCGCCAAGATATTACTGAAATAAATTTCAGTTGCCAGGACTGGCTGCGTTGTCTGCGTTTTGCAGTAGAAGCACTGTGTTGCGCAGAAACACACGGTACGCGCTTAAACTTTGAAAAATAACGTTTTTAGGCGTTTTAATTTATTTTTCAACACGGACCTGATTAAAATAAGATTTTAATCATAACGGAATATTTGTGGGATTTAAATATTATCCGATCGGTCACCAACGTTCGTTTGGTCGTACGATCGCGATGTTCGGTAAATTACGACGGAATGCGCATAAGCGCGAAAAACGATCCAAATTGCGCGACGAATGGATTTTTCTTATGCCAAACACTAAAATAAAATATTTTAGTGCTTACATAAATTTTTGGATGTCCGGATGTATTCAGAACGTATGTTATGCGCGAAAATGCAAACTTGTGCACTTTTTGACACTTTTAGTCCCTGAATGACCCAAAAGTTTATTTTAGCACACCGAACCTCTCAAAGCCTATTTCTAAGCTATGTAAAGGATATTTAAGGTGTGTTTAACTTATGGTTAGGTTCCGGAATGTTCGTTACAGTTCAAATTGACATACTTTCGCAGTTTGTCATATTTAGTCCCTGTAAGCGAATTAACTTGTTTTTGCCATACCAAAGCCTTTAAAACTTATTTCTAAGTTATGTAAAGGTTATTTAAGGTATGTTGAGTATATGTTGATGTTCCGGAGTATTTCTCGCTTTAAACTGAGTACGTTTACGCACTAGTTTGCGTATAACTCTCCAGAAAGCGATGTAGAGTTTGAAATTGAACAAAAGTCAAAACATGAAAAATGTAAAACATAACAAAACAAACATTGTGATCAAATAACATTGTTTTATTGATAACATAACTGTTCATAGCGATTACAAGCACAGTTGTTACAGTCTCCCCTACTTGTGGAAATTTCGTCCCGAAATTTATTTAGAGGAAACTCGTGGAAAAAGATGTGGATATTTCGCCTTCATTTGATCTTCGCGTTCCCAAGTAAACTCAGGTCCACGCTTAGCTTCCCAGCGAACTTTGACCAAAGGAATGCGCTTGCGTTTGAGCCACTTGACTTCACGTTCCATGATTTCCACTGGTTTCTCAACAAATTTCAGTGTTTTGCCAACACGAATTTCGTCAAGCGGTATGGAGTAGTTCTCATCAGCTGTACACTTCTTGAGATTGGACACGTGAAAGGTTGGATGAACATTTCCCAGTTCAGGAGGTAACTCAAGTCTGTAGGCTACCTTTCTGATTCTTTCGACGATCTTGAATGGTCCAACGTACCTAGGTGCAAGTTTTCCTTTCTTTCCAAATCTGATCACACCTTTCCAAGGTGAGACCTTAAGTAATACACGATCACCGACTTGAAATTCCAAGGCTTTGCGTTTTGGGTCCGCGTAAATCTTCTGACGGCTTCTAGCTGCCTGAAGGTTATCACGAACTTTCTTGACCTTGTCAGTTGTCTCTAAAATGAGGGCAGGTCCAGTAAGTTGAGCCTCGCCAATCTCATTCCAGCAGACTGGTGAACGACATTTTCGACCATAGAGAGCCTCGAAAGGAGCCATTTTGATGCTGGTGTGATAACTGTTGTTGTAGGAGAATTCAATCAACTTAAGATGTGAATCCCAACTACCACTAAAATCGATCACACAAGCTCTAAGCATATCCTCCAGAGTCTGGATTGTTCTCTCAGATTGACCATCCGTTTGCGGATGATAAGCTGTGCTCAGATTAAGTTGGGTCCCCATAGCAGATTGCATGGTTCTCCAAAAATGAGAATTGAAACGAGCATCTCTGTCAGAAATGATGTTCAAAGGAACACCATGTCGAGCTACAATTTCATCTACATAGATTTGAGCGAGTCTGTCAGCAGGAAAATCCTCACGGATTGGCAAGAAATGTGCTGACTTGGTAAGACGATCAACGACTACCCAGATGGCATCATGACCTTTCTTAGTGCGCGGGAGTTTGGTAACAAGATCCATAGTAATGTTTTCCCATTTCCAAACTGGGATCTCTGGTTGCTCCAATAAACCAGATGGACGCTGATGTTCAGCCTTAACCTTAAGACAAGTAAGGCATTTTGACACGTATAAGGCAATGTCTTTCTTCATACCAGGCCACCAATAGTGAATACGAAGATCCTTATACATTTTATCTGAGCCCGGATGAATAGAATAACGAGACTTATGGGCTTCATCCATAACCAAGGCACGAAGATCATCCTGGCTTGGGACCCACAAACGGTCCATGAAGTAATACGATCCATTGTCCTTCAGTTCCAGAGCAGGTGTTATGTGATAGGGAAATTCCTTATCCATCAATCCCTGTGAAACACAAGATTGCTGAGCTTGAGCAATGCGTGCTTGAATATCGGATCGAGCTTGAATAACAGATTGAACACGTACACAATGAAGCTTAGTACGTTCCTTACGACTCAATGCATCAGCCACGACATTCGCCTTACCAGGATGGTAGCGAATTTCGCAGTCATAGTCGTTTAAGAGCTCAACCCAACGTCGCTGTCTCATGTTGAGTTCTTTCTGGTTGAAGATATGCTGAAGACTTTTGTGGTCTGTGAAAACCACACATTTTGTACCATACAAATAGTGTCTCCAGATCTTTAGAGCAAAGACAACCGCACCCAACTCAAGATCATGAGTGGTGTAGTTCTTCTCATGTATCTTCAATTGCCTTGATGCATAGGCTATGACTTTGTTCCTTTGCATAAGAACACAGCCAAGACCCAATTTCGATGCATCACAATACACAACAAAATCATCATCACCCTCAGGCAATGATAGAACAGGCGCATCGCAAAGCTTCTGCTTCAGGTGTTGAAAAGCTTCCTCTTGTTTGCATCCCCAATAAAAGGGCATTTTCTTCTGAGTTAGAGCAGTTAGAGGAACTGCAATCTTAGAGAAGTTTCCAATGAAGCGGCGATAATAACCCGCTAGACCAAGAAAAGAACGAACTTCAGTAGGAGTAGTAGGCGTATCCCAATCCTTAATCGCACTGATCTTGGAGGGATCTACATGAATACCTCGTTCGTTGATAACATGCCCCAAAAATTGAACTTCTTTAAGCCAAAATTCGCACTTGGAGAATTTGGCGAAAAGTTGCTCTTTCTTTAGGAGTTCTAGGGTAAGACGAAGATGTTGCTCGTGGTCAGCTTGCGTCTTAGAGTATATCAAGATGTCATCAATAAAAACAATGACGAACTGATCCAAATAAGGTTTGCAGACCCTATTCATTAAGTCCATGAAAACAGCAGGAGCATTAGTCACACCGAATGGCATGACTGTGAACTCATAATGCCCATATCGAGTACGGAACGCTGTCTTGGGAATATCTTCTTCATGCACCCGAAGTTGATGATATCCGGAACGCAGATCAATCTTCGAAAAATAAGAAGCGCCTTGTAACTGATCAAAGAGATCATCGATGCGAGGTAGGGGATATCGATTCTTGATGGTAAGCTTGTTAAGCTCACGATAATCGATACACATCCTAAAGGATCCATCCTTCTTCTTTACAAAAAGAACAGGAGCACCCCAAGGTGAAAAACTAGGACGTATAAAACCTTTGTCAGAGAGCTCCTGAAGCTGTTTAGACAACTCTTGCATCTCGGATGGTGCAAGACGATATGGAGCTCTAGCAATTGGATTTGCACCAGGTACGAGATCAATGCGGAACTCGACTTGGCGTGCTGGAGGTAGACCAGGTAAATCTTCAGGGAACACTTCAGAATAATCCCGAACGACAGGAATATCTGAAATAGACTTACCCTTGCCTTTATCTTCTGTAACATGTGCTAAGAAAGCAACATAGTTCTTCTGCAGATACTTCCGAGCTTTAAAACAAGACATGAGTTTGAGACCACCGGTAGGCTTCTCACCTTGAACCTGCAGGATCTCGCCTGTTGAAAGCAGCACACGAACAATCTTCTTAGAACAAACTATTTCTGCGTGATGCTTGGATAACCAATCCATTCCTACAATAACTTCGAAGCTTCCAAGTTGCATAGGCGCGAGGTCAATAGGAAAAAGATGATCGTTAAGATTCAACTGGCAGTTGCGAAGAACAGAATCAAGAATAATGGGTTCACCACTAGCAACCTCTACTGTCAAAGATTTGCCTAGTTTTGTTCTAGACACGCGAAGCATTTGCTCAAAGGACAAAGACACGAAACTCTTATCGGCACCGGAATCGAAAAGAACAGATGCAGGCTGATTATTAATAAAGAACGTACCGTTCACCACATTATCGTCAGCCTGTGCCTCTTGGGCATTCATGTTAAAAACTCGGCCTCGAGCCGGAGCCGGATTCTGATTCTGGTTCTGGTTCTGGTTCTGGTTCTGGTTGGCTAGCCTTGGGCACCGGTTTCTATAGTGGGTCAGATCCCCACAATTATAACAAGCACCCGGTGGGTATTGTGGTCTTGCAGCTTGACCCTGTTGCTGAGCAACTTGTTGAGCCGGGTTCTGAACCGCGGGATTCTGAGCAGACCGACAAAAGTTGGCAAGATGGCCTGACTTCCCACAGTTAGTACAGAAACGGCATGGAAGTTGCGGCTGGTGGTGACTGTTGCATCTATTGCACAAAGGTGCATTCCCTGTATAGGGTTTCTTTGCTGGAAGCTGTGCGGGTTGATTGGGAGCTGCCTGATTAGCTTGGGCAGTGATAGCAAAATTTTGGGAAGCCTTACGCTTCTTTGCCCTCTTCGAAGAACCAGAGTTCTTTCCATTCAAGTTTTGACCTTTCTTGCTATCCACCTTGTCAGCCGATTGTTCCTTGCCCTTGTCACCCTTCCGGTGTAACTTGTTCTTCCGGATCTGCGACTCAGTCAGTGTCGCTGATAACTCGATCGCCTGACGGAGTGTGGCAGGTTCACTACCAGTAAGAATGTCTTGTACCGAGTCAGGTAGACCATCGATGTATCTCTCGATAGCCTTGTCAAGTGGGGTAACCATAGTCGGGCAAAGCAAACTCAACTCTTCAAACCGATCGGTATAAGCCCTATGCTCACCACTATCTTGCTTCAGCTCATCAAACTCCTTCTCCAACGCTCGTTGCTCATGACGAGGACAGAATTCCCTCATCATAAGGGCTCTAAGTTCAGCCCATGTCTGTGCGAGAGCAACTTCTGCACCTTGGTCCCTCATAACCCCGTTCCACCATGTCAAAGCCCTCTTCTGAAATACGCTCGAAGCAAACTCGACTTTGCGATTTTCGAGACACTGCACGTGGCGAAAAGTATTCTCTATGCTCTCAAACCACTGAAGAAGCCCAGTCGCTCCTTCAGAACCACTAAACTTGAGTGGTTTAGCCTGATTAAAATCCTTGTATTTGCACGGACCATTGTTGTTGTTGTTGGCTTGTTGCCATTGAGCAAAGAGATTTGGGAATTGAGCAGCCATCTGCTGCGCAATAATTTCTGCCAGCTCGGCAGTAGCTATCTGGTTCTCGCGTCGAGGAGGCATTCTAAAAGAGGAAAACATGAAAAGAAACGAATGAGATGATTGGATGAAAAGAATGAGATGATAAAAACAAGAATTGCAAACAGCATGGATGGTGGTCATTCGTTCGTATCACAAAGCAAACAAACGACACACAGTGACTAATCAAAGTAAATGGGTCAAAAATAATGTATTAGCGAAGACATGCTCGCCTATAAGTGAACACTCACTCCAAGAATTCCCAGGTAAGCACAACTGGTCTCGCGTCTGGTTGAGATGTATACGAAGTGCTTGCCTAGACAGAAAACCCAGAATACAGGCGTTCACCCTTCCAGTTTGCACATGTTCACATTATTTAAAACCCAAAACTTTTGACGAGATTTTTGAAAATTTTGAAGGCACAAGGCCAAAAACCAATACTGAAAAGGGTTCAAAACCATATAACAGAGGGTTCAAAACCTTACAATTGAGGGTTCAAAACCTTGTAAAAATTTATTCAAAAACAGATGATTGTTTTTCAAAAATCGTTTCGGAAAAATTTGGTTCCTTGTTTTGTTAATCACCTAAGGATAGGTGATGTACATGTTTTAAGATCTAAACACAAGATAACTCGTGTTAGGTTCCTAGAAAAGTTATAGTCTAGGTCAAAGCATTACTAATAACCTAATTCCCTATAACCATTGGCTCTGATACCAACTCTTCTGTCACACCCCGACCGCGTAAAACAACAAATCGCGGCGGAAACATCGGGGCGTGTTGCAACAGAATTAATTGTTTCATAACCATGGCATACAAAGTTGTATTTTATTTATAAACAAAGGTGTTACATTGTCTTAAACAGGAATTAAGGAGTTCAGAACATAATTAAACATGGTCTATCTTTTTTTAAAGTCTCTAAGGCACAGGTCCGCCCTAGTATCAAGATCAACATCTTACGGAAAAGCTCCTGAAAACACATGTGAAAATAGGTACGTCAGCATAAAAATGCCTGTGAGATACATAGGTTTGTGACAATAGGATTCATGACTTATGTTTAAGAAAAATGTTTAGTCATGAACCTTGTAATTTGCTTTGTCTTGTAAATCATTTGAAAATAATAAGATCAGATGATATGTATAAGTAAATGTCAGGTTAAATAAATGACCATGTAAAAATGTGTTTGTATGAGATAAGTTGTTTGTAAATCAATGTCTTGTGAAAAATATGTTATTTATATAAAATGTTCTATGTCTCAATATTGAAATGATTCAAATAACGTTACGACATATAATACCATACAAACACTTATATATAGGAAGTACCAGCGGCGTATCCACCATGCTTGTATCATATTACACACGCATCGTTACTTAATCACTTAATCAAACCAAACCAACCAATGTAAGAAGTCTATGTTTAAACCAATTGTCAAAATGTATTGAATAATATGTCAAAGTGTTCATGTCAAGATGTAAATCATGTAGTATGTAAAACCAATGTCAAAAGTATTTGTGTCAAATGTAAATCATATCAAAATGTCTATGTCAAATATCCATGTCAAATGTCTATGTCGAATATCCATGTCAAATGTCTATGTCAAATATAAATGTCAAATGTCTATGTCAAATATCCATGTCAAATGTTTATGTCAAATATCCATGTCAAATGTCTATGTCAAAATGTCATGTATGGCAAGTGAAAGGTCTCAACTAAACCATATGCACAAAAACAAAGTATTGAAGTAAAACTTGGTTTAAATCAAAGCTATGTTTTGTGTAAATGCATGCAAATATTTAATATGAACATTTATGCGGTATTGTGAAAATGCATACATCCAAGCCTTGCGACTGTGGTGATAAACCCTTTAAACAAATTAAAGGTCTATCTGTCTTATATCAACGAATTCGGTCATTCCTTTCTGTCCCCTTTCCCTGGGATGTCCGGAACGGGAGTTGTCAATTCCTATGGTACCACTACCTACTAACGAACGGCATGATCGGTGTTAATGAATGTATTGTCCCATGTAAACAAACCAAATGTCATACCAAAATGTAAACATGTGAAAACAATGCACTAAGTATGTAATCAAATGAACATACATAGCGTGAAATGTCATGTAAAACGATGTACTAAGTAATGCACACAATGGGCACACCTAGCATGAAATGTAATGTAAAACAATGTACTAAGTAATGCACACAATGGGCACACCTAGCATAAAATGTAATGTAAAACAATGTACTAAGTAATGCACACAATGGGCACACCTAGCATGAAATGTAATGTAAAACAATGTACTAAGTAATGCACATAATGGCAATACATAGCATGAAATGTAATGTAAAACAATGTACCAAGTAATGCACACAATGGGCACACCTAGCATAAGATGTAATGAAATCATGTACTATAATGTACTAACGAACATAGCATGTATATGATGTGAAAACAGGAAAGCATGAAAGTAACAAGTAGGCACATGTGTTCCACCCCAAAACAGTTTGGAAAACAGTAAAAGAGGGGTCTATGTACTCACTTGAGATTGCTCAGTTGTATAAAGATAACCACCAAGCAACGCTAGAGATCTCGGAATCAAACGGCACCTAATATAGGTAACTATGTTAATAAACCGGACCTAAATCGGAAGATTGGGTAGCATTAGGGTTTGTAAACCAAATGAGTGTAGGAACTCACGTGATATGGTTTAACAAAGCCTACATGCTAAATGAAACTTAACATAATTGTTTACGACCCATTACGACCCGTTTAGGAAGCTTATGCTACTTTAACGCGTCGTTCGCGTGAAACGCGTTCGGACCGCCTAACTAGTCCTATGACAAGTATTATATGCCTAAACATGTTACATAATCAGTTACATGACAAAAGTTTAGGTTACATATGCTTAATTACCAATTATACATGAAAAGGGTATTCTGGTAATTTACCTAAGGCATATAAACTACCTATCATACAACTACTTAAACGATGTGACCATAGGGTATAACCTCGGAAGGCTATTCCCTACCTACTATGGTCACCTAATGTATTTGGTCGGATCCTAATGATCGACCAAATGGGTCGGGTTCGAAGGTATAGGCGATTTATTAGATCGCCTACCCTACGACCCTAGACAACGTGGTAATCAGTAGGCATAGTCCCAAGGGACTATGACCATCGTGATTACGATCACGTTGCGAAGTTCAACCGAACTTCGCATTGACCATTACTGGTCAACGCTGAAAGTCAAACAAAGTTTGACTTTCTGACTCGAAAAGCAGTAAAAATAAAGAAAAGAACGAAAGAATACTTACGAAGGGTCCCCGAATGCTAAACTCGATTCGAAAATCTCAGGTATGAAACTAGTGTTTCAACTTAGAGTTTCTCAAATCAAATTTCTAGTGATTATGAATGAAACATATGGTGGGTATTTATAGTTTTTCCATATAGAATATTCCTAGAATATTCCTAGAATATTCCTAGCATATTCCAAGCATATTCCTAGCATATACCTTAGCATATTCCAAGCATATACCTTAGCATATTCCAAGCATATACCTTAGCATATTCCAAGCATATGCCAAGCATATTCCTAGTATATGGCTAGGACGGGTATTTAACTGGGTACCGGGTATTTTATCTAGCGTTTAAATCCCGGTTTATGGCGTTCTAAATTATTTTTATTACTCTATAAAAATAAACTCGCCAAGATATTACTGAAATAAATTTCAGTTGCCAAGACTGGCTGCGTTGTCTGCGTTTTGCAGTAGAAGCACTGTGTTGCGCAGAAACACACGGTACGCGCTTAAACTTTGAAAAATAACGTTTTTAGGCGTTTTAATTTATTTTTCAACACGGACCTGATTAAAATAAGATTTTAATCATAACGGAATATTTGTGGGATTTAAATATTATCCGATCGGTCACCAACGTTCGTTTGGTCGTACGATCGCGATGTTCGGTAAATTACGACGGAATGCGCATAAGCGCGAAAAACGATCCAAATTGCGCGACGAATGGATTTTTCTTATGCCAAACACTAAAATAAAATATTTTAGTGCTTACATAAATTTTTGGATGTCCGGATGTATTCAGAACGTATGTTATGCGCGAAAATGCAAACTTGTGCACTTTTTGACACTTTTAGTCCCTGAATGACCCAAAAGTTTATTTTAGCACACCGAACCTCTCAAAGCCTATTTCTAAGCTATGTAAAGGATATTTAAGGTGTGTTTAACTTATGGTTAGGTTCCGGAATGTTCGTTACAGTTCAAATTGACATACTTTCGCAGTTTGTCATATTTAGTCCCTGTAAGCGAATTAACTTGTTTTTGCCATACCAAAGCCTTTAAAACTTATTTCTAAGTTATGTAAAGGTTATTTAAGGTATGTTGAGTATATGTTGATGTTCCGGAGTATTTCTCGCTTTAAACTGAGTACGTTTACGCACTAGTTTGCGTATAACTCTCCAGAAAGCGATGTAGAGTTTGAAATTGAACAAAAGTCAAAACATGAAAAATGTAAAACATAACAAAACAAACATTGTGATCAAATAACATTGTTTTATTGATAACATAACTGTTCATAGCGATTACAAGCACAGTTGTTACAGTCTCCCCTACTTGTGGAAATTTCGTCCCGAAATTTATTTAGAGGAAACTCGTGGAAAAAGATGTGGATATTTCGCCTTCATTTGATCTTCGCGTTCCCAAGTAAACTCAGGTCCACGCTTAGCTTCCCAGCGAACTTTGACCAAAGGAATGCGCTTGCGTTTGAGCCACTTGACTTCACGTTCCATGATTTCCACTGGTTTCTCAACAAATTTCAGTGTTTTGCCAACACGAATTTCGTCAAGCGGTATGGAGTAGTTCTCATCAGCTGTACACTTCTTGAGATTGGACACGTGAAAGGTTGGATGAACATTTCCCAGTTCAGGAGGTAACTCAAGTCTGTAGGCTACCTTTCTGATTCTTTCGACGATCTTGAATGGTCCAACGTACCTAGGTGCAAGTTTTCCTTTCTTTCCAAATCTGATCACACCTTTCCAAGGTGAGACCTTAAGTAATACACGATCACCGACTTGAAATTCCAAGGCTTTGCGTTTTGGGTCCGCGTAAATCTTCTGACGGCTTCTAGCTGCCTGAAGGTTATCACGAACTTTCTTGACCTTGTCAGTTGTCTCTAAAATGAGGGCAGGTCCAGTAAGTTGAGCCTCG
Source organism: Helianthus tuberosus (assembly GCA_030545235.1). Lineage (NCBI taxonomy): Eukaryota > Viridiplantae > Streptophyta > Magnoliopsida > Asterales > Asteraceae > Helianthus > Helianthus tuberosus. The sequence goes on from CM060424.1 coordinate 117,598,318, forward strand.
CCAATCTCATTCCAGCAGACTGGTGAACGACATTTTCGACCATAGAGAGCCTCGAAAGGAGCCATTTTGATGCTGGTGTGATAACTGTTGTTGTAGGAGAATTCAATCAACTTAAGATGTGAATCCCAACTACCACTAAAATCGATCACACAAGCTCTAAGCATATCCTCCAGAGTCTGGATTGTTCTCTCAGATTGACCATCCGTTTGCGGATGATAAGCTGTGCTCAGATTAAGTTGGGTCCCCATAGCAGATTGCATGGTTCTCCAAAAATGAGAATTGAAACGAGCATCTCTGTCAGAAATGATGTTCAAAGGAACACCATGTCGAGCTACAATTTCATCTACATAGATTTGAGCGAGTCTGTCAGCAGGAAAATCCTCACGGATTGGCAAGAAATGTGCTGACTTGGTAAGACGATCAACGACTACCCAGATGGCATCATGACCTTTCTTAGTGCGCGGGAGTTTGGTAATAAGATCCATAGTGTTGCGCAGAAACACACGGTACGCGCTTAAACTTTGAAAAATAACGTTTTTAGGCGTTTTAATTTATTTTTCAACACGGACCTGATTAAAATAAGATTTTAATCATAACGGAATATTTGTGGGATTTAAATATTATCCGATCGGTCACCAACGTTCGTTTGGTCGTACGATCGCGATGTTCGGTAAATTACGACGGAATGCGCATAAGCGCGAAAAACGATCCAAATTGCGCGACGAATGGATTTTTCTTATGCCAAACACTAAAATAAAATATTTTAGTGCTTACATAAATTTTTGGATGTCCGGATGTATTCAGAACGTATGTTATGCGCGAAAATGCAAACTTGTGCACTTTTTGACACTTTTAGTCCCTGAATGACCCAAAAGTTTATTTTAGCACACCGAACCTCTCAAAGCCTATTTCTAAGCTATGTAAAGGATATTTAAGGTGTGTTTAACTTATGGTTAGGTTCCGGAATGTTCGTTACAGTTCAAATTGACATACTTTCGCAGTTTGTCATATTTAGTCCCTGTAAGCGAATTAACTTGTTTTTGCCATACCAAAGCCTTTAAAACTTATTTCTAAGTTATGTAAAGGTTATTTAAGGTATGTTGAGTATATGTTGATGTTCCGGAGTATTTCTCGCTTTAAACTGAGTACGTTTACGCACTAGTTTGCGTATAACTCTCTAGAAAGCGATGTAGAGTTTGAAATTGAACAAAAGTCAAAACATGAAAAATGTAAAACATAACAAAACAAACATTGTGATCAAATAACATTGTTTTATTGATAACATAACTGTTCATAGCGATTACAAGCACAGTTGTTACAGTCTCCCCTACTTGTGGAAATTTCGTCCCGAAATTTATTTAGAGGAAACTCGTGGAAAAAGATGTGGATATTTCGCCTTCATTTGATCTTCGCGTTCCCAAGTAAACTCAGGTCCACGCTTAGCTTCCCAGCGAACTTTGACCAAAGGAATGCGCTTGCGTTTGAGCCACTTGACTTCACGTTCCATGATTTCCACTGGTTTCTCAACAAATTTCAGTGTTTTGCCAACACGAATTTCGTCAAGCGGTATGGAGTAGTTCTCATCAGCTGTACACTTCTTGAGATTGGACACGTGAAAGGTTGGATGAACATTTCCCAGTTCAGGAGGTAACTCAAGTCTGTAGGCTACCTTTCTGATTCTTTCGACGATCTTGAATGGTCCAACGTACCTAGGTGCAAGTTTTCCTTTCTTTCCAAATCTGATCACACCTTTCCAAGGTGAGACCTTAAGTAATACACGATCACCGACTTGAAATTCCAAGGCTTTGCGTTTTGGGTCCGCGTAAATCTTCTGACGGCTTCTAGCTGCCTGAAGGTTATCACGAACTTTCTTGACCTTGTCAGTTGTCTCTAAAATGAGGGCAGGTCCAGTAAGTTGAGCCTCGCCAATCTCATTCCAGCAGACTGGTGAACGACATTTTCGACCATAGAGAGCCTCGAAAGGAGCCATTTTGATGCTGGTGTGATAACTGTTGTTGTAGGAGAATTCAATCAACTTAAGATGTGAATCCCAACTACCACTAAAATCGATCACACAAGCTCTAAGCATATCCTCCAGAGTCTGGATTGTTCTCTCAGATTGACCATCCGTTTGCGGATGATAAGCTGTGCTCAGATTAAGTTGGGTCCCCATAGCAGATTGCATGGTTCTCCAAAAATGAGAATTGAAACGAGCATCTCTGTCAGAAATGATGTTCAAAGGAACACCATGTCGAGCTACAATTTCATCTACATAGATTTGAGCGAGTCTGTCAGCAGGAAAATCCTCACGGATTGGCAAGAAATGTGCTGACTTGGTAAGACGATCAACGACTACCCAGATGGCATCATGACCTTTCTTAGTGCGCGGGAGTTTGGTAATAAGATCCATAGTGTTGCGCAGAAACACACGGTACGCGCTTAAACTTTGAAAAATAACGTTTTTAGGCGTTTTAATTTATTTTTCAACACGGACCTGATTAAAATAAGATTTTAATCATAACGGAATATTTGTGGGATTTAAATATTATCCGATCGGTCACCAACGTTCGTTTGGTCGTACGATCGCGATGTTCGGTAAATTACGACGGAATGCGCATAAGCGCGAAAAACGATCCAAATTGCGCGACGAATGGATTTTTCTTATGCCAAACACTAAAATAAAATATTTTAGTGCTTACATAAATTTTTGGATGTCCGGATGTATTCAGAACGTATGTTATGCGCGAAAATGCAAACTTGTGCACTTTTTGACACTTTTAGTCCCTGAATGACCCAAAAGTTTATTTTAGCACACCGAACCTCTCAAAGCCTATTTCTAAGCTATGTAAAGGATATTTAAGGTGTGTTTAACTTATGGTTAGGTTCCGGAATGTTCGTTACAGTTCAAATTGACATACTTTCGCAGTTTGTCATATTTAGTCCCTGTAAGCGAATTAACTTGTTTTTGCCATACCAAAGCCTTTAAAACTTATTTCTAAGTTATGTAAAGGTTATTTAAGGTATGTTGAGTATATGTTGATGTTCCGGAGTATTTCTCGCTTTAAACTGAGTACGTTTACGCACTAGTTTGCGTATAACTCTCCAGAAAGCGATGTAGAGTTTGAAATTGAACAAAAGTCAAAACATGAAAAATGTAAAACATAACAAAACAAACATTGTGATCAAATAACATTGTTTTATTGATAACATAACTGTTCATAGCGATTACAAGCACAGTTGTTACACGGATAATGTCCGGTTGTTCGGTTAAATACCGGTTCGTTAAAGTGCTAAATTGCACCGTTTAGTGTCCTTTATGTACCCTTTTGTGACCCTTTTAATTCCCAACACTTAGGAGGGTATTCTGGATAATAAAACATGAATTCTGCATAATATTTATATTTTAGAAAGCTGATTATAGCTGAATTATGCAGATTTCTGCATTTAAAGTGCGTTTCGGGTGCTTTTTATTGCATATTCTAGCTTCCGGAAAGTCTATATGTTAACCCTTGTATGTACTCTTGGGTTTTAATGTATTTTTGTCGTTGGACCTACACCTAGGCCTCAATTCTAATGTCTGACTGCTTTCTGCAGAATTGTTGACACGATGTGTCTTACCGGTGAGTTTACTAGTATTTCTGACGCAACGTTGTTTATTAATGCATAAAGTAATTCTTGTAGTATAAAACGTGCATGATTTCACAAGTATAGCATGTAATCAGGCAATGTTGACATTTAAGCACGTAATTGCAGATATTAAATAATAATTAAATTGTATGGAAATTACCGGTTTTGTGCCAGTTATCACACTTATGGATATCAAGGGCATCAATCCTTCCATGTGCACACACAAAATTTTAATGGAAGATGGCTATAAAACGGTAATACAACCACAAAGACGAGTAAATTCAAACGTACAAGAAGTGGTTAAAAACGAAGTCATCAAACTACTCAATGCCAGACTTATCTACTCTATCTCCGATAGCCCGTGGGTAAGTCCCATCCAAGTGGTACCAAAAAGGAGGTATGATGGTAGTAACTAATGATAAAAATGAAGTTATACCAACAAGAACCGTCACCTGATGGAGAGTTTGTATCGACTATCGCAAGTTAAACGAAGCAACAAGGAAATACCACTTTCCTTTACCATTCATCGACCAAATGTTAGAAAGACTATCCGATCATAAATTCTATTGTTTTCTCGATGGTTTCTCCGGGTATTTTCAAATTCCCATAGCATCGAGGACCAAGAAAAAACAACTTTTACATGTCCCTATGGAACTTTCGTTTATCAATGCATGCCTTTTGGTTTATGCAATGCCTCTACTACATTTCAACGTTGCATGGTGGCTATCTTCCAAGACATGATAGAAAAAACAATGGAAATTTTCATGGATGACTTTTCTATCTTTGGAGATACATTTGACCAATGCCTCGACAATCTTAAACGAATGCTATCCCGATGTGAGGAAACTAACGTCGCCCTTAACTGGGAAAAATGCCATTTCATGGTAACTAAAGGACTAGTACTCGGTCATAAAATCTCAAGCGAAGGAATGGAGGTTGATCGGGCAAAAATAGACACTATTTCCCGATTACCTCCACCATCCTCCGTTCGAGCCATTCGAAGTTTCTTAGGACAAGCAAGATTTTATAGGCGATTTATCAAAGACTTTTCAAAAGTCTCTAGGCCTCTAACAAAATTACTTGAAAAAGATACATCATTCATCTTCAACGAGGAATGCAATAAAGCTTTTCTTGCACTAAAAGAAATGCTAGACAATGCACCAATCATGATAACACCCGATTGGAAACTACCTTTTGAAATCATGTGCGACGCAAGTGACTTTGCGGTTGGAGTCGTCTTAGGACAACGAAAAGAAAAGCACTTTCACCCAATATACTATGCAAGTAAAACTCTTAACGATGCTCAAGAAAATTATACAACAACCGAAAAAGAACTACTAGCCGTAGTATTTGCTTTTGATAAACTTCGTTCCTATCTTGTTCTTTCTAAAACAATAGTCTATACGGACCACGCCGCCATTCGATACCTTTTCAAAAAACAAGATGCCAAACCACGTTTGATCCGGTGGATTCTTCTCCTCCAAGAATTTGACATTGAAATAAAAGATAAACGAGGAACTGAAAACACCGCCGTCAATCACCTATCTCGCTTAGAAGATCATGCTTTGGAGCTAATTCGGGAAGAGCTCATCAATGAAAAATTTCCCACCAAATCCTTGGAAATGGTCGAATATCAAGAAGAACCATGGTACGCCGACTATGCTAACTACCTTGCTAGTGGCATTTTAGTCAAAGGTTGGTCACATCAACAAAGAAAAAATTCTTTGCCGATGTAAAACACTATTTTTGGGAAGACCCATATCCTCTTAAAATAGGTGCCGACCAACTCATCCGAAGATGCGTCCATGGTCAAGAAGCAAGAAAGATTCTTTACCATTGTTATGAAGAATCGTACGGAGGACATCATGGAGCCACGAGCACCGCACGAAAGGTACTCGATTCAGGATTTTATTGGCCAACCATCTATAAGGATGCATACAATTTAATTAAAACATGTGACGCGTGCCAACGAATAGGTAATATTTCATCAAGAAACGAAATGCCCCAAAACGGCATTCTTATTTGTGAAATTTTTGATGTTTGGGGTATGGATTTTATGAGACCTTTCCCACCGTCAAAAGGAAAAAAATACATTCTTGTGGCAGTCAATTACATGTCCAAATGGGCCGAAGCCGAAGCTCTTCCAACTAACGATGGGAGAGTTTTGGTAAAATTCCTGAAACAATTATTCTCTCGTTTCGGCACTCCAAAAGCACTCATTAGTGATAGAGGTACCCATTTTTGCAATTATCAATTAAATAAAATTTTAACAAAATATGGGGTCTATCACCGTCTTTCAACCGCCTACCATCCTCAAACCAACGGTCAAGCTGAAGTAACAAATCGAGGGCTAAAAAGAATCTTAGAAAAAATCGTAGGTCAAAATAAAAAAGATAGGGCAGATAAACTAGACGATGCTTTATGGGCCTTCCGAACCGCCTATAAAACACCAATAGGCACCACCCCATATAAAACCCAGTATGCTTTGTGGAAAAAAATGGTCACCTCGCAGTAGAAATTGCACACAAAGCATACTGGGCATTAAAAAACGTAAACCTAGACCACGAAACTTCTGGTAAAAATCAATTTTATCAGTTAAACGAATTGGATGAATTGAGAAATCAAGCATACTCCAACTCCGAAATTTATAAGGAACGCATGAAAAATATACACGATAAAATAAGCAAACCTGAAGAATTTTAGGAGGGGGATCAAATGCTCTTGTTTAACTTGAGACTTCGGTTATTTCTAGGAAAACTTAAGTCAAGGTGGTCGGGACCTTTTTCCATTACCCAAATCTTTCCACATGGAGCTATAAAAATTACGCCTCCAAACGGTGAACCTTTCAAGGTAAACAGACAAAGGCTTAAGCTTTACCGAGGCTTCATTGAAGATGAGGAGGTTGAAGTAACTCTTCAAGAGGTAGATATGTGATCGGAAAACGATCAAACATTAATTGAAAATATGCATGTTTTTCTTTTTAATCATCTTGTAGGAATAATTAGAAAGCATCATCCTTGAAGATTGAACGAGAAACAGGTAAGTACAAAAAGGGAACCCTCGGAAAAACGGTCACACACACGTACACACATAAAAATTATATTACTGGCACTATGACCACAGGGTCGTGTACACTTGGCACGCCCCCGTGTCCAAATGCCCAGTACCACAAAAAATTAATAACACGGCACCGGGCTGTGGCCGACCTGCAACCAGGGTATAAAAGTCTTGTCTTCACTTTTTCAACACAAACCATGACCTGTTTTTCTAGAAGCACCGGTTCCTGACCTTTTTCCGCCAAATTTCAACGATCATCTGACCAAATCCGACTACGAGGTATGATTCTAACATCATAGTTAGCTAGTTTAGCGATTTGCATGTAGTATAACATCAAAAATTCGGGGTTAATCTAGGGTTCTTGAACTAGACCCGTGCTAATCTCGAATTTTTGTTTAGATCTTGCTAGTAGTTGTTAGTACTACTGTATTGAGAAGTAAATCACTAAACATTGTTGGAAAAATTGGGTTGTTTAAGCAGTTATTCCTAAACCCTTGTTCTTGACCGAAAAATCTAAAATCGAAAGGGTATGCAAGTGTTTTATGCAAAATTGACACTTAGGGTTTGATTTTCGGGGTAAACCACACCTAATGGACCAAAAACTTTGAATTTTTCGAAACCGGCTCAAAAACCTTCATTTTTGGGTTTACGGACGATTTGACACGGGGTCGTGCCTAATGGACACGGGGCTGTGGGTAATCCAGACCCCATACACGGGGCCGTGTCCAGACCATCGGATTTCAATTTTTCGCATAATTTTCAACATACCAACTGTCTTACTGTTTCATTCTTCCAGAAATTGTGCCACACAAGTTCCTAAGGTTCAAATCTTCTGAGCTTGAATACCAAATTCGGTTGGAGGTGTTGCAAGCTAGGAATAAGGGCCTCTAAGACAAGTTTGCTATGAGACGCTTGACACTGTGGGACAACCGGAAAGATATGATGCTCTCGTCACTGGTCCTCTCTGCATCTTCTTGGACACTCGGCTCCGGTCAATCCATGAGTATATCATGGAATTTCTGAGCACACTAACTTTCAACAAGAATGAGCCGGATCTCTTTGAGTCTGATGCAGTGCAATTCAGGTGTGGGGTGAGTGGTATAGTATATCAGTCGCCCAATTCGGTGTTAATATTGGGCTTTACCCAGAGGAAGATACTGCCAAATCCGAATTCACGAAGGCTATCCGTGAACTACCAGATAACTTGAGGCAGGCTACATGGACACAGATCAGAGACGACCCCTATAACCCGAGCTCCACGAAAAGCAACAAGATTAAGGACCTGCTTATCTGCTACATCCATCAGGTCCTTAGCGGTTCTTTGTGCTAGCGGAAAGATAGTGGTGGGCTGGTGAACCTTCGCGAGCTCACTTGCCTTTATTGCCTCGTGAACCACCAGCCTATCGACGCCGCCCATATGCTTCTGAGAAACATGACCACCAACGCCACCGCAGATACTCACACACCCATCTTTTATGGAGGATGGATCACCAAACTCTTCAAGAACTACATTTGGCGAACTCCGACTACATTTCACAAGGGTGTAAGTGTGACACGAGCTGATCTTGCTTTGTGCTGAAGTCTGAACCTCATCATCGGTTGCAACAACGGATTACTATGCTTTAAGGATGCACGCGGCCGGGTTTGGAACCTGAATGACCCAGATGAAATCCTCACAATCGAAGATGTCCCCAATCGTCCTCCACACCCCGGATCATTTTCGGGCTCCTCGTCCCAAGGTGGAGTAGATTTTCCTAACCTCTATAATTTATATAATATCATGTAGGAAACCCTCCAAGTCTCAAAAAACGCCAACAACTTAGGCCAAAGCTCAAGTATCCGGATCAGAAGCATGGAGCGCAACATCATCGCCATGCAAAATGACATCACCTACATCCGGGATAACATGGTATGTTGCGGCGAGGAGGAGGAAGAAGAGGAGGAGGAAGAGGATGAGGAAGGATAAGACATGGACTCAGACTAGGTGGTGGTAGTGGCAGGCGACGTGGTTATTTCCAGGTTAACTTTCCTTAACTAATGAACAATCTATTATTTCCCAGGCTGTGTCCCGTTGAACAATTTACTTTTCTGCATTTGTTTTTATTTTCTTGTGATGTGGTGGGGGTAGAACAACTTTAACTTTCGTAATTTGGGACGTTGTTATGTTTGTGTTGGATTGCTGTATTATGGTAGAATTGTAGCTCACAGGTACCATTGGAGGCATGGACACACTAAGCATAGTGGTCCCCAAGCTCGAAAAAAAGAAGCCGAACAACACAACTTAAGTTTTTAACCGAAACAGATGATTGTCACGGGCCGTGCTCACCAGACATGCCCCTTGTGCCCACATACCTAATGCCAAAAATTTTCTCCCCAGAAAGTGACACGGGTCGTGCCCACCAGGCACGACCCTGTGCTCACTACACTGTAAGTTTTCTTAAAAACATGTTACTGGCACTTCAGCCACGGGTCGTGTGCACCAGACACGCCCCCATGTCCAGTGCCCAGTAACTACAAATTTTTGTTATTTTTACACACTTTTTACAAATTTAATTAAAATAAATCCTATTTGGGACACATTGAGAACAATGTGCAATTTAAGTGTGAGGGGGATGTTAAAACTTTGAATCGTTTGTCCTAAAAACAAGCCTTACACAAAAACTCGCCTTGGAAAACCGATAATCACCCCAAACTTTTTTGTCAAAAAATTTTCATTATTTTACTTATCTTGGTTTACTTGGATAAAATAAGTTCTAAAAATTATGTTTTTACTAATTTACACCTGGTAGCGTCATGATAAAAAGACCCAATTAAGAAAATTATAAACATGGTCATAACAAATTTTTGTAAAATTTAATTATATATACATTTTTACACTATAACCCTTTTCCCACAAAAGTGAGTTTTGAGCCTTTACCGGGCATATAAAAACACATCCATACTAATTGCTCAATTTTCATTTCTTGTGTGAATAGTTCATTTGGTTCTTACAAATCTAGAACTTGCCAAAGCATTACGTTCCAAATCCTTACCGACACAAATCCAAGTAAATGATAGAGGCATTAGGACTATACCCGTTTTCCGTTTAAAACCTTTATTTTTTCCTTATTTACCAAAAACATCCCCTTAGAAAAACCCCTTTGAGCTTTAAACCTTTCATTTCTAAACCCGCAAAAATATATCTTGCAAAAAAACAGCCACCCATCACCCCAAAACCATTTCTTTTTATTTTCATAACCCCCCTGTTTTTAGTAAATGTAGTTCTTTTGAAATTCATATAAAAGAGGTGACTTAGTAAAAAAAATCTAGTTACTTGAAATAAATAAGCAAAAATTATTGCTTCTAAATATGTAGCTTCTAAAGTCACAAACAAATACATTTTCAAAATAAAAACCGGCATTTTACATTTTAGCCACTTTCAATAAAACACACGTACCCGAACCACAACCTACCCTTTAAAGCCCTCTTGATATTTACGAGGATTAAACGTCACAAAGGAGGACGTTTAATTGTTTGTCAAGCCTATAGTAGGAGTAAGAGAGTGATGAGTTACCACTTGTGAGGTTTGTAAGTTTGCGAATGTGTGTGTTGGGATCGATTCTGTTGCACTTGAATGCTCTGTTGATTCCGTAGATCTCGTATCTTGTGCGGAATCCAAGTACGAGAGTGGATCAGACAAGAACAAGCTAATTATAGGTTGTTTACTATTGATTGATTATCAGTACAATACCATGAAAACAAACTGACAGAGTTTCCCCACTCTTGTCAACCAAAGTTCCATTACAAATGAACAAGACTCTCCTATTTATAGCCTAAGTAGGTCTGCATGAAACCCCTGCGTGGATGGACAACCAGTACGGATCAACAACATAATCACGGATCTACTGGTGCGGATCTGGAAACCTGGTGCGGACCAACTATTACTTGCAAATGCACATGTCCCTGCGCACAGATCAAGCTTTAATATGAAACCCTAATTAGGCGCACCGATCCGTGCGGACTAGCAAGAGTCCATCCGTGCGGATTGACTATATTCTTTAATATGTTTTCCACTTCAGTACCAAGTCTTGTTTCATATGTTTAGCTACGATACGTGATTGACAGAAGCGATAGACATATGCACTCATAGACTCCCCCTTGGATATTGCTGCAGTCAATCTTGTAGCTAGTCTTTATCATCTTTCTGAGTCTTCAAGAAGCTTTGAAAAATTCATCATCACAGACTCCCCTTTGCCTCTCTGAATCATCAGCTCCCCTTTTCGACAAACTTTCTCTCTCTCCAGGCTCCCCCTTGCTTTAAGCTCCTGGATCTAAACCTGGCTCATTATCAATTCAAAATACTTGTAAGAATATCTAGCCACTTTAGGATCAAGAACCTGGCCCTCAACAAAATTAATTTGACAGATAGGCTTTTGAGATTTCTAGGATTTGTAACCTAGCTCTAAGCACAAATATTTAACAGTTAAGATATTTAACATTCAAAGAATCCAACTGGCTCAGCTCCCCCTATCAAAAAGCTATATATATTTGGCATTCGAAGAATCTAATTTCCTAAACCCTCACATATAATCAGGTCCAATTTAATGACCTTGAATCATCTGATTATCAACCAAGTCCAAATTAATGACCTTGGAGATTTTCACAAACTGTTTTAAGATTTTTCATTAAAAACCTTAAGTTTCAAATTAATGAACTTGTTTATTTTCTGAGACATGTTCATCATACTTAGACTTTGAAACTCAGCTTTCCAACATCGGTTATCGAAACAAAAAGAGAATTAAAATCTTTTTTGTATTTTACAAAATTTATGCTAAAACACACTCAAAATCTTTTTGTGATTTTGTCTGAAATGAAATGCAATAAAGAAATATTTACAAACATATTTTTGTTTTAGTTTGTATTAGAGGATCATATCAGTTTTTGACACATCACTAGCACCATTGATCTTTATAAACTTTAAGTTCTAAATGATTCACTTAGATTGTCAGTATATTAATCCACTTAAATTTTCATACAAACTTCAATTGATTCAAGATACAAGATTAATGTTTTAAGAACATAACTTATTCGTGTGACCCACCTCAGAAAATACTCCCGTATCAAGATTCCCTATATTCGGTCTTACATGTGAATATACCTAAATGATATCTGTCTCTGGGTTAGTGCGAGGCCTTGAGAGCTCAGGTTATAACTTCCGTTATGTCAAAGAGATGATGGCTTGACTTAAGGTGTGTTCCACTTAGGAATCTTCTTTATAACTGCACTTGATATATATCTTTCGATATTTTCTCAATTTTTATGCAGAGGGAAAGTTTTAAGTGCAAAAGCATTAAACAAGGTCTAGGCCATTTGTCACACCCCGATATTTACAGCTCGGCCCGGTGAGGAGTATCGTGACGTAAGATGGATATCGTCATAGTCAAACATACACAGAATAGCACAGCGGAAGTCTTTTGGAATATAAAATATGATTACAACTCAATTGTCTTTTGGAATATAAAATAAGATGGATATCGTCATAGTCAAACAGACGAGCTTGTAATAATAATCCACAGGTGGGTCATTAAATACATAAGAAGTTTATCAAACTAATGGCTTATGCGAAGGAGTTGCAAATTCCTCATCTAACAAATCCGAACAGCTTCCAGCCTATTTACATATTTGTACCTGTCACTTAGTCTTTTAAAAATACGTCAGTTTTCATTGGTAAATACAATCAACCAACACATTTTGAAAATATTTTCAAAAATTGATTTAGGTGCACAAGGCACGAAAAATCTTTTATACTTGGGACAAACTATATCTCATGTTATCAGTTTTACATAACTTGCTCTACATACAGGGCACGGACTATGCCGGTTCATGATTAACAGACACACCATTTATCCCTTTTCGGGAAACCCACAAAGGAGTTATCAAAATTTATTTCTTATTCCCTTATTGGGGAATAGTAAACCATATCGCATCTTTCGGGTGTATGCCTACACCCCATGCTTAGGTCGTGGCCATTGCAATTAATGAGTCAAGGATATCCAGGACACGGTCGCATTAACCCCTAATGTTTTAGTCAAGCAATACAAATTAAAACAGGTTATGTAAATTTCCCGACACATAGGTCTTCGAATCCCATACCCGACCATGCGGTAAATATTTTACTGTATCCCAAGCCCGTATAGGGAAAATAGGTTAAGAGTATTCACCTGAGCTAGCTCCTGTCTTAAATTGCAAGATTTGTAATAACTCAGTCGTATTCAATTAAGTAAGCGTAGGTACAATTTACCAGAAGGCTCTAGTCTGGAATGATGGTATAAAAACCAATTAGAATGCTAACGGTTCTTATTTATGTTATAGACTTAGACTGGCTAGCTTAAAGTATTAATAACGGTACGATACGCTAGATTAAGCGATGACCAGAATAGAATGAAATTTAGACCCAACAAGTACGAAGACTTGTATAATATGGGTAAACTAAATACATTCTGGATTTTGAAATAAAAATGATAAAGTTAAACCCGTTTCGGTAAACTTACGTAAACTAGTTACGTAAGTCTAACCGTATGCGTATAAGCGATCACGAGTAACCAGATGAGACATATACAAGTTCCACAAGTCATTATGCTTTAAACATGTTATAATATCAGTAGGATAGTAACATGTATGCCCATTAAGGTTTTAAAACCGAATTAAGCCTCATAAGGGTATTTTGGTCATTTTCTGACTTATAGAAGGAGCTTGCAAGTAAACTAATGTTATGGTCATAAACATTCTGGAAAAATATTTGATTTATGATATACTATCAGTAGGATATTAACTATATGTGTGATTTATGCTTCAAAACCAAACTATGCACCGTAGGGGCATTTTGGTCCTTTCATACATAGTTTTAATGACTTATATTGGGATTATGAGTTCGTGACTTATACCTATAGTTAAAAATATTTATAATAATTTATAAAATCATTAGGTAACAAGTCTTGGATGATACGTATGGTTTAAAACCATACTATGTGCCTAATCGGCTTAAAAGTCGTTAAATGACGATATTAACGATGTTTTAGTAAATCTGATGTTATGACCAGCTTTGAATAGTTAAAATATGTTAATTGTCATAACATATCAGTAGGTAAAAGGTTGACATGATTATTATGCTTAAAAAAACTAATTTAAGTGCCTTAGGGGGGCATTATCATCATTTAATAATACTTATCAAAGACTTGTGCATAAACTTAGAATATAGTCTAACTTGACATCCCAAATAATCCTAATTATGATATCATATCAGTAGGTATCAAGTTTTACCAATAAAGTATGCTTGAAATCATTCTAGAAGTAAAAAAGGGCATTTTCTGTGACAACTGTGTTCTGTAATCGATGTACAATGTAAAACAATGATGATTATTAATAAAACACTGTGCTTTGGTGTTATTATATTTTTTTGGTGTTATTATGTGTGTATTTGTGTTTAGTGATTTTACAATTTGATTCGATTCCGATTTCAAGCTTTAAATCGCTTTCTGGAAGGTTATACGCAAACTGATGCGTAAATATAACCAGTTTAATGCAACGAACACTCCGGAATAGTAAAATAGGCTTAACATACCTTAAATAACCTCCACATAACTTAGAAATAAGTTTTGGATGGTTTGGTGTGTTGAAATCAAGTTTGTTCAATCGAAGGGACTATTTGTGTCAAACTGTGAAACTATATCGATTTGTATAGTAACAAACATTCCGGAACATGATCATAAGTTAAACATACCCTAAATATCCTTTACATAGCTTATAAATAGGCTTTGAGGGGTTCGTATGCTAAAATAAACTTTATTGATCATTAGGGACTAAAAGAGTCAAAAAGTGCAAAAGTTTGCATTTTCGCGCATATCTTACGTTCTGAATATATCCGGACATCCAAAAATTTATGTAATCATTAAAATATTTTTATTTTAGTGATTGGCTTGATAAAATTCCATTCGTCGCTTAATTTGGGTAGTTTTTGCGTTCGTTACGACTTCCGTCGTAATTAACCAAACAACGCAACCGTACGACCAAACAAACCGACATCCGAGATATTTTTTAGCATGTTTTGAGTTCCCTATACTTTAACTTCATTTTAGAGCCTTGAAATGGGGTTAATGGGGCTTAAACACATTGAAAAAGGCCTTAAACATGTGCAGGGACCATTTCTGCCATTTTAGCAAAAAGTTTGGAGCTGGCACCCCGTGGCGCGACGCCACCACCTGCTGCCTATCCCGTGGCGCGACGCTAGCGCCTGATCTGGACAGAAACTTGATTTTCTGCAACTTTCAGCAATTTTTGACAAACGACTTGAAGTTCAGGGTCTATTTTGTAACATTTTCAATACCGTTAGCTGGTTTTGGGACACCCCTAGTATCCCAAAACCATGGACCATATGTGTACGGTCCAGATTGAAGCACGTTTTACGATGAACGATCCTAATGGTTCTTGATTCTCTATAAATAGCAACACCCACTTCACTCCATCCTCACTCAAATCTGATCTAAGATGCTCTAAGTTGAAGCCTTTGCTTCATACCTGAGCTACTTGGGTCAAGATTTTGCTTGCGGGGACCTTTTGTAAGTATTCTTTCGTTTTTTTCATTCATTTTTAGCTTAAAAGTCAAACTGCGTTTGACTTTCTGCATTGACCAGTTTATGGTCAATGCGAAGTTCGTTTGAACTTCATAACGTGAGCATAATCACGATGGTTATAGTCCCTAGTGACTATACCTACTGATTACCACGTTATCTAGGCTCAGTTACGAGTCGTAGTTTCGGCCAAAATACGCATTCTCGTGTATTTTGTAACCAAACTACTTTTGGGTATCAAAACCGTTTGTTTTGATACCAAAACCTGTTTTCTAACTTAACAAAACATGTTTTAGCATGTTTAGCTCGTCACTTTTTAGTATAGTGCTTGTGTAGAGTCGTAAGTCAAGCGGACTAAACACCCGCTTAGACTTTCGAACACGACCCCTTTGGTCGATCATTAGGATCCGACCAAACATGTTTAGTGACCATAGTTGCATAGGGAATAACCTTCCGAGGTTATACCTTATGGTCACCTAGTTTAAGTAGTTGTATGATAGGTAGTTTATATGCCTTAGGTAAATTACCAAAATGCCCTTTTCATGTAACCTAAATTTTTGTCACGTAACATATTTAAACATGTTTTGGCATATAATACTTGTCATTGGACTAGTTAGACGTCTCGAACGCTCTTTGCGCGAACGACGCATTAACGTAGCATAAGCTACCTTAATGGGTCGTGACGGGTCGAAAGCACTTAGGTTAGGTTCCGATCTTGAGTGTAGACTTTGTTAAACCATATCACATGAGTTCCAACACTCATTTGGTTTACAAGATCTCATTCTATCCGATCTTCCGATTGAGGTGTCGATTGTTTGACTAGTGGTTCGATTACTAGGTGCTGCTTGATTTCTCTGGTTTACTTGAGTTGTTGAAGTTCTATTGATTGAGGATACTTTGCACTTCATGTGAGTACATAGTTCCCCTATTTTACTGTTTTCAATTGTTTTGGGGTGATTCATATGTATCAAAACGATTTTCGATATTATAACGATGATTTCAAAAACGATTAAGATGGTTTATACTAAACTAATAACGATTTCGATAATGTGAACGGACTTGTTGGTTGTAGTTACATAACGAATTACATTCATTAGCATTGATCAAGCCGACCAATATTAGGTTATGGTACCATAGGATCTGACAAATCCCGTTATCGTACTGCACCCATGGTTATGTGTGGGTTAGGTGGGTAACGACTGAATCTGATTATTAACTTACCCTTTGGTGGTTTGTTAATACGAGAAGCGAGATAGTCGAGTCACGAAGGTTTGAATGTTATTAGCGAGACGACCAAATATAGTTTTCACAATTAAAACGAGGATAATTTAAATGATTTAAACGAGTTAACGATTTGGAAATGATTTAAACGAGTTAAACGAATTGGATAAACGATTGGTTTTTGGTTAAGTGTTTAGATAACGGGACGGGTGTAATATGGTGAAAACATGGTAGATACGCCGCTCTTACTTCTTATATATAAGTGTTTTGAGCATATTACACACCGTGGCGTTATTTAGTTCACTTGGGTAAACGATTTTGAAACGATGTCACATAACGATGTTTTCGAAAGGATATAAACCTTACGAGATTTATTAAACGGGTTAATACAAAATGTTTTACAATTTGGTTTACTAAAACAAATGTTTTTGGGTTAAGAATCATGGCTACGAGGTTTTATAAATTATAACCCACTTGATTTGAGTTGGTTAATTTCGTTGCAATATTATACTCTTTTCAAAACAAGGTTTTTAATAAGGTATTGCAACATGTAAACTAGCCATGAATCCGACACTCTTATAAAACCGATGTACTCGCCAGCATTTCTTTGCTGACTTTGTTTTTACATATGTTTCAGGTGTTGTAAATATAAGTTTAGTGGTTCTGAAGGAGCAACTGGGCTCCTACAATGGTTCGAGAGCACTGAGAGTACATTTTGTCACGTTCAGTGTCCTGATAATCGCAAGGTCGAGTTTGTTTCCAGTGTGTTTCAGAAGAGGGCTCTTACATGGTGGAACAGGGAGATGAGAGACCGTGGTGCTGAGGTTGCTTTAGCACAGACGTGGGCCGAGCTTAGGGCTCTTATGATGAAGGAATTATGTCCTCGTCATGAGCTAAGGGCTCTAGAAAGGGAATTTGATGATCTTAAGCAAGATAGCGGTGAGCATCGAGCCTACACGGACCGTTATGAGGAGTTAAGCCTGTTATGCCCAAACATGGTCACGCCTTTGGATAAGGCAATCGAAAAGTACATTGATGGCCTCCCTTACTCAATACAAGACATTGTGACTGGTAGCAACCCTACTACAGTTAGACAGGCCATTGAGCTATCTGCAACCTTGACTGAATCTCAGATCAGGAAAGGTAAACTTTTTCGAAAGGGTGACAAGAAACCAATCGAGGAATCAAAGACCACGGATGAATAGACTGGATCCCCTAAGAAGTCAAAGAAGCGAAAGGCTTCTCAGAACTTCGCCATGGTCACTCACAATGGTGAAGCCGTCCCCAACCAACCAGCTCAACCCCCTGCTAGGAAGCCCTATAACGGAACTGCACCCTTGTGCAACCAATGTAGCCTACATCATCATGCTGGTGTGAAGTGCCGCACATGCCAAGTTTGTGGACTTATAGGTCATACGGCGAGGGTTTGCCCAACAGCAGCTGCACCAAATCAAGTTAACAACAATCCTGCTCAAGGTCGTTTTCCACCAGGTTCTTGCTTCAACTGTGGCGAGATGGGCCATTTCCGAAGAAACTGCCCAAAGCTTGCTAATGCGAATCCAGTACAGGGATGAGCATCTGACCGAATGGAAGACAACACTGTTTAGAAATAATCACGTCTTATGTATCATTTTCTTTTATTGTCAAGGTCCATGAAACAGTTGTTATCGTTTTTTATAAATAAAGCTTTTATTTTATAATGCAATATACAAATATTAATGTGGTTGCATGTGTAAACAACATATCCCCTACAATACCGACAACCAAGGAACCGTATCCCTTGAAGAACAGACTACCCCAAAATTCTTCCACTTTATGATCTATTGCATTTTCCACGAAAATCCTAAGTACCCGTTTCTTCCGAGGAAAACAAAGTACAAGGCGCAAGTTACAACTCTGGACAAATACCCACTCCTTAATGGGGTACCTAAGGATATTCACGTAAGTCCTTAATTGTTGTATACCTTAATTCGAATGTGGTGATTCCATGTAATAAAAAAAACGAATTTTTTTTAAAGATCATCCTATCTTTTCAGATAGATGCTTGAGGACGTTGAAGTCCATCAACTGGGTTCCTGGTATGCCTTAAATACCCATGTTCAAATCAACGCCAAGTTAATAACAATCAATAACAAGATAATAACAATTAATATCCAAGAAAACAATTATGTGCTTATGTGTTCATTTTCTTATATTTTTGTGTGATCCAAATTTTGTTATCCAAATCCTCGTAGAATCTTTCATATCTTCGTATAAGGGATTCATAGTAGGATACCCAAAGGTACTACCTAAAATCCTTAATGGACTTCTACGTTGTAGTTATGTCCCTTGGATTATAAAGTACTAAATTAGACCCCTTTAGTGGTCTAGTTAAACTGATTGATCCAAAAATCTGGTTAGGAATATCATGTGATGATATAGCTGAAAGGACTCCTTGGTGGTCTAATTATAAAGAACATCTGTCAATCTAATTAAAAGGACCCTATGGTAGTCTGGCCACCCTCATCACAGGTTTGATTTTCTTCCCCTAAACAATTACAAAACAAACTATGCGGACTGTGCAAGGAATTACGTAATTATGGATGCATACATAATTATAGAATTTAGTGCACAGAAATCACAGCAAGTTCTGTCATGTATCTAGAGTTAACCCAATTTATTTCCAACACTGATGAAGCAACCATTGAAAATGACTCCGTCAGTTCATTTTCGTTTCTGAAGATTACCCGTTGAGGAAATGAATATATCCATTTGTTTAATCCTTCATTTCCATTTCTGATGAAGCAACCGTTGAAAATGACTCCTTCAGTTCTTTTTCGTTTCTGCAGAATATCCGTTAAGGGAAATGAATATCCGTTGATTATTCCTTCATTCCCATTTCTGACGAAGAACTCGTTGAGGAAAATCAATCATCCATTCATTTTCACTTCTGAAGAATATCCGTTAAGGGAAATGAATATCCGTTTTGTTAAATCCTTCATTTTCAATTTTCGAAGAACCCGTTGAGGAAAATGACTCCATTCGTTCATTTTCACTTCTGAAGAATATCCGTTGAGGAAAATGACAGGAATATGCCTTGCATATCTTTGATGATCATTTAACACAAAGTCACAGACAGACTCCTACGAATAAATTTCGGGACGAAATTTCCTAAAGTAGGGGAGACTGTGACACCTGTGTCACTACGACCATCAAACAAATACCAAATCAATGAAATATTGTGTTTCATACTTGGAATTGGTATAACTATGCGTATCGTTTGCACATATCAATTCTTGTTCGATTTCGTGCTTTAAATCGCTTTCTGGAAGGTTATACGCGAACTGATGCGTAAATATAACCAGTTTAATGCAACAAACACTCCGGAATAGATACATATGCTTAATATACCTTAAATAACCTTTACATAACTTAGAAATAAGTTTTGAAGGCTTTGGTATGGCAAAATCAAGTTAATTCGCTTACAGGGACTAAATTTGACAAACTGCGAAAGTATGATGATTCGTACTAGAACAGACATTCCGGAACAGGACCATAAGTTAAACATACCATAAATATCCTTTACATAGCTTAGAAATAGGCTTTAAAGGGTTTGGTGTGCTAAAATAAACTTTTGGGTCATTCAGGGACTAAAAGCGTCAAAAAGTGCACAAGTTTGCATTTTCGCGCATAACTTACATTCTGAATACATCCGGAGATCCAAAAATTTATGTAAGCATTAAAATACATTATTTTAGTGTTTGGCATAAGAAAACTTCATCCGTTTCGCAATTTGGATCGTTTTCACGTCCGTTACGACTTCCGTCGTAATTAACCGAACAACGCAACCGTACGGCCAAACGAACTGACATCCGACATAATTTTGAGCATATTTTAAGTTCCCTATACTTTAACATCCTTATGGAGCTTAAAAATGGGTTTGGCGGGTGTTAGAAGTGCCAAAACACGACTATACGCGCACAGGGGCCTGTTCTGCCAAAAATGAAACTTGGCTGGTCTGCACAAGGCTTACGGACCGAAAGCCCTTAGCCATACGGTCCGTAAGGACCTCCCAGATCAGAAAAATCAGTTAACAGCCTGTTAACAGCTGTTATGCACTCCTAACTCTCTTGCACATGGCATTTCCTGATAATGGGGGGGCCATTTTGATGTACCATGGTATTACAACACATGTATGGATGAGATTGAATCACGGTTTTCGATAAACGATCTTAACGGTTCAAGGAAATCTATAAATACCCCCATGATGACAACTCCAAAACCCATACCTTTGAATCTGAATTTGTTCTCTAAGTTGTTGTGTTTAACACTTCATACCTGAGAATATTCGGATCAAAACTTCCGTTCTTGGACCCGTTGTAAGTCCTCTTTCGTTCTTTTAGCGTTTCTGCATTGTTAGCATTTTCTGTATTGACCAGTTTATGGTCAACATGAAGTTTGGTTGAACTTCGCAACGTGAGTGTAATCACGATGGTTATAGTCCCTTGTGACTATACCTACTGATTACCACGTTATCTAGGCTCAGTGACGAGTCGTAGTTTCGGCCAAAATGCGTATTCTTGCGTATTTTGTAACCAAACTACTTTTAGGTATCAAAACCGTTTGTTTTGATACCAAACTTTTTTTCTAACTTAGTTAAGCATGTTTTAACATGTTTAGCTCGTCACTTTTAGTTTTGTGCTTATGTAGGGTCGTAAGGTAAGCGATCTAAACAATCGCTTATACTTTCGAACCCGACCCGTTTGGTCGATCATTAGGATCTGACCAAACACATTAGGTGACCATAGTTGTATAGGGAATAACCTTCCGAGGTTATACCTTATGGTCACTTCGTTTAAGTAGTTGTATGATAAGTAGTTTGTATGCCTTAGGTAAATTACCAAAATGCCCTTTTTACGCCAAAATTCATTTTAAACATATGTAACATAACATTTAACATCTAAACTGATTTAGCAACAATATTAGACTTTTTAAGGCATATTTTACTTGTCATAGGACTAGTTAGGCGGTCCGAACGCGTTTTACGCGAACGACGCGTTAAAGTAGCATAAGCTACCTAAACGGGTCGTAATGGGTCGTAAGCACTTAGGTTAGGTTTCATTTTAGTATGTAGGCTTTGTTAAACCATATTACATAAGTTCCCACGCTTATTTAGTTTACGAACCCTCATGCTACCTGATCCTCCAAATAGGTCTGTTTATTAATGTAGATACCTATATTAGGTGCCGTTTGAATCCGTGATCTTCTAGCTTTGCTTGGTGGTTATCCTAGGACTTCTAAGCAATGTCAAGTGAGTACATAGACCCCTCTTTTACTGTTTTCCAAACTGTTTTGGGGTGAAACACATGTGCCTACTTGTTACTTTCATGCTTTCCATGTTTTCACATCATATACTTGCTATGTTCGTTAGTACATTTATAGTACATGATTTACATTACATTGTTTTGCTATGTATGTTTACTAAGCATACTTAGTACATTGTTTTACTTTACATTTCTGCTATGTATGTTGACTGAGCATGCTAGCACATTGATTTACATTACATTAGTTGCATATGTTTTCTCAACATATGGACACATTGTTTTACATTGCAATTTGTTGCATATGCTCATCCAGCATATGAACACATTATATTACATTTTGAACCATTGTAACTATTTGACTATGTGAACCGTTGTAACTATTCGACTATGTGAACCGTTGTAACCATTTGATTATATGAACCGTTTGTAACTGTTGAACCGTATGAACCGTATTTGACCATACATAAACATTTCTACAATTGTTAAACATTTCATTTTGGTGGTTGTTTGGGTAAGTGATTTAAGTAACGAGGCGACGTGTAATACGATAAAAACATGGTGGATACGCCGCTGGTACTTCCTATATATAAGTGCTTTTATGGTATTACATATCATAGCGTTATTTAAACCATTTCAGTTTAGACATATTACATCTACAATACAATCTTCACATAAACATCGTTTTACAAATAACTTAACTTATACAAACCCATTTTACATGGTTATTCACTTAACCATACATTATTCTGTTATACATATATATCATTTGGTTTATTTATCACTTTTCAAATGATTTATGAAAGGGAACACTCAACAAGATTCATGGCTACTTTTTTTTTATTAAACATTTTCTTTAAACACAAGTCATGAATCCTATTTTCACAAAACCTATGTATCTCACAGGCATTTTTATGCTGACGTACCTATTTTCACATGTGTTTTCAGGAGCTGTTGCATAGGATGATCGAGACACACTTAGGCGGACCTGTGCCTTAATGACTTAAAACGAAGCAAGAACTAGTTAAATTATGTTATGTACTCTTTGTTTCTTGTTTAAGACAATGTAACTCTCTTGATTGATAAATAAAACGTAACTTTAATTTCCATGGTTGTGAAACAATTAATTCTGTTACAACACTCCCCGACGTTTCCGCCACGTTTCGTTGTTTTACGTGGTCGGGGTGTGACATCGCCGATGCGGACGAATTGGACATATTACCCGTGAGTGCTATGCCAAAAGTACTGTGGAAGGAGCGAAGCTTGAGGGATGTTTTCAGTGTGGGGAACAGGGACATTTCAAGAAGGATTGTCCTAAGGCGGGAGGTCAGAATGCCAGGGGTAGAGCGTTCGAGCTAAACGCTAGAAAGGCACGTGACGATCCTGCTGTTGTCACTGGTATATTTTTGATCAATAACCATTCTGCGTTCGTACTCTTTGATACCGGAGCTGACTTGAGTTTTATCTCAAAAAACTTTGAACCATTATTGTGTTCACCTACAAGTAAGCTAAATAAGAAGTACTCGATAGAACTAGCAAGTGGTAAACTGATAGAAACTAGCGAAGTCGTTCGCGACTGTAGTATTCAGTTAGACGATCATAAGTTTAGTATCGATTTACTACCAGTGGAGTTGGGAAGCTTCGATGTAGTTATGGGGATGGATTTGTTGTCCAAGAACAAAGCGGAGATTGGTTGCTCGTAGAAGCAAGTGCGGATACCTCGTCCTGGTGGTGGCGAAACGATAGTTGTCCATGGAGATCGATCGAGTCGTGTATCGAGTGTCGTTAGTATTATGAAGATGTCCAAGATGTTGCGGAAAGGTTATCCCGCTTTCTTAGTCAACGTGGTAGATACAAAGGCCGAATGTAGGAAGATCGAGAAGATTCCTATTGTTCATGACTATCCGGAAGTTTTTCCTGAAGACTTACCTGGATTACCTCATACGAGACAGATCGAGTTTCGAATCGATCTGGTACCTGGTGCTGCACCAATTGCAAAATCTCCTTATAGTTTGGCACCGTCTGAAATGAAAGAAATGTCGAACCAGCTTCAAGAGCTACTAGACAAAGGTTTCATTCGACCAAGTTTTTCGCCATGGGGTGCACCTGTCTTGTTCGTGAAGAAGAAGGATGGATCCTTCAGGATGTGTATTGATTACAAGGAGCTAAACAAGTTGACTATCAAGAATCGGTATCCTTTACCGAGGATTGACGATTTGTTCGACCAGCTTCAGGGATCCAGTTACTACTCGAAGATAGATCTACATTCAGGGTATCATTAGTTGAAGGTTGCTGACGAAGATATTCCGAAGACAGCCTTTCGAACACGATATGGCCATTATGAGTTCCTAGTCATGCCTTTTTGTCTAACTAATGCGCCAGCTGTGTTCATGGATCTCATGAACAGGGTATGCAAACCCTACTTGGACAAATTCGTGATAGTATTCATCGACGATATACTTATCTATTCGCGAACCAAAGAAGATTATGAGCATCATTTGAAGTTGATTTTGGAGTTGTTGAAGGAAGAGAAACTGTATGCCAAGTTCTCTAAATGTGAGTTCTGGATTCGAGAAGTTCATTTTCTCAGACATGTCATAAATGAGAAAGGTATACATGTAGATCCGTCTAAGATTGAAGCGATTAAGAATTGGGAAGCGCCATAGACTCCGTCGGAGGTGTGACAATTCTTAGGGCTTGGTGGGTACTACCGGAGGTTCATTGAGAACTTCTCCAGAATAGCGCAGCCATTGACGCTATTAACCCAGAAGGAGAAGAAGTTTGATTGGACTGGGAAGCAAGAGGAAGCTTTTCTGTCATTGAAGGAAAAGCTCTGCAGTGCACCTATTCTTTCCCTTCCTGAGGGAAGTAATGATTTCATCGTTTACTGTGATGCTTCACGTTTGGGCCTTAGATGCGTTCTAATGCAAAGACACAAAGTGATAGCCTATGCATCCAGACCATTGAAAGTGCACGAGAAGAACTACACAACACACGATTTGGAGCTTGGAGCTGTTGTTTTTTCCCTGAAGATCTGGAGACACTATTTGTATGGCATGAAGGAGGAATATGAATATGATGTGCTGTTTGTTATGTTATGCTAATAATGACTCCCATAGTCATCTATTTTTTGAATGTGAGTTCTCTACGCAAGTGTGGCTTATGGTTAGAAGTAAAGTGGGTATGGATTTGGTTCAACCAAAGTGGAAGGATATTGTCGATTGGCTTCTTGTACGGTCCAAGTCAAAGTCAGCGGTTAACTATGTTGCAAGATTATTGGTTGCAGCTAGTGGTTATGTTATTTGGCAGGAACGTAATGCTAGGTTGTTCAAGAACCAATTGAGGCCTCCAGAGACGATTAGTGCAATCATTATTCAACAGGTGCGATACAAATTAATGGGAGCGAAGCTGAAAAATTCTGATAATGTTCGAAGGCTTCTAGGATAGTGGGAGATTTGTGGAACTGACATGCATGATGATGGCGGCTGATTAGTTTTATTGTTTTTATTTTGATGTTTCTAGATCATAGTCTAGTTGTTTAGTGTACTGGTGGTTTTTTTTTTTTCGTTTGTCTGGTTAACTTTCATGGGGCATGTCTCATGATTGAACTAGTGTAGGCTTTCTACACTACTTGTTTTGGTTTTGTTGTGAATATATAGAATCACCAGGGTAACCCTTTACCCAAAAAAAAGTGTATGATATACATGGACCATAAGAGCCTCAAGCACATCCTCGATCAGAAGGAGCTCAACATGCGACAACGACGTTGGGTAGAGTTACTCAATGATTATGAGTGTGATATCCGTTATCACCCAGGGAAAGCAAACATTTTTGCAGATGCACTCAGCAGGAAGGAAGGGGAAAATCCTCTATGTGTGCGTGCTTTGGGTTTGACCATACAAACGAGTTTGACCGATCAAATTCATGATGCACAACGAGAAGCTTTGAAGGATGAAGGTTTGAGAAGAGAAGGTTTGAAGGGCTTAGAATGTAAACCGATACCAAAAGCGGATGAAGTAATGTACTTCATGAACCGAGTTTGGGTTCCGCTTAGAGGTAACCTCCGTGAATTAGTTATGAATGAAGCTCATAAATCCAAGTATTCCATTCACCCAGGTTCTACCAAAATGTATCAGGACATTAAGGAGTTTTACTGGTCACCGAAGATGAAGAGAGACATTGCGGTCTTTGTAAGTAAATGTCTAACGTGCTCTAAGGTTAAAGCTTAGCACCAGAAGCCGTCTGGGCTTCTGCAGCAACCAGAGATTCCTAAGTGGAAATGGGAACATCTTACGATGGACTTTATCACCAAGTTACCCCATACGTCTCATGGACATAATATGATTTGGGTAATTGTGGATCGATTGACAAAGTCTACTCATTTCTTGGCGCTTAAGGAAACAGACATCACGAAGAAGATATCGCAGTTGTTCCTTAACGAGATTGTAGCCCGTCATTGAGTACCTGTGTCAATCATTTCGGATAGAGATGGACAATTTGACTCCAGATTTTGGCGATCTCTGCAAAAATCGTTGGGTTCTCGTTTGGATATGAGTACTGCATATCATCCTCAAACGGATGGTCAGAGTGAGAGGACCATTCAGACGTTAGAGGATATGTTGAGAGCGTGTGTGATTGATTTCGGTGGAAGTTGGGATACTCATTTGCCTTTGGCAGAGTTTTCTTACAACAATAGTTACCACGCTAGCATTAAGGCCGCTCCGTTTGAAGCCCTGTATGGAAGGGAGTGTCAATCACCACTCTGTTGGGCTGAAGTTGGCGAGAAGCATTTGACCAGACCCGAGCTTATCTAGGAGACTACGGATAAAGTCGTCCAGATTAAAAATAGGTTGAAGGCTGTCGCGGATCGACAGAAGAGTTATGCAGATAACCGAAGGAAACCACTGGAGTTTCAGGTCGGCGATAGAGTCATGTTGAAGGTATCTCCTGAAGGGCGTTGTGAGGTTTGGGAAAAGGGGGAAAGCTGAGCCCGCGTTATATAGGTCCTTTCGAAATCGTATCTCGAGTTGGACCAGTCGCGTATAGGCTCAATTTGCCACAGGAATTGAGTGGAGTTCATGATGTATTTCATGTCTCCAACCTGAAAAGTGTATGTCCGATGAGACACTAATTATACCCCCTGGAGATGTTCGAGTGGACGATAAACTAAGGTTTATCGAAGAACTAGTGGAGGTTCTGGATTGGAAAACCCAGAAACTCAGGAGAAGTAGGATTAAGTTGGTCAAAGTCCGCAGGAATTCTAAGCGTGGACCCGAGTTAACCTGGGAACGACAGGACCAAATGCCACAAAAATATCCTCACCTCTTCCCACCAAGTGCGAAAACAAAACATGTGAAGTAGAATTTCAGGGACGAAATTCCCTAAACAGTGGGAGACTGTGACACCCGGCTTCTAAGGCCGTACCGTACAATAGTAATATGTGTAGTGAATATGTAAAATGGTTGTTTGTGACTAATTGTGATATTTACGTATGATATTTGATGCGTTGGTAAATTCAGATGTTTATAAAAATTATGTTGGCAACGATAAAACAAATGCTTATCACGTAACGATTAAAATGCGAAACGAACATAGGTGACCACCCGATCAGTGTTAAAATCCTAAAAATAGTCTGTTATGATTAGAATAATAATTTTCATCATATCCGTGAGGGAAAATAAATTAAAACGCTAAGAAACTCTATTTTTCGAGTTTAAGCGCGTACCGCGCGATACTGCGCGAATTAGACAAAATACTGTCAACACAGCTAGTCAAAGCAACTGGTAATTATTTCAGTAATAATTTTAAGTGATTATTTTTATAGAATGATAAAAATAATTTAAAACAAACTAAAACGGGATTAAAACGCTAGATAAAATACCCGGTAATCAGTAAAATACATGTTTTAACTCAAATTTACATATAAAGGTGTATGTGTGTGTGTATATATATATATATTACGTGAGAGAGGGTGAATGTGGCGGCATGTGGGGCTGCCCACATTCTCTTGATGCACTCAAATAGGCCACTTGTCCATACTGGGAAAGATAAATGATGATTAAGCTTGTAGTAGCTTCCATAACCTCACATAAACCAACATAAGCATTTCAGATTTCACTTTCTCTCTCTAATACAAGCTCATGGCCGAGCACCCTCTTACCACACTATCATCTCATTTTCAAATCCAAATCATGAAAATTCAAGGGCTCTACATTGTGATTTCAAGCTTGTAAGGAAGTTTAGAGGTGATTTGAAGTAGATCCAAGCAAGAACAAGGCCCTAAATCATCATCTTTATCAAAAACCCATTAAAAATCTTGAAGGTATATTATATTTTCCTTAAATATTGTTCTTGATTCATAGTGATAAAGAAGATAGTGAAAGTTTCTCTTGATTCTTGAATCTAAACATTAACTTGAAAACTACAATGAATGAGATTTTAATCAAAATAAAAATGGGTGTATGCATGTGTGTATATAGGGCCGAGAATATGTGTGTGTGTGTGTATAAGTTGTATTTTGATTTTTGATGAAAGAAGTTCTTGATTATTTGATTTCTTGAAAAGTATGAAGCATGAAGGAATTTTTAGTTATAATATAAGAATGTTCTAAAGAATCTAAGATTTGAAAGTAAAGTGTTGAAAAGTAAATTTTTGAAAGTATATGTATGTATATAATTTGTATATATGTACGTGTATATGTATGCATGCATGTGAAAATTGTTATACAATCTTAAATTTGAAAGATCTAAGCATGAATAAACATGAATGATTTGGATGATTATGGTGATATGTGTAATATTTGTAAGAATATGATGTTTGTAAATTTTTGAGCATGATTAGATCATAAGTGATGAAGATGATGATGTATGAGTGCATTAGATGCACATATGTGAACTTACATGATGATGTGAAGACATGAATGACCATATGATTATGATTTCATAAAAACAAGATTTAATCAGATTATAAACACTAAAGTTATTTTAAAGTGTTTAGGGACATATAACTTTGTCATGATGTTTACTAGCCTTGCATGTTGTACTTGGTGCTTTAAAAGTTGTGAAATACGTGAAATCGCATTATTTATGTGACTTACACAAAAACTGCACTAATCTAATTATAACCACCATTTTAATCAGTAAATAACATGTATTGTGTTAAAATATCAAGTCGTTTCGAGTTGGGATGATTATAGTAACGTTTAACGCAAAACTATGCGTTAAAACGGTCAAAAATCGGCTTTTCGAGTGATTTTTATAAAACTGATTTGGATCAGTAAATAAAATGATATTTTTAGTTTAAAAATAAGTATTTTAACTAATTTTAAGTTTACTTGGTGTTTGGTTGGTCATACGTGACTTCCGAAGCCCGAAAATGTTACCGAATCGCTAGAATACGCATTTTTCAATAAACACTAGTATGGGTAAGTTTAGGGTAAACCTTATATGTTAAGATGTGTTATGTGATATAAACATGTGAGTGTGAAAAAATGTTAAGTTTTAACTTGATATTAGAAATTTAGCTTATGCATGTATGCTTGTGTGTTTTGTGCGGTAGAAACGATAAAAATCGCGTTAAATGTGTAACTTGTTTGTCGAGCATGAAATTTGGTACATATAAGATATTTTGTGTATACTTGCTTTAATAATGACAAAATAGATAAGTTAACAAGATTTCACGGGTTTCGATAATAATTTATGTGAACGTTTATGTATATATATTACGACGCGCAAATCGTAGATATATTACGTATAAACGGGAGTGTTAAGGGATTTACATAATATCTTAAAAATATATATATGAAATCATATATATTAACGTGCAAACATAATCAAAACGTGAACTTTTCAAGAAAATCTCAAAGTTATGTGAAAATTCTAAGAAAACAGAGAAACTTAGGATTTTTGTGAAGTTTATGTTGATTTAAAAGAGTCCCTATATATATAATAGGATGTGTAGAAATCAATCTCTATGATTGCGCTATTTAAAATATGCACCCAAAGGTGAGTGTCACTAAACCCCTATTTTTACTGCTTTGTATATATTTTGGGGGTAGAACACGCCAATAAAAGGGTTTAATAATGTTTTTGGATTAAAACATACCTTTTAATATAGAATATATCTTTTTCGTTGAAAATATATGGAGTTTGATAAATCATACGTTTCGAGATAAAACGTTTTTGATGAATGAATATTTGGAGGAAATTGGGACGGTACAGTGTTTCCGAGGAGAAACAGACCGTAAAGTTGGGACGAATGCTGGCCTGGTCTCAAGAGAGGGGATTCAGAGATTCGTACAACTTCGTGTATTAAATTTATCATATTAGTAGGATATATATATATATATATACTAGTCACTTACCCGCGCGATGCGGCGGGAGTGGCGATTTACAATAGGATATTCGTTTACCGTTAGTTTATCCGTCGTCTCGTGATATATTGTAAGTACTTAAGTTAGTTTTCTTATTCGTGATATGATGACACTGGTATTTTTCTGTTAGTTTATCGATTCTTTGGTGATATACTCGGATAAATTTTTGTAGCTATAGATTCGGCGTGATCTTGTACAAGAAGAGTACAAAAGAAGGAAGTAGATGTAATTAAAAACAAGAAGAGTTCAAAACAGTCAAGTAGCTGGACAAAACAATAAAAACAAAATACGGGGAGTCTCTTGTATCTCTTCCTGTTTTACCAATACATCCGTTCGCTTATGACTTTCTTGTATCTTCTCCTCTACTGTACCAGATTTCGACACATAAAAAAATGTTAGACGCCTACATGTGCTTTAAAATAGTAATTAAAAGGTAATTTCTGGAAGCAAATAAGACACAAAATCTACTAACTTACCTTCTTTTTGATACGGATGCGATTAATTAATCACGCAACACTTCCTGGTAGACAACATTTGATGTGTAAACTCTGCGTTGTTTGAATTCTTTGGCGAGATGTACCAACACCTTTGTACTTTGTCTTGAAATCCCTCTTGATAACGCGACATAAAGTTGTCCATGTGAAAATACAGAATCCGGTAGATAAATACCAACGTTCGGAATTGTTTGACCTTGAGCTTTATTAATCGTCATGGAAAAGCTAAGTCGAATTGGAAATTGTTTTCTTTTCAGCTTGAATGGGAACATGTCATCTTCAGAAGGGGTTAGAGGGATTCTTGGCAAAAAAACTCTTTTTCCGGCATGTTGACCGACTGCAATTTCCGCATCAATAACATTTCGCATGAAACCCTTACATATCAACCGCGTGCCATTACACAGGCCATGTGATGGATCGATATTACGTAACAATATTATTGGGCATCCAATTTTTAAACGAAGCTTATGAGGCGGCAAACCACTAACATTTAGCGAGTTTAAGAACTCGACAGGATAGAAGTTGCGCTGATCGTCTTCAGCTTCATCAAAACTGTAATAAACTTTTTCCTCCCCTTGAAAAATTTCAATCATTTGATTATTAATCTCGTCAACACTATCATTTTTAGTGGACAATATTGCTCTAGAGATTATATAATCTGAAGAATATACATTATCTTCAATTGATGGAAAGATGGCATGGATCAATTCTTTTATAGCGTTTTCTCTGTTGTTGCACTGAATTGTCATGTCATCGGGTATGCGGATATAGTTTCCTTCGATTGGTTCTTCAGTTCCATCGCCGACTCTTAAAAGAAATTGAGAAAACCATGGATCTTTCAGCGCTCTCATATTTATGGTCAACCGCATCTTCTTAGTCAAAGACCAAAGAGGTGACATTCGTACGCTGGAGTCTACAATCTGTGCTCGAGTGCCACGTTTAATAACCGGCAACACCTGTCTGAAGTCACCTCCCATAACCATTATCTTTCCACCAAATGGGAGACTAACACCTATAATGTCTTGGAATGTACGATCGACTTGCCTCTATCGCATGTCGTTTAGCCATCGACGCTTCATCCCATATGATTATTTTGGCAGTCCGAATCAGTTTAGCGGCCCCACTCTCTTTTTTTATATTGCACATTGAATTATTTTCAAGACTAAGAGGAGTCTTGAATCTCGAGTGAGCCGTTCTACCTCCTGGCATATTATTAGCTGCTGCACCTGATGAAGCTGTTGCGAGAGCAATAAGACCACGTGACCGAATTTCAGCAAGCAAGGCGATGTACAAAAATGTTTTTCCAGTTCCACCTGGACCATCAATAAAGAACACGCCTGGAAGATCATTATCAACATGCATCATGATCTCATCAAACACGTTTTTTTGGTCCGGATTAAGTGAATCTTTGGCACTCAAGTGTTCAGGTTCCAAAACAATCCCATACTCTTCTTGTAACTCACGATAACCTGCATCTTGTAAGTTAACATCGTCTGTTATCTTAGGAAGGTCGAATTCATTGAAATTTTTACCCATGGATTGTACCAAGACACTAATTTCGGTAAGAACCATATTTTGAACTCGTTCTATACTTTGACAGTGTAACCGATGATCTCAGACATTGAATCAAAGTGGTCATTCCATAACTTTCGAATATCTCCAGGTTGGCAAAAAATCATTATGGTCGCAAATAACCTTCTAAGTGCATTGGGAAACTGAAACGTAGAGGCTTCTTCGAGACATTGTGATAGATATTCATCGTCTTCTATTAAGACTAACTCAAGAGCTGCTTTCCGAAATGTCGCACAGCGTTGACCATTAACTGTGCAAAGATGTTCAAAAGAAGTAGGCCCTCTGATATTTGACAAA
The DNA here is from genome assembly GCA_030545235.1 of Helianthus tuberosus. Classification (NCBI taxonomy): domain Eukaryota; kingdom Viridiplantae; phylum Streptophyta; class Magnoliopsida; order Asterales; family Asteraceae; genus Helianthus; species Helianthus tuberosus. Next base: position 117,630,863 of record CM060424.1, read on the forward strand.
AGTAGGCGTAAGTAGTACCTTTCTCCTTCGGCTGGATTTGCGGAAACGATACGACCTCTTTGTTTTTTACCGAAACGACGACTCCAACGGCGTGTGCTTCCATTCCACGTAAAGTGTTTTGGAAAATCTTTATACAAATGTACCCTTGCTGTTTCATCGTTTCTATTTATCTAAAAAAATGCTGTTAGCATGGTTCTCTTATCCCTTTCCCTATCAACAATATTAGGCATTAAGTCATCATCTCTAAATCTAACCATCTGATTATTTGGGAGATGAAGTTGTAAGGCTAGAACAGCAGGAAATATTTGAGAAAGAGAGAAGGAAAAAATGCGCCACATAGCCTCTGGGGGCGATATGTAGCGTGCATCTTGAAATCTTTTTATCTCATTAATAACAACCCCTGGCTCACTTTGATCGACTTGAATAACCTGTTTGTCATGTCCTTTATAAACATATTTGAAAAGATATTTCACAGATTTTATACTTGAGCAAACTTCAACATTCATGTGGCAGTTAAACATCATCAAAAGCCTTGGGTTATATGGGACCACCCATCTATTATCAAGTGTTTGTCCTCGTAGGTCCACTTCTATCCCGGTGTCTCTCCTTCGATACAACGGATACGAATCTTCTCCTTGTGTCGTCTGTTCGTTAAATTGTCTAGGATAGCGAAAATGAAAAATTTTAGGATCACCCTGCATACAAGGACAGCTTGATCGTAAATTGCCGCAAGGACCGTGAATCATGTGTTTGACAACCATCTCATGCAATCTGGGATGTGTTAGTTTGTTAGGAATTTCAGCACACACAACCTTATCATAATGGTCCGCGTTATTGATCTTGTGTTGCGGGTACATGATTAGGAGAAAATGTGCGTGCGGCAAACCCCGCTTTTGAAATTCAATGACATAGACGTATGCCTTAACTTCCCCGAGGACATGTTTCTTGAAGAGTTGATCCTTAAGATCTTCTAATTTAGCCCGGAACACTCTTGAAACAAGGTCTAGACGATCTGTAGCAGTTTGACCAACATGTAAATTATCACATATCTCAGGCCACTTAGGATTACATGTCATTATAAGGAATACATCAGGCTTGCCGTCATCTTGAACTAACGTCATCGCATCTAGAAACCGACGTCGCATGTCGCGAGGCCCCCCGATGAAAGATGCAGGAAACACAATGCTTTTCCCGACTCTGTTTGCATGAACCTTACCAGTATTGACGCAATCCACAATACCTTGGTACAATTCAGCCCGAATCTTAGCTTGGTTTCTCTCACAAAATTCTAAGCATGACGTCTCAATTTTGATGTAAACATCAACCACAAACTGCTGTAGCAGCCTACCACCGAACAAAAGCACATTATCGGTAGATCGAATCTGGAACTTGTAACAGTAGTACTCTCGCATAGCCACGGTTGTTCTACCACTTCGTGTGTTTCCCTCTGAACGATGAAGATGTATTAAAAACAAACATTTAATAAAAATAAAACGCATTACGCTATTTTTATGATCTTCACTTAAAAAAGGATAACAAATTGTTGGTACCTTCCATTTCTCCTTCGAAGTTGTCATTGTTGCGAACATCATTGATTGATACTCCGTGACGTGGTATGTTAGCATGCCAACCCGACTCACCATTAGGAAAAAATAGAGGATACGACAATGGATCGTAACAACTGAAGTACGGCTGAATAGTTTGACTATATTCAGACCTACCATACACAACAATACTTCGTTTATACGAAGTGATATTGTCATTACCTTTAACCCAAATACCAGTAACCTATATAATTGTGAACTATAAGTAAGTAAAATAAGCAATACTATTAAATAATTGCAATTAATATAATATTATATATACCTCCGATGTCGTTGGTCGGTTGTACACCCTTTGGTCAAGTTCAACCGAAGTATTCAAAGTGACTCTATAGTTGTCCAGAGGTCCTAGTTCCGCAAGTCTTCTAAATGTATCGACATATGGGTTTGTAGAAAGAACGCGTGTTAAAATCTAAGTAATACGCCGATCAAGATTTGGCCATCGGAGTCTGTGATCTAACTCAGTATCAGGATCGTAAAAATACAACTGCAAGTACCTAGGGGTCCCATCCCTCGGAACTAATTGGTCGATTCTGTGATATATTCCTTTATGTGCACGAAAAGTATATACGCCGTCTCTCATATTGTTCAATGTATCATCCAATGTCACACCCATTGAGGCAAAAGAAAAATTGGTGTTATAAGCACGGATGTTTTGCCTAAACATATCTCCAATTTCATCTTGAGACGTGAAAAGTCGGTACAATTCCTCTGGAATTTCTAAGTTTGCTAACACAGTTTTCCCACTCATACAACAAAAGGTATCAAATTCATACTGAAATCGTTTTGCTCCACAATTAGGACATGCACCTCATTCCTTTAAAACACGATGCTCTCCAGGTACACCATTGTAAACAAAATTATAAGGATCATCTTGTACGCTCCCATCTTGGAAGGAAGGTTGATCAACTACTTCAGCAAATTGGGGTAATAAAGTACGCGGATGAATTCGAATACCTAAAAAAATTGTTGTATTAAGTAATGAAGGTTGTAAAAGATGTCAAGTTCGAAAAAGAAATTATTGTTAAATAAATAGAAACCTCGTGATGTTCTATGCCTGACTACGTCAATTACAGATGGGAATGTGGTTGTCGGCGTAACATCATCTATCGGGGTTTGGTTGACTTGACTGCCATTTGAAATACGCATTTCATTATCGTTTCGTGTATTCGAACATCCTTTATTGTACTCCTTGCGTTTTATAGTAGAAACACTTTAGGCGTTCTCATTTGTTGTTTGTGTAAATTGAGTAATATTAGTTTGTAAACTTCTTAACGGTGTCCTTTCTGTTGACCTATTACTCATTAAAGATATTGATGAAGCACTTTGGGAGGCATCACCACTCCCAAATTTAGATACTTTGTTATTTTCTTTGCGTGCAGCATAGTATCTTTTTTGATACTCTTTTCGTTTTTCAGCTTTAGTAGATGCACTCGAGCTAGAAGCATGATTACGAGGGTTTGGTTGTCCATTAGTCATTGTAAATTGATAAAATGACAAATACCTTGCAAATTAAATAAAAGAGAGTTATCATAGATGATGAAATTCTCAAATCATTACAACATTCCAACACATAACTTACAGAAAAACAAACCGAATGATAACATTGAAATGCATAATGATAACATTAAAATACATAATGATAACATTAAAATACATGACTTAAACCGAATATCGTGACTTAGAGAAAAAAAAAACACAAATCCTTAAAACATTGACATACATAATGATAACATTAAGTGAAAGCCAATCTAAATACTTGGTGAAACAATGGTCTCCACAAACACCGCACCCTTAAAACCTCGAAACCAAGAAACGGGATAAAAACATTCGAAGGGCTTCATATCCATTTCAATTGTAAACAACTTCCCTAATTTAGTCATCACAAACCAATTACCATTTGTCACATAATGTGTTATATCGCACCACAATGACAATGATATCGAGGGGATCGGAGGACATGATAAGACCTTAATCCAGTAATCCCCTTGTAGTGTCCATAGGTCAATTGTCATCTCAAACATGCCAGTGCTAGCAAACATGTGAAGCTCATTTTTTACATTAACTAAAACACCTTGAACCATTCCTATAGAAGGAACGGGTGGAAAGCTTATCTCCTTGAACTGCTCCGAATTAACATCAAAACAAATCACCCTTTTCGTACCTCCAAGCCAACATTCGCAAACAGTGAAATATACAGTACCACCACAAAATGTGCCAGCTGACCAATTGAAATGAGGGCTTAGGTACTCTTCTCTTGTTATGAAAGGAATATTTATCCAAGAGTCTACTTCCCTAGAATAAACATAGACACCAAGTACACCACTCCTACACTTTATATGCAAGACCTTGTAATCATCGTCAGTGTCAACGTACAAACCAACGACATCAAGGTTATTTATATAGAATCCATGAGAATCAGGAGTTGACAAACGCTTGAAAGCAGTAGTTGTTGGATTCCAAAGAAGCAGCTCGTATGTATGATTCAAGCAAACACACAACAATCCATTCAAATGTGAAAGTATTGAGACATCATTATTTTGGTGATGGAATGGAAATGTAACTATGGAGCTTGGCCCATAGTCAATGGATTCAGAGATGATCGGACGAACAGAGCATGTTAGGTCGTCAATTAGTAGAACTCTCTGGTTAGATGAAACTAATGAGCGAGAACAATGTAACCTTACGAAATCTTGTGTTGACAGTAACGCATACCATTGCTTACATACACTCTTAGAACGACCTACATCCTTCGCTGGCACCCTCGTTAATATCTCAAACACGATTGTATGAACAGGAAGGTCAGCCATGGTTATACCTTCGTTTAACACATAATGATTATTTAGCTGTCCAATCTAAGAAGATTATAGTTTGGTGAAAAATAGGTGTAACCATTACATGTAAATCAAGTAATATAACATACTTGTAATAACAAAGTAAAGTATACTTCTACAATTACTTCAATATGAGGGAAACAAAAAGCAAAACAAGAAACACCAAGAGAGACTTTAATATTCAACAACTTAACATATAACACCAAATGTTTCTAACTTAAACACAAATTTGGATAACGATCCATAATTTAAATATCCCGTGCCTCGACCATATCTAGTTCGTACGTAATCGTACTCAACTCTGTAGACTTCAAAATATTAACTGAAATAACAAATAAAATATAACTTTTATTAAATTACATGAGCCATTAAATCTAACTAATTTTTAGAATGTTCATGTGTAAAGCATAACATACTATCTAGTAGATGAACCAACTTGACACGTGATACATATATGATAGACCTTTGTTGCACGGCTCGAATGGAACGTATAACATCGGAAGGCTTCAGGGCAGACAAAAACAATTGTATTGTGTGACCACTGTTTATTACGATTTTAGGTTAAAGTTTTTCTAATAATAATATTTTCTTACATATAATGTAAATATTATGTTTGTAATATGTTAATAATAAATAATAACTTACGTGTTGTCTTGAAGAGAAAGTTCAAAACAACATCGATCACGTTTGCCTTCTATTATTCTCCCAACCACATCTATAACAAAATCAGTCAAATCGTATACACAATATTATACTTACATATATAAAGTAGTATAGATATATTTAATAAAAAATTTAGATAGAGAATTTATATGTACCAACAATATCCATTTGAGGTCTCCTGTCATGCTTCAATTCTATAATAGAAGGGACCAATGGATATAAAGAAGCACCCCTTGGAATCGTAAGCATAAGTGAAGAAAGTTTTGTATATTCGTTAATGACAATTTTTTTCTCGGACCAAACTAACACGTAATTCTGGTACTTTGGGTACTCATGATAATTGAGATTCTCAATTTGGAGATGATTCAAGGAAAAAAAACCACCCATCAATGCCGTGTCATTATATATGTGTATCAAATGTTGTGGGACGAACGCAACAATTTTGTGTCTCTAAAAAGAAAAGAAATTTAGTGGTGGAAAAATGCTTGGTCGTATAACACAAAGTAAATTAAAATAATGTTCTTACGTGTTGATCAAGAAAAATAACCACCAATCTCTTTTCATCAACGTCATGCCAAATAAACTCCACCTTAACAAAGAATATATTATACCATGCTCTATCATTTGTCAATGATGAAAATTCTTCAATGGAAAAATGATCAGACATATCCTATTAAGTGTTCAATGTTAGTTAACTAAAAAAAATAAAAACTCCAGAAACTTAAATTTAAACTAAAAATGATTAAAATTAAACAACTAATTTAAATTTAAACTAATACATAATTAAAAGTTACATAATTAAGATTCAAACTAATTTGAGAAAAAAAAACTACAGTCATCATCAAAGTTGTTCTAAGGTTCCCAAACCATTTCTTCATCCAATGGTGGTTTGTATTCCGCCCCAGGGTCAGTTTGGTACCCTTCAGCCCAACTCGGTAGTTCTTGTGTTTGACTGGGGTTTTCCACATAAGGGGGGTTTGAAGGTGGAGGATGCATAGGCAGTATAGGAGTGTTTGACACCAGACAATGATGCCCCTTCCTCAATTTGTAGTCCACCAAATTGTAGTTGAGCGAATGTATAGTCATACGCCCAATTCAACTCTTCATCCGTCCAACCAAATGGATCATCAGGTTGAGGGTTTGTCACCGGATGAAGGTTTGACACCGGAGGTGGGTTTGCCACCGGAGGTGGGTTTGCCATCGGACGAAAAGGGTTTCTAACTTCAGGGTTTGAAGTTAGAGGGATTGAATCAGGAAGGTTTAAAGGGCGACAGGATGATCGTCCATGGTTTGTTGATCCTTGTGGTTCAACGGGAATTGGATAACCACCACCCATACCTCTCAATTGATATTTGTTTGGAGTGATTTGTAAACTGAAAAATACAATTTTGATTGGATATAAAGACCAATTTTAAAGCGAATAAAAATAGTTTGGTTAAATATAAAAAAAGGGATTGTGTAAACTGAAACATACAATTTTTATTGGATATAAAGATCAAATTTCTTACCATGTTAAAAATTAACATCAAAGTAAACTGAAACACAAGGATTGTGTAAACTGAAAAACAAAATTTTTATTGTAACATTTTTAACATCAAAGTTAAGTCAAATGTTTATTGGATTTATATTTTTTTGACCAAAAGAAATGGCAGCAAGCTAAAAATTTCTGAAATTTCAAAGTTAAGTCAATTGTTTTTTGGTCACAGAAAATAAGCAATGCTCAAAATTGAAAAGGGACGTGGATAACTACAGCTGGAAGTCAATGCATCTTACACATCACTCTTTACTTGCCACATCTATTTATATATCTTTTCCATTGCATCATCCACCACTTGATATTTAATTTTCTCATACATGATCTAATCATAGTCAAAGTAAACTCAAACATAAGGATAACTTTACACAACGAAAATAGCCTTGAAGTTCATGCAAGTACGTTTTTGTAGGATAACTTTACACAACGAAAATAGTAACTATATTTCATAAATGCACTACATAACTTATTATGGTTTGTGTACACCAAACTATGAAAAAAAGCATAAAAAAAAAAGAAAACCAAAGTAGCTTAAACTCTTCTATTTTACAGCAAAATATATTCAATATTCAACATAGAAATAATACATGTAAACTAAAATAATACATGTTACAAAACAAATACAGAAGCAATAAAGTATATACTTAACATTTATTTTACAACACATGTAAACTAAAATAATACATGTTACAAAACAATACAAAAGCAAAATGCATAGAAACAATACAGAAGCAAAATACATAGAAATAATACATGTAAACTAAAATAATGCGACAGTTAAAAGTGAAAAAAGTAACCAAGAAATGTGAGTAAACTTACAACAATGCAAGAGCCTGATGTAAAAAGCCGAAAAAATGTAAGACCTTGATGTGAAGAGCCGAGAAAAAACGCAAGACCCAGACGTTTAGAATATTGATTGATATTCTGAAATCGAAGTAAAATAGAAGATGTTAGGCTGATGTTTCGAAGGTTTGATGTAAGATTCAAAAGTAGGATGAAGTTCAATGCAAGACTTACAATTTAAAGGTTTTAGTATCTAAGTTGCGTGCTAGCAAAGTTGTGAGGAATTTTTATGAATGTAGTTGAATTTATAGACTTCCAAGCTTGCTTCCTTTCTGACAAATCCGAACAGTGTTTGCTTTTACAGCTGTATTTGAACAGTCATCGTCAGTAAAAAAATTCAAAAAGGGTGGCAGTAAAATATTTTGGATTCTGAAAGCTTGTCAACTGTTCAAAGACTTTGTGTGAAAAGTCTTTGAAAGGTTGTCAACTGTTCAACTGTAAAATCAGGAGTAGGTTTCTGAAATGGGTATCGAAAGTCTTTCTGACAGGTTACTGTTCAATTTTTTTTGTAATAAAAAAACTAAATCAATTTTTACTTTAAATTTAAAAGGTTTATTAAAAAGAGTTAAAATTTGATGCAAGTGTAAGGCTTTTTAGGGTTTTAACCTGATTCATTACTTTAAATCAATTTTTACTTTAAATTCAAAAAGTTTATTAAAAAGAGTTATAATTTGATGCACCTGCAAAGCTGTTTAGAGTTTTAACCTGATTCATTAGTTTAAATCAATTGTTACTTTAAATTCAAAAAGTTTATTAAAAGGAGTTATAATTTGATGCAAGTGCAAAGCTGTTTAGTGTTTTAACCTGATTCATTACTTTAAATCAATTTTTACTTTAAATTCAAAAAGCTTATTAAAAAGAGTTATAATTTGATGCAAGTGCAAACCTGTTTAGAGTTTTAACCTGATTCATTAGTTTAAATAAATTGTTACTTTAAATTCAAAAAGTTTATTAAAAAGAGTTATAATTTGATGCAAGTGCAAAGCTGTTTAGAGGATACATTACTTTAAATCAATTTTTACTTTAAATCCAAAAAGCTTATTAAAAAGAGTTATAATTTGATGCAAGTGCAAGCCTGTTTAGAGTTTTAACCTGATTCATTACTTTAAATCAAATTTTACTTTAAATTCAAAAAGTTTATTAAAAAGAGTTATAATTTGATGCAAGTGCAAAGCTGTTTTGGGTTTTAACCTCTGATTCATTACTTTAATTCAATTTTTACTTAAAATTCAAAAAGTTTATTAAAAAGAGTTGTAATTTGATGCAAGTGCAAAAGCTGTTTAGAGTTTTAACCTGATTCATTACTTTAAATCAAATTTTACTTTAAATTCAAAAAGTTTATTAAAAAGAGTTATAATTTGATGCAAGTGCAAAGCTGTTTAGGGTTTTAACCTCTGATTCATTACTTTAAATCAATTGTTATTTAAAATTCAAAAAGTCTATACTTAACATTTATTTTATTAAAAAGAGTTATAATTTGATGCAAGTGCAAACCTGTTTAGAGTTTTAACCTGATTCATTACTTTAAATCAAATTTTACTTTAAATTCAAAAAGTTTATTAAAAAGATTTATAATTTGATGCAAGTGCAAAGCTGTTTAGAGTTTTAACCTGATTCGATGTCGGTTTCGACTTGCGGCGGGTTGAATAGCCTAAGGTTTTCTTTGCATTTTAGGGGGAAGATGGGCGCATCTCTCCACAGGGCATACAAAACACAGGTTATTGGCGGAAGCCCGCCACATTTAACATATAAAGTTTTTTTATATGTTAAATCTGGCGAGCAGCCGCCAATAACCTGAGTTTTGTATGCCCTAGGAGAGAAGCACCCATGGTCCCCTTAAAATGCAAAGAAAACATCGGCCTTTAGAGTCACACGATCCAACCCTAATAAGCTACAAACATACCAGGTCTGTAACAAACATAATAAGCTACAAACATACCAGATCTGTAACAAACATAATCAGGTACAAACATACCAGATCTGTAACAAACATAATCAGGTACAAACATAATCAGTAACATAAGCATGTAAATCAGCTAAAAACATACCAGATCAGGTACAAACATAATCAGTAACATAAGCATGTAAATCACAAACATAATCAGTAACATAAGCATGTAAATCAGCTACAAACATAATCAGTAACATAACAAACATAATCAGTAACATAAGCATGTAAATCAGCTACAAACATAATCAGTAACATAAGCATGTAAATCACAAACATAATCAGTAACATAAGCATGTAATTCAGCTACAAACATACCAGATCAGGTACAAACATAATCAGTAACATAAGCATGTAAATCAGATACAAACATACCAGATTAGGTACAAACATAATCAGTAACATAAGCATGTAAATCACAAACATAATCAGTAACATAAGCATGTAAATCACAAACATAATCAGTAACATAAGCATGTAAATCAGCTACAAACATAACCAGTAACATAAGCATGTAAATCATAAACATAATCAGTAACATAACAAACATAATCAGTAACATAAGCATGTAAATCAGCTACAAACATAATCAGTAACATAAGCATGTAAATCATAAACATAATCAGTAACATAAGCATGTAAATCAGCTACAAACATACCAGATCAGGTACAAACATAATCAGTAACATAAGCATGTAAATCAGTTACAAACATACCAGATCAGGTACAAACATAATCAGTAACATAAGCATGTAAATCAGCTACAAACGTACCAGATCTGTAACAAACATAATCAGTAACATAAGCATGTAAATCAGCTACAAACATACCAGATCTGTAACAAACATAATCAGTAACATAAGAATGTAAATCAGCTGCAAACATACCAGATCTTTAACAAACAAAATCAGCTACAAAAAAATCAGCTACAAACATACCAGATCCAGGCTGCCAATATTCCTCTAAGAACTCAGATCTGCAAGTTGTGTAACCTCAGATCTGTCAATATTCATAAAAAATCCTCAAAAAATGACGGTAAATCTGAGAAATTTCAGCAGAAAAAAGTACCTGGCTCGATGGTGCTAAGGTAGATCTAAGTCGATGGTATCTCCACCGCTCCATCTTCATCTATAACAGAACAAAAAAACAAAACAAACTCAAAATCAGCTACAAAAAAAAATCAGCTACAAACAAAATCAGCTACAAACATACCAGATGATACTTGCAAGATAAACAGCTACAAACAAAATCAGCTACAAAAATCACCCTAACACGAACAACTCAACGGCATATCTGAAATATTACACAGATCCGATTCAAATTCCAGATGTTACTTGCAAGATAAACACAATAATCAACTTCGAATAAAAAATACAAACTTCTTTAAAGAAAAAAAAACTAAACTACAGAACACATACCACATCTGGTTATTCCGGTGCACCCTAACACAAACAACTCAACGGCAGATCTGAAATATTACACATATCCGATTAAAAAAAAGATACTGTAAAAAGAAAGATACCGAGCGGTCAAACCAGTCGATCTGGTGTTGGATCTAGAGAGATTCATCGCTGAGGAAGCGTATATCTTGAACCGACCGGTAAAGAAACCCTAGAAATGGTGGTGATGATAATGAGGAAGTTGATCTGGTGTCGGGTGTAAAGAGATTCATCACAGAGAAACCCTAGATGTTGATCTTGGAGCGCCAGGTTTTGAAACCCTAGAACCACGTCTGGTGAGAGAGAGAGAGAGAGAGAGAGAGAAGAAGAAGAATGGGGGCGGATGCAAATGAAATGAATTTAGGGTTTGATTTAGTGAAAGAAAGTATATATTGGATCCATTTGATTAAAACGGGTCAAAGGGATCCGGTTAGAATCCATGAGCTGCTGCGCGTGTATTGAAGGATTTTTCAACACCTTTGTGCTTAAAAGGTTGTACAATGGGCTTCAAATGGTTGTAAAGTGGCAAATGACCATTTCTGTCCTTCCTATATGCTTATTAAAGTAGTATAGATATATTGTTCGTGAGGCAGACATCATATTGGTCTCAAATGGACCCTGCGCCCATGATGTCGTTTAATCTATTAAGTAAATGTACGCGAGGAATTGTTGGTAGATCTATCGGGTTGACAACCCCGTCGTGACCGGTCGCCCCGTGTTAAGTTAAACGACGAATTTAGATTCTGGTTATTGTCTAGCATTGATTATCCCTGCATGATAAATATATAGTTCGTATTGTCTAGCTAACATACGAGTCTGAAAATTGACGCTATGAATTTAATATACAAAACTTGGGTAAGAGCTTAATGTCGGGTTTTTGAACTGCGACGGATGACCCATGGATTTTATTAAGGAAGTAAAACGGACTTTCTAAAAATTATATGGATGTTTTAAAATAAACACATAATCAGAAAGTTTTCCTTTGGAATGAATTGTTTGTATGTGAATATGTGAACTCACATTCCTTTGTGATGACACTTGATTTTAACGTGTTCTACAGGTACTTGAGTTCGGCTTCGGGAATCGTGGCATATCTTGTGTTTGATGATGCATGTTGTGTTATTTGAAAATGTTGGACAACTTTTAAACTTTCTGGGGCGTTTGTAATAAGATCCGCGAGGATCAAAGACAACTTAATTATGTGGTTGTGTCATGTCTTAAAACGTAATGTTTAATAACTTATGTTTAAAATAAATCACTATGTCCAACAATAAAATGCATCGATCAACAATGTCACACCCCCCCAAAATACCACATGCGGAAACCCCCGCGAGGCGTGTGACGTACCAGGATATAGCCATCAATCACATTGAACTCATAGGTACATTTAAATAAAACTTTCATTTATTAACGTCAAGTATTACAAGTTACGAATAATTCACAGTATACAGTGGAAGCATAATTCATTCGTTAAGAGTTTAGAATTCACATGTAAAAACAACTAGTCTTGTGTTGCGATTCTGTGCATTTCGACCCATGACCACTCCAGCTTCCCAGACAGCAAGTTCCAGCAATAAGCACCTAAAGGCCTGCAAGGCATGTAACAACGAGTCAACAACAAAGTTGAGTGAATTCACAGTTGGTTGTTTAGTTTTAATGTCTGTTTCGAAAACCATAAGTTGTTTCGTAAACCACAAGTTAACCAGTATCTTTGTTTCCCAAACCATATCCATAACTAGTGGGGGCTTCCCCATGTGAACCACTAGACCATTACCATATCGACAACTGACGAAAATAAGTTGTGCCCTACGTCAATGTCTATCATCATTGACTAAGTGCCCAGATCCATTAGTACACGCCCGTCCGACCGGCACGGTGTGAGGCTTGTCAACCCTAATAGCGCTATCAACTAGTGACCCGCTCGCCATTGGCCCGACGATTAAGTCGATATAAAAATGAGGGACTTCATGATAGAGTTTTGTCTAGTAAGTTTAAGGTGGTTGTCCTACCCAAGGAGGACGAACGTACGTATTCTACCCAAGGAGAATACGCAGGATTAATATTGGCATCCTACCAATAGAGGATGGCAGTACATATCCTACCCAAGGAGAATATGTAGGTTCCGTTTTAGTTCTTTAACCCCAATCCCAACCACCGGGAATCCCATGCCTTAGAAAGTGTGTGAACTCACCTTCGTTTGCTCGGTTTGATAATGTAATTCTAGTGTTCGTTAATTGTCAGGTCCGCTACACACGACCTAAGGTATGATAAATATAAGTACATGTATGTAGGGTCATGCAATACCCTAATGTCCAAACTACCCGATGTCTAATGCAATGATTTTTGGTATTCAATAATAGACAACACACTATGACAACCCTCACCAAACCAGGTAACCGTACGAATTAATTAATATTTAATTACTGTGCTTGCTTACAATTGTGGTTAAACTGCTACTTGAATGTTGATACATACACATACATGCATCATACCTTATTGCTGTCACTCTATTATTACACACAAACCTTAGTGACAACCTTGATGCACAAAAGCACGGTGAGCACACTATACGGGATACCCAGTAAACATGCTGACATAGCCAGCATCAGACAGTTACTGTCTCTGAGGCCAGTATGAGCCGGGAATAGATTACTACACTAGTAGAGAGTGTAGGGAGGTGAGGATTGTAGAACTGCGTCACTAGGTGATAGTTATAGTGACCGGATGTGCCTAAAACGTACTTCAAGTACAAAATTCTGCACTTTAATATAAAATTCAGCATTTAAATTAACTAGTAAAGTGCAAAAACATGGGAAAATAATACTAGACACTTTCCAAAGTGTCGGGAACTCTTTGTGTCACTAAAAAAAATAATATTAACGACACTTTAAAAGTTTATTTAGCACATTAACGGATCAATATCCAACCGAACAACCGGACTTTACCCGGAACATAAAAATATTGTCATTGACATTATTTTCTTTTTCTGAGCCAGTTAGGGTCCCCGAATACCCTAACACCCGTTGTAAATTACTATACACTAATAAACTAATTTAATCCCCTAATTAACTAACCAATACCTTAGCTATTTAGTTGAAATTGAACTAAACTCCCCCACCCCTTTGTAACCGAGTTCGGTCCCCCATAGGGGACACCATCTTACTAAATTGATTATTTTAATCCTATTGCTTGATATCTAGACAACATAATAACCTTTGGTTAATTAGAAAGGATTGGCCTATAAGTACATGCATAAGTCCCTTGTAACCTTCACAACACTTAACACAAAATCACTTCTCTCTCTCCTTCTCTTGGACTTACGGCCGCAACCACACACCACATAATTTTTGAATATTATATTTGGTTGTCTAAAATATAGATTACATAGTGTATGATGGATAAAAGGGGTGAATGGATTATAAATAAGCTTAATGGGTAACCACACTTCATTCACATCACTTAACAAAAAAATCAACTTCCTCCCTCCTTTCTTTTTGCTTACTGCCGTGAGCACTCACATTCACCCACACACTTTCAAAATTTGATCTTGCAACACTATTTATCTACAAGTGTGAAGGATCACGCATAAGGAAGCTCGGTGCACTCGGATTGCCAAGGACCTCTCTACGACGCTTTTAACCACCTGTTTTTCGACTAGTTTCTTCCCTAGCCTCGAGCTAGTAGTAAGTGACTCTAATCGCCTTCTTGATCTATTCTAAAGTGGTTAATAAGAATTTTTTCAGTTGAAAACCATGAACATATAAGATCACAAACTAAAAGTCTACTAAAATAATAAACATGGTGGTTAATGAATGAATGTTAGTGTAAAACTTTTGAAACTAGTTTTGTTATGATTATTTATTGTTGTTGATTGCTAGTGTTGGAATGGATCGTCATGAAACCACGCTAGATCATGTTCATGGGACATGAACTAGCCTTATGTCAAGTCGTAAAGTTATTAGATGATGAACCCTTTCAAACATAAACATGAACTTGTGTAAAAACAATTTTTCTTATGAAATGGAGTTCTAAACTACTAGATCTAAAGATCAACAAGTGGTATTTTCGAAGAACCAACTGTAAGACGAAACCATGTCTTAAAACCGGTTCTTTCCAAAACAAAGGTGTTTTTGTGAGCAAACTAGTGCGTAGACGCTTGTGTAACAAAAAGTTTCAACAAGAAATTATTTCTGTAAATTTTGACTAGAAGATGTACAAATGCATGTTCTGTAAAAATAAGATTTTCGAGAAACCAATCTCATTTATAAAAATAGAAAGATATATTAAGAATAATGGAAAGTTACTATGCACTTTTACATAAACCACAAGTTCATGTGTTTTGTGATTTATATCTATTTTGATCTAGTTAATGTTGAAATATTGTTTGTTAATGTTGGGAACATTGTTGATTGAAATTATAAAAGAAAATGATACGTTTGAAAGCGTGGCCACCTCCAGTTACAAAGGAAACTCTGGCGAAATTTTTCCAGAAATATAACACTTGGAAAATATTTTTACAACAAGTGTTATGAACATATTTTCAACTTACTTTCAAAGTGTAAATTTCGCCATGATTTTATTACAAAACTTCTAAGTGTCGGAGGTGGGATTTTCACAAATAAAACTTGCTAAAATATATATATATTTAGAATATATATTTTCATAACAACACTTGTGTAAATTTTTAGGATTATTTTGTGAACTACGTAAATATTATTTTTAGGGTAAAAATAATATTACTAAATATTAACGGCTCCAAAATAACACGAACGCCTTCACAATAAATATTTAAGTTACACCGGTATTATTTATACCTCCCGAACCTTACATCGTAACTTACGTATTTTCAGAAAATACACATAAGTGTGTATTTTGACAAAGTATTATTTTGGAAAATGGTATGTAATAAAATATAATATTTTTGGGAAAATATTTATATTTTGGAAGTAAAGTATTTAGACTAATGAAATAAAATATATTTTATTAAGTGAGACTTAATAATATATTTCGAAGTTATACGAACGCACATGTATTAAAAACCCCCATCCTTGGGAAGGAATATATTTACAAAATAATTACGAAAAGTAATTACGAAATAGTTGCCTAACTATTTCCCAAAGACATTAAACCATAAGCCAAGGCACGGCCATCCGTCTAATAGAAGTTAGTACGTGTAGGTCGTCGCGCAGCAGGTTACTTTGGGAGATACTTTTTCGAGACGCACTTCAGTGAGTTCATGTCCCCATTTTCTCTTAACTGTTTTCAGTTTTTATACTGCGGGGGTGAAATACATGTTACTATGATTACGAATACTTTTTACATGGTATGGTTAGCTTAAGGAGGGTTAGGACGTACAGATCATGTGAGTGAGTAGGCGCAACTTGAGGCCATTAATCCTCGTTATAGGACCGAGGGACATTAGTGATAGATCTATTTGGGTGTAGCGAGCCCCACTCCTGAGCCCGCTTAATGGACCAGGTGGTGACTAAGTGGCCGACGCACAAATCCGCTAGGTTTGAGTCTTCCTACTGCACTTCACACATATCAATGGCCTTGCAAACCATTGGTGATCTCTTTATTTCCTTATTGCTACATACCAGGGACATTTTTACATCGGGACGTACTTAAACCTTTTTACATTGGGACGTACTTTAAAGGTTTTACATACTCACTACACATGAACTAGCTCAACAATTTTTGTTGATTTTTCCAACTTACATGTATTTCAGGGAACTAAGGATCTGGCACAATATGCTACGTTTTCACGCTGCGTTAGAGTTATGGGATCATCCGAGTTTAGGGGTTGTGGCTTTTACCTGGACGAGTCACAGTTCTTAAACTACGTCTATCTTAAGTTTGTGGTTGTGTCTTTCAAACAATGTTTTTATGTTATTAGGTTGTAATTTCCGTTGCGTGTGTCAACGCCTTAAGACAATGTTGTGGTATTTTACTTTCAAACTTAAATCAATGGATGGTCTGCATGGTTTTATTTTCATATAGCTTTGTTATGATTAAGCTATGGTATTAAGAAGTCACACCAAATAAACCCAAGCTTCCGCAAAAGCCGGGGTGTGACAGCTTGGTATCAGAGCTCTGATCATAGCGAACTAGGATTCATTCTCGAGTCTAGACTATGATCACTAGGGCTCTCACGAAAACATTTTTACATTGCATACCACTTAAGTCCAGATCCAGGTCATAAAACATTTTTACAAACAAAAGTTGAGCACATTTTATTTGTTAGATATGGCTCAGTCTGGGAGGTTGAGGTAGTGGTCTAGTGGGATTAGGAGGCTCAGTCTGGGAAGCTGAGGGAGTTGTCTAGTGGGACTAGGGAGTCAGTCTGGGAGGCTGGGAGGATTGTCTAGTGGGACTAGGGAGTCAGTCTGGGAGGCTGGGAGGATTGTCTAGTGGGACTAGGGAGTCAGTCTGGGAGGCTGGGAGGATTGTCTAGTGGGACTAGGAAGATCAGTCTGGGAGGCTGGGAGGTTAGGCTAGTGGGACTAGGAGAACTATTTGATTGTTTATTTGTGACTAATGTGTTTATCTGACTATTGATTGATTACTTGTGCATATGTGTGTTTGTGTTACAGACGATATGCCTCCATCCGGCACAGGAGAGTCAGACACCACTGAACCTATGCCTATAGTATCGGACGACAGAGTGTCATCAGAGCACGAGGTGCATACTTCGGACACCACCAGCACGGATGAGGACGATTTTCAGCCATTCGCGCTGCCCGATGTCGTTGCTGAGCCCGCTGATGGCCCTATCGCTGGGGATTTGCCGCTTGCGGTGATCCCTGCTCCTATACCTCTTGCAGGTTATCCTGTTATTGATATGCCCCTTGACGTAGTCGCTGATGACGATGTCGACCTGTTTGACGAGGATCCACTCGAGGATAATTTTGAGGGCGAGGCCCACATTGCTGCTGATGATCTCCTACTTCTCGCTGATGCCCCTGCTGAGGAGTCCCCCGTTCATTCACCAGTCCCAGACTCCTTTGAGTCTGTGGCATCTGCACCATCACACGCGCAGGGAGCGCAGCACTATTCGCATAATACAGACCCTGATAGCGCATCGTCCGCTGCACCTGCCCCTAGTTTTGCTATCGATCAGGACATTGATGATGATTCAGACCCCGTTTTTCCACCTGGTTATGATCCAGACCAGGAGGTTGAGTTTATCCATCTAGATCAGCCCATGGAGGACCCTGTTGACCCCGTTGATCCCATGTTCGCTGATCCCGCTGATTTCGAGATGGAGTTTGATGATCCGGAGCCTGCTGTGGCCCCCGAGCCAGTAGTTGCACCAGACCCCGCAGTCGAGCATGACCCTATTCATGCTGATGTACCCACTGTTGATCCTATGATTGCTGATTTGCCTATTGACGATCATCCTGTTTTTGCTCCACTGTTGGAGGGTGATCTTGTTGTTGCTGATGCTCATGTTGATGTTCCATTTATGTTAGGGGATCCTGTCGTTGCTCCACCATTAGTGGACGATCAGGTTGCTGATGTTCCCACTGATCCTGTTGTTGCCCCTCTTCTTGATCCCGTGCCTGTAGAGCCTGATCATGCACCCTTTGCGACACACGTTGACCCACGATATGCTGACACCCGAAATGGGTGGATAGACGATGATGATGAATACCCGTCTTTTGGGGTACCTGTTACACCTGCTTCAGCACCTGTTTCAGTTCCTACTGACGTTCCTTTGCATCCCGTTCATACTACCGGTGTTCACCACACCGACTTACCTGTTATGTTTCGTCAGTTTACACCACCATCACGCCCGGGAGAGGGTTCCTCGACTCACCCCATTGGTCATGTGCCGATATCTGTCCCGGTCATACCACAGTTTTCTTCTGCTGTTCCCCCTGTTTCACCATTTGCTGTACCACCCTTTGTTCCACCTAGCGAGCCTTTTCTCTGAACTTCACCACCCATCATGCCACCGACGAATCCATATCACCCATATCATATGGGGTCTTCTACCGAGGATGTCCTTGTTTCGTTCATGATCCAACAGGAGGCACTGGCTCGTCGTGTGCAGGAGCTTGAGAGAGCACAAAGACCACCATGCCAGTGCCAGGGCCAGACTCACCCTGCGATATTACACCCTCCTCGTCCATTATCTCCCGACTCTGCTGCTCGTTTTTGGACACAGGAGCAGCAAATAGCATATCTGTTACGTTCTCATCGAGCCATGGAGGAGGATTGGCTTCACATGCGCCGTTTACTCTT
The DNA here is from genome assembly GCA_030545235.1 of Helianthus tuberosus. Lineage (NCBI taxonomy): Eukaryota > Viridiplantae > Streptophyta > Magnoliopsida > Asterales > Asteraceae > Helianthus > Helianthus tuberosus. The sequence goes on from CM060424.1 coordinate 117,649,972, forward strand.
TTCTCATTTCCCCCCTCCTCCACCGCCATCAGCGTAGGGCTATTTTGTATGACACGAGTGGACTTTTGTTGAGAAGACGGTGATTGCACAGATTGCACAGCTTTTGGGAGACTGTATATTGATCCTGACTTTTGTTGTTGTGTATATTGATATTGTGACACTGATTTGATATTTTGGACTGGGGTGATGTAGCCCTTAGTCGTTGAGGTTGTATGATACAGTTATGTACTTGTACACTTTTCCTTGTGGTCTTGATTTATGGCAATGCAATCGCAGTATTCCCATCATATGTGATATTTTGATTGATTGTGCATGATGTATAACATGAGATGTTATGTGTTGATTTATTTATAACATGAGATGTTATGTGATGATATTTTTGCTATATACGTACATTTTACTTACTATGACCTGACCCACATGAACCATCTTTTAGAAGATGCCTCCAAGAAGCCAGACACGCATGCCTACCAACGAGGCAGAACTTCAAGGAATCATTGCTGCCGCCATTGCGTAGTATGCAGCCTCACAAGGAGGAGCTAGTGGAAGTAAATCAAACAACAACGGCCATAACAACCCACCTCAGGGCTGTACCCATTGGCACTTCCTCAGCTACAAGCCTCCGAAGTTCGACGGCACTGGGGGTGCCATAGCTTTTGTAAAGTGGATCGAAAGTATGGAATCCATTTTTCGAATGAGCGGTTGTACGCCAGAACAACAAGTCCCCTACGTTTCTGAGCTGTTCCAAGATGGAGCTCGAATATGGTGGAATCTTCAGGTTCGAATAAAGGGCCTAACTGCCGCCTATGCGTTAACATGGGGTGAGCTGAAAGGAATGATGCATGATAAATATTGCTCCCAGACGGAAACCCAGAAGTTGGAAGGTGAATTCCAGAGCCTGATAATGGAAGGCCCAAAGGTGTCGGAGTACATACAAAGACTCCATGATTTGTCTCGCATGGTTCCGTACTTGGTGGAACCAGAATTGAAGAAATTGGGACAACTTATTTGGGGATTGGCACCTCAAGTCATTAGCTTGATGACAGCAACAACACCACCAACAACTATTGCAGCAGGTAAGATAGGTATGGCACTCGCTACGGAAGAGCTTAGACTAGAAAAGCTTACAAACCCCGACTGGAAGAAGGAGACACGGGTAGAGTCAACCAGAAAGAACAAAAGGAAACTCACTGAAGATACCCGAATGGATAATAATGATGACCAAAGGTCTGTTCGAGGTTGCTTTACTGCGGAGACAAAGGGCATTTCAAGAAAGACTGCCCTAACAACAAACAAGCCGATGATAAGATTTACTTAGAAACTAAACCTAGACGTAATGGGTGCAAGTATCACCACCATTGTGGATGTCGGAAGCCTAAGTGCGGTAGGTGTGGGAGGAATGGACACAACAAGGATGGTTGTGGGGTGAAAAGTCCCAGACAAGGAGAAAACAGTAACAACACTCAAGGTGGAAAAGGGAAAGGAAATGGCCGAGGGCCAGGATGCTTCCATTGTGGGGATGTTGGACATCTTAAGAGGGAATGCCCGAAGTTGAACCAAGACCGTGAAGGGACATCCAACATCGGAGCTTGTGAAGCATGCCGGGATCCAGGCGTGATTACTGGTACGTTCTCTATCAACCAAAACTTTTGCATCTATTCTGTTTGATACTGGTGCGGATTATAGTTTCGTGTCATTAGAATTTAAGGAAATACTTGGATTGACGCCTAGTAAGTTAGACATTCCGTACTCCATTGAATTAGCAAATGGAAAACTAGTTGAGACCAAGGAAGTTGTCCGAGGATGTGTGATTGAACTGGGAGGGCACGAGTTTACGTTGGACTTACTACCTGTCAAGCTGGGAAGCTTTGATGTGGTAGTGGGAATGGGTTGGCTATCGAGTATCAAAGCCGATATCGTTTACCATGAGAAGACCATTCGCATCCCACTGATGGATGAAGAAAATATCATAGTGCACGGAGAGAAGCATGATACGCCGTTGAGGTTTATTAGCTGCCTGAAAGCTAGAAAGTGCTTGAAGAAAGGATGTGTTGCATTCTTAGCACACATCGTGGAGAAGGAAGCTGCTGAACTGAAGATTGAAGACATTCCAGTCGTCAAGGAATATCCGGAAGTCTTTCCAGAAGACTTGCCAGGATTACCACCTCAAAGGCAAGTTGAGTTTCATATCGACTTGGTTTCAGGCGCTGCGCCTGTAGCCAAGGCACCATATAGACTCGCGCCATAGAAAATGTAGGAGTTGTCGACACAACTCCAGGAGCTATTGGATAAAGGATTCATCAGGCCAAGCTTCTCACCTTGGGGAGCTCCAGTAATGTTCGTTAAGAAGAAGAATGGTAGTTTCCGTATGTGCATAGACTACCGTGAGCTCAATAAGTTGACTATCAAGAACAGATACCCTTTGCCGAGAATCGATGATCTTTTCGATCAATTGCAAGGCTCAAGTTTTTACTCAAAGATCGATCTTCGATCCGGATACCATCAACTTAGGATACAAGAGGAAAGTATCCCGAAGACAGCTTTTAGGACTCGTTATGGACACTACGAGTTCCTAGTCATGCCGTTTGGGCTGACCAACGCACCAGCAGTTTTTATGGATTTAATGAACCGAGTCTGCAAGCCGTATCTCGACAAGTTCGTAATTGTGTTCATCGATGACATCTTAATCTACTCGAAGACGAAGGACGAGCATGAACAGCATTTGAGAGCTATATTGGAGTTGCTCAAGAAGGAAAAGTTGTATGCCAAGTTCTCGAAGTGTGAGTTTTGGCTATGCGAAGTCCAGTTTCTTGGACACGTGGTTAATGGAAATGGAATCCATGTTGATCCTACAAAGATCGAGGCGATTAAAAGCTGGGAGACTCCAAAAACGCCGACCGAGATTCGCCAGTTCTTAGGTTTGGCTGGTTATTATCGAAGATTCATTGAGGATTTTTCTAAAATTGCTCAACCTCTTACCGCGCTCACACGGAAGTATAAGAAGTTTGATTGGGGAATCAAACAGGAAGAAGCATTCCAGTTACTGAAAGACAAGCTTTGCAATGCGCCGATCTTAGTGCTACCAGAAGGAATGGATGGTTTCGTGGTATACTGTGATGCATCACGTCAAGGATTGGGTTGCGTGTTGATGCAACGCCAGAAAGTTATAGCTTACGCTTCACGCCAATTGAAAGTTCATGAAAAGAACTATACCACGCATGATTTAGAACTAGGCGCAGTGATATTTTCATTAAAGATCTGGAGACATTACCTATACGGTACGAAGTGTACAATCTTCACAGATCATAAGAGTCTGCAGCACATATTCGACCAGAAAGAGTTGAATATGAGACAAAGACGTTGGGTCGAATTATTGAACGATTACGACTGCTAGATAAAGTACCATCCAGGGAAGGCGAATGTGGTCGCTGATGCCCTAAGTCGAAAAGAAAGGATCAAGCCCATAAGGGTTAGGGCTTTGGAGATGATTGTCCAGACAGATCTCTCTCTACACATTCGTGCCGCACAGAGAGAAACTTTGAAAGAAAGGAATATTGAAGATGAATATCTCCGTGGGATGGAGAAGCAATTAATGCCAAACGAGGAAGGAACTTTATGCTTCATGAAACGAATTTGGGTTCCTCTGTTTGGTGGTTTAAGGAAGATTATTTTTGATGAAGCACACAAGTCGCGGTACTCAATTCATCCCGGAGCAGATAAAATGTACCAAGATATTAAGGATTATTATTGGTGGCCTAGGATGAAAGACGATGTTGTTGTTTATGTTGGCAAGTGCTTAACGTGCGCCAAGGTTAAAGCTGAATACCAGAAGCCCTCAGGACTTCTACAACAACCTGAGATTCCCAAGTGGAAATGGGAACAAATTTCAATGGATTTTATAACGAAGTTTCCAAGAACGCCAAGAGGTCATGACACTATTTGGGTGATAGTGGACCGATTAACGAAATCTGCGCACTTCTTACCTATCAGGGAGAAAGATAACATGAGAAATTAACTGAAATTTACATGAGAGAAATCGTTGCACGCCATGGAGTGCCTCTCTCGATTATCTCAGATAGAGATGGGAGATTTGTATCAAGGATTTGGCAATCCTTCCAAGAAGCTTTTGGCTCACAATTGAATTTGAGCACTGCGTTTCATCCACAAACTGACGGCCAAATTGAAAGAACAATTCAGACTTTGGAGGATATGCTGAGAGCATGTGTAATGGATTTGGGTGGTAGCTGGGATAATCATTTACCATTGGTCGAGTCTTCGTACAACAACAGCTACCACACCAGCATTGGAGCCGCGCCATTTGAAGCTCTTTACGGACGCAAGTGTCGATCACCACTATGCTGGGCTGATGCAGCTGATAGATAACTCGTTGGTCCCGGGATAGTCCAAGAAACAACGGACAAGATTGCGCAAATTCGAAAACGCATCGAAGCGGCTCGCGAAAGACAGAAAGTCTACGCGGATCCAAAACGGAAACCTTTGGAATTTCAAGTTGGAGATATGGTTTTATTGAAAGTATCACCCTGGAAGGGTGTGGCACGCTTCGAGAAGCGTGGAAAGTTGAATCCGCGTTACATGCCCTTTCAGAATTCTGCAAAGGATTGGGCTTGTAGCCTACAAGTTGGACCTACCTGCTGAACTCCATGGTGTTCACGATACATTCCATGTATCAAATTTGAGAAAGAGTCCAACACAAGAAACAGTGATCATTCCTGCTGACGAAGTTCATATCGACGACACGCTCCACTTCACTGAAGAACCCGTCGAGGTTACGGATTGGAAAGTTAACAAAACTCGCAGGAGCAGTGTCAAACTCGTCAACGTTCGTTGGAATGCAAGACATGGGCCTGAATTCACGTGGGAACGTGAGGATCGTATGAAAGAGAAATACCCCCATTTATTTCCCAAGACCCCTGCATCTAGTAGCAGAGCCTAAATTTCAGGACGAAATTTATTTAACGGGGGGAGAATGTGACAACCCTCACCAAACCAGGTAACCGTACGAATTAATTAATATTTAATTACTGTTTAATTACTGTGCTTGCTTACAATTGTGGTTAAACTGCTACTTGAATGTTGATACATACAGATACATGCATCATACCTTATTGCTGTCACTCTATTATTACACACAAACCTTAGTGACAACCTTGATGCACAAAAGCACGGTGAGCACACTATACGGGATACCCAGTAAACATGCTGACATAGCCAGCATCAGACAGTTACTATCTCTGAGGCCAGTATGAGCCGGGAATAGATTACTACACTAGTAGAGAGTGTAGGGAGGTGAGGATTGTAGAACTGCGTCACTAGGTAATAGTTATAGTGACCGGATGTGCCTAAAACGTACTTCAAGTACAAAATTATGCACTTTAATATAAAATTCAGCATTTAAATTTACTAGTAAAGTGCAAAAACATGGGAAAATAATACTAGACACTTTCCAAAGTGTCGGGAACTCTTTGTGTCACTAAAAAAAAATATTATCGACACTTTAAAAGTTTATTTAGCACATTAACGGATCAATATCCAACCGAACAACCGGACTTTACCCGGAACATAAAAATATTGTCATTGACATTATTTTCTTTTTCTGAGCCAGTTAGGGTCCCTGAATACCCTAACACCCGTTGTAAATTACTGCACACTAATAAACTAATTTAATCCCCTAATTAACTAACCAATACCTTAGCTATTTAGTAGAAATTGAACTAAACTCCCCCACCCCTTTGTAACCGAGTTCGGTCCCCCATAGGGGACACCATCTTACTAAATTGATTATTTTAATCCTATTGCTTGATATCTAGACAACATAATAACCTTTGGTTAATTAGAAAGGATTGGCCTATAAGTACATGCATAAGTCCCTTGTAACCTTCACAACACTTAACACAAAATCACTTCTCTCTCTCCTTCTCTTGGACTTACGGCCGCAACCACACACCACATAATTTTTGAATATTATATTTGGTTGTCTAAAATATAGATTACATAGTGTATGATGGATAAAAGGGGTGAATGGATTATAAATAAGCTTAATGGGTAACCACACTTCATTCACATCACTTAACAAAAAAATCAACTTCCTCCCTCCTTTCTTTTTGCTTACTGCCGTGAGCACTCACATTCTCCCACACACTTTCAAAATTTGATCTTGCAACACTATTTATCTACAAGTGTGAAGGATCACGCATAAGGAAGCTCGGTGCACTCGGATTGCCAAGGACCTCTCTACGACGCTTTTAACCACCTGTTTTTCGACTAGTTTCTTCCCTAGCCTCGAGCTAGTAGTAAGTGACTCTAATCGCCTTCTTGATCTATTCTAAAGTGGTTAATAAGAATTTTGTCAGTTGAAAACCATGAACATATAAGATCACAAACTAAAAGTCTACTAAAATAATAAACATGGTGGTTAATGAATGAATGTTAGTGTAAAACTTTTGAAACTAGTTTTGTTATGATTATTTATTGTTGTTGATTGCTAGTGTTGGAATGGATCGTCATGAAACCACGCTAGATCATGTTCATGGGACATGAACTAGCCTTATGTCAAGTCGTAAAGTTATTAGATGACGAACCCTTTCAAACATAAACATGAACTTGTGTAAAAACAATTTTTCTTATGAAATGGAGTTCTAAACTAGTAGATCTAAAGATCTACAAGTGGTATTTTCGAAGAACCAACTGTAAGACGAAACCATGTTTTAAAACCGGATCTTTCCTAAACAAAGGTGTTTTTGTGAGCAAACTAGTGCGTAGACGCTTGTGTAACAAAAAGTTTCAACAAGGAATTATTTCTGTAAATTTTGACTAGAAGATGTACAAATGCATTTTCTGTAAAAATAAGATTTTCGAGAAACCAATCTCATTTATAAAAACTAGATTTTGTCCCGCCCGCGTTGCGGGGCACTAAGCTGAATATTTCTCTCTCATAACATGTATGTCTTTGTTTCGGTTACCTGTACATACTACTCATAACACGATCTCAAAAAATTATATTGAACTAATTAAATTAAAACACTATCATACTTTTGCTTAAGAAAAACAAAAACAGATAGAAAAACAATAATTTTAAACTGGGGGCAAAATTGTAATTTTTCAGGATAAATGAGCATGTACCAGGCGCGTGGCACGAATAAAAAATTACACCAAGTCAAATAATTAAAACGAAACACTACTATAGTTTTGTCAAAAAAAAAAACTAAAACGATGGCATGACTGTAATTTTACACTGGGGGTAAAATAGTAATTTAACTGGGAAAACAAAGGAAAACGATACCAAAAATGTAAATTTAAATTGAGGGCAACAAAACTGTAAATTTAAACGGGCCAAAATGGTAATTTTTAGTTGGGGGCAAAAGCATAATTTCATTTTGAGCTGTGGGTAAAAACGTAATTTGAAATGATGGAAAAATCGTAATTTTAAAGCGGGGATAAAATCATAAATTGGTTGGCCCAATTGGGAGTGCCAGGCAGCTTCCTGTCACTATTCCCCCATCTTATGTCTTTAGTTATACATTGGGGGCAAAATCGTAATTTTACTGGGAAATTAAACAAAAACGATGACAAAAATGTAAATTTAAATTGGGGGCAAAATCGTAATTTAGCTGGAAGGAACAAAACAAAACTAATGACGAAACTGTAAATTTAAACGGGGCAAAATCGTAATTTTGAACCGACGGCAAAATTGTGATTTTTAACTGGGCGCAAAAACATAATTTTATTTTGAACCGGAGGTAAAAACGTAATTTTAAACTAATCGCAAAATCGTAATTTTAAAGCGATGACAAAATCGTAATTTAATTTGGCCCAAAGCATGAGAGCTACTGTTAACCAAATTTCATAAATGTTATAGAGTTAATATCTATATATTAAAATTTAAAAATAACGATTTAAGTATATATAATAATAATAATAATAATAATTAATAATGCAATTAATTAAGTAATAAAATAATGAAATAATCGAAAGTATAAATAATATTATAAAAATATTTAAGTACTGTTCGTCGAAAGTTTATTTTAATATGTATAATAGAAAGATCTATTAAGAATAATGGAAAGTTGCTACGCACTTTTACATAAACACAAATTCATGTGTTTTGTAATTTATATCTATTTTGATCTAGTTAATGTTGAAATATTGTTTGTTAATGTTGGGAACATTGTTGATTGAAATTATAAAAGAAAATGATACGCTTGAAAGCGTGGCCACCTCCAGTTACAAAGGAAACTCTGGCGAAATTTTTCCAGAAATATAACACATGGAAAATATTTTTACAACAAGTGTTATGAACATATTTTCAACTTACTTTCAAAGTGTAAATTTCGCCATGATTTTATTACAAAACTTCTAAGTGTCGGAGGTGGGATTTTCACAAATAAAACTTGCTAAAATATATATATATATATATATTTAGAATATATATTTTCATAACAACACTTGTGTAAATTTTTATGATTATTTTGTGAACTACGTAAATATTATTTTTAGGGTACAAATAATATTACTAAATATTAACGGCTCCAAAATAACGCGAACGCCTTCACAATAAATATTTAAGTTACACCGGTATTATTTATACCTCCCGAACCTTACATCGTAACTTACGTATTTTCAGAAAATACACATAAGTGTGTATTTTGACAAAGTATTATTTTGGAAAATGGCATGTAATAAAATATAATATTTTTGGGAAAATATTTATATTTTGGAAGTAAAGTATTTAGACTAATGAAATAAAATATATTTTATTAAGTGAGACTTAATAATATATTTCGAAGTTATACGAACGCACATGTATTAAAAACCCCCATCCTTGGGAAGGAATATATTTACAAAATAATTACGAAAAGTAATTACGAAATAGTTGCCTAACTATTTCCCAAAGACATTAAACCATAAGCCAAGGCACGGCCATCCGTCTAATAGAAGTTAGTACGTGTAGGTCGTCGCGCAGCAGGTTACTTTGGGAGATACTTTTTCGAGACGCACTTCAGTGAGTTCATGTCCCCCTTTTCTCTTAACTGTTTTCAGTTTTTATACTGCGGGGGTGAAATACATGTTACTATGATTACGAATACTTTTTACATGGTATGGTTAGCTTAAGGAGGGTTAGGACGTACAGATCATGTGAGTGAGTAGGCACAACTTGAGGCCATTAATCCTCGTTATAGGACCGAGGGACATTAGTGATAGATCTATTTGGGTGTAGCGAGCCCCACTCCTGAGCCCGCTTAATGGACCAGGTGGTGACTAAGTGCCCGACGCACAAATCCGCTAGGTTTGAGTCTTCCTACTGCACTTCACACATATCAATGGCCTTGCAAACCATTGGTGATCTCTTTATTTCCTTATTGCTACATACCAGGGACATTTTTACATCGGGACGTACTTAAACCTTTTTACATTGGGACGTACTTTAAAGGTTTTACATACTCACTACACATGAACTCGCTCAACAATTTTTGTTGATTTTTCCAACTTACATGTATTTCAGGGAACTAAGGATCTGGCACGGTATGCTACGTTTTCACGCTGCGTTAGAGTTTTGGGATCATCCGAGTTTAGGGGTTGTGGCTTTTACCTGGACGAGTCACAGTTCTTAAACTACGTCTATCTTAAGTTTGTGGTTCTGTCTTTCAAACAATGTTTTTATGTTATTAGGTTGTAATTTCCGTTGCGTGTGTCAACGCCTTAAGACAATGTTGTGGTATTTTACTTTCAAACTTAAATCAATGGATGATCTGCATGGTTTTATTTTCATACAGCTTTGTTATGATTAAGCTATGGTATTAAGAAGTCGCACCAAATAAATCCACGCTTCCGCAAAAGCCGGGGTGTGACACACACAGTGAATTATTCTTATTTTATGTTCGAGATAATAGGCCCACATCCAACTCACCTTACATAACATATGCAATCCAATTAATAACAATTTGATATAAAAAAACAATCATTAATCAATTCATATGTTTATGTATATAATATTTCAACCCTAACAACTAGTACCTATTGATCAACAACTAACATGAAGGCATTATGTGCACAACTATAATAGCCCATGTGCACAAGTATTCACAAAAACCCCTAGTCCACAACCCATTCGGCACATTTTGACTTCATTTTAGAATGCAGATTACATTGATGTCCACCCATGTTCGAGCCCCACCATGTTTATTTAATTCTATGTAATTTGATAATAGCATTGAAAGTTACCAATAAAATCCAAAGGTTTGCATGTTCTCATTTCAAATGCAGACATTTTTGGCACAATCATGTGCGGTCAATGACAATAGGCCACCCACCTTTCATTCTCAATTATATTTTGCTAATTCATCCCTATTTGGATCCTTATAAAAGAATTCATGTGCAATCCTTAACTAAGTCAGCCCATATTCCTAAATAACGACCCATCATAGGTTTAGAAATCCATGTTCATAATTTTGTAAAACAAGGTAACCGGCCCACTCTAAATTCAAATGTGAATGTTATATGTGAACACATTATGTCTGTACCCTTTAAAAACAATCAGGTATACATACATTCAGATGATGTCAGTCAACACATGCGGACCCTTATCTGCTCTCAAGGTGCACACCTTTCAATCATTTAATGAATTCCACTGAAGTTATATTGTTAATCAAATTAAATTGTTCCTTTTCATAAATCAGAAATCGCCCATGTGAATAAAGGAATACAAGTTCTGATCACCTTATCCCCCATATTCAGACTATTATGAGAGCACATGCAACCCACTTTCAAATTAAGTACTGACCATGTATGACTTTATGTGTGGATAGCCTGGCCTAATTCAGGCAATTCTAGCTTCTATCACATAAAGACTCATATGCTTCTGATCATACATCACATAGATTCACATATAGACGAAAGCAATCAATTAAAACTAAAACAAGTAAGATTATACTAACCACAGGATTGTAGAGAGTGCACTAGAGCAAGTGGGGGTAATTCTTCGAAGGATCTAGCTGGAGTCGCTGATTCTAGAGGGCCTAGGGTTTTCCATTGTTGTGAGGGAGTTGTATGATCCCTTACATAACATGCATCAGAACAATTAAGTGGGATGGGCTGGGCTTAAATTGAACACAGGAGGCTGGGCTCTAATGCAGCTAGACCGAAGCAGAGGAGGGTGCGGCTCAGGTTGGGCCAACCGGCCCAAAGCACAAGGCATAGTGTAGTGTGCGAGATGAGAGGTGGGGAGTCAAGTATGATTAAATGGTACCATAAGTAATACTATCTTATCAGTTATAATATTCGGATATAACGAGTCAGTACTCTCAATAATGCTCAACATGTTTAGCTCTTCGTTACAACGAGAGATAAAGTGATACAAAATACGGGTTGTCACATCATCCCCAACTTGAAAGAAATTTCATCCCGAAATTTAGCACGTAGCTACTGAGGAAGCTAGTTAGGTTACGTGGTTTTCCTGGGGTGTCACATCATCCCCCTGTTGGTTTGGAATTTCGTCCCGAAATTCCGCAGTAGCTTCAGCCTCAGTGGTTTTCCTGGTTTCATTGTTCTCGAACAACTAGGGATATTAGTGTTTCATTTGGTCTTCTCGTTCCCAGGTAAACTCTGGGCCACGATGGGAGTTCCAACGAACTCGAACAATAGGTATCCTGGTGCGTTTGAGAATCTTGCCCTCCCAGTCCAAGATTTCTACCGGTTCTTCGACCAATCGCAACTGATCGTCGATGATGAGCTCCTTGAAAGGAATTATGAGGGTTTCATCTGACAGACACTTCTTCAGATTTGACGCATGGAATACGTTGCGAACTCCACTGAGTTCTTCGGGTAGATTCAATCTATAGGCCACCTTGCCAATTCTCTACGTGATTTTGAAAGGTCCAACATATCGCGGGTTGAGTTTGTCTCGCTTACCAAAACGAACTACACCTTCCTAAGGCGAGACTTCAAGTAGTACTCGATCCCCAACCTGGAACTCGAGTGGTTTCCTGCGCTTATCCGCGTAGCTTTTCTGACGGTCACGAGCGGCCGCCATTTGTTATCGCATCTGTGCAATCTTCTCTACTATGTCTACGATGAGTTCTGGGCCAGTGATTCGGCTGTTTCCAACTTCTGCCCAACAAGAGATGATTGGCACTTCTGTCCGTACAATGCCTCGAACGTAGCAGCCTAAATACTGGTGTGGTAATTGTTGTTATACGAAAACTCCACTAAAGGTAGATGCCGCTCCCAGCCGTTACCAAGTTGATTACACATGCTCGAAGCATGTCCTTAAGGGTTTGGATGGTGCGTTCAGTCTGCCCATCCGTCTGTGGATGATATGTTGTGCTCATGTCTAGACGTGAGCCCAAGGATTTGTGCATCGCTTGCCACAAATCAAATGCGAATCATGGGTCGCGATCAGAGATAATGGAGGTTGGCACCCCGTGCCTAACAACCACTTCTTTCACGTAGATGACTGCAAGTGTAGAAAACTTATCCGTTTCCTTGATGACTAGGAAGTGTGCTGTTTTACATGAGACAATCAACGATCATCCAGGTGATATCGTTTCCGCTTCGAGTTGTAAGTAGACTAGCGACCAAATCCATGGCAGTCTATTTTTCGCTTTCCATATAGGTGTTTCTGGTTGCTAACACTCCTCCTTGACTTTCCCACAAGTCAGACATCATTCCCATACCAAGCTAGGTGGGCCTTCATGCCCGATTACGAGTACCCGGTTTATAAGTCCTAATGCCTCTCATCAAAACCCAGACGACTAAAAATATCGAAACCGATGTGCCTTGCTCAACACGAGTTCCCTACAGTTCCCTACAGATGCCGGTTGCTTCTCCATGCCCCACATGGGTTCAACTTGGAAATCCTCTTCCTTCCGTTCTCTAGTTTGAACAGAGCGAGTCTGATCAGATAAGTTAGAGTCGATAGTGAACTGCCAAGCTCGCGCACGTTCAAGTTTCATTGTTGTAATCATCCAAAAGTTCCCTCCATCGATGCCCTTAACTGATTTTTAACTCTATCGAAGCCAAGGTACACCGGAGGCCCTTGTGATTGGTCTAAATAACGCATCGGGTACCGTCCAAGCGATGCCTCCATCTAAAGTCCCAAGGCCACGGTTTTCACTGCCAGTTGTGTGTCATGCAGTTCCTCTTTGTAACTCTATCACGTAAGTCATCACTCTCTCGTGTTGCGTCGGTGCGTAACTGGGACTCTGACTCGGACCATCATGGTATACCACCAAATCACTCGCACCCTTGGGTAAAGACGATGCTCGGTGCGTTGCAGAGTTGGAATTTGAAAGCTAAAAGATGTCCTCCTGTTTCGTCTTTCACGAACACAGTACTCTGCTGTGCTAATGAGATTTAAGGTGTGTGACCTTCGAAAATCCTGTGGGTAAGCTGCGATAGTATCTAGCGAGGCCAAGGAATTGCTGCATCCCCGAAGGAATCTTTGGTGTCGATCAGTTTCTAACAAGATGCATCTCGGCGAGATCCACGTGTATTCCCACTTCGTTGATTATATGTCCAAAGGTACCTCTCGAACCCAGACACTTCATTTAGCAAGACATTGCATGGAGTGGCTCCTCCCTCATAGGTTCTAAATAAGATACAAATGCAACCCATTGTGTTCCCTCCTCCTGGTCATGATTCAAAATGTTGCCAACAAATACGGTCGATTCATGTGATCCCTAAGGCTGCTGGTGTGTTGATCAACTCAATGATCATGGTGTACAAAGTTGAAATGGCTGCATTACGTTCGACGTGCCATTCTAAGAGTATTTTCCTCTTGAATTTCCATATGATGATAGCTCGTTTGCTAGCCAATCCCCGAATGGAAGCTTGTTTCTTGTAACTGGTCGACAGGTGGCCAATACATGGTCGAGACAAGCGGTTCCTAACTGTCACCTTGTTACGTTCTCGATAATCGATACACATATGAAATGGGCTTATCTTTACTGGTATAACTGAGGCTCCCCAAAGCGAAAAACAAGATCCGATGAAACTCATGTCCAATAATTCCTGAAGTTGATTAGGCAGTTCCTACAACCTTCCTGGTGTAAGACAATAAGAAATACTGGTAACAAGGACTACTTCTGACATGATACCGATCTAATACTCCACCTGACGATGTGAAGGTAAGCCTGGTTGTTCTCCTGGTAGCACTTAGGAAGGAGTCACGAACAATTGATGAATCCTCTATCCTCCTTTCCTTAGCCTTGACATCAGTAACGAGTGCTATCATGGCGGGGTAATCCCTTCGTGGACACTCCTGGCTTTCGTTGTTGAAATGACGTTAACCGTTGCGCCACTCTGACGCGTTAGAACAAAAAACAATTTTTCCACTAAGGAAAGGGATACGTAAAACCTTCTCCACACAGGATACATCTATTAAGAACACAGAAGTAAGGTCGATGTCGAACACTTGTCCAACAAGGTCGAGTTTGCATCCCAACGATCATATGAGGTTTCCATTGTCTTGCCATTAGCCGATTCCACCACTGGTTGGGTTTCAAGAAGTATCAAGGTTATATAGAACAGAGACAAAGTGATTCGTTACCAAGAACGGGTATGCCACCATGTTATTACAATCCTGACGTTGCCCACGCCAATCCTAAATGCCCCTCCATGAGCATCATTTCCCGTGTGGTTGTACTCGTTGCGAGGACTTCCAGTACGACCGTCGTTCCCTGGGTTGTAGTCGTTTTGATTTAGCGACAGCCACTCCATGTCGTAGGCACCTTCATTTCTATATTGTTGGTTGCCGTTTCAAGTTCCTTGATGTTGCCGTGACGGTTACCTCCAATGTCACACCCCCAAAATCCACCTGCGGAGTACTACCGCTTGGAGGCGTGACTGACCAGGATCCAGCCACCAATCATATTGAACAAGCGTATAAGTAGTTATAAAATCCAACCAATACAATTGGTGTTCAAACAAAACATAGTTTAAGTTGCAAGCGGAAGCATAATGTTTAAAACCAAAACATGAGTTTAATTGTTCAAAGTTTAACATGGCACACAACTGTCCAAGTCCCACAACGACCCTCTTCCATGCAAGCTCCAGCTAAGTACCTAAAGACCTGCAAACCATGTAGTAACGAGTCAACAACAAGTTGAGAGAGTTCACAGTTGGGTGTTCGTTTTAAGTTGTTTCGAAAACAGTTTCCATTATCTAGCATCCTGCCGTGGGGGTTACCCCATAGTTGAAAAATGTGACTTGTTTATTCCCGGTTACTCTGGCACTCCAGCCGTGAGGGCTACCCCATGTTAGTTATCTGGCATTTCGGCCGTGGGGCTACCCCATGTATACACTAGACTCGTTACCATATCGACTGCTGACTGTAGTCATGTTTATGTGCCCTGAAACTGTCAATGTCTATCATCATTGACGTGCCCCAGATCCATTAGTTCACGCCCGTCCTCTGCGGCACGGTGTGAGGTTTGTCAGACCTAAATAGCGCTATCTGACTAATGACCCGCTCGCCATTGGCCCGACGATTAAGTCGATATAAAAAGGAGGGACTTCGTGATAGAGTTTTGGTCTAGTACGAGTTATCTGTCCATGAGGACGAGGAATTACATTCCTGAACCAATGCTGTCCTACCCAAGGAGGACGAGGAATTCACGTTCCTTAACCCCATTCCCAACCCAGGAAATCCCATGCTTTGTAGAGGGTGTGAACTCACCTTGGTTTGCTCGGCAGATACACAGAAAGGTCAATCAAGTTGTAAGTGGTCAACTACGTCCTAACATAGATACCATTCATGTCAGGTTCATATCCAAGTAGTGCACGTATGTTCTACACGTATTGTACACAAGTAACAATCATGGCATACATGTCTAGCATGGCAGTTCAACAACAGTTCGTAACAAGTTCCACAGTAACATTCACGTAACAACCAAGGTCCAAGTGTGCGGCCCAAACAGTTGGGCTCGTAATAGCATGCAGGTCCAAAACAGTGTACGACATACACAATTAACAATACACAGAAAGTCCATACATTCGGCCCACTAACTTAGGCCCGTAACTATGCAGGTCCAACAGAACATACATAATTAGGTGGTCTCGAGTCGAGACTATAGATCTCGAGTCGAGACTGTGCGGTCTCGAGTTATGCACGTTCTGGTCTCGAGTCGCAACCGGACTTGTAACCGTGGTTTCGAGTCATGCTGTTTTGTGTGAGGGAGCTGTGGTCTCGAGTCGAGACTAGAGGTTCTCGACTCGCAACCGTTGATCTCGAGCTGGCTTCTAGATGGTCTCGAGTCGAAACCAGAGGTCTCGACTCCCAGCACCTGCTGATCTGCATAGTGTACTTAACCAATGGAAATCTGATTTCATGCACCCTTATGTACTATCCATATAAACATGTTTTCTTGTCTAACAATTTACTAAAATGGATAAAACAAGTATTTTTCAAATGTTCATAGCATGTTCATATCATATTCAAACACATTCAACACATATTCAAATATTCATATCCTCATTCAACACCTTTTCATCATATGTTCATCCTATATAAACTCTTGCATTTTACGGACAAGAATCATAATACCTAAACTAGATATCAAGATCATCTTGCAAACAAAACATTTGTTCCGTAACTTCATAAATCGGATGATCATAACAAATCCTCTAACTATCATTCTTTTATCACTCAAGCTTATCTTAGCAAGGCATTTATCATACAACATTCATACTTTTCACAAAAGAGAATATTTGTTCATTTTATGTATTTGGAACCAAGCATATATCAATAGCAAACAAGAACTCATCAAACCGATCAAACACTTTAATCATGCATAAAACTTTAACAAGCAAACACATTATCAAATATCTTCATCACACATCATCATCAACCGAAATATTACACACTATCATCAACCGAATACAATACATAGCATGAACCACTAACCGGTTAGGTTTTCAAGGGAGATCTTAAGCTTGAACCGTGAGCTCTTGTGTTGCCACCGGTTGAATCCGAAAGGAGAGGAGAGAAGACTTGTGCCTCTAGGGTTTTAGAGAGAGAGAATGTAGGAGAGTATGTGTGAGAGTGAGTGTGGGTTGCCCAAAGAATGGCAAAGTTGGCTAGGAGCATGATATATATACTAGCTCTAAGTTGGTTCACCCTAGTGGGTTTTCGAGTGGGGTGAGGAGGAACATGGCCCAACCGGCCCAATAGTTACACTATTCACTCGAGACCGCATGGTCTCGAGTCGGATTCTTGTGTCTCGGGTCGCATATATACAAGCATACATATAAACATAACACATAATCACATAGGATGTTCACTTATATCATTAAACCAACAAGTTAACTAGTCACACAACGTTCAAGCATGTTACATCAAGATACAACAAAAGGTTCTAAATTTCGAGTTGTCACATCATCCCCAAGTTGAAAGAAATTTCATCCCGAAATTTGGTAAGCACTCACTGAGGAAGCTAGTTAAGTTGTATGGTGTTCCCGGATTTCCTGGGGTGTCACATCCTCCCCCCGTTGATCTGGAATTTCATCCCGAAATTCTGTAGCTTCAGCCTCAGTAGTGGTTGTACTGTTTGCGAACAGTTGGGGATACTTTTGTTTCATCCGATCTTCGCGTTCCCAGGTGAACTCTGGGCCGCGACGTGAGTGCCAACGAACTCGAACGAGAGGTATTCTAGTGCTCTTGAGGACCTTAACATCCCGGTCCATGATTTCAACTGTTTCCTCGACGAATCGTAACTGCTCGTCGATAGTGAGTTCCTTCAGAGGAACTATGTGGGTCTCATCTGACAGACACTTCTTCAGATTTGACACGTGGAAAACGTTGTGAACTGCACCGAGTTCTGCTGGTAAGTTCAGTCTGTAGGCCACCCTGCCTATTTTCTCGATGATTTCGAAAGGTCCGACGTATCGTGGGTTAAGTTTGCCTCGTTTACCAAAACGAACCACACCCATCCAGGGTGAAACTTTGAGTAGTACCCGCTCCCCAACCTGGAGCTCAAGTGGTTTCCTGCCCTTATCGGCGTAGACTTTCTGACGGTCACGAGCTGCCGCCATGCGTTATCGAATTTGAGCAATTCGTTCGGTTGTGTCTGCCACATGTTCTGGACCAGTGATCTGACTGTCCCCCACCTCTGCCCAACAAAGAGGTGACCGGCATTTACGCCCGTACAATGCCTCAAACGGAGCAGCTTTAATGCTGGTGTGGTAGCTGTTATTGTACGAGAATTCCACAAGTGGCAGATGCTTTTCCCAGCTGTTGCCAAATTCGATTACACATGCACGAAGCATGTCTTCTAAGGTTTGAATAGTGCGCTCGGACTGCCCGTCCATCTGAGGGTGATACGCTGTGCTCGTGTCTAATCGTGAGCCAAAGGATTTGTGCATCGCCTGCCACAGTTCTGAAGTAAAACGCGCATCTCGATCCGAGATAATAGAGGTGGGCACCCCGTGCCTCGAAACAACTTCCTTGAGGTATACGTCTGCTAGAGTGGAGAACTTATCCGTTTCCTTGATAGCCAAGAAGTGAGCAGACTTTGTGAGTCGACCCACGATTACCCAAATAGTATCGTTACCTCGTTGAGATCTAGGTAGACCGGTAACAAAATCCATGGAAATTTGCTCCCATTTCCATTACGGTATCTCTGGTTGTTGGAGTAGGCCTGAGGGTTTCTGGTATTCAGACTTGACTCTCACACAAGTCAAACACTTGCTGACGTAAGTTGCTATGTGGGCCTTCATGCTAGGCCACCAATACGTAGTTTTGATATCGTGGTACATCTTATCCGAACCAGGATGTACCGAGTAGCGAGACTTGTGTGCTTCATCCATCACAAGCTCTCGTAAGTTGCCATAGAGTGGGACCCAAATGCGTCACGTGACCTAGTAGGCACCGTCTTCCTTCTGTTCTAAGTGTTGCCTTGAGCCGCGTAGGGCTTCAGCCCTGACGTTTTCTGGTTTCAATGCTTCTACCTGAGCGTCTCGTATTTGGGAAGGAAGACTAGAATGTATAGTGAGTTGTAAAGCTCGCACGCGCTTAGGCATGGTGTCCTTTCGACTGAGGGCGTCGGCCACAACATTGGCCTTGCCCGGGTGATACCTGATCGAGCACTCGTAGTCATTCAGTAGTTCGACCCATCGTCGCTGTCGCATATTCAGTTCTTTCTGTTTGAAGATGTGCTCGAGGCTCCTGTGGTCGGTGTAGATGGCACACTTGGTACCGTACAGGTAATGTCGCCATATCTTAAGTGCAAAAACAACAGCCCCCAGCTCTAAATCATGCGTAGTGTAGTTCCTTTCATGAACTTTAAGCTGGCGTGAGGCGTAGGCTATAACTTTATTTCGTTGCATCAATACACAACCAAGACCCTGAATTGATGTGTCGCAGTAGACCACGAAGTCGTCTGTGCCCTCTGGCAATGAAAGGATAGGTGCGCTGCAAAGTCTATCCTTTAAGTGCTGAAATGCTACTTCCTGTGTGTTTCCCCATCGATAAACAACGCCTTTCTGTGTTAGTGAGGTGAGAGGCTGTGCAATCTTGGAAAAATCCTTAATGAACCTCCTGTAGTAACCTGCCAAACCCAAGAATTGGCGAATTTCCTTTGGTGTACGAGGTGCAGGCCAGTTCTTAATCGAGTCCACCTTGGATGGATCAACGTGGATCCCATCCTTGTTTACCACATGGCCTAGGAAATGGACTTCACGAAGCCAGAAGTCGCATTTTGAGAACTTTGCGTAAAGTTGTTTCGTTCGAAGGAGTTCCAAAACAAGTCGTAGATGCTGCTCATGCTCCTCCTGACTCTTAGAATAGATCAGGATGTCGTCGATGAAGACTATAACGAACTTGTCCAGGTAAGGTTTGCACACTCGATTCATCAAGTCCATGAAGATCGCAGGTGCGTTTGTCAGCCCAAAAGGCATGACCAAAAACTCATAGTGCCCGTATCGAGTTCTGAAGGCCGTTTTGGAGACGTCTTCTTCTCGGACTCTCAGCTGGTGATATCCCGATCTCAAATCAATCTTTGAATAGTAGCTCGACCCTTGCAGCTGGTCGAACAAGTCGTCAATGCGTGGTAGAGGATAACAATTCTTCACCGTCACTTTGTTGAGTTCCCGGTAGTCGGTGCACATTCTGAAGGTACCGTCTTTCTTCTTCACGAATAGCACTGGAGCTCCCCAGGGCGATGAGCTAGGGCGAATAAAACCCTTATCCAAGAGTTCTTGTAGTTGCGTAGAGAGTTCTTCCAACTCTGATGGAGCTAATCGATAAGGTGCACGAGCTATAGGCGCAGCTCCAGGAGCTAGTTCAATCTGAAACTCGACTTGGCGATGAGGCGGGAGACCAGGTAATTCCTCAGGAAATACCTCAGGATAGTCGCGTACAATCGGAAAATCTTCTAGCTTCTTCTCTTTCTCCGAGGTGTCAGTAACGAGAGCCAAAATGGCGATGTGGCCCTTTCTCAAATATTTCTGGGCCTTAAGGAGAGAGATGACGTTCTCAACAGCACTCCTCCTATCGCCACGAATCATGAGAGGTTCACCACTGGAACCAGGAATACGAACAATCTTCTCGTTGTAAAGAATCTCTGCTCGGTGTTGGGATAACCAATCCATCCCAATGACAACGTCGAAACTACCCAAGACGAGAGGGATGAGGTCGATAGAGAAGGCCTGGTTTACAAGAATAAGTTTACAACCCTTGACTACGTGTGTGGCCTCTAAGCTCTTACCGTTTGCTAGCTCTACAGTGTGCTTGTTGTTCAAAGGTGTTGGAATACGCTTAAGCATTCGACTAACTTCTAGTGACATGTAGCTACTATCCGCACCTGAATCAAATAAAACTGTAACATAAAAGTCGTCGAGAAGGAACTTACCCGCTACAACATTGGGGTCATTCCTTGCTTCACCTTGGCCAATCACGAACGCCCGCCCCCTGGCTCCATTGTTGTTGTTGTTTCCATTGTTACCATTCCCCTGATTGTTGTTGTTGTTCTGGTTCCTGTTCAGTTGAGGACAATCTCTCTTGAAGTGGCCTTCAGCTCCACACTGAAAGCACCCTTTGTTATCACCTTGCTGCTGCTGCTGGCGCTGGTTCTGTTGAGCTTGTTGACGATTCTGATTGGTGGGGTACAAGCTCCTGCAATCCTTTACAGCGTGACCTGGCTTGTTGCACCGATGACAGTTACCCCTGGTGCATGGCCCGTTGTGGTGCAGGCTGCAGCGATTGCATTTGGGGTGATTCCCTTTGTACCCCCCGTGACTTTGACCACCAGGCGATTGCTGACTAGGGCTCTTGTAGTCATCAGTCTTTCTCTGCTGAGACTAGGACTGAACAGAAGTCGAGCCCTTACTTGAAGCTCCATCCCATTTTCGTTTGTTGTCACTAGGGACACCAGAAGTAGTTGCAGCACCTATGCGCTTCGGTAACCTGTTCTGCTCCACCGCTTGGTCAGTAAGACGGTGAGCCAACTGAACAACCTGCTGGATAGTAGCGAGGTTTGCTGAAGTCACATGGCTTTGTATCTCTGGCACCAAGCCCTTGAGAAAGAGTTCAATTCGTTTAATTGGAGGGTCCACCATAGTAGGACACAGTAAGGCAAGCTCATTCGATCTCTTAGTGTACGCCTCAATTTCTGACCCCGTCATCTTGAGGTTGAAGAACTCGACTTCCAGCTTATGAATGTCATCCCGACTGCAGTATTCTTCCTTGATCATTTCCTTAAAAGTTTCCCATGGGGTGGCGTTGGCAGCAACCAACCCCCAGCATTTGAACCTGAGCGTTCCACCATGTGAGGGCTAAGCCCTCGAGAGTACCGGTAGCATACTTCACCCTGCGCGCCTCAGGGCATTCACACATTTCGAAAACTGACTCGAGCTTCTCAAACTAGTGGAGGAGGCCTACGGCTCCTTCAGTGCCACTAAAAGTAGTTGGTCGGCAGTCCATAAAAGTTTTAAAGGTGCACACAGGTGGCTGAGCATGTTGACCTATCGTGGGTGAAAGAAAAGATAGAGTTTAACACAAAGGTTGGTTCACGAGAGTAGGATCTAAAGATCCTAGAATGAGTTTGGACTGCAGGATATACCTCATGCGTGTGCAGCTGCAAGTGCCGCAGCAACTCGTTCGTTAATCAGAGCCGTCAACTGGGCTTGTGTCATGTTAATGCGTCCAGACATGATCTTCATATCAAGAGGAACGTGAGTGAGAGGGGTTCGCGAAAATGCGATGACAGAAGTGAGTAAGTACACACGTGTTCAAGCAACAGTAGTTATACTAACCAAGCATACCATGAGCAATGTACTATGTAACTAACAAGTAGGCAATATACACATAGATCATATCACCTAGAATGTCAAGCCTTGCATGTGAAGCGTCGTTGTGGATCGTAGAGCACTGTACAGGTTATAGTCTGATTTTAATAAAACCTTTCCCTTATTAAAACCAAGTTCACTATAACCAATGGCTCTGATACCAATCTGTCACACCCCTAAAATCCACCTGCGGAGTACTACCGCTTGGAGGCGTGACTGACCAGGATCCAGCCACCAATCATATTGAACAAGCATATAAGTAGTTATAAAATCCAACCAATACAATTGGTCTTCAAACAAAACATAGTTTAAGTTGCAAGCGGAAGCATAATGTTTAAAACGAAAACATGAGTTTAATTGTTCAAAGTTTAACATGGCACACAGCTGTCCATGTCCCACAACGACCCTCTTCCATGCAAGCTCCAGCTAAGTACCTAAAGACCTGCAAAGCATGTAGTAACGAGTCAACAACAAGTTGAGTGAGTTCACAGTTGGGTGTTCGTTTTAAGTTGTTTCGAAAACAGTTTCCTTTATCTGGCATCCTGCCGTGGGGGTTACCCCATAGTTGAAAAACGTGACTTGTTTATTCCCGGTTACTCTGGCACTCCAGCCGTGGGGGCTACCCCATGTTAGTTATCTGGCATTTCGGCCGTGGGGCTACCCCATGTATACACTAGACTCGTTACCATATCGACTGCTGACTGTAGTCATGTTTATGTGCCCTGAAACTGTCAATGTCTATCATCATTGACGTGCCCCAGATTCATTAGTTCACGCCCGTCCTCTGCGGCACGGTGTGAGGTTTGTCAGACCTAAATAGCGCTATCTAACTAATGACCCGCTCGCCATTGGCCCGACGATTAAGTCGATATAAAAAGGAGGGACTTCGTGATAGAGTTTTGGTCTAGTACGAGTTATCTGTCCATGAGGACGAGGAATTACATTCCTGAACCAATGCTGTCCTACCCAATGAGGACGAGGAATTCACGTTCCTTAACCCCATTCCCAACCCAGGGAATCCCATGCTTTGTAGAGGGTGTGAACTCACCTTGGTTTGCTCGGCAGATACACAGAAAGGTCAATCAAGTTGTAAGTGGTCAACTACGTCCTAACATAGATACCATTCATGTCAGGTTCATATCCAAGTAGTGCACGTATGTTCTACACGTATTGTACACAAGTAACAATCATGGCATACATGTCTAGCATGGCAGTTCAACAACAGTTCGTAACAAGTTCCACAGTAACATTCACGTAACAACCAAGGTCCAAGTGTGCGGCCCAAACAATTGGGCTCATAATAGCATGCAGGTCCAAAACAGTGTATGACATACACAATTAACAATACATAGAAAGTCCATACATTCGGCCCACTAACTTAGGCCCGTAACTATGCAGGTCCAACAGAACATACATAATTAGGTGGTCTCGAGTCGAGACTATAGATCTCGAGTCGAGACTGTGCGGTCTCGAGTTATGCACGTTCTGGTCTCGAGTCGCAACCGGACTTGTAACCGTGGTTTCGAGTCATGCTGTTTTGTGTGAGGGAGCTGTGGTCTCGAGTCGAGACTAGAGGTTCTCGACTCGCAACCGTTGATCTCGAGCTGGCTTCTAGATGGTCTCGAGTCGAAACCAGAGGTCTCGACTCCCAGCACCTGCTGATCTGCATAGTGTACTTAACCAATGGAAATCCGATTTCATGCACCCCTATGTACTATCCATATAAACATGTTTTCTTGTCTAACAATTTACTAAAATGGATTAAACAAGTATTTTTCAAATGTTCATAGCATGTTCATATCATATTCAAACACATTCAACACATATTCAAATATTCATATCCTCATTCAACACCTTTTCATCATATGTTCATCCTATATAAACTCTTGCACTTTACGGACAAGAATCATAATACCTAAACTAGATATCAAGATCATCTTGCAAACAAAACATTTGTTCCGTAACTTCATAAATCGGATGATCATAACAAATCCTCTAACTATCATTCTTTTATCACTCAAGCTTATCTTAGCAAGGCATTTATTATACAACATTCATACTTTTCACAAAAGAGAATATTTGTTCATTTTATGTATTTGGAACCAAGCATATATCAATAGCAAACAAAAACTCATCAAACCGATCAAACACTTTAATCATGCATAAAACTTTAACAAGCAAACACATTATCAAATATCTTCATCACACATCATCATCAATCGAAATATTACACACTATTATCAACCGAATACAATACATAGCATGAACCACTAACCGGTTAGGTTTTCAAGGGAGATCTTAAGCTTGAACCGTGAGCTCTTGTGTTGCCACGGGTTGAATCCGAAAGGAGAGGAGAGAAGACTTGTGCCTCTAGGGTTTTAGAGAGAGAGAATGTAGGAGAGTATGTGTGAGAGTGAGTGTGGGTTGCCCAAAGAATGGCAAAGTTGGCTAGGAGCATGATATATATACTAGCTCTAAGTTGGTTCACCCTAGTGGGTTTTCGAGTGGGGTGAGGAGGAACATGGCCCAACCGGCCCAATAGTTACACTATTCACTCGAGACCGCATGGTCTCGAGTCGGATTCTTGTGTCTAGGGTTGCATACATACAAGCATACATATAAACATAACACATAATCACATAGGATGTTCACTTATATCATTAAACCAACAAGTTAACTAGTCACACAACGTTCAAGCATGTTACATCAAGATACAACGAAAGGTTCTAAATTTCGAGTTGTCACATCCAACGCTGTTGTTTGAAACTGAACTATACGATCTTTCATCGACAGGGTCCATCTTTTCATATTCCGTGCCACGTTCTAAGGCGCTACTCCTGGTGCTGGTAGTTTCGCGTTCCATACCATGGTCAATTGTCACCGTTTATGTCTTGATTAATTCATGAAAGTTGACTCCCATGAGTCGTTGGCTGGGGTTAAGGATTTGATTGGATTCACATCGTTGTTGTTTGTTGCTGGTAACTGGGGCTGTTCAAATGCTGAAGTCCATCGTTCTTGCAAGTTGACTGAGTAATACACGGTATGTTACGAGAGTGTTGCAGAAGTGATCCCACCTCGGGATCTAAGATGTCAATACATGAGTCCCCACAAACAAAGAGAAGTGAGGGAAGTATAGGCCAAATCACTTGGCGTTGCAACATCCAACTCAGGGATGTTCGTACAGGTACCTAACGTTCTACACAGTTCGCTAGGCGTTCAGATGGGTGTTTCAAGTGACACTCGATAGCATTGAGATTCAAAAGGATCCAGAGAGGAATGAAAAGTTCACGTTTGAGTAGGGGACATTCACTTCTATGACCCCTACAGGGTTGTTATGTTTCACCGTGATCAATTAACGGAAGAAAACCCCTTTTCCACTTGTTAAGGCTCACTGGGACTCGCATGCACCCCACATTATTATTATGTGTGCACCCACAATAATATTGTGATTTGCATACTCATCTCAGTTCCTCCAAACTCGTGTCAAATGGTTATTCAACTCAAATGTCAAACGGAGGTTGTCAAGGTAATAAAATCACAAGGATCCAAAGACTATGGCATACTATCAATGCATCATGATATTGTCTGTTGTGTATGTTCGTATGTTGTATCATAAGCAATTGTGTACTAATCATGTAACATGCGCAAGAAGTGAGAAAGACGAACCTTGCAATCTGGAGCTGAGTGTCATGGTCGCATTCACGTTTTTCAGAACTGTTCGGTTATAGTCTGGTTTTACAAAAAAACATTTTCCCCTTTTTTTTTTAAAACCAAGTTTACTATAACCAATGGCTCTGATACCAATCTGTCACACCCCCAAAATACCACATGCGGAAACCCCCGCGAGGCATGTGACATACCAGGATCTAGCCATCAATCACATTGAACTCATAGGTACATTTAAATAAAATGTTCATTTATTAACGTCAAGTATTACAAGTTACAAATAATTCACAGTATACAGCGGAAGCATAATTCATTCGTTAAGAGTTTAGAATTCACATGTAAAAACTACTAGTCTTGTGTTACGATTCCGTGCATTTAGACCCATGACCACTCCAGCTTCCCAGACAACAAGTTCCAGCAATAAGCACCTAAAGGCCTGCAAGGCATGTAACAACGAGTCAACAACAAAGTTGAGCGAGTTCACAGTTGGTTGTTTAGTTTTAATGTCTGTTTCGAAAACCATAAGTTGTTTCGTAAACCACGAGTTAACTAGTATCTTTGTTTCCCAAACCATATCCATAACCAGTGGGGGCTTCCCCATGTGAACCACTAGACCATTACCATATCGACAACTGACCAAAATAAGTTGTGTCCTACGTCAATGTCTATCATCATTGACTAAGTGCCCAGATCCATTAGTACACGCCCGTCCGACCGGCACGGTGTGAGGCTTGTCAACCCTAATAGCGCTATCAACTAATGACCCGCTCGCCATTGGCCCGGCGATTAAGTCGATATAAAAATGAGGGACTTCATGATAGAATTTTGTCTAGTAAGTTTAAGGTTGTTGTCCTACCCAAGGAGGACGAACATACGTATTCTACCCAAGGAGAATACGCAGGATTAATATTGGCATCCTACCCATGGAGGATGGCAGTACATATCCTACCCAAGGAGAATATGTAGGTTCCGTTTTAGTTCTTTAACCCCATTCCCAACCACCGGGAATCCCATGCCTTAGAAAGTGTGTGAACTCACCTTGGTTTGCTCGGTTTGATAATGTACTTCTAGTGTTCGTTAATTTCCAGGTCCGTTACACGCGACCAAAGGTATGATAAATATAAGTACATGTATGTAGGGTCATGCAATACCCTAATGTCCAAACTACCCGATGTCTAATGCAATGATTTTTGGTATGCAATAATACACAACACACGGTGAATTATTCTTATTTTATGTTCGAGATAATAGGCCCACATCCAACTCACCTTACATAACATATGCAATCCAATTAATAACAATTTGATATAAAAAAATAATCATTAATCAATTCATATGTTAATGCATATAATATTTCAACCCTAACAACTAGTACCTATTGATCAACAACTAATATGAAGGCATTATGTGCACAACTATAATAGCCCATGTGCACAAGTATTCACAAAAACCCCTAGTCCACAACCCATTCGGCACATTTTGACTTCATTTGAGAATGCATATTACATTGATGTCCACCCATGTTCGAGCCCCACCATGTTTATTTAATTCTATGTAATTTTATAATAGCATTGAAAGTTACCAATAAAATCCAAAGGTTTGCATGTTCTCATTTCAAATGCAGACATTTTTGGCACAATCATGTGCGGCCAATGACAATAGGCCACCCACCTTTCATTCTCAATTATATTTTGCTAATTCATCCCTATTTGGATCCTTATAAAAGAATTTATGTGCAATCCTTAACTAAGTCAGCCCATATTCCTAAATAACGACCCATCATAGGTTTAGAAATCCATGTTCATAATTTTGTAAAACAAGGTAACCGGCCCACTCTAAATTCAAATGTGAATGTTATATGTGAACACATTATGTCTGTACCCTTTAAAAACAATCAGGTATACATACATTCAGATGATGTCAGTCAACACATGCGGACCCTTATCTGCTCTCAAGGTGCACACCTTTCAATCATTTAATGAATTCCACTGAAGTTATATTGTTAATCAAATTAAATTGTTCCTTTTCATAAATCAGAAATCGCCCATGTGAATAAAGGAATACAAGTTCTGATAACCTTATCCCCCATATTCAGACTATTATGAGAGCACATGCAACCCACTTTCAAATTAAGTACTGACCATGTATGACTTTATGTGTGGATAGCCTGGCCTAATTCAGGCAATTCTAGCTTCTATCACATAAAGACTCATATGCTTCTGATCATACATCACATAGATTAACATATAGACGAAAGCAATCAATTAAAACTAAAACAAGTAAGATTATACTAACCACAGGATTGTAGAGAGTGCACTAGAGCAAGTGGGGGTAATTCTTCGAAGGATCTAGCTGCCGTCGCTGATTCTAGAGGGCCTAGGGTTTTCCATTGTTGTGAGGGAGTTGTATGATCCCTTACATAACACGCATTAGAACAATTAAGTGGGATGGGCTGGGCTTAAATTGAACACATGAGGCTGGGCTCTAATGCAGCTAGACCGAAGTAGAGGAGGGTGCGGCTCAGGTTGGGCCAACCGGCCCAAAGCACAAGGCATAGTGTAGTGTGCGAGATGAGAGGTGGGGAGTCGAGTATGATTAAATGGTACCATAAGTAATACTATCTTATCAGTTATAAACGAGTCAGTACTCTCAATAATGCTCAACAAGTTTAGCTCTTCGTTACAACGAGAGATAAAGTGATACAAAATACGGGTTGTCACAAACAAGATATAAATGGGCACCAACTTCCGTCACCACTACGTTTCATATTCCACTGCAACATTTTTGGGGTGTGACATGTCACATCATTCTTCACTGATGTTACAGCCTCCTTCGATCTAGACGCACGCCCTCTCACTCTCGAGCACTTTTCTTCCATTTTTTGGCGATTTCGGTATGTTTTACAATTGATTCTTGTACAACTTCAATCTATACGATATTCTCTACATGATTCTTCTTTAAAATCACACTTTTCACTGTGAAATCCCTAAGGTATGAGCTCTTGAGGATGACGTCACCACGACGGTTTGTACAAACGGCGATGTGATGTCATTCCCATCAAGCTTTAGCTCAGATCTAAGGAATTTCATGTGCTTTTGCACCAAATCTTTACTAAATCTAAGCTTTTCAGTCGATTTCATGTTTATCTTTAAACCATCTTAAACTTTTTGTCTAAAACAGTGGAATCCAGACCCAAACGGGCTGTAGACTTGATGATTAGTCTGGTGTCGGCTTGGAGATGGATTATCGCCGGAGAAAATGGGCGGATTACGGATTCAGATAAGAACACCGTCAAGAACAGACCACTGATCGGAAGGGGGTGATTCCCATCTGATCAGACAGACTGAGCCTTGAAGTGTTTCTTTCGTTGTCTCAATACGTACCATGCCGTCACCGTTAAACTCAAAACTTAGAGATTTTGCAAAGTGGTAAACTGGAACAAGGTCACCTCAATCGAATGACAATCCGATCGGACTGCGGTTCGATCGAACGGCCATCCTATCAAGTGACGAGTGCCTTACAAACCCACAACACTTGAAACGTTGTGAATAAGAAAATTTGGACTTTGAGGCTTTCACTTGAAGGTAACATTTTTGGAAGCACACTTTAGGATCGAATGACCATTTGATCGAATGGAAATCCGTCCGGATGACCATCCGATCGGATGGCAGTCCATCTGAAGCAAATAAGTCATCCGACCGGATGACCATCCGTTCGAATGGCCATCCGATCAGGAGACTGGTCCGACACTTTGCACGATTCTCGTTATTCTGTCTGACGCTTATCTGTTAAGCTATGAACAGTAATCTCAGAGCTCCGTTTGATCCAATTAGTAGGTGTCGATACTTAGCACCCACTGTGAGTATACTCGATCCCTTTTCGTTTTAAAATTTTAGGATGCAACATGTATTCTATGAAACTTGAAACATGAAACTATTTGGAATCTAACTCTATCCTCTGTAAATGTGAAACTTGATACCTTTGGATTCTTGATTCTTGATTCTTTATGCTATGTGAACGTTTAATCCTTGTGTGTAGTTCTGCCTTACCAATAGTAGCGCTATAGGAGAATGCACCTCCCCATTATTCTCGGGGGTATTGTTAGGAGGATTCTATTGGCTTTCCTTGATTTTTGGGAAAGTGGTAAATGCATTGGGACACTTGGGCTATCACTTGGACTGCGTAAACTAGCATGGCTGAAACTATTTTATATGTTTACAAGACGGATATGAGTCTTTTTAAACTATTATGCTATATACACAAACTTGTATACTCGCCAGTACATTATTGTATTGACTCTATTTTAATACATGTTGTAGGATGATAGGATGCTGGTTTTCAAGAAACTTGCTAGGATGCTGCTAGAAACTCACTCTAGTTAAACTTAGAAACTTTTGAGACAATATTTGATGGTTTGTAATTTGATATTGTGTGGTTGATGCTTTAGACAATCATTATGAAATGGATTAATCTATATTGAAATATCTAGTGTTATGGAAACTCATGAGCAAGCTGAACGCTTAGTGCCGCCGCACCCTGATATTTCCGCCATCGGTTGGGGTGTAACAAATTAGTATCAGAGCCATAACTATAGGGAATTAGGATAAGTAGGAATACTTGCCCTGGTCTATAGTTCTAGGAATCTCGACTCTTATCTGTTGTTTAAGACTTATGCATTCTACCGTATCTGCTTCCTAGCAGAACATTTCCTGTTAAAACTTACATGCCTTTCCTAAGGCTGACAAAATATACACTTGGATGCTTTGAAAACACTGTTAACCAGTGTTTGTATTTTGCACGAAATTTTCCCTCAAGACAGGAGTGACATCCGAACCTTGATGGGAAATTTCCTTATTATATTCTAGTTGGTCGTATCTTTTGATAAGTACTGACGCTATCAGGGTACGAAGTTGTCAAGATAGAGGTGAAACTCAGACCTTGGTAACTAGCCCCACCGTTCGATCTTATGTCTCGCCAAAGTCTCGAAATTCCCGATCAGTTAGGAACGTGAAATGACCAAAAGAACGAATATCGTAGGCCTAACATCGATGACGTATTTGTCCAAGTAAGTCAAAACACGTTGCCTTAATTAGAAAGGGGTTCGAATCGCTTTGGTTAGTCACCGTTCCCCTACCCGGAACAATCCTATGTTTTATGAGCCTATCTTTTATGCTATCTCGATTTTGATACGTGGTTTTAAACTTGATTCTTGTTTATTTTGAGACTTTTTACACAAATCACACGTATGCCCGCAATCTAAAACCATAATTATAATCTCTCAGGATCAAACTAAATTTACAAAGCTTTATTCATCATGTTAATCTATATGGGAATCTTAATCGACTATGATACTATGTGAAGCTATCTGATAACCTATGTGTTATTGTGGTAGCAAAACAGTAAACGTAACATGACACAGAAAGACGAGACAGAAGTAACATGGACGAAGCGTGGTGGATACGCCGCTGGTACTTCCTATATATAAGCGTTTCCGACATGTTACCAAACTTTTGTACCACGTGCCATGCGAAACTTAGTGCTTTGCAGACCGATGATGAGAATGTTGAACTCTGGTCTATGAGAAACTACATGCGTAAACTATGTGTAAACTATGCGTACTCTAGTGCGTATGTGCTGTTTTGAGTGACAAAAATGCGAAACGTAGCCTAGCGCCGAAGACGAGGTGGACGTGGTATGCCTGAAGTATGGAGGATACGCCGCTGGTACTTCCTATATATAAGTGTTTCTGGCATGTTATCGAACCTTCGTGCCACGCGCTAAGTGAAGTTCGTGGTTTTGAAGACTCTGGTTGAAGTTGTTGGAACTATTTTGTTAACCTATGTGAAAGTCTTGTGAGAATGATGGAGTTAATGTTATGGTTAGCAAAGCATGACACCGATGACGAGACAGACGTGGCATGATTGAAGCATGGTGGATACGCCGCTGGTACTTCCTATATATAAGTGCTTCTATCATGTTGCCGAACTTTCGTAGCACGTCTGGGAGAATGCTTCAAGAGATTAACCATATGTTGATTGTCCTTATCCCTAAGGTCTCCTCCCCAACAGCTGTTACAGACTACCGTCCTATTGCTTGTTGTAACGTCATATATAAATGTATTAACAAGATAGTGGCTGATCGTATGAAAAAAGCGCTTTCAAGGATTGTGAGTGTAAATTAGTCGGCGTTTGTGCCAGGGAGGAAGATTTCGGATTATATCTTGCTGACTCAAGAGCTTATGCATAATTATCATAGGAATTTCGGCCTGCCTAGGTGTGCTTTTAAAGTGGATATTCAGAAAGCGTATTACACGGTCGATTGGAACTTCTTAAAGGATGTGTTACTTGGCTTCTGGTTTCATCACAAGATGGTGGACTGGATTATGGTGTGTGTTTTGACTACATCTTATTCTATCTGTATTAATGGTAATACGCATGGGTATTTCAAAGGCAAGCGTGGCTTGAGGCAAGGGGATCCGGTATCTCCATACTTATTTACTCTTGTTATGGAGGTGTTAACGTGTATTCTGCAACAAATGTCCAGGCTTGATGCGTCTTTCAGGTTTCATAACAAATGTGAAAAGCAGAAAATTATTAATCTTTGTTTTGCGGATGACCTTTTCTTGTTTGCTAGAGGTGAAGTTCATTCGGCTAGATGCATTATGGAGTCTTTGACAAAGTTCACTAAGATGTCAGGTTTAGTGCCGAGCATTCAAAAAAGTACAACTTTCTTTTCCTAGGCATGTTAAAAGTGCTATTCTAGATTTATTGACTTTTGTTGAAGGTAAGCTTCCTGTTAGATATCTCGGGGTTCCCCTTATATCCTCAAGGCTCCTGTATAAGGATTGTAGTATTTTTGTTGAAAGTTTGGAGCAGCGTATCTCGTCCTGGACTGCGAAATTTTTATCCTTTGCGGGTAGATTACAGCTTAATATATCGGTTCTTTCAGTAATGCATATCTATTGGTCGTTAGTCTTTATTTTGCCGGCTAGAATTATTAATGACTTGGAGGGAAAATTGCGTAATTTTTTATGGTCCCAAGGGACTTCTTTTCGGAAAGCAAAGGTAGCGTGGAAGAGTGTGTGTATTCCGAAAATTGAAGGTGGTTTAGGCATAAAACGGATATGAGAAGTTAATAAGGCGTTGATGGCCTCTCATATCTGGAGTGTTATTTCTAACAGGGAGTCCTTGTGGGTTGATTAGATCCAGTCGTATAGGCTCAAGGGTAGAATTTTTTGGGAGTGTAATATCCCTTCTAATAGTTGCTGGAGCCGGAGAAAAATCTTACAGGTTAGGCCGAGTACTAGACAACATGTCTGGTATAGGGTTGGTGATGGGAGGTCCACATCTGCTTGGTATGATAACTGGTGTGAGGGTGGCCCTTTATGTTCGTATTTGACAACGAGAAATATCACCAATTTAGGCTTTCGGTTGGATTCTAAAGTGAGTGACGTGTGGGCTGATGGGGATTGGAGATGGCCGCTGGCCTGGAGGGATACGTATCCGGTTCTTATTCACGCTTCTAATATAACCATTAACAACTCTGTTGCTGATCGTTTTCTATAGAAGGACAGGAATGACTTGTCAGATTATTCATCAGCTTTAGTTTGGCAGTCGATCCGTTCGAGGGAGCCTGAAATACATTGGGTTAGCATTGTCTGGTTTGCTCAGTGTATTCCTAAGCATGTGTTCCTCTTGTGGTTGATTATAAGGCGGAAGCTTATGACTCAGGATAAGATCATTCAGTGGGATTTTGAGAGGAGGAAAAACATGAATATGATGTGCTGCTTATTGTGTTATGCGAATTATGACTCTCATCAGCACCTTTTCTTTGAATGTCTGTTCTCGATGCAAGTTTGGGATGGTGTTCGTGGAAAGGCAGGTATGTCTAGTGTGGAACCAAAGCTATCGACTATTGTGGAGTGGATGTCTTTGAGGTCCAGATCGAAGTCAGCCAGCTCTTTGATTAGTAAGTTGGTGGTGGCGGCCTCTGCGTATGTTATATGGCAGGAAAGGAATGATCGTTTGTTCAAGAATCATACTAGGCCGCCGGATGCTATTTGCAAAACAATCTTACAAACTGTTCATTACAAGTTGCGGGGGGTGAAGTTTAAGGACACGACGAATGTGAGAAGACTTCTAGATGAATGGGATATCAAAAGTGGTGATGGCAGAAACAATGGTGCTGAGTAGTTTTTTAGTGTGTCCTCTTTGTCTAGATTGTTGTCTAGTCATTGGTGTTTTGTTTCTTGTGTTGGTTTTTTGGTTTACTTTCATGGGGCATGTCTCATGATTGAACTAGTGTGGATTTCTCCTCACTACTTGTATTATTTTGTTTGTTGATATATAGAATCACTAGGGTAACCCTTTACCCAAAAAAAAACTTTCGTAGCACGTGCCATGTGGGGGTTCGTTGTTTGTGGATTATGGTAAGGATGTTGAACGCTAATCTATGTGAAACTATTGAGTTAATCTATGTGTAAGTGATGATGATGAGAATGTTGTTATGTTGGCAAATACCACATGACACCGAATACGAGGCGAAAGTGATGTGCCTGAAGCATGGTGGATACGCCGCTGGTACTTCCTATATATAAGCGTTTCTGACATGTCGCTGAACCTTCGTACAACGTGCCATGCGAAAGTTGTGGGTTAGTGGGTGCTGAATCTATTGGAATCTGTGTGAAACTTGTTGGAAACTTGAATCTTTAAACTACGTGAAACTTGTTGAATCTTGAGTCTTTAATCTATCGTATGTGAATCTTATACTGCGAGACTTGTAACCTAGACTTATACGATCCTTTTGTTGGATCTTTAGATGTCTTCTCGTAAGCTATCCGACTCTCTCAAGAGATCTAGGGAAAACTCTCAGAAAAAGATGATGTCCTTCATGGCCGACCAGATCGCTCGCGTCGTGCCAAGGATCGTCTCTGAGTTCCAAGGATTAAACACTCCTCCATCCTCTGTTGATTCTGAGACAGAGAGGGTGAAGCCTACTAAGTTCAGCTACAAACACTTTATCTCTTGCAACCCTAAGCCTTTCACGGGCAGTAATGGGGTGACTGCTATATTGGAAAGGTTTGACAGCATCGAGGTTACCTACATTAACAGCGAGTGCCCAGAACATTTAAAGACTAGGAGTGCAACGGGATTGTTTCAAGACAGAGCTATGGAGTGGTGGTCAAATGAGAGAAACATCTGCTCTAACGAGGAAGCCTATGCTCTCCCATGGTCTGAGGTGCGAGAATTAATGATGCTTGAATTCTGCACTCCCCATGAACAACTGAAGCTCGAAGAAGAGTTTTGGCATCTCAAGCAGATTGGTGATGACAATCTGGCTTATACTACCCGTTTTAAACAACTCAGCATAATTGTGCCTCACTTGGTTTCTACCCCAAAGCGCATGATAACCAAGTACATCAACGGGTTACCTCCTGCAATGCGTGATTCGATCGAAGCAGCTCAACTGGAGTCTATTGAAGAAGTTTACCGTCCGGCCGCAAGCTTAAACAACAACCAAGTCCGTGACAAACAGTTTGCTACTCCTGCTCCTTCTAAGTTAGCAAACCAAGTTACCAAGCACCCTAGTGGCAGTAGAAACGAGAAGAGAAAGTCTCAGTGTTCAGGGTGCAATGTGATTGTCCCTGCTGCTAAGCCTGCTCCTGCTGCTGTTGTTCCAAACCCTACTGCCCCTGAGGTCAAAAAGCAGTACACTAGGCCTCACCCCAAGTGTGCAACTTGTAACTTTCATCATCCTGCTACTTCTGCTTGTCGTTTGTTCACTAACTGCAATCGCTATGGTCACACGACTCCCTACTGCCTTCAATTTATCCCGGCTCAACAAGCTAAGCAAGCCCTAGTTTAGGCAGCACTACTATCACACCCCGACCACGTAGAACATACAAACGTGGGGGAAATGTCGGGGAGTGTTGTAACAGAATTAATTGTTTCAAATCCATGGCAATTGAAGTTTCGTTTTATTGACTACAAGTGTTACAATGTCTTAACAAACAAAGAAATACAACATAATTAACTAGTCTTGCATCTTTTATTGTCACTAAAGCCCAAGTCTGCCTATGTGTATCTTGATCATCTTATGCAACAGCTCCTGAAAAACACATGTGAAAATAGGTACGTCAGCATAAAAATGCCTGTGAGATACATAGGTTTTGTGAAAATAGGTTTCATGACTTATGTTTGAGAAAATGTTTAGTCATGAACCTTGTAATTTGCTTTGTTTTGTAAATCATTTGAAAACGATAAGATCAGTTGATATGTATAAGTAAATGTAAGGTTAAATGAATAATCATGTAAAAATGAGTTTGTATAAGATAAGTTGGTTGTAGAACAATGTCTTATGAAAAGTATGTTATTTGTATAAAATGTTATATGTATCAAACTGAAATGATTCAAATAACGCTACAATATGTAATACCATACAAACACTTATATATAGGAAGTACCAGCGGCGTATCCACCATGCTTGTATCATATTACACACGTATCGTTACTTAATCATTTAATCAAACCAAACCACCAAAGTAATGTTTAACAATAGTAGAAATGTTTATGTATGGTCAAATACGGTTCACAGATACAAACGGTTCACAGATACAAACGGTTCACAGATACAAACGGTTCACAGATACAAACGGTTCACAGATACAAACGGTTCACAGATATAAACGGTTCACAGATACAAACGGTTCATAGATACAAACGGTTCTCAGATACAAACGGTTCACAGATACAAACGGTTCACAGATACAACGGTTCTCAGATACAACGGTTCACATAGTCAAATAATTACAACGGTTCAATATGTAGTATAATGTGTTCATAAGCTGGATAAGCATATGCAACAGAGATGCAGTATAAAACAATGTGCTAAGTATGCACAAAATGGACATACGTAGTATGAAATGTAATGAAATCATGTACTATAATGTACTAACGAACATAGCAGGTATATGATGTGAAAACAGGAAAGCATGAAAGTAACAAGTAGGCACATGTGTTTCACCCCAAAACAGTTTGGAAAACAGTAAAAGAGGGGTCTATGTACTCACTTGAGATTGCTCAGAAGTCCTAGGATAACCACCAAGCAAAGATAGAGATCACGGAATCAAACGGCACCTACTATAGGTAACTACATTAATAAACCGGACCTAAATCGGAAGATCGGGTAGCATTAGGGTTTGTAAACCAAACGAGTGTAGAGACTCGTGTCATTTGGTTTAACAAAGCCTACATACTAAATGAAACTTAACCTAAGTGTTTACGACCCATTACGACCCGTTTAGGTAGCTTATGCTACTTTAACGCGTCGTTCGCGTGAAACGCGTTCGGACCGCCTAACTAGTCCTATGACAAGTGTTATATGCCTATACATGTTACATAATCAGTTATGTGACAAAGGTTTAGGTTACATATGCTTAATTACCAATTATACATGAAAAGGGTATTCTGGTAATTTACCTAAGGCATATAAACTACCTATCATACAACTACTTAAACGATGTGACCATAGGGTATAACCTCGGAAGGTTATTCCCTACCTACTATGGTCACCTAATGTATTTGGTCGGATCCTAATGATCGACCAAATGGGTCGAGTTCGAAGGTATAGGCGATTTATTAGATCGCCTACCCTACGACCCTAGACAACGTGGTAACCAGTGGACATAGTCCCAAGGGACTATGACCAACGTGATTACAATCACGTTGCGAAGTTCAAACGAACTTCGCATTGACCATAAGCTGGTCAACGCTGAAAGTCAAACAAAGTTTGACTTTCTGACTCTAAAATCAATAAAATAAAGAAAAGAACGAAAGAATACTTACGAAGGGTCCCCGAATGCTAATCTCGATCCAAGAACTCAGGTATGAAACAATGGTTTCAACTTAGAGCTCTCAAATCCAGATTCTTGTGAGAAATGAGGTTGTGTGGGTTGGGTATTTATAGGAATACCCGAACCGTTAGGATCGTTTCATGGAAAACGTGCCATGAATCCAACCCGTACACTTGTCGGAACCTTATGGTGGCTGAAATTAGGTTCTTATCCGCTGACTAGACGATTGAGAATGTGTGGTTGGGAAACGAACAGCTGGATCTGTTGTGAAATACACTTAATCTGGTCAGATCATGCACTCGCGTAGCGCGACGGGTAGGCCCTTAGGGCTCGCGCTACGCTAGCACCCACCTGATTCAGAAATGTTTCAGAATTGGCAGAAATGGTCCCTGCACGTGTTTAAGGCCTTTTTCGATGCGTTTGAACCCCGTTAACCTCATTTTAAGGCTCTAAAATGAAGTTAAAGTATAGGGAACTTAAAACATGCTCAAAAATATGCCGGGTGTTGGTTCGTTTGTCCGTACGAACGCGATGTTCGCTTAATTACGACGGAATGCGCATAAGCGCGAAAAACGATCCAAATGACGTGACGAATGGATTTTTCTTATGCCGAACACTAAAATAAAATATTTTAGTGCTTACATAAATTTTTGGATGTCCAGATGTATTCAGAACGTAAGTTATGCGCGAAAATGCAAACTTGTGCACTTTTTGACACTTTTAGTCCCTGAATGACACAAAAGTTTATTTTAGCATACCGAACACCTCAAAGCCTATTTCTAAGCTATGTGAAGGATATTTAAGGTATGTTTAACTTATGGTCATGCTCCGGAATGTCTGTTACAGTTCAAATTGGCATACTTTCGTAGTTTGTCAACTTTAGTCCCTATAAGCGATTAAACTTTGATTTCACCACACCAAACCTTCCAAAACTTATATCTAAGTTATGTAAAGGTTATTTAAGGTATGTTAAGCCTATTTCACTATTCCGGAGTGTTCGTTGCATTAAACTGGTTATATTTACGCATCAGTGCGCGTATAACCTTCCAGAAAGCGATTTAGAGCTTGAAGTCGAACAAGAATTGATATGTGTAAACGATACACATATTTTTACAAATCCCAAGTATGAAATACAATATTTCATTGGTTTGGAATTTGTTTAATGGTTGAAGTGACACAGGTGTCACAGTCTCCCCTACTTTAGGAACTTTCGTCCCGAAATTAATTCGTAGGAGTCTATTTGTGACTTTGTATCAGATAACCACCAGAGATATGTAAGGCATAATCCTGTCATTTCCTTAACGGACAATCTTCATAAATGAAAATGAACAAACGGAGTCATTTTCCTCAACGAGTATTCTTCAGAAACGGAAATGAAGGAATAATCAAACGGGGATTCATTTCCTTAACGGAGAATCTTCAGAAACGAAAATGATCAAACAGAGTCATTTTCAACGGGTGCTTCCTCAGAAACGGAAATGAAAATGAATAGACAAACGGATATTCATTTCCTTGACGGACAAATCTTCAGAAACGAAAATGAACAAACGGAGTCATTTTCAACGGTTGCTTCCTCAGAAATGGAAATGAAAATGAATAGACAAACGGATATTCATTTCCTTGACGGACAAATCTTCAGAAACGAAAATGAACAAACGGAGTCATTTTCAACGGTTGCTTCCTCAGAAATGGAAATGAAAATGAATAGACAAACGGATATTCATTTCCTTGACGGACAAATCTTCAGAAACGAAAATGAACAAACGGAGTCATTTTCAACGGTTGCTTCCTCAGAAATGGAAATGAAAATGAATAGACAAACGGATATTCATTTCCTTGACGGACAAATCTTCAGAAACGAAAATGAACAAACGGAGTCATTTTCAACGGTTGCTTCCTCAGAAATGGAAATGAAAATGAATAGACAAACGGATATTCATTTCCTTGACAGACAAATCTTCAGAAACGAAAATGAACAAACGGAGTCATTTTCAACGGTTGCTTCCTCAGAAATGGAAATGAAAATGAATAGACAAACGGATATTCATTTCCTTGACGGACAAATCTTCAGAAACGAAAATGAACAAACGGAGTCATTTTCAACGGTTGCTTCCTCAGAAATGGAAATGAAAATGAATAGACAAACGGATATTCATTTCCTTGACGGACAAATCTTCAGAAACGAAAATGAACAAACGGAGTCATTTTCAACGGTTGCTTCCTCAGAAATGGAAATGAAAATGAATAGACAAACGGATATTCATTTCCTTGACGGACAAATCTTCAGAAACGAAAATGAACAAACGGAGTCATTTTCAACGGTTGCTTCCTCAGAAATGGAAATGAATAGAGTTAACTCCTAGGCACACGACAAAACTTGCTGTGGTTTCTGTGCACTAAATTCCATAATTATGTATGCATCCATAATTACGTAATTCCTTGCACAGTCCGCACAGTTTGTCTTGTAATGTTCACATAATCACATAGTTGTTTAACTTGTTTATTAATTTGTTATCTTTGGACGCGGATACTTAAAGCACACCAGGAATCCAATTCGTGGATTTCATTTGGCACTTTAATCATTTCAAGAATCTATCTATGAAGATAGGATAATCTTAAAAGGAATTCGGCTTTATCCTTATTGAATTGTGATGTACGTATTGAATCATACAAAGAATTCAATTAAGGACTCCGATGAATGATACCCATCCACAAGGATCTAATTATGAGGATAGAAAGATCCTACATGGATTTTTGGAGTTTGTGTAACGGGAGGTGTTTCGACACCTTGCACTAGGCGTGCTTACGTCGATACACAAGGTAGAAAGTTCATGAGGTTGAGGTGCCAAATATGTCAAGCGACATATGAAGCAGAGTTTGAAGGTTGAGTAGCAGCAGGATTTGCAACAGCTTTGCTCTGGATTGCAAAGCGGCACATGTTAACCAAATGTCTCCATCGTCCACCGTGGGTACATTTGAAACAGGGTATTTGATTCAGATGATGCCAGTGACATTGATTGCGCCAAGGAGCAGTTCCCTTATACGGCTTCATCCTTGAGACGAGTCATGGTAATAGCTAAATCAACGGTCTTCTGGAGTACGACGCCTATTTGTTGAGCAGTTGCAGCACCTGGTCCGGACACTCGAGTCTTGTTGAAATGAAAAGGTATAATGAAGAAAATGGAAGACATAGGAGGAAACAAGCCGAAGATAGTCAAAAGAAAATAACAACACATGAAGATTGTGACCATTTGTTTGTTACCAAAGGCAAACAAATGAGATGGTGACTAATCAAAGTAAATCGGTCAATATAATGTATCGCGAAGACATGCTCGCCTATAAGTGAACACTCATCCCAAGAATTCCCAGGTAAGCACAATTGGTCTCGCGTCTGATGAGATGTATACGAAGTGCTTGCCTAGACAGAAAACCCAGAATACAGGCATTCACCCTTCCAGTTTGCACGTGTTCACACTATTTAAAACCCAAAACCTTGACGAGATTTTGAAAATTCAAAGGGGTTCAAAACCATATAACAGAGGGTTCAAAACCTTGTAATCAATCATCCTAGAACAGATGATTAGTTTTCAAAGCGGTTTTGAAATTTATGTTCTTGTTGTGGTCGTCGCCTAAGGATAGGTGACGGTATTGTTTTATGACTAAACGCAACTAAACTCGCGTTAGGGTCCTAAGAAGGTTATAGACTAGGTCAAAGCATTACTAATAACCTAATTCCCTATAACCATTGGCTCTGATACCATCTTTTCTGTCA
The DNA here is from genome assembly GCA_030545235.1 of Helianthus tuberosus. NCBI lineage: Eukaryota > Viridiplantae > Streptophyta > Magnoliopsida > Asterales > Asteraceae > Helianthus > Helianthus tuberosus. The sequence continues at coordinate 117,691,557 of CM060424.1, forward strand.
CACCCCGACCACGTAGAACATACAAACGTGGCGGAAATGTCGGGGAGTGTTGTAACAGAATTAATTGTTTCAAATCCATGGCAATTGAAGTTTTGTTTTATTGATTACAAGTGTTACAATGTCTTAACAAACAAATAAATACAACATAATTAACTAGTCTTGCATCTTTTATTGTCACTAAAGCCCAAGTCTGCCTATGTGTATCTTGATCATCTTATGCAACAGCTCCTGAAAAACACATGTGAAAATAGGTACGTCAGCATAAAAATGCCTGTGAGATACATAGGTTTTGTGAAAATAGGTTTCATGACTTATGTTTGAGAAAATGTTTAGTCATGAACCTTGTAATTTGCTTTGTTTTGTAAATCATTTGAAAACGATAAGATCAGTTGATATGTATAAGTAAATGTAAGGTTAAATGAATAATCATGTAAAAATGAGTTTGTATAAGATAAGTTGGTTGTAGAACAATGTCTTATGAAAAGTATGTTATTTGTATAAAATGTTATATGTATCAAACTGAAATGATTCAAATAACGCTACAATATGTAATACCATACAAACACTTATATATAGGAAGTACCAGCGGCGTATCCACCATGCTTGTATCATATTACACACGTATCGTTACTTAATCATTTAATCAAACCAAACCACCAAAGTAATGTTTAACAATAGTAGAAATGTTTATGTATGGTCAAATACGGTTCACAGATACAAACGGTTCACAGATACAAACGGTTCACAGATACAAACGGTTCACAGATACAAACGGTTCACAGATACAAACGGTTCACAGATACAAACGGTTCACAGATACAAACGGTTCTCAGATACAAACGGTTCACAGATACAAACGGTTCACAGATACAACGGTTCTCAGATACAACGGTTCACATAGTCAAATAATTACAACGGTTCAATATGTAGTATAATGTGTTCATAAGCTGGATAAGCATATGCAACAGAGATGCAGTATAAAACAATGTACTAAGTATGCACAAAATGGACATACATAGTATGAAATGTAATGAAATCATGTACTATAATGTACTAACGAACATAGCAGGTATATGATGTGAAAACAGGAAAGCATGAAAGTAACAAGTAGGCACATGTGTTTCACCCCAAAACAGTTTGGAAAACAGTAAAAGAGGGGTCTATGTACTCACTTGAGATTGCTCAGAAGTCCTAGGATAACCACCAAGCAAAGATAGAGATCACGGAATCAAACGGCACCTACTATAGGTAACTACATTAATAAACCGGACCTAAATCGGAAGATCGGGTAGCATTAGGGTTTGTAAACCAAACGAGTGTAGAGACTCGTGTCATTTGGTTTAACAAAGCCTACATACTAAATGAAACTTAACCTAAGTGTTTACGACCCATTACGACCCGTTTAGGTAGCTTATGCTACATTAACGCGTCGTTCGCGTGAAACGCGTTCGGACCGCCTAACTAGTCCTATGACAAGTGTTATATGCCTATACATGTTACATAATCAGTTATGTGACAAAGTTTTAGGTTACATATGCTTAATTACCAATTATACATGAAAAGGGTATTCTGGTAATTTACCTAAGGCATATAAACTACCTATCATACAACTACTTAAACGATGTGACCATAGGGTATAACCTCGGAAGGTTATTCCCTACCTACTATGGTCACCTAATGTATTTGGTCGGATCCTAATGATCGACCAAATGGGTCGAGTTCGAAGGTATAGGCGATTTATTAGATCGCCTACCCTACGACCCTGGACAACGTGGTAACCAGTGGACATAGTCCCAAGGGACTATGACCAACGTGATTACAATCACGTTGCGAAGTTCAAACGAACTTCGCATTGACCATAAGCTGGTCAACGCTGAAAGTCAAACAAAGTTTGACTTTCTGACTCTAAAAGCTATAAAATAAAGAAAAGAACGAAAGAATACTTACGAAGGGTCCCCGAATGCTAATCTCGATCCAAGAACTCAGGTATGAAACAATGGTTTCAACTTAGAGCTCTCAAATCCAGATTCTTGTGAGAAATGAGGTTGTGTGGGTTGGGTATTTATAGGAATACCCAAACCGTTAGGATCGTTTCATGGAAAACGTGCCATGAATCCAACCCGTACACTTGTCGGAACCTTATGGTGGCTGAAATTAGGTTCTTATCCGCTGACTAGACGATTGAGAATGTGTGGTTGGGAAACGAACAGCTGGATCTGTTGTGAAATACACTTAATCTGGTCAGATCATGCACTCGCGTAGCCCGACGGGTAGGCCCTTAGGGCTCGCGCTACGCTAGCACCCCCCTGATTCAGAAATGTTTCAGAATTGGCAGAAATGGTCCCTGCACGTGTTTAAGGCCTTTTTCGATGCGTTTGAACCCCGTTAACCTCATTTTAAGGCTCTAAAATGAAGTTAAAGTATAGGGAACTCAAAACATGCTCAAAAATATGCCGGGTGTTGGTTCGTTTGGCCGTACGAACGCGATGTTCGCTTAATTACGACGGAATGCGCATAAGCGCGAAAAACGATCCAAATGACGTGACGAATGGATTTTTCTTATGCCGAACACTAAAATAAAATATTTTAGTGCTTACATAAATTTTTGGATGTCCGGATGTATTCAGAACGTAAGTTATGCGCGAAAATGCAAACTTGTGCACTTTTTGACACTTTTAGTCCCTGAATGACACAAAAGTTTATTTTAGCATACCGAACACCTCAAAGCCTATTTCTAAGCTATGTGAAGGATATTTATGGTATGTTTAACTTATGGTCATGCTCCGGAATGTCTGTTACAGTTCAAATTGGCATACTTTCGCAGTTTGTCAACTTTAGTCCCTGTAAGCGATTAAACTTTGATTTCACCACACCAAACCTTCCAAAACTTATATCTAAGTTATGTAAAGGTTATTTAAGGTATGTTAAGCCTATTTCACTATTCCGGAGTGTTCGTTGCATTAAACTGGTTATATTTACGCATCAGTGCGCGTATAACCTTCCAGAAAGCGATTTAGAGCTTGAAATCGAACAAGAATTGATATGTGTAAACGATACACATATTTTTACAAATCCCAAGTATGAAATACAATATTTCATTGGTTTGGCATTTGTTTGATGGTTGAAGTGACACAGGTGTCACAACTACTAGCTCTCCCAGCCCCTCAGCAGAACCCAAGGCTCGTCAATGCTGTTCGTGTATGCTACAAGTGTGGAGATACTACTCACCACTATAATCAGTGTCCTCAGCTAATGTGACAACCGTCACTTTTCCGTACATTCCGTACACTCAATAAACAGTAATAGGTGCTTTAATGAACGTACATGAGCTAGTTTACAAGACAAATAAGTTTCTGAATTCCATGCAAGTGAATTCATGCACGTTTTATACTACAAAATATTGCTTTATGCATAAGCGAGAGCGTTGCGTCATAAATTAGTAAACTCACCGGTAAGACACACTGTGTCAACAGAACTGCAGAAAGCAGTCAGACATTAGAATTGGAGCCTAGGTGTAGGTCTAACGTCAAGAATGCATTAAAACCCAAGAGTACATACAAGGGTTTTAATATAGGCATTCCGGAAGCTAAATTACGCACTAAATAGCACCCGAAACGCACTTTAAGCGCGGAATTTATTTAAATTCAGCTATAATCAGCAATATGACACATAAATATTGTGCAAAAATCATGATTTATCATCCAGAATATTTCCCCAAGTGTCGGGAGTTAAAAGGGTTACAAAAGAATACTTAAAGGACACTAAACGGTGCAATTAAGCACTTTAACGAACCGGTATTTAACCGAACAACCGGACGTTACCCGAAACACAAAAATATTGCTAGAAGCAATGTTTTTATTTTTCTAAGCTAGTTAGGGTCCCCGAACACCCTAACACACTAGAAAATTAACCACGCACATAACACCCTAACTAATACTTGGATTATAACTAACTAGAATTGTAACCAGAAGTTAGAAACTAACCAATAACCCCCCCCCCCCTAGTTGAGCCGGTTACAATGGAATCCCACTTGGGATATTCTTGCAAAACTTTAATTGATATGTATGTACCTTAGTAGACAAAGAAACCAAGAGGTAAAAGGATGTTGGGGGAACTTGCTTATAAACCACAAGACTAAGCACATGATCATCCTCCATCACTTTCACTACACCCCAACCTCTTCCTCCCTCTCCCTTGCTCACGGCTCCATCCACCACCATACCACCACCCTTTTTCATTCAACTCCCTTCCATTCTAAGGATACTAGAAGGTGTTGGAAGGCATACAACGAAGCTTGGAAGCGTTGGAAGTGGAAGGACCTCATCTAGGAGCTTTTATCCACCACTTTTCTACACTTGAACTTCCCAAGCCTTGAGCTAGTGGTAAGAACTTAGATCCTTGCATCTTCATCTTGTTTTTGGTAGTTAATGATGTTTAATGGTCAAAAGGATAAGAACACTAAAGAACTAGAAACTTGAACATAAAAGATTCAAACATAAAGCTTTATATGAAGATTTACATGATGTAATGTTGTAATAGGATGTTGTATTGAACATGTTGTTGATTACTTGATGAGTTGTTGGTTAATATTGATGTTTGATGTTGTTGTGATCACTAAACATGTTAACGGAATCAATCGAACACGAGTTAGAAAGACTAAAAGCTAAAAACAGCATGCTGAGTTGTATTTTCAGCCAACTTCAACAGGCTGTAACAGGACCTTAACAAAATGAAATGTATTTTCTAAAGTCTAGATTTATGTATTATGAAATACGGTTCTAATGGCACTGGAATCATAATTTTTGGACTTCGTTTACTATTTTTAAAGACCCAATTTTTAACAGCAGCTAAAGCTGAGTTATTACAGCAGTAAATGGGTGTTATATTTTTAATCATAACTTGAAACCTGAGTAGAACTAGGTCATGAAATTGGTACTGTAGATGGACACTGATGTCTTAGTAATTGTCCCACTAGAATTTCCTCAATCCGACTTACAATGAATTTTTAATGAATTATTCCGTGGACTGCAGTCAGAAAGTAATGAATCTGATTGCAGTCCGGAAAATGATTTTTTATAAAATATTGGCAATGAACTAGACCCCGATATTTTTACACAATAATATTTGGATCGTTTAAGATATTCTGTAAAAATTTAGAAATTTTTGGAATAAGTTAATTATTTTATTAAAAAGCTCGAAAACAGTCCAGTTTTGGATATTTAAGTTGAAATGACATAAATTGTAATTTGCGTGTCTAAATGTCGAGTATGTTATTTGAGAACGATCTAATGTGTTATATGTCAAAGAAATAAATATTAAGTAAGTATATTTATGAGGAAAAATATATGTATATTTTGATCACCAAATTTTGTGCTAAGTGTGTGTGTAGTATGTATTATGCATGATATAGTATTAGGACTTGAAAATACACATACAACATACTTAGACAAAATACATAATTCGGGTGCAAAGTGCAAAATACAAAATACTTATATTTATTTTCGAGAAAATAATATAAGTAAGACACTTAGTTAAAAATATAACTTATTTTTAACACAAGAATACGTACACAAAAGATAGTGACTTGTACTTGTGCGACACAAGTCTAGTGACTAACGTTAATAAAACACGTTTAGGTCACGACGCTAGCTAAGCAAATCCAGTGAAGTTTACGACGCAAGGAACGCAAAGTTGTGAGTTCATGCTCCCCCTTTTCTCTAACTGTTTTTGGTTTTATAACTCTCGGGGGTGAAATACATGTTACAAATATTACAATTTTTACAAGTGGTAAAAATGCGAGAAGCACACTTGGTGAGAACGAGAACCGAGTATGATGTGCTTTAAGAAATGCCTAGAAAATACTAGATCATGTGAGCATAGACTAGATATTGAGATGCCATTAAAACTTAATTAGGGACGAGGGTTAGATCTAACGGGTATGGCCGAGCCCCACTCTTGGTCCTTATGTGACCTCTTGAGTGCTTCGGTGTCCCAGTCGAGGGAAATTGACACAGTCGAGGTTAATCAACACAGTCAAGGTAAATTGACACAGTCGAGGTTAATCGACACAGTCAAGGGCAATCGACACAGTCAAGGGAAATTGACACAGTCGAGGTTAATCGACACAGTCGAGGGTAATCGACACAGTGAAAGGAGGAAACACTAATGCTCCCTATGTCCTCACATGCCTTGAAGGAGAAAATACTAATGCTCCCTATGTCCTCACGTGCCATAATGCCCTTATATAAACAATCATTTAATACGTGGGGTACTCAAGAAAACTTGATTTATACTTGAAGTATGTGGGGTACTCAAGAAAACTTGAATGATACTTGAGTACGTGGGGTACTCAAGAAAACGGGAATTATACTTGAGCACGTGGGGTACTCAAGAAAAACTTGAATTATACATGACACACACTATGTTTTCATACAAAGTATACAAACGTGAAATACAAAAACGCATGAACTCGCTCAACTTTATGTTGATGTTTTGCAAAAATTACATGTATTTTAGGTGACAGGATGGATCTTGGGCGCAAGTGTCATAGCTAGAAGTAGACTTCAAGTTTAGATGTCATCCACTTTTGTTGAATTGTAACCTAGACGAAGGTTGTGTTTTTAAAACTTAAATAACGAGTATTTGTAATACTCAAATTTCCATGAATGGATGAACATCGTTTTGATCATGTAGTTTTCTATTATGATTGAATGCAATGATAACAAACTAGTCACACATCATACGCTTCCGCAAAAGACAGGGTGTGACAGTTTGGTATCAGAGCTTCGATTGTAGTGAACTAGGATTCTTTCTCGAGTCTAGACTACAATCACTAGAGTTCTCTCACAAAAACATTTTACGAAAAGGTTTTCATTGCATTCACGTAAGCGCCAAGATCCACGAGTCGAACATTTTTCAAAAAGAGACAAGGCAAGGACATTAGTGAGGAATACCCTTAAGATAAGGTGCCAATTAAGGCATAGTCTACACAAGTTAGACTTACCAACAATAAAATACACCCTTGGTGATCACTAATACCAAGTAGTGTTTTTGTCGTGAATCGACAACTAGAAAAATGAACCCCCCAAAAACGAGAGTTATGCGTGATATAATGCATCAAATTGCTTGTTTATGCTAAGTAGCATATTTGATATTGATAACCATACATACAAATAAGTGTACGGAATGATTATTGACGTGAATATGATACTTTCGACTCCGACTCCTATTACTGTACGTGACTCGCACGATGAAGCTACCGACCTCGCGTCCTTTGCAAAGCTCATGGCTGGGAGTGATTACCAAACAAGATGCTGAGCTTGCTTCCGTAGGAGATGGCTGCTCTTCCCTCTCGATCGTGAAGGTGCCTAACTACGGTGATGATGACGAGGCAGAGGCGGCAACCTTGAGCAAATTCTTAATCAACGGGACGAGATCCCTGCGACTTATGTGAAGCAAGATTGACGACATACTTGACCAGAGAAGGAAGAAGAAGTATTCATCACGAAGGTGCCCTTCCAACTACTAGGAATCCTCTTTATTCCTACTTCATCTAATCATCGTGCCTATTCGCGCGTAACAACAACGAGTGTTAGTGCGTGGACTACTGCAATGGTCTTTTCCATGACAGAGGTATAAGGATAGTAGTGTCCCCTCCTTGATTGATCATCTGCTTGGACGAGAGAAAATTGGGGTAACTGTGCAAGACAATTTATTATTACAGGGGCCCATGTAATAACGACTTGTAGTGCACAGAAATCCTGGTGGACTCTGCGGGTCAAGTTAAAGATCACCATCCCTCTAAAATTAAACTCTAGGTGTTCACACCTTCATATGGTAGAACAATACATAGATCAGTGCTTTAGCACATTATAAAGTAGGAAGCCTGTCTTAGCCTACTTCGCGACTGACACTTCTACCTGTTTACGAGACGTTTGGGAAAAAAATATTTAAACGAGTAAAGATGGATGACGTTCGGAAAGATTTAGTGGCGTTACACTCTCTATCACCCATACACGAACAACCCCATCTCTGGGAAAATCTACACATCAATAAAAGCCAATATAGCAGGAAATAACTGAAACCTAAATAACCGAGGCGATGTAACCTCGAGTTCATTTTATTACAAACAATAAGCCAAGTTGGCAAGCCTATGTGAAGGCTCAGTAATTGTTTCCTCGCTCATACATTGATTATATATACATGTGAAATTGGGTAATGACATGATGCTTATGGTGCTATGTACCTCATAGACAATTATGGAATATTGTCTAACCTACTTCATACCTTTGTACAAAAGAGAATGCCGCCCAGACAAGACACAAACACCAGTACGTTGCCAAGAACAGAAGCTAAGCTTCAAGAGCGAATCTCACAGGTGATTGCTCGACATGAAGCCCTCTGCTCTCAACACAACGGTGGCACTACCGAAAATAACCCTCCAACTGGCTGCATCTATAAACAATTCCTGGACTGCAAGCCATTACATTTTGATGGCACAAGAGGTGCCGTTACATTTGTTCGTTGGGCAGAAAAGACTGACTCCATTCTAAGAATGAGTAACTGTTCGCCCCAACAGAGTGTTACCTATATCTCAGGGTTATTCGTAGATGGCGCACTCTCCTGGTGGAACCTTCAGGTTCAAACCCTTGGTGCAGATGCTGCTTATGCACTGAGCTGGGACGAGCTCAAGGAAATGATGGAAAAGAAATACTATTCTAGGGCTGAAATCCAGAAGCTTGAGGTGGAGTTATGGAACTTAAAGATGGACGGACCAAAGATTCCTGAATACGTCCAGCGATTTCACGACTTGTCTAGAGTCGTCCCCTACTTAGTCAAACCGGAATTCAAGAGAATTGAACGATTCATTTGGGGACTTGCACCTCAGATCAGGAGCTTGGTTACTACCGCAAGGCCTCCAACCATCGCAGAGGCTATTGATTTAAGCGTTACGCTTACTGAAGAAGCTCTACGTGCGGGAAAATTTTCAGGATCTGAGGATAACAAGAAAGAGACTCATGTGGAGTCATCAGGCGATATGAAAAGGAAGTCTTCGAACCTAAAGGTGGGCACACAAGTCAACTATGGAAGCTCTAAAGCAAACAAAAGAAAGAAAGTGAATCCGCCACGTGACAGGAAAACTGATGGAGCCACTAATAAGGCCGGTGGTAGAATATACTCGGGGACTAAACCGAAGTGCGGAGAATGCAATTTTCACCATGAAGGTCGATGTCCGAGGCCTAAGTGCGGAAAGTGTGGAAAAGAAGGGCACATCAAGGTTGCCTGTTGGGCAAAGGACCCAGATGGAAGAACTAAGAGAATACCAGGTTGCTACAGATGTGGTGAAGCAGGGCACTTTAGGAAAGATTGCCCTAAGAAGAAACAAACAAGGAAGGGTTTTCATGATTGAAACTCGTGAAGCACGCCAGGATCCAGATGCGGTTATGGGTACGTTCCCTATTAACCAACCTAATGCATCTACTTTTAATTAATACTGGCATCAACTTTAACCTTACATGCTAAGAATTTAAGAAACTGCTTGTCCTAGTTTCAAGTAAAAATAGATGTCCCGTATTCTTTAGAAATGGACATATAGAAGGCTAGTTTAAAACAGTCGAAGCGATTAAGGATTGTATTTAGGGACTCAGAGGGCCGGAGCCTTCTCTTACCATTGACTCGAGAAGTCATAATATGATAGTCAGCATGGATCGGAAATCCAAGTATACAGCTGAAGTCGTTCTATATGAGAAAATCAGACGCTTCCCTCTTGCGAATGATGAAACCCAACTTTCCTGAAAAAGGTGCAAGGATGCTAGACCCCACAAGGCGGCAGATCTACGACATCCTTCATTGGTCGAAGAGACACAGAAACGCCTCCGAGTAGACTACAGAGCCTGAGAACATTCCCGTGATGGAAGAAGTTCCAGGAGCCTTTTCTGAAGACCTGCCAGGAATACCTCCACAGCGACAAGAGAGGTTTAAGGTAAATCTCGTGTCAGGAGCGGCACCAGTGCCGAATGACGCCTTACTGACTAGCTTCGTCCGTGAAGCATGAGCCTCCGATATAACAGCAAGAGCTGCTAGACGGAGAATATTAGGGACATGACGCCCTTAGTTAAGGACACAAGGAGAAAGTGGTAGATTCCACTTTGCATAAATTCCAGAGAATTGGGAACCAGAATCCTTTGCCAAGGACTGATGACATGAACAGACAAATCGTAAGATCCTAGTTGCCACTCAAGGATCAACTTGAGGACAGGATGTCCTCCACTGTGAATACAAGAAGGAAATATCCCTGAAACGGCCTTTAGGACTCGCTTCGAGCATTACGGGTTCCTAGTCGTACCAATTGGCTTAACACATGCATCGACGATATTCATGGACCTCATGAATCGAACGTTTAAGCCAAACCTGGATAAGCCATATACCTATTGACTACATTCTTACATGGCCAACGACCAAAGAAGGTCGTGAGCAACAACTGCAGTTTACCTTGCAACTCTTAAAGAAAAGAAAAGAACAGTTATGTGCTATGATGACAAAAAGAGGATTTCAAATTCGCGAAGCGAGAACGAAATTCATGCCAACCCTGCAACTAAGAGCTAAAGAGCTAGAGTTGCAATGATGTGACGCCTGTCACACCCCCAAAATCCACATTGCGGAGTACCACCGCTTGGAGGCGTGACATGACCAGGATCGAGCCACCAATCATATTGAACATAAGTATATAGTAAAAGTCATTCATCAATACGATAGGTGTTTCCAAAACCAAATATAAACAAGTGTGTAGCGGAAGCATTTAAAGTAAAACCCAACATAAGTTTAAGTACAAAATGTCATAATGTTTAACAACACATTTCACGATCCATGTCCACAACGACTGTGCCTCCCGTGCAAGCTCCCAAAAGTACCTAAAGTCCTGCAAGGCATGTAACAGAGAGTCAACAACTAGTTGAGCGAGTTCACAGTAGGTTATTTAGTTATAATGTTCGTATTGTAAATCGTATGTTTGTTTAGAAATCATGTATCGTATGTAATAGCATCGCGGCCCTCTAGGCATGTTTGCGAAGTTTAGTGGGGGTTTCCCATGTTTTCTAGACTAGGTATATTCGTATCGCGGCCCTCCAGGCATGTTTGCGAAGATTAAAGTATAGTTCGCGGCCATTCCAGGCAGGTTTGCGAAGATTGTTCTAGTATCGCGGCCGTTTCCCGGCATGTTTGCGAAGAGAAGTATATGTATCACTAGTCTAGTAGTATCTACCATTGACCTTCCTCTCCCGAGGCCTATGGTATGTAATTCCGATAACTCTTAAGCATAAATAATCAATCAACCCATTCCCAACCCCGGGAATCCCATGCCTTGGTAGAAGTGTGAACTCACCTTGTTTGCTCGGTATGTTAAGTTAAGTGCTCATAATAAATCAGTCAAGTCCTATAGTGCACGTATATTAAATCAGTTCACGCTCGTAATATTTCACATGTAACTGTCCTCACAGTAATATCACAAAGTGTGTTTGGCAGTTAATCATACAACATAAACAGTTAATTCTAACATATTTAACCAATAACACAGTTAATAAACTAATAAGGTTAATAAGCTAACAAGTTGCATACTTAACAGAACTAATAGTATTAATAAAGTTAATATAATAACTGAGTTTATGGACTGAGTAAATAAACTAACAAGGTTATTTACTTAACATAGTTACCCACTTAACAGGGTTACATATTTCAATAAAGTTAACCTAGTTAACTTACTTAACAACTAACAGAGTTAATTAACTGAGTTATTAACTAACAGTTTAGTAATACACATAATACATGGGACGAAAACAGGATTTCGAAATCCCTCCTTGGCCGAAATCCCTTAATGCCGAAAACACTACACCTTGGCCGAAATCCCTTAATGGGACGAAATCACTAAAGAGCCGAAAACCACATATGGGCCGAAAACCCTTTGGGCCGGAACTGTTTGGGCCGAAATCACTTCATGTGATTTCGTCCAGTTGATTAATGTAGGGGGTGTTTTCGTGAGCATCATCATCTTCACCAAACTCACTGTAACTTAACCCAGCAACTAAATCTCATTACAGTTACATGTTTAATCATCTACAAGTCATTTAAATCAATCATTGATATGTAATATATAATTTGCCAACATCATATGATACCAGGATCCCGATTTAATCAGTTTATCATTCATTAACATATACCCACTGTTGTTCAAAATATCAAATATACAGAAGGTTCATAGATGATAATTATCTATCAAGCACACCATGATCAATCACATAATCACATATATCAATATATACATACATCATGATTAAACATCCAAATCATACGATATGCAACAAGAAACAACTTGAATCATGAAATCACTAACCAAGTATTAAACAGAGGTTTTGCTTCAAATGAGGAACTCTTTGTGGGTTTCAGAGATAGAGAGAGAAACAATGTGATTAGATATGGTTTGGTAAATGTGAAACTTCTCTAAGAAGATTTGTTTATAAAATGATTATATAAAATATCTCAACCCACACTGGGCCAAGGCCCATCTTCTGATTTCGTTGGTCATGGCTGGACGAAAACACTTATGTGTTTTCACCACTTGGGTGATTTCATGATACTTGTTTACAGTAAAAGTTCCATCTTTATTTAACATGTTAATTAATACAAACCTTAATAACACACACTCACATATAATAAATATTATGGATTTCCTAGTACAAAATATTAATCGAAATACGATATAACGTATTACAAAGGTAAGCGTTGTGACACAACGAGTCGTATTAACAAACAACTAAATAAAAAAAAATTAACGTGCACTAAATGCGAAGATAGAATCTTGGAAACTCGAGTTGTCACATTATCCCCAACTTGAAAGAAATTTCGTCCCGAAATTTAGCACGCGGTTACTGAGGAAGCTAGGTAAGTTATCGTTTACTGGTTTTCCTGGGGTGTCACATCATCCCCCCGTTGATTTGGAATTTCTTCCCGAAATTCTGTAGTAGCTTCAGCCTCAGTAGTAGTTGCATTGTTTTCGAACAACTGGGGATATTTGAGTTCCATTTGGTCTTCGCGTTCCCAGGTGAACTCTGGGCCACGACGGGAGTTCCAACGAACTCGAACAAGAGGTATTCTGGTGTTCTTGAGGACCTTAACATCCCGGTCCGTGATTTCAACTGGTTCTTCGATGAAATGCAACCGTTCGTCGATAGTGAGCTCCTTCAAAGGAACTATGAAGGTCTCATCTGACTGCCACTTCTTCAGATTCGACACATGAAAGACGTTGTGAACTGCACTGAGTTCAGCTGGTAAGTTCAGTCTGTAGGCCACTTTGCCTATCTTTTCTATGACTTCAAATGGTCCAACGTATCGTGGATTGAGCTTGCCTCGTTTGCCAAAACGAACACCCTTCCAGGGTGAAACTTTGAGTAGTGCTCGATCCCCAACCTGGAACTCGAGTAATTTCCTGTCTTTATCGGCGTATACTTTCTGACGGTCACGAGCTGCCGCCATGCGTTGTCGTATTTGAGCAATCTTCTCAGTAGTATCAACTACCATTTCTGGTCCAGTGATCTGACTGTCACCCACCTCTGCCCAACAAAGAGGTGATCGGCATCTACGCCCGTACAATGCCTCAAATGGAGCAGCTTTAATGCTGGTGTGGTAACTGTTGTTGTACGAAAATTCCACAAGTGGCAGATGCTTTTCCCAGCCCTTTCCAAAGTCAATTACGCACGCCCGAAGCATGTCTTCTAGAGTTTGAATAGTGCGCTCAGACTGCCCATCTGTCTGAGGATGATAAGCTGTGCTCATATCTAAACGAGAGCCAAAAGATTTGTGCATTGCTTGCCACAGTTCTGAAGTAAAACGTGCGTCACGATCAGAGATAATAGATGTGGGCACTCCATGCCTCGAGACAACTTCTTTAAGGTATACGTCTGCTAGAGTGGAGAACTTATCCGTTTCCTTGATAGCCAAGAAGTGAGCAGACTTTGTGAGTCGATCTACGATCACCCAAATAGTATCATTTCCGCGCTGAGATCTAGGTAGACCAGTAACAAAATCCATGGAAATTTGCTCCCATTTCCATTGTGGTATCTCTGGTTGCTGGAGTGGGCCTGAGGGTTTCTGATATTCCGCCTTGACTCTCGCACAAGTCAAACACTTGCTAACGTAAGTTGCTATGTGGGCCTTCATGCTAGGCCACCAATATGTAGTTCTGAGGTCGTGGTACATCTTATCCGAACCAGGATGTACTGAGTAGCGAGACTTATGAGCTTCATCCATTACAAGCTCGCGTAAATTACCATAGAGTGGGACCCAGATACGTCCTGTTACATAGTAGGCGCCGTCTACCCTTTGTTCTAACCGTTGCCTTGAGCCGCGTAGGGCTTCAGCCCTGACGTTTTCTGGTTTCAATGCTTTTACCTGAGCATCTCGTATCTGTGAAGGAAGACTAGACTGAATAGTGAGTTGTAACGCTCGTACACGCCTAGGTGTAGTATCCTTTCGACTGAGGGCGTCGGCCACCACATTGGCTTTGCCCGGATGGTACTTTATAGCACATTCGTAATCGTTCAGTAGTTCAACCCATCTAAGTTGTCGCATGTTCAATTCTTTCTGCTTGAAGATATGCTCAAGACTCCTGTGATCGGTGTAGATGGTGCACTTGGTGCCATACAGATAATGTCTCCATATCTTGAGTGCAAAGACAACAGCTCCAAGTTCTAAATCATGTGTAGTGTAATTCCGTTCGTGAATCTTAAGTTGGCGTGAAGCATAAGCAATGACTTTATCCCGCTGCATCAACACACATCCAAGACCTTGGATAGATGCGTCGCAGTAGACTACAAAATCGTCCGTGCCTTCAGGCAATGAGAGGATAGGTGCGCTACAAAGTCTATCCTTTAAGTGCTGAAACGCTGTTTCCTGTGTATCACTCCAACGGTAAACAACACCTTTCTGTGTCAGTAATGTAAGCGGCTGTGCAATCTTTGAGAAGTCTTTGATAAACCGTCTGTAGTAACCCGCCAAACCCAAGAATTGGCGTATTTCTGTCGGTGTGCGAGGTGCAGGCCAGTTCTTGATCGAATCTACCTTGGATGGATCGACATGAATCCCATCCTTGGTTACCACATGGCCTAGAAAGTGGACTTCACGAAGCCAGAAGTCGCATTTTGAAAACTTAGCGTACAGCTGTTCCGTTCGAAGGAGTTCCAGAATAAGTCGTAAATGCTGCTCGTGTTCCTCCCGACTCTTCGAGTAAATCAGAATGTCATCAATGAAAACAATAACAAACTTGTCAAGATAAGGTTTGCACACCCTGTTCATAAGATCCATGAAAACCGCAGGCGCGTTCGTTAGCCCGAATGGCATGACCAAAAACTCGTAATGGCCGTAGCGAGTTCTGAATGCTGTTTTGGAGACGTCCTCATCCCGGACTCTCAGTTGATGGTAACCTGACCTCAGGTCAATCTTTGAGTAATAGCTCGACCCTTGCAACTGGTCGAATAAGTCGTCGATACGTGGAAGTGGATAACGATTCTTCACCGTCACCTTGTTCAGTTCGCAGTAATCTATGCACATACGAAAGGTACCGTCTTTCTTCTTCACAAATAGTACTGGAGCTCCCCAGGGCGAAGAACTAGGACGAATAAAACCCTTTTCCAAGAGTTCTTGCAATTGCTTAGACAGTTCTTCCAGTTCAGTTGGAGCTAAGCGGTAAGGCGCTCGAGCTATAGGTGCTGCTCCTGGAGCTAGCTCGATCTGAAATTCGACCTGGCGATGAGGCGGTAGCCCAGGTAACTCTTCAGGAAACACTTGAGGAAAGTCGCGTACTACAGGAATGTCCCCAATCTTTTTCTCTGTCGTCGATGTATCAGTAACGAGTGCTAAAATAGCTATGTGGCCCTTTTGTAAACACTTCTGTGCCTTCAAGAAGGAGATGATGCCACTCACGACACCACTCTTGTCGCCTTGAACTTCGAGAGGTTCTTTGCCAGTACGGGGAATACGAATGATCTTCTCCTTGCATAGGATCTCTGCTTGCTGTTGGGATAACCAATCCATATCAATGACGATATCAAAACTACTCAGAGTTATAGGAATGAGATCGATAGAGAAAGTCTGACCAGCGAGGATAAGATTACAACCCTGAACTATGTGTGTGGCTTCTAGACTTTTACCGTTAGCTAACTCTATGACATGTTTGGTGTTCAACAATGTTGGTGCACGTTTAAGCATTTGACTAACTTTCAGAGACATATAACTGGTATCCGCACCCGAATCAAATAGTACAGTAACATAAAAGTCGTTGAGAAGAAACTTACCCATAACCACATAAGGATCGTTCCTTGCGTCACTCTGACCAATCACAAATACACGACCCTTTGCACCATTGTTGTTGTTGTTTCCCCCATTGTTGTTCCCACTGCCCTGATTATTGTTGTTGTTATTCTGATTCTGGTTTAACTGGGGGCAGTTCCGCTTGAAATGACCTTCAGCCCCACACTGAAAGCATGTCTTATTTCCTTGCTGTTGTTGCTGTGACTGGTTTCGTGGAACTGGTGGCTGTTGTTGCTGGTTCTGATTCGCAGGCCTTGAGCTCCTGCAATCTTTAGCTTCATGACCTACCCTTAGACATCTCTGACAGCGGCCTCTACGACACTGACCACTGTGGTGTTTGTTGCACCTGTTACACAGTGGATGAGTTCCCCGATATCCACTCTGCCCCTGACCACCAGACGATTGCTGACTCGGACTCTGATAATCACTAGTCTTGCGCTGCTGCTGTGCTTGAGACTGTAAAGTAGCTGAACCCCTGCTAGAATCCCCTTCCCATTTCCGCTTGTTGTCACTGGGAATAGCAGGAGTAACTGGAGTGGTAGCGGTAGTAGTAGCGTTGATACGTTTAGGCAGCCTGTTCTGTTCCACTGCCTGATCGGTGAGGCGATGAGCCAACTTGACGATCTGCTGAATGGTGCCAAGATTTGCTGAGGTTACGTGACTTTGAATCTCCGGCACCAGACCATTGAGATACAGTTCGATACGCTTAATGGGAGGGTCCACCATAGTAGGACACAAAATAGCCAACTCATTCGATCTTCTGGTGTACGCTTCAATTTCTGACCCCGTCATTTTCAAGTGGTAGAACTCTACCTCCAGCTTATGAATATCATCACGGCTACAGTATTCCTCTTTGATCAACTCCTTGAAACCGTTCCAGGGTGTGGCGTTAGCAACAGCCAACCCTAACATCTGGACTTGCGCATTCCACCAAGTCAGCGCAATGCCTTCTAGAGTACCAGTGGTGTACTTCACCCTGCGAGCCTCAGGGCATTCACACATTTCAAATACGGATTCGAGCTTTTCAAACCAATGGAGGAGTCCAACCGCTCCTTCCGTGCCACTAAAAGTAGTAGGACGACAGTCCATGAAAGTTTTGAAGGTGCAAACAGGTGGTTGACCTCCTGCTTGTGCGGCTGCAACTGCCGCAGCAACTTGTTCGTTAATGAGAGCCGTCAGCTGGGCTTGTGTCATGTTAATGCGTCCAGACATGATCTTCATAGCAAATATGACATAAGTGAGGGAGGTTCGCGAGTAGTGCGATAACAGAAGAGAGTAAGCACACAAGTGTTCTCATGCAATAGTGTTAAGTTAACCTAAGCATACCCTGAGCAAAGTTCTATGCAATTCTAGCAAGTAGGCAATAAGACATGTACCATATTACCTAGGATGTTGAGTCTTGCACGTGGAGCGAGGCGTCGTTGTGGATCGTTGAGCACTGTTCTGGTTATAGTCTGGTTTTAATAAAAACGTTTTCCCCTTATTAAAACCGAGTTCTCTATAACCAATGGCTCTGATACCAATCTGTCACACCCCCAAAATCCACATTGCGGAGTACCACCGCTTGGAGGCGTGACATGACCAGGATCGAGCCACCAATCATATTGAACATAAGTATATAGTAAAAGTCATTCATCAATACGATAGGTGTTTCCAAAACCAAATATAAACAAGTGTGTAGCGGAAGCATTTAAAGTAAAACCCAACATAAGTTTAAGTACAAAATGTCATAATGTTTAACAACACATTTCACGATCCATGTCCACAACGACTGTGCCTCCCGTGCAAGCTCCCAAAAGTACCTAAAGTCCTGCAAGGCATGTAACAGAGAGTCAACAACTAGTTGAGCGAGTTCACAGTAGGTTATTTAGTTATAATGTTCGTATTGTAAATCGTATGTTTGTTTAGAAATCATGTATCGTATGTAATAGCATCGCGGCCCTCTAGGCATGTTTGCGAAGTTTAGTGGGGGTTTCCCATGTTTTCTAGACTAGGTATATTCGTATCGCGGCCCTCCAGGCATGTTTGCGAAGATTAAAGTATAGTTCGCGGCCATTCCAGGCAGGTTTGCGAAGATTGTTCTAGTATCGCGGCCGTTTCCCGGCATGTTTGCGAAGAGAAGTATATGTATCACTAGTCTAGTAGTATCTACCATTGACCTTCCTCTCCCGAGGCCTATGGTATGTAATTCTGATAACTCTTAAGCATAAATAATCAATCAACCCATTCCCAACCCCGGGAATCCCATGCCTTGGTAGAAGTGTGAACTCACCTTGTTTGCTCGGTATGTTAAGTTAAGTGCTCATAATAAATCAGTCAAGTCCTATAGTGCACGTATATTAAATCAGTTCACGTTCGTAATATTTCACATGTAACTGTCCTCACAGTAATATCACAAAGTGTGTTTGGCAGTTAATCATACAACATAAACAGTTAATTCTAACATAATTAACCAATAACACAGTTAATAAACTAATAAGGTTAATAAGCTAACAAGTTGCATACTTAACAGAACTAATAGTATTAATAAAGTTAATATAATAACTGAGTTTATGGACTGAGTAAATAAACTAACAAGGTTATTTACTTAACATAGTTACCCACTTAACAGGGTTACATATTTCAATAAAGTTAACCTAGTTAACTTACTTAACAACTAACAGAGTTAATTAACTGAGTTATTAACTAACAGTTTAGTAATACACATAATACATGGGACGAAAACAGGATTTCGAAATCCCTCCTTGGCCGAAATCCCTTAATGCCGAAAACACTACACCTTGGCCGAAATCCCTTAATGGGACGAAATCACTAAAGAGCCAAAAACCACATATGGGCCGAAAACCCTTTGGGCCGGAACTGTTTGGGCCGAAATCACTTCATGTGATTTCGTCCAGTTGATTAATGTGGGGGGTGTTTTCGTGAGCATCATCATCTTCACCAAACTCACTGTAACTTAACCCAGCAACTAAATCTCATTACAGTTACATGTTTAATCATCTACAAGTCATTTAAATCAATCATTGATATGTAATATATAATTTGCCAACATCATATGATACCAGGATCCCGATTTAATCAGTTTATCATTCATTAACATATACCCACTGTTGTTCAAAATATCAAATATACAGAAGGTTCATAGATGATAATTATCTATCAAGCACACCATGATCAATCACATAATCACATATATCAATATATACATACATCATGATTAAACATCCAAATCATACGATATGCAACAAGAAACAACTTGAATCATGAAATCACTAACCAAGTATTAAACAGAGGTTTTGCTTCAAATGAGGAACTCTTTGTGGGTTTCAGAGATAGAGAGAGAAACAATGTGATTAGATATGGTTTGGTAAATGTGAAACTTCTCTGAGAAGATTTGTTTATAAAATGATTATATAAAATATCTCAACCCACACTGGGCCAAGGCCCATCTTCTGATTTCGTTGGTCATGGCTGGACGAAAACACTTATGTGTTTTCACCACTTGGGTGATTTCATGATACTTGTTTACAGTAAAAGTTCCATCTTTATTTAACATGTTAATTAATACAAACCTTAATAACACACACTCACGTATAATAAATATTATGGATTTCCTAGTACAAAATATTAATCGAAATACGATATAACGTATTACAAAGGTAAGCGTTGTGACACAACGAGTCATATTAACAAACAACTAAATAAAAAAAAATTAACGTGCACTAAATGCGAAGATAGAATCTTGGAAACTCGAGTTGTCACAACGCCTCTCGACAAAAACTCGATTATACGTCAATGCAGCGAGACCACGACATTGCATACGCGGCACATTGATTAAGGAGTCATGAGAAGAGACCTTGAGATAGATGCAGTAATTGCGCGCCACAAACTGGACGTCATTACCTGAGAGGAAACGTTGCATGATCTTTAATGATCACAAGGGTTGCAGTACACCGATGATCGTAAGAACTCAAATATGAACTGAGCTGTTGAACGATGCAGACTGTATGAACACGATACGTGCTTGTGTGATAAACTTTGATAAAAAGTTGGAACACTCGCTCGCCCTTAGTGGAGTCTTCCTACAACAGTATTTATCACACTACCGTTTAAACCGCTTCGTGTGAAGCTTTAGAAGGAACATAACAAGTTAATCCCCGTCATGTTGAACGGAGACCGGAAATAAACAATCAACTGGCCCAAGATGGTTCAGGAAAATCTAGAGGCAAGGTCGTTCAGATATGTGATCATATCGAGACAGCCCACAAAATACAGAAAGATTACGCCGATGAGCGGTAGAAATCGTAAGGATTTGAGACAAGAAGTATGACTAAAATGAGAGCCTCGCCTAGAGAAGGCGTAGTGTGATTTGGAAAATGAAAGGGTTGAATCCCCGGTGTAGGGATCAGAATCATTGTTCACAAGATGAAACTCCCAGAAAAAGATCAGCAGTGATCGCAACATATTCATGTGTCTAATCGTTAGAGGAGTCTGACTCAAGGAACAGTCGTTGTTCCCACAAATAAGATTCACATCAATGACAAACGACAAGAATTACTATAGAAACCCGTTGAGGTTTTGGACCAAGAGTCCACAATACTATAGAAACCTGTTGAGGTTTTAGACCAAGAGTCCGCAATACTATAGAAACCTGTTGAGGTTCTGGACCAAGAGTCCACAAGACATAGAAAAGACATGATCGATTTACTTGAGTATGATAGAATTCATGACATGACCCAGAGATTTCATGGGAACATAAAGACAAATCATGAATCTAAGTGACCATATTGGTTTCCCAACTCCCCTGCGACCGATGGCATCGCTTGAATTTCGGGACGAAATTCTTTTAACGGGGGAAGACTGTGACAACCGTCACTTTTCCGTACATTCCGTACACTCAATAAACAGTAATAGGTGCTTTAATGAACGTACATGAGCTAGTTTACAAGAAAAATAAGTTTCTGAATTCCATGCAAGTGAATTCATGCACGTTTTATACTACAAAATATTTCTTTATGCATAAGCGAGAGCGTTGCGTCATAAATTAGTAAACTCACCGGTAAGACACACTGTGTCAACAGAACTGCAGAAAGCAGTCAGGCATTAGAATTGGAGCCTAGGTGTAGGTCCAACGTCAAGAATGCATTAAAACCCAAGAGTACATACAAGGGTTTTAATATAGGCATTCCGGAAGCCAAATTACGCACTAAATAGCACCCGAAACGCACTTTAAGCGCGGAATTTATTTAAATTCAGCTATAATCAGCAATATGACACATAAATATTGTGCAGAAATCATGATTTATTATCCAGAATATTTCCCCAAGTGTCGGGAGTTAAAAGGGTTACAAAAGAATACTTAAAGGACACTAAACGGTGCAATTAAGCACTTTAACGAACCGGTATTTAACCGAACAACCGGACATTACCCGGAACACAAAAATATTGCTAGAAGCAATGTTTTTATTTTTCTAAGCTAGTTAGGGTCCCCGAACACCCTAACACACTAGAAAATTAACCACACACATAACACCCTAACTAATACTTGGATTATAACTAACTAGAATTGTAACCAGAAGTTAGAAACTAACCAATACCCCCCCCCCCCTAGTTGGGCCGGTTACAATGGAATCCCACTTGGGATATTCTTGCAAAACTTTAATTGATATGTATGTACCTTAGGAGACAAAGAAACCAAGAGGTAAAAGCATGTTGGGGGAACTTGCTTATAAACCACAAGACTAAGCACATGATCATCCTCCATCACTTTCACTACACCCCAACCTCCTCCTCCCTCTCCCTTTCTCACGGCTCCATCCACCACCATACCACCACCCTTTTTCATTCAACTCCCTTCCATTCTAAGGATACTAGAAGGTGTTGGAAGGCATACAACGAAGCTTGGAAGCGTTGGAAGTGGAAGGACCTCATCTAGGAGCTTTTATCCACCACTTTTCTACACTTGAACTTCCCTAGCGTTGAGCTAGTGGTAAGAACTTAGATCCTTGCATCTTCATCTTGTTTTTGGTGGTTAATGATGTTTAATGGTCAAAAGGATAAGAACACTAAAGAACTAGAAACTTGAACATAAAAGATTCAAACATAAAGCTTTATATGAAGATTTACATGATGTAATGTTGTAATAGGATGTTGTATTGAACATGTTGTTGATTACTTGATGATTTGTTGGTTAATATTGATGTTTGATGTTGTTGTGATCACTAAACATGTTAACGGAATCAATCGAACACGAGTTAGAAAGACTAAAAGCTAAAAACAACATGCTGAGTTGTATTTTCAGCCAACATCAGCAGGCTGTAACAGGACCTTAACAAAACGAAAAATGTATTTTCTAAAGTCTAGATTTATGTATTATGAAATACGGTTCTAATGGCACTGGAATCATAATTTTTGGACTTCGTTTACTATTTTTAAAGACCCAATTTGTAACAGCAGCTAAAGCTGAGTTTTTACAGCAGTAAATGGGTGTTATATTTTTAATCATAACTTGAAACCTGAGTAGAACTAGGTCATGAAATTGGTACTGTAGATGGACACTGATGTCTTAGTAATTTTCTCACTAGAATTTCCTCAATCCGACTTACAATGAATTTTTAATGAATTATTCCGTGGACTGCAGTCAGAAAGTAATGAATCTGATTGCAGTCCGGAAAATGATTTTTTATAAAATATTGGCAATGAACTGGACCCCGATATTTTTACACAATAATATTAGGATCGTTTAAGATATTCTGTAAAAATTTAGAAAATTTTGGAATAAGTTAACTATTTTATTAAAATGCTCGAAAACAGTCCAGTTTTGGATATTTAAGTTGAAATGACATAAATTATAATTTGCGTGTCTAAATGTCGAGTATGTTATTCGAGAACGATCTAATGTGTTATATGTCAAAGAAATAAATATTAAGTAAGTATATTTATGAGGAAAAATATATGTATATTTTGATCACCAAATTTTGTGCTAAGTGTGTGTGTGTAGTATGTATTATGCATGATATAGTATTAGGACTTGAAAATACACATACAACATACTTAGACAAAATACATAATTCGGGTGCAAAGTGCAAAATACAAAATACTTATATTTATTTTCGAGAAAATAATATAAGTAAGACACTTAGTTAAAAATATAATTTATTTTTAACACAAGAATACGTACACAAAAGATAGTGACTTGTACTTGTGCGACACAAGTCTAGTGACTAACGTTAATAAAACACATTTAGGTCACGACGCTAGCTAAGCAAATCCGGTGAAGTTTACGATGCAAGGAACGCAAAGTTGTGAGTTCATGCTCCCCCTTTTCTCTAACTGTTTTTGGTTTTATAACTCTCGGGGGTGAAATACATGTTACAAATATTACAATTTTTACAAGTGATAAAAATGCGAGAAGCAAACTTGGTGAGAACGAGAACCGAGTATGATGTGCTTTAAGAAATGCCTAGAAAATACTAGATCATGTGAGCATAGACTAGATATTGAGATGCCATTAAAACTTAATTAGGGACGAGGGTTAGATCTAACGGGTACGGCCGAGCCCCACTCATGGTCCTTATGTGACCTCTTGAGTGCTTCGGTGTCCCAGTCGAGGGAAATCGACACAGTCGAGGTTAATCGACACAGTCAAGGTAAATTGACACAGTCGAGGTTAATCGACACAGTCGAGGGCAATCGACACAGTCAAGGGAAATTGACACAGTCGAGGTTAATCGACACAGTCGAGGGTAATCGACACAGTGAAAGGAGAAAACACTAATGCTCCCTATGTCCTCACATGCCTTGAAGGAGAAAATACTAATGCTCCCTATGTCCTCACGTGCCTTAATGCCCTTGTATAAACAATCATTTAATACGTGGGGTACTCAAGAAAACTTTATTTATACTTGAAGTACGTGGGGTACTCAAGAAAACTTGAATGATACTTGAGTACGTGGGGTACTCAAGAAAACGGGAGTTATACTTGAGCACGTGGGGTACTCAAGAAAAACTTGAATTATACATGACACACACTATGTTTTCATACAAAGTATACAAACGTGAAATACAAAAACGCATGAACTCGCTCAACTTTATGTTGATGTTTTCCAAAAATTACATGTATTTCAGGTGACAGGATGGATCTTGGGCGCAAGTGTCATAGCTAGAAGTAGACTTCAAGTTTAGATGTCATCCACTTTTGTTGAATTGTAACCTAGACGAAGGTTGTGTTTTTAAAACTTAAATAACGAGTATTTGTAATACTCAAATTTTCATGAATGGATGAACATCGTTTTGATCATGTAGTTGTCTATTATGATTGAATGCAATGATAACAAACTAGTCACACATCATACGCTTCCGCAAAAGACAGGGTGTGACAGCTAAACCAGGAGCAACAGCCAGCCGCTCGTGGACGAGCATTCAATCTTAATGCTAATCAGGCTCGTAACGACAATGACGTCGTTAATGGTATGTTTCTCGTCAATAACCTTTACGCTTCAATACTATTTGATACTGGTGCTGACAGAAGCTTTGTGTCCGTAGAATTTGAGTCTTTCTTAAATTGTGCACGCTCCAAGTTACCTAAGTCGTTTTCGGTGGATATTGCTGATGGTAAATCGATTCTAGTTGATTCTATCCTTAGTGGTTGTTCCTTGACTCTTAACGACCACGTATTTACTATTGACCTTATACCCATGCAATTGGGTAGTTTTGATGTCATTATCGACATGGATTGGTTGCGTAAGAATCATGCCGAAATTGTTTGTCATGAGACGTTTGTTCGTCTACCTCTTCCGTCCGGTGATATTTTGCACGTCTATGGAGACCGGCCTTCTAAAGGACTGAAGTTGATGTCATGCACTCAGGCGAACAGATGCTTACGAAAACAGAACTTTGCCTTCTTGGCCCACGTGGTGGAACAAAAGGGCAAGGGAAAGAACATAAGCGACATTCCAGTATTGTGTGATTTCCTTGATGTCTTTCCTGAAGATCTTCCTGGTCTTCCTCCTTCTAGATCCGTTGATTTTCGTATTGATCTCATACCTGGTGCGACTCATGTCGCTAAGGATCCTTACCGACTTGCACCTTCCGAGATGCAAGAGCTATCCAGTCAACTTCAAGAACTTCTCGACAAGGGATTCATTCGTCCAAGCACCTCTCCGTGGGGTGCTCTGGTGCTTTTCGTCAAGAAGAAAGATGGTTCGTTTCGTATGTGTATCGACTACCGTGAACTAAATAAGCTTACCATTAAGAATTGTTATCCTCTCCCTCGCATTGATGACCTATTTGACCAACTACAAGGCGCGTCCTTTTTCTTGAAAATCGACCTTCGATCTGGTTATCATCAGCTCCTTGTTCTCGAAGATGATGTACCCAAAACTGCTTTTCGCACTCGTTCTGGGCACTACGAATTCGTGGTTATGCCTTTTGGCTTGACCAACGCACCCGCTATGTTCATGGACTTTATGAATCGTGTTTGTAAACCTTATCTTGATCGCTTTGTGATAGTCTTTATTGATGATATTCTTATTTATTCTAAAACTAGAGCTAATCATACTCGTCATTTACGATTGATGCTTGAACTTCTACGTGGTGAACGCTTATATGCTAAATTTTCAAAGTGTGAGTTTTGGATTAGTGAAGTGTAATTTCTTGGTCACGTTGTTAGTAAGCAAGGTATTCATGTTGACCCTTCTAAAATCAAAGCTTTGAAGAATTGGGGTACGCCTAAGTCTGCATCTGAGATTCGTTCTTTTCTAGAATTGGCGGGTTATTACCGCCGATTCATCTCGGACTTTTCTACGATCGCTGTGCCCCTCACCTCTTTGACTCAAAAAGAGAGACCTGTTGCTTGGAGTCCCGAGCAAGAGGAATCTTTTCAGACTCTTAAGACCCTTCTGTGTAACGCTCCTGTTCTTACTCTCCCTGATAGGAATGATGAGTTCGTGGTATATTGCGATGCCTAGAACCGTGGTTTGGGTTGTGTGCTCATGCAGCGGGACAAGGTTATAGCTTATGCCTCTCGTCAACTCAAGATACATGAGAAGAACTATACTACTCATGATCTGGAGCTAGGTGCAGTTGTATTTGCGTTGAAGATCTAGCGACACTACCTATATGGTACTAAGTGTGTAGTTTTCACTGACCATAAGAGCCTTTTACATATCTATAACAAAAAGGAACTGAACATGCGACAACGACGTTTGGTGGAATTGCTTAACGACTACGACTGCGAGATCCGCTATCATCCTGGTAAGGCGAATGTCGTGGCCGATGCTCTTAGTCTTAAGACTCATGTTAATACTATTCGTTGTTATCATATATCTAGCAATCTTCATACTTGTATCCGCGAGGCTCAGTATTCGTCAGCTAATGAAGGTAGTCTATTTATTGAAATACGTGGTGCTGCTACGGATCAACTTGAAACTAAGTCTGATGGACTTCAGTACTATCTCAAACGCATCTGGGTGCCGGATCGCGATAATCTTCGTGAGCTCATTATGACTGAGGCTCACAAATCCCGATACTCTATTCATCTAGGTGCCGATAAGATGTACCATGACTTGCGTATGACTTATTGGTGGTCTGGTATGAAGAAGGACATTGTTGCTTACGTCTCAAAACGCCTTACTTGCACGAAGGTGAAGGCTAAACATCAGCGTCCTTCAGGACTCTTAGAGCAACCTGTAATTCATGTTTGGAAATGGGATAGCATCGCTATGGACTTTATAACCAAACTACCCCGAACACTTACTGGTCATGATAGTATTTGGGTAATCATTGACCGATTGACCAAATCCACCCACTTTCTTCCTATTCACAAAGATTATAAAGTGGGGAAACTTGCTAGAATCTATACCGATGAGGTTATATGCCGTCATGGTATACATCTTGACATAATCTCTGACCGTGATGGTCACTTTACTTCACGTCTTTGGCAAACTTTTCAGTCCGCTATGGGTTCGCACTTGAATCTTAGCACGACCTTTAATCCTCAAACAGATGGACAGACCGAGCGTACTATTCAGACCCTAGAGGATATGCTCTGTTCTTGTATCATCAACTTTGGTGGTAACTGGGATGTACACTTACCATTGATTGAGTTCTCGTACAACAACAGCTATCATTCCAGTATTCAGATGGCTCCTTTCGAAGCGTTATATGGTCGCAAGTGCCGATCTCCTCTCAGCTGGCATGAGGTTGGTGACAAGCAATTTACTGTCCATGAAATCAGTCAAGAAACAACGAATAAGATTCTTCAGATCCATGATAACTTGGTCAAGGCTAGGAGCAGCAAAAAAAACTATGTTGATAAAAGGCGTAAGCCTCTGGAATTTGATGTTGGTGATCGGGTTCTCCTCAAGGTATCTCCCTGGAAGGGAGTAGTACGTTTTGGTGAGAAGGGAAAGCTCGCTCCTTGCTATGTGGGTCCTTTCACGATACTCGAAAGGATTGGCAAGGTGGTGTACCGACTCGATCTGCCACAAGAACTAAACAATGTACACCCAGTGTTCCACGTATCTAATCTTCGTAAATGCCTAGCCGACGAGGAACTGCAGGTTCCCCTCGAAGACTTGCAAATAAATGAAGCTTTACACTTTGTGGAGAAACCACTCGAAATCATGGATCGAGGTGTCAAGTGATTGAGGCGCATCAAAATTTCCATAGTCAAGGTTCGATGTGAAGGAAAGCGTGGCGCCGAATTAACTTGGGAACTCGAGAGTGAAATGAAGGCCAAGTATCCGCAGCTCTTCAAGCAGTCTTCCTCTTAGATTTAAGGGACGAAATCTCCTAAAGGAGGGGAGACTGTAACGCCCTGCATCCCTAGACTTTTAGCTTTTGTCCATTTTAGTCCTTATATTATGTGAAACTGGACACTTATGGTACTTTGGGAATCTTGATGCCATGAAACTTGAATCTTGGTGATGCTTGATACTTAATTCTAGATACTTGATTCTTGATGCTTAATTCTAGATTCTTGAGGCTTGATACTTAATACTTGATACTTGAGGCTCGATTCTTGATAGTTAATGCTAGACATTTGAGACTTGATGCTTGATTCTTGATACTTCACTTAATACTTGGTTCTTGACTCTTGAGACTCGTGAAACTTGAGACTTGGTTAAACGAGAGACTAGAGACTTGACACTTACGTAAACTTGGAAACTTTTGTGTTATTTAAATAATAATGTTATGTGATGATATTACACAATAATACGCAATGCAACGCTTAATCTAACTCGCAAAATGAACCAAAGACGGAAAAGTTGCAAAACGGATTGGACTGTCCGAATGGACATCCGATCGGATGACCATCCGACCGGATGACCATCCGATCGGAGGGCCATTCAATCGAACAGCCATCCGATCCACTTGCCACACTGCCTTAACTCCTCTCTGACACTATAAATTAGACCTGTCACATCGTTCTTCACTAATGTGACAGCCTCCTTCGATCCAGACGCACACCCTCTCACTCTCGAGTACTTTTCTTCCATTTTTTCGGCGATTTCGGTATGTTTTACACTTTATTCTTGTACAAGTTCAATCTATACACTATTCTCTACATGATTCTTCTTTAAAATCACACTTTTCACCGTGAAATCCCTAAGGTATGAGCTATTGAGGATGACGTCACCACGACGGTTTGTACAAACGGCAGTGTGATGTCATTCTCGTCAAGCTTTAACTTAGATCTATGGAATTTCATGTGTTTTTGCACCAAATCTTTACTAAATCTAATATTTTCAGTCGATTTCATGTTTATCTTCAAACCATCTTAAACTTTTTGTCTAAAACGGTGGAATCCAGACCCAAACGGGCTATAGACTTGATGAATAGTCTGGAGTCGGCTTGGAGATAGATTATCGCTGGAGAAGATGGCCCGATTATGGATTCAGGCATGAACATCGTCAAGAACAGACCACTGATCGGAAGGGGGTGATTCCCATCTAATCAGACAGACTGAGCCTTTAAGTGTTTCTTTCGTTGTCTCAATACGTACCATGCCGTCACCGTTAAACTCAAAACTTAGGTAGTGTTTGGTATGCAGGAATGAGAGATGGAATGGAATGAATGATTATGAGGGATTGAAAAAAAAGGTGTTTGGTTGGTCAATGGAATGGAGTCACCCATTCCAAAAGTCATTCCATTCCCTCAAAATCATTCCTTCCACCCCCATGTTTTTTTTTCCATTCCATCCCCTCTTCCACTATTCATCAACAACACCACAACCCACCACTTCGCCACAACCCAGTACCACCACCACCCATCACCGACGCCATCACTGCCACCCGCCACCAGCTCACCCCGACAGCCTCCGCCGCCGCCACCCACTCGCCACTGTTATCACCCACATCTGTGACCAACCGCCAACGCCACTCACTGCCGCCGCTCACCACCATCGTCGACGCCACCGCCACCACCAACCACTGCTGCTGCCAGCACCGCTGCTGCCACCCACCACCAACGGCCACCTTGCCGCCACCACCACTCGTTTTCACCGCCGCACCGCCACTCGCCACTCGCCGCCACCACCACCCATCGTCGCCGCCGACACCCACCATCGCCACTTATAACCACCCACATTCACTATTACCGACCACCACCACCACTCACCGCTGATTTTATTACTCCGTTTTTCTTGCCTGCCGAACAATACACAATAATATGTCATTCCATTCACACATGCTAACCAAACAAGACATGGAATGGTAACGATCCATTGCATTTTCTCGTCCATTCCATTACCTCGTCCATTCCATTCCTTCGTCCATTCCATTACCCCATACCAAATAGACCCTTAGTGATTTTTCAAAGTGGTAAACTGGAACAAGGTCACCTCAATCAAATGACAATCCGATCGGACTGCCGTTCGATCGAAGGGCCATCCGATCGAGTGACGGGTGCCTTACAAACCCACAACACTTAAAACTTTTTGAATCAGAAACTTTGGACTTTGAGGCTTTCAATTGAAGGTAACATTTTTGGAAGCACACTTTAGGATCGAATGGCCATCCGTCCGGATGACCATCCGATCGGATGGCAGTCCGTCTGAAGCAAATAAGTCATCCGACCGGATAACCATCCGTCTGGATTGCCATCCGATCAGGAGACTGGTCCGACACTTTGCACGATTCTCGTTATTCTGTCTGACGCTTATTTGTTAAGCTATAAACAAGCTAATCTCAGAGCTCACTTTGATCCAATTAGTAGGTGTCGATACTTAGCACCCACTGTGAGTATACTCGATCCCTTTTTGTTTTAAAATTTTGGGACGCAACATGTATTCTATGAAACTTGAAACATGAAACTATTTGGAATCTAACTCTATCCTCTGTAAATGTGAAACTTGTTACCTTTGGATTCTTGATTCTTGATTCTTTATGCTATGTGAACGTTTAATACTTCTGTGTAGTTCCGCCTTAACAATAGTAGCGCTATAGGAGAATGCACCTCCCCATTATTCTCGGGGGTATTGTTAGGAGGATTCTATTTGCTTTCCTTGTTTCTTGGGAAAGTGGTAAATGCATTGTGACACTTGGCCTATCACTTGGACTGCGTAAACTAGCATGGTTGAAACTATTTTATACGTTTACATAATGGATATGAGTCTTTTTAAACTATTATGCTATATACACAAACTTGTATACTCGCCAGTACATTATTGTATTGACTCTATTTTAATACATGTTGCAGGATGATAGGATGCTGGTTTTCAAGAAACTTGCTAGGATGCTGCTAGAAACTCACTCTAGTTAAACTTAGAAACTTTTGAGACAATATTTGATGGTTTGTAATTTGATATTGTGTGGTTGATGCTTTAGACAATCATTATGAAATGGATTAATCTATATTGAAATATCTAGTGTTATAGAAACTCATGAGCAATCTGAACGCTTAGTGCCGCACCCCGATGCTTCCACCATCGGTTGGGGTGTGACAGAGATACTATGTCTGTAATAATTATTTTGCTGAATATGTTATGGTATGGGACACAACGTTAAATATTTGGTAATATTATTTGTTATGGATTTCTCATGGACAATCTGTTTCGCTCAGTGCTGCGCCCCGATGATTCCGCCATCGGTTGGGGTGTGATAGATTGGTATCAGAGCCATAACTATAGGGAATTAGGCAAGACTCGACCTAGTCCTGGTCGATGTCTTAGAAACAACCTAGTGTATAGTCTAAGTACCCACAGACTGACTTGTGCTTACCCAGTAGGGGTTTTGTACGAGCTTACTTGCTACTCTCGCTCGAACTCACTGAACACCACCTCTTGAGCAGACATCGCATACTACCGCTTCGCGCAAGGTCAGCCTTTCCTAAGGCTGGCAACTCGCACAATTTTCAAAATACTCGAGTAAGCAAGTGATTTGGCTGAGACTAGGTGTGAAAACCACAAACTCTCGGTATAAATCGCTCACCCCACGCGTCTTTTTACTATAAACATGAGAATTTGCGTTGAATCAGGAGTGAAATCCATACTTCAACGCAGATTTTCCCTCTCTATCTCGTGACTATATCACACAAACAGGAATGCAGTTGTTAAGTTAGGGGTGAA
Source organism: Helianthus tuberosus (assembly GCA_030545235.1). NCBI lineage: Eukaryota > Viridiplantae > Streptophyta > Magnoliopsida > Asterales > Asteraceae > Helianthus > Helianthus tuberosus. The sequence continues at coordinate 117,723,481 of CM060424.1, forward strand.
ACCCAATCTTGACGACTCGTTCCGCTCCCAATTTCGGTTTTTCAAACTCTCACCAAAGTCTCGACGGACTCCAATGACCCGAGTCACACTGTAACTGGAAGGATGCGTGTCGTTCGCTAAGATTGAGGTGAGAGGACAGTCCCAAAGGCCAAAGTGTGTACTCGAAGTTGTTGGAATAGTCGAATCGCTTTGGTGCGTAGACATGTTTCGACAAACCCGAGACAATCTAATTTCAATTTTGTGCCCACAATCCGCTGGCTCTGTGGTTTACCACTTTTATGTGGAATTTTATGTGTTTTATGTGGTTTTACCTGTTTATATGTTTCGATTTTGGTGATTTATACGCTTTTCGATGTTTCCTTCGATCAACACACACAACTCACACTACACATTTACCTCAATACGCTAACAAATCGCACGCTATGCTACTTGTTATGGCACTCGTAATCGCTACTCGCTAATCGCACTCGCAACTCTCGATCATTTACACGGCTGTGAAAGATAGGTGAATACGTGCAATATATGTAGGTGAATACGTGTAAAATATAACTGAAGATGTGCTTATGTGGATTACGCGCTTCTGTACTTACATGGACTATGTGCTTCTGTGCTTACGTGCTTCTTTGGATTATGTGCCTACGTGATTGTGTGTTTAGACGTGTTCCTGAGCTTTATCTAGTAGTAGTATGTTGTGAGGTAAGATTCAAACATATAGTGTCTGAATTCTATGACGATGTCTGTTGCAGACAGTGTCATCATTGGGATCGCACACTTCACGCGCTGCTCGCCGCAATCATGAGGACAAACGCATCGCTGCTCTAGGCGCAAAGCAGATGGCTAAGGTCATTCCGCAAATTGTCTGCGAGCTGAATGAAAACGTTAGCAAGTCCTCAGAGGAATCAAGGACTGACTCGCCTAGAGCTACTTTTAGCTTCAAGCAGTTTAAGGCCTGCGTCCCCAAAGAATTCACCGGAGAAGATGGGCCTACTGCCATGTTTCAATGGTTCGATTCAATTGAAGTCACCCTGCGCCAAAGCGGCTATCCCGATAACCTTCGCACTATTAACTCCACCAGCGTTTTCCATTCCAGGGCTTTGGATTGGCAGACTGCCGAAAGAAACAAGCGAGGGAATGATGCAGCCTATGGGCTTAAGTGGGATGAGTTGAAGGACATTATGATGCAGGAGTTCTGCCCTCCCCACGAGCTTCAGAAGCTGGAGCACGAGTTCTGGCACATCAAATAGGAGGGTGGCAACAACGCTGGTCTAACTGCCTGCTTTAAGCAGCTAGGCATCATTTGTCCCGGCCAAGTTACCACTCCCGACATAACCATCAAGAAATGCATCCGTGCTTTACCGGATTGTGTTGCTGACTTTGTGCAAGCCGCGATGATGACAACCATTGAGGAAACCTTCCTGCTCGCTGCCGAGATTAATGACAAGCGAGTTTGGGCTGGTTACTTCGATAAAGCCGCCAAGAGTCTTCACCAAGTTACCACTGCTCCCATTGCCGAAACCGCCACACCGCAAGCCTCCAAGTCTTCTCGCCACAAGCGCAAGAACAACAACAAGAATTGTGTTGTTATCGCTGCTCCACTCCAAGCTGTCCATGCTCAACCGCAACCCCAGAACCGCCAAGTAGCGGCCCCGGTGACCAATGCACCGCAGGCCAAGCGTGCATATACTACTCCACACCTGCTCTGCCCTACCTATACTTATCATCATCCTATTAGGATTGCATGCCGATTTTGTGTTCATTGCAACCTATACGGCCACTTTACTGCCAATTGTCGTACTGGTCCCCGCCAAGCTCAAGCTCAAGTTCAAGCTCCTACACTGCCAGCTCTTCTTCCCGCTCCACAGGGACAACAAGCAGCTCCTGCTCCCGCAAGAGCATGCTATGCATGTGGTGATCCCAACCACTTTGCAAATGTCTGCCTAAACAGAGTGGTGAAGCAAGAGCCATAGCAGCAGCAGCAACAACATCAACAGCAGCAGCCTCAGCAGCAGCCCGCGGACGTGCTTTCAACATCAATGCCTGCCAGGCTCAAGTAGATAAAAATTTGGTTAATGGTACATTTCTTGTCAATGGTATATATGCTTCGTGTTTATTTGATACTGGAGCAGATAACTGTTTTGTATCGTTTGAATTCGAGAAGCTCCTGAAACGTAAACGCGCCCATCTCCCTTCGACGTTCGATGTAGAAGTTGCCACTGGAAGAACCCTCACCGTTGATTCCGTTCTACGTGATTGTACTCTTGAGCTCAACAATCACGTCTTCCCTATCGATCTTATCCCGACGCAGCTTGGTAGTTTTGACATCATAGTTGGCATGGATTTTCTTCGTGAAAATTGTGCTGAAGTCATTTGCTTTGATAAAATGATTCGTTTTTCGCTCGCTAATGGTGATCAACTTTGTGTGTATGGCGAAACTCCTTTGAAAGATCTCAAACTCATGTCATGTGTCCAAGCGAATAAGTATCTCCGCAAGGAATACAAAGCTTTCCTGGCTAACATCGTAGTATCGGAGAAGGAAAAGAAAGAGAAGGCAATAGACAAGGTGCCTGTGGTTCGTGATTTTCCTAAAGTCTTTCCCGATGATTTACCTGGTTTACCGCCCTCTCGTGATATCGATTTCCGTATTAATCTCATTTCTGGAGCAAATCCTGTTGCTAAAGCTCCCTATCGACTCGCTCCATCAGAAATGCGCGAACTCTTGAGTCAACTCCAGGAATTGCTTGATAAATGCTTCATTCGCCCTAGCACCTCTCCTTGGGGTACACCTGTCCTTTTCATCAAAAAGAAGGACGAATCGTTCCGGATGTGCATCGATTATAGGGAATTGAATAAGCTGACTATCAAGAATCGTTATCCCTTGCCCCGAATCGATGATTTATTTGATCAGTTACAAGGTGCTACATGCTTCTCGAAGATCGATTTACGCTCAGGCTATCACCAGTTACGCATTCAAGAAGATGGTATACCTAAAACCGCTTTTCGAACTCGATACGGTCACTATGAATTCGTTGTTATACCTTTTGGTTTAACCAACGCACCCGCGGTTTTCATGGATCTAATGAATAGCGTGTGTAAACCCTTTCTCGACTGCTTCGTCATCGTGTTTATCAATGATATCCTGATCTATTCCAAGTCGAAAGCCGAACACGCGCAACATCTAAGTTTGGTTCTCAAATTACTCCAAGGGAATCGACTCTATGCCAAGTTCTCCAAGTGTGAATTTTGGCTAGAGGAGGTTCAATTCCTCGGTCACATTGTCAATAGTCAAGGTTTCACATCGACCCCGCAAAGATCGAATCTGTTAAGAGTTGGGTTACACCCAAATCTCCATCCGAAGTTCGTTCGTTCCTCGGATTGGCAGGTTACTACCGCCGATTCATCGCCGATTTCTCGAAAATCGCTGTACCGCTTACTTCTCTCACGCATAAAGACAAGTCTTTTGTTTGGGGAACCGAACAAGAGCAAGCCTTTCAAACCCTGAAGCATATGCTTTGCAATGCTCCTGTACTTGCTTTACCCAATGGAAACGATGACTTCGTAGTCTACTGTGATGCCTCCGACCTTGGTCTTGGTTGTGTTCTCATACAACGGGCAAGGTTATCGCCTACGCATCTCGTCAGCTCAAGATCCATGAGAAGAACTATACAACCCACGATCTCGAGCTTGGTGCAGTTGTTTTTGCATTGAAGATTTGGCGACACTACCTTTACGGTACCAAGTGTACTGTCTTCACCGACCACAAGAGCCTACAACACATCTTAAACCAAAAAGAACTGAATATGCGCCAATGCCGATGGGTTGAACTTCTCAACGATTACGACTGTGAGATTCGTTACCATCCTGGCAAAGAAAATGTCATTGCCGACGCTCTCAGCAGACGAAGCTATTTGCATAGCATTCGTAATGCTCACGCCCAGCACGACCTTGAAGCCCTTATTCGTGACGCCCAACATGCCTGTTTCACCGAACGCACCTTAAAGGAAGAACGAATTCTTGGTCCCAAAAGTCGATTAGAGAGCAAATCAAACGGTATCCTCTACTATCTCGATCAAATCTGGATTCCAAGTCGCAATAACTTGCGGGGATTATTGTTGACTGAAGCCCATAAGTCTCGATATTCTATTCATCCTGGTGCCGATAAGATGTACCATGACCTACGCCTATGGTTTTGGTGGCCTGGAATGAAGAAGGATATCGCTATCTATGTTTCAAAATTCCTGACTTGTTCAAAAGTCAAGGCTGAGCAACAAAGGCCCTCTGGCTTACTCGTGCAACCCGAGATCCCTATGTGGAAATGAGAGAGTATAGCTATGGACTTCATAATGAAACTCCCGCGCACGCCACCAGGTCACGATAGCATCTGGGTTATCGTTGATCGTCTTACCAAATCTGCTCATTTTTTGCCGATACAAGAAGACTTTAAGGAAGAACGATTAGCACGGATCTACACCGACGAAATTATATGTCGACACGGGACGCCTCGTGATATCATCTATGACCGCGATGGTCGGTTTACCTCGCATCTTTGGGAAACATTTCAATCAGCTCTCGGTACTACTCTCAATCTAAGTACCGCTTTCCATCCCCAAACTGACGATCAGACTGAACAAACGATTCGTACCCTTGAAGACATGCTTCGCTCGTGTGTCATAGATTTCGGTGATAATTGGGACGCGCACTTACCTTTGGTCGAATTCTCGTATAATAACAGTTATCATTCTAGCATTCAAATGGCACCATTTGAGGCGTTATACGGAAGAAAATGTCGATCGTCTATTGTATGGCACGAAATCGGAGATGCGCAAATTACCGGTCCTGAGCTGTTTCAAGAAACGACTGACAAAATCCTCCAGATCCGAGACAACCTGCTGAAAGCTCGGAGTCATCAGAAAAGTTATGCCGATAGACGCTGCAAGCCCATTGTATTTGATGTTGGCAATCACGTACTCCTAAAGGTTTCACCTTGGAAGGAGGTTATCAGATTTGGCAAGAAAGAAAAGCTCGCGCCTCGATATGTGGGACCCTTTAAGATTTTGGAAAGGATCGGCAAAGTGGCCTACAGACTCGAACTATCGGAGGAACTTAGCAACATCCACCCGACTTTCCATATTTCGAACCTCAGAAAGTGCCTAGCCGAGCAGAATTTACATGTGCCACTTGAGGATCTACAAGTGGACGAAACATTACACTTCGTGGAAAAGCCTGTCGAGATCATGGACCGAGAGACCAAGAAGCTCCGACGCTCACGCATTCCCATTGAAAGGTTCTCTGGGAAGGCAAACGCGGAGCCGAGTTCACCTGGGAACTCGAAAGTGACATGAAGGCTAAGTATCCAGAGCTATTCGTTATGCATGCGGCCTAATTTCGGGAAAAAATTCCCTAAAGTAGGGGAGGCTGTAACAACTCGCGTTTTGAAGTCAAAGTCAAAGTCAAAGGAAGAAAAGATTGCTAAATGCGATCTGCCACTCCTTTCTTAACTATTGATTGTACTCCTTAACTTGTTAATCGATACTCTATTTTATGTTACTTTAGTTGTATTATGTGGAGTAAATGCAATAATTGCAGTTTATCGCTAATCTATTTAACGCTATCTTATCGCTATCGCATCGTAACTCGAATCGCATGTTCTGGATATTGTTTTACATGTGTGTGCTATTATATGTTACTTGTGCATGTTTATTTATGTTTGTGGTGATTATTCGAAAACGAAATCGCAACTCTATCACAACGCAATCTCATCACGAACTGTAAACACAAGGTTATTTACGTTGTTGTATGTTAGTTCGGTTATTTGTGTAACTATTGTTTAATACTATCGCATCGCTTACTCGCAATGCATCGCAATGCTCAACACACGAAACGAAAAGTCGGAAACCAACTCGCAAAGCCCATCCGATTGAAGGACAATTCAATCGAATGGCCATCCGTCCGGATGACAATCCGATCGGATGGCCATCCAATCGGATTGCCCTCCGATCCGTCACTACTGCACCACCTTTCTCCTCCCTTTACCTATAAATAGCACCTGTCACATCACATGAACAGTGATGTGACAGCTCTCGTTCGACCAGCAAGCTTTTGGCCTATTTTCTCTCGATTTCTTGCGATTCTTGTAAGTTTCTACCTCAAATCTTGTACTTCTTCAATCAGCACACACTTTCTCTGCCACACCCTGAAATTATCAGAGCTGGCGTGACTGGACTGGTATCTTCATTGCACAGCGGAAGCAAAATAAGCTAAGACTTCTAGAAATTTGAACGCCACTAAGTACTCGACTCCACATGGTTCTCTTATTCCAACCGTGCCATAGTTTCTGAAAAGTAACCTGAGAAAGAAACATGCGAAAAAGTCAACATAAAGTTGAGCGAGTTCATAGTTTTTTGTAAAAGATTTGAAATAATATTTTGAAAAACCGGTTTGCGAAATATTATTGAGAAAACAAATTTAGAAATCATTTTCTTGTCAAGTATATGGAAACTTTGTATTTGTAACGCATTATGTTCGTGAAACCATGTATTTGTAAACCCTCGTATTCGTAATGTTCGTATAACCGTCAATGCCCACCCTGACTTTGTCTCCGTGCCAGTATACTCCTTTGCTTTGAATTTGTATAAAACATGGTATTAAGTATTTCTGTAAGTATGTATGTCCCTGGTATGTAGCAATAAGGAAAAAAAGATCACAAATGGGTTGCAAAGCCACTGGTATGTGTGAAATGGTGCAGGAAGTACTCAAACCTGTATGCGTATTTCGTACCGGCCCCTCCAGCGGAACGACATAGTCACCACATGCAGCCACTTGCAGACCCATGGGTGGGGCTCGCAACACCCAATAGATCTATCACTCGTGCCCCTCGGTCCTTATACAAGGATTAATGGTCTTAAGAAAAAAGCCTACCCATTCACATGATCTAGCAGTAAACCCTCCTTAAGCTAACCATACCATGTATAAAAGGTCTGTAATAATTGTAACATGTATTTTACCCCAGCCTCTAAGGCTGAACCTCCCCAGCCTCTAAGGCCAACTCCCCAGTCTCTCTATATTATCACCAGACGATCCCATCCCTAGTCATGAAAATCATTCACATTTTGATAATACGCATTTGTTTTGTAAAGACCGGTATATTTAGTATAATCCACTCGTAAACCATTTGAGTTCCTCGAAATCCATTCGTAACATGATTTTAGAAATATGAGTTTTCGTTCATTCAAAAGCTTTGTATGTTCTTGCACAACGTGCTTTGTCTAAAAATATGCAGTCTTTGTTCATCAAGAACTTTGTGTGTTTTCTGCAAAACGTGCATGTCTTTCCACCCCGAAAACATTTATAAAAATGTAAAACCGTAAAAAGGAGGGGTTATGAACTCACCTGAATTTCCTTGTGCAAAGCTAGCTAATTACGACTTCGTGATGTCGTTTCCAAGACTTTGCTTGCTAGCGTGTATTCTACAATATTCCTAACACGTAATATCTAATAAGTTTCTAAATAAACACGGTAAATAAACTACGTGTCATCGAGCTCTACCTAATCGTTAACCGAACGATTCAACGGTAAGTTGATAACTTAATAGTAACGATTAAGTTATACTCGTTAAGTTTCGCTTAATGTCGGTAATAGTTAATAGATCTTAGAAAGACTTAGCTTCTCGAGAGATTTAAAATATATGAATATTTATATAAGAATATATAAATATGTTGGTATAGTAGCGTTAGTCGTCCCGAGAAGTCGCACGTATATAAAAAGAATATTTATATAAAAATAACATATAACAGATTCGCATCATGTATTGCGTCTTGCATATATTCGTCAAAGTATATGTAGATTCCGTTTAGGCGTTTTGAAATAAATATAAAAAGTTATATTTATTTTACAAGAGTATGATCGAGTTGTTGAACATTTGTAAGGAATAGATAAACTATATCTATTTTACAAAAGAGCTCGTGATGTACGATGTTTAAAATAAATATATAAGCTATATTTATTTTTATAAAACGAATTCGTGTCATTTAATATTTCAATAAATATATACACTATATTTATTTTAGTAAACAATTGTCGTGTCATTTGATTGATGAAATAAATATACAATATATTTATCCTTACGTAAAGAAGTCGTATTATCATCCGACATTTGTAACGTTATAAATCATTATGTTGATTTTATAAAAGTTTTGTCGAATTTTAAAAGTTTACAATAAATATAATAACTATATTTAGTAATTGTAATTAATGTCCGAATCGTAGTTTTTGTATCCTGTAAAAGTGTTGTCGAAGGTATTGTTACACTTGTATTTGCTCTAAAAAAATTACTTGAATAGGATAGTTCATTTTATAATGAAACACACTTTTTTTACGGATTTTCTAGAAAAAAAACGGGCAAAGTTTCCTCTGTTTTTGGACGCCCCGACAACACAAGTTGTCGCTATTTTCAAAATTCAGCTATTTATCAAACAATATAAACAATATTTATAAGATTCCGTCGAATAAGTCGAAATATAAAGTATGCTTTAATCGATTGGTTCAAGCTCGTTTGTCACGGTAAAAACTATTAAGATAATGAATTAAACGCGCCGTTAAAATCTTTACTAAAGCTCTCGCGTCAAGACGTTGACTGAATTGACTGAATGTTGACCGAGTCGAAACTGAAGCTGACCGTCTGACCGAACTGGATGACCCACACCAAACCGAGTGGACTCGTCTGACCCGAGTCGACTCGCTGACTGAGCTGACTCGCTGACTGAGTCAACCGAAACGCCTGACCGAATCGCCTGAATCTGTCCAAGTTGAAACCCGAAACTCTAATTCTGACCCGACTGTGTCTGACCCGAGACTCGAACCACAACTGAATCGAACGAAACCCGTGTGAGTTTGAACAAACCTGGCCGGAACCTGTCGGAAATAACAAACACCACCACCGCGCCGCTACTGCCGCCGCCGTGAGCGGCGGCGCCACTCCTTCTTCGTCGTTCTTTCTCTCCATCTTCTCGATCTGTCTCTCTCTCTTCTCGGTTCTTCTCTCTCTCTCTTCTCGGTGCTTCTCTCTCTCTCTCTCTCTTCTCGGTGCTTCTCTCTCTCTCTGGTCTCTCTCTCCTCTCACTCTCTCCCGTCTCTGTTCGTGACGCCGCCACACGCCACCACCGATTGGTGGTGGCCGACTGTTAATTCTGCAACAGGTGGGGGGGATGTGGTCGTTGACTGCTGTATCCACCACCGCCGCACCGTCGGTGGTCTTACCGGACCGGCTGCCGGCCTTCATCGCAGAGAGAGATGAGGTCGAGTGAGTGGGGGTGGGGTGAGGAGAGTTGTGAGTGATTGGCTTTGTGTTGTTCTGTGTTTTGAGGGGGAAAGGAAACGAGAGAGAGAGAGAGAGAGAGGAGATGTTGTTTTGAGAAGTTGTAGAAGAAAGGTCTCTTGTTGGGTGTATAATGTATGTGTTTGTATGTGTATGCTCAAAATAAAGGGGTAGACCCCTTTTTATAGAGATGTAGAGATTTGGAATATCTTGAGGTGATTTTGTATATCTAGTAGGATTCTCTAAATCTAGTAGAGATTGTACAGAGATTTTATAAGATTTGGAGGGATCTTGCAAAGATTTTATAAAATCATATTATAAATCTTGAGTGGATCTTGAAAATCTTGCATAGATCCTATAGAGATTTTAATAAGATTTTGATAAGATTTAGCATAGATTTAGTGAATCTTCTATAGATTTTATGAATCTTGTATAGATTCTAATATATCATGTGCAGGTTTAGGCTTGTGGGTTTTGGGCTTGGGCCAGGGCCATAAGCCCATCTCATGTGTAAGTGGCCCGTAATTCCTACAAGACCCGATATCGCGACCCAAACTCCATAAGCATAAAATATTTGTGTAACATCCATATTTGTCGGCGTCGTCAGTATTTCGTACGGTTTTAGATCGTTATCATTTATCGTTTAGCAGGTTCTCTGTGGACCGTCATGCGCGTACTGTAAAGTCGATCAGGCGTTCCTAGGCACTCCAACGGCCTAATCAAGTTTATTTGCGATGTAAACACTATTTATTATCGTGTTAATCATCTGTTAATCACGTAATTAGGTGCCATAAATCACCGGTCACAATCTCCCCCTGTTACAGAAATTTCGTCCTCGAAATTTAGACTATGTTATCTCCTCAAAATTGTGTTGTTCGCAGGTAAGTTCGAATAATAACAAGGTGAATGACCGCGTAATCGAAACAAGACTTTTTCGAATCATGTGAATTTAATGACATTCCTCAACAATAAGAACCCAACGGTTTAAAAGAAATGTGTTTCAAAAATTGATGTCAAAGGAAACAAGACGTATAGGTACAGTCACTAATGTGACTAAGTTAACAGGGATCCAACAATGAACAAGAACTTCGACAAATCGAATTCCATATGAACGTTCACAATAAGTAAATGAGTTCTAGAAGCAATAACATCCATTGGATGAACTTAGAATCAACAATCTCAAATGTACTAGTTTTGCATGAAACGCTCGATCGCGATCAGCACAAGTTGCAAGTTATACCGATGCCACAAGATATCGCATTGAATGAAACAATTCAATAATAGGGGTGATCGAACAAGTATCACCTGTGTTTTGCAGTCAACTGAAAGCGCAATGAAGTAAATATGAAAATTTGTTTCTAACAACATCATAAGATTTTCAATTGAAATTTGAACATCAAAGAAATAATGTTTTCGATCGAAGACGAAGAAGCAATGAATATCGCAAAACATTCGATCGATGTTGAAAGGACCGTTAGGAGGTACACCGGAATATGAAATGAATTTTGTGTACCCTTGTCTTATCACATGATTGTGTTAAGACTGTTGTAATGTGATAAATCAAAGCGGATTTAATTTAAATCAATAAATAAATAATTAAATCCGTGCATAAGATATGTAAACGAGTTTAGCGCAAGCTTCAAATAAGTGAAAATACCACCACAAGGTGTCAAAATCAACAAACAATTTAATGGAGTCGAATGCCAAACAAGTTTACTTCGACTCGGAACAAATGAAACACTTGTTAAAACGAATTTTGAATATGATGCTCCCAATACCTCATATGATGCTCTGAAGTGAATATGTGTAATGGACAAGTTCAAACAATTGAGCTTGGTTCTAAGGTATTGTTACACTTGTATTTGCTCTAAAAAAATTACCTGAATAGGATAGTTCTTTTTATAATGAAACACGCTTTATTTAACGGATTTTCTAGAAAAAAAAACGGGCAGAGTTTCCTCTGTTTTTGGACGCCCCGACAACACAAGTTGTCGCTATTTTCAAAATTCAGCTATTTATCAAACAATATAAAAAATATTTATAAGATTCCGTCGAATAAGTCAAAATATAAACTATGCTTTAATCGATTGGTTCAAGCTCGTTTGTCATGGTAAAAACTATATAGATAATGAATTAAACGCGCCGTTAAAATCTTTACCAAAGCTCTCGTGTCAAGACGTTGACTGAATTGAGTGAATGTTGACCGAGTCGAAACTGAAGCTGACCGTCTGACCGAACCGGCTGACCCAAACCAAACCGAGTGGACTCGTCTGACCCGAGTCGACTCGCTGACTGAGCAGACTCGATGACTGAGTCAACCGAACCGCCTGAATCTGTCCAAGCTGAAACCTGAAACTATAATTCTGACCCGACTGTGTCTGACCCGAGACTCGAACCACAACTGAATCGAACGAAACTCGTATGAGTTTGAACAAACCTGGCCGGAACCTGTCGGAAATAACAAACACCACCGCCACGCCGCTACTGCTGTGACAACCCTCACTAAACCAGGTATCCGTACGAATTAATTAATATTTAATTAATGCTTAATTACAGTGCTTGCTTACAACTGTGGTTAAACTGCTTCTTAATTTCTAATACATACATATTCATGCATCATACTTTATTACTGTCACTCTATTATTTAAACACAAACATCAGTGATAACCTTGATGCACAAAAGCACAGTGAGCACACTATACGGATAACCCAGTAAACATGCTGACATTGCCAGCACTAGACAGTTACTGTCTCTGAGGCCATTACGAGCCGAGAATAGATTACTACACTAGTAGGGAGTGTAGGGAGGTGAGGATTATAAAACTGTGTCACTAGGTGAAATTTATAGTGACCGGATGTGCCTAAAACATGCTTTAATTACAAAATTCTGCACTTTATGCAAAAAAAGTTCAGCATTTAAGTTAACTAGTAAAGTGCAAAAACATGGGAAAATAATACTAGACACTTTCCAAAGTGTCGGGAATTCATTGTGTCACTAAAAATAATATTAAAGACACTTTAAATGCTTATTTAGAACTTTAATGGATTAATATCCAACCGAACAACCGGACTTTACCCGGAACATGAAAATATTGTCAATGACATTGTTTTTCGTTTTCTGAGCCAGTTAGGGTCCCCGAATACCCTAACACCCTTTATAATTCACAACACACTAGTAACTAGTTTAATCGCCTAACTAAACTAACTATCACACAACCATATCATTGGAATCCAACCATATTACCCCCCCCCCCCCCCATTGAACCGATCGGTCCCCTAAGGGGACACACTCCTTACAAACCTTGATTATTTTATTGTTGATGCTTAATATCTTGTTGACACATTACACTATGGATATTAGTAATACTTGGTCAATAAGTATGCATGTGAGGTCCACCAGTTCATTCAAACATTTAACAAAATTTTACTCTTTCTCCCTCCCTTTGATACTCTCGGCCGAAACCCCCAACCCACATCCACCCACCTTCAAGTTTCAAACAAAACATTCCACATACATACAAGTGTGCTAGAGTTCATACAAGGAGGCTCGGTGCTTTCGGAATCTCAAGGACCTCACTACGTTGCTTTTATCCACCTAGTTTTCGCTTTGATTCTTCCCTAGCCTTGAGCTAGTTGTAAGTGATTCTAAACACTCTCTTGTTCATGTTTAAAGTGGTTAATAAGTGATTTAACGGATAAAAATCATGAACACTAAAGATCAAAACTAAAAGTCTTGAACAAAAGATGAACTTGTTGGTTAAAGAGTAAATAATGGTGTAAAACTCATGAATCTTGTTTAGTTATGGTTATTTTATGTTGTTGGTTGCTAGTAGTGGAACGGATCGTCACCTAACCACGCTTGATCATGATAATGGAACATGAACTAGCATTATGTTAAGTAGGAAAGTTACAAGATGACGAACCCTTTCATACATAAACATGAACTTGTGTAAAAATAGTTTTTCTTGTGAAATGGAGTTCTAAACTAGTTGATCTAAAGATTTACAAGTGGTATCTTCGAAGAACCAAGTAAAATATACAAGTCTTATTTTAAAACCGGATCTTTCATAAACTAAAGGTGTTTTTGTGAACAAACAAGTGTGTAAAAACTTGTGTAACAAAAGGATTTAACAAAGAAACATTTCCGTAATTTTTTACTAGAAGTTGTAAGGTTACATCTTCTTTAAAAATAAAGTTTTTCACGAAACTGATTTTATTTTTAAAGATGACGAGATCTACTAAATGTGTTGGAAGGTTACTACATATTTTTACACAACTTACAAGTTCATGTGTTTGCGATTTATGCTTATTTTGACTAGTTTGACGATTGAACGTTGTATGTTGATGATTGGAAAATTGTTGGTTGAATTTTTAAAAGAAAATAATATGCTTCTAAGCGTGGCCACCTCCAGTTACAGAGGAAACTCTGGCGAAATTTTTCCAGAAAATAACACTTTGAATATTTTGGTGACAAGTGTTTATAAATATATTTTTGACTTGTTTTCCAAGCAAACTTCGCCATGATTTTTGTTATCAAATAACCAAGTATTCGGAGGTGGATTTTCGTAAATAACACTTGTTAAATATATATTGAGAATATATATTTTTAATAAAACGCTTGTATGCTTACGTGATTATTTTGTGAACTAAAGATATATTATTTTTAGAGTAAAAATATTATAACCTGAATACACTGAGAAGAATACACTGAGAAGTATCGACTCCAAAATAATACCTACGCCTTCACAAATAAATATCTAAGTTACACCGGTATTATTATTACCTCCCGAACTTTAAATGTAACTTATGTATTACCAGAAAATACTCTTAAATGTGTATTTTGATAAAAGTATCATCTTGGTAAATTGTGTGGAGTAAAGTATAATATTTTTGGGAAAAATGTGTACATTTTGGAATCAGAATAGTTTAGACAAGTGATTTAAAATATATTTTCATGTGAGACTTAAAATATATTTCCGAACTATAACGTATACGTATATTCTGGTAAAATATCATTTTGGGAATCAAGGAAGTAAAAATATATTATTTTTGGGGAAAAATACATATATTTTGGAAATAAGTTGTTTTGGACAAAAAGGCTAAGTATATTTGCTAAGTGGGACTTAAAATATATTTTCGGAAATATAAAGCATACATGCATTTAAAAACCCCCATCCTTGGGAAGGGAACACGAATACTAAGACTTGAGAAGTACTAATACAGAAATGTTGAATAAACAATTATTCCAAAACTAAATACAATTATTATTACTTGGAATAATACCAGAATCGTAACTCAAAAACATACATACTAAGACAAGGCACTACCCGTTCGTCTAATAGACATTAGACCATTGTAGGTAGTCGTGTTTGCCGCGGAGATTTGGGTTACACATACTGAAGACGCAATACAGTGAGTTCATGCCCCCCCCCCTTTTCTCTTAACTGTTTTCAATTTTTACACTTCGGGGGTGAAATACATGTTACATTTACTACAAACGTTTTATACACGGTATGATTAGCTAAGGAATTTACTGCTAGATCACGTGAATGGATAGGCTATTATCATAAGACCATTAATCCTTGTATAAGGACCGAGAGGCATGAGTGATAGATCTATCGGGTGTTGCGAGCCCCACACATGGGCCAGCGTGTGGCTGCATGTGGTGACTATGTCGTTCCGCCGGAAGGACCGGTATGAAATACGCGTTACAGGTTTGAGTGCTTCCTAGACCATGTCACTTATTAATGTATTAGCTACACATTAATTGATCTCTTTTTCCTTAATTGCTACATACCAGGGATTTTCATACATACAGACATATTTACAAGGGTTTATACATACTCACTTACACATGAACTCGCTCAACTTTTTGTTGATTTTTCAAACTACATGTATTTCAGGGAACTAATGGATCTGGCACGGTATGCACGTATTTTCAAGCTGCGTTTGAATAAAGAAGTCATTCAGGGTTTAGAAGGTGTAACCCCTTCCTGGACGGGTTACATATCTCTAAGCCTAGTATTGTTTAAAGTCTTTTGCTAAGTCTTTATGAACTCAATTAAATCAAGTTGAGGTTTGTAACTTATTTTGAGATTGCTGAAAGTGGGATTTTTCTAAACTTTATTAATGGATGAATATCTCATGTTTTTATCATATAGCATTGTTATGGTATTAAGAAGTCACACCAAATAAACCCACGCTTCCACAAAGCCAGGGTGTGACAGCTTGGTATCAGAGCCTCGATCATAGCGAACTAGGATTCTTTCTCGAGTCTAGACTATGATCATCAGGGCTCTCACGAAACGTTTTCAAAAATTTTTACATTGCATACACTATACGTCCAGATCCAGGAAACAAACCTTTTTACAAACAAAAGGAACAAATACACATTTCCAAATTTAAATTTATAGCTCGGTCGGGGAGACTGAGGGAGTCCAGTCGGGGAGACTGGGGAAGAATTAGGTCGGGGAGACCGGGAAAAATTAGGTCGGGGAGACCAGGAAAAATTAGGTCGGGAAGACCAGGAAATATTTGGTCGGGGAGACCAGGAATTAGGTCGGGGAGACCAGGAGGTTAGTCTAGTGGGACTAGGAGGATCAGTCTGAGAGGCTGGGAGGATAGTCTGAGAGACTAGGAGGATCAGTCTGAGAGGCTGGAAGGATAGTCTGAGAGACTAGGAGGATCAGTCTGAGAGGCTGGAAGGATAGTCTGAGAGACTAGGAGGATCAGTCTGAGATGCTGGAAGGATAGTCTGAGAGACTAGGAGGATCAGTCTGAGAGGCTGGAAGGATAGTCCGAGAGACTAGGAGGATCAGTCTGAGAGGCTGGGAGTATAGTCTGAGAGACTAGGGAGTTCAGTTTGAGAAACTGGGAGGATAGACTAGGGAAGACTAGGATGATTACTTGCTTACATTAATTGAGACTTACATGCTTATTTGATTTAATGTTGATGTACGTGCATATGTGGTAGTTATTCGCATACACTAATTGTTAGTAACTACTATGGATATACATGTTACGCACCGGCACACATGTCACTCTAATTAGAGAATGAGTTATCAGACATTGATAACCCTACGACCACCGCCACAGATAACGAGACTACATCTGCGCCATGGACATTTACGTCAGACACTGCGAGTGATCCTGATATGCTGACTAAGGACGAGGACGACTTCCAACAATCCGCGCTGCCAGAGTTTGGTGATACTTTATCTTTGCTGATGGTTTCTCTGACAAGAACCTTTCTGTCACTTCTTGTTCAATCCATGACCACACTATCACTGGTCATCCCGATGGTGGGCACACCATGGCTCCGATCCTCGATGATGCGCCTCCTGTGGACACTTCTACTGAAGGTTGGCTACTCGACAAGCAATTTACGATGACATGTTTATTGACGGTCCTCCTGCTGACACCCATGAGGATAGAAAATTAGACGAGAACACTGTTACTAACTTCACATCTTAAGACCCTTGTTAACAAGCCATCCTCTGATTCTAGCATGCATTCAGACTCCTTTGAGTCTGTGATACCTGCAACCTTACAAACAGCTGGAGTACAGCATTCTACTACTGACACGAGACGACGACGACATGGCTGCTGCACTATCACCTGCTCGAGGCACCACACCGTTACACGACCCAGGGCCTGCTACTGAGCTAGCTTCTGCACCTTTTGAGTCAGCCTGATGTTGCAACTGCTGGTCCTACATCCTTACAGGCCGCACCGTTTACTCCTACATCGCTGTACAAGCCGTTTGGATGGATCCTATAATACACTATGCAGATTTTAGACCCTTACCATCCCTCACGTAGTGGAGGCCACATACGAGATGAGTTGCTCCTGTAACACCAACTACAGTTTGAGGATATGAGTCGCAGAATGTTGGAGCTTGAGCTGACACCACAATTGGCAACTTCAGATGCAAAACATTACATAACCGAAAGCATGATTTAAGTGTCTACATCACCAGACAGCATTTTGTCAGAAAAGTTTATGTAAGACACCACGTCCTCCACCCTGTCTATTGCCAGCATACTTTGATTCGCCACATACATCAAGGTTCCTTTTGCGCTCTTGGCCGTTGCTATTACACCGCTCCTAGGATTTTGATACTTATTTCTTTACTATCGGGCGGCAGATTAGTTAACTACTTCGATATATATACAAGCTCGCGAAGGAGTTCACGCATGATGAACGGTTTACTTTTCTTTCCTCCTCCACCACAATCATCGGGATAGTTGGTATTCGGTTTTATGCGGAATGCATTACCTTGGGGAAAAGACGCTACTAATGAGCCGAGAGTTATGGAGACTGTTAAAGACCACTTTTGACCTCGAGATTTTTGTGCACTAATTGACTTATCAGGACAAGGGTAGGGTGACCCTGTGTCCCTATTTGATGTGATACATTGTGTAGACAATGTAATTGCGATCAGGAAATATTGAAAGCCCGATCAACATATTCCCCATTAAAACATGTAACAATACTTTGTGGTCAATAACTAGTAAAAGCTCAGTCGCCATATTCTCACTAAGCACGTTGTTGGTCCATATGTTTGTGCAATAATTGCAATGCTATGTGCTAGTTGTTATGTTCCCATTAAATACACTGACGCTTGCATGTTGTGCTATAATGATGATTACTTATATGCATATGTGTATGCACCAACTAGGTCTTATTCACTAAGTGGATGCTTATGTGCTTACGTCCTTAATAAAGACCTGACCTATCTAATCTTCTTATTAGAAGATGTTGCCACGAAGGAACACCGATACCAACAACCCTCTGCCAACGACAGAGGCGGAATTTCAAGAACGCCTCTTACAGGTCATCGCGTAGTACGAGGCCCTTCGCTCTGAGCGTAGCGGAGGTACCTCGGGAAATAACCCATCCAACGGCTGCACCTACAAGCAGTTCTTAGGCTGCCAGCCCCTACATTTCGACGGCACTGGGGGTGCCGTAGCCTTCGTGCGCTGGGTTGAGAAGACGGACACCGTATTGCGTGCGAGCAAATGCGCCCCAGAGCACCAGGTCACGTACATTTCCGGACTGTTCCAAGATGGGTCTCTGTCATGGTGGAAACTCCAGGTTCAGATAATGGGCGAGGCTGCTGCGTATGCTTTATCATGGGACGAGCTGAAAGAGCTAATGCATAAAAAGTGCTGTTCGAGAACAGAAAGCCAGAAGGTGGAAACTGAGTTCTGGAACTTGAAGATGGAAGGTCCAAAAATAGCTGAGTATGAGGAGAAGTTCCAATTTATGTCGCGTATTGTTCCATACATGGTAGATCCAGAGTTTAAGAAGATTGAGCGTTTCATTCGGGGATTGGCACCTCAAATCATGAGCATGGTGACGACATCAAGGCTTGCAACGATCGCTGAGGCCATCAATCTAAGTGTGGCCTTGACTGAAGAGGCAATAAGGATGAAAAAATTTTCAACCTCTGAGGAGAAGAAGGAGACTCATGTAGAGTCATCTGGGGACAACAAGAGAAAGTTGACAAATTTCAAACAGGGTACCCACTCGAGTAGCAACAACAAGGCCAAAAAGAGAAAAGAGTACATGGGTAAGCTACCTAAATGCGACAGGTGCCGACGTCATCATATCGGGCGATGTAAAAATGGGAAGTGTGACAACTGTGGCAAAGTGGGACACAACAGGGAAACGTGTTGGCGTGAGACGAAGCATGGAAAGAAAGGAATGGGGAAAGATAAGGGATGTTATACCTGCGGGGATATGAGGCACTATAGGAAAGATTGCCCAAGGGAGATTAAGCAAAATCATGGGAAAGATGTCTAACACCGGAGCCAGGGAAGCACGCCAGGAATCCAAGCATGGATATCGGTACGTCCCATACTACTCAATGTTATGCATCTGTATTGCCAAATACTGTTGCAAATTTCACGATTCGCACCTCTAGAGTTCGAGAGTATAATTGGTTTAAGCAGCGAGTAAGTAGATATTCCAGTACCCATTAGAACTAGCTTAGGGGAAGCTAGTGGAAGCCAACACAGTAACTGGAATCGGCAAGATAGAACCCGGGAAGCGTAAGATTACACTTGATCTACTGCCGGTGAATTGGGAGACTTCAACAAGGTAGTTGGAGGGATTGGTTGACAAATGATCAATAGGAGATTGATATCCGCACCATGATAGCGAACGAAGAAGTGATCTTGACTCATGAAGCGGGGTACACCTCTGCAAATTACAAATCGCTTGAAGGCACAAAGGATTTTGCGTAAAGAATGTGTTGTTTTCTTGGCTCATGTCGGGGACAAGGGAGTCGAAGAACTAAAGCCCGAAGATACCCCGTGATCAGAGGATATCCTGAAGTTTTCCTCGAAGACTTGCCGGAATCGTCTCCTCAATGATTAGTCGAATCTCGCATCGATTTAATTCCAGGCACCACACCTGTAGTCGATGCACCGTAGCGACTTACATTTTTGGAGATGCAAGGATTGACAGTGTAGTTTCAGTAATAAATAGAGGAGGAAGATAACAGACCAAAATTCCCTTTTGGGTAACCTCAGTTCCACTCATCAAGAAAAAGGACGATGACTTTCAAATGATCGGAAGTCGGACGAGCTAGCCAACCAGGGTCGGTGGCTCTTGCTAAGGATTGACGAATTACTTATTTGACTAACTGTAAGGGTCCGACTACCATTACACGACGGATCGACGATCGAGTGTCATTGGCGGAAAATTTAGTAAGAAGGTATACCGAGGAAAAATTGTGGGACACCGACTTGTTCTTAGACGTACACAAAAATAGTGCTTCCTACACAATGCACAAACCAGTCTACACGGGATACGAAATCTGGAGGATTTAGAAAACATATATTTAGGACCTTTGTGAACCCAGGTCCAAACTCGTATGGGTTTTTATTTAGGAACCATATCTGTCAACTCAATCAACCATCATTAACCTGGCGCATATGCCAGTTCCGTTGACCAAACAGAGAGTACTTGGATTTCTTTTACTTCTGGCGAGTAGATGTTTGCATCTCTACTCCCCTTAATGGTAGTTGCATCACAATAATTTTCTCGCTGAGAACGAACACACATTTGCTTCGATATCTTGTCATCTCTTCACTTTAGCAAATACTCATTGTTCCTTTTCTTGGAAACTTACCTGACATACATGCATCATTTGCTACACATGTGATTTCGTTTTGAACAAGCACTCCATTGGAATTTACATATTATTTTGCTAAACCTAATTACTGATTCCTGATTTGAGTAACCTACATTATTGTTATTGTTGGCTCTTTTGTTACCAAGCCAACGCACTTTCTTGAAACCGCTTTCTTTCAAGTTACAGTCATGGTTTATTTTTGCTACCATGCCGAGAATTCCTTTGTTGATACATATGTTTATTGTCGGGTTACGTTGAAACCAAGTCCAATTGCTTGAACTTATCCAGTTCACAGGTTTAATTGAAATGCTATATGATGTATTGGGAGCATCATATTCAACTATTTTTGCAGAGATTCTTTCATTTCGAGTCGTAGTAGATTTGGTTGGTCTACGACTCCACTAAAACGTTTGATTTGTTTCGATACCTTGCGGTGATATTTTCACAAAATTGAAGCTTGCGCTAATTTGGTTACTCACTTCGTACACGGAATTCAATTCCCTATTTAGTTGTTAACAATCCATTTTGGATCTTCACGATCAAAACGGTCTCAACACAATTGTGTGTTAAGGAAATGGTACATATATTCAATTCATAAGCACAATGTACCTCCTAACGATTCTTTCGTTGTCAGTCAAATGCCTTGCGATACTCGTTACTTTTCATCTTCGATTGGAAACAGTGGTCCTTTGATGTTCCGTATTTAATTCGAAACTCTATAACATGGTATAAATCAAATCTTCAGATTGCCTCAGTACACTTTCATTTGATTTCAAACGCAGGTGAACTTGTTCAGTCACCACTATTATTGGGTAATGCCAATACGACACCTTGTGGTGTCATCATAAACTTGTAGCTTGTGCTAATCATGGTAACCGTTTTACACGAGACCACGCATACTTTTGTTTGATTTATCATTTAAACATTTCTGATGCAACTACGAATCAAGACAATGATACACCAGATTCGCTTGTATTCCATTCGGTGTACCTTCACTATTCAAAAATGTCAACACACTAAACCTTACCAGACATTTATTCAGGAGTTGACAGATCATTTGACTATTATGTTGAGTTGCTGCTTTTGAGTTCATATAGCGGGTGCTATGGTTTGAGAAAACTCGTTTGCATATTGCAACCGATCGTTTAAAAATCTTATTAGTCAAAACTCCGCTTTTGTGGAACCCCTGCTAGCTGGATTACACTAGACTATACGTTAAATGCGTCTTGTACCTCTGACATCCAATGCTAGCAGCACACACCTTTCAACCCTAGGATTCGGGTTGTTATATATTCTTGGACTCACCTAATGTGAGTAATGTTTGTTTCGATTTGACGATTATCTACTTCGATATTATTCATATACATACATGTGTGACTTAACCATAAGGAGTAAGGTAGTACAAATTTCGAGGACGAAATTTCTTTAACGGGGGGAGAATGTGACAACCCTCACCAAACCAGGTATCCGTACGAATTAATTAATATTTAATTAATGCTTAATTACAGTGCTTGCTTACAACTGTGGTTAAACTGCTTCTTAATTTCTGATACATACATATTCATGCATCATACTTTATTACTGTCACTCTATTATTTACACACAAACATCAGTGACAACCTTGATGCACAAAAGCACAGTGAGCACACTATACGGATAACTCAGTAAACATGCTGACATTGCCAGCACTAGACAGTTACTGTCTCTGAGGCCATTACGAGCCGGGAATAGATTACTACACTAGTAGGGAGTGTAGGGAGGTGAGGATTATAAAACTGCGTCACTAGGTGAAATTTATAGTGACCGGATGTGCCTAAAACATGCTTTAATTACAAAATTCTGCACTTTATGCAAAAAAAAAATCAGCATTTAAGTTAACTAGTAAAGTGCAAAAACATGGGAAAATAATACAAGACACTTTCCAAAGTGTCAGGAATTCATTGTGTCACTAAAAATAATATTAAAGACACTTTAAATGCTTATTTAGCACTTTAACGGATTAATATCCAACCGAACAACCGGACTTTACCCGGAACATGAAAATATTGTCAATGACATTGTTTTTCCTTTTCTGAGCCAGTTAGGGTCCCCGAATACCCTAACACCCTTTATAATTCACAACACACTAGTAACTAGTTTAATCACCTAACTAAACTAACTATCACACAACCATATCATTGGAATCCAACCATATTACCCCCCCCCCCCCCCATTGAACCGATCAGTCCCCTAAGGGGACACACTCCTTACAAACCTTGATTATTTTATTATTGATGCTTAATATCTTGTTGACACATTACACTATGGATATTAGTAATACTTGGTCAATAAGTATGCATGTGAGGTCCACCATTTCATTCAAACATTTAACAAAATTTTACTCTTTCTCCCTCCCTTTGATACTCTCGGCCGAAACCCCCAACCCACATCCACCCACCTTCAAGTTTCAAACAAAACATTCCACATACATACAAGTGTGCTAGAGTTCATACAAGGAGGCTCGGTGCTTTCGGAATCTCAAGGACCTCACTACGTTGCTTTTATCCACCTAGTTTTCGCTTTGATTCTTCCCTAGCCTTGAGCTAGTTGTAAGTGATTCTAAACACTCTCTTGTTCATGTTTAAAGTGGTTAATAAGAGATTTAACGGATAAAAATCATGAACACTAAAGATCAAAACTAAAAGTCTTGAACAAAAGATGAACTTGTTGGTTAAAGAGTAAATAATGGTGTAAAACTCATGTATCTTGTTTAGTTATGGTTATTTTATGTTGTTGGTTGCTAGTAGTGGAACGGATCGTCACCTAACCACGCTAGATCATGTTCATGGAACATGAGCTAGCATTATGTTAAGTAGGAAAGTTACAAGATGACGAACCCTTTCATACATAAACATGAACTTGTGTAAAAATAGTTTTTCTTGTAAAATGGAGTTCTAAACTAGTAGATCTAAAGATTTACAAGTGGTATCTTCGAAGAACCAAGTAAAATATACAAGCCTTATTTTAAAACCGGATCATTCATAAACTAAAGGTGTTTTTGTGAAAAACAAGTGTGTAAACACTTGTGTAACAAAAGGATTTAACAAAGAAATATTTTCGTAATTTTTTACTAGAAGTTGTAAGGTTACATCTTCTTTAAAAATAAAGTTTTTCAAGAAACTGATTTTATTTTTAAAGATGACGAGATCTACTAAATGTGTTGGAAGGTTACTACATATTTTTACACAACTTACAAGTTCATGTGTTTGCGATTTATGCTTATTTTGACTAGTTTGACGATTGAACGTTGTATGTTGATGATTGGAAAATTGTTGGTTGAATTTTTAAAAGAAAATGATACGCTTGTAAGCGTGGCCACCTCCAGTTACAGAGGAAACTCTGGCGAAATTTTTCCAGAAAATAACACTTAGAATATTTTGGTGACAAGTGTTTATAAATATATTTTTGACTTGTTTTCCAAGCAAACTTCGCCATGATTTTTGTTATCAAATAACCAAGTATTCGGAGGTGGATTTTCGTAAATAACACTTGTTAAATATATATTGAGAATATATATTTTTAATAAAACGCTTGTATGCTTACGTGATTATTTTGTGAACTAAAGATATGTTATTTTTAGAGTAAAAATAATATAACCTGAATACACTGAGAAGTATTGTTGATGCCCAAGAATGTCTGTTGACTGCATCTTCATCAAGTCTTATATCAAGAAAGTCAAGATTAGAACTTAAAAGTCAAATTAGGGTTTAGAGTTGATTTAGGAAGTGATTAAAGAGGGTTCCGTTTAAAATAGAAGGGTTCCGTTTGAAATATGAGGGTTCCGTTTGAATAGGTCGTTTGAGATAAAGGGTTCCGTTTGAACCAGGTTAGGTTAAGTTCAAACGGAAGGGTCATGTCTATATATAGGGGTATGTTAGTCACATTTCAAACGGAACAGTAGGAAGGTCATTGTATGTGAAACGAACTGCTGCCGGATTTGTATCAGAAAAACATTGTACAAGCACGTAAATCAATCAGAAAAGAAAGATTAAAAGATACAAGTTCTTTTGGATGTTGTTTACTTTGATTCCGCCTTAGTAATCAATGTTGAACTACCTTAACTGACTTTCAGGGTCACGTACACGATCCAACAAGTGGTATCAGAGCTCAGGACGAGGAGTTCATACCGAATACAGCTTGAAATCATCGGATTATCTCATTTCTACCTTTCTTTTCTGATTTTAACTAGTTCTCGCGGTTAAAATGGCTTGAAACGTTCACATAGCAAACGAAATTCACTATTAACTAATCCTTGAAATTTTGAAACCAAAATTCGACCTAAAACTGTTCGAAATCATTCATACCGTTTGAAATTGTTCGCGAGTTGCTGACGTCATATCGTTTGAAATTGAACAATCGTTTGAAAACTAACCAATCGTTTGAACTGATCGTTTGAAATTGCCGTTTGAAAATACACAATCGTTTGAAGTGGTCGTTTGAAATGTTTATCGTTTGAAATGTTTGTCGTTTGAATATTTGTCGTTTGAAATAGTTGTCGTTTGAAACCATTGATATTTCAAACGGAACAGTCCATTCCGTTTGAAAACAGCCCATATCATTTGAAGTGTGATCATCGTTTGAAACTATTGTTATTTCAAACGGAACAGTCCATTCCGTTTGAAAACAACTAGTTCGTTTGAACAATTGTTTGAACCATTCCGTTTGAACAAGTTTCGTTTGAATCTGATATTTTCCAAAACCAAAATTTTTCTAAGTGTTGTCTGATTTTACAGGTACATTCACGATGGATGATATTTTCTTAAACCCGTTTAGCGACATGTACGCGTTCGCTGGAGATTCCGGAAACAATGATAATTCATCAAGCAATGTGAATGAGAATCCACCAAAAGAGAAGAAAAAGGAAGCTTGGGAATTGGAAAGTGCCTTCGGAACGTTCAATAAACCTCCAAAGCTAATGGCTATTGAAGAGTACAGTCGTTGGTCCAGAAAGTTTGAAGATTGGATGATGGCATTCGCATTTCCAAGTTGGAAATGTCTGAAGAATGGTTATGATCAAGGAAACAAGAATGGGGAAGTTTTAACAGCATCTGATGAGATTGAATCATTCGTAGCCGAACAAAAGTGTGTGGCATTGTTATTTCAGTCTGTTCGGGAGGATATCATCTCATTGATAGACTATACAAATGCTAAAGATCTTTGGGCAAAGTTAGAAAAGAAATGTTTAGGAAGTACTGAAATCGTGAAAAACAAAAAGAAACTTCTTAGGAAAGAGTTTGATATGTTTGGTTGTCTTAAGATTGAGTCAGTGTGTAAAATGATAGAAAGGTTCGGTCATCTGAAGCTGGAATTAGCAAGACATGATATCAAGTATTCTGATGATGAGCAAGTAGACAAGTTGTTCGATTCGTTGCCAGACGAGATGGAGTGGAGATATTATGCTCTCATGCTTAAGAACACTATTCCTTCTGAATTGTTGAAACCAGATTTGGTGATTGAGAGACTTGAGAGTCATGAGCTGGAGTTGAAGAAGACGTACAAAGTTAATCATTCATCCTACCATCAGAATTTGGATTTGTATTATCCAAAAAGCATGATGCCGAAAGCTACTTCTCCAAAGACTGCATTTTCTGCTGAAAATGTGTCTACAGCTGGCAAAGAAAGTCAAAGTGGTCAAAGCAGTGGAAGTCATAGTGGTTATCACAGTGGATCTTCATCATCTGCAAGTCATTCTGATGCAAAGAATCGTTTTCAATGCAACATCGCTATAGATTTGAAGAATGCTCATAACTTTGATGAAGAATCGGCCAAGCAACAGAAGATTTTCTTAGCATCGGTGTTGGAATCGTATGAAGGATTGGTAGCTGGGAAGATTGGCAACACAAATCTGACAAAAGAAGATTACGATCAGATTGATCCGGAGGAAATGGAACTGATCGATATTCGTTGGGCTATGGCAAGTGCTGTACGTCGTGCACAAAGATTCATGGAAATTACTGGAAGAAAAACAATTGGTGGTGCTTCTACCAAGCTGGGGTTCGATAAATCGAAGGTGACTTGCTTCAAATGTAAGCAGAAGGGTCATTTCAAACGAGAATGCCGAAATGCTTATGCTGATGAGTTGGAGAATCCTTTCAGAGATGATTACTACAAGAAGGCGATTTATCACCAGAATAAATCCGAGCCGCCTAGATTGAAGCAAGTTGAAGACAACAGAGAGAAATCTAGAGCTCTTGCAGTGATTTATGATGATGAGGGATATGATTGGAGTCAAGAGGTTCTACCAGAAGAAGATGCGGTTGGTTACGCATTCATGGCGAAAAATGAACCTATTCCATGGAAAGATGATAGAACTGAAGAGCAGAAATATAGATACAGAAAGATGATTTCGGAAAACAAAATTACTAGACTTTCTAGTATCTATTTGGAAGCAAAAAGAGCCAAAAGATGGGATCCAGACAGAGAGTGTTATCTTGATGAGTATGGAAATATTGCAATCGATCACAAAACTCTCGATCTGGAAGTCTTAATCAAGGAAATGAAAGAAAATGATGAGTATTGGCAACACAAATGGTGGGGAACTCCAACTTCGAAAATGATTGAAGAGGAGAAAGAAAGAAAGGAGAAAGAAGAGATAGAGAGAAAAGAGATAGAAGGAAAAGAATTCAAGAAGATTGATACTGGAGTTATCGATACTACGCAGGAGTTGACTGCAGAAAACTTGGGAAAAATGGCTGACAAAGTGCTGGCTGCTAAGGCACTTGAGGTAGACTCTAACTCCGTGTCTGAGTCAAAAAGCCAGGTCAGTTCAGATGTGTCAACAAATGCGTCAGGTAAAAAGATCGAAGGAAATGCTGATTGCAAAAATTGCAACAAAGAGTGCAAATTTTGTAATACTATCACGTATCTCAACGGTGAGAAAATTAAAGATCTGACAGCAAAGGTCAGAAACGTTGAGAATCAGATTCTTGGTCGTGACAAAACAGTTAAAGCTTCAACTGAACGGATAAGAGAATTAACTACTCAAATTGAAACTGATAAAATTGATCATGACAAAATTAAACAAGAAAATGAAAAGTTGATTCTTGAAAACCGTCAGATTTCTGAAAAATTTGAAAAACTCAAAAGCACAATGAAAGATTGTGATGATCGAAATGGTAAAACTTTTAAAGAAAATGAACATTTAAAAGCAGTGCTTAGAGTTAAAGAAGAATCAATCAATAAACAACTGGATGAAATCGCTAAATTGAAACTTAAAGTTCAAGAGGCTGTAATCGAAAACGAGCGAATCCAGTTGAAGCTTAACAGTTACAGCTCCGCAAGCTTTGTTTTGCAACATATCATTCCCAAACCCATCGGGAAAGACAAAGCGGGCGAAGATGTGTATTCTGATGGAACTGGGGTGGGTTTTCATCAAGTACCACCACCTGTTCTTCATAATTACACTAAAAAGCAGTCTGGGTTGGTTGAAATTGAAGAAGAAAGTGAAGTTAAACTTCCAGAGAACATTGATGTCACGTTCACAACTTCCAATGATGATAGTGTTCAGACAGAGATTGTTAAAAGTACAGCTGAAAGTGTTTTGAATAGTGATTCAGCTGAAGATGATGGATGTTTCTTGGACAAATATATTCAGAAATCAAAATCCAAAAACAACTTAAGTGATGAACCGGGTCTTGTGATGTACAAGATGGCTGGATCTGATAAGTTGTATTCGGATTCTGAGTTTCCAATTGAGAATGTTAATGTGAAAAAGTTGACAAAGGTTTTCAAATTGGTTGAAGTTGAGTTGTCAGAAGTGAACAGTTTGTGTCAAACAAAAAGGCAAATGAATTTTGAGAAAGATAAAGCTTATTACAAAAAGCCTGTTGTTCCACCACGTTTTTATAATAACAATCGAAACAATTGGTCGGGTGGTTATCGGGGTGGTAATAGTTATCAGAAAAAGAGTTTTCAAAACAAAAGATTTGCTGAAAAGAAGGTGTTTGTGAACAGTTCAAGTTCACGTTCTGATGAGGAAAATGAAATTTTTTCAAAATCAAATAAAGAGTTCTTTGAGAAAAGAGCTTCACATTATCAGTCTGAAGGCACAAGTCGAGTTGTTGATACTCGTACATGTTTCAGATGTAATCAAGTTGGTCACATTGCAAGAAATTGCACCAACTCCAAGCCTAAGACTGAAGTTGTTGATAAACAAAAGAAAAAAAATTGATGTGAAGGGTAAAGCACCAATCATTGTTGAGAAAAAGAATGTGAAAAATGACAACATTAAATTGAAAAATGAACCTGTAAAGAAAGTTGTAACTAAAAATGACAAATTTTATAAGAGGGTTGGATTATCTCAACAAGTTTGGAAACCAAAAACATAAATGAAAATTTCAACTTCTGAAGTGAAAAAGGCTGAAGAATCAATTTCGGTTGATTATGATGCAAATTTTCCACCTTTGAAGGCTGAAAATTTCAAAATTCAAATTGCGAGAGTCAAGGTTACACCTAAGGCTGATGAGGCCTGGCTGGACACCATGTTCGAATAAGCAGTTTGAATTGCCGGAGCTTCCTGGATCGCGAAGCATGAATCGGCATCTTTATTGAAATGTTTTAAAATCAACTTGTGGTATGTGCAGGATCTTCCAAGAGCCATTTCAAGATGGATCATGGATAGTGGCGCATCTCGACATATGACAGGAAAAACTGCATTACTATATGATGTGAAAAATATCAATGGTGGTTATGTGGGATTTGCTGGTCATGAAGGTGGTAGAATTGTTGGTGAAGGAACGTTATCCAATGGGATTGTGACGTTTGAGAGAGTTAACTACATCACTGAGCTGGAGAACAATCTGCTTAGTATCTTGCAGATTTGTGACAATCAGTATACTACTCACTTCACTGATAAGGAATGTTTGATCTTGAAACCTGGTTTTGTTATTCCTGAAGATTGGATTATCATGAGGGCACCTAGAGTGAATGATTTATATGTGTTAGATATGTCTGTAGCAACTACAACTACTGGTCAAGCACATTGTTTTGTGTCTAGAGCAACTGAGAAAGAATCGAGATTGTGGCACCGAAAGATGGGGCATATACACCTAAGGAAGATGAATCACTTGGTGCACAATGATTTGGTATTGGGTGTTAATATCAAAGGTTTTCATCTGGAAGGGGAATGCATTAGCTGCATCAAAGGCAAGCAGAAGAAAAAGTTACACCCTACAAAGCAAGTCAATTCAGTTTCAAGACCGCTGGAAAGACTTCACATGGATTTGTTTGGTCCTGTGAATGTCAAAAGTATTACAGGAGATTACTATTGTTTGGTCGTTACTGATGATTATTCCAGATTTTCGTGGGTTTCTTTCTTGAAGACGAAAGATGAAACATTTGACAGTTTGATGGGGCTGTTCAGGAAGATTGAGAATTTGTACCAAAGGCGTATCAAGAGAATTCGAAGTGACAATGGTACTGAATTCAAGAACAGCAAGATGGAAGAATTTTGTGATGAAAGAGGTATATTGCATGAGTTTAGTGCTCCGTACACTCCGCAGCAGAATGGAGTCGCAGAACGCAAAAACCGGACACTAATTGAGACGGCTAGAACTATGCTCGCAGATTCAAAGTTACCGATTAACTTTTGGGCTGAAGCTGTTTCCGCCGCATGCTATACACTCAACAGGGTTCTCACTGTCAAAAAGTTCAACAAAACATGCTTTGAGCTAATCAATAATCGCAAACCGAATTTGAAGTATCTAGAACCATTCGGGTTACCCTGTACGGTTATAGAGTCTCATGGAAAGTTTGGTCCGAAGAGCATTGAGGGAATTTTTTTTGGTTATGCAAATCCAATGCGACGTGTCTTCGTTCCAAGTGAGAAGCGGATTATTGAAGATGTAAATGTTGAATGTCAAGGTTATACTATGCCGCCACAGAATCCTGGTGATTCATGGCGTTATCATTATGACAAACTTTGGGATTCGTTTGACATGAGAGAAGAATCAGAGGATGATGAAGATTTCTTTGATGAGTTGGATATTTTGCGTGAATATGAGTCGCAGTTAAGGTTCCCAGCTGAGTATTCGAAGAGACCACGGGAAACTTCAAATGATGATGAAGCAGGTCCGAGTAATGCTGGTGAACATGATGATGTCCAACAGAATGAAGTTGCTCAAGACAATCAGTTGGTTCAGAATGATAATCTAGAAGCTGAAAACATGCCAGTATTTGATCATGGTGATTCAGATTCAGATTCTGATTCTGAGGGGGAGCAAATTCAATTTTCAAGTCAAACAAACCAAGTTGGTGAACAAGATGCAGAACAGAATGTTACTAATCTGGAGGGAAATGTAGATGTTCCAAGTGAAGTAATGCCGCGAACTTTTTCATATCATCCAGAGGAGTTGATCATAGGAGAATTGCAGACAGGCGTTCGCACTCGAAATCAGATTTATAAAGGGCTTACATGTTTTTATACAAAAGTTGCTCCTTTGCAAACTGAATTCTCATTGAGTTGTTTTATCTCGCAGGTTGAGCCAAGAACTTACAAAGAGGCGCTTACTGAAGACTCTTGGGTCAATGCTATGCAGGAGGAACTTAGTCAATTTGAGAAATTGGGAGTGTGGAAGTTAGTTGATTTTCCGGATGGTCAGAGAAAGATTAACACCAAGTGGGTGTTTAAGTGCAAGAGGGACGATAGAGGAGTTGTTGTAAGGAACAAAGCTCGACTCGTTGTTCAGGGATTTAGTCAACAGGAGGGGATTGATTTTACTGAAGTCTATGCTCCTGTAGCACGACTAGAGGCGATCAGAATTTTCCTAGCATTTGCGTCTTGGAAGAACTTCAAAGTTTATCAGTTAGATGTTAAATCGGCTTTTCTCTACGGGAAGGTTAAAGAGGAGGTTTATGTCGGTAGCCACCGGGCTTCACCGATCCAATCCACAAAAACAAGGTCTACTTATTGGACAAAGCGCTGTATGGTTTACACCAGGCCCCGAGAGCCTGGTATGAGACTTTGTCTCAACACCTACTAGACAACAAGTTTATTCGTGGAAAAGTGGATGCCACTCTCTTCACTAAAGAGGTCGATGGTCATCTTCTGATAGTTCAGATTTATGTGGACGATATAATATTTGGGTCGACGAATGAAAGTCTATGCAAAGATTTTGAATCAGTGATGAAGCAAAAGTTCGAAATGTCATCAATGGGGGAGATGAAATTCTTTCTGGGATTACAAGTTGAACAACTTCCTGAGGGAATTTTCATTCACCAGTCAAAGTACGTTCATGATATTCTAGAGAAATTTGGGATGTCAGGTTCTACTCCAGCTGCTACCCCACTTGCAACAAATCATGGGATTCACCCAAATCTCACCGGAGACAGGGCTGATGAAACGTTTTACCGATCCATGATAGGTTCATTAATGTACCTAACTGCTTCACGTCCTGATATCATGTACCCAACGTGCCTCGCAGCAAGATTTCAGTCTAACCCGAGAGCTTCGCATATGATCATTGTGAAGAGGATATTGCGCTACCTGAAAGGAACTCCTTCATTGGGGTTGTGGTATCCTAGGAAAGGCGACTTTACGCTCGAAGGGTATTCCGATTCGGATTTCGGATGTTGCAAAGTTAATTCAAAATCAACAACTGCAGGATGCCAGTTCTTTGGTCCTAGATTGGTTACCTGGCAGTGTAAGAAACAAACGTCTGTGGCGTTATCTACTTGTGAAGCGGAGTATGTTTCTGCTAGCAGTTGCTGCTCTCAGATCTTGTGGATACAGCAACAGATGCGCGACTACGGTTTGCAGTTTCTTAACACACCTCTTTTTGTTGATAATGAGGCCGCTATAAATATAACTAAAAATCCAGTACATCACGCTAAAACTAAACACATAGAAATTCGTCATCACTTTATTCGCGATTGCTTTGAGAAAAAGTTGATACGAATTGAGAAAATCCACACAGACGAACAGAAAGCTGATTTACATACCAAAGCTTTTGATAAAAATCGGTTTAAATATTTGTTAAAACTGAATGGTATGAAGCTTCTGTCGGTGTCGGATGGCATAATTGGCGTTGATGAGAGTACTGTTGCGGATGAAGACGAGAAACAATCTGCAATGGTTTGTCGAATTTTTACTTGTTTTGGTATTTAGGGGGAGTAGATATTTGTACATAGTTTATTTTTCAGAAAATACAAAAACAGTAAAAAATGATAAAATACAAAAACATGATAAAATGAAAAAGAGCTTGTGTATATAGGGAAAATGATAGTACATCAGCTAGATGATTACAGTATGCTAAAGATTTGAAAAGTATAAAAGAGTTAAACAATCTCACTGATGATGTGTCGATAGGTTTTCACACACTTAGTAGATTTATGTGGGATATAAACCTAAATTCAAACTTGTGAATTCGTGGGGAACACTACTTGGATATATAGGTAACCCCTGAAATCTCGTTTGAAAGGTCTCTTAATCTGATATACTAGGTCTTTATACTCAATGATGTCTGGGGTATTATTCCGGGACTTCTGCTGAACGGTAGTTCTGACCTAGTCCTTGGCTAATACTTGCTGCAATGCTTGAAACAGAGCATTAAACCCTCAGCATGCTGAAACAATAAAATTGATAAATGCTGCTGTTGTAAGCAAAAAGATCCTCTAAAGGGGACACACCGAAAAGTCGAAGCTGATATCTCTCTGCGTATACGGAAGTATCGATCTGAGATCCCTCGGCCCTCGCATACCTAATTTATATACATATATCATTGTCGTATTCTCACCTGTAAGACTGATTATTGGGATTCTGGATACGGGAGTATATTCAAGAGGTGGGACACATGAATGATCTAAGTTCTTAATTCATCTAAATCGTATCCTGAGTAAATTGAAATTTGTGTGGGAATTTAAGATGGATCAGTATATCGACAATCGAGGTGAATTGTTTAAGTCTGAGTATGAAATGAAGCTTAACGGTACTTGTGTTTTGTCTGAAAAGCTGATAAAATTACCTAACACGCTCGCCAAAAATATGTTTGTAAATAGTTTACTTTGTTTACTTTCTGAAATTTAAGTTTTCTGTATTTCATTTCTTAGTTTAGAACACTTTGATAAAATCCAAAAAGATTTTATTTCTGCTTTATTTTTTCTGACAAACCAAAGTGGAGAGTTGATTGTTGGATTCTCAGTTGATTGAAGCAGATGCAGGAGATTCTGGACTGAAGAATGAGGAGAGCTTATCTTTGAAGAAGTTTAAATTGTTTGAAAAGTTAAAAACAAGTTCATTAATTTGATACTTGTTATTTTCAGAAAATGTTTGAAATTGTTGTTTTAAATCAGTTTGATTCGTCAAATGATCAACCAAGGTCATTAAATTGGACTTGGTAGATTAATTGAGTAATCAGGGTCATTAACTTGGACCTGAATACTTGAGTGGATTGCTATAACTGATTGAGTTTGTGATTTAATGTTGAAAAGATAGTTTGTAATGTTTGTTGGTTGAGTAACAGGTTTGAACTTCATTATTCCCAAAGGAAGCTATTTGTCAAAGCTTGAACCAGATATCTCAGATTCTAGCATATCGAGAGGGGGAGTCTGTGAAAGGGGGAGTCTGGATCAACAGTATATGGGAGTGTGAAGATATAGTGCTTATGATGAAAAGACAGAGTTAGAGAAAAGACTAAGACTGAAGACTCAGGATCTGAAGACTACGTCAACATCCAAGGGGGAGTCTGTTGATGCACAAGAATGTCTGTTGACTGCATCTTCATCAAGTCTTATATCAAGAAAGTCAAGATTAGAACTTAAAAGTCAAATTAGGGTTTAGAGTTGATTTAGGAAGTGATTAAAGAGGGTTCCGTTTGAAATAGAAGGGTTCCGTTTGAAATATGAGGGTTCCGTTTGAATAGGTCGTTTGAGATAAAGGGTTCCGTTTGAACCAGGTTAGGTTAAGTTCAAACGGAAGGGTCATGTCTATATATAGGGGTATGTTAGTCACATTTCAAACGGAACAGTAGGAAGGTCATTGTATGTGAAACGAACTGCTGCCGGATTTGTATCAGAAAAACATTGTACAAGCACGTAAATCAATCAGAAAAGAAAGATTAAAAGATACAAGTTGTTTTGGATGTTGTTTACTTTGATTCCGCCTTAGTAATCAATGTTGAACTACCTTAACTGACTTTCAGGGTCACGTACACGATCCAACAAGTATCGACTCCAAAATAATACCAACGCCTTCACAAATAAATATCTAAGTTACACCGGTACTATTATTACCTCCCGAACTTTAAATGTAACTTATGTATTACTAGAAAATACTCTTAAATGTGTATTTTGATAAAAGTATCATCTTGGTAAATTGTGTGGAGTAAAGTATAATATTTTTGGGAAAAATGTGTACATTTTGGAATCAGAATAGTTTAGACAAGTGATTTAAAATATATTTTCAAGTGAGACTTAAAATATATTTTCGAACTATAACGTATATGTATATTCTGGTAAAATATCATTTTGGGAATCAAGGAAGTAAAAATATATTATTTTTGGGGAAAAATACATATATTTTGGAAATAAGTTGTTTTGGACAAAAAGGCTAAGTATATTTGCTAAGTGGGACTTAAAATATATTTTCGGAAATATAAAGCATACATGCATTTAAAAACCCCCATCCTTGGGAAAGGAACACGAATACTAAGACTTGAGAAGTACTAATACAGAAATGTTGAATAAACAATTATTCCAAAACTAAATACAATTATTATTACTTGGAATAATACCAGAATCGTAACTCAAAAACATACATACTAAGACAAGGCACTACCCGTTCGTCTAATAGACATTAGACCATTGTAGGTAGTCGTGTTTGCCGCGGAGATTTGGGTTACACATACTGAAGACGCAATACAGTGAGTTCATGTCCCCCCTTTTCTCTTAACTGTTTTCAGTTTTTACACTTCGGGGGTGAAATACATGTTACATTTACTACAAACATTTTATACACGGTATGATTAGCTAAGGAATTTACTGCTAGATCACGTGAATGGATAGGCTACTATCATAAGACTGTTAATCCTTGTATAAGGACCGAGATGCATGTGTGATAGATCTATCGGGTTTTGCGAGCCCCACACATGGGCCAGCGTGTGGCTGCATGTGGTGACTATGTCGTTCCGCCGGAAGGACCGGTATGAAATACGCGTTACAGGTTTGAGTGCTTCCTAGACCATGTCACTTATTAATGTATTAGCTACACATTAATTGATCTCTTTTTCCTTAATTGCTACATACCAGGGATTTTCATACATACAGACATATTTACAAGGGTTTATACATACTCACTTACACATGAACTCGCTCAACTTTTTGTTGATTTTTCAAACTACATGTATTTCAGGGAACTAATGGATCTGGCACGGTATGCACGTATTTTCAAGCTGCGTTTGAATAAAGAAGTCATTCAGGGTTTAGAAGGTGTAACCCCTTCCTGGACGGGTTACATATCTCTAAGCCTAGTATTGTTTAAAGTCTTTTGCTAAGTCTTTATGAACTCAATTAAATCAAGTTGAGGTTTGTAACTTATTTTGAGATTGCTGAAAGTGGGATTTTTCTAAACTTTATTAATGGATGAATATCTCATGTTTTTATCATATAGCATTGTTATGATTGTTGCTATGGTATTAAGAAGTCACACCAAATAAACCCACGCTTCCGCAAAGCCAGGGTGTGACAACTGCCACCGCCGCTTTCGCTGTTCTTTCTCTCCCTCTTCTCGATCCGTCTCTCTCTCTCTTCTCGGTGCTTCTCTCTCTCTCTTCTCGGTACTTCTCTCTCTCTCTCTCTCTCTCTGGTCTCTCTCTCCTCTCACTCTCTCCCGTCTCTGTTCGTGTCGCCGCCACACACCACCACCGATTGGTGGTGGCCGGCTGTTAATTCTGCAACAGGTGGGGGGGCTGTGGTCGTTGACTGCTGTATCCACCACCGCCGCACCGCCGGTGGTCTTACCGGACCGGCTGCCGGCCTTCATCTCAGAGAGATATGAGGTCGAGTGAGTGGGGGTGGGGTGAGGAGAGTTGTGAGTGATTGGCTTTGTGTTGTTCTGTGTTTTGAGGGGGAAAGGAAACGAGAGAGAGAGAGGAGATGTTGTTTTCAGAAGTTGTAGAAGAAAGGTCTCTTGTTGGGTGTATAATGTCTGTGTTTGTATGTGTATGCTCAAAATAAAGGGGTAGACCCCTTTTTATAGAGATGTAGAGATTTGGAATATCTTGAGGTGATTTTGTATATCTCGTAGGATTCTCTAAATCTAGTAGAGATTGTACAGAGATTTTATAAGATTTGGAGTGATCTTGCAAAGATTTTATAAAATCATATTATAAATCTTGAGTGGATCTTGAAAATCTTGCATAGATCCTATAGAGATTTTAATAAGATTTTGATAAGATTTAGCATAGATTTAGTGAATCTTCTATATATTTTATGAATCTTTTATAGATTCTAATATATCATGTGCAGGTTTAGGCTTGTGGGTTTTGGGCTTGGGCCCAGGGCCCACAAGCCCATCTCATGTGTTAGTGGCCCGTAATTCCTACGAGACCCGATATCGCGACCCAAACTCCATAAGCATAAAATATTCGTGTAACATCCATATTTGTCGGCGTCATCAGTATTTCGTACGGTTTCAGATCGTTATCGTTTAGCAGGTTCTCTGTGGACAGTCATGCGCGTACTGTAAAGTCGATCAGGCATTCCTAGGCACTCCAACGGCCTAATCAAGTTTATTTGCACTGTAAACACTATTTATTATCGCGTTAATCATCTGTTAATCACGTAATTAGGTGCCGTAAATCACCGGTTGTCACATTCTCATCAATTTCACCATCAAATCTTAACTTTTCACCATGAAATCGGCTGATTTGGACTGTTCTAGGATGATGTCATCATGGGTTCTCATGAACTTCAAAGTGTGGCCTCATTCCACCAAGAACAACTCAGATCTAAGAGATTTCAACATGTTTAAACACTGATTTCGCCTAAATCTAGACATTTTCAAACCTCACAAGATTAAAAGAGTTGAACGATGTTTTCATAACCTTTCTTCCACATTCTTTTACACTCTTGCACTCAAAACCGATAGAATTGGAGCTCGCTCAGACCTTCTACTCATTCTCTAGTGAAGTGTCGGTTTGAGAACTGATTCCTATCAACGAGATGAACGATTTAACGGGTTGAACATGAAGTCCATCAAGAACAGTTACTTATCGGACGGGGCGATTCCCATCCGATCACATTACTTGAACTTGGTGGAGATTCCGTTGTTTAACACGTTGTCATACCATCTCGATTCAATCGCAAAACTTTACAACTTAATGAATTTTTTACAAGTTACAAAATGAACAGGTTGCTGAACGGATTGTCGTCCGATCGGATTGCCGTCTGATCGGATTGCCATCCGATCGAACGACAATCCGAACAGATGACTTGTGACCTTTCAACACTTAACAATTTTTATGATGTTTCAAAGTATTTAAGTTTCAAGCAAATCGCCATCCGATCGGACGGCCATCCGGCCGGATGACCTGATTTGTAGAAACACTTCTCAATTTTGAAAATGATACAATGAAATCTTCAAAGTTCACATCATACACAAACACATCTTTCCCAAACGGATAACCCTCCGACCGAATGGTCATCCAACCGGATGACCATCCATCCGCACGGTCATCCGATCGGATGACAATCCGTCACCCACTTCACTTCGACACCGTTTAACGCACCGTTCATCGCTTATGCTATCGTTCTATAATCAGGCTAATCTATCAGCGCTCCCTTCTGTCACACCCCGACCACGTATAACATACAAAACGTGGTGGAAAACGTCGGGGAGTGTTGTAACAGAATTAATTGTTTCATAACCATGGCATACAAAGTTGTATTTTATTTATAAACAAGAGGGTTATATTGTCTTAAACAGGAAACAAAGAGTTCATAACATAATTAAACTAGTCTATCTTCATTTTTATTCTCTAAGGCACAGGTCCGCCCTAGTGTCACGATCATCATCCTACGCAAAAGCTCCTGAAAACACATGTGAAAATAGGTACGTCAGCATAAAAATGCCTGTGAGATACATAGGATTTGTGAAAAGAGGATTCATGACTTGTAAGTTTAGAAAAAGTTGTTTAACAAAAGTCAGTCATGGACCTTGTAACTTGTTTTGTTTTGTAAATCATTCAAAAAGCGATGATATGTATAAATAAAAGAATAATGTAATGTTAAATATTGAAATGATTTAAGTAACGCTACGACATGTAATGCCATACAAACACTTATATATAGGAAGTACCAGCGGCGTATCCACCATGCTTGTATCATATTACACACGCCTCGTTACTCAAATCACTTACTCAAACCAACCACCAATGTAAATTGTTTATGTATAAATGAATTGTCATGTGTTAATGTGTAAACCATATCGAAATGTCTATGTCCAATGTAAACCACTCAATGTGTATATCAATGTCAAAATGTTTATGTTTAATGTAGATCATGTAATGTGTACCCAAATATATCATGTATGGTAAGTGAAATATATCAACTAAACCATATGTAAAATGCACAAAAACAAGGTATTGAAGTAAAACATGGTTTAAATCAAAGTTATGTTTTGTGGAACAAATGCATGCTATACTGATACAAACATTTATGCGGTATTGTGAAAATGCATACATCCAAGCCTTGAGACTGTGGCGATAAACCCTTAAACAAATCAAAGGTTTATCTAAGTTATGTGTATCGAATTCGGTCATTCCTTTCATCCAAACCTACCCAGGATGTCCGGAACGGGAGTTGTCAATTCCTATGGTACCACTACCTACTAACGAACAGCGTAGCTAATGTTAATGAATGTATTGTTCCATTTTAAACAACCCAAATGTCATACCAAAACGTAAGCATGTGATGAAAACAACTGTACTAAGTATGCACACAATGGGCATACATAGCATGAAATGTAATGTAAACCAATGTACTAAGTATGCACACAATGGACATACATAGCATGAAATGCAATGTAAAACAATGTACTAAGTATGCACTCAATGGACATACATAGCATGAAGACAATGAAATCATGTACTATAAATGTACTAATGAACATAGCAAGTATATGATGAGAAAACAGGAAAGCATGAAAGTAACAAGTAGGCACATGTGTTTCACCCCAAAATGTTTGGAAAACAGTAAAAGAGGGGTCTATGTACTCACTTGAGATTGCTCAGAAGTCCTAAGATAACCACCAAGCAATGCTAGAGATCACGGAATCAAACGGCACCTAATATAGGTAACTATGTTAATAAACCGGACCTAAATCGGAGGATTTAGATAGAATGAGGGTTCGTAAACCAAACGAGTATGGAGACTCATGTCATATGGTTTAACAAAGCCTACATGCTAAATGAAACCTAACCTAAGTGTTTACGACCCATTACGACCCGTTTAGGTAGCTTATGCTACTTTAACGCGTCGTTCGCGTGAAACGCGTTCGGACCGCCTAACTAGTCCTATGACAAGTAGAATATGCCTTAACATGCCTAATATTGTCGCCAAATCAGTTAAGATGTCAAAAGTTATGTCACATATGTTTATAATGAATTTTGGCATCAAAGGGGTATTTTGGTAATTTACCTAAGGCATATAAACTACCTATCATACAACTACTTAAACGCCGTGACCATAAGGTATAACCTCGGAAGGTTATTCCCTATATACTATGGTCACCTAATGTATTTGGTCGGATCCTAATTATCGACCAAATGGGTCGGGTTCGAAGGTATAAGCGATTTATTAGATCGCTTACCCTTACGACCCTAGACAACGTGGTAATTAGTAGGCATAGTCCCAAGGGACTATAACCATCGTGATTACAATCACGTTGCGAAGTTCAAACAAACTTCGCATTGACCATAAACTGGTCAACGCAGAAAGTCAAACAAATTTTGACTTTCGGAGTCGAAAAACAATAAAAGAACGAAGGAATACTTACGAAGGGTCCCCGAATGCTAATCTCGATCCAAGTAACTCAGGTATGAAACAATGGTTTCAACTTAGAGTTTCTCAAATCAAAATTCTAGTGGGTTTTGCAATTGAAGGCATGGGGTATTTATAGTTTTTCCCGAACCGTTAGGATCGTTTCTTGGAAAACGTGATCGAATCTTGGCCATACACTTGCACCCATGGTATTGTAATACCATGTGCCCACAATACCAGCCCATAGATTCCCCAAAACCATGTGCAACAAGTGGAATGGACCAGATTCGATGTTTCTGAATTTCTGATGTCTGAAGACCCCTTACGGACTGTAAGGATAAGGCTTACGGTCCGTAAGCCTCCAAGTTTGGCAGATTTACATATTTGGTCCCTGTAGTTGTTTAGAGCTATTTCCGACACGTTTAAGGCCCGTTAACCCCATTTCAAATCTATAAAATGAAGTTAAAGTATAGGGAACTTAAAATGTGCTCAAAAATATCTCAGATGTCAGTTCGTTTGGCCGTACGATCGCGATGTTCGCTTAATTACGACGGAATGCGCATAAGCGCGAAAAACGATCCAAATGACGTGACGAATGGATTTTTCTTATGCCAAACACTAAAGTAAAATATTTTAGTGCTTACATAAATTTTTGGATGTCCGGATGTATTCAGAACGTGAGTTATGCGCAAAAGTGCAAACTTGTGCACTTTTTGACACTTTTAGTCCCTGAATGACCCAAAAGTTTATTTTAGCACACTGAACCCCTCAAAGCCTATTTCTAAGCTATGTAAAGGATATTTATGGTATGTTTAACTTATGGTCATGTTCCGGAATGTCTGTTTCAGTACGAATCGTCATACTTTCGCAGTTTGTCAAATTTAGTCCCTGTAGCCGAATTAACTTGTTTTTGCCATACCAAAGCCTTTAAAACTTATTTCTAAGTTATGGGTTATTTAAGGTATGTTAAGTATATGTTGATGTTCCAGACTATTTGTCGCATTAAACTGATTACGTTTACGCACCAGTTTGCGTATAACTATCCAGAAAGTGATATAGAGTTTGAAATTGGACAAAAGTCAAAACACGAAAAATGTAAAACATAACCAAAAAAACATTGGGATCAAATAACATTGTTTTATTGATAATTGAACTGTTCACAATGATTACAAGCACAGATGTTACAGTCTCCCCTACTTGTGGAAATTTCGTCCCGAAATTTATTTAGAGGAAACTCGTGGGAAAAGATGCGGATATTTCGCCTTCATTTGATCTTCGCGTTCCCAAGTAAACTCGGGTCCACGTTTAGCTTCCCAGCGAACTTTGACCAAAGGAATGCGCTTGCGTTTAAGCCACTTGACTTCACGTTCCATGATTTCCACTGGCTTCTCAACAAATTTCAGTGTTTTGTCAACACGAATTTCGTCAAGTGGTATGTGGAGGTTCTCATCAGCTAAAAACCTCTTGAGATTGGACACGTGAAAAGTTGGATGAACATTTCCAAGTTCAGGAGGTAACTTAAGTCTGTAGGCTACCTTACCGATTCTTTCGACGATCTTGAATGGTCCAACGTATCTAGGTGCAAGTTTTCCTTTCTTTCCAAATCTGATCACACCTTTCCAAGGTGAGACCTTAAGTAATACTCGATCACTGACTTGAAATTCCAAGGGTTTGCGTTTTGGGTCCGCGTAACTCTTTTGACGGCTTCTAGCTGTCTGAAGGTTATCACGAACTTTCT
Source organism: Helianthus tuberosus (assembly GCA_030545235.1). NCBI lineage: Eukaryota > Viridiplantae > Streptophyta > Magnoliopsida > Asterales > Asteraceae > Helianthus > Helianthus tuberosus. The sequence continues at coordinate 117,765,682 of CM060424.1, forward strand.
TAACCTTATCTGTTGTCTCTAAAATGAGGGCAGGTCCAGTAAGTTGAGCCTCGCCGATCTCATTCCAGCAGACTGGTGAACGACATTTTCAACCATAAAGAGCTTCGAAAGGAGCCATTTTGATGCTGGTGTGATAACTGTTGTTGTTGGAGAATTCAATTAACGGAAGATGTGAACCCCAACTACCACCAAAGTCGATCACACAAGCTCTAAGCATATCCTCCAGAGTCTGGATTGTTCTTTCAGATTGACCATCCGTTTGCGAATGATAAGCTGTGCTCAGATTAAGTTGGGTCCCCATAGCAGATTGCATGGTTCTCCAAAAATGAGAAGTGAAACGAGTATCTCTGTCAGAAATGATGTTCAAAGGAACACCATGTCGAGCTACTATTTCATCCACATAGATTTTTGCAAGTCTGTCAGCAGGAAAGTCCTCACGGATTGGCAAGAAATGTGCTGACTTAGTAAGACGATCAACGACTACCCAGATGGCATCATGACCTTTCTTTGTGCGCGGAAGTTTAGTAACGAGATCCATAGTAATGTTTTCCCATTTCCAAACTGGGATCTCTGGTTGCACCAATAAACCAGAAGGACGCTGATGTTCAGCCTTAACCTTAAGACAAGTAAGGCATTTTGATACATATAAGGCAATGTCTTTCTTCATACCAGGCCACCAATAGTGAATACGAAGATCCTTATACATCTTATCTGAGCCAGGATGAACAGAATAACGCGACTTATGGGCTTCATCCATAAGCAAGGTACGGAGGTTATCTTGGCTTGGGACCCACAAACGGTCCATGAAGTAATACGATCCATTGTCCTTCAGTTCTAGATCAGGTGTTATGTGATAGGGAAATTCCTTATCCATCAAACCTTGTGAAACACAAGATTGTTGAGCCTGAGAAATGCGTGCTTGGATATCGGATCGAGCTTGAATAACCGATTGAACACGTACACAATGAAGCTTAGTACGTTCCTTACGACTCAATGCATCGGCTACGACATTCGCCTTACCAGGATGGTAGCGAATTTCGCAGTCATAGTCGTTTAGTAGCTCAACCCAACGTCGTTGCCTCATGTTGAGTTCTTTTTGGTTGAAGATATGCTGAAGACTTCTGTGGTCCGTGAAAACCACACATTTTGTACCGTACAAATAGTGTCTCCAGATCTTTAGAGCGAAAACAACTGCACCCAACTCAAGATCATGAGTGGTGTAGTTCTTCTCATGTATCTTCAACTGCCTCGATGCATATGCTATGACTTTGTTCCTTTGCATCAGGACGCAGCCAAGACCCAATTTAGATGCATCGCAATACACGACAAAATCATCATCACCCTCAGGCAATGATAGAACAGGCGCATCGCAAAGCTTCTGCTTCAAGTTTTGAAAAGCTTCCTCTTGTTTGAATCCCTAATCAAAGGGTTTGTTCTTCTGAGTTAGAGCAGTTAGAGGAACTGCAATCTTCGAGAAGTTTTCTATGAAGTGGCGATAATAACCCGCTAAACCAAGAAAAGAACGAACTTCAGTAGGAGTAGTAGGCGTATCCCAATCCTTAATCGCACTGATCTTGGAGGGATCTACATGAATACCTTGTTCGTTGATAATATGTCCTAAGAATTGAACTTCTTTAAGCCAAAATTCACACTTGGAGAATTTGGCGAAAAGTTGCTCTTTCTTTAGGAGTTCCAAAGTAAGACGAAGATGTTGCTCGTGATCAGCTCGCGTCTTAGAATAAATCAAGATGTCGTCAATAAAAACAATGACGAACTGATCCAAATAAGGCTTGCAGACCCTATTCATTAAGTCCATGAAAACAGCAGGAGCATTAGTCAGACCGAATGGCATGACTGTGAACTCATAATGCCCATAACGAGTGCGGAACGCTGTCTTGGGAATATCTTCTTTATGCACCCGAAGTTGATGATATCCAGATCGCAGATCAATCTTTGAAAAATAAGAAGCGCCCTGTAACTGATCAAAGAGATCATCGATGCGCGGTAGGGGATATCGATTCTTGATGGTAAGCTTGTTAAGCTCACGATAATCGATACACATCCTAAAGGATCCATCCTTCTTCTTGACAAAAAGAACGGGAGCACCCCAGGGTGAAAAGCTAGGACGTATAAAACCTTTGTCAGAGAGCTCCTGAAGCTGCTTAGACAACTCTTGTATCTTAGACGGTGCAAGACGATATGGAGCTTTGGCAATGGGATTTGCACCAGGTACGAGATCAATACGGAACTCGACTTGGCGTGCTGGAGGTAGACCAGGTAAGTCTTCAGGGAATACTTCAGAATAATCCTGAACGACAGGAATATCTGAAATAGACTTACCCTTGCCTTTATCTGCTATAACATGTGCTAAGAAAGCCACATAGTTCTTCCGCAGATATTTCCGAGCTTTAAAACAAGACATGAGCTTGACACCACCAGACGGTTTCTCACCTTGAACCTGTAGGATCTCGCCTGTCGAAAGTGGCACACGAACGATCTTCTCGAAACAAACTACTTCTGCGTGATGCTTGGATAACCAGTCCATACCCACAATGACGTCGAAGCTTCCAAGTTGCATAGGCGTGAGGTTGATAGGAAAAAGATGGTCGTTAAGGTTCAACTGGCAGTTGCGTAGAACAGAATCAAGAAAAATGGGTTCACCACTAGCAACTTCTACTGTCAAGGGTTTTCCTAGTTTCGTTCTAGACACGCGAAGCATTGGCTCAAAAGACAATGACACAAAACTCTTGTCGGCACCAGAATCGAAAAGAACAGATGCAGGGTGATTATTAATAAAAAAACGTACCGTTCACCACATTATCGTCCGCCTGCGCCTCTTGGGCATTCATGTTGAAGACTCGCCCTCGAGCCTGAGCCTGATTCTGGTTAGCCAGCCTTGGGCACCGGTTTCTGTAATGGGTCAGATCCCCACAGTTATAACAAGCACCTGGTGGGTAGTGTGGTCGTGCAGCTTGACCCTGTTGCTGAGCAAGAGGCTGAGCAACTTGTTGAGCCAGGTTCTGAACTGCCTGATTCTGAGCAAACCGACAAACATTGGCAAGATGACCCGACTTCCCACAGTTATTACAGAAACGTCACGGATGTTGTGGCTGATGGTGACTGTTGCATCTATTGCACAAAGGTGCATTCCCTGAATAGGGCTTCTTCGCTGGAGGCTACGCGGGTTGGTTGGGAGCTGCCTGGTTAGCTTGGGCAGTGACAGCATAGTTTTGGGAAGCCTTACGCTTCCTTGACCCTCTCGAAGAACCAGAATTCTTTCCATTCTTGTTTTGACCTTTCTTGCTATCTTCCTTGTCAGCCGACTGTTTCTTGCCCTTGTCACCCTTCCTGTGTAACTTATTCTTCCGAATCTGCGACTCAGTCAATGTCGCAGCTAACTCGATCGCCTGACGGAGTGTGGCAGGGTTACTACCAGTAATGATGTCTTGTACTGAGTTAGGTAGACCATCGATGTATCTTTCGATAGCCTTGTCGAGTGGGGTGACCATAGTCGGGCAAAGCAGACTCAGCTCCTCAAACCTATCAGTATATGCCATGTGCTCTTCACTATCTTGCTTTAAGTCATCAAATTCTTTCTCCAACGCTCGCTGTTCATGACGAGGACAGAACTCCCTCATCATAAGGGCCCTGAGTTCAGCCCATGTCTGTGCTAGAGCAACTTCTGCACCTCGGTCTCTCATAACCCCGTTCCACCATGTGAGAGCCCTCTTCTGAAACACACTCGAAGAAAACTCGACCTTGCGATTGTCAGGACACTGCACGTGGCGAAAAGTATTCTCAATGCTCTCGAACCATTAAAGAAGCCCAGTCGCAACTTCAGAACCACTAAACTTGAGTGGTTTAGCCGAGTTAAAATCCTTGTATTTGCATGGAGCATTGTTGTTGTTGTTGGCTTGGTTCCATTGAGCAAAGAGGTTTGGGAATTGAGCAGCCATCTGCTGCGCAATGATCTCTGCCAGTTCGGCAGTCGCTATCTGGTTTTCGCATCGAGGAGGCATTCTAAAAGAGGAAAACATGAAAGGAAATGAGTGAGATGATTGGGTGAAAAGAATGAGATGAAACAAAATTAACAAAAGAAAAGATGGTGGTCATTTGTCCGCATTACCAAGCAAACAAACGACACACAGTGACTAATCAAAGTAAATGGATCAAAAATAATGTATCGCGAAGACATGCTCGCCTATAAGTGAACACTCATCCCAAGAATTCCCAGGTAAGCACAACTGGTCTCGCGTCTGATGAGATATATACGAAGTGCTTGCCTAGACAGAAAACCCAGAATACAGGCATTCACCCTTCCAGTTTGCACGTGTTCACATTATTTAAAACCCAAAACCTTGACGAGATTTTGAAAACTCAAAGGGGTTCAAAACCTTATAACAGAGGGTTCAAAACCTTACAACAGAGGGTTCAAAACCTTTTAATAAATCATCCAAAAACAGATGATTATTTTTCAAAAATCGTTTCGGAAAATTTGGTTTTTGTTTTGATAATCACCTAAGGATAGGTGATGTGCATGTTTTAAGATCTAAACACAAGATAACTGGTGTTAGGGTCCTAGAAAGGTTATAGTCTAGGTCAAAGCATTACTAATAACCTAATTCCCTATAACCATTGGCTCTGATACCAACTCTGCTGTCACACCCCGACCACGTATAACATACAAAACGTGGCGAAAAACGTCAGGGAGTGTTGTAACAGAATTAATTGTTTCATAACCATGGCATACAAAGTTGTATTTTATTTATAAACAAGAGTGTTATATTGTCTTAAACAGGAAACAAAGAGTTCATAACATAATTAAACTAGTCTATCTTCATTTTTATTCTCTAAGGCACAGGTCCGCCCTAGTGTCACGATCATCATCCTACGCAAAAGCTCCTGAAAACACATGTGAAAATAGGTACGTCAGCATAAAAATGCCTGTGAGATACATAGGATTTGTGAAAAGAGGATTCATGACTTGTAAGTTTAGAAAAAGTTGTTTAACAAAAGTCAGTCATGGACCTTGTAACTTGTTTTGTTTTGTAAATCATTCAAAAAGTGATGATATGTATAAATAAAAGAATAATGTAATGTTAAATATTGAAATGATTTAAGTAACGCTACGACATGTAATGCCATACAAACACTTATATATAGGAAGTACCAGCGGCGTATCCACCATGCTTGTATCATATTACACACGCCTCGTTACTCAAATCACTTACTCAAACCAACCACCAATGTAAATTGTTTATGTATAAATGAATTGTCATGTGTTAATGTGTAAACCATATCGAAATGTCTATGTCCAATGTAAACCACTCAATGTGTATATCAATGTCAAAATGTTTATGTTTAATGTAGATCATGTAATGTGTACCCAAATATATCATGTATGGTAAGTGAAATATATCAACTAAACCATATGTAAAATGCACAAAAACAAGGTATTGAAGTAAAACATGGTTTAAATCAAAGTTATGTTTTGTGGAACAAATGCATGCTATACTGATACAAACATTTATGCGGTATTGTGAAAATGCATACATCCAACCCTTGAGACTGTGGCGATAAACCCTTAAACAAATCAAAGGTTTATCTAAGTTATGTGTATCGAATTCGGTCATTCCTTTCATCCAAACCTACCCAGGATGTCCGGAATGGGAGTTGTCAATTCCTATGGTACCACTACCTACTAACGAACGGCGTAGCTAATGTTAATGAATGTATTGTTCTATTGTAAACAACCCAAATGTCATACCAAAATGTAAGCATGTGATGAAAACAACTGTACTAAGTATGCACACAATGGGCATACATAGCATGAAATGTAATGTAAACCAATGTACTAAGTATGCACACAATGGACATACATAGCATGAAATGTAATGTAAAACAATGTACTAAGTATGCACACAATGGACATACATAGCATGAACACAATGAAATCATGTACTATAAATGTACTAATGAACATAGCAAGTATATGATGTGAAAACAGGAAAGCATGAAAGTAACAAGTAGGCACATGTGTTTCACCCCAAAATGTTTGGAAAAACAGTAAAAGAGGGGTCTATGTACTCACTTGAGATTGCTCAGAAGTCCTAAAATAACCACCAAGCAATGCTAGAGATCACGGAATCAAACGGCACCTAATATAGGTAACTATGTTAATAAACCGGACCTAAATCGGAGGATTTAGATAGAATGAGGGTTCGTAAACCAAACGAGTATGGAGACTCGTGTCATATGGTTTAACAAAGCCTACATGCTAAATGAAACCTAACCTAAGTGTTTACGACCCATTACGACCCGTTTAGGTAGCTTATGCTACTTTAACGCGTCGTTCGCGTGAAACGCGTTCGGACCGCCTAACTAGTCCTATGACAAGTAGAATATGCCTTAACATGCCTAATATTATCACCAAATCAGTTTAGATGTCAAAAGTTATGTCACATATGTTTATAATGAATTTTGGCATCAATGGGGTATTTTGGTAATTTACCTAAGGCATATAAACTACCTATCATACAACTACTTAAACGCCGTGACCATAAGGTATAACCTCGGAATGTTATTCCCTATATACTATGGTCACCTAATGTATTTGGTCGGATCCTAATGATCGACCAAATGGGTCGGGTTCGAAGGTATAAGCGATTTATTAGATCGCTTACCCTTACGACCCTAGACAACGTGGTAATCAGTAGGCATAGTCCCAAGGGACTATAACCATCGTGATTACAATCACGTTGCGAAGTTCAAACGAACTTCGCATTGACCATAAACTGGTCAACGCAGAAAGTCAAACAAAGTTTGACTTTCGGAGTCGAAAAGCAATAAAAGAACGAAGGAATACTTACGAAGGGTCCCCGAATGCTAATCTCGATCCAAGTAACTCAGGTATGAAACAATGGTTTCAACTTAGAGTTTCTCAAATCAAAATTCTAGTGGGTTTTGCAATTGAAGGCATGGGGTATTTATAGTTTTTCCCGAACCGTTAGGATCGTTTCTTGGAAAACGTGATCGAATCTTGGCCATACACTTGCACCCATGGTATTGTAATACCATGTGCCCACAATACCAGCCCATAGATTCCCCAAAACCATGTGAAACAAGTGGAACGGACCAGATTTGATGTTTCTGAATTTCTGCTGTCTGAAGACCCCTTACGGACCGTAAGGATAAGGCTTACGGTCCGTAAGCCTCCAAGTTTGGCAGATTTACATATTTGGTACCTGTAGTTGTTTAGAGCTATTTCTGACACGTTTAAGGCCTGTTAACCCCATTTCAAAGCTCTAAAATGAAGTTAAAGTATAGGGAACTTAAAATGTGCTCAAAAATATCTCAGATGTCGGTTCGTTTGGCCGTGCGATCGCGATGTTCGCTTAATTACGACGGAATGCGCATAAGCGCGAAAAACGATCCAAATGACGTGACGAATGGATTTTTCTTATGCCAAACACTAAAATAAAATATTTTAGTGGTTACATAAATTTTTGGATGTCCGGATGTATTCAGAACGTGAGTTATGCGCAAAAGTGCAAACTTGTGCACTTTTTGACACTTTTAGTCCCTGAATGACCCAAAAGTTTATTTTAGCACACCGAACCCCTCAAAGCCTATTTCTAAGCTATGTAAAGGATATTTATGGTATGTTTAACTTATGGTCATGTTCCAGAATGTCTGTTTCAGTACGAATCGTCATACTTTCACATTTTGTCAAATTTAGTCCCTGTAGCCGAATTAACTTGTTTTTGCCATACCAAAGCCTTTAAAACTTATTTCTAAGTTATGGGTTATTTAAGGTATGTTAAGTATATGTTGATGTTCCGGAGTATTTGTCGCATTAAACTGATTACGTTTACACACCAGTTTGCGTATAACTCTCCAGAAAGTGATATAGAGTTTGAAATTGGACAAAAGTCAAAAAACGAAAAATGTAAAACATAACCAAACAAACATTGGGATCAAATAACATTGTTTTATTAATAATTGAACTGTTCACAATGATTACAAGCACAGATGTTACTGTCTCCCCTACTTGTGGAAATTTCGTCCCGAAATTTATTTAGAGGAAACTCGTGGGAAAAGATGCGGATATATCGACTTCATTTGATCTTCGCGTTCCCAAATAAACTCGGGTCCACGTTTAGCTTCCCAACAAACTTTGACCAAAGGAATGCGCTTGCGTTTAAGCCACTTGACTTCACGTTCCATGATTTCCACTGGCTTCTCAACAAATTTCAGTGTTTTGTCAACACGAATTTCGTCAAGTGGTATGTGGAGGTTCTCATCAGCTAAACACCTCTTGAGATTGGACACATGAAAAGTTGGATGAACATTTCCAAGTTCAGGAGGTAACTCAAGTCTGTAGGCTACTTTACCGATTCTTTCGACGATCTTGACTGGTCCAACGTATCTAGGTGCAAGTTTTCCTTTCTTAACGAAATTCAAGAGGTGTTTAGCTGATGAGAACCTCCACATACCACTTGACAAAATTCGTGTTGATAAAACACTGAAATTTGTTGAGAAGCCAGTGGAAATCATGGAACGTGAAGTCAAGTGGCTTAAACGCAAGCGCATTCCTTTGGTCAAAGTTCGCTGGGAAGCTAAACATGGACCCAAGTTTACTTGGGAACGTGAAGATCAAATGAAGGCGAAATATCCGCATCTTTTCCCACGAGTTTCCTCTAAATAAATTTCGGGACGAAATTTCCACAAGTAGGGGAGACTGTAACATCTGTGCTTGTAATCATTGTGAACAGTTCAATTATCAATAAAACAATGTTATTTGATCCCAATGTTTGTTTGGTTATGTTTTACATTTTTCGTGTTTTGACTTTTGTCCAATTTCAAACTCTTTATCATTTTCTGGAGAGTTATACGCAAACAGGTGCGTAAACGTAATCAGTTTAATGCGACAAATACTCCGGAACATCAACATATACTTAACATACCTTAAATAACCTTTACATAACTTAGAAATAAGTTTTAAAGGCTTTGGTATGGCAAAAACAAGTTAATTCGGCTACAGGGACTAAATTTGACAAACTGCGAAAGTATGACTATTCGTACTGAAACAGACATTCCGGAACATGACCATAAGTTAAACATACCATAAATATCCTTTACATAGCTTAGAAATAGGCTTTGAGGGGTTCGGTGTGCTAAATCTGCGTTGACCAGTTTATGGTCAATGCGAAGTTCGTTTGAACTTCGCAACGTGATTGTAATCACAATGGTTATAGTCCCTTGGGACTATGCCTACTGATTACCACGTTGTCTAGGGTCGTAAGGGTAAGCGATCTAAACAATCGCTTATACTTTCGAACCCGACCCATTTGGTCGATCATTAGGATCCGACCAAACACATTAGGTGACCATAGTATATAGGGAATAACCTTCCGAGGTTATACCTTATGGTCGCTTCGTTTAAGTAGTTGTATGATAGGTAGTTTATATGCCTTAGGTAAATTACCAAAATACCCCTTTGATGCCAAAATTCATTTTAAACATATGTAACATAACTTTTGACATCTAAACTGATTTGAAAACAATATTAGACATGTTAAGGCATATGTTACTTGTCATAGGACTAGTTAGGCGGTCCGAACGCGTTTCACGCGAACGACGCGTTAAAGTAGCATAAGCTACCTAAACGGGTCGTAATGGGTCGTAAGCACTTAGGTTAGGTTTCTTTTAGTATGTAGGCTTTGTTAAACCATATTACATGAGTTCTCATACTCATTTGGTTTCCGAACCCTCATTCTATCCGATCTTCCGATTTAGGTCCGGTTTATTAATGTAGTTACCTATATTAGGTGTCGTTTGATTCCGTGATCTCTAGCATTGCTTGGTGGTTATCTTAGGACTTCTGAGCAATCTCAAGTGAGTACATAGACCCCTCTTTTACTGTTTTTCAAACTGTTTTGGGGTGGAACACATGTGCCTAGTTGTTACTTTCATGCTTTCCTGTTTTCACATCATATACCTGCTATGTTTGTTAGTACATTATAGTACATGATTTCATTACATTTCATGCTATGTATGCCCATGGTGTGTGTACTTAGTACATCGTTTTACATTACATTTCATGCTATGTATGTCCATTGTGTGCATACTTAGTACATTGTTTTACTTTACATTTCTGCTATGTCTGTTGACTGATAGCATGCTAGCACATTGATTTACATGACTTTTCTGCTTTGTATGTTAACTTAGCATACTTAGTACATTGTTTTCATATGACATGTATACAACTGCTATAACATTTGGTTTGCACAAACGAGACTTATATACGTTCATTAACATTAGCTACGCCGCTCGGTAGTAAGTACTGGTACCATAGGACTTGACAAATCCCATTCCTGACATCTCGGGTTTGTTTGGATGTAAGGAATGACTGAATCCGAAAACATTTATTTCGATAACCTTGACTAAAAGGGTTATCCGACTGTCTCAAGGCTTGAATGTATGCGTTAACTTACCACATAAATGTTTGTATCAATGTAACATGCATTACTTTGCAAAACATAACTTTTTGATATATTCAAAATACTTTGTTTTGTACATTTCTACATTTGGATTATGTGACAATACTTTACTTACAATACATAACATTTGATACACATTACTTGACTACTTTTGGACTTATAAACATTTGACATGACTTATACAAGGACTTTTGACTATTGGTTTAAACATAGACTTTATACATTGGTGGTTTGTTTAAGTGACTTAAGTAACGAGATGTGAGTAATATGATACAAGCATGGTGGATACGTCGCTGGTACTTCATATATATAAGTGTTTGTATTATATTACATATCATAACGTTATTTAAATCATTCAATTTGGACTTATACATTTTACACAAGTAACACGATTTTCACAAGACTTTGGTTTATAAACAATTTACTTTATACAACTCATTTTACTTGGTTATACATTTAACCATACATTATTCTTTATTTATACATATCATTCGATCTTATCTCTTTTTAAATAACTTACAAAACAAAACAATTTACAAGGTTCATGACTGACCTTTACTAAACAACTTTTTCTTAAACTTAAGTCATGAATCCTATTTTCACAAAACCTATGTATCTCACAGGCATTTTTATGCTGACGTACCTATTTTCACATGTGTTTTCAGGAGCTTTTGCGTAGGACGATGATCGTGACACTAGGGCGGACCTGTGCCTTAGAGACATAAAATGAAGATAGACTTAGTTTAATTATGTCCTGAACTCTTTATTTCCTGTTTAAGACAATGTAACTCTTGTGTTGATAAATAAAGTACAACTTTGAATGCCATGGTTATGAAACAATTAATTCTGTTACAACACTCCCCGACGTTTTCCGCCACGTTTTGTATGTTATACGTGGTCGGGGTGTGACAGAAGAGTTGGTATCAGAGCCAATGGTTATAGGGAATTAGGTTATTAGTAATTCTTTGACCTAGACTATAACCTTTCTAGGACCCTAACACAAGTTATCTTGTGTTTAGATCTTAAAACATGCACATCACCTATCCTTAGGTGATTATCAAAACAAAAACCAAATTTTCCGAAACGATTTTTGAAAAACAATCATCTGTTTTTGAATGATTTATTACAAGGTTTTGAACCCTCTATTGTAAGGTTTTGAACCCTCTGTTATAAGGTTATGTCCACGAAGGGACTACGATAGACAAACGTCTATACAGGGTCTTATCAGAAGAGGTAGGTCCACACAGGGACTATGATGAAATAATATGTCCTCAAAGGACTACAATAAGCAAATGCCCATACAGGGACCTAAAGAAAAATAAAATACAATGAAAGAGGGATTTTCTAATGCTTTCCTTGCTTCATTCCGATTGTTTCTCATCTTTGTTTACTGCACGCGGTAGTGATACTGAAGATCTTAGTGCATGAAATAAGCATTCCAATCAGGATCCGTTGTAGAAATAGAATTCAAGGATTCTATAGTTAAAGAATGATATGGATCACGGATTGGGTTTTGATTGATATAATCTAAGTCTGGGATTCCAAAACTTGGAGGTAAGAAATAGGGATCATTAGCATCCACTAGTTTTATTTTCAATACGGGAGCCTCAGGGACTTCCTGGTATGTACTCCACTGGCACAGACTTCAATATTTTGAGCCTCAGGGACCTCCGGTAAGGACTCTGAAGTCTGATTTCAAGTTTCAATGGGTTTGGTTTTGGGAATAGGTCCATAAAGGTCTTTCCTCCAAACCGGTCGCAGACTTATCCTAGCCGTTGTATGAAGCTTGTCATTCCTTTGGCTTCGGACGAGAATAATCTCCATCGACGGCTTCTTTGTTTGGCGACATGCTCAAAACACTTAAAATCGAAAACAAATCTTACTTAATAAGGATTAGAGCACTCCTATGTTAAGTCTAGACTCAGAAGGTCTAAGGAATATGCTACTGTGTCATTTGAGATTAAACATAAAAGGCTAGTGTTTAATTCACTCAAACATTGGCTCTGATACCAACCTGTCACACCCCGATATTTACATCTCAGCCCGGTGGGGAGTATCGTGACGTAAGATGGATATCGTCATAGTCAAACATATACAACATAGCACAGCGGAAGTCTTTTGGAATATAAAATATGATTACAACTCAATTGTCTGAAAATACCAAAGAAATAATTACAGACGAGCTTGTAATAATAATCCACAGGTGGGTCATTAAATACAAAAGAAGTTTATCAGACTAATGGCTTATGCGAAGAAGTTGCAAATTCCTTATCTAACAAATCCGAACAGCTTCCAGCCTATTTACGTATTTGTACCTGTCACTTAGTCTTTTCAAAATATGTCAGTTTTCATTGGTAAATACAATCAACTGACACATTTTGAAAATATTTTCAAAAATTGATTTAGGTGCACAAGGCACGAAAAATCTTTTATACTTGGGACAAACTACATCTCATGTTATCAGTTTTACATAACTTGCTCTACATACGGTGCCCGGACTATGCCGGTTCATGATTAACCGACACACCATTTATCCCTTTTTGGGAAACCCACAAAGGAGTTATCAAAATTTATATCTTATTCCCTTATTGGGGAATAGTAAACTATATCACATCTTTCAGGTGTATGCCTACACCGTGTGCTTAGGTCGTGGCCATTGCAATTAGTGAGTCAAGGATATCCAGGACATAGTCGCATTAACCCCTAATGTTTCAGTCAAGCAATACGAATTAAAACGTGTTATGTAAATTTTCCGACACATAGGCCTTCAAATCCCATACTCAACCATGTGGTAAATATTTTACCATATCTCAAGCCTGTATAGGGAAAATAGGTTAAGAGTATTTACCTGAGTTAGCTCCTGTCTTAAATTGCAAGATTTATAATAACTTAACCGTATTCAATTAAGTAAGCATAGGTACAATTTACCAGAAGGCTCTAATCTGGAATGATGGTATAAAAACCAATTAGAATGCTAACGGTTCTTATTTAAGTCATAGACATATACCGGCTAGCTTAAAGTATTAATAACGGTACGATACGCTAGATTAAGCTGTGACAACCCTCAAATTTACATGTAACCGTACAATCTATTATTGCTAATTAAAGTACTTGATGACTGTGCTGAATCATTTAACTGCTCTCTGATTTCAGTGTTATGCTTACATGTATTTGTTAACATACTAATAGTATACATAAAAATTACTAAATAAGTCCGGTATGCTTTCCTGAGTGTTGAAAATTAAAAACGTTACAAAAATATATATATATATATATATATATATATATATATATATATATATATATATATATATATATATAGGATGCTTTACGGATTAATTAAGCAGTTTAACGAAACAGTATCGAACCGAACAACCGGACTTTACCCGGAACATAAAAATATTGTCAATGACATTGTTTTTACTTTCCTGAGCTAGTTAGGGTCCCCGAATACCCTAACCCACTTTATATTATTACACACACCATAAACCACTAGATATCCTAATTATTTCCTAACTAGATTGAAACTAATCATTTACATTTCAACTAACCCCCCCCCCCCAAAACTGGTTGTAAAGTGGGACACACCCACTTGATTTTCTTGAATTATTTAAGGGATCCTTGTCTAGACATGAGGAGCACAATATCCATAAGACCATAGCTTGATTAGAGCTTATAAGTATTGACCACAAGTTTACCATTCTCTCACATCACAACATCTAGTAAACACCAAACAACAAACACTCTTCCTTCCTTCCTTTCTTGGGTTCGGCTGCAAACAACGACAACAACTTCACCATCATTCATCCAACTTCTTTACATTCCATACTCATACAAAGGTGCTAGAAGCAAGGTTAGGAAGCTTGGTGTGTTCGGAAGCTCAAGGACCGCCCTCATTTTCTTTTATCCACCACTTTTCTACACTCGAACTCCCCTAGCCTTGTGCTAGTGGTAAGCACATAGATCCTTGTATTTTACATGTTTGTTGTGTGGTTAATGATGTTTAAAGATCAAAAAGATAGAAAGTTTAAAGAACTTAAACAAGTCTTGAAGTATAACTAACTAAAGATGAAGTATGGTTAAAGTAGTGTTAAAATGATGAATGAAGTATGATATTGCATGATAAATCTGGAATATATAGGTGATAATCTGCTGTAGGTATTGTTGTGATCACTAAACATGATTAACGGGATCAATCGAACACACTTTAGAAGGCTTAAAGCTGAAAACGGTAGGCTGTTTAGTGATTACAACCAACTTCTGTTGGCTGTAATGTGACACCTGGGTCACTGCGACCATCAAACAAATACCAAACCAATGAAATATTGTATTTCATACTTGGGAATTTTGCAAATATGTGTATCATTTGCACATATCAATTTTTGTTCAATTCCAAACTCTAAATCGCTTTCTGGAAGGTTATACGCGCACCGATGCGTAAATATAACCAGTTTAATGCAAAAAACACTCTGGAATAGTGACATAGGCTTAACATACCTTAAATAACCATTACATAACTTAGAAATAAGTTTTGAAGGCTTTGGTATGGCAAAAACAAGTTAATTCGCTTACAGAGACTAAAATTGACAAATTGCGAAAGCATGCCAATTTGAACTATAACAGACATTCCGGAACATGACCATAAGTTAAACATACCATAAATATCCTTTACATAGCTTAGAAATAGGCTTTGAGGGGTTCGATGTGCTAAAATAAACTTTTGGGTCATTCAGGGACTAAAAGTGTCAAAAAGTGCATAAGTTTGCATTTTCGCGCATAACTTACGTTCTGAATACATCCGGACATCCAAAAATTTATGTAAGCACTAAAATACTTTAATTTAGTGTTTGGCATAAGAAAAATCCATTCGTCGCGTCATTTGGATCGTTTTTCGCGCTTATGCGCATTCCGTCGTAATTAACCGAACATCGCGATCGTACGACCAAACGAACCGACATCCTAGATATTTTTGAGCATGTTTTGAGTTCCCTATACTTTAACTTCATTTTAGAGCCTTGAAATGAGGTTAACGGGG
Source organism: Helianthus tuberosus (assembly GCA_030545235.1). Lineage (NCBI taxonomy): Eukaryota > Viridiplantae > Streptophyta > Magnoliopsida > Asterales > Asteraceae > Helianthus > Helianthus tuberosus. The sequence continues at coordinate 117,781,219 of CM060424.1, forward strand.
TTCAAACGCATCGAAAATAGCTTAAACGGGCTGCAGGGACCATTTCTGCCATTTTTGAAACTTTTCTGAAACTGATAGACAGTGGCGTAGCGCGAGCCCTAAGGGCTTTACCAGTGGCGCTACGCGAGCACCTTATCTTGGCAAAAACATTGCATCTGGTCCGTTTTCACTTTCGCACATGGTTTGGGCAATACCGTGGGCTCAAATGGTTTTGTAAAACCACTATCTTGAGGTGTATGGCCAAGATCAAAGCACGGTTTCCAAGGAACGATCTTAGCGGCTCTACGAATCCTATAAATACCCCACCCCACTTCTTGCAAAACCCACTAGAATCTTAATTTGAGAAGCTCTAAGTTGAAACCAATGTTTCATACCTGAGCTACTTGGATCGAGGTTAGCATTCGGGGACCCTTCGTAAGTATTCTTTCGTTCTTTTATTGCTTTTCGAGTCTTTTCGAGTCTGAAAGTCAAACTTTGTTTGACTTTCTGCGTTGACCAGTTTATGGTCAATGCGAAGTTCGTTTGAACTTCGCAACGTGAGTGTAATCACGTTAGTTATAGTCCCTTGGGACTATGCCTACGGATTACCACGTTGTCTAGGGTCGTAGGGTAAGCGATCTAATAAATCGCTTATACCTTCGAACCCGACCCATTTGGTCGATCATTAGGATCCGACCAAATACATTAGGTGACCATAGTATATAGGGAATAACCTTCCGAGGTTATACCATATGGTCACGACGGTTAAGTAGTTGTATGATAGGTAGTTTATATGCCTTAGGTAAATTACCAGAATACCCTTTTTATGTGTAATTGGTAATTAAGCATATGTAACCTAAACTTTCATCACTTAACTGATTATGTAACATGTTTAGGCATATAACACTTGTCATAGGGCTAGTTAGACGTCTCGAGTGCGCTTTTGCGCGCACGACGCGTTAAAGTAGCATAAGCTACCTTAATGGGTCGCGATGGGTCGAAAGCACTTAGGTTAGGTTTCACTTAGTATGTAGGCTTTGTTAAACCATATGACACGAGTCTCTATACTCGTTTGGTTTACGAACCCTCATCCTATCTAAATCCTCCGATTTAGGTCCGGTTTATTAACATCGTTACCTATATTAGGTGCCGTTTGATATCCGCGATCTCTAGCATTGTTTGGTTGTTACTCAAGGACTACTAAGCAATCTCAAGTGAGTACATAGACCCCTCTTTTACTATTTTCCAAACTGTTTGGGGGTGAAACACATGTGCCTACTTGTTACTTTCTTGCTTTCCTGTTTTCACATCATATACTTCCTATGTTCATTAGTACATTTATAGTACATGATTTCATTACATTTTATGCTATGTATGCCCATTGCGTGCGTACTTAGTACATTGTTTTACATTTACATTTTATGCTATGTATGTCCATTTGTTGCATACTTAGTACAGTTGTTTTCATCACATGTTTACATTTTGGTATGACATTTGGATTGTTTGAAATGGAACAATACATTCATTAACATTAGCTACGCCGTTCGTTAGTAGGTAGTGGTACCATAGGAATTGACAACTCCCGTTCCTGAAATCCTGGGTTAGTGTGGATTGGAAGAAATGACCGAATTCGATATACATAATTTAGATAAACCTTTAAATTGTTTAAGGGTTTATCGCCACAGTCTCAAGGCTTGGATGTATGCATTTTCACAATACCGCATAGATGTTCGTATCAGTATAGCATGCATTTCCACAAAACATAGCTTTGATTTAAACCATGTTTTACTTCAATACTTTGTTTTTGTGCATATGGTTTAGTTGATACATTTCACTAGCCATACATATCATTTTGGTTACACATTACATGATTTACATTTGACACATGAACATATTTGACATTGGTTACACATTACATGATTTACATTTGACACATGAACATATTTGATATTGGTTATACATTACATGACTTACATCTTGACATAAACATTTTGACATATTTTTCAATACGTTTGGCAATTGGTTTAAACATAGACATCTTACATTGTTGGTTTGGTTTGAGTGAGTGATTTAAGTAATGAGGCGTGTGTAATATGATACAAGCATGGTGGATACGCCGCTGGTACTTCCTATATATAAGTGATTGTATGGTATTACATATCGTAGCGTTATTTGAATCATTTAAATTTGGACATATAACATTTTATACAAATAACATACTTTTCACAATACATTGTTTTACAAACAACTTAATTTATACAAACTCATTTCACATGGTTATCCACTTAACCATGTGTTATTCTTTTATACATATATATCATTTGGTTTATTTATCACTTTTCAAATGATTTACAAAACAAAGCAAATTACAAGGTTCATGACTAAACATTTTCTTAAACAATAAGTCATGAATCCTATTTTCATAAACCTATGTATCTCATAGGCATTTTTATGCTGACGTACCTATTTTCACATGTGTTTCAGGATATGATGCATAGGATCTATCAAGATACACTTAGGCGTACTTGGGCCTTAGCGACAATAAAAGATGCAAGACTAATTATTTATGTTATGTTTCTCTGATTGTCAAGACATTGTAACTATTTAATTCAATAAAACAATATTTCAATATCCATGTGTTATGAAACAATGATTCTGTTACAACACTCCCCGACGTTTTCCGCCACGTTTCGTTATCCTACGTGGTCGGGGTGTGACAGAAAAGTTGGTATCAGAGCTCATGGTTATAGGGAATTAGGTTATTAGTAATACTTTGACCTAGTCTATAACCTTCTTAGGACCCTAACGCAAGTTTACTTGTGTTTAGTCATAAAACAATACCGTCACATATCCTTAGGTGACGACCTCAACAAGAACATAAATTTCCAAACCGCTTTGAAAACTAATCATCTGTTCTAGGATGATTGATTACTAGGTTTTGAACCCTCTATTGTAAGGTTTTGAACTCTCTGTTATATGGTTTTGAACCCCTTTGAATTTTCAAAATCTCGTCAAAGTTTGGGTCTTATAATGTGAACATGTGCAAACTGGAAGGGTGAATGCCTGTATCCTGGGTTTTCTGTCTAGGCAAGCACTTCGTATATATCTCATCAGACGCGAGACCAGTTGTGCTTACCTGGGAATTCTTGGGATGAGTGTTCACTTATAGGCGAGCATGTCTTCAGTGATACATTAATTAGACCTGTTTACTTTGATTAGTCACCGTCTCATTTGTTTGCCTTAGGTAACAAACAAATGATCGCAATTTCTATGCGTTGTCATTTTGTTTTATTCGTCCAATAACCTTTCACTTGTTTCTCCCTATGTCTTTCATTTCCTTCTAGAATGTCTCTTCCTCTCAGCACTGGTCAAATGTCCGAGCAAACGGCCAAATTTTGCCCAGCAAATAGGCGAAGTGATTCAGAAGACTGTGGATTTAGGCATTGCCATGGCTCGTCTCAACAATGAAGCCTCCCTTCTCGACAATGAAGCCACTCAAGAGCCACCAAAGGAAGCAAAAGTCAAGCCAGCACCAAAATCAAGGAAGCGTAAGGCTTCAAGGAAACCCGCAGCGGTTACACCTAATCAAGCGGGACCTAGCCATGTGGCAAGGCCACCAGCTAGGAAGCCATACAATGGAACTTCACCCTTGTGCAACCAATGTAACCTTCATCATCATGCTAATGTGAAGTGCCGTGAATGCCAAATTTGTGGACGTAAAGGTCATACAGCAAAAGTTTGTGTTGCAGTAGTACCAAATCAAACAGGACCCATCCGGGTGGCAACACCACCTGCTAAGAAGCAATACAAGGGAACGGCACCATTATGTAACAAATGTAAGGGGCATCACCTAGCTCACTTACAGTGTCGTCTGTGTGTATCATGTGGACGAGTTGGTCACCTGGCAAGTGCTTGTCGATATAACCCGAACCAAGGTGGTCCAAATCAACCCCAAGTCAACCTTACTCAAGCTCGTTTTCCGCCTGGTACTTGCTACAACTGTGGCGAGACGAGCCATTACAGGAACAACTGCCCGAAGATTGTTAGTGCAAATCCAACCCGTGGATGAGCAATTGGCTGAACAAAGGATGTTGCTGTCTTATGCCTTTGTTTCTTTTATTTTCTTGTAATGTGAAACAATCTGTTTTGTTCATAAATAAATTATTGTTCACAAATTCTGATGTACAAGCATAGTTACATGTGTGTATGTCATTACCTATAATACCTGTATTAAGGAACTATGTTCCTTACAAACTACTCTTGTGATTCTCTCTTTCAAATGATTGCTCATGATTCCCTCAAAAAAAAAATTAAGTACTCGTTTCATTCTAAGATACGAAGTACAAAAAATAAAGTGACATTATGAGTAATCATGTTTCTGCACATCAGTGCCTTTGAATCCTTGGTTAGATAACTAAGGGTATTTTCAAAACTCATACCCATTACGTTGTGATTTTTTCAACATACACAGTACAAGTATTTCAAAAACAATCTTCATGATCTCAAAACATTTCATATAGTTTGAAAACAATTTTTCTAAATGCATTGTCTATGTTATTTCAAAAACATTGGCCATGTTATCAAAACCAACCTTCCTAATTTCAAAATATTTCATATAGTCTGAAGGCAATATTAACACAGTACATTTTCTTATCAAGTGCATGATTTCGAAAAGCATCATTCATGTTTTTCAAAAACCTTATACATAATTTCAAAATTCATCTCGCATGATTTTAAAACATTTTTATAAATATACTTACCTAGTACACCTACTTTATAATTTCAAATGTATTATGTATAAGGTTTCAAAAACATTGAACACATTTTTTTTAGAACCTCATGCATAGTTTTCAAAAATATTTTCCTCATACATTGACTTAGCCTTCAAATTCCGCTTCATATGTCGCCTTGACATAGCTAGCATCTCAACTTCATAAGCATTTTACTTCATGTTTTGACCTAAGCACATCAAGTGCAAGGTTTCAAGACATCTTCAACTTCTAAAATCCATAAGGGATCTTTTTGTCTTCACATTTAGATCCTTGTGGATAATTATCATTCAAATCAGAGTCCTTAATTGGATTCCTTGTGTACCTAAATTCGAACATTTCGGTTCCTTATAATCGAAATCGATTTTTTCTTTTAAAAATCTTTCTATCTTTATAGTTAGATTCTTGATAATGTTTAAAGTACCAAATGAAATCCAAGGAATGGATTCCTAGTGTGCTTTAAATACATGTACTCTGTTAGCAGAACAAACTTCTAGTTAAACAATCTTTGTGGTTATATGACTATGTGTTTATGCATCTAGTGTTTTCTTTTATGCATTTTGTGTTTTTATACTCTGGATATTCGTTATCCAAATCCTCGCAGGATCTTTCATATCTCCATATGAGGGATTCGTACCAGGGTAGTCAAAAGGTACTACCTTAAATCCTTAATGGGCTTCTATGTAAGAGTTAAGACCCTTGAATTATATAGTACCACTCCATGATTCATAAGAGACCCTTTAGTGGTCTAGTCAAAAAGATTGATTCACAATTTGGTTAAAGAATGACATCTAGTGATGTAGCTGAACAGACTCCTTGATAGTCTATTTAGATCATTTATTGATTTAATTAAAAGGACTCTATGGCGGTCTAGTCACACTCATCACAGGATTGTTCATTTGGTTTTACCCTACATATTATAAAATAGACTGTGTGAACTGTGCAAGGAATTGTCTAATTATGGACGCGTACATAATTATGAAATTTAGTGCACAGAAACCCAGTAAGATTTGTTATGTGTAAGAACCGATAGCGACAACAATAATAAAATGAGAACGATGTAATGGAGGTACGGTGGACGCACCAATGACGCTTCATATACTTGTATATAAGTGCCCCTCTTACATTGCAAGCATAATGTTATTAAGGTTACTAGAAGTTCAGAACCCTAACCAATATTGTTCGATCTTTTCAACTTCATGTTTCAAGCTCTCACAAGTTTCCTCTAAATAAATTTCGGGACGAAATTTCCTAAAGTAGGGGAGACTGTGACACCTGGGTCACTGCGACCATCAAACAAATACCAAACCAATGAAATATTGTATTTCATACTTGGGAATTTTGCAAATATGTGTATCATTTGCACATATCAATTTTTGTTCAATTCCAAACTCTAAATCGCTTTCTGGAAGGTTATACGCGCACCGATGCGTAAATATAACCAGTTTAATGCAACAAACACTTCGGAATAGTGACATAGGCTTAACATACCTTAAATAACCATTACATAACTTAGAAATAAGTTTTGAAGGCTTTGGTATGGCAAAAACAAGTTAATTCGCTTACAGAGACTAAAATTGACAAATTGCGAAAGTATGCCAATTTGAACTATAACAGACATTCCGGAACATGACCATAAGTTAAACATACCATAAATATCCTTTACATAGCTTAGAAATAGGCTTTGAGGGGTTCGATGTGCTAAAATAAACTTTTGGGTCATTCAGGGACTAAAAGTGTCAAAAAGTGCATAAGTTTGCATTTTCGCGCATAACTTACGTTCTGAATACATCCGGACATCCAAAAATTTATGTAAGCACTAAAATACTTTAATTTAGTGTTTGGCATAAGAAAAATCCATTCGTCGCGTCATTTGGATCGTTTTTCGCGCTTATGCGCATTCCGTCGTAATTAACCGAACATCGCGATCGTACGACCAAACGAACCGACATCCTAGATATTTTTGAGCATGTTTTGAGTTCCCTATACTTTAACTTCATTTTAGAGCCTTGAAATGAGGTTAACGGGGTTCAAACGCATCGAAAATAGCTTAAACGGGCTGCAGGGACCATTTCTGCCATTTTTGAAACTTTTCTGAAACTGATAGACAGTGGCGTAGCGCGAGCCCTAAGGGCTTTACCAGTGGCGCTACGCGAGCACCTTATCTTGGCAAAAACATTGCATCTGGTCCGTTTTCACTTTCGCACATGGTTTGGGCAATACCGTGGGCTCAAATGGTTTTGTAAAACCACTATCTTGAGGTGTATGGCCAAGATCAAAGCACGGTTTCCAAGGAACGATCTTAGCGGCTCTACGAATCCTATAAATACCCCACCCCACTTCTTGCAAAACCCACTAGAATCTTAATTTGAGAAGCTCTAAGTTGAAACCAATGTTTCATACCTGAGCTACTTGGATCGAGGTTAGCATTCGGGGACCCTTCGTAAGTATTCTTTCGTTCTTTTATTGCTTTTCGAGTCTTTTCGAGTCTGAAAGTCAAACTTTGTTTGACTTTCTGCGTTGACCAGTTTATGGTCAATGCGAAGTTCGTTTGAACTTCGCAACGTGAGTGTAATCACGTTGGTTATAGTCCCTTGGGACTATGCCTACGGATTACCACGTTGTCTAGGGTCGTAGGGTAAGCGATCTAATAAATCGCTTATACCTTCGAACCCGACCCATTTGGTCGATCATTAGGATCCGACCAAATACATTAGGTGACCATAGTATATAGGGAATAACCTTCCGAGGTTATACCATATGGTCACGACGGTTAAGTAGTTGTATGATAGGTAGTTTATATGCCTTAGGTAAATTACCAGAATACCCTTTTTATGTGTAATTGGTAATTAAGCATATGTAACCTAAACTTTCATCACTTAACTGATTATGTAACATGTTTAGGCATATAACACTTGTCATAGGGCTAGTTAGACGTCTCGAGTGCGCTTTTGCGCGCACGACGCGTTAAAGTAGCATAAGCTACCTTAATGGGTCGCGATGGGTCGAAAGCACTTAGGTTAGGTTTCACTTAGTATGTAGGCTTTGTTAAACCATATGACACGAGTCTCTATACTCGTTTGGTTTACGAACCCTCATCCTATCTAAATCCTCCGATTTAGGTCCGGTTTATTAACATCGTTACCTATATTAGGTGCCGTTTGATATCCGCGATCTCTAGCATTGTTTGGTTGTTACTCAAGGACTACTAAGCAATCTCAAGTGAGTACATAGACCCCTCTTTTACTATTTTCCAAACTGTTTGGGGGTGAAACACATGTGCCTACTTGTTACTTTCTTGCTTTCCTGTTTTCACATCATATACTTCCTATGTTCATTAGTACATTTATAGTACATGATTTCATTACATTTTATGTTATGTATGCCCATTGCGTGCGTACTTAGTACATTGTTTTACATTTACATTTTATGCTATGTATGTCCATTTGTTGCATACTTAGTACAGTTGTTTTCATCACATGTTTACATTTTGGTATGACATTTGGATTGTTTAAAATGGAACAATACATTCGTTAACATTAGCTACGCCGTTCGTTAGTAGGTAGTGGTACCATAGGAATTGACAACTCCCGTTCCTGAAATCCTGGGTTGGTGTGGATTGGAAGGAATGACCGAATTTGATATACATAATTTAGATAAACCTTTAAATTGTTTAAGGGTTTATCGCCACAGTCTCAAGGCTTGGATGTATGCATTTTCACAATACCGCATAGATGTTCGTATCAGTATAGCATGCATTTCCACAAAACATAGCTTTAATTTAAACCATGTTTTACATCAATACTTTGTTTTTGTGCATATGGTTTAGTTGATACATTTCACTAGCCATACAGATCATTTTGGTTACACATTACATGATTTACATTTGACACATGAACATATTTGACATTGGTTACACATTACATGATTTACATTTGACACATGAACATATTTGATATTGGTTATACATTACATGACTTACATCTTGACATAAACATTTTGACATATTTTTCAATACGTTTGGCAATTGGTTTAAACATAGACATCTTACATTGTTGGTTTGGTTTGAGTGAGTGATTTAAGTAATGAGGCGTGTGTAATATGATACAAGCATGGTGGATACGCCGCTGGTACTTCCTATATATAAGTGATTGTATGGTATTACATATCGTAGCGTTATTTGAATCATTTAAATTTGGACATATAACATTTTATACAAATAACATACTTTTCACAATACATTGTTTTACAAACAACTTAATTTATACAAACTCATTTCACATGGTTATCCACTTAACCATGTGTTATTCTTTTATACATATATATCATTTGGTTTATTTATCACTTTTCAAATGATTTACAAAACAAAGCAAATTACAAGGTTCATGACTAAACATTTTCTTAAACAATAAGTCATGAATCCTATTTTCATAAACCTATGTATCTCACAGGCATTTTTATGCTGACGTACCTATTTTCACATGTGTTTCAGGATATGATGCATAGGATCTATCAAGATACACTTAGGCGTACTTGGGCCTTAGCGACAATAAAAGATGCAAGACTAGTTATTTATGTTATGTTTCTCTGATTGTCAAGACATTGTAACTATTTAATTCAATAAAACAATATTTCAATATCCATGTGTTATGAAACAATGATTCTGTTACAACACTCCCCGACGTTTTCCGCCACATTTCGTTGTCCTACGTGGTCGGGGTGTGACATGTAACAGGACCATAACTTAATGAGAAATGTATTTTCTGAAGTCTAGGGTTATGTATTATGAAATACGGTTCTAATGGCACTGGAATCATAATTTTTGGTCTTCGTTTACTATTTTTAAAGCGTCATTTTGTAACAGCAGCTAGAGCTGCATTTTTTCTGCTGAAAATATGCGTTTTGTTTTCTGCCATAACTTGAGTTCTGTATAGAGTTAGATCATGAAAATTGTACTGTAGATGACCACCGATTTATTTGTAATTCTCTCACTAGAATTTTGTAAATCGGACTCTCGATGAATTTTAAATAAATTATTCCGTGGACTGTGGTCAGAAAAAGATAAATCTGAGTTCAGTCCGGAAAATGAATTGTTATAAAATATTAGTAATGAACTGGACCCCGATATTTTTCAAAATAAAATTTGGAACGTTTAAGACATTCTGTAAAAATTTGGGAATTTTTGGAATAAGTTAACTATTTTATTAAAATGTCCGAAAACAGCTCGGTTTTGAATATTAATGCTGAAATGACATAAGTTGTAATTTGCGTGTCTAAATGCCGAGTATGCTATTTGTGAATGATCTAACATGCTATATGTGTTATGTGCAATATCGTATGTTTGTTTATGAGTGGGGAATGGATGGGAAACTTATATGGGCATAAACCGTTAAAGTGATGCATGTTATGTGATAGATACGTGTAGGAACTTTGTGCTCTATTTGAAAACCAGTAAATGACTAACTGATAAATCATACTAGGACGTGATTGACCGACCTTGACTGTTAGCTATTTTTGAGAGTCAAACTGAGCAACCGAGGTGAGTTCACACTCCTAAGGCATGGGATTCCCGGTGGGTTGGGAATGGGATTGAATAACTACTCGTACTATCATTACTATTAACTACTTTTCACTGTCCTCGGATTGAAGGGCACGTACATAAAACCTACGTACACTCATACTTACTACGGTCCTTGGATCAAGAAGGGCACATACACACACGACTAGTCTACAACATGGGAAGCCCCCACTAATCATCGCAAACATATTTGGGAAATCGCGATACGGATTAATACTATCCACATGGGAAGCCCCCACTAATCTTCGCAAACATGTCTGGGAGACCGCGATACGAATTAACACAATGCATGGTTTACAAAACGAACATATGATTTATGAAACGAATGCTATAACTAAATAACCAACTGTGAACTCGCTCAACTTTGTTGTTGACTCGTTGTTACATGCCTTGCAGGTCGTTAGGTATCTATGGAGCTTGCATCGGAGTGGGAAGAGTCGTTGTGGGACATGGACAACTGTGTGCCATACTAAACTTTTGAAACGTTTAAACTTATGACTTGGTTTTAAACATTATACTTCCGCTTGCAACTTAAACTATTGTTTTGATTAGACACCAATTGTATTGTGTTAGATCTTTATATATTGCCTACATGCTTGTTCAATATGATTGGTGGCTTGATCCTGGTCACGTCACGCCTCCAAGCGGTGACGCTCCGCATGGTGGAATTTGGGGGTGTGACAGATTGGTATCAGAGCCATTGGTTATAGTGAACTTGGATTTAAAAAGGGAAAAGTTTTTGATAAAACCAGACTATAACCGGTACAGTGCTGAACGATCTACAACGACGCTTCGCTCCACGTGCAAGACTCGACAGTATAGGTGATACGATTCATGTTTATATTACCTCCTTGTTAGTTATATAGAACATTGCTTATGATATGCTTAGATAACATAGTATCTACTGCTTGAAAACTTTGTGTGATCACTCTCTTCTGTCATTCCACACTTGCGTAATGGTACGACGCACTTCTCACTTGTGTTCTCCGTATGGTGAAGATCATGAGTGGACGAATCAGCCTCACACAAGCCCAGCTGGCGGCTTTGATCAAAGAACAAGTTACTGCGGCACTTGCAGCCGCTCAAGCAGGAGGCCAGCTTGCCTAGCCGCCTGTGTGCACGTTCAAGACTTTTATGGACTGTCGTCCTAGTACTTTCAGTGGCACTGAAGGGGCCATTGGACTCCTCCACTGGTTCGAGAAGCTCAAGTCGGTCTTCGAAATGTGTGAATGTCCTGAGGATCGTAGGGTGAAGTATGCTACTGGTACTCTTGAAGGGGTAGCGCTCACGTGGTGGAACGCTCAGGTTCAGCTGCTAGGGTTGGTTGCTGCTAATGCCACCCCATGGATCGACTTCAAGGAGCTGATCAAGCAAGAATACTGTAATCGTGATGACATCCACAAGTTGGAAGTGGAGTTCTTTAACCTGAAGATGACGGGGTCAGAGATAGAGGCGTATACGAAGCGATCCAACGACCTGGCAGTGTTATGTCCAACTATTGTGGATCCTCCCATGAAGCGCATTGAGTTGTACCTCAAAGGCTTAGTACCAGAGATACAAAGCCATGTGACTGTTGCTAACCTTGCTACCATCCAGGATGTTACTCGTCTTGCTCATCGCCTCACAGACCAGGCAGTAGAACAGAACAAGCTGCCTAAGCGTATACGTGCTACTGCTACTGCTACAACTACTTCTGCTATTCCCAGCGACAACAAACGAAAATGGGATGGAGCCAATAGCAAGGGTTCGACAACAGTTCAGTCCCAGGCACAGCAGCGAAAGATTGATGACTACCAGAGTCCTGGTCATCAACCTTCTGGTAGTCAAGGGCAGGGTGGATATCGAGGAAATCACCCAAAGTGCAACAAATGCAACAGACACCACAGTGGTCAGTGCAACAAGGGACGTTGTCAGAGGTGTCTCAAGATGGGTCATGAAGCCAAGGATTGCAGGAGCTCACGGCCTACAAATCAGAATCGTCAGCAGCAGCAGCAAGCTCCACAGAACCAGGAGCAGCAACAGCGGGGCAACAGGGGATGCTTTCAGTGTGGTGCTGAAGGCCACTTCAAGCGGGACTGCCCCTAGTTAAATCAAAATCAGAATAACAACAACAACAATCATCAGGGCAACGGGAATAACAACGGGGGAAACAATGGAGACAATGGCGCCCGGGGACGTGTGTTCGTGCTAGGTCAGGGTGATGCAAGGAACGATCCCAACGCTGTGATGGGTAAGTTTCTCCTGGATGACTTCTTTGTTACTGTTCTATTTGATTCGGGTGCCGATACCAGTTATGTGTCCCTAAAAGTTAGTCGAATGCTTGAACGTACTCCAACACCTTTGAACACCAAACACACGGTAGAACTAGCCAACGGTAAAAGCCTTGAAGCCACACACATAGTTAAAGGTTGTAACCTCGTCTTAGCTGGTCAGACCTTCTCTATCGACCTTATTCCCATCGTACTTGGTAGTTTCGACGTCGTTATTGGGATGGATTGGCTATCTCATCATCAAGCGGAGATTGTCTGCAAGGAGAAAATCGTCTGCATTCCTCGTTCTGGTGAAGAACCCCTCGTGATTCATGGCGACAAGAGTGGTGCTGTCGTAGGCATTATCTCTTTCCTTAAGGCCCAGAAGTGTTTGCGAAAGGGCCACAGTGCTATCCTACCCCTCGTTTCTGATACATCAACGGAGGAGAAGAGAATTGAAGACATTCCTATTGTGCGCGATTTTCCTGAGATATTTCCTGAGGAATTACCTGGTCTTCCGCCTCATCGTCAAGTTGAGTTTCAAATCGAGCTAGCTCCTGGAGCAACGCCCATAGCTCGAGCACCTTATCGCTTAGCCCTAACCGAACTGGAAGAACTGTCCAAGCAATTACAAGAACTTTTGGAAAAAGGTTTTATTCGTCCTAGATCTTCGCCCTGGGGAGCTTCAGTACTATTCGTGAAGAAGAAGGACGGTACCTTCAGAATGTGCATTGACTACCACGAACTCAACAAGGTGACCGTGAAGAATCGTTATCCTCTTCCACGTATTGACGACTTGTTCGACCAGTTGCAAGGGTCGAGCTATTACTCTAAGATTGATTTGAGATCGGGATACCATCAGCTGAGAGTCCGAGAGGATGACATCTCCAAAACAGCATTCAGGACTCGCTACGGCCATTACGAGTTTCTAGTTATGCCTTTCGGATTGACAAATGCACCTGCGGTTTTTATGGATCTCATGAACCGAGTGTGAAAGCCTTACCTGGATAAGTTTGTTATAGTGTTCATCGACGACATCCTGATCTATTCTAAGAGTTAGGAGGAACACGAGCAACATCTGAGGCTTATTCTGGAACTTCTTCGAAAAGAGCAGTTGTATGCCAAGTTTTCGAAATGTGACTTCTGGCTTCGCGAAGTCCACTTTCTAGGCCATGTGGTAAACAAGGATGGAATTCATGTAGATCCATCCAAGGTTGACTCGATCAAGAACTGGCCTGCACCCCGTACACCAACAGAAATCCGCCAATTCTTGGGCTTGGCAGGATACTACCGAAGGTTTATCAAGGATTTCTCCAAGATTCCGCAACCGCTCACTTCACTGACTCAGAAAGGTGTCATCTATCGTTGGGGTGATGCATAGGAGTCCGCATTTCAGCACTTGAAGAATAGACTTTGTAGCGCGCCTATCCTCTCCTTACCTGAAGGCACAGATGATTTTGTGGTTTACTGCGATGCTTCCATCCAAGGACTTGGTTGCGTGTTGATGCAACGTGACAAGGTCATTGCCTACGCATCACGCCAGCTTAAAGTTCATGAAAGGAACTACACTACGCACGACTTGGAGCTGGGAGCAGTTGTTTTCGCGCTTAAGATATGGAGACATTACCTGTACGGTACCAAGTGCACCATTTACACCGATCACAGGAGTCTCGAGCATATCTTCAAGCAAAAGGAGTTAAACATGCGACAACGCCGATGGGTCGAGCTCTTGAATGATTACGAATGCGCGATCAAGTACCATCCGGGCAAAGCCAATGTTGTGGCCGACGTCCTCAGTCGGAAGGATACTATACCTAAGCATGTACGTGCGTTACAGCTTACCATCCAATCCAACCTCCCTGCTCAGATTCGCGATGCTCAGGTCGAAGCATTGAAAGTAGAGAACATCAGGGCTGAGTCCCTACGAGGATCTAGACAACGGCTAGAACAAAAGGAAAACGGCGCATACTATGTAAACGGACGCATCTGGGTTCCACTGTATGGAGACCTACGCGAGCTTGTGATGAATGAAGCACATAAGTCTCGTTATTCAGTACATCCTGGTTCGGATAAGATGTACCACGACCTCAAGACTACGTATTGGTGGCCTGGTATGAAAGCCAGCATAGCAACCTACGTCAGTAAATGCTTGACTTGTGCTAGGGTCAAGGTTGAGTATCAGAAACCATCAGGCCTTCTTCAACAGCCAGAGATACCTAAATGGAAATGGGAGCAAATTTCCATGGATTTCGTTACTGGCCTGCCCAGATCTCAATGCGGAAACGATACCATTTGGGTGATCGTAGATCGACTGACCAAGTCTGCACATTTTCTGGCCATCAAAGAAACGGATAAGTTTTCTACTCTTGCAGACATCTACCTAAAAGAAGTGGTATCAAGGCATGGAGTGCCAACCTCCATCATTTCTGATCGTGACGTGCGTTTTACTTCGAAATTGTGGCAAGCTATGCACAAGTCTTTTGGCTCACGTTTAGATATGAGCACCGCGTATCACCCACAGACGGATGGGCAATCTGAACGCACCATCCAAACCCTTGAAGACATGCTTAGGGCATGTGTAATCGACTTTGGTAATGGCTGGGAAAAGCATCTCCCGTTAGTGGAGTTTTCGTACAACAACAGCTACCACACCAGCATCCAAGCCGCTCTGTTCGAGGCATTGTACGGACGCAAATGCCGATCACCTCTCTGTTGGGCAGAAGTTGGTGACAGCCAAATCACTGGCCCAGAACTTGTAGTAGATACCACCGAGAGAATTGCTCAGATACGACAACGAATGGCGGCAGCTCGTGACCGTCAGAAAAGCTATGCTGATAAGGGAAGAAAACCACTCGAGTTCCAGGTTGGAGATCGAGTGCTACTCAAAGTCTCGCCTTGGAAAGGGGTAGTTCGTTTTGGCAAACGAGGCAAGCTCAATCCACGTTATGTCGGACCATTCGAAATCATCGAGAAAATTGGCAAAGTCGCCTACAGGTTGAATCTACCTGAAGAACTCAGCGGAGTTCACAATGTTTTCCATGTGTCGAATCTGAAAAAGTGTCTGTCAGATGAGACCCTCATAGTTCCTCTCAAGGAACTCACAATCAACGACCAGCTGCGATTCGTCGAGGAACCAGTAGAGATTACGGATCGAGATGTTAAGATCCTCAAGCGTACCAGGATACCTCTGGTCCGAGTTCGTTGGAATGCTCGTCGTGGCCCAGAGTATACATGGGAACGAGAAGACCAAATGAAACTCAAGTATCCCCAACTGTTTAAGAAAAACGCAACCACTACTGAGGCTGAAGCTACTGCAGAATTTCGGGACGAAATTCCAAATCAACGGGGGAATGATGTGACACCCCAGGAAAATGATGTGACACCCCAGGAAAATCAGGAAAACAATGCAACTTAACTAGCTTCCTCAGTAACCACGCGCTAAATTTCGGGACGAAATTCTCTTAACAGGGGGAGAATGTGACAACCCTCAAATTTACATGTAACCGTACAATCTATTATTGCTAATTAAAGTACTTGATGACTGTGCTGAATCATTTAACTGCTCTCTGATTTCAGTGTTATGCTTACATGTATTTGTTAACATACTAATAGTATACAGAAAAATTACTAAATAAGTCCGGTATGCTTTCCTGAGTGTTGAAAATTAAAAACGTTACAAAAATATATATATAGGACGCTTTACGGATTAATTAAGAAGTTTAACGAAACAGTATCGAACCGAACAACCGGACTTTACCCGGAACATAAAAATATTGTCAATGACATTGTTTTTACTTTCCTGAGCTAGTTAGGGTCCCTGAATACCCTAACTCACTTTATATTATTACACACACCATAAACCACTAGATATCCTAATTATTTCCTAACTACATTGAAACTAATCATTTACATTTCAACTAGACCCCCCCCCCCCCCCAAAACTGGTTGTAAAGTGGGACACACCCACTTGATTTTCTTGAATTATTTAAGGGATCCTTGTCTAGACATGAGGAGCACAATATCCATAAGACCATAGCTTGATTAGAGCTTATAAGTATTGACCACAAGTTTACCATTCTCTCACATCACAACATCTAGTAAACACCAAACAACAAACACTCTTCCTTCCTTCCTTTCTTGGGTTCGGCTGCAAACAACAACAACAACTTCACCATCATTCATCCAACTTCTTTACATTCCATACTCATACAAAGGTGCTAGAAGCAAGGTTAGGAAGCTTGGTGTGTTCGGAAGCTCAAGGACCGCCCTCATTTTCTTTTATCCACCACTTTTCTACACTCGAACTCCCCTAGCCTTGTGCTAGTGGTAAGCACATAGATCCTTGTATTTTACATGTTTGTTGTGTGGTTAATGATGTTTAAAGATCAAAAAGATAGAAAGTTTAAAGAACTTAAACAAGTCTTGAAGTATAACTAACTAAAGATGAAGTATGGTTAAAGTAGTGTTAAAATGATGAATGAAATATGATATTGCATGATAAATCTGGAATATATAGGTGATAATCTGCTGTAGGTATTGTTGTGATCACTAAACATGATTAACGGAATCAATCGAACACACTTTAGAAGGCTTAAAGCTGAAAACGGTAGGCTGTTTAGTGATTACAGCCAACTTCTGTTGGCTGTAACAGGACCATAACTTAATGAGAAATGTATTTTCTAAAGTCTAGGGTTATGTATTATGAAATACGGTTCTAATGGCACTCGAATCATAATTTTTGGACTTCGTTTACTATTTTTAAAGCGTCATTTTGTAACAGCAGCTAGAGCTGCATTTTTTCTGCTGAAAATATGCGTTTTGTTTTCTGCCATAACTTGAGTTCTGTATAGAGTTAGATCATGAAAATTGTACTGTAGATGACCACCGATGTATTTGTAATTCTCTCACTGTAATTTCGTAAATCGGACTCTCGATGAATTTTAAATAAATTATTCCGTGGACTGTGGTCAGAAAAAGATAAATCTGAGTTCAGTCCGGAAAATGAATTTTTATAAAATATTAGTAATGAACTGGACCCCGATATTTTTACACAGTAAAATTTGGAACGTTTAAGACATTCTGTAAAAATTTGGGAATTTTTGGAATAAGTTAACTATTTTATTAAAATGTCCGAAAACAGCCCGGTTTTGAATATTAATGCTGAAATGACATAAGTTGTAATTTGCGTGTCTAAATGCCGAGTATGCTATCTGTGAATGATCTAACATGCTATATGTGTTATGTGCAATATCGTATGTTTGTTTATGAGTGGGGAATGGATGGGAAACTTATATGGGCATAAACCGTTAAAGTGATGCATGTTATGTGATAGATACGTGTAGGAACTTTGTGCTCTATTTGAAAACCACTAAATGACTAACTGATAAATCATACTAGGACGTGATTGACCGACCTTGACTGTTAGCTATTTTTGAGAGTCAAACCGAGCAACCGAGGTGAGTTCACACTCCTAAGGCATGGGATTCCCGGTGGGTTGGGAATGGGATTGAATAACTACTCGTACTGTCATTACTATTAACTACTTTTCACTGTCCTCGGATTGAAGGGCACGTACGTAAAACCTACGTACACTCATACTTACTACGGTCCTTGGATCAAGAAGGGCACGTTCACACACGACTAGTCTACAACATGGGAAGCCCCCACTAATCATCGCAAAACATATTTGGGAAATCGCGATACGGATTAATACTATCCACATAGGAAGCCCCCACTAATCTTCGCAAACATGTCTGGGAGACCGCGATATGAATTAACACAATACATGGTTTACAAAACGAACATATGATTTACGAAACGAATGCTATAACTAAATAACCAACTGTGAACTCGCTCAACTTTGTTGTTGACTCGTTGTTACATGCCTTGCAGGTCGTTAGGTATCTATGGAGCTTGCATCGGAGTGGGAAGAGTCGTTGTGGGACATGGACAGCTGTGTGCCATACTAAACTTTTGAAACGTTTAAACTTATGACTTGGTTTTAAACATTATGCTTCCGCTTGCAACTTAAACTATTGTTTTGATTAGACACCAATTGTATTGTGTTAGATCTTTATATATTGCCTACATGCTTGTTCAATATGATTGGTGGCTTGATCCTGGTCACGTCACGCCTCCAAGCGGTGACGCTCCGCATGGTGGAATTTGGGGGTGTGACAAAAGCGATGACCGAAATAGAAAGAAATTTAGACCCAACAAGTACGAAGACTTGTATAATATGGGTAAACTAAATACATTCTGGATTTTGAAATAAAAATGATAAAGTTAAACCCATTTCGGTAAACGTATAAGCGATCACGAGTAACTAGATGAGACATATACAAGTTCCACAAGTCATTATGCTTTAAACATGTTAGAATATCAGTAGGATACTAACATGTAGGCCCATTAAGGTTTTAAAACCAAATTAAGCCTCATAAGGGTGTTTTGGTCATTTTCGGAGTTATAAAAGGAGCTTGCAAGTAAACTGATGTTATGGTCATAAACATTTTGGAAAAATATTTGATTTATGATACATAGTTTTAATGACTTATATTGGGATCATATATAGTTTTAATGACTTATATTGGGATTCTGAGTTCGTGACTTATACCTACAGTTAAAAATATTTATAATAATTTATAAAATCATTAGGTAACAAGTCTTGGGTGATACGTGTGGTTTAAAACCATACTATGCGCCTAATCGGCGTAAAAGTCGTTAAATGACGATATTATCGATGTTTTATTAAATCTGATGTCATGACCAGCTTTGAATAGTTAAAATATGTTAATTTTCATAACATATTAGTAGGTAAAAGGTTTGACATGATTATTATGCTTAAAAAACTAATTTAAGTGCCTTAGGGGGGCATTATCGTCATTTAATAATACTTATCAAAGACTTGTGCATAAACTCAGAATATAGTCTAACTTGACATCCCAAATAATCCTAATTATGATATCATATTAGTAGGTATCAAGTTTTACCAATAAAGTATGCTTGAAATCATTCTAGAAGTAAAAAAAGGGCATTTTCGTGTAACATCAAACTCAGTTTTACCAATAAACTCAGAATATAGTCTAACGACCATTTAAGCAAACTCAGTTTACGACCAGATTTATAACATCAAAATATGCTAAACATGTTAACATATTAGAATTCAATTTATTTGCATGCTCATGTATGCTTAAAACCTTATTTTTAACGAAAAAGGCAATTTGGTCAACTTTAAGCATAATAACGAAACTTGCAATATAATCTCAGATTACTATATGACATGTAATATAACCTTAGGGAGTTATACTACATCATATTACGATCCTAATGGAAACTTAAATCAGTAGCAAACTAGTTCTAATTCGGTTCATAAACGAAACTCAAAGCAGAAGTCAAACTTCGTAACTTTCGGTTGCGAACCGACCCTAAAACTAGAATTGACAAGCCGAACATGTTTATGCATGTTCTAATAATTATTACCGAGTTGTTTAAGTGATAAAACATATTTTAGAACACTTTTAAACTTAAATCACAATTATTTTAAAAACTGACCCGTTGACTTTTTAAAACAATATTATGTTGACTCGTCAATGGACAAAGCAAACATGATTCTTAGGAGGTGCCCTTTTGAGGGATTAACACCTACCTAATTACGATCACATAGCCATGTTCATTGTGAACCATGGCTTGACCGTTTACGGTCTAACTAAAAGTCAAAGCGTTTATCGTAAACGCTTGACTTTTCGGCTTTAAAAGCCAAATAAAAGAACTAGTGGCTAAGGACACTTACAAAGGGTCCTAGCTTGAAAATTTGACTGAAGAAAACTCAAAGGGTGCTCCCAATTGCTCAGGAACTCCCATAAGAAAAGGAGAGAAAGAATGATTTTTGAGAGGTGCAAGGATTCAAGCCAACCCAAGATCCATATTTATACTTGAAGTTTGTTCCTTTGGATCATGCCAGGTGTTAGAGAGTTCTTAAGATCATTCCATGTGTCTAACCAGATGTTAAAAACCATCTATGATCCATTGATTTTGATCTTGTGAGTGAAGGAGTGGTATGTGTGGGCTGCAAGAAACAAACCTGGAGCTGTAAGTGAGATTCTGTAAAATTCACGCCGTCGCGTCGCGCCAGAACAAAAGGGGGGCGGGGGCTTTGGCGTCGCGCTACCATCCATAATCTTTCAGATTTTGTCAAATTTGGTCCCTGGTCTCCTAAAACCTTCATACACTTCCATTTTTGACATAATAAGCCCCTCCAAGCCATTTAAAGTTTTGTTTTTGGCATTTTGATCTTCAAGGTAGGTTATAAATATTCCCGAGGGTGTAATCAAACATCGTTAAGCTTCGGGTTTTGTTAAAAGGGCACTCAGAGGTAAAATTAAACATGTTGACACTTTTAACCCTCTTAACACGCAACTTGTGCATATTATCGTTTAATTGCATCAAAGCCCTAAATGGCCAATATTAGGCATTCCCGAGAGTATGTTCGAACATCATGAAGCTCTCGGTTTGTTAAAAGGTCACTTAGAGGTAAGAATTAACATGTTGACGCTTTTAACCCTCCGTTGCTGAAACTTTTGAGTTTATCTTAAACGCTTTCGATTATCCAACAAGTGGCTTAATATGAGAATACGATACCATGCAAGGTCATTCAGAGGCTTAGTTTAAGCATGTTGACACTTTTAGTCCCTCCACATTCATAGTTTTCGATTTTGACAGAATTAGTCCCTCATAGTCAACGTTTGACTTTATTAGGGTTTAGTACACGTGTCAACACATCATTGGACACGGTTTTACGAGGTGTTACACCATTGCTGACGCAAAATCAGAAGACCAAGTATAATACCCCAGATATCAATAAGTATAAACACCTAATATCCTAGAATCAGGCAATCTCTCAAACGAAATTTAGGAGTACTAAGTCCATATATCCGAGAGATGTTCCCCACGAAATAAGAAAGTTCTTGATTTTATGTTTATATCTCGAAATCAATCTACTAAATTTGCAAAAACCTACTGGCATATCATCAGTGAGACCGTTTATCATATTTTAACATTCCATTTCTTTAGCATTTCGTGATTGTCTTACTGATATACTATCATTTCATCTTTTTACACAAAACTCTTTTGAATTTTTCATGTTTTTGCATTTTTTTCAAATTTTCAAATGTTTTCGTATTCTCAAAATTTTTACTCCCCCTAAAATCTAAAACACTTAGAGAAAAATTGACAAACATATGTAGATAGCTTCATCTCACCATCCATTTCTGCTTTACATTCTCCACTTAGAATAAAGCACCCCCATGATTTACAACACATGGATATTTAACATTTTGAACCAATGTTTTCAATTTGTTTTATCATGTTTGTTCAGCCGTCAGGATTTCGGCGTATTCCTTCAACATTTTTTCAAAAATTTTAATTTTAATAATTTAAAAACAAACAATTTTTTCATTTTTTCATTTTTTCATTTTTCTATTTTTTAGGTTTTTATTTTTATGTTTTATTTATTATTATTAACAAAACAAACTTCCTGTTTTCATCTACAGGAATCCTTCTCCTATGCCAGGCTGCTCCGTTCTTCATCTTGACTTACAGTTGAATTCTGGAACACCTGCACATACAACTACTCAATCACTTGAATAATGCAACTCAGGCCTGTTTGACCTTGGGTATTTTGACACAACACGATTCGTTCAACTTCAGAAAATCTTTGTCAGTTTTCACAAAAACATTTTCTTTCTTATTTTCAACCATCTTGGTCGAATCGATTTTGCATTTTTCGTTCACAGAAGTCGGTTTCTTTACCACCCAAATTTATCCTTTTAAAACATTCCTTTTATAAAATATTATATCAGTCTAAATATTTTGTTTTGACAAATCAATCTTTGATTTCCAGATTTGTTTTTGCTTTGATATATCAACTTTTTGTTTCCAAATCTGTTTCGGCTCAAATTTGGGTGTCTTTGGTTTCCAAATTTGTTTTGACTCAAACTTGGTTGGCTTCTGTTTCACAACCTCAGATTTGTTTTTCTCTTTTTCAACATCAACAGTCTTCAGATTTGGACATTTGCGACCAACATGTCCAATTTGTTGACATTTAAAACATGTTTTCTTTTAAACATCTTTGGCATGTTGTTGTTTCTTCTTTTAAGCATAGAATTCTTCATTAGTCTGTCGACGACATTAGATTTTTTTCTCTTCTTCAGAACTTGTTCCGTGAACAAATTTTGTCTTTTTCTGAAATTTTGTCTTTTCAGAACGTCTCTTTTGATTCTATTTCTTTTTATAACCCAACCCAGTCTTTATGTTTTTCCTTTTGTAACTAGGTTTGTTATAAAAAAGTTTTCTTGCTCGCTTTTCCGGCAAATTTTGCAATTTCAGATTTTTCAATTTCTACCAATTTAAAAACTTTGTCAATCTTATCCGCAATCACATTCTGAATCGGAACTTCAACATCTGAGAACAATTTGTTTGACCCAATCATGTAATATGACAATCCTATTGAATCATCATTTGCATTTTTCTCAGATTTTGAATTCTTCAAATAATTTTTATAAAAACTTTCCTCATCTTCATCATGTGATATGGACTTATCAGTTTTTGTAAAATCTTCTTTTAGAACGCTTTCAACTACCTTACTTACCACCTCTGGATCACCAACGTCATCAGATTTGGAGTAAGTCACATCAATGTTATCAGGTAATTAGTCAACCATGTCCATTTCTTTTGCCACCTTTTCGTCATCATAGAATGTATAATTATTCTCCAACGATGGTGGTACCTGATGATATTCTGGACCAATTCCCTTTTTGTTCTTTTCAGAACCATCATCATCTGGTGTGATGTTGAAAATACGTTCGAGAACGTATCAAGAAGCATGATAACTTTGAAGTTTATTAATTTTCTTTTCTTTTTGAGCAAAATCTCTTTAAAGTTCAGCAACTTCATCAATATATTTATTTAAAACCCGTTGTTTACCTTCATACTTGGCTTCAACATGTTTTGTCATTTCAATACATTTTGAAAGTCTATCTTGAAGTCGTTGAGTTTGACCTTTCAAAGTTTCATATGCTTCTTTTACATTATGATGTGAAAATTTCATCCCATCATATTGTTTTTGCAACTCTTGAATGATATTATCTTTTTCTGAACATTCGTTGCAATTTGCTGAACACTTCTATTTTAAAAACTCATTTTCTTTTTCAAAATCTTGACGTTTCAGTGTCAGCTTTTCTACTTTTTGCTTCAAAACTTCTTCATTTTCAAACATTTATTTACATTTTTCTTTGAAAAGAATTTCAATTTTAGTAAACTCAGTATTTCTGAATTTTAAGTTTTCATCCTTCTCAGTACAGGCACTGCATGTTTCCATGCATTTCCTGCACTACTTATCAATTTTATTATCAGATTGTTTACCAATTTCATCATTATTACCCATTGATTCATCTTTGTTTAACAACTCAGAAGATTCAGTTTGAGTGTTTACCTCAGTTTTCTCTGACCTCATCGCTTCTTCTACCGTCATCTTCAACTTCTCAACCATCTTCTCAACGTTCTCATCAATGATTTCTTCTTCCTTCTTCTTCATCATCTCTGTCACCTTCTCTAGACTTGCGTACATTACTTCTTTTATACGCTTCTCCAAGTTTTCTTCATAATCTTTCTCTGCTTTTCTCCTCGAATAAAATTCTCCTGTAGTATGTATAATAGCTACCAAAGCATCAAAATCCACTTTCTTGGGATCTACAATAGGATTTCCTTGAGGATCTAAGAAGCATTCTCTCTCATCATCCCACCTCTTCGCCTTCTTTGCTTCATTAAATGGATCGTACAATTCATTCAATCTTGCACGTTCAATCCGTTCTTGTCTAGTCCATTTTACCACAGCAACCAATGCACTTTTCTCCTTTAGAATATATTTATTCCAATTGAATCCTTCGTCTTCTTGAGTTACCACCAAAGCTTGTTTTCTTTCTTTTGACGAACCTTCACTAATCTGCTTCATCTTTGGTGGTTATTCATTGTTGTGATGGTAGATTGCTTTCTGATAGTAATCGTCATGAAACGGATTGACATTTTCATTCACTTCCCGGTTTGAACAATCTCTCTTGAAGTGTCCTTTCTGCTTGCATTTGAAGCAAGTAACCTTTGATTTGTCATATCCCAGTTTTGTGTTTAGACCTTCAAGACATGATCTGCCAGTAATCTCCATAAACCTTTGAGCTCTCCTGATAACACTTGCCATGCACCATCTTATATCAATAAGCTCCATCTCTTCTGGATCGATCTAGTCGTAATCTTCCTTTGTCATATTTGAGTTTCCAATTTTACCCGCTACAAGACTTTCATATGATTCTAGAATAGATGCTAGGAAGATCATCTGTTGCTTGGCAGCATCTACATTTAAGCTTTGAGAGTTTTCAGATCTATGGCAATATTACATTGAACCATGTTTGGATTAGACTGGTTTGAAATTGAAGATGATTGATTCTTGATATTTGAACTTGAACCACCAAAACCATACTTTGACGAACTGCTTTGTGGTGAATCGTTTGAACTGTCAGCACTAAAAGCAGTACCAATCTTCGGTGCTTGATTGTTCATCAGCATGCTTCCACAATAGTATAGATTTACATTTTGCTGATAATTTGAACTGGCCATTTTGTTGTGCTTTTGCAATTACAGTTCATGACCTTCAAGCTTTTCAATCAGTGTATCCAAAGTTATCTCGTCAATCTTTGTATCATTTTTCAGTATCATGACAAACATTTTCCAATCATTTACATGAGGTAATGCCTCAATCAGCTTGTCAATTATCTCTACTCTGTCTTTTTATACCAAATCTTTCTAATTCATTTTTCAAATGACAGAATCTTTCGATCATTTGTCAGACATTTTCTCCTTTTAGACAGCTAAACAGATCAAACTCTTTCTTAAGCAACAATATTTTGTTCTTTTTAACTTCCTTCCCACCTGCAGCTTTAACTTCTAGTGCTTCCCAATTTGACTTTTAAGTTTTGTCATGTTGTAACAAAAACAGAATATCATCTCGAACAGATTGTTGTAACAGTGCAATCCATTTCCACATATTCTTTGATTGGTATTAATTCTCCATTTTCATTTATTGGTTTTACATATCCCAATTTTAATAAAACCCAACTACCATAAGCATACGCATTCACCCAACCATCAAATCTGTATTTCCACCAATGATAATCTTCTATATTCATTAGTCTAGGTGGTTTCTGATGATTTCCGTACACGTTATCATAATTCAAACTTTTCAAAATAGCATTCGATATGCTCTTCGATGTGGGTGTTGTTTCAGATGTGAAAGCGTTGTAGAATTCGTTGTAAAACTCCTCTTCCATGATTGTTAACAACTAGAAAATCACCTACAAATATGTAACAAACACTTAAACAACTTTGAAAGACAAACAACTCAACAACCTTGATTCACGCGGACGGACACTAATTGATCCGTACGGATGTGGAATTCCTTGGTTAGCGCGGATGGACCCTAATACCACTAGATCTGTGCGAGCCTTTCAAGCTGGTCCATGACTATTATGACCCTAGGTTCGTGCGGATCAACTATATGGTAGATCGGTGCAAACTCACACAAGTATCTAGATCCATGTGAGGTCAACAACACACATTTCAACCATGTTTTTCATGTTTTTCAAAGATTATAGTGATTTTGTTTGAATTTTATTATGAAACTTTGAAGTATTGTTTAAAACTTGATTTCACACAACATGTTGCATAATCAAACAATTTTAACCGTAAAATCATCGTGAATCTAAGATGAAAACTTGGAAAATAATGAGTAGAAGAAAAATGTGTAGAAGATGATAAAATCAGCTCTGAATTGGATGAATTCAGCTTGTTTCTTGAATCTTCAGTCCTTGCAATCAATCTCCCGCTCTGATACCACTTGAACGTGCGTGTTAGGATCGATTCCGTTGCACTTGAATGCTCCGTTGACTACGTAGATGATGTGTTCAAAATACAACATATAAATTACATCAAATGAGGCATAAAATCAACCCTTTTCTAGTACTAATGTTGGAAAAAGCTTGCGTTTTTTGTTCCTTTTGAATAAACAGGGTTAAATGAGCTTAAAAGAACAAAAGAAGCAAAAAAGACAGCAAAAACCAACATTAAATGCTATAAAGAAGGATTGACCAACTTACCAAGCCCTCATCCACATCCAAACCCAAGAAATAACAAAGTCAGAAGCTCTGGCACGGGGCCGTGCCCAGTAGGAATTTACTACACCAGAAAAAGACAACAACAAAAGACAAAATTTAAGCTCACACGGGGTCGTGCTAAAGTAACATGGGGCGTGGTCAACTCTTAGATTTCCAGAATCTGAAGAAGTACAGAAAATACATTGGCCACGGGTCCTGCCGTTGACACACGGGGCCGTGTTAGTACAAGTCTGACACTACAGTTACTGTAGAAGAGAGAGACCGATGACCACGAGGCCGTGCCAGGCGGGCACGGGCTGTGCTGGATGTTCTATTTTTAGCTATAAATAGGGATGCTAGGTTCCCCTTCAACTCATCCCTTGACAAACCACTTCTCTCTCACTTGCCACCACTTCCCCACCACTACAACACCATTATCCACCACCATCATCCACTTTCCATCTTTAGAGTGTGTGTGTGTGTAATCTCGGGATCCAAGATTAATCGTAAGAATCTTTGTCAAACAAAGGCCATGCTTGGCTAAATTCTTACATCACTTGGTGAAGACTTTTCTTTTATGTATTTCTTTTATGATTTCCAATCTTAGGCTACTTTTTAATTGTGTATGTATTAATGACGTTAATAAATAGTTTTTTTATGTTGAAGGCGAATTTACTCAATCATTCTTCATATGTTCGTTGATTCAACATATTCATGTCTTTACGGTCTATATAAAGCATGTTAATTGCCTGGAAGGGGGTTAGAAGGGTGGTTTGGGTAATTCTATGTCTCGTTCAGTGTATAGATCCTGCGAGAACCTGGTTCAAGCCTAGTAACACCTCATGAGTCAGAGCGGGCATTACCCACCACGGGAGATGTGCAAAAAGCTTGAATCTCTTATTCTTAAACTTTTTTTAAAATATTATACTAACCCCGCGAGGACTGTATCCCTGCTGACTCAGACCAACGGGTTGAGGGTGATCGCCGCCTCAGAAGGGGGGTCCACCACATTTTGCATTAATAACTTACTTAATTATCTTTCAATAATCCGACTTAGTGGGATTGTATCATTGCTGACTCAAACCACTAGGTTGAGGGTAACGTCGCCTTGGAAGAGGGGCCTACTACTATAACTAAGATAATCTCTTAAAATGCCCAAAGTGCGGAAATCATCAAAAGGGTACATAAAAGATAAGTTGGATCCAAGTGATTCTTTCTTGTCTATCATCTTTGTTATATTTTATTTTCTGTTTTTATTTTTTTATTAGCTTTAAAATCTTTTCTCAAAAATTGGTTTGATTAGACATTGATGATAAGCCGGTACTAATAGCTCTTGTGTCCTTGGACGACCTCGGTATCTTGCCATCACTATACTACGTCCGCGATGGGTATACTTGCCCTAGCGTGTGTGTAGAGTGATAATAGAATATCGTGTTTTATAAATTTAAAACTTGAAATCGGCGAGTCAAAAGGGCTAAAAATATAACTAAACAATATATACTCACCCACGCACGTCAAGTTTTTGACGGTTTCCCGAGGAAACAAGGATTTTAAGGAAGCTTAAAATTAATGGCCTAATCAAATTTTAACATTGTTTTTCAAAACTACGCGCTCGTTTTTAAATTTTTCTTTTTTTTCAGTAGGTTAACACGGGGCCGTGCTGCTGGGACACGCCCCAGTGCTGCAAATCTTTCTAAAACTTTCTTAAAACGCCCAAATACAGAACTGAACACGGGGCCGTGCTCAACCTTCTGTTAAATTTTTTATTTTTGTTTTTGATCCCGAGGCTCGTTGTTCTTCTGGGTATCTTCCAATACAATGGATTACTACTCAGAAGACTACACCTATTATATAGAGGATGATTATGACGAACCTTATTGTACCATTTGCGGAAAATCCCATTCGGTACAATATTGTGACCTTTTTAAACGATCATCAACCTCGTACACCACACCAAGTTCTTCATACACTACTTATGAAGAAACAAGGTTTGAACTCCCAATGTCAAACTTTTGGGATACCAATCCATTTGAAGATTACGACACTCCACCAACAATCATCCCCGAAGCCGCAAGACTCATAGAAAGTAAGAAAAATCTAGAAATCTTACTTAAGAAATCAAGAGAAAAAGAAGAGGCTATTTGCACTAAAGAGGTAATAATCGAAAAAGTAAAAATAGAAGAACAAAATGAAAAACTCATGCATGAACCAACTCAACAAGAAGGTAACTCTGAAACTAACGATTCTAAAATTGAGCAAACTTTTTTAGAAATTCACGTTTTACAACCTTCTTTTGAAAATCATAGTTTGGTTTCTTCACATGCTAAGTTTTTAAAAGAGTTGAACACTTCTATTAAAATTGAAGAATTGGTAAGCGCACGTTAACAAATGATCAAACTTCACTAATAGAAGATAAATATCATGAAATGAACATAAAACCGGTACCATGTTTTTTTCAAAACATCTTTGTTAGTAATGTGCTAATCGATAAAGATCTTTGCGTTAACATAATGCCTAACTATATTTTCGAAAAAATTGGGTACAAGTGATTTTTCTCCTCTTAAAATTCCTATTTTTCTCTCAAATCGCAAAACGATTACTACCAAGGGAATGGTAGGAAATGTCTTAATTCAAACAAGCCAAGAGGTAATCCCAACCGATTTCGTCATCATAGATGATGCTCCCCTCGTGTTGGGACAACCATTTTTTAAATCCCATCAAGCTTTGACCCAATGGAAGCAAAACAACCTACCACTTCGATTAGGGGCCAACAAAAGGTACATCAATCTTGACCAATCAATGAAATATCCAATTCACGAAGATGACCCCTTAATCGAAGATGAAGCGGAACCACTCGATATGGAAGAAGAAGAGTTCGTCGAAGAGGAAATTGCCCTCGAGCAATCCTTTTCGGCCATCGACATTAATAAAGAAGAAAATAAGCGGTCTCTTGAAAACCCACCGCCACTTGAACTCAAGGAACTACCTAAAGGTCTAGAATAAGCATTTTTAGACGAACTTGGTAAGTTCCTCGTCATCATTTCTTCTAAACTAACACTTTTTGATAAAGAACAATTAATAAAAGTTTTGAAAAAACATAAAAGTGCAATTGCATGAAGGCTCATGGATATCAAAGGCATCAACCCATCCATGTGCACCCATGAGATTTTAATGGAAGATGACTATAAAACGATAATACAACCACAACATCGCGTAAATCCAAATGTTCAAGAAGTGGTCAAAAATGAAGTCATCAAGTTACTTGACGTCGGACTTCTCTGCCCTATCTCCAATAGCCCATGGGTAAGTCCCGTTCAAGTAGTTCCATAGAAAGGAGGTATGACGGTAATAACAAATGATAAAAATGAATTAATACCAACAACAACCGTCACCGGATGGAGAGTTTGTATCGACTATCGCAAGTTAAATGAAGCAACAAGGAAAGATCATTTTCCTTTACCTTTCATCGACCAAATGCTAGAAAGTCTATCCGGTCACAAATCTTATTGTTTTCTCGATGGTTTCTCCGGTTATTTTCAAATTCCAATTGCACCGGACGACCAAGAAAAAACAACTTTTACATGTCCCTATGGAACTTTCGCTTATCGACGCATGCCTTTTGGTCTATGCAATGCCCCCGCTACATTTCAACGTTGCATGGTGGCCATCTTCCACGATATGATAGAAAAAACTATGGAAGTTTTCATGGATGATTTTTCTATATTTGGAGATACATATGACCAATGCCTCGATAACCTTGAACGAATGATATCCCGATGTGAGGAAACTCACCTCGGCCTTAATTGGGAAAAATGTCATTTCATGGTAACGGAGGGAATAGTACTCGGTCATAAAATCTCAAACGAAGGAATGGAAATGGATCGGGCCAAAATAGACACTATTTCCCGACTACCTCCACCTTCCTCCGTTCGAGCCATTCGAAGTTTCTTAGGACATGCCGGGTTTTATAGGCGATTTATCAAAGACTTTTCGAAAATCTCTAGACCTCTAACAAAGTTACTTGAAAAAGCCGCACCATTTGTCTTTGATGAGGAATGCAAGAAAGCATTTCTAACCTTAAAAGAAATGCTAGTCAACGCACCAATCATGATAGCACCCGATTAGAAATTACCCTTTGAAATCATGTGCGATGTAAGTGACTTTGCCGTTGTAGACGTTCTAGGACAACGAAAAGAAAAGCATTTTCACCCAATATACTATGCAAGTAAAACTCTAAATGATGCTCAAGAAAATTACACAACAACCGTAAAAGAGTTACTAGCCATAGTATTTGCTTTTGATAAATTTCGTTCCTATCTTGTTCTTTCTAAAACAATACTCTATACGGATCACGTCGCCATCCGATACCTCTTCATGAAACAAGATGCCAAACCACGTTTGATCTGGTGGATTCTTCTCCTCCAAGAATTCGACATAGAAATAAAAGATAAACGAAGAGCCGAAAACACCACCGCCGACCATTTGTCACGTTTAGAAGATCCCGCTTTGGAGTCGACTCGAGAAGAGATAATCAATGAAAAGTTCCCCATCGAATCTTTAGAAATGGTCGAATATCAAGAAGAACCATGGTACACCGAGTATGCTAACTACTTAGCTAGTGGCATTTTAGTCAAAGGTTGGTCACCTCAACAAAGAACGAAATTCTTTGCCGATGTAAAACACTATTTTTTGGAAGACCCATATCTTTTTAAAATATGTGCGGATCAACTTATTCGAAGATGCATCCATGGAAGAGAAGCAAGACAAATTCTTCGCCATTGTCATGAAGGATCGTATGGAGGACATCATGGAGTCGCAAGAACCGCACAAAAGGTACTCGATTCAGGATTTTATTGGCCAACCATCCATAGGATGCTTACAATTTCATTCAAACTTGTGATGCATGCCAACGAACAGGTAATATCTCTACAAGAAATGAAATGCCCCAAAAAGGCATTCTTATTTGTGAAATTTTTTATGTTTGGGTATGGGTTTTATGGGACCTTTCCCACCATCAAAAGGTAATAAATACATTCTTGTAGCGGTCCATTACGTGTCCAAATGGGTCGAGGCCGAAGCTCTTCCAACCAACGATGGTAGAGTTGTAATAAGATTCCTAAAACGGTTATTTTCTCATTTTGGTGCTCCAAAGGCACTAATTAGTGTTGATAGAGGCACCCATTTTTTCAATCACCAATTATACAAAATCCTAACAAAATATGGGGTCTATCACCGCATTTCAACCGCTTACCATCCTCAAACCAACGGTCAAGACGAAGTAACAAACCGAGGGCTAAAAAGAATCCTAGAGAAAACCGTAGGTCAAAACAAGAAAGATTGGGTGGATAAACTTGATGATGCTTTATGGGCCTTCCCAACGGCCTACAAAACACCAATAGGCACCACCCCATATAAGCTCGTCTATGGAAAAAATTGTCACCTCCTGGTAGAAATTGCTCACAAGGCCTATTGGGCATTAAAAACGTAAACCTTGACCAAGACCTTGCCGGTAAAAGTCGATTCTATCAATTAAATGAATTAGACGAATTAAGAAATCAAGCATATTCCAATTCCGAAATTTTTAAGAAACGAATGAAAAACATACATGATAAAATAACCAAACCTAAAGATTTTCGGGAGGGGGATCAAGTGTTATTGTTTAATTCAAGGCTTCGACTATTTCCGGGCAAGCTTAAGTCAAGATGGACGTTATCTTTTTCCATCACCCAAGTCTTTCCACACGGAGCGGTAGAAATTAAGCCTCCAAACGATTCGCGATTCAAGGTAAACGGACAAAGGCTTAAACCCTACCGAGGCTTCATTGAGGAAGAAGAAATTGAAATGGATCTTAAAGAGGTAGACACATGATCGGTAAAACGACCAAACTTTTATTTAGTTATTTTGCATATTTTTCTTTTTAATCAACTTGTAGGAACCTTTAGAAAGCATCAACCATGAGGATTTGAAGAAAAACAGGTAAGTACCAAAGGAACCACAGAGAAACGGTCAAACACACATGCACGAATTTAAAAATAAAGTTATTGCCAGTCTGAACAAAGGGTCGTGCCCATCTGACATGCCCTCGTGCCCAAACGCCCAGATACATGAAGGAAATAAAAACTCGCTACGGGGACGTGCTGCACTAGCATGGGGCCATGGCCGACTGACTGTTGTGATATAAAACCCTTCAGTCTTCATTTTTTTCAACACACCACGACCCCTTTCTTCTGCAAACACGGTTCCTGCCGGTTTTCCAAGAATTTTCCACATTCAATCGATCCAATCTGACCTCAAGGTATGATTCTAACATCATTATAGTTTGTGTAACGATTTACATGTAGTTTAACACCCAAAAATTCGTGTTTAATCTAGGGTTCTTGAACTAGACCCGTGCCAATCCCGAATTTTTGTTTAGATCTTGTTAGTAGTAGTTAGTAGTAGTAATTTTAAAAGTAAATGTTTGAACATTGTTGAGGAAATCGATTGATTCACACTGTTTTCGCTAAAACCTTGTTCTTGACGGGAAATGTTAAAATCAGAAGGGTAAACAAGCATTTTTGGTAAAATGATTAGGGTTTCTTAATCGAGGTTAGGCGCTGCTAATGAACCAAAAAATTTATATTTTTCGAAGCCGGCTCGAAAACCTTAACTTTTGGATGAACAGACTCGTCGACACGGGGCCTTACTGGTTCAGCACGGGGTCATGCCCAACATAATTCTTTGACACAGGGTCATGTCCAACTGACATGGGGCCATGTCCAGAGCCCTGTTATCATATTTTTACAATTTTTTTCGTACGTATCAACTGTCATACTGGTTCTTTCTTGCAGGATGGCTCCACACAAGTTTTTGAGGTTTAAAATTGCTGAATTGGAGTTCCAAAACCGCTTCAAAATCTTGCAAGCACATCACGAAGAGCCATCAAGGCAGGTGTTTTACGATATGCTCGATGCAGTGGGACAAAGAGAGAGATATGACACACTTGTAACTGGTCCGCTACGAATCTTCCTTGAAACCTGGCTCCGGTCCATACACGAATACAACTTGGAGTTTCTAAGCACCCTTAAGTTTAAACGGACCGAGCCGGATTTGTTTGATTTGAATGTTGTGGAGTTTCGGTGTGGGGCGGTATGGTATAGCATCTCAGTCGCCTAATTCGGTGTTCTTCTTGGCCTATACACCGAAGAGGACATGGCTGAGCCCGAGGTTACTGAAGCACTTCGCAAACTACTCGACAACTTCTGCCAGGTTGCATGGGCATCAATAGGAGATGGCCACTATAATCCTAGTTCCACCAAAAGCACAAAGATCCGAGACCCACTCATCCGCTACATTCACCAGGTTCTATGCGGTTCTTTGTGTCTAAAGGATAATAGTGGCGGAGTAGTGAATCTACGAGAGCTTACCATCCTCTACTATCTCGTGATTCACCAACCTATTGATGTTGCCCACATCTTGCTCCGAAACATGGTCTCCAATGCTACCGCGGATACCCGAACGCCGATTTTCTACGTGGGATGGATCGCAAGGTTGTTAAAAAATGGCATAAAAATGACTTAGTAATAATCATATTGCCATATACAAACTGTTTGCCACAATTTTTCACAATCAAGAACATGTATTGCAATACTAAACTTTTTCCATTCTTTGGCTTCAAGATTTATTTTCAATTGACAACTCTCGTAGTTGTCAAAGTATTGCAATATCAAACTTCTGCCATTTATTTGGCCAACAAAACCTATGTATTCGCCGGCATTTTTATGCTGACTGTTTTTCACATATGTTTCAGGTTTTCGACTAATCAAGCATGCAACGCATAGGACTGCATTCGGGCCTTAGACTTCTAAATCAAAAGATAATTACATGTATTCCATGTTTGTAAAACGATGTTAATAATATTGAAACAATTTAGTACCAGTAGTTGTGAGCAATTTGTAACGTGACTCCCCGATATTTCCGCTGCGTGTTGTTGTATTACGCGATTGGGGTGTTACAGATTGGTATTAGAGCACTGGTTATAGGGAATTAGGTTATTAGCGTGCCTTAAACCTAGTCTATAACCTTCCTGGGACCTAAACATGAGTAGACTTAGGAACTCCTTCCTAAATCCTCATCCTTATTCGTGCCACAACTACACTATGAATTACAAATCATCTAGCCCTAGATGATTTATCCTGAACCTTAGGCTTCATGCCTTAAGGTGTTCCTTAAAATGTTTTTCTCAAAACGTTTTTATTTAAATATTTCTCAAAATATGTTCTTAAACGTTTCGTCAAAGTATTTCACAACATGTTTTATCTCAAACAGTTTGTATCAAAAGATTTCTTAAATGTTTTCCTCAAACGTTTTTCATCGAAATCTTGGGTTTTAATAATGTGAACACATGCAATCTGGAAGGGTGGATGCCTGTACCCTGAGTTTTCTGTCTAAGGCTAGAGTGTTCGTACAAATCCGCATTATCGGACCAGTCACTCTTACCGGGGAACTCTTAGGGTGAGTGTCCACTGATAGGCTAAAGCATGTCTTCGTGAAACATTATAAAAACCTATCCATCTTGACCACGTCGAACAATTTCTAAACGACCTTTGTGACACTACTCATTCATATTACCATCGGTAATATGTTTGCTATTCATGATAATAGAAACAAATTTCCTATCACAATACTATTTCATCATATTACCTTCGGTGATATGTTTGATTCGAGACGATTGAAATGAATTTCATTTCATTTCACGACACTATGAGATCCTATTTCATTTTCGAAACACTACCTTTGTCTTTCAAAATTTCAAATTTTTACCATATTGGATGTGAATTTTCAAAATTTCAAACACAAAGTTTCTTTATTTTAAAATTTTAATTTAAAACATTTTGTCTTAAAAGCAATAAATTTTTAAAAAGGTAAGGAATTTATAATACAAACCATTAATTTGGTTTGTATTCTCTCATCCAAAAATATTACAAAAGTTTACATTTCAAACAACTCATGTTTCAAAACAAAATTCACAACACTGTATTTTCTAAATAAAAGAACGAGATATTACTATTTCATCATACGATATTACAAACTCATGATGATCTGATGAATCTTACTTATTTAATTTTCACTATAGCTATACCCTCAAGATGCCTCCTCATCGCGAAGCCACTTGGAACGCTGAAATGGCAGCAATGATTTCTCAGCAGCTAAATACTTTACTCCCAGGAATTGTGACCCAAGTCAACTAAATCCAAAACAATAACAACAAAAATGTTTTATCGCCATATAACTATAAACAATTCAACTCGACTAAACCGCTCAGGTTTAATGGGTCTGAAGGAGCAACTACGCTCCTACAATGGTTTGAAAGTATAGAAAGCACATTCCTCCATGTTCAGTGTCCCAATGAGTACAAGGTGGATTTCGCCTCGAGTGTCTTTCAAAGGAGAGCACTCACTTGGTGGAATGGTATTATGAGAGACCGAAGTGTCGATATGGCAATGGTACAGACGTGGGAAGAATTTAAGGATCTTATGAAGAAAGAATTCTGCCCACAAAGCGAAATAAGGGCACTTGAAAATGAATTCTATCATCTAAAACAAGATAGTGGGGAAAACCGTGCTTACACTGACCGACTTGAATAGTTAAGCCTACTTTGCCCCACTATGGTCACACCTTTGGATCGGGCCATTGAGAAATACATTGATGGCCTACCTGATCTTGTCCAAGACATTGTCACTGGCAGCCAACCTGCAACGCTTAGGGAGGCTAAGGAATTAGCCACTATCTTAACCGACACCTAGGTTAGAAAATGGAAACTATTTCGAAAAGGAGACAACAAACAAAACACCAAAACTACTAATGGAAATTCGAAAAGAACAAAGGCTGAATCTTCTAAAAATTCTAAGAAGCGTAGGACTTCAAAGAATTTTGCAATTCCTGCACCAGTTCCACTAAACTCAGTACCCTTTAAGGGATTTTATCGTGGAAAAAAACCTCGGTGGAATCATTGCAACTATCATCACGCAACAAATTCTCCTTGTCGCCAGTGTACAATTTGTGGTCTATTTGGACATCTAGCTGTGACCTGTCGTATCCAGAACCAAGCAGCCCCTACTCAGACTCCCCTCGAGCATGTTTCAATTGTGGTGATTTAAATCATTTCAAGCGAAACTACCCCAAGCTTGCCAATGCTAATGGACGAGTGTTCAACATCAATGAGGCTCAAGCTAATGATCAGCTTACTTATGATCATTTGAACCTCTATATTATCTGTTTATTTTTGAAAAAAATGTACATATTTCAACTCTGTTTGTAATGACAATATAAATTTCAAGAAGTTTATCTTTATTCTTGTTATTCATTTTCCAATTACAAACTCTAGTGAGATTACACTATGTGTGATTACAACTACATGCTGAGTTTGAGGATTCCGTTCTTTAGGAACTAAATCTTGTAAATTAGCATACATTGATTGCACTCTAGTGCATTCATACGAACTTGGTAACATGATCGATACGAATACTATGAACAAATTAATACTATTCTGTGATTATGGCATTACATACATGATTTGTTTATCTAATATGTATAGTACATGATTACAAATACAATTTGTTTCGTATGTTGACTTAACATACCTAGTACCTTATTTTCAAATACATTTTACTTAGTGTGTTAACTTAGCATACCAAGCACATGATTTGAAAACATTTTCTCGGTATGCTTACATTATGATAACAATGCATGATCAGTATATGTTGCATTCTACCTGTTTGGCTATCATGAAACATATATAAACGTTCGTACTAGAATGAAATACCTACTACTAAATTGTTGTATGCAAAACAAGTAGTGCTATCATTGCTAGTATAAAACACGATTCGATTTGACAGATGTTATGTTGTGACGATGTTTATTTGATTTAGACGATAGTTTGACCTTATTATTTGTTTACCCTCGCTTAACAAGAGGAGCTATGTGGACCATGTGACGAAACGAGTAATTATAGGTGCACAATTAATTATGAGATTCGATGTGTCACACCTCGTGTCACACCCCCAAAATCCACTTACAGAGTACCACCGCTTGGAGGCGTGACTGACCAGGATCCAGCCATCAATTATACTGAGCATTAGTTAATAGTAAGAATGATCACCAACCATAATAGTTAGTAAACATCATAGTTTAAAGTTCAACAGTTTAGTTTCAAATAACAGTTTAAGAAGTAGCGGAAGCGTAGGCAAAATAGTTTAAACAAAGTTCATAGCTCAAGTTATTTAGAACCCAACACACGGGCTTAGACGACCACTACACTTCCCCAAGCCGCAAGCTCCTGAGTCACGGGGTACCTGCAAAGCATGCAGTAGGGTATCAACATAATGTTGGCGAGTTCACGAGGTGTCCAGTTTTAACTTTTCGAAAAACGTAGGTTGTTTGGATAAAGCATTTATAATCACGTCATGGGGAGCTACCCCATATGAAAGCTACTAAACTGACGTTACCGAAACTGTTGACGAGAAGATTTTGTGCCCCAGGTCAATGTCTATCGTCATTGACCAAGATGCAAGGTCTACTAGTTCACGCCCGATCTCCCCCGGTCACGGTGTGAGGTTGTCAAACCTAATAGCGCTATCAACTAATAACCCGTTCGCCCCCGGCGATTAATCGGTACAATAAGCAGGGACTTTACATGATAGAGATTCGTTTAGTTTTGCTAGTTGTGATTTATAAATAATACCCAAACGTATCTCCCCCGGATATAGTAATTTAAGAGTACCCATTCGCATTTTTCCCCCGGAAATATTAGTTTGAAATCATTCTTTAGTTTGTTCGTGTCCCTCCCTGGGACGCATGCTTTTTGTGTGTGAACTCACCTCAGGTTGATTGGTAGATTTGTTACTTGGTCAAACACGTTGGTCACCACGTCCTAACATGGTTATCAGTATAGTCAGGTTGGGTATACACAAGTCACGTATATCCTACACGTATCTAACACATAGCATGCATGATATACAACTATCCATTAAGTTATTGGGCCTGCTCTAACAGCTATCCATAACAGTACACAGCAACAGTAAAACAGATCGAAAGTCCAAAACACGTTGTCACGAATATGGCCCAATAACAGAGATAAGCAATCCAGTCGGGACTAGGTGGTCTCGACTCGAGAACATGCGGTCTCGATTCGTAATCAAGAGGTCTCGAGTCGCAATTGGCTGGTCTCGAGCTGTGCAGGCATGAGTTGCCACTTCGGAGGTCTCGAGTTCAGTCTCGAGTCGAGACCATGAGGTCTCGAGTCAAGACCTTGCTGGTTTCGAGTCCTTGCAGTCTGTCTCCAGTTGTTTAGTCAGGGTCTCGAGTCGCAATCACTACGGTCTCGAGTTATCACTAGATGGTCTCGAGTCGGAACCGATGATCTCGAATCGCACACCTGCTGTTTCTAGAACCCTGCCAAGAATTGTACTAACCAATAGAATTCTGATTTCATGATATTGTGTACTATCCAACCAAATCACACAAACATGTTTTCTTGTCTAAAACCTTAATCAAATGGATCAAATGTAACAGTTTAAATCTTCGTATCATATTCATACAGTTCATCTTTTAGGGTTTTTCATATTCATTCAACATGTTTATCTTACACAAAATCATGCATTTTGTGAACAAGAACTCATAACACATAATCAAGGCAATTTCATAAACCATCATTAATATCTAGCATAAATCGGATAGTCATAAACAATCCTAAACTTTCATCCTTTAACCATTCGAAACACCTCACTAACATGTTATCCTACCAAGATTCATACTTCCACCAAACCGTTCACATATCATCATGTAGGAACCTTTTCATCACTTAAATCAAGCAAAACATAATACTCATATCATCAAGCAAACACCTTCATCATAGATAAACAACCATTTTTCCATGTATTTTGTTAATAGAAACTAAAAGAGACACTAACCGGCTAGATACTCTAAGTGTGAGGGTATAAAGGGTTGATGAGTGAACTTCCGAATGATTCCAAGCTTGAGACGAGAGTCCTAGTGTTGTCACCGGTTTGGTCCGAGAGAAAGGAGGGGAGGGGTGATGCTTGATTGTTAGGGTTTAAGGTTTTCTAGAGAGAGAGAGAGAGGATGAAGTGGGAGAGAGAGAGTGTAAAGGAGAGTGTGTGTGAGGGTTTTAGGTTTATGTAGAATGTGGTGCACCCTAAGTGGGTTTCCGAGTGGGCTTAGGGAGGTTGCGGCCCATCCGGCCCATCTGTCATTGTTCACTCGAGACCGAGTGGTCTCGAGTCTGGTCCTTGTGTTGTTGGGTTGGGTAGGTAGGTTGGCAGCCCATAGTGTGCAAGGGAGGGGTCTCGGCTCGGCTCACTAATACACATTCACATATACATACTACATATACATCACTATACATTATACGTACACATTATCAACACATAGCACATCAAGATAAATCACAAACTTTCATTTAATAATATGTACACGAAATACTGAAACAAGAAGGTTGTTCGGGAAAATCCAGAGTGTCACATTATCCCCAAGTTTTAAGAACTTTCATCCCGAAAGTTAAGGCAGCCACTGTCAAGTTGGTGAGAACGTTTCAACGGGGTGTCACATTATCCCCCCGTTAGTTTGGAATTTCGTCCCGAAATTCGGTTGTAGCTTCAGTGCTGGGAGTTTCATTAGGGAACAACTGGGGATACTTGCGTTTCATCTGGTCCTCCCGCTCCCAGGTAAACTCTGGGCCACGTCGCGAGTTCCAACGGACTCGCACGAGAGGTATCTGGCTACGTTTGAGGGTTTTGATCTCTCGATCCGTGATCTCAATCGGTTCCTCAGTAAAGTGTAGTTGTTCATCAATAGTGAGTTCCTTGAGAGGAATGATGAGTGTTTCATCTGACAGACACTTCTTCAGATTAGACACATGTCACACCCCGACCACGTATAACATACAAAACGTGGCGGAAAACGTCGGGGAGTGTTGTAACAGAATTAATTGTTTCATAACCATGGCATACAAAGTTGTATTTTATTTATCAACATAAGAGTTACATTGTTTTAAACAGGAAACAAAGAGTTTATAACATAATTAAACAAAGTCTATCTTCATTTTAAGTCTCTAAGGCACAGGTCCGCCCTAGTGTCACGATCATCATCCTACGCAAAAGCTCCTGAAAACACATGTGAAAATAGGTACGTCAGCATAAAAATGCCTGTGAGATACATAGGATTTGTGAAAATAGGATTCATGACTTATAAGTTTAGGAAAAGTTGTTTAACAAAAGTTAGTCATGAACCTTGTAAGTTGTTTTGTAAATCAATGTCTTGTAAAAATAAGTTGTTTATGTAAAACGTAATATGTCAAAATATTGAAATGATTTAAGTAACGCTACGACATGTAATATCATACACACACTTGTTTATAGGAAGTACCAGCGGCGTATCCACCATGCTTGTATCATATTACACACGCCTCGTTACTCAAATCACTTACTCAAACCAACCACCAATGTAAATTGTTTATGTATAAATGAATTGTCATGTGTTAATGTGTAAACCAAATCGAAATGTCTATGTCCAATGTAAACCACTAAATGTGTATATCAATGTCAAAATGTTTATGTTTAATGTAGATCATGTAATGTGTACCCAAAAATATTATGTATGGTAATTGAATTATATCAACTAAACCATATGTGAAATGCACAAAAAACAAGGTATTGAAGTAAAACATGGTTTAAATCAAAGTTATGTTTTGTGTAATAAATGCATGCTATACTGATATAAACATTTATGCGGTTTTGTGAAAATGCATACATCCAAGCCTTGAGACTGTGGCGATAAACCCTTAAACAAATTAAAGGTTTATCTAAGTTATGTGAATCGAATTCGGTCATTCCTTCCAATCCAAACAAACCCAGGATTTCAGGAACGGGAGTTGTCAATTCCTATGGTACCACTACCTACTAACGAACGGCGTAGCTAATGTTAATGAATGTATTGTTCCATTGTAAACAACCCAAATGTCATACCAAAATGTAAACATGTGATGAAAACGACTGTACTAAGTATGCACACAATGGGCATACATAGCATGAAATGTAATGTGAAACAATGTACTAAGTATGCACATAATGGACATACGTAGCATGAAATGTAATGTGAAACAATGTACTAAGTATGCACACAATGGACATACATAGCATGAAATGTAATGTAAAACAATGTACTAAGTATGCACACAATGGACATACATAGCATGAAATGTAATGTAAAACAATGTACTAAGTATGCACACAATGGACATACATAGCATGAACACAATGAAATCATGTACTATAAATGTACTAATGAACATAGCAAGTATATGATGTGAAAGCAGGAAAGCACGAAAGTAACAAGTAGGCACATGTGTTTAACCCCAAAACAGTTTGGAAAACAGTAAAAGAGGGGTCTATGTACTCACTTGAGATTGTTCAGAAGTCCTAAGATGATCACCAAGCAATGCTAGAGATCTCGGAATCAAACGGCACCTAATATAGGTAACTATGTTAATAAACCGGACCTAAGTCGGAGGATTTAGATAGAATGAGGGTTCGTAAACCAAACGAGTATGGAGACTCGTGTCATATGGTTTAACAACCTACATACTAAATGAAACCTAGCCTAAGTGCTTACGACCCATTACGACCCGTTTAGGTAGCTTATGCTACTTTAACGCGTCGTTCGCGTAAAACGCGTTCGGACCGCCTAACTAGTCCTATGACAAGTAGAATATGCCTAAACATGTTACATAATCAGTTATGTGACAAAAGTTTAGGTTACATATGCTTAATTACCAATTATACATGAAAAGGGTATTCTGGTAATTTACCTAAGGCATATAAACTACCTATCATATAACTACTTAACGAAGCGACCATAAGGTATAACCTCGGAAGGTTATTCCCTATATACTATGGTCACCTAATGTATTTGGTCGGATCCTAATGATCGACAAAATGGGTCGGGTTCGAAGGTATAAGCGATTTATTAGATCGCTTACCCTTATGACCCTAGACAACGTGGTAATCAGTAGGCATAGTCCCAAGGGACTATAACCATCGTGATTACAATCACGTTGCTAAGTTCAAACGAACTTCGCATTGACCATAAACTGGTCAACGCAGAAAGTCAAACAAAGTTTGACTTTTGGACTCGAAAAGCAATAAAAGAATGAAGGAAAACTTACAAAGGGTCCCCGAATGCTAATCTCGATCCAAGTAACTCAGGTATGAAACAATGGTTTCAACTTAGAGTTTCTCAAATCAAAATTCTTGTGGGTTTTGCAAATGAAGGCATGGGGTATTTATAGTTTTTCCCGAACCGTTAGGATCGTTTCTTGGAAAACGTGATCGAATCTTGGCCATACACTTGCACCCATGGTATTGTAATACCATGTGCCCACAATACCAGCCCATAGATTCCCCATAACCATGTGCAACAAGTGGAACGGACCAGATTCGATGTTTCTGAATTTCTGCTGTCTGAAGACCCCTTACAGACCGTAAGGATAAGGCTTACGGTCCGTAAGCCTCCAAGTTTGGCAGATTTACATATTTGGTCCCTGTAGTTGTTTAGAGCTATTTCCG
This sequence comes from Helianthus tuberosus, assembly GCA_030545235.1. Taxonomy (NCBI): domain Eukaryota; kingdom Viridiplantae; phylum Streptophyta; class Magnoliopsida; order Asterales; family Asteraceae; genus Helianthus; species Helianthus tuberosus. The sequence goes on from CM060424.1 coordinate 117,824,611, forward strand.
ACACGTTTAAGGCCCGTTAACCCCATTTCGAAGCTCTAAAATGAAGTTAAAGTATAGGGAACTTAAAATGTGCTCAAAAACATCTCAGATGTCGGTTCGTTTGGCCGTACGATCGCGATGTTCGCTTAATTACGACGGAATGCGTGTAAGCGCGAAAAACGATCCAAATGACGTGACGAATGGATTTTTCTTATGCCAAACACTAAATTAAAATATTTTAGTGCTTACATAAATTTTTGGATATCCGGATGTATTCAGAACGTGAGTTATGCGCAAAAGTGCAAACTTGTGCACTTTTTGACACTTTTAGTCCCTGAATGACCCAAAAGTTTATTTTAGCACACCGAACCCCTCAAAGCCTATTTCTAAGATATGTAAAGGATATTTATGGTATGTTTAACTTATGGTCATGTTCCGGAATGTTCGTTACAGTTCAAATTGGCATACTTTCGCAGTTTGTCAAGTTTAGTCCATGTAAGCGAATTAACTTGTTTTTGACATACCAAAGCCTTCAAAACTTATTTCTAAGTTATGTAAAGTTTATTTAAGGTATGTTAAGTATATGTTGATGTTCCGGAGTATTTTTCGCATTAAACTGATTACGTTTACGCACCAGTTTGTGTATAACTCTCCAGAAAGCGATGTAGAGTTTGAAATTGAATAAAAGTCAAAACATGAAAAATGTAAAACACAACCAAACAAACATTGGGATCAAATAACATTGTTTTATTAATAATGGAACTGTTCACAATGATTACAAGCACACATGTTACAACACATGAAAGACGTTGTGTACCGCACTCAGCTCTTCAGGCAGATTCAATCTATAAGCAACCTTACCAATTTTCTCGGTAATTTTGAAGGGTCCAACATATCGCGGATTAAGCTTGCCCCGTTTTCCAAAACGAACCACACCCTTCCAGGGTGAGACCTTAAGTAGAGCCCGGTCACCAACCTGGAACTCTAGCAGTTTCCTATCCTTATCAGCGTAACTCTTCTGACGGTCACGAGCTGCCGCCATGCGTTGTCTGATATGGGTAATCCTTTCCATAGTGTCTGTCACAAGTTCTGGACCTGTGATTTGGTTGTCACCAACTTCCACCCAGCAAAGAGACGATCGGCATTTACGACCGTACAATGCCTCAAAGGGTGCTGCCTGGATGCTGGTGTGGTAGCTGTTATTGTAGGAGAATTCCACCAACGGTAGATGCTTTTCTCAACCCTTGCCAAAATCGATCACACATGCCCTGAGCATGTCTTCAAGGGTTTGGATGGTGCGTTCCGACTGCCCATCCGTTTGTGGATTATAAGCGGTGCTTATGTCTAAACGTGAGCCAAAGGATTTGTGCATGGCTTGCCACAACTCAGAAGTAAAACGCGGGTCCTGATCGGAAATAATAGAGGTTGGCACTCCGTGCCTCGATACCACTTCCTTTAAGTATACCTCTGCTAAGGTAGAGAACTTGTCTGTTTCTTTAATAGCCAAAAAGTGTGCAGACTTAGTTAATCGATCCACTATCACCCAAATGGTGTCATTTCCGCGTTGAGACCTAGGCAGGCCAGTAACAAAATCCATTGAAATTTGCTCCCATTTCCATTGCGGGATCTCTGGTTGTTGGAGTAGGCCCGATGGTTTCTGATACTCAGCCTTGACTCTCGCACAAGTCAAACATTTACTGACATAGGTTGCTATGTGGGCTTTCATGCTAGGCCACCAGTATGTAGTCTTTAAGTCATGGTACATCTTATCCGAACCAGGATGTACTGAGTAACGGGACTTATGGGCCTCGTCCATTACAAGATCGTATTCATACAGTTCATCTTTTAGGGTTTTTCATATTCATTCAACATGTTTATCTTACACAAAATCATGCATTTTGTGAACAAGAACTCATAACACATAATCAAGGAAATTTCATAAACCATCATTAATATCTAGCATAAATCGGATAGTCATAAACAATCCTAAACTTTCATCCTTTACCATTCGAAACACCTCACTAACATGTTATCCTACCAAGATTCATACTTCCACCAAACCGTTCACATATCATCATGTAGGAATCTTTTCATCACTTAAATCAAGCAAAACATAATACTCATATCATCAAGCAAACACCTTCATCATAGATAAACAACCATTTTTCCATGTATTTTGTTAATAGAAACTAAAAGAGACACTAACCGGCTAGATACTCTAAGTGTGAGGGTATAGAGGGTTGTGTTGTCACCGGTTTGGTTCGAGAGAAAGGAGGGGAGGGGTGATGCTTGATTGTTAGGGTTTAAGGTTTTCTAGAGAGAGAGAGAGAGAGTGAGGATGAAGTGGGAGAGAGAGTGTAAAGGAGAGTGTGTGTGAGGGTTTTAGGTTTATGTAGAAGGTGGTGCACCCTAAGTGGGTTTCCGAGTGGGCTTAGGGAGGTTGCGGCCCATCCGGGCCATCTGTCATTGTTCACTCGAGACCGAGTGGTCTCGAGTCTGGTCCTTGTGTTGTTGGGCTGGGTAGGTAGGTTTGCAGCCCATAGTGTGCAAGGGAGGGGTCTCGGCTCGGCTCACTAATACACATTCACATATACATACTACATATACATCACTATACATTATACGTACACATTATCAACACATAGCACATCAAGATAAATCACAAACTTTCATTTAATAATATGTACACGAAATACTGAAACAAGAAGGTTGTTCGGGAAAATCCAGAGTGTCACACCCCGACCACGTAAAACAACAAAACGTGGCGGAAACGTCGGGGAGTGTTGTAACAGAATCATTGTTTCATAACACATGGAAATTGAAATATTGTTTTATTGATTAAAGGATTTACAATGTCTTGACAATCAAAGAAAACATAACATAAATAACTAGTCTTGCATCTTTTATTGTCGCTAAGGCCCAAGTCCGCCTAAGTGTATCTTGATAAATCCTATGCATCATATCCTGAAACACATGTGAAAATAGGTACGTCAGCATAAAAATGCCTGTGAGATACATAGGTTTGTGAAAATAGAATTCATGACTTATGTTTAAGAAAATGTTTAGTCATGAACCCTGTAATTTGCTTTATCTTGTAAATCATTTGAAAAGCGATAAATAAACCAAATGTTATATATGTATAAAATTATAATACATGGTTAAGTAAATAACCAAGTAAAATGAGTTTGTATTAGATAAGTTGTTTGTAAAACAATGTATTGTGAAAAGTATGTTATTTGTATAAAATATTATATGTCTAAATTGAAATGATTCAAATAACGCTACGATATGTAATACCATACAAGCACTTATATATAGGAAGTACCAGCGGCGTATCCACCATGCTTGTATCATATTACACACGCCTCGTTACTTAAATCACTTACTCAAACCAAACCACCAAAGTAAAATGTTTATGTATAATCAAATGTCAAAATGTTTATGTGAAAACCATGTCTAATGTCTATGTCCAATGTAAATCATGAATTGTGTATATCAATGTCAAAATGTTTTTGTCTATTGTAAATCATGTAATGTGTATCCAAAATATCATGTATGGTAAGTGAAATATATCAACTCAACCATATGTAAAATGCACAAAAACAAGGTATTGAAGTAAAACATGGTTTAAATCAAAGTTATGTTTTGTGGAACAAAATGCATGCTATACTGATATAAACATCTATGCGGTATTGTGAAAATGAATACATCCAAGCCTTGCGACTGTAGAATAAACCCTAGCACAAAGTCTAAGGTCCACCTAGAAATGTATTAGGATTCGGTCATTCCTTACGTCCAAACAAACCCGGGATTTCAGGAATGGGAGTTGTCAAGTCCTATGGTACCACTACCTACTACCGAGCGGCATGATCGGTGTTAATGAATGTATATTGTCCCATTTAAACAAACCAAATGTCATACCAAAATGTAAGCATGTGATGAATAACAAATGTACTAAGTATGCACACAATGGATATACATAGCATAAAATGTAATGTAAAACAATGTACTAAGTATGCACACAATGGACATACATAGCATAAAATGTAATGTAAAACAATGTACTAAGTATGCACACAATGGACATACATAGCATAAAATGTAATGTAAAACGATGTACTAAGTATGCAACAAAGGACATACATAGCAAAAACACAATGAAATCATGTACGATAAGTGTACTAATGAACATAGCAAGTATATGATGTGAAAACATGGAAAGCATGAAAGTAACAAGTAGGCACATATGTTTCACCCCAAAACAGTTTGAAAACGGTAAAAGAGGGGTCTATGTACTCACTTGAGATTGCTTAGTAGTCCTTCAGTAACAACCAAACAATGCTAGAGATCACGGATATCAAACGGCACCTAATATAGGTAACCATGTTAATATACCGGACCTATAATCGGAGGATTGGATAGAATGAGGGTTCGTAAACCAAATAAGTATGGGAACTCATGTAATATGGTTTTAACAAAGCCCACATACTAAAATGAAACCTAACCTAAGTGCTTACGACCCGTTTAGGTAGCTTATGCTACTTTAACGCGTCGTTCGCGTAAAACGCGTTCGGAACGCCTATCTAGTCTTATGATAAGTAAAATATGCCTTAACATGTCTAATATTGTTACTAAATCAGTTTAGATACCAAAAGTTATGTTACATATGCTTAAAATGAATTTTGGCGTAAAAAGGGCATTTTGGTAATTTACCTAAGGCATATAAACTACCTATCATACAACTACTTAAACGAAGCGACCATAAGGTATAACCTCGGAAGGTTATTCCCTATATACTATGGTCACCTAAAGTGATTGGTCGGATCCTAATGATCGACCAAACGGGTCAGGTTCGAAAGTATAAGCGATTGTTTAGATCGTTTACCTTACGACCCTATATAAGCACTAAACTAAAAGTGACGAGCTAAGCATGTTAAGACATGCTTAACTAAGTTTAGAAAACAGGTTTGGTATCAAAACAAACGGTTTTGATACTTATAAGTAGTTTGGTTACAAAATACGCAATAACACGTATTTTGGCCGAAACTATGACTCGTCACTGAGCCTAGATAACGTGGAAATCAGTAGGTATAGTCACTAGAGACTATAACCATCGTGATTACGCTCACGTTATGAAGTTCAAACGAACTTTGCATTGACCATAAACTGGTCAACGCAGAAAGTCAAACAAAGTTTGACTTTTAATGCTAAAACGAATGAAAGAACGAAAGAACACTTACAAAGGGTCCCCGCAAGATTGAACTTCCAAGTATTCTCAGGTATGAAGTGATAAAACACCCCAACTTAGAGAACAAACTCAGAATTCAAGTGGGTTTCTTGAAAACCGTGATGGGTATTTATAGGAATTGGACAACCGTTAGGATCGTTTCTTGAAAACCGTGATGTAATCTCAACCTTACACTTGTTGGAATGTTATGGAACATCAATTTGGCCCCTCATTATCCTGAAGGGGCAAGTGCAAAAGGTGGAATAGGCCAGATTCAATGTTTCTGCATTCTGCTGATCTGGGGACTGCTTACGGACCGTAAGGGTGATGGCTTACGGTCCGTAAGCCATCAACTTTGGCAAAATGACAGTTTTGGCCCCTGTTATGCAATAAAGCCATTTTCGACACGTTTAAGTCCCGTTAACCCCATTTCAAAGCTCTAAAATGAAGTTAAAGTATAGGGAACTTAAAATGTGCTTAAAAATATGTCTGATGTCGGTTCGTTTGGCCGTACGGTTGCATTGTTCGGTTAATTACGACGGAGGTCATAACGAACGCAAAAACGGTTCAAAATGCGCGACGAATGGAATTTTGACAAGCCAAACACTAAAGCATAATATTTTAGTTCTTACATAATTTTTTTGGATGTCCGGATGTATTCAGAACGTAAGTTATGCGCGAAAGTGCAAACTTGTGCACTTTTTGACGCTTTTAGCCCCTATTGATCAATAAAGTTTATTTTAGCATACCAAACCCCTCAAAGCCTATTTCTAAGCTATGTAAAGGATATTTAGGGTATGTTTAACTTATGATCAAGTTCCGGAATATTTGTTACAGTTCAAATTGGCATACTTTCGCAGTTTTTTGAATTTAGTCCCTGTAAGCGATTTAACTTGATTTTGCCATACCAAAGCCTTCAAAACTTATTTCTAAGTTATGTAAAGGTTATTTAAGGTATGTGAAGCCTATTTCACTATTCCAGAGTGTTTGTTGCATTAAACTGGTTATATTTACGCATCAGTGCGCGTATAACCTTCAGAAAGCGATTTAGAGCCCGAAATCGAACAAGAATTGATATGTGCAAATGATACACATATTTGTACAAATCCCAAGTATGAAATACAATATTCCATTGGTTTGGTATTTGTTTGATGGTCGCAGTGACCCAGGTGTCACACGATGCATGAGAATCATAGTAAGCCTTGTTAAGTATGGTGGCATAAAATCTAGAGTGATTAAGGTAACGGGAGGAGTATGATGCAATAAGAACATGGTGGATACGCCGATGGTACTTCCTATATATAAGTGTTCTTATTGGGTTATTCTTCAGAACGTTGCTAAGATCACTTGGTGATTTTATGTTATCTTGGACCATTATGTGATTATGTGCTTATTTGATATTTTTGTGGTTATTTACAATGGACGACGACGAGTACATTGATTAACTCAAATCGAGCCGTCCGGGAGTATATTATGGTGTTAAAGATGACGATCTTGATGCCATAGGTATGTTGACCCGTCTCCTATGCATGAGATGCTCATGGTACATGGGATGTATCTCGTAGGACGTTAGAAACTGTGTACGTGTAGGGCTTGAATGTACACCCCTTTGTTTGCTAGGAATTACACTAAGAGCTTAGTATAATATAGTGCCATACTCAAACGATTTTTGAACATTGGTCGACTTTTTCTTTAATTTCACAGGTTTCAAAGGGTTGAATACCTTGAGATACTTTGAATATCCCAATCACATTTTGAATCTCCTAAAATTTCCAACACCAAATGATGCTCTGCATCTTTGGGATCTAGCAATTTGCTTATCCATCAGTTGTTTCAATTACACTCTACGGTCTTCTTCGAATAAATTTCGAGATGAAATTTCCTAAAGTAGGGGAGACTGTGACACGTGTGCTTCGTAAACACCGCACGATGTAGAAAAATATCATTTATCAAAGAAAAAATGTGTTTTGGTCTCAAAAATTTCTCATTTGTGTTTGAAAATTTCACGTTTTGATTTTTGTTCGATTTCAAACTTTAAATCACTTTCTGGAAAGTTATACTCAAACTGATGCGTAAACGTAATCAATTTAATGTGAAAACCACTCCAAAACAGTGACATAGGCTTAACATACCTTAAATAACTTTTATATAACTTACAAATAAGTTTTGAAGGCTTTGGTGTGTCAAAAACAAGTTTATTCGATCACATGGACTATTTGCGTCAAACTGCGAAAGTCAACTTATTCATACAGCAACGAACATTTTGGAACTTGATCATGAGCTAAGCATACCCTAAATATCCTTTACATAGCTTAGAAATAGGCTTTGAGGGGTTCGTTATGTGAAAATACGCTTATTTGATCAATAGGGACTAAAAGCATCAAAAGGTGCATAAGTTTGCATTTACGCGCATATCTTACGTTCTGAACATAACCGGACATCCAAAAATTTTTGTAATCATTAAAATAATTTATTTTAGTGATTGGAATTCAAAAATACCATTCGTCACGTAATTTGGATCGTTTTCGCGTCCGTTCGAGTTTTCGTCGTAATTAACCGAATAACGCAACCGTACGACCAATCGAACCGACATCCGAGATGTTTTCAAGCATATTTCATGTTCCTTACGCTTTAACTTCATTGAAGAGCCTTGAAATTAGGTTAACGGGGCTTAAACGCGTCGTAAATGCATCAAAATCAAAGTTTTGGACATGCAGGGACTAAAATTGACATTCTGTCAAACCTGCTAGGCGGGCCGCGAAAGACCATGTGTGGGTCTTCGCGGGGCGCGACTGACCTTTAGACCAGAAACTCTGAATCTGGTCACAGCATCTGTTTTCAGGCGATTTTTACATAGTTTTGGGATACCATTTGCTAGTTTTTGAGTTCCCATTGTATTTAAAACCATGTGCCACAAGTGTATGGTTAAGATCATGCCTTTATTTGCTCAAAAACACTTGTAAAGATCTTGAGAGTACTTGGGTTCTCCCAATAACTAAAAAGTGTAGCATGCCTGAATCTAACTGGGGTTCGCGGTGGTGGAGGGACTGGATCGGAAAAAAGAGCGAATCTACCCTAGGAATTTGTTATTCCTAAACGAGTCTTGAAGGGTATAACGAACATACCCTTAAACGTGCCTACACCCCATCCCGTCTGGAGAATGATATGATTGACCAAGAGTACTTATGAAACCCGGCAGTCTAGCTTTATGGATACGAGATGGGTGCAGCAAGAAGGGGCGCATGTGAGAAGGATGATGGGTGGTAAACCCATGGAAATACCCTTTTATGAAAGAAAAAAGACACTATGTAACTTTATTGCATTGTAAAAGACTATACTAACTCAAGACTTCCTATAAATACCCACTTAGTTCAAGTTTCATTCCTCACATTTGATCTGATTTACTCTAAGTTGGAGGTCTCACATTGTTGAAGGCTTCATACCTGAGTAATTTAGATCAATTCTTCCTAGCTTGGACCCTTTGTAAGCTTCTTTCATGCTTATTTATGCTTTTCAAGCATGAAAGTCAAACAGTGTTTGACTTTCTGCTTTGACCATGAATTGGTCAAGTCAAAGTTCAATCGAACTTTGCAATGTGAGCGTAATCACGATGGTTATAGTCCCTTGTGAATATACCTACTGATTACCACGTCATTAGTCGAAGTGACGAGTCAAAGTTTCGGTCAAAATGCGTATTTATGCGTATTTTGCAACGAAGCTATTTTAAGGTATCAAAACACTTTGTTTTGATATCAAACACGTTTTCTAACTTAGATAAACATGTTTTAACATGTTTAACTCATCACTTTTAGTCTAGTGCTTGTTTAGGGTCGTAAGTCAAGCGGTCTTGACAACCGCTTAGACTTTCGAACCCGACCCATTTGGTCGATCGTTAGGATCCGACCAAACATGTTTTGTGACCATAGTTGTATAGGGAATAACCTTCCGAGGTTATACCTTATGGTCACTTCGTTTAGTTAGTTGTATGATAGGTAGTTTATATGCCTTAGGAAAATGACCAAAATGCCCTTTTTACGCATAATTTCATTTTAAGCATATGTAACCTAAATTTTGACATCTAAACTGATTATCCAACATTACTAGACATGTTAAGGCATATAATACTTGTCATAGGACTCGTTAACTTGTTAGGCGGTCCGAACACGCTTTTGCGCGAATGACGCGTTAAAGTAGCGTAGACTACCTTAACGAGTCGTAATGGGTCATAAGCACTTAGGTTAGGTTCCATTCTAGAATGTAGGCTTTGTTAAACCATATCACATGAGTTCCAATACTCATTTGGTTTACGAGACCTCATTCTACTCGATCTTCCGATTTAGGTGTCGATTCACTAACATAGTATCCGTTACACTAGGAACCGCTTCAACACTTAAACTCTTGGTCTTTTGAGCTTTGTTATATCTTTTGAACAAGAACTATACGCAATCCCAGGCGAGTACATAGTTCCCCTCTTTTACGTTTTCATATGTTTTGGGTGATTCATATGTGTAACCAATTTGTTTCCAAACGTATGGCATATATGTGTTTCCTAAGTGCTTTTATGTATTGTTCCGATTATGCAAACACGATGTTTATCCAAATCCTTAAAAGATCTATCTATCTTCATAGGTTGATTCTTATAGGATATTTGAAGTACAGTCTTAGATCTTCCTATCTTCATAGTGTGATTTTTAAGAAGTACTTTACATGACAATGTTTATGGTTTATGTGTAGATTGTTGGTGATTTAGAAAACAAAACTAGAATAATACAATAAGCACATGGTGGATACACCGCTGATACTTCCTATATATAAGTGTGCTTATTGTATTACCCTTCGTGGCGTTATCCCAAATCACCATTAGGATTTATATGCTATGATTCAATGGTTCAATGTGACAGAAACCAAATCCTTTTAGCATCTATCTATCTTCATAGATTGATTCTTGTAGGATGTTTAAAGTACTAATATTGGAGTCTTTGTATGGATTCATTAAAGTACTAATATTGGAGTCTTTGTATGGATTCATTGTGTACTTTAATGCGTATGTAACTAGAAAATGTGATAGAAACCAAATCCTTATAGCATCTATCTATCTTCATAGATTGATTCTCGTAGGATGTTTAAAGTACTAATATTGGAGTCTTTGTATGGATTCATTATGTACTTTAATACGTATGTAACTAGACAATGTGACAGAAACCAAATCCTTATAACATCTATCTATCTTCATAGATTGATTCTCGTAGGATGTTTAAAGTACTAATATTGGAGTCCTTCTTTGGATTCATTGTGTACTTTAATGCGGGTTTACAAGTTGGCGACAAATTGACGATTTATGTGTTTATGTGGTAGTTGTGATTTAGATAACGAAACGGGTGTAATAAAATAAGAACATGGTGGATACGCCGCGGGTACTTCCTATATATAAGTGTTCTCATTTTATTACTCTTGTAGCGTTATCCGGATCACTTTAGGGTTTTGTGTACGATTGTTTCAATGTTCAATTATCCAAATCCTCGTAGAATCTCCCATATTTTTATATGTTAGATTCTTAGAAGGATATCTAAAGTATTATGATGAATCATTGACTTGATTTATATAATACTCACACAAGTTTTGATTTATTTCAAAACGGTTATTATTAATCCTTGATTGAATTTCGAATAACACATTAATGAGTTTTACGATGATTTAAACGAGATTACGATGTACAATTTCAAATGGCATAAAAATGACTTAGTAATAATCATATTGCCATATACAAACTGTTTGCCACAAGTTTTCAGAACATGTATTGCAATACTTAACTTTTTCCATTCTTTGGCTTCAACATTTATTTTCAACTAACAACTCTCGAAGTTGTCAAAATATTGCAATATCAAACTTTTTCCATTTATTTGGCCAACAAAACCTATGTATTCGCCGGCATTTTTATGCTGACTGTTTTTCACATATGTTTCAGGTTTTCGACTAATCAAGCATGCAATGCATAGGACTGCATTCAGGCCTTAGACTTCTAAATCAAAACACAATTACATGTATTCCATGTTTGTAAAACAATGTTAATAATATTGAAACAATTTAGTACCAGTAGTTGTAAGCAATTTGTAACGTGACTCCCCGATATTTCTGCCGCGTGTTGTTGTATTACGCGATTGGGGTGTTACAGGCACGGGGTCGTGCCCACCAGGCATGGTGTCATGCCCAATCAAGATTCCCTACAAAAAAGACAATAAGAAAAGACAAACCAACACGGGGCCATGCCAACTCAACACGGGGTGTGGTCAACTCTAAAATTCGCATAATCTGATATAGTACAAACAATAAAATTGCCACGGGTCGTGCCGTTGACACACGGGGTTGAGTTAGCACAAGGTCTGACACTACAGTTAATAAAGAGGAGAGAGAATGAAGACCACGGGGTCGTGCCAGGTGGGCACGGGGCCGTGTGAACTGTCTGACTTCAACTATAAATAGGGGTGCTTGGTTTCATTCCAATCCATCCCTTGGCAAACCACTTCTCTCACACTTGCCACCACTCCACCACCACTACAAAACCAACACCCACCACCATCATCCATTTTCCATCTTGTAGAGCGTGTAATAGTTTCGGGATCCATTTTCCAAGATCGATCATAAGAGTTCTTGTCAAACAAAGGCTATGCTTGGCTAAACTCTTACATCACTTGGTGAAGATAAATCTTTTTTGTATTACTTTTTGATTTCCAACCTTTGGCTCCTTTTTATTTGGGTATGTATTAATGACTTTAATAACTAGTTTTCTATATTGAAGGCGGATTTTACTTAATCATTCTTCATGTTTTGTTGATTCACTCATGTCATACCCTGACTTTTGCGGGAGCGTGATTATGGTGTGACTTACTTGTTATCATTGCATTCAACCATATCAAACAACTATATGTTAAAGCCAAAGATTTGTCATCCATAAAATGAGTTTAAAACACAACAACATTGTCTAAAACGTAGACTTCAATTTCAAGTTTTTCAAACCGTCTGAATTGTGTAAAAGTTCACTAAGGATTCGTCAAAAGATATTAGTTGTAATCAAGGCTTGGAAGACGTGTCTCGTCCAGGAATAAGACACACTGACCAAACCTAAAGACCATGGATGACATCTTTATTTCAAACGTAGCATAAAAACTTTCAACGCCAGCCAGGTCCACTTATTAGTTCCCTGAAATACATGTAGTTTAAAAACATCAACAAAAGTTGAGCGAGTTCATGTGTTTAGTATGTCTGCACGTGTCGTTCTTGAAAACTTTTGTAAGTATGTATGTATGTCTGTGTAAACTGGTATGAAGCAATAAGGAAAAATAGATCAATTAATGTGTAGCTAATACATTAAAAAGTGACATGGCATAGGAAGTACTCAAACCTGTATACGTATTTCGTACCGGCCCCTCCGGCGAAACGACATAGTCACCACATGCGGCCACTCGCAGGCCCATGGGTGGGACTCGCAACACCCAATAGATCTATCACTCATGCCCCTCGGTCCTTATACAAGGATTAATGGTCTTAAGCTAATGGCCTACCCATTCACATGATCTAGCAGTAACTTTCCTTAGCTAATCATACCATGGTAATTGTTTGTAAGCAGTATGTAACATGTATTTCACCCCCGAAGTATAAAACTGAAAACAGTTAAGAAAAAAGGGGGACATGAACTCGCTGTATTGCGTCTTCGTATCCAATGTAACTCGAAGCTTCCTCTAGAACGCACGACTACCTACAGGCGTACTACGTCCGTTAGACGAGCGGGTCGTGCCTTGTCTTAGTATTGATTAATGCCTTTGAGTTACGTTTTAAAGTGTTTTCAATATGTTTGTAATAATACTTCTCGATTATTGTTATTCGCATTTCCTTCCCAAGGATGGGAGTATCTCACACTTGTGTATTCGTATTCTTGGGTTCGTATAACTTGCCATGTATTGGCGTCGTATTCCGGTGTATTATTCAGAATAAAGATACGTCAATATATTCCCAATATATATTCTAATATGCTAAGAAAATATATTTTAATTTCCCAAAAATAATATATTTTCCCTTTGTCGAAAATATGATATTCTTGGTAATATGTGCAAAAGTCATATGTTCACTTCTTTCGTTCCCAAAATAGTATTTACCAAAAATATATTGTAACGGTGTCTTCCGGAATATTTCATAAGTTATGTTTTCACGTTCGGTCTCACAATGACAAGTGTGTAACTTAAATATTTATTCCTTGTAATTTTTGGTATTATTTCGAAGTTGTAATTGTCATGGTAATTTGTAGATTATATTATTTTACCCAAAAATAATATAACTATTCCCAAAATAACAAGTAGTCACACAAGTGTCTTAGTGTAAAATATATATTCTAAATATATATTTAACCATTTTCATGTATAAAACCAACCTCCGATACTTTGTATTTTGTTACAAAAATTATGGCGAGGTTTATGTTTGAAAAACATAGTCTAAAATATACTAGTAAACACTTGTCTGGAAAATATTTACTAAGTGTTGAAATTTTCAGAAAATTTTGCCAGAGTTTCCTTTGTAAATGGAGGTGTCCATGCTAAATAGCATATAATTTTCTTTGACATATAACACATTAGATCGTTCTCAGATAATCTACCCGACATTTAGACACGCAAAACACTACTTATGTCGTTTCAGCTTTAATATTCAAAACTGGGCTGTTTTCGGGCATTTGAATAAAATAGTTAACTTACTCCAAAAATTTCCAATTTTTTACAGAATGGTTTAAACGATCCAAATTTTAGTTTGTAAAAATATCGGGATCCAATTCATTACCCATATTTTATAAAAAAAATCATTTACCAGACTGAAATCAGATTCGTCACTTTCTGACTGCAGTCCACGGAATAATTTATTTAAAATTCATCGTAAGCCCGATTGATGAAATTCTAGTGGGAGTATTACAAAGATATCTGTGGTCATCTACATTACAAATTTCATGAGCTAATTCTACACAGATTTCAAGTTATGACGAAGAACACAACACACATTTTCTGCAGTAAAAACGCAGCTTTTGCTGCTGTGAAAAATGCCTCTTTAAAAATACCTCAAAAAAATATGATTCCAGTGCCATTTGATCCGTTTTTCGAAAATACATAATTTAGACTTTAGAAAATCAATTTTTCGATTTCTAACGGTCCGTTTACAGCCAGTTGAAGTTGGCTGAAAATGTTACTCAGCATTCTGTTTATAGCTTAAATGCCACTAAAATGCACAGATACGATCACCATACTTTCTAATAACGATTAATATCAGATCATAAGTCATTTACAGCAGGTTATTGTTTATTTAACTCAGATTTATCATGTATCATCATCTTTCATTTCATGATCTTTATGTAAAGCTTTATGTTCATGTTTTTAGTTCTTGTTCTTTAGTGTTCTTGTAATATTCATCATACTTCATCTTTTGACTACTCAAAATAGAAATAAACAAAGGTTGAACAAGGACTTACAACTAGCTCAAAGTCTAGGGAAGAACTCAAGAGAAAAGATGATGAAATGGTGTGTAAAAGCAAGTGAAAGAGCTCCTTGATGATCTACAACTTTAAGCTCCTTTGATCCTCCTTCTAGCACTTGAATGAACCATAAAGATGGTTGTATGGTGGTGACAAGGTGGTGATGGTGGCGGTTATGGGGTGAGCTGAGAAGGGAGAGAGGAGAGTGAGGGATGGGGTGAAGATTATGTGAAGATATGAGGTGATGTTTGTAAGGTGCACACCATACTTATAAAGATCTTACTAATATTTTGTCTAACATATCAAGTAAACAATCAAATAATATCTAATAAAATATAAGAAGAGATCTAGGAAGTATGGTTTGGATTTATGTGGGTCCTCTTGTGACCGAAATTTGGCATGGGGGGGGGGGGGGTAATTGTAATATCTTGATGGAAGTTGGTAAATGTAAGTTCAAATCCAAGTATATAATTTCATTTGTTAGTTAGGGGTATTGTAGTGGGTGTTATGGTGAACGGGGATCATAACTAGCCAAGAAATAATTAAACAATGTGTTTGGCAAAATTTTGGTGTTCCGGTTAATGTCCGGTTATTCGGTTAGATACCGTTTCGTTAAAGCGCTTAATTATTCCGTATTGTATCTTTTATGTATCTTTTTGTAACATAATTAATTCCCAACACTTAGGAAAGCATACGGGACCATGTAGTCAATTTTCTGCATACTACTAGTATGTTAAAATGCTGAATTTTGCCGAAAAATGCAGAATTCTGCACTTAAAGTGAGTTTTAGGCACTTCCCGGCACTTTAACTATCACCTAGTGACGCAGTTTTATGGTCCTCAGTTCCCTACACTCCACACTAGTGTAGTACTCTGTCTCTGGCTCATACTGGCCTCAAGCACTGTCTGTCTATGTACTGGCACTGTCAGTATATTTCTGAGTTATCCGCTCAGTGTGCTAACTGTGCTTTGTGCATCAAGTATGTCACTAAAGTTTGTATGTAATGAATGGAGTGACAGTATGAAATGTGATGCATATGTATGTATGATACAGAAATCAGAAAGCAGTTTACGTCATCAGTTGTAATCAAGCACAGTCATTAAGCACGTAATTAACTTTAATTAATTGTACGGGTACCTGTAATTGCGAGGGTTGTCACATTCTCCCCCTGTTAAGAAAATTTCGTCCTCGAAATTTGTGTTACCTTAACTCCTTATGGTTACATCATGCGTGTATGTTTATGAATAGTACTGAGGTAGATAACTACCAAAACCGAATCAAATCTTATTCACATCAGGTAGATCCAAGGATGTATTTCCACAACAATAACTCAATGGTTAAAAGGTATGTGTTCTAGCTTTTGTCGCCAAAGGACGCGAGACGTATAGATGTATAGTCTAGGGTAACTTAGTTAACAGGGGAGCAACAAAGGAGTTTTGACCAATAGGATTCTCAAACAATCGGTCACAATATGCAAACAAGTTTTCACAAACCATATCATCCGCTGTATGAACTTATAATCCACAACTTGGATATGAAAATGATTTGTCAACTTTTCGATTAAATATCTAGTAAGGATTAGTGTGTTGACACTCTTGAATTGCGAAAACATGCCGAATGAAATATAAGCGAATCTGGTGTATCATTGTAGTTGCATCAGGAATGTTTAAATGACAGGTCAAACAAAAGTATGTGTAGTTTCGTGTGAAACGGTTGACCATGATTAGCACGAGCTACAAGTTTGTAATGACACCACACACGGTGTCGAAAAGACATAATCCAAATATAGTGGTGACTGAACAAGTTCACCGTGTTTGAAATCAAATGAAAATGTACCGAAATAAGCCTGAAGATTTGATTTACACAATGTCATAGAGTTTTCAGTTGAATACAGAACATCAAAGAACTACTGTGTCTGATTGGAGATGGAAAGCAATAAACACTGTAAGGTTTTCAATTTGTAACGAAAGAATCGTTAGGAGGTACACCATGCTATGAAATGAATCTATGTACCGTTTTCTTAACACGTAACTGGGTTGAGACTTTTGAACCAAGCTTTAGTTTTGTTAAAGCATCACCGCAAGGTGTCGAAATAAACAAATAATTTAGTGGAGTCGTAGACCAACCAAGTCTACTACGACTCGAAATGAAAGAATCTTTGCAAAAATACTTGAATATGATGTTCTCAATACATCATATGACGTCTTAAACTGAATATGCGAAATGGATAAGTTCAAGCAATTGAACTTGGTTTCAGCGTAACCTGACACTCAACGTATGTATCAATAAACGAATCTCTGCATGGTCACAAAGATAAACCATGAATGTAACTTGAAAGAAAAGAAGTCTCATGGCAGTGTGTTGACTTGGTAACAAAAGAGCCAACAATTACAATGATGTAGGTCATTCGAATCACAAATCAGCAAGCGGAATAATATTTGGATTTTAATGAAGCGTTTATCCAAAACGAAACCACATGCGTAGCAAATGGTGCATGTGTGACATATGAGTTTCCGAGTACTGAAACAATGAGTATTTGCTAAAATGAGGAAATGACCAACTATCGAAGCAAATGTGTGTTCGCTCTCAGCGAAGAGAATTAACGCGATGCAACTACCATTAAGGGGAGTAGAGATGCAAACATCTACTCGCTAAAAGCAAAAATGGAAATTTTAATGTAAGAGATTCGAATATCTTCTGTTTGGTTAACTAAAATAGCATAAATGTCAAGATAATGGGGTTCGCTCGAGTTAACCGGTGTGGTTCCTAAATAACAATCTTTACGAGTTTGGATCTGGGTTCCCAAAGATCCTATGTACATGTTTCCTAGATTCTCAAAGTTTCGTATTCTGTGTAAAGTGGTTGTGTGCATTGTGTAGGAAACACCATTTTTGTGTACGTTTAAAACAAGTTATTGTCCCACAATTTCCCTGGTACACTTCCAGCTAATGACACTTAATCATCAATCAGTCGTGAAATAGTAGTTGGATCCTCAAAGTTAGTTAAGTAATTCGTTAATCCTCAGCAAGAGTCACCGACTCTTGTTGGTTAGCTCGTTCGGCTCCTGGTAGTTGATGCTCATTTGGTAATCATCGTCCCTTTTCTTGACGAGCTAAACTGGGGTTACCCAAAATGGGAAACTTGGTCTGTTATCTTCCTTCTCTTTCAACTACTAAAGTTGCACTGTCATTCCTCGCATCTCCGAAGGTGTAAGTCGCTAGGGTGCATTAACAGCAGGTGCGACGCATGATATCAAATCGATGCAAAATTCAACTTGTCGTTGAGGAGATAATTCTGGCAAGTCTTCAGGGAAGACCTTAGGTTATTTCCTTATCACAGGAATATCTTCGAGTTTTGGTCCTACGGCTCCCTTGTCCATGACATAAGCCAAGCAAAAACAACACATCCTTTACGCAACACTTTTGTGCCTTCAAGCAATTAGTAATTCGTAGAGGCGTATCATGCTTCATGAGTCACGATCGTTTCTTCGTTCGTCATCGGGTTGTGGATAACAATCTCCACTTGATTTCTCGACAATCAATCTAATCCAATTACCACATCGAAGCTTCCCTTAAGCTAGTTATGTTGAGTACTAGATATCTATCTTGCTTGCTACTAAAACAAGTACATTCTGAAGCTAAAATTTGACAACAATGTCAATTAGTATGGACGCACAATATTGACTACTATGAGACGTACCGATGGCCATGTTTGGATCCTGGCGTGCTTCCCTAGCTCCGGTGTTAGACATTCTTCCCACGATTTTGTTTAATCTCCCTTGGGCAATCTTTCCTAAAGTTCCCCATATCACCGCATTTATAACATCCCTAACCTTTCTTTCCACGTTTCGTATCATGCCAACACGTTTCCCTGCTGTTCCCCACTTTGCCACAGTTGTCACACTTTCCATTTTTACATCGCCCGGTATGATGTCATCGACACTTGTCACATTGAGGTAGTTTACCCATGTACTCTTTTTCCTTTTTGGCCTTGTTGTTGTTATTCGTCTGAGTACCCTGTTTGAAATTTGCGAACTTTCTCTTATTGTCTCCAGATGACTCTACATGAGTCTCCTTCTTCTCCTCAGAGGTTGAAAATTTGTTCAACCTGATTGCCTCTTCAGTCAAGGCCACACTAAGATCAATGGCCTCAGCGATCGTTACAGGCTTTGATGTCATCACCATGCTCATGATTTGGGGTGCCAATCCCCAAATGAAACGCTCAATCTTCTTAAACTTTGGATCTACCATGTAGGGAACAATACGCGATAGAACATGGAATTTCTCCACGTATTCAGCTATTTTTGGTCCTTCCATCTTCAAGTTCCAAAACTCAGTTTCCACCTTCTGGCTTTCTGCTCTTGAACAGTATTTCTTATGCATTAGTTCTTTTAGTTGATCCCATGTCAAAGCATACGCAGTAGCCTCACCCATTTTCTGAACCTGGAGTTTCCACCATGACAAAGCCCCATCTTGGAATAGTCCAGAAACGTACGTAACTTGATGCTCTGGGGCGCATTTGCTCACACGTAAAACAGAATCCGTCTTCTCAACCCAGCGTACGAAGGCTACGGCACCCCCAGTGTCGTCGAAATTCAGGGGCTTGTAGGTGCAGCCTGTGATATAAGCAACATTATTCGCATAAGGTATTAGCAAAGCACTCGTGGAAATGTCCAAACGTTTTGTAATATGTCTTAAGTGACTAAACATGACCGTTGGGTGGGTTATTTCCTGAAGTACCTCTGCTGCGCTCGGAGCGAAGGGCCTCGTACTGTGCGATGACCTGTAAGATGCGTTCTTGAAATTCCGCCTCTGTCGTCGGCAGAGGGTTGTTGGTATCGGGGTTCCCTTGAGTCGACATCATCTAAGAAGAAGATTGGTTAGGTCAAGTCTTATTTGTTTAGGAAGTGCATTTAGTTGTTTAGTGGTCATATGTACATACACATAATAGGTCATCATACCAACAAATCAAGTAATAGTATAATCATAGCATAACCAAGTAATTTGGGAATTATGTTTAATGAGAGCATAGCAAGCAAGCACGTAGCATTATAATTATGGCACACACAAACAGATCAATAACATGCTTGACGAAGACATAGCGACTGAGCTCTCGTTGGTCATTGGTCACAAAGTATTGTCGCATGTTTAGTGATGATTGGCTCTCATTATTCCCTGACCACAATTGTATTGTCTCCCAAAATGTATCACATCAATAGGGACACAGGGTCACCCTTCCCTTGTTCATTAAGTATATTAGTGTATCAAAATTACATAATAAGATGCGGTCTCCCAAAGTCTCCACAATCCCGGCTTATCATTAGTGTCTTTACCCCAAATGTAATGCAATCCGTGAGATCCAGTGTCACGGCCCTTGACCCGGTTTGACCCGTTTCAGGAGCCGTGGGACAGAAAATCCCGTGGTATTTATTTAATTGAGTTTAACAGAGGAAGTTTTTCTTCAGGATCGTTTTAAAGCTAAAAATTTTCCCGATTATTTTATTTCACAACTTGGGATAAAACCCCTGTAATTTACAATACTACTATTTTTCAGAGAAATCTTTATATTACAAAACATATTTCTTTATTTTATAATGAGCCACTATCTTAAGCTTGAAATGCTCCCAAGCACTTTTCCTGAATTACAACAGATCACCTGAAACATGTTTGAAAAAGGTTTTGTCAGCGGGAAATACTGAGTGAATCATTCTGTTTACTAAAATGACACATTTGTTATAATTTACAGTATTAAGAGCGATTACAATGTTTCTGATATCAAACCAACTACCCACGGTATTTGTCACTCGACCGAATCTGTGACTATGGTCATATCCCCCAATTGGCTGCCCCAATGGTGACGATTATCAAGTAATGTATACAAAACCCCACATACCGGCTGTAACTTGGTGATTACAAAGACTTAATCCCCGTAATTATAACTTTTTAAAATAAACATGATTTTGAAAGTAAATTTGATAAAAAGAGAATGACTCACATTGCAGATTTAACACGGATAGAGTTTACTCTACGGATTAGCCTTGTTAACCTAATTTAAATAATAATGCACACAAAACCGGGTTAGTAATCAATACAGCATTTACGATAACTCACGAGATCAAATTCTCACAACGAACGACAAAGTGCGATACTTCATCCATCGAATTAACGACGAACGACAAAGTATAACCCTAATGTGGGCGGCACTTAAACATCCATTGGATATATTGATCGATCGGAAAATGAATCGTAATAGCGATCGAGTTATTACCCTGTTTTGCGGCAGAAATTCGGAATTCGTGGGTGTTTGATTGTAGTAAACAGAATGTATCTCAGTGTACGTAAAGAGTTTTTACGTCGTTTGAACTCCCAAATTCGATTGCCAATGTCTGCTATTTATAGTTGAAATTTCACTTTGCTTATGGACCGTAAGCCTAAATTTGTTACGGTGCGTAAGGGTGCTTACGGACCGTAAGATTTAATTTGTTACGGTGCGTAAGGGTTGAAAATAGGTTATAGGGTAGCCACGGTTGGGACTAGCTTTGCTGACTTGACATATTCTGAAATTCGAATTTTGACAACGAGTAATTGTAGATAATCGTTAACTAGGGTTTACCCCCCCCCCCCTTGAGTTTTAGGGGCCCTAATCCTGATTCTGAAAATTCTGAAATTTTTAGGGTTTGTGCAGAATCACTTGGGTTTCTCAATTAGGGTTTCCTATTGGACAATTTAATTAATTAAATATGACTTTTGATGAGAGTTGTTACATTCTCCCCACCTTAATAAAAATCTCGTCCTCGAGATTTACTGGAATAAGTGAGGATACTTTCGCTTCATTTCTGATTCCAGCTCCCAAGTGTATTCAGCTCCTCTCTTTGAATCCCGCCTGACTTTGACTAAAACTAGTCGTTTATGTTTAAGAAACTTGATCTTTCGATCCTCAATTTGAAGAGGTTTCTCAACAAATTTTAGTTTTTCATTTACTTCTATATCTCGAAGAGGTACTACCAGTGATTCATCTGATAAGCATTTCTTGAGATTGGATACATGAAATACATCATGTACTCCTGCTAATTCTTCTGGTAGTTTTAAACGATAAGCAACTGGTCCTATACGTTGGATCACTGAAAATGGTCCTACGTACCTTGGGCTTAGCTTTCCTTTCTTCCCAAATCTAACTACTCCTTTCCAAGGAGAAACTTTCAATAGTACTTTGTCTCCAACTTGGAATTCTAAAGGCTTGCATCTATTGTCTGCATAACTTTTCTGGCGATCTCGAGCCGTCTTCAGCCTTTCCTTGATTTGAGTAATCTTATCAGTCGTTTCTTGCACAATTTCAGGACCTGATAATTGACTTTCTCCTATTTCTGCCCAACAAACTGGAGTTATGCACTTTCTTCCATATAATGCTTCAAATGGGGCAGTTTCAATACTTGAATGATAGCTATTGTTATAGGAGAATTCAATTAAAGGTAAATGATCATCCCAACTTCCACCAAAATCTATTACACATGCTCGGAGCATGTCTTCTAGAGTTTGGATTGTCCTTTCACTTTGTCCATCTGTTTGGGGATGATATGCAGTGCTCAAATTTAATCGAGTTCCCATAGCTTGCTGGAAACTTTTGCAGAAATGGGAAGTAAAACGACTATCCCTATCCGAAACAATGGAGAGTGGAACTCCATGTAAGGATACAACTTCATCTACATATAATTTAGCGAGTTTTTCCATGCTAAAGGTTTCTTTCATTGGCAAAAAGTGAGCTGATTTGGTTAATCGATCCACAATTACCCAAATCGCATCATTACCTTTTCTTGTTTTGGGTAACTTAGTAACAAAATCCATTGTTATAAGTTCCCATTTCCATACTGGCATTTCTAATTGTTGTAGTAACCCTGAAGGTTTTTTATGTTCCGCCTTATCTTGTGAACAAGTAAGACATTTAGAAACATATCTTGCTATGTCCTTTTTCATTCCTATCCACCAAAAGTTCTTTCTTAAATCTTGATACATCTTATTATTTCCTGGGTGCATAGTATACCTAGACTTATGGGCTTCCTCAAGGATCTTATTTCTTAATTCTCCATGCTTCGGTACCCAAATTCTTCTTTTGTGGAATCTCCAAATTCCATCAGCTCCTTGCTCTAATTCTTTTATTCGTCCTTTCATTCCTTCAGCAACGTCTTCTATTGCTGTCTTTTGAACATATTTTAATTGCTCCATTAAATCTACTTGTAAATTTAATCTGAGAGCACGAACTCGTCGTTGTTTTTCATGATACTTATGACCTAAATCATCTGCAACTACATTTGCTTTTCCTTCATGATATTGAATATCACAGTCGTAGTCGCTTAAGATTTCCATCCATCTCCTTTGCCTCATGTTTAACTCTTTTTGCCCAAATATATATCTTAAACTCTTATGATCTGTATAGATAGTAAACTTACTTCCGTACAGATAATGTCTCCAAATCTTAAGGGCAAAAATTACGGCTCCTAATTCTAAATCATGAGTCGTATAGTTTTCTTCGTGCTTTTTCAATTGCCTTGATGCGTACGCAATTACCTGCTTGCGTTGCATAAGCACACATCCAAATCCTAATTTTGAAGCATCACAATATACTTCAAAATCTTCAGTTCCTTCTGGTAAGGCTAAGATTGGAGCATGGGTTAGTTTCTGTTTCAAGATTCTAAAAGCTTCTTCTTGTTTGGGTCCCCATTCAAACTTAGTGGCTTTACAGGTTAGCTTAGTTAATGGTACAGCTATCTTGGAAAAATCCTTAATAAACCGTCTATAATATCCAGCTAATCCTATAAAACTTCTAATTTCCAATGCGGATTGTGGAACCTTCCAATTGGTAATTGCTTCTATCTTAGCAGGATCTACATGAATACCTTCATGATTTACCATATGTCCTAAAAATTGCACTTCCTTTAGCCAAAATTCGCATTTCCAGAATTTGGCGTACAGCTTTTCTTTTCTTAACAAAGTTAAGAGTGTATGCAAGTGCTGACAATGTTCGTCCTGACTTTTGGAATAAATAAGTATATCGTCTATGAATACAATTACAAATTTATCCAAGTACGGTTTACAGATCCTATTCATCATGTCCATGAATGCTGCAGGTGCATTCGTTAACCCGAAGGGCATGACTGTAAACTCGTAATGACCATACCTAGTTCTGAAAGCAGTCTTAGGTATGTCTTCTTCTTGTACCTTCAATTGATGATATCCAGAGCGTAAATCTATCTTAGAAAAATATCTAGCTCCTTGAAGTTGATCAAAAAGATCATCAATTCTAGGTAATGGGTATCGATTCTTAATTGTAACCTTATTCAATTCCCTATAATCAATACACATTCTCATCGAACCATCCTTTTTCTTAACAAACAACACTGGCGCTCCCCACGGGGATGAGCTAGGTTGTATGAATCCTTTACTTAGTAATTCATCTAATTGTTTCTTTAGTTCTAACATTTCGGTAGGAGCTAACCGATAAGGTGCCTTGGCTATCGGTGTAGTTCCAGGTATTAGATGAATCCTAAATTCTACTTCCCTATCTGGTGGTAATCCAGGTAACTCTTCTGGGAATACATCTGGGTATTCTGAGACTACAGGAATTTCCTTGAGTTCTTTTCCCTTAGTACTCATGATTACTGAAATCATATATACTATTCCTTGCTTTCGTTCATAACTAGCAACTTTCATTACCGATATGAACTTCATGGGTTTACGTGGTTTATCTCCTGTAATCATGATTACTTTTCCAGTAGGTGCTTGAATTTCTATGGAATTCCGATCACAAAGAATTCGAGCATGGTTGGTTATTAACCAATCCATTCCTAATACAACATCGAATTCAGCTAATTTCATAGGTAATAAGTTTGCAGAAAATTTATGACCTGAAAGTTCTATTTCTACTTTTTGCAAAACCTGATCTATTTTAACTGAATTCCCATATGCGGTTTCGACTGTAAAAATCTGTCTAATGTTGGTTAAAGGTAACTTAAGAGCTTGACAGAATGAAGTATTTATAAAACTTTGGTTTGCACCAGAGTTAAATAATACTTTGGCGTAAATGTTGTGAACTAAGAACGTACCAGCTATTACATCTGGGATGAGTTCAGCTTCTTGAGTGGTTAGCTGGAATGCTCTGACATTCTTCTTAGTAGCTCCTTCGGTCGCCTTGGGTTTGTTATCTACTGGTTTGATCAATTTAGGACATTCTGTTTTATAATGCCCCGCTTCTCCAGAATTAAAACAGATTACGGTTTTCTTTTTGCAGTTTTCTTCACGATGTCCTACAGTTTTGCAAAAATTGCAAGTGATATCGCATCTTCCATAATGTTTCTTTTTGCATTTCCTGCAGAATGACGGAGCTGGAGATTGCCCTGTTCCTTTTCTCTTGAAGCTGTTATTATTACCCACACGAAATCCTTGGGTAATTTTCTGAGCAAATTCCTTTTTCCTATCTTCATCTCTTGTGCGTACCAGTTCATCGGTTAGGGTATTAGCTAATTCCACAGCATCGTCAATAGTGCGTGGTCTAGCAGCTTTAACGATATTGCGAATTTCACTAATCAATCCCCAAATGTAGCGAGAAATGAGTACCGGTTCTGGCGAAGCCAGTGTTGGTACCACTCTAGCATATTCAAAGAATGTCGAGGTATAACCGCGACAATCTACACCCATCATCCGATGATTTAGAAACGTATTCGTCATCTGTTCCTTTTCATACTCGGGACAGAATTTTCTTTCCACAAAACCCTTAAATTCTTCCCAAGTCATAGCATAAGCTATTACTCTTCCTTTTGATTGCAACACCGTGTTCCACCATTCGAGTGCTCCTTCTTTGAAGAGATTTGATGCGTACATGACCTGATCATCTTTAGCACATTTACTTATTGCAATGACTGCTTCGGTTTTCTCTAACCAACGCAGTGATGCAGTTGCTCCTTCATTGCCTGCAAATTCAGTGGGTTTACAAGCAAGGAATTCTTTGAAAGTGCAACCAGGCGTTGTAGTTTTCATTTTCTTGAGTAATGGAGCTTGATGTGGTTCCCTATTATGATTA
Source organism: Helianthus tuberosus (assembly GCA_030545235.1). Classification (NCBI taxonomy): domain Eukaryota; kingdom Viridiplantae; phylum Streptophyta; class Magnoliopsida; order Asterales; family Asteraceae; genus Helianthus; species Helianthus tuberosus. The sequence goes on from CM060424.1 coordinate 117,850,392, forward strand.
ACATGATTATTGCCTCCGTTTACATTATTACTGAAGTTATCTTCAGTAATATGTTTACTAGGGACAATTTGTTGCGGTTCGATTGAATTCTTTATAGCAGTAACGAATGCTGGAATAGCATTGGCTATCCCTTGAGCAACAATGTTTTCGATATCTTGCCGAGTCATATATTGATCTCCTGGATGTTGCTCAGACTGATTAACCTCATTTACTGGTTCATTATCAATGTTTGCCATCTGATAATATATATATAATTTTTATTAGTATCTGATAAATAATAATTATACAAAAAAAACAATCAAACAATTTTCAACACACGTATAGGCAAAATTATCGATTTCTCGATTACATTTTATATATTTGATAGTATGCATCATTACACACCAATATCTTACAGAGTTTTATTCGTAGTTATTTTACAGACGGATTTTACTATTACTATTACACAACCACCGTTTTACCATCCTACTATCTTTCTTCACTTGTCGTCTTAAAAACGAAGCTCCCTTTCATCATATTTCCAGGCAATTTGTCCCCCTATTTCCCTGATTCTATTTCCCGCATCCATCAACTCTTCACCAAAATGGCGAAGTTCAGCCATATTTTCGTTACTCATTGGTGGATTAGGTAGGGGTTCTGGATCGACTTGTGGAAAAAAAGAATAAGGATCGTTGACAATATTTTGAAATTGCCAATCATTTGTCCACCATTCGTCCATTTCTAAAGGTTGGGAGTGAACTATGGGTTCTGGGATTGCTGGTTCAAAATTCATAGGGAGTTGATTTTCAATAGGATTGGTAAAAATATTAGTATTAACAGGCTGAATCGTCTCATAGCTTGCCAATAGAAAATCTATTTCTTCCTGAAAAGTCCTTCCCTGGTTTTGTTTGGAGCTCTCTCCAATTTCCATTGGTCTAGAACCTTGTCCAACTTCCATTTCTATGTCCTTAGAGTATTCCTCAAACTGCCTTTCCATTTGCCTAGAATCTTCTTTGGCTTCAGTCTCCATCTCTTAGAGTCTAGAACTTTTCCTGGTTACAATTTCTTTTCCTTTTTCTAAAGGATTGTTTATTTTAGGAAGTTTTGGAGCTGTCTTTTTCCTACGTATACGACTTCCCCACACGTAATTCTTTCTTTTCTTTCGTTTTGGCTTGTTCAAAGGTGGAGCCTTGAATTCTACCGGTTGTTCTATATCGGGAAAGTATCCAGGAAATTCTTTGGAAACTTCTATATTCACCGGGTAAAGATTGAGGTTCTGAAAGGCTTCAGATATCTCACTCATGCTGATGTAGCATATATGCAAAATGTATAAAATACTAAGTTAAAATTGTACAATAATTTTCAGGAATAACTTTTAAATATTATTGCATATTGCGTATTAATTTATTACAAATATAACTGGAAAACATACTAGGGTTTTATTGGAAATTTATTTATTGTTGATGGTTTCTAGATTGTAGGAAATAAGATGCTAAAATAATATTTAAAAATTTGCATTTTCTGCTACTGAGGCTAGCATATACAAATTTGCCCATTTCTCATCTAGCTTATCTTCCCAAGGTGATTTATCAATTAATTCCTGGGTTTCCCGTTTAATCTTCTTTTCTCGGATTTGTTCTTTACTTTTCTTAATAATCAAACTCCTTTTTCTAGGAGAAAGTGGTTCTTCATATTGTGCTTTTCGCACAAATATTCCTTCTTCAGGAATTGTAGGGAGTTTTGAAGATTTGGTTTGGGATGTACTACCCTTATCATTGGATGATCTATCTAATTTAAGATAGATGCTTGACAGCTTTTGCTTACCCATACTGTAACTAACAAATAATCAGTTAATAAAACACATAATCACATAATAGTAATCAGGAAAAATTAAGTATTTCTAAATACTTAATTAGCTTAACTCAGTGGCTCTGATACCACCTTTTTCTGTCACGGCCCTTGACCCGGTTTGACCCGTTTCAGGAGCCGTGGGACAGAAAATCCCGTGGTATTTATTTAATTGAGTTTAACAGCGGAAGTTTTTCTTCAGGATCGTTTTAAAGCTAAAATTTTTCCCGATTATTTTATTTCACAACTTGGGATAAAAACCCCTGTAATTTACAATACTACTATTTTTCAGAGAAATCTTTATATTACAAAACATATTTCTTTATTTTATAATGACCCACTATCTTAAGCTTGAAATGCTCCCAAGCACTTTTCCTGAATTACAACAGATCACCTGAAACATGTTTGAAAAAGGTTTTGTCAGCGGGAAATACTGAGTGAATCATTCTATTTACTAAAATGACACATTTGTTATAATTTACAGTATTAAGAGCGATTACAATGTTTCTGATATCAAACCAACTACCCACGGTATTTGTCACTCGACCGAATCTGTGACTATGGTCATATCCCCCAATTGGCTGCCCCAATGGTGACGATTATCAAGTAATGTATACAAAACCCCACATACCGGCTGTAACTTGGTGATTACAAAGACTTAATCCCCGTAATTATAACTTTTGAAAATAAACATGATTTTGAAAGTAAATTTGATAAAAAGAGAATGACTCACATTGCAGATTTAACACGGATAGAGTTTACTCTACGGATTAGCCTTGTTAACCTAATTTAAATAATAATGAACACAAAACCGGGTTAGTAATCAATACAGCATTTACGATAACTCACGAGATCAAATTCTCACAACGAACGACAAAGTGCGATACTTCATCCATCGAATTAACGACGAATGACAAAGTATAACCCTAATGTGGGCGGCACTTAAACATCCATTGGATATATTGATCGATCGGAAAATGAATCGTAATAGCGATCGAGTTATTACCCTGTTTTGCGGCAGAAATTCGGAATTCGTGGGTGTTTGATTGTAGTAAACAGAATGTATCTCAGTGTACGTAATGTGTTTTTACGTCGTTTGAACTCCCAAATTCGATTGCCAATGTCTGCTATTTATAGTTGAAATTTCACTTTGCTTACGGACCGTAAGCCTAAATTTGTTACGGTGCGTAAGGGTGCTTACGGACCGTAAGATTTAATTTGTTACGGTGCGTAAGGGTTGAAAATAGGTTATAGGGTAGCCACGGTTGGGACTAGCTTTGCTGACTTGACATATTCTGAAATTCGAATTTTGACAACGAGTAATTGTAGATAATCGTTAACTAGGGTTTACCCCCCCCCCCCCTTGAGTTTTAGGGGCCCTAATCCTGATTCTGAAAATTCTGAAATTTTTAGGGTTTGTGCAGAATCACTTGGGTTTCTCAATTAGGGTTTCCTATTGGACAATTTAATTAATTAAATATGACTTTTGATGAGAGTTGTTACATCCAAAAACCACTATACCTGTGTCTGAGGTGGAGGAGGGAAGAAAAGAAAACTGCTAACATGTGCGAGCTCCACCTCGAGCTTGTATATACGTCGAAGTAATTAACTGGTCTGCTGCTGGACAGTAAGGAAACGAGCGTCAACACCTAAGAAAGGTGCAAGAGCAGCAGGTGAGAGTGCAAAAGAAGTCTTTGATAATTGTGGAGGATTAAAGTATACTGGCATTAGATAGGGTGGAGGTCGTGGTGTCAGCTCAAGCTTTAAAACTTTGCGGCTTATATCTGTAGGATCGAGTAACGACCTATACGAGTCGATCAGAAGTGTTCTAGACCAAAACGAGAGGCGGAAACAAACGTTTCGGTTTCGAATCAGCTTGTTTTACACATGAAAGTAGTTTAACTATCTCTTGTATTGATATGAAAACTTTACACGGTCTGGAGATACCTCGGCAGAGCTTCGCTACCGGAAATTCTAAAGTTACAAATGAAAACAACAAGTCCACTATTTATACTAACTCCACTTCGTTTGAACAAGCATCTCCAGTTCATACGAACTGGCCACTTCGTTTGAACTGGCCACTTCGTTTGAACTGGCCACTTCGTTTGAACTGACCACTTCGTTTGAACTGGCTTGTTCACCTCTGTATCCTATTAATCTTGAACTGTGTGACTTGTTTCATCTATTCTATTACATGACTTGATACAAGACGAAGTCGACAGACGTATGCACCAACAGACTCCCCCTCGGATGTTGACGAGTCTTCAGTATGCCTTCAGAACATCTTCAGTCTTGATCAGTCTTCAAGCTCTCTCCAAAGTATCTGACAATGTAAGCATCCTAAATCTCTATCTTCTTTTCTTCTCTTTCTTATCAGCAATAACAGCATCTGGCTTTAACCAATCAGAAACCTTGCTTTTTCATCTTCAGACTCCCCCTTTCAATCAACTAGGGATCGTAGTCTGGCTAACCTGCACATTCTCTACCTCAAAGTAAATTTCACAAATTTAAAATTTAACGAATTTAATCTCACTTGCAGGTATTAAACACTCAATAAATAATTTTTACAATGTTAATCTTTGATAAACCACTTGAAGAAATATCATTTTTCAACACCACACACACTCCCAAACCTGTTCGTCATGTTCAGCACTCGGAATTTTGAAAATTGATACCACTTGTAGGATCGTTTGCACGACCAAACGAGTCGTTCGGAAGAGATCTCGTCCAATACGAGAGGCGGAAACAAACGTATCGGAGTTATTTCAGCTACAAACACACGAGAATCACTTTAACTATCTCTTGTATTGATTTGATGACGATTACAGACCTGGAGATACTTCGGCAGAGCTTCGCTACCGGAATGACCAAGTTCATACTCTCAGTCTTCCTCATGAGTTTCACAATCATCAGATAAGTTCCCCACTTCTGTTGGGGTAATGCTTCTGCTAACTTATCAACCCACTCATCATCATCTTTCTGAATATCCAATCTTTTCATTTCTAGAACCAGATGACAGTATCTATCTATTGTTTCCTTTGTGGTTTCATGATCAAATGCAGTAAATATGTCAAACGACTTCTTCAATAAGGCCTTTTTGTTTTTTATCATATCAGCACTCCCTCGGAATTTCTGAAGTAAAGCTTCCCAGATTGATCTAGCAGTTCCATTATGTTGAAGTAAGACAAAGATGTCTTCTTTAACTGCTTGCTGTAAGATGCTGATCATCATCTTCTCACTAGTGTATTTCAACTTATCAGCTTCAGTAAAATCATTGAAACCCTTTTCCAACCCTCGTTCATTCTTTGGATTCTCATAATCTTTGAGTAAAGAACACCAAGCATCGAATTTGTAAGCCTGAATCCAATTCTCAAAACGGTTTTTCCAACCCTGAAAATCTTCAATATACATGAGCTTTGGCGGCTTTTGATGAGTCCCCGTTTCATTTTCACTGTATAAATTTTCAGCAGCAGTAACCGGTGCAACCGGTGTCGCAAAAGCATTGTAGAATTCCTCTTCCATGTCTTCGAAAATTTTGAGATACTTTGGGAAACACCTGGCAAGAACCTGACAACACACAAACAAAACACAATCAGATTAACCGCTTTTCAAATAACTGAATAAGACTGGTACTCGAACTGATGATTTTCTGTGCGGACTGAAGGTTGACCAATTGTGCGGACTGCTAAGACCCGAATTGAAAACAAACGTCTTGACCCTTTGAAACCTTTGAACTCCGAACCGTACGAACTGGACTATTTCACGCAACCTGACCACACTAAACGACCTCTAGGACAATATGTTTGAACCGAATAAATTTAGTGCGAATTACACCCCGTGCGAACTGAAGACAATTTGAAAAGAATTCAACAAATCCTCCAACCGAGCGAACTGAGTGTTAATCAACACCAACTTGTGTGAACTTGGATAACCTTTGAGACTTGATTAATTCCAAACAACAAATTTTAACCGATACTTTTCATCAACCAAATTAATTCATGTAATGATGTTTGACCAAACAAACCAAAATCACATGCTATATCTTGAACAACTCAAACACTTTTACATACAACACATGACCTAAGAATTTTTATAAATCCCACTAACATACAACTTCGTCTAATGTCTATCTCAAGCAAACCGACAACTAGATATATCAAACTTTTGGAAGACAGATCACATTTATCACAAATCAATTCTAATTTGACCTCCAAATCCACTAAAATGACAAGTATTATATGTTTCAAAATCTGATTGGACCAAATCCTTCAACTCGTGAATTGAATCAAAAGACTTTAATAGTTCTGACACTTCACATGAGCTGATATAATATTCACTTAATCACGGAACAGTTGAAGTGTGATCTGATATCACATCGTACGATGTGAAAACAAATTCAAACGATGTGAACTGATGATGTGATAACCAGTCCGTACGACCTGAACAACTCACTCAAACGAACTGAATTCTTTATACGAACCGAACTGTTAAACGAACTGATTTTCTCAGACGGACTGAACTTCTAAACGGACTGATTTTCTCAGACTGACCGAACTTCTAAACGGACTGAACCTGTCACTACGTATGATCTTTCAGACGACCTAGGTCACTTCGTATGACCTTTCAAACGAACAGAATGATACACTTTATACGAACAAGATATCTTTTAACAAATTGATCAGGTTTTCGGTGGTATTAGGATCAGATATGATCAAGGATTGTTCTACACAGAATTCCGAGCACAATGATGTGTTATCCGTTCAATTTCGTCCACTGAATCGTTGTAGATCTGAGTTTGAAGATTCAGTTCATACAAGATGTATAAACCTTCAAACGAACTGGCCAAATTTTCGAAAAATAGAATGATTTTTAATCTCTTTTAAGGTCTAGCACTTTCACGGATTATCTAAAACACTGTTTCACACAAAATATTTCAAATTCAATCCATTATATCCAGAAAATCTTGTTTTACTTTGAAAAAACGTGACAGAAATGTGTAGAAGCAGAAATTTTATGAAATCAAAGTTGAAAATCCAAGAGCTCCTCCTCCTGAGCTCTGATACCACTTGTAGGATCGAGTAACGACCTATACGAGTCGATCAGAAGTGTTCTAGACCAAAACGAGAGGCGGAAACAAACGTTTCGGTTTCGAATCAGCTTGTTTTACACATGAAAGTAGTTTAACTATCTCTTGTATTGATATGAAAACTTTACACGGTCTGGAGATACCTCGGCAGAGCTTCGCTACCGGAAATTCTAAAGTTACAAATGAAAACAACAAGTCCACTATTTATACTAACTCCACTTCGTTTGAACAAGCATCTCCAGTTCATACGAACTGGCCACTTCGTTTGAACTGGCCACTTCGTTTGAACTGGCCACTTCGTTTGAACTGACCACTTCGTTTGAACTGGCTTGTTCACCTCTGTATCCTGTTAATCTTGAACTGTGTGACTTGTTTCATCTATTCTATTACATGACTTGATACAAGACGAAGTCGACAGACGTATGCAACAACAATATCCCCAAGTTGTAGCTGATGTTACAGGAGCACTCACCCCGTGTGTAGCCTCCATAATGTGAGGGATGGCAAGGGTATAAAGTCAGCATAGTGTATTGTAGGAACCATCGGAATGGCTCGTCCAACATTGTAAAGGTGAATGTAGCAAACGGTGCGGCCTGTGAGGTCAGGGAAAATGCTGCTGTAGCAAAAGGATCGTTATGCGGGTGCTGACCTGGAGTTCCTTTCTGGGGTGCAGGTATGTCCTGAAAGGAAGCGGTAGGCATGTCGGTGCAATGGGCATCGGTCTTTATAGGAACAACATCAGCGGGTGCATGGACAGGAACAAATGTCTCAATCAGTAAGGAGATCGTCAGGTGTAGGTACTAGGTCAGATATAAGGGGTGCAATGTCTGGTAGACCAAGATAAACAGGGCCATGATTAATCATGGGTGCAGGATCAGCAGGTGCAACATCAAGCTGACCCAAAAGGGAAACAGGAGATGTCTCAGGAGCAGGCTCTGGGTCGTGTGAAGGCGTGGTGCCTCGAGCAGGTGAATAGTGCAGCAGTCATAGCGGCCTCGTCGTCTGAGTCAGTAGCTAAAAGTGGTAACCTGACCGTCTGTAAAGCTGTAAATGACGCAGACTCAAAGGAATCTGAAATCGAGTGTATACTAGAATAAGAGGATAGCTTGATAACAGGGATCTCAAAATGTAAAATTAGTAACAACGTTCTCATCTAACTTTCCCTCATCCTGGGTGTCAAAGGGAGGGTTATCAACAAGCAAATCAATGTCGTCATCAAAAGGGGCAGATCCTCAGGGGAAATAACCACGAGAGGTATGGCGTCGAGGATCGGAGCCAGGAGGTACTCTCCACCGAGGTGTCCAAATGGTAAGGTGTTCGTTGACCGAAACAAGAATGACAGGAAGATTCTCGTCAAGGAAGCCATCAGCAAGGGTAATTCATCACCAAAGTCTGGCAGCGCGGATGGTTGGAAGTCGTCCTCGTCCTTGGTCAGCATGTCAGGGTCACTCTCAGTGTCCGACGTCAATATCTCCGGCACAGGTGCAATCTCATCATCTGTGGCGGTGGCCATAGTGTCACACCCCGACCACGTAGAACATACAAAACGTGGCGGAAACGTCGGGGAGTGTTGTAACAGAATTAATCATTTCAAATCCAAGGCAATTGAAGTTTCGTTTTATTAATCAAACATGAGAGTTTACATTGTTTAAACAAGAAACAAAGAGTACATAACATAAATAAACTAGTTCTTGTCTCGTTTTAAGTCACTAAGGCACAGGTCCGCCTAAGTATGTCTTGATAAGTCCTATGCATCATCTCCTGAAAACACATGTGAAAATAGGTACGTCAGCATAAAAATGCTTGTGAGATACATAGGTATTGTGAAAATAGGATTCATGACTTAAGTTTAAGAAATCGTTTAATAACAGTCAGTCATGAACCTTGTAAATTGTTTTGTCTTGTAAATCATTTGAAAAATGATAAGATCAGATAATATGTATAAATAAGATCATAAAGTATGGTTAAATAAATAACCAAGTAAAATGAGTTTGTACAAGATAAGTTGTTTTGTAAAACAATGTCTTGTGAAAAGTATGTTATTTGTATAAAATGTCATGTGTCTAAATTGAAATGATTTAAATAACGCTACAATATGTAATACCATACAAACACTTATATATAGGAAGTACTAGCGGCGTATCCACCATGCTTGTATCATATTACACATGCCTCGTTACTTAAATCACTTAAACAAACCACCAATGTATAAAGTCTATGTTTAAACCAATAGTCAAAAGTCCTTGTATAAGCCATGTCAAATGTTTATAAGTCCAAATGTAGTCAAGTAATGTGTAACAAATGTTAGGTATTATAAGTAAAGTATTGTCACCTAATCCAAATGTAGTAATGTACAAAACAAAGTAATTTGAATATATCAAAAAGTTATGTTTCGCAAAGTAATACATGTTAAATTGATACAAACATTTATGTGGTGAGTTAACGCATACATTCAAGCCTTGAGACAGTCGGATAACCCTTTCAGTCAAGGTTATCAAAAGAAATGTTTTCGGATTCAGTCATTCCTTACATCCAAACAAACCCGGGATGTCAGGAATGGGATTTGTCAAGTCCTATGGTACCAGTACTTACTACCAAGCGGCGTAGCTAATGTTAATGAACATATAATAGTCTCGTTTGTGCAAACCAAATGTCATAGCAAAAGTGAACATGTTATATGAAAACAATGTACTAAGTATGCTAAGTTAACATACAAAGCAGAAAAGTCATGTAAATCAATGTGCTAGCATGCTATCAGTTAACATACATAGCAGAAATGTAATGTAAAAAAATGTACTAAGTATGCACACAATGGACATACATAGCATGAAATGTAATGAAATCATGTACTATAATGTACTAACAAACATAGCAGATATATGATGTGAAAACATGGAAAGCATGAAAGTAACAAGTAGGCACATGTGTTTCACCCCAAAATGTTTGGAAAACAGTAAAAGAGGGGTCTATGTACTCACTTGAGATTGCTCAGAAGTCTTTGAGTAACAACCAAACAATGCTAGAGATCGCGGATATCAAACGGCACCTAATATAGGTAACTATGTTAATAAACCGGACCTAAATCGGAAGATTTAGATAGAATGAGGGTTTGTAAACCAAACGAGTATAGAGACTCGTGTCATATGGTTTAACAAAGCCTACATACTAAATGAAACCTAACCTAAGTGCTTTCGACCCATTACGACCCGTTTAGGTAGCTTATGCTACTTTAACGCGTCGTTCGCGTGAAACGCGTTCGGACCGCCTAACTAGTCCTATGACAAGTATTATATGCCTAAACATGTTACATAATCAGTTATGTGACAAAAGTTTAGGTTACATATGCTTAATTACCAATTATACATGAAAAGGGTATTCTGGTAATTTACCTAAGGCATATAAACTACCTATCATACAACTACTTAAACGATGTGACCATAAGGTATAACCTCGGAAGGTTATTCCCTATATACTATGGTCACCTAATGTGTTTGGTCGGATCCTAATGATCGACCAAACTGGGTCGGGTTCGAAGGTATAAGCGATTTATCAGATCGCTTACCCTTACGACCCTAGACAACGTGGTAATCAGTAGGCATAGTCACAAGGGACTATAACCATCGTGATTACAATCACGTTGCGAAGTTCAAACGAACTTCGCATTGACCATAAGTTGGTCAACGCTAAAAGTCAAACAAAGTTTGACTTTCGGACTCGAAAAGCAATAAAAGAACGAAAGAATACTTACGAAGGGTCCCCGAATGCTAATCTAGATCAAAATAACTCAGGTATGAAACAATGGTTCCAACTTAGAGTCACTTAGATCAGATTCTAGTGGGTTTAGAAGTTAAGTGGGTTGGGTATTTATAGGAATACCAGAACCGTTAAGATCGTTTGTCGAATATCGTGCCTTAATCGCATCCGTACAAGTGTCGGAACCTTATGGTACTAAAAATGGGTTCTTATCATCTGACTAGGCAAGTATGAACTTGTGGTTGTGGTTAAAACAGCTGGAAACAGGCTGTTAGAAACACTGAATCTGGTCTGCAGATGCCTTACGCATTGTAGGGGAAAAACCCCTGCGCATCGTAAGCATACAAGTTTGGCAAAATTACAGTTTTGGTCCCTGTTATGCATTCAGCCCATTTTCGACACGTTTAAGGCCCGTTAACCCCATTTCAAAGCTCTAAAATGAAGTTAAAGTATAGGGAACTTAAAATATGCTCAAAAATATCTCGGATGTCGGTTCGTTTAGCCGTACGATTGCGTTGTTCGGTTAATTACGACGGAATGCGCATAAGCGCGAAAAACGATCCAAATGGCGTGACGAATGGATTTTTCTTATGCCGAACACTAAAATAAAATGTTTTAGTGCTTACATAAATTTTTGGATGTCCGGATGTATTCAGAACGTAAGTTATGCGCGAAAATGCAAACTTGTGCACTTTTTGACGCTTTTAGTCCCTGAATGACCCAAAAGTTTATTTTAGCACACCGAACCCCTCAAAGCCTCTTTCTAAGATATGTAAAGGATATTTAAGGTGTGTTTAACTTATGGTCATGTTCCAGAATGTTCGTTACAGTTCAAATTGGCATACTTTCGCAGTTTGTCAAGTTTAGTCCCTGTAAGCGAATAAACTAGATTTTGCCATACCAAAGCCTTCAAAACTTATTTCTAAGTTATGTAAAGGTTACTTAAGGTATGTTAAGCCTATTTCACTATTCCGGAGTGTTCGTTGCATTAAACTGGTTATCAGTGCGCGTATAACCTTCCAGAAAGCGATTTAGAGTTTGAAATCGAACAAGAATTGATATGTGTAAGAGATACACATATTTATACAGATCCCAAGTATGAAATACAATATTTCATTGGCTTGGTATTTGTTTGATGGTTGAAGTGACATAGGTGTCACAGTCTCCCCTACTTTAGGAAATTTCGTCCCGAAATTTATTCGTAGGAGTCTATTTGTGACTTTGTGTCAAATAACCACCAGAGATATGTAAGGCATAATCCTGACATTTCCTTAACGGACATTCTTCAGAAATGAAAATGAACGAAATGAGTCATTTTCCACAACTTCTTCAGAAACGAGAATGAACGAAATGAGTCATTTTCCACAACTTCTTCAGAACCGAAAATGAACGAAATGAGTCATTTTCCACAACTTCTTCAGAACCGAAAATGAACGAAATGAGTCATTTTCCACAACTTCTTCAGAACCGAAAATGAACGAAATGAGTCATTTTCCACAACTTCTTCAGAACCGAAAATGAACGAAATGAGTCATTTTCCACAACTTCTTCAGAACCGAAAATGAACGAAATGAGTCATTTTCCACAACTTCTTCAGAACCGAAAATGAACGAAATGAGTCATTTTCCACAACTTCTTCAGAACCGAAAATGAACGAAATAAGTCATTTTCCACAACTTCATCAGAAACAAAAATGAACGAAATGAGTCATTTTCTAGACACACGACCAAACTAGCTGTGGTTTCCGTGCACTGAATTCCATAATTATGTATCCATCCATAATTACGTAATTCCTTGCATAGTCCGCACAGTTTGTCTTGAAATGTTTTAGGGGAGGAAAATCAAACCTGTGATGAGTGTGACTAGGCTACCATAAGGTCCTTTTAATTAGATCGACAAATGATCCTTTTAATTAGGCCACCAAGGAGTCCTTTCAGCTATCTCATCACATGATATTCCTAACCAGATTTTTGGATCAATCTGTTTAACTAGACCACTCAGGGGTCTAATTATGGAATAGTACAATATAATCCAATGGTCTTTACTATCACGTAAAAGCCCATTGAGGATTTAATATAGTACCTTTGGATATCCTACTATGAATCCCTTATACGAAGATATGGAAGATTCTACGAGGATTTGGATAACAAAAACTTGGATTACACAAAAACATAAAAGGAAACACATAAGCACATAATCACATAGTTGTTTAACTTGGTTATTAATTTGTTATCTTTGGACGCGGATACTTAAAGCACACCAGGAATCCAATTCGTGGATTTCATTTGGCACTTTAATCATTTCAAGAATCCATCCATGAAGATAGGATGATCTACCAAAAATTCAATTTTCGTTTTCAGGAAAACGCAATATTCGAATTAAGGTACACAATAATTTAGGACATACGGAAATACCCTTGGGTACCCTATTAAGAATTTATAGTGGTACTTGGGGTATTCGTACAGAATTATAACTTGCACCTTGTACTTCGTTTCTTTGCAAGAGACGGGTACTTAGGATCTTTGTGTAAAATGCAAGAGATTGTAAAATGAAAGAATTTTGGGGGTAGTCTGTTCTTCAAGGAATGCAGTTCCTTGATTGTCGGTATTGTAAGGGATATGTTGTTTATACATACAATCATATAAATACATTGCAATGTAAATAAAAGATTTATTTATAAACAATGTTAACAACTGTTTCATGGACCTTGACAACAAAAGAAAATAATACATAAGATGTGATTATTTCTAAAGAGTGTTGTCTTCTAGTCGGTCAGATGCTCATCTCTGTGCTGGATTAGCATTAGCACGCTTTGGGCAATTTCTTTGGAAATGTCCCATCTCGCCACACTTGTAGCAAGAACCTGGTGGAAAGCGAGCTCGAGCAGGTTTGTTGTCAGCTTGATTTGGTGCAACCGCTGCTATGCAAACTTTTGCTGTATGACCTTTACGTCCACAAATTTGGCATTCGCGGCACTTCACATTAACATGATGATAAAGGTTACATTTGTTGCACAAAGGTGAAGTTCCATTGTATGGCTTCCTAGCATGGGGTTGAGCTGGTTGTTTGGGGACAGCTTGACCATTGTGAGTAACCATGGCGAAGTTCTGAGAAGCCTTTCGCTTCTTTGACCTCTTAGGGGATCCAGTCTGCTCATCCATGGTCTTTGATTCCTCTATTGGTTTCGATTCCTCGACCGGTTTCTTGTCACCCTTTCGGAAAAGCTTACGTTTCCTGATCTGAGATTCAGTCAAGGTTGCAGATAGCTCAATGGCCTGCCTAACCGTAGTGGGGTTACTACCAGTAACAATGTCTTGAACTGAGTCTGGGAGGCCATCAATGTATTTCTCGATCGCCTTATCCAAAGGCGTAACCATGGTAGGACACAACAGGCTCAGCTCCTCATATCGATCAGTGTATGCTTGATGTTCACCGCTGTCTTGCTTAAGATCATCAAATTCCCTTTCCAAGGCCCTGATCTCGTGACGAGGACAAAATTCCTTCATCATCAGTGCTCTAAGTTCTTCCCACGTTTGAGCCAGTGCCACTTCGGCACCCCTATCTCTCACCACACCGTTCCACCACGTCAAAGCTCGTTTCTCAAAGACACTAGATGCGAAATCTACCTTTCGCTCGTTTGGACATTGAACATGCCTGAAGGTGCTCTCAAGACTCTCGAACCATTGCAGAAGTGCAGTCGCTCCTTGAGACCCAGAAAACTTTGATGGCTTAGCCGAGTTGAACGTCTTGAAGTTGCAGAGGGCATTATTGTTGTTGATAGCTTGGTGACATTGGGCAACGATGTTCGGGATTGCAGCAGTTATTTGCTGTGTAATGACAGCTGCCAGATCGTCAATAGATACCGGATTTTCGCGTCGTGGAGGCATTCTAAAAGAGGAAACATGAAAGGAAACGCGTGAGAGAATTAGACGAAAAGAATGAGATGAAACAAATCTGATGAAAGCAAGGATAGTGGTCATTTGTTTGTTACCACAAAGCAACAAACGACCCTGGTGATTAATCAAAGTAAATAGGTCAAAAATAATGTATCGCGAAGACATGCTCGCCTATAAGTGAACACTCATCCCAAGAATTCCCAGGTAAGCACAACTGGTCTCGCGTCTGATGAGATGTATACGAAGTGCTTGCCTAGACAGAAAACCCAGAATACAGGCATTCAACCTTCCAGTTTGCACGTGTTCACATTATTTAAAACCCAAAACCTTGACGAGATTTTGAAAACTCAAAGGGGTTCAAAACCATATAACAGAGGGTTCAAAACCTAGTAATCAATCATCCTAGAACAGATGATTAGTTTTCAAAGCGGTTTTGAAATTTATGTTCTTGTTGTGGTCGTCACCTAAGGATAGGTGACGGTATTGTTTTATGACTAAACGCAAGTAAACTCGCGTTAGGGTCCTAGAAAGGTTATAGACTAGGTCAAAGTATTACTAATAACCTAATTCCCTATAACCATTGGCTCTGATACCATCTTTTCTGTCACACCCCGACCACGTAGAACATACAAAACGTGGCGGAAACGTCGGGGAGTGTTGTAACAGAATTAATCGTTTCAAATCCAAGGCAATTGAAGTTTCGTTTTATTAATCAAACATGAGAGTTTACATTGTTTAAACAAGAAACAA
The DNA here is from genome assembly GCA_030545235.1 of Helianthus tuberosus. NCBI lineage: Eukaryota > Viridiplantae > Streptophyta > Magnoliopsida > Asterales > Asteraceae > Helianthus > Helianthus tuberosus. The sequence goes on from CM060424.1 coordinate 117,865,704, forward strand.
AGAGTACATAACATAAATTAACTAGTTCTTGTCTCGTTTTAAGTCACTAAGGCGCAGGTCCGCCTAAGTATGTCTTGATAAGTCCTATGCATCATCTCCTGAAAACACATGTGAAAATAGGTACGTCAGCATAAAAATGCCTATGAGATACATAGGTATTGTGAAAATAGGATTCATGACTTAAGTTTAAGAAATCGTTTAATAACAGTCAGTCATGAACCTTGTAAATTGTTTTGTCTTGTAAATCATTTGAAAAACGATAAGATCAGATAATATGTATAAATAAGATCATAAAGTATGGTTAAATAAATAACCAAGTAAAATGAGTTTGTACAAGATAAGTTGTTTTGTAAAACAATGTCTTGTGAAAAGTATGTTATTTGTATAAAATGTCATATGTCTAAATTGAAATGATTTAAATAACGCTACAATATGTAATACCATACAAACACTTATATATAGGAAGTACTAGCGGCGTATCCACCATGCTTGTATCATATTACACATGCCTCGTTACTTAAATCACTTAAACAAACCACCAATGTATAAAGTCTATGTTTAAACCAATAGTCAAAAGTCCTTGTATAAGCCATGTCAAATGTTTATAAGTCCAAACGTAGTCAAGTAATGTGTAACAAATGTTAGGTATTATAAGTAAAGTATTGTCACCTAATCCAAATGTAGTAATGTACAAAACAAAGTAATTTGAATATATCAAAAAGTTATGTTTCGCAAAGTAATACATGTTAAATTGATACAAACATTTATGTGGTGAGTTAACGCATACATTCAAGCCTTGAGACAGTCGGATAACCCTTTCAGTCAAGGTTATCAAAAGAAATGTTTTCGGATTCAGTCATTCCTTACATCCAAACAAACCCGGGATGTCAGGAATGGGATTTGTCAAGTCCTATGGTACCAGTACTTACTACCGAGCGGCGTAGCTAATGTTAATGAACATATAATAGTCTCGTTTGTGCAAACCAAATGTCATAGCAAAAGTGAACATGTTATATGAAAACAATGTACTAAGTATGCTAAGTTAACATACAAAGCAGAAAAGTCATGTAAATCAATGTGCTAGCATGCTATCAGTTAACATACATAGCAGAAATGTAATGTAAAACAATGTACTAAGTATGCACACAATGGACATACATAGCATGAAATGTAATGAAATCATGTACTATAATGTACTAACAAACATAGCAGGTATATGATGTGAAAACATGGAAAGCATGAAAGTAACAAGTAGGCACATGTGTTTCACCCCAAAATGTTTGGAAAACAGTAAAAGAGGGGTCTATGTACTCACTTGAGATTGCTCAGAAGTCTTTGAGTAACAACCAAACAATGCTAGAGATCGCGGATATCAAACGGCACCTAATATAGGTAACTATGTTAATAAACCGGACCTAAATCGGAAGATTTAGATAGAATGAGGGTTTGTAAACCAAACGAGTATAGAGACTCGTGTCATATGGTTTAACAAAGCCTACATACTAAATGAAACCTAACCTAAGTGCTTTCGACCCATTACGACCCGTTTAGGTAGCTTATGCTACTTTAACGCGTCGTTCGCGTGAAACGCGTTCGGACCGCCTAACTAGTCCTATGACAAGTATTATATGCCTAAACATGTTACATAATCAGTTATGTGACAAAATTTTAGGTTACGTATGCTTAATTACCAATTATACATGAAAAGGGTATTCTGGTAATTTACCTAAGGCATATAAACTACCTATCATACAACTACTTAAACGATGTGACCATAAGGTATAACCTCGGAAGGTTATTCCCTATATACTATGGTCACCTAATGTGTTTGGTCGGATCCTAATGATCGACCAAACTGGGTCGGGTTCGAAGGTATAAGCGATTTATCAGATCGCTTACCCTTACGACCCTAGACAACGTGGTAATCAGTAGGCATAGTCACAAGGGACTATAACCATCGTGATTACAATCACGTTGCGAAGTTCAAACGAACTTCACATTGACCATAAGCTGGTTAACGCTAAAAGTCAAACAAAGTTTGACTTTCAGACTCGAAAAGCAATAAAAGAACGAAAGAATACTTACGAAGGGTCCCCGAATGCTAATCTAGATCAAAATAACTCAGGTATGAAACAATGGTTCCAACTTAGAGTCACTTAGATCAGATTCTAGTGGGTTTAGAAGTTAAGTGGGTTGGGTATTTATAGGAATACCCAAACCGTTTAGATCGTTTGTTGAATATCGTGCCTTAATCGCATCCGTACAAGTGTCGGAACCTTATGGTACTAAAAATGGGTTCTTATCATCTGACTAGGCAAGTATGAACTTGTGGTTGTGGTTAAAACAGCTGGAAACAGGCTGTTAGAAACACTGAATCTGGTCTGTAGATGCCTTAGGCATCGTAGGGGAAAAACCCCTGCGCATCGTAAGCATACAAGTTTGGCAAAATTACAGTTTTGGTCCCTGTTATGCATTCAGCCCATTTTCGACACGTTTAAGGCCCGTTAACCCCATTTCAAAGCTCTAAAATGAAGTTAAAGTATAGGGAACTTAAAATATGCTCAAAAATATCTTGGATGTCGGTTCGTTTAGCCGTACGATTGCGTTGTTCGGTTAATTACGACAGAATGCGCATAAGCGCGAAAAACGATCCAAATGGCGTGACGAATGGATTTTTCTTATGCCGAACACTAAAATAAAATGTTTTAGTGCTTACATAAATTTTTGGATGTCCGGATGTATTCAGAACGTAAGTTATGCGCGAAAATGCAAACTTGTGCACTTTTTGACGCTTTTAGTCCCTGAATGACCCAAAAGTTTATTTTAGCACACCGAACCCCTCAAAGCCTATTTCTAAGCTATGTAAAGGATATTTAAGGTGTGTTTAACTTATGTTCATGTTCCAGAATGTTCGTTACAGTTCAAATTGGCATACTTTCGCAGTTTGTCAAGTTTAGTCCCTGTAAGCGAATAAACTAGATTTTGCCATACCAAAGCCTTCAAAACTTATTTATAAGTTATGTAAAGGTTAATTAAGGTATGTTAAGCCTATTCCACTATTCCGGAGTGTTCGTTGCATTAAACTGGTTATCAGTGCGCGTATAACCTTCCAGAAAGCGATTTAGAGTTTGAAATCGAACAAGAATTGATATGTGTAAGAGATACACATATTTATACAGATCCCAAGTATGAAATACAATATTTCATTGGCTTGGTATTTGTTTGATGGTTGAAGTGACACAGGTGTCACACATAGGGTCGTCATCATCTGATAATTCGTTCCCTGAGGAAGGTGACATGTGTGCCGGTACATAATAGTCATAGCATGTATATTCACAGTAATCTTTAACACTTTGTGTATTGCAAATAAAGACAATTCATAATGTAATCATGTATTCACATATTCGTCCTAGTCTTCCCAGACTATCCCACCCAACCTCTCAGACTGAATTCCCTAGTCTCTCAGACTAACTCCCTGGTCTCTAAGACCGAACTTCCCCAGTCTCTAAGACTAAATCCCTGGTCTCTAAGGCCAACTCCCTGGTCTCTAAGACCAAACTTCCCCAGTCTCTAAGACTAAATTTTCCCAAGTCTCTAAGACTCAATATCCCCAGTCTCTAAGACTAAATTCTCCCAAGTCTCTAAGACTCAATCTCCCCAGTCTCTAAGACTGATCCTCCCTCAATCTCTAAGACTGGTCCTCCCTCAGTCTCTAAGACTGATCCTCCCTCAGTCTCTAAGACTGAATTATAAATATAAGTTTTGAAATGTGTATTTGTGCCTTTTGTTTGTAAAAATGTTTGTTCCCTGGATCTGGGCGTTTCGTGTATGCAATGAAAACATGTTTGTAAAAGCGTTTTTGTGAGAGCCCTATTGATCGTAGTCTAGACTCGAGAACGAATCCTAGTTCGCTATGATCGAAGCTCTGATACCAAGCTGTCACACCCTGACTTTTGCGGAAGCGTGATTATGGTGTGACTTACTTGTTATCATTGCATTCAACCATATCAAACAACTATATGTTAAAGCCAAAGATTTGTCATCCATATAATGAGTTTAAAACATAACACCATTGTCTAAAACGTAGACTTCAATTTCAAGTTTTTCAAACCGTCTGAATTGTGTAAAAGTTCACTAAGGATTCATCAAAAGATATTAGTTGTAATCAAGGCTTGGAAGACGTGTCTCATCCAGGAATAAGACACACTGACCAAACCCAAAGACCATGGATGACATCTTTATTTCAAACACAGCATAAAAACTTTCAACGCCCGCCAGATCCACTTATTAGTTCCCTGAAATACATGTAGTTTAAAAACATCAACAAAAGTTGAGCGAGTTCATGTGTTTAGTATGTATGCACGTGTCGTTCTTGAAAACTTTTGTAAGTATGTATGTATGTCTGTGTAAACTGGTATGAAGCAATAAGGAAAAATAGATCAATTAATGTGTAGCTAATACATTAAAAGGTGACATGGCATAGGAAGTACTCAAACCTGTATGCGTATTTCGTACCGGCCCCTCCGGCGGAACGACATAGTCACCACATGCGGCCACTCGGAGGCCAATGGGTGGGGCTCGCAACACCCAATAGATCTATCACTCATGCCCCTCGGTCCTTATACAAGGATTAATGGTCTTAAGCTAATGGCCTACCCATTCACGTGATCTAGCAGTAACTTTCCTTAGCTAATCATACCATGGTAATTGTTTGTAAGCAGTATGTAACATGTATTTCACCCCCGAAGTATAAAACTGAAAACAATTAAGAGAAAAGGGGGACATGAACTCACTGTATTGCGTCTTCGTATCCAATGTAACTCAAAGCTTCCTCTAGAACGCACGACTACCTACAGGCGTACTACGTCCGTTAGACGAGCGGGTCGTGCCTTGTCTTAGTATTGATTAATGCCTTTGAGTTACTTTTTAAAGTGTTTTCAATATGTTTGTAATAATACTTCTCGAGTATTGTTATTCGCATTTCCTTCCCAAGGATGGGAGTATCTCATACTTGTGTATTCGTATTCTTGGGTTCGTATAACTTGCCATGTATTGGCGTCGTATTCTGGTGTATTATTCTGAATAAAGATACGTCAATATATTCCCAATATATATTCTAATATGCTAAGAAAATATATTTTAATTTCCCAAAAATAATATATTTTCCCTTTGTCAAAAATATGATATGCTTGGTAATATGTGCAAAAATCATATGTTCACTTCTTTCGTTCCCAAAATAGTATTTACTAAAAATATATTGTAACGGTGTCTTCCGGAATATTTCATAAGTTACGTTTTCACGTTCGGTCTCACAATGACAAGTGTGTAACTTAAATATTTATTCCTTGTAATTTTTGGTATTATTTCGGAGTTGTAATTGTCATGGTAATTTGTAGATTATATTATTTTACCCTAAAATAATATAACTATTCCCAAAATAACAAGTATTCACACAAGTGTCTTAGTGTAAAATATATATTCTAAATATATATTTAACCATTTTCATGTATAAAACCAACCTCCGATACTTTGTATTTTGTTACAAAAATTATGGCGAGGTTTATGTTTGAAAAACATAGTCTAAAATATACTAGTAAACACTTGTCTGGAAAATATTTACTAAGTGTTGAAATTTTCGGAAAATTTTGCCATAGTTTCCTTTGTAAATGGAGGTGTCTATGCTAAATAGCATATCATTTTCTTTGACATATAACACATTAGATCGTTCTCAGATAACCTACCCGACATTTAGACACACAAAACACTACTTATGTCGTTTCAGCTTTAATATTCAAAACTGGGTTGTTTTCGGGCATTTGAATAAAATAGTTAACTTACTCCAAAAATTCCCAAATATTTAAAGAATGGTTCAAACGATCCAAATTTTATTGTGTAAAAATATCGGGATCCAATTCATTACCCATATTTTATAAAAAATCATTTACCGGACTGAAATCAGATTCATCACTTTCTGACTGTAGTCCACGGAATAATTTATTTAAAATTCATCGTAATCCCAATTGACGAAATTCCAGTGGGAGTATTACAACGACATCTGTGGTCATCTACATTACAAATTTCATGAGCTAATTCTACACAGATTTCAAGTTATGATGAAGAAAACAACACACATTTTCTGCAGTAAAACCGCAGCTTTTGCTGCTGTGAAAAATGCCCCTTTAAAAATAGCAAACGACCTCAAAAAAATATGATTCCAGTGCCATTTGATCCGTTTTTCGAAAATACATAATTTAGACTTCAGAAAATCAATTTTTCGATTTCTAAAGGTCCGTTTACAGCCAGTTGAAGTTGGCTGAAAATGTTACTCAGCATTCTGTTTATAGCTTAAATGCCACTAAAATGCACACATACGATCACCATACTTTCTAATAACGATTAATATCAGATCATAAGTCATTTACAACAGGTTATTGTTTATTTAACTCAGATTTATCATGTATCATCATCTTTCATTTCATGATCTTTATGTAAAACTTTATGTTCATGTTTTTAGTTCTTGTTCTTTAGTGTTCTTGTAATATTCGTCATACTTCATCTTTTGACTACTCAAAATAGAAATAAACAAAGGTTGAACAAGGACTTACAACTAGCTCAAAGGCTAGGGAAGAACTCAAGAGAAAAGATGATGAAATGGTGTGTAAAAGCAAGTGAAAGAGCTCCTTGATGATCTACAACTTCAAGCTCTTTTGATCCTCCTTCTAGCACTTGAATGAACCTTAAAGATGGTTGTATGGTGGTGACAAGGTGGTGATGGTGGCGGTTATGGGGTGAGCTGAGAAGGGAGAGAGGAGAGTGAGGGATGGGGTGAAGATTATGTGAGGATATGAGGTGATGTTTGTAAGGTGCACACCATACTTATAAAGATCTTACTAATATTTTGTCTAACATATCAAGTAAACAATCAAATAATATCTAATAAAATATAAGAAGAGATCTAGGAAGTATGGTGTGGATTTATATGGGTCCTCTTGTGACCGAAATTTGGCGGGGGGGGGGGGGGTTAATTATAATATCTTGATGGAAGTTGGTAAATGTAAGTTCAAATCCAAGTATATAATTTCATATGTTAGTAAGGGGGTATTGTAGTGGGTGTTATGGTGAACGGGGATCATAACTAGCCAAGAAATAATTAAACAATGTGTTTGGCAAAATTTTGGTGTTCCGGGTAATGTCCGGTTATTCGGTTAGATACCGTTTCGTTAAAGCGCTTAATTATTCCATATAGTGTCTTTTATGTATCTTTTTGTAACACAATTAATTCCCAACACTTAGGAAAGCATATAGGACCATTTAGTCAATTTTCTGCATACTACTAGTATGTTAAAATGCTGAATTTTGCCGAAAAATGCAGAATTCTGCACTTAAAGTGAGTTTTAGGCACTTCCCGGCACTTTAACTATCACCTAGTGACGCAGTTTTATGGTCCTCAGTTCCCTACACTCCACACTAGTGTAGTACTCTGTCTCTGGCTCATACTGGCCTCAAACACTGTCTGTCTATGTACTGGCACTGTCAGTATATTTCTGAGTTATCCGCTCAGTGTGCTAACTGTGCTTTGTGCATCAAGTATGTCACTAAAGTTTGTAAGTAATGAATGGAGTGACAGTATGAAATGTGATGCATATGTATGTATGATACAGAAATCAGAAAGCAGTTTACGTCATCGGTTGTAATCAAGCACAATCATTAAGCACGTAATTAACTTTAATTAATTGTACGGATACCTGTAATTGTGAGGGTTGTCACAACTCATTCGTGTTTTTATGGTCTATATAAAGCACGTTAACTGCCTGGAAGGTGGTTAAAAGGGTGGTTGGGTAAATTCTTGTCTCGTTCACTGTATATATCCTACGAGAACCTTGTTCAAGCTTACTAAGACTTCAAGAGTGGGTGGTCTAATCTGCCTCGAGAGATTGAATCCCTTATCCATAAACTACTATTAAAACTTTAAACTAACCTTGCGGGACTGTATCCTTGCTGACTCAGACCAATAGGTTAAGGGTAACGCTACCTAGAAGGGGGCCTACCACTTTTCTTATTAATAACTTACTTAATTATCTTTCAATAATCCGACCTTGCGGGATTGTATCCTTCCTGACTCAGACCAATAGGTTGAGGGTAACGCTGCCTGGAAGGGGGCCTACTACTATAACTTAAAGATAATATCTTAAAATTCCCAAAGTGTGGAAATCATTAAAGAATACATAAAAGGGGAGTTAGAACCAATTGATTCCTTCTTTTCTGTTTGTTTTTCCTTATATTTTATTTTTGTTTTCTAGTTTATCTTTTTATAACTTTCAAAACTTTTTATCAAAATTTTATTAGATTAGATGTTAACAATAAGCCGGTACTAAAAGCTCTTATGTCCTTGGACGACCTCGGTATCTTGCCATCACTATACTACGTCCGCGATGGGTGCACTTGCCTTAACGTGTGTAGAGTGATATTATTATATCGTGTTTTATAAATTTAAAACTTGATTTGCGAGTAAAAAGAGCTTAAAATATATCTAAAATTTATATACACCCGCACACACGTCACACACTGTCTCAATGACCAAGCAGTTGAACAGAGCAAGCTGCCCAAGCGAATCAGCGCTGCTATTGATGCTTCTTGAGATAACAAGCGCAAGTGGGATGACAACAAAGGTTCCAACTGTTCACAACCTCAGCATAGGAAAATCGAAGGCAACAAGGGTCCTAACCAGCAAGCTGGCGGTTATCAAGGAAATCTCCCCAAGTGCAACCAATGAATCTGCATCACTACGGGCTGTGTGAGAAGAACTGTTGTCAATGGTGTAACAAGCTTGGCCATGCAGCCAAGGATTGTAGGAGCCCACAACCAGAGAAGCAGAACCAGAGATCCCAACAACAACAACAGTAGCAGCAACAACAACGGGGTAATGTTAGAGGGTGTTTTCAGTGTGGAGATGAGGGGCACATCAAGAAGAATTTCTCCCAGCTGATTCAGAATTGCAACAACAACCAAGGTGCTGGAAACAGCAACAATAAAAACGACAACAATGGCGACAACGGCGCAAGAGGACGAGCATTTGTGATTAACACAGGGGAGGCAAGGAATGACCCCAGCGTAGTGACGGGTAAGTTCCTACTCGATGATCATTTTGTTTCCATACTGTTAGATTCTGGAGCCGATGCTAGTTATGTATCATTATTTAGTAAGATGCTTAAGTCTACACCAACTCCTCTAAACACTAAACACGTCATCGAATTAGCCAATGGTGGAAACATAGGGGCTACTCATGTCATCAACGGTTGTAAACTGGTGTTATCTGGTCTGACGTTTATTATCAATCTCTTTCCTATCGTTCTTGGAAGTTTCGACGTTATCATCGGAATGGATTGATTATCCCAACATCAAGCAGAAATACTCTGTCAAGAGAAAATTGTCTGCATTCCTCATTCTATCGGCGAACCTCTCGTTATTTAAGGCGAAAAGAGTGGTGTTGTCATAGGCATCATCTCATTCTTAAAATCCCAAAAGTGTTTGTGAAAGGGGCATACCGATATTCTAGCTCTTGTCACTAACACCCAAACAAAAGAAAAGAAGATTGAAGATATTCCCATCATTCGTGATTTTACTTAGGTATTTCCCGAAGAATTACCTTGCCTTCCACCTCACCATCAAGTCGAATTTCAAATCGAGCTAACACATGGAGCGGGACCTATAGCTCGTGCACCTTACAGATTAGCCCCAACCGAATTGGAAGAATTATCTACGCAACTACAGGAGCTATTAGATAAGGGTTTTATCCGACCTAGCTCGTCACCTTGGGGAGCTCTGGTACTTTTACTCAAAAAGAAGGATGGCACATTCCGTAAGTGTATCGATTACCGCGAACTGAACAAAGTGACTGTCAAGAACCGTTACCCACTTCCATGCATCGACGATCTATTCGACCAGTTGCAAGGGTCGAGTTTCTATTCCAGGATTGATCTAAGATCGGGCTATCACCAGTTGAGAGTCCGAGACAAAGACATCTCTAAAACGACATTCAGGACTCGTTACGGCCATTATGAGTTTCTGGTTATGCCATATGGGTTAACCAATGTACCTGCGGTTTTAATAGATCTCATGAACCGAGTGTGCAAACCTTACCTTGATAAGTTCGTTATCGTATTCATCGACGACATCTTGATCTACTCGAAGAGCCAAGAGGAACACAAGCAACAACTACGTCTTATTCTGAAACTCCTACGAAACGAATAACTCTATGGCAAGTTCTCAAAATGAGACTTTTGGCTTCGTGAAGTCCATTTCCTTGGACATGTGGTCAATGAAGTTGGGATTTATGTTGATCCAGCTAAGATTGACTCTATCAAGAACTGGCCTTCACCTAAAACTCCGACTGAAATCCGTCAATTCTTGGGTTTGGCAACTTACTATCATAGACTCATCGAAGGTTTCTCGAAGATCGCTTAACCCCTTACAACCCTAACCCAGAAAAGTATCACCTACAAGTGGGGCGATGCTCAGGAGTCTGCGTTTCAGAAGCTGAAGGAGAAACTCTATAGTGCTCCACTTCTTTCGTTACCTGAAGGCACCGACGATTTCATCGTCTACTGTGATACGTCTATTCAAGGGCTCGATTGCGTGTTGATGCAATGCAAGAAAGTCATTTCTTACGCCTCTCGACAACTCAAAATTCACGAGGAGAATTACACTACACATAACTTAGAACTGGGAGTTGTAGTTTTCGCACTCAAGATATAGAGACATTACTTGTACGGTACCAAAAGCACGATTTACACTGATCACAAGAGTCTCCAGCACATCCTAGATCAAAAGGAGTTAAACATGCGACAACGCTGATGGGTCGAACTCCTGAACCATTACGAGTGCGCAATCAAGTATCATCCAGGCAAGGCAAACGTGGTAGCCGATGCCCTCAGCCGAAAAAACACCAAACCTAAGTGTGTCCGTGCGCTTCAGTTAATCATTCATTCGAACCTTCCTGAACAGATTCATAGCGCTCAAGTTGAGGCACTAAAGGAAGAGAACCTGCTAGCAGAATCTATACGAGGCATGGAAAAGCAACTAGAACTCAAGGACGATGGCATCCATTACTTCATGGAACGTATCTGGGTTCCACTCTACGAAAACCTCCGAGAGCTTGTAATGGACAAAGCTCATAAGCCTCACTACTCAATACATCCTGGTTCCGATAAAATGTATCACGACCTCAAGACCTTGTACTGGTGGCCGAACATGAAAGCAATCATCGCGAAGTACATCAGCAAATGCTTGACTTGTGCAAGAGTCAAGATTGAATACTAGAAACCGTCCGGGCTACTGTAACAACCAAGGTTACCGAAGTGGAAATGGGAGCAAATTTCCATGGATTTTGTCACCGGTTTAACTAGATCTCAGAGCGGGAATGATACTATCTGGGTGATCGTAGATCGCTTAACTAAATCTGCGCACTTCCTCGCAATCAAGGAAACCGACAAGTTCTCAAAACTTGCAAGCATTTACCTATAGGAAGTAGCCGCTAGACATTGAGTGCCAATGTCCATTATCTCCGATCGTGATCCATGTTTCGCATCTGATTTGTGGCAAGATCTACACAAATCCTTCGGCTCATGTCTAGATATGAGCACTGCCTATCACCCGCAAACAGATGGTCAAACCGAACATACCATCCAAACCCTCGAAGACATGCTACAGGCATACATTGTCAATTTTGGCAATGGATGGGAAAGACACCTACCCTTGGTGGAATTCTCTTACAACAACAGCTACCACACTAGCATTCAGGATGCTCCGTTCGAGGCGTTGTACGGATGGAAATGTCAATCACCTTTGTGTTGGGCTGAAGTTGGCGACAGCCAAATCACTGGCCCTGAACTCGTACTCGGCACGACAGAAAAGATTGCCCTTATCGAACAACGAATGGCGGCAGCGTGCGGCCGTCAGAAAAGCTACGCCGATAAACGTAGAAAACTGTTGGAATTCCAAGTGGGGGAAGATCGAGTCTTACTGAAAGTTTCACCTTGGAAAGGTGTGGTTCTTTTTGGAAAACGAGGCAAGCTTAATCCGCGTTTTGTCAAACCTTTCGAAATCACTGAAAGAATCGGCACGGAGGCATATCGACTAGATTTACCCAAAGAACTCAGTGGGGTACACAACGTCCTCCACGTGTCGAATCTGAAGAAGTATTTGTCAGATGAAACTCTCATTGTTCCTTTCAAGGAGCTCACAATCGACAATCAACTTTGATTTACTTGAGGAACTAATTGAGATTATGGACCGAGAGATCAAAATTCTCAAGCATAGCAAGATACCCATAGTCCGAGCACGTTGGAACTTATGTCGACTCCATATCATTTATTTTGTGTCGTAATTTTGTATGATTAATAAGGTGCTTTAATATATATTGTCACACCCTGACTTTTGTGGAAGCGTATGATGTGTGACTGGTTTAATATCATTGCATTCAATCGTAATAAACAACTACATGACCAAAACGATGTTCATCCATTCATAAAATTTGAGTATTACAAACACTGGTTATTTAAGTTTTAAAACACAACCTTCGACTCGGTTACAAATCAACAAAAGTGGATGACATCTAAACTTGAAGTCTACTTCTAGAAACGACACCCGCGTCCAAGATCCAAACTGTCACCTGAAATACATGTAATTTTGGAAAACATCAACAAAAGTTGAGCGAGTTCATGTGTCTTGTTTGTGTACTATAATTTTGTAAATCTTTGAGAGACTCCTTTGTAAACAGGTATGAAAAGCGTGTATGAACATGAATGTTTTACAAGGTCTTTAAGGCATGTGAGGACATAGGAAGCACTCGTAATGAGTTGGCATATACCCTTGTCGAGTTCCCTCGACTGTGTCGATTTCCCTCGACTGTGTCGATTACCCTCGACTGTGTCGATTACCCTCGACTGTGTCGATTACCCTCGACTGGGACTCCGAAGCACTACTTGGTACTAGTTGTGACCATGAGTGGGGTTCGGCCGTACCCGTTAGATCTAACCCTCGTCCCTAATTATGTATTAATGGCATTTCAATATCTAGTCTATGCTCACATGATCTAGTATTTCATAGGCATTTCATACCGTTTAAGCATTCGTAACATGTATTTCACCCCCGAGAGTTATAAAACCAAAAACAGTTAAGGAAAAGGGGGAGCATGAACTCACTATTTTGCGTCTTCAGTACTCGTAACTCAAATCTCGTCAGCAAACACGACTACCTACAATGCTAGGGTCTATTAGACGAGCGGGCCGTGCCTTGCCTTAGTATTCATGTTTTGAGTTACGTTTCTTTTATGTCTCAAATATTATTCCAAGGTTCCGTGAAAATACTTCTCAAGTATTTATTTTCGTATTTCCTTCCCAAGGATGGAAGTATTTCATACATGTATTTTCGTATTCTTGTATTTATAGTTCCGAAATAATACATTTTCAAGTCTTACTTTAGAAAATATATTTAAACTTGTTTTGTCAAAAACAATGTATTCCAAGAAAATATATATTTTTATCTCCCAAAAATAATATATTTTCTTCTTGTTGAAAATATGACATAACTTTGTAATATGCACAAAAATCATCCTTTTCACTTCTTGTATCCAAAATAATATTTACCAAAAATATATTGTAACGGTATTTTCCGGAATATTTTATAAGTTACGTTCTTGTTCGGTTTACCAATATTTATGTGTGTAACTTATATACTTTATTCCTTGTAATTTTTTGTATTATTTTGAATTGTAAGTTCTTGATATTTTGTTAAGTCATATTACTTTAAATCCAAAAATAATATAACTATACACCAAGTATTCACACATTCACACAAGTGTCTTTAGTATAAAATATACATTCTAAATATATATTTATCCATTTTTATTTACAAAAACCAACCTCCAATACCTTGTATTTTTGTAACAAAACCTATGGCAAAGTTTATATTGAAAACATACTTTAAAACATACTTGTAAACACTTGTCTAGAAAGTATTTCTAAGTGTTTGTATTTTTAGAAAATTTTGCCATAGTTCCCTTTGAAAATGGAGGTGTCCATGCTATTTAGCATATCATTTTCTTTTCAAAAATCATCACACAATGATCAACAATCAACCCTAAACCATAATATAATTGTCAAGTGCAAAAACTATACACTTTTCATAATAACATGAACTTGATCTTTTATTAAACACTTGTAGTGACTTGGTAAAGTGTTTAGTGGGTTTAGTTACCCTCCAAAATGTATTTACTTCTTGTTAATCTTCTTTATTGACGGTTTTAGATGTTTACAACTTGTAAACACATTTTGCAAAAATGCTTATTCATAACATCTTCTTGTTTCATAGGAATTTCTACACTTATTTTATCACCAAAAATAGTGTAAGTTTAGTAAAAACCATGACCTATTAGAAATCATATTTTGAACTTGGTTTTCTTGGAAAATCATTTACAAGTCTTGAATCCATAAGTTTACTAGGTCACTTTGATCATTGTTTTTCAAGAAATCATTTTTATTTATCAAGTTCATGTGTTCACTAGAAGATGATCATCATAGGTTGTTACATGATCATCCTCCCACTTGCTAGATTAAGTGTTTAAACATCATCTTAGCAAGCTTTATGTGATGATTAACGTCATCATCTCAAGAAATCAACAATCAAACATTATACATACACTAAACAACATCATATCATCCATTTTTCATCATATTTCATCTTATGTTTCAAGATTCGAGTTTATGTCTTTTATGGTTCTAGTGATTTACAACACAATATGTCTTTTAACCAAGCAAAAGTGGAAGTAACAAGAGTTAATAAAGATCTTACTACTAGCTTCAAGCTAGGGAAGAACAATGGTGAAGATGAAGTGGATAAAAGCAAACAAAGGAGGTCCTTCAAGTTCCGTGAGTTCCAAGCTTCGTTAATCACCTGGTTACACCTTGGAATGGCCTTGGATTGAATGGATGGTGATCGAAAATGGTGGTGGTGTGAGGAGAGGGGTCGGCTAAGAGCTTTTATGAGAGAGAGAGTGAGTGTGGTGTGTTGAAATGATGAAGATGATCATGTTCTTATATCTAATTTTAGTGCTAATACCCAAAGGTTAATATGTCTCAAGAAGTACATGCAAGATTTCATCAAATCCAAGAGAAGATTATGGAGATATAGTGTAATCTTATGAAGATCATGGTGGGGCCATGCCTTGTGGCCGATTACATCAAAGGGGGAGGGGGTCCATGTGTAACTTTGATGGTAATGCAAGTAATTAGTGGAAGTTTAAGTGTAAAGTCTAGTATTTTATGTGTAGGATGCATTATATAGTATGTTAAGGTGTTCGGGAACCATAACTAGCTCAGAAAAATAAAAACAATGCTTCTAGCAATATTTTGGTGTTCCGGGCAATGTCCGGTTGTTCGGTTAAATACCGGTTCGTTAAAGTGTCAAGTTATTCCGTTTAGTGTTCATTAAGTACCCTTTTGTGACACTTTTAATTCCCGACACTTAGGAAAGCATACAAGACCATTCTGCCATATTTTTGCATGTTACTAGCATATTAAAATGCTGATTTTTGCTGTTTAACGCAGAATTCTGCATTTTAAGTGAGTTTTAGGCAGTTTCCGGCACTTTATCTATCACCTAGATAGGTAGTTTTGTAGTCCTTACTTCCCTACACACTATACTAGTGTAATACGTCATCTCTGGCTCATATAGGGCCTCAAAATATTGTATGTCTATGTACTGAACGTCGTCAGCTTTTTAGTTTGTCTGATAATGGTGCCAATTCTGTTCTGTGTATCATTTGAACTATCTCGTGTTGCACGTAGCAACAATAAAAGTCTTCCAACATGAAATGCCATTGTATGTATATAACTGAAATCAGAAATTCATTTATCTTGTAAACTAGATCATGCACAGTCATTAAAGCACAAATTACTGTTCAATTAGAGTACGGAATGTACGAAAAAGTGACAGTTGTCACATATATTGGTTGATTTAATGTAACTAGAATTAATATTATGTGTAAATAACTAAAGATAATATTATAAGATTTCAATTAATGAACAAGCTGATTCCTATAGATCAGACTCTGATGTCTTATGATGAGCTAAAACGTCAACGACCTAGGAAGTATTTCTTTGGGCGTTAGAGTTTTTGAAGATATGAAGTTTTGAAGATCGATCGAGACTGCGGCAACATCCAAGGGGGAGTTTGTTAATGCACAATGTCTACTGCCTACGTCATCGAGTCGTGTCATGTAATAGGAAAAATGTTAGATTATTTGATGTTTTAACTTGTATGTTACTTTCGTACAGAAGCAGTAGATCCATGCGAAGGTAGTTTATTCACATAGATGTAAGTCACATTCGTACAAAAGTAGTGTCTCTTAGTCCGCACGAAGGTAGGAATTCTCACGTGTATAAATAGTCGTGTAGACTGAGTATTAGTAAGGATTTTGGGTAACTGATGGCGAAGCCCTGTCAGATTTTTTTCTGGTTGTAAACATTGAACAATTAATGAAAACATTGAAAATTAAAGTAATCTTGTATTGTCTCCTAATTAAAATGGATTCCGCACAGTTTGACTAGGTTATAGATATCACCTGAGCTATATGTCGATGGAAAACGGTCCTCACACAAAAGTTCTGCTACAAGAAAATTGGTTATTAAATAGATTATGTGAAAACTCATACCCACGACTCTGTATCATTTCTTTTGTGTTGTAATTTTGTGCGATTAATAAGGTGCTTTAATATATATTGGTTGATTTAATGTAACTAGAATTAATATTATGTTTAATATAACTAAAGATGATATTATCTGGATAGGATAGACCGCACACCCCATCCCACCTGTACACTTGAATATTAGTGTGCAACCAAATAGTGCAGCTGCACACGCATATCTCACTCGCACATCCTTTTTATTCAGGCCCAAACCCAGCCCATAACTAACCCTAATGAGACCGCACACCATGAATTGAGGGCGCACACCCTATCCGTACATATGTAGGTGTACGGAATCTTTTGTATAAATATATACCTCTGCCAAACCCTAGGGAATGTTCCCCATTCTTTGCGGCGGCGACACACACACTCTCTCCCTTTCCTCCCATTTTAGAAAACTTTCCCCTTTTGGAAGAAGTTAAGGGAGCCACCTTTCAACAACATTCTTCAACTTTCCTGTGCAAAAGTTTCTCCCTTTCTTTCGAAGATTTCCTCTCCTTTGAAAATGTGTCCTACCTCTACAACACCCCATTCTACTCCAGGTTGGTGTTTCATATTTGTGATTCTTTGGTGGACTGTTACTAAATGAAATAAATGAATGATGTGTTCTAAAACCTAAGCGTGTTAAAAGATATTGTTGTTGAAGATATGTGCTTTGATAATGTTCTTGATGATCTAGGAACATTCATGATGTGTTACAAGGATTAGGGTTTTGTATGATTGTCAAATTCGTTTGAAATAGTATGTCTAACGATGATTTATAATTAGGATGTTCATTACCTGTTTAAATGATTTTTAGGTGACATAATGTTTATAGAGCTAAATAGATGGATTCGTATGATGATGGTGATGATTTGGTTTTTGTATACAAATGAATAAATTATGGTTATGGATCCATGGTGTGAATCTAGTTGATGATCGTGATAATAATTTGGTTATAATAAAGCTTTGAAGATATGAGAAACCCGAGTCCATTTTGATGAATATTATGATAATGATGATTCGGTATACATAGGTTGTTCAAATGATTAGCTGGTGACTAATACATAAATCTGCTTGTGCTTGATAGAGAGAATGTTAAGTTTTATGATAAATGATGTGAAAGTTGTAAGCTTAGTTTGTTTGATTTTGAAAATGGAATGAATATCTGTTTGAATCTTTAAAGCATGTACAACATAAACTGCGTGACGTACAACACACACACGACACGTCGTACACTCAAGTGGTTGCATACTCCTACATGTGCAACCACTACTACACAACGTACAAAGGATCTAAGCTAGGTCACACACCATGGCCCGCATACTCCTTCTTTGTACAACCATTAATGTGCAATGTACAAGTTTATGTCGCACACTCCTTAGAACCGCACATTTCTTATGTACAAATATCTATTGCACGGGGTACAACACCCCTCATGCATGACCGCATACTTGCCAGGTGGAAGCACACTTATGTATATTGGGCCATATTTCTAGTGGGCCGCACACTCACAATGGGTCGCACACTGTGGTGGTCCATATCCTTATGGATTCGTACACATGAACTGTTCATTCAGTAAGTTGTAATTAGAATATGTGTTTAACTGTATATAATGTGTGTTACATAATGGATATTATTTATATACTACTTGTTAAGTACGTGTACAAAATACGTGACTTGCTTGTATATGAACCTAATATTGGTAACCATCATAGGACGTGGTTGACCAACTTAGGACAAATAATTTGTCTACCGAGCAAACCAAAGGTGAGTTCACACTAACACTAAAAGCATGTATTCCCGGTGGATTGGGAACCTAATATTCCGGAGGAACGGAATAGTAACTAAACGATATCTATAATTCATGTCTTTAGCAGACTAAACGAAACTCTATCATTTAAGTCCCCATACACTTATACTGATTAATCATCGGGGCCAGGCGAACGGGATATTAGTTGATAGTGCTATTAGGTTTAGCAAACCTCACACCGGGCCTTAGAGGATGGGAGTGAACTTTTATGCCTTGGCATGGGATCAATGATGATAGACATTGATCCAGGGCAAAATCAAAAACTACGTTAAGTTTCGGTACTACACAGTTTAGTAGCTTAACGATGGGGTAGCTCCCCATGACATGTTTTATAACCTGGTAATTAAATAAGTTATGTTTTTGAGATAAACAAGTAGACCTTTTAAAATCGTGAACTCGCCAACTATATGTTGACATACTACTGCATGCTTGCAGGTCCTTAGGGGTTGCGCTGGAGATCGCATGAAGGAGTGTAGTAGATGCCCAGAACCGTTGTTGGGTTCTTATTTTGAAAAATTATGTTTTAAACTATTAATGGGATTTTGTAATTTATGATTCCTCTAACTACTTAAACTATGTTTTTAGACTTTGAATGTGATGTCACTAATCATGTTCGAAATGTTGGTTTTACTTTATTTATCTTAATTGTTCAACATGATTTGTGGCATGATTCGGTCAGTCGCACGCCTCGCGGTAATACTCTGCAAAGTGGAAAATGAGGGTGTGACATTAACTAAGTGAGCAAAAGAAGTTATAGAGTATAGGGGAATGCTGAGCAGCCATTTCAAAGCTGATCCTGTCAAGGTGGATCCGAATCCTTTGCACAAGCTAGCCTCTTTGAAATCTGATGGAATAGGATTGAGCTCCATTCGTTCCTTATATTGGGCCACATGCTCCTCAGGATCAGTGGTTCCATCATACAACTTCATATTACGAGTCTGGAATCTTTTTGGGATCTCCGTACTGCATATTGGGGGAGCGAACCTGGAGATCTTGTGACTCTCAGGAGATACCTCTGGTATTGGTTGCACCACTCCTGGTACACTGGAGATCATGTCCCTTAACTTCTTCAGCTCTCTTGCCATTTTTGGATTGACTCCTGCAATCTGCACAAAATCATCAGTATTCAACGAATTATTATTAGTAAGATTACCAGTGTTAGGATCCGGGCTCAAGGATCCTAGGGTAGCTCCTGAATCTCTGTTTGATGTGATCCTGACAGAATGAGCAGGACCAATTGATGTCAATCCTGATTGCATGGGCAAGAAATCTCCTTGGTGAACTCCTGAAGATCCTGGCGTATTGAAGTTCAGAGTTCTGGCCTAGAGAGGTGTTGTTACTTTCGCCGAGTTCCTGGAGCTCTTCAACTCCCTCAATTCCTTGAACAACAGTTGGTTGGTCTCATATTGTTGTTTTATCTGGTTTTGCACCGATGCAAGCATCGACAGGATCTCATTATTTGAAGCCAAGACAGGTCCTGTAGTTGATTTTCCAGATCCTGAATACATTCCCTGCAGCAGCAGTGGCTTTCCTCTTGTGACCGGAGCAGACGGGGGAAGAGGATTATTAGTTCCATTTGTTGCAACAGTTATAGAGGATGTGGTTGATGAGGATTTTGGTTGAGAAGCCATTTTCGAAAATAGTTTTACAAGAAATTGATTCAAAAGAAATTTTAACAAAAATTTTATGATGAAAAGCACCACTGGCCCCACGTTGGGCGCCAAATTGTTTTGGTCAAAAACTTGTATGATGAACTTAATAAATAAAATAAGAAAGTGAGGTTAGGTGCTTATGAAAATGTTTTAATTTATATCTAGGATCCTGAGTTTACTGTCAAGATCCTCAGTTCTGAAAACAAATTACGTGATGATTTTGCTTGATAAAACCTTGGATTTACGACAGACATGTATGAAAATAGTGAACAATAACCAACACAAACGATATGTTATGGGGAAGAAACCCTTGATCCTCCTTGTGAAGATGATCTCCGGCACAAAAAACCCTGGGAACTGCAAACTACACAGCTCCACTATGACTAATATAAAAATGAGTACAAAGAATGTGTCTTGATCGACCGAATCTAGGTCTTACAGCGGACAACTTCGTATGTGTGAGTGTATTGAGTGTTTGCAACGAGTGTGATGTGTCTAAGTTGATCCGATCAAGCCAATTTATAGTACAAGTCCAAAATAAATCCTAACTACTGTTCCGAAATATCCAGGATCCTGAAAGAACCAGTCTTCGACCATTGCCACCCTCCAACTTTATTTCCACACGTTTCTTTAAACTAACTCTTCAATAATTATGGTGCAAGGTCCCTCCTAGCCGTTAACAAAGAATATTCCTACCAGATATTCCTTCAACATAGAAGCAATTGATTATTAACAAATATGTTAAGGATCCTAAGTCATTTCAGGACCCCGACACGATTAAACTACATCAAGATCTTACTGCAGACCTGCTACACTCAGGATCCTGACTAACAATATTCTATCCCAAAAATGATAGATGGAAAGACTTTAATGTTCAGGATGTAATTTTGTAACTTCGGGCACGGTCGTTCCAACGTTTTCAGAGACCCTAAGTGAACTCCGAAGTGGAGGCCATTTGGCAAAATTAATAAGCTTCTTGTTTACCTTTTTTTGGCCTTTTTGCATCACCAGATTTAAAAGTTCAGATTTGATCTGACATTGCTAAAATAAAAATCAATTAAGAGATTAACAATGAGCCCTAATTCCTAAACAACAAACTAAAATAACCAAACAAATAAGCCCTAAAGGCCTAAATAGTAAACATCAAAATGAAATCAGGCAATCAGCAATTCATAAATCGCAACAAATGAAATAAGCAATTCACAAATCACAAGTTCACAACATATGAGGATAATAATATCTAACCTGAGTGCCACTGTCAAACCGCAAAACTGAGCCAGCAACAATACCAAATCTCGAATCGCAAAACTTAGCCAACAACAATATCAAATCGCAAATCGCAAAACTGAGCCAGCAACAATACCATATCTCAAATCGCATTATTGAGTCACAAATAATTGCCAAACTTATTTATCTTTGAGGGTGGACTTCAGACTTTGAGCAATATATCAACTGATAACTATGTAAAATCTAAAAATAGTTGTTTACCTTTGTTCAATCGAGATTCAGATGCCATGATTCATGATTACCCCAAATATGAATTCTCAAATCCCTAAAGTCCGCCCTACGATACTAGTTGCCAATGATTCCGTCGCTGGTTACTCAGTCGACGCCATAGATTTCGAAGTTCATCAATTCTTGTTTCTCATCGATTGAATCAGTATTGCACGTCACTTTTAATAGCCTCTCGCCTTTCACGTTTATCTGGGAGTGAAACTTGGGTTTAGTGACTGCCGCTCTGATTGTTTGGAGGATTGGATTTGGGCCAAGGTTGTTTAGCATATTATTACATGTATGGGCCTAGTTAACAAAAACAGACCAAAAAATTGGAGGCCTCTCAATTTAGGTGGCCCTAGGCCTAGGCCTATGGTCTTAAGCCTATTGGGCCGGCCCTGACTTCGGGTTCTAGTTTCTAGTTGGCCCAATTTTCCTATATTTTTTATAGAAATTTCGCCGTTAAAATTTTGAAATATTATATAACACCACTTATATACTTTTTGTGACACTTGTTACATAACCTCTCCTCCGTATCATAAGATGTTACTACTACAAATGAAGTAATGGAAACACAAAATTAGTTTTATACCACAAAATACAAATAATATTCCTTGATCAACACAAAATTGATTTTCGTAACCGAAGATGTACACCTAGTCAAAAGTAACACTTAGGGTGGCCGGGGCACAATCGGTGACCCCATGCGGGGACCGATCTCACCGAACGGTGAGGTGCTGCCGGTGCAGCGGGGAGCCAAAAACGGGGAGCCAAGGCGGTGAGGAGGCACCGAAGAGAGGGGAGGATAGAGAAGGTGGGGTCCATTCAATCAACCAATGAATTTTTTTTTTTTTTTTTTTTTAAATAAAAAACCAAGTCACCTAAGAGTGGAGTGCCGCCATCAATTTAGGGTGTTCGGGGAGTTTAAGAGGGGAGTTGACGTGGCACACGAGGATTGGTTTGGCATAAGAGAGGGGACTCACCTCTTAGGTGAGCGCCCCTTACACCCTTATGAAAAATATCTTAATAAAAGATCTAAATTTTCAATTATTAATTAGTCTCAAACCACATAATTCCTCAACAAACCTTACACATGTATATATATCTGCGTGTATATATCGATCGAGGCGTCGGTTCCTTGAGACTCGCGTGAAATTTCGTGATTTCTTCTCAATAATCAATCACCTTTCTGGTCCAGATCTTTCTCTCTCATACGCGTAATCTGCTAATTGATCCCGATCCGGATCACAATTTATGTAAGTTCACATTTCTTTTCAATTGTAGCTACACGATTCAAGTATTTGTTTATATGAATGATGATGAGAATTGATTGTTTTGCTTAGATCTATCTGGTTTAGTGCTTGATGTGCTGGATCGAAGCTCTGCAAACCTTAATTCGATGTTAAGAAATGCGTAATTTGATCTAGATCTGGTGTTATCGTTAGTTATGATTCATGTTTTAGGTTTAATGTGTAGGTTGATAATTGATTGACATTTTGTATCTGATTATAGTTAGGTTTAGTTCAAGTTGAACATTTGATGTTTGATATAGATGCTGATTGTGATCTGTTTTGATTAGTTAGTTTTTTATTGCAGTTTTTTTTTTTTTTTTCAGGAAATTAGCATGTGTTTTTCTAGGTTAAATGCAATAACTTGTAGATTTATGATCTGTTAGTTTTTTTTCTTTTTTTTTTAAATGGTGAAATCTTATTAAAACACTAACAAGGTACTAAAGAAAGCAAGGATGTATTTATTAGCTTGTTTGTTTCTTTTGTTCTGCTTTGTTTTGTTTTTGTTGTTGAACGGCTAAAGTTTACTAAAACACTAGCAAGGTGCTAGAGAAAGAAAGGAGAAATCTGTTAGCTTGTGCTTTCCATATTTCTGAAGAATGTTATTTGGATCTGTCAAACATGCTATACAGTTTGGCAATTATGTGACTTGTCGTTGACTTAACTTTGTTGGTTTGTTGTTCATAGTGTGTTGAATAATTATAAAGGTTTTTATCGTGTGGTTTTTGTAATCAGACTTTTGATTTGTTAACCTTGTGACAGTTCCAGTATGGCTACTTACGAGCCAAAGAACATCCTTATCACTGGAGCTGCGGGCTTCATTGCCTCTCATGTTGCTAACCGGCTGATCAGAAACTACCCTGATTACAAGATCGTTGTGCTTGACAAGCTTGACTATTGTTCCAATCTGAAGAATCTTAACCCGTCCAGATCATCCCCCAACTTCAAGTTTGTGAAGGGGGATATCGGGAGCGCCGACCTCGTCAACTACCTTCTGATCACCGAGTCGATCGATACCATCATGCACTTTGCTGCACAGACTCACGTCGATAACTCGTTTGGCAACAGTTTTGAGTTCACAAAGAATAACATCTATGGAACGCATGTGCTTCTAGAAGCCTGCAAAGTCACCGGCCAGATTAGAAGGTTTATTCACGTGAGTACGGATGAGGTGTATGGAGAAACAGAGGAGGATGCCGTTGTTGGTAACCATGAAGCTTCGCAACTTCTTCCTACGAACCCGTATTCAGCCACAAAAGCTGGTGCGGAAATGCTTGTTATGGCTTACGGTAGGTCATACGGCTTGCCCGTGATCACCACTAGAGGAAACAATGTTTATGGCCCAAACCAGTTTCCGGAAAAACTAATCCCGAAGTTCATTCTCCTGGCGATGAGAGGACAACCACTTCCGATTCACGGTGACGGTTCTAACGTAAGGAGTTACCTCTATTGCGAAGACGTTGCTGAGGCGTTTGAAGTAATTCTTCACAAGGGGGAAGTTGGTCATGTTTACAACATCGGGACCAAAAAGGAAAGGAGAGTGATTGATGTTGCAAAAGATATGTGTAAGCTTTTCAATATGGATCCAGATTCAAGCATCAAGTTTGTGGAGAACAGGCCGTTTAACGATCAGCGGTATTTCTTAGACGACGAGAAGTTGAAGAGCTTGGGTTGGTCCGAAAGGACCATATGGGAAGAGGGTCTGAAAAAGACCATCGAGTGGTACACGAGTAACCCGAACTGGTGGGGAGATGTCTCTGGAGCACTTCTGCCTCATCCAAGAATGTTAATGATGCCAGGTGGCGTTGACAGACTCGTTGACGGGCCGGAAAATGCTGATTTTGATTCAGCTGATGTGGCGATCAATACTTCTCAGATCGGAGTCCAGATCCCTAGCTCGAAAGCCAGTGGCATTGCTCCTAAGAAACCGGCTTTGAAGTTTCTCATTTATGGGAAAACAGGGTGGATCGGTGGTTTACTTGGGAAGTTATGTGAAAAGCAACAGATTCAATACGAGTATGGAAGAGGTCGTTTGGAAGACCGTTCGCAACTTTTGGCTGATATTCAAACTATTAAACCTACTCATGTTTTCAATGCTGCTGGCGTCACTGGCAGACCAAATGTTGACTGGTGTGAATCTCACAAGACGGAAACTATTCGTACCAATGTGTCGGGCACACTCAATCTAGCTGATGTATGTAGAGAACATGGACTCTTGATGATTAACTTTGCTACTGGATGCATCTTTGAGTATGATGCTAAACACCCCGAAGGTTCCGGAATCGGTTTTAAGGAAGAAGATACGCCAAATTTCACTGGGTCCTTCTATTCAAAAACCAAAGCTATGGTAATCACTAATTCACTATTATTCCGTCATTTCTTTTTGTCGATATACTGTCAATGTAGTAATGTATAAATACGCGTGTTCAGGTGGAGGAGCTTTTGAAAGAGTATGACAATGTGTGCACGCTTAGAGTCCGAATGCCGATATCATCCGATCTCAACAACCCACGCAACTTCATCACCAAGATTGCTCGTTACGATAAAGTTGTGAACATACCCAACAGCATGACAATCTTGGATGAGCTTTTACCGATTTCAATGGAGATGGCAAAGAGGAATCTGAGGGGAATCTGGAACTTTACGAATCCCGGGGTGGTAAGCCACAACGAGATTCTTGAAATGTACAAGAAGTACATAAACCCAGAATTCAAGTGGGTAAATTTCACTCTGGAAGAACAAGCAAAAGTGATTGTGGCCGCACGAAGCAATAACGAGTTGGATGCATCAAAGTTGAAGAAAGAGTTCCCCGAGCTGCTATCGATTAAGGAGTCGTTGATCAAGTACGTATTCGAACCGAACAAGAAACAGTAAAAATGATATGATGATTCTTTATAGAATTTGTAGAACTCAAGATTCACTTGTGTTTGGTTACTTGCTAGTTTGGTTTGGATTATACATCTGTAATGTTTAAAGTCATATTCGTTCTAGTGTTTGTTTCCAAGTATCATCATACAGAGATTATAGGAGGCGAGGTTGATTCTCTAGGCGTATTTTATATTCATCATTTTGTCTACAGTTGGTTTGTTCAACAGTCAGTTTCATTAGAAACCGCACGCAGGCTTGTAATATTGGATTCTCTATGATATTTGTTATTTCTTGACCATAAATTGTTTGTGTGAAATCTTCATGTCATGTTTGAGAAGCAAGTATTGTTGTGAAGATGTATACATTGAATGCACAATTTGAGATGGGACAGCTCACATCACATGCCTGGTGTGACCAGCTAATGGCCAACTCACATGGTCCATTTGACAGGCAATTACTCTGCTTTAATGCCTCTATGGTTCACACGGGATCTAGTACCACACCTGACCGGTCCTTCAAAAATTGGTAGGGCCTTTTGTGAAAGGTTTTGGAAAATCAGTGGCTGCAGTATCAACTGTTGGTTGAGTAATAAGATATATTGATTCGCGTGTATCATTTAGGGGCAAGGCGGGCGTGGCTCTTTGTTAACGTGCTTGGTTGACAATTGAATGGAAATGAAACTGATTCGCTTGAATTCCTTTATGGAAGTCGAAATAAGTTCTAAACTGGGAAGCAAGTCATCCAATGAATTTGTAATCTCGGACCCTTGTCACCCCCACCCCCTCTTATATACATCAAATCCATCATTTGAGAACTTCCAATTTCTATATTCTATAACAAAATTTACTTGTCTTGAACCACGCACCCTTAGTCTGTTTCAATAAGTCACCCTTTACACAACTTTATTCCTTTAACAATAACTAGCGGTAAGATCCGTGTGCAAACACGGATGGTTTCTCACATATTAATAGAACGTATAGATACGTGTATAGATATTGTACCAAAACTTGTTACTATTATAGATAATAGATAACTATAAACATGCATCATCAGTTAATATATAAGATACATATGAGTATTTCCATTGTCCTATCAAAAAAAAAAAAGAGTAAATTACAAAGTTCGTCCTTTATGTATGTCTAATATATCAAAGTATGTCATTTATCTTTAATAACCTCAGAAAACATACTTAATGTTTGCAAATCCTTACATGTTACGTCCTTTAGTCCTAATCCAGTTACTTTTCATGGTTAAATTTGACAAAGTCAGCCCCACATAAGGGTATTTTGGTCATTTTATCATAAATATTAAAATAAATAATAAAAAAATTATAAATATATACAGACAACTCTCTCTCTCTCCTCCCTCTCTCACTCACCCACCCACTACTATCACCACCAGTCCACCACCATCTTCAAGTTAGAATTGAGATCTGCAACCATTATTTTTTTGAAATTTACCACAGTATCATGCTCATAAACCCAAATTTTGACCTAACACCAAAATCAAAATAAAAATGAAATCTACAAAAACCTAACACCACCATTATTTTCTCCCCCCAAATCTGGAATAACCTAACCCCACCGTCATTTTCTGTTGATGACTGCCCTGAGATTTGGGGTTAGAATGGTGATCAGTTGCCGGCCACCACCATCTTCATCATCACTCCATCTTCAGTCAACTCAGTGTTTGGACTAACTCAGGTGGTCGTGCCGTTGCCGGCCACCACCATCTTCATCATCACTCCATCTTCAGTCAATCACCATCATCAACAACAAAATTTGTCATCAAACTTCAGTCAAGATACAAACCAGAAAAGGAAACAGGGGAGGGGGTACTTTACCGTGAAACCCATCGGTCCGAGACACGGACCGTCGCCACGTGCCACCACGCGCCGCCGTCATCAGCGTCGGAAATAGAACGATGGAGCTGGGTGGGTTTTGGGGGTTGTCGAACCAGAGAGAGGAAGGGTGTGGGTGTGCGTGTTGCCAGACAAACGAGTCGTCGGTGACCGATCAGAAAGCAAGAGGGGTTGTGGGTGTGTGGTGGTCTTGCCGGAAATTAATCGTTGGAGAAGATGAAGAACATATCTGAAAGCAAGAGGGGTTGTGGGTGTGTGACCGATCAGATCTGATTTGCAAAGGCAATAAATCAAAGTTGCAGAATCAAAGTAGAGGATCTGAGTTGTTGTTGTTAGTAAGATACACGAAGATCATGTTTATAGAAATACAAGATAAACAAAGGATATTGATGTGTTATTGTGGAAAACGAAATAGAAGTAGTACATCAGCGCATCATATAAGGTTCAGATCTGATTCAGAATTCCAGATTTGAAGTTGCGAGTAATCTTGTTAGTTTGTTGAGACTGAAATTGGAGTTATCAAAATCTGAATTGTTGTTATTGAGTAACGGCTGTAGAAGAAGGTAGTATATGCATCAGTTGGGGGAAAGGAAGAGAGAGAGAGAGAGAGTTGAGGGAAAGGAAGAGAGAGAGAGAGAGAGAGTTGAGACAGAAGGGTTTTTTATAATTTTATTTTTCTAGTATTAAAGTAAAGACCAATATACCCTCATGTGCTTCTCACATGACCTGATTTAACTAGGAAAACAAACAAGGTTTAGGGTAAAGGACATAACCTGATTAGTTTTTCAAACATTAAGGATGTTTTCTGAGGTTATTAAAGATAAAGGACATACTTTGATATATTAGACATACATAAAGGACGAACTTTGAAATTTACTAAAAAAAAATTAGGTATCCACCCATTGACAATAAAACCTGTTTATAGACATAACTACATATAGAACATGTCTAAGAAGCAAAATTAGTACCACCGACGAACCAAATGTACAACCACAAACAATCATCACATGAAACGTTGTTTATAAATCTTTAATCAACGCAACACAAACTAAGAGAACTTTATCTTTGTCACGAAATGCACAACTTTTGTTAACTTCAACAATTGAGTAGACTTGTGAAATTCAAACGAAAGTTCTTCACCAAAAGCAAAATTGCAAGATCTCAGATAAGCAGATCATCCAACAATAGCGTAGTTGAATCCAGTATTAGTTTTTTGAGATGTTGTAAGCAGTTCCTGGACTTCACATTTGAGATTTTGGATCTTGACAGGCTTAGGATTATCAGTATGCAGATCCAAAGCAGAAGATAAATCTGATGGCAGATGCTAAAAAACAGAAAATTGAATAATGAATTTTATAAAATATTGATATATAACTGAAATTGTTGAAATAACGAAACAAAGGAAGGACTGCAAAAACTTACAAGCCTGTCTTGAGCATGTGTGGTGAAGTGTAAGACTGGCTCTAAAGTGGATGATACTAAACGAACCTTTTGAACTTTACACGGTCTATCAACAGCTTGGTTATCCTTTACAATTGTCTTGCCACGAAGATTGTGCATCTTTTCAACCTAAGTAAATTAATTTAGACTATAACAACTCTGAATTCTTGAAATTTTGTAACTTTCTTTATCAACACAAACTATCTTCTCAACTCAGCTTTGAAGTTTAAGACTCAATCATACAGAAGAATATCACAATATATTGAGACAATAATAAATGGACAGTGTAAAACTAATAAACACTTACATTAGATACAACACTTGAAGAGGCAGGAATGTCATGAACAAAAAAATCTTTAGACTGAAGTTGAGGATCATTAACATCATCAGCTATTTTTACAGAATGATCTTTAGGCTACAACAAAATTTTAGAAAACCTTGTTATACTTTTTATACAATAAAATATATCCGTAGGAAAATATAAACTTACAGCATTTTTAACATCTGACTCATCAACCAGACGCGCAACCTTTGAATCAAATAGCCCATCATCAACAGACTATATTTATAAGAATGATCATATATAAGAAACCATATTTTAAATCATAATAATAAGTAAATATTACATGTGTATATATACATTAAAAATATCCTCAAAACTCGTAAACTGCTTAGAATTACCAACCGTAGCTCTAGTCTCATCATCATCTAAAGCAACTTCCCCGAAATCCAGAACTTGTTTGTGTTTAGCCTACAATATGGCATTTCAAAAGTTATTAGCATAATATAATAAAACTTACTTATCACCGTCATGTTATCAAACAATGTATTTTATCATCAAATTTTATACTGCAGCCAATAAGTCAAACCCATCATCTCCATAAACCGAATCATCCAAAACAACAACATCAGCTTTCTTGAAAGAAACCTCAGTTCCAGTTTCGGGATGGAAAACGGAAAGCTCAAACGTTTTAGATGCAATCATGGTGAAAACCAACCAAGATTCAACTGCTATCGGAACTTCTTCAATCACTTTTAACCATCCATCAGTAAAACCGCATCCATCAGTCTATCCTTTCATCATCACATTCCAAAACCTTTCGCCAACATAGATAGTTGCCATCCCATACTCGTTATTTTTACCATAGAATTCTTTCCAAAATTTGTCAGCAATTAGCTATAGAAGAAGTAAAAAAATAATTAGTGCAGACTTACAAATTTGATATGAACTAATGATCAACAGAAGTTACAACGGGTTAGTCAACAAAAGTTAAAATGAGGATTAGTCAACAGAGTTAGTCAATAGGAGTTACAGTATTTACACACAACCTAACCACTGTTGGCTATCAACTGTTACATACCTTTGTTGCTATCCAACAGAAGTTTCGTAACAACTGTCATCCATTATGTCCAACAGAGGTTGCAACGTGGACAGATCTTAAATATCAGATGTTAGTCAACCGACGTTAAAAGAGTTAGTCAACAGAAGTTAAAAAGGTTAGTCAACAGACGTTAAGATTAAAAGAAAACATATGTTAAAAGGGCAAAAAGATGTTAGCAAGTTGTTGAGCTAGCAAAGTCAATAGAAATTAAAAAGGTTAGCCAACTAACGTTAAAAGGATAAAGAAGCAGACGTTAAAAGGGCAAACAGATGTTAGCAAGTTGTTGAGCTAGTAAAAAATGTTTACAGTAAGTAACAAAATAATATTTAGTTACATACAGTCATGCCAAATTCAAGTCTAATATTTGCTGAAATGTAAGTGTTCTTGTAGACATTTTCTTTAAAACATGAGACAACGAATGACAAACTTCCAATAGCTTTTACCAATACAGCATCTTTGGTTTTCAAACAACAATATCTAACCAACTTTGTCCATCCATCCGTAAATATACAACGATCATCTCTCTTCCTTACTCGTACTAACCATGATTTGTCACCATCAAGTAGTTCTATAATTTGACCGCAGGACCTCCTTGCCCCACAACAGACTCTCAAAATCAAGTGGTATATTCTGCGACAGTAGTTAACAAACATCTTACATCAAAAATTAATGTACAATCCTAATAGTAGCAAGAAAGTTAAAAAAACTTACCAAAAATATAAAATCATCTTCATTAAGGAATTTTTAAAAGGATGGTGTTTGATTGGATGGATTCATATCTGCAATAAAGAATTTAAACTTACAAGTTATAAAGAGGAACAACATCCAAGAAAAGTCATAGACAAACAACATCATAAAAAACATCACTAACTTCCCTTAGACTAAATCAGCACTTGAAAAACAAAAGTACCAAATATTAACGGGACTATTTGTATAATCACACACTTAAGGTTTTACAAAAAAAGCACAAAACGAAAATCATCATCTCTCACAACAGTTAAGCAAATCAACAACAACCAAAAATTATATGGTTGATTTATCAATCGTAATATAGAAGACAACATCAAGAAGATGCATGCATAAATTGTGACAGAGAATGCTATCAGTAACTTCATTTAAGTTAATGCAGTACTTAATCAATAAAAGTACACTAGATTACAGCAATTATTATTTGCTTCAACAAAGAATATGAAACACCATTTATGAGAAATACATACTCATAATAGCAAACAATGATTAATCAAACATTTATAATACAAACAATAAATTCAAAGAAACAATACTTGGTTTTATAGTGTGTAATCTATATTATGCAATAGAACCTTTCCGATTTTGATAAGAAAGTTATGTGAGAAAACTGCCGAATATGTTTTCTGATGCTTATGTTCAATAATGGAGATGAAAAGTATATTAAATGGAGTTAATATAGATGTTCCATTTACACTGGTTGGTTAGAATTAAGTTTTGTAAAATTTATACTTTACCCCATTTTTCTTTAAAATAATGTAATTTCAGCACTGCATCAACCACTGCTTCAATATAAATTTAATGTTAAATAACAAAAGCTTATGTATTAATTCATGTATTTACATAATTAAAAATAGTTTTTAAATCCCGATATTAAAGATTACTATAAGTCAAATAAATAAACAATTACAAGTTATAGATAAGTATCTTACTTTGAACAATCCCAATACAATCTTCTCTCTTCTTCTTCGGCAAAAAAACTCTACAGTTTCTTCTTCTTCAGACTTGACGATCAGAAGTTTAAATTTTTAGATCATGTCTTTTTTTGTTCTCTTGTGTATTTTACAGTTATGTTTTGACATGTTCGTTTCAGTTTCTTCATTTCAAATTACATGGACATCAAAATCATAATCTGCTGATGTTAAAATAGATAAACTTATATGAACTTGTTTTGTTTGTTTTATAATAAGATTTATGTCAACTTATTTAGTTACATTTTGATTCATTCCATCTAAATAAGAATATGAAATAATGTTGTTTCATAAATATTTGGTTGTATATTTTACGAATGGTTTTAGAATCATTGTATGAACTGCCATGTAGTATTGATATATTTCTTCTATCAATCTTAATTTTGATAAAATATTCTGCAATCACTTTATAGTACTCATATGCCTGATTTGTAAGTGAAAATAGTGTTAGCTGCTGAAAAAAATGAAGTTTAAAGTTGTGACAACCAGTAATTAACGGCTTCTAATTACGCGATTAACAAAAATTTAAGGCGATAATAAATAGTGTTTAAGATGTAAATTAACTTAATAAGGGCTTTAGGATGCCTAGGAACGTCTATCCGACATTACAGGACGCGTATGGTGATCTGCGGAAAAATCCGCTGAATATTAAACGATAATGAACTGAAACCGTGCGAAATACTGATCACGCCGACAAATACGAAGTTTATACATATAACTTATACTTATGAATGTGGTTTTGTGAAAACATCATGCTTTCGAACGACACAAAGCGCAAACGTGAACGAAAACTCGACTGTAGGAACGCACCGGCAACGAAACGGAAGCATCAGACACATGTATTAACTTAAAAGACGAAATATTATGACATATTTAGCTTTGTTTTCCAATCTTATTATCCGTAGTTGAAAACGGATCGCAAAACGGACAAGAAACGACGAATGAGTCAATTTACGCATTTTTAACAACCGACAAGAATTACAAGCCCAATATCGATTTCCGACGTAGTTTTGGAGTGTTTTCGATTTAATCTATTATTTTGCGACATATTACGACGTTCGGGTTCAAAAATGGGCCTCGTGAGCGTATTGGGCCGTTAAAAAAAAGCTAACGGGCCCTGGGCCCAACCCATTAAACAAAACCTAAGTATATAAAGCATATTATAACCTCAAACCCTAACCCCCTCATTCTTTCTTCAGCCGCACCCCCTCACAAGTTCTCTGCTTTCCCTCACTCAACTCCAGTCACCGGAGTTAACCTCCGACCGATTTCACCGGTGCTCTCCGTTCTCCGACAAGCACCCGCCCCCCCACGCTACAACCACCTGTTACACCTCTAACCCTCACACCGCGAACACAACACCCCCTGCTCTCAATTATACGGCCAACCACCACCCTCGGGTGGTGGCTCACGGTGGCGTACGACGCGACAAAGAGATCAGAAAGGAGAGAGAGAGCGCTGACTTTCTAGCGCTGGTTTTTCAAACCGATGAAAAACACCTCTCCCTCTCGTTCCTTATTTTTCGGCGACTACAACGGTGACGATGATGGTGGTTGACCGTTGTGTTGGTTGGCGTGACTTGATGGTAGTGGTGGTTGGTATTCACGGTCAAAATGTTCGGGTCAGGTTCACGTTCAGATTCGATTCTATTCTAGTTCGGGTTTCGTTTGGATTTGAGTCGGGTTTAAACTCATCGATTCAAGTGTGATCTTTGGTTTCAGTTTCAGTCACGGGTCGAGAAGCGGGTTCGAGTCAGCGGGTCAGACCCTGGTCAACGTCAGGTCAAACCGAGTCGACTCGTCAACACCCGAGTCAACTCAGGTCATCAGACGGTCAACGCATTCAAAACTTAGTCAAACGAAGATCCGGTAACATTTTAACGACGCGAAATTTAGATTAGATTGTTAAAGATTTTAGATTTTAGATTTATTCGCGACGAGCTCGAACCTACTCGTTTATAATTTCGTTACTTTTGATACGTTTGACGAAAAAATTATGCATATAGTGTTATATTGTTGAAATATTGTTGAATCTTGAAAAATATATTGACAACTTTTTATTGTCGGGTTATTCCAAATACAGAAGAAACCCTGTCCAAATTTCATAAAAATCCGAATACAAAACATAACTTTATTGATTAGACGATACTTGTTGAAATCCGAGTTTTCTTGTATATTAAATAAAAAGTCGTACTTATTTTTACGACGTTATAAGTTAGCAAAAAACCGATATTTAATTAATATAAATATAATTTTTTATATTTATTACAAACGCCCATAACTCGGAAACTTTCACAACATAACTATAATTAGTTATATTTCGTTCAAACGTCGTTACTTCGTGTTATTTTGTGAAATTAATATCATCATCTATGTTTATTATAAGCTTCGACTTGAAACTTTCTTACGAACTGAATATAGTTTTTGTATTTATTTCAAACGACTGAACTCGGAGTTTATACTCCAAATGCCGCGACTTAATATATATGTGTATATATACATATATATTTGTTTTCATCTTTTGACAACTACGACGACACGAACCGCTATCCACCTACGTACTTCTATTCGCGACAACTAACACGACGCCGTAAGTATATTTAAATTTAAATATATAACTATATATATCTTATAAAACTCGAAAACTAAGTATATTTCGTGACTTAGTTTTATCCCGATTATAAATGGGATCAAATAACCATAAATTGGTTATTCTAAATCAAAATAAGAACACCTTCGTAGAGTCGTTTTATTTACGACCCAGTAGAGCTCGGGCACGTAGTTTAACTACGTCGTTATACTAGAAACTTATAAGTGTTCCTTCGTAGGAATGTCATAGTTGCACGCTAGCTAATTCACGTTCCTGGAACGGCACTACGGAATCATATTAAGCTAGCTTTGCACAGGAATATCAAGGTGAGTTCATAACCCCCACTTTTTACGGTTTTACATTTTTATAAATGTTTTCAGGGGTGGAAAGACATGCAAGTTTTTGCAAAAGAAAATACTATTTCGATGAACGAAATCACATATTTATAAACCATGTTGCAAATGAATTTCAACGAACTCGAAAGGTTTACGAAAACTTTATACTAAACATTCGGTTTTACAAAACAAGCGCGTATTTTCGCAAACGTGCATGATTTTCATAACTAGTGACGGGAAGGTCCTAGTGACAACAACGGGACTGGGTTGGTCTGCGTACGGACAACGAGACAACCCAATGGGTTTATGTCCCCCTTTTCTTTTGAATATACATGATAACTAGGGTATGGTTAAGCTATGGAATGAAATCTTGGATCACGTGCGAATAGGCGCTAACTTAGGCACCATTTGTCACACCCCGACCACGTAAAACAACAAATCGTGGCAGAAACGTCGGGGAGTGTCGTAACAGAATCATTGTTTCACAACCATGGATTTAATAATTTTGTTTTATTGAATTATTGAACACATTGTTTTATTACAAATCAAATAAATACAATTATTGTCTTTCAAATTTTAAAGTCGCTAAGGCACGAGTCCATCCTATGTATATCATGCATCAACAATCATCACATAGCAGCACCTGAAACATGTGTAAAAATAGGTACGTCAGCATAAAAATGCCTGTGAGATATATAGGTTTTATTAATGCATGATTCATGACTTGTAAGTTTAAAAGAATGTTTAACAAAAAGTAGTCATGAACTTGAAAATATTTTCTTTATAAATCATGCGAAAATTTATAAGAGATTTGATGATATAAAAGAATGATGCATAGATAATAAAATAACCAAGTAAAATGCGTTTGTATAAAATATTTTGTTTGTAAAACAATGTTTTGATAAAAGGTTTGTAGTATATATAAAATATACTTTGATTTTAAGAAAGTCGAATAAGTAATATATTAAAATATATTTTAGTTCCAAAACAGATAGTATATTAAATATACTTTAGTGTCAAAATAATAGTTTTCAATAGTATATCAAAAGTATACTTTGGTTTTATACAAAACATATTAAACTATGCTTTGGTTTTATAAATAACATATTAAACTATGTTTTAGTAATTAACAAAATATATGTTGTTTTGTACAATATCACATATGAGAGCATATCAAACTATACCTTTGGGAGTATAACAAAATATACAACAAAAATGTGATTTTAGAATTCATCCAAACCTTAGTGTATCAAAATACACCTTTGAGACTATAGAAATACCACAAAGGCAATCCCTATTTGGATAAAATATCGGTTTCTGACATTCCATACAACAGGAATGGGGTGTCAAATCCTATAGCGCTATATCATACTACCAATCGGTCTGGTGAACATATAAAATAAGTACAATCCAACTATTAATTTTATAATCTTTGAAAAATTAGTGTTTAAACCATAAATAACCATTCAGTTTGTCAAAAGATAAGTACTAACATGTATAATCATTTATACTTTGAAATCATGAACATAACAATTAGGTACACATGTTTCACCCCAAAACATTGAAAACAGTAAAAGAGGGGACTATGTACATGCTTAGAAGTCTTTAATAACAACCAAGCAAAGCTAGAGGGATCACGGAATCAAACGACACCTAATATAGGTAACTATGTAAATAAACCGGACCTAAATTGGAAGATCGGATATAATGAGGTTTCGTAAACCAAATGAGTATGGGGACTCATCTAATATGGTTAAACAAAGCCTACAAACTAAATTGAAACCTAACCTAAGTGCTTACGACCCATTACGACCCGTTTAGGTAGCTTATGCTACTTTAACGCGTCGTTCGCGTGAAACACGTTTGGAACGCCTAACTAGTCCCATGACAATTATTATATGCCTAAACACGTTTAAATATGTTTCATAATCGTTTAAGTGACAAAATTTTGAGTTACATATGCTTAAAATGAATTTATGCGTAAAAAGGGCATTTTGGTCATTCACCTAAGGCATATAAACTACCTATCATACAACTACTTAAACGAAGTGACCTTAAGGTATAACCTCGGAAGGTTATTCCCTATACAACTATGGTCACAAAACATGTTTGGTCGGATCCTAATGATCGACCAAACGGGTCGAGTTTGAAAGTCTAAGCGGTTGTCAAGACCGCTTGACTTACGACTCTATATAAGCACTAAACTAAAAGTGACGAGCTAAACATGTTAAAACATGTTTAACGAAGTTAGAAAACAAGTTTGATATCAAAACAAACGGTTTTGATACCCAAGAATAGTTTGGTTTCAAAATACGCAAGAATACGCATTTTGACCTAAACTACGACTCGTCACTATGCCTAAATAACGTGGTAATCAGTAGCTATAGTCACAAAGGACTATGACCATCGTGATTACGCTCACGTTGCGAAGTTCAAATGAACTTCGTGTTGACCATAAACTGGTAAAAGCTGAAAGTCAAACACTTGTTTGACTTTCACGCTTAAAACACGTAAAAGAACGAAAGAACACTTACAAAGGGTCCAAGAAATGGAGGTTTGATCTAATTATTCTCAGGCATGAAGTGCAAACACTCCAACTTAGATAATGAAATCAGATCAAGTGTGAGGAGCAAATGAAATGGAGTGGGTATTTATAGATTTCTCAAAACCGTTGAGATCGTTCTTCGAAATCCGAGCTTCAATCTTGGCCCTCCATGTGTGCCCATTGTTTTAACATACTAGGGGCATCCAAAATCAGTCCATAGAATGGAAGAAACCATGTGCAAAACAAGGGGATAGCTGGGTTTTAAAAGAAATGGTTTCTGCTGGTCTGATGAAGGCTTATGGACCGTAAAGGTCCCCATACGGTCCGTATGGCACCTATTTGCTGGCAGTAAGTTTCAACAATTGGCAGAACAGGCCCCTGCATCTCCAAACTTGATTTCTGATGTGTTTTGGCACTTATAACACCCGTCAAGCCTATTTTTAAGCTCCATAAGGGTGTTAAAACATTGGGAACTTAAAATATGCTAAGAAACTTTACGGATGTCGGTTCCTTTGGCCGTACGGTTACGTTGTTCGGTTAGTTACGACGGAAATCGTAACGGACGCGAAAACGATCTAAATTGCGAAACGAATGAAGTTTTAGCATGCCAATCACTAAATTAAAATATTTTAATGATTAAATAAATTTTTGAATGTCCGGATATATTCAGATCGTAAGATATGCGCGAAAATGCAAACTTATGCACTTTTTGACGCTTTTAGTCCCTGAATGACCAAAAAGTTTATTTTAGCATACCGGACACCTCAAAGCCTATTTATAAGATATGTAAAGGATATTTATGGTATGTTTAACTTATGATCAAGTTCTGGAATGTTCATTTCCACACGAATCAGCATACTTTCGCAGTTTGTCGAAATTAGTCCCTGTAAGCGAATAAACTTGATTTCGACACACCAACCCATCCAAAACTTATTTCAAAGTTATGTAAAGGTTATTTAAGGTATGTTAAGCCTATGTTACTGTTCCAGAGTGTTTGTTGCATTAAACTGGTTATATTTACGCATCAGTTCGCGTATAACCTTCAAGAAAGCGATTTAAAGCTCGAAATCGAACAAGAATTGATATGTGCAAATGATACACATATTTATACAAATCCAAAGTATGAAATACAATATTTCATTGGTTTGGTATCTGTTTGATGGTTGAAGTGACACAGGTGTCACAGTCTCCCCTACTTTAGGAAATTTCGTCCCGAAGTTTAATTTTAGAGGAAACTTGTGTAGACAACTGTGATGGTTTCGCTTTTGAATGAATCCCTCGAACCCTAAGTAAAACTCTGGGCCATGTTTGGATTCTTAGCGAAATTGTCAACTGTCAAAGTGAAGCCCTTGTAGTAACAAAACATGGAGTTTCGAACTACGGACAGAGGAACGTTTCTTATGAAGACTATCATAGGAAACTTGTGTGTGCTCGAAATCGGAGTCGGAGATTATAAAATAAAAAGACATTGGTCAAGGTCCAGAACTTCTAGTAACTTAAATAACGCTATGTTTGCAATGTAATAAGGAACACTTATATATAGGAAGTACCAGCGGCGTATCCACCATGCCCCTTTTTACATTGTTCCCGTATCGTTATTCTCATCACTATAGGTCTTAACACATGACAAAATTTGATGTGGTTTCTGTGCATTGAATTCCATAATTATGCATGCATCCATAATTACGTAATTCCTTGCACAGTCCGCACAGTTCATTTCATAATGTGTAAGGGAAAAAATCAATCGAATAACCATGAAGTGACTTAATCAGACCACCAAAGGATCTTTTTAACTAGATCAATGGACGATCTTTTTAAATAGATCAACACATGATCTTCTTAACTAGACCGTCATACGATCTCCTTAAATAGACCACTTAAGGGATCTTTTCAGCTATATTATCACATGATATTCCTAATCAGATTTTTGAATCAATCTTTTAAACTAGACCACTCAAGGGGTCCAATTATAGAATAGTACTTCATAATCCAAGGGACTTTAACTTTTACGTAGAAGCCCATTAAGGATTTTAAAGTAGTACCTTTGGATATCCTACTATGAATCCCTCGTATAAAGATATGGAAGAATTCTATGAGGATTTGGATAACGATTATTCGGATTACACAAAACACAAAACATAAAAGAAAACATATAAGCACATAATCACATAATTGTTTAACTTGATCTTCATTTTGTTAATTTTCTTGTTAATTAAGCACACGGGTATTCAAAGCACACTAGGAACCCAATCCGTGAATTCCGTTTGGCACTTTAAACATTTTCAAGAATCTAACTATGAAGATAGGAAGATCTTAATTGGAATTTGGCTTTGTTTCTTAAAAGAAACGAGTATTTAAGATTTTTGGGAAGATCACAAGTGATCATAAAAATGACAGAACCACACGAGTAGTTTGTCTTTGTGTCGGCAACATAGGGTTGTATTAAACATACACATAATCGTATCAGTTTCGTAAAATAAAATTGAAACAACAAATTTTATTTATAAAACAACTGAGTCGATTCAAACATCCAAAAGATAACATACGAAGAAATACAAAAGACTAATTGTTCACTGCTGCATTGTCATCCGCGTTCGCCTCATTTATGTTAAACACCCGTCCACGTGCTGGGTTTGCGTTAACAAGTCTTGGGAAATTGTTCCGGTAGTGAGTAAGGTCACCACAGTTATAACACGACCCAGGTGGAAATCGTGCTTGAACAACAGCAGGATTTACAGCAGCTTGGTTTTGGTTGGCATAACGTCAGGTATTGACCAAATGTCCCAGTCGCCCACAGTGGGTACATTTGTGGCACTGCACTTGCTCTAGATGATGACGGTTGCATTTGTTACACAAGGGTGCGGTACCAACATAATTTTTCCTTTTACGAGGTTGTGCTGGCTGGTTTGGTGCAACCTGATCGTTCTGAGCAGTTATGGCACAATTTTGAGAAGTCTTGCGCTTCTTCTTCTTGGGTGTCTCGGCTTTTTTTTTTCCTTTGGTTCATCTTGTGCAGACTTGTTAGATGGTCTTGGGTCGCCCTTTCAAAAAATCTTACCCTTCCTGATATGGGATTCAGTCAGGGTGGCAGACAATTCAATGGCCTGTCTGACGGTAGTAGGGTTGTGATGTGCGTTAAGTGCATATATAGGTTTAAGTATATTTTAAGCCCTTTTACACTTTCTTTAGCCAAGTTTTAAATTTATAAAACACGATATTTACTAACACTAAACACACATATGGGCAAGTGCACCCATCGTGGGCGTAGTATAGTGTTGGTAAGATACCGAGGTCGTCCAAGGACACAAGAGCTTCTAGTACCGGTTTATCCTCAACGTCTAATAAAATCAAAAAGCTTAGAAAAGTGTTTTTAAGCTAAGAAAAATAAAAACTAATAAAAATGCTGAAAAATAAAAATAAAAGAAGAAAAAAAAACAGATAGACAAGATGAATCACTTGGTTCTGACTCGTGTATAGTGTAACCTTTGATTATTTCCGCACTTTTGCACTTATTTAAGAGATTATCTTAGTTATTGTAGTAGGCCCCTCTTTTGAAGGTGACATTACCCTCAACCCAGTAGTTTGAGTCAGCAAGGATACAATCCTAAAGGGTCGGATTATTGAAAGATAATGAATTAAGTTATTAATGCAAATTATGGTAGGCCCCTCTTTTGGAGGTGAGGTTACCCTCGACTAAGTAGTCTGAGTCAGTAGGGATACAGTCCTAAATAGCCGGGTTATAGTATTAATAGTAGTTAGCTTATGAGGGGGTCATAGAGTTTGGACCCCCGCCATCCAATACCGTGAAGTATTGAATGAGGTCCTACTAAATTTGACCCAGGTCCATTGCAGGACCTCTAGACGCTGAACAATGGCAAGACTCTTACCAAACCGTTCCCTTAACCCCCGACCAGGTAGCCAACATACCTCCATATAGACCGTGGAGATATGAATGGTGAAAATCTTTTATTTTATATAGACAGTAAAATAATGTCAAGACACCACGGACAAACGATAAGGAAGAATCACCTTCAACATAAGAAACTAGTTATTAAAGTCATTAATACAAAACCAAATAAAAAGTGCGAAAAGATTAGAAATAAAAAGTATTACACTAGACACTTGTCTTCACCAAGTGATGTAAGAGACTTAGGCAACCATGGCCTTGATTGTCAAGAACTCTTACGATCAATCTTGGATCCCGAGACGACTCACACACTCTATGATGGACAATGGATGATGGTGGTGGATGATGGTGTTATGGTGGTGGTGGGTGGTGAATGAAGTGTGAGAGAGGTGGTGTGCCAAGGGATGGTTTGAGCTTGAGCCAAGCACTCCTATTTATAGGCTGAACAGAAGCTCGGGCACGGCCCCGTGTCCAGTGGGCACGACCCCGTGTCCACATCCTTCTCTTTCTTCATTTAATGCAGCTTGTCTTATTAGTTGACCACGCCCCCATGTCCGCTGAGTACGACCCCGTGTGCAGAAGAATCTTTGTACTATGAAGATTTGCCTGGATTGTGCGAATCTTATAGTTGACCACGGCCCCGTGTTCGCTGAGCACGGCCCCGTGGTGGGCAATAGAAGCTTCTACCACTTTGTCTTTTCTGCTGACACTTGGGCACGCCCCCGTGCTGGCTGAGCACGGGGCGTGTTCAGTCTTCTTGTTTTGCTTGGGAAGATGTTGTCGTGGGGTCGGGCATGTCACGTCTTGTTCCTTTTCTTGTATTTATGTTAGATTTTGATGTCTTTTTGCTTCTTTTGTTAATTTGAGCTCATTTAATCCTGAAAATACAAAAGGAAGACAAGTGCACACTTTTTCCAACATTAGTACTAAAAAAGGGTTAGTTTTATGCCACAATTGATGTAATTTATATGTTGCATTTTGCACACATCAGGTTGCTGCCAGTAACGATATCCTGAACTAAGTCAGGAAGACCATCAATGTACTTTTCAATCGCCTTCTCCATGGGCGTAACCATGGCAGGACACTTTATGCTCAGTTCCTCATAACGGTCAGTATAGGCTCGATGTTCACCACTACTTGCTTTACGTCATCAAATTCCCTTTCCAATGCTCCAAGCTCATGACGAGGACAGAACTCCTTCATCATTAGAGTGCGGAGCTCTTCCCAAGTTTGACCTAGTGCCACATCAGTACCCCTGTCCCTCATCACACCATTCCACCACGTTAAAGCTCGTTTGTCAAAAACACTAGATGCGAACTCTACCTTTCGCTCGTTCGGACACTGAACATGTCTGAAGGTGCACTCTAGACTCTCGAACCATTGTAGAAGTGCAGTCGCTCCTTGAGACCCAGAAAACTTTGATGGCTTGGCAGAGTTGAATGTCTTGAAGTTGCATGGGGCATTATTGTTGTTGAGGGCTTGGTTACATTGAGCAGTGATGTTTGGGATTGCAGCAGCCATTTGCTGCGTAATGATAGCTGCCAGTTCTTCATTAGGTACCTGATTTTCGTGTCGTGGAGGCATTCTAAAAGGGGAAACAAGAGAGAAAACAAGTGAAATGGCATTGGGTAAGAATAGGATGTTGCAATTACTGACCAAAAAGCATGGGTGGTGGTCATTTGTTCGAACTACGAAGCAAACAAACGACACGCAAAAGCTGAATCAAAGTAAATAGGTCCTCATAATGTATCGTGAAGACACGCTCGCCTATAAGTGGACACTCACCCCAAGAGTTCCCAAGTAAGAGTGACTGGTCCGATACTGCGGATTTGTACGAACACTCTAGCCTTAGACAGAAGACTCAGGGTACAGGCACCCACCCTTCCAGTTTGCACGTGTTCACATTATTTAGACCAAACTTTGACGAGATTTTAAAAACCTAGAGGGTTCAAAACCTTATAATAAATCATCCTAGAACAGATGATTGGTTTTCAAAGCGGATTCGAAATTTGTGTTCTTGTTGTGGTTTGTCACCTAATGAT
Organism: Helianthus tuberosus; assembly: GCA_030545235.1. Lineage (NCBI taxonomy): Eukaryota > Viridiplantae > Streptophyta > Magnoliopsida > Asterales > Asteraceae > Helianthus > Helianthus tuberosus. The sequence goes on from CM060424.1 coordinate 117,909,362, forward strand.
AGGCGACAGTATTGTTTTAAAATTAAACACAAGATAACTTGTGTTAGGGTCCTAGGAAGGTTATAGTCTAGGTCAAAGCATTACTAATAACATAATTCCCTCTAACCATTGGCTCTGATACCAACTTTTCTGTCACACCCCGCCCACGTAAAACAACAAATCGTGGCGGAAACTTCGGGGAGTGTCGTAACAGAATCATTGTTTCACAACCATGGATTTAATAATTTTGTTTTATTCAATTATTGAACACATTGTTTTATTACAAATCAAATAAATACAATTATTGTCTGTCACACCCCCAAAATCCACACGCGGAGTACCACCGCTTGGAGGCGTGACTTGACCAGGATCAAGCCACCAATCATATTGAACATAAGTATATAGTAAAAGTCTTTCTTCAATACGATAGGTGTTTCCAAAACCAAATATAAACAAGTGTGTAGCGGAAGCATTTAAAGTAAAACCCAACATAAGTTTAAGTACAAAATGTCATAATGTTTAACAACACATTTCACGATCCATGTCCACAACGACCGTGCCTCCCGTGCAAGCTCCAAAAGTACCTAAGGTCCTGCAAGGCATGTAACAGAGAGTCAACAACTAGTTGAGCGAGTTCACAGTTGGTTATTTAGTTATAATGTTCGTATCGTATATCGTATGATCGTTTAGTAATCATGTATCGTATGTAATAGCATCGCGGCCCTCTAGGCATGTTTGCGAAGTTTAGTGGGGGTCTCCCATGTTTTATAGACTAGTTATATTTGTATCGCGGCCCTCCAGGCATGTTTGCGAAGATTAAAGTATAGTTCGCGGCCATTCCAGGCATGTTTGCGAAGATTGTTCTAGTATAGTTCGCGGCCATTCCAGGCATGTTTGCGAAGATTGTTCTAGTATCGCGGCCGATCCCGGCATGTGTGCGAAGAGAAGTATATGTATCTTAAGTCTAGTAGTATCTACCATTGACCTTCCTCTCCCGAGGCCAGTGGTATGTAATTCCGATAACCCTTAAGCATAAATAATCTGTCACACCCCCAAAATCCACACGCGGAGTACCACCGCTTGGAGGCGTGACTTGACCAGGATCAAGCCACCAATCATATTGAACATAAGTATATAGTAAAAGTCTTTCTTCAATACGATAGATGTTTCCAAAACCAAATATAAACAAGTGTGTAGCGGAAGCATTTAAAGTAAAACCCAACATAAGTTTAAGTACAAAATGTCATAATGTTTAACAACACATTTCACGATCCATGTCCACAACGACCGTGCCTCCCGTGCAAGCTCCAAAAGTACCTAAGGTCCTGCAAGGCATGTAACAGAGAGTCAACAACTAGTTGAGCGAGTTCACAGTTGGTTATTTAGTTATAATGTTCGTATCGTATATCGTATGATCGTTTAGTAATCATGTATCGTATGTAATAGCATCGCGGCCCTCTAGGCATGTTTGCGAAGTTTAGTGGGGGTCTCCCATGTTTTATAGACTAGTTATATTTGTATCGCGGCCCTCCAGGCATGTTTGCGAAGATTAAAGTATAGTTCGCGGCCATTCCAGGCATGTTTGCGAAGATTGTTCTAGTATAGTTCGCGGCCATTCCAGGCATGTTTGCGAAGATTGTTCTAGTATCGCGGCCGATCCCGGCATGTGTGCGAAGAGAAGTATATGTATCTTAAGTCTAGTAGTATCTACCATTGACCTTCCTCTCCCGAGGCCAGTGGTATGTAATTCCGATAACCCTTAAGCATAAATAATCAATCAACCCATTCCCAACCCTGGGAATCCCATGCCTTGGTAGAAGTGTGAACTCACCTCGGTTTGCTCAGTATGTCACGTTTTACTATTCGTTCCAAATGGATCAACCGAACCCTAGTGTGATTATCAATATTAATCAGTTTCGTATGCACACAGGTCACATATTCTTTACACATACTACACTTGCAATGTACACAGATTTCACGTATTGTTATGCAAGTCACTTCAGTACTAATCATCCATGTATTGGCAATACAGTAAGTCATGTAATGTTACCCATTTACATCTAGCAATAAGATCACATACTAAAATATATTGAATTAAAATACTAGTGGCCGACAACCCTTGTTAATAACCGTTATGTAATTTGACCTTCACAAGCATTTGGTAATCATTTATTATTAGTTCAAAACAATTCACATGGGTTCACCTTTTTATAAAAGTTCAACTCACTTGTTTGACTGCCCAAAAATTAAATGCACTGACACTACACATGTAACTTTAATTCTTTCATCATGTTACTACCCATTAACTCAAATCACAATAATTCAATTCACATAAGACTAGAATCCATCATCGGCAACATGGGATCACATGGGCTGCCATTTGATTATCATGGTTATCCATTTTTTTTTATCAAACTATTAACCTCAAATTTAATGGATCATCAAAGCCTACTGATACATCAACATTAGTTATAATTCACACATTGATTACCACAACTACAACACAGCCACGATAGCAAACAAAACCATGTCTAACCATTTAATAGTATAACCATTACTTCACTTCATATTGTTATCATTACCCAGAATTTCATGTTCCCTCATCCATACATCAGACGTGAACAGGAACAACCAACCAACAACAATCATATAATAATAACAAACATCAATAAATTCTAACATTTGCAACCAATATTCAATTAATTTGCACATCATACACATTCATTACGTTCAGGTAATCTAATTATTTAACAAAACACATAATTCATCTGAACAATCATTCGGCTGATATGAATAAACACATATTCCAATCTCAACAACAAGACATCATCACTTCATTTATTCCATATAAAATTAATCTTTAACTAATCTGACAATACACCTTAACTGTGCACATGGTTTGACTATACTAAAACTACAACCACACACATGGCCGCCATTCTCTATATCCAAAGCTATCTTCCCTTTTCAACCATTTAACCCCAATTCTATTGGACCGTAAGCCACAGTTACATCCAATTTAATTATGAATCACATATCACACAATTGCACATAAGATCACATATGATTAAATCGATCCTATAATATCACAACAAAACAAACATCATCATACAAAACAACTAACAATCACATAATCGACAAGGAGTATAGTGATTAAACTAACCAAAAAGTTGATGCCTCGAAGGTGGGGAGGGGTCTCCTGTTGCCGTTCTTTCGTAGGAGAGAATAAGGGGGTTTAGGGTTTGCCAAGATTTGCAACTAATAAACACAATAAGATAACTTGGATTGGTTTGGGCCCCATCGGACCTAAGAATTTTGGGTCTTGAAGTATTTAGTACACAAGTTATAATCTTGAGCCCAAATGTAGTCTTGATCCCGAATGTATCACCGGCCCAAATTCTAAATATATAAGTGGGCTTGTTTAACTAAGTAATTATCAAAATAATATGTGTGTCCAAGTTCGGTTTGGGCCTCAGGTCCAAATGTATAAGGGAGTGTTAAACGAGCACGGAATAAATAAATAAACACAGTTTGAGGAATTTCAAGTAATGTTGAACGCTAAAGGTTCGGGTTGTCACATTATCCCCAACTTGAAAGAAATTTCGTCCCAAAATTTAGCACGTGGTTACTGAGGAAGCTAGTTATGTTGTGTTGTTTCCTGGTTTTCCTGGGGTGTCACATCATTCCCCCGTTGGTTTGGAATTTCGTCCCGAAATTCTATAGTAGCTTCAGCCTCAGTGGTGGTTGCGCTGTTTCCGAACAACTGGGGATACTTGAGTTTCATTTGATCTTCTCGTTCCCAGATGAACTCTGGGCCACGACAGGAGTTCCAACGAACTCGAACAAGAGGTATTCTAGTGTGCTTGAGGACCTTAACGTCTCGGTCCGTGATTTCAACTGGTTTCTTGACGAATAGCAACTGATCGTCGATAGTGAGCTCCTTAAAAGGAACTATGAGGGTCTCATCTGACAGACACTTCTTCAGATTCGACACGTGAAAAAAACGTTGTGAACTGCACTGAGTTCTGCGGGTAGGTTTAGTTTGTAGGCCACTTTGCCTATTTTCTCAATGATCTCGAATGGTCCGACATATCGCGGATTGAGCTTGCCTCGTTTGCCAAAACGAACTACACCTTTCCAAGGTGAGACTTTGAGTAGCAATCGATCCCCAACCTGGAACTCGAGTGGTTTCATGCGCTTATCAGCGTAGCTTTTCTGACGGTCGCGAGCTGCCGCCATTCGTTGCCATATCTGAGCCATTCATTTCGTTGTGTCTACTACAAGTTCTGGACCAATGATCTGACTATCCCCCACCTCTGCCCAACAAAGAGGTAACCGACATTTATGCCCGTACAATGCCTCAAACGGAGCAGCTTTAATGCTGGTGTGGTAGCTGTTATTGTACGAAAATTCCACAAGTGGCAGATGCTTTTCCTAGCCGTTGCCAAAGTCGATTACACATGCCCTAAGCATGTCTTCAAGGGTCTGGATGGTGCGTTCAGACTGTCCATCCGTTTGCGGGTGATAAGCTGTGCTCATATCTAAACGTGAGCCAAAGGACTTGTGCATTGCTTGCCACAGCTCAGAAGTAAAACGTGCATCACGATCAGAGATAATAGAGGTGGGCACTCCGTGCCTCGAGACAACTTCCTTAAAATATACGTCTGCTAGAGTGTAGAACTTATCCGTTTCCTTGATAGCCAAGAAGTGTGCAGACTTTGTGAGTCGATCCACGATCACCCAAATAGTATCATTTCCACGTTGAGATCTAGGCAGGCCAGTAACGAAATCTATGGAAATTTGCTCCCATTTCCATTGTGGTATTTCTGGTTGTTGAAGTAGGCCTGATGGTTTCTGATATTCGGTCTTGAATCTCGCACAAGTCAAACATTTACTAACGTAGGTTGCTATGTGGGCTTTCATGCTAGGCCACCAGTATGTAGTCTTTAGGTCATGGTACATCTTATCTGAACCAGGATGTACTGAGTAGCAAGACTTGTGTGCTTCTTCCATCATAAGCTCTCGTAGGTTACCATAGAATGGGACCCAAATGCGTCCTGTTACATAGTATGCACCGTCTTCCTTTTGTTCAAACCGTTGCCTTGAGCCGCATAGGGCTTCAGCCCTGACGTTTTCTGATTTCAATGCTTCTACCTGAGCATTTCGTATCTGTGCAGGAAGACTAGATTGGATGGTGAGTTGTAACGCTCGTACACGCCTAGGTGTAGTATCCTTTCGACTGAGGGCGCCGGCCACCACATTGGCTTTGCCCGGAGGGTACTTTATAGCACATTCGTAATCATTCAATAATTCGACCCACCGACGTTGTCGCATGTTTAATTCTTTATGTTTGAAGATATGCTCTAGGCTCCTGTGGTCGGTGTATATGGTGCACTTAGTGCCATACAAGTAATGTCGCCATATCTTGAGCGCGAAAACAACGGCTCCCAGCTCTAAATCATGCGTAGTGTAATTCCGTTCGTGAATCTTAAGTTGGCGCGAAGCATAAGCAATAACTTTATCCCGTTGCATCAACACACATCCAAGACCTTGGATGGATGCGTCGCAGTAGACTACAAAATCGTCTGTGCCTTCAGGCAATGAGAGGATAGGTGCGCTACAGAGTCTATCCTTTAAGTGTTGAAACGCTGTTTCCTGTGTATTACCCCAAACGGTAAGCAACACCTTTTTGTGTCAGTAGTGTAAGCGGCTGTGCAATCTTTGAGAAGTCTTTGATGAACCGTCTGTAATAACCCGCCAAGTCCAAGAATTGGCGTATTTCGGTTGGTGTACGAGGTGCAGGCCAGTTCTTGATTGAATCTACCTTGGATGGATCAACATGAATCCCATCCTTGTTTACCACATGGCCTAGAAAGTGGACTTCACGAAGCCAGAAGTCGCATTTTGAAAACTTGGCGTACAGTTGTTCCGTTCGAAGAAGTTCCAAAATAAGTCGTAAATGCTGCTCGTGTTCCTCCTGACTCTTCGAATAGATCAGGATGTCGTCAATGAAAATAATAACAAACTTGTCAAGATAAGGTTTGCACACCCTGTTCATAAGATCCATGAAAACCGCAGGCGCGTTCGTTAACCCGAATGGCATGACCAAAAACTCGTAATGGCCGTAGCGAGTTCTGAATGCTGTTTTGGAGACGTCCTCGTCCCGGACTCTCAATTGATGATAGCCTAACCTCAGGTCAATCTTCGAGTAATAGCTCGACCCTTGCAACTGATCGAATAAGTCGTCGATGCGTGGAAGTGGATAACGATTCTTTACGGTCACCTTGTTTAGTTCGCGGTAATTTATGCACATACGAAAGGTACCGTCTTTCTTCTTCACAAATAATACTGGAGCTCCCCAGGGCGAAGAGCTAGGGCGAATAAAGCCCTTATTCAAGAGCTCTTGTAGCTGCATCGATAGTCCTTCCAATTCTGATGGAGCTAAGCGATACGGTGCGCGAGCTATAGGTGCGGCTCTAGGAGCTTGTCGCCATGAATTACCAAAGGTTCTTAACCAGCACGAGTAATGCGGACGATCTTTTCTTTGCAAAGAATTTCTGCTCGATGTTGAGGTAGCCAATCCATACCAATAACGATGTCGAAACCATCACAACGTTGGGGTCATTCCTATCATCACCCCGACCATTTACGAACACTCGACCCCTGGCACCATTGCCGTCGTTATTACTCCCGTTGTCTCCACTATTGTTCCCGTTTTCCCTGGTTGTGGTCCTGATTCTGATTCTGGTTCAACTGTGGGCAGTGTCTCCTGAGGTGACCTTCAGCACCACACAGATATCATCCCTTGTTACCCTGCTGTTGCTGTGGCTGGTTTCGTGGAACTGGTGGCTGTTGTTGCTGGTTCTGATTCGCAGGCCTTGAGCTCCTGCAATCTTTAGCTTCATGACCTACCCTTAGACATCTCTGACAGCGGCCTTTACGACACTGACCACTGTGGTGTTTGTTGCACCTGTTACACAGTGGATGAATTCCCCGATATCCACTCTGCCCCTGACCACCAGACGATTGCTGACTCGGACTCTGGTAATCACTAGTCTTGCGCTGCTGCTGTGCTTGAGACTGTACAGTTGCTGAACCCCTGCTGGAATCCCCTTCCCATTTCCGCTTGTTGTCACTGGGAGTAGCAGGAGTAACTGGAGTGGTAGCGGTAGTAGTGGTAGTAGCACCGATACGCTTAGGCAGCCTGTTCTGTTCCACTGCCTGGTCGGTGAGGCGATGAGCTATCTTGACAATCTGCTGAATGGTGCCAAGATTCGCTGAGGTTACGTGACTTTGAATTTCCGGCACCAAACCATTGAGATACAGTTCGATACGCTTAATGGGAGGGTCCACCATAGTAGGACACATAATAGCCAACTCATTCGATCTTCTGGTGTACGCTTCAATTTCTGACCCCGTCATTTTCAAGTGGTAAAACTCTACCTCCAGCTTATGAATGTCATCACGGCTACAGTATTCCTCTTTGATCAATTCCTTAAAATCATTCCAGGGTGTGGCGTTAGCAACAACCAACCCTAACATCTGAACTTGCGCATTCCACCAAGTCAGCGCAATGCCTTCTAGAGTACCAGTGGCGTACTTCACCCTGCGAGCCTCAGGGCATTCACACATTTCAAATACAGACTCGAGCTTTTCAAACCAATGGAGGAGTCCAACCGCTCCTTCCGTGCCACTAAAAGTAGTAGGACGACAGTCCATGAAAGTTTGGAACGTGCACACAGGTGGCTGAGCGTGTTGACCTGTCGTGTGTGTAAGAGTAAACATACTTGAGCACGAGTGTTGGTTTACGAGAGTAGGATCTAAAGATCCTAGAGTAAGTGGTGATGGCAGGTTACACCTCCTGCCTGGGCAGCTGCGAGTGCTGCGGTAACTTGTTCAGTGATCGAAGCCGCCAACTGGGCTTGAGTTAGGTTAACGTGTCCACTCATGATCTTGACATCAAGGAGAACATGTGGGTGAGAGGTTCGCGAATAGTGCGAAGAGAGTGAGCACACAAGTATTCTCAAGCAATAACATATAGTAGGTTCTGTAATCTGAGCATACCACGAGCAAAGTTCTATGTAATTCTAGCAAGTAGGTAAAGTAACATGAATAGTAGTACCTATGATGTTGAGCCTTGCACGTGGAGCGAAGCGTCGTTGTGGATCGTTGAGAGCACTATTCTGGTTATAGTCTGGTTTTAACAAATTCGATTTCCCCTTATTAAAACCGAGTTCTCTATAACCAATGGCTCTGATACCAATCTGTCACACCCCCAAAATCCACACGCGGAGTACCACCGCTTGGAGGCGTGACTTGACCAGGATCAAGCCACCAATCATATTGAACATAAGTATATAGTAAAAGTCTTTCTTCAATACGATAGGTGTTTCCAAAACCAAATATAAACAAGTGTGTAGCGGAAGCATTTAAAGTAAAACCCAACATAAGTTTAAGTACAAAATGTCATAATGTTTAACAACACATTTCACGATCCATGTCCACAACGACCGTGCCTCCCGTGCAAGCTCCAAAAGTACCTAAGGTCCTGCAAGGCATGTAACAGAGAGTCAACAACTAGTTGAGCGAGTTCACAGTTGGTTATTTAGTTATAATGTTCGTATCGTATATCGTATGATCGTTTAGTAATCATGTATCGTATGTAATAGCATCGCGGCCCTCTAGGCATGTTTGCGAAGTTTAGTGGGGGTCTCCCATGTTTTATAGACTAGTTATATTTGTATCGCGGCCCTCCAGGCATGTTTGCGAAGATTAAAGTATAGTTCGCGGCCATTCCAGGCATGTTTGCGAAGATTGTTCTAGTATAGTTCGCGGCCATTCCAGGCATGTTTGCGAAGATTGTTCTAGTATCGCGGCCGATCCCGGCATGTGTGCGAAGAGAAGTATATGTATCTTAAGTCTAGTAGTATCTACCATTGACCTTCCTCTCCCGAGGCCAGTGGTATGTAATTCCGATAACCCTTAAGCATAAATAATCAATCAACCCATTCCCAACCCCGGGAATCCCATGCCTTGGTAGAAGTGTGAACTCACCTCGGTTTGCTCGGTATGTCACGTTTTACTATTCGTTCCAAATGGATCAACCGAACCCTAGTGTGATTATCAATATTAATCAGTTTCGTATGCACACAGGTCACATATTCTTTACACATACTACACTTGCAATGTACACAGATTTCACGTATTGTTATGCAAGTCACTTCAGTACTAATCATCCATGTATTGGCAATACAGTAAGTCATGTAATGTTACCCATTTACATCTAGCAATAAGATCACATACTAAAATATATTGAATTAAAATACTAGTGGCCGACAACCCTTGTTAATAACCTGTTATGTAATTTGACCTTCACAAGCATTTGGTAATCATTTATTATTAGTTCAAAACAATTCACATGGGTTCACCTTTTTATAAAAGTTCAACTCACTTGTTTGACTGCCCAAAAATTAAATGCACTGACACTACACATGTAACTTTAATTCTTTCATCATGTTACTACCCATTAACTCAAATCACAATAATTCAATTCACATAATACTAGAATCCATCATCGGCAACATGGGATCACATGGGCTGCCATTTGATTATCATGGTTATCCATTTTTTTTTCAAACTATTAACCTCAAATTTAATGGATCATCAAAGCCTACTGATACATCAACATTAGTTATAATTCACACATTGATTACCACAACTACAACACAGCCACGATAGCAAACAAAACCATGTCTAACCATTTAATAGTATAACCATTACTTCACTTCATATTGTTATCATTACCCAGAATTTCATGTTCCCTCATCCATACATCAGACGTGAACAGGAACAACCAACCAACAACAATCATATAATAATAACAAACATCAATAAATTCTAACATTTGCAACCAATATTCAATTAATTCGCACATCATACACATTCATTACGTTCAGGTAATCTAATTATTTAACAAAACACATAATTCATCTGAACAATCATTCGGCTGATATGAATAAACACATATTCCAATCTCAACAACAAGACATCATCACTTCATTTATTCCATATAAAATTAATCTTTAACTAATCTGACAATACACCTTAACTGTGCACATGGTTTGACTATACTAAAACTACAACCACACACATGGCCGCCATTCTCTATATCCAAAGCTATCTTCCCTTTTCAACCATTTAACCCCAATTCTATTGGACCGTAAGCCACAGTTACATCCAATTTAATTATGAATCACATATCACACAATTGCACATAAGATCACATATGATTAAATCGATCCTATAATATCACAACAAAACAAACATCATCATACAAAACAACTAACAATCACATAATCGACAAGGAGTATAGTGATTAAACTAACCAAAAAGTTGATGCCTCGAAGGTGGGGAGGGGTCTCCTGTTGCCGTTCTTTCGTAGGAGAGAATAAGGGGGTTTAGGGTTTGCCAAGATTTGCAACTAATAAACACAATAAGATAACTTGGATTGGTTTGGGCCCCATCGGACCTAAGAATTTTGGGTCTTGAAGTATTTAGTACACAAGTTATAATCTTGAGCCCAAATGTAGTCTTGATCCCGAATGTATCACCGGCCCAAATTCTAAATATATAAGTGGGCTTGTTTAACTAAGTAATTATCAAAATAATATGTGTGTCCAAGTTCGGTTTGGGCCTCAGGTCCAAATGTATAAGGGAGTGTTAAACGAGCACGGAATAAATAAATAAACACAGTTTGAGGAATTTCAAGTAATGTTGAACGCTAAAGGTTCGGGTTGTCACATTATCCCCAACTTGAAAGAAATTTCGTCCCGAAATTTAGCACGTGGTTACTGAGGAAGCTAGTTATGTTGTGTTGTTTCCTGGTTTTCCTGGGGTGTCACATTGTCTTTCAAATTTTAAAGTCGCTAAGGCACGAGTCCATCCTATGTATATCATGCATCAACAATCATCACATAGAAGCACCTGAAACATGTGTAAAAATAGGTACGTCAGCATAAAAATGCCTGTGAGATACATAGGTTTTATTAATGCATGATTCATGACTTGTAAGTTTAAAAGAATGTTTAACAAAAAGTATTCATGAACTTGAAAATATTTTCTTTATAAATCATGCGAAAATTTATAAGAGATTTGATGATATAAAAGAATGATGCATAGATAATAAAATAACCAAGTAAAATGAGTTTGTATAAAATATGTTGTTTATAAAACATATTTTGGTTTTAAGAAAGTCGAATAAGTAATATATTAAAATATATTTTAGTTCCAAAACAGATAGTATATTAAATATACTTTAGTCACAAAACATGTTTGGTCGGATCCTAATGATCGACCAAACAGGTCGAGTTCGAAAGTCTAAGCGTTTGTCAAGACCGCTTGACTTACGACTCTATATAAGCACTAAACTAAAAGTGACGAGCTAAACATGTTAAAACATGTTTAACGAAGTTAGAAAACAAGTTTGATATCAAAACAAACGGTTTTGATACCTAATAATAGTTTGGTTGCAAAATACGCAAGAATACGCATTTTGACCGAAACTATGACTCGTCACTATGCCTAAATAACGTGGGAATCAGTAGGTATTGTCACAAAGGACTATGGCCATTGTGATTACGCTCACGTTTCGAAGTTCAAACGAACTTTGTGTTGACCATAAACTGGTTAAAGCTGAAAGTCAAACACTTGTTTGACTTTCACGCTTAAAACGCGTAAAAGAACGAAAGAACACTTACAAAGGGTCCAAGAAATGGAGGTTTGATCTAATTATTCTCAGGTATGAAGTGCAAACACTCCAACTTAGAGAATGAAATCAGATCAAGTGTGAGGAGCAAATGAAATGGAGTGGGTATTTATAGATTTCTCAAAACTGTTAGGATCGTTCTTCGAAATCCAAGCTTCAATCTTGGCCCTTTATGTGTGCCCATTGTTTTAACATACTAGGGGCATCCAAAATCAGTCCATAGAATGGAAGAAACCATGTGCAAAACAAGGGGATAGCTGGGTTTTAAAAGAAATGGTTTATGCTGTTCTGATGAAGGCTTATGGACCGTAAAGGTCCCCATACGGTCCGTATGGCACCTATTTGCTGGCAGTAAATTTCAACAATTAGCAGAACAAGCCCCTGCATATCCAAACTTGATTTCTGATGCGTTTTGGCACTTCTAACACCGGTCAAGCCCATTTTTAAGCTCCATAAGGATGCTAAAACATAGGGAACTTAAAATATGCTCAGAAACTTTACGGATGTCGGTTCGTTTGGCCGTACAGTTACATTGTTCGGTTAGTTACGACGGAAATCGTAACGGACTCAAAAACGATCTAAATTGCGAAACGAATGAAGTTTTAGCATGCCAATCACTAAAATAAAATATTTCAATGATTACATAAATTTTTGGATGTCCGGATATATTCAGATCGTAAGATATGCGCGAAAATGCAAACTTATGCACTTTTTGACGCTTTTAGTTCCTGAATGACCAAAAAGTTTATTTTAGCATACCGAACACCTCAAAGCCTATTTATAAGCTATGTAAAGGATATTTATGGTATGTTTAAGTTATGATCAAGTTCCGAAATGTTCATTTCCACACGAATCGGCATACTTTCGCAGTTTGTCGAAATTAGTCCCTGTAAGCGAATAAACTTGATTTCGACACACCAAACCATCCAAAACTTATTTCAAAGTTATGTAAAAGTTATTTAAGGTATGTTAAGCCTATGTCACTGTTCTAGAGTGTTTGTTGCGCTAAACTGGTTATATTTACGCATCAGTTCGTGTATAACCTTCCAGAAAGCGATTTAAAGCTCGAAATCGAACAAGAATTGATATGTGTAAATGATACCCATATTTATACAAATCCAAAGTATGAAATAGAATATTTCATTGGTTTGGTATCTGTTTGATGGTTGAAGTGATACAGGTGTCACACCATTAATCCTTTTAAGGACCACGGAACAGGGGGTAGATCTATCGGGTACGGACGAGCCCCACTCACGGTCCTTGTGCGGCCACTTAGAGTGCTTTTGTGTCCCTGTCGAAGTGAATTGACACTTAAATCGTCTACCGGGTTGAGTGCTTCCTATGTCGGCACACATATTAATGTCTTAGCTACACATTAATGATCATTAGGTTCATAGACGCTTACATACCAGCTTTCGATACTCAAACTTTCAAATGCATTCAAGATTCATTTGATGAAAACTCATAAATACATGGATTACGAACTTTGGTAATGTTTCTCAACTTATGTATAAGTAAGAGGATGGGTTGGTCCTGCTTACAAAGACTCTTTTGGGCTCGACCCATTCTCACTCGTGCAACGCACAAAGACTCTTGGGGGCTAGAACCAGAATTTTCATATAACATGCCGAGAAAAACGATTTTACTATATTTTCTCAACAACTTTTAAACCGGTGAACAAAAAGATTTATTTTAAATCTTTTTCAAAATAAACTATGAACTCGCTCAACTTTATGTTGATTTTTCGCATGTTATTTCTCAGGTTGCATTTTCAAAACTATGGAACGGTTGGAATAGGAGAACCCATGGGAATTCGAGTACTTAGTGGCGTTCATTTTCTAGAAGTCTTAGCTCAAACACTTCCACTGTGCAATGAAGATACCCGTCCAGTCACGCCAGCTTTGATATTTCGAGGTGTGACAAAAGTTGACACAAACATGGATATTTGAAAATTTTAATGTTATATAATACTTTTTTATTATACAACAATATAAATTTCATCTTACACGGTGTTAGACTCATATTGTTGGTTGTAGGGACCATATTGAAGTACACAACATATAACTTTGGTCCTACAGGGTGTTGGATATTTTTATTACCTTAAATAGAATGCTTTTCAGATACAATTGATTTTATGTTTAAGTATTTAATTGTTATTGTATTTTTTACTTTCAGATGGAGTTTATGATAATTATCAATGTCTCTGAATTGACAGACCTATGTGAGGGATTGGTAAGCTATATTCTTAGAACAACTTAACTCAAGTCACAATTGTATGCTAAAAACTGTATTTATAATGAAAATATAAAATTAAATGTTGTGTATTTTATATACATAGGTACTTCCAAGGATAATAAGTAACCAATTACCAAGAAAGTGTGAAGGAATGAAGTTGGTTGATTATACGAGATTTAAGTATAAGGTTGCGGTACAGAGCACTGATCATAAAAGTAAGAGGATAAATGGGCCAAAATGGACTCGGTTTGTTGAAACTTACGGAAATAAGAATATCGACAAACTGTGTTTAAAAAAATTGAAAGAAGTAAAATTTGAGATAAATGTTTTGAACAATGAGGGATTGGATATTAGAAAGGATGCCTCGAACATATATTATGTTCATGGTTGCTTGATACAGGCTGAAGAAGAAACATACTGCAAGCAGGTTAAAAATTGCTACCTTGTTTTTTATAAATTGCCAGTGAAGGGATATGGTCCCAAAAACCTCGCGCAGGCGCATAGGACCATACCATAACCTTATTCCAAGAACATCTCGAACAAGACCCTGTGCGACTGCACAGTGGTTCTAAACAAGATTTGGAAAATAACAGTCTTCGAGAACCATGCACCAGAGAAAAGAAGGACAAACATTCAACTAACACACTTGTTCTGGCTCGCGCAAGGGTACAGTTAGGCTTGAAGATAAAAACCTAAACATCTCTGCGCGCCGGTGTAGGATTGTTTTGCGACCTATATGAGTCGTTCAGAGTCAACACAAAGCTGTTTGAAAGGCGGAAATAGCCAAACAACCTAGAATCAGTGATAGAAAGGTGTAGAAACAGAGTATGATACTTAAAACAAGCTTCTCATTGATATTTGACTTGATTACACGGTGAAAATTGGGCAGCACTTCGTTACACCTTGACTAATTTCGTACCAAATGAGAAGCATGACCTGCCTATTTATAGACATCTAATTTCGCATGGAATTACCACTTGTAATTTCATGCGAAATTACCATGTAATTTCGTGTGGAATTACCAATTGTAATTTCATGCGAAATTACCTGCCAACCTATTTTTGACATATTTCTCGAACTTCGTGCCCTGATCTTTCAATACTAATCTAAGACTCGAACGAAGACGAAGTCGACAGACGTATGCACCAACAGACTCCCCCTCAGATGTTGACGAAGTCTTCGGTATGAGTCTTCAGCATGTCAACTCTTCAGTCTTGATCGGTCTTCTCTGTTTCACAGAATTTGACGCTAAAAAGAATCCACAAACTCTATCTTCTCTTCTTCAGCATCAACACTCCATCTTGAATAATGTTCCAGGATCTATCTCTGGCTCTAACCTCGTCAGACTCCCCCTTTCATCAAGCTGGGATCGCCGTCTGGAATTAGCTATCGCCTTGAGATCGAATCCTGGCTCAAACTCTGTTCAGCTCTTCACAGGTTCTGGATTGTATCCTGGCTCTCCGTAGTATCAGGATCAGAAACCTGGTCTTTAACCTGCACAAATCTCAACCACTTTTAAGATAAACAGATTTGACGCTAATAAGCTCTACTTAACCTCTTGAATTAGTAACATTCAAATTTTGATACAAATTAATGAACCATTTAAAATTTTCAAAAATTATTTCACATCTTCAACAAATTCTCCCAAACCATTTGTTCATCATGTTTAGCACTTGGAATTTTGAAAATCAACTCTTCAACATCAGTTGTCGAAAATAAGATGAAGTAAAATCTTTTTGATTTTTCAAAATATTACGCTAAAACACACATAAAATCTTTTTGGATTTTTGTTTAATGAAAAGCAGAATTAAAATGCAATAAAGAAATATTTACAGACAATAATTTTTTTTGTGAGATTGTGTGAGAGGATCATATCAGTTTTTGAGACACATTACTAGCAACGTTAAGCTTAAAACATTTTAAGTTCTAAACGATTCACATTGATTGACGATATAGTTGTCCTCTTAAGCTCAATCTAAAAACTTTCGAAATGCTTTCCGATACGTTAAAGTATATTAATTTTGCACTAAGTTCTTATGGACCCCACGATCTCAGCATATCCCCTCATCATGCAATACACTGACTCAAGTAATGCCTTTAAACTTTCATCAACTGTGATATGTGCGAAAACAACGAAGAATGTTTAAACATTAACAATCAGGTTGATACTTCCATATACGCAGAGAAAGTCCAATGTTTAAATAAAATAAGAAATAAAAACAAGTTGAAAATGTTTAGGCTTTAACCACCAGGTCGATACTCCCGTATACGCAGAGGTGATCCAAAGCATAAACGGAACACCAAATAAAATAAAGCAGAACGTTTAGGCACTAACATCCAGTTCGATACTCACGTATACGCAGAGGATGTCCAATGCTTAAACAAAATAAAGAAATAAAACAAGTTTAAGTCTTTGCAAAATAAAATGCACAATCACAGTGACTTTTCAGCAAGTTGTGAAAGTCCACAAACTGACCGGTTTTTATGCTATTTTAGCATTCAGCAATTACTGAGTAGGTACACAATCAAGAAGGACAAAACTAAGAACTATGCTTTCAACCATGTTTCCCACTAGAACTAGGCTTTTTCATTTAAGTTTGTATCGTTATCGCAAATCTACTAGTCTAGCTGAGCCTATCGTCACATCTTTAGTGAGACCGTTTATCACATTTTAATTTTCCATTTCTTTAGCGTACTGTGACAGTCTAACTGATGCACTATCATTTCCTCTTTTTCACAAAACTCTTTTTGATTTTTCAATGTTTTTGGCCTTTTAGATTTTATCATGTTTTTGAATTTTTCAAATTTTCAAAATTTCTAAAAAAATTCTACTCCCCCTAAAATCAAAATATGTTTCAATTTTTATTTTCTAGGAAAATTTGAAAACAAACTGTACAGAATAAACTGACACACTGATGAGAATCACTTCAATTCTCCATCCACTTGGCATAAACAATCAGAACTCCCCCTGACAACAAACTATTTTCCCATTATGATTTCAAAACACTTAAGTTTGTTTTAATCAAAATGGTTTTTCCATAAAATTAGTTTTCTTTGCCATTTCACAAACATGGGGTTTAATTCATCACACTGTTTTCAACCACTTGTAGGTTTATCACAAAAACAATTTCCAATAATCATACCACTTGTAAGATAGTTGAATCAAGTACAACTTAATGTCCCTGATTAAACTTGTAAGTCGAAATATCACAGATGTGAATTTCTCAAGAAAGACGCCAATTCCTACTCCCCAATTACCAACCTGGGAGTTCCGGCAAGTCAGGATTTTAAGCAAAGAATTCAGGCACCCAAGCCTGACCAGCCATGGGTGTCACCTTTTCAATTTCACTCGGGGTTTGAACATATCTTTTTGATTCATAAAATTCTTTAACCCCTTTTACCTTACCCTCGACCATTTTTCCAAAAATATTTTTCACTTTTCCATTGAACGCCTTTTCGACATCAAATTCTTCCTTTTCAGAATAGAATTTATCCGAAATTCCTACTTTCCCAACTTTTTGTTTAAAATTTTCAGTCCGCAATGGTGGAAAGTTGACATCATCCATTGGCAGAACTGAATTTTCTCCTTTTTGCTCAACTAGTGGCTCTTCTGACTTTGACGAGTCAGATTCATCGCCAACACGTGGCTCCTTTGTTTCCGAAGAAACAAATTCATCGCCAGAAAGTGAAAATTTAACTTTCTTTGATTTTTTTCTCTTTTGTCCTCAAATTTGTATCTGATGAATTTGTTTTGCTTGATTGTTCATTCTTTGGAGAGCAAGACGATTCACCAGAACTGTTATCTAGTTTATCAGTTGTATTCGAGGACAAAATCTTTTCAAGGTACTCCCTTGCTTTCTTTGTTTTCTTTCTCAATTTGTCTTTCTGCCCTTGTGATAATTTCACTTTCTGTTCTTTGGGCTTCTCTTCAATTTTAACGGTTTTCTTCACCGTTATTTGAGATTCAGCCATCGATCCACTCTTTGATCTCATTGGGCAATCTCTGGCAATATGACCTCTTATTTGACATTCAAAGCATACTCTTGTCTTAAATCTCTGACTCTGGCAGTTAACAGCAATGTGTCCTTGAAAACCACATTTGTAACACACTCTGTTATCGTACCATTCACCACTTTCAAACCAGACACTCAAATCATAACACTGATTTGATTTGTAGTACTGATCATTTCTCAGTTTTCTATCATTGTAATGATTTGTCTTTGAAGAATCCTCATCCCATCTTCTCCTGAAAGCTTGATTTGACTTTTGAGCACTGTGGTCAAACCTGCACCACTTATTACCAACTTTTTGTGAGTTTTGATTTTCAATTTTTTGTATTTTTTATAACGATTGGATGATTGAAGTGATGATCTTTTATTGTTGTTTTGAAAATTTTTCAAATTTTTAACATTTTGTTTTTGTTCTTCAATCTTCTTAAAAGGTTTTTGCATTGAGCATTCACCTTTTTCAGTAGACTGTAAAATAGTTTCTTGAAATTTTTCTTTTAATTTCAAAAATATTTTCATTTTATCATTTTCATCATCAGATTTATCATCACAATCTTCAATTATGACTTTGTCATAATTTGTGACATTGTCACTTATTGGAATTTCATTGATAAGTTTTGAACATAAATGATCCAGTAATGCAGATGAGGTCACAAAACCTTTCAATGTCTTTTCTAACTCAGCAATTTTATTTCTAGCACACTCAACTTCACTTTCAAGTTGAGTGATTTTCTTAAGATAAGAATTTATTGCTTTTTCATTTTCAATTTTATTCTTTTCAAGAACAGATTTTTCATTTTCTAAAACTTTTATTTGACTTTGAAATTCTGTTTCTTTTTCTTTTAAATTTTTGTTTTCTAATTTTATCCAAAAATCTTCATTTTCTGAAGATTTTATTTTATTTTCAAAATCTTTTTCAATTTTTAACTTTTCATTTTCCAAAAATGTTATTTTATCTTGAAAATCTTTTTCTTTTTCTTTCAAAATTTTGTTTTCCAATGTCAAACTCTCCACATTTTTCAAGAGTTTGACATTGTCTGCTCCAGATTTATCGCAGTTTAAGCACTTTTCAGACATCGTTTCAGCTTCAGCTTCCTTCTCAACCTTGATAGCTGAAACTTCTTTAACCTGCTTCTTTACCACTTCACATTTTCCTCAGATTTGACTTTTACTTCAACAGTTGCTGCTTTCTGATTCTTCTCTCTTGCAGCTTGTCTTTCTTTGATCTCTTCCATCTTACCTGCAAAATAAAAATTATAATTTTCAGGTGATAGTTCTCTTTGATAATTTTCAAGTATTCGAATTTTTTCTCTGTCATCATCGCTTTCTTCATCTGATGATTGATCAAAAATTTGAGCTTTCTCTGAAACCTTTTCTTGTTTGTCAATTTACTTCCGGGTTTACCAATCTCTCCAGACTTGGACTCAGATTCATCTCCTGAATCAGACTTCATTTTTTTAATCTTATGGAGTTCAAGTTCTTGAGCTTCAATCTTCTCAATGAACGTGCTTAAATTGAAGCCAACATATTCCATGTTTTTCTTCCAAATCAACAGATATGTGCCCCACTCATCACGCGGTAAAGCATTTGCCAACTTGTCAACCCACTCGTCATCTCTTTTGCAAATGTTCAAACGCTTCATCTCTATATATAACTTGCAATACCTTTCAATCAACTCTTTTGTAGATTCTCCCCTGATAGCTGTAAAACTATCAAACTTCTGTTTGATACTTGCTGGAGTCTGAACAAGCTTACCATTTCCAAAAGACGAGTTATAAAACTCAGAATCCATGTTTCAGTATTGAAAGATTCACGAAGACAGATTTTCAAACGATACGAAAATTCACACAATCTAAGATCAGTTTAATCACTTTATCAAACAACTGAATCAGATGAATATCCAATTGAGTGACAAAAATCAGGTGACAACGGATCGGTTGGAGATTCGCTCGGCCGGGTATCCGATGCTTGACAAATTACCTGAAACACAGACAAATAGAACTGATTAGGATCGGGTGGCAACTCATTCGGATTGCCACTCGATTCGTTGCACTATAAACTTTTGAATCAAATAAAATCCCCTGAATAAGATTGTGACCCGATCAAGTGAGTCAAACAAAGTCCACTTTGACTAACAAATTGATTTAATTGGACCTTAACTTGTATTGGGCCGATTGTTTTAATGAATATGTTTAAGGATAGATTGGGCCGACAATCTAAGTTCACTATGAGATTGGGCCGAAGACTCAATTTACTCTAATTGGACCAATTTATGAATTCACGTGCACATGTTGACAACAAAATATGATTGGGCCGATAATAATTGGGCTGACAACAACTTCACCAACTACACATGCAAACCTTTATCGATATATTGAAACAATTAATACAGATCACATGTAATCTCAATGTTAATGGCCGACAACACACTTAATGATCACATGCACACATTTATAATACTTGTTAATTTCAAAATGTGAAATTAATAGCCGACAACTTTCATTCAATTAAAATCAGTTTCCTTCAATTTTAAATGTGCATGAAATGCGATTGGATCGACAACTTCAAATGGTAAACAAATATGATTGGGCCAATGATATAAGGTGGGTTGACAAATCTGTGATTATTAAATGTGATTGGGCCAGTAGTTTGAAGTCACATGGGCTGTCAAATTCACTTATCCAATTTTAAAGAACCAAGTAGTTTCACTTTAATTGATGTATGCTATTAATGAGTTACTGACAATCTTGAAATACTACACATGCTTTCACATATAATGGCCGACAATCGGTTTTATCACAAGCAACTTATTGGACCGTTATTTTGTATTCAGTCGAAGCACATAGATTCTGTCAATTCAATTAATGTGTTCACGAGACCTCTGAGACATATTGACATTCATTCTGAAATGATATAATCGATATTTCACACGAAATAGAGATCTTGATGCGAACTGGTGACACATTCACACGAAACACATTCACACGAAATACATTCACACGAAATAGAGATCTGATACACGACACATTCACACGAAATAAGCACCTTCAAACGAAATAGATGTTCTTCAAGCGAAATCAAGTGTTATTTCATACGAAATACTTAATTTTGTGCGAAATTAGTCAAACGGAATTACTTTTCAAACAAAATCAGATATATTTCAAACAAAATCAGTAATTTCGTGTGAAATTACCCCAATTTTTTTCAAATGAAATAATGGATTCGTTCAAACGAAATTAACCTTTTGGCCCATTTTTGTCACTATTAGTCTGAATTTAGGTCTGATTCTTTCAAGGTTTTATTAAAACTGTATTTTACACACAATATCAAAAGATCAGTCCATTTTGTCCATGAATTTGTCCAGAAGTCCAAAAATGAGAATTCTAAGCACTGATTCAAGTGTATTGACTCATCCTGAGCTCTGATACCACTTGTAGGATCATTTTGCGACCTATATGAGTCGTTCAGAGTCAACACAAAGCTGTTTGAAAGGCGGAAACAGTCAAACAACCTAGAATCAGTGATAGAAAGGTGTAGAAACAGAGTATGATACTTAAAACAAGCTTCTCATTGATATTTGACTTGATTACACGGTGAAAATTGGGCAGCACTTCGTTACACCTTGACTAATTTCGTACCAAATGAGAAGCATGACCTGCCTATTTATAGACATCTAATTTCGCATGGAATTACCACTTGTAATTTCATGCGAAATTACCATGTAATTTCGTGTGGAATTACCAATTGTAATTTCGTGCGAAATTACCTGCCAACCTATTTTTGACATATTTCTCGAACTTCGTGCCCTGATCTTTCAATACTAATCTAAGACTCGAACGAAGACGAAGTCGACAGACGTATGCACCAACAGCCGGAAATCAAGACTTGAACAAAGAAATCTTTTCTGTTGCAACAGAATGGACACGTGGCAACAATACAATGGTTTACAGTTGTAGATCTTCTAGAAGGTCTTAAATGCTCATCGTGCATGGCTCCATTCGGTTATAACCGAATGTGACGTGGCATGATCCTGAGCATTCATCTAAATCACGATGATGGCACTAACTTGAAGAAAGATCTACACAAAACCACTTTCCACGTGGCATCTCCCCAACCATCGATCAGACCCACGATCCGTGTGCATGGACGTGAAGTTAACGATTGACGGAAAGAAAAGATAACCGCCAACGAAAAAGTATCTTCCGTTACTATCTCCGTTACACCATTTTCCCGCCAAAATCTGGTTATAAATAAGATGCTTCAGGTATGATCTCACAAGTTACTTTCACTTACTCTCACACTTACTACTCCATCTTCTTCCTTTGAGATCACGGTACTTATTCTCACGCCGGAGGGTGATCACGGAGAGAACCCCCATTCTCCCCGTGGCGAGTCTAACGGCTTTCTGTTTTGCAGTGATCACCGGGGAAGTAGTCCAACCAACCACCGAATCGACAAGGAGATTAACCCTTTTTATGTAGAGACAAAACCCCCGACCTAATTGAATCCGGTCAATTTAGATCACTGTTTCTTCATTGGCTCCCACCGATTCTTCTATTTTCATTTTCATATTCTCGATCGATTCATTTCCTCTGTTTTTAATGGCAAAAAATCCGTCTAATTATCCACCAAGTCCTCGGTCCGAGAACAGGGGCACTTCGGCCCGTGCTTCTCGTGTCGACGGAATCGTGGGGAAATTGTTCAACAATGACGATATTCATCACAAGGTGAATCAGGTGAATGGTCCTGTTACCTCAGCAGTCCAACTCGGAACTCAGGGTAGTCCAGATCTACCTCTGGAGGAAACTCCGATTTATTGGTTTGTCAAATTTCAAAAAGCTTTGAATGCAACTTTTGCAAAATCTTGTAAATCAGCGGCTCAAATAGCAACGCAGGCTCAGGAATCTACAACTCAGAAGTAAACCATGACCGATCTCGAGTATCCTATTACGATTTATCTTCAACTTTGTCAGCCAAGGACACAAAAGCGTACTCTCAGTCTAGCACCAAATACGAGTTTGCTCACCTCAAATCTGGACGTCAAGAATCTCCTGCAGAGAAAAATTCTCAGAAGCAATCCGATCGTACAAAGTTGGGCCCACATCCACTACAGTAATGGGACACCCAGCTCACTGAGGAAAAACATCTAAGGAAGCTCAGTCACACGATACAAAATGTGGGAAAAGACGTCTGAGGGATTATTCGCGAAAGTGATAGTCCAAGCAGTAACAATACAAAGCAAACATACATGGTGCAAGGAGGACCATCGCGCAAGCATAACAACAAACGAAGCCACAATCAACACTAGCGTGAACAACAAGTAATTTTCCCCGTCATACCAGGAGGTCCCCAAGAAGAACGACTGATCATCATAACTGGTATTTTCGGTCATTATCGTACTGATTACATGTTCATCGATCCGGGTAGTTCTATGGATATTATCTATGAGCAGTGTTTCAAACAGTTAGACCCAGAGGACAAGGCGTGCTTGAAACCATTCGATTTTCCTTTAACTGGTTTCTGCAATGAATCCGTCTTTCCGCTGGGTTAGATCTCCTTTCTTGTCACACTCTCGGACGGTGAGCACTCGCGCACCGTTCCAGTCAATTGCATGGTTATGCCAGCTACATCCCGCCATGATGTACTGTTGGGAAGACGTTCACAAAGGGAGTTTTGCATGATTACCTCTATACCACACGCTGCTTGTGGTTTTCTGACAGAAACCGGAGTAGCAATCTTATATTCAAGCAAAGATGTGATGTCTGTCGATGATGAGCCACCAGTAAAGACCGCGAAGCCATCTCCATCTAACGAACCAGAGAAGTGGGTACTCAACAATGAATACCCTGAACAAATCATTTTGCTAGGACACACCATATCACCAGCAATCCGCACAAGGCTGAAAGAACTTCTAGTCGAAAATATGGATATTTTGCATGGTCCCCAGCGGACATGACTGGCGTCCCAAGAGAGGTGACGGAACATTGTTTAAATGTTCAACCTTCAGCAGAGCCAATAGCACAAGGAAATCGCAGTCTCGGTCCAGAAAGGCTCGCGCAATGAATGAGCAAGTGGCTGAACTGCTTCAAGCCGGCATACTACGCGAAGTTCGGTATCAAACTTGGGTGGCTAACCCAGTAATGGTGCAAAAGCATAATGGTGGATGGCGCATGTGCGTTGATTTCAAGGACCTCAACAAGGCCTGCCCAAAGGACTGTTATACTCTCCCAGAGATAGACAAGAAGGTGGATTCCTTAGCATCTTTCCGATGGAAATGCTTCCTAGATTGTTACAAAGGTTATCACCAAGTACAAATGAAGGAAGAAGACGAAGACAAGACAACTTTCCGCACGGATAAAGGTATATTTTGTTACACAAAAATGCCTTTCGATCTTCGCAATGCGGCAGTTACATACCAACGCCTAATGGATAAAGTCTTCGGGGAAGATATCAGCGTAACAGTCAAAGTCTATATGGATGACCTTGTCATCACAAGTCCCGAAGAAGAATTAATGCTCATAAACATCCAGCGCACCTTTGACTCTTTACGCAGAGTTAACCTGAAGCTGAATCCAGTAAAGTGTTCGTTCAGAATGGAGGAAGGAAAATTCTTAGGATTTATCATAACCAAGGATGGTTTCAAAGTCAATCCAGAAAAGGTAGAGGCTATTTAGCTCATGCCGTCACCAGCATCTTTCAAAGAGATGCAACGTCTAGCTGGTCGACTAGTTGCGCTCAACCGATTTTTAGCAAACCATGCCGCCAAGTCATATCCGTTTAGTAGCACATTGCGCAACTGCGTTAGGAAAAGCCAGTTTCAAAGGACTCCGGAGGCCGAAAAAGCTTTTCAGGAAATGAAAGAATGCATAATTCAACTACCTTCTTTAACGTCTCCGTGAAAAGAAGAACCATTAATCTTGTACCTCTCCACATCAGAGGTAGCCGTAGGCGCGGTGTTACTGGTCGAAAGAGACGGAGTCCAAACTCCAATTTATTACATCAGCAAGATGTTGACTGGCCTAGAAACACGCTATTCAATCATGGAAAAACTTGTGTTCGCGTTAGTTCACGCTTCACGCAGATTACGAAGGTACTTTTCTGGCCACGTTATAACTGTTCTTACCAATTATCATTTGGGTCAAGTCTTATCCAAGCCGGACGTCGCGGGCCGATTAGCGAAATGGGCCATTGAACTGGGCGGATATAACATCTTGTATAAGCCACGCCTAGCTATCAAAGGCCAATTTCTAGTAGATTTTGTTACTGAAGTTCCCATCGATAGAATCCAAGAATGCGAAGCCATACAAAATCCTACCCCAGTCTTCGATGATAGGGTCTGGATCTTATATACAGATAGTGCTTCCAACGATGACGGCGCAGGGGCTGGTCTTCCTCTAGTCAGCCCCGACAACCACAAACTTACTTACACCATTCGGCTAGATTTTAAAATCACCAACAACGAAGCAGAGTATGAGGCATTTCTCGCAGGTCTCCGCCTAGTAATTAAAATGGGGGCAAAGAATGTAGAAGCGCATGTCGATTCTCTGTTGGTTGTCGAGCAGGTCAACGGTCGTTATGATGCGAAACAAGAAGTGATGGCCTTGTATCTTGAACATGCAAGAACCTTAATCAACCAGTTTCAGACCTTCAAGATTATCCATATTAACAGAAGTGAGAACAAGCACGTCGACGCGCTAAGCAAATTAGCTGCTACAAGCTTCAAACACCTGGCAAAGGAGGTCCGCATTGAAGTTCTCTCAAACCCATCTATTCCTCTGAGACATGTAAACATGATAGAAATTGGGAATCCATCCTGGATGTCCCCGATTATTATGTTCTTACAACATGGAACCCTTCCAGAAGGGAAAACAGAAGCGAGGAAAATTCAGCACAAAGCGCTTAATTATGAAATGGCGAATGGAATTTTGTATCGAAAGTCTTATATGAGTCCTTTTCTACGATGCGTTGACAAACACGATACGCAATATTTTGTCCGAAAAATCCATGAAGGATTATGCGGAATACACGCTGGTCCTCGAATGGTGGTAGCAAAAATCATGAGCGCAGGCTATTACTGGCCTGGCATGCATCTGGACGCCGTCAAGATTCTGCGCAAGTGTACCTCGTGCCAACGCCACGCTCCAAAGACCCTTCACCCAAAGAACCCTTTGGTCCAGGTAACCGCAGCATGGCCTTTTCAACAATGGGGAATTGATGTAGTATGTTCTTTTCCCGATGTGTCTGGCGCAGTAAAATTCATCATAGTTGCTGTGGATTACTTCACCAAGTGGGTAGAAGCCAAAGCTCTAGCATTAACCATAGCAATGGAGATCAGAAAGTTCATCTGGGAACACATTATATGCCGGTTCAGGTTACCACTGCGTGTTATCACAGACAACGGTACCAATTTTGCGTCTGACAATCTACAAAAATGGATGAAAGAATGCGCATCGAACATAGTTTCGCCTCTGTGGATCACCTAAAGGAAAACGGTCAAGTCGAAAGCGTCAACAAACAGATTGTAGATGGCATTAAGGCAAGGTTGGGAACCGCAAGAAGAGGTTGGGTCGATGAACTCCCAAGTATTCTATGAGCTCACCGCACCATGCCAAGGACTAGCATGGGAGAAACGCCATTTAGCCTCGTCTACGACACAAAATCCGTAATTCCGGCGGAAATCGGCCTCCCGTCACCTCGCATGCTAGCAATGGAGAAACAAAACAATGAGCAAGAGCGCAGACTCGACTTGGACCTCCTCGAAGAAAGGCGAGAAAATGCAGCCATTAACGAGGCCAAGTACAAGTCAAAATTGGAAAAATATTACAATACTCGAGTATGCGTATGCACTTTCTTACCGGGAGACTTTGTCCTAAGAGATAACGAAGCATCGAACACAGAATGACCAGAGAAGCTCGCGCCTAAATGGGAAGGACCTTATGTCATTAATGAGGTCCTAGGAAAAGGAGCATACACCCTACGTCGGCTTGACAGAACGGATGTTCCGCGCATGTGGAATGCGCAGCAGCTGCGCAAGTGCTACATGTAATCCTAGCACCCTTCGTACTTGGACAACACACTAGGCTGACCAACGTACAACACAAGGGTCGCTACTTACATATGCATCATAATTATCTTATTTATTAACAGCTTTGTATCTGCTGGCCTCTGCGCCTTATCCAAATCAATGCAAAGTTTGTTACTTACATTACGCCTTTATGTTTTATTACAAATGCATGCAATCTCTTTTGGTAAGAACAAAAACACTATGGTAATCTAATACAAATCTCATGAACGGTCCGCGGTCACAGGTACTACGCAAGGTCTAGCCCTACGTTCACACATGAGCTTTATACCATCTTTATTTGTGTTACCTAAACAAAGTAATTGTACTCATGCAAACATTGTAACTACAACATACAATACATTCACAAAGTTACTTGCGCGGCAGCACATTAACAAAGTTACTTGTACGGCAGCATATTAACAAAGTTACTCACGCAATAGCGTATTAACTAAACAGTACACAAATGGATTCAACATCCTAAACGAATTCAAAATAAATGGCAACCTTTGCAAAGTTGTATATTCATACGCTAAGTTGTCATCATCCGAGATCTCCGCCACAACGGAAAACGGACGTTATTATTCTTAACAGCAGTTAAGGTAACATTGGTAATAACCCTAGCCAAGGTCAGAACAACTGGTAACCTTTGGCGCATTACAACATACGGAAAACAACTATATATCCTCGCGCATGGCCACCATGGCGCGCAACCAGTCAACTTCAAAAGTTAAGTTCATACCTTGCCGAACAACCTTGCTACTTCTCAAACAAGGAAAGTGCGCACTTCATTTTTATAGTCCAGTGCTTCACCTACTTGCCATTGGCACATAGGAGCAACACTAGACTGGGGGGACTTGAAGGGATATGGTCCCAAAAACCTCGCGCAGGTGCATAGGACCATACCATAACCTTATTCCAAGAACATCTTGAACAAGACCCTGCACGGCCTCGCAACGGTTCTAAACAGGATTTGGAAAATAACAGTCTTCGAGAACCATGCGCCGGAGAAAAGAAGGACAAACATTCAACTAAGACCCTTACGCGGGCTCGCGCAAGGGTACAGTGTCACACCCCGACCACGAAAAACAACAAAGCGTGGCGGAAACGTCGGGGAGTGTTGTAACAGAATCATTGTTTCACAACCATGGATCAAATAATTTTGTTTTATTGAATAAATGAACTCATTGTTTTAATACAATCAAATAAGTACAACTATTATCTTTCAAGTTTTAAAGTTGCTAAGGCACGAGTCCATCCTAAGTGTAGCATATATCATCAATCATCACAAAGCAGTACCTGACACATGTGTAAAAATAGGTACGTCAGCATAAAAATGCCTGTGAGATACATAGGTTTTGTGAAAATAGGATTCATGACTTAAGTTTAAAGAAGATGTTTAATAAAAATTAGTCATGAATCTTGTTAAGTGTTTTCTTTCATAAATCATTTGAAAAGTGATAAATAAACCAAATGATATATATGTATAAAAGGATAATGTATGGTTAAGTGAATAACCATGTAAAATGAGTTTGTATAAAACAATGTTTTGATAAAAAGGTTTATGGTATATATATAAAAATATACTTTGTTTTTAAGAAAATTGAATATGTAAGATATATTAAAATATATTTCAGTTCCAAGTTCGTTGTCACACCCCGACCACGTAGGACAACCAAACGTGGCGGAAACGTCGGGGCGTGTTGCAACAGAATTAATGTTTCATAACCATGGATACCAAAAAGTGTTTCGTTTTATTAACCATCGAAAACATTTAGCACATATGAGTCACCCCAAAACAATTGAAAGCAGTAAAATAGGGGAATAATGTACTCGCCTGAGAATGCTTAGAGGTCTTGAACAACAACCAAACAAAGCTAGAGGGAGCACGGAATCAGTCGGCAATCTAAAACTATATAAATAAACCGGACTTAAATCGGGAGATCGGATAGGATGAGGCTTGGTAAACCAAATGAGTATTGGAACTCATATGATATGGTTTAACAAGGCCTACATACTACAATGAAACCAAACCTAAGTGCTTTCGACCCATCGCGACCCATTAAGGTAGCTCATGCTACTTTAACGCGTCGTGCGCGTGAAACGCGTTCGGACCGTCTAACCAGTCCTATGACAAGTGTTATATGCCTAAACATGTTACATAATTAGTTATGCGACAAAAGTTTAGGTTACATATGCTTAATTACCAATTATACATGAAAAGGGTATTCTGGTAATTTACCTAAGGCATATAAACTACCTATCATACAACTACTTAAACGAAGCGACCATAGGGTATAACCTCGGAAGGTTATTCCCTACCTACTATGGTCACCTAATGTATTTGGTCGGATCCTAATGATCGACCAAATGGGTCGAGTTCGAAGGTATAGGCGATTTATTAGATCGCCTACCCTACGACCCTAGACAACGTGGTAATCAGTGGGCATAGTCCCAAGGGACTATGACCTACGTGATTACAATCACGTTGCGAAGTTCAAACGAACTTCGCATTGACCATAAGCTGGTCAACGCTGAAAGTCAAACAAAGTTTGACTTTCTGACTCTAAAAGCAATAAAATAAAGAAAAGAACGAAAGAATACTTACGAAGGGTCCCCGAATGCTAATCCCGATTCAAGAATCTCAGGTATGAAACAATGGTTTCAATTTAGAGGTTCTCAAATCAGAATTCTTGTAATTTTGAAGCATGGGGGGTGGGGTATTTATAGTAAAAGGTCCACCGTTAAGATCGTTTCATGGAAAACGTGCCTTAATCCCACCCGTACAAGTGTCGGGACCTTATGGTGACTAAAATGTGATCCTTATCAGATGACTAGACAAATGAGAATGTGTGGTGGTGGATCAAACAGCTGCAATCTGCTATTAGAAACATTTAACCTGGTCAGAAGGTCTGACGCGGGCTGCCTAAGGATGTTAAGATCCTGAGGCGGGCCGCCTAGGAGTCACAGATCAGAACAAAGTTTCAGAAATGTCAGTTTCAGTCCCTGCACGTGTTTAAGGCCATTTCCGACACTTCTAAGGCCCGTAAAGCCGACTTTAAGGCCCTAAAATGTTGCCTAAACATTGAGGACATGAAACATGCTCAAAAATATGCCGGGTGTTGGTTCGTTTGGTCGTACGAACGCGATGTTCGCTTAATTACGACGGAATGCGCATAAGCGCGAAAAACGATCCAAATGACGCGACGAATGGATTTTTGGCAAGCCAAACACTAAAGTATAATATAGTCATGCTTACATAAATTTTTGGATGTCCGGATGTATTCAGAACGTAAGTTATGCGCGAAAATGCAAACTTGTGCACTTTTTGACACTTTTAGTCCCTGAATGACACAAAAGTTTATTTTAGCATACCGAACACCTCAAAGCCTATTTCTAAGCTATGTGAAGGATATTTATGGTATGTTTAACTTATGGTCATGCTCCGGAATGTCTGTTACAGTTCAAATTGGCATACTTTCGCAGTTTGTCAAACTTAGTCCCTGTAAGCGATTTAACTTGATTTTGCCATACCAAAGCCTTTAAAACTTATTTCTAAGTTATTTAAAGGTTATTTAAGGTATGTTAAGCCTATGTCACTATTCCGGAGTGTTTCTTGCATTAAACTGGTTATATTTACGCATCGGTGCGCGTATAACCTTCCAGAAAGCGATTTAGAGTTTGAAATTGAACAAGAATTGATATGTGCAAATGATACACATATTTTTACAAATCCCAAGTATGAAATATAATATTTCATTGGTTCGGTATTTGTTTGATGGCCGTGGAGGCACAGGTGTTACATTCGTTAACCGAAGTGTACTAAATAACGCCACGGTAAGTAATATGATAAAAACACTTATATATAAGAAGTACCAGCGGCGTATCTACCATGTTTCCATCATATTTCACCCGTCCCGTTATTCAAACACTTAACCAAAAACTAGTCGTTAAATAATTAGTATATTAAATATACTTTAGTTGTTAGCAACAATAACCTTCAGTAGTATATCAACGGTATACTTGGGATTTATAAATAACATATTTAAACTATGCTTTGGTTATGAAAACAACATATTAAACTATGCTTTAGTTAAGAAAATAGCATATTAAACTATGCTTTAAGGATTAATAAAATACATGTGGGTTTCGTACAGTATCACATATGGGAGTATATCAAACTATACCTTCGGGAGTATAATTAAATACACAAAAATAATGTGATTTAAGAATTCATTCAGACCTAGTGCATCAAAATACACCTTTGTGACTATAGGGATACCACAAAGGAAATCCCTATTTGGATGGAGAAACAAATTGGTTTCAGACATTCCATGACAACAGGAATGGGGTGTCAAATCCTATAGCGCTATATCATACTACCAACCGGTCTGGTGAACAAAAATAAGTACAATTCAACAATTAAATTTATAATCTTTGAAAAATCAGTGTTTAAACCATATATAGTCATTTAGTTTGTCAACAGATAAGTACTAACATGTATAATCAATTATACTTTGAAATCATGAAAATAAAAGATAAGTACACATGCTTCACCCCAAAACAGTTGAAAATAGTAAAAGAGGGGACTATGTACTCACTTGAGAGTGCTTAGGAGTCTTGAACAACTATCAAGCAAGCTAGAGGGAGCACGGAATCAAACGGTACCTAACATAAATAACTACATAAATAAACCGGACCTAAATCGGAAGATCGGATAGGATGAGGTCTCGTAAACCAAATGAGTGTGGGATCTCATATGATATGGTTTAACAAGGCCTACATACTAAAAATGAAACCTAACCTAAGTGCTTCTGACCCATTACGACCCGTTTAGGTAGCTTATGCTACTTTAACGCGTCGTTCGCGTAAAACGCGTTCGAACTGCCTAACTAGTCCTATGACAAGTAAAATATGCCTTAACATGTTTAATATTGTTGCCAAATCAGTTTAGATATCAAAAGTTATGTTACATATGCTTAAAATGAATTTTGGCGTAAAAAGGGCATTTTGGTAATTTACCTAAGGCATATAAACTACCTATCATACAACTACTTAAACAAAGAAACCATAAGGTATAACCTCGGAAGGTTATTCCCTATATACTATGGTCACCTAATGAGTTTGGTCGGATCCTAATGATCGACCAAATGGGTCGGGTTCGAAAATATAAGCGATTGATTAGATCGCTTACCTTACGACCCTATATAAGCACTAAACTAAAGTGACGAGCTAAGCATGTTAAAACATGCTTAACTAAGTTAGAAAACAATTTTGGTATCAAAACAAACGGTTTTGATACCTAAGAGTAGTTTGGTTACAAAATACGCAAGAATGCGCATTTTGGCCGAAACTACGACTCGTCACTGAGCCTAGATAACGTGGTAATCAGTAGGTATAGTCACTAGGGACTATAACCATCGTGATTACGCTCACGTTATGAAGTTCAAACGAACTTCGCATTGACCATAAACTGGTCAATGCAGAAAGTCAAACAAAGTTTGACTTTAACGCTAAAACGAATGAAAAGAACGAAAGAACACTTATAAAGGGTCCCCGTAAGTTTGATCTTCCAAGTAATCTTAGGTAGGAAGTGTATAAACACAACCACTTAGAGAAAAACTCAGAATTCAAGTGGGTTTTGCAAGTGAATGGGTTGGGTATTTATAGGATTTGGACCACCGTTAGGATCGTTTCTTGAAAACCGTGATTACATCTCATCCGTACATGTGTTGGAACACCTTGGTACCCAAATTGGCCCCCCATCATCAGGGATTAACATGTGGCATTGGGTTTGGGAGTGCTTAACAGCTGTTTTAGAAGTTTCTGATGAGCTGGGAGTCCCTTACGGACCATAAGGTTGAGGGCTTACGGTCCGTAAGCCAGTAACTTTGCTGAAATGACAGTTTTGGTCCCTGTTGGTGTTTAAAGCTTATTTTGTCATGTTTAAGGCCCGTTAAGCCAACTTTAAGGCCCTAAAATGATGCCTAAACATTGTGGACATGAAACATGCTCAAAAATATGCCGGATGTCGGTTCGTTTGGCCATACGATTGCGTTGTTCGGTTAATTACGATGGAAGTCGTAATGGACGCAAAAACGATCCAAATTGCGCGACGAATGGATTTTTCTTATGCCAAACACTAAAATAAAATATTTTAGTGCTTACATAAATTTTTGGATGTCCGGATGTATTCAGAACGTAAGATATACGCGAAAATGCAAACTTGTGCACTTTTTGACGCTTTTAGTCCCTGAATGACCCAAAAGTTTATTTTAGCACACCGAACCCCTCAAAGCTTATTTCTAAGTTATGTAAAGGTTATTTAAGGTATGTTAAGCCTGTTTCACTATTCCGGAGTGTTTGTTGCATTAAACTGGTTATATTTACGCATCAGTGCGCGTATAACCTTCTAGAAAGCGATTTAAGGCTTGAAATTGAACAAGAATTGATATGTGAAAATGATACATATATTTATACAAATCCCAAGTATGAAATATAATATTTTATTGGTTTGGTCTTTGTTTGATGGTTGAAGTGGCACAGGTGTCACAGTCTCCCCTACTTTAGGAAATTTCGTCCCGAAATTTAATACTAGAGGAAACTTGTGAAGACAGCTGTGACGGTTTCGCCTTCAAATAGATCCATTGAACCCTTAAGTAAAACTCTGGGCCATGTTAGGATTCTTAGCGAATTTGTTAACCCTCAAAGTGAAGTCCTTGTAGTAACAAAACATGGGATTTTGAATTACGGACAAAAGAACATTTCTCCTGAAGACTTATCATAGGGAACTTGTGTGTGCTCGAAATCAGAATTGGGGAGTGTAAGAATAAATGACATTGGTCGAGGTCCAAGACTTCTCCCGTATCATTACTCTTGTCACTATAGGTCTTAACACACGACAAAACTTCTCGTGGTTTCTGTGCACTGAATTCCATAATTATGTAGGCCTCCATAATTATGTAATTCCTTGCATAGTCCGCACAGTTCATTTCATAATGCGTAGGAAAAAAAAATTAATTGAGTAAACATGAGGCGAGTTGACTAGACCGCCAAAGGATCTTTTTAACTAGATCAGCGAACGACCCTTTTAACTAGATCAACACATGATCTTCTTAACTAGGTCGTCGTATGATCTCCTTAAATAGACCACTTAAGGGATCTTTTCGATTATATCATCACATGATATTTCTAACCAGATTTTTGAAACAAGAAGTTTAACTAGACCTCTCAAGGGGCCCAATTATAGAATAGTACTTCATAACCCAAGGGACTTAATTACAACGTAAAAGTCCGTTAAGGATTTAAGGTAGTACCTTTGGATATCCTACTATGAATCCCTCATATGAGATATGGAAGATTCTACGAGGATTTGGATGGATCACAAAACATACATGAAAATACATAAGCACATAATCACATAATTAGTTAGCTTGATTCTTTAATTTGTTATCTTTGGATACGGGTATTTAAAGCACACCAGGAATCCAATTCGTGGATTTCATTTGGCACTTTAAACACAAGAATCTAACTATGGAGATAGAAAGATCTTAAGAGGAATTTTGGCTTTGTTTCTTAAAAGAAACGAGTATTTAAGAATTCTTGGGGAGATCACAAGTGATCATAAAAATGACAGAACCACACGAGTAGTTTGTCTTTGTGTTGGCATCATAAGGTTGTATCAAACATTCACACAATCGTATTAGTTTTGCAAAATAAAGATGACGAATTTTTATTTATATAACAACTGACTTGTCTTTAAATGTCAAAAGATAACAATCAAAGGAAATAACAAAACACTAGTTGTTCACTGCTGCATCATTGTTCACGTTTACCTCATTGATGTTAAACACTCGTCCACGCACTGGATGTTAACAAGTCTTGGGCAATTGTTTCTGTAGTGAGTAAGGTCACCACAGTTATAACATGACCCCGGAGGGAACCGTGCTTGAACAGCAGCAGGGTTTGCAGCAGCTTGATTTGCATAATGGCAAACATTGATCAAATGTCCCTACTGCCCATAGTGGGTACATTTGTGGCATTGCTCTTGCTCCAGATGATGACGGTTGCATTTATTGCACAAAGGTGCGGTACCAACATAGTTTTGCCTTTTGCGAGGTTGTGCTGGCTGGTTTGGTGCAACCTGTTTGTCTTGAGCAGTTATGGCGCAATTTTGAGAGGCTTTGCGCTTCTTCTTCTTGGATACTTCAGCCTGTTTTTCCTTTGGCTTAGCTTGAGCAGCCTTGTCAGATGGTCTTGGGTCGCCTTTTCGAAAAAGCTTACCCTTCCTGATGTGGGATTCAGTTAGGGTGGCAAACAGTTCAATGGCTTGTCTGACAGTAGTAGGGTTACTGCCAGTAACAATATCCTGAACTAGGTCAGGAAGACCATCAATATATTTCTCGATCGCCTTATCCACAGGAGTAACCATAGCAGGACACAACAGGCTTAATTCTTCATAACGGTCAGTATAGGCTTGATGTTCACCACTGTCTTGCTTCAGGTCATCGAATTCCCTTTCTAAAGCTCTCAATTCATGACGAGGACAAAACTCCTTCATCATAAGAGCCCTAAGCTCAGCCCAAGTCTGTGCTAATGCAACCTCAGCACCACGGTCCCTCATAAATCCGTTCCACCACGTAAGAGCCCTCTTCTGAAATACACTGGAGGCAAACTCGACTTTCCGATTTTCAGGACATTGAACGTGATGAAACGAACTCTCAATGCCCTCGAACCACTGTAGGAGCCCAGTTGCTCCTTCAGAACCACTAAACTTGAGTGGGTTAGCTGAATTGAAGCTTTTGAAATTGCATGGAGCATTCTGGTTATTGATGGCTTGATTCATTTGAGCAAAAATATATGGGAGTACAACAGCCATATGTTGTGCCATAATATGTGCCATTTCGGCATTTGGGAGTGGATTTTCGCATCGAGGTAGCATTCTAAAAGGGAAAACAGGAAGGAAAACAAGTGAAAGGATTAGACAAAAAGAATGAAATGAGACAAAATTTGATGAAAGCAAAGATGGTGGTCATTTGTTTGTTACTACGAAGCAACAAACAACACACAGCGATTAATCAAAGTAAATGGGTCAAAAATAATGTATCGCAAAGACATGCTCGCCTATAAGTGGACACTCACCCCAAGAGTTCCCAGGTAAGAGTGACTGGTCCGATATTGCGGATTTGTACGAACACTCTAGCCTTAGACAGAGCTCAGGGTACAGGCACCCACCCTTCCAATTTGCACGTGTTCACATTATCTAGACCAAACTTTGATGGGATTTCGAAAACTTAGAGGGTTCAAAACCTTACAATTAGTCATCCTAGAACAGACGATTAGTTTTCAAAGCAGGATTGAAATTTGTGTTCTTATTGTGGTTGTCACCTAAGAATAAGTGACGGTATTGTTTTAAAACTAAACACAAGAAAACTTGTGTTAGGGTCCTAGGAAGGTTATAGTCTAGGTCAAAGAATTACTAATAACCTAATTCCCTATAACCATTGGCTCTGATACCAACTTTTCTGTCACACCCCGACCACGAAAAACAACAAAGCGTGGCGGAAACGTCGGGGAGTGTTGTAACAGAATCATTGTTTCACAACCATGGATCAAATAATTTTGTTTTATTGAATAAATGAACTCATTGTTTTAATACAATCAAATAAGTACAACTATTATCTTTCAAGTTTTAAAGTTGCTAAGGCACGAGTCCATCCTAAGTGTAGCATATATCATCAATCATCACAAAGCAGTACCTGACACATGTGTAAAAATAGGTACGTCAGCATAAAAATGCCTGTGAGATACATAGGTTTTGTGAAAATAGGATTCATGACTTAAGTTTAAAGAAGATGTTTAATAAAAATTAGTCATGAATCTTGTTAAGTGTTTTCTTTCATAAATCATTTGAAAAGTGATAAATAAACCAAATGATATATATGTATAAAAGGATAATGTATGGTTAAGTGAATAACCATGTAAAATGAGTTTGTATAAAACAATGTTTTGATAAAAAAGGTTTATGGTATATATATAAAAATATACTTTGTTTTTAAGAAAATTGAATAAGTAAGATACATTAAAATATATTTCAATTCCAAGTTCGTTAACCCAAGTGTACTAAATAACGCCACGGTAAGTAATATGATAAAAACACTTATATATAAGAAGTACCAGCGGCGTATCTACCATGTTTCCATCATATTTCACCCGTCCCGTTATTTAAACACTTAACCAAAAACTAGTCGTTAAATAATTAGTATATTAAATATAGTTTAGTTGTTAGCAACAATAACCTTCAGTAGTATATCAATGGTATACTTTGGATTTATAAATAACATATTTAAACTATGCTTTGGTTATGAAAACAACATATTAAACTATGCTTTAGTTAAGAAAATAGCATATTAAGCTATGCTTTAAGGATTAATAAAATACATGTTGGTTTCATACAGTATCACATATGGGAGTATATCAAACTATACATTCGGGAGTATAATTAAATACACAAAAATAATGTGATTTAAGAATTCATTCAGACCTAGTGCATCAAAATACACCTTTGTGACTATAGAGATACCACAAAGGAAATCCCTATTTGGATTGAGAAACAAATTGATTTCAGACATTCCATGACAACAGGAATGGGGTGTCAAATCCTATAGCGCTATATCATACTACCAACCGGTCTGGTGAACAAAAATAAGTACAATTCAACAATTAATTTTATAATCTTTGAAAAATCAGTGTTTAAACCATAGATAGTCATTTAGTTTGTCAACAGATAAGTACTAACATGTATAATCAATTATACTTTGAAATCATGAAAATAACAGATAAGTACACATGCTTCACCCCAAAACAGTTGAAAATAGTAAAAGAGGGGACTATGTACTCACTTGAGAGTGCTTAGGAGTCTTGAACAATGACGTATGTAAAATGCAACATATAAATTACATCAAATGAGGCATAAAACTAACCCTTTTTAAGTACTAATATTGGAAAAAGAGTGTTTTTGTCTTCCTTTTGTATTTTCAGGATTAAATGAGCTCAAAAACGCAAAAGAAGCAAAAAGACAGCTAAATCTAACATAAATACAAGAAAATGAATATTAGTGGACTGCCCGACCCCTCAACAGCACCTTCCAAAGCAAAGTAGAGAAATCAGAAGACTGAACACGCCCCGTGCTCAGCCAGCACGGGGCCGTGCCCAAGAAGCAGCAGAAAAGACAAATCTATAGAAGCTTCTATTGCCCATCACGGGGCCGTGCTCAGCGGACACGGGGGCGTGTCGAAAGTACAGCAGGCGCATTTATTGTAATTGCGAATTACAATTAATGAGGAGAGAGATTGTCAGACGGACACGGGGCCGTGCCCAGCGGACACGGGGCCGTGCCCAGCTCTCTGTTCAGCCTATAAATAGGAGTGCTTGGATTCATTTCATCTCATCCCTTGGCACACCACCTCTCTCACACTTCATCCACCACCCACCACCATCACAACACCATCATCCACCACCATCATCCATTGTCCATCGTAGAGTGTGTGAGTCGTCTCGGGATCCAAGATTGATCGTAAGAGTTCTTGACAATCAAGGCCATGTTTGCCTAAGTCTCTTACATCACTTGGTGAAGACAAAGTGTCTAGTATAATACTTTTTATTTCTAATCTTTTGCACTTTTTATTTGGTTTTGTATTAATGACTTTAATAACTAGTTACTTATGTTGAAGGTGATCTTTCCTTATCGTTTGTCCGTGGTGTCTTGGCATTATTTTACTGTCTATATAAAATAAAGGATTTTCACCATTCATATCTCCACGGTCTATATGGAGATATGTTGGCTACCTGGTCGGGGGTTAAGGGAACGGTTTGGTAAAGGTCTTGCCATTGTTCAGCGTTTAGAGGTCCTGCAATGGACCTGGGTCAAATTTAGTAGGACCTCCTTCAATACTTCACGGTATTGGATGGCGGGGGTCCAAACTCTTTGATCCCCTCATAAGTTAACTACTATTAATACTATAACCCGGCTATTTAGGACTGTATCCCTGCTGACTCAGACTACTTAGCCGAGGGTAACGTCACCGCCAAAAGCGGGGCCTACCACAATACTGCATTAATAACTTAATTCATTATCTTCCAATAATCCACCCTTTTAGGATTGTATCCCTGCTGACTCAAACTACTGGGGTGAGGGTAACGTCACCTTCAAAAGAGGGGCCTACTACAAT
The DNA here is from genome assembly GCA_030545235.1 of Helianthus tuberosus. Lineage (NCBI taxonomy): Eukaryota > Viridiplantae > Streptophyta > Magnoliopsida > Asterales > Asteraceae > Helianthus > Helianthus tuberosus. The sequence goes on from CM060424.1 coordinate 117,948,638, forward strand.
AACTAAGATAATCTCTTAATTATGTGCAAAAGTGCGGAAATAATCAAAGGTTATACTAGATACGAGTTGGAACCAAGTGATTCATCTTGTCTATCTGTTTTTTCTTTTATTTTTATTTTCAGCATTTTAGTTAGTTTTTAATTTTCTTAGTTTAAAACATTTTTCTAAACTTTTATTTTGGTTAGACGTTGAGGATAAACCGGTACTAAAAGCTCTTGTGTCCTTGGACGACCTCGGTATCTTACCAACGCTATACTACACTCAACGATGGGTGCACTTGCCCATATGTGTGTTTAGTGTTAGTGAAATATCGTGTTTTATAAATTTAAAACTTGGCTAAAATAAGTGTTAAAAAGGGCTTAAAATACACACCTAAAATAAGTAACACTTCGCACGCATCAAGTTTTTGGCGCCGTTGCCGGGGACACAAGGATTTTAAGAAAGTTTAAAATCGACGGCCTAATCAGTTTTTTTCAAAACCTTTTCAAAACGCGCGCACATTTTTCTGCATTTTAGTTTAGTTTGCATTTACAGTAGCCTGAACACGGGGCCGTGCTCACTGAACACGCCCCCGTGCTGCATATTTTTAGTTAGATACCCAGATACAGAGTCTGAACACGGGGCCGTGCTCACTGAACACGCCCCCGTGCTCAACGTGACCAGTAACTTTAATTAAAACGCCCAGATACAGATCCTGTACACGGGGCCGTGTTCACCAGACACGGGGCCGTGTCCAAGCCTTCTGTTTCAGTCTTTGTTTTCATTTTCTGGTCCCGAGACTCAGTTGTGGTCTGCTGAGTGATTCTTATGGATCAATACTCAGGAGGTTACAACTACACCTATGATGAGGATGATTATAGGGGTAATTATTGCACTAATTGTCGTAATACACGTTCGATTCAAAATAATCACTCGTATCAACCATCCAATTCATACGCTTACTATGAGGAGCCCAGGTACGAGCCATCAACTTCATACACATCCTATGAAGACCAAAGGTATGAACCTCCTCCCTCATACTCATATTTTGATGAACCAAGGTATGAGCCTTCTTACTCATACTTTGAGGAACCAAGATATGAGCCACCACCTTCATATGCTTATTATGAGGAACCTTGGCGTGAATAACCCACCTCATATGAGTATTATGAAGAACAAAATTACGAACCTTATCCATCATATGCTTACAATGAAGGACAATGGTGTGAACCATCAACTTCATATGGGTATTATGAGGAACAAAGGGTCGAACAACCGGATTCAAGCTTAGAAAATAATGATTCTTTTTCTATAACCGAAGTGACCGATAGGATATTAGAACACATTAGAGTTATTGATCGATGTATAAAAGAAGCTCGCGCAAGGGAAGAGGAGTCCCGCGCAAGAGAAGAATTAAAAAAGGAAGAGATAACTAAAAATGAAAAAATGGAAGAACAAATAAGTGAAAAACCGACACATGAGTTAAACAACGGAAAAGGTGAGTCCAACAACGTTAAAATCCAAGAAGAGTCTAATTTTGAAAAAATTAATCTCTTGACACCTTCTTTCGAAAATCATTGTTTAGTACCCACTCATGCTAAGTTTTTAAAAGAGTTAAACACTAACACTAAAATTGACGAAACGGTAAGTGTTAAGTTAACTAATGATCAAACTTCGCTAATAAAAGAAGACCCATTTGAAATTAACATCACACTGGTTCCATGTTTCTTTCAAAATTTGTTTATTAGAAATGTCACAATCGATAAAGATCTTTGTGTTAACATAATGCCTAACTACATTTTCGAAAAATTAAGTATTAGTGATTTTTCTCCACTTCAAATACCCATTTTTCTATCCAATCGGAAAGTAATAAAATCAATCGGTATAGTTGAAGATGTCTTGGTTCAAACAAATCAAATGGTAATCCCAACCGACTTTGTCATCCTCGATGACGCTCCTCTAGTGTTGGGACGACCATTTGTAAAAACTCACGAAGCTTTGAAAAAACGGAAGTTCAATAATCTACCTCTTCAATTAGGGGCATTTAAAAGAAGTGTCGATCTCGAACGATCAATGAAATATCTATTCGGCAATAATGACCCCCTAATTGAAGATGAAGATGAACCACCCGATACAAGTGAAGAGATTGACCACTTTATTGAAGAAGAGATCGCCATAGAACAAACTTTTAAAGTTCTTGATCGAAACGAGCAACCAAATAAGGAGTCTCCTAAAGACCCACCACTTGAGCTCAAAGAACTTCCAAAAGGTTTGGAATATGCTTTTCTAGACAAAGATGGTAAGTTACCTGTAATTATTTCGTCTAAATTAGATAACTTAGAAAAAGAAAAACTAATTAATCTTTTGAAAAAACACAAAAATGCAATAGCTTGGAAACTTGTTGACATAAAAGGAATTAGTCCTTCTATGTGCACACACAAAATTTTGATGAATGATGACTACAAATCGGTCATACAACCACAACGTCGAGTAAATCCAAATGTTCAAGAAGTGGTTAAAAACGAAGTCATCAAATTACTTGACGCCGGACTTATCTATCCTATTTCCGATAGTCCTTGGGTAAGTCCCGTCCAAGTAGTTCCAAAGAAAGGAGGTATGACGGTAATTACTAACGAAAAGAATGAATTAATACCAACGAGAACCGTCACAGGATGGAGAGTATGTATAGATTATAGACGATTAAATGAAGCAACAAGAAAGGATCATTTTCCTTTACCCTTCATTGATCAAATGTTAGAAAGATTATCCGGTCATAAATTTTACTGTTTCTTGGATGGTTTTTCAGGTTACTTTCAAATCCCGATAGCACCTGAAGACCAAGAAAAGACAACTTTCACATGTCCCTATGGAACTTTTGCTTATCGACGCATGCCGTTTGGTCTATGTAATGCCCCCGCAACATTCCAACGTTGCATGGTAGCCATTTTCCATGACATGATAGAAAAGACAATGGAAGTCTTCATGGACGACTTTTCTATCTTTGGGGATTCATACGACCAATGCCTCGATAACCTTGAACGAATGCTATCCCAATGTGAGGAAACTAACCTCGCCCTTAATTGGGAAAAATGCCATTTCATGGTAACGGAGGGAATAGTACTCGGTCACAAAATCTCAAGCGAAGGAATGGAGGTGGATCGAGCCAAAATAGATACCATTTCTAGATTACCACCTCCATCCTCCGTAAGAGCTATTAGAAGTTTCCTAGGGCATGCCGGATTTTATAGGCAGTTTATCAAAGACTTTTCAAAGATCTCAAGGCCCCTAACAAAATTACTTGAAAAAGATGCTCCTTTCATCTTTGACAAGGATTGCAATCAAGCATTTCTAACCCTAAAGGAAATGCTAGTCAATGCACCTATCATGATAGCACCTGATTGGAAATTTCCTTTCGAAATCATGTGTGATGCTAGTGACTTTGCAGTTGGAGCTGTCTTGGGACAGAGAAAAGAAAAGCATTTCCACCCAATATATTATGCTAGTAAAACACTTAACGATGCACAAGAAAATTACACAACAACTGAAAAAGAGTTACTAGCTGTGGTATTTGCTTTTGATAAATTTCGTTCTTATCTTGTTCTTTCTAAAACTATAGTCTATACAGACCATGCAGCCATTCGATATCTCTTTAAGAAGCAAGACGCAAAACCACGTTTGATTAGGTGGATTCTACTCCTCCAAGAATTCGACATTGAAATCAAGGACAAAAGAGGAGCAGAAAATACCGCAGCAGATCATCTTTCACGTTTAGAAGACCCAGCTTTGGAGGCAACCAGGGACGAGCAAATCAACGAAAAATTTCCAACTGAGTCCCTGGAAATGGTGGAATATAAGGAAGAACCATGGTACGCCGACTTTGCTAACTACCTAGCTAGCGGTATAGTCGCAAAAGGATGGCCACATCATCAAAGAAAAAAATTCTTTGCCAATGTGAAACACTACTTTTGGGAAGATCCATATCTTTTCAAAATGTGTGCCGACCAACTCGTCAGACGATGCGTACATGGTAGTGAAGCACGAAGAATTCTCCGCCATTGTCATGAAGGTCCATACGGAGGACATCATGGTGCTGCCAGTACCGCACGAAAGGTATTCGATTCAGGATTTTATTGGCCAACCATTTACAAAGATGCTCAAAATCTTGTAAAGACATGTGATGCTTGCCAAAGAACAGGTAATATTTCTTCCAAAAACGAAATGCCACAAAATGGCATTCTTGTTTGTGAAATTTTTGATGTATGGGGACTCGACTTTATGGGACCTTTCCCACCATCGAAAGGAAACAAATATATACTTGTGGCAGTAGATTACTTGTCTAAATGGGCCGAGGCCGAGGCACTTCCAACGAATGATGGAAGAGTAGTGGTAAGATTTCTGAAAAAATTATTCTCTCGTTTTGGCACACCTAAAGCTTTAATAAGTGATAGAGGTACCCATTTTTGCAACCATCAACTTGAAATTTTTTTAACAAGATATGGGGTCTATCGCCGGGTTTCGAAAGCATATCACCCTCAAACAAACGGACAAGCCGAAGTGACTAATAGAGGGTTAAAACGAATACTCGAAAAAACCGTAGGGTTAAATAGAAAGGAATGGGCTGATAAATTAGATGATGCTTTATGGGCTTTTCGAACTGCTTATAAAACAACGATAGGTACAACCCCATATAAGCTAGTCTATGGAAAAAGTTGTCATTTGCCAGTAGAAATTGCACACAAAGCCTACTGGGCAATCAAAAATGTAAACTTAGATCTAGAATTTGCTGGTAAAAATCGATTTTGTCAAATAAATGAATTAGACGAGCTTAGGAATTATGCATACTCAAACTCCGAGATTTATAAGGAAAGAATGAAAAATTTGCATGACAAACATATTAAACCTAATGAATTTCGGGTAGGAGATTTAGTTCTTTTGTTTAATTCACGACTTCGATTGTTTCCTGGTAAATTAAAGTCTAGGTGGTCAGGACCTTTTTCCGTCACCCATATTTTTCCACACGGTGCAGTAGAAATTAAACCTCGAAATGGGCCACCATTTAAAGTCAATGGCCAACGGCTGAAACTCTATCAAGGATTTATTGAGGATGAGGAAGAAGAGATCTCGCTTCAAACCGTGGAAGAATAAAAAAACATCATGCCTGGTAAGTTACGAACGATTGAGACGACAAAATAAAGTGGTAAGTTTTCTAAACCATAGCTTATGGGAAAAAGGGGCACTCACACGCGCACATCAAAAAAAAAAAAAAAAATTTTTGCTCGGCACGAGGCCGTGTCCGCTGGACACGGGGCCGTGTTCGCGCTGCAGACGGGATAAAACCCTTTTTCAAAACAGTTTCTTCATTCCACACGCCCCGTTTCCCCACAAAAGCTCTGGTTCCAGGCGATTTTTCGCGAAATTTCGACGTCTCTTACCGATCTAACAACGTCAAGGTATGATTCTATCACTCTTAGTAGTTAGATTAGTTACTTGCATGTAGTTAAAACACCACAAATTTGGGGAAAAATCTAGGGTTCTTGATGTTCATCTGGATTGAACCTAAAATTTTTGCCTAAATCTGTTTGCATTTAGTTAGATTAGTGTTAAGGGAAGTAAATACACTTAGATTGTTCATAGATTCACCCGATTTCTTACAAAAACCCCAAACCCTTGTTCTTGAACCGAAAAAGATAAAATTGATAAGGTAAACGGGATATTTTGGGAAAAACGGTGTTTAGGGTTTCATTTTCGGGGGAAACCACACCTATTGGACCAAAAATTTTCAAGTTTTCGAAACCGGGTCGAAAAATGAAGTTTTTGAGTAACAGACCTCTGGACACGGGGCCGTGTCCGCTGGACACGGGGTCGTGTCCAGCCCGCTGTTTGCAGTTTTTTCCGAAAACATTTCTGTTTCGTGCTAATTTTTGGTGTATTCTTTCAGATGGCAAAGTTCACAAGGTTCAATGCAAGTGAGCTTGATGCAAGGGCAAGGTATGAGGTTCTTCAAACAAGACCCGAAGAGTACCCCAGGAGAGCTTGCACGGATCTGTTAACCTTGGTAAACCAGCTGAACCGATTCAACAACATCGTTACGGGACCACTAGCTGTTGCATTAAACACTAGGCTTCGGTCGGTGCATCAATGCACCATGGAGTTCTACAGTACCTTCAACTTCAATTCAAGGTGTGACCCATTCGACAATGAAGGGGTTGTATTTCGGTGTGGCGGGACAATGTACTCGATCTCCATGGCACAGTTTGGAGCCATAATAGGTCTATACCAAGAAGAGGAATCGGGAAACGAAGAAAATACCGGGGGATTACGAGACTTGGAGGGAAATGAAAGACAAGCCGCATGGGCTCAAATCGGTGAAGGAATCTACGACCCTCGTAGCACCAAGAGTACGAAGCTAAGGGATCCGCTCTATCGCTACATTCACAGGATCCTCACCTACTCTCTAAACCAACGTCACGACAGTAGCGGTGTTGTAGGGTTGAAAGATTTGGTTGTCCTCCACTGTATCCACAACCAAAAGCCTCTCGATGTTCCGTATCTCCTGTTAAGAAACATGCATCTCAACCACCTTGCTCGAGCTCCAACGCCTATCTTCTTCGGAGGATGGGTGTACCGTCTTTTTAAGCATTACACGCGAATTCCAAGAGCCTTTGAAAGAAGCCCATGGTCGGGACGAGTTGACTACCACATTTGCCGAGCCATGAACTTACTCTATGAGGCGGAAGACGGAACAGTGAGTTTCCAAAGAACGCAAGGCTATGCATGGAACCCACAGGAGGCCCTAGTTTTTCACGCACCACCTCCCCACCACCAGTATCCACCCCATGGTGATCCGGGTCAATCCTCCTCACAAGGAGGCGGTTTTCCTAATTTTCAAAGCTTACATGATCTTATGCAGGAAAACCTCATGTGTACCAGGAACACCTACAACCTCGCCAACAACACATACCACCAGGTCGGAGCTATTGAACGCAACATCAACGATATACAAGACGATATCGGCAGCATCCGGGAGTACATGGCGGGGCATGGGGATGGAGGTGATGAGAGCGATGAAGATATGGAGTAGAGGGTTTGGAGGAGCAGGAGCGGGTTGATGGCGAGCCCACAGGTTTAAGTCCCTTTATCTATCGAACGATTGGTGGCCTGCGTGCCAGAAGTTGAACAATTTACTTTCCTTAAACACTTTTATTTTCCGTTTTATTTTTCTTTTACTTTATGCTTGGAACAATTAACTGTGGTAATGTAGGATGTTTGTGTTGCTTGGTGTGGTATTAAGTGATGAAACAGGTACAAACCAAGGCTTGGGGTGCTAAGCCTCAGCACTTATAGGGCCAAGATGGAAAAACCGGAGGAAGAAACCTGTTTTTCAGGCTTTCAGACTGTCCACACGGGGACGTGTCCAGCCAACACGCCCCCGTGCTCGCCTCCCAGACCTGCTGTTTGGCTTCTGTTCTGCAGAATTTTGTCAGACACGTGGCCGTGTCCAGTGGACACGGGGCCGTGTCCACCTTCTGTAAGTTCTTGTTACTGGCACCTGAACACGGGGTCGTGCCCACTCAACACGGGGCCGTGTTCAGTGCCCAGTAACACAAATTTTTGCTTTTTAAACACTATTTTACACATCTAATCAACCTAAAAATTTATTTTTGGGACACATTGAGGACAATGTGTAATTTAAGTGTGGGGGGATGCTAAAACCTTGAATTTTGCAAGTCCTAAATACAAGCCTTACACAAAACTCTATTGGAACCGCTAATCACCCCAAATTTTTTTCAAAAATTTCATTTTTTTACTTGTCTAGGTTTAACTCGGAAAATTCAAGTTCTCAAAAAGGTTATATTTTTACAAATTTACAACCGATAGCGTAGTGATAAAAAGAACCAACATAAGAAAATTATGAAAAGGCATAGCAAACTTATTTAAAATTTGATTATATATACTTGATCACATAAAAACCCATTCCCACAAAAGTGAGTTTTGAGCCTTTATTGAGCACACAATTACATATCATTTGACTAAATGCTCATTTTTCGTTTCTTGTGTGAATAGCCGCTTGGTTCTTACGACTCTAGAACTTGCCATGACAATACATTCCCGGTCCTTATCAACTTAAACCCGAGTAAGTAAATGATGGAGGCATTAGGACTAACCCTTTTTATTTCTACACCATTATTTTTCTTTTTCTTTTACCACCTACCCAAAAAATCCCCCTAGTTAGCCCCTTTGAGCCTAAACCTTTTCGTTTCATCACCCAAACAAAAACCCTTTTACCCACCAAAACCTTTTTCATTTTTAACCCTTTATTTTAGTAACAAGTTCGGTTCTTCGTAAAAAAAAAAAAGTGTGATAATGATGAAGCAAAAAGAAAATAAGCAAACAAGTTAATCAAAAATAACTTAGTTTGAATAAAAGCTTCATCAAAATAAAAAGTTGCAAAAATACGAAAACCGACACTAGTTACGCTTTTAGCCCTTTTTCTACTAACCACTAACCCAACCACCTACCTTTAACCCTAGCCTAACCCTTAACCCACAAAGTCCTCTTGATATCTACAAAGGTATAAAAGTTAAAAAGGAGGAGGACTGATTTCTTGGCAAGCCTATGGTAGGAATAAGTTCCATGCCGCTCTCGAGTGATTCACTAAAAATACACCTTCGGCCGAGTGTGAGTGATTTCCCCCTGAGGTATGTGAACTTGTATATAAATAGAATTTTAAAAAAGGCATGTTATGCCCAAATAAGTAATTTCTTTTATGAAAAGTTCTAAATAAATCATTACGAATAGGAGTGTAAATAAATAAAAATAAAACCCAAAAAGATCTTGGAAATCCCGACACTCTACGACAAGCCCAAAACCTTCTCTTCTACCTATTCCATTTGGGAGTGTAAGCCACATATTAAAGAGTTTTGCTTGAGGACAAGCAAAAGTTCAAGTGTGGGGGTATTTGATGTATGTAAAATGCAACATATAAATTACATCAAATGAGGCATAAAACTAACCCTTTTTAAGTACTAATATTGGAAAAAGAGTGTTTTTGTCTTCCTTTTGTATTTTCAGGATTAAATGAGCTCAAAAACGCAAAAGAAGCAAAAAGACAGCTAAATCCAACATAAATACAAGAAAAGGAATATTAGTGGACTGCCCGACCCCTCAACGGCACCTTCCAAAGCAAAGTAGAGAAATCAGAAGACTGAACACGCCCCGTGCTCAGCCAGCACGGGGCCGTGCCCAAGAAGCAGCAGAAAAGACAAATCTATAGAAGCTTCTATTGCCCATCACGGGGCCGTGCTCAGCGGACACGGGGGCGTGTCGAAAGTACAGCAGGCGCATTTATTGTAATTGCGAATTACAATTAATGAGGAGAGAGATTGTCAGACGGACACGGGGCCGTGCCCAGCGGACACGGGGCCGTGCCCAGCTCTCTGTTCAGCCTATAAATAGGAGTGCTTGGATTCATTTCATCTCATCCCTTGGCACACCACCTCTCTCACACTTCATCCACCACCCACCACCATCACAACACCATCATCCACCACCATCATCCATTGTCCATCGTAGAGTGTGTGAGTCGTCTCGGGATCCAAGATTGATCGTAAGAGTTCTTGACAATCAAGGCCATGTTTGCCTAAGTCTCTTACATCACTTGGTGAAGACAAAGTGTCTAGTATAATACTTTTTATTTCTAATCTTTTGCACTTTTTATTTGGTTTTGTATTAATGACTTTAATAACTAGTTACTTATGTTGAAGGTGATCTTTCCTTATCGTTTGTCCGTGGTGTCTTGGCATTATTTTACTGTCTATATAAAATAAAGGATTTTCACCATTCATATCTCCACGGTCTATATGGAGATATGTTGGCTACCTGGTCGGGGGTTAAGGGAACGGTTTGGTAAAGGTCTTGCCATTGTTCAGCGTTTAGAGGTCCTGCAATGGACCTGGGTCAAATTTAGTAGGACCTCCTTCAATACTTCACGGTATTGGATGGCGGGGGTCCAAACTCTTTGATCCCCTCATAAGTTAACTACTATTAATACTATAACCCGGCTATTTAGGACTGTATCCCTGCTGACTCAGACTACTTAGCCGAGGGTAACGTCACCGCCAAAAGCGGGGCCTACCACAATACTGCATTAATAACTTAATTCATTATCTTCCAATAATCCACCCTTTTAGGATTGTATCCCTGCTGACTCAAACTACTGGGGTGAGGGTAACGTCACCTTCAAAAGAGGGGCCTACTACAATAACTAAGATAATCTCTTAATTATGTGCAAAAGTGCGGAAATAATCAAAGGTTATACTAGATACGAGTTGGAACCAAGTGATTCATCTTGTCTATCTGTTTTTTCTTTTATTTTTATTTTCAGCATTTTAGTTAGTTTTTAATTTTCTTAGTTTAAAACATTTTTCTAAACTTTTATTTTGGTTAGACGTTGAGGATAAACCGGTACTAAAAGCTCTTGTGTCCTTGGACGACCTCGGTATCTTACCAACGCTATACTACACTCAACGATGGGTGCACTTGCCCATATGTGTGTTTAGTGTTAGTGAAATATCGTGTTTTATAAATTTAAAACTTGGCTAAAATAAGTGTTAAAAAGGGCTTAAAATACACACCTAAAATAAGTAACACTTCGCACGCATCAAACAACTATCAAGAAAGCTAGAGGGAGCACGGAATCAAACGGTACCTAACATCGATAACTACATAAATGAACCGGACCTAAATCGGAAGATCGGATAGGATGAGGTCTCGTAAACCAAATGAGTGTGGGATCTCATATGATATGGTTTAACAAGGCCTACATACTAAAAATGAAACCTAACCTAAGTGCTTCTGACCCATTACGACCCGTTTAGGTAGCTTATGCTACTTTAACGCGTCGTTCGCGTAAAACGCGTTCGGACTGCCTAACTAGTCCTATGATAAGTAAAATATGCCTTAACATGTTTAATATTGTTGCCAAATCAGTTTAGATATCAAAAGTTATGTTACATATGCTTAAAATGAATTTTGGCGTAAAAAGGGTATTTTGGTAATTTACCTAAGGCATATAAACTACCTATCATACAACTACTTAAACAAAGTGACCATAAGGTATAACCTCGGAAGGTTATTGTGACACCTGGGTCACTGCGACCATCAAACAAATACCAAACCAATGAAATATTGTATTTCATACTTGGGATCTGTATAAATATGTGTATCTTTTGCACATATCAACTCTTGTTCGATTTCAAGCTCTAAATCGCTTTCTAGAAGGTTATACGCGCGCTGATGCGTAAATATAACCAGTTTAATGCAACGAACACTCCATAATAGTGAAATAGGCTTAACATACCTTAAATAACCTTTACATAACTTAGAAATAAGTTTTGAAGGCTTTGGTATGGCAAAATCAAGTTAAATCGCTTACAGGGACTAAACTTGACAAACTGCGAAAGTATGCCAATTTGAACAGTAACGAACATTCCAGAACATGACCATAAGTTAAACACACCCTAAATATCCTTTACATAGCTTAGAAATAGGCTTTGAGGGGTTCGGTGTGCTAAAATAAACTTTTGGGTCATTCAGGGACTAAAAGCGTCAAAAAGTGCATAAGTTTGCTCTTTCGCGCATAACTTACGTTCTGAATACATCCGGACATCCAAAAATTTATGTAAGCACTAAAATATTTTATTTTAGTGTTTCGCATAAGAAAAATCCATTCGTCACGCCATTTGGATCGTTTTTCGCGCTTATGCGCATTCCGTCGTAATTAACCGAACAACGCAATCGTACGGCCAAACAAACCGACATCCGAGATATTTTTGAGCAAGTTTTAAGTTCCCTATACTTTAACTTCATTTTAGAGCTTTGAAATGGGGTTAACGGGGCTTAAACGTGTCAAAAGTGCATCAAATAGCAAGTTTGGAGCTTAAGGGGCCTGTTCTGCCATTTTTCAAACTTTCTGGTCTGCAGGTCCTTGCGCACCTCAACACTCTGAGTGTTATGGTGTGCAAGAAGGGGTCAGATGCAGAAACTTGTTTTTAACAGCCTGTTTCCAGCCCTTAAACCCTCCAAAGGCCAATGCCACTTGTCAATAACTGGTGGTGGGGGCAAAATGAGCTACCATAACATTCCGACAAGTGTACGGGTGAGATCAAGGCACGTTATTCGAGGAACGATCCTAACGGTGGTCCATTTACTATAAATACCCATCCATCCCAATTGCAAAACCCACTTGAAATATGAGTTTTTCTCTAAGTGGTTGTGTTTATATACACTTCCTACCTGAGATTACTTGGAAATCAATCTTGCGGGGACCCTTTGTAAGTGTTCCTTCGTTCTTTTATCGCTTTTCTAGTCTGAAAGTCGAACTATGTTTGACTTTCTGCATTGACCAGTTTATGGTCGATGCGAAGTTCGTTTGAACTTCATAACGTGAGCGTGATCACGATGGTTATAGTCCTAGTGACTATACCTACTGATTACCACGTTATCTAGGCTCAGTGACGAGTCGTAGTTTCGGCCAAAATACGTGTTATTGCGTATTTTGTAACCAAACTACTCTTAGGTATCAAAACCGTTTGTTTTAATACCAAACCTGTTTTCTAAACTTAGTTAAGCATGTTTTAACATGCTTAGCTCGTCACTTTTAGTTTAGTGCTTATATAGAGTTGTAAGGTAAGCGATCTAAACAATCGCTTATACTTTCAAACCCGACCCGTTTGGTCGATCATTAGGATCCGACCAAACACATTAGGTGACCATAGTAGGTAGGGAATAACCTTCCGAGGTTATACCTTATGGTCACAACGTTTAAGTAGTTGTATGATAGGTAGTTTATATGCCTTAGGTAAATTACCAAAATACCCCTTTGATGCCAAAATTCATTATAAACATATGTGACATAACTTTTGACATCTAAGCTAATTTGGCGACAATATTAGGCATGTTAAGGCATATTCTACTTGTCATAGGACTAATTAGGCGGTCCGAACGCGTTTCACGCAAACGACGCGTTAAAGTAGCATAAGCTACCTAAACGGGTCGTGATGGGTCGTAAGCACTTAGGTTAGGTTTCATTTAGTATGTAGGCTTTGTTAAACCATATGAGACGAGTCTCCATACTCGTTTGGTTTACGAACCCTCATTCAATCTAATCCTCCGACTTAGGTCCGGTTTATTAACATAGTTACCTATATTAGGTGTCGTTTGATATCCGTGATCTCTAGCATTGTTTGGTTGTCACTCAAGGACTACTGAGCAATCTCAAGTGAGTACATAGACCCCTCTTTTACTGTTTTCCAAACGTTTTGGGGTGAAACACATGTGCCTACTTGTTACTTTCATGCTTTCCTGTTTCCACATCATATACTTGCTATGTTTATTAGTACATTTATAGTACATGATTTCGATACATTTTATGCTATGTATGCCCATTGTGTGCATACTTAGTACATTGTTTTACATTACATTTCATGCTGTGTATGCCCATTGTGTGCATACTTAGTACATTGTTTTACATTGCATTTCTGTTGCATATGCTCATCCAGCATATGAACACATTATACTACATTTTGAACCGTTGTAACCATTTGACTATGTGAACCGTCGTAACCCTTTGATTATATGAATCGTTTGTAACTATTGAACCGTGTGAACCAGTTGTATCTGTTGACATGATTTACATTTGACAATAGACATTTGACTATACATAAACATTTCTACAACTGTTAAACATTTTACTTTGGTGGTTTGGTTTGAGTAAGTGATTTAAGTAACGAGGCGTATGTAATATGATACAAGCACGGTGGATACGCCGCTGGTACTTCCTATATATAAGTGTTTGTATGGTATCACATATTGTAGTGTTATTTGAATCATTTCAATTTGAGACATATAGCATTTTATACGAATAACATACTTTTCACAAGACAATGATTTACAAACAATTTATCTTATACAAACTCATTTTGCATGGTTATTCATTTAACCATACATTATTCTCTTATTTATACATATCATCTGATCTTATCGTTTTTCAAATGATTTACAAAACAAAGCAAATTACAAGGTTCATGACTAAACATTTTCTCAAACATAAGTCATGAATTCTGTTTTCACAAAACCTATGTATCTCATAGGCATTTTTATGCTGACGTACCTATTTTCACATGTGCTTTCAGGAGATGATGCATAGGACTTATCAAGACATACTTAGGCGGACCTGTGCCTTAGTGACTTAAAACGAGACAAGAACTAGTTAATTTATGTTATGTACTCTTTAGTTCTTGTTTAAAATAATGTAAACTTTCATGTTTGATTAATAAAACGAAACTTCAATTGCCATGGATTTGAAACAATTAATTCTGTTACAACACTCCCCAACGTTTTCGCCACGTTTTGTATGTTCTACGTGGTCGGGGTGTGACAGAAAAGTTGGTATCAGAGCCAATGGTTATAGGGAATTAGGTTATTAGTAATGCTTTGACCTAGTCTATAACTTTCTTAGGACTCTAACGCGAGTTTACTTGCGTTTAGTCATAAAACAATACTGTCACCTATCCTTAGGCGACGACCACAACAAGAACATAAATTTCAAAACCGCTTTGAAAACTAATCATCTGTTCTAGGATGATTTATTACTCGGTTTTGAACCCTCTGTTATAAGGTTTTGAACCCCCTTGAATTTTCAAAACTCTCGTCAAAGTTTTGGGTCCTAAATAGTGTGAACACGTGCAAACTGGAAGAGTGAATGCCTGTACCCTGGGTTTTCTGTCTAAGACTAGAGTGTTCGTACAAATCCACATAATCGGACCAGTCACTCTTACCTGGGAACTCTTGGGGTGAGTGCCCACTTATAGGCGAGCATGTCTTCGCGATACACTATGAGGATCTATTTGCTTTGATTCAGCCTTTGTGTTGTTTGTTTGCTTCGTGGTTCAAACAAATGACCATCAACCATGATTATGGTCGGTAATTGTAACATCCTATTCATACCGAATGCCATTTCATTTGTTTTCTTTCTTGTTTCTCTTTTAGAATGCCTCCTCGACGCGAAAACCAGATAGCGACTGCCGAACTGGCAGAAATCATTGTGCAGGAAATGGCTGCTCAATTCCTAAACCTCTTTGCTCAATGGAACCAAGCCAACAACAACAACAATGGTCCATGCAACTTCAAGACGTTCAACTCGGCTAAGCCATAAAAGTTTTCTGGGTCTCAAGGAGCGACTGCACTTCTGCAATGGTTCGAGAGTCTAGAGAGCACCTTCAGGCATGTTCAATGCCCAAATGAGCGAAAGGTAGAATTCGCATCTAGCGTCTTTGAGAAACGAGCTTTGACATGGTGGAATGGTGTGATGAGAGATAGGGGTGCCGATGTGGCACTGGCTCAAACGTGGGTAGAGCTTCGAGCTCTGATGATGAAGGAATTCTGTCCTCGTCACGAGATCAGGGCCTTGGAAAGGGAATTTGAGGATCTTACGCAAGATAGCGGTGAGCATCGAGCCTACATGGACCGTTATGAGGAGTTAAGTCTGTTATGCCCAAACATGGTCACGCCTTTGGATAAGGCAATCGAAAAGTACATTGATGGCCTCCCTGACTCAATACAAGACATTGTGACTGGTAGCAACCCTACTACAGTTAGACAGGCCATTGAGCTATCTGCAACCTTGACTGAATCAAAGATCAGGAAAGGTAAACTTTTCCGAAAAGGTGACAAGAAACCAGTCGAGGAATCGAACCCAATCGAGGAATCAAAGACCATGGATGAACAGACTGGATCCCCTAAGAAGTCAAAGAAGCGAAAGGCTTCTCAGAACTTCGCCATGGTTACTCACAATGATCAAGTTGTCCCCAACCAAGCAGCTCAACCCCCTGCTAGGAAGCCATACAATGGAACTGCACCCTTGTGCAACCAATGTAGCCTCCATCATCATGCCAATGTAAAGTGCCGCAAATGCCAAACTTGTGGACTTATAGGCCATACAACAAGAGTCTACCCAGCTGCAGCTGCACCAAACCAAGCTGGCAACAATCCTGCTCAAGGTCGTTTTCTACCAGGTTCTTGCTTCAACTGTGGCGAGATGGGTCATTTCCGAAGAAATTGCCCAAAGCTTGCTAATGCAAATCCATCACAGGGATGAGCATCTGACCGACCAGAAGACAACATCGTTTAGAAATAATCACGTCTTATGTATTATTTTCTTTTGTTGTCAAGGTCCATGAAACAGTTGTTATCATTGTTTATAAATAAATCTTTTATTTACATTGCAATGCATTTATGTGGTTGTATGTATAAAGAACATATCCCCTACAATACCGACAAGCGAGGAATCGTATTCCTTGAAAAACAAACTACCCCCAAATTTTTTTTCCATCTTATGATCTCTTGCGTTTCCCCGAAATTCCTAAGTACCCGTTTATTCTAAGGAAACGAAGTACAAGGCGCAAGTTACAACACGAGACGAGTACCCAAAGTACCACTATAAATCCTTAATAAGGGTACTTAAGGATATTTCCGTAAATCCTAAAATTGTTGTGTTCCTTAATTCGAATATTACGTTTCTTTGAAAACAAAATCGAATTTTGGGAGATCATCCTATCTTTTCAGATAGATCCCAGAGGACATTGAAGTCCAGCGACTGGTTTCCTGGTGTACTTTGAATATCCATATTCAATCACTAACAAGTTAATAACAAATTAATAACTGAGTTAAGCAACTATGTGATTATGTGCTTATGTGTTCCCTTTTATGTTTTTTGTTTAACCCAAGTTTTTGTTATCTAAAATCCTTAATGGACTTCTACGTTGTAGTTAAGTCCCTTGGGTTATAAAGTACTACTCCATAATTAGACCCCTTGAGTGGTCTAGTTAAACAGATTGATCCAAAAATCTGGTTAGGAACATCATGTGATGATATAGCTGAAAGGACTCCTTGGTGGCCTAATTAAAAAGATCATTTGTCGATCTAATTAAAAGGACCCTATGGTAGTCTAGTCACCCTCATCACAGGTTTGATTTTTCTTTCCCTAAACATTACAAGACAAACTGTGCGGACTGTGCAAGGAATTACGTAATTATGGATGCATACATAATTATGGAATTTAGTGCACAGAACCACAGCGAGCTTTGTCATATGCCTAGAAGTTAACTCTATTCATTTCTGTTTCTGAGGAAGCACCCGTTGAAAATGACTCCGTTTGTTCATTTTCGTTTCTGAAGATTGTCCGTTGAGGAAATGAATATCCGTTTGATTATCCTTTTCATTTCCATTTCTGAGGAAGCACCCATTGAAAATGACTCCGTTTGTTCATTTTCGTTTCTAAAGATTGTCCGTTGAGGAAATGAATATCCGTTTGATTATCCTTTTCATTTCCATTTCTGATGAAGCACCCGTTGAAAATGACTCCGTTTGTTCATTTTCGTTTCTGAAGATTGTCCGTTGAGGAAATGAATATCCGTTTGATTATCCTTTTCATTTCCATTTCTGATGAAGCACCCGTTGAAAATGACTCCGTTTGTTCATTTACGTTTCTGAAGATTGTCCGTTGTGGAAATGAATATCCGTTTGATTATCCTTTTCATTTCCATTTCTGATGAAGCACCCGTTGAAAATGACTCCGTAAGTTCATTTTACGTTTCTGAAGATTGTCCGTTGAGGAAATGAATCCCCGTTTGTTTATTCCTTCATTTCCGTTTCTGAAGAATACTCGTTAAGGAAAATGACTCCGTCTGTTCATTTTCGTTTCTGAAGATTGTCCATTAAGGAAATGACAGGATTATGCCTTGTATATCTGGTGGTTACGTGACACAAAGTCACAGATGGACTCCTACGAATAAATTTCGGGACGGAATTTCCTAAAGTAGGGGAGACTGTGACACCTGGGTCACTGCGACCATCAAACAAATACCAAGCCAATGAAATATTGTATTTCATACTTGGGATCTGTATAAATATGTGTATCTTTTGCACATATCAACTCTTGTTCGATTTCAAGCTCTAAATCGCTTTCTAGAAGGTTATACGCGTGCTGATGCGTACATATAACCAGTTTAATGCAACGAACACTCCGGAATAGTGAAATAGGCTTAACATACCTTAAATAACCTATACATAACTTAGAAATAAGTTTTGAAGGCTTTGGTATGGCAAAATCAAGTTAAATCGCTTACAGGGACTAAACTTGACAAACTGCGAAAGTATGCCAATTTGAACTGTAACGAACATTCCGGAACATGACCATAAGTTAAACACACCCTAAATATCCCTTACATAGCTTAGAAATAGGCTTTGAGGGGTTCGGTGTGCTAAAATAAACTTTTGGGTCATTCAGGGACTAAAAGCGTCAAAAAGTGCATAAGTTTGCTCTTTCGCGCATAACTTACGTTCTGAATAGATCCGGACATCCAAAAAATTATGTAAGCACTAAAATATTTTATTTTAGTGTTTGGCATAAGAAAAATCCATTCGTCACGCCATTTGGATCGTTTTTCGCGCTTTTGCGCATTCCGTCGTAGTTAACCGAACAACGCAATCGTACGGCCAAACGAACCGACATCCGAGATATTTTTGAGCACGTTTTAAGTTCCCTATACTTTAACTTCATTTTAGAGCTTTGAAATGGGGTTAACAGGGCTTAAACGTGTCAAAAGTGCATCAAATAGCAAGTTTGGAGCTTAAGGGGCCTGTTCTGCCATTTTTCAAACTTTCTGGTCTGCAGGTCCTTGCGCACCTCAACACTCTGAGTGTTACGGTGCGCAAGCAGGGGTCAGATGCAGAAACTTGTTTTTAACAGCCTGTTTCCAGCCCTTAAACCCTCCAAAGGCCAATGCCACTTGTCAATAACTGGTGGGGGGGGCAAAATGAGCTACCATAACATTCCGACAAGTGTACGGGTGAGATCAAGGCACGTTATTCGAGGAACGATCCTAACGGTGGTCCATTTACTATAAATACCCATCCATTCCCATTGCAAAACCCACTTGAAATCTGAGTTTTTCTCTAAGTGGTTGTGTTTATACACTTCCTACCTGAGATTACTTGGAAATCAATCTTGCGGGGACCCTTTGTAAGTGTTCCTTCGTTCTTTTATCGCTTTTCTAGTCCGAAAGTCGAACTATGTTAGACTTTCTGCATTGACCAGTTTATGGTCGATGCGAAGTTCGTTTGAACTTCATAACGTGAGCGTGATCACGATGGTTATAGTCCTTAGTGACTATACCTACTGATTACCACGTTATCTAGGCTCAGTGACGAGTCGTAGTTTCGGCCAAAATACGTGTTATCACGTATTTTGTAACCAAACTACTCTTAGGTATCAAAACCATTTGTTTTGATACCAAACCTGTTTTCTAAACTTAGTTAAGCATGTTTTAACATGCTTAGCTCGTCACTTTTAGTTTAGTGCTTATATAGGGTCGTAAGGTAAGCGATCTAAACAATCGCTTATACTTTCGAACCCGACCCGTTTGGTCGATCATTAGGATCCGACCAAACACATTAGGTGACCTTCCGAGGTTATACCTTATGGTCACAACGTTTAAGTAGTTGTATGATAGGTAGTTTATATGCCTTACGTAAATTACCAAAATACCCCTTTGATGCCAAAATTCATTATAAACATATGTGACATAACTTTTGACATCTAAACTGATTTGGCGACAATATTAGGCATGTTAAGGCATATTCTACTTGTCATAGGACTAGTTAGGTGGTCCGAACGCGTTTCACGCGAATGACGCGTTAAAGTAGCATAAGCTACCTAAACGGGTCGTGATGGGTCGTAAGCACTTAGGTTAGGTTTCATTTAGTATGTAGGCTTTCTTAAACCATATGAGACGAGTCTCCATACTCGTTTGGTTTACGAACCCTCATTCTATCTAATCCTCCGACTTAGGTCCGGTTTATTAACATAGTTACCTATATTAGGTGCCGTTTGATATCCGTGATCTCTAGCATTGTTTGGTTGTCACTCAAGGACTACTGAGCAATCTCAAGTGAGT
Source organism: Helianthus tuberosus (assembly GCA_030545235.1). NCBI lineage: Eukaryota > Viridiplantae > Streptophyta > Magnoliopsida > Asterales > Asteraceae > Helianthus > Helianthus tuberosus. The sequence continues at coordinate 117,968,632 of CM060424.1, forward strand.
ACATAGACCCCTCTTTTATTGTTTTCCAAACATTTTGGGGTGAAACACATGTGCCTACTTGTTACTTTCATGCTTTCCTGTTTCCACATCATATACTTGCTATATTTATTAGTACATTTATAGTACATGATTTTGATACATTTTATGCTATGTATGCCCATTGTGTGCATACTTAGTACATTATTTTACATTACATTTCATGCTGTGTATGCCCATTGTGTGCATACTTAGTACATTGTTTTACATTGCATTTCTGTTGCATATGCTCATCCAGCATATGAACACATTATACTACATTTTGAACCGTTGTAACCATTTGACTATGTGAACCGTCGTAACCCTTTGATTATATGAATCGTTTGTAACTATTGAACCGTGTGAACGAGTTGTATCTGTTGACATGATTTACATTTGACAATAGACATTTGACTATACATAAACATTTCTACAACTGTTAAACATTTTACTTTGGTGGTTTGGTTTGAGTAAGTGAATTAAGTAACGAGGCGTATGTAATATGATACAAGCACGGTGGATACGCCGCTGGTACTTCCTATATATAAGTGTTTGTATGGTATCACATATTGTAGTGTTATTTGAATCATTTCAATTTGAGACATATAGCATTTTATACAAATAACATACTTTTCACAAGACAATGATTTACAAACAACTTATCTTATACAAACTCATTTTACATGGTTATTCATTTAACCATACATTATTCTCTTATTTATACATATCATCTGATCTTATCGTTTTTCAAATGATTTACAAGACAAAGCAAATTACAAGGTTCATGACTAAACATTTTCTCAAACATAAGTCATGAATTCTGTTTTCACAAAACCTATGTATCTCACAGGCATTTTTATGCTGACGTACCTATTTTCACATATGCTTTCAGGAGATGATGCATAGGACTTATCAAGACATACTTAGGCGGACCTGTGCCTTAGTGACTTAAAACGAGACAAGAACTAGTTAATTTATGTTATGTACTCTTTAGTTCTTGTTTAAAACAATGTAAACTTTCATGTTTGATTAATAAAACGAAACTTCAATTGCCATGGATTTGAAACAATTAATTCTGTTACGACACTCCCCGACGTTTCCGCCACGTTTTGTATGTTCTACGTGGTCGGGGTGTGACAGTTATTCCCTATATACTATGGTCACCTAATGAGTTTGGTCGGATCCTAATGATCGACCAAATGGGTTGGGTTCGAAAGTATAAGCGATTAATTAGATCGCTTAGCTTACGACCCTATATAAGCACTAAACTAAAGTGACGAGCTAAGCATGTTAAAACATGCTTAACTAAGTTAGAAAACAAGTTTGGTATTAAAACAAATGGTTTTGATACCTAAGAGTAGTTTGGTTACAAAATACGCAAGAATGCGCATTTTGGCCGAAACTACGACTCGTCACTGAGCCTAGATAGCGTGGTAATCAGTAGGTATAGTCACTAGGGACTATAACCATCGTGATTACGCTCACGTTATGAAGTTCAAACGAACTTCGCATTGACCATAAACTGGTCAATGTAGAAAGTCAAACAAAGTTTGACTTTAACGCTAAAACGAATGAAAAGAACGAAAGAACACTTACAAAGGGTCCCCGCAAGTTTGATCTTCCAAGTAATCTCAGGTAGGAAGTGTATAAACACAACCACTTAGAGAAAAACTTAGAATTCAAGTGGGTTTTACAAGTGAATGGGTTGGGTATTTATAGGATTTGGACCACCGTTAGGGTCGTTTCTTGAAAACCGTGATTACATCTCATCCGTACATGTGTTGGAACACCTTGGTACCCAAATTGGCCCCCCATCATCAGGGATTAACATGTGGCATTGGGTTTGGGAGTGCTTAACAGCTGTTAACAGCTGTTTTAGAAGTTTCTGATGAGCTGGGAGTCCCTTACGGACCGTAAGGATGAGGGCTTACAGTCCGTAAGCCAGCAACTTTGATGAAATGACAGTTTTGGTCCCTGTTGGTGTTTAAAGCTTATTTCGTCATGTTTAAGGCCCGTTAAGCCAACTTTAAGGCCCTAAAATTATGCCTAAACATTGTGGACATGAAACATGCTCAAAAATATGCCGGATGTCGGTTCGTTTGGCCGTACGATTGCGTTGTTCGGTTAATTACGACGGAAGTCGTAACAGACGCAAAAACGATCCAAATTGCGCGACGAATGGATTTTTCTTATGCCAAACACTAAAATAAAATATTTTAGTGCTTACATAAATTTTTGGATGTCCGGATGTATTCAGAATGTAAGATATGCGCGAAAATGCAAACTTGTGCACTTTTTGACGCTTTTAGTCCCTGAATGACCCAAAAGTTTATTTTAGCACACCGAACCCCTCAAAGCTTATTTCTAAGTTATGTAAAGGTTATTCAAGGTATGTTAAGCCTGTGTCACTATTCCGGAGTGTTTGTTGCATTAAACTGGTTATATTTACGCATCAGTGCGCGTATACCTTCAAGAAAGCGATTTAACGCTTGAAATTGAACAAGAATTCATATGTGCAAATGATACATATATTTATACAAATCCCAAGTATGAAATATAATATTTTATTGGTTTGGTCTTTGTTTGATGGTTGAAGTGGCACAGGTGTCACATACAGTTAGGCTCGAAGATAAAAACCTAAACATCTCCGCGCGCCGGAAATCAAGACTTAAACAAAGTAATCTTTTCTGTTGCAACAGAATGAACAGGTGGTAATAATACAATGGTTTACAGCTGTAGATCTTCTAGAAGGTCTTAAATGCTCTTTGTGCATGGCTCCATTCGGTTATAACCGAATGTGACGTGGCACGATCTTGAGCATTCATTTAAATCACGATGTGGCACTAACTTGAAAGAAGATCTACACAAAACCACTTTCCACGTGTCATCTCCCCAACTGTCGATCAGACCCACGATCCGTGTGCATGGACATGAAGTTAACGATTGACGGAAAGAAGAGATAACCACCAATGAAAAAGTATCTTCCGTTACTATCTCCGTAAACCATTTTCCTGCCAAAATCTGTTTATAAATAAGATGCTTCAGGTATGATCTCACAAGTTACTTTCACTTACTCTCACACTTACTACTTCATCTTCTTCCTATGAGATCACGGTACTTATTCTCACGCCAGAGGGTGGTCATGGAGAGAACCACCATTCTCCCTGTGGTGAGTCTAACGGCTTTCTGTTTTGCAGTGATCACCAGGAAGTAGTCCAACCAACCACCGAATCGACAGGGAGATTAACCCTTTTATGCACAGACAAAACCCCCGATCTAATTGATTCCGGTTAATTTAGATCACTGTTTCTTCAGCCAGTGTATCTTTTGGGCTATTAGAAAAACTTCTAATTTGTATTTTGTATTTTGTATCCTGTATAAAGTATAATATGACATTTCTGAAATGTATGAAAATTATAGCATTTATCACATGATTTGCTGAAGCTGTTGTTAGAGAGGATATTAAAAATTTGATAACTTGGTTGCAAAAGTACATGGACCAAAGTGTAACAACCCGACTTTTTGGGTCATTACTTTGATCTGTCATTTATTGCTTAATTGACTTGTACTCTCGATTATCGCCATAGGTCGAATATTTTTAAACTATATTCTACAACGCATTCACAACACTTATTCAAAAAGCAGTTATTGCATTTTAACGCATTTTATAACGCATACTATTTTAATGAATTTTGTCGTATATTACATCGCATGTTAGACTAAACGCTATTGTAACGCACTCTCAACGCAACTGGAAATGCAGATTTACTTTATGCAATTATGTGTTATGTGTGTTATTTGTGTGATTATTTGTTTAATGTTATGTGGATTATCTCAACGCAACGCTTACTCGCAACTCGCCTAAACGCAACGCTTAACACACGAAACGAAAGTTGGAAAACTAACTCGCACAACTCGACTGGTTGAATGACCATTCGATCGAATGGACATCCGTTCAGATGACCATCCGATCGGATGGCCATCCGACAGGACATCCATTCGACCCTCGCACTCACTTACACCGCCTTAACCTCTCTCTCTCACACTATAAATACCCGTACACGCTACTGTTCACTGATGTGACAGCTCCATTCGACCCAACTCACTCCCAGTCACTTTCAAGCACTTCTTCTCTCGATTCTAGGCCATTTCATAAGTGTTTCTTCTCAAATCTTGTACTTTCATCATCACTACACGCTTCTTCATTATCTTCTCCATCAAAATCACTGATTTTCTCCACGAAATCTCCTGATTTGGACCCCTTGAAGGTGACATCACCTCAGTTACTTATGCAATCGGTTGTGAGACGTCATCTCATCAAGGATGGTTCAGATCTAAAGGATTTCCACACTATACAACACAAATCTCATATTGATTCAACATTTTTCAACTGATTTCATCACTTTTCAAACTTTCTTCAAATTTTCTTCACTTTTTACTCAAAACCCTAGACTCATTCAGGCTCTCTACTCATTCTTAAGTGGAGAACCGGCTTGCAGATGGATTTCCATCGGAGAGACGACCGATTCATGGGTTGATTATGAAAACTCATCAAGGACAGTTAGTCTGATCGAATGGGGTGATTCCCATCCGATCGACTGAGCTGGACTTGGTGTGGATTCCCATTGTTTGACACGTCGTCACGCCATCTCTGTTGAATTCAAAACTTTGAACTTAGAAAACTTTTGAAGTTTCCAAAAGAAACAGATCACTCACTCGAATGATTATCCGATCGAATGATCATCCGACCAAGTGGCTTGCCCTTCTTTATGACTTTCCATACTTAGTCAAATTTTACGAAAACCTCAAACTACCAACTCCTCAATCGAATAGCCATCCGATCGAATGGCCATTCGTCCGGATGACCATCCGACCGAATGGCCATCCGACCGAATGACTTGGCAACTATACACCATATTGTTTAAATGCTACAACGAAAACTTCATGTTTCCAAAACGATTTACAAACACACTAGCTCATTCGAATGATCAACCGTTCGAATGGTTATCCGTCCGGATGACCATCCGTCTGAATGAACATCCGATCGACTAGCCATTCGACACTCATCACATTCGACACTCTGTTACGCACCGTTTAATGCTTACGCTACTATTCTATGCTCAGGCTAATCTCAACGCGCTCCCTTCAATCCAATTCTGTGTTTACTAGCTAAACACGCACTGTGAGTATACTCGAACCCTTCTTCGCTTAACGCACTTTTGGGTGTTACATACGTTCTATATCAAAACACAAACATCACACTACGCAAACTCATTTATAAACGCTAACCGCTCTCGCATGTTATATGTGACTCGATGAATGCTTGTATGTTATGTTTACGCAGTGATTGTTTGCCTAACACCTTTGCAACGATAGTACTATAGTTTGGACTCAACACCTTTCGTGGACAGGGGTTGTTAAGGGTATTACTTCACATGGTCACACTGGTGATAATGTGTTGCGTATTCTACACTCGCAGTCATGTCGGTTGCATACATCATTGCCGATAGCTTACTTGATTCACCTTTCTACATGTTACATGCTGGTTATGCGTAAACGCTTTCGCTATACTATATGCTACTCAAACTTGTGTACTCACCTTTACCTTCTATGTATTGACTTTATTTTAACCTATGTGACAGGTTGATAGGATGCTAAGTCTGCTGTGATGAAACGAAGTAGGAAGTCTAGAAACAAACTAAATAAATCTGAGTTGTCTGAACAGTATTTGGTTTATGAGATAATGATCTGTAATGACTGTTTATGCTTTATATGTTAGTGGTATGGGACATTAACGTTAAATATAATGTCACTAATAGTTGTTATGGATTCTCTTGGACAATCTGTTTCGCTCAGTGCCACTCCCCGATGTTTCCGCCATCGGTTGGGGTGTGACACAAAGCAGAGTAGTAAAGTTGATATGTATTATATTTCTCTACTGAAAACGAAAAGGGATTGGCTGCTGGTTTTATGGGATCAGGATGAACAACTTTTTGCTTTGAAAATGACATTGAGGAAAGCTGCCAACTGTAGAGCTGTGTTGTCATTTGGTCATGTGAAGTTTCTGGTACAACTGCTTGTAAGGAGAGATCCTAGAAGACCTGATGACAATACCCATCTAGTGATGTATTCAAACTGGCAGTGTATCATGGATGAAACAGGAATATCTATGGGCAAAAACTGAGGTTTGAGATAGTCGAAGAGAAAAGTGTGCCAGGAGATAAAGTACACTTTGAAGTTTGTTGATATAGTCTCTGAACATCTTTTTAGTGTTTAATGATTTATGTTTTGTTAATATTTTTTATGGACAAATTTCTTCTTCCAAAACTAACTTAAGGATGAAGTTATGTAGTGTTAGTATATAAAGTTATATACTTTCAAAACTTTGTGGATTTACCTTTTTATATTTTGCATCTAATCATTACTATATTTTGCATCTAAACATTACTATTTTGCATCACATTTCCTGGTCGCTCAAGGAAAAGAAGTATAAGATTCAAAATTAACAAAATAGTATACAACCTCTAATTACAAATAACAGTCTTTTAAACATCTGGTCCTACCAAAGGGATAAACTCAACATCTATTTCGCTAAACTTTGCAAACCAAAAGGTCTGTTGAAGACAAAGACTGTTGAAGCAAAGTCTGTTGAACCAAACAACCTCTGCTGATGAACCAAACAACCTCTACTGATGAACCAAAAGGTCTGTTGAAGACAAAGACTGCTGAAGCAAAGGTCTCCCAAAGAGAACATCTGCTGATGAAGCCAAATATATGATGAATCTAAGTTCTGTTGTGGACCAACAGATATTGCAATTCAACAGAAGATCTTTAATATAAGATCTTTAATAGATGATGATCAACAGCTGATAAGGTCTGTTGAAGCAAAGTCTATCAACAGATGCTAATGTAACTCAGATCCTAACAGTTCATAGGCATTAACAGATGTTAGGACGTTGTAACAGTGCTTAGCCTCAAAAAGATGTTAATGTATCTCAGACCCTGATGTGTGCAAAATGCAACATATAAATTACATCAAATGAGGCATAAAACTAACCCTTTTTAGTACTAATGTTGGAAAAAGCGTGTTTCTTTCTTCCTTTTGAATTTACAGGACTAAACAAGCTTAAAAGAACAAAACGAACAAATAAGCAGCCAAAACCAACATAAATACAAGAAGAAGGAATAAAGTGACATGCCCGACCCCTCGGCAGCATCTCCCAAGACAAAAACAAGAAGACAGAACCTGACCACGCGGCCGTGCCCAGCTGAGCATGGGGCGTGGTTAGGCCCTACACAAAAAGACAAACCTACTGAACCTTCTACACCCACCATGGAGCCATGCCCAGCTCTACACGGGGCATGGTCAACTCTAAGATTTGAAGAATCTTGATAGTACAACAAAGAGTTGACCATGGGGCCGTGCCCAGAAGACACGGGGTTGTGTGGGGCCCTCTGCTGACAATTGCAATTAATGAAGAAAGAGAAAAGGATGGCCATGAGCCGTGTTGGCTGGACACGGGGTCGTGGCCAGGGCTCTGTTCTGGCTATAAATAGGGGTGCTTGGTTCACTTCAAAGGCATCCCTTGGCAAAACATTTCTCTCCCACTTTGCCACCACTCCATCACCACTACAACACCAACACCCACCACCATCATCCATCATCCATCTTTAGAGTGTGTAGTAGTCTTGGGATCCAATATTGATCGTAATATTTCTTGTCAATCAAAGGCCATGTTTGGCTAAACTCTTACATCACTTGGTGAAGACATGTCATTAATGTATTACTTTTGATTTTTAATCTTTTGGCACTTTTTAATTGGGTTTGTATTAATGACTTTAATAACTAGTTTCTTATATTGAAATTGAATTTTCTTTACCATTTCTTCATGATGTCATTGATTTGCTCTTTCGTGTCTTTACAGTCTATATAAAGCGCGTTAACTACCAGGAAGGGGGTTAGGAGGGTGGTTTGGTAAAGTTCTTGTCTCGTTCAGTGTATAGATCCTGCGAGGACTTGGTTCAAGCTTACTAGGACCTCCTTCAATGCCCAATGGTATTGGATGGCGGGGGTGCGAATAGCTTGAACCCCTCATATGTAAACTACTATTAATACTTTAAACCGACTTCTTGGGATTGTATCCTTGCGGACTCAAACCACTTAGCCTAGGGTAACGTCACCTTCAAAAGATGGCCTACCACTTTTCGCATTAATAACTAACTTAATTGTCTTTCAATATTCTGACCCTTTGGGATTGTATCCTTGCTGACTCAAACCACTGGGTTGAGGGTAACATCACCTTCAAAAGAGGGGACTACTACTATAACTAAGATAATCTCTTAAAAAGTCCGAAAGTGCGAGAATCATCAAAGGATACATTAAAGATGCGTTGGATCCAAGTGATTCTATCTTGTCTATTTGTTTTTCATTTTATTTATCTTTTTATTTTCATGTTTCAAAACTTTTCTCAAAAAATTTAGATCGATTAGACGTTGAGGATAAACCGATACTAAAAGCTCTTGTGTCCTTGGACGACCTCGGTATCTTACCAACACTATACTACGCTCGCGATGGGTGCACTTGCCCAAGTGTGTGTTTATTGTTTGTACAATACCGTGTTTTATAAATTTAAAACTTGACTAATGCGTAAAATGGGCTCAAAATATTAATAAAATCATATTGCACTTCACGCACACCAAGTTTTTGCGCCGTTGTCAGGGACACAAGGATTTTAAGAAAGTTTAAAATTAACGGCCTAATTATTTTTATTTTTTCTATTTTTTTTACGATTTTTCTTAGTTTTTCAGATTCTGCAGAAGCTCAGCACGGACCGTGCCAGGTCAGACACGGGGCCTTGCCCATTATTCTTACTGGCAGTTCTTGTTTTCTGAGTTACAGAAGAGTGACCACGGGGCCGTGGAGGTGCACCACGGGGCCGTGCTGAACTCCCCAGTAACTGGGATCCAAAAAATAGCAACTGTAAACACGACCACGAGGGCCGTGGTTATTGACCACGGGGCCGTGGTGAGAGATCTGACCGACATTGTTTTTTGTTTTTATCATAGGACTGAGAACTCAATCACATGGCCTGAATTCTCTACGCAGTGCATGAGCTCCAGTTCTAATAAAGACATAAAAGAACCTCTAGACGAACCCGAACGCTTTCTCAGAAAAAGACTAAAAGCCAAAAAAATAAAGAGAAGGCTTTGGGGGACCAACTCCCAATGGCGGACCAGCGTACCCTAATGGATTACCTACGGCCCACGGTCGGTAATCTCGGAGCTGCCATCAATGCATCGAACGTCGATGCCAAAAACTTCGAACTTTGGCCGCATTTGATCCAAATTCTCCAAAATTCCGCAACCTTTCATGGCCTACCCGATGAAGATCCCCATTTACATATTACCAACTTTTTGGAAATATGTGACACTTTCCGGATCAACGGAGCATCAAACGACGTCGTCCGCCTCCGAATGTTCCCATTCTCACTAAAAGACCGAGCTAAGGCTTGGCTAAACACCCTCCAAAGTGGTTCGGTAAACACTTGGGATGAACTTGCCAAAAAATTTCTATATAAGTAATTCCCACCCTCTAAAACCGCTAAATTAATGACTGAAATTAATACATATTCACAAGAGGACGGGGAATCCTTATATGAAACTGAGGAAAGATTCAAGGAGTTATTGAGGAAATGCCCTCATCATAGTCTCACAGTGTGGCAACAAGTATCCATTTTCTATAATCGATTATTGCCACACACGAGACAAACACTCGACTCAAGCTCCGGGGGACTCCTAGGTAATCGACGCCCAAATGAAATCTATAATCAAATTGAGGAAATTGCTCAAAACAATTTTCAATCGTACACCCCCCGAGGCTCAAAATCTATTGCCCCAGGCGCCCATAAAGTAGATGAGAGCACCTCTTTACAAGCCCAAATCGAGGGCCTATCTTCAAAAATTAAAAAGTTAGAAATGGCAAAAACGACCTCGGTTATGGCTTGTGAAGGGTGTGGTGGGCCACATGAAAATTGGAGTTGTTTGAAAGAAATGGAAAATCAAACGGAAATGGTAAGCTACATTGATAATCAACCTAGGCCGTCGGGTCCCCCAACGGGTACCTACAACCAAGGATGGCGTAACCACCCAAACCTTGGTTGGAGGGAGCCCTGAAATAGTAGTAACCAACAAAATCAAAATCAACAACCAAACTTTCAACAACAACTAAGAAATGAGTCACATAATTTCACTCAACAACAACAAGGGGGACAGGAGAGGCTTGAAGACCTCATCACACGCATCATCTCCGAAACCGACAAAAGGTACTCGGATCGATTCCTACAAACAGAATCCAACATTAGAAACCAGCAAGCTAGTATTCAAAACATTGAAAAACAATTAAATCAACAAGCCCAAAATTTCTCCGAGAGACCACAAGGCGCATTGCCTAGCAATACCGAAACTAATCCAAAGGCGCAAGTACACCTCATAACATTAAGAAACCGAACCGTAGGTCTCGAGGAAACACCACTACCCCCACCCAACAACAATCCACCTGACAAAACCATAAACTCACCCTCAACCCACCAAGAAACAACTACCCCACAAAATTCCGAACCTACCAAAAACCCCCCGGTACCCTACCCCGGTCGGTTACTTCGCCAAAAGACTAACCCTTTTTTAGTACTAATGTTGGAAAAAGCGTGTTTCTTTCTTCCTTTTGAATTTACATGACTAAACAAGCTTAAAAGAACAAAAGGAACAAATAAGCAGCCAAAACCAACATAAATACAAGAAGAAGGAATAAAGTGACATGCCCGACCCATCGGCAGTATCTCCCAAGACAAAAACAAGAAGACAGAACCTGACCACGGGATCGTGCCCAACTGAGCATGGGGCGTGGTCAGGCCCTGCACAAAAAGACAAACTTGCAGAAGTTTCTACGCCCACCACGGGGCCATGCCCAGCTCTACACGGGGTGTGGTCAACTCTAAGATTTGCAGAATCTTGATAGTACAGCAAAGAGTTGACCACGGGGCCGTGCCCAGAAGACACGGGGTCGTGTGGGGCCCTCTGCTGACAATTGCAATTAATGAAGGAAGAGAAAAGGATGGCCACAGGCCGTGTTGGCTGGACACGGGGCCGTGGCTAGGGCTCTGTTCTAGCTATAAATAGGGACGCTTGGTTCACTTCAAAGGCATCCCTTGGCAAACCACTTCTCTCCCACTTTGCCACCACTCCACCACCACTACAACACCAACACCCACCACCATCATCCATCATCCATCTTTAGAGTGTGTAGTAGTCTTGGGATTCAAGATTGATCGTAAGAGTTCTTGTCAATCAAAGGCCATGTTTGGCTAAACTCTTACATCACTTGGTGAAGACAAGTGTTTAATGTATTACTTTTGATTTTTAATCTTTCGGCACTTTTTAATTGGGTTTGTATTAATGACTTTAATAACTAATTTCTTATGTTGAAAGTGAATTTTCTTTACCATTTCTTCATGATGTCATTCATTTTCTCATTCGTGTCTTTACGGTCTATATAAAGCGCGTTAACTACCTGGAAGGGGGTTAGGAGGGTGGTTTGGTAAAGTTCTTGTCTTGTTCAGTGTATAGATCCTGCGAGGACTTGGTTCAAGCTTACTAGGACCTCCTTATGTCCAACAGTATTGGATGGCGGGGTGCGAATAGCTTGAACCCCTCATAAGTAAACTACTATTAATACTTTAAACCGGCTTCTTGGGATTGTATCCTTGCTGACTAAGACCACTTAGCCAAGGGTAACGTCACCTTCAAAAGAGGGGCCTACCACTTTTCGCATTAATAACTAACTTAATTGTCTTTCAATATTCCGACCCTTTGGGATTGTATCCCTGCTGACTCAAACCACTAGGTTGAGGGTAACGTCACCTTCAAAAGAGGGGCCTACTACTATAACTAAGATAATCTCTTAAAAAGTACGAAAGTGCGAAAATCATCAAAGGATACATTAAAGATGAGTTGGATCCAAGTTATTCTATCTTGTCTATTTGTTTTTCATTTTATTTATATAACAACTCTCCTAAAAAACCTTAAAACACCCCTATATGTCCTAAAATACACCCCGTAAACGAAAAACGGCCCCGAAATACCTTAGTTTTTACAAAAATCAAATAGAACGAGTTTTATGGGCCGCTCGCAGGGCGCGACACACTCTTGTGTGTCTGTCGCGGGCCGCGATCCCATGACACCAGGCACAACGCTGGGCTGCCACGTGTCCCAGTCGTGTCGAGGCTAGTGGTTGATTCAGCAAAGCTAGGGCCTACCCTAGACTGCCTCGTGGGCCACGAGAGATCAAGCACAGGGGGTTGCGGGGTGCGAGAAGCCCCCTGATCTGCCCTATAAATTGGGAAGTTCGACGTTCAGTTTCCTCGTTCAAAATTTCTAAAAATCTCTAAATTCTCTGAATAGCTAAAGTAATTCCCGGGCATAATACCCACTAAAAAGCGAAGCTCTGCCTCATTGTAAGTATTATAACCCCTGGTTACATATTAGTTACTCTGCCCGATTGATCTAGAGCTCCGTAACGCATGTCTAGGCTCTGCCCGACTCAATCTTTGGAGTTCTGTCTCGGGGGGAGGGTATAGCTAATGTAAATTGGGTTATTATACTAACGCGTGTGCATTGTTCAAATTAATAGATTATAACCAGGAAGTCACAAGGAAATACATAAATTAGCAATGTGAGTTAATCCTCTTTTTGTAAACCTTTTTATGAGTAATTCCTCTTTTTGTAAACTCTTTGTACAAAACCTCAATTGTTTTAAATTACACTTCACAGTAATTGAGTATTTGTAAATCTAGAATTATCGTCGGTATGTTGGGGTTTTTTATACATAACTTGTTACTACACTGTGAGTAGTAACATAACCACAAGTCAGGATTGACAGTACCGTGGGTGGTAATTAAAGTAGATGTAAACAAAGGTAATTGCGGGTTGCCCTCAATGCTGTAAAATGATAAAACTTGTTTTGATTAAACTGGGATTCACTCGCCAGTATTTCTTGCTGGTAAAATGTTTTTAAAAGGCATTTCAGGTAACAAAATGTGAAAGCCAAATAGAAGCCAGCTGGAGAGCACTGAAGGCTTGGAAAAGTGGCTATAAAAATTACCAAAAATAAAGAAGAAGTTTTTCAATAAATTAGGGTTTATCCCTAAAAACGTGTTTGTAATGGAAACTTGGGTTTTCCCATATATTCATTATTATAAAAATGTGGTGTTTTACTCTGATAAACTATTTCCTAACTACGGTCCTGATGTAATTTCCGTTGCCAAATTAATAAACACCGATACCACCAGCTCTGAGTAGCTTGCGGCCGCCCGCCTCCCGGGACAGGGGCCGGGGGTTGCGACATAAGGTGGTATCAGAGCTATAGCCACTGATTTCAGCCACAGAAGTGTTCTGCTGACACCAAAATTTTATCCATTATGTTAGGAAATAATTTATATGATTGCGTGCATATCTGTGTATTATTGTTTTGTGTTATTTGACAATTTGTTAGTTTACAGTATGAGTGATCAAGGTCCGTCTGACGCCTATCGTCACCTATCTAGTTCTCCTAGAGATGAAGGAACTTCCTCCGAGCCTACTCCTTTGGGGTATTCAACTGACACAGAAGAGGGGATCTTCATATTTAAGGTGCAATCCGAAGAACCATTCCCTACGAAAAAGAGAGGATGGTTCAGTCGGGGAGCACACGAGCGTAGGAAGAAAATGAGGAATTTACAGCAACAAAGGGCTTTAGCAGCAGCAAATAGGGAGATAAATGCTCATACCCAATACATAGTGAATAGGCGATTGGCCAACTTTCACATACTAGCCACCACTGCAGCAGACCCAAACTTAGACCAAATCATTGCACCACAACCACTACCACTGTTCCCAACCCAACCTATAGAAATAGAACCTAACCCAGGAGACTAGGTTCCTATACCCGCCTTCAACCCAAACGAAATCCCTAAAATCCCAGCACCAAATCCTCTAGCTTATAACCCATGGGAGGATTAACATAGGGATTATCGAGAACTCTACCCACAGGAGGAACCCATACCAAACCCTATAGCACCATACCCCAACCGTGACCCTCTAGATCCATATTGGGATGCCGACCAGTATGTTCAGGAAATCCTAGAGAACCCGTACCCATATGGAGAACCGATACCACAGTACCCTGACCCTCGAGTGTTTTTATTCATTACAACATCATCCAAACACCAAATTAACTAAAACCATCATTCATTAAGTCATAGAGAGAATTACACAATAATCCTAAAAGTTAAAATACTAGATAGTTAGGTCAAAGAAACACAAGAAATCTAAACCAAGAAGTTCTAGCCTACTACTTATTCTATTAGCAAAATTTCCGAACAGATAAATCTCTCGGTTAGATGTGGCTTGGAAAACTTCTCTTTCCGAGCATGGGTTCCTCACACGTCGGCGAGCCATTCCTCTATCTCCCTAGGGAGAAGAAAGGCGGGCTCATTGGCATTGGTTTGAGGAGGTGCAACCTCCACCAGGACTTCTTGTAGACCTTCAAGAGGAGGTTCTGCTGGAATGTCGTCCCAACCGGTAGGGTTATTGATTCCAAGTGCTAGGTTCCAATCCTCTTGAGGGAGGATCGGTTCCATGGGAGGTGCTACAAGAATGTTTAACCTCTGGTGCAAGAGGTTTATTTCTTGAAAATTGTTTTCCAACCCCACCGTAAGATAATTTATACGGTCTATTAGGACCTCCTCTACCGAAGTCATCTCGTCAAGAGCTTCACGTAACGTACGAGAGTCGCTTCGATTGATGGCCTTCTCTCCCTTCGACCGTTTCTGGAGTGCGCAGAAGAGGTTCCACTGTTTTGACTAGACATTCTATGAAAACAAACTAGAAATAGTTCATTTTAATGAAACAGTACATTGGACACGGCCCCGTGCTCAATGAGCACGGCCCCGTGTTCAACTTTCTGCAGATTTTTGGAACAGGGAATCTTGTGGTTTTAAATTATTTTTCCAACTTATGAAGCATTTTTGAACAGAAATAATTTAAAACACTGTTGCACAACTTATTTTTAACAAGATTCCTTGGACAAAAATCTAATAACCAACACAATAAAGCTTGAAAGCAAGCTTCAATGGAGGTGTTAAGACAAGAAAGATGAAGAAGAAGGCAATGGATAGAAGAGGAAAGGACAAGATGCTTGTTAGAACCTTCTTTTAGAAAATACCTAGGATGGTAGGTGAGAAGATCCTCTCAAATCTCTGTCCCTGGATGGTCCAAATGTGCAGGATTCTTGGCTGTATTTATAGAAAACGACAGCATGCTGGACACGGCCCCGTGTCGGCTGGACACGGCCCCGTGTGCAGGAAAGATCCTGACACCTTTTGTCCGTATTCTGACAAAAAGTCAGATGGGAATCTTTTGGTGGACACGGGGGCGTGTTGACCTGGGCACGGCCCCGTGTCGGAAGGCTGTTTTATGAAGTTTGTCTATTTTCAAGGAACTTTTCCGGATCGGGCGGTTCCTTACTGGATGGAACAACCCTAAAGTGCCTAAGATACCTTAATTGTTCTAGATTAAGACGAGAACACAAGAGGTTGTCGGTGAGGGTGATTCCTATGCTATATGTAAGTGGACAAGTCCAACCCTTTCCCGGGCTCTCGTTAAAGAAGGTGTATGCCGAATCGCTCAGGTCTATGTATGCATCGAACGAAGTCGATAGGGAGTCCTTCACGGCACAATCGACACAGGGACGACTATCGCTCAAGTCCTCACTAGAGTTAGAAGTATCGTCGGGAACAACGAAGTTGTTTGAATGCGATCCCAACACTTCTTCTTGGTTATCGTCTTGAGATAAATTATTGAAATCTATCCAAAGTTCTTTTAACCAATTAAGAATTAGATCTTATAATTGAAATAGTTCATCAAGAAGCATTTCTCCTAGAAAATCTGGTTGAGAGCATTCGAGGGAGAGATAGGGATTATTTTTACTTTCGCCCCTCTTAAGGATACAAGGAAACGATGGGTCTATATAGTGGGGTTTATAATTTAGGAAATAACATTCTAATTCCTTATGGGAACCACCACATATTCGACACCATGTACCATAAGAGTGCCGAAAGTAAAAAATATCAGTATCACTCATATTTGTGTTAGAAATTACCAACCGTCGGGATCTCACGGTTCTGTTTTCAGTAACTGAATCTTGGGCACGGGGGCGTGTTGAGTGGGCACGGCCCCGTGCTCAGCTTACTGTCTGACTTAAAACAGGATTGCCAGTTCCAATGATTGGGCACGAGGCGTGTTCAGCAGGCACGACCCGTGCTGAGTTCTGCAGAAGCTGAAAAATTAAGAAAAATCCTAAAAAAATGGAAAAATAAGAAAAACGATTAGGCCGTTGATTCCTAACTTTCTTAAAATCCTTGTGTCCCCGGCAACGGCGCCAAAAACTTGATGTGCGTGAGTGTTATTAGTTTTTAATGTATATATTAAGCCCTTTTTAACACTTTTTAGCCAAGTTTTAAATTTATAAAACACGATATTTACTAACACTAAACACACATATGGGCAAGTGCACCCATCGTGAGCGTAGTATAGTGTTGGCAAGATACCGAGGTCGCCCAAGGACACAAGAACTTTTAGTACCGGTTTATCCTCAACGTCTAATCAAATCAAAAAGTTAGAAAAAGGTTTTAAACTAGAAAAATAAAAACTAACTAAAATGCTGGAAAATAAAATAAAAATAAAAACAGATAGACAAGATGAATCACTTGGCTCCGACTCGTGTATAGTGTAACCTTTGATTATTTCCGCACTTTTGCACTTTTTAAGAGATTATCTTAGTTATTGTAGTAGGCCCCTCTTTTGAAGGTGACGTTACCCTCAACCCAGTAGTTTGAGTCAGGAAGGATACAATCCTAAAGGGTCGGATTATTGAAAGATAATTAATTAAGTTATTAATGCGTATTGTGGTAGGCCCCTCTTTTGAAGGTGACGTTACCCTCGGCTAAGTAGTCTGAGTCAGCAGGGATACAGTCCTAAGTATCCGGGTTAAAGTATTAATAGTAGTTTACATATGAGGGGGTCAAAGAGTTTGGACCCCCGCCATCCAATACCGTTAAGTATTGAAGGAGGTCCTACTAAATTTGACCCAGGTCCTTGCAGGATCTATACACTGAACAAGGCAAGACTCTTACCAAACAGTTCCCTTAACCCCCGACCAGGTAGCCAACATACCTCCATATAGACCGTGGAGATATGAATGGTGAAAATCTTTTATTTTATATAGACAGTAAAATAATGCCAAGACACCACGGAAAAACGATAAGGAAAAATCACCTTCGACATAAGAAACTAGTTATTAAAGTCATTAATACAAAACCAAGTAAAAAGTGCGAAAAGATTACAAATAAAAAGTATTACACTAGACACTTTGTCTTCACCAAGTGATGTAAGAGACTTAGGCAAACATGGCCTTGATTGTCAAGAACTCTTACGATCAATCTTGGATCCCGAGATAACTCACACACTCTATGATGGACAATGGATGATGGTGGTGGATGATGGTGTTATGGTGGTGGTGGGTGGTGGGTGAAGTGTGAGAGAGGTGGTGTGCCAAGGGATGGTATGAGCTTGAGCCAAGCACTCCTATTTATAGGCTGAACAGAAGCTCGGGCACGGCCTCGTGTCCATTGGGCACCGCCCCATGTCCATCCTCTTCTCTGTCTTCATTAATTGCAGTTTGGCTGCATTAGTTGACCACGCCCCCGTGCCCCCTGGGCATGACCCCGTGTGCAGAAGCGTATCTGTACTATCAAGATTTGCCTGGATTCTGCGAATATTATAGTTGACCACGGCCCCGTGTCCGCTAAGCACGGCCCCGTGGTGGGCGATGGAAGCTTCTACAACTTTGTCTTTTATGCTGACACTTGGGCACGCCCCCGTGTTCACTGAGCACGGGGCGTGTTCAGCCTTCTGTTCTCTTGTTTTGCTTGGGAAGATGCTTTCGGGAGGTCAGGCATGCCACGCTTGTTCCTTTTCTTGTATTTATGTTAGATTTAGCTGCCTTTTTGCTTCTTTTGTTAATTTGAGCTCATTTAATCTTGAAAATACAAAAGGAAGACAAAATCACACTTTTTCCAACATTAGTACTAAAAAAGAGTTAGTTTTATGCCACAATTGATGTAATTTATATGTTGCATTTTGCACACATCAGTACACATTGATTTACATCACATTTTTGCTATTTATGTTCATTTTGCATACTTAGTACATTGTTTACACATAACATGCTTACATTTGGTATGACATTTGGTTTGTTTAACGGGACAAAAATACGTTCATTAACATTGATCACACCACTCGGTCGTAAGTAGTGGTACCATAGGAATTGACAACTCCCATTTCTGGCTTCCTAGGTTTTTTTGGAAGTAGGAAATGACTGAATCCGATATTCATAAATTTTGATAAACCTTTAATTTGTTTAAGGGTTTGTCTCTACAGTCGCAAGGCTTGAATGTATGCGTTTTAACATTACCGCATAGATGTTTGTATCAATAAAGCATTTATTCTACAAAACATAACTTTTGATTTAAACTATGATTTATTCAAATACATTGTTTTGTGCATTTTACTTATGGCTTTTGGTTGACACCTTTCGCATGCCATACATAACATTTGATTATACATTAAATGATTTACATTTGGCATTTGACATTGTTTACACATAAACATTTTGACATTAATTTAAACAAGACATTTTGGTGGTTTGTTTGGGTAAGTGATTTAAATGACGAGGCGTGTATAATATGATAAAAACATGGTGGATATGCCGCTGGTACTTCCTATATATAAGTGCTTTTATGGTATTACATATCGTAGCGTTATTTAAACCATTTCAATTTAGACATATTACATTTTATACAAAGAACATAACTTCATAAAACATTGTTTTACAAACAACATATCATATACAAATTCATTTTACTTGGTTATTTATTTAACCACACATCTTTCTTTTATATCTTCTAATTTCTTATCGATTTTCATATGATTTACAAAGGAAAACACTTTACAAGGTTCATGACTAACTTTTGTTAAAAAATTCTTAAAACTTACAAGTCATGAATCCTAAATCAATAAACCTATGTATCTCACAGGCATTTTTATTCTGATGTACCGATTTTCACATGTGTTTCAGGAGCTGATGCATAGGATTGGTCAGGATACACTTAGGCGGACTTGGGCCTTAGTGACATAAAATGAAGCAAGAATAGTTTAATTATGTTATGTACTTTTGTTTTCTTGTTTTAAGACAATGTAACCACTTTGCTAATAATTAAAACAAAACTTTAAATACCATGGTTGTGAAACAATAATTCTGCCACTCCATTCCCAGACGTTTCCGCCGCGGTTTGTTGTTTTACACGGTCAGGGTGTGACAGAAGAGTTGGTATCAGAGCCAATGGTTATAGGGAATTAGGTTATTAGTAATGCTTTGACCTAGACTATAACTTTTCTAGGACCCCAACACAAGTTATCTTGTGTTTAGATCTTAAAACATACACGTCACCTATCTTTAGGTGATAACCACAACAAGAACACAATTTTCCAAAATGATTTTGAAAATAATCACCCACCCTTTTGAACGATTCGTTTTTGGCTTAATGCCTTCTAAATTTTCAAAATCTCATCAAAGTTTGGGTCTAAATAATGTGAACACATGAAATCTGGAAGGGTGGATGCCTGTACCTCGAGTTTTCTGTCTAGGCTAGAGTGTTCGTACAAATCTACATAATCGGACCAGTCACTCTTACCTGGGAACTCTTGGGGTGAGTGTCCACTTATAGGCTAAAGCATGTCTTCGCGATACATTATTTTGACCCATTTACTTTGATTAGTCACTGTGTGTCGTTTGTTTGCTTTGTGCTACGAACGAATGACCACAATCCATGCTTTTGTCGATATTTGTATCATCTGATTTTTCATCTAACCATCTCACTCGTTTTCTCTCATGTTTCCTCTTTTATAATGCCTCCTTGACGCGACATTCAACTACCAAATGCCGAAATGGCAGCAATCATTGCGTAGCAAATGGCTGCTGCACTCCCAAACATTATTGCTCAAGTTAACCAAGCCAACAACAACAATAATGCTCCATGCAACTTTAAAAGTTACAATTCGGATAAACCACTCAAGTTTAGTGGTTCTGAGGGAGCAACTGGGCTCCTATAGTGGTTTGAGAGCATTGAGAGTACCTTTCATCATGTTTAGTGTCCTGATAAGCGCAAAGTCGAGTTCACTTCTAGTGTGTTTCAAAAGAGGGCTCTTACTTGGTGGAATGGGTTAATAAGAGACCGTCGTGCTAATGTCGCTTTGGTTCAGACTTGGGAAGAGCTTAGGGCTCTTATGATGAGGGAATTTTGTCCTCGTCATGAACAGAGGGCGTTGGAAAGAGAGTTTGATGATCTGAAACAGGATAGTGGTGAACATCGGGCTTATACCGACAGGTACGAGGAACTGAGTTTGTTATGTCCTACAATGGTTACCCCACTCAAAAAAAGCTATCGAAAGGTATGTCGATGGTTTACCTGACCCCGTGCAAGACATCGTCACTGGTAGCAACCCTACCACAGTTCGTCAGGCAATCGAGTTGGCTGCGACTTTGACTGAGTCGCAAATCAGAAAGGGTAAGCTTCACAGGAAAGGTGACAAGGATAAGAAACAATCATCTGATAAGGGTGAGAACAAGAAGGGTAAGAAATATGGTTCTTCGAAAAGGTCAAGGAAGTGCAAGGCTTCCCAGAACTTCGCTGTTACTCACAAGCCAATCAGGCAGCTCCCAACCAACCTTCACAACCGCCAGCAAAGAAACAGTATGCTGGCAAAGCACCGTTATGCAACAGATGCAATAGTCACCATCAACCGCAAGTTCAGTGTCGTTTTGCTCCAAATCAAGCCGCACATAACCCAACTCAGCAAGCTGCTCAACCACCTGCTCAACAACAAGCACAAGCTGCACGACCTCACTATCCGCCTGGATCTTGCTATAATTATGGGGATCTGACCCACTATCGAAATCAGTGACTGAGGTTAGCCAATACAAATCAGGCGCAGGCTCATGGTCAAGTCTTTAACATGAATGCTAATGAAGCACGCGCAGATAACGAGGTGGTCAATGGTACGTTCTTTGTTAACAATCAGCCTGTATCTGTTCTTTTTTATTCGGCTGCCGATAAGAGTTTTGTGTCACTATCTTTTGAACCTTTGCTTTGCATGTCTAGAACGAAACTAGGAAAGCCGTTGACAGTAGAGGTAGCTAGTGATGAACCCATTGTTCTCGATTCTGTTCTTCGAAATTGCCAGTTGAACCTTAATAACCATCTTTTCCCTATCGACCTCACACCAATGCAACTTGGAAGTTTCGACATTATAGTGGGAATGCATTGGTTAGCCAAGTACGACGCAGAGGTAGTTTGTTTTGAGAAGATTGTTCGTGTACCGCTTTCGACTGGTGAGATCTTAGAGGTTCGTGGTGAGAAACCCGCCAATAATCTTAAACTCATGTCGTGTACTCAACCTCAAAAGTATCTGCGCAAGAACTATGTGGCCTTCTTGGCACATGTTGTGGAGGAGAAAGGCAAAGGTAAGTGTATTCAAGATATCCATGTTGTTCGGGATTATCCTGAAGTTTTCCCTGAAGAATTACCTGGTTTACCCCCAGCACGTCAAGTTGTGTTCTGTATTGGTCTTGTACTTGGTGCAAATCCTATCGCTAGATCTCCGTATCGTCTTGCACCGTCTGAGATGCAAGAATTATCTAAACAGCTTCAGGAGCTTTCTGACAAAGGTTTTATTCGTCCTAGCTTTTCACCTTGGGGTGCTCCCGTTCTTGTTGTCAAGAAGAAAGATGGATCTTTTCGAATGCGTATCGATTATCGTGAGCTTAATAAGCTTACCATCAAGAATCGATATCCCCTACCTCGAATTGATGATCTCTTCGACCAGCTGCAAGGTGCTTCATGCTTTTCAAAGATCGATCTGTGTTCTGGGTATCATCAACTTCGTGTGCTTGAAGAAGATATTCCCAAGACTGCTTTCCGCACAAGATATGGGCATTATGACTTCACTGTTATGCCATTCGGTTTGACTAGTGCTCCCGCTGTTTTCATGGACTTGATGAATAGGGTTTGTAAGCCTTATTTGGACAAGTTCATCATCGTTTTCATTGACGAGATCTTGATTTAATCTAAGACTCGAGCCGATCATGAGCAACATCTTCATCTTACTTTGGAACTCCTGAAGAAAGAATAACTTTTCGCCAAATTTTCCAAGTGTGAATTTTGGCTTAAGGAAGTTCAATTTTTGGGACATATCGTCAACGAACAAGGTATTCATGTAGATCCCGCCAAAATCAATGCGATTAAGGATTTGGATACGCCTACTACTCCAACCGAGGTTCGTTCATTTCTTGGTCTCGCGGGTTATTACCGCCACTTTATCGAAAACTTCTCCAAGATTGCAGTTCCTCTCACTGCATTAACTCAGAAGGATAAACCCTTTGATTGGGGATCTAAACAAGAAGAAGCTTTTCAGACCTTGAAACTGAAACTCTGCGATGCACCTATTCTATCTTTACCTGAGGGCAATGATGATTTTGTCGTGTATTGTGATGCATCAAAATTGGGTCTTGGTTGTGTTCTCATGCAAAGGAACAAAGTCATAGCTTACGCATCGAGACAGTTGAAGGTTCACGAGAAGAACTACACGACTCATGATCTTGAGTTAGGTGCAGTTGTTTTCGCTCTCAAAATCTGGAGACTCTGTCTGTATGGTACTAAATGTGTGGTTTTCACTGACCACAAAAGTCTTCAGCATATTTTCAATCAGAAAGAACTCAACATGAGGCAACGACGTTGGGTTGAACTTCTAAACGACTATGACTGCGAAATTCGCTACCATCCTGGTAAGGCGAATGTCGTGGCTGATGCATTGAGTCGTAAAGAGCATGTCAAGCTTCATTATGTTCGAGTTCGAACTGATATTCAAACTCGCATTTCTCATGCTCAACATACTTGTGTTTCACAAGATTTGATGGGTAAAGAATTACCATTTCATATTAAGCCTGATCTCGAGCTAAAAGACAATAGATTGTATTATTTCATGGACCGTTTGTGGGTCCCAAGTCAAGAGAATCTTCGCACCTTGCTTATGGATGAAGCTCATAAGTCTCGTTGTTCTATTCATCCTGGTACAGACAAAATGTATAAGGATCTTCGAACTCAGTTTTGGTGGCCTGGTATGAAGAAAGACATTGCCTTATACGTATCCAAATGCCTTACTTGTCTTAAGGTTAAGGCTGAACATCAACATCCCTCTGAATTACTGGAGCAACCAGAGATTCCAGTTTGGAAATGGGAAAACATTGCTATGGATCTTATTACCAAACTTCCATGCACTAAGCGAGGTAATGACGCTATTTGGGTAGTTGTTGATCGTCTTACCAAATCAACGCATTTCTTGCCAATCCATGAGGATTTATCTGCCGACAAGCTGGCTAAAATCTATGTGGATGAGATTGTATCCCGTCATGGCGTTCCTTTGAACATTATATCTGACAGAGATGCTCGATTCTCATCTCGTTTTTGGAGAACCATGCAATCTGCTATGGGAACCCAACTTAATTTGAGCACAGCTTAACATCCGCAATCAGATGGTCAATCTGAAAGAACAATCCAGACTTTGGAGGATATGCTTAGGGCTTGTGTGATCGATTTTGGTGGTAGTTGTGATTCGTATCTTCCATTGATTGAATTCTCCTACAACAATAGTTATCACTGCAGCATCAACATGGCTCCTTTCGAGGCTTTATATGGTCGAAAATGTCGTTCACCAGTCTGCTAGAATGAGATCGGTGAGGCTCAGCTTACTGGACCTGACCTCATTCTAGAGACAACAGATAAGGTTAAGAAAGTTCGCGATAACTTTCAGACAGCTAGAAGCCGTCAAAAGGGATACGCGGATCGACGACGCAAGCCCTTGGAATTTCAAGTCGGTGATCGCGTCTTACTTAAGGTTTCGCCTTAGAAAGGTGTGATTAGATTTGGAAAGACATGAAAACTTGCACCTAGATGTAGGATCGTTTTACCAACCGAAATGAGTCGTTCAGAGGCGTTCTACTCACTATGAAAGGCGGAAACAGACATATCGAGTTGGATTCAGCTAGATATTCACTTTAAATGTCTTTCTGATTGATTTGACAAAGTTTTACAGCGAAACGACACTTCGGCAGCACTTCGGCTCCGGAATCACATATACAAGAATCACTCAAACGAAATTACATGAAACCTATATATAGGGCAGCTAATTTCGCATGAACATGACTCATGCGAAATTAGGTTTCACACGAAATTATAATTTCGTGTGGAATTATCACTTGATTTCGCATGAAATAGCAAAATGCTATTTCGTGCGAAATTACCCCATTTCACATTTCTCGTTTTACGTGCCCTGATCTATCTAGTACAATACAAGACTCGATACAAGACGAAGTCGACAGACGCATGCACCAACAGACTCCCCCTCGAATGTTAACGAGTCTTCAGTGTCGAGTCTTCAACATCTTCAGTCTTTATCAATCTGCTCTTTCTGAAGTATCTTGACAATGTAAAACATCCTCAATCTCTGACTTCTTTTCTTGATCAGATCTCTTGATTCCTTAAGTTCATCATCATCATCAGCTTGAAAGAATATTAGGTCCAGGATCAGAACTTGGCTCTATACAACTTCAGACTCCCCCTTAAATTGCGCTTGGGATCGTAGTCTGGCTTTCACAGGTTCAAGATCGATCTGGCTCACATCCTGCTCAGAATCAGGAACCAGGCTAACCTGCACATTCTTAACCCAGAAATAAATTTCACAAATTTAAAATTTGACAAATTTATTCTCTACTTACTACTTGTAAACATAAACACATTATCATATGCAAGAATCGACAAAATGATTTAACATTTTTAATCTTTGATGAACCTCTTGAAACATCATCTTTTCAAACACACTCTCCCAAACCTGTTCATCATGTTTAGCACTTGGAATTTTGAAAATCTGCTCTCCAACATCAGTTGTCGAAAATATTTTTGGATTTTTCAAAATTTATACTAAAACGCACTGAAAATCTTTTTGAATTTTTGAATATAACGAAATGCAGTAAAGAAATATTTACAGACAATATTTTTGTGAGTTTGTGTAAGAGGATCATATTAGTTTTTGGCAAGTCACAAGTACCGTTGAGCTTAGTTACACATTAAGAATTAAACAATTCACTTAGATTGTCGATATACTGATCCACTTAAATTTTCACACAAATTTCAACTGATTCAGGATACGAATTAGGTGAATTAAGAACTTAAACTCATTCATGTATCCCACCTCTTGAATATACTCCCGTATCCAGATCCCAATATTCTGTCTTACAGGTGAGTATACCACATATGATATCTGTAAGGGGTTAATTGCAAGGGTCGTGAGAGCTCAGGCTATTGCTTCGGCAAAATCAGAGAGATGACGGCTTCGACTTTTGGTGTGTCCCCTTTAGAGGATCTTTTCTTCAACAGCACATGATTAGCATTTTGCAATGTTTCATCATTTTTATGCTGAGGGCAGGCTTTTATTTCAAGCAAGCGTAAAGTATTATACAGGGACTAGGCCATTGCTTCCGCAAAATCAGAAGTCCCGGAATAATACCCCAGATATCACTGAGCATAAAGACCTAGTATTTCAGAAAGAGGGACCTTTCAAACAAGATTTCAGGGGTTACCTATATATCCAAGTAGTGTTCCCCACGAAACAAGCAAGTTTGAATTTAAGTTTATATCCCGAAAAAAGTTTACTAAATGTGTAAAAACCTATTGGCATATCATCAGTGAGACCGTTTAAAGCTATTTAAACATTACAAATCTTTAGCATACCGCAACTGTCTACTGATGTACTATCATTTCCTCTTTTTCAACAAAACTCATTTTTGTTTTTATCATGTTTTTGACTTTTTCAAATTTTCTAATGTTTTTGGATTTTCCGAAAATTCTTACTCCCCCTAAAATTCAAAATCATTTAAAGAAAATTTGAAAACAAACTGTACAAGGTAAAGTGACAACTGATATCAAATCGCTTCAATTCGCCATTCACTTGGCATAAACAATCAGAACTCCCCCTTACAACAAACTATTTTCCCATTATGATTTCAAAACACTTAAGTTTGTTTTAATCAAAAATGGTTTTTCCAGAAAATAAGTTTTGTTGATTTTACCATTTGTAAGATAGGTGTTTTGTTCATCATTTTGTTCTTTCAACTACTATCATGATAGTTAACACAAGTTTAACTTAATGACCTTGATTAACCACTTTGTAGGAGTAAAACTATTTTCAACCACTTGTAGGTTCAAATCTACCAACTGTAAAGCAAAATATGACAACTCAAGAACAACTACCACTTGCAGGAAAATGCCGATTCCTACTCCACACTTACCAACCTGGGAGTTCCGGCAAGTCCACAACCTGTAGAATTTTAACAATTTTTAAATGTTTCACAAAAAACAATTTTTTAAGAATGATGTCGATTCATGCTCCACGATTACCCACTTGGGAGCTCCGGCACGTCAGAATTTTACTTATGAAAAACAGACATCCAAGCCTGACCAAACTTGGATGTTTCCTCTTCTTCACTTGGGTAATAAGTTTCCTTCTTTGTTTCATAAAATTCTTTAACCCCTTTAACTTTCCCATCGACCATCTTCCCAAAAATCTTTTTCACATTTCCATTAAAAACTTTTTGACATCAAATTTTTTCTTTTCAGAATAGAATTGATTCGAGATCTCAAATTTTCCAATTTTTTGTTTAATATTTTCAGCCCGCAATGGTGGAAAATTGACATCATCCATTGGCGGTACTGATGTTTCAATTTTTAGCTCAACTTGTGGCTCCTCTGACTTTGTGGAATCAGAATCATCGCCAGATTTCACCTCAGATTTCTTAACAACTCACATTTGGTTGTCAGGATTAACTCTTCGTTTGTAAAATCTTTTATTCGAACATTCACCAACTTCATATGTTGAATTTTTAAAAACTTTAAATTTTTCATTTGGTGGTTCATTTTTCTCAACAATCTTTTCTTTAAGTTTAGAAACAACTTCCTGTTTGATGTTGGTTGCTTTAGGACAGTTCCAAGCAATATGACCAACTTCTTGACATCTGTAACAAGTTCTTGTTTCTTTTCTTTGATATGCTCCATTCTTCATTCCCTCTTGCTTCTTAGCAAGAAATTCTCGGTTTGATTGTTTCCAGAAAGAACTCTTTGATTCCTCTTCACAGCTTGTCCCTCAAACAAATTTTGTATTTGTTTTAGAATTTTTCTCATTTTTATGATTTTCTGGAGGAATGAAACCAAGACCTTACTTTTTTAAATTACCATTATGGTTTGATCTCTTTTGAAAACCGGAACCAGAATTGTAACCCTTTTTCTTGTTCAATCGTTGTTGAACTCTTGAGGTGTAAGGTTTAGATTTTCCAGAAAGATTTACATCTTTTATTTCAGAAATATTAATTTCTGTTAGTTTGAAAACCCTTGTTATCATTTCAAGTTTAACACCTCTTATAGGAAATTCCTCATCAGAATATAATTTGTCTGAATCATTCAAAGTATATGCCACTTTGATTGGTTCGTCATTCAAATTAGATTTTGATAACAGAAATTCTTTATTGTAAACTCGTTTAACTGACGACTTTGAACAGTTGACCGACGAACTCGAACTTTCTAACTCAGATTTTGACTCTGACTCTTCATCCTTATCCAACACCTGATCGACCACCTTTTTTATTAACTCAGACTCATGATCAGTATCAGACGATGTGAACATGACGTCAATGTTATCTGGTAACTCATCAGTTGTTTCAGATTTTAACTTTATATTGACAGCCTTTTTTACTTGCTCCTCATTTGGTTTTCTGGAAGAATAACCTTCCAGAATCGGAGGCGGACACTTGTTATAATTTGCACTTTGTTTCTTACCAGTATCCTTTTCTTCAGGCATCTTGTCTTGAAATGCTTCAAAACCTGCAACAGTTGGATAAATTCGATCAATCAAATAATCAGAACTAGAATAACTTTGCAGTAATCGTCTGATTCTTTCATTTTCTATCTTTTCTGTCTCCAACTCCTGCTTCAGTTTTGCACATTCTTCAATGTAATAATTAATAGCCTTCTGCTTTGTCATCATCACGGCATTCATCATAGTCAACGCATCTTCTCTTTCAGAATTTGTCTTTTGCAGACCATTCACTGTTCTATTCAATACATCATAAGATTCCTTCACATAATTGAGATTGAACAATAAATTTTCTTTCATCTTGTCTAGTTCACTCAATTTCTCATCTTTCTCTTCACACTGCTTGCATGACTCCAAACATTTTAAACAAGGTTTTGTGACTTCAACAATCTTTTCCACTTCGATAATCTTTTCAATTTCAATTATCTTTTCAACTTCAACTATTTTTTTCAATTTGAACTGTCTGTTCAGTAGTTTTGTCTTCATTTCTTTGTTCATAAATCTTTTCCTGAGCGCCATCCTTGCTTTTCACCTGTTTCTGATTATTTGCTGCATGTTTCTCCTTCAGCTTCTCCACTCTATCTGCAAAATAAAATTGAAAACTTTCAGGAGATAAATGAGTTTTTGCAATATTAATATGCATTTCTTCCTCATCATCACTATCATCAGTTGATGACTGATCAAATAATTGTGTCTGTTCTGGACTATCATCTGAAGAAACAAACTCTTCATCTTGACTTTTCTCATCACTGGCAAACACTTTCATCCATTCCGTCATCAGATCTGGTTTTTGAACTATCTGAGCAATTAATGCCACGGTTTTTGAATCAGATGGAATATATTTATCCTAACTAGAACCTGCAGCCACTTTCTCATCATCTTGATCAATGATACCATAATAAGCTTTCTTATTTGCATCTTCGATCATTTTAGCATGTGCAGTTTGTGGTTCTTTTTGTTGATGCGGTTGATGAGCAACTTGTTGATATATGACTTTCCGATAATAATCATTTCCACCAAACGGATTCTTTGCTCCACTTGCTTCTCGATTGGTACATTCCCTCTTGAAATGACCTTTCTCCCTGCATCGAAAACAAGTAACTTTAGATTTATCAAAACCCAAAGTAGAAACTTTTGCATCCAAGAAATCATCTCTTCCTGTAATCATTTTAAACTTTTCAGCTCTCCTCAACACACTCGCTAAACACCACTTTATATCCATCAGCTCCATTTCTTCAGCATCTATCTGATCATAATCCTCTTTTGTCAACATAGGATTTCCAATCCTTCCTGTAACCAATCCTTCATATGATTCCAATACTGTAACGAGTAATGCCATATGACTTTTTACAACTTCTTCAGAAAAATGTTGACCATTCTGAAGATGTAACGCAATGTTGCAATTTAAGACATGACCATTGTTGTTGTTTGAGTTTTGACCTTGATGACTTGAGCTTGAAGCTTTCGGATTAACACTCGGATATGAAGAGAATCCACTGCTGCTGTTTGAACTTTGATTGATTGTTTCAGATGAGTTTTCGGCATTAAAAGCAGTTTGGATTTTTGGACTTAATTCAGTATTCTGAATACTCCCTTTGTAGTACATCTTAACATCTTGTTGTGCACTCGGATTGTTCATTCTTGCAATCTTTTGTTGTTCAAGATCTTGTCCTTCAATCTTTTCAATGAACTGTGAAATTGTCAATCCATCATATTCTCCAGTATTCTTTAATATCATCAAAAATGTACCCCATTCTTTCTGAGGTAAAGCATCAGCTAGTTTGTCGACCCATTCTTCACGATCTTTGTTGATATCTAACAATGACATTGAACGTACTAAGTGACAATATCTTTCAATCAATTTCTTTGTATCTTCTCCCGGCAAACTTGTAAATAGATCAAATTCTTTCTTTAACAATGCCTTTTTACTTTTGATCATCTTCTCACTTCCTTCAAACTTAATTAGAAGTGCTTCCCAAATTGAACGTGAAGTCTTATCATGTTGAAGCAAAATGAATATGCCTTCTTTAATAGCTTGCTGGAGTAAACTGATCATCATCTTTTCTGCTTTATACATGTCTATTTGGGTAGTTGTTGATCGTCTTACCAAATCAACGCATTTCTTGCCAATCCATGACGATTTATCTGCCGACAAGCTGGCTAAAATCTATGTGGATGAGATTGTATCCCGTCATGGCGTTCCTTTGAACATTATATCTGACAGAGATGCTCGATTCTCATCTCGTTTTTGGAGAACCATGCAATCTGCTATGGGAACCCAACTTAATTTGAGCACAGCTTAACATCCGCAATCAGATGGTCAATCTGAAAGAACAATCCAGACTTTGGAGGATATGCTTAGGGCTTGTGTGATCGATTTTGGTGGTAGTTGGGATTCGTATCTTCCATTGATTGAATTCTCCTACAACAATAGTTATCACTGCAGCATCAACATGGCTCCTTTCGAGGCTTTATATGGTCGAAAATGTCGTTCACCAGTCTGCTAGAATGAGATCGGTGAGGCTTAGCTTACTGGACCTGACCTCATTCTAGAGACAACAGATAAGGTTAAGAAAGTTCGCGATAACTTTCAGACAGCTAGAAGCCGTCAAAAGGGATACGCGGATCGACGACGCAAGCCCTTGGAATTTCAAGTCGGTGATCGCGTCTTACTTAAGGTTTCGCCTTAGAAAGGTGTGATTAGATTTGGAAAGACATGAAAACTTGCACCTAGATGTAGGATCGTTTTACCAACCGAAATGAGTCGTTCAGAGGCGTTCTACTCACTATGAAAGGCGGAAACAGACATATCGAGTTGGATTCAGCTAGATATTCACTTTAAATGTCTTTCTGATTGATTTGACAAAGTTTTACAGCGAAACGACACTTCGGCAGCACTTCGGCTCCGGAATCACATATACAAGAATCACTCAAAGGAAATTACATGAAACCTATATATAGGGCAGCTAATTTCGCATGAACATGACTCATGCGAAATTAGGTTTCACACGAAATTATAATTTCGTGTGGAATTATCACTTGATTTCGCATGAAATAGCAAAATGCTATTTCGTGCGAAATTACCCCATTTCACATTTCTCGTTTTGCGTGCCCTGGTCTATCTAGTACAATACAAGACTCGATACAAGACGAAGTCGACAGACGCATGCCCCAACACTAGATATGTTGGACCATTCAAGATCGTCGAAAGAATCGGTAAGGTAGCCTACAGACTTGAGTTACCTCCTGAACTTGGAAATGTTCATCCAACCTTTCACGTTTCCAATCTCAAAAAGTATTTAGTTGATGAGAACCTCCACATACCGCTTGATGAAATTCGTGTTGACGACACGGTGCATTTTGTTGAGAAACTTGTGGAAATCATGGACCGTGAAGTCAAATGGCTCAAACGCAAGCGCATTCCACTTGTTAAAGTTCGTTGGAAATCTAAACGTGGACAAGAATTTACTTGAGAACATGAAGATCAAATGAAGGAGAAATATCCACATCTTTTCTCACAAGTTTCCTCTAAATAAATTTCGTAACGAAATTTCCACAAGTAGGGGAGACTGTGACAACTGTGCTTGTAATCATTGTACAAACTTTGAATAGTTCAGTTATCAATAAATAAATGTGATTTGGCCCCAATGTTTGTTTATTTATGTTTGACATTATGCTCGTTTTGATTTTTGTTCAATTTCAAACTCTACATCGTTTTCTGGAAAGTTATACGCAAACTGATGCCTAAACGTAATCAGTTTAAGGCGAAAAACACTCTAGAACATCAATATATGCTTAATATACCTTAAATAACCTTTACACAACTTAGAAATAAGTTTTAAAGGGTTTGGTATGGCAAAATCAAGTTTATTCGATCACAGGGACTATTTACGTCAAACTGTGAAACTATGCCTATTCGTATAGAAACGAACATTCCGGAACTTGATCATAAGCTAAACATACCCTAAATATCCTTTACATAGCTTAGAAATAGGCTTTGAGAGGTTCGGCATGCAAAAATAAACTTATTTGGTCAATCAGGGACTAAAAGCGTCAAAAAGCGCATAAGTTTGCATTTACGCGCATATCCTACGTTCTGAACATGTCCGGACATCCAAAAATTTTGTGATCATTAAAATATTTTATTTTAGTGATTGGAATGCTAAAATTCCATTCGTCATGTAATTTGGATCGTTTTTCGCGTCCGTTCGAGTTTCGTCGTAATTAACCGAACAACGCTACCGTACGACCAAACGAACCGACATCCTGTTGGACTCTGTATGCCCAAGACACATATTAAATTGATGTGGCTAGTACGTTATGATCCAAGTCGAGTCATACCCAAATACAAGCTAGATAAACACTTATATTATTTATTTGTGATATGATCAAACAAATAAATATTAACACTTATAATATTTAGAAATTTATTTTCTAAATAATTGCACTTGACAAACCAATAAATTATATGGATAATTTATTTTGAGATAATATTTTATTTTGTTATTTAATGGGTTAAATAACATAATAAAAGTTGTATAAGTTTTATAACATAAGTTATTATATTTTATAAAAGTTATAAAATATACATAAGACTTATAAATTTTATAAAAGAAATTATTTTTTTTATAAAGTAAAGAGTGGGCCGCCCCCCCCCCCCTTTGTTCTTCCCTAAAGATTTTCCACCAATCAAGTTACATGCACATCTTACATGCTAGAAACCATTTGATTGGGTGGTCTTCCCTAAATCTTTTGGTCCAATAACAATGCATGCAAATGCATGTGTTAGAGACTCATTCATTGGGCAAGATGGGTGGCAAGATTCTCTCTACATTTATAAAAATTTTGGATGACAAAATAGAGAGGTATGAACTTAAGAATACTATAGAAAAATGGCTGAAAATTTCAGCCATAACATGATCATCCAAGAGGGTTTTTCATTTGGAAAAATCAAGTGTAAGACTCTCTAAGAATTGGGTCATGTATGGTTGATCTAGTAGGCTTTTTCAAGTTCATAACTCAAGTGCAAGAACTCTACTACATTCTCTCATATTTTCGGCCACATATAAGCGGCTCTGATACCACTGTTTGGTTAAACCCTATGGCCGAAATTTTATATATGGTTATCCTTTTGTTTTTCAAGATTATTTTAATACATGCATAAAAGTATCTTGAAAAATTATGTCATATGGATGATTTGTTTGTTTTGACAAAAACCCACTTTTTCGGCTTTTTCATTCTTGACCGAAAAGTAGGTTGTAAAAAGGAAAACCATTTTGCTTCTTGAATATATATATATATATATATATATATGGATATATATTTTGGTGCATATAACCTAGCCATGACCTTATGTTGAATTATTGTGTTGTGATTTATTTTATTAATTATTCAATGGGTTGTAATAATTATTTTTTGTTCTTCCATTTGTAAGATATGTAATTTATTTATTTTCATTTGGTATGTAAAATAAATAGATTAGGTGCATTTTATTTTACTAGAAAAATGTATTAGGATATTTTTTTTGTAAAAGAAGATGCACACAAAAATGCGGTTTTGGTTTTGGCTAATTTCGGGCCTAAAGGACTTCATAGTTCTTAACGGGATTTTAGCCCGATAACCAAAACACATTTTTGAAGTCCAAAGGAGTTTGGAGCTGAATTAAAGGACATTTTGGAAGCTCAAAGAAAGTGAAGAAATCACAACACAAAAGGAAGACTTGAAGCATTTGGATGCGGGATCAAGTGGGAGTTCAACGACACATCATTTGTGTCAATATTCACCCCTTAGGAAGGACCTTTTGGCACACTTGTTTCGGCTAACAAGTGTTGTCAAAATAGTTGGCTATGGTTATGCACCTATTGATATATGTTTTGTGCTTGTGTGGTTGCTTATTTATATTGTTTTGATGATATTTGGATATGCATGCTTAACAAACTAATAATCAACAACAAGCGTAAAAATGGTTCTTTACAAAATCATTAAAATGGTTAATAAAGGATTTTATTAAAAATTTATGATTTTACAAAATGGGTTTTATTGAAAGAACCTTGAAAATTTGTTTTTCACAAAAGTACCAAGGATTTGAATGCATGCAAATGTATGGTACATAAAGTTTTCTAAACTAGAATTTTTGAAAACTCAAAATCCCTTTTATAAAACAAGTCAAACACCATCCTTTTATACAACACTCGGATCACTTGGGAACTCTTATTGTGGGATAAAGGTCACCTAACCACATTTGAGGGAACTTGTATGTTCGAGGTGGGTTTACCATGTTTGTGGGATAAAGGTCACCTAACCACTTATGTGAATAAACTCACACGTGTGTGTAAGTTGGACGACTTGATTTGGAAACCATGAAATTAGGATCACCGAAGCATGGGGAACAAAGGTGTTGATGGGATTAAACATGCCAACTAAACATAAAGATGTTTAACCGATCCCATATGGCTAGAAGTTGCAAAGGGTTGCAATTGTCAAACGTTGACTACCTTGTTAATTTAAATAGAGGGATAAAGGTCACCTAACCAATATTTAAATGTAACGTTGGATTCTAGATTTTAATTATTAATTGTCTATGAGACATAAAAGGGTATTAATAATTAAAATATAATAATATCGAAAATACTAAAATTGAACCTTGTAAAATTTTGTAGATGGCCGCTAACAATATTACCCAAAACGTCCGTAACCTATCACTAAAAAACAATCCTTGACAAGGATCGTCTCAATCATAACACTTCATGGATTAATATCGAAACTTAAGAATTGTTCTCAAGTAAAAGATATTCTATGTGTTGAACGATCCTAATCCCGATAAACATCTTATGGAAGATAAGGATGCCTATGACGATTGGATTAAGTATATCGAGGATACTACGCAGCCTCTTGCCTCATGTTCGGAATTGAGATTCCCGAGATTCAAAAGGTTTTGAACATCATGAGCATACGACATGATTACCCAATTGTAGGAAATGTTCCTAAGGATAGAACGCTTCGAAACGGTTCGAGCGCTTCATGCATGTCGAATAGAGGAAACCCAATCGGACTCATTTTATGTCTTTAAGATGAAAAGCCACATTGATCACCTCGAAAGGCTCAATATGGATAAAAGGGTTTTATCCATTCTAACGATCAATGAGGGTGGCAACTAGAAAGGGCATCACCCCGACACCAAAGCAAATGTTGAAAATGGAAACGGGTAATTCAAAGGGAAATGATTAGAAAGACTAAACCGAAACCACCGAAACCAAAAGAGAAGAAGGCAAAGGTTGCCATGAACGATCCATGCTTTGAGTGTGGTGAGATAGGGCATTTAAATAGGAATTGTCCAACCTATCTCAAAGAGTTGAAAAACAAGAGGGATGCTAGGCAAACCTTAGGTACAATCTTAATGATACATATTTGATGGAATTTTTACATGTTTATCAAAGCAATTTCATCCATATGAAATAAAACGCAGCGGAAATAATGTTTAAAAACATGTTACTTTTATAATATAAACTTCATTTATAAGTAAAATCCCAAAACCCGGATCCATATATGAAGATGCATACTATCATACACAACCATAGGATGTTTAGAAAACTACCTTCTTGGAGTAAAGAACTTGAAACGGATGATACTTCTTGAATGGTTGCCTTCAAGAGTAGAAGACCTCAAGCTTGTATACCCCAAGCTTCCAACAAACACCACGAGTTTAGCTAGGATTTCTCACACTTGAATCAAAACCGAAAAACTCCTTGAACAACCTCTTATGGCCGAAGTTTTTGAGAGAGTTTTTAACAAGTCTTTCACTTTGAGATTTTCTCTTGTATCTTTATATTTTTGCCATACAAAAATATATAAAAGATGAGAGAAGAGCCACCTCCTTTTTGCCCAATCAAGAGGCTTTTTCCACATACAAAAGTATGTAAGATAATTGGCCAAAATATTTAGGGAAGACCGCCCAATTAGGATCCATGCAAATGCATGAAATGTGAGTGGAACAAGATCATATCTTGGTAAGACACAAAAGGGGGGGGGGTGGCGGCCCACTTATTTTATATAAAAAAAATTCAATTTCTTTTATAAATAATTCAAGTCTTGGTTTATATATTTATAACTTTTATAAATATAACACCACATAAATGCAAGACTTTATACAGTCTTTTAAAATGTTATTTAACCCATTAAATAACAAAATAAAAAATATTCTCTCAAAATAAATTATCCATATAATTTATTGGTTTCTCAAGTGTAATTATTTAGAACACCAATTTCTAAATATTGTAAGTGCTAATATTTATTTGTTTGATCATATCACAAATAAATAATATAAGTGTTTGTCTAGCTTGTTATTGGGTATGACTCGACTTGGATCATAACATACTAGCCACATCAATTTAATATGTGTCTTGGGCATACAGAGTCCAACAATCTCCCACTTGCACAAGATACATAGAAGATTGATGCAAGCAGTAAATGACGCCTAACTACGGTTTACTACCCCCAATACGTATGACTATATTTGCCATTCAATAACATCATCCCTTTCAAGTCCCTTACTTGAACATGATTTAGGTGAATCTATCATTTATCCTTTCGTTACAGATGTCATGTTAAATCCAGAGACATAGAGTGATCACTCTCTGTTGATTTAACTTTATCAGGCCTTAGACATCTTACTCTCAACGAATAAGAGGAACAAATCCCTTCTTGACTACATACGTCTCTCACAATCACCTTGTACCACACCTGAGTTTAGCCTTGTGTACTGCCTTATTACAGACAGCTAAGAACTAGGTCAAGGTATAATACTTGGTGAATATCAAGACCCAATATGTATCTCAGGTCAGAGGATACTATGATATTCGCCTTTACTCAAAATTTACTTATGATCAATCACAAATGATTCCATGCAGTAATATTTGAGAGTGAGTCAGTCCAATATTTGTATCCCACAAATATCTATGAACTTTGGTAGCAACACTTTGCTCTATATTCATATCTAATGAATATCCACCAATCCAAGTTCATAATAGTCTTACATTCATATTTGTTCCCACAATTATGATCGACTACGGACATTTAGAATAATTAACTTATTCATGGATTTAAACATGCTAATATGAAACATAACTCAAAATACCATAAAAGAGTTAAAATAACAATTGTTTCAATATCCAAATACAAAATAGATTAAATCCAATCACTAGAATATCGAAGTCCTAAGGAACATGTATGACCCTCATGTTTTCCCCTGTCAAGGAGCTTCGTGAGTGGATCCGCAATGTTTTGATCTGTGTGAACTTGGCGGATACATATCTTTCCCTTTTCAACTTCATCCCTTATGTAGTTGAATCTCCGCTTGATATGTCTAGTCTTTTGGTGCGCACGAGGTTCCTTGATTTGAGCAATCGCACCCTCGTTATCACAAAAGATCTCTAGGGGGTCTTGAATGGTAGGGACCACCCCTAGGTCGGCTATAAATTTCTTCAGCCATGCAGCTTCCTGGGTTGCCAATGAAGCGGCGATGTATTCTGATTCGGTAGTGGACAATGCTACCACATCTTGTTTTGAGCTCTTCCAAGAGACTGCTCCTCCATTTAAAATGAAGACATACCCCGATTGTGATCGAGAATCACTTCGATCGTTTTGGAAACTCGCGTCCGTGTAACCCTTTACAACGAGTTCCTCCTCACCAGATCCATATATTAAGAACATATCCTTAGTCCTCCTAAGATATTTCAATATGCTTTTAACAGCCATCCAATGACTGTTACCTGGATTCTGCTGGTATCTACTCGTCATGCTCAAGGCGCATGAGACGTCCGGTCTGGTGCATATCATTGCATACATGATGGATCCTATAGCTGACGCATATGGGATTCTTTTCATTTTCTCTTGCTCATCCTTTGAGCTTGGACATTGCGATGTATTCAATATTGTCCCCTTTTGAATAGGTACAAAACCTCTCTTAGAGTTCTCCATTTGGAACCTATTCAAGACTTTGTCAATGTATGCACTTTGGTTTAAACCTATCAAGCGCCTTGATCTATCCCTATAGACCTTTATTCCCAGAATGTAGGCTACTTCACCAAGATCCTTAATGGAAAAACAACTTCCAAGCCAAGCTTTTACACCTTCCATGGTTGGAATGTCATTCCCAAATAGTAGAATGTCATCGACGTACAGTACTAAGAAAGTGATGACGCTCCCACTAGCTTTCTTGTACACACAAGCTTCATCGCCGTTCTTGATGAATCCAAAATTCTTAATTTCTTCATCAAAACGGTGATTCCAACTTCTAGATCCTTGTTTCAATCCATAGATTGATTTCTTTAACTTGCATACTTTGTCAGGATGTTTTGGATCGACAAAACCTTCAGGCTGAACCATATAGACATCTTCATCAAGATATCCATTAAGAAAAGCCGTTTTGACATCCAATTTCCAGATCTCATAGTCATAATATGCAGCTATGGCAAATAATATCCTGATTGACTTTAGCATCGCCACAGGCGAGAAGGTCTCATCATAATCAATCCCTTGAGTTTGAGTGAAACCTTTTGCTACAAGTCTTGCTTTGTAAGTATCCAAGTTACCATGCATATCTGTTTTCTTCTTGAAAACCCACTTACTTCCAACTACTTTAGAGTTAAGTGGTGGCATAACCAATTCCCAAACTTGGTTGTCATACATGGATTGCATCTCTATGTTTATGGCTTCAAGCCATTTGTCACAATCAGATTTTGACATTGCATCATGGTATATGGTTGGTTCATCTGAATCTACCACGTAGCATCCATCCATGTAAAATCCATATCTTTCAGGTGGATTACTAATTCTTCCAGATCTGCGAACATTTTGTGTGTTCTGATCAACCTCTTGATCGTTTTCAACAACCTCTTGTTGAGCTAGTATTAACCAAACGTGTATCATCTTGTGGTTCTTGATCCTCCTCAAGTTCCAATGTTCTACCACTAGTTCCTTCCATAAGGAACTTGGCTTCTAAGAACTTACCCTTTCGAGCAACAAATACCTTTTGCTCGGTTAGATCGTAGAAATAATATCCTATATCATCTTTAGGATATCCTACAAAGATACACTTAGTAGATCGGACTTCCAATTTATTTGGAGTGTATTGCTTAACATAAGCTTCACAACCCCAAACCCTTAAGAATGATAATGATGGAGGGTTTCCATGCCATATTTCAAAAGGTGTCCTTTCTACTTTCTTGGTTGGGGCCATATTTAGTATACGGACTGCGGAGAGCAAAGCGTAACCCCAAAATGATAGAGGTAATGTGCTTCTAGCCATCATAGATCGAACCATATCTAATAGAGTTCGATTTCTCCTTTCGGACACACCATTGTGTTGTGGTGTTCCAGGTGGAGTAAGTTGTGAGATGATTCCACAACTTCTAAGATGATCTTGAAAGGCACCACTTAGGTATTCACCTCCTCTATCGGTACGAAGGACTTTGATTGTTTTCTTGAGTTGATTTTCTACTTCACTTTTGAAGTCTTTGAACATTTCAAATGCTTCATCCTTGTGTCTTAGTAAGTACACATATCCATAACGACTATAGTCATCAGTAAAGGTAATGAAGTATCTTTCACCATTCCTAGTCATCGGCTTAAAAGGACCACATACATCTGAATGTATGACACCTAGTAAGTCTTTAGCCCTTTCAAAAGTTCCACCAAAGGGCGTCATGGTCATTTTGCCTTGTAAACAAGATTCGCATACATCAAATGAATTATCTTCATTTGTACTCAGAAGACCATTTCTCTTAAGTGTATGCATGTGATTCTTGCTTATATGTCCAAGGCGACAATGCCAAAGATAGGAATCACTCAAATCCATTTTGAGTTTCTTGTTGGTTACTTGGTACATTGAGCTATCATATGATGCGTTATCATGATTTAATTCATAAATACCATTTAAAGACATAGCTTTAAAATAAAACACATCATTCATAGAAACATAAATGTCTTGGTTAACAAATTCGAAATTAAAACCACATTGTCTTAAAAGGGAAACAGAAATTATGTTCCTAGTTAAACTAGGAGCATACAAAACGTTCTTCAAACTAACTTCCAAACCACTTGGAAGCTCTAAAACGTAGTCTCCTTGAGCTTCGACATCAACCTTTGCTCCGTTGCCCATGAAGAGACTAGCGTCTCCCTTCTTGTAATGTTTATTTCTTTTGAACCCCTGCAATGAATTGCAAATATGAGTTCCACATCCGGTATCTAGTACCCATGTGTTAGAAGAAATAACATTAAGCTCAACATGTATCATAAAGATAGTACCTGAGGTTTGCCCTGCATCCCTCTTGTTTTTCAACTCTTTGAGATAGGTTGGACAATTTCTCTTCCAATGTCCTATCTCACCACATTCAAAACATGGGTCATTTGTAGCAACCTTTTGCTTCTTCTCCTTCGGTTTGGTGGGTTCTGCTTTAGCTTTTCCCTTTCCTTTTCCCTTGACGTGTCCCTTTCTTTTAGCATAGGTTGCTTTAGAGTCGGGGTGGGGCCTCTTCTTGTTTCCTCCTTCAGTGATCGCTAGGACGGGTAAAGCCTTTTTTCCCATTCCTGCTTCGGCCATTTTGAGCATTGCATGAAGCTCACCAATGCTCTTGTCCCATCCATTCATGTTGTAATTCATTACAAAGCTCTCAAATTTCTTTGTTAAAGAGTTGAGGATCAAATCCGTAGCCAACTCTTTAGAGACGGGACAATTTAGCCTTTCGAGGCGATCAATGTGGCTTTTCATCTTAAGGACATAAGATGATACCGATTGGCTTTCCTCCATTCGACATGCATGAAGCGCCCGAACAGTTTCAAAGCGTTCTACCCTTGCTTGTTGTAGGAACATTTCCTTTAACTGGGTAATCATGTCGTATGCCCCGTGATGTTCAAAATCCTTTTGAATTTCAGGAATCATAGTTCCCAACATGAGGCATGAGGCTTGCATGGAGTCCTCGGTATACTTAACCCAATCGTTGTAGGCTTCCACATCTTCCACGTTAGGTTCATCGGGAATAGGATCGTCCAACACATAGGATATCTTCTCTTGCTTGAGAACAATTCTCAAGTTTCGAAACCAATCCATGAAGTTGTTATGGTTGAGACGATCCTTTTCAAGGATGGTTCTTAGTGATAGGTTTCGGACAATTTGGTTAGTCGGGTTTGCATTGTTAGTGGCCATCTACAAAATTTAACAAGTTGAATTTTAGTTATTTTCGATATTATTATATTTTAATCATTAATACCCTTTTGTGTCTTAAAGACAATTAATAATTAAAATCTAGAATCCAACGTTACATTTAAATATTGGTTAGGTGACCTTTATCCCTCTATTTAAATTAACAAGGTAGTCAACGTTTGACAATTGCAACTCTTTGCAATTTCTAGCCATATGGGATTGTTTAAACATCTTTATGTTTAGTTGGCATGTTTAATCCCATCAACACCTTTGTTCCCCATGCTTTGGTGACCCTAAGTTCATGGTTTCCAAATCAAGTCGTCCAACTTATACACACGTGTGAGTTTATGCACATAAGTGGTTAGGTGACCTTTATCCCACAAACATGGTAAACCCACCTCGAACATACAAGTTCCCTCAAATGTGGTTAGGTGACCTTTATCCCACAATAAGAGTTCCCAAGTGTTTCGAGTGTTGTATAAAAGGATGGTGTTTGACTTGTTTTATAAAAGGGTTTTTAATATTTTAAAATTCTAGTTTAGAAAATATTATGTACCATACATTTGCATGCATTCAAATCAATGGTACTTTAGTGAAAACTAATTTTCAAGGTTCTTTTTAATAAAACCCAATTTATTATAAAATCATTAATTTTTTAATAAAACCTTTATTAAACATTTTAATGATTTTGTCAAGAACCAATTTTACGCTTGTTGTTGATTATTAGTTTGTTAAGTCATGCATATCTACATATCATCTAAACAACAAAATAAACAACCACACAAGCATGACACACATAACAATAGGTGCATAACCATAGCCAACTATTTTGACAACACTTGTTAGCCGAAACAAGTGTGCCAAAAGGTCCTTCCTAAAGGGTGAAAATTGACACAAGTAATGTGTCGATGAACTCCCACTTGATCCCGCATCCAAATGCTTCAAGTCTCCTTCTTGTGTTGTGATTTCTCCACCTTCTTTGAGCTTCCAAAAGTCTTTTATTTTCAGCTCCAAACTCCTTTGGACTTCAAAAATGTGTTTTGGTTATCGGGTTAAAATCCCGTTGAGAACGATGAAGTTCTTTGGACCGAATATTATGGTCCAAACCAAAACCGCATGTTTGTGTGCATCTTCTTTTACAAAATATATCCTAATACATTTTTTCTAGTAAAATAAAATGCACCTAATCTATTTATTTTACATACCAAATAAAATAAATAAATTACATATCTTCTAATGGAAGAACAAAAAAAAACAATTATTACAACCCATTGAAATAATAATAAAAGGAATCACAACACAATCATTCAACACAAGGTCATGGCTAGGTCATATGCACCAAAATATATATCCAAATATATATATATTAATTTCAAGAAGCATAAAAAAAATGGTTCCCTTTTATAAACATTTTCGGCTATGTTCAAAAAACCGAAAAGGTAAGTTTTGTCCAAACAAACAAATCATCCATATGAAATAAATTTTTCAAGATTCTCTTATGCATGTAAGAAAATAATCTTGAAAAATAAAGGGATAACCATATTAAAATTTTCGGCCATAGGGTTTTATTTAAACCCGAAACCCGAAATTTTTAATCTATTGAAGTATGCACTCATATAAGCGGCTCTAGATGCCATTGATGGGATTTTTACATGTTTATCAAAGCAATTTCATCCATATGAAATAAAACGCAGCGGAAATAATGTTTAAAAACATGTTACTTTTATGATATAAACTTCATTTATAAGTAAAATCCCAAAACCCGGATCCATATATGAAGATGCATACTATCATACACAACCATAGGGTGTTTAGAAAACTACCTTCTTGGAGTAAAGAACTTGAAACGGATGATACTTCTTGAATGGTTGCCTTCAAGAGTAGAAGACCTCAAGCTTGTATACCCCAAGCTTCCAACAAACACCACGAGTTTAGCTAGGATTTCTCACACTTGAATCAAAACCGAAAAACTCCTTGAACAACCTCTTATGGACGAAATTTTGAGAGAGTTTTTAACAAGTCTTTCACTTTGAGATTTTCTCTTGTATCTTTATATTTTTGCCATACAAAAATATATAAAAGATGAGAGAAGAGCCACCTCCTTTTTGCCCAATCAAGAGGCTTCTTCCACATGCAAAAGTATGTAAGATAATTGGCCAAAATATTTAGGGAAGACCACCCAATTAGGATCCATGCAAATGCATGAAATGTGAGTGGAACAAGATCATATCTTGGTAAGACACAAAAAGGGGGGGGGGGTGGCGGCCCACTTATTTTATATAAAAAAATTCAATTTCTTTTATAAATAATTCAAGTCTTGGTTTATATATTTATAACTTTTATAAATATAACACCACATAAATGCAAGACTTTATACAATCTTTTACAATGTTATTTAACCCATTAAATAACAAAATAAAAAAATATTCTCTCAAAATAAATTATCCATATAATTTATTGGTTCTCAAGTGTAATTATTTAGAACACCAATTTCTAAATATTGTAAGTGTTAATATTTATTTTTTTGATCATATCACAAATAAATAATATAAGTGTTTGTCTAGCTTGTTATTGGGTATGACTCGACTTGGATCATAACGTACTAGCCACATCAATTTAATATGTGTCTTGGGCATACAGAGTCCAACAATATTGACCTTAATGTTATTTCTTCTAACACATGGGTATTAGATACCGGATGTGGAACTCATGTTTGCAATTCGTTGCAAAAGGTTCAAAAGAAATAAACATTACAAGAAAGGAGACTATGTTTTGAAACTTCCAAATGGTTTGGAAATTGTTGTAAAATATCTTGAATGCTCCTAGTTTGACTAGGGACATTATTCGAGTTTCCCTTATAAGACAATATGGTTTTGATTTAAAGTTTTTGTAAACAATGACATTTATATCGATGAATGCCATGTTTTACTTTAAAACTATGCCTTCAAATGGAATTGATGAATTGGTTCATGATAATATACCATTTGATAGTTAAATGTACCAAGCAATCACCAAGAAACTCAAAATGGATTTGAGTAATACCTATCTTTGGCATTATCGCCTTGGTCATATAAACAGAATCGCATACAAACATTTCAAACGAATGGTCTTTTGGAAACAAATGAAATTGGTTCATTTGATACATGTGAATCTTATTTACAAGGTAAAATGACTAAGGAACCCTTTAGTGGAAAAGGGCAAAAGATTTATTAGATATCATACATTTTGATGTATGTGATCCTTTTAAGCCAATGACTAGGAATGGTGAAAGTTACTTCATTAATTTTTACCGACAACTATAGTAGTTGTGGTTATGTGTACTTGACACAAAGATGAAGTTTTGAAACGTTCAAAAATCTTCAAAAGGTGAAGTACAAAATCAACTCAATCAAAGTTCTTCTTTTCGATAGAGGAGGAATCGAACTCTATTTGGATTTAGTTCGATCTATGATGGCTAGGAGCGCATCATCTCTATCATTTGGGGTTACGCTTTGCTCTCCACGGCCCGTATGGCTCCAACCAAG
Organism: Helianthus tuberosus; assembly: GCA_030545235.1. NCBI lineage: Eukaryota > Viridiplantae > Streptophyta > Magnoliopsida > Asterales > Asteraceae > Helianthus > Helianthus tuberosus. The sequence goes on from CM060424.1 coordinate 118,013,497, forward strand.
AAAGTGGATACGACATCTTTTGAAATATGGCATGGAAGGGTTCCATCATTATCATATTTAAATGTAAGGGGTTATGAAGTTTATGTTAAGCTACACACCTCTAACAAATTAGAAGTACGATCCACTAAGTGTATCTTTGTAGGATATCCTAAAGATGGTATAGGATATTAATTCTACTATCCAGCAGAGCAAAAGGTATTTGTTTCTCGAAAGGCTGAGTTCTTGGAAGCTAAGTTCCTTGTGGAAGGAATTAGTAGAACAGTGGAACTTGATAAGGATCGAGAACCACAAGCCGATGCACGTTTGGTTAATACTAGCACTCAACAAGAGGTTGTTAAAAAACGATCAAGTGGTTGATCAATACACACAAAAACGATCGCAGATCTGGTAGAATTAGTAGTCCACCTAAAAGATATGGATCTTTCATGGATGGATGCTACGTGGTAGATTCGGGTGAACATACCACATACCATGATGCAATGTCAAAATCCGATTATGACAAATGGCTTGAAGCCATGAACGTAGAGATGCAATCCATGTATGACAACCAAGGATGGAAATTGGTTGTAGCACCTCTTAATTCCAAAGTGGTTGGAAGTAAGTGGGTTTTCAGGAAGAAAACCGATATGCATGGTAACTTGGATACTTGTAAAGCGAGACTTGCAGCAAAAGGTTTCACTCAAACTCAAAGGGTTGATTATGATGAGACCTTTTCGCCTGTGGCAATGCTAAAGTCAATAAGGATATTATTTGCCATACCTGCATAATATGATTATGAGATTTGGAAAATGGATGTCAGAACGACTTTCCTTAATAGATATCTTAAGGAAGATGTCTATATGGTTCAGCCTGAAGGTTTTGTCGATCCAAAACATCCTAACAAAGTATGTAAGTTAAAGATATCAATTTATGGATTGAAACAAGCATCTAGAAGTTGGAATCACCGTTTTGATGAAGAGATTAGGGAATATGGATTCATCAAGAACGTCGATAAAACTTATGTGTATAAAAGCTAGTGGGAGCATTTTACTTTCTTAATACTGTATGTCGATGACATTCTACTATTTGGGAATGACATTCCAACCATGGAAGGTGTAAAAACCTAGCTTGGAAGTAGTTTTCCCATTAAGGATCATGGTGAAGTCGCCTATATTTTGGGAATAAAGATCTATATGGATAGATCAAGGCGCTTAATAGGTTTAAACCAAAGTGCATACATTGACAAAGTCTTGAAAAAGTTCAAGATTGAGAACTCTATGAAAGGTTTGGTACCCATTCAAGAGAGGAAAATATTGAGTGCGTCTCAATGTCCAAGCTCAAAGGATGAGCAAGAAAGAATGAAAGGAATCCCATAAGCGTCAGCTATAGGATTCATTATGTATGTAATGATATGCACTAGACCGGACAAGTTATGCGCTTTAAGCATGACGAGAAGATACCAACAAGTAACGGTCATTGGGTGACTATTAAATATATATATTGAAATACCTTAGAGGGACTAAGGATATATTTCTAATATATGGGTCTGGTTAAGAAGAACTCGTTGTAAAAGGTTACAGGGATGCGAGTTTCGGAAGTCGTTGTAAAGGGTTACATGGATATGAGTTTCCAAATTGATCGAGATGGTTCTCGATCACAATCAGGGTAGCATTGTCCACTACAGAATCAGAATACATCGCCGCTTCATTGATCGAAATGATTCATGTGGATCTACCACTTGGATTATTGCCGATCTGGGGGTAGTCCATACCATTCAGGACCCTAGAGATCTTTGTGATAACGATGGTGCGATTGCACAAATCAAGGAACCTCGTGCACATCAAAAGACTGGGCACATTGAGCGGAGTTTCAACTACATAAGGGATGAAGTTGAAAAAGGGAAAGATATGTATTCACAAAGTTCACACTGATCAAAATATTGCGGATCCACTCACGAAGCTCCTTGAATGGGCAAAGCATGAAAGGGCCGTACTTGTGCCTTAGGACTTCGATATTCTAGTGATTGGATTTGATCTATTTTGTATTTGGATATTGGAACAACTGTTGTTATTATAACTCTTTATGGTATATTGAGTTATGATCCATTTTAGCATGTTTAAATCCGTGAATAAGTTAATTATTCTAAATGTTCGTAGTCGATCATACTTGTGGGAACAAATATGAATGTAAGACTATTATGAATTTGGATTGGTGGATATTCATTAGACATGAATATAGAGCAAAGTGTTGCTGCCAAAGTTCATAGATATTTGTGGGATACAAATATTGGACTGACTCGCTCTCAAATATTACTGCATGGAATCATTTGTGATTGATCATAAGTAAATTTGAGTAAAGGAGAATATCATAGTATCCTCTGACCTGAGATACATATTGGGTCTTGATATTCACCAAATATTGTACCTTGACTTATTTCTTCGCTGTCAGTAATATGACAGTACATAAGGCTAAGCTCAGGTATGGTACAAGGTGATTGTGAGAGACGTATGTAGTCAAGATGGGATTTGTTCCTCTTATTCGTTAAGAGTAAGATGTCTAAGGCCTGCTAAAGTTAAATCAACAGAGAGTGATCACTCTATGTCTCTGGATTTAACATGACATCTGTAAGGAAAGGATAAATGATAGATTAACCTAAATCATTTTCAAGTAAGGGACTTGAAGGGGATGATGTTATTGAATGGCAAATATAGTCATACGTATTGGGGGTAGTAAACCGTAGTTAGGCGTCATTTACTACTTGCATCAATCTTCTATGTATCTTGTGCAAGTGGGAGATTGTTGGACTCTGTATGCCCAAGACACATATTAAATTGATGTGGCTAGTACGTTATGATCCAAGTCGAGTCATACCCAAATACAAGCTAGACAAACACTTCTATTATTTATTTGTGATATGATCAAACAAATAAATATTAACACTTATAATATTTAGAAATTGGTTTTCTAAATAATTGCACTTGACAAACCAATAAATTATATGGATAATTTATTTTGAGAGAATATTTTATTTTGTTATTTAATGGGTTAAATAACATAATAAAAGTTGTATAAGTCTTATAACATATGTTATTATATTTTATAAAAGTTATAAAATATACATAAGACTTATAAATTTTATAAAAGAAATTATTATTTTTTTTTATAAAGTAAAGAGTGCCCCCCCCCCCCCCATTTTGTTCTTCCCTAAAGATTTTCCACCAATCAAGTTACATGCACATCTTACATGCTAGAAACCATTTGATTGGGTGGTCTTCCCTAAATCTTTTGGTCCAATAACAATGCATGCAAATGCATGTGTTAGAGACTCATTCATTGGGCAAGATGGGTGGCAAGATTCTCTCTACATTTATAAAAATTTTGGATGACAAAATAGAGAGGTATGAACTTAAGAATACTAGAGAAAAATGGCTGAAAATTTCGGCCAAAACATGATCATCCAAGAGGGTTTTTCATTTGGAAAAATCAAGTGTAAGACTCTCTAAGAATCGGGTCATGTATGGTTGATCTAGTAGGCTTTTTCAAGTTCATAAATCAAGTGCAAGAACTCTACTACATCCTCTCATATTTTCGGCCACATGATGGTTTAAAGAGGGTTTCAATAGTGAGTTCATAGGTGTAGAAATCCTAGCTAAAGCTAAGATGTTTGTTGGAAGGCTTGGGGTATGCAAGCTTGAGGTCTTCTACACTTGAAGGCAACCATTCAAGAAGCATCATCTTCTTCATATCCATTACTCCTTGGAAGGTTGTATTCTAAACACTCTATGGTTGTGTTTTAATTATTTTGATAGCATGCATATTCGTATATGGATCCGGGATTGGGTTTTACATATAAATGAAATTTTATATCTTGAAAGTAACATGTTTTAAATAATAATTTTCCGCTGCGTTTTTATTTTATAAGGATAAAATACTTTGATAAACATGTGAAAAAACCCAACACATCCGAGATATTTTCAAGCATGTTTCAAGTCCCCTATACTTAAACTTCATTATTGAGCCTTGAAAATGGGTTAACGGGGTTTAAATGCGTCGAAAATGGCTTAAACATGTTGCAGGGACCATTTCTGTCATTTTTTGAAAGTTTCTGCACACAGGAGGTGGTGGTGTCACACCACAGCATAAGGCTGGTGCCGTGGTGGCACGCGAGCACCCTATCTGGGCAGAAATCCTGGTTTCCGCAACAGCAGGCCTGTTTTCAGCAATCTACTTGAAGTTCAAGGTCTTTTGTGTAACAATTGCAATAACATGAGCTAGTTTTGGACACCCATAGCATTTTGAAGCAATGGGTAACAAATGGAGGGTCAGGATTGAAGCTCAAAAATCGAGGAACGATCCTAACGGTTGTCCAAAATCTATATAAACCCACTTGATTCACTTCATTCTTCACACATTTGTTCTCATTTTTGCTCTAAGTTGAAGCTCTCAAGCTTCATACCTGAGTAATTTGAGTTCAAATCTTCCTTGCTTGGACCTCTTGTAAGCTTCTTTCATACTTTTATGCGTTTTTAAGCACGAAAGTCAAACAGTGTTTGACTTTCTGCTTTGACCAGTCAATGGTCAACAAGAAGTTCGTTTGAACTTTGCAACGTGAGCGTAATCACGATGGTCATAGTCCCTTGTGACTATACCTACTGATTACCACGTTGATTAGGTGTAGTAACGAGTCATAGTTTCGGTCAAAATACGTGTTTATGCGTATTTTGCCACGAAACTATCTTTGGGTATCAAAACACTTTGTTTTGATTTCAAACTTGTTTTCTAACTTAGTTAAACATGTTTTAACATGTTTAACTCGTCACTTTTAGTTTAGTGTTTATATAGGGTCGTAAGATAAGCGGTCCAAACAACCGCTTAGACTTTCGAACCCGACCCGTTTGGTCGATCATTAGGATCCGACCAAACACATTTTGTGACCATAGTTGTATAGGGAATAACCTTCCGAGGTTATACCTTATGGTGACTTTGTTTAGTTAGTTATATGATAGGTAGTTTATATGCCTTAGGAAAATGACCAAAATGCCCTTATTGCGCATAATTTCATTTTAAGCATATGTAACCTAAATTTTGACATCTAACTAATTAGGCAACATTATTAGACATGTTAAGGCATATAATACTTGTCATAAGACTAGTTAGGCGGTCCGAACGCATTTTACGCGAACGACGTGTTAAAGTGGCGTAATGTCACGGAGTAACTTCTGACTCTCGTGTAGCGACTTAGACTTGATCTAAGTTAAACTTTTGTGCCCAACGATGAAAGTGTTTTGCGTGAATTAAGTGATGTTTGCAAGTGTTGTTGACAAAGAAACAACTTAGTATTGATCACAAGAAGTTTTACAAGAGTGTGTTTACAAGTACAAGTATGTTAACTTGCTATAATGTTGGGTGATCTCCAAATGAGATCCATTCCACCTATTTATACTTGCTATCTACTAGTTCTAGAGAATTCTCTAACTAGAGAATTCTATACAAAATATCCAAGATATTTAGAGCTGATTTCTAGATCTTTCTTGCAAAATATCCAGCCATTCCAAGAGTTTTCAAGGCTTTTCTAGATGTTTCTTGGCTGCAACTTTTGACAGAAAATATCAGCACGTTCTAGGCCCTTCCTAGACCCATGAAGGCTGATCTAGACCCTTCTGATGGTGCTAAAATGTTCCAGCAACTTGTAGGCTGTTCCGGAGACTTCCGGGCAGCCCTAGATGACTCTTTAGTGTTCCGGAATCTTCCGAAACTAGCGAAAAAAGTTTTGTATTTAGGCGGATCGTGACATTCTCCCCCACCTAAATTCACGACGTCCTCGTCGTGGTACTTGCGTGGCTGGCGCCTTATTCTCACGATCCGCATGGCGGATAATGCTTTGCCTTGGTACCTTGTATCTGTCTCCAAGGGTGCCGTGTGAACTTCTTTGCCCTTAATGATGTACATGGTGTTAAGAAAAGGTGCTGGAATGGCGTTGGATCTCCGGAAGAATGCCATCCCGAGCACGATCTTGTAGTCATTCATGGGAACGACCGAGAAAGTGACCTTGTCGTTCCATGTCTCGACCTTGGCCTTAGCATTATAGGTGACTCCTTCGATTGCTTTGGGGTCTCCGCCAGCAGCCTTCATCATTAGTCCCTCTTGCGTGCTGATCCGTAAACCAAGTCTTTTGGCCTCGTCCCTAGTAATGAAATTATGACTAGCTCCGGTATCAACTAATGCTTTTGTGTGTTGCCCGTTAATCTCGAGTGTTATGAATCGAAGACCTTTTGGGTCCTCATTTGTGGAATTTTCCTTGGTCTTACTCGAGCGGTCATGGGCTATTCTTAGCGGCTTTGTTTTTTGTGTCCTTAAAGCATTAAGGACTTGGAGTTGTATCGCCCCTAGACGAGCCTCCCCGCTACCTTCGGCTTCATCATCTTCGGTCCTGATGAGGGCCGTTAACTTAGATTTCTTTGGGCAGTCACGTGCATCGTGTGGCCCTTCGCAAATGAAGCATCCTCTCCTTGCGAGTTGGTTATTGTTTCGTGGGGGTTTTGGTCCTTCAATCCTCCGAGTGTAACTTGGTTTTGCTCCCCCACCTATGTCGTCATCCGGTTCTTCGACTACGGGTTTGTTAGGACGTTTTTCTTTAAGATCGATCAAGCCTTCAGCTACGGCGATTGCTGTAGCTAAATCTTGAACATTGTGACGGTCCAATTTTGTTCTAGCCCAATATTGTAACCCGTCAAGGAAGTAGAAAAGGGAATCTTTTTCCGATAGATCGGGAATTTCAAGGACAAGTGTTGTGAATTCTTTTACATAGTCCTTGAGAGTTCCGGTATGGTTGAGCTTTCTCAGTTTGCTCCTAGCTTCGTGCTCAGCATGGACCGGGTAAAATTGTTTCTTTAGTTCTTGGACAAATTCAGCCCAAGTTTTAATAGTGCACGTACCTTTGGTGATGTCCGTGTATCGACGTCTCCACCATAGTGCTGCCGTGTCTTTTAGGTACATGCTGGACGTCTTGATTTTGGTGGCATCGTCCTTGATTTGCACTCCACCCAAGTATTGTTCCATCTCCCATACAAAGTCGTCAACCGCTCGTGCTTCTCTTTTGCCAAGGAACGGAGATGGTTTTGGGATCTCCACTCTAGGAGCGAAGAGATCGGTGTTGGCTGGATGCACAACTACTTGTTTATTTTCCTTCACTTTTGCTTCTAGGTCCAAGAAGCTATGGTGACAATCTCGAATACTATTCTCCACCTCATTTCGTAGCTTCGACATTTCCTCCTTGAACAATGTCGTAAGCTCGTGACGCCAAACTCCCATGAGAGACTTGACGTCGTCTTTGAAAGTTTCGAAATCAGTTTCCAACGCATGTACTCGTTGGAATGCAAGGTCGAGTCGCGCACCCAATTCAGTGACTGCCACCTCTGTGTCACCAATGCGCTTATCATATGTTGCCTCTCATTCTTTCTTAGTTGTGCGTCTTTGATCGCCTTTTGTTTCGGTTGCCATCCCGAATGAATCGTCCTGCTCTGATACCACTTATCATGGATTAACTTCTGACTCTCGTGTAGCGACTTAGACTTGATCTAAGTTAAACTTTTGTGCCCAACGATGAAAGTGTTTTGCATGAATCAAGTGATGTTTGCAAGTGTTCTTTACAAAGAAACAACTTAGTATTGATCACAAGAAGTTTTACAAGAGTGTGTTTATAAGTACAAGTATGTTAACTTGCTATAATGTTGGGTGATCTCCAAATGAGATCCCTTCCACCTATTTATACTTGCTATCTACTAGTTCTAGAGAATTCTCTAACTAGAGAATTCTATACAAAATATCCAAGATATTTAGAGCTGATTTCTAGATCTTTCTTGCAAAATATCCAGCCATTCCAATAGTTTTCAAGGCTTTTCTAGATGTTTCTTGGCTGCAACTTTTGGCAGAAAATATCAGCACATTCTAGGCCCTTCCTAGACCCATGAAGGCTGATCTAGACACTTCCAATGGTGCTAAAATGTTCCAGCAACTTGTAGGCTGTTCCGGAGACTTCCGGGCAGCCCTAGATGCCTCTTTAGTGTTCCAGAATCTTCCGGAACTAGCGAAAAAAGTTTTGTATTTAGGCGGATCGTGACAGTAAGCTACCTAAACGAGTCGTAATGGGTCGTAAGCACTTAGGATAGGTTCTGATTTAGAATTTATGCTTTGTTAAACCATATTACATGAATTCCTATACTCATTTGGTTTACGAAACCTCATTTTATCCGATCTTCCAATTTAGGTCCGGTTTATTAGCATAGCTACCTATAGTAGGTGCCGATTGATTCTGCGATCCTTCTAGCTTTGTTTGGTTGTTATTTCAAGATTACTAAGCATTATCAAGTGAGTACATAGTCCCCTCTTTTACAGTTTTCAAATATTTTGGGGTGAAACATATGTGCATACTTGTTACTTTCTTGCTTTTATAACATATGCTTGCTATGTTCATTAGTACACTTATAGTACATGATTTCATCCATGTTTATGCTATGTATGTTTAATTAACATGCTAGTACATTGATTTCATCAACACATTTGTGTCATATGTTCATTTCAGCATATGTACACATTGATTTACATCACATTTTTGCTATGTATGTTCATTTTGCATACTTAGTACATTGTTTACACATAAAATGCTTACATTTGGTATGACATTTGGTTTGTTTAACGGGACAAAAATACGTTCATTAACATTGATCACGTCGCTCGGTAGTAAGTAGTGGTACCATAGGAATTGACAACTCCCATTTCTGGCTTCCTAGGTTTGTTTGGAAGTAGGAAATGACTGAATCCGATATTCATAAATTTTGATAAACCTTTAATTTGTTTAAGGGTTTGTCTCCACAGTCGCAAGGCTTGAATGTATGTGTTTTAACATTACAGCATAGATGTTTGTATCAATAAAGCCTTTATTCTACAAAACATAACTTTTGATTTAAACTATGATTTATTCAAATACATTGTTTTGGGCATTTTACCTATGGCTTTTGGTTGACACCTTTCGCATGCCATTCATAACATTTGATTATACATTAAATGATTTACATTTGGCATTTGACATTGTTTACACATAAACATTTTGACATTAATTTAAACAAGACATTTTGGTGGTTTGTTTGGGTAAGTGATTTAAATGACGAGGCGTGTATAATATGATAAAAACATGGTGGATACGCCGCTGGTACTTCCTACATATAAGTGCTTTTATGGTATTACATATCGTAGTGTTATTTAAACCATTTCAATTTAGACATATTACATTTTATACAAAGAACATAACTTCACAAAACATTGTTTTACAAACAACATATCATATACAAATTAATTTTACTTGGTTATTTATTTAACCACACATGTTTCTTTTATATCATCTAATTTCTTATCGATTTTCATATGATTTACAAAGGAAAACACTTTACAAGGTTCATGACTAAATTTTGTTAAAAAACTCTTAAAACTTACAAGTCATGAATCCTAAATCAATAAACCTATGTATCTCACATGCATTTTTATTCTGACGTCCTGATTTTCACATGTGTTTCAGGAGCTGATGCATAGGATTGGTCAGGATACACTTAGGCGGACTTGGGCCTTAGTGACATAAAATGAAGCAAGAATAGTTTAATTATGTTATGTACTTTTGTTTTCTTGTTTTAAGACAATGTAACCACTTTGCTAATAAATAAAACAAAACTTTAAATACCATGGTTGTGAAACAATAATTCTGCCACTCCACTCCCCGACGTTTCCGTCGCGGTTTGTTGTTTTACGCGGTCGGGGTGTGACAATAACCCCCATTTTTACGCTTTTACATTTTTATAAACGTTTTCGGGATGGAAAGACATGCAAAGTTTTGCAAAGTTAAACTATATTTCGATAAATGAAAATTCACATTTCTAAACGAATTTGAAATTAAATTTCAACAAACTTAAATGGTTTACGAATGATTTAGACCAAACATACCGGTTTTACAAAACGCGCACATATTTACAAAACGTGCATGATTTTCTAATGGGTACGGGCGACACAGTCGAGGTGATTCGACACAGTCGAGGTGATTCGACACTAAAAATCGTCTACACGGGTTGAGTACTTCCTCTGTCGTCGCATATGTTAATGTTCTCATGAAACATAAATGATCAACCTGTTCATAGACGCTTTACATACCCATTGACAACACTAAAACTTTCATATATTTATAATATTCATTTGACGCAAACTCATAATACATAGATTTTCAAACTTGGGTAACGTTTTCAACTTATGTACAGGTAAGAGGACGGGTTGGTCCTGCTTACAAAGACTCTAGTGGGCTAGACCCACAGTTTTCATACAACATGCCGAGAAAATGATTTTACTAAATTTTCTCCATAACTTTTAAAAACCGGTTATTCAAAAAGATTTATTTCAAATCTTTTAGAAACAAACTATGAACTCGCTCAACTTTATGTTGATTTTTCGCATGTTTTTTCTCATGTTACTCTTTCAAAACTATGGCACGGTTTGAATAGGAGAACCATTGGAGATTCGAGTACTTAGTGGGCGTTCGTTTTCTAGAAGTCTTAGCTTATTTGCTTCCGTTGTGCAATGAAGATACCAGTCCAGTCACACCAGCTCTGATATTTCGGGGTGTGACAGATTGGTATCAGAGCTATAGGTTACAGCGAATTAGGTTTCTATAGAGATACCTAGGCTCGAACCTCACGTTCCTCTGGGGACTTAGATTTTTAAGACATTGAATACATATAGAACGCCTAAGACTCGAATATGGTCTCCAACCATTGCCAAAGACAATGAGTCAAAATTTGTTTTCAAACATACGCTAATGTGGTGTTTTATACACGATACACAAAACAATCACACACAAAAAGCAAAACTTTGAGAGCTTAGGGAACATGCATATGAAACCTTTGGAAACTTATGTCGAAGTTCATTAAAGGTTATCACGTAGGAACCACGTCTATTAACTCGGGCAAACGTTATTATTATGTCGTCTACGTTATCTTATTTAATCGAGCAGGTAACCTACGCAAAATAAGGCACAGGTGTGCGAGATTTCACGAAACTCAATCTATACATCAACGGAGGTTGAAGTACGTCACATACGACTTACGAAGCACGGTCTTTGAGAAGATACGATGGAAGAATTCAGTGACGATACTAATCCTGACAGCATGAAAACTATCGATCAGGATGCGGCAACTTGTCGCGCGGTCCTGTAATGACACGAATCACGCCAAGGAGAAGGCACATGTCTCCGCATTCCCCCTATCTCATTAACGACGAATACGCTATGTTCGACATTCCATGGTAATGTCAGTTAACAACCGGTCATCACAAGAAACCCCAGGTAAAGTCCTTAAATTTCGTTTATTGAAATTTCGACTTTTGCATCTAGCGAGTAGATTTTTACATCTCTACTCCTCTTAATGGTTGTTGTATAATGACAATTTTCTTCATTAGAGCGAACACTCATTTGCTTCATTTCTTTCTCATTTCATATGTTACACGTGCATCGTTTGTTACACATGTGGTTTCCATTCGAATGATCGTTTTCATCAAAATTTCAAATATTATTTCGCTATATCCAATTATTGCTTTGTGATTCGAATGACCTGCATTATTGTAAGAGTTGACTCCTTGATATCGAGTCAACAAAACTTTCTTGAAAACTTCTTTTTTTCTTTCGAGTTACATACATTGTTTATCTTTGTAACCATACCGAAATTTCCTTGTCGATACATGTATTTATTGTCGGATTGCGCTGAAACCAAGTTCGATTGTTTGAACTTGTCTATTACACATATTCAATTCAAGACACCATATGATGTATTGGAAACATCATATTCAAATTCGTTTTAACAAGCATTTCATTTGTTTCGAGTCATAGTAGACTTGTTTGGACTACGACTCCATTAAGTCGTTTGTTGATTTCGACACCTTGTGGTGGTGTTTTCATTAATTTGAAGCTTGCGCTAATCTTGTTTACACATCTCATGCACGGATTTAAATAGTTATTTATTGATTTGCTTTAAATCCGCTTTGATTTATCATATTACAGCAGTCTTAACACAATCGTGTGTTAAGACAATGGTACGCAAATTCATTTTATATTCCGGTGTACCTACTAACGATTCTTTCTTTATCGATCGAATGTTTCGCGATATTCATTGCTTCTTCATCATCGATCAAAAACATTATTTCTTTGATGTTCCATTTTCAATTGAAAACCCTTTGATGTTTGTTTGGAACAAACGTTCGGATTTACTTTGTTGAACCTTCAGTTGAATTCAAAGACGGTGGTACTTGTTCGATCACCGCTATTATTGAATTGTTTCAATCACTACGACACTTTGAGGTGTCAGTATAAACTCGTAGCTTGCTCTAATCATGATCGAGCGTTTCATGCAAGTCACGGTGAGGCTTGTTTGATCACCGTTATCATCGAATTATTTCATTCACACGACACCTTGTGGCATCGGTATAACTTGTAGCTTGTGCTAATCATGATCGAGCATTTCATGCACACTATCACATTTGAGCTTGTTGATTCTAAGTTCATCTAGCGGATGTTATTGTTTCTAGAATTCATTTGCATATTGTGAAAGTCCGTTTGGAATTCTATTGTTAATTAGTCACACTGGTGACTGTATGAGTAAATCTCGTTTCCTTTGACATCAACTTCTGGAACACATTCCTTTTAACCGTTGGGTTCTTATCGTTGTAATATATCCTTGAATTCACATAATTCGAATAAGTCTTGATTCGAATTCTTGGTCATTCACTTTGACACTACTCGTATTTACCTACGCTTAACATAACTCTAAGGAGTTAACATAATCTAAATTTCGAGGACAAAATTTTATTAACAGGGGAGAATGTGACAACTGGTAATTAACGGCTCCTAATTGCGCGATTAACAAACATTAGGACGATAATAAATAGTGTTTAAGACATAGATTAACTTAATTAGGCCTTTGGAGTGCCTAGGAACGTCTATCCGACTTTACAGTGCGCGAACGGTGGTCTACGGAGAAACCTGTTAAACGTTAAACGACAACGAACTGATACCGTACAAAATACTGACAACGCCGACAAGTACAAATTTTATACAAATATTTTATGTTTATAAATTTAGTTTTGCGAATTTATGGTGCTTCCGTACGCAAACGTGAACGAAAAACGCGACTACAGGAATGCACCGGCAACTAAACGGGAGCATCGGTCACGCGTGTTACTTTCAAAAGTTAAATTTTACGCTATATTTAGCTCCGTAATAAAAATTTAGCAACCCCAGTCAAAACCGGATCGAAAAACAGAATAAAAACGAACAATGATGAAAATTACACGATTTCACGTAATCGACAAACGGACACGCCAATAACGACTATGGACTGTATGTTACGAAACTTAAATTTATAATTTAAGACGTTACGAAAGATCGGGTTTTAGTAACGGATTTCGTAGAAAAATTCGGGCCACTTAAACACGGGGATTGGGCTTGTGGGCCTTGGGCCCAAGCCCACTAGAGAAAACCTACATATAAAAAGGGTAGTGGACCCTAAATCCTTTCATTATTCAGCTCAACATCAACTTATCTATCCTCTCTCTCCCTAATTTCTTTTTCCTCTGATTAACCAGAGGAATACACACACACATGAAGACTTTCTCTTCTATATATCTAAGATACACACACACACAAATCAACCACAAACAAAAATATATGCAGACCCTCCACCTTCATCTCTCCTTCACCTCACTCGAACCCCTCTCTCCCTCTCCACAACGAACCGCCGGCCACCAACAGTGGTGGCGGCGCTTGATGACTGCCGGCGTCGATGACCGACCGGCCACACCCCCTTCGACTCCCCTGCATCTCCTAAACACCCACCTTTCTTCCTCCTCCTTCGGTCTGTGTAACGGCCGACTGCCGTGAGCGGTTTCTCTGATAACCCCCTGGTTAATAAAAGAAGTACGGCCACCACCACCACCGTCTGGTGGCGGTGGTGATGGTACAACAAGAGAGATGGAGGCGACAAGTTCAGAAGGATTGAGAGAGAACCGGCGATCGGCGTCTCGCTCTGGCGGTCGGCGTCTCGGTCCGGCGGTCGGATTCTCGGTCCGACAGATTTCCGATAAACACCCCCCCCCCCCCCCATTTCTCTTTAATTTCTGTAAACTTGAAGATGATTATGTTTTACCATGGCTGATGATGTTCGGTTCACGTTTGGTGATATTTCGGGTCTCGGGTCACAGATGGGTTCAGGTTTTAAGGTTCAGTCTCGTCTTAGATCGGGTTCGGTTAGCTCAGTGGAGGGTCGGGTCAGATTCAGAAGTGGTGCGGTTGACTCGATCAAACCGAATCAACTCAGTTGACTCAGTCAACTCAGCGAGTCGACTCGGTCAACGGCAGCTAGTCAACTCAGTCGGTTCGGGTCAAGCGGCTTGGTCAGATGGTTCGATTGACTCGGTCAAACGTCGGTTCGGGTCAAGCGGCTTAGTCAGATGGTTCGATTGTCTCGGTCAAACCAAGTCAACTCGGTCAAAGTCAGCCGGTCAGCTCAGTTGACCCGGTCAACTCAGTCAACGTTTCGACGCGAAGATGGGTAAAGTCTAACGACGCGATTCCGTTTACGTTATTCTTATAGTGTTAATCATACGTGAAAAACTAGCTCGAACCGATCTAATACTAGTTTATATTTCAACTTATTTCAACAAAATCTTATATAAATAACGTTTATATTGTTTGAAGAATTGTTGAATTTTGAAAAATAACGACAACTTGTGTTGACGGGGGCGTCCAAAAACAGAGAAAACTATGCCCGTTTTTCGAGAAAATCCGTAAAAAACAAAACGTGTTTTATTGAAAAGCGACAACTATCGACACCAAGCGACTTTTATGAAAACCAATATAAATGTGTATATTACTTCAACAACATCTTATAACATACGAAAACAACGATTCGGATATTATTTACGACAATAAATATGGTTATTACATTTATTCTAAACTTCGACAATTCTTTTATAAAAATAAATATAGTTTATATATTTGTTTTGAACATCAAACAACTTTGATTTCTTTTATAAAAATACATATTGTTCGTATATTTATTTCAAATACCAAACCTCACGAATTCGTTTTATAAAATAAATATAGTTTATATATTTATTTCGAATATCAAACAACACAATTCCGTCTTATAACATAAATATAGTTTATGTATTTATTTCAAATATCGTACAACACGAATTCTTTTTATAAAAGTAGATATAGTTTATCTATTTATTTCAAACATCCAACAACTCGATGATAATTTTATAAAATAAATATAGATATGATATTTATTTCATACGACGACAACTCGAAAACCTTATAAACTCAACATAACTTCTATATTATTTTAAACACCGAACAACTCAGATTATCTTATTAAATAAATATAACCTTTTATAATTATTTCAAAACGCCTAAACGACGCGTACATATATTTGACAAACGCATACGAGGCGCGAGACGTAATACGAGTAAGTTACATCTTATTTTCATATAAATGTTTATTACATACACAACGACTTCTCAAGACGACTAACGAGATTCTACCGATATATTTATATATTTTTATATAAATATTTATATATTTTAAATCTCACGAGAACTATGTGTTTTTCAAAGACTTAGTAAACTATTACCGAAAATAAAAAGAACTTAACGAGTATAACTTCCTCGTTTCCTTCAAGTTAATAACTTACCGTCGAATCGTTCGGTCAACGATTAGGTAGAGCTCGGTGACACGTAGTTTAGTTACCGCTTTTATTTAGAAACTTATTAGATATTCCGTGTTAGGAATATTGTAGAATGCACGCTAGCGAGTCCCGTCTTGGAAACGACATCACGAAGTCGTAATTAGCTAGCTTTGCACAAGGCAATCCAGGTGAGTTCATAACCCCCATTTTTTACACTTTTACATTTTTATAAATGTTTTCGGGGTGGAAAGACATGCAAAGTTTTGCAAAGTTAAACTATATTTCGATAAACGAAAACTCACATTTCTAAATGAATTTGAAATTAAATTTCAACAAACTTAAATGGTTTACGAATGATTTAGACCAAACATACCGGTTTTACAAAACGCACGCATATTTACGAAACGTGCATGGTTTTCTAATGGGTACGGGCGACACAGTCGAGGTGATTTGACACAGTCGAGGGGATTCGACACAGTCGGGGGGATTCGACACGGTCGAGGGGGATTCGACAATTCGACACAGTCGAGGTGATTCGACACAGTCGAGGTGATTCGACACTAAAAATCGTCTATACGGGTTGAGTACTTCCTATGTCGTCGCATATGTTAATGTCCTCGCGAAACAATAACGATCAACCTGTTCATAGACACTTTACATACCCATTTACAACACTAAAACTTTCATATATTTATAATATTCATTTGACGCAAACTCATAATACATAGATTTACAAACTTGGGTAACGTTTTCAACTTATGTACAGGCAAGAGGACGGGTTGGTCCTGCTTACAAAGACTCTAGTGGGCTAGACCCACATTTCTTATACAACATGCCGAGAAAATGATTTTACTAAATTTTCTCCATAACTTTTAAAAACAGGTTATTCAAAAAGATTTATTTCAAATCTTTTACAAACAAACTATGAACTCGCTCAACTTTAAGTTGATTTTTCGCATGTTTCTTTCTCAGGTTACTCTTTCAAAACTATGGCACGGTTGGAATAGGAGAATCATTGGAGATTCGAGTACTTAGTGGGCGTTCGTTCTCTAGAAGTCTTAGCTTATTTTCTTTCACTGTGCAATGAAGATACCAGTCCAGTCACGCCAGCTCTGATATTTCGAGGTGTGACAGTATGTTGGGGTTTTGTATACATAACTTGTTACTACATGTGAGTAGTAACATTACCATAAGTCAGGATTGACAATATCGTGGGTGGTAATTAAAGTAGATGTAAACAAATGTAATTGTGGGTTGCCCTCAATGCTGTAAAATGATAAAACTTGTTTTGATTAAACTAGGATTCACTCGCCAGTATTTCTTGCTGATAAAATGTTTTTAAAACGCGTTTCAGGTAACAAAATGTGAAAGCCAAATAGAAGCCAGATAGAGAGCACTGAAGGCTTGGAAAAGTGGCTATAAAAATGACCTAAATAAAGAAAAAGTTTTTCAATAAATTAGGGTTTATCCCTAAAGACATGTTTGTAATGGAAACTTGAGTTTTCCCATATATTCATTATTATAAAAATGTGGTGTTTTACTCTGATAAACTATTTCCTAACTACGGTCCTAATGTAATTTCCGTTGCCAAATTAATAAACACTGATACCACCAGCTCTGAGTAGCTCGCGGCTGCCCGCCTCCCGGGGCAGGGGTCGAGGTTGCGACAGAAGGTGGTATCAGAGCTACAGCACTGATTTCAGCCACAGAAGTGTTCTGCTGACACCAAGATTTTATCCATTATGTTAGGAAATAATCTATGTGATTACGTGCATATCTGTGTATTATTATTTTGTGTTATTTGACAATTTATTAGTTTACAGTATGAGTTATCAAGGTCCGTCTGACGCCTATCGTCACCTATCTAGTTCTCCTAGAGATGAAGGAACTTCCTCCAAGCCTACTCCTTCAGGGTATTCAGGGGTCGGGGGTTGCGACAATTTATCTCTGAGTAGCTCGCGGCCACCCGCATCCCGGGGCATGGGTCGGGGGGTTGCGACAATTTATGTTTTTATTTTTAGTTTTATTTTCATGTTTCAAAACTTTTCTCAAAATTTTAGATCGATTAGACGTTGAGGATAAACCGGTACTAAAAGCTCTTGTGTCCTTGGACGACCTCTGTATCTTACCAACACTATACTACGATCGTGATGGGTGCACTTGCCCAAGTGTGTGTTTAGTGTTAGTATAATATCGTGTTTTATAAATTTAAAACTTGATTAATGCGTAAAATGGGCTCAAAATATTAATAAAATCATATTGCACTTCACGCACACCAGACCCTAACAGTTTTTTCACTAACCAATTGATTAAATTTTCATTCATTCACTATCAATAATATACAACCCTACTACTTGTGCAATCTATGAATATCAATAAAAATGTATATAATGTATAATAACAATATTATATAACAAACAAAAGGTTAAATTTACTTGATATTCAAAGTGTAGACATTACATACCAAATACATCAATTTAGATGCTTCAAATTGTAGCCATTACTTACCAAACTTTTAACCTCAGCTTGTTAAAACAACAGTTAACAGACATAAAAAAAACACAAGGAGTCTTCAAAATAAGTGGTTTCTACTTATCTCTATAAGAAATGTTTTTTCATAAGCATCTAATTGTTAACCTTAGACAGCTTCTTCCGGGTTCTTCTCACATTAGTGGATAGTTCACCAACATTCACAGCATCAACATCTTGAGTTGTCCGCTTGCAGATCACAAAACAACTATTGATCTCATTTAATAAAATAATGAACTCTAAAAACATATTAAACATAATTTCAAAAATAAATACTCACCCTTGAAGTCCGTTCAGCAGACACCTGAGAAGATTCTGAAAGGTTAACATTTTTAACTTCAGCTACCTCATGAGTAACCTAAATGATCATAATATATGATATTATATAAAAAGTGTAGAATCCAGTTTTTGAACCTCAAAACAAAAATAAATAAATTGAAAAAGTAATTTTATATACTACCTCATCAGTATTTTCATCACCGTTACCATTTCCACCAACCAACTCAGCAATTATTACTGGATCATCACATGTTTTTTGCATGGTATAAACACGATAGTCATTTTTAAGATTGAATTCTGAAACATCAATCTTAAAAGCGACCTTCTTATCAACTAATCGAAATATCTCATGAGGGAAACATTCAATATAATTCACCTTGACCTGCCTCTCTCTTATGTCACTCACCGCTAATCCAAGAAGCTTCTGAACATCTCTATCAAACATAACAAAAGAAACACTACCACTCTCATCCTGCACCCGAACTTGCACCTTGAACCTGAAATATATAGAAATGACTAAGTAAACTCCAAAATTATATGGAAATTGTAACAACCTTGATTTTCAAACATGTACTTGTTTGATACACATATCATATTTTTAGATGCAATTTGTTTGATACATGTTTAGTTTTATTGTTGCTACATGTTTTGCCGACCCAAACACGTGAATAATTTCAATTTGTTCTAGTTTCACACTTGTAAACAAGGCCACACTAATTACAAGGGCCAAACGTGTCATTTTGTGGAAATATAAGTTAAAGGACTCCTTTGTCATTCCCTGAAACTTGTTTAAAATATTTGATATTAAATCAGCATTTTTAGAACCCTCACTATTTTACAAAATATAAAGTTCGGGGACTAAGTTGTCATTTTTGAAACTTAAATGTTCGAGTTAAAAATGTAAATGTTGTAAAACATAAAGTTTAGGGTCCTTTATGACATTTTTGAAACTTGTTTTATAAATAAAAATATAAGTTTTTAAAACTTTTAAAAGTTTAGGGTTTAAAATGTAATTTTAGAAAACTTATATTTTATATAAAATAAACATATATTTTTGAAATTAAAGTCCAAGGACCATTGGGTCATTTTATCAAACTTATAGTCTAGGGACTATACATGCCATTTTTGAAACTGATTTCAGTTAAAAACCCTAACTGGGTTAGAAATTATGAAAGGAATTCAATTTTTTAAATTAACTTAGTTAAACTGTTCAGTTAACAAGTCCAGGGACCTTTCCTGCCCATTTCAAAAGTCGATTTAACCGGATTAGGCAACTCAGTTAGACTTTTATTAAGGAAATTTGTTTTAGACAACTAACCTAGTTAGACTCTTTGGTTAAATATGAGGGACCTGTTTTGACTAACTCAGAAACATCAGGGACCCAACCTGAAACTTAAATTCAAACGGTTTTACACCGTTTATATCGCCGGGAATTAATCCAAATCGCAATCAAACAAAGCCCACTAATCAACGAACATCCCTGCTTGTTCTCCTCGACAATTCGAAACCGTCCAACATTTCAATTTCACCAAACCATGCAATTATGTTTCCGATATCGGAAATGTTTAAAAATATTTTAGTGGGAATCGAATTGTCTGTTTTCGATTGTTTTTTAATCAATCAAACATTGTTATAAGTTCCTGCAACCCTCACGAATCTGACAGACCTTTCAAAACTCACAAACACCTCCGAAAAGCCCACCGTTTCACCTCTGCAACTTCGCCGGAAAACAAGCTCGCCGGAATTAGTCGGAGCACCAATCTGGTCGATACCGGACCCGTATTCGATCATCATCCGGTATAACATCGATCACTAAATGTTTCTGTAACTTTAATTTAGCTTTAGTTCATGTTTGATAGGTTAATTCAATCGGTTTGACTTCTGTTGACTTGAAATTGGGGAAGATGATAAATTTCTTTTGTATTTTAATTTTCTTTATAAACAGTTACAGATTAATTCATATTAATTCAATGTTATTGTTATAAAATCCGAAATTTTTATCATACATTCCTGACATATTAGTGTATTTACTAAAAATATAAAAAGTTGTAAAATTTCTATAAATCTATTTTATTTTAATTAAAAACTGTTCTGATTTAAATAATTATATTAATTCGAATTTTTAGAATTAATTTATGAAATTTTTATGTTAATTATATTGAACAGTATACTTTGTAAAAATAATTTTTTATAAAATATTTGAAACTGTTTTGATTTTTTTATAATTAAAACAGTTAAATCTTATGTTTTATAGAATTAATTGTATTAATTTAATTATTCTGAGTTGTAAAATATTTCCAAAACTATTTTTATACTATTATGCATGTTATATTGAGATTATAAAAAATCAGAAACCATGTTTAATTACCTTGCATGTTATTTTTAGATAATAAGCTTTATAAAATCAGTTTTTGTGCAATTATTCTTTTAATTCCAGAATATTATGTAAAAATTAATTAAAGGCCATAATATTTATTTTAAATCTGTATTATTGCATGTCAATATTTAAAAATATTATTTCTAATTTTTCTGTTTTAAATAATTATTTAGGTAATTATTTACACAATTATCCAGTTATTTCATTTTAACAAATAATTAAACTGTTTATTTAAAACATATTTATTTTCTGCCATGATAATTTTTTTTAATCTAACTTATACTCGTTATATAATTAAAATGTCATTTTTAATTATTCTGCCCTAAATTAATTATTAGATAATTAATTTGTATAATTATCATATTATTCTGAAATTTCATACATTTTAATAATACAGAAAATAATTTATACATTTTGTAATTAAACTTGGACTTTTGAATTATATTTTAAACTCTTAAATTATACAAACTATTTATATAATTTTATAAGATATATATATATATATATATATATATATGTAAATAAACTTAAAGTATAATTATTTATTTATATATATATTATTTGTTTAAATATACAAATAATAATATCATACTTATTGTTTGTATAACTCAGTAATTTTATATAAACACTTCTTAAATTTATCAAGTTACCAAATGTTCCCCGAACAGTTTGTCAAACCGTACAACACAAAACCTTGTCACCCGTTTATACAAAATCACATTATTGCCCTTGTTAATGCTATGTTCCATATGTGTTTGTTTCATGCATGTTATAGAGTAGCGTGGAAAGACTTGTTCCTGCAAACTCTTATCTATATATTTGTTGGGATTTATTTCGCAGACCAGGTGAGTTCATAGTCCCCATTTTCTGTTTTACAACATTTTCGGGGTGAAACATATGTAATAATGTGATATAAGCTCATTTTCAATTGTTGTGGTTACCTTGATTGTTTTCTTGCAATTGTTTGATTACTTGATGCTTAACTTACATTCATTAACTCCGATCAAGCCGAGCGGTACATTATAGCGCTATAGGGGGAACGCCTCACCCGACTTCATGGTCAATTGTTGTTGTTGATAGTCATGTTAGTCATTATACGAAGTCTGGGTGATCAATGCCGTGTCAAGACAACAAAGGTTTGAATGTTAACCAAGTGGGACTTGTTTCAATCAATTGTTTAAAACATATCAAATGCCACATTGTTAAACATTTTGTTTCATTATCACATTATTTGTTTATTTTCAAACTAACCAAACCTATGAACTCACTCAACCGTTTGTTGACCCAAAATATTTTTAACATATGTTTCAGGTGTTGATTGTTTGAAGTTAGCTTTTGCAAGGATCACATAGGATTACTCAAGACAAGTGCCTTAGCTTTAAATAAAAACAAAGACCTTTTGTGAACAATGTGTTGTATTGTACTAGTTTGGATGTGAATGCAATCCTATTAATCAACTTAATTATATTTCAACTTTAATTTAATCACCATGTGCTCATAAGCATTCTATCAAGTTTCGTGATGCCCTCGACGTTTCCGCCTCAGTGTCAGGGTGTCACAGGTTGGTATCAGAGCCAGGTTATAGGGAATTAGGTTATTAGATATTTCTTTTGACCTAGACTATAACTTACCTAGGACCCCTATCCACTAGATACTCTGTCCGCTTCTTTGTCTCTACCTCTATTCTTACTCTTGAAACCCTAGCCTCGTCACGATGGATTTCTCTCGTTTAATTTTTAGACTATACAAATTACTCATCATCTGCCCTCAGGTGATTTAAAATTTTTCAAAACCTCCTCTGATTTCTTACTCTCGTCAAAGTCTTGGGCTCTAATAACGAACTCGTGCAATCTGGAAGGGTGGGTGCCTGTATTCTGAGTTTTCTTTCTAGGCAAGCACTTCGTATAAATCTCATCAGACGCGAGACCAGTTGTGCTTACCTGGGAATTCTCAGGATGAGTGTCCACTTATAGGCTAAAGCATGACTTCACTAAGTTATAAGGACCCAACCACTTTGATTAGTCACTGATATTGTGTATTCGTGAAATAAACGATATCCATCTTGTTGTGTTTCCTCTCTCGTCTTCATTGACTTTATGAAATTATTCCACCAAAAACATTTCATTCCGATTCCTATGACCTTATGTTTTCCCCTACTGCTTGTAGACACGTAGCTAGTCCAATGACTCTCTTGCCCATAATTTTCCTAGCCATTAAAACACAAATCACACTACATCATTTTACTAAAGAAATTCACTATCAAGCAGAAACCTAACCAACTCTTATCGCATAACTACAAGGTTTTATAAATAATACAAATCGTTTTACCAAAACTCCTTTCAAATTTAAATTATTTTCGGATCATACCTGTTTAAATTCAAAATTTCAAACCGGCCACGATAAACTATTTTTAAAACGTATAAACAATGAAAACTTCAAAAGTTTGAAACATTTCTGAAACACACTACTACCCGGATGACCATCTATAAGTTTTCATTATATAAGCTATATGGAGACAACCTATCCTTTTTATAGATTTATTTCGTTAAATCTTTTAAAAAATTTTCGCCTAAACTTAACAAGCAATCACCGTCTCCTTTTTCAAAACTTAACATCACCAATTTTCTTTCCGGCTTCTGATCTTTCTTTTGGAAGATGCCTCTACGACGAGACACACGTTTGTCTACCTGGGAACTACTGATGAGTGTACAGAATACCTATAGGCACAAGGCACGTTACCCTAATTCAAAAGGATTTCTTTTCTTTTCTCCTTTCCAGAACAATCCAAGTTTTACTCGACCTACGTTAATTTTATACAATACAATTCCCTCTTTTTTTCGAGTTTCAAAATTTTCTCGAGACCATACCTGTCAGATTCAAATTTTCAAACTAGCTGCAGAACGTAGCATGGAAGCTCTAACCAATCCTATAGTGTAATCCGGAATCTCCTTATCCATATAAGAAACTCACTACTCGAACTAATCTACACAAGAACTACAATTTCTGATATAATTCAATACCCCATACCCAAACTTTTCTTAGTTCAACAAAACCTCATATCCCAATGGAAAATCTCCCAGCAGCATATGCGGAATCTTCAAATGCAGCAAAAATACATCCCTTCCTTCAGTTTGCTAATTTACGCCACCAAGAGAGGTATCAAAAACTCAAGCAGCATGAAGTTCTTACTATTAGCGGTATTGATTGGCAACAAATAGGAATGATTGATTCCAGTGGTTTACTAGCAAGATTACTACTACCTAATACGCCTTGGCGCCGTTTCTTTGACATCCTAGAACCATCATACGATGAACTGGTGTATGAGTTCTTGTCTACTTTCTATTACAAAAATAATGCAAATTTTACCAATAAATCCATCCATTTTCAACTTTGTGGGCAAACCCATATTATGTCCTTAACCGAATTCGCAGTTCATCTGGGCATATATACAGATGAAGAAGTTAATCAACCCATTTTTACGGAGGCAACAACCACTTATTCCTCCGCGGATTTGGTAGATTTTTGGCAAAGCCGTTCATCAAAAGAATGGTGTAGCTACAATAATGCTGCGGACTTCATAGAACCTTGTTATAAATATATGCACCGTGTGATAGCCAACACTATCACGGGGCGCAGGCATCTTCAAAGGGTTAGAACAACTGAACTTTTCTATCTGTACAGTATTTTTAAGCAAATTCCTTGTAATATTGCCCACGAGCTTGCTGTATATTTTTCTAATCAACAATCACATCCTCTGAAAAGTCTCATGGGGTGGGCTTATATTACAAAAATAGCACAATCATTAGGTGTCTTAAGTGATCAGATTATCCAGGGATTATCTCCACCAAAGGCACCTGGGATTGTAAACCCTTACACTATGAGACTAACCCCTGTCCATATTAATACACTAACACAATCATCACAATTGGAAGGAGCTCCAGTTACCTTAGAGAATACCTTCCCACAAAAATTACAACAATCCTTTTTGCAATTTCCTCAACAATCTTTTTATCGGTTTGATATACAACCACCACTGCCATACATACCAGAACATATTACAACAAACTTATCCCAACCATCAACCTCAAACTTCTTACAAAGCTGCTCACCGATAGTTTTCGAGGAGGATCCAACGACGCAAGAAGCTTTGTTTGATGAAAGCATGATGATCCAAGATCAATTAGTATCGGAATCATTTTTACAAGCACCATTGGTGTCACATTCCTTCCAGTCACTGTTGAACGAAGTAGAACAACTGCCACCAACTGATATGGCAGGCTCAAGCACGATGCCTCGAATGGATTTACCACCAGATCCAATGGTAGTTGAAATGGCTAGGCTAAACAATCAGAACCAAGATTTGCTACGGCAAGTACAATGGTTGACAGAAAAAAATCAATGGTTGGAAAGTATGCTAGCTGCTCGTATGCAACTGGATCCACTACCTCCACTACCTGATAGTTTTGAGCCTGAAATTGATCCATTTCATGACATGTTCTAAATGTAATTTGCATGATAGACTGTCAAACAAACAATGCTATACGTTTTGATTCAATTGATGTTGTGTTATATTGATGCTTGTTTAATTTAAACAATACCTCAATCTTATTTGTTCTCCTCACTTAACTAGAAGTGCTATGTGGACCATGCGACGAAACGCGTAATTTTGGGTGCACACTTAATTACGAGGTTTGACGCATGGAAATCATAGTAAGCCTTGTTAAGTAAGGTGGCAGATAAAAACATTAAGTGGTTTTGTGATCATCCATTATTTGCTTATTTGTACACACATTTGTTTGCATAACATTTACATTACATATCTAGCATAGCATGGTGCCACACAAAACAATTTTTATACAATGATACTCGTAAATTCCTCGGAATTTGCAGCACCAAACAATGACTTGATTATCATTACAATTACATTCTACGGTCTCTTTCGAATAAATTTCGAGACGAAATTTTCTAAAGTAGGGGAGACTGTAACAACCTTGATTTTCAAACATGTACTTGTTTGATACACATATCATATTTTGAGATGCAATTTGTTTGATACATGTTTAGTTTTATTGTTGCTACATGTTTTGCCGACCCAAACACGTGAATAATTTCAATTTGTTCTAGTTTCACACTTGTAAACAAGGCCACACTAATTACAAGGGCCAAACGTGTCATTTTGTGGAAATATAAGTTAAAGGACTCCTTTGTCATTCCCTGAAACTTGTTTAAAATATTTGATATTAAATCAGCATTTTTAAAACCCTCACTATTTTACAAAATATAAAGTTCGGGGACTAAGTTGTCATTTTTGAAACTTAAATGTTCGGGTTAAAAATGTAAATGTTGTAAAACATAAAGTTTAGGGTCCTTTATGACATTTTTGAAACTTGTTTTATAAATAAAAATATAAGTTTTTAAAACTTTTAAAAGTTTAGGGTTTAAAATGTAATTTTAGAAAACTTATATTTTATATAAAATAAACATATATTTTTGAAATTAAAGTCCAAGGACCATTGGGTCATTTTATCAAACTTGTAGTCTAGGGACTATACATGCCATTTTTGAAACTGATTTCAGTTAAAAACCCTAACCGGGTTAGAAATTATGAAAGGAATTCAATTTTTTAAATTAACTTAGTTAAACTGTTCAGTTAACAAGTCTAGGGACCTTTCCTGCCCATTTCAAAAGTCGATTTTACCGGATTAGGCAACTCAGTTAGACTTTTATTAAGGAAATTTGTTTTAGACAACTAACCTAGTTAGACTCTTTGGTTAAATATGAGGGACCTGTTTTGACTAACTCAGAAACATCAGGGACCCAACCTGAAACTTAAATTCAAACGGTTTTACACCGTTTATATCGCCGGGAATTAATCCAAATCGCAATCAAACAAAGCCCACTGATCAACGAACATCCCTGCTTGTTCTCCTCGACAATTCGAAACCGTCCAACATTTCAATTTCACCAAACCATGCAATTATGTTTCCGATATCGGAAATGTTTAAAAATATTTTAGTGGGAATCGAATTGTCTGTTTTCGATTGTTTTTTAATCAATCAAACATTGTTATAAGTTCCTGCAACCCTCACGAATCTGACAGACCTTTCAAAACTCACAAACACCTCCGAAAAGCCCACCGTTTCACCTCTGCAACTTCGCCGGAAAACAAGCTCGCCGGAATTAGTCGGAGCACCAATCTGGTCGATACCGGACCCGTATTCGATCATCATCCGGTATAACATCGATCACTAAATGTTTCTGTAACTTTAATTTAGCTTTAGTTCATGTTTGATAGGTTAATTCGATCGGTTTGACTTCTGTTGACTTGAAATTGGGGAAGATGATAAATTTCTTTTGTATTTTAATTTTCTTTTTAAACAGTTACAGATTAATTCATATTAATTCAATGTTATTGTAATAAAATCCGAAATTTTTATCATACATTCCTGACATATTAGTGTATTTATTAAAAATATAAAAAGTTGTAAAATTTCTATAAATCTATTTTATTTTAATTAAAAACTGTTCTGATTTAAATAATTATATTAATTCGAATTTTTAGAATTAATTTATGAAATTTTTATGTTAATTATATTGAACAGTATACTTTGTAAAAATAATTTTTTATAAAATATTTGAAACTGTTTTGATATTTTTATAATTAAAACAGTTAAATCTTATGTTTTATAGAATTAATTGTATTAATTTAATTATTCTGAGTTGTAAAATATTTCCAAAACTATTTTTATACTATTATGCATGTTATATTGAGATTATAAAAAATCAGAAACCATGTTTAATTACCTTGCATGTTATTTTTAGATAATAAGCTTTATAAAATCAGTTTTTGTGCAATTATTCTTTTAATTCCATAATATTATGTAAAAATTAATTAAAGGCCATAATATTTATTTTAAATCTGTATTATTGCATGTCAATATTTAAAAATATTATTTCTAATTTTTCTGTTTTAAATAATTATTTAGGTAATTATTTACACAATTATCCAGTTATTTCATTTTAACAAATAATTAAACTGTTTATTTAAAACATATTTATTTTCTGCCATGATAATTATTTTTAATCTAACTTATACTCGTTATATAATTAAAATGTCATTTTTAATTATTCTGCCCTAAATTAATTATTAGATAATTAATTTGTATAATTATCATATTATTCTGAAATTTCATACGTTTTAATAATACAGAAAATAATTTATACATTCTGTAATTAAACTTGGACTTTTGAATTATATTTTAAACTCTTAAATTATACAAACTATTTACATAATTTTATAAGATATATATATATATATATATATATATATATATATAAACTTAAAGTATAATTATTTATTTATATATATATTATTTGTTTAAATATACAAATAATAATATCATACTTATTGTTTGTATAACTCAGTAATTTTATATAAACACTTCTTAAATTTATCAAGTTACCAAATGTTCCCCGAACAGTTTGTCAAACCGTACAACACAAAACCTTGTCACCCGTTTATACAAAATCACATTATTGCCCTTGTTAATGCTATGTTCCATATGTGTTTGTTTCATGCATGTTATAGAGTAGCATGGAAAGACTTGTTCCTGCAAACTCTTATCTATATATTTGTTGGGATTTATTTCGCAGACCAGGTGAGTTCATAGTCCCCATTTTCTGTTTTACAACATTTTCGGGGTGAAACATATGTAATAATGTGATATAAGCTCATTTTCAATTGTTGTGGTTACCTTGATTGTTTTCTTGCAATTGTTTGATTACTTGATGCTTAACTTACATTCATTAACTCCGATCAAGCCGAGCGGTACATTATAGCGCTATAGGGGGAACGCCTCACCCGACTTCATGGTCAATTGTTGTTGTTGTTGGTGTTGATAGTCATGTTAGTCATTATACGAAGTCTGGGTGATCAATGCCATGTCAAGACAACAAAGGTTTGAATGTTAACCAAGTGGGACTTGTTTCAATCAATTGTTTAAAACATATCAAATGCCACATTGTTAAACATTTTGTTTCATTATCACATTATTTGTTTATTTTCAAACTAACCAAACCTATGAACTCACTCAACCGTTTGTTGACCCAAAATATTTTTAACATATGTTTCAGGTGTTGATTGTTTGAAGTTAGCTTTTGCAAGGATCACATAGGATTACTCAAGACAAGTGCCTTAGCTTTAAATAAAAACAAAGACCTTTTGTGAACAATGTGTTGTATTGTACTAGTTTGGATGTGAATGCAATCCTATTAATCAACTTAATTATATTTCAACTTTAATTTAATCACCATGTGCTCATAAGCATTCTATCAAGTTTCGTGATGCCCTCGACGTTTCCGCCTCAGTGTCAGGGTGTCACAGAAATATCAGTCATAAACTTTTATTTATATAAATAAAATGTTAAATAATCATCATTGCTTACTTTGTGGTGATGGATGTACATTCACTACGACATTTGGGACAAACCAAAGAAGTCACAGGCAATTGAACAATATCATCCGAAACATTTTCAACATTCTGTAAGTATTCACTTTTAGCCATCACCTTCTTGAAACACTTACGACATGCAGGATAAAACGAACCATACTCTTCTTGCACAATCTTAATTGTCACAACCACAACCACAACACAAGACATTTCCTGTAAAAACAATATATCAACTTGTAATTTATAGTTTGACAAACATGCAGGTGATAAACCAAGCAAATAACCAAACTATATAAAAAGATGTGAAACCTTTTCTATCTCACTAATCTCATCAACATGTTTCCTCACACCATCTGTTACAAATTCTTTATGCAATGGAAAAACGCTCTGAGACGATAGTATTGTTTGAGAAGTAGAACCATTCCCTTGTCCAAATTTCAGTATAAGACTTTTGGATACCACAAATGATTAGAATTAGTATAAAAATAACATGAAACCAAGTATTTGACTTGAACATCTATATACAATAGAAATTATATTGACAAATTACCTCCTCCTTAGCTGATTAACTTCATCGATTTCTTCATTCAGAAACATTCGTGTTGCAAACTTATCACTTTGAATTGTATATTCACCTACATGCAAAAGTATATAGATATTTAGTCAACTTGTTATTATATTTCCAGAAATAAAGAGTATAGTTATGATTTGCAGAAAGTAACAAAAATTACCTTTCCATTCCTTACACTTTCCATGTTGTATAACAACCATCACATGCTCATGAGCTGTGATTTTAGAGATGAACTCCTTAAACTGCAGAGCATAATCATTTTACACAGTACACTGCAAAACCTTACCCCTACATGAAAACAATATTCGTATGACGATATACTAAAGACTAATTTATGACGATTTTTTTACAATCTATTGTGACAACTGTGCTCTGTAATCGATGTATAATGTGAAACAATGTCAATTATCAATAAAACAATGTGATTTTGTGTTATTATATGTGTTTTGGTGTTATTGTAATGTCCATAAATTTAAAATCATTATTCTAGAAATAAAAGAATAATAATAATTTATAATAAACCAAAACTATTATTTTTATTTATAAATTATTCAATAGGAAACCTAATTAAAACACCCACGTGATTCTGCACAAACCCTAGAATTTTCAGAATTTTCAGAATCAGGATCAGGGCCCCTAAAACTCAAGGGGGGTAAACCCTAGCTTACGATTATCGTAAATAACTTGCGGACGAAGTTGAGATTTAAAAATCTGTCGACTCAGCTAGGCTAGTCCCACACGTGGCAACCCTATACATAAAATAAGTTTTCTCGCGGGCCGCGTAAGAATAGGTTAAATGTCACGCGGGCCGCGAGAACATCAAAATTCGACTATAAATACAGGACATTGGCACTTGAATTCTGGCACAAAAACGACGTAAAAATTCACAAAATACACCGAGTTATGCTCTGTTTACCAAAATCAACACACACGAATCACTAATCGACGCTGCAATCAGGGTAATAACTCGATCGCTATTACGATTCATTGTCCGATCGATCAATGTACTCAATGGATGTTTAAGTGCTGCCCACATTAGGGTGATGTTTTGTCATTAATTGTGATTCCGACCGGATGTTGAGTGCCACCCGAATTCGGGGAATACTCTGTCCTTCGTTGTGAATCCGATGGATGTTTAAGCATAGCACTTTGTCATTCGTTGTGAGGGTTGATCTCGTGAGTTATCGTAAATGCTGTATTAAGTTACTAACCTAGTTTGTATGCATGTTATTTAAATTAGGTTAAAAGACTAATCAGTAGTCTAAACTCTGCCGTATAAATCTGAAATATTATCACAAGGTAGCTTCACTTTGGAATTATTAAGGTACGGATCCTTACCCCACTTCTTATTTCTTCATATTCAAATTATTATAAAACCATTAAATTCATACACTCATCACGTCTTTGATTATCGATTCATTTGACAGTCCGTTGAATTCCTATTCTAAACTTTGAATTTAGCTTTCATGTCATGCGATAGTTTTCTGTTAAGTTGTACTCATTATCGCATGTTCCAAGATAAGTTACGTTTTGTTATGAAAAGTATTTTGATAAGTTATGTAAATAAGACCATTTGTATTCTGATACCCTGAGTATCGCTTCTCGTGGAGTGTCCCACGAGCATGTTGTTGCGGCATCGACATCATGTGCTCCAACCGTGACGGAGAGATTAGTACACGGCGTCTCTTAAGTACAAGTGTGGTACATAAGGCTATTAGGAGGCGTATGGATCGATCCTAGGATTTAAGTATAAGGAGGTGGATAACGGGTATGCCAATTCGCCATCTCATGTGATAATTATGCAGGAGTAGCTACCTGTGTATTGTCACGTTTTAAGTTTGCTCATGGGTACATCCGTAAGATATGATTATGAAATTATGTTTTTGCATTGTATCATTTTCACAATAAGTTCCATTCGGATAACATTTCTATAAAGCTTTAATTGTTATTTGAGCCTATTATTCCGTACTGAGCATTCGGCTCATTCCGTAAATTTTTGTATATACAGGTCTGGATGTTACTTTGGGCGGGGAAAAGAGGGAAGCCTAGGAATCAATCTGAAGATATTAGTTAATGAAGTCGAATGTTTCCGCTTGTATATTAACCTTAAGTTTCGTTGTTATGTGGTTGTATCCTTGTCAAATAAATAAATGGAATTATGACTTTTGTTTATGATATCACTGTTATTGTGACACGTCAGCCCTTCTGGGGTGGGGTGTTACAGCTATGGTATCAGAGCAAAGGCTCTTTCCTGTAGAAAACTTGAAGATAATAATAAAAACCTGTGAGGAATGGGTAGATATCTATGATAGGATTCAACTTAATCTCTTATTTGGTTTAATTCCTATGTCTATTCTTATAGATGCCTCCTCGTCGTCCGCTACGTAAGAGTACTCGTACTAACCATGTGCGTAACAACACTTCTTCGAATGAGACTCCAGTTGATCCAAACATAATTAATGCTATCAACCAGGCTGTTGCCGGGTTGCTTCCAAACCTTGTTGCTCAAACAGCTGAGGCCGTTATTCAACAAACTCGTCAGCCAGAACGTAATAACACGAATCCAATCTCTGGTGAAGAAACTCGTGAGAATACCACGAACAATACTACTTATAGTATAGACATATGGATTAGTAAATTCCAAAAACAAAAGCCGAAATCCTTTAGTTACGCTACTAATCCAGTCGAAGCCAGAAACTGGATAGCTCATGTTGAAAAGATCTTTGGAGTTCTTGGAGTTCCGGAGCAATACAAAGTTAGATTGGCTACCTACAAACTCGAAGATGACGCATAAACTTGGTGGGAAGGATATAAGCAAGTCAAAGGAGGAGATAATTTTGACGCTAATCTTTCATGGGTCGACTTTCGTAACATCTTTTACGATAAGTATTTTTCGACCGCTGATAAAGAAGCTTATATCAGGGAGTATGCAGTGATTCGACAGGGGAGTGATGAACCAGCCTCTGAGTTCATGACTCGATTTTCAAGGTTGGCTAGTATTGTAGGAGACGTTGCAGGATCAGCAGAAGTCCGGGCAGAAAAATGCAAGTGGGCAGTCAATGATCGAATTCGGAAGTCGATCATGTACATGAAATTTAAGGATATCACCGAAGTTGCTGATGCAATCAAAACTTTTGAATTCGAAAGGAAAGAATTCTTATCTCGAACTGGGGATAATAAGAAGAGAAATAGGGAAGGACAATTTAAGCAGGAAATCGTCCAATCGTCCACTACGCCACAGCATCAAGATCTTAAAGTGCAAGAAAATCAAAACTCTGGAAATCAGGCACGTCCATGGCAACCTAGACTGCAAAACCCGAGACCTGCTCAAAACCAGATTCAGTTGTATGCAGAACCTATTAAAGCTCAACCACTGAATCAACATATAAACCCGAATCAGATTACATATCCTCTATGTAATACTTGTGGTAAGCGACATCAGGGCGTATGTCACCGAAGTACAGGAGCATGCTTTAGATGTGGCCAAACTGGACACATGATTAAGGAGTGTACGAAGAAAGACACTAAGAAGAATAACCGACCAAACGTTGCACCACCCAATGTTGGAGGAAGAGTTTTCGCACTTTCTGCTACTGGTGCTGCTAATGTCCCAGGTACTGTGTCGGGAACCCTTCAGCTTGGTAAACATAGTATCTATGTGTTATTCGATACAGGAGCGACTCATTCTTTAGTATCCCATTCGTTTACTAAGTACCTTCCGATAAGACCAACTCTCTTAAATTATACCTTAACCATTTCCACTCCCATGGAAAATTCATCCGCAATCACTTACGTATATAAAGATTGTCCGATCAGTATTGAATCTATGGTGTGTAAGGCAGACCTATTTCCAATACATATGTGTGACTTTGATGTTATTCTAGGAATAGATTGGTTGTCTCGACATCGCGTAACTATAGATTGTCATTCTCGCCGTGTTATTTTCGGTGATCTTCATCATCCTGATATTATATATCAGGGAACTCAAGCTCATAAATCTCTTAAAATTATCTCTGCGCTCAAAGCTCGAAAATTCATATCAAACGGTTGTGCTGGATTCCTAGCATCAATTAAGGATACCTCTGCTAGTGTTAAGAGTATCGATAGCCATTCCGTTGTTCGTGAATATCCTGATGTATTTCCGGATGAACTACCGGGATTACCACCCGACCGTCAGGTAGAATTCACCATCGACTTGATCCCTGGTGCCGAACCTATTTCTAAAGCTCCATACCGTATGGCTCCAATGGAACTGAAGGAGTTGAAGGAACAATTGCAAGAATTGTTAGATCTAGGATTCATAAGACCCAGTGTTTCACCTTGGGGTGCTCCGGTCTTATTTGTGAAGAAAAAAGACGGTAGTATGCGTTTATGTATTGACTACCGAGAGCTGAACAAGATTACTATTCGTAATCAGTATCCTCTGCCTCGCATTGATGATCTCTTTGATCAACTTCAGGGGGCTCAGTTCTTCTCAAAAATTGACCTGAGGTCCGGGTACCATCAGCTAAAGATCAAGAATGATGATGTTCCCAAGACCGCCTTTCGTACTCGTTATGGTCATTACGAATTTTTGGTTATGCCCTTTGGACTAACTAATGCACCCGCAGTCTTCATGGATTTGATGAATCGCGTATTTCACAAATTCCTAGACAAATTCATTATTGTCTTTATCGATGACATTCTGGTGTATTCTAAGAGTCGCGAAGAGCATGAAGCACATCTACATACGGTACTTGGAACCTTGCGACATGAGAAGTTGTACGCTAAGTTTTCCAAATGTGACTTTTGGCTTAGCCAAGTGGCATTTCTAGGTCATGTCATATTAGCAGAGGGAATTATGGTAGACCCAACAAAGGTTGAAGCTATTACAAAATGGCCAAGACCCACTTCTGTTACCGAAATACGAAGTTTCTTGGGTCTTGCTGGCTATTACTGAAGATTTGTTGAAAGATTCTCGGTAATTGCTTTACCACTCACAAAACTCCTAAGGAAAGGGGTGAAGTACTCATGGAATGAGGAACAAGAGAAAAGCTTTGAAGAATTGAAGAAACGACTTGTATCCTCCCCGATACTCGCTCTCCCTTCTGGATCAGGAGGTTACCAAGTTTACAGTGATGCCTCAAAGAAAGGATTAGGTTGTGTGCTAATGCAACATGGGAAGGTTATCGCTTATGCCTCCCGTCAGTTAAAGCCTTATGAAGTTAACTACCCTACACATGATTTAGAACTAGCCGCAGTCGTCTTTGCACTTAAGATTTGGCGACACTATCTATATGGTGAAAGTTGTGACATTTTTACTGACCATAAGAGCCTCAAGTACATATTCACCCAGAAAGAGCTAAATATGAGGCAAAGAAGGTGGTTAGAACTTTTAAAAGATTACGACGTAAATATTCAATACCATCCAGGCAAAGCCAATGTTGTAGCTGACGCGTTGAGTCGAAAGAATTCCGGGACTATATCTTGCTTACAAATTCAGCCTCGTATTAGGAGGGATCTCGAAAGGATGAACATTTGGCTTCAGGTTAGTAAATCTGATGGATATCTAGCTAGAATGCAGATTGAACCCGATCTCATATCACGGATCAAAGATGCACAAAAGCAAGATGGAGAACTTTGGGCAATTGTGCAAAATCTTGAGGTGGGTAAGCAATCTGAATTTCGAATAGACCATCATGGGGTGATTTGGTGCGGTAAAAGACTTTGTGTACCCGATGACTCCACCCTTCGTGAGTCATTGTTAGCCGAAGCTCACAGCTCACCATTTTCAATTCACCCAGGATCTACCAAGATGTATAGAGATTTAAGACAGAACTTCTGGTGGAATGGCATGAAGGAAGACGTTGCTCGATACGTAAGTAAATGCCTCACTTGCCAACAAGTGAAAATTGAACACAAACGAGCAAGCGGTCTGTTGCAGCCATTGGATATTCCCATATGGAAGTGGGATGAGATCACAATGGATTTTGTTACCGGTTTGCCTAAGACTTTTAAGAAGAATGATGTTGTATGGGTTGTTGTCGATAGATTGTCGAAGTCAGCACATTTTCTACCAATTCAGCAAGGATTTTCGGTTAATAAGTTATCCGAAATATTTCTTCAAGAAATTATTCGACTCCATGGCACACCATCTTCCATTGTTTCCGATAGAGACCCACGTTTCACCTCACGATTTTGGAAAGGTTTTCAGGCAGCTTGGGGTACACGACTGAAGTTTAGTACGGCTTTCCATCCACAAACAGATGGACAGTCGGAACGCACGATTCAGACCTTGGAAGACATGCTCCGAGCATGTGCACTTGAATGGTCTGGAAACTGGGATGAATATCTATGCCTTGTTGAGTTCGCTTACAACAATAGTTGGCAAGCAAGTATTGGCATGGCACCTTTTGAGCTTTTGTATGGTCGGAAATGTCGAGCACCGATATGCTGGGATGAAGTTGGAGAAAAGATTATTGAAGGGCCAGAACTAGTTCAGATTACAAATGAAAAAGTCACTATGGCCCGAGAAAAACTGAAAGAAGCTCAGAGCAGACAAAAGAGCTATGCAGATCAAGATAGACGACCACTCGAATTTAAAATTGGCGACCACGTATTCTTAAAGGTATCACCTTGGCGTGGCGTTCGTAGATTTGGAATTAAAGGGAAGCTTAGTCCCCGTTTCATCGGTCCGTTTGAAATCCTTGAAAGAATTGGAGAAGTGTCATATCGACTGGCTTTACCGCCTCAACTCTCTCACGTTCATAACGTTTTTCATGTTTCCTCGTTAAGAGGATATAATTATCATCCACTCCATGTCATTAGTTATCCGTTACTTACAATTCACGAAGATTTGTCCTACGAAGAGGAACCAGAAGCCATCTTAGAGCGACAAGAAAGGGTTTTGCGTAGTAAAGTAATTCCGTTTGTTAAAGTCCTCTGGAAAAATCACTCTGAACGCGAAGCAACATGGGAATCTGAAGAATCAATTCGCTCGCTATACCCTAATCTATTCTAGTAATAGAATTTTAGTCGAGTAACGGTAAATCTTGCTCTTTGATATATGTTCATTTGTTTCTGTTTACGGTCATTCATGCTTTATCTTATGTGAATATATCTTAGCTATGATTAAGCATATCTATGTAGGAAATATCAGTACCAATAGTCACTCTAGTATCTGTAAGTCTCCATTGACTTTTCATACGGTAAGATATTTTATTAAGATGCGTTATAGGAGGACCATTAGGGCACATATGTAAGGTAATTAACAATTATAGTCATGACCTTAGTTATAAATTTCAGATACACATGTGTGTTTAGGAGATTCTGGTTATATAAGTTAGAACTCTGCTATGAAAGTTCCGTTTCTGTTACTTATGCGATAGGTTATATTCTTATTTGAAAAATTTCAAGGACGAAATTTCTTTTAAGGGGGTAATAGTTGTAATGTCCATAAATTTAAAATCATTATTCTAGAAATAAAAGAATAATAATAATTTATAATAAACCAAAACTATTATTTTTATTTATAAATTATTCAATAGGAAACCTAATTAAAACACCCACGTGATTCTGCACAAACCCTAGAATTTTCAGAATTTTCAGAATCAGGATCAGGGCCCCTAAAACTCAAGGGGGGTAAACCCTAGCTTACGATTATCGTAAATAACTTGCGGACGAAGTTGAGATTTAAAAATCTGTCGACTCAGCTAGGCTAGTCCCACACGTGGCAACCCTATACATAAAATAAGTTTTCTCGCGGGCCGCGTAAGAATAGGTTAAATGTCACGCGGGCCGCGAGAACATCAAAATTCGACTATAAATACAGGACATTGGCACTTGAATTCTGGCACAAAAACGACGTAAAAATTCACAAAATACACCGAGTTATGCTCTGTTTACCAAAATCAACACACACGAATCACTAATCGACGCTGCAATCAGGGTAATAACTCGATCGCTATTACGATTCATTGTCCGATCGATCAATGTACTCAATGGATGTTTAAGTGCTGCCCACATTAGGGTGATGTTTTGTCATTAATTGTGATTCCGACCGGATGTTGAGTGCCACCCGAATTCGGGGAATACTCTGTCCTTCGTTGTGAATCCGATGGATGTTTAAGCATAGCACTTTGTCATTCGTTGTGAGGGTTGATCTCGTGAGTTATCGTAAATGCTGTATTAAGTTACTAACCTAGTTTGTATGCATGTTATTTAAATTAGGTTAAAAGACTAATCAGTAGTCTAAACTCTGCCGTATAAATCTGAAATATTATCACAAGGTAGCTTCACTTTGGAATTATTAAGGTACGGATCCTTACCCCACTTCTTATTGCTTCATATTCAAATTATTATAAAACCATTAAATTCATACACTCATCACGTCTTTGATTATCGATTCATTTGACAGTCCGTTGAATTCCTATTCTAAACTTTGAATTTAGCTTTCATGTCATGCGATAGTTTTCTGTTAAGTTGTACTCATTATCGCATGTTCCAAGATAAGTTACGTTTTGTTATGAAAAGTATTTTGATAAGTTATGTAAATAAGACCATTTGTATTCTGATACCCTGAGTATCGCTTCTCGTGGAGTGTCCCACGAGCATGTTGTTGCGGCATCGACATCATGTGCTCCAACCGTGACGGAGAGATTAGTTCATGGCGTCTCTTAAGTACAAGTGTGGTACATAAGGCTATTAGGAGGCGTATGGATCGATCCTAGGATTTAAGTATAAGGAGGTGGATAACGGGTATGCCAATTCGCCATCTCATGTGATAATTATGCAGGAGTAGCTACCTGTGTATTGTCACGTTTTAAGTTTGCTCATGGGTACATCCGTAAGATATGATTATGAAATTATGTTTTTGCATTGTATCATTTTCATAATAAGTTCCATTCGGATAACATTTCTATAAAGCTTTAATTGTTATTTGAGCCTATTATTCCGTACTGAGCATTCGGCTCATTCCGTAAATTTTTGTATATACAGGTCTGCATGTTACTTTGGGCGGGGAAAAGAGGGAAGCCTAGGAATCAATCTGAAGATATTAGTTAATGAAGTCGAATGTTTCCGCTTGTATATTAACCTTAAGTTTCGTTGTTATGTGGTTGTATCCTTGTCAAATAAATAAATGGAATTATGACTTTTGTTTATGATATCACTGTTATTGTGACACGTCAGCCCTTCCGGGTTGGGGTGTTACAGTTATTATGTGTGTATTTGTGTTTGATGATTTTACAATTTGATTCGATTCCGATTTCAAGCTTTAAATCGCTTTCTGGAAGGTTATACTCAAACTGGTGCGTAAACGCAGTCAGTTTAACGCAACAAACACTCTGGAATAGTGACATAGGCTTAACATACCTTAAATAACCTCCACATAACTTAGAAATAAGTTTTGGATGGTTTGGTGTGTTGAAATCAAGTTTGTTCGATCGCAGGGACTAGTTGTGTCAAACTACGAAACTATACCGATTTGTATAGTAACGAACATTCCGAAACATGATCATAAGTTAATCATACCCTAAATATCCTTTACATAGCTTAGAAATAGGCTTTGAGGGGTTCGGTATGATAAAATAAACTTTATTGATCAATAGGGACTAAAAGCGTCAAAAAGTGCATAAGTTTGCATTTTCGCGCATATCTTACGTTCTGAATATATTCGGACATCCAAAAATTTATGTAATCATTAAAATATTTTATTTCAGTGATTGGCTTGATAAAATTCCATTCGTCGCTTAATTTGGATCGTTTTTTGCGTCCGTTACGACTTCCGTCGTAATTAACCGAATAACACAACCGTACAACCAAACGAGCCGATATCCGAGATATTTTTGAGCATGTTTTGAGTTCCCTATACTTTAACATCATTTTAGAGCCTTGAAATGGGGTTAACGGGGTTTAAACGCATCAAAATAGGCCTTAAACATGTGCAGGGACCATTTCTGCCAGTTTTTGAAAGTTCTGGCTAAAGTGAGTGGTGGCGTCACACGAAGGGGTACCCCCCTTTGCCGTGGTGCGACGCCACGGCCCTATCTGGGCAGAAAAATTGATTTTCAACATTTTTCAGCAATGGGATTGAACTTGGGGGTCTTTTTTGTAACTTTTGCAATACCTGGAGCTGGTTTTCGACCCCCATTGTATTCTAATACCATGTACCCACATGTATGGCCAAGATTACACCCTCTAAACACATGGAATGATCCTATTGATCTCAACTTCTTATAAATAGCAAGCTTCCTCATTTGGGTTTTTCACACCTTGATTCAACTTCTGCTCTAAGTTGAGGTTTTAACACCTCATACCTGAGTAACTTTGAATCAAAACACCTTCTTGGACCCTTTGTAAGTCCTCTTCTTGCTTGTTCTTGTATTTCAAGCATGAAAGTCAAACAGAGTTTGACTTTCAGCTTTGACCAGTCAATGGTCAACACAAAGTTCCGTTGAACTTTGCAACGTGAGCGTAATCATGATGGTTATAGTCCCTTGTGACTATACCTACTGATTACCACGTTGACTAGGCATAGTGACGAGTCGTAGTTTCGGCCAAAATGCGTATTTTGTAACCAAACTACTCTTGGGTATCAAAAAACTTTGTTTTGATATCAAAAAACTTTGTTTTGATATCAAAACCTGTTTTCTAACTTAACTAAACATGTTTTAGCATGTTTAGCTCGTCACTTTTAGTTTAGTGCTTGTGTAGAGTCGTAAGTCAAGCGGACTAAACACCCGCTTAGACTTTCGAACTCGACCCGTTTGGTCGATCATTAGGATCCGAACAAACATGTTTAGTGACCATAGTTGCATAGGGAATAACCTTCCGAGGTTATACCATATGGTCACTTAGGTTTAATTAGTTGTATGATAGGTAGTTTATGTGCCTTTGGTAAATGACCAAAATGCCCTTTTCATGCATAATTGGTAATTAAGCATATGTAACATAAACTTTTGTCACATGACTGATTATGCAACATATTTAAACATGTTTAGGCATATAATACTTGTCATAGGACTAGTTAGACGTCTCGAACGCGCATTTGCGTGCACGACGCGTTAAAGTAGCGTAAGCTACCTTAATGGGTCGTGACGGGTCGAAAGCACTTAGGATAGGTTCCGATTTAGGACGTAGGCTTTGTTAAACCATATCACATTAGTTCCAACACTCATTTGGTTTACAAGACCTCATTCTGTCCGATCTTCTGATTTAGGCGTCTATTATTTGACTAGTGGTTCAATTACTAGGTGCTGCTTGATTTCTCTGGTTTACTTGAGTTTGTTGAAGTTCTATTGGTTGAGGATACTTTGCACTTCATGTGAGTATATAGTTCCCCTATTTTACTGTTTTCGATTGTTTTGGGGTGATTCATATGTGTTAAATGATTTCGATGTTTTAACGATGGTTTTCGAAAAACGATTAAAATGGTTTATATTAAATTAATAACGATTTCGATAAAGTGAACAAACTTGTTGGTTGTAATTACATAACGAATGACATACATTAGCATTGATCAAGCCGACCAGTATTAGGTTATGGTACCATAGGATCTGACAAATCCCGTTATCAGACTGCACCCATGGTTATGTGTGGGTTATGTGGGTAACGACTGAATCTGTGATTATTAACTTACCCTTAGGTGGTTTGTTAATGAGAGAAGCGAGATAGTCGAGTCACGAAGGTTTGGATGTTATTAGCGAGACGACCAAAAGTAGTTTTCACAATTAAAACGAGTTAAATGATTTTGGGGCGAAGTAAACGATTTGAAACGACTTAAACGAGATAAACGATTTGATTAAACGATTGGTTTTGGGTTGTGATGAGATAATGGGACGGGTGTAGCATTATAAAAGCAGGGTAGATACGCCGTTGGTACATCTTATATATAAGTGCTCTTATCATACTACATTTTGTGTCATTATTTAGTTCACTGGGGAAACGATTTTGAAACGATGTCACATAACGATGTTTTTGAGAAGTTATAAACCATACGAGTTTTATTAACGAGTTATTACGAGATGTTTTACAATTTGGTTTACTAAAACAAATGTTTTTGGGTTAAGAATCATGGCTATGAGGTTTTTTAAATTATAACCCGCTTGATTTGAGTTGGTTAATAACGTTGCAGTATTATACACTTTTCAAAACAAGGCTTTTAATAAGATATTGCAACATGTAAACTAGCCATGAATCCGACACTCTTATAAAACCTATGTGCTCACCAGCATTTCTTTGCTGACTTTGTTTTTACATATGTTTCAGGTGATGTTGCTTGATGTTGATTACTAGGATGCATGAGTCACATAGGATCTGGACGAGGCCTTAGTGACATAATAATAGTGATAGTCGATATATAACTCGTTTGTTTTGTGTTAAAACAATGTAAATTACTTATCGAATAAATAAAACGAAACTCTTTTTGTATCCATGGTTGTGAAACAATAATTCTGTTACAACACTCCCCGACGTTTCCGCCACGATTTGTTGTTTTACGTGGTCGGGGTGTGACAGAAGAGTTGGTATCAGAGCCAATGATTATTGGGAATTAGGTTATTAGTAATGCTTTGACCTAGACTATAATTTTCTAGGACCCCAACGCAAGTTTTCTGCGTTTAGATTTTTAAAAACAAAACCGTCACCTATCCTTAGGTGATAACCACAACGAGAACACAAATTTCGAATCTGCTTCGAAAATTAATCATCCGTTCTAGGATGATTGATTACTAGGTTTTGAACCCTTCCAGTTTGACTCATGTTTGGCTTGGTGCCTTTTGAGTTTTCAAAATCTCGTCAAAGTTTGGGTCTAAATAATGTGAACACGTGCAAACTGGAAGAGTGAATGCCTGTACCCTGAGTTTTCTGTCTAAGGATAGAGTGTTCGTACAAATCCACATAATCGGACCAGTCACTCTTACCTGGGAACTCTTGGGGTGAGTGTTC
Organism: Helianthus tuberosus; assembly: GCA_030545235.1. NCBI lineage: Eukaryota > Viridiplantae > Streptophyta > Magnoliopsida > Asterales > Asteraceae > Helianthus > Helianthus tuberosus. The sequence goes on from CM060424.1 coordinate 118,056,379, forward strand.
ACTTATAGGCGAGCATGTCTTCGCGATACGTTATTTTGACCCATTTACTTTGATTAGTCACTGCGTGTCGTTTGTTTGTTCGAGGTAATGAACAAATGATCGCCTTCCTTGTATTTTTGTCGATATTTTCAATACCTCTTTTGTTTTTCCTAATTGTCGACCTCACTCGTTTCTCATATTTCCTTTTATACAATGCCTCCTCGACGTGATGCACAATCTTTTACTGCTGAAGAAGTCGCAGCCCTTGTCTCTCAGCAAATGGCTGCTGTGCTTCCAGGCGTTGTGACCCAAATCCACGAATTATACAACAACAATAATAATAACAATGCACAGTGTAATTTCAAGAATTTCAATTCTGCTAAGCCGTTGAAGTTTTCGGGGTCGCAAGGAGCAACTGCGCTCCTTCAATGGTTCGAAAGTATCGAGAGCACATTCAGACATGTGCAATGTCCGAATGGGCGTAAGGTTGAATTTGCATCAAGTGTGTTTGAGAAGCGTGCTCTTACGTGGTGGAACAGAGTAATGCGCGATATGGTTGCCGAAGTGGCATTAGCACAAACATGGGAAGAGCTTCGAGCTCTCATGATGAAAGAGTTTTGTCCCCGTCACGAGGTTCGAGCATTGGAACGAGAGTTTGACGATCTAAAGCAAGATGGAGGAGAACACCGTGCGTATACGGATCGTTTTGAGGAGCTCAGTCTTTTGTGTCCTACTATGGTTACCCCGTTGGAGAAAGCGATAGAGAGGTATATCGATGGTTTACCCGATTCCATACAGGATATTGTGACTGGCATTAATCCTACTACTGTTCATCACGCGATCGAGTTGTCTGCTACCCTGACTGAGTCTCAAGTCAGGAAGGGTAAACTTACCCGCAAGGGTGATAAGAAGAAGTCGACCGATTCTGTCAAGGAAAAGGGTAAGAGTAAGAAAGGTGAGTCGTCGAAGAAGTCGAGAAAGCGAAAGGGTGCTCAGAATTTTGCAGTAACAGCTCAGAACCCACCGGCTCAACCGCCTGCGAAGAAAGTGTATGCTGGTACCGTACCTCATTGTGCTCGCTGCAACAGTCATCATGTTGCATAACAAGCTTGCAAGCAATGCACTACGTGTGGTAAGCTTGGACATCTGGCCAACATCTGTCGTTTGGGTCAGAATCAGGTTGTTCAGAATCAGGCTCCAGTTCTGGGGAATGCTGCTAGATTCCCACCGGGTTCATGTTTCAATTGTGGAGAGTTTGGTCACTTCCGCAACAACCGTCCGAGATTGGTGAATGCAAATGCGAACACAAATGTCAATGCGAATGTGAATGTGAATCGTGCTCGTGGATGAGCGTACAATCTGAATGCTAACGAGGCGAGGGCTGACAACGAGGTTGTCAATGGTACGTTTCTTGTTAACAATCGACCTGCATCTATTCTTTTTTATTCTGGTGCCGATAGAAGTTTTGTTTCATTATCTTTTGAACCTTTGCTTGCGATACCTAGAACTAAACTTAGGAAACCCTTATCTGTCGAAGTTGCTACTGGTAGACCTCTTGTTCTCGATTCTATTATTCGTAATTGTCAGTTGAACCTTGATAACCATCTTTTTCCTATTGACCTCACACCGATGCAACTTGGGAGTTTCGATATTATCATAGGGATGGATTGGTTAACCAAACATCATGCTGAGGTGGTTTGTTTCGATAAGATTGTTCGTATTCCCCTTCCGTCTGGCGATGTTTTAGAAGTTCGTGGCGAAAAGCCATCTGGTGGATTGAAACTCATGTTGTGTACAAAAGCCCAAAGTTATTTGAGAAAAGGATATGTTGCTTTTCTGGCACATGTCACCGAGGAGAAAGGCAAGAGTAAGCGTATTCAAGACATTCCGATTGTCCGAGATTACCCAGAGGTGTTTCCCGATTAACTGCCCGGTTTGCCCCCAGTACGTCAAGTCGAGTTTCATATTCACCTTGTACCCAATGCCAACCCGATTGCGAAAGCACCTTATCGTCTTGCACCATCGGAGATGCAAGAGTTATCAAAACAGCTTCAAGAATTGTCTAATAAAGGATTCATCCGTCCGAGCTTTTCGCCTTGCGGAGCTCCTGTCCTCTTTGTGAAAAAGAAAGATGGATCTTTTCGAATGTGTATCGATTATCGTGAGCTTAATAAGCTTACCATCAAGAATCGATATCCCCTACCTCGAATTGATGATCTCTTCGACCAGCTGCAAGGTGCTTCATGCTTTTCAAAGATCGATCTGTGTTCTGGGTATCATCAACTTCGTGTTCTCGAAGAAGATATTCCCAAAACTGCTTTCCGCACGAGATATGGGCATTACGAGTTCACTGTCATGCCTTTTGGTTTGACAAATGCCCCAGCTATCTTCATGGACTTAATGAATAGGGTCTATAAACCTTATTTAGACAAGTTCATCATTGTTCATCGATGATATTCTCATTTATTTGAAGTCTCGAGCCGAGCACGAGCAACACCTTCGTTTAACATTGGAACTCCTAAAGAAGGAACAACTTTTTGCTAAATTCTCCAAGTGTGAATTCTGGCTTAAAGAAGTTCAGTTTTTGGGTCATATAGTCAACGAGCAGGGTATTCATGTAGATCCATCCAAGATAGATACTATTAAGGATTGGAATACACCGACAACACCTACAGAGATTCGATCTTTTCTTGGTCTTGCTGGTTATTATCGTCGATTCATTTCTAATTTCTCAAAGATCGCGATTCCACTCACTGCTTTGACTCAGAAGAATAAGCCTTTTAAGTGGGGACCTAAGCAAGAAGAAGCGTTCCAAATGCTGAAACGGAAGATCTGTGATGCTCCTGTTTTATCTCTGCCTGAGGGAAACGATGATTTTGTTGTCTATTGTGATGCGTCCAACTTAGGCCTTGGTTGCGTTCTTATGCAACGAGGTAAAGTGATAGCTTATTGTAGGTCCACCCGGAGGATCGAGTAACCTCTATTCCCTGTTTTCCGACAAACCCGAAAGTGCAGAATCCAAACGGGTAAGTTAAACCAAGTGACGAACACGTAAAACACAAGATTCACGATTAACACTCCATTGCATTAATCTAGAAAACGGTTACAATACAATGTTTACAAGATGCTCTCATAAACTCTCAGTGTGTGTGTGTTTACAGTGTGTTCGCTCTGAGAAATCTATTCAGACTTCATTCAATTGTTCTGTTCTGTTCTGTTCTATGTCTGTGTTTATATACTAAAGGACAGACGAAATCAGAAGGCCCACGAAATCACATGGACGAAATCCAAGATATGGACGAAAACAGGTGATTTCGTCCTATTTGGTTTTCATCTAAAAGTGTTTTCACCAAACTTAGATTTTGCCCAGTAAAGTGTTTTCGTCCAATGCATATGGGCTTGGGTCTTCATGTTGGGCCTTGGCTTGGGCTTAGAACAAACAAACAACAAACAAACTATAATCTAGACAATACTAACATGTATACTGCCAACACGCAGTTACATGTACATGATTTGTTACAAAGTAAAACGCATACCGAGTCAAGATAGGAGGATATCTTGACTACGGCCTTCACTTCGTAGCCGAGTCAAACCGAGCCGAGCCGTATCCACACAATATGTATCAACAAACTCCCCCTTAGATGCTGCTCGTGAGGTTCGTAATCTCGTTCTCCATCTCTTTATGGTTCATTCATTCTTGTCGTAGGATCTTCAAAGTCTTCACGCGTCGTAAGTATAAAGTGTATCAACAAACTCCCTTTTCATTTAGGTAGTATATTAACAAACTCCCCCTTTGATTATGCTTGGGAATCTTTTGACTTCAATGCTTGAGATCCTTGTGGTGTTGGTGATTGATCAGCGGCAACTTGATCATCTTTATCATTTGAGTGCCTTCACATCGTGTCTTCATTCCGAAGCTTGTCATCGAACACATTCTCCTCGCCTTTAGCATCTGCACATGCAAGAAAGCTAAACGCGTAATGAGAACAACTGCTTGGAATATAGTTAACATAAAACAAACGACACACATGTGACCAATTCTTATTCAACTACCGTCCGACAGTTTAGTTTGAAAAGTTAACATATTTTTCAATTTTGATTATTAACTTTCAAAACTTGCAAGCTCTGACCGTTTATGAAGATTCAGTCGTTTTGGTTTTCAATCAGATTTCAGGCAACGAAGACTTGAGTTCCAACATCGGTTAATCAAAACTAAAGCAGAAATAAAATCTTTTTTACTTTTATAAATTTTATATTAAAACACACCTAAAATCTTTTTGGCATTTTGAATATTTCAAACTTAAAGACTGAAAGCAGTAAATAAATATATACAGAGTTGCAGAAACTAAGAAAAGTAAATATATACAAACATTCTTTTTGCGAGTTTCGAGGGTAAGAGAATCATATCAGTGTACGGTCATGCCAAAACGCTCTTGTTGTTCTATTAGTTAACATTAAGATAAGCATCCTATAACAATTATCGGTATTGTTGTCCACATAAGCTCAACTTATCATATGTAATCATGGCGAGGGGATACGTTAAGGTATAATTTATACTTACTGACCGGTGTTCATCCACATCATGACACATTCCCGTATCAAGGTATGCACGAGAGTTCATCTTACTGGTGAGTATACCGTTTATCATCTGTTTTGCCGTATAAAAAGATGTGAGAAACTCACTTATTTTGAATTGAAAACAAGCCCTATGTGATAGAATCACTTATTGATGAGGAACTTGATTTTCAGATGCATGAGGGCACAGGAGCAAGTCCGTGAACAGGTCAGTACTTTCGTACAGCAAAGAGACGAACTTGACTCCCGGATAAATGTGATATATTATCACTTGTTTTGTGGACATGTGATTGTTGATCACTTATTGAGGTCGAATGCAGTATGTACACGTATGTATGATATCATGGAAGATCTAGACTTCGTCTCTGTTTTGTTTCGGTAAAAGAAACAACCATGATACCCAGATGATAAACAGCATAAAGACCACATATCTCAGAACCTCGGCAATCTCTCAAACGAAATTTCGGTACTAAGACCATATGCCAATGAATGGTTCCCACCTGGTCTTCAGTCGATTTAAGTTTATATCACCCTGCACACTTTAAGATGATTGTGAGCCTACCGATACATCTTATATAGAGCTGCTTATCGTTTTTCATTTTGCATTTCAGTTTAAAGAGGTTTCAACAGACAACTGATGTACTATCATTTTCTCTTTAGCTCGCCAGGAAACTCATTTTTGTTTTTCTATTGTTTTTTAGTTTTGAAATTTTTCGATGTTTTTGAATTTTCAAATTTTGGATTTACTCCCCCTAAAATCAACAAACTTAAAATAATTTTAAAAACACAAAGATATTTACAAAAACGATTTTCCGATGCGGATTTAACTCATGTTTTACCTTAATGCCGTTTACCAAAATTAATTTTAATCAGAATTGATTTATCGAATTTTGGAAAAATCAGTTGGCACGTCGGTAATCGGTGCAGACCATGACAACATTAACGAGTTCATAGTGAAACAATCACGTGTGAAGTGATATTCGAGATCAATGTGTCTGGACAAAGAGTGTTGTCCGAGATGACAATAATTCATAAAGCAACTTAAATATCGACAAGTATAGGAGAGATTAGAAATTCAAAACCGTATCCTGCAACTGCTTCATGCATTGCAAGGAATCTGAGTGCTCTCCCAAACTGGATATCCACCAGGTGTGGATTTCAAAGTCGATTTTGCAGCTACTTCAATTAATCCGAGAAAAACTCTTCACAGCAACAAGATCTGAAACCTTTGACAACCAAGCTTTGGAATGATCTTCATTTTGTCGAAGTGGTCAAATTCTTTAATCATCATTCTTGCATCAGACATTTTTGTCTTCTTTCTCCTTTCTTTTCTCTCCACCAATGGCAACAATATTCTCCTAAATGTAACAATATTTCGAAGCCTTATGTTGCCGATCTTGTGCATGGACGCTCCACTATCAACAATCCTAAGACTATCAATAGTTCCTCCTGGAACATCCTACATACTCATTCAGAGATTAGTTGGAGAGGGGGACCCAAGCCTTCACAGACTTGGGTCGTCCGTCATCATCGAGAATTGTAACATCCATTTCCCGATGATTCGGAATTGATTTAGCTCCCCCTGAAACAATTTCCGATTTTGGTTTCCAAATCTGCTTTTGTTTTTCATGTTTAACATTTGATTCAACAGATTTTGTTTGGACAACCTCCGGTTTTAAAAGCTTTTCAACATTTTTCCGTTGTTTCTTTATTTGTTTCACTTCTTGTTGTTTAACAAGACGAGGGTCCTATTTTGGTGAAACAGATCTTTTATGGTATTTGTTACCACGGGGGGCATCAACCTTTGCCTTTCCTTTCGTGAGATATGGACAATTTCTGACAATGTGCCCATACTCACCACATTCAAAGCATGATCTCCGCTCAACATACCTCGGAGTATCATAACTGTAAGAACTTGACGATGAACTTCGTGATCTTGAGGTACTTGGTCCTACATCACAACCGTTTGTGTGTTGTGTGTAATTGTTTTGACTGTTTCTTTTCAAAATTTTAACTTGTTTAACAAAATCTGTGTTGGATTTGTTTTCGAAAGTTTCAATTTTATCAGTCCCTCTGGATTTCACGAAGTTCACCTTCTGAATCTTTTTCTTGTTTTGGCTCTGTTTGCCTTTTCCATTTCCTTGGGCAGCGTGATTTTGCTTTCGTTGATTGTTTTGTTTTTGCAATTTTTGATTCCCATATTTCTTTCTAACTTCGGATTTTGGGATAGGAGCACACTGAGTTACTACAACTCCTGGGCTCGACTTTCCCAAAAACTTACTGGTAGAATCTTCGAAAACTTTATCAATCAAAGATTGATTGACATTCTTGATTGGAAAATCATTGTCTGAGTATATTTTATCAGATCCAATCAACGTGTAAAGCAAGTTCACGCTTTCACAACTTCCAGATGAGGATTCAACAGATTTGGCTTTAGCAGTCACAAACGGTTTTGGAAGTGGATCACAAAGAATGTGATTTTCGAGAGGTATGTTTTCCTCTTTTGTTACCGTTTCTGACTGTTCAGAGTTAGTATCCTCGGATTCATCATCTGATGAATCAGTATCCTCAACAATGACTGGATGATCCTGATTTTGTTCAGCAGTTGACACATCTGTATCTGCTGACACATCCGAATCTAAAGATACTTCCTTTTTGTAACCTAGCCCAATTGTGAATTCCTCAAGGCTCAATGAAACTGAGGGCTCAAAATGAGGTTTATTTTCCTAATCAGGCATCGAAGAATAATCGTGTTTAATAGGTGGTGGACACTTCTTATAACCTATGCATGTGACATCAGTTTTCTTTTTCTGAACATCAATGATGTGATCCAGCACATAGCTAGAGCTTAAATAGCTGTCTAACTTGAGTCGGATCGCCTCACTTTCAGTTTTAACACAAGCCATTTCTTTTTGCATTATCTCGAGCCTATTGATGTAAAGGTTTATTTCAGTTTGTTTTCTTGAAACCATTTTCGTTAGCTCGGTCTTATCTTTCTTTAATGTTTCAATTATCTTTTTAAATTCCTTTTCATAATTTTCACGAAACATGTTGGCCTCTGTGCATTTCAAAAGATCCACTATCAACTTTTGATTGTGGATATTTGTCACTTCATATTTGTTTTGCAAAGCCTCATGTTTGCTTTGCAAATCACACCACTTATTATCTAAAGAAACATGTTTGTTTTGCAAGTCAAACAATTTAGTATTTAAAGCATCATGTTTGCTTTGCAACTCAGACATATTAGCATCAAAATCAGCACATTTAACACTTAAGCTAGCACAATTATCACAATTAACGACAGTTGGTTCATCGACACATACCTGGCTGGAATCACTCTCAGATGTTGACCTATATGCATCAAAATCAACAACCTCCCTTGATGATTCACATTCAGATCCATCCTCGCTTGAACTTGAACTTGAAGTTGTAACATCTTCAACTGAAGTTGAAACGTCTTCAACTGAACTACTGTCATGTTCAGAACTGTCATCGTTTCGCGATGATTCACCATTGCTGGCATCTTTGACAATTTTAGCATAAAACGCCGTTTTTGTTTGACTACAGTTCCTTGGATCAAGAGATGATGGTTCTACCGTAGAACGATGGCACTGTGAAGCAACTGGTGGTAATGGATTTCCATACAAGTCTGTGGTTGGAGCTGGCTTTACAGGAACTTGTATCGGATTGCCATATAAATCTGTGCTTGTGACAAACGCCGTTTGAAGTGGAGCGTGTGAAGCAGGTCTTGCAGAAGTGCTAGGAGTTCCATAATACATATCAGTATTGTGTCGCACTGGTATTGCAGAAGAGGTAGGAGTTCCATAATACATATCAGTATTTTGTCGCACTGGTATTGCAGAAGTGGGTACGGGATTTTCGGCCCATGAGGGAGATAAACGCGACAGATTACCCCACCAATTCATTTTGATGTATGTTGATGAAAAACCTGTTTAAATCACTTAAACAAACGGTTAACAAAGAAATAAAAATCTTCTGTTAAAAAGATTTCAAGTATGAAGGACGAAATCAGATGTTTTCGTTGAGTAGATGTAGGTGATTTCGTTGCTTGAAATCTGATGAAAACAAGAAGGTGATTTCGGCCAGGTTAAGTGAAAAGGGATTTCGGCAACTAGTGCAAGCTGATAAGGGATTTCGGCCAAATCACTAGTGATTTCGGCCCAGAAGTTGATTTGGGCCCAGATGTTTGATTTCGGCCCAGGTGGGGTGGTGTAATGAATATGGGTGATTTCGTGGGGTGAGTGATGAAAATAGGTGATTTCGTGGGGTGGGTAATGATTGGATTTCGTCCAGAATGATATATAGGGTGATTTCGTCCAAGATCAAGCTTGTGATTTCGTCCAGCTGTGTGATATTCGCTAATTTACACATATTTTAGTCCCCCGTTTTACCCCTATTTTATGCGTTTTTGGCCGTAAAATCGTCATTCGGATACTTAATTATCTACACTTTTGTTTACAGGCCTAAAACAGCATACCAGACAAGATGATAGCAAAAACGAGGACTTTCCGGACAAAACGACGAAGCTGCGAACATTCTGTTAAGGAAACTGACCTGGGTGTGTGGAACGGTCGTGCGACTCAATGCACGACCGTGCATATCCGACAAATGTTGATTAGCCCGGAAAAGAACGAGGGTGCGACTAGGAGTGCAATGCATACAAGGGCCAGCCCGGTGACGAACGGACGTTCCATCTAAAGAACGACCGTGCGGATCCGATGAACCAGCAGAACCTCGGTGATGAACGACCAGTGCAGCCGCTCGTGCAACAAGAACCCGGCGAAGAACGACCGTGCCATATGAAGAACGGTCGTGCGATATCGAATCTGGTCAACGATCTGATGACGTATGCAGTATGGTGCCCCATACCCAATAATTGCTTAAAGTGCACGGTCGTGCCACAGGAAGAACGACCGTGCAACAGCGAAAAAATATAAAAACAGAACAGAAACATTCTGTTCAACATTCTGGAATTTTGGGAGCTTCACTGGCGATTTTACAGGCTCCGGAGGCTATGCTTTTGACCCGGATTCAAGCCACATCGTGCCGTTTAGCTCCATTACTATCCGGATCCTTAGTCTAGTGCTTGTTTATGGTTTGGTTTTCTAATCTTTCCATGATTTTGTTAATCTTTCAAGTACTTAGATTAATGTTTTTGTATTATTGTAGCCTTTGGGCAAAAACACAACAATCCCTTGCTTGATTATAACCATTAGTGTGTTAATCTTTGTTTGTAATGACACTTGGAAGTATTTTCTATGTTAATCTTTGATGATTAGTTTGCAACCTTGTTATTGATATTGATTTCTTGATTATAAGTAATTATGTTGGATGATTGATGCTTGGTTAGTTAAGATAGTTGAAAAATGAAGCTTAATTAATCTTGTATTAGTAAACTTTGAACTTGGTTAATTAGTTTAGCTTGGTTTAAATGTATGCATCATGATACTAGAAATGGTTAGTGATTTAATAAAATGTAATTATTGTTAATCAAGAGAGTTTGTCGTCACGTAAGGACCTTAACGGGTTAGATGGTGTCGTTATAAATTCTTGCCATGATTTGTTAGCTTAGTTAGTAGTTTAGGCCAAAATTGCTATCTTGGTGAATCATTATGCAAGATTTGTAAAATGAACTCGGTTGTGATTTAATCTAGTTTATGCTTGTCTCGGTGGTTGCATTGTGTTTATCGGTGTCGCTTTCCTTGATTAAGTGCGGTTAGAAAACTCCTAACGGATGACTAACTCATTTTTAAGAGATTTTCATAGACATATATCAATTGCACGTTAAAGAACAATTTTAGGTGGTTAAAGTGTGTTTATCGTTTTAGCTTTCCAAATGATTGTCATGTTAGGATTCCCGAAAGGGATACTAATTGTCTTAAATTGGAATATTGATCGAATGCTTCTAGTGCCAAAACCGACTTAGTTGACATGCTGTGGTTGTGTATTAAGCAAGGCTATTTATCTATTATCTATTATATTTTTTTTGTGTATTTGTTTACGCTTACTTTAGTTTAATTAAAATCAAACAAAACTTATGTTTTTACCGGTAGTTTAGTGACAAAGGTCTAGTATTATTTCTCCGCCCATTTCCTTGGATCGATACTTGGTTCTTACCGATACTTTATTACATATGTGACGGGGTACACTTGCCTCTTTCGTGTGTGTTTTGATGTAAAAGTAATAATCACTTTTATAAATTTAAAACCAAATCGTGTGTAATTTTATTGCAAAAATATGTGTAGTCACGCACACGTCAAGTTTTTGGCGCCGTTGCCGGGGAAATGGAGAGTTTTAGGAACGACCCGAGTCATTGTGTTATCGGCGTATATACTTGTTAATATTTGTGTATACTTTATTGATTATTTATTTGTTTATTTATTTGTTAATATTTCTTGTTTTTAATTCGATTTATTCGTTTTCGTGATTCTTTTGTTCACTTGTAAATTTTTGTTCCATTTATTTATTTAATCCGGATTTATTATTTATTTATTCTTTGATTTTTCGGCTTCGGGAAACCATTTTTGTATTAGCCGATTCATTTATTTTTATTGTGTTGTTTTTTATAAAATTTCGGGCCCATTTTCGAATTTTTATAAAATTTTCAGCCCATTTTTAATAATATTCTGCTTCTATTCAGCTAAAAAAAAAAAAAACAGCATTATTTTTTAATAAAATATTCAATGTGTCAAATTTTCGTTTGCAGGTTAATGTTCTCGACCCCCGCTCCAGAAGTTGTTGAACCGTCAGACGAACCCGAGCGTGATCTGAGGAGACGTCTTCGTGAAAAATCTCGTGCAGTTGGGCGGCTACTCGCAGCTGGTGAGCAGGAACAGGTGGTACCCGCTGAAGCCGAGGGCTCAGGGGCAGCAGAAAACGCAACCATGGCAGACGACAACAGACCTTTGAATGAAACAAACCAACCCGGCGGAGAAGGTTTGCTACCGAGCATTACCCGACCGACGGTAGCAGCACCGAGTTTCGAGATAAAATCCAGCATCATAAATATGATACAAAACTCGGTGCAGTTTGACGGGAAGGATCACGATGATCCGGGTCGGCACATCGCAAAGTTTCTTGAGGTGTGCTCGACTTTCAAGATAAGAGATGTTTCTGAGGACGCGATCCGTTTGCGGCTCTTTCCGTTTTCATTGCGAGACAAAGCCAGTGCTTGGCTTTTGTCACTTCCGGCAGAATCCATCACCACTTGGGCCGAGATGGCGGAACTCTTTGTGCAAAAATATTTTCCTCCGGAAAAGACGACTAAATTGAGGAACCGTATCATGACGTTCAAGCAAGACGAGGGGGAATCTCTACACGCAGCTTGGGAGAGGTTTAAAGATCTCTTAATTGATGTCCCACATCACGGGTTGTCCAAAAGGCAACTAGTACTGACCTTTTATCAGGGACTCAATTATGACTCGCAGGAGCGTTTAGACGTGTATGCAGGAGGCGATCTTGGAACCAAGACACCAACTGAAGCTTACGCGATCATAGAGAAAGCTGCGTTGAAGTCAAGTTCTCGCCACGGTGGAGCGCGGAATTAGACATCATCCACTTCCGGAGTTAATGCTGTGGATACATATACGGCTCTTACTGCACAAATTGGAGCCTTGGCAACAAGAATTGATCAGTCTCAGAATGTCTCGCGAATTCAATCGCCATCTTGTGATCAGTGCGGAGTTGCACACGTGCCAGGTACGTGTGAGCAGGGTGTTATGTTTACAGGTCACGAGGAGGTGAACTACATGGGCAATCAAATCAGGCCCCAAAGTAACCCCTACAGCAACACGTACAATCCCGGGTGGAGGAATCACCCAAACTTTGGGTGGAAATCTGGTTCTGGGAACCAGAACGCACACGGATATGCTCAAAATGCGCCTGCGCCACAACAATCTCAAGGTCAGTCCTTCCAGCCACAGTATCATAATCAAGGCTCAGGAAGCAATTCTCAGCCTCACGCCTCTCAAAGCAACGCAAAGCTAGAGGAAATGATGGCACAACTGCTAAACAACTCCAACAATGCTAATCAAATGGCTGAGAAGCGATATCAGCAGCATGAGGAGCGGTTCATGGTCAATGAAGGAGAAATGCGGAGTCAAAAGGCTTCCATTCAGACCATCGAGAATCAAGTGGGCCATTTGGCGAAAATGATGTCGGAGAGACCTCCAGGTGGTCTTCCGGGAAATACCGAGCAGAATCCGAAGGGGCGTGGTAATGGCCCGCACATGTAACAAGTGTGGGGACATGAGTCTTGCTATCGACTAGCCGACAAAAATTTAGCATGAGTCTTGCTATCGACTCGCCGAAAAAAATTTAGCATGAGTCTACGCTACTGACTCGCCGACAAAAATGTAGCAGGAGCGTCTTTGGCGCTATAAGGGTAAAATAGTCCGCTTTTATGTTTTTGTAGTTTTAGCATAATTTAAGTTAGTTAGGTAGTTTACGTTAGTTTGTTTAGTTTTCGTACGTGCCGAGCGAAGGTTCTGTATTGCAATATTGTTAGAACAGTTGGTGTGTCGAAAAAATGGCGAAAAACGGCCGAAACAGTTGCTGGAAATAGCTTCTGTGGAAAAATCTGATCTGCACCTGTTGCACGATCGTTCCAGGATTAGCACGACCGTGCGATTCCGAGCAATGCGGAACAGTCAATCGCACCCCCGGTGCATTTCCGAGAACAGTTGCTAGGGTTTGGGAGATGTCGGTGACGCACGACCGTGCAATACGGAGAACGACCGTGCGTCAGGCTGAGGGCAGTTTTGTCATTTGGCACTATAAATACCCTCATCTGCAGCCCCCATTCACAATTCGCGAAACCCTACCAGCCCCAAGCCGTTCCAGAGCGATACTTCATCAAATCGCACGGTTTTTCGCACGATCTCACACCCTTCTTCGCACGATGGATCACCCTTTCCTTCGGTTTGACCCCGACATGCATTCCGAAGCGCAACGCCTTGTGGGAAAGGCGGGGACAGTTCGGAGTCCCCCGATGGTTGGATTGGGAAGTCATGCGTGAACTCAATCAGTATGACAGACTAGACGACATGATGAGTCTCCCGCTTGCAAATCTGGTCGGTTGCAACCGACCCGTTTACCGGGAGCTGACTATAGAGTTCTTTGCATCTTATGCCTATGAAAAGCCGGCTGCTAATAGAAGACCCAAATTTCGCTACAAGAATCGTGTAACTTTCAGGTTATGTGGGCGATGGCATACGTGGTCGGTTGGTCGTTTGGGAAGGAGGCTCGGGATCTATACAAGGGATGACATGGATGATCCCGATGTCTTCACTAATCAGTTCACCTTTCCTTCTGATGCAGCACGGGATGCATTTTGGGCAGCAAATGTAGTTGGGGACCCCTACAACCCGAGGATGTCGAAGGCTTCTAGATTGCGAGACCCCTTGGTGCGAGTGATGCACCATGTGTTTAGCCATACGATATGCGGTCGCATGGACAGTCTTGGTAACTGTCCAACACCAGATTTGCTTTTTCTATATGCGTTGGTTGATAGATGGAGCACCTATCAACCTAGCCGCACGAATGGCTGAGTACTTCGTGAAGAGCTCGGGGCGAACTCCAAACAGTGAGATACATGGCGGTCAGTATGTGACCGAAATAGCCTACAACGAAGGCTATATGACTGAGGAGGTTCTTCAGGGTCTCACTTTGATTACTGAGGGGGTTCATGTCGATATCAGGTCGCTGGAGGCCATGGGGGTGATTGTTGAGCTTGATAGGGGGGATAGGTTGAGAGGGTTGAATAACGAGGTCTGGGACCCGTTGCCTCCAGCTGAGGAGGAAGATGAGGAGGAAGATGAGGATGTTGAGATGGGGGAGCAACACGAGTAGCACCAACCACCACATACACCACCACACTCGCCGCAGCACCATGCATTCCATCAGGACTGGCCCGAGTTCTACCAGCAGTTCCAGGATATGCGAGTGACGCAGGAGCAGCATGGTACCTACTTCGACCAGATTAGATCTAGCCAGGACGAGATTCAGGCCAATCAGGCTCAGCTTCGGGCCACACAGGACCAGCTTCGGCAGAGCCAGGATACTTTATATCAGGGGGTCAGTGCGGGATTCTCATATCTTTTCGGGGAGATGCATCACGCATACCCCGACTACTTTCAGCACCCTCCGCAGTTCCCACCGTGGAACCCCCTGGTTATGGCGATGCCGGCCCGTCCTATACGAGAGAAGATGATGATGGAGATGAGTAGTTGGCGGTGGTGATAGCAGTTGGTGGTGTTTTCTATTTCAGTACTTTATTTATTATTGGGTGTTTATTTTGACTGTTATTTCAAACACCCCGGTTATGTATTTCAGACAATTTACTTTGTGTTTTGTTTGGATTGTAGTATTTATATTTATGTATATTATGGTTGATTTGTGATTTTTCTGTTTCTGTTATGTTTTGGGTGCACATGTGACATACTAGCAGGTTTTAGCTATCGGATCTTGGACCGGAGCACGTACCAGATACAGCTTCGGAAGTCTCGTGGCATCAACATCATCTTGAGGGGAGTATTTTTATCGCTTTCTCTATATTTCGGGTCTCGCATTGGGGACAATGCGAAGTTCAAGTGTGGGGAGGGGGTTAACTTTGTTAACTTTGTTTGTCCTCTTATATATATATAAAAAAATCAGAAAATCAGAAAAAATCATTCAAAAATACTTGTATTTTGTATATATTTTAGTAAATAAACCGGTTGGTTGTGTTTTAGAAAGCTTCGGACTTGATAAAAACTCGACAAGCAAAATATTTTTGAAAAAGGAAACCGGAAAGCGTGACAAACAAAGAAAGACTTACATGATAGTTTTCACACTTTTACCCATTCCTTCCGTTACGTGAGCATATTTGAGCCTTGATTGTTATATATTTGTTCATTTCGGATATAGGAGTGAGCCGGATGTTATGTGTAATTTAGAACTTGTCACTAGTATGCTTGTTAAGACCATGAACGTGCGGATTTGTGTAAAAGTGATAGAGGCACTTAGATTACCCCTTTGTTGTGTACTTGTTCTTTGTGTTGTGCTTCCCGTTCACCTTATATTACCCTTTAGGATTAACCATGTCGAACCTTCCCGTTTACCTTTGTTTACCCACATTATCGCCCACTTAGCCAAATTTAGCCTTTTTTATGTTTTTAAACCTTTTTAGTGTTAAAACTCGGTCAAAAATAATCGTTTAACTAGCGCTTGTTATTGTTTATGTTTCATTGTATAAATTAGTTTGCTTAAAAAAAACAGAAAATAAAACACCCTAAAACAGGGTGAAGTTGATAGAAATCGAGCAATTTTGAATGCTTAAATGTTAAAATTTCGTTGATAAGCTCGATTGCGCTTTAGTCGCCTTTTTAAGGCATTTGTATGTATAGTTATATATTTTGTTGCTAGTTAAACGCTACTACCGAGTTTTAACCATTTTCGCCACTTTATATGTCCACTTCCATACCCTTTGCCCTAGCCTAACGTTACAACCCGTAAAGACCTCTTGATTTACACTTGTTCGCATGTTAGTTGGTGGAGACGAGATCTTATGACAAGCTTATGATATTGCACATTTCATTGACTAGGCATTGAGTGTTTGCACATATACATTTTATGTATGTTTCATAAATAAAACCGAGTGTGTGTGAACATTGTGAGTCGTGTGAAGATTAACATGTTGAGTCAATTAAATGTGAAGTCACGGCTTTTTGGTTGTCGCTTTATAATTGCATATGCTTGATGGGTTTGAGTCTTTTGATGTTGTCTTTCGACAAACTGGCTAACCGTTTATAGTAGTTTTCAATAAAATAGTGTGTAAATTATCGTTATTGTCCGTTTCTGTCTTTTATTGCTTTTTAGTTTAGCTTGCTTGAGGACAAGCAAGGTTCAAGTGTGGGGAGATTTGATATTCGCTAATTTACACATATTTTAGTCCCCCGTTTTACCCCTATTTTATGTGTTTTTGGCCGTAAAACCGTCATTCGGATACTTAATTATCTACACTTTTGTTTGCAGGCCTAAAACAGCATACCAGACAAGATGATAGCAAAAACGAGGACTTTCCGGACAAAACGACGAAGCTGCGAACATTCTGTTAAGGAAACTGACCTGGGTGTGTGGAACGGTCGTGCGACTCAATGCACGACCGTGCATATCCGACAAATGTTGATTAGCCCGGAAAAGAACGAGGGTGCGACTAGGAGTGCAATGCATACAAGGGCCAGCCCGGTGACGAACGGACGTTCCATCTGAAGAACGACCGTGCGGATCCGATGAACCAGCAGAACCTCGGTGATGAACGACCAGTGCAGCCGCTCGTGCAACAAGAACCCGGCGAAGAACGACCGTGCCATATGAAGAACGGTCGTGCGATATCGAATCTGGTCAACGATCTGATGACGTATGCAGTATGGTGCCCCATACCCAATAATTGCTTAAAGTGCACGGTCGTGCCACAGGAAGAACGACCGTGCAACAGCGAAAAAATATAAAAACAGAACAGAAACATTCTGTTCGACATTCTGGAATTTTGGGAGCTTCACTGGCGATTTTACAGGCTCCGGAGGCTATGCTTTTGACCCAGATTCAAGCCACATCGTGCCGTTTAGCTCCATTACTATCCGGATCCTTAGTCTAGTGCTTGTTTATGGTTTGGTTTTCTAATCTTTCCATGATTTTGTTAATCTTTCAAGTACTTAGATTAATGTTTTTGTATTATTGTAGCCTTTGGGCAAAAACACAACAATCCCTTGCTTGATTATAACCATTAGTGTGTTAATCTTTGTTTGTAATGACACTTGGAAGTATTTTCTATGTTAATCTTTGATGATTAGTTTGCAACCTTGTTATTGATATTGATTTCTTGATTATAAGTAATTATGTTGGATGATTGATGCTTGGTTAGTTAAGATAGTTGAAAAATGAAGCTTAATTAATCTTGTATTAGTAAACTTTGAACTTGGTTAATTAGTTTAGCTTGGTTTAAATGTATGCATCATGATACTAGAAATGGTTAGTGATTTAATAAAATGTAATTATTGTTAATCAAGAGAGCTTGCCGTCACGTAAGGACCTTAACGGGTTAGATGGTGTTGTTATAAATTCTTGCCATGATTTGTTAGCTTAGTTAGTAGTTTAGGCCAAAATTGCTATCTTGGTGAATCATTATGCAAGATTTGTAAAATGAACTCGGTTGTGATTTAATCTAGTTTATGCTTGTCTCGGTGGTTGCATTGTGTTTATCGGTGTCGCTTTCCTTGATTAAGTGCGGTTAGAAAACTCCTAACGGATGACTAACTCGTTTTTAAGAGATTTTCATAGACATTTATCAATTGCACGTTAAAGAACAATTTTAGGTGGTTAAAGTGTGTTTATCGTTTTAGCTTTCCAAATGATTGTCATGTTAGGATTCCCGAAAGGGATACTAATTGTCTTAAATTGGCATATTGACCGAATGCTTCTAGTGCCAAAACCGACTTACTTGACATGCTGTGGTTGTGTATTAAGCAAGGCTATTTATCTATTATCTATTATGTTTTTATTATGTATTTGTTTACGCTTACTTTAGTTTAATTAAAATCAAACAAAACTTACGTTTTTACCGGTAGTTTAGTGACAAAGGTCTAGTATTATTTCTCCGCCCATTTCCTTGGATCGATACTTGGTTCTTACCGATACTTTATTACATATGTGACGGGGTACACTTGCCTCTTTCGTGTGTGTTTTGATGTAAAAGTAATAATCACTTTTATAAATTTAAAACCAAATCGTGTGTAATTTCATTGCAAAAATATGTGTAGTCACGCACACGTCACTGTGGTAGCACAAGTGATTTCGGCTCATAAGGTGTTTTCGGCCACAAATATGTGTTTTCAGCAATAAGGGTTTTCGGCCAGTAGCTTGATATTGTTGACTGAAATGTTTTCATTGACTGATGAAGTGTAACCCAGACAATATACACAAGTGATTTCGGCCAAGTTGATATCACCCAAAGTGATTTCGTTCAAGTTGATAATAAGGGATCAGACAAACAAGATATTTTCAAACTAGATCTTATCTACTGACACAAAGGCCTCTTTTGTCAAACACCCTTACTGAAACAGATTTCGAAGCTTCCTTATTTCAACCTTTCATCATTAGACTAGTACACATTTGTCAAACAATTGTTTTTATAATCAATAACAATTCATATACTCAAACAACCAGATTCAAACTCAATAATATTTGAAGAACACTTTGAAGATGAGATGAACTTGATGAGTTTTCTGATGAAATCAATGAGTTTTCCAGCCACCAGAAAATTTTTTCGAATACAATTTTTTTGCAAATGTTCGATAAAAATCCTTTCTTAACATGTATAAATGAAAAATAGCAAGATTTTTATAAGAACAATCAGCAAAAACACAAGATTTTCAAAGATTTAAACCTGATTTTTCTAAAAATATAAACTTTTTGTTTCAAAAATCAAGAACAAATCTGGAAACATATGAAAATCTACTTGGTTTTAACAAGGAATCGAGCCAAAGCTCTGATACCAATTGTAGGTCCACCCGGAGGATCGAGTAACCTTTATTCCCTGTTTTCCGACAAACCCGAAAGTGTGGAATCCAAACGGGTAAGTTAAACCAAGTGACGAACACGTAAAACACAAGATTCACGATTAACACTCCATTGTATTAATCTAGAAAACGGTTACAATACAATGTTTACAAGAGGCTCTCATAAACTCTCAGTGTGTGTGTGTTTACAGTGTGTTCGCTCCGATAAATCTATTCAGACTTCATTCAATTGTTCTGTTCTGTGTCTGTGTTTATATACTAAAGGACAGACGAAATCAGAAGGCCCACGAAATCACATGGACGAAATCCAAGATATGGACGAAAACAGGTGATTTCGTCCTATTTGGTTTTCATCTAAAAGTGTTTTCACCAAACTTAGATTTTGCCCAGTAAAGTGTTTTCGTCCAATGCATATGGGCTTGGGTCTTCATGTTGGGCCTTGGCTTGGGCTTAGAACAAACAAACAACAAACAAACTATAATCTAGACAATACTAACATGTATACTGCACACACGCAGTTACATGTACATGATTTGTTACAAAGTAAAACGCATACCGAGTCAAGATAGGAGGATATCTTGACTACGGCCTTCACTTCGTAGCCGAGTCGAACCGAGCCGTATCCACACAATATGTATCAACACTTATGCGTCAAGACAGCTGAAAGTTCACGAGAAGAACTACACAACTCATGATCTTGAGTTGGGAGCTGTGGTTTTTGCTCTCAAAATCTGGAGACACTACCTCTATGGCACGAAGTGTGTGGTTTTCACAGACCACAAAAGTCTCCAGCATATTCTCAATCAGAATGAGCTGAACATGAGGCAACGACGTTGGGTTGAGCTCCTAAACGATTATGATTGCGAAATTCGCTACCATCCTGGTAAGGCGAATGTCGTGGCCGATGTGCTTAGTCGAAAAGAATGAGTCAAGCTTCATTCTGTTCGAACTCTATCTGATATTCAATCTCGTGTCCTTCAAGCTCAGTGATCTTGTGTGATCAAAGACTTATTGAAATATGAGCTACCGCTTCAACTCGAACTTAAACTCGAAACGAAGGACGATGGGTTGCTATATTTCAAGGATCGTTTGTGGATTCCGAAACAAGACGATCTTCGCACCTTGGTAATGGACGAATCTCACAAGTCTCGATATTCTATCCATCCTGGTGCTGATAAAATGTACAAGGATCTTTGTACTCAGTATTGGTGGTCTGGTATAAAGAAGGATATTGCCTTGTATGTATCGAAATGCCTAACTTGTCTAAAAGTCAAGGCCGAACATCAACGACCATCTGGTTTGCTTGTACAACCAGAGATACCGGTTTGGAAGTGGGAGAACATTGCGATGGATCTCATCACTAAATTACCGTGTACATCTAAAGGTCACGATGCAATTTGGGTTGTTATCGATCGATTAACGAAATCAGCTCATTTTATTCCGATTCACGAGGATCTATCTGCTGATAAACTTGCAAAGATTTATGTTGATGAGATTGTATCACGACATGGTGTTCCTTTGGATATCATTTCCGATCGTGATGCTCAATTGTCATCTCATTTCTGGAAGACCATGCAATCTGCTTTGGGAACTCAACTAAATCTAAGCACTTCTTATCATCCCCAAACATATGGACAATCTGAGAGAACAATTCAAACTTTGGAGGATATGCTTAGAGCATGCATGATAGACTTTGGTGGTAATTGGGATTCTCATCTTCCACTGATCGAGTTCTCTTACAACAATAGTTATCATGCTAGTATCAATATGGCACCATTCGAAGCTCTCTACGGTCGAAAATGTCGTTCACCTGTCTGTTGGAATGAGATCGGTGAAAATTCACGATAATCTTGTGACAGCTAGAATCCGTCAAAAGAGTTATGCGGATATGCGACGTAAGCCCTTAGAATTTCAAGTCGGAGACCGTGCCCTACTCAAGGTGTCACCTTGGAAGGGAGTGGTGAGATTTGGAAAGAAAGGAAAACTTGCACCTCGATGTGTTGGACCATTTAAGATTGTGGAAAGGATTGGGAAGGTTGCCTATCGACTAGAGCTACCTCCAGAGCTTGGAAATATTCACCCGACTTTTCACGTGTCCAATTTGCGAAGGTGTTTAGCTTACGCTGATCTTCACATTCCACTCGACGAAATCCAAATCGATGAAACGATGCACTTTGTCGAGAAACCTGTGGAGATAATGGACCGTGCATTCAAACAGTTGAAGAACAAACGGATTCGATTGGTCAAAGTTCGCTGGGAATCCAAACGTGGCCCAGAGTTTACTTGGGAATGTGAGGACCAAATGAAGGCGAAATATCCGCAATTGTATAATGTGAAACAATGTCAATTATCAATAAAACAATGTGCTTTGGTGTTATTATATGTGTTTTGGTGTTATTATGTGTGTATTTGTGTTTGATGACTTTACAATTTGATTCGATTCCGATTTCAAGCTTTAAATCGCTTTCTGGAAGGTTATACGCAAACTGGTGCGTAAACGCAGTCAGTTTAACGCAACAAACACTCTGTAATAGTGACATAGGCTTAACATACCTTAAATAACCTCCACATAACTTAGAAATAAGTTTTGGATGGTTTGGTGTGTTGAAATCAAGTTTGTTCGATCGCAGGGACTAGTTGTGTCAAACTACGAAACTATACCAATTTGTATAGTAACAAACATTCCAGAACTTGATCATAAGTTAAACATACCCTAAATATCCTTTACATAGCTTAGAAATAGGCTTTGAGGGGTTCGGTATGCTAAAATAAACTTTATTGATCAATAGGGACTAAAAGCGTCAAAAAGTGCATAAGTTTGCATTTTCGCGCATATCTTACGTTCTGAATATATCCGGACATCCAAAAATTTATGTAATAATTAAAATATTTTATTTTAGTGATTGGCTTGATAAAATTCCATTCGTCGCTTAATTTGGATCGTTTTTTGCGTCCATTACGACTTCCGTCGTAATTAACCGAATAACGCAACCGTACGACCAAACGAGCCGACATCTGAGATATTTTTGAGCATGTTTTGAGTTCCCTATACTTTAACATCATTTTAGAGCCTTGAAATGGGGTTAACGGGGTTTAAACGCATCAAAATAGGCCTTAAACATGTGTAGGGACCATTTCTGCCAGTTTTTGAAAGTTCTGGCTAAAGTGAGTGGTGGCGTCACGCGACGGGGTACCCCCCCCCCTTTGCCGTGGCGCGACGCCACGGCCCTATCTGGGCAGAAAAATTGATTTTCAGCATTTTTCAGCAATGAGATTGAACTTGGGGGTCTTTTTTGTAACTTTTGCAATACCTGGAGCTGGTTTTCGACCCCCATTGTATTCTAATACCATGTACCCACATGTATGGCCAATATTACACCCTCTAAACACATGGAATGATCCTATTGATCTTAACTTCCTATAAATAGCAAGCTTCCTCATTTGGGTTTTTCACACCTTGATTCAACTTCTTCTCTAAGTTGAGGTTGTAACACCTCATACCTGAGTAACTTTGAATCAAAACACCTTCTTGGACCCTTTGTAAGTCCTCTTCTTGCTTGTTCTTGTATTTCAAGCATGAAAGTCAAACAGAGTTTGACTTTCAGCTTGGACCAGTCAATGGTCAACACAAAGTTCCGTTGAACTTTGCAACGTGAGCGTAATCACGATGGTTATAGTCCCTTGTGACTATACCTACTGATTACCAAGTTGACTAGGCGTAGTGACGAGTCGTAGTTTCGGCCAAAATGCGTATTTATGCGTATTTTGTAACCAAACTACTCTTGGGTATCAAAACACTTTGTTTTGATATCAAAACCTGTTTTCTAACTTAACTAAACATGTTTTAGCATGTTTAGCTCGTCACTTTTAGTTTAGTGCTTGTGTAGAGTCGTAAGTCAAGCGGACTAAACACCCGCTTAGACTTTCGAACTCGACCCGTTTGGTCGATCATTAGGATCCGACCAAACATGTTTAGTGACCATAGTTGCATCGAGAATAACCTTCCGAGGTTATACCTTATGGTCACTTAGGTTTAATTAGTTGTGTGATAGGTAGTTTATATGCCTTAGGTAAATGACCAAAATGACCTTTTCATGCATAATTGGTAATTAAGCATATGTAACATAAACTTTTGTCACATGACTGATTATGCAACATATTTAAACATGTTTAGGCATATAATACTTGTCATAGGACTAGTTAGACGTCTCGAATGCGCATTTGCGCGCACGACGCGTTAAAGTAGCGTAAGCTACCTTAATGGGTCGTGACGGGTCAAAAGCACTTAGGATAGGTTCCGATTTAGGATGTAGGCTTTGTTAAACCATATCACATGAGTTCCAACACTCATTTGGTTTACAAGACCTCATTCTGTCCGATCTTACAATTTAGGCGTCTATTATTTGACTAGTGGTTCAATTACTAGGTGCTGCTTGATTTCTCTGGTTTACTTGAGTTTGTTGAAGTTCTATTGATTAAGGATACTTTGCACTTCATGTGAGTACATAGTTCTCCTATTTTACTGTTTTCGATTGTTTTGGGGTGATTCATATGTGTTAAATGATTTCGATGTTTTAACGATGGTTTTCGAAAAACGATTAAAATGGTTTATATTAAATTAATAACGATTTCGATAAAGTGAACAAACTTGTTGGTTGTAATTACATAACGAATGACATACATTAGCATTGATCAAGCCGACCAGTATTAGGTTATGGTACCATAGGATCTGACAAATCCCGTTATCAGACTGCACCCATGGTTATGTGTGGGTAACGACTGAATCTGTGATTGTTAACTTACCCTTTGGTGGTTTGTTAATGCGAGAAGCGAGATAGTCGAGTCACGAAGGTTTGGATGTTATTAGCGAGACGACCAAAAGTAGTTTTCACAATTAAAACGAGTTAAACGATTTTGGGGCGAATTAAACGATTTGAAACGACTTAAACGAGATAAACGATTAAACGATTGGTTTTGGGTTGTAATTAGATAATGGGACGAGTGTAGCATGATAAAAGCATGGTAGATACGCCGCTGGCACATCTTATATATAAGTGCTCTTATCATACTACATTTTGTGTCATTATTTAGTTCACTGGGGAAACGATTTTGAAACGATGTCACATAACGATGTTTTTGAGAAGTTATAAACCATACGAGTTTTATTAACGAGTTATTACGAGATGTTTTACAATTTGGTTTACTAAAACAAATGTTTTGGGTTAAGAATCATGGCTATGAGGTTTTATAAATTATAACCCACTTGATTTGAGTTGGTTAATTACGTTGCAATATTATACACTTTTCAAAACAAGGCTTTTAATAAGATATTGCAACATGTAAACTAGCCATGAATCCGACACTCTTATAAAACCTATGTGCTCGCCAGCATTTCTTTGTTGACTTTGTTTTTACATATGTTTCAGGTGATGTTGCTTAATGTTGATTACTAGGATGCATGAGTCACATAGGATCTGGACGAGGCCTTAGTGACATAATAATAGTGATAGTCGATATATAACTCGTTTGTTTTGTGTTAAAACAATGTAAATTACTTATCGAATAAATAAAACGAAACTGTTTTTGTATCCATGGTTGTGAAACAATAATTCTGTTACAACACTCCCCGACGTTTCCGCCATGATTTATTGTTTTACGTGGTCGGGGTATGACATCTATAATATCAAAACTAAATTGAATGAATAACAACACAAAATCAAAGGAAATTTATGGCATTTATTAAAGTAGTAAATGAGCCATAAATTAACTAACATATTCACTTGAAGAATAAACTGCTGATCTCATTTATTACCATGATTCAACATTAGATACAAACACTATAGATCTCATTTATTACCATTACCATGATTCCACATTACATACCAACATTCTTCATCTTATTTATTAACATTATTAAATACAAACAATGATATGTACATGACTGAACATGTAAACAACAACTTACTCCAAGTCTTGAATATCGAAATTGATCTTCTTAGTCTCTTTTTGAGGTCGACCAAAGAATTCAAGATCTCCACACCAAACCACAGATCCAGCAACATATATATGATCACATTATACAACAGTATAAGTAAAACTTTCTAATTTTATACAGAGAAGACATGATTACAAAAATATACACTACCAACACTCAAATAGTTTAACGCCTCTCCTTGAAGAATATCTTGATAAGCTCTGAAGTTGAAACCATACTCAACACCTTGCCAATCTCTCACAGGTGTAACAGTTGTGCATCTATAAAAGTTGATTTTATAATCATGTAGTGCAACTTTATATAAATCTTTATTCTCACCAACACCAAATTTCGACAGAATCACAACAGCATCTTCTTGGAGTTGTCCATCAAAAACAGGTATCAGATGACTTTTAATACATGCTTGAATCTTAGCACCCTGAAGAACATTTAAACAAAGTATTTTTTTGGCATACACCACTACATTCTCTGATAGAACGGATAAGCATAAATACAAATTACCTTTTCATCAATGAAGATGAGATCCATTTTGCAACCTTGATTCCATTTTCGAATAATCCTCGCTTTCATGTTCCACATATCTTTCCCAGGATTCAAATCGTTAACAAAACTAAGATTGTTACTGTCAACTGATATTGACATGCTTCTAATTCGGATTGTGATCAAATTTCAAATTTCAAAATCAGAGAAGATGAAAGTGTGATCAAATATGAAGAGGGAAATGAGAAGAAAAACCTTATATAAGAAGATGATTGACAGGAGTTTGTGAGTGACATGCATTAATTGCAAATTACTTATTCCCATGCATTTTTGAATTTGAATTTGCCGGCAATTAACCTTAAACATCTGCTGATCTAAAAGCATTACATAAAACTACAACATCTGCTGGGTATTAAAGTATAGACGGATATATATGGGCAGATGTTTACTTTGGCAGATGTTTGATTGAATTTTAAATGATTTTATATATTAAGACTTATGATGCAGTAATGACAAAAGAAAAGCATTGTTTGACAGCCTATCTAGCTGTCACATCAGCTTTTCTTATGTCACTCAGATTTCTCCTTTTAAAGAAAGTATAGATGTTTTTTTCTTCTTTTGTTAATTATCCATCGTTATGAGATGGCAATTTATACAACTTTTTCGGAAAGAAGTCTGAAATTTTAAAAGCCTCTGGCGTGTGTTGGTTAATCAGCAATCAAAAGGAGTTTGGCCTAGCAGTACCAAGCGCGCAGGAAAAGATGTGGTTGCGTCTTCAAGCCTTTTGGTGAAACCAAAGGGTCTATATTTTACTGTTTTGTAAAGGCTGGTCATTATCAAATACAAAAAAGATGGCAACAAAGTCTAGCACAATTTAATATTATGCGTGTTTCAAAAGTGTCCAAAATAAAGTAATGCATTAACTTTGACCATGACACATAGAAAAAATGGGCAGCAAGATGTACATTTTTTTAAGATCATCAAATCTACAATTGACACGAACCCAAAAACAGATCATCCATCTTCTCACCATTAATTATGAGCACTCTCAAATCACAACCCCCCAACATGCATTTTCTTACAAAACAATAACACCATTAGCTGGCTTCACACATGCCCCACATTAGGATTGCAACACATGATCATAGTAATGGAACAAACACCATTCAATCTAACAAATGTGTATAGAACTAATATTCAAAAGGCTTGAGTAAGATCTTTCAAAAACGAAACCACGTCATCCGATGTTGGTAAAAGGTACCGCGCGTTCGTCCGGGTCCGTCCTACAGCACACGAGAAATAGTTATCTGCTTTAAGATCTAGAACATTCCATGACACCTTGTCAGGTGCCACCGATGACCGTTTTCCACCATTCTCAAAACCATTGTTCCTGTTATTGTTTATTGTTGGTTTGTTATGTGGACTTTGAAGAGGTCGTTGCTGCTTCTGAGACGTTTTCGGCCCACTTTTAGAGTGTTTCTTATCTCCGGCACCCTTTGTAGCATCACTTAGTTTGGGTCGGGGAATACCCATGCCGTTGTAGGGAAGCTCTGGCTCGAAAAAGGTGAATATATCCTCGTCCTAAAAGTATACATATAAATCTTGAATCAAAATTATGACGTGTATATGCAAGACTCTAGGCAAATCCTACATTGGCTGTAGGGCTCATATTAGACACAACAAGATGACCTGAGGGGCTAGACACGAACACGAACTTGTTCGATAAGACAAGAACCTATTGATTAAGGGTTGTGAATGTGATTGTGAGATGTGGGCAACGTGCATGCGGCTGAGAGAGACTGAGGAAGGGAGAATGTGAGATGCGCTTTCAAAAGTAGGGTTTTATTCAATTGTGAGGTCGCGTATGTCAGTTTAACTCCCACCCCATATCCTATTTTTTTAAATAAAAACTATTAACGTGTCTTAATGGGTGCTTAACATGTCTTTAACCTATTCAGACATGAAAATTAACAGGTCTTATCGTGTCGACATGTTTAATACACAAAACCTGTTAAGGTCAAACACGAAACCTATTAAGGCTGTGTCGTGTTGTAGTGTCCGTGTTTGAAATTGCTAGCCCTAATTGGTTGTGAACAAGACAAATGTTGGGGTATGGTATATAAAGATTGTCCGACCTCAAATACTACCAACGGGTTTTGGGCACATTGGCTATGGATGAGAGGAGAGTTTTACAGTTATGTGTGCTTGGGGAGTAATTCTAGGTTGGGTGACCTCTTCAGAAGTCCAAAAAACGAAAACCGTGAACTCCTCGTGGGTAAAACAGATAATATTGGTTGATTTGAGAGGCCGGATATCATAGTATGTATATGTGCAGACATAGGTGCAAAACTTACCTTCCCTAGAAAATGGCCGATACATAGGACATAATCAATTGGGGATGAAATAGATTTGCTATGAACTATCTCGCCCAATATACGAACAATTGTGATACCCTGTAAAAGATTGTTACCATGGATTAGAATTCGACGCATTTACCTATGAATGAGTTGATTCACGTTATGTAATTATCTTTAACGTATTAAACAGGTAGAGTCAAAGAATTAGCTTAAATGAAAATGGGTTGAAAGTACATCAATGTGTATTTTTTATGCATAATGTTCTGAAAACTAGATTGTTGTTGAAAAATTGTAATCAAATCCGACATACTAAATTAGGGTCAAGTTATTCTACAAAGGCTTCTAATTGTAAGAAGTGTAAGAAGGATTTATAGAATGACAAGTGTCCAATAACCTAAAACTAAACCCACTACATCACCACCAAAAACCTAAACCCCCACCCAAAAACCTAACCCCCCCCCCCCCCCCCCCCGGGGCAAAAAAAAAAAAAACTATATCTCACCAAAAAAAACCCCAAAAAACCTAACCCCCCACCCCCCAAAAACCTAAAAAAAAAATCTAAAAAAAACTAAACACCCACCCCCTCAGCAAAAAAAAAAAAAAAAAATTTTTTGGGGGGGTGGGGGAGGGGGGGGGGGGGGGGGGGTTAGGTTTTTGGTGGTGGTGGATGTTTAAGGTTTTTTTTTTTTTTAGTGGGGTTTTTTTTGTGTAGTGGGTTTTTTTAGGTTATTGGACACTTGTCACTCTATAAATCCTTCTTACACTTCTTACAATTAGGATCCTTTGTATTTGATCCTAATCCTACTAAATTATATAAAATCATAAACAAAGTAGGGAAGTAACCTTAGTTACACCAGCTGCTCGAACTTCAACAGATCGGCTACCTTGTACAACATCCACAGATGCATTAGATATCGGGCCGGTCCACAAATGCTGCAGCATGTCTCTGGCTTGAAGCCTCCCGAATTCAACATCTGCATTCGCATTTCCATTAAAACAAGCAACCAAAAAAACACAACATTTAACAAAGGATCATGAAAACATGTCGAAATACCTGCATACTTGTAATTCCATACCAGTGATGTCTCACGAAGCTCAAAATGTGATCGTGGTGTTCTTTCAGTAAAATACTCAAAGACATGCTGTTATAAAGATTTATAAAACAATAATTATACAAAAATAATCAAAATCTTTGAATAAAAACGATTTAGGAGGTTGTATGCATCTCAAATAGTTTAGGCTAGGGCTGCAAAAAAACCAAACGACCTTGTCCGTGTTCATTTGTTAAGAAATATACAATTTTTAAGAACTGTTCATGAACACTTACCGAACGAGTTTTTATGTTCGTGTTCGTTTGCTAAGGAGATGGATGTGTTCGTGTTCGTCTATGTTCGTTTGTAAATTTTAGGCAGCAAACGTTAATGAGCACCAATGAACACAAACTAATGTTCATGAACACAAATGGATACAAACGAACACAAACAAGCCTTCATGAAGAGAATATAAAATACATTGACACTTACTAAATATTTTCTTTGTCAGAATTTTGAAGTATTTAAGTAAAATATAAAAACGAAAAACACTAATGAACTATCAAACACAAACGAACACGTTACCAAACGTTTACGAACATACATGAACAAACGCGGCCTCTGTTCATGTTCGCTCATATAGCTAAACGAACAAAATTTCTTGTTCGTGTTCATTTGTTTAACAAACGAACTACCCACCAAACGGTTCACGAACTGTTCGCTGAACGTTGGGTTCGTGTAGATAAACACAACCCAAACCAACACATTTATAAGTAAACGGGTCGAAATAATATTTACATATAAAGGTAAAAGCAGAACCTTTACGCTGTCGACCCATTCCATATTTGAATGCTCGGGCATAGTTGTCATCCATGCTCCCTTAGCGGATCGCAGAAACATTCCATTCTCAGCCGCCAACCACATGTTAAACTCACCAAAGTTCTGACGAATTAAGAATACTTCAACATCGTCAAATGAACACGTTAAATGATTAAAAAATAACTAATACGTAGATTTGGAATAATACATCATCCAATACACTCCGATCACTTCCACTAAGAACAACAACGGTTGTATGTGGATCATCGCAAAGCTTCATCAGTGATTCTTTCAACTCCGGGTGCAATTTAAGATCCATTTCGCGGATCTGATCACCTCCACGTCTACCGGGAGTATCAATTGGTTCGGTTAATGTAGCACCGAATCCCTGTTGTTGTTTACCGATGTCAAGCGTGAGAAAAGTCAACACAAGATAGGTAAAGTCAACACAAGCAGTATTACCAGTATGATTAATCGATTACTTGACTGTAAATAACACTCGATAGCCTCTTCAACTGGAAGTGGTGGTGGAACTTGCCTTATTCTTTGTTGTGCTTCAACTACAGTATCATTCAGTTCACTACAACAGTCAACATTTGAATAGGTCAAACCTTATTAAAGTCAAAAGTCAACAGTTACTTTAGGACGGATCGAAAGTCACTAAATTGTCTTTTTTTGATGAACAGATTATTATTGTAATAACATTATCTAATGCACTAACTCTTTAAAAAGAAAAAAAAAATGTTTGCCAGTCAACCTGATTCGGGACCCACCCTGCCCATTTTGTACCTTAAGAAATGTATGCGAGCCAAAACCGACTCGACGTGTTTGTAGAAAAACTAGTATCATCCCATTACCCAACCTGGCCATTTTGTACCTGACAAAAGTTTCGGCCCATTCTTGAGCAGTATGGGTCGTGACATGCAAGAAGTTGTGGCAGTGGCGTTTTTCTCTTTCTTCAGCGCTCATATTCAAAGCTTGGCCTATTGAAGCTGCAACTTCGGTTATGTTCCATGGGTTAACAAGAATAGCCCCAGCACCAAGGGATTGTGCGGCTCCCGCAAACTACATGTACACAAAATGAATGATCACACACACACACACACACACACACTTAGTTATATACTGTATATAGTTACCTCACTTAAAATCAGCACCCCTCTTTTAGCATCTTGGCATGCCACATACTCATAACTGACGAGATTCATTCCGTCCCTCAAAGATGTGACAATTGCTATATCTGTTAAAGTAAAAAATAAATACATAGTTCACAAAGCTCAACTTTGGTTATATGATATGAAGAGAATCAATCATGAGAGGTATGGGTTAGTACCGGTGACTGCATATAGCGCACATAAAGCTTGAAAATCAAGAGACCGGTCCTGCATGCATATCAGAATGCTCTTCAATATTAAATAAACATCAAGATCAGTGGGTGGGTGTGTGTGTGTAAAGTGTAAAGTGTAAACACACACACACACACAAACTTAATTTTGTTAAGAAAGAAAAGTTTTTTTACTAGAAAACAGATTGCTAACCAGATGGTGAATTGGAACCGTTGTTAGTGTCCCGAATCTTCCATTGATCCGGCCCACAATTTCATGGACTTGACTCGTGAGTTTCTGATCTGAAAAGTCGCATAAGGGGAGATCAAAGATATATCAGCAACACTAAAAACTGAAAATATCGAATTTTTATTAACTTACACTCGGGAACGTCGGTTCTTGTTGGTACGGCAATCTGTAACAAAACCACTTTATCACGCCAATATGAATTCTCTTCCAAAAACTTCTCAAATGCAAGGATCTTTTGGGGAATCCCTTTGATCATATCTAGTCGGTCAACACCTAACATTACCTGTAACAAGATTAAACGTTGTAAGAAATTTGACATGTTTTGGTTCGTAATTTATTCTTTCTTATTTTGTAACCGTGACACAGGGCCCACGAATACTCCGCAAACCAATGTATGAAAAGTATGTTTAAAAAAATGACTTTTGACATCACCTTTCTCCCTGAAAATCTCTCTTTTAGTTCTTTCATATGTTCTTGCACTTGTGGATTCTCGAGCGCACGAATGAAACGATCTGAATCTATACCAATTGGAAACTGTATTTCCACCAGTTAAAGAACAAACGTCAGAGAAAACGATTAATTATGTATCACATAAGTAACTCACAATTTAAATTAAAAATTACCGCAGCAACACGCGTCAGCCTCCCTTGATCCTCTACACCTTCAGGAGTACCTTCGAGTCCAAGTATACGAGTACAAGCACTAACGAAATGTCTTGCATAATCATACGTATGGAAACTGAAAAATATTTAACTAAGTTACCATATCATATTACGTTTTCATAATTAGTAACGGTTTTTTTTTTTTCAGAAATAAAAACTTACCCAACCAGATCAGCAGCGAGAACTGCGCGTAATAGCTCAGAACGAGAAGGCAATGTTCTATGAATTTCAGAAGACGGAAACGGTGTATGAAGAAACCAACCAACTTTCATGTTACTGTTATGATCTTTTAAGCATTTTGGAAGGAACATAAGATGATAATCATGGCACCAAACCACATCACCTTCTTCGTAATGCTCGTTCACCACATCAGCAAACATTTGATTCGCTTTCTTGTACGCTGCAAATTGAGATTGGAAGCTTCTAGTTGTTGCTAGACGGTCTTCTTGTGGAAGACCGAGATAATGAAAAAGAGGCCATAATATGTTGTTACAATAGCCGTTATAATATTGATGCACAACTTCTTCATCAAGAAACACCGGTATACATCTCTGCAATAACAATAATAATAACTTATCATAACCGTTAACATCAACCAACACCCTTTATGCAAATTTTGAAACACGGTACCTTCTCAGCCAATGCTTTAGTTAACGCTCGTTGCCCGGGCTCGTCGGGCACATTTACACCAGCCCAACCGATCCATTTTGCTTCAACCTCCTTAACACCTTCAATACGTTAAAATGAAACCGATTAAACTGATTTCGATAAGTTTGAGAACAATAAACATTAAAAAACTTACCAAGAAGCGCGCTAACAAGCCCGCCAGCGCTAACTTCAAGCGACCAACTTTCTTCACCTCGTCTAACCGCAGAAACAGGCAGTCTATTAGCAACAACCAATAACCGCTGCGTAAACAGTCCACCATCCGGTTTCTCCCAACTGTCGCGCGCAGCAGAAGCACCTTCTAGATATTGTTCAACCAAATTATCACTAAACTCAAAGCCAT
Organism: Helianthus tuberosus; assembly: GCA_030545235.1. Taxonomy (NCBI): domain Eukaryota; kingdom Viridiplantae; phylum Streptophyta; class Magnoliopsida; order Asterales; family Asteraceae; genus Helianthus; species Helianthus tuberosus. Next base: position 118,089,436 of record CM060424.1, read on the forward strand.
CATTAGTGTTTGGTTCATTAGAATTTGAAGCTTTGCTGTTCTTTCTTAGCTCTCTTTCTAGTAAAAGTCTCTCGATACGACTCGATGGGACTGATGTGTTGCCATTGCTGTTGTACTTATTTGCAGGCATAATTGAGTTCCCAAACCAGTTGTTCTACATTAAAATTCAAACACTTGAGTAAACAAACAGACAAAATCTGTATGGGCTAACAGGGAAAGTACAATAAAACCCTTTTCTAGTAAACACAAAAACCTTTTTTGTTACTTGAAATATTACTGAATTAAGCAAAATGGAATAAACACAAATTCTTCATCATCATCATCCTCAATAAACACAAAATAAACAAATGGGATCCACATAATATTATCAGATTACAAATGGGGCCCATGATGTTTCAGTCCAAGATTTTAAATACCCACGATTACAATTACAATTGCAAACCTTAAAAAGAATGGTATGTGTTTCAAGATTTCAGAAAACACGGACATTGCATTTGAAAACCGGATAAAGATGAAACTTTCAACAAATCAAACAAACCCCAGTTCATAAAGATTACCAAAATTGAGTAATTTTGATGAAGTGAATCAGCCGTTAGATCGATCGTGGGGTGCAAGAATCACAATCTCAGCCGTTGAATCGAGTGTTTTAGAGAGAGAAACGAAGCTTTGGGTGGCATAGTGTGAGAAAGAAGAGGGATCCTCGTGTAAGCTTTACAAGGTCTGTCTGTGTCTCACAGCCATGCAGGTAAACGAAATCAATGATTGGTGAAGATCAGGATTGTATTTATTGGGGGTGTTTGGTGTTACGTTTTCAAAATAGATTTTACGTTTTTAAAACTGTGTTTTGAAAAAGCATGTACGTACATGCTTCTCCAAAACTGGCAGATAATCACTTTTTCATCCAAACACTTTTTTAGATTATTTATGTTTTACAATCGCAATAATCTAATAATCACATCAAAACGTAATCCCAAACACCCCTTTAAACAATAAACCTATTTTTTTTAAGTTTGACATTTTATCACCACATTATATCGTTATCGTTTGAGACGACAAACTTATATGATGTGGAAAAAACATAAGAGAATAAAGACCTTTTGCAATCGAGTTTTTAATTCTTTGGACGTTCAGAAGGAGGCCGCGTCATATGGAGAGGATAATAACGTAATCAGTGTCGGTTTTTAATGAAGACCTTGCCTACAGACGGTCCTTGGAGGAGAGAGAGGGTTTTCGGTGAGAGAGGGAGGGCAGGTGAGGTCACTAAGGTTTTTGGGTTCTCATGAGTTTTGCTAGAAACGTCTAACGTTGAGGTTCTTGGACTTCGGTGAGTTGTTGATGCTCTAATTGTTGGTGCATATGTCTGTCGACTTCGTCTTGTATCGAGTTTTGTAACTAGAATGATAGACAAGGACACGTAGTTCGAGAAAAACGGGAAACAGGTCAGAACAAGCCAGTCCACACGAAGTGACCAGTTCGTGCGAACTGGAGAGCATGGTTCATGCGAACTGGCTGTGTCTATAAATAGTGAGTCTTGGTTTCTCATTTGTAACTTTGGATTCCGGTAGCGAAGCTTTGCCGAAGTGTCGCCAAGCCTGTAAAACGTTGTGAAATCAATCTAATCGATATTTAAAGTGATTCTATGTGCAAATCAAGCTGATACAACATCGATACGTCTGTTTCTGCCTTTCGTATTAATCGAGAACTCTTCTGAACGTCTCGTTTGATCGATTCACAGTTCTTACCATTTCAGCTTGTTTTCACCGAAAATTCTGATTTCTACTCATTTCTACTCACTTTCTTCACGTTTTCTCAAAATTAACTGAGTTTTCACAGTTAAAATGAGTTGATTTTCACATATAACATGCGAAACACTGTTTTAATCAATCCTTGAAAAATCAGAACTTAATTCAACCTAAAACCTGATCAAATTTGTCAAAAATCACATCAGTTCGTTCGAACATGGCTCAGATCATGTGAAATTAGGGTTTCAATTCGCATGAAAGGTGAACCAGGTCGTACGAAGTCGCTTAGGTCTTAACCAGGTCGCGTGGAAAGTTCCTTCACTTCGCACGGATTGAACAATAGTGAACCAGGTCGTACGGGTTGAACCAATCCGTGTGGAAATTTAGATCAGGTCGCACGAAGTGACCCCAGTCAACATGAATTGAACTTATCAGGTTTCTTGAACTCAAGTCGCACGGATTGAACTCAGTTCGCACCATTTGGAATTGACTCAGTTCGCACGGTTTGGAATTGACTCAGTTCGCACGGTTTGGAGTTTAGTCAGTTCGCACCATCTCAGTTCGCACGAGGTTGTTTGAAGGGTTCAGGTTATTTGTAGTTGATCCAGGTCGTACGAAGTGACCCAGATCACACCAAATCAGTTCGTTTGAAACTCAGCTCGTTTGAACAATCAGTCTTTGTGAATCTTTCAAAACCGAATCATGGATACTGAATTCTATAACGCATTTGCTACCCCGATCACTATGGCTCAGAACGTGAACTTAGAGAATGAAACGGGCACCATACAAAAACCGCCTAAGCTCATGAATATCGAGGAGTATAACGGATGGGAGGAACGTTTTGAAAATTGGGTTCAAGCGAATCACTTAGATGCTTGGGAATGTGTTGAACAACGATATGTTAGACCGATTGATGATGACGGAGAGATTGTTGCTATTAAAGATCTAACCGATGATGAGAAAAAGAAATACAAAAGTGAAAAAATGATGATCAGTATATTGCAACAAGCTATTAAGGAAGACATCTTGATTTTATTGCAACACAACGGAAGTGCATACTCAATGTGGAAAGCACTAAAAACGAAGTTTGTTGGAAGTCAAGACATGATCAAGAACAAAAAATCGCTTTTGAAGAAAGAATTTGATCTATTTCGTGGATTAAAAACTGAAAACACCAAGCAGATTATAGAAAGATATTGCAATTTGGTGGTTAACATGAAGCGATTGGATATCAAGAAGGATAGAGAAGAATGGGTTGAAAGTTGGCCGATGTGTTGCCACAAGATGTTTGGGGCACGTATCTTATGATGTTGAAGAATAGTGATGAATTTGCAAATCTATCGTTGAGAAAGTTTATTGAAAAACTCGAAGTTCAAGAGATGGAACAACGGAAGATAGCGAAAATGAAGGACTTTAATGGTGAACAAGACATTGGTTTGTACTACAAAGGAAGTACGGTTGATAAGACCAACATTGCACCAAAGATTGAAACTGCATTTAACGCAAACAGTTCTTCTGGAGGGTCATCTCAAGGATCAAACAACAATAAGAGATTTTCTTCATATTCATCATTTGATCCAAATTTTTCAGCAACCAAGAATGGCCAAGTACTACAATGCAACATAGCATTAAATCTTGAGAATGGTCAGAATTTCTCGAAAAAGGTTGCTAAAGGTCATATGTCTTTATTGGTGACTGTTTTAGAGTCTTATGAGAGTTTGGTAGCCGGGGGGATTGGTAATCCGATGTTGACCAAAGAGGATTATGATAAGATCGATGCTGAAGAGACGGAACTTATGGATATAAAGTGGTGTATGACTAGCGTGTTGAGAAGAGCTGAGAAGTTTAAACAGATCACTGGAAGAGATGATTTCCGTGATGCTGGAACTTCACCTTTAGGTTTTGATAAATCTAAAGTTACTTGTTTTCATTGCAGGGAAAAGGGGCATTTTAAGCGAGAATGTACCAACCGCGAAGCAAGTGGAGCTCAAAATCCGTTCGGCAACAAAGATTATCATCGAAAAGCGATTTATCATCAGATTGCTCAACAGCCGCATCAGCAGTCACAAATTTCACATGCTAGGAAAAAGATCGAAGAACCATCAAAGAGAGCTTGTTATGGTCTGATAGATCAAGATGATGAGAGGATTCCAGAAGGTTTTAATTGGGATGATTATGATCCTAACAGACCTTCATATTCTAAAGCATTTGTTGCTCAAATCTTTGAAGATTCAACTGCTGAAGAAGAAATGGCGTATGCTTATTACGAATCTTAGCAATTCAGTCCTATAAAGAAAGAAGAAGAATCAGTTTCAACAAAAAGGACTTCAAGAAAAGCACCAATCTTTGATCACTCATCAGATGAAGAGAGTGATGATGATAGTGAAGAAATTCAAAAACTTGAATATTATAAAAGAAAATTTTCACCTGAAAGTGATGATGATAATTTGTATTTTGCAGGTAAAATGGAAGAGGGCAAAGAAAGACAAGCTGCGAAAAAGAAGAATCACAAGGCAGCAACTGTTAAAGAAAAAGATGACAGTGATGATGAAAATGTTCGAGCGATAAAGAAGCAGGTTAAAGAAATTCCAGCTGTCAAGGTTGAGAAGGAAGCTGATACTGAAAAGATGCCTGAGAAGTGTGAGAATTGTGATACTGTGAAAAGGCACAACAACAAATTGATTCATAAAATGAATAGACTGAAAGAATCATATGATGTTTTAAACAAAGCGATGAATCAATATAACAAGTCAAGCAATGAACAAGGAATAGCTATGAAAACACTCAAAGGAGCGTTCATGACAAAGCAGAAAATCATCAATAATTACATTGAGAAATGTGTTGAACTTGAACAAAAATTGGAAATTCAGAGAATAGAAACTGAGAGGGTAAACAGGTTATTGAAAAGTTACTCATGTGCTTCTTACGTGATTGACAGGATTTACCCTACAGTAGAAGGTATGAAAGCGTTTGAAGAGGAGAAGACATCTGAAGTAAAGAATACTGGTAAGAAACATAGTACTGATTATACAAGGTGTCCACCTCCGCTTGAAAATGGATATTCTCCACGAAATCCTAATTCAGAAAGAGTCAAAAAGGCAACCAATTTAAAGTGGGAATCTGAACCTTCAGATGGATTGCCAGATAATATTGACGTCACTTTCACATCGTCTGACACTGATCATGAGTCTGAGTTAATAAAGAAGGTGGTCGATCAGGTGTTAGATAAAGATGAAACCGATGAGTCAAAGTCAGAGTCAAAGTCTGAGTCTGAGACTTCGAGTTCGTCAGTCAACAGTTCAAAATCATCAGTCAAAAGGGTTTACAATAAAGATTTTCTGATGTCACAAAATAATTTGAATGACGAAACATTCAAAGTAGCATATACTTTGAATGATTCTGACAAATTATATTCTGATGAAGAATTTCCAATAAGAGGTGTTAAAACTGAAATGATTAACAAGGTTTTCAAATTAACAGAAATTAATGTTTCTGAAATAAAAGATGTAAATCTTACTGAAAAACCAAAAAAGTACACCTCAAGAGTTCAACAAAGGTTAAACAAGAAAAAAGGTTAAAGTTCTGGTTCGGGTTATCGAAAGAAACCAAACCATAACAGTAATTTCAAAAAGAAAGGATTAGGTTTTATTCCAAAAGAAAATGAAAAATATGTTAAAGATTTTAAATCAAAAGTTGTTTTTGTATCAGGAACATCTTCTGAAGAAGAAAAAGAGAATTTGTTCAGAAAGCAGACGAACAAAGAATTCCTTGCTAAGAAGCAAGAAGGAATGAAGAGTGATATTGCTCAGAAAAAGGAGACAAGAAACTGTTATCAATGTAGAAAAGTTGGTCACATCGCCTTGAACTGTCCAAAGGCAACCAACACACAACATGGAGTGTCTTCTAAACTCAAAGAAAAAGTTGTTGATAAAACTGAACCACCAACTGAAAAATTCAAAGTGTTTAAAAATTCTACATTTGAAGTTGGTGAGAGTTCAACACGTTTTTACAAAAGAAATGTGACTCTTAACAATCAAAAGTGGGTTGTTAAGAAATCAGATGCACTTTCTGGCGATGAATCTGACTCGTCAAAGTCAGAGGAGCCACAAGTTGAGCTAAAAAGTGATAATTCCGTTCCTACAATGGATGATGCAAATTTTCTACCATTGACAAACGGAAACTTAAAGCAAAAAATTGGCAAAGTTGAGATTTCAAATCAATTGTTTCCTGAAAAGAAAGAATTTGATGTTGAAAAAGCCTTTAACCCTAAAGTTCTAAACATTTTTTGGAAAAATGGTTGACGGGAAGGTCAATGGGGTAAAGGAATTCTATGAAAAGAAAAAGAAAGGAAAGAAAGAAAGAAAGAAACCGAGTGATGATGATTCGGAATCAGATGATGACTCGGAATCACCCAAGCACCGTCAGGCTTGGGTGAATCTCTTTAACTAAAAATCCTGACTTACCGGAACTCCCAGGCTGGTAATTGGGGAGTAGGAATCGGCATCTTTCTTGAGAAATTCACGACAGTGATATTTCGTCCTACAAGTGGTATTGTTGATAAGAACTTACAAGTGTCATATTTCTTGAAAAATGTGTTTGTGAAAAACCTACAAGTGTTAGATTTTACAAAGTGGTTGAAAGAACAAAATGATGAGTTTATCCCCATGTTTGTGAAATGACAAACAAATTAATTTTCCGGAAAAACCATTTGATTAAAACAAACTTAAGTGTTTTGAAATCATAATGGGAAAATAGTTTGTTGTCAGGGGGAGTTCTGATTATTTATGCCAAGTGGATGGAGAAATGAAGCAATTCACATCAGTTTGTCATTTTATTAGTAAACGCAATAAACTGATAAAACCATAGCGTTTATTTTCAAATTTTCCTGGAAAATCAAAATTTGAAACATAATTTTGATTTTAGGGGGAGTAGAAAATTTAGAAATTTTGAAAATTTGAAAAATCCAAAAACATGATAAAATCTAAAAACCAAAAACATCGAAAAATTCAAAAATGAGTTTTGTTGTGAAAAAGAGGAAATGATAGTACATCAGTAAACAATCACAGTACGCTAAAGAATTGGAAAGTTAAAATGTGATAAACAGTCTCACTGATGATATGCCAGTAGATTTTTACACGCTTAGTAGATTGTGTTCGAGATATAAACCTAAATATCATACTTACTTATTTCGTGGGGAACATCTCTCGGATATATAGGTAACCCCTGAAATCTTGTTTGAAGGGCTTTCTATTTCTAACATACTAGGTCTTTGTGCGTGATGATATCCGGGGTATTATACCAGGACTTCTGATTTTGCGGGAGCAATAGCCTAGTCCTCGTATAATACTTTGCACTGCTTGAATCATAAAGCCCACCCTCAGCATAAAAAATGATGAAACATTGAAAAATGCTAATCATGTGCTGTTGAAGAAAAGATTCTCTAAAGGGAACACACCTAAAGTCGAGCCATCATCTCTCTGATTTTGCGGAAGCAATAGCCTGAGCTCTCATGGTCTCGCATTTACCCATTTACAGATATCATTAGTGTACATTCACCTGTAAGACTGAATATAGGAGTCTGGATACGGGAGTATATTCTGAGGTGGTACACGCGAATAAGTTAAGTGCTTAAAACATTAATTTGTATCTCGAAACAGTTGAACTTTGTGTGAAAATTTAAGTGGATCAGTATACTGACAATCTAAGTGAATCGTTTAGAACTTAAAGTGTTTAAAGCTCAACGGTGCTAGTGATTTGTTAAAAAAAACTGATATGATCCTCTTACACAAACTCACAAAAATATTGTCTTTAAATATTTCCTTACTGTTTTTCGTTGGTGTGTTTTAGCATAAATTTTGAAAAATCAAAAAGATTTTATTTCATCTTATTTTCGACAACTGATGTTGGAAAGCTGATTTTCAAAATTCCAAGTGCTGAACATGATGGACAACAGGGTTGGGAGAGTTTGTTTGAAATGAGAAATGATTTTGAAACCAAATTTGAGTATTTTAAATACAAGTGGTTTAATTTGAGAAATGTTAAACGATATCTACAAGTGGTTACTAAAATTGTTAAATCTTAAAAATTATGAAATTTACTTTTGGGTAGAGATGTGTGCAGATCCCCGTGTCTAAACCTGAGCAGAGTTTGAGCCAGGATACGATCTTAGAACGAGAGCTATTCCAGACTGCGATCCCAGCTGCACTTAAGGGGGAGTTTGTTAGCAAAGGGGAGTCTGAAGACATTAGAGCCAGGTTCGAATCCTGCTGTACACGCCAGCTGCTAATGCTGAAGAGCGTAAGGAATCAAGATATCTGATCAAGAGAGAGAATAGAGTCAGGTTGAGATTCTGGAAGAGAAGATAGAGAGAGATTGAGGATGCTTACAGAGAAAGATACTTTGGAAGAGAGCGAGAAGACTGTTCAAGACTGAAGACTCGACGTACTGAAGACTCGTCAACATCCAAGGGGGAGTTTGTTGGTGCATATGTCTGTCGACTTCGTCTTGTATCGAGTCTTGTAACTAGAATGATAGACCAGGACACGTAGTTCGAGAAAAACGGGAAACAGGTCAGAACAAGCCAGTCCACACGAAGTGACCAGTTCGTGCGAACTGGAGAGCATGGTTCATGCGAATTGGCTGTGTCTATAAATAGTGAGTCTTAGTTTCTCATTTGTAACTTTGGATTCCGGTAGTGAAGCTCTGCCGAAGTGTCGCCAAGCTTGTAAAACGTTGTGAAATCAATCTAATCGACATTTAAAGTGATTCTATGTGCAAATCAAGCTGATACAACATCGATACGTCTGTTTCCGCCTTTCGTATTGATCGAGAACTCTTCTGAACGTCTCGTTTGATCGATTCACCGATCCTACACTAATATGGTTCGAGATGGTTTTATTAAATGCTTACGTAAGCAAATGGGACACATTGATAATTTTTGTAAAAGAAAATACAAATTTGTCGTATGCTATTCGGTGCATTACTTGCTATTCGGTGCATTACTGATGCTTAAACAAAGTTCGAGGTCTAAATAGGGTAGTTGTTGTTAACGCACCAAATATATGAATCCGTCCTATGTTAACGCACCAAATAACAACATTAACACATTATTAAATTAATACAACATCATAAAATAGATTACACACCACCATTAAACTTTTTTTAATGCATACAATTGACTTATTGATGGTGAAAGTAATTTTGTACTAGAGGCTTGTGGAGGCTTGTGTTTCTCTTATTGATTTATTTGGACTATTTAGAGATTTAATGGCGCTTTTTTTAAAAAGCACCAACAAATGCCCTATTATTTGTTATTGCTCTCTAAAAAAGCATAATCATTGCACCGAAAAACTAATTTTGTACTAGAGGCGCCCCTGCTCAAATATGGTTCGAGGTCTAAATAGAGTATCTATTGAATGCATATGTAGGCAAACCAGACACGTAGATTATTTTCTAAAAGAGAATTCGTGTCCGTCATGTATTCTGCGGTGCGTAGCTGTGATACTCTAATATGATCCGAGGACAAAAAAGGAAATTTATTGAATGATTTCGTAGGCAAATGAAACGTCGATATTATATTTGAAAAGAGGATACAAATCTCTTGTATCTTCGGCAATGCATTGTTGATGCTCTAATATGTTATATGGTCGGATGTCTAAAAAGGGTAATTATTGAATGCTTTCATAGGCAAACTAGACACGGTGATATATTTTTCTAAAAGAGGATAGAAATGGGTCCTATTTTCTCTAGTGATGATGCTTAGTATGGTTAAGGTCTAAAAAGAGTATTTATTTAATGTTTCTCTTTGACAAATGGACATATTAATATTGTTTTCTAAAGAGGACACAAATCGCTTATCTTTTTTAAACCTTCGATTTGAAACAAATTTCTCACGTGTTTATTGTGAGATGTCTTGATTGTTAAAAAGAATATTCCTTAAATTTTAATTCTAACTAGTTATTATAATTGTTAGATGTCTTAATTTTTTTTTAACAGCAAGGAACGATGTGTCAACCATCGTGACACCAGACGCTGTGGTCAAGGTCGACTACTCGACCGCCGCCAGCCCCTTGGCTCTCCCAGATGGGTGGAAACCCGACCTACACCCGCCCGAAAGCACGGTAGTGGAATAATCGGTAAAACCTCGTCTCCCATCCAATATGAACTGGCGCCACCCGCATTCGCCCTTCACCTGGAGCTACCCCACATTTTGCTAATAACCACACCTATCTTTCCGTTGTCTTCTGTTAAAGAACATTTTTTTTAGCGTTGAGTTATGCTAAACTAAAGTTTCGTCTAAAAGTGTAAAAAGAAAATTAACAAATGATGTCCTAATTATTTAATCATGGTTTCAAAGCTTTTATTTCACTTGGTTTTAACGTGTAGACAATGCTCGTAATATTTTAAATTAGGACTCATTAGCCAATAATAACCCATACTATCAATTTCATTAATTGACATTCAAAATTTTCAATTCAATTCATTGCTAAGCGTAATCTCACTCTAATACAGAATTAACTTTTATGTCTCATTTCATTTATATTGTTTAAGAACAATTTACAATATTTTGGTTAGAATAAAAATTAACTTATTGTTGATTAGGTCTAGGCGGAGTTACATCTCCGTTACAGTCGGATTGTTCTTAGCAAAGAAAGTAAGAGTTATGAGTGTTATTGAAAAATTATTAGCATGCATTATTATCAACGATGAATCTTAATTGAATTATTAAAATTCGAACATATTTTCTTTTTTTGCTTCGTAAAAGTCCCTCCACTTTTTTTTTCACTTACAAAACCAACATACTTTCTTTTTTGTCCTATAAAATCCCCCTAACCATTTTTTAAACACAAAAACAACATACTTTCTACTCTTATTCATACAAGTCCCTTAAAAAATTTTAAACTTTAACAAATGAAATCTCTTAATTGTGATCAGATGAAATCAAAAACATTATTTGACAAATTATGTTATACTTTTAACGACTTTAAATTTATACATACCATTTTATTTGTTTGTTATTTTATTTTATTTTGAATTATGTCATCCACCCTCGTAAATTTTATTGTATTGTTTTCTGAATAATATTTATTGTTATGAATTTGTTGAATTTAAAATAGTAAAGAATAGACAAACATTAAACATACTTTGGTTTACCATATATCCAATTTTAAACACTAATACATCTCAATTCTTTTCTAACGTGATTTTAATAAGTAAAAAAATAATTCACAATTTTGTTCAAATTTAACATTTGAGGGGACTTTTATATGCAAAAAGTTGTTTAGGGACTTTTATGAGAAAAAAAAAAGTATATTGGTTTTTATGGTATTTCTCCCTTTCATTATCTTTAATTTTTGTAGGCTATTTCTTTAATTTTCTTCATTTTTAATTTTTTTTAATTTTACAAGCTATAACGTTACATGATTTTGTGACGAGTAAAATGCCTGAATAGTCCCTGCGGTTTTGTAAAATAACACCTATAGTCCTCAACTTTTGGAAATTACATTGGTGCTCCCTGTGGTTTGACAAATTGTTACTCGGATAGCCCCTAGAGTGGATGTTCGTTAGTTTTCTCCGTTAAGTTCATCTGAAATTACTTATTTACCCCTCCCTTTAAAAAATTAAAAAAATAGGGATTATTAAAAGTATGGAGCCCACCTTATTTACCCCTTCCTTATAAACAACCAGCCACCCACCTCCACCGTCACCCACACCCACCATCACCATAGCCACCCTACCCCTTGACCGCCAGACAAACACCCACCCCGCCCCTTCATCGCAGACCAAACCCTCACCCCCTGCCACCTTCTTCCTCACTCCACAACAACCAAACCCCGCCGAACCACTTTGTTCATCCCCTTCTTTATTTCTCAGTCTTAAGAACACCACCACCGTGCGTGTTGCTTCTCAACTTGCACAACACATAGATCCAACACCACTGTGGAGAAAATATGGTTAAAATCTGTAGCAGACACTCAATTCTCAATGGTTGTTCGGTTAGGTACCGATTCGTTAAAGCGCTAAATTACCCTTTTTAGTGTCTTTTAAGTACCCTTCTTGTACCCTTTCGATTCCCAACACTTAGGGAAATATTCTGGATAATAAAACGACATTTCTGCAAAATATTCATACATTTAAATGCTGAATTATTGCTGAATTATATAAATTCTGCACTTAAAGTGCGTTTCGGGTGCTTTTTAGTGCTTATTTTTGCTTTCGCAATGTCTATAAATTAAACCCTTATATGTACTCTTGGGTTTTAATGTACCTTTGTCGTCGGACCTACACCTAGGCCTCAATTCTAATGTCTGACTGCTTTCTGCAGTTCTGTTGACACGATGTGTCTTACCGGTGAGTTTACTAATATTTCTGACGCAACGCTCTCGTTTATGCATAAAGCTATATTTTGTAGCACAAAATGTGCATGAATTCACTTGCATGGAATTCAGAAATTTATTTGTCTGGTAAACCAGATCATGCACAGTCATTTAAGCACAAATTACTGTTTGATGTATGTAAAATGCAACATATAAATTACATCAAATGAGGCATAAAACTAACCCTTTTTAAGTACTAATATTGGAAAAAGAGTGTTTTTATCTTCCTTTTGTATTTTCAGGATTAAATGAGCTCCAAAAACGCAAAAGAAGCAAAAAGACAGCTAAATCCAACATAAATACAAGAAAAGGAATATTAGTGGACTGCCCGACCCCTCAACGGCACCTTCCAAAGCAAAGTAGAGAAATCAGAAGACTGAACACGCCCCGTGCTAAGCCAGCACGGGGCCGTGCCCAAGAAGCAGCAGAAAAGACAAATCTATAGAAGCTTCTATTGCCCATCACGGGGCCGTGCTCAGCGGACACGGGGGCGTGTCGAAAGTACAGCAGCCGCATTTATTGTAATTGCGAATTACAATTAATGAGGAGAGAGATTGTCAGACGGACACGGGGCCGTGCCCAGCGGACACGGGGCCGTGCCCAGCTATCTGTTCAGCCTATAAATAGGAGTGCTTGGATTCATTTCATCTCATCCCTTGGCACACCACCTCTCTCACACTTCATCCACCACCCACCACCATCACAACACCATCATCCACCACCATCATCCATTGTCCATCGTAGAGTGTGTGAGTCGTCTCGGGATCCAAGATTGATCGTAAGAGTTCTTGACAATCAAGGCCATGTTTGCCTAAGTCTCTTACATCACTTGGTGAAGACAAAGTGTCTAGTATAATACTTTTTATTTCTAATCTTTTGCACTTTTTATTTGGTTTTGTATTAATGACTTTAATAACTAGTTACTTATGTTGAAGGTGATCTTTCCTTATCGTTTGTCCGTGGTGTCTTGGCATTATTTTACTGTCTATATAAAATAAAGGATTTTCACCATTCATATCTCCACGGTCTATATGGAGATATGTTGGCTACCTGGTCGGGGGTTAAGGGAACGGTTTGGTAAAGGTCTTGCCATTGTTCAGCGTTTAGAGGTCCTGCAATGGACCTGGGTCAAATTTAGTAGGACCTCCTTCAATACTTCACGGTATTGGATGGCGGGGGTCCAAACTCTTTGATCCCCTCATAAGTTAACTACTATTAATACTATAACCCGGCTATTTAGGACTGTATCCCTACTGACTCAGACTACTTAGCCGAGGGTAACGTCACCGCCAAAAGCGGGGCCTACCACAATACTGCATTAATAACTTAATTCATTATCTTCCAATAATCCACCCTTTTAGGATTGTATCCCTGCTGACTCAAACTACTGGGGTGAGGGTAACGTCACCTTCAAAAGAGGGGCCTACTACAATAACTAAGATAATCTCTTAATTATGTGCAAAAGTGCGGAAATAATCAAAGGTTATACTAGATACGAGTTGGAACCAAGTGATTCATCTTGTCTATCTGTTTTTTCTTTTATTTTTATTTTCAGCATTTTAGTTAGTTTTTAATTTTCTTAGTTTAAAACATTTTTCTAAACTTTTATTTTGGTTAGACGTTGAGGATAAACCGGTACTAAAAGCTCTTGTGTCCTTGGACGACCTCGGTATCTTACCAACGCTATACTACACTCAACGATGGGTGCACTTGCCCATATGTGTGTTTAGTGTTAGTGAAATATCGTGTTTTATAAATTTAAAACTTGGCTAAAATAAGTGTTAAAAAGGGCTTAAAATACACACCTAAAATAAGTAACACTTCGCACGCATCAAGTTTTTGGCGCCGCTGCCGGGGACACAAGGATTTTAAGAAAGTTAGGAATCAACGGCCTCATCATTTTTTTTTTAGGTTTTTTTTCTTAGTTTTTCAGCTTCTGCAGAGCTCAGCACGGGCCGTGCCCGCTGAACACGCCCCCGTGCTCAATCATTGGAACTGGCAATCCTGTTTTACATCAGACAGTAAGCTGAACACGGGGCCGTGCCCACTCAACACGCCCCCGTGCCCAAGTTTCAGTTACTGAAAACAGAACCGTTAGATCCCGGCGGTTGGTAATTTCTGACATAAACATGAGTGATAGTAATTATTTTTACTTTCGGCACTCTTATGGTACGTGGTGTCAATTATGTGGTGGCGAACATGAAGAAGTAAAATGCTACTTCCTAAATTATAGGCCCCACTACATGGACCCACCAGCTTCTCACAACCTTAAGAGGGGCGAAAGTAAAAATAAGCACTATTTCTCCCTCGAATGCGCCCAGCCAGATATTCTAGGGGGAATGCTCCTTGACGAGTTATTTCAACTAGAAGAGCTAATTCTGAAATGGTTAGAAGAGCTTGGGAAGGATTTTATTGATCCACCCCAAGACGATACCCATGAAGAAATGTTGGAACCGCATTCCGACAACCTCGTTGCTCCCGAAAATACCTTCGTACCTAGCAAAGACTTGGACGATAGTCGTCCCTGTGTCGATTGTGCCGTGAAGGACTCTCCATCGACTTCGTTCGGTGCATACATAGACCTGAGCGATTCGGCATACACCTTCTTTAACAAGAGCCCGGAAAAGGGTTGGACTTGTCCACCTAGAATGAAAATAGGAATTACCCTCACCGACAACCTCTTGCGTTCTCGCCTTAGTCTAGGACAATTAAGGTATCTTAGGCACTTTGGGGTTGTTCCAACCAGTCAGGAACCACCCGATACTAACAAGTTCCTTAAAAAACTAGACAACTTCATAAAACAGTCCCTAGACACGGGGCCGTGCCCAGCCAACACGCCCCCGTGTCCATCGAAAGATTCCATTCTGATCAGTACGTCAGAATACGGACAAACTGTGTCAGAACTCCACCTGCACACGGGGCCGTGTCCAGGATGCTGTCGTTTTCTATAAATGCAGCCAAGAATTCTGCACATTTGGACCAACTTGGGACAGAGATTTGCAGGAATCTTCTCTCAAACTATCCTAGGTAAGTCTAAAAGAAGGTTCCAACAACCCATCTTGTCCTTTCCTCTTTTAGCCATTTCCTTCTTCTCCATCTTTCTCCAAGAGCTACCATTGAAAGTTTGGAATTCCTCCAACTCTATGGTAGGGATAAATGAGTTTTGTTCAAAGAATCTTGGTAAAAACATGTTATGAAACATTGTTTTAAGTTATTAGTAGCTAAAAAGGCCCCACAAGTTCAGAAAATAACTTAAAAATCCAAGTTTCCTTGTTCTGAAACTCTGCAGAAAGATGAACACGGGGCCGTGCTCAGTGAGCACGGAGCCATTTCCGGTCACTGTTTCATTAAATAAACTATTTTTAGTTTATTTTTCGTAGGATGTCGAGTGAAAACAGCGAAACATCTTCTGTGCATTCGTCAAACAGCCGAAGAGGAAGAAGACCCTCCATTGAAGCTACACTTGTGCACTATGTGATAGCATTAAGGGAGGCTCTCGACGAAATGACTTCAGTAGAGGAGGTCCTAATCGACCGTATTAACGATCTTACGATGGGACTTGAAAGCAGCTTCCAAGAAATTAACCTCTTGCACCAGAGGTTAAATATTCTTGTAGCACCTCCAATGGAACCAGTCCTTCCTCAACAGGATTGGAACCTGGCACTCGGAATCAACAACCCTACCGGGTGGGAAGACTTTCCGGCGGAACCTCCCGTGGAACACCAACAAGAGATCCCGGTGGAAGTTGAAACTCCTCAAACTAATGCCAATGAGCCTTCTTTTCTCCTTCCAAGGGAGGTGGAAGAATGGCTCGCCGACGTTTGAGGAGAACCGCACGCGGAAGAAGGAGTTCAAAAAGGCCTTGGTTAACCAAGATTAATTACTTCTTGGAAATTTTGCTAATTAAAATAAAGTAAAGGCTAGGACTCCATGGTTTGTTATTTCTTTGTTTTATCTAGTTTAATTTAGGACTATGTAAGTTCTCTCTATGATGAAATGAAATGATGGTTTTAAGGTTTGGATGGTTTGTAATGAATAAAACACACTCATGGTGGTAAAGGATGAAAAGGGGAACGAGAAAAATGAACCCATGCACAAGAACAAGGCAACCCGACAATTCTCACCATTTCAGAAGGTTCAACACGGGCCGTGCCCAACCAACACAGCCCCGTGCTGAGCACCCTGCAGAAAACGCCCAGTTCAGGTAACTGGACACGGGCCGTGTTCACCCAACACGCCCCCGTGTCCAGGCTTCTGTTTCTCTTGTTTTAATTCTGTTACTGGCACTTGAACACGGGGCCGTGCCCAGACAACACGGGGCCGTGTTCAGTGCCCAGTAACACAAATTTTTGCTTTTTAAACACTATTTTACACATCTAATCAACCTAAAAATTTATTTTTGGGACACATTGAGGACAATGTGTAATTTAAGTGTGGGGGGGATGCTAAAACCTTGAATTTTGCAAGTCCTAAATACAAGCCTTACACAAAACTCTATTGGAACCGCTAATCACCCCAAATTTTTTTCAAAAATTTCATTTTTTTTACTTGTCTAGGTTTAACTCGGAAAATTCAAGTTCTCAAAAAGGTTATATTTTTACAAATTTACAACCGATAGCGTAGTGATAAAAAGAAACAACATAAGAAAATTATGAAAAGGCATAGCACACTTACTTAAAATTTGATTATATATACTTGATCACATAAAAACCCATTCCCACAAAAGTGAGTTTTGAGCCTTTATTGAGCACACAATTACATAACATTTGACTAAATGCTCATTTTTCGTTTCTTGTGTGAATAGCCGCTTGGTTCTTACGACTCTAGAACTTGCCATGACAATACATTCCCGGTCCTTATCAACTTAA
Source organism: Helianthus tuberosus (assembly GCA_030545235.1). Taxonomy (NCBI): domain Eukaryota; kingdom Viridiplantae; phylum Streptophyta; class Magnoliopsida; order Asterales; family Asteraceae; genus Helianthus; species Helianthus tuberosus. The sequence goes on from CM060424.1 coordinate 118,106,422, forward strand.
ACCCGAGTAAGTAAATGATGGAGGCATTAGGACTAACCATTTTTATTTCTACACCATTATTTTTCTTTTTCTTTTACCACCTACCCAAAAATCCCCCTAGTTAGCCCCTTTGAGCCTAAACCTTTTCGTTTCATCACCCAAACAAAAACCATTTTACCCACCAAAACCTTTTTCATTTTTAACCCTTTATTTTAGTAACAAGTTCGGTTCTTCGTAAAAAAAAAAAAAAAAAGTGATAATGATGAAGCAAAAAGAAAATAAATAAACAAGTTAATCAAAAATAACTTAGTTTGAATAAAAGCTTCATCAAAATAAAAAGTTGCAAAAATACGAAAACCGACACTTGTTACGCTTTTAGCCCTTTTTCTACTAACCACTAACCCAACCACCTACCTTTAACCCTAGCCTAACCCTTAACCCACAAAGTCCTCTTGATATCTACAAAGGTATAAAAGTTAAAAAGGAGGAGGATTGATTTCTTGGCAAGCCTATGGTAGGAATAAGTTCCATGCCGCTTTCGAGTGATTCACTAAAAATACACCTTCGGCCGAGTGTGAGTGATTTCCCCGTGAGGTATGTGAACTTGTATATAAATAGAATTTTAAAAAGGCATGTTATGCCCAAATAAGTAATTTCTTTTATGAAAAGTTCTAAATAAATCATTATGAATAGGAGTGTAAATAAATAAAAATAAAACCCAAAAAGATCTTGGAAATCCCGACACTCTACGACAAGCCCAAAACCTTCTCTTCTACCTATTCCATTTGGGAGTGTAAGCCACATATTAAAGAGTTTTGCTTGAGGACAAACAAAAGTTCAAGTGTGGGGGTATTTGATGTATGTAAAATGCAACATATAAATTACATCAAATGAGGCATAAAACTAACCCTTTTTAAGTACTAATATTGGAAAAAGAGTGTTTTTGTCTTCCTTTTGTATTTTCAGGATTAAATGAGCTCCAAAAACGCAAAAGAAGCAAAAAGACAGCTAAATCCAACATAAATACAAGAAAAGGAATATTAGTGGACTGCCCGACCCCTCAACGGCACCTTCCAAAGCAAAGTAGAGAAATCAGAAGACTGAACACGCCCCGTGCTAAGCCAGCACGGGGCCGTGCCCAAGAAGCAGCAGAAAAGACAAATCTATAGAAGCTTCTATTGCCCATCACGGGGCCGTGCTCAGCGGACACGGGGGCGTGTCGAAAGTACAGCAGCCGCATTTATTGTAATTGCGAATTACAATTAATGAGGAGAGAGATTGTCAGACGGACACGGGGCCGTGCCCAGCTCTCTGTTCAGCCTATAAATAGGAGTGCTTGGATTCATTTCATCTCATCCCTTGGCACACCACCTCTCTCACACTTCATCCACCACCCACCACCATCACAACACCATCATCCACCACCATCATCCATTGTCCATCGTAGAGTGTGTGAGTCGTCTCGGGATCCAAGATTGATCGTAAGAGTTCTTGACAATCAAGGCCATGTTTGCCTAAGTCTCTTACATCACTTGGTGAAGACAAAGTGTCTAGTATAATACTTTTTATTTCTAATCTTTTGCACTTTTTATTTGGTTTTGTATTAATGACTTTAATAACTAGTTACTTATGTTGAAGGTGATCTTTCCTTATCGTTTGTCCGTGGTGTCTTGGCATTATTTTACTGTCTATATAAAATAAAGGATTTTCACCATTCATATCTCCACGGTCTATATGGAGATATGTTGGCTACCTGGTCGGGGGTTAAGGGAACGATTTGGTAAAGGTCTTGCCATTGTTCAGCGTTTAGAGGTCCTGCAATGGACCTGGGTCAAATTTAGTAGGACCTCCTTGGCGGGGGTCCAAACTCTTTGATCCCCTCATAAGTTAACTACTATTAATACTATAACCCGGCTATTTAGGACTGTATCCCTACTGACTCAGACTACTTAGCCGAGGGTAACGTCACCGCCAAAAGCGGGGCCTACCACAATACTGCATTAATAACTTAATTCATTATCTTCCAATAATCCACCCTTTTAGGATTGTATCCCTGCTGACTCAAACTACTGGGGTGAGGGTAACGTCACCTTCAAAAGAGGGGCCTACTACAATAACTAAGATAATCTCTTAATTATGTGCAAAAGTGCGGAAATAATCAAAGGTTATACTAGATACGAGTTGGAACCAAGTGATTCATCTTGTCTATCTGTTTTTTCTTTTATTTTTATTTTCAGCATTTTAGTTAGTTTTTAATTTTCTTAGTTTAAAACATTTTTCTAAACTTTTATTTTGGTTAGACGTTGAGGATAAACCGGTACTAAAAGCTCTTGTGTCCTTGGACGACCTCGGTATCTTACCAACGCTATACTACACTCAACGATGGGTGCACTTGCCCATATGTGTGTTTAGTGTTAGTGAAATATCGTGTTTTATAAATTTAAAACTTGGCTAAAATAAGTGTTAAAAAGGGCTTAAAATACACACCTAAAATAAGTAACACTTCGCACGCATCACTGTTCATTTCGTGTACGGAATGTACGGAAAAGTGACGGTTGTCACAAATTTTCAACGTGTAGGATGAATTTCGAAATATGTAGGATAACTTTTGATGTGTGTAGGCAAAAAAAGTTAATGTAGAGGATAATAGTATTTATGACTAATTAATTAGTCAAAAAATGATAATAAATGAGATAAGTGGAAAAACTATTTAATGTTTTACAAAATTATCCTTTATTCTTTTTCTTCTTAATTAAATTTTCTTCTCAAATGAACCTTCCCATATATATATAAGGGACCGCTAAAATGAGAACCACCTCTAGTTGTAAAAACCATGAGAACTATACCGTACGGGGCGAGTTGGACCGAATTTTTTTTTTCATAAACGTAGATGTGTGTATTACAAACACATATGTAAAAAAAATTCAAAAAAAAAAATATCGTGTGTGTAGTTTTTTACACCATAAGTTTGGTGTTTACGGGTACTGTAAATTTACGGTACCCGTAAACACCAAACTTGTGGTGTAAAAAACTACACACACGTCATTTTTTTTTTTTTGAATTTTTTTTTACATATGTGTTTGTAATACACACATCTACGTTTATGAAAAAAAATTTTGGTCCAACTCGCCCCGGATCAAGAGGTTCTCATGGTTTTTACAACTAGAGGTGGTTCTCATTTTAGCGGTCCCATATATATATATATATATAGGGAGAAGATCATGCGAGAACCACCTCTTATTACGAGAACCGCGAGAACCAATGTGAACACAACCAAAAATGCCTAAAAATAGCTAAAAATCACACAAATTTTTTTTTTGAATTTTTTAATATTTTTTATAAAAAAATCGCTACTTTTCGAAGCCAAAAAAAATTTAATTTTTTTTTTTGGTTTCTAAAAGTAGCGATTTTAACATAAAAAATATTAAAAAATTCAAAAAAAAATTTAGATTTTTTTTTTATTTTTTTAGATATTTTTAGATTTTTTTTAGATTTTTTTAGGTTTTTTGTGGGTTTAGTTTTTAGCATTTTAGCTTGGGGTGGGGTGGGGGGGGGGGGGGGGTTTAGGTTTTTGGGGGGGTGGGGGAGGGGGGTTTAGGTTTTGGGGGGGAGGTGGGGTTAGGTTTTTTTTTAGTTTTTTTTTAGGTTTTTTTTAGCATTTAGCTTGGGGGGGGGGGGGTTAGGTTTTTTTAGCTATTTAAGTTGTGTTCACATTGGTTCTCGCGGTTCTCACAATAAAAGTGGTTCTTGCATGAGCTCCTCCCTATATATATATATATATATATAGGGGATGGTTCAAATGAAAACCACTTTCATTGTGAAAACTCGAAAACTAACTAAAAAAAGCCTAAAAAACACACAAAAAATTTTTTTTTTCAATTTTTTTTATAAATTTCGCTGGTTTTTATATATGAAAAAAAAAATTCAAAAAAAAAAAAATTTTTTTTTTGGTTATACTGCACAGTGTAGTACACTAATACGGAAAGCCTAAACCACTTAACCCACCCCCCACCGACACCCGCCAAAAACCTAAACCCCCCACCCCCACCCCCCAAAAACCTAAATTCACCCTCCCACCAAAAGCCTAACCCCCCACCTCCCACCCTCCTGAAAACCTAAAACTAAACCCTAAACATAAACCCGAAAAAAACCTAAACCCCCCACCCCCCAAAAACCTAAACCCCCCTCCCCCCCACACCCAAAAAACTAATCCTAATCCTAAACCTCCAAAAAAACTAACCCTAAAAACTAAACTAAACTCAAAAAGCTAATTTTAAGCATGTAATGCAATTGTAGTACATGTTATATTGCACATGTGCACTACTATAATAATAGTATTGAAAACAAGACGACACCATAAATCTTTTTTTATGTCATAAAAAATATGCTCGAACATACTTGAATGAAAGATACAAAAATTTGTGATCTTATGGTGCCATTTTTGTTTTAAAATGATAACGTATGGAGAAATGAGAAATGTTTGAAAAGTTATATATTTTTTTTTCCAATTTTACCCCTCCTTCATTAAAAGTCTCCCCCCTCCTTTTTAGTGGTTTTTAATTAGTTTTCGAGTTTTCACAATAACTAGTGGTTTTCATTTGAACATTCCCCTATATATATATATATATATATATATATATATATATTGTGAGAGGATCATGAGAAAACTACATATAAATGAGAAAACTAGAAAACTAAAAAAACCTAAAAAAAAAGCTAGAAAACATACCTTTTTTTTATAATTTTTTATAAAAAAATCGCTAGTTTTTATATATAATTTTTTTTTTGTTGTACTGCACATGTGCATTATATGTGCATTATATGTGTACTACACATGTGCACTATATCCGTAATAGTGCACATGTGCAATACAACAAAAAACCTTTTTTTTTAAAATTTTTTTCCATGCATAAAAACCTGTGATTTTTTATAAAAATTTAAAAAAAAATTGGTATGTTTTTTAGGGTTTTTTAGTTAGTTTTTTGGTTTTCTCATTTAAACTAGTTTTCTCATGATCCATCCCCTATATATATATATATATAAAATTAATATTTTTATAAAATTTTAAAAATTATTTTTGTAAAAAATAGGATGTTAAGAGTTTATATCTTTATTAACTTTATATCATAGTAAGTTCAGTTTTTTTCTTGAGCTTTAAAGTTTATTAGTTTATTATTTTTAATTAAGAAATACAAATTATTAGATTAATATCCAAGAATAATTGTAATATTTTATAATTTCAGTTTGACTATATCTAACTGCAATATCTATTTATTGCAACTTTAGGATATTAATTTATATAAGTTTAGTTGACTAATAAATTTAGGATACTAAATATTGCACCATCAGGGCTGATAGGTTATCCACTAATAGCTTAAAGTCTCCCACTGTTTTCATTGTAACCATTGCAACCACTGATATTATTCCATCAGTGGCTTCATAAAACAACTATTTTCCATTACTCATCAGGGGTTGGCACGTGGACAGTACATAACGTTCAGAACTTTTTTAACCGCTGTCACATCAGCATTCACTTTTTCCCCTATAAAACCCTGATCAAAACCCCCCAAACAGGGTTTTTTACTGTCGAATCGAATTCAAAATTCCTTTCTCAAAACAGTTATCCTCCATTTCTCTCAAAATTCCTCATCATCCTTCTTCCTCAAATGGCAAAATCACCTTCTTCATCATCTAAGAAATCCACTCAAGAGGCCATAGAAATTCCATACAAAGCTCCCCGTAACTACTTGGGTCTCTTGATAAAACCAAGTCACACTGAAACCTTCAATTCCGTCATAGATGCTCTTTCGACTTCAAAGTACAAAACTTTGTTGACTTCTGATGCTCCGATTTACTTGGCAACCCAGAGAGAATTTTGGAAAAATGAAAAACTTGAATCTCAAGATGAAACACTCATAGCCATCAATTCCTCGATAAAGGGTGTTAAAGTTAAAATCACACCACAAACCATCTCTGAAGTGTTTGAACTCAATGATCTTGAAGGTAAAACTTATTTCACTAAAATAAAGTATCAAACATATTTTTTAGAAAGAGGGTATGCAAAGGAAATGAAAAAAGACACTTTGCAAAAAGGCAGTTTTCCCACTGCCACAAGGTTTTTGTTTTATACCCTCTTAATGTGTGTTTCTAATAAGGCCACTGCTTTCAATGAAATTCCATTAAAGATCCAATACCTGGGTTATGCTATCTTGCATGGGGAAAACTTTAACTATTCACAGGAGATCTTTGATGACTTGGTCAAAAATGTTACTAGCAAATCATTTTTACTATTTCCAAGGTTCCTAAGCTTTTATTTTCAAAAGAAATTTGGAAAGGATGATGCTCATGTACTCATCCAGGGTGAACCTTTTTAAATAAATGGCCTTACATCTGAAACATTTACAAGGCTATCAAAAGTGTCCAAAACACAAGCAGAGGCTCCTGAGCAGACTTTAGCAGCTACCACTGCTCCTCAGGCACCTGCTGCTGAGCCCACTGTTCAAGGTGATCACAACAGCAAAACAGCTCCTGTGAAACCCACACCTAAATCCACCAAAAGACCAAGACAAAAGAAAACACAAAAGCCCCCCAAACCTAAAACAAAGGAAACTCTGGAAGATTAGATCCCAGAGCAACTGCCAGTGACAACACAAAAGTCACCAGAAACCACTGCTGCTACTTCCTCACAGCAGATGGTAGAAAGATCTCAACCCGAGCCTCAAACTCCTCCTGCTTCTTCTAAAAAAGAACAGGTTGTAAGAACCGGGACACCAAATTATGATGCTCTAGAATCACTTGATTCTATCATCCACAGCCCACTGCCCGGGGCAAATTATCTTTCCACACCCATACTCACCTCTCAAATTCCCGCACAAACAAAACTTTTGTTGGATGCACTTGATATAGCTCAGACAGAAATCAGTTCCTCTCAACTACCTATCAGTGAGTGCATGACACCACAAATGACTGAGTCTGAACTCCCTATCATTGCTAACCCACCAACAACACCAGAGGAGGTTACACTGCAGGATGTACAAGTACTTCCTGTCAGTAGTTCAAGCGAAGCAGCAACTACAGGTGTTGGATCCACTGATCTACACTTGGCCAGTTGTTTGATAAATGAGACTTCCTTGAAGGCAATTTCCCCTCCAGCAACTCTGATAACCACTGGTGTGTTTGTTCCAAACTGGTACATTTAAGAGGTTATCAATTGCTGAGGAAAGAAGTCCCCAGTACCGAGAACAAGGGGCATCATTGGATGACTTTTGGGAAAATTTTCCTAAGGCAACCACTGATACAACCACTGTTAGTGGGAAATCAGATGATCCCATTAAGTTGGGTGATGGTTTAATGTACCGAGAATTGACGGATAGAGTTGACAAGCTTGATACATCTGTTGCAGAAATCAAAGACATGCTGCAACAATTGTTGAAAGCACAGAAGGTACCATCCCCTGCTGCACCAACTCCAACAGTTGCTCCATCATCTGCTCCCACTCCAAATGAGCTGTGGAGTTTGTTTCAACCTCTGCTATACCACCAAAGAGAATTAGCTGATCAGGAACATGAGATACAAGTTCAAAAGATCAGAAATCTCATGGAAGCAAGGTTTAAAGACACACATGTAGATATCAAGGCAATCAAAGCCCATTTGCTGAATACCACTGGCACTGCCCCTCCCTCTATCATCTTTGTGGATGAACCACCACCAGCTGATGCCAAAAAGGGGAGAGAAATTGAAGCAGTTTAAAAAGAAGGGATATGAAGATGGTCTGTACATTGAACCAGACAAATCAAGTATGCTTGCAGACATCCCCTTGCCAGATGGTACTAAAAAGATTGATGTAACCACAAATGCCATTGCTGATGCAAAAGCAAGGGTAAAAAGGGATATGGAGGCAAAGGATAAAGCAAGGTTTGAACAGGAGAAGAGAGTTTTTATGGAAATGAATGAGCAGGGTACTTCAGAACCAAAGGATGAAGATGTGACAACCGGTAATTTACGACTCTTAATTACGTAATTAACAGGTGATTACGCGATAATAAATAGTGTTTACGACACTAATTAACTTAACCTGGCCCTTGGAGTGCCCAGGAACGTTTGTTCAGCTATACAGTGCGCGTGTGGTGATTTACAGAAAATATGATGAATATTACGCGATAACGATCTGAAACCGTACGAAATACTGACGACACCGACAAATATGGATGTTACACGAATATTTTACGCTTATGGAGTTTGAGTCGCGATACCGGGTCTCGTAAGAATTACGGGCCACTTACACATGAGATGGGCTTGTGGGGCCTGGGGCCAAGCCCAACACCCACAAGCCTAAACCTGCGCATAACATATTAGATCTTATTAAAGATCTCTGCAAATATCTCCAAATCTCTAAAAGATTTTTGGTCTCTAAAGTTTGGAACATAAAAACTTATGGTTAATAAATTGCTGGAAAATAATGATCTTAACCACTAGACAAAACCCATATGTGAGTTTATAAATAGGGGGCATGGTAATCTTTTAGTTGTGCAAGAGTTAATACACACAAACACAGACTTATAGTCTGTCCTCTCTCTCTCGATTTTTATACACCCACACACAAATAAAACAAAGGGACACCATCTCCTTCATCCTAAGAGCATTCACATCCAGTCCTCTAAAATTATACATACATCCCACTAAAAAACAACTTCTATATCAATATATTTCCACTAAAAACAAATACTTTTTCTCTCTCCTTTTCAATTAAATAATATTTTTATACCTTTATCATTACATTTTTCTCTCTCCTTCACTCACAACCACTTTCAATATATATTAAAAAATTATAGTGGGTGAACAGTGTCCCCCCAAATATACAGATGAACAGTAACATTTTCTCTCTCCTCCACTCACAACCATTTTTTATACTCTTTATATTTTAAAAACCTCACACTCACAATTTAGTTCTTTAGATGTGAATGCTCTAAGTTCAGTTAACACACACCTCATTTCAAACAAAACACAGACTATAAAATCCTTCCATCTCTTTCACCTCTTTCACCTATGAAGAAATCATCATCAGACCCCCCCATCTCTCGATCTCTACTCACACTCACATAAGGGGACAACACTCTGCTACATCACCCTCCTTCTCTGATCAACGACTGACCGGCAGCCCAGGGTGGAGCCGGCGCCGGTTAACCGGCCGACCACCTCCGCGGTACCCTCTACACACCCACCGGAACCTGCTATACTACGAGAGAGAGAGAGAGACGAGATGGAGAAAGAGAGGAGAGAGAGTGATGGGGCAGAGAGGCAGAGGCGCCGCCGCTCACAGCGGCGGCGGTGGATCGAGCAGCGACGCACGGTAGTGCATCCGATGAGAAAGAGACCGAGAGAGAAAGAGAGATTGGAGCCACGGACCGGCGGTCGGAGCCACGCACCGATGGTCAGAGCCTCGGACCAGCGGACATTGTCTTTATCCGGCGAAGTACACCGGTTTCGGGACCGATTGGTTCAAGTTCAGGTTATTCAGGTAAGTTTCAGTTCAGATTAGATGCTTCAAAGTTTGGTTCGGTTTATGTTTGACTCGGGTGTTCAGGTTCGAGATAAGCGGGTCCGATTTTGGCTCAACTCGGTTCGACTCGGAGTATTTCAGCTTAACTCGGTTTGACTCGATGTAACTCGGTTGACTCGGTCAACTCAACCGAGTCAACTCGGTCAAGGTCAGTCAATAAAAGTCAGCAGTCAACGGTTCGGGTCAACAGGTTCGGCTCGGTCAACATAAGTTAGCGGCGGTTCGTGATTCATGATTCGGGAAGACTCAGTCAAACTGAGTCAACTCGACCCGGTCAACTCAGTCAACGATCGACGCGAAGATGGGTAAAGTCTTCGACGCGTTTAATATTTACGTAGTTTTAATTATTTCGTGACAAGCGAGCTCGACCCGATTCATTAACGTATATACATTAGTTATTATCTACATTTTGGCACTTGACGAAAATTTCACATATATTGTTTGTTGACAATTGTTGAATCTTGAAAAATAACGACAACTTGTGTTGTCGGGGCGTCCAAAAACAGAGGAAACTCTGCCCGTTTTTCGAGAAATCCGTAAAATAAAGCGAGTTTTATTATAAAACAAAACGTGCTTTTGATATAAAGCGACTTTTGAAAAACAAGATACGAATATAAAGTTCTTTCGACAACAACTTACAACTTACAAAAACAACTATACGGAAATTATTTCGACAACAAATAAATATAGTTTATATATTTATTTCGAACGTCAAACAAAAGCGACAATTCTTTTATAAAATAGATATAACTTATCTATTTATTTCAAACCTCGTACAACATGAATTCGTTTTTACAAAATAAATATAGTTGTATATTTATTTCAAACACACGAATTTTCCTATAAAATAAATATAATTTTTATATTTTTTACAAGACGCCTAAACGGCGTACACATATCTTTCGACGAGTATCATACAAGACGCGATACGTAATACGAGTTTGCTATGTGTTATTCTCATAAAAATACTCTTTTTATACACGTATGACTTCTCGGAACGACAAACACTATCCTATCGATATATTTATATTTTGTATAAATATTTAAGTATTCGAATTTCTCGAAAACTAAGTACTTTCTAGACTTAGTAAGCGAAACTTAACAAGTATAACTTAATTATTTTTATTAAGTTAACAACATATCAACGGATCGTTCGGTCAACGATCCGGTAGAGCTCGATGACACGTAGTTTAATTACTGCGTTTATTTAGAAACTCATAAAATATTCCGTGGTAGGAATATCGTAGAATGCACGCTAGCGAGTCTCGTCTTGGAAACGACATCGCGAAGTCATATTTAGCTAGCTTTGCACATGAATATTCAGGTGAGTTCATAACCCCACCTTTTATGGTTTTACATTTTTATAAATGTTTTCGGGGTGGAAAGACATGCACTTTTTGCAAAGCATACAATAATTACATACGTCTAAACCATTTTACAAGCAAGTTTTAAACTGACACAAATGGTTTACGAAAAGCTTATGTTTTATACCGGTTTTTCAAACAAGCGTATTTTTCGAAATATGCATACACACGAGTTCTAGTTTTCTAAACTACGGGACAATACAAATACAAGAGTTTACAAGATACAAATGTTACAATGTATACAAATGGTAAGATAACAAGAAACACACTTGGTGAGAATGAGAACCAGGTATGATGCGTTTTGAGAAATGATACAAGAAATCGTGCCACGATAAGGAATCAGAACGAGTATTCCGCCAAGGAGTCAGGACGAGTACTCCAATAAGGAATCAGAACGAGTATTCCGACAAGGAGTCAGAACGAGTACTCCGACAGGGAGTCACAACAAGTACTCCCCATGTACGTGGTGTACACAAAAATACTTGATCTATACGAGAATACATGTTACATAATGCGTTGCAAACACAAAGTTTCCGTATAACATGACAAGAAAATGATTTTAAATTCGTTTTCTCAACAGTACTTCAAAAACCAGTTATTCAAAAAGATTTATTTCAAATCTTTTACAAACAAACTATGAACTCGCTCAACTTTATGTTGATTTTTCACATGTTTCTTTCTCAGGTTGCATTTTAAGACAAGGCACGGTTGGAATAGGAGAATCATGAAGAGTCGAGTACTTAGTGGGCGTTCAATTTCTAAAAGACTTAGCTCTTTTGCTTCCGCTGTGCAATGAAGATACCAGTCCAGTCACACCAATACTCTGATATTTCGGGGTGTGACAGAAGAAAATCCTAAAAACTGCACACATCAATCTCCCAAACCAACAGAGGTTAAAACTCCTGTTGTATCAACAACTGTTGGTACTTCAGTGGTTTCAACAGCTGTTACCCAAACAACTGCCACCACTTCAACACACACTACAACTACTGCTCCCACTTCAACCACTGCCTCACCAAAAACATCATCACCACCAAAAATCAACTCACCACCAAAAACAACTTCATCACCACCATCATCTCCTGCTAAAAAGCAGAAGACTTCAGATGACACATCATCTGTTGTAATGACAACAGTGGTTGAAACACCAGTTGTTCCAACAACTGTTAGTCAGTAACCTTCCACTCAAATCACTACCACTCAATCCATCAAAACACCACCAACCTCTCCTAAACCCAAAAGTAGAAGGGTAACCAATGTTGTCTTAGATGATGACACTTCACCACAACAAACAACCACACAATCACTGCCACTTGTACCTATTCCAAACCCTGTTCCTCTTTCTTCAGCTCAAGTTCAAAAACCAAACACTGTCATCACTCCTGCAAGTGCTCAGTACCCTTTAGAGCTTATAGCAGTAGAGAGGAGATCAAATCCTTCTACACTGAAGATGACCCTGCTAAAAGGAGTTTGCCATCTCTTGAAGGATATCCTAGGCCAAACAACATTGAAGAATATATGAGGTTAAAAGCTCAACAAGTAGAGGATATCTCTAAAAGGAATTCACATGGTAAATCTGATAAGGAAACACAAAGATACTATCAATACCTGCTAACTGAGGTCAGAACATTGGAGCAGTTTGCAAAAAAATATTTGTCAGCAACTATCAGAAAAGGTAAATGAAACCTTGAGAAAAGATTATCTTGAAAACATCATGGCTTACAAAAAGTATAAAGGAGAAAGGTACATGTACAAAGAATGGACCATTAGTGAGCTTGAAAGTGAAGCAGCCAGAATTCAAGATATGATAAAAAACAAGGTGAAGCACACTCCTCCTATCTGGGCAAAGTTTAAGAAAAATGTACCAGAAAGGACTCTGCAGCTGAAGAGGATGAAAGAAGAGCTGATTACAGCTGATTTTGGGTCAAGGAATCAAGTGTCAAGATGGACAGAGGATAAAGTGTTTGCATCTTACAAAAGGCTGGAAGAACTAAGGAAGAAAAATCCTAATATTCCACAAAAGCCTGATTATCCTGAAGCAGTGTCACACCCCGACCGCGTAAAACAACAAATCGCGGCGGAAACATCGGGGCGTGTTGCAACAGAATTAATGTTTCATAACCATGGATACCAAAGAGTGTTTCGTTTTATTAAACATTGAATAATTACATCGTCTTGAAATCTAAATACACAATTTAAACATAGTCTATCATTGTTATTGAGTCACTAAGGCCTCGTCCAATCCTATGTGAGCATGCATCTTATCAATCGATATCATTCAACAATACCTGAAACATATGTGAAAACGAGGTCAGCAAAGAAATGCTGGCGAGATACATAGGTTTTGTGAAAATAAGATTCATGACTTCTGTTTTTGAAAAATGTTTAGTCATGAACCTTGTAATTTGCTTTGTCTTTGTAAATCATTTGAAAAATAATAAGTTCGGATGATAAGTTTAAATAAGAGAATAATGCATGATTAAATGAATAACCATGTAAAATGAGTTTGTGTAAGATAAGTTGTTTGTAAATCAATGTCTTGTGAAAAGTATGTTACTTGTATAAAATGTTCTATGTCTCAATACTGAAATGATTCAAATAACGCTACGATATGTAATACCATACAAACACTTATATATAGGAAGTACCAGCGGCGTATCCACCATGCTTGTATCATATTACACACGCCTCGTTACTTAATCACTTAATCAAACCAAACCAACAATGTATAATGTCTATGTCAAAACCCTGTCAAAATGTCATGTATAACGAAAATGATATGTATGGCTAGCGGAATGCATCAACTAAACCATATGTGAAACGCACAAAACAAAGTATTGAAGTAAAACTTGGTTTAAATCAATACTATGTTTTCGTGGAAATGCATGATCAAATGTAAATCATGTCCAGATGTTTACCCAATCGTTACCCATTCGTTCAAATCGTTCTTGTTTTAATTGTTCGAATCGTCCTTGTCTTAATTGTTCAGATCGTCCTTGTTTTAATTGTGAACTACTTTATGGTCGATCTCTAATAACATTCAAACCTTCTTGACGCGTTCCTCGTTCCATCTCGCTCTCGCTCTCGTTCTTAACAAACCCTTACCAAAGGATAAGTTAATAATTACAGATTCAGCCGCTACCCACAACCCCCACACATAACAATGGGTGCAGTAAATAACGGGATTTGTCAGATCCTATGGTACCATAACCTAATACTGGTCGGCTTGATCATTGTTAATGAATGTCATCGGTCATGTAACTACAACCAACAAGTTCGTTCACTTTATTGAAATTGTTATTAGTTTTTTGAAATCATTGTATTCGTTCTTGAAATCATTGTATTCGTTCTTGAAATAATTGTAATTGTTCGTGAAACCACATTGTAATTGTTCTCGAAACCATTGATAAAACATTTAGCACATATGAGTCACCCCAAAACAGTTGAAAACAGTAAAAGAGGGGAATAATGTACTCGCCTGAGAGTGCTTAGGAGTCTTGAACAACTACCACGTAAGCTAGAGGAGTCCCGGAAATCAAATGGTACCTAATATAGGTAACTACATAAATAACCCGGACCTAAATCGGAAGACTGGGTAGCAGGAGGGTTTGTAAACCAAATGAGTGTAGGAACTCATGTGATATGGTTTAACAAAGCCTACATACTAAATGAAACTTAACCTAAGTGCTTTCGACCCATCACGACCCATTAAGGTAGCTTATGCTACTTTAACGCGTCGTGCGCGTGAAACGCGTTCGGACCGTCTAACTAGTCCTATGACAAGTGTTATATGCCTAAACATGTTACATAATCAGTTATGTGACAAAAGTTTAGGTTACATATGCTTAATTACCAATTATACAAGAAAAGGGTATTCTGGTAATTTACCTAAGGCATATAAACTACCTATCATACAACTACTTAAACGATGTGACCATAGGGTATAACCTCGGAAGGTTATTCCCTACCTACTATGGTCACCTAATGTATTTGGTCGGATCCTAATGATCGACCAAACTGGGTCGGGTTCGAGGGTATAGGCGATTTATCAGATCGCCTACCCTTCGACCCTAGACAACGTGGTAATCAGTGGGCATAGTCCCAAGGGACTATGACCAACGTGATTACTTTCACGTTGCGAAGTTCAAACGAACTTCGCATTGACCATTACTGGTCAACGCTGAAAGTCAAACAAAGTTTGACTTTCTGACTCGAAAAGCAGTAAAATAAGGAAAAGAACGAAAGAATACTTACGAAGGGTCCCCGAATGCTAATCCCGATCCAAGAATCTCAGGTATGAAACAATGGTTTCAACTTAGAGCTTCTCAAATCAGAATTCTAGTGATTTTTGAGGTAATGGGGGTGGGGTATTTATAGTTTTCGGGTAACCGTTAAGATCGTTTGTCGAATATCGTGCCTTAATCGAAACCGTACAAGTGTCGGAAAGTTGTGGTGCCTAAAAATGATGTTTATCAGCTGAATATGCAAGTTGCAAGTGTGTGGTTGTGGTTAAAACAGCTGGTACACGCTGACTGTTCGTTCTGATCTGTTCTGGGAGTCTGACGCGGGCCGCCTAAGATTTAGGCTTGGCTGAGGCGGGCCGCCTAGCTGTCTGATCAGCAAACTTCTTGCAGAATTGACAGTTTTGGTCCCTGCACGTGTTTAAGCCCATTTCCGGCACTTCTAAGGCCCGTAAAGCCAACTTTAAGGCCCTAAAATGATGCCTAAACATTGTGGACATGAAACATGCTCAAAAATATGTCGGATGTTGGTTCGTTTAGTCGTACGAACGCGATGTTCGCTTAATTACGACGGAATGCGCACAAGTGCGAAAAACGATCCAAATGACGCGACGAATGGATTTTTCTTATGGCGAACACTAAAATATAATGTAGTCATGCTTACATAAATTTTTGGGTGTCCGGATGTATTCAGAACGTAAGTTATGCGCGAAAATGCAAACTTGTGCACTTTTTGACACTTTTAGTCCCTGAATGACCCAAAAGTTTATTTTAGCACACCGAACCCCTCAAAGCCTATTTCTAAGCTATGTAGAGGATATTTAAGGTGTGTTTAACTTATGGTCATGTTCTGGAATGTCTGTTACAGTTCAAATTGGCATACTTTCGCAGTTTGTCAAATTTAGTCCCTGTAAGCGAATTAACTTGTTTTTGCCATACCAAAGCCTTCAAAACTTATTTCTAAGTTATGTAAAGGTTATTTAAGGTATGTTAAGCCTTTGTCACTATTCCGGAGTGTTTGTTGCGTTAAAATGGTTATATTTACGCATCGGTGCGCGTATAACCTTCCAGAAAGCGATTTAGAGTTTGAAATTGAACAAGAATTTATATGTGCAAATGATACACATATTTTTACAAATCCCAAGTATGAAATATAATATTTCATTGGTTTGGTATTTGTTTGATGGCCGTGAAGGCACAGGTGTTACAAGCAGTGGTTTCAGCTGAGCCACAAAAGCAACAATTCAGGAGATCCACTGCTCCACCTGCTACCATCCTTTACCAAACAAGGAAACAAAAGCAGATGGATAAAATAACAGCAGTAGATAAAGAAGCAGAGGATTACCTTGTGAAAGAAGGGGTTAAACATATGATTGAAGAAAGACTTGAATCTGCTTCAACCACTGCTCAGCCAGTTATTACCAGGCCACCATCTCCAAACTCATCTTCTTAAAATGTGTGTTGAAAGCATTTCTCCCTTTTGATTGTGTGCAAAGTTTATTTCCATTTTAATTCCACTGCATTACTTGTTCATGTTCTTAATTCTTAAACAAAAACACAATAAAAAAGAAACTCAGATCCTAACAACCTCTAATATGGGTTCATGATCTAATCCGGTGATTTGAAGACATTGTTGTTGAATCAAATGAGATGGTTGATGTAATGTGGTCGTATTAATAAGAAATAGTAATTAATATAACTAAGTTTCTTGAGCCCGGGAAGCAATCCAGGGTAAAAACCTAGTATATATATATATATATAGGTAGAGGATCCTGTACAAAGTGAGACTTTTGTGAGAAGTGTAAGAAATAATTTGGGAATGACAAGTGTCGTTTATCTTAATTAATTCAAAAGGGTGTATTAGTAATTTTCCATTATTATCAATTAATTGATTTCCAAATATAACTGCCAAAAACTGGCGATGAGATATATCACGCGATATATAAGGGATTTGATTCGAATTCGAATTGTTCTATACATTTAATTGTTTACGGTAAGTTCTTGTTGTAGTGTTATATTCCCCAGTCAATAGTGTTATATTATGTACAAGCATCTTTAATCTCCTTTTCATAGTGTTTTATCCCCATCAATAGTGTTTTATTCTATATAGTGTCTTACAGTAAACAGATAGTGTTATATCTTTCTATAGTGTTTTATCATGTAATATATTGTTCCTTTCATAGTGTTTTATCCCCATCAATAGTGTTTTATTATGTATAGTGTCTTACAGTAAACAGATAGTGTTATATCTTCCTATAGTGTTTTATCATGTAATATACTATTCCTTTTCATAGTGTTTTATCCCCCATCAACAGTGTTTTATTTATGTATAGTGTCTTACAGTAAACAGATAGTGTTATATCTTCCTATAGTGTTTTATCATGTAATATACTGTTCTTATAGTGTTATAAAAGTTGTTGTGAAGGAAATCAAAGAATTTATTCAGTGCGAGAAATTCGCTGATTTTTTAGGAGATTGATGGGGGATTTGAAACAGTTACCATAAATTCGCTGATTTATAGGAGATTGATGGGGGTTTTGAAATGGTTGCCATATTTGAAACGTTGGAAAAGTCACTATTGCCCTTCAATTTTACATAAGGTCCTTCTAATTAAAACACAATTTACATTTTTATACCCTATTGATCTCAACCATTAGATCAAATATCCAATGGTTTAAAACACTTCTTACCCTTCTCACATTTTAGACACTTTTTACCATATCCCTACCCTATATATATATATATATATAAATTAATATTTTTATAAAATTTTAAAAACAATTTTTGTAAAAAATAGGATGTTAAGAGTTTATATCTTTATATCATAGTAAGTTCAGCTTTTTTCTTGAGCTTTAAAGTTTATTAGTTTATTATTTTTAATTAAGAAATACAAATTATTAGATTAATATCCAAGAATAATTGTAATATTTTATAATTTCAGTTTGACTATATCTAACGGCAATATCTATTTATTGCAACTCTAGGATATTAACTTATATAAGTTTAGTTAACTTATAAATTTAGGATACTAACTTTATTTTGAATTTTATTAACATGGTCAATAACTGCATTATATTAACACAAAAAATAAAGTTCAAATATAAAATAAACTTTATTCATACGTCTAGATCAAACATAACAGCTGAAAATGAAAAAAAAAACATAAAAACACTTGATAGATTTCATATTAGACTGCATGAAATTTGTTCCGCTTCTGAATTGACACTCGAAGTATTTTTAATCGGGTTTTCTGGTTTGTGCTTGAATCGACAATATCTTCTAATTCCTCTTCTTTGTCATTGTCCTCAGAATCGTCTAGATTAATGTGACAACTGTCACTTTTCCGTACATTCCGTACACTAAATGAACAGTAATTTGTGCTTTAATAACTGTGCATGATCTAGTTTACAAGACAAATGAATTTCTGATTATTGTTATATACATACAATGGCATTTCACATTACAAGACTTTATTCGTTGCTACATGCAACATGAGATTGTTCAAATGATACACAGCACAGAATTGGCACCATTACCAGACAAACAAAAAAATGCTGACAAAGTTCAGTACATAGACACACAGTATTTTGAGGCCCAGTATGAGACATAGACTACGTATTACACTAGTATAGTGTGTAGGGAAGTAAGGACCACAAAACTGCATCCCTAAGTGATAGTTTAAGTGCCGGGAAGTGCCTAAAACTCACCCAAAGTGCAGAATTCTGCATAATTCAGCAAAATTCAGCTTTTTAACAAGCTTGTAATGTGCAAAAATATGGCAAAATGGTCCTGTATGCTTTCCTAAGTGTCGGGAATTAAAAGTGTCACAAAAGGGTACTTAATGAACAAGCGGAATAACTTGACACTTTAACGAACCGGTATCTAACCGAACAACCGGACATTACCCGGAACACCAAAATATTGCTAGAAGCATTATTATTATTTTTCTGAGCTAGTTATAGTTCCCGAACACCCTAGCACCCACTAAAATATCTAGTAACTAATTAAACTAACTAAATACTTGAGTATGGATTACATGGCAACTAATTGGTTAAAAATTACACATAACCCCCCCCCCCCATATATGGGTGGACGGTCACCATGGCCCCACAATGATCCTCCAAGATCTTGTAAGATCTAAATAAATCTCCTCAAATCTTCCTAAAGATATGATTAGATGGTGTATGTACTAATGGAAGCATGATATACAATGGGTAATACTCAAAATGGGGATTATAAGTAGACATGAAGAATCACAACTACACAACACCATTCACTCTCCTCCTATCTTCTTCCATTCGGCCGTAAGTGGCCACCACCACCACCATTATCATTCAATCACGTTCATCTAATCCAAGACCATCCAAGGGTGTAAGAAGGTGTTTAACGAAGCGTGGTGCTTGTGGAACTTGAAGGACCACCTTTGTTTGCTTTTATCCACTCAATCTTCATCATAGTTCTTCCCTAGCTTGAAGCTAGTAGTAAGATCCTTTTTCACTCTTGTTACTTCATATTTTTAGTGGAAAAAAAAGATATATTATGTTGATTTATACAAGAACACTAAAGAACATACACATGAATCTTGAAACATAAAGCTAACATAAGATGAAATATGTTGATATCTTGATAAAATGATGTTGTTTAGTGTATGGATGATGTTTGCTTGTTGGTTACTAGAGATATTGATGTTGATCATTACATGGAACTTGCTAGATTATGATTAAAAACATGATTTAGCAAGTTAGGAGATGATTATGTGTTTACATAAGATAATCATCTTCTAGTAAAGACATGAACTTGAATAAATGATTTCTTGTAAAATGACAAACAAAGTGAACTAGTAAACTTGGGAATCTAAGACTTGTGAATGATTTTCCAAGAAAACCTAGTTTAAAAAGATGATTTTCGACAGATCATGATTTTTATTAAACCTACACTATTTTAGTGACAAAATAAGTGTAGAAATACTTTTGAAACAAGAAGATGTGATAAATAAGCATTTGTGTAAAATATGTTTACAAGTTGTAAACAACTAAAACCTTAAAAAATAAGGTTTACCAAGAAGCAAATATATTTTGGAGGGTAACAAAGGCTACTAAATACTTTACCAAGTTACTACACATTTTTGTGAAAAATCAAGTTCATGTTATTATGTAAAATATATAGTTTTTGCACATGGTAAGTGTAAGATGATTAGTTATTTGTTGTTGATTGTTTGAATGATTTTTGAAAAGAAAATGATATGCTAAATAGCATGGACACCTCCATTTACAAAGAAAACTATGGCAAAATTTTCTAAAAATTCCAACACTTAGAAAATATTTTCTAAACAAGTGTTCACAAGTGTGTTTTAAATTATGACTAGGTGTAGTACCCGTGTAACCACACGGGTAGGTTTAGTAATGATCGAAATCAAATACTAAAAAGCAGATTATAATATATCATTTAAATTTTGGTCTTTAGTTCTATATCTTTATAAAGTAATGTTGAAGACAGTATGTGTGACCACATGGGTAGTTTTAATAACCATCAAAATAGATTATAATACATCATTTAAATTGTTTGTATTTAGTTCATGTTTGATATAGAAATTAGCTAACTAACTCTAAATTTCTTGTCTAAACTGAAAGCATGACCTAATTTTATATTGTCTAATAATTAAAGCCGGACCTAATTCAAATAACCAAATGTTATTAAACAGTTCAATAAAGGTCCTTATATTTGATCCATTTAAGCTTACTAATGGATTAGATTTTGTAGGCCCGTTAAAATCCTTCTATCAAATATGGATTAGATTTGTTAAAGACATGTATCAAATGTCCTTAATACCCTTATCCCTTAATATCCCTTAATATTCCTTAATACCCTTATCCCTTAATACCCGTAACATAGACAGATTTACATCAGATTATAATATATCATTTAAATTTTGGTCTTTAGTTCTATTTATATTATATTAGACCATGTTTTCTAGATAAGTATTATTTTAGTTTAATCTTTTCTAATTAATTTATATATAATCCTCCTACTAAATATTATTTAGTTTAATTTCTTATGGATAATTCTTTTTTAGTTTAATCTCCTTATCATCATCACACTTCACCAAAAAATGCAACTTGACTGTTATAAGTTGTATGAAATGACTAATATCATCACCGATCATTATCATCATCACACTTCTCCAAAAATCTCCAAATATCTCTCTCAACTCTCAACAGTCAACACAGATCTTCATCATCTTCATCCATCTTCATCTTGAAATCAGAGGTTTGATTTTTGGTTCCATTCGATGATTTGAATGTGTTTATATTGTGAAAAAATAGAGGGTTGATTCTGGGTTTGATTTTGGGTTCCATTCGATGATTTTGGGTTCCATTCGATGATTTTGGGTTGGTTTTGAAAAAAACAGAGGGTTGATTTTCGGTTTGATTTTACGTTCCATTCGATGATTTTGGGTTCCATTCGATGATTTTAGGTTGGTTTTGAAAAAAACAGAGGGTTAATTTTGGGTTTGATTTTGTGTTCCATTCGATGATTTTGGGTTTGATTTTGGGTTCCGTTCGATGATTTTGGTTTGATTTTGAAAAAACAGAGGGTTGATTTTGTTCATGATTTTGGGTTCCATTCGATGATTTTGGGTTGATTTTGAAAAAACAGAGGGTTGATTTTGTTCAAAATGCATCAAAACAGAGGTTTTGAATGTGTTTTGGTTTTGATTTTTGTGGGTTTAGGGTTTAGGCTATCAAAACAGAGGTTTTGAATGTGTTCATGTTTTGATTGTTGTGGGTTTAGGCTTTAGGGTATCAAAACAGAGGTTTTGAATGTGTTCCTGTTTTGATTCTTGTGGGTTTAGGGTTTAGGCGATCAAAACAGAGGTTTTGAATGTGTTTTAGATTTGATTCAATGATTTGAATGTGTTCCTCATTTTTGATTTTTGGTTTTTGATGATAACAGTTATTTGGTTTTGGTTTGATTCGATGATAACAGTTATTTGGTTTTGGTTTGATTCGATGATAACAGTTATTTGGTTTTGGTTTGATTCGATGTACAGAATGGCTGCGGAAGTAAAGATAAGCAAAACACCAACTACGAAGGCGAGAACACTTGACAACCTCCTAGAAGATGCGGTGCACATAAGGAAGTGATTGATATGAATGAATACAACCCCAGTGGAGCTCTTCGATTTTCCTTGAAATTCCAGAGCTCGCTAATTACATATCTACCACTTGGGTTATATTCATTCATATGAATGAATATAACCCCAGTGGCAGATATGTAATTACCTACACTGAGGTTATATTCATTCATATCTGCTACATTCCGAAGTGCACCCGTCAGTAACGATCCACAATTGCTTGTGGTGGTATGACGTTTTGTCTCTGTATTGTATGTGCAAAAACTTGGATTTCTTACAGTTACATCGCTTGCAAGCCTCCGCCTCTCCAGGATTTTCCGCTATACGCCTATAAGATTCAACCAAAAAGTTAATCACCATTACGCTTAGCATATTGAAACACTAAATTGGGTGAATCCAATAACGTTGTCATCAATTCTAACTTCACCTGTATTGTATATTACAGTCTTTTGTTACCGAATCTGCAAGTTCCGTCAAGTCTACGAAGTTGGTATAACGTTTTGTCTCTGTATTGTATGTATTAAAAGTTTACCTTTAATATACAATTTAGGCTTTAATAATTTGTTATAATATGTTATAAAAAATATTAACAATGCCAATACAACTTTCATTTTCACAACTCTCCTTAAATATCAGGTTATGTGAATGATATGAGAGAACCAACTGGATCAACTTTTTCTGTAATCAGCAACTCTTCCGGAAGATATCCTCCTTTCATCAATTACAATAAATAAATCAACATTCAATGAATGATTAATAGTTATAAGAAAAGTTTATACAACATACAGTTTGTAATATTTGTTAATGGGCTGCTCTCAATGTTATGATTTGTCGAGTCAAGTTGTGTGATCATTGAAGATACAAACAATGATAGATTGGTGAATTATACTTAGTGTTGTTAAAACACTGTTTTGAAAACACTTTTGGCTTAAAATATTGGTTTCAAAAACTGTCCTTAAATCAACAGTAGTTTCAAACAGTGTTAACCCAAAACTGGTTTCAAAACATATCATTAAGGATTACACTATTATAACCGAACAGTGGTTTCAAACACTGCTAACCTTAACCACTGATTCTATACAATATAAATGACAAACTAAACTACTGCTTCTTCCTTCCATTGTTGCATGTCAATTTATGAAATGTTTGACACTCAGTGGTTTCTTCAAAGTTGTTGTACACAAGCAACACTTAATGGACAGCAGTTGTAGTATACAAACAGTGGATGAGGGACATCAGATGTTATAACCATTTTCAAGGGGAAAGTCTAATGCAAACAGTTGTTTATGATGAATAGCAATGGACAGTATTTAGAAAACAAATGTTTGAGCACAACAGTAGTTAGGGGTAAGGAAATGATAATGATTTGAAAGACTATTAAATCAGCAACTGTTTAATAAGATTATGTTGAATGATTTTGTTGAATGATTTTGTCTTACGTAAACTCAATATCATTTCCAACATCTGTTGATCGTGATTTATGAAATACCTGGAAGAATGCAATCCTTAACAAAATACATTTTAGACACAAATTGCCAATCTTTATATGCCACCAGTTTTTACATTCCACTGCTTCATTCCAAGCAGGGCTTTGGTCTTTAACAGCACTTATTTTAGGACAGTAGATTAAATAGCAGCACTTTGTCTGGGGCAGTTGTTGTACACAAGCAGTACTTAATGGACAACAGTTGTAGTATACAAACAATGGATGAAGGCCATCAGATGTTATAACCACTTTCAAGGGGAATGTGTAATGCAAACAGCTGCTTATGATGAATCCACTGATGTGGATCACTGTTATTTGGCCCAAACAAATAACGACTTTGAAGGGGAAAGTCTATTTCAATGTTTAATAATAATATTATGCTATTGAAAAATAAGATGGTGGTACCTCTTCAAGGGCAAATACACACCAAATAGAACAAAAAACACAAACAAATTACACAGAAGCCTATACAAAGTCCAACTTTTACAAAATTCTGCTAGCAATAAACACTTCTTCATTCGATATTAAATAGTATTACAAAATTCTGAGTTTGAAAAATATTAAAAACTAAACATTACAATTAACACTTCCTAGGATATCTATTTCTCTCGCCTTCCTCCATGCAATTTCATTTTTTGTTTTAATTTGCAGATCTGCT
The DNA here is from genome assembly GCA_030545235.1 of Helianthus tuberosus. Lineage (NCBI taxonomy): Eukaryota > Viridiplantae > Streptophyta > Magnoliopsida > Asterales > Asteraceae > Helianthus > Helianthus tuberosus. Next base: position 118,130,844 of record CM060424.1, read on the forward strand.
AGCATATCACAGGTCTTCTGATCTTGTTTCAACAGATGTGTCAAAAACTCTTCGGCTTTTTCTTTAAACTCTGATGGAGGAGAAGAGACAACTTCATCCAGCAGTGCAATGCTACTCCACGTCTGCTTATAATATTTATCACTTACCAACGCAACTTTTTTGTTGACTTCTTCAGCTTTTCTCTGTTCATGGAGTGACCATCTTGAATATTCAATTTTAAGATCGGTATTATCCGACCAGTGGTAGAAGGTTTTGCTTGCCATTTAGAAAGAGTGTGGGTGGGTTTGGACGTTTTGTTTTAGAATGAAGGGTTTTTTAAAAATGAAGTCTTGATGTTTTCAAGTAGAGCAATCATGATCCTTTATAGTGTTTGAAATATTTGATAGGATAAATGAAGAGACGTCTGCTAATAAAGATAATTTTTCAAATGTTTTACATTAAAATGTTTGATAAGGTAAATGAAGAGACATGTTGGGTATATACACGTTTTTCATTATTAAATCATTACATGTATCAGGTTTTTAAATATAAATTTTTATTTAATGGTTGCATTTAAACCTGACCTTTGGGCTGATAGATATCCTATATAATATTATTGCAAATTCAAACATTGTTTCATCATAACCAGATTCATTCAGTTAAATAGAAGAGCAACTCTTATTGTTTTGCCTTAGGTGTTATAAATACATTAAAATGGAGTCACATACTGCTGCACAATCTGAGGATTTCAAGCAACACTTTATTAAAGAAATCGAAGAGCAAGTTTTTGCTGATAGGAGTACTCTTCAAGAGTTGAAGAGATGTTTTGACAGACTACAACTTGGTCTGCTGACAAGAGACCAAGTTTCAAGAGACCTGAGGGCGATGCCGACTACTTCCGTTCGTGACCTGTGTGTTGTGAACAATATAGAATGTGGAGACAGAGACCTGGACTTCATGAGAAAGATCAATGACATACATCGAGAAGTGCAGTGCTCCATGGAGTTGAAGTTAAAATTTCTTCATTCTTGCTATTAGACTTTAAGTGTCTGATTACTTTTTTTTTATGTAATTCTAACTTTTTTTTATATTTATACATTAAACGATTTAATTTTTTTTATGACACTTTATTTTTGCTTCTGTTTCATTATAATTTTAGGTATGGTTTTGGGATGACCAATTTTTTTGGGTTTGGTTTTAAATACTGAAGTTTTGATGTGTTATAGGTTCTTGACTCGGAAACAATTTTTTTTTTTTGGTTTTGTTTTAAACGATACAAGTAAAACTCTAAAGCAGGTATGATATGAAACATATTTTTCTGGATTGTTAAACAACAGGTAACGCTAAATCAGTGTAGTGAAAATGAAAAGGAAATAATACCTGATGAATGAACCGCACGGTCTGATTATAAAACACTGATCACCCTAAAAATAAACCACGTACCAACAAACAATCACAAAACAAAACAAACCAAATTCAAGAATCAACTATGTAAATATAATCTTGTAGTATGGATTATACCTACCTAAACAATGTATCATAAAATGCCATAAGACCGTTTTATCGAAAAGAATAACTATAAGTCATTGATATAATAAAAATGTCACCGGAAATAATTAATGAAAACGTAAATTACAATACCTGTTAATGGTGATTTATGAAACATCTTCAAGAATGCCATCCTTAACAAAATACATTTTAGAGGCAAATTGTCAAGTATAATATGTCAGCAGTTTTTACATTCCACTGCTTCATTTCAAGCAGGTCTTTGGTCTTTAGCAGCATTTGACTGAGGGCAATAGATTAAATAGCAGCACTTTGTCTTCAGCAGTTGTTGTACACAAGCAGTACTTAATGGACAGCAGTTGTAGTATACAAACAGTGGATGAGGGCATCAGATGTTATAACCACTTTCAAGGGGAAAGTCTAATGCAAACAGCTGCTTATGATGAATAGCAGTGGACAGTATTTAGAAAACAGATGGTTGAGCACAAAAGTAGTTAGGGGTAAGGAAATGATAATGATTTGAAAGACTATTAAATCAGCAACTGTTAGTGCAACAGTGAATAAGCTTTTGACAAATGTTTTGATCATCTGCTGTTCTGAAGAAAGGAATGATTTTGTCTTGCGTAACCACAAAATATCATGTCCAACATCTGTTGATGGTGATTTATGAAATATCTGCAAGAATGCCATCCTTAACAAAATACATTTTAGACACAAATTGTCAATCTTTATATGTCAGCAGTTTTTACATTCCACTGCTTCATTCCAAGCAGGGCTATGGTCTTTAGCAGAACTTATCTTAGGGCAGTAGATTAAATAGCAGCACTTGCTCTGGTACAGTTGTTGTACACAAGCAGTACTTAATGGACAACAGTTGTAGTATACAAACAGTGGATGAGGGTCATCACATGTTATAACCACTTTCAGGGGAAGGTGTAATGCAAACACCTGCTTATGATGAATCCACTGATGTGAACCAGTCTTATTTGGCCCAAAATAACGACTTTGAAGGGGAAAGTCTATTTCAATGGTTAATAATAATATTATGATATTGAAAAATAAGATGGTAGTACCTCTTCTTCTAATTTGAAAACATGAATATTGAAATGCTGATGCAATTGTTCTTTTGCATAGTTAATGTATAACTGCTAAATTAGCCATAACATAAGAACAAATAAACCACAAATAAGTGTTCTTTTGCATCATCATACGGCACTCTCAGATCGTTTTGATCAAATACCATTAGTAAAGATCCACAATTGAAGTTAAAGTTTCTTGATTTTTGTTATTAGAGTTACACGTGTCTGATTAGATTTATTTTTTGTATGTAATTGCTACTTTCTTAATACTTCATATTTTAATCGTATTAATTTGTCAACAGTTTTTTAAAATCCACTGTTTCATTCCAAGCAGGGTTGTAATACATGTGGATAGCAGTGCTCCATGGAGTTGATGTTAATAAAAATATTATGATATTGAAAAATAAGATGGTGGTACTTTTTCTTCTAATTTGAAAACTTTAATATTGAAATGCTGATGCAATTGTTCTTTTGCATAATTAATATAAAACTGCTATATTAGCCATAACATAAGAGCAAATACACCCCAAATAGAACAAAAGCAACAAACAAACTACAGAGAAGCCTATACAAAATCCAAGTTTTAAAAAATTGTTCCAGCTATCTAAGGTGAGATCCGTAATTTTTCTCCTTTTAACCATCCACCAGTATGATTTCATTCTGCCTTTATACTTGCTAGGAGATGTGTTGATGTATCCATATACTTTAGTTCAAAAACCCTCTCGTCTCGGTTTTTCCAACAAAGCTCTAAAAACATTTCATAAATTCAGCCAAATTCACTACATACAAATAGAAAAAAACGTAAATGAAAAGAACTACATTGATATGAAACCACCAAATCACAAAACCACTTTATTACCCTTCACTTCGACACTTACAACACACCCAAACACTTTCAACACACATCCAAACAGTGGTTTCAACCATTGTTTTAACCCAACAATGGTTTCAAACCTCCGTTTTAACCGAACATCAGTTTCAAGCAGTGGTTTGAACAAATATTATTTCAATTTTTAAACTCAACTAAAACAAATTAATAACGTTAAAAATTACAATCATTAATATACCTTCATGATGATAGCATACGCATGATTTTTCTTTGCGTTGTGGAATTCATCAAACATTAACACCTTGATAATATCCAACGTTAAGAATCTATGTCTGAATGCATTCCTTAAAATGTCAGGGGTCATGACCAATAGCTGTAAAAATGATGTATAACATATACGTGTATTCAGTTTAAATTTAAAAAATAAAAACTACATGATACAACAAAGGTAAAGAGTAACACAATAAAAGTTTATTACTCAAGACTGCAATTGTCCGCCTCAGGGGTACTTTACGTATTTGATCATCACTCAAAATTCTGATGAGATTGTATGCAGTCAACAAAAAAGTCAAATGTTGACTTGTCATACCTGATTCTGATCTCGTTGTTTCTTCCAATTAGCAGCATTCCAAAAATCAACACCTTTTTCACCCCAATACTCCACTTTCATATCAAGGTGCTTTCCCATATACTCCGCTTGCTAATAAGACAGAGAAAGCTTCCATTAGTATGCTTTAACCACATGTTGAAAACATGTTCAAGAAACAACTAAGTCAACCGACATACCTGTTTGACCAATACAACAGTGGGTACCAACTACCGAGAACACAGCAATACACGGGAAGGGTTTTTTCAGCAGATAAGCATAGTGACGTAAAAGCATAATCGCGATCAACGTCTTGCCTGAGCCCGTCTCTAAGAACACTATAGTGTTCTCCTTAATTGCCTAAGCTAATGCTTCTATCTGATAACTGCTATATTAGCCATAACATAAGAGCAAATACACCCCAAATAGAACAAAAACAACAAACAAACTACAGAGAAGCCTATACAAAATCCAACTTTTACAAAATTGGTCCAGCTATCTAAGGTGAGATCCGCAATTTTTCTCCTTTTAACCATCCACCGGTATGATTTCATTCTGTCTTTATACTTTCCAGGAGATGTGTTGATGTATCCATATACTTTAGTTCAAAAACCCTCTCGTCTCGGTTGTTCCAAAAAAGCTCTAAAAACATTTCATAAATTCAGCCAATTTCACTACATACAAATAGAAAAAAACGTAAATGGAAAGAACTACATTGATACGAAACCACCAAATCACAAAACCACTTTATTACCCTTCGCTTCCACACTTTCAACACATCGAAACACTTTCAACACACATCCAAACAGTGGTTTCAACCACTGTTTTAACCCAACAATGGTTTCAAACCTCCGTTTTAACGGAACAGTAGTTTCAAGCATTGGTTTAAACAAAACAGTGGTTTCAACCACCGTTTTAACCCCAACAGTGGTTTCAACCACCGTTTTAACCCAACACTGGTTTCAACCACCGTTTTAACCCAACACTGGTTTGAACCACTATTTTCTACACAAAACACTGTTTAACCCAGCAGTCGTTTGAAACATCTGTTTTATATTCTAACATCTGTTAACAACAAACAGAGGTTTCAAACCTAAAACAGACCTTTGCCAAATACATGTTTCACAACAAACTTAATTTATACTATCTATTACCTAAACCGCTTTTCTGAACCACAAGTGATGATTGCATAACGATCCAACATTCCATTCAGATGAGCACCAATAACATTCTTCGCTGCTAACAGTTCCATTGAGATTAACATAAGGATCCACCATTCCATTCCATTCGATTCGATTACACCAAAACTCGTCCGATGAAACAGGTGCCCACTTCTTCCATCCATCTCTACACAAAATTCAATCCCTAAACTAAATAATAAAAATGAAGATGTTATTATCCCATGAAATTAATTTGAACAAAAAATATGTGAGAGCACATACCTTAATTAAAACTTTTGGTTTACATTAATAAACTTAATTAAAATTCAAAATCCGTTCAATCAGTCGATTATTAGGCACAAATTATCACAAGTTCAAATGATAAACATAAAGCACAATCGGTTTAACAATTGTGAATACAATAAATAATTTTATTTCAAACCGCAAACCTTTGCAAAACTCACCTACATCAACAACTACTGCTGCTGCTGCTGAATCAACAACTGCTGCTGCTGAACCTCACAAATTCAATCTTCATATTCTTGAACCTCACAAATTCAATCATTTTGGTCTAACAATGGTGAATACAATAAATAATATAATTTCATTCAGTCGATTATTAACTGAACCTCACAAATTTAATCTTCATATTCATGCATCAACAACTACTGCTGCTGAATTTGCCGTTGATCCGGCTGCAACACAACTGGAGCTAGAAACCCAACTCTCTCTTTCTTCTCTATTCATGGTGAAGTTGCAAAACATTTATATTTTCAGAGGGTCACGCTCAGATTAGGAGGTCGGTGACATTGTCGAGGGTTGTCAGGAAATGCTATCACTTTGCATTTCCTGACAACCTCGACAACGTCACCGACCCCCTCCAAGTTTTCCACCAAAACACTCTGAATGGTTGTCATCAATTCTAACTTCACCTTTATAAGCAACCATAGTATCTATATAAACCTGAAACTCATACCTGAAACTCTGCCAAACATAAATACTTTACCAAGTTACTACACATTTTTGTGAAAAATCAAGGTCATGTTATTACGTAAAATATATAGTTTTTGCACATGGTAAGTGTAAGATGATTAGTTATTTGTTGTTGATTGTTTGAATGATTTTTTAAAAGAAAATGATATGCTAAATAGCATGGACACCTCCATTTACAAAGAAAACTATGGCGAAATTTTCTAAAAATTCCAACACTTAGAAAATATTTTCTAAACAAGTGTTCACAAGTGTGTTTTAAATTATGATTTATAACATAAATTTTGCCATAAATTTTTGTAACAAAAATACAAACATTTGAGGTTGGTTTTTGTAAACAAAAATGGGTAAACATATATTTAGAGTATATATTTTACATTAAAGACACTTGTGTGAATATGTGTATACCTTGTGTATAGTTATATTATTTTTGGATTTAAAATAATATGACTTAACAAAAATACCAAGAACTTACAATCCAAAAGAATACCAAAAATTACAAGGAATAAAGTATATAAGTTACACACTTAAATATTGTGAAACCGAACGCAAAAACGTAACTTATGAAATATTCCGAAAAGTACCATTACAAGTATATTTTTGGCAAATATTGTTTTGGATACAAGAAATGAAAATACGATTTTTGAAAACATTACAAGAGTAATATTGTAATTTTCAACCAAGAGAAAATATATATTTTCTTGGCAATACATTATTTTTGGACAAAACAAGTCTATATATATATTTTCTAAGTGAAACTTGAAAATATATTATTTCGGAAACTACAAATACAAGAATACAAATACGCATGTATGAAATACTCCCATCCTTGGGAAGGAAATACGAAAATAAATACTTAAGAAGTATTATAACTTCGGATAATACATAAAGGAAACGTAACTCAAAACATGAATACTAAGGCAAGGCACGACCCGCTCGTCTAATATACCCTAGCACATTGTAGGTAGTCGTGTTTGCTGACGAGATTTGAGTTACGAGTACTGAAGACGCAAAACAGTGAGTTCATACTCCCCCTTTTCTTTAACTGTTTTTGGTTTTATAACTCTCGGGGGTGAAATACATGTTAAGAATGCTTAAACGGTATGAAATGCCTATGAAATACTAGATCATATGAGCATAGACAAGATATTGAAATGCCATTAAAACATTCATTAGGGACGAGGGTTAGATCTAACGGGTACGGCCGAACCCCACTCATGGTCACAACTAGTACCAAGTAGTGCTTCGGAGTCCCAGTCGAGGTTAATCGACACAGTCGAGGGTAATCGACATAGTCAAGGTAAATTGACACAGTCGAGGTTAATCGACACAGTCGAGGAAAATCGACAAGGGTATAAGCCATTACGAGTGCTTCCTATGTCCTCACATGCCTTAAAAGTCCTTGTAAAACATTCATGTTCATACACGCTTTTCATAACTGTTTACAAAGGAGTCTCTCAAAGATTTACAAGAATTACAGTACACAAACAAGATGCATGAACTCGCTCAACTTTTGATGATGTTTTCCAAAATTACATGTATTTCAGGTGACAAGATGGATATTGGGCGCGAGTGTCGTAACTAGAAGTAGACTTCAAGTGTAGATGTCATCCACTTTTGTTGATTTGTAACCTAGTCGAAGGTTGTGTTTTAAAACTTAAATAACCAGTGTTTGTAATACTCAAATTTTATGAATGGATGAACATCGTTTTGATCATGTAGTTGTTTATTATGATTGAATGCAATGATATTAAACCGGTCATACATCATACGCTTCCGCAAAAGTCAGGGTGTGACAATTAATAACCTCACTCCATTTCCATTCAGAGAGTCTCTTAGATCTCTTCCTTTGAGTCTTAAACTTCTGATCCTTAAAAAGGACAAAAATTGAATACAAAAGTTAAAAAAAGATTAAATAAACCTTAAAATTACCTCTTCATTAAATTCACGTTGAAGATTAGACTTGTATGGACTAAACATTGCACCATAAGAAGTAATATCAACACTTTTATCACCATCATCATGCAATAAAACACACATATAATAACATAACGAACATGTTAATATGAAAGATATACGCAAAAATGATACTTAAAAACCAGCAAAATCAATACCTTAGAAGCTTGTTCGACAAATAAGTTGTTTAAATTGGCATGTTCATCATGCAACTGAATCTGAAAAATCAAATAAGTTAACATTCACATAAAAGTAAATAAAAGAAAACAATTATTTACTGTTGCGATATAACAAAACTGACCTTAGAATTTTCAATCTCGCATGCTTGGTTTTTTGCAACAATTGAATTCAGAATTGGATCAATTTTTTAACTTTGTTTAGAAATAGATATATGGGTGTCATGCTATGTATTTATAGTAGTAACTATAGAAGTGTATTAGGGTTTAATTTTAGATTTGCCACCCCTTTATTTAGGAAGTTTGTTATAGTTAGTTTTAAGTTTATATAAGATATATCTAAGTACAAATATTAGACAGTTTTAATAAAATAAAATGGTACACATAATATCTTCATTTTATGTCACGATACTATTAATTCTTTTTGTTTTTGTTTGCATAGATGGAGTCCATCTTTGTAGATTAGGGGAATTAGATCACAAGTATTAATTACTTGTACATTAAAGCATTATCAACTTGTACCTTTTAATCCGTGCGTCGATATTGAACAAGACAATTACCGAAACGTCGACAAAAATGTGTAGGTCGTCATGCTATCTTTGGATTTTTTTTAAACAGTATAGTTTATAAGATATGTCAATACTACGCAAAAAAATTATAAGTTTGTTGTGGATGAGTGAATTGTAACTAATTATCTATAATTTTGTTAAAACCTTAGGGATTTAAGTGTAATAAGTTTAGGGGCTAAAAAATATAGTGTTTAAAAGACTAAACTACCCTCATTTTAGGGGTCTTTCTATAAATAAAGGGTGAGAAAAGTTTTTATTTTTTGAATATCTTAAAATACTCCTCCCTCATGCATTATAATATAGTATAGATATATCTATAAATTTTATTCAAAACTAAATTGTGAATTGTAATATACAAGTGATCAAAGCACAATCATACATATTATTAAACCTACGTCAAGATTTAGTTTTTTTATTTTGTAAAATGACGTGTTTACCTTTTTTTCGTTTTTTATTAGTATAATATAAGGTCTTATAATTTTCGAAGATACCATTGTGGCATGCTTATTTTTACCCACAATAAGGATCATATATAGTTGTTTTTTTGCGTTAGTAACGAACTGATACCGTCCAAAGAATATTAGTACTTGTAACATATTTGTTTTTTTATGATTTTCTCGACATGACATATTTTAGTAATATAATATAACGTTTCATAATTTCAAATATAACATTACGTGGTTTTTTATTTTTTTATCTGTGATTCAAAATATAATCTTTTTTCTTTACCGTGACAACCGAACCGATATCGTCCGAACAACACTAGTATCATACTCGTTTTATGGTCACCTTGATGTGGCGGTATATAAGCTATAAAGTGTGCAAGTATGGTAACGGTGGAGTCGATACCGGCCAGGCGGCCAAACAACGTTGGCGTCGATATTGATATTTGTTTCATAGTTTTCAATCAATGCAAAGTCAATATCTCTTTGGGTTGCTATGCCAAAACGTTGGTACCATCCTGATACTTTAACAAACCAAACCGATAATTGGAAGCTAAAGTTGTTATATAAGAAGACTTTCTAAATTCTATTAAGCTATTTGCTAGTTTCTACCAACATTTTTGGCAGAATTCGAAAACCAGTCAACACGTATTAACAAACAGTGGTTTCAGTTGGTTATTTGTTCCCGCCAAGAACAATGGCAAGAAGGCGTGTGTTGTTGTTCCTAAAGTCGTTGGATGCCTACTCGTTTTGTCAATCAAACGGTGTCTCTCGTCCTACAAACCCTAAGGTATCCACCGTTGTTTTTTCTTGATTTTATGATCTTAGATTCAATAATGTTTTAGTTTAGAATGTTACAGCACGTTTCGTCTACATTAGCTGTAATTCTTGTCAATTTGAATCTTAGGGTGTAATGCAGATGAGGTGTTTGATGAAATGCCCAAGTGAACAACCAACCCCGTCTGTACAATTTTAATATCTTGGTTGGTTGATATACGGGTCTTCATAAATGGCTGACCCACCTAAACTGAAGAAAGTCAGCTGGTTTGGTTCTAGTTCGGTTTTAACTGTTTGATTGTCACTGTTCGGTTTATGGTTTGGAACTTGGAATCGGCCGTTCAAATGTTATTGTTTAAGTTTCTTTTCATTTTAGGAATATAAAGTTAGGTGTATATTGTCTGTGTTATGAACGATTCTTATAATTTTTAAAAATTTAATACAAAATTATGCCCTTTTAAAAAGAATTACTTTTGCTGTGTAAAATCAGTAAGGTGTGTATAACTGTGAAAAATGGCCAGTTTGGCCAACCTAACCATTTACGGTTTGGAATTTGGAACCAGCGGTTCAACATTTATTATATATATTTTTTTTTCATTTCAGGAATATAAAGTTATGTGTGTGTATATATTATTCATGAACAATCTTTATCATTTTAAAACTTGATGCAAAGATATGCTTTAAAAATGTTTCTCTTTTATCTAAAACCACTAAACGGCCAATACCAAACCGTAACATAGTGAAAAGTGGCCGGTTCGGCAGACCCAACCAACCAACCAACCACCCGTCCGCTTTCAGTTTGTCTCTCTCTAAAACCATACTTAGTGATTCAGCCCAAAATTTTCATCAAAACCGGTTGAAACGGAATTTGAACATCCGTAGACTTTGATTTTGTTTCTTGGATTTTTTTTTTTCATTTTCTAAACGCTGCAGGTATTGCATTATCTGGAGGACAGGTCCAGAGTTCATAAAAACGCCATAGAATTTTGCAAAAATGTTTTACAAAGAAATTCCGTTGACTGGGATGCTACTTTTCGTGGTAATCTTTCACGACCCATTCGAAATGTGGATCTTGTTGTTACAGTAGGCGGTGATGGAACGCTTTTGCAGGCAAGCCATTTGTTGAATGATTCAATCCCGTTACTTGGAGTAAACTCTGATCCCACTATACCACAAGAGGTTAGCTCGTTCTTGAAGTGATACCCTTGATTTCTGATTTCATATTCGGTTCATCATTTTGAGAAACTTGTGGCCCGTGTGATTTGCTTAGGTGCACGAAATGGGTAACGAGTTTGATGCTACTAGAAGCACCGGTTATCTCTGTGCTGCAACCGTCAAGAACTTTGAACAGGTGTGTCAAATACGATTACATAATTTCAGCAATTAACTAATGTTTGATAGAATGATTTAGGAGGTTCTGTGGAAAAGAAAAATAATATGAAAAACTTTCAACCCATATGAGCAGTTCTTGGTTATGTTTTTTTTACGTTTTTGACACGTTAGAGATAAAGTAACAAGTTTATATGAACATTATTGGATGTTACAGATACTAAGTAACATCCTGGAGGGTCGAACAACTCCTTTTGAACTATCAAGAATGTCGATTCATGCGAACTCAACGCCACTGTCAACATATGCTCTTAACGACATTCTAATTGCAGATCCCTGTCCTGCTTCTGCTTCTAGGTTCTCTTTCAGGTACGAGTGGTTCTGTGTAATTTCTTGTGCTGGCAACATGGGTGAATTGGGTAACGGGTCGAAATAGGTTCAGGTTGAAACAAGTTATTCTGATTTTTATTTTTATTTTTTTAAAAGAATTAGGAAAGACGACGGGTCAAGTTCGCCTCTAGTCAACTGCAGATCTAGTGGTCTGAGAGTCTCGACTGCTGCGGGGTCATCAGCAGCAATGCTATCAGCTGGTGGATTCCCTATGCCTATATTATCCAAAGATCTCCAATACATGGTGAGAGAGCCCATTTCACAAAAAGCAGCCCGCTCGAGTTTAATGCATGGAACAATAAAACCTAAACAAGCCATGGATATTGACTGGTACACGAAAGACGGACTAATCTACATTGATGGGTCTCATCCTGTTCATCCTGTCCGACACGGTGATACCATACAAGTATCTTCACATGCGCCCAGTTTGAAAATCTTTTTACCTGACCGTTTGTTACCAAGTAGGATCTAAGTTTTTTTTTAGATTGTATACAAATGTTGCAAAATGCTTTCACTTGTTTTTCATGATATATTATTGATATTAAAATGACCATTTTACCCTAATCTTTTGTTGTAGTAACAAACACGTCTTAAAGTATTTTATATTGATTGTGTGAATACAATGGAGAGGTACACGGGATAGTTATAAACCCAATGGGCCATTAATGTTTTCATTGTAACATTTCCCATAAGCCCTTGCTGGTCCGAAGCCGGACCACGAGGCCAAGCACGGTTTAATGTTTACCTCAGTTTCGGTCTTTGGTCCGGATTTCAAACTATGCATTGCACACTCCTATGAAGATATATTTTGTGTAATAATGATGTGTTTTTTTTTACAGCAAATTCCAATCACATTCATCACCAAGCATTTGTCCAGTACATATTGGCTAGTTAGATACTAGACTAAACCTTTACATAATCACCAAAAGTAAAGACAGAAAACAAAAAACCATACAGTGATCTACTCTCCTACAGCAAAAGATGCCTAGCTCCTCCAATCTAAAGTTCTTTGCTTTGCTCTGCATTTCGTCCACTGGAAAGTATTTGCTTGCATCTCGCCAAATATTGTATCTATATTAACACGCTTTCCACGGAAAATGCATTCGTTTCTCGCTTTCTAAATTCCCCAACACGTCCCCAAAATAACTGTTTGTATATATATATTTTTTCTGCGTTTCGATGGCCGTTTTCTTATGAAATTCCAGCAAGTCCTTCATTGTAAAGGCGAACACCTGCTGAATTTGCACCAAACGCTTACCTTTTGCCATAATACTGACGCCACATAGCAACCCGCAAATAGATGATCCGCATCCTCTTCTTGTTCACCGCATAGCTTGCAAACTGCCGATCCATGTGTCATGCCCCTTTTCTTTAGCCCGATCAATGTTGGCAGCCTATCTTGTACCCCGCGCCACCCGAAAATATTGACTTTTTTGGGAACCCATTTTACCTATTCAAAAGGATAATATGGAACCGCGAACCTAGAAAGCAGCTTTCGAGAGGATGTAACCGAGAACAAACCGTCATTCGCTGGCTTCCAGATCCATTTATCAGGCATAGAGGAAAGCGTAACACCTCGTAATAAGTTCGAAATGCGCTGCTGCTGAACTCGTTCCACATCGGAGCATGGTGTTTGTCTCCACTCCCATTCCGTCAACCTTGTGGCAACCGTGACGCGTTTATGTTTTTCCAGCCTAAATAACTCCGGAAAACAATCCATTAGCGGCCCTTCCCCTACCCACCAATCCAACCAATATCTTACATCATTCCCATTCCCCACATCACCCTTGAGTAGTCGGCCAATATTCAGATTTACATTTTCAAGCTCCTTTGCTCTTCTATGTATTCCATTCCACGTGCCCGAGATACCTTCTTTAACCAGAAGATACGAGGTCGAGTGCATGTGAGAATGAATCGCCACAATAGTTTTTCCCCAAAGACTTTCTTTCTCATGTTTAAACCGCCACCACCACTTTAGCAACAAGCTCACATTCATATCTCAAAGTGAACCCAACCCTAGACCCCCTTTTTCAAGTGGACCTATTACCTTTTCCCAACACACCCAAGCGGTCTTCGATTTTTCATCATTAACCCCCCCCCCCCCCCAAAGAACCTTCTTCTAAGAGCCTCCAACTTGTCCAAAACCCCTTTCGGTGCCTTGAACAAAGAAAAGAAATACAACGGGAGACTATCCAAGGTACCTTTTAACAATGTCAACCTCCCCCCCCCCCCCCCCGCTGATTGCATTTTCGACTTCCAATTAGATAAGCGAGCTTTGAAGCAGTCTACTACGCACTTCCAATGTCTAATTAGATTCATGTTTGCTCCCACAAGTATACCAAGATACTTACTAGGGAACTTACCTGCTTTGCAATTTATCGAAGAGGCCATCCGACTTACCGAGTTGTCGTCCACACCGATTCCAAACAAGTTGGACTTTTCGTGACTTATTTTCAGCCCCGATATGCAATAGAAACACCTCATAAGTCGAATGATATTGTGGATAGAATTTTCCTCCCAATCCCCCATAAACACCACATCGTCCGCATACATCATATGAGTTATAACCGGGCCGTTATTTGGTAACGAAATACCTTTTATTTTCCCTATTGACATTGCTTTATGCATAAACCCAGTTAAAGCTTCCATAGAAATTATGAATAAGAAGGGGGATAGCGGGTCACCTTGGCGAACCCCCCTATAGCATTGGAACTCAAGAGTAGGTGAACCGTTTATTAAAACTGACGCTCGAGAAGACACCAATATACCCCTGACGCATTTTCTCCATAAGGTCGGGAATCCCATTTGTTGGAAAACCCGGTCGATAAATCCCAGTTTATTGAATCATACGCCTTTTCAATATCAACTTTTAAAACGAAAGCCTTCTTATTTTCTTTTTTCGCCCAAGATATTATTTCATTCAAAATCAATGGCCCATCCAGGATGTTCCGATTTGAGAGGAAACCCGATTGACATTCGGACACGACCGACCCTACCACACCTTTAAGTCTATTGGCTAGTATCTTAGAAATAATCTTCGAGATACTACCAATAAGACTAATTGGCCTATAATCATTAAAGGATATAGGGTCCGTACCTTTAGGGATTAAAGCCAAGAAAGAGGACCTGCAACCACGATTAATGATGCCATTATTATAAAAAGCTTCCATGATTTTCGCCAAATCTTCTTTGAGTGTCCCCCAAAAATGCTTGATAAACCCAAAATTGAATCCATCTGGACCTGGCGCTCGATCGCTAGCACAATCCCAGACCGCATTCTTGATTTCACTCATAGTGAATGGAACCACCAAGCCATCGGCCTCATCGGGCGACAGTTGCTTCAAATTAGGAACCACGAAATCAGGTCGGTGTAACATAGGCTCCCGAATTTGAAAGCAAAAAATTCCTTGCTTCCGCTTTAATTCTTATCGGATCGTTGACCCATTCACCGTTGATATTTACCCCATTCAATCTTTTATCGATATTATTTTTGTTTATAATGCCATGGAAAAAAGCCGAGTTTTCATCTCCCTCTACCGACCATTTTATCCTTGATCTCTGTTTTAAATCATTAGCTCGATCCATATATATCATGTAATTGTTTTTTGCTTTCTGCCCACACTTGCTTTTCGACATCAGACAACAATCTTTGTTCCATTAGTAACTCTAAATCCCCAATTTTTGACTCCAAGGAATTACATACCATGTTCTCCTTATCACGCTCAGTATGCAGCCAAGATCTTATCGCTTTTTTAACATGTCTCAACTTTTCATCAAAACCACAATTCGGTGGACCCGAGAAATCATGCTCCTGTAGTGCCCTAAGCACCACCCCTTCAAAACCTTCTTAGCCGATCCAAGAGTTAAAAAACCGAAAAGGAATGGGGCCAAAGTTACTTACTAGTGTATAGAGAACAATCGGATTATGGTCCGACCCACATCTCGGTAGAGCCGTTACCGACGCATCTGGCCACCGGTCCCAAAAAGTAGGCGAAACTAAAAACCTATCTAGTTTGCTTAGCTTATCCCCCGTATCCGCCACTCTCGTGTATTTTTTGGCACCCATAGGGTATTCCAGCAGCCCGTTATCGTTGATGAAATCATTGAAAGCCTCTGCGCAATTTGGATTAAATTCCGTGTTAAACCTCTAATCCGGGCTCCGGACCGCGTTAAAATCACCCATTAGCACATACATCCCCTCCATGGATCAAATTTTTTCTGATATTGCATTCCATAGGTTCTGCTTCCGATTCAGGTTCTGTGGCGCATACACATTGATAAAATGTATCACCTCCCTGCCCTATAGCTTGCCGGAGAGGATTAAAAAATTCTGATGTCAGGTTGTTATTGTTTTGGCGAAAAAGGTCGGGTCCCAAATACACAACAACCCACCCGAACGCCCATCAGAGTTCACCCAATCACTTTCAACTGCCCCACTCCCCCATATTCTGTTTACTGAGATATTAGTACCATCTTTGGCCAGAGTTTCTTGCAGCGCCATGAACTTCACCCTTTGTGCTCTGAGTAGCTCCCTTAAAGCGAGGATTTTGTGGTCCTCCTTCACCCCTTGATGTTGATCGATAACAACTTCATTGGGCCACATGTAGACCGCCTTCATCATGAATTGATGTTTCCAAAGTGTTTTCAAAGCCAGACATAAAAATTCCCACTGCGCCACCCATATGTATCGTGTGTATCATGTTATTTACCTCCGCGCCGAAGTTCTGCTGCGTGATATTATACATCTCTGTAGTCTAAACATTCTGGTTAGATACAACCGGGAAGAACGAAGCCGGAATTTTAGTTTGCAATTCCCGATTAGCCATGGGGTTGCGTTGTCTCCGGTTACGTCGATCACTCCCCAAGACCTCTGAACTGGCTCTACTCGTTTGTGGGGTTCTCTCGGTGAAAAGACCCTGGAAGTTGATATTAGGTCTAGGAGGGGACCTATTTAAATTGAGGTCAACATAGAAGTCAGACTCTCTTCTACATCGCTTCCTGGGTAAAGGGTCACATTCTTCATTAATAACTGGGCTCCTCTCTCTCACATTATTTTGTAAAGTAGGCCCATCATTAAACTTTAGTGGAACCCCATTAGACTCAGTTGGCCACACCCCTGATCTACCCCAGCAGCCGCTTTTTGCATTTGGTCGACAACAATACCCTCCTTGGAACTTGGTCCCGCCGTATCATCTCCCATGTAGGTGTTGGGATTCCCATGAGACTTTGGTTATTGAAGATAGAGTGGAAAAATGGGAGAGCGAGAGGATGAGGGAGAGTGGGAATATCCACAAAGGAGACACCGACAACAGTGGCCGGAAAATCATCTGCAGAACCAAGACAGTGGCAATACGACCTCTTTCTATGTGTCCAACCTCCCTAACACTTGCTCACTCGGTATGTTATGGAGAGAATTTCGGGTTTGTAGGAGGATAATATTTTGGGAAAATTATGAAATTGTTGGTTGACTAAGAGGGTTTTCAATTTTGTCACTCTCCTGCATCCTTGGAAGGACCACTGAGCTTCGGAAGGGTTCGCATGTTATGTTGATGCGTCCATGTCCCTAGAAGCTAACACGTGTCCGACATGTTTATGCGTCGGTGGACGCATAGATTCCATGGCTTGTGTCGCTCGTTTCTTATCAGAATTCTTGCGTCTCTTTATTAATTTGGTTGACGCATGCGTGTGGTCCGACTGACGCATGCATGTGGTCTGGCTGCCGCATCGGAGTAACGACGTTGATGGATATGACCGACGCTTTAGAAAGTATGGCCGGCGCTTTAGAAAGGTCTGGTCGACGCTTTAGAAAGGTCTGGCCGACGCATGCGGAACGAGTTGAAGTTCAATTTTTAAATATTTGGAACGCTTTGATATATGTAATTAATTATTAACTTATAACAATTTATTGTTATACGGTTTTGATCTATTTAATTATTAACATATAGCAATTTATTGTTAAACCGTTTCAACATTTCTTCCCCTATATATACCACTACTTCTTCACAAAATCCTTTACCCCCATAGATTTCACACCTTCCAAATATGTTTAGACCCCCTGAAATTGATTTGTTTGAAGTTGCCTTAATTGAAGATGACGTTTTCCTAAGCTTTAAAATTGTCGTTGTTTGTACTCGACAACACTTATCTGATGGCGCGGGTGTCAGCCGATTTCCCCGCCCACGTGCTCTGATCACTACAAAGTATTCAAGAACTCATCTACAAAGAAAACGTTATGCATCAAACGGGTTGTTCGGCACATGACAGTGAAGAAACTGTGAACAACCCGTCCCATATCACTTCCGCCAAAGTGTAAACGACGTGTCGATGGAACTTACCAGCTCAAGACACATCTGTGACAACTCGTATTTTGGAGCCTTTCGTCGTATTTGGATGTAATCTATATAAACACTATGTGATTTATATTGAACGTTTATGCGTTGTTCTTTATAGTATATGTGTAATGTGTAATATTAAACGTGAATATACGTGTTAGAGGAACGTGTGTGATTGCATGAGCATGCTTGTGATTATATGGTGCTGTTAAGAACCCTTAGTTGCATATTTCTTCTCAACGATTGCACAAGACCTTTGAACCGCACTCCATTTGGACCCTCAGCCCATCCCCTTATGCATTTACGTACGCACTTACTTGGGCCTAAGGCCACACCCCTCTTATAAAGGTCTGGCCCATGTATTTTAAGCCCAAACATAGCCGACCCAAACTCCCTTGTATGTTAATATTTCACGTAAAAGATTGGTGCCTTGTTTAACCTTATTTAAATATACTTAACACGAGAAATAAAACCCTAGCACATTCTCCTACCTGTTTTTGGCGACCGACAGTAGCAGACCCCCCTTGTCGTTCTTGGAAGTTGACGGTAGGCCCCACTCTTTCTCGAAATCCTCCTCAGCTTCATCTTGTGTCGGTTAGTACATGAATGCTATTATTTGATTTAACACCTTATCGTACTTGGTGATATGTGCTATAATGAGTTTTGTGATGAAGTATTGTTATCTGCTGGTTGATAAATATGATACACACAATAGTAGAAGATTCATGAACACCTTATGATAACTAACCGATAGATCTAGTCAAGAAGTAGTATGACGATTTACTACTAGTGAATAACTAGGCTTTGTTATGTAATGAAAACTGTGATGATGATGACTGTACGATGTAACAGCCATTGACCTATGTGTTAACTGAATGATTAGGTAAATGATTGGGCTTACGATTAAATCTGTGTTATAGTGTTTCAATGATAGGAATCATGTGAACTGTTCAGGGCCACGACGAAACTCCATTTTTTGACGAAACTCCATGTCGACGAAACACCAGGTCGACGAAACTGTTGACTGATGATCTGGATGTTTCGTCGCATGCAGCAGCCGACGAAAGTTAATGTTTGAATATAGTTGTCTGCCACTGATTCCTCATGCATGTGTTTGTGAAGTTCAAAAAGTTGTCAACTCATCATTCATATTTGCAGTCCACCAATTTGATAAATTGCATGTGAAACTGTTTGACCATTAATTGCTTGTTTCAGGATTTCGTGATTCATTGTCGTCCACTATATACTCTCAACCCAATACATCATTATTACTTTTTGTCCACTAAATGAATCGGTCCAGTAAGATAATATTTGAATATAGATGTCTGCGATGATTTTAAGAAATCATCAGATTGCATTATTGTCAAGCGATTTGTTCCATATCATGTCAATTCATGACATCAAGTGTCAGAATCATATGTGAATATATCTAGTATGTCGGCCATTGCATGAGAAGTCATTATTGTTTGTGTATGGTATATATATAATGAAACGGTATAATGTGTAGGAAACTATGTGAAATTAAGAGTTAGTTAGGAATATGTTGATGGCCGATTAGCATACTAATGATTGGTGTTGTTACATTTGATAGTGATGATGACTGGTACAATATGAATCGATGATCTTGGGTTTAGTTAACATGTCAACGAGGTGTATTGTTTTTATGATGATGATAGCCTTAAGCTTTATAAATAATCTGATTGCTTGAATTGATTGCAAAATTACAATGAGTAACTATTAGATGACAACTAGAGATTTGTGAATTGATATTGTTTGAAGTTGATTTGGGGCCGCACATGTTTAATAGTTGGGCTTGAGGTGTATGCGAGTAAATTATGTATGTATGTAGTGTGTTTGAGCTATTACATGTTAAGCGATTATTTGATGGCAGTAGGTGAATGGACTAACTATCATGACTGGAATTACATGTGTGCGTCGCATGTACATTAAATGTGCTTTATGTGAATAGTGAGTGCGTAAATTATTTGTACGTGAAAGACGTGGTTCATGTGCACGTAGAACTGACTATTATCGGTAACCCTTTTAGGACGTGCTTGATCAACTGTTAAACAAGAAACTTAACAAACCGAGCAAACCAAGGTGAGTTCACACTTTCTACAAGGAATGGGATTCCCGGTGGTTGGGAATGGGTAAAGGATTTAATCAGAAACTGCGTGATCTCCTGGTTTGGAACACGTACCACATCCTCTTTATTGAAGGGTGATAACATGTACTAAGGATTTAATCGGAACCTGCGTGATCTCCTGGTTTGGGGACATGTACTACATCCTCTTTATTGAAGGGTGATAACATTGATACTAGACCAAAAACTCTATCATGAAGTCCCTCATTTTTATATCGACTTAATCGCCGGGCCAATGGCGAGCGGGTCATTAGTTAGATAGCGCTATTTAGGTTTAACAAGCCTCACACCATGCCGTAGAGGACGGGCGTGAACTAATGTATCTGGGCACGTCAATGAGGATAGACAATGACGCTAAGGCACCAACTTACTTCAGTCAGTAGTCGATATGGTAACGGGTCTAGTGGTTACATGGGGTAGCCCCCACTTATTATGGTTTGGGAAACAAGGAATTGGTTAACTCATGGATTACAAATGCACTTATGGTTTTTGGAACAACTTTAAAATGGACAACCAACTGTGAACTCGCTCAACTTTGTTGTTGATTCGTTGTTACATGCCTTGCAGGCCTTTAGGTGCATATCGTTGGAACTTGCTGTCTGGGAGGCTAGAGTGGTCATGGGTCGAGATACATGGAATCGCAACACAAGACTAATGGTTTTTACAAGTGGTTTATAAACTCGTAACGAATGAATTGTGCTTCCGCTGTATACTGTGAATTATTTGTAACGTGTAACACTTATTGTTAATAAATGAAAGTTTTATTTAAATATACCTATGAGTTCAATGTGATTGGTGGCTAGATCCTGGTACGTCACACGCCTCGCGGGGGTTTCCGCATGTGGTATTTTGGGGGTGTGACAACATCGTTTATCATTGGTAGGTGTTTTGATGCAAATTCCGGAAGCAGAAATAGAATCATTCTTAATTTACTATTTCTGTCCCGATCTTCTACTTAGAAGGAAGTAGTGTCACACCCTGACTTTTGCGGAAACGTGATTATGGTGTGACTTTCTTAATATCATTGCATTCAATCATAACATCAACTATATGATAAAAACCATAGGTTTGTCATCCATTAAGTAAGTTTAAAACATAACAACATTGCAGACTTCAAATTCAAGTTTTACAAACTGTACAAATTGTTTATGAGTTCATTAAGGACTCGTCAAAAGATATTGAATAACACCAAAGTTTGGATGACGTGTCTCGTCCAGGAATAAGACACATTAACCAAATCAAAGACCATGGATGATAGCTTTATTCTTAACGCATCATAAAAACTCCCAACGCCCGCCAGATCCACTTATAAATTCCCTAAAATAGATGTAGTTTTAAAATCATCAACAAAAGTTGAGCGAGTTCATGTGTTAGTTTGTGTGCATGTATAAGCCTTTGAAACATTGTAAGTATGGATGTCAGTCCCTGGTATGTAGCAATAAGGAAAAAGAGATCACCACTGGGTTGCAAAGCCAATGGTATGTGTGAAGTGATGCAGGAAGACTCAAACCTAGCAGATTTCGCACCGGGCTTCCGGCTGTAAGACATAGTCACCACATGGTCCACTCAGCGGACTCAGGAGTGGGGCTCGCTACACCCAAATAGATCTATCACTCATGCCCCTCGGTCCTACAACGAGGATTGATGGTCATAATCGCCCTACCCATTCACATGATCTAGTAGTAAACCCTCCTTAGCTAACCATACCATGTGTAAAAGTCTGTAATAACCGTAACATGTATTTCACCCCCGAAGTATAAAACTGAAAACATTTAAAAGAAAAGGGGGACATGAACTCACAGTATTGCGTCTTCACAATTGTAACTCAAATCCATTCGGCAAACACGACTACCTACAATGTACTGATGTCTATTAGACAGACGGGCCGCGCCTTGTTTAAGTATTTACGTGTTTGAGTCACGTTCCTTTTATGTTCCCAATATTATTCCAGGTTATAATTATTTGCTAAAATAATAATTATTTTAACTTTAAATTATATTTAGTTTTGGAATAATTTGTTAAACGATATTTTGTAACAATACTTCTCAAGTATTTCCTTCCCAAGGATGGGGGTATCTTATACATGTATGTCCGTATTCTTGTATTGGTATATCTTGCCATGTATTGACGTCGTATTCCGGTGTGTACGTATTTTCTAGACAAATATTCAATATATTCCCAAAACAATATATTTTCAAGTCTTACTTAGAAAATATATATAAACTTATCTTGTCCAAAAACACTGTATCTCCCGAAAATATATATTTTTTCTCAAAAATCATATATCTTCCAAACATACTAAGAAAATATATTTTTATCTCCCAAAAATAATACATTTTCTCCTTGTTGAAAATGTGTTGTAACTTGGTAATATTTACAAAAATCATATTTTCACTTCCTTTGTATCCAAAATAATATTTAGCAAAAAAATATATTTGTATTGGTATTTCCCGGAATATTTTGTAAGTTACGTTTTATTGTTCGGCTTCACAATATTAAGTGTGTAACTTATATTTCATTCCTTGTGATCTTTGGTATTAATTTGGAGTTGTAAATTCTTGGTATTTGTAAGTTATATTATTTTACCCTAAAATAATATAACTATTCCACAAGTATATAAATATTCACCCAAGTGTCTTGATATAAAATATATATTCTAAATATATATTTATCCGTTTTTATTTACAAAAACCAACCTCCAATACTTGTATTTTTGTTACAAAAATTATGGCAAGGTTTTTATTGAGAAACACAGTTTAAAACATACTTGTAAACACTTGTTTAGAAAGTATTTTCTAAGTGTTTATATTTTTAGGAAATTTTGCCATAGTTTCCCCTAAAAATAGAGGTGTCCATGCTATTAAAGCATATCATTTTCTTTTCGAAAATCATCCCAACAATCAATCATCAATCTACACGTTCCAAGTGCAAAAATTATACAACATAAATAACAATATGAACTTGAACTTTTATTAAAACTTGTAGTAACTTGGTGGTGTTTTTAGTAGGTTTAGTTACCCTCTAAAGTGTGTTTATTTCTTTAAAAATCTCATTCTTAAAGAAACTAGGTGTTTACAACCTGTAAACATATTTTACAAAAAATATTCTTTTGAACTCTTCTTGTAAATAAAAATGCTCTTACACTTCTTTTATCACAAAAAATAGTGTACATTTAAGTGAGAACCAAGTTCTACTAAAAATCATATTTTGGACTTGGTTTTCTTGGAAAATCATCCATGAATCTTAGATTCACAAGATTACTAGCTCACTTTATTTATTATATTTAAAGAAACAATTTTATTTTCAAGTTCATGTTCATAAGTGAGGATGATCTTCTTAGGTTAACACATAATCATCCTCTAACTTGCTAAATCATGTGTTTAATCACAATCTAGCAAGCTCCTTATGATGATCAACATCATAATCTAAAGTAAATAACAATCAAGTGTCATGCATGTACTTTAACAACATTATTTCAACAAGATTTCATCATATGTAAGCTTATGTTTATGATTCTTGTTTATGTTCTTTTAGTGTTCTTGTGATTCATAACAATATACATCTTTTTAACCAACAAAATAAGAAATAAAAACTAGTAACAAGAAGCTTACAACTAGCTCAAAGGCTAGGGAAGATCACTTGAAGAAAAGATGAGAAAGATGGTGGATGAAAGCAATGGAAGGAGGTTCTTCAAGTTCTTCAAGCACCAAGCTCCATGAAACACCTTCTAGTAAATTGAAATGAGTTTGGAATGGATAGATGGTGGTTCCAAGGTGGTGGTGGTGGTGGCACTAATGTAGGCCGAGAGGGAGAGAGAGAGAGTAAGTGAGAGATGAGTGAAGTTTGTGAAGTGAGAAGGAATGATGAAGATCTTTATAATATCCAAGGAAATCTAATTGAATCTTCCATATCCAAGCAATATCAAAATAAATCTTGAGGTGGGGCCACTCTTGGTGCCGTAAATATGGAGGGGGAGGGGGTCCATGTGTAAATTTTGATGGTAAGTGGGTAATAGTTGGAGGTTAAGTGTAAAGTCTAGTGTTTTATGTGTATCTTGCATTATGTAGTATATCAGGGTGTTCGGGAACCATAAGTAGCTCAGAAAAAGTATAACAATGCTTCTAGCAATATTTTGGTGTTCCGGGTAATGTCCGGTTGTTCGGTTAGATACCGGTTCATTAAAGTGTCAAGTTATTCCGTTTAGTGTTCTTTAAGTACCCTTTTGTGACACTTTTAATTTCCGACACTTAGGAAAGCATACAGGACCATTTAGTCAATTTTCTGCATAATACCAGTATGTTAAAGTGCTGAATTTTGCTGAAATATGCAGAATTCTGCACTTTTAGTGGGTTTTAGGCACTTTCCGGCACTTAAACTATCACCTAGTGACGCAGTTTTATGGTCCTTACCTCCCTACACTCCCTACTAGTGTAGTACCTTGTCTCTGGTCCATACTGGGTCTTTAATCACTGTCTGTCTATGTACTGAACATCGTCAGCATTTTTTTAGTTATCCGCTCACTGTGCTAACCGTGCTTTGTGCATCGTTTATGTCACTAAAGTTTGTATGTGATAAATGGTGTGACAGTATGAAATGTGATGCACATGTATGTATGATACAGTAATTAGAAAACAGTTTAAGTCATCAGTTGTAATTAAGCACAGTCATTGAGCATAAATCAATATTAATTAATTGTACGGGTGCATGCTAATTTGACGGTTGTGACATTCTCCCCCTGTTAAGAAAATTTGGTCCTCGAAATTTGTACTACCTTAACTCCTTAGGGTTACATTGTGCGTGTAAGTGTTCGAATAATACTGAGGTAGGTAACCCAAAACCAAATCAAAACTTATTCAATTCAGGCGAATCCAAGGATATCTTACTATAATCAGAACCCAGCAGTTAAACAGTATGTGTTTCAGGATTTGCTGTCAAAGTAACAAGACATATTGAAGTATAGTTTAGTGTAATCCAATTACAGGGGTTCCACAAAAGAGGAGTTTTGACTAACAGGGTTCTCAAACGACCGGTCACAGTATGCAAACTTTCACAACCATAGCATCCGCTATATGAACTTAAAATCAACAACTTGGAGATGAAAATGACCTGTCAACTTTTGAATAAATAAATGGTAAGGATTAGTGTGTTGACATTCTCGAATTACGAAAATACACCGAATGAGGTACAAGCGAATCTGGTGTATCATTGTCTTAATTCGTAGTTGCATCAGAAATGTTTAAATGACAAGTCGACAAAAGTATATGTAGTTTTGTGTGAAACAGTTGACCATGATTAGCACAAGCTAATGACACCACAAGGTGTCGTAATGACGAGATTCAATAATAGTGGTGATTGAACAAGTTCACCGTGCCTGAAATCAACTGAAAGTGTACTGAGACAATCTGAAGATTTGATTTACACAATGTCATAAAGTTTTCAGTTAAATACGGAACATCAACGGGCCACTGGTTTTGATCGAAGGTGAAAAAGTATTAAGTACCGCAAGGTATTCGATCGACAATGAAAGAATCGTTAGGAGGTACATGGTGCTTATGAAATGAATCTATGTACCATTGCCTTAACACACAACTTGTGTTGGGACTGCTTTAATCGTGATAAACAAGACGGATTTAGAGCAAATTAGTAAATAAGTAATTAAATCCGTGTATGAAGTAAGTAACCAAATTAGCGCAAGCTTCAATTTCGTGAAAGTATCACCGTAAGGTATCGAAATTAACAAATGATTTAGTGGAGTCGTAGACCAATCAAGTCCACTATGACTCGAAACAAAAGAACCTTTGCAAGAATATTTGAATATGATGCTCTCAATACATCATACAGCGTCTCAAAACGAACATGCGAAATGGATAAGTTCAAGCAATTGAACTTGGTTTCAGCGTAACTTGACAATAAACGTATGTATTAACAAAGGAATCTCGGCATGGTTGCAAAGATAAACCATGAACGCAACTTCAAATAAAAGAAGTTTCGAGAAAGTGTGTTGACTTGATAACAAAAGAGCCAACAATTACAATAATGTAGGTCATTCGAATCACAAACTAGTGATTAGATTTAGCAACATAATATTCGA
Source organism: Helianthus tuberosus (assembly GCA_030545235.1). Lineage (NCBI taxonomy): Eukaryota > Viridiplantae > Streptophyta > Magnoliopsida > Asterales > Asteraceae > Helianthus > Helianthus tuberosus. The sequence goes on from CM060424.1 coordinate 118,157,179, forward strand.
ACTTTAATGAAGCGTTTGAAATGAAACCGCATGCATAGCAAATAGTGCATGCGTAACATATGAGTTTCAAGTAATGAAACAATGAGTATGAAGTAATGACCAAGTATCGATGCAAATGTGTGTTCGCTCTCAGTGAAGAAAATTGACGTGATGCAACTACCATTCAGGGGAGTAGAGATGCAAACATCTACTCGCTAGAAGCAAAAGTGAAGATTTCAACAAAAGAAATTTAAGTACTTTCTGTTTTGTTAACTGAAATGGCATATACGTCAGGTTAATGGTGTTTGATTGAGTTAACAAATATGGTTTCTAAGTAACAACCTTTACGAGTTTGGACCTGGGTTCCCAAAGGTCCTAAGTATATGTTTTCTAGATCCTCAAGGTTTCGTATTCTGTGTAAACCTGTTTTGTGCATTGTATAGGAAACACCATTTTGTGTATGTTTAAAAACAAATTATTGTCCCATAATTTCCCCGGTATACTTTATTCCTGAATTCACAGCTAATGACACTCGATCATTGATCAGTTGTGAAATAGTAGTTGGATCCTCACAGTTAGCTAAGTAAGAAATTCGTTGATCCTTAGCAAGAGTTATCGACTCTTGTTGGTTAGCTCGTTCGGCTCCTGGTAGTCGATGCTCATTTGAAAATCATCGTCCTTCTTTTTGATGAGCAGAACTGGGGTTACCCAGACGAGAATCTTGGTCTGTTATCTTCCTTCTCTATCAACCACTGAGGTTACACTGACAATCCTTGCATCTCCAAAGGTGTAAGTCGCTAAGGTGCATTGACTGCAGGCGCGGCGCCTGGAATTAAATCGATGCGAAATTCGACTCGTCGTTGAGGAGATGATTCTGGCAAGCCTTCAGGGAAATCTTCAGGACATTTCCTTACCACAGGGATATTTTCGAGTTTTGGTTCTTCGGCTCCCTTGTCCCCGACATGAGCCAAGAAAACAACACATCCTTTACGCAACAACTTTCGTGCCTTCCAGCAATTAGTAATTCGTAGAGGCGTATCCTGCTTCATGAGTCACGATCGTTTCTTCGTTTGCCATCAGGATGCGGATATCAATCTCCACTCGATCACTCAGAAATTAATCCATCCCAATTACCTCGTCGAAGCTTCCTGTCACACCCCGACCGCGTAGAACATACAAATCGCGGCGGAAACATCGGGGCGTGTTGCAACAGAATTAATGTTTCACAACCATGGAAATTAAAGTTTCGTTTTATTCATTAGAAGTGTTACAATGTCTTAACAAACAAGGAAATACAACATAATTAACTAGTCTTGCATCTTTTATTGTCACTAAAGCCCAAGTCTGCCTATGTGTATCTTGATCATCTTATGCGACATCTCCTGAAAAACACATGTGAAAATATGGTACGTCAGCATAAAAATGCCGGTGAGATACATAGGTTTTGTGAAAATAGGTTTCATGACTTATGTTTGAGAAAATGTTTAGTCATGAACCTTGTTATTTGCTTTGTTTTGTAAACCATTTGAAAAAACAATAAGATCAGATGATATGTATAAATAATGTAAGGTTAAATGAATAACCATGTAAAAATGAGTTTGTATAAGTTAAGTTGTTTGTAAATCAATGTCTTGTGAAAAAAAATATGTTATTTGCATAAAATGTTCTATGTCTCAAACTGAAATGATTCAAATAATGCTACGACATGTAATACCATACAAACACTTATATATAGGAAGTACCAGCGGCGTATCCACCATGCTTGTATCATATTACACCCGCATCATTACTTAATCACTTAATCAAACCAAACCAACAATGTAAATTGTCCATGTATAAATGAATTTGTCAAATGTATTGAATAATATGTCAAAATGCATGATCAATGTAAATCATGTAATGTGTAACCTAAATGATATGTATGGCTAGTGAAAACGCATCAACTAAACCATAGGTGAAATGCACAAAAACAAAGTATTGAAGTAAAACTGTGTTTAAATCAACGTTATGTTTTGTGTAAATGCATGATCAATGTCAATCATGTTAAAATGTCTATGTCTAATGTCTATGTCAAAATGTCCTGTATGGCTAGCGAAATGTGTCAACTAAACCATATGCACGAGAACATAGTATTGAAGTAAAACTGTGTTTAAATCAATATTATGTCTTGTGTAAATGCATGATCAAGGTCAATCATGTTAAAATGTCTATGTCTAAATGTCATGTATGGCTAGCGAAATGTCTCAACTAAACCATATGCACAAAAGCAAAGTATTGAAGTAAAACTGTGTTTAAATCAATATTATGTCTTGTGTAAATGCATGATCAAGGTCAATCATGTTAAAATGTCTATGTCTAAATGTCATGTATGGCTAGCGAAATGTCTCAACTAAACCATATGCACAAAAGCAAAGTATTGAAGTAAAACTGTGTTTAAATCAATATTATGTCTTGTGTAAATGCATGCTGTACTGATAATGAACATTTATGCGGTGTTGTTCCAATGCATACATCCAAGCCTTGCGACTGAGGTGATAAACCCTTAAACAAATTAAAGGTCTATCTGAGTAAATATCATCGAATTCGGTCATTCCTTTACTGTCCCCTTTCCCTGGGATGTCCGGAACGGGAGTTGTCAATTCCTATGGTACCACTACCTACTAACGAACGGCGTAGCTAATGTTAATGAATGTATTGTCCCATTTAACAAACCAAATGTCATACCAAAATGTAAGCATGTGATGAAATGAATCTGTACTAAGTATGCAACAAATGAACATACATAGCATGTGACGTGATGTGATGTAAAACAATGTACTAAGTATGAACTAAATGAACATACATAGCATAAAATGTCATGTAAAACGATGTACTAAGTATGCACGCTATATACATACATAGCATAAAATGTAATGAAATCATGTACTATAATGTACTAACGAACATAGCAGGTATATGATGTGAAAACAGGAAAGCATGAAAGTAACAAGTAGGCACATGTGTTCCACCCCAAAACAGTTTGGAAAACAGTAAAAGAGGGGTCTATGTACTCACTTGAGATTGCTCAGTAGTCCTTGAGTAACAACCAAACAATGCTAGAGATCACGGAAATCAAACGGCACCTAATATAGGTAACTATGTTAATTAACCGGACCTAAATCGGAAGATTGGGTAGTATTAGGGTTTGTAAACCAAATGAGTGTAGGAACTCATATGATATGGTTTAACAAAGCCTACATACTAAATGAAACTTAACCTAAGTGGCTACGACCCATTACGACCCGTTTAGGAAGCTTATGCTACTTTAACGTGTCGTTCGCGTAAAACGCGTTCGGAACGCCTAACTAGCCCTATGACAAGTGTTATATGCCTAAACATGTTACATAATCAGTTATGTGGCAAAAGTTTAGGTTACATATGCTAAATTACCAATTATACATGAAAAGGGTATTCTGGTAATTTACCTAAGGCATATAAACTACCTATCATACAACTACTTAAACGAAGTGACCATAGGGTATAACCTCGGAAGGTTATTCCCTACCTACTATGGCCACCTAATGTATTTGGTCGGATCCTAATGATCGACCAAATGGGTCGAGTTCGAAGGTATAGGCGATTTATCAGATCGCCTACCCTACGACTCTAGACAACGTGGTAATCAGTGGGCATAGTCCCAAAGGACTATGACCAACGTGATTACACTCACGTTGCGAAGTTCAAACGAACTTCGCATTGACCATTACTGGTCAACGCTGAAAGTCAAACAAAGTTTGACTTTCGGACTCGAAAAGCAGTAAAAATAAGGAAAAGAACGAAAGAATACTAACCCAGGGTCCCCGAATGCTAATCCCGACTTCAAGAACTCAGGTATGAAACAATGGTTTCAACTTAGAGCTCTCAAAATCAGAATTCTTGTAAGTTTTGCATTGGGGTGTTGGGGTATTTATAGTATTCGGGTAACCGTTGAGATCGTTTCTTGGAAAAGGGGAAACGATCAAGGCCGTACACTTGTCGGAACCTTATGGTGCCTAAAAGTGATCCTTATCTTCATGACTAAGCAATTAGGAACTTGTGGGTGAGGTTAAAACAGCTGCAGCCTGCTGTTTAGAAACTCTGAATCTGGTCAGCAGACCCCTAGCGCACCGCTACGCTTAAAGTGTAGCGCACCGCTAGGCACTATTTCGGCAGAATTACACTTTTGGTCCCTGAACTGTATTTAGGCCATTTTCGACACGTTTAAGGCCCGTTAACCCCATTTCAAAGCTCTAAAATGAAGTTAAAATATAGGGAACTTAAAATGTGCTCAAAAATATCTCGGATGTCGGTTCGTTTGGCCGTACGAACGCGATGTTCGCTTAATTACGACGGAATGCGCATAAGCGCGAAAAACGAACCAAATGACGCGACGAATGGATTTTTCTTAAGGCGAACACTAAAGCATAATATAGTCATACTTACATAAATTTTTGGAAGTCCGGATGTATTCAGAACGTAAGTTACGCGTAAAAATGCAAACTTGTGCACTTTTTGACGCTTTTAGTCCCTGAATGACACAAAAGTTTATTTTAGCATACCGAACACCTCAAAGCCTATTTCTAAGCTATGTAAAGGATATTTATGGTATGTTTAACTTATGGTCATGATCCGGAAGGTCTGTTACAGTTCAAATTGGCATACTTTCGCAGTTTGTCAACTTTAGTCCCTGTAAGCGATTTAACTTTGCTTTCACCACACCAAACCTTCCAAAACTTATATTTAAGTTATGTAAAGGTTATTTAAGGTATGTTAAGCCTATTTCACTATTCCGGAGTGTTTGTTGCATTAAACTGGTTATATTTACGCATTGGTGCGCGTATAACCTTCCAGAAAGCGATTTAGAGTTTGAAATCGAATAAGAATCGATATGTGCAAATGATACACATATTAATACAAATCCAAAGTATGAAATACAATATTTCATTGGTTCGGTATTTGTTCGATGGCCGTGGAGGCACAGGTGTTACAGTCTCCCCTACTTTAGGAAATTTCGTCCCGAAATTTATTTAGAGGAAACTTGTAAGAGTTTAAAACATGAAGTTGAAAAGATCAAACAACATTGGTTAGGGTTCTGAACTTCTAGTAACCTTTAATAACATCATGATTGCAATGTAAGAGGGATACTTATATACAAGTATATGAAGCGTCATTGGTGCGTCCACCGTACCTCCATTACATCGTTCTCATTTTGTTATTGTTGTCACTATCGGTTCTTACACATAATAAACCTTACTGGTTTTCTATGCACTAAATTTCATAATTATGTAGGCCTCCATAATTAGACAATTCCTTGCACAGTTCACACAGTCTATTTTATAATGCGCAGGGGAAAACCAAATGAACAATCCTGTGATGAGTGTGACTAGACCGCCATAGAGTCCTTTTACTTAAATCATTAAATGATCTAAATAGACTATCAAGGAGTCTGTCTAGCTACATCACTAGATGTCATTCTTTAACCAGATTGCGAATCAATCTTTTGACTAGACCACTAAAAAGGGTCTCTTATGAATCATGGAGTAGTACTATAAAATCCAAGGGTCTTAACTATTACATAGAAGCCCATTAAGGAATTAAGATAGTACCTTTTGACTATCCTGCTACGAATCCCTCATATGAAGATATGAAAGATCCTGCGAGGATTTGGATAACGAATTATCCAGAGTATAAAAACACAAAATACTTAAATGAAAACTCAAGATGCATAAACACATAGTCATATAACCACAAAGATTGTTTGTTAATTTGTCTTGTTACTTGCGTACATGCATTTAAAGCACACTAGGAATCCATTCAACGGATTTCATTTGGTACTTTAAACGTTATCAAGAATCTAACTATAAAGATAGAAAGATTCAAAAAGAAAATTCGATTTCGATTATTAGGAACCGAAATGTTCGAATTGAGGTACATAAGGAATCCAATTAAGGACTCTGATTTGAATGATATCATCCACAAGGATCTAATTGTGAAGATAAAAAGATCCCCTATGGATTTTAGAAGTTGAAGATGTTTTGAAACCTTGCACTGGATGTGCTTATGTCAAAACATGAAGTAAGAATGCTTATGAAGTTGAGATGCTTGATATGTCAAGGCGACATATGAAGCAGAATTTGAAGGTTAAGTCAATGTATGAGGAAAATATTTTTGAAAACTATGCATGGGGTTCTTTTAAGAAAAATGTGTTTAACGTTTTTGAAACCTTATATATAATATTTTTGAAATCATAAAGTAGGTGTATTAGATAGATATATTTACAAAAATGTTTTAAAATCATGCGAGATGAATTTTGAAATTATGTATAAGGTTTTTGAAAGACATGAATGATGCTTTTCGAAATCATGCACTTGATAAGAAAATGTATTGTGTTAATATTGTCTTCAGACTATATGAAATATTTTGAAATTTGAAAGGTTGGTTTTGATAACATGGCCAATGTTTTTGAAATAACATAGACAATGTATCTAGAAAAATTGTTTTCAAACTATATGAAATGTTTTGAGATCATGAAGATTGTTTTGAAATACTGGTACTGTGTATGCTGAAAAATCAAAACGTAATGGGTATGAGATTTGAAAATACCCTTAGTTATCTAACCAAGGATTCAAAGGTACTGATGTGCAAAAAGCATGATTACTCATAGGTTCACTATATTTCATGTACTTCGTTTCTTAGAATGAAACGAGTACTTAGAATGTTCGAAGGAAACATGAGCGATCATTTGAAAGAGAGAAATCACAAAAGTAGTTTGTAAGGTACATAGTTCCTTGATGTAGGCATCATAGGAAAAGCCATATACACCTAGCAGGGGGTTGAGCTGGTTGGTTGGGGACGGCTTTACCATTGTGAGCGACCATGGCGAAGTTCTGAGAAGCCTTTCGCTTCTTTGACTTCTTAGGGGATCGTTCATCCATGGTCTTTGATTCCTCGATTGGTTTATTGGCTGATGGTGCTGTCACCTGACTAGGTCCTGCCTGTCTTGGTGATCCTTGTGTGGCTTCATCCTGGAGACGATACATGCCAGTAGCCAATTCAACAGCCTTCAGGACTACTTCGCCTATTCGTTGGGTAAATTTGGCAGTCTGCTTGGATATCTGGGCGTCATCATGATGAAGAGACATTCTTGAAGGAAAAGAAAGGCATAGGGAGAAACAGGTGAAAGGTTTTTGGACAATCAAAACAGAATGATAACGCATGAAAATTGCGATCATTTGTTTGTTACCTAAGGCAAACAAATGAGACGGTGACTAATCAAGGTAAACAGGTCTTGTTAATGTATCACTGAAGACATGCTCGCCTATAAGTGAACACTCATCCCAAGAATTCCCAGGTAAGCACAACTGGTCTCGCGTCTGATGAGATGTATACGAAGTGCTTGCCTAGACAGAAAACCCAGAATACAGGCATTCACCCTTCCAGTTTGCACGTGTTCACATTATTTAAAACCCAAAACCTTGACGAGATTTTGAAAATTCAAAGGGATTCAAAACCATATAACAGAGAGTTCAAAACCTTACAATTGAGGGTTCAAAACCTAGTAATCAATCATCCTAGAACAGATGATTAGTTTTCAAAGCGGTTTTGAAATTTATGTTCTTGTTGTGGTCGTCGCCTAAGGATAGGTGACGGTATTGTTTTATGACTAAACGCAAGTAAACTCGCGTTAGGGTCCTAAGAAGGTTATAGACTAGGTCAAAGCATTACTAATAACCTAATTCCCTATAACCATTGGCTCTGATACCATCTTTTCTGTCACACCCCGACCGCGTAGAACATACAAATCGCGGCGGAAACATCGGGGCGTGTTGCAACAGAATTAATGTTTCACAACCATGGAAATTAAAGTTTCGTTTTATTCATTAGAAGTGTTACAATGTCTTAACAAACAAGGAAATACAACATAATTAACTAGTCTTGCATCTTTTATTGTCACTAAAGCCCAAGTCTGCCTATGTGTATCTTGATCATCTTATGCGACATCTCCTGAAAAACACATGTGAAAATATGGTACGTCAGCATAAAAATGCCGGTGAGATACATAGGTTTTGTGAAAATAGGTTTCATGACTTATGTTTGAGAAAATGTTTAGTCATGAACCTTGTTATTTGCTTTGTTTTGTAAACCATTTGAAAAAAACAATAAGATCAGATGATATGTATAAATAATGTAAGGTTAAATGAATAACCATGTAAAAATGAGTTTGTATAAGTTAAGTTGTTTGTAAATCAATGTCTTGTGAAAAAAAATATGTTATTTGCATAAAATGTTCTATGTCTCAAACTGAAATGATTCAAATAATGCTACGACATGTAATACCATACAAACACTTATATATAGGAAGTACCAGCGGCGTATCCACCATGCTTGTATCATATTACACCCGCATCATTACTTAATCACTTAATCAAACCAAACCAACAATGTAAATTGTCCATGTATAAATGAATTTGTCAAATGTATTGAATAATATGTCAAAATGCATGATCAATGTAAATCATGTAATGTGTAACCTAAATGATATGTATGGCTAGTGAAAACGCATCAACTAAACCATAGGTGAAATGCACAAAAACAAAGTATTGAAGTAAAACTGTGTTTAAATCAACGTTATGTTTTGTGTAAATGCATGATCAATGTCAATCATGTTAAAATGTCTATGTCTAATGTCTATGTCAAAATGTCCTGTATGGCTAGCGAAATGTGTCAACTAAACCATATGCACGAGAACATAGTATTGAAGTAAAACTGTGTTTAAATCAATATTATGTCTTGTGTAAATGCATGATCAAGGTCAATCATGTTAAAATTTCTATGTCTAAATGTCATGTATGGCTAGCGAAATGTCTCAACTAAACCATATGCACAAAAGCAAAGTATTGAAGTAAAACTGTGTTTAAATCAATATTATGTCTTGTGTAAATGCATGATCAAGGTCAATCATGTTAAAATGTCTATGTCTAAATGTCATGTATGGCTAGCGAAATGTCTCAACTAAACCATATGCACAAAAGCAAAGTATTGAAGTAAAACTGTGTTTAAATCAATATTATGTCTTGTGTAAATGCATGCTGTACTGATAATGAACATTTATGCGGTGTTGTTCCAATGCATACATCCAAGCCTTGCGACTGAGGTGATAAACCCTTAAACAAATTAAAGGTCTATCTGAGTAAATATCATCGAATTCGGTCATTCCTTTACTGTCCCCTTTCCCTGGGATGTCCGGAACGGGAGTTGTCAATTCCTATGGTACCACTACCTACTAACGAACGGCGTAGCTAATGTTAATGAATGTATTGTCCCATTTAACAAACCAAATGTCATACCAAAATGTAAGCATGTGATGAAATGAATCTGTACTAAGTATGCAACAAATGAACATACATAGCATGTGACGTGATGTGATGTAAAACAATGTACTAAGTATGAACTAAATGAACATACATAGCATAAAATGTCATGTAAAACGATGTACTAAGTATGCACGCTATATACATACATAGCATAAAATGTAATGAAATCATGTACTATAATGTACTAACGAACATAGCAGGTATATGATGTGAAAACAGGAAAGCATGAAAGTAACAAGTAGGCACATGTGTTCCACCCCAAAACAGTTTGGAAAACAGTAAAAGAGGGGTCTATGTACTCACTTGAGATTGCTCAGTAGTCCTTGAGTAACAACCAAACAATGCTAGAGATCACGGAAATCAAACGGCACCTAATATAGGTAACTATGTTAATTAACCGGACCTAAATCGGAAGATTGGGTAGTATTAGGGTTTGTAAACCAAATGAGTGTAGGAACTCATATGATATGGTTTAACAAAGCCTACATACTAAATGAAACTTAACCTAAGTGGCTACGACCCATTACGACCCGTTTAGGAAGCTTATGCTACTTTAACGTGTCGTTCGCGTAAAACGCGTTCGGAACGCCTAACTAGCCCTATGACAAGTGTTATATGCCTAAACATGTTACATAATCAGTTATGTGGCAAAAGTTTAGGTTACATATGCTAAATTACCAATTATACATGAAAAGGGTATTCTGGTAATTTACCTAAGGCATATAAACTACCTATCATACAACTACTTAAACGAAGTGACCATAGGGTATAACCTCGGAAGGTTATTCCCTACCTACTATGGCCACCTAATGTATTTGGTCGGATCCTAATGATCGACCAAATGGGTCGAGTTCGAAGGTATAGGCGATTTATCAGATCGCCTACCCTACGACTCTAGACAACGTGGTAATCAGTGGGCATAGTCCCAAAGGACTATGACCAACGTGATTACACTCACGTTGCGAAGTTCAAACGAACTTCGCATTGACCATTACTGGTCAACGCTGAAAGTCAAACAAAGTTTGACTTTCGGACTCGAAAAGCAGTAAAAATAAGGAAAAGAACGAAAGAATACTAACCCAGGGTCCCCGAATGCTAATCCCGACTTCAAGAACTCAGGTATGAAACAATGGTTTCAACTTAGAGCTCTCAAAATCAGAATTCTTGTAAGTTTTGCATTGGGGTGTTGGGGTATTTATAGTATTCGGGTAACCGTTGAGATCGTTTCTTGGAAAAGGGGAAACGATCAAGGCCGTACACTTGTCGGAACCTTATGGTGCCTAAAAGTGATCCTTATCTTCATGACTAAGCAATTAGGAACTTGTGGGTGAGGTTAAAACAGCTGCAGCCTGCTGTTTAGAAACTCTGAATCTGGTCAGCAGACCCCTAGCACACCGCTACGCTTAAAGTGTAGCGCACCGCTAGGCACTATTTCGGCAGAATTACACTTTTGGTCCCTGAACTGTATTTAGGCCATTTTCGACACGTTTAAGGCCCGTTAACCCCATTTCAAAGCTCTAAAATGAAGTTAAAATATAGGGAACTTAAAATGTGCTCAAAAATATCTCGGATGTCGGTTCGTTTGGCCGTACGAACGCGATGTTCGCTTAATTACGACGGAATGCGCATAAGCGCGAAAAACGAACCAAATGACGCGACGAATGGATTTTTCTTAAGGCGAACACTAAAGCATAATATAGTCATACTTACATAAATTTTTGGAAGTCCGGATGTATTCAGAACGTAAGTTACGCGTAAAAATGCAAACTTGTGCACTTTTTGACGCTTTTAGTCCCTGAATGACACAAAAGTTTATTTTAGCATACCGAACACCTCAAAGCCTATTTCTAAGCTATGTAAAGGATATTTATGGTATGTTTAACTTATGGTCATGATCCGGAAGGTCTGTTACAGTTCAAATTGGCATACTTTCGCAGTTTGTCAACTTTAGTCCCTGTAAGCGATTTAACTTTGCTTTCACCACACCAAACCTTCCAAAACTTATATTTAAGTTATGTAAAGGTTATTTAAGGTATGTTAAGCCTATTTCACTATTCCGGAGTGTTTGTTGCATTAAACTGGTTATATTTACGCATTGGTGCGCGTATAACCTTCCAGAAAGCGATTTAGAGTTTGAAATCGAATAAGAATCGATATGTGCAAATGATACACATATTAATACAAATCCAAAGTATGAAATACAATATTTCATTGGTTCGGTATTTGTTCGATGGCCGTGGAGGCACAGGTGTTACAGTTCCCAACTCAACTGGCAGTAGATCAAACGTAAACTTACGCTCTCCGGGTTCTATCTTGCCGTTTCTAGTTACTGCGTTGGCTTCCACTAGCTTCCCCTTAGCTAGTTCCATCGAGTGTGGGTTATCTACTTACTTGCTACTAAACCAAGTATACTCTCAAACTCTAGAGATGCGAAGCTTAAAATTTGCAACAGTATCTAGCAGCACAGATGCATAATGTTGACTAATATGGGACGTACCGATATCCTCGCTTGAATTCCTGCGTGTCTCCCTAGCTCCGGTGTTGAGCTTTCATTCTTGTGCCTGATCGTTTTCAGGGCAATATTTTCTGAAATGCTTTTTGCTTCCACAGTTAAAACAACCTTGAGCACGTTTCTGTCTGTCACTCGTTCTGCCTTGATAATTGTCATTGTCGTTGTTTCCTCCATGATTCTCGCTACCATCTTGGTCCCCATTACTATGTTCAGTAGCCTGCCTACAAGTTTCCTTAGGATGCCCCCTTTTGCCACAGTTATCATATTTCCATACTTACATCGCCCGACATGATAACGTAAACAATTGTCGCACTTAGGTAGGATACCCATGTAGTCTCTTCCCTTTTTGGCCTTCTTCTTGTTACTCGCCAGAGTAACCTTCTTGAAATTTGAGAGCTTTCTCTTGTTATCTCCAGATGACTCTACAGGAGTCTCCTCTTTCTCTTTCATAATGGAAAATTTTCCTAGTCTAACCGCTTCTTCAGTGAGCGCCACGCTTATGTCGATAGCCTCGGTGATCGTTGAAGGTTTAGATGTGGTTACCAGACTTAGAATCTGAGGTGCCAATCCCCCTATGAAACGTTTGACTCTCTTAAACTCTGGTCCCACCAGGAGCGTAGCAATTTGTGATAATTCGTTAAATCTCTGCACATATTTAGCTATCTTTGGTCCCTCCATTTTCAAGTTCCACAGTTCAGTCTCCAACTTCTGGACTTCTGCCCTCGAGCAATATCTCTTACGCATCAGTTCTTTCAGTTCGTCCCACGTCAAAGCATACGCAGCGGTTTCGCCCATTGTCTGAACATGAAGGTTCCACCATGACAGAGCCCCATCTAAAAATAGTCCAGCTATGTACGTGACCTGATGTTCTGGGTCACATTTGCTCAATCGTAAAATAGAATCCGTCTTCTCAACCCAACGCACGAAGGCTAAGGCACCCCCAGTGCCGTCGAATTCTCGAGGTTTGTGGTCCAAGAACTGCTTGTAGGTGCAGCCTTCGCTGTCTTCGGAGCGAAGGGCCTCGAGCTATGCAATGGCCTGTGAGATGCGCTCTTGTAGTTCTGCCACCATTGTTGGCGGAGGGTTGTTGGTATCGACGTTCCCTTGTGTCGACATCTTCTAAGAAGAAGATTGGCTAGGTCGGGTCTTATTTGTTCAGTGAGTGCATATAGTTGTTTTAGGGGTCATATGTACACACACATTATCATATCAATCAATTCAGCAATAGCATAATCATAGCATAACCAAGTAATTTGGAAATTACGTTTAACGAGAGCATATCAAGCGAGCACGTAACATTATAGTTATAGCACACACATAAAGATCAACAACGTGCTTAATGAAGACATAGCAACTGAGCCTTCATTGTTTATTGGCCACAAAGTATCATCGCATGTTCAAAGATGATTGGATCCTCATTATTCTCCGACCCCAATTGAATTGTCTTACAAAATGTATCGCATCAAAAGGGACACAGGGTCACCCTACCCTTGTCCAACAAGTATATCAGTGTATCAAAATTACGTAGTCAGATGTGGTCTTCACAAGTCTCCACAATCTCGGCTTATCATTAGTGTCTTTACCCAAATGTAATGCAATCCGCATAATCCAGAAACCAACTATGCTGGGGACTGAGGTGGAGGAGGAAAGAAAAGTAAACTGTTAACATGCGTGAATTCCTCCTCGAGTTTGTATATATGCTGAAGTAATTAACTGATCTGCCGCTCGACAGTTAAAGAAACGAGCATCAAAAACCTGGGAAAGGCGTAATAGCAGCAGGTGTAAGCATAAAAGGAATCTTGATAAATGTGGAGGATCAAAGTATACTGGCAATAGACAGGGTGGAGGACGTGGTGTCAGTTCAAGCTCCAACATTCTGCGACTTATAATTTCATACTGTAGCTGATGTTACAGGAGTACTCATCCCGTGTGTAGCTTCCATAATGTGAGGGATGGTAAGGGTCTAAAATCAGTATAGTGTGTTGTCACACCCCGACCGCGTAAAACAACAAATCGCGGCGGAAACATCGGGGCGTGTTGCAACAGAATTAATGTTTCATAACCATGGATACCAAAAAGTGTTTCGTTTTATTAAACATTGAATAATTACATCGTCTGGAAATCTAAATACACAAATTAAACATAGTCTATCATTGTTATTGAGTCACTAAGGCCTTGTCCAGTCCTATATAAGCATGCATCTTATCAATCGATATCATCCAACAATACCTGAAACATATGTGAAAACGAGGTCAGCAAAGAAATGCTGGCGAGTACATAGGTTTTGTGAAAATAAGATTCATGACTTCTGTTTAAGAAAATGTTTAGTCATGAACCCTGTAATTTGCTTTGCCTTTGTAAATCATTTGAAAAATAATAAGTTCAGGTGATATGTATAATAAGAGAATAATGCATGATTAAATGAATAACCATGTAAAATGAGTTTGTATAAGATATGTTGTTTGTAAATAAATGTCTTGTGAAAAGTATGTTACTTGTATAAAATGTTCTATGTCTCAAACTGAAATGATTCAAATAACGCTACAATATGTAATACCATACAAACACTTATATATAGGAAGTACCAGCGGCGTATCCACCATGCTTGTATCATATTACACACGCACCGTTACTCAAATCACTTACCCAAACAAACCACCAATGTAAGATGTCCATGTTTAAACAAATTTTCAAATGTATTGAATAATATACCAAAATGTTTATGTTAAGATGTAAATCATGAAATGTATAACCAATGTCAATAATGTTTAAGTGTCCAATGTAAATCATGTAATGTGTAACCAATGAGATTTGTATAAATAAATGTAAGATTAAACAATTATCCTTATAGTAGCATATTAAAAGTATACTTTGGATTTGTAAGTAACATATTAAACTATGTTTTGGTTTCATAAATAACATATCAAAATATGCTTTAGATGTGATAAATAACATATTAAACTATGTTTTTGGTTTTGTAAATATATGTTGGTTTTGTACAATACCACACATGAGAGTATATTAAACTATACTTTAATAGTGTGATTTGAGAATTCATTCAGACCTGGTGCATCAAGATACACCTTTGAGACTATAGAAATACCACAAAGGCAATCCCTATTTGGATGGAGCAACAAATTGGTTTCAGACATTCCATGACAACAGGAATGGGGTGTCAAATCCTATAGCGCTATATCATACTAACAATCGGTCTGGTGAACATAAAATAAGTACAATTCAACAATTTATTTTATGTTCTTTGATAAATCAATGTTTAAACCATAATTAGTCATTTCGTTTGTCAAAAGATAAGTAATAACATGTATAATCAATTATACTTTGAAATCATGAAAATAACAGATAGGTACACATGCTTCACCCCAAAACAGTTTGAAAACAGTAAAAGAGGGGAATAATGTACTCGCCTGAGAATGCTTAGAGGTCTTGAACAACAACCAAACAAAGCTAGAGGGAGCACGGAATCAGTCGGCAATCTAAAACTATATAAATAAACCGGACTTAAATCGGGAGATCGGATAGGATGAGGCTTGGTAAACCAAATGAGTATTGGAACTCATATGATATGGTTTTAACAAGGCCTACATACTACATGAAACCTAACCTAAGTGCTTTCGACCCATCGCGACCCATTAAGGTAGCTTATGCTACTTTAACGCGTCGTGCGCGTGAAACGCCTTCGGACCGTCTAACTAGTCCTATGACAAGTGTTATATGCCTAAACATGTTACATAATCAGTTATGTGACAAAAGTTTAGGTTACATATGCTTAATTACCAATTATACATGAAAAGGGTATTCTGGTAATTTACCTAAGGCATATAAACTACCTATCATACAACTACTCAAACGATGTGACCATAGGGTATAACCTCGGAAGGTTATTCCCTACCTACTATGGTCACCTAATGTATTTGGTCGGATCCTAATGATCGACCAAATGGGTCGAGTTCGAAGGTATAGGCGATTTATTAGATCGCCTACCCTACGACCCTAGACAACGTGGTAATCAGTGGGCATAGTCCCAAGGGACTATGACCAACGTGATTACAATCACGTTGCGAAGTTCAAACGAACTTCGCATTGACCATAAGCTGGTCAACGCTGAAAGTCAAACAAAGTTTGACTTTCTGACTCTAAAAGCAATAAAATAAAGAAAAGAACGAAAGAATACTTACGAAGGGTCCCCAAATGCTAATCCCGATTCAAGAATCTCAGGTATGAAACAATGGTTTCAACTTAGAGGTCCTCAAATCAGAATTCTTGTAATTTTGAAGCATGGGGGGTGGGGTATTTATAGTAAAAGGTCCACCGTTAAGATCGTTTCATGGAAAACGTGCCTTAATCGTAACCGTACAAGTGTTGGAACCTTATGGTGACTAGAAAATGGTTCTTATCAGCTGACTAGACAAATGAGAATGTGTGGTGGTGGATCAAACAGCTGCAATCTGCTGTTAGAAACATTTAATCTGGTCAGAAGGTCTGACGCGGGCCGCCTGGGGATTAACAGAATCTGAGGCGGGCCGCCTAGCCCTTCTGATCAGAAAACAAGTTTCAGAAATTACAGTTTCAGTCCCTGCACGTGTTTAAGGCCATTTCCGACACTTCTAAGGCCCGTAAAGCCAACTTTAAGGCCCTAAAATGATGCCTAAACATTGTGGACATAAAACATGCTCAAAAATATGCCGGGTGTTGGTTCGTTTGGTCGTACGAACGTGATGTTCGCTTAATTACGACGGAATGCGCATAAGCGCGAAAAACGATCCAAATGACGCAACGAATGGATTTTTGGCAAGCCAAACACAAAAGCATAATATATTCATGCTTACATAAAATTTTAGATGTCCGGATGTATTCAGAACGTAAGTTATGCGCGAAAATGCAAACTTATGCACTTTTTGACACTTTTAGTCCCTGAATGACCCAAAAGTTTATTTTAGCACACCAAACCCCTCAAAGCCTATTTCTAAGCTATGTAAAGGATATTTAAGGTGTGTTTAACTTATGTTCATGTTCCGAAATGTTCGTTACAGTTCAAATTGACATACTTTCGCAGTTTGTCAAGTTTAGTCCCTGTAAGCGAATTAACTTGATTTTGCCATACCAAAGCCTTCAAAACTTATTTCTAAGTTATGTAAAGGTTATTTAAGGTATGTTAAGCCTATGTCACTATTCCAGAGTGTTTGTTGCATTAAACTGGTTATATTTACGCATCGGTGCGCGTATAACCTTCCAGAAAGCGATTTAGAGTTTGAAATTGAACAAGAATTGATATGTGCAAATGATACACATATTTTTACAAATCCCAAGTATGAAATATAATATTTCATTGGTTTGGTATTTGTTTGATGGCCGTGGAGGCACAGGTGTTACATGTGTTATAGGAACCATCGAAATGGCTCGTCCAGAGGTATAGAGGTGAAAGTAGCAGACGGTGCGGCCTGTGTGGTCGGGGAAAATGCTGTTGTAGCTAAAGGATCGTTATATGGGCGTTGACCTGGAGTGCCTTCCCGGGATGCGGGTATGTCATGAAAGAAAGCGGTAGGTACGTCGGTGTAGTGGACGTCGGTCTCCAAAGGGGAAAAGGAGCAACATCAGTAGGTGCGGGTGCAAAAACAAATGTCTTAACAAAAGAGAAGATCATCAGGTGCAGATATTTGGTCAGGTATAAGGGGTGCGTTGTCAGGTAAACCAAAAGAAACATGGTTAGAGATCATTAGGCGCATCATCAGGCTGCCCCAAAAAGGAGCAGAAGCTAGCTCAGGAGCAGGCTCTGGGTCGTGTAACGGTGAGGTGCCTCGAGCAGGTGATAGTGCAGTAGTCATAACAGCGTCATCGTCTGCGTCAGTAGTAGAAAGCTGTAATCCGGCTGTCTGTAAGACTGCAGACGTCACAGACTCAAAGGAGTCTGAAATCGAATGCATGCTAGAATAAGAGGATAGCTTGTTAACAGGGGTCTCAAGAAGTGAAATTAGTAGCAACGTTCTCGTCTAACTTTCCATCATCATGGGTGTTATCAGAAGGACCATTAATAATATGTCAACGTCATCATCAATTATTCGTTGAGTAGCCAACCTTCGGAAGGAATGTCCGCAGGAGGCGCATTGTCGAGGATCAGAGCCATGGTGTGTTCACCATCGGGATGACCAGTGATGAAGTGGTCATGGACTGAAACAAGAGTGACAGGAGGATTCTTGTCGGAGAAGCCATCAGCAAGGGTAAATCATCACCAGAATCTGGGAGTGTGGACTGTTGAAAGTCGTACTCGTCCTTGGTCAGCATATTAGGATCACTCTCAGTGTCTGTCGTAAATATCTCTGGCACAGATGTAATCCCATTATCTGTGGTGGCGGCCATAGGGTCATCGACGTCTGACAACTCGCTTTCTAACCATGGTGACATGTGTGCCGGTACATAATAGTCATAGCAGGTATATCCATAGTAATCACTAACAATCAATGTATGCAAACAAGGTAATTTATCATGTAGTCACGTATTCATATTATTCTTCATGAAACTTTCTATCCTTCCCAGTTTCCCAGACTAAACACCCAGTCTTTCAGACTAAGATACCCAGTCTCTAAGACTAAACTTCCCCAGTCTCTAAGACTAAACTTTCCCAGTCTCTAAGACTAAACTTTCCCAGTCTGAACCTTCCCAGCCTCTAAGACTGAACCTCCCCAGCCTCTAAGACTGAACCTCCCCAGCCTCTAAGACTGAACCTCCCCAGCCTCTAAGACTGAACCTCCCCAGTCTCTAAGACCTAACCTCCCCAGCCTCTAAGACCGAACCTCCCCAGCCTCTAAGACTGAACCTCCCCGGTCTCTAAGACTCAATTCCCTCAGTCTCTAAGACTGAACCTCCCTCGTCTCTAAGACTCAATTCCCTTAGTCTCTAAGACTGAACCTCCCTGGTCTCTAAGACTCAATTCTCTCAGTCTCTAAGACTGAACTCCCTGGTCTCTAAGACTCAATTCCCTCAGTCTCTAAGACTGAACTTCCCAGTCTCTAAGACTGAACTCCCTCAGTCTCTAAGACTGAATTATAAACATAGCCCTTTGAAATGTGTTATTGTGCCTTTTGTTTGTAAAAATGTTTGTTCCCTGGATCTGGACGTTTTGTGTATGCAATGAAAACATGTTCGTAAAAACATTTTCGTGAGAGCCCTAATGATCGTAGTCTAGACTCGAGAAGGAATCCTAGTTCGCTACGATCGAGGCTCTGATACCAAGCTGTCACACCCTGACTTTTGTGGAAGCGTGATTATGGTGTGACTTTCTTAATATCATTGCATTCAATCATAACATCAACTATATGATAAAAACCATAGGTTTGTCATCCATTAAATAAGTTTAAAACATAACAACATTGCAGACTTCAAATTCAAGTTTTATAAACCGTACAAATTGTTTATGAGTTCATTAAGGACTCGTCAAAAGATATTGAATAACACCAAAGTTTGGATGACGTGTCTCGTCCAGGAATAAGACACATTAACCAAATCAAAGACCATGGATGACAGCTTTATTCTTAACGCAACATAAAAACTCCCAACGCCCGCCAGATCCACTTATAAATTCCCTGAAATACATGTAGTTTGAAAATCATCAACAAAAGTTGAGCGAGTTCATGTGTTCGTTTGCGTGTATGTATAAGCCTTTGGAACATTGTAAGTATGTATGTAAGTCCCTGGTATGTAGCAATAAGGAAAAAGAGATCACCACTGGGTTGCAAAGCCAATGGTATGTGTGAAGTGATGCAGGAAGACTCAAACCTAGCAGATTTCGCACCGGGCTTCCGGCTGTAAGACATAGTCACCACATGGTCCACTCAGCAGACTCAGGAGTGGGGCTCGCTACACCCAAATAGATCTATCACTCATGCCCCTCGGTCCTACAACGAGGATTGATGGCCTTAATCGCCCTACCCATTCACATGATCTAGTAGTAAACCCTCCTTAGCTAACCATACCATGTGTAAAAGTCTGTAATAACCGTAACATGTATTTCACCCCCGAAGTATAAAACTGAAAACAATTAAAAGAAAAGGGGGACATGAACTCACAGTATTGCGTCTTCACAATTGTAACTCAAATCCCTTCGGCAAACACGACTACCTACAATGTACTGATGTTTGTTAGACGGACGGGTCGTGCCTTGTTTTAGTATTTACGTGTTTGAGTCACGTTCCTTTTATGTTCCCAATATTATTCTAGGTTATAATTTTTTGCAAAAATAATAATTATTTTAACTTTAACTTATATTTAGTTTTGGAATAATTTGTTAAACGATATTTTGTAACAATACTTCTCAAGTATTTCCTTCCCAAGGATGGGGGTATCTTATACATGTATGTCCGTATTCTTGTATTGGTATATCTTGCCACGTATTGACGTCGTATTCCTGTGTGTACGTATTTTCTAGACAAATATTCAATATATTCCCAAAACAATATATTTTCAAGTCTTACTTAGAAAATAAATATAAACTTATCTTGTCCAAAAACACTGTATCTCCCGAAAATATATATTTTTCCCAAAAATCATATATCTTCCAAACATACTAAGAAAATATATTTTTATCTCCGAAAAATAATACATTTTCTCCTTGTTGAAAATGTGTTGTAACTTGGTAATATTTACAAAAATCATATTTTCACTTCCTTTGTATCCAAAATAATATTTACCAAAAAAATATATTTGTATTGGTATTTCCCAGAATATTTCGTAAGTTACGTTTTATTGTTCGGCTTCACAATATTAAGTGTGTAACTTATATTTCATTCCTTGTGATCTTTGGTATTAATTTGGAGTTGTAAATTCTTGGTATTTGTAAGTTATATTATTTTACCCTAAAATAATATAACTATTCCACAAGTATACAAATATTCACCCAAGTGTCTTGATATAAAATATATATTCTAAATATATATTTATCCATTTTTATTTACAAAAACCAACCTCCAATACTTGTATTTTTGTTACAAAAATTATGGCAAGGTTTTTATTGAGAAACATAGTTTAAAACATAATTGTAAACACTTGTTTAGAAAGTATTTTCTAAGTGTTTATATTTTTAGAAATTTTGCCATAGTTTTCCCTAAAAATGAAGGTGTCCATGCTATTAAAGCATGTCATTTTCTTTTTGAAAATCATCCCAACAATCAATCATCAATCTACACTTTTCAAGTGCAAAAATTATACAACATAAATAATAATATGAACTTGAACTTTTATTAAAACTTGTAGTAACTTGGTGGTGTTTTTAGTAGGTTTAGTTACCCTCTAAAGTGTGTTTATTTCTTTAAAAATCTCATTCTTAAAGAAACTAGGTGTTTACAACTTGTAAACATATTTTACAAAAATTATTCTTTTGAACTCTTCTTGTAAATAAAAATGCCCTTACACTTATTTTATCACCAAAAATAGTGTACATTTAAGTAAGAACCAAGTTCTACTAAAAATCATATTTTGGACTTGGTTTTCTTGGAAAATCATCCATGAATCTTAGATTCACAAAATTACTAGCTCACTTTATTTATTATTTTTAAAGAAACAATTTTATTTTCAAGTTCATGTTCATAAGTGAGGATGATCTTCTTAGGTTATCACATAATCATCCTCTAACTTGCTAAATCATGTGTTTAATCACAATCTAGCAAGCTCCTTATGATGATCAACATCATAATCTCAAGTAAATAACAATCAAGTGTCATGCATGTACTTTAACAACATTATTTCAACAAGATTTCATCATATGTAAGCTTATGTTTATGATTCTTGTTTATGTTCTTTTAGTGTTCTTGTGATTCATAACAATATGCATCTTTTTAACCAACAAAATAAGAAATAAAAACTAGTAACAAGAAGCTTACAACTAGCTCAAAGGCTAGGGAAGATCACTTGAAGAAAAGATGACAAAGATGGTGGATGAAAGCAATGGATGGAGGTTCTTCAAGTTCTTCAAGCACCAAGCTCCATGAAACACCTTCTAGTAAATTGAAATGAGTTTGGAATGGATAGATGGTGGTTGCAAGGTGGTGGTGGCGGCACTAATGTAGGCCGAGAAGGAGAGAGAGAGTAAGTGAGAGATGAGTGAGGTTTTTGAAGTGAGAAGGAATGATGAAGATCTTTATAATATCCAAGGAAATCTAATTGAATCTTCCATATCCAAGCAATATCAAAATAAATCTTGTAAGATTTATGGAGATCACAAGTGGAGATTTAGTGAAGATTGAAGAAATCTTGAGGTGGGGCCACTCTTGGTGCCGTAAATATGGAGGGGGAGGGGGTCCATGTGTAAATTTTGATGGTAAGTGGGTAATAGTTGGAGGTTTAGTGTAAAGTCTAGTGTTTTATGTGTATCTTGCATTATGTAGTATGTCAGGGTGTTCGGGAACCATAACTAGCTCAGAAAAAGTATAACAATGCTTCTAGCAATATTTTGGTGTTCCGGGTAATGTCCGGTTGTTCGGTTAGATACCGGTTCGTTAAAGTGTCAAGTTATTCCGTTTAGTGTTCTTTAAGTACCCTTTTGTGACACTTTTAATTCTCGACACTTAGGAAAGCATACATGACCATTTAGTCAATTTTCTGTATCATACTAGTATGTTAAAGTGCTGAATTTTGCTGAAATATGCAGAATTCTGCACTTTTAGTGGGTTTTAGGCACTTTCCGGCACTTAAACTATCACCTAGTGACGCATTTTTATGGTCCTTACTTCCCTACACTCCATACTAGTGTAGTACCTTGTCTCTGGTCCAAAGTGGGTCTTTAAACACTGTCTGTCTATGTACTGAACATCGTCGTTTGTATGTGATAAATGGTGTGACAGTATGAAATGTGATGCACATGTATGTATGATACAGTAATCAGAAAACAGTTTAAGTCATCAGTTGTAATTAAGCACAGTCATTAAGCATAAATCATTATTAATTAATTGTACGGGTGCATGCAAATTTGACGGTTGTCACAAGTAGAAGTTTGGCGGTACTTATTTGAAGACGATTTACTTCAGTCGGAAATAGCAGTTTGGCGTAGTTTATGTTTGTTTCAAACACGTGATTTCAAACACATCATGTAGTAGATATCTGGTTTTAGGTTATATTTTGTTTTGTTTTTTCGTTTTTTTAATGTAACATTTAGTATTTATGTTTTTATATTAATATAAAAATTGTTTTGTCTGTAAACCTAAAAAAGTAAAATTATTTTGCTGTTTAACCGATTGGATTATTTGGGAAAATCCCAACATTAACATAAGCTAACAAATAGAATAACTATATTACATATACATATCCAAAGTAAAATTAACATATATAATTAAACCATTTCGTACAACTTTATTTAATGTTTTTATAACAAAAATTTCCAAACAGAATATTAAATTAAAATAAAAATTAGTCAGCGATAATCGTTTACAGAACGGGGTGTTCGCAGTCTCTTCGACGATGTTGCAGCTTCGTTATCAGCCAGCAACATTATAGCACATTACTACAAGATCTAGCTAACACATTGGGATTTCAAATGTGTTTTGATCTTCGTCAACCACACTAAAGGGTTTGAATCGTCAAACGTGTTGTAGAAGCCCCCTCGGCAGCAGCGTAGTGAATATAAAACTGAGGAAAACATCATGTAGACACAAACTCCCATATAATTTTTCCAGGCTACATTTTTTAATATTTTACAATCGCAACCGGAAACAAAATTTTGTCATTTTGATTGTAGTAACAAAATGAATTGCGACATCTAAAGGCCACGAAGTATGAAATTTTTTTCAAAAGTTCATAAGTTGCTATGATTTTTTAATTTTTAGAGTAGTATTTATAGACCACGAAGTAATAAAAATTTAAAGAGAAAATTCTGACCATCCATCAATGAAAATTGAAAAACGGGAGTGGTCTGGCTGACGCAATGGAGAAGTCCCGCTGATGCACCGGAGTGGTTCCGCTGACACACCAGAATGGTCTGGCTGACGCACCGGAATGGTCCGGCCGACGCCACGGACTGTACTGGCCGACGCAACATTAGAGACGCTTAAAAATCGTACGGCAGACGGATAAAGCATATGTGGACGCTTTAGATTGTATACTGACTCCATAAACATTTGTCTCTTTTTTAATACCAGTGAACAAATAAAACAGAAGATGTCCAATTCATCTTTTATTTGAGGAACAATAGTATACTCACGTGTTATTTTACTCTCAATTATCATGGGTTTTAGATTTGTTGTTTATCTTGGTGGAAACTGGAAAGTTATTAATAACAACATGGAATATGTTGTTGATTGTCAATCAGTAAGACGTCTTTTAGAAATCCCAAACAATAATATTTCGTATACTGAATTTTTAAGATGTCTTTTTGAGATTTTTGGTGTTCAAAATATCACACGTTTATCATACAAGATGTCATCTTTTACTGATCCCATTGATTTAGCTAATGATTATGATCTTTCCTTTTTTTTCCAGCTTATTGAAAAAATCCCTATGAACTTTTTAAATTATATGTAGTTCAAGAAATTGGCGTTGGTTCATCTTCTAGAAGTCAACGCACTGATTTCAAATGGCCCGATTTAAACGATAATGTTACGAGTTTAATGATTGTCATAAAGGTAATTTTGATTCTGAAAACCATTTACCTGTTTCTTTTAATGTTATAGAAAAAGCTGGGTCATATTGTCGGTTAAAAGAAGGGTAACTTTTTCGAAACAAAGAAGAGATGAAAATCGAACTAGGAAGATTATGTCTTGAAGAGTGTTTCCAATATAAAGTAGTTAGGTCATCAAAAACAAGTTATGTCGCATCATGTGTAAATGACGATTGCGAGTGGCTTTTTAGAGCTTGTAGTCGTCAATCTAGTGAAGTATTTTATATAAAATATTTTAACCACAAACATACATGCTCCAAGACGCAGATACATCCACGTCTACGTCAAGCAAACCCTAGTGTTGTCGGAAGTTACGTAAAAGAACAATTGAAGGAAGGCGGTCATGTTTACCGAGCTACTGATATCGTTAAAGATTTTAGACAAAATTTTCAAGTGATTTTATCTTACATTTAAGCTTAGCGGGGTAAATGTAACGCATTACAAAACTTGCAAGGAACATTGGAAAATTCTTTTGCCGAACTTCCATTATATTGTCACAATTTGAAGAGGGCAAATCCAGGAACAGTGACACATATATTGACAGACGATGAGAGTCGTTTTGAAATGTTATTTGTCGCCATTGGTGCTGTGGTAATTTTGGTCCTAAATGTACATAACACTTTTCTGATATAATTTTTGCTAGATATTTATATTTTTTATCTTTCAGGTTCGGACTTTTATTAACAATTTAAGACCTGTTGTTATCATAGACGCGGCTCATTTGAAAGGGGAGTTTAAAGGCACAATGTTCTTGGCAGTTGCCATGGATGGAAACAACCAGATTTTGCCTATCGGATACGACATTGGTAAATCTGAGGACGGGCAGTCCTGGACATGATTCTTGTCCAAATTAAGAGAGTGTATCGGTGTTCATCCAGAGTTGGCCATCATATCTGATCGTGCAAACTACACTTAGCAGTACGTGATGTTTTTCCAGAAGCCTTTCATGGCCTGTGTTGCCGGCATTTGATGGTCAATCTTCGTTTACCGTCCAACGAGAAAAAAGAACACGAGAGCCTCTGGTGGAAGACTTGTAAATCTTATAGGATGTCCAATTTTGAAGAATCGTTCGACGCGCTTTGTGCAGCTGTACCGAGAATTCGACAGACTCTTATAACCATTGGTTTTCATAAATGGTCTAGAGCACACTGTCCTGGCAAAAGATATCATTATATGACATCTAATAGCCCGAAGTCTATGAACGCTCTATCTAGACACCAGAGGAAAATGCCAATAACCCAAGTAGTCGAATTTTTTCGACACTCTGTACAAAGTTGGTTTTATGATCACCGAAATCAGGGTATCCATGGTAAGCAATTGCTTACAGAATGGGTTGAGAAAAAAAATTGAAAAGAAGATATCCAAGTCTCGGACGTGGATGGTTGATGGCATTGGTCTTAATACTTTTGACATTGAAGACGGGAAAAAGGGGCCTTCTCGAACCAAACATGCAGTTGTCAGGTATGGCAGGTATCTGGGTTTCCGTGTGGCCATGTGATTGTCGTTTCTAGATTTCGAGGTGAAACGAGCTGCAGTCAATATACGTTTTCTTGTTATAGTAATGAAGTTTACAAGAGAACGTATGAGGAAGCGATATATCTACTACCGCATAAATCTGAATGGGAAGTACCTGATGACCTGATCAATCTTCTGCCACCCCGCATTACTAAGAGTCAAGCGGGTCATCCAAAGGAGGGGAAAAGAATCTTATCTAGAGGAGAGGAACCCACTCATTTATATTGTGGTAGGTGTAAAACGTACGACCATCATCGTGACAGTTGCACATTCCCCATGCCTTCCCAGAATTCTTAGCGTTGAGGTTCAAAGAAAAAATCGTCTACCGAACCTGAAGTCGTTCAAGTTGAACCAGAAGACTTTCAGGATTATGTATTTCAAAACACCTATCCCTCATACAATCTTGGTGACTTTTAATGTTTATTTAATACACTAAATTATTTATTTAATTAATTACAAACCATTCACATTCACACACACACACACACACACACACACACACACACACACACACACACACACACACACACATATATATATATATATATATATGCATACAACCATCCAACTACTTTAATATCAAACAAAGCCTTTCAAGTGTTCAACACCAAACAATATCATTCAAGCCAATGTCTAGCTCATTCGAAAATTGGTCCGAAGAAGAAGATATAGCAGTGGCGACGTCTTACGTCGAAGTGGTTGATTTAGGTTCATATGCTAGCATGAACGAGGCATTTTAGGACCGAGTTTTCAATCATTTTTGTCGCCATGTTGTGTAGACAACCCGTGAATTGGATGAAGTTAGGAGGCGGGGTTGTTTACTCTACTTAAGATGTTCGTTGTTTTCTTCGATTTACAACAACGTTCAAAATCCTGATAATGATCTTTCTGAAGATGATCTCATCACAGAGGCATACCTTGACTATGCCGAGAAATACGATGAGGTGTTCGAACACTTGGATGTTTGGGAAATTATGAAGGATCAAATGTGAAGACGAATGTTACTTGTTATTTTGTGTTGTCATGTTTTATTAATCGTTTATGTTTATGTTTAATTGTTTATGTTTATGTTTATGTTTATGTTTATGGTTACGTTATATATAATTTATGTTTATGTTTACGTTTATATTGCATTTAAGGCTTTTCAATTGAAACTAAAAAAAGTTTCGTTAAATTGTGTATTTAGTAGCTTCTATTCATACAAGTTCTTATGAGTATCATTTCAAGATTCTACAAAATTTTAGACCATTACGAATGCAGTTAGAAGCAATGGAAAATGACTCTTTTAGCTTCTTAGATGTAACCTTAAAACACCTATTTTTTATTTTATGCATTTAATATAAAAAAACGTAGTAAAGCCCAAAGCATGAAACTAAACCGGAACCAAACCGTTACTAATGGTTTAGTTTGGTTTGGTATAAATTTTTGACGGTTTGGTCTCGGTTTTCGATATTCAAAAACCGTTACTAACGGGGCAGATCTTAGCAAAAAAAATGCACGAGCCAGGTATTTTAACACTGATAAAACGGGTCTTCCCGGTGTAGCCCGCCCCGTATCATTTAATGAAATGAAAGTCCCACGTGAGGTTTTCATCTCGGCCCGGTCCGTTTGCCCATCAACAGTCGGGGCTGGCAGAAACGGGACCGCGAAGTGGCTTTCGAGGGGTGATTATACCAAAAAAAATCGCACAACATATTAAAACGAAGAATTAAAAACTTGCTAATAAACCGCATGTTGCAAATTATATTTAAGTAGAACAAACACTATAAATACAATACCTTAATCTGGAAATAATTGTTTGTTAGCCTCATCGACTATTATTTTGCTAGTAGACGCCATATCAAAATTGTCTTCCAAAATACTATCATACAATTTGATGGAGAGCTTGTGTCACATTTGCATTGCGGTTTCTTTTGATTGTTCATGTTGACATAAGAGAGGTTGATTGTTAATCAACCTCTCCATGAAAATGCATACCCAAACGTCACAATCACCTAAGGATCCGCATTGTTGAGGGACGTTGTCTGGGTAAACAACCTTGTACGGGAATGACAATGACCATCCCTTGTCATCATAGTAATCATTCATTTGCAACCACGAGTCAAATGCAAAATTATATGACATATGACTTATGTTCTCTCTTTGTCTATTGACGACCAATCGAGCAAACTGTACATATTAAAAAAATGAAAGGATTACTAAACATCACCGATGACACTTAAAAATATAAATTACACTAACCTATCATATATCGTTAACGTTTTGTCGTGCAGGTGGAAAATGCCCAAAAACCAATGCTTTTTTTGTACGTTCAACGAAACATAAACCTGAAAATATTCGATAAACTCAATAAAAAATAAACCAAAGAAAATACTTATAACTAAAAATTAAATTTTTTGTTACCTCGTCAACTTGGTCAATTCGTGGCAAGGGCTCTAATGATCCATCGAAATAATACTTAAATATATTTTTCGTCCCAGAGTTAAAAATCGACCATTGGAAATGAGGTGGTAAAATACACCAACGCTCGGTCTTCTTTCTCGAGTTATACAAGTCTATCATGCAAGCATAGATGTGCTGTAAAACGATAGAGTGTTAGATATATTATAAATTATAATCTAAATGTTATTTAACGTAACAAAGTTGGTTCTTACATCATCGTCTAACCAACCGCTCCGCTGTTTGCCTAGCAAAGAAAGCCAAAAGTTTGGGCCAACTTCTGTGGCAATTGTAAGGCTAAGTTTTCGAAGCCGCAACTCACCTTTGTTAACCGCTGCTTGCTCCTTTTCGGCCCACTCCTTTATTATTTTTTTTCAGCGGAACTTCGTTATCTTCTTTCCGCTTTTTCCTGCCCGCCACTTTGTTCAACACAACGAATGGTGACAACAACCACGAGCTCGACTTTGATAACCTATCGGATTTTCTAATCTCAGCTACTTCTATGTCCTCGATCTGCCGCAAAAATAATACCTCGTTAAATCATTTTGAGAATTTTTACTTGTTGATATTTTACATAGAAAAGTGACTCACTTTTTCATTACTCGAATGCAACTTGTCGGTCTTCACATGATAATCGCTACAATTGTCATTTTCTAACACCCCAATCACGTAATATACAACAACATGCGGCGGAAAATATTGGGGAGTCACGTTACAAATTGTTTCATAACACATGGCTCAATAAGTTTTGTTTTATTAAGATAAATGTTTACATTGTTTAATGCACAACAATTGTCTTGTAGGTTTTAAAGTCACTAAGGCCCAAGTCCGCCCTATGTGAAGCATGCTCATAGACAAACGTAAACACCTGAAACACATGTGAAAATAGGTACGTCAGCATAAAAATGCCCGTGAGTAACATAGGTTTTGATGTTGAGGATTCATGGCCTTGATTTTGTTAAAAGAAATGTTTAACTCAAAAGTAGCCATGAACCTTTGCAAAAATGTTTTCTTTTGTAAAACCATATGAAAATCGATGTGAAAATCAAATGATTTAAAAGAAATAATGCATGGTTAAATAAATAACCAAGTGATGTCTTTTGTAAAAAGATGTCATGTTTCTGTATA
This sequence comes from Helianthus tuberosus, assembly GCA_030545235.1. NCBI lineage: Eukaryota > Viridiplantae > Streptophyta > Magnoliopsida > Asterales > Asteraceae > Helianthus > Helianthus tuberosus. The sequence goes on from CM060424.1 coordinate 118,186,802, forward strand.
AAAAGTATCATGTTCTTGTTCAAAATATGTTATATGTAAAACGATGCCTTGTGAAAAATGTGTCATGTTTCTGTATAAAATGTATCATGTTTCTGTCTTTGTCGAAGTGGTTTAAATAACGCTACGATATGTAATACCATAAAAGCACTTATATATAGGAAGTACCAACGGCGTATCCAACATGCTTTTATCATATTACACACGCCTCGTTATTTAAATCACTTATCAATAACCACCAAAAATGTCTTGTTTAAACCAATTTCAAAATGTTTATGTGTAAACCATGTACAATGTCATGTGTAAACTAAGTCATGTATAATCAAATGTAATGTATGGCAAGTGGAAAGTATCTACTCAAACCGTATGCATAATGTTAATGTGAAAGCAAATGTCATGTATGGTGAATAAATAGTATTTACTCAATCCCATATGTAAAATGTACAAAACAATGTCTTTGAATAAACCTAAGTTTAAATCAAAAGTTATGTTTTGCAGAAACCAGTGCTTTATGATTATAAGCATTTATATGGTTGTTAACGAATACATTCAAGCCTTGATGTCTGTCAGATAAACCCTTATAAAGGCAAAGGTTTATCAATGTTCATCGGGTTCTGCCATTCCCCAGATGGATACTCCCAAACAAAACTAGGAAGCGGGAATGGGGTTATCAAATCTATGGTAAACCATATATACTAACAGTCGGCAGGATATTGTTAATGAATGTATTATTGTCCCGTTGAACATACCAAATGTCATAACCAAGGTAAGCACGTTATAAGAAAACCATGTACTAAGTATGCTAAGAAAACACACGAAGTAGGAAATGTTCATGAAATCAAGTGTGCTAGCATGCTAAGTCAACATACATAGCAATACATAATTGAAATCATGTACTATATGTGTACTAGATGAAACTAGCATGTTTATGTTATAAAAGCTTGAAAAGCACGAAAATAACAATGTATGCACATGTGTATCACCTCAAAATATATGAAAGCGGTAAAAGAGGGGACTATGTACTCACTTGGGATTGCTTATTAGTCTTGGAAATAAGACCAAATAAAGCTTCAAGGATCACGGAATCAACAAGGCACCTAATATAGGTAACTACGTTAATTAACGGATCCTAATTCGGGGGATAGGATAGAATGAGGTTCTATAAATCAAATGAGTATTTGAACTCATATGGCATGATTTAATAGACCTAACATTCTGATTTGGAAGTTTACCTAAGTGATTTTGACCCGTTTTGACCCGTTATGGTAGTTTAAGCTACTATAACGCGCCGTTAGCGTAACACTAAGGTCGGATGGTTATCTATGTCCTATGTCAAGTCTTACATGCCCAATTATACCTAAATATGTTACTAGATCAAATTATATGTCAAAACGTAATCACATATGCAAAATATGAATTTATGCTTCAAAAGGGCAATTTGGTCATTTTCTATGGGCATGTAATCTACTTAACAAATAACTAACCAACCTATGTGATCATAAGGTATAACCTCAGTAGGTTATTCCCTATGCAACTATGATCACTAAACATGCTTGGTTGGATCCTAATGATCGGCCAACCGGGTCGGGTTTGAAAGTCTAAGCGGTTGTCGAGAGCGCTTAACTTACGACCGTAAACAAGCACTAAACTAGTAGTGACGAGTTAAACATGTTTAACTAACTTAGAAAACTGATTTGGTATCAAAACAAAGGGTTTTGATACCCGTAAATAGTTCCGTCACAAAATGTGCGTAAATACGCATTTTGACTGAAAATTTGACTCGTCACTACACCTAATCAATGTGGTAATCAGTAGGTATAATCGCTAAGGATTATAACCATCATGATTACAATCACGTTGCAAAGTTCAATTGAACTTTGACTTGACCAATTGATGGTCAAAATCGAAAGTCAAACTGTTGGTCAAACAGTTTGACTTTCAACTCTAAATAGCTGAAAATCACTACTAAGCCATGAAAGAACACTTACAAGGTGTTCAAAGGCTAGAAGGATGATATTAGAACTCAGGTAGGTGGCTCCTTAGCAGGAATTCCTCCACTTAGAGTTCAAATATGAGAATGAGCAAGGAATGAGGAAGATTGGGTGGGTATTTATACTTGTGGGGAGGCTCTAGGATCATTACAAGTGGTTTGTTTGGCCACCAAGCAATAAACCCCAGCCATACATGTGTAAATGACAGTTATCCTTTGCTTGGAGAGGTGTTAACTTGGCTACCACAGAAAGAAATTGCAAGAATGGTCCCTGAAATATCAAACTGTTGCTGAAACTGAAGTTTCTGTCCAGGTCATGTGGTGGCGTGGCGCCACAGCACAGCCCCTAGGCTGTGGCGCAGGCTGCAACTTTCAAAAGTTGACAGAAACAGCCCCTGCACACTCTAACTGGCATTTTCGACGTATTTAACCTCCGTTAATCCATTTTCAAGGCTCTACAAGGTCGTCAAAGTTTAGGGGACCTGAAATATGCTTGGAAATATCACAGATGTCAGTTCGTTTGGTCGTACGGTCTCGTTGTTCGGTTAATTACGACGAAACTCGAACGGACGCGAAAACGATCCAAATTAAGCGACGAATGGTATTTTTGCATTCCGATCACTAAAATAAAAATATTTTAGTGACTACAAAAATTCTTGGATGTCCGGATGTGGTCAGAACGTAAGATATGCGCGTAAATGCAAACTTACACCGTTTTTGAAACTTTTAGTCCCTGTATGATCAAATAAGCATATTTCCACACACCGAACCACTCAAAGCTTATTTCTAAGCTATGTTTACGTTATTTATGGTATGTTAGCTTATGATCATATTTCGGAATGTACATTGCCATACGAAACGACAGACTTTTGCAGTTTGATGCAAATAGTCCCTGTGAGCGAATAAACTTGTTTTTGCCATACCAAAACTTCTAAAATTTATTTTTAAGTTATGTAAAAGTTATTTTAGGTATGTTAATCTTATGTTTCAATTCCAGAGTGTTTGTCGCACTAAACTGATTACGTTTACGTATCAGTTTGCGTATAACTTTCTAGAAAGCGTTTAAGGGTTTGAATTTGAACAGGGATTGATATGTGCAAATATCATAGATAATTACATAATCCACTAAACAACACAAGGTTTTATTTCTTACGAAATTGTTTGGGATTGGTTGGTGATAACTGTAGGCATAGTTGTCACAGTCTCCCCTACTTTAGGAAATTTCGTCCCGAAATTTTATTCGTAGGAACTTTTTTGTATAAGTTGTGCCAAGCAAATGTCTTGAGTGGAATCTAGAGTTTCATCTATTCACATAGAATAACTCATCAAGGATCTCCACGTAAGGCATAACTTTATCATTCCCTAGTGGATGCTTCCTCAGATAGTGCGGGAAATGGGAACGGGCTGTTATTCCTATAATGCTCATCCCCTAATGGATACTTCCTCGATTAATGCAGGAAATGGGGATGAGAGATTGATTAATGATAAAACCAAATCAATCAATAGTTATGTGGGTATCCTTTAAGAGTCTAACTACTAAGGTAGAAAGATCTTTGTAAGGATTTGGCTCTTCGTTTCTGTATCTTGTAAAGTATTCTTAAAAATCCAGTCAAGGATTTGAAAGTAGTACTTTAAGTGTCCCATTAAGAATCTAACTATTAAGATAGGAAGATTCCATAAGGATTTGTGTTTCATTTCCCCAATGGGTATTCTGCAGAAGTGAAAATGAATGGATAATTCATTTTCCTCAATGGATTCTTCATCAGAGGTGGAAATGAAAGATGAATGGGTTATTCATTTCCAATGGACATTTCCTTAAAAGCGAAAATGAATGGATAATTCATTTTCTTCAATGGATACTTTTATCAGAAACGGAAATGATAGAATGTATAAGCTGTTCATTTCTAAATGGTTGATTCTTCAGAAGCGAAAATGAATGGATAATTCATTTTCCTCAATGGATACTTCGTCAGAAGTAGAAATGAAGGACAACTGTAAAGAATATTCATTTCCCCGATGGATATTTCTTCAGAAGTGAAAATGAATGGATAATTCATTTTCCTCAATTGATACTTCGTCAGAAGTGGAAATGAAGGATAATAGAAAAGAATATTCATTTCCCCGATGGATATTTCAACAGAAGCGAAAATGAATGGATAATTCATTTTCCTCAATGGATACTTCATCAGAAGTGGAAATGAAGGATAATTGAAAAGAATATTCATTTCCCTGATGGGATTTCTTCAGAAACGAAAATGAATGGATAATTCATTTTCCTCAATGGACACTTCGTCAGAAGTGGAAATGAAGAATCAATACAGGATTATTCATTCCCCAATGGATATTTCTACAGAAGTGAAAATGAATGGATAATTCATTTTCCTCAATGGATACTTCATCGGAATCGGAATGAATTTATTCATTTTCCTCAGTGGATATTCCTTTAGAAGCGAAAACGAACGGATAGTTCATTTTCCTCAATGGGTACTTCATCAGAAACGAAAATGAACATAGTTTTTGAATGGATTATTCATTTCCCAACGGATATCTCTTACAGAAGCGAAAAATGAGTAGCTAGTTCATTTTTCCTCAATGGATACTTCATCAGAGACGTAAATGAATATAGATGGTTTTAGGTTAACACATAAGGGTATAAAATCCTCAGGTGACTTGGATAACGCTACGTCTGATAATACAATAGGAACACTTATATGTAGGAAGTAGCAACGGCGTATCCACCGTGTTCTTACTATATTACATTCGTCTCGTTATCTAATCACCCTAGATCACACCTAGCAGGACTCACTATGATTTCCATGCATCGAGTCGCATAATTATGTGTGCACCCATAATTACTTAACTCGTTGCATCGTCTGCATACTTTATCTTGCCAAGTGACACATTATGGACATGGTCAAAGAATGGTGCTTTGTTTCAAAGATTGTAACAATGTGTGCGTCTTACGTGTTTTCCACTAGTCATTAAGGCTGTACGGGTTTCACGGATAGATGGGGCCATAGGTTTGGTAGGAAATGTGTAAAACACAAATGGAATGTATCACGAAAGTTGGTTTGATTCTATAAAGAATGAGTCTTGATATATAGTCGCACATTTCACATATATGAGCATGCATGTCAAATTTTGAAATTTTGTTATAGGAATACTGATATCATTGCAAACCAACTGAAAAGTGTACATGAGTCTTGGATAACAAAAGAAATGGAAATGCAAAATCCTAGTTGTTTGTAACTGCTTTGTTGTTGGCACGAGCCTCATTAACTCCAGCGTTAAGAGCACGTCCTTAAGCAGGGTTGTGATCAACTTGATTTTGCGTAGTCACAGCTCGGCAAACCCTAGCTGTATGACTAATGAGCCCACAGTTTAGGCATTTGCGGCATTGCACACTGGCGTGGTGATGAAGGTTACATTGGTTGCACAGAGGTGCAGTTCCATTGTATGGTTTTCTAGCAGGAGGTTGAGCTGGTTGGTTGGGTACCGCTTGGTTAGGTCGAGTAACCACAACAAGGTTTTGTGAAGCCTTACGCTTCCTAGATTTCTTGGAAGGTTCAGCGTTGATTTCCTTGGGTTTCTCTTGTATAGTTTTAGCAGTATGTTCTTTGTCGCCCTTGCGAAATAGTTTTCCTTTTCTGATTTGAGATTTAGTCAGGGTAGCTGCTAACTCGATAGCTTGTCTAACAGTTGCAGGGTTGCTACCAGTGACTATATCCTAAACCAGGTCAGGAAGGCCATCAATGTATTTTTCGATTGCCTTATCTAAAGGCATAACCATCGTAGGGCATAACAAGCTCAACTCCTCATAACGATCGGTGTAGGCACGATGTTCTCCACTATCTTGTTTTAAATCATGGAATTCATTCTCGAGTGCCCGTAATTCGTGACCAGGACAAAACTCCTTCATCATTAGAGCACGAAGCTCTTCCCATGTTTGTGCCATTGCAACATTTGCACCCTGATCCCTCATAATTCCGTTCCACCACGTAAGTGCTCTCTTTTGGAACACACTTGATGAAAATTATACTTTGCACTCATTTGGACATTGGACATGGTGAAATGTGTTCTCAATACTCTCAAACCATTGTAGGAGCCCAGTTGCTCCCTCAGAACCACTGAACTTGAGTGGTTTAGCTGAGTTAAATTGTTTATAGTTGCACGAAACATGTGCATTGTTGTTGTTGTTGGCTTGGTTTATTTGAGTTATGAGATTAGGTAGCACAACAGCAATTTGCTGAGCTATTATGGTAGCCATTTCGGTGTTCTGAGCAGCATTTCGACGGGGAGGCATTCTAAGAGAGAAGGAAATGAGAGAAGGTGAGTGAGATGATATTTGGATAATCAAAACTGGATGTTAAGAATATCGACGAAGCATAATGATTGTGATCATCTGTTCGTTACCTAGAACAAACAAATGACACGATGACTAATCAAAGTAAATGGGTCTTTATAATGTATCGTGAAGATATGCTTTAGCCTATAGGTGGACACTCACCCCAAGAGTTCCCAGGTAAGAGTGACTGGTCCGATGATGCGGATTTGTACGAACACTCTAGCCTTAGACAGAAAACTCAGGGTACAGGCACCCACCCTTCCGGATTGCACATGTTCACATTTTAAAGCCCAAACTTTGACGAGATTTTGAAAATTTGAAAGGCATGAAGCCCAAAAATATCATCTAAGGATAGATGATTGATTTTCAGAATGAACTTATGGAATTGTTTTGGTAATCACCTAAGGATAGGTGATGGTATTGTTTTAAACACAAGATAACATGTGTTAGGGTCCTAGGAAGGTTATAGTCTAGGTCAGACGCATCACTAATAACCTAATTCTCTATAACCATGGCTCTGATACCAATCTCTAACACCCCAATCGCGTAATGTACAACAACACGCGGCGGAAAATATTGGGGAGTTACGTTACAAATTGTTTCATAACACATGGCTCAATAAGTATTATTTTATTAAGATAAATGTTTACATTGTTTAATGCACAACAATTGTCTTGTAGGTTTTAAAGTCACTAAGGCCCAAGTCCGCCCTATGTGAAGCCTGCTCATAGACAAACGTAAACACCTGAAACACATGTGAAAATAGGTACGTCAGCATAAAAATGCCTTTGAGTAACATAGGTTTTGTTGTTGAGGATTCATGGCCTTGATTTTGTTAAAAGAAATGTTTAACTCAAAAGTAGTCATGAACCTTTGTAAAAATGTTTTCTTTTGTAAAACCATATGATAATCGATGTGAAAATCAAATGATTTAAAAGAAATAATGCATGGTTAAATAAATAACCAAGTGATGTCTTTTGTAAAAAGATATCATGTTTCTGTATAAAAGTATCATGTTCTTGTTCAAAATATGTTATACGTAAAACGATGCCTTGTGAAAAATGTGTCATGTTTATGTATAAAATGTATCATGTTTCTGTCTTTGTCGAAGTGGTTTAAATAACGCTACGATATGTAATACCATAAAAGCACTTATATATAGGAAGCTCCAACGGCATATCCACCATGCTTTTATCATATTACACACGCCTCGTTATTTAAATCACTTATCAATAACCACCAAAAATGTCTTGTTTAAACCAATGTCAAAATGTTTATGTGTAAACCATGTACAATGTCATGTGTAAACTGAGTCATGTATAATCAAATGTAATGTATGGCAAGTAGAAAGTATCAACTCAAATCGGGTGCATAATGTTAATGTGAAAGCAAATGTCATGTATGGTGAATAAATAGTATTTACTCAATCCCATACGTAAAATGTACAAAACAATGTCTTTGAATAAACCTAACTTTAAATCAAAAGTTATGTTTTGCAGAAAGCAGTGCTTTTATGATTATAAGCATTTATATGGTTGTTAACGAATACATTCAAGCCTTGATGTCTGTCAGATAAACCCTTATAACGGCAAAGGTTTATCAATGTTCATCGGGTTCTGCCATTCCCCAGATGGATACTCCTAAACAAAACTAGGAAGCGGGAATGGGGTTATCAAACCTATGGTAAACAATACATACTAACAGTTGGCGGGATATTGTTAATGAATGTATTATTATCGCGCTGAACAAACCAAATGTCATAACCAAGGTAAGCACGTTATGAGAAAACCATGTACTAAGTATGCTAAGAAAACACACGAAGTAGGAAATGTTCATGAAATCAAGTGTGCTAGCATGCTAAGAAAACACACGAAGTAGGAAATGTCAGACACGTGTCAGCTTCTAGGGACATGGACGCATCAACATAACATGCGGACTCTTCCGAAGCTCAGTGGTCCTTCCAAGGACGCAGGAGCGCGACAAAATTGAAAACCCTCTTGGTCAATCAACAAATTCGTAATTTTCCCTAATATTATACCTTTTGACTTTTAGACAATATTTAACTTGTATGAATCTCATTTGACAATCGATACGCAACCACTCATCAACGCTTCTTACCAACGGAACTTGCGTACATACAAAAGTCCTTTTACAAAAAAAGAAGATAAAAAGGACATTACATTGTTTATTTGTTTTATAACTAGTATTAAGCCCCTCCGCGTGGGGGCGTAAAACCATGACAAATAGTACCAATGTCACAACACCGCAAGCGATCATCAACACCGAAGTTACAACACAAAAAAATTTGACCGAAACATAAAACATAGAAAATTATTACTAAGTCGAATAGGACCCGTGCATCGTGATGAACCTATCAAATGGGAAAAAATAGACGTCCATAAAAACATTGAACCGCACACGCACGTTGCGTAATATTAACTCGCAAAATTTAGAATGAAGAGTAAAACAAAACATAAAAACGTTGAACCACACACAAATGTTGCGAATTATGAAAAGTGTCGGGTACCAAAATTGAAAGTAAAAAGTTGTGAGGTTAAATTTACAAAGTTAGAAAGCTTTTGGGTTAGAAGTAAAAAACCAAAGTAGTTTTGGGTTAAAGTGTAACTATATATATATTTTTTTGAAAACCTCCCTAAACATAGAATACAACTTACCTATGCACCATAATGTTGTTAATTTATAATGGGTTAATTTACATATTGAAACAAAAATGACAACATTAAAAATATATTTATATCATACCTAAATCGTAGGACAATCGAAACCTAGTCTAATCAACATCTTAATATTTATGTATTGGCACGTTTTGTGGGCCATATGTGGGGTCATCAAGATGTTGAAGCTAAAATGAGAAAATTTCTTTGGGCGGGCTCAAATGATTATAACAAAATGAACTGGGTGGCTTGGGAGTGGGTAACGTGGCCTAAATCTAATGGGGGTTGGGTATCAGTCGTCTCAAAGAGATTAATATGGCCCTTTTGGTTAAATGGGGTTGGAGGTACATGTAACCCTTGTGCAAAATTTCGGGCTTTCAAAAACTTTTTCTTTTGGAAGCGTTTCATTAACCGATACTTTAACGTAATCCATTAAATGCAATGTACACTCCGGAATGAGGAAATAAGCTACAGATACTCTAAATACCCTTTACAAAACTTAGAAATAAGTTTCGATGGGTTAGGGATGACGAAAACACGCTTATTCAAGTGCAAGGACTATTTCCGATAAACTACGAAAGTCTGCCAATACTCGTATTTCTAAATACGGACCTCATATACGAATCTGAATATTTTTGTACTCAATAAAATATTGTATTTTATTGATTAGAATTCAAAGATATCATTCGTTGCGTAATTTCGTCCGTTTTTGTGTTCGTTTGGGCGTTTGACGTAATTTAACGAAAAACGCAACCGTACAACCGAACGAACCGACATCCACGACACTTTCGGACAAAAACCAAGCTACATATGCTTTAACGTCCTTATATAACCTAAATATTAGGTTAAAGGGGTTAAAAATAGCAAACAAGTGAAAATACAAGTTCAAGGGCCAAAAATGTCAAAAAATAATAATAAAGATTTTGCTTCATCACCAAGTTTTGATTATTTTAATGATCTTGGGGACCAAGTTATGTGTTCTCCAAGCACTAGATCTGATCCTAACACTTGTTGCAATCTTGTTAGTCCTTGGAGAACACTCTAGCCACATGTCATGATCTTATGACTTCAAGACTAGTATAAATAACCACTTTCATTCACATCAAAACTTGCTCATTTCACTTCTTTCTTCTCCCTTCTTCTTGGAGCTTTCTTCCATCATTTGGAGGCCTCCCACTTGAGATCTTAAGTGTTTCCAAACACAACTAAGTTCTCATCCTAGTCTATTTCATTTATTTTAGCTATTTTAAGCTAAAAGTCAAACAGTTTGACTTTCGGTTTTGACCATAAGTGGTCAAGTCAAAGTTCAATTGAACTTTGCAACGTGATCGTAATCACGAAGGTTATAATCTATTACGATTATACCTATTGATTACCCCGTTTACTAGTCAAAATGACGAGTCAAATTTTCGGTAAAAAATCCGCATTTTGTGCATTTTACGACGAAACTTTTTCAGGTATCAAAATACCAAGTTTTGATACCAAAACAGTTTTATAACTTAGTTAGACATGTCTAACTCATCACTTCTAGTTTAGTGCTTGTTTAGGGTCGTAAGTCGAGCGGTTTGACCACCGCTTTGACTTTCGAATCCGACCCGTTTGGTCTATCTTAGGATCCGACCAAACATATATTTGTGACCATAGTTGTATAGGGAATAACCTCCTAAGGTTATACCTTATGGTCACATCGTTTGGTTAGTGTTATGATAAGTCAATTGTTATATGCCTAAAAATGACCAAAATGCCCTTTTAGAGCATAAATCTATTTTAAGCATATGTAACCAACTTTTTGACATATAAACTGATATTGAAACTTTATTAAACTTGTTTTGGCATATAAGATTTATCATAGGACTAGTTTGATCATCCGAACGCGTATTTACGCTAATGACACGTTAAAATAGCGTAAACTACCTTAACGGGTCATAACGGTTCAAAAGCACTTAGGTTTCATTCCAAATCAGAATGTTAAGTTTACTAAACCATTTCATATGAGTTCCAACACTAATTTGGTTTATAAAACCTCATTCTATCCGATTCCTCGATTTATGTCCCGTTACACTAACATTGTATCCGATACACTTGGAACCACTTCAACACTTGAACTCTTGATCCTTTGAGCTTTGTTATATCATTTGAACAAGACCTATACGCAACCCCAAGTGAGTACATAGTTCCCCTCTTTTACATTTTTCAAATGTTTTGGGGTTATTCATATGTGTAATCAATTTATTTTCAAATGTATGGCATATATGTGTTTACTAAGTGTTTTTTGTGTATTATTCCGATTATGCAAACACGGCGATTGAGAACACATCCTTATAGGATCTATATATCTTCATAGTTAGATTCTTGTAGGATATTTGAAGTATAGTCTTAAATCTTTCTTTCTTTCTTCATAGCGAGATTTCTAAGAAGTGCTTTACACGACGATGGTCATTGTTTATGTGTAGAGATTGTTGGTGATTTAGATAACGAAACTAGAGTAATACAATAATGACATGGTGGATACGCCGCTGGTACTTCCTTTATATAAGTGTGCTTATTGTATTACCCTTCGTGGCATTATCCCAAATCACCATTAGTATCTATCTATCTATCTATCTATCTATCTATCTATCTATCTATCTATCTATCTATCTATCTATCTATCTATCTATCTATCTATCTATCTATCTATCTATCTATCTATCTATCTATCTATCTATCTATCTATCTATCTATCTATCTATCTATCTATCTATCTATCTATCTATCTATCTATCTATCTATCTATCTATCTATCTATCTATCTATCTATCTATCTATCTATCTATCTATCTATCTATCTATCTATCTATCTTCATAGTTAGATTCTTGTGGGATGTTTAAAGTGCTAAATTGGAGTCCTTGTTTGGATTCGTTATGTACTTTAATGCGTATGTTATTATTTACTATGACCAAATCTGGATCCTAGTAGTATCTATCTATCTATCTATCTATCTTCATAGTTAGATACTTGTAGGATGTGTAAAGTACAATTGAAGTCCTTGATTGGATTCTTTGTGTACTTTAATGTGTGTTTACAAGTTGATGACAAGTTGATGATTATGTGTTTATGTAGTTAGTAGTGATTTAGATAACGAAACGAGTGTAATACCATAAGAACATGGTGGATACGCCGCTGGTACTTCCTATATATAAGTGTTCTTATTGTATTACCCTTGTAGCGTTATCCGAATCACTTTAAGATTTTGTGTACAATTGATTCAATGTTCAATTATTCAAATCCTTGTAGAATCTTCCATATTCTCATATGTTAGATTCTTAGAAGGATACCCAAAGTATTATTATAAATCATTGACTTGATTTCTAATAATACCCACACGAGTTATGACCAATTTAAATATTGTTATTATTAATCCTTGATTGGATTTCTAATAACACACTCACAAGTTTTGTGACCGATTTCAATGTGACTACAAAGATCAAAGTACAATTTTCAATGGCATAAAAATTACCTAGTAATAATCATATTGCCATATACAACAGGGGCAGACCTACCCTATAGTGTGGGTGGGCGGCCGTACCCCTTGAAAAAAAAAAGTTTTAGTGGTATTTTTTGCGAAAAATCCCGACCGCAGCCTTTGGAAATTTTCGTCCGCACCCCTTAGAAAAAGATGTTTGGAATTTATATAAAAAAATTGTGAATACGGATTGAAACCCGACCCAATTATGTAAACAAGTTAGCCACTAACCTCTTTAATAAAACTTGAATTCATTCCATCAAGTCCAATAAGTTAATAAAATTCAAGACCAACCCAAATACATCTTTTGAAATAAACAAAATCAGTCAAGTTTACAAAAAAATCTCAATCGACTGCCAACTTTGTGCGACTCCCGCCCTCCCTCTGCCTTACCTCACTGCCAGCGACCTGCGCAACCCAACCCCGACGGCGACTGCAAAAGGCCGGCCACAAACAGCGTAATTCCGGCCAGGAATTGGTACATGTTTTGTTTTTTGTTATTTTTATGTTTCTGTGATTTTGTTCAAGACTCGTGAGATAATAGGATGAGTTAAAAAAGTTTAAACTTTTATGTGTTTTGAGGTAATTTGGGATTGTTCTAGTTTTTATAGGATGGGTTTGTTGTCTCTTAATATCTTGTTTATTGATTATATGATTCTAGTATAGGGTTTGAAAAGTTGAAATTTAAAACTTGAAAATTAAGGAATATATCTACGCGGCCTAAAATTTTTAAATTGTTATAAACTTTAGTTTGATGTTTTTTTTTATTTTACATGACCCGACCAGACCCGAACCGATTTTTTTATTTATAGATCGAGGTGGCCTAAAGTTTTTAAAAAAATTCCGCACCCCTATGGAAAAATTTATGGGTCCGCCACTGATATACAAAACTCTTTTGTCACAAGTTTTCACAATTAAGATAATGTATCGCAATACTAAACCCTTTTGCCATTCCTTGGCTTCAAGATTTCATTTTCAGTTGACAACTCTCGTAGTTGTCAAAGTATTGCAATACCAAACTTTTTGCCATTTATTTGGCTAACAAAACATATGTACTCTCTAGCTTTTATGCTGACTCTCATTTTCACATATGTTTCAGGATTTCGATTATTCCAGCATGCAACGCATAGGATTGCATCCGGGCCTTAGACTTCTTTAATCAAAAGACAATTACATGTATTCTTTGTTTTGTAAAACAATATTAACATTAATGAAAAAAATTAGTACAAGTTGTTGTGAGCAATTTGTAACGTTACTCCCTGATATTTTTGCCATGTGTTACGCGATTGGGGTGTTACAGTACAGGGTTGAAAACCAAAATGTATGGAGGAAAGTGGTCGATGCTTGTCATGGAAAAATAAATCAGAGAAGTTTTCTTCCCTTCAATGGTAATATGGGAGGGTGTTGGAAAAACATTGTGAAATCGATTTCTAATTTTAAAATTAAAGGGAAGGGTTTAAATCTCTTGGTTTTCGGTAAGGTTGGAAACGGGGAAGATAAGGTTTTGGATTGATACTTGGGAAGGAGAAATCCCTTTTATGGATAGATGGCCACATCTGTTTTGGTTGGAAATATTTAAAACTTCCAGGGTTGCAGATAGAATGGAAATGAGCAAGGGAAACAATGGTTTAACATGGAATTAGTCTAGAATGCCGGAGATGGATGTGGAGCTAAAGGAGTGGCAGGAATGTAGAGAGACTCTTCATAAGGTGACTTTCAACAACTCTGAGGATAGGTGGGTGTGGAATGATGATAGCCAAGGTGGGTTTTTGGTGAAGGCTGTTAAAAAAGCCTTAATTACCGAAAGGGGAAATAGCCAGCTTCCTGATTTTGATTGGTGTAAATGGGTTCCTATTAAATGCAACATCGTGGCTTGGAGAGGTAACTTGGATAGACTTGCTACGAGAGTGAACTTAAGAAGAAGGAACGTGGACACCATATATGTTTTGTGTCCCTTCTGTAATGAGTTTGAGGAAACAATGGAGCATCTTTTTACTACTTGTTCTATGGCAAATCCGGTGTGGTCGGAGTTAAGTGCATGGTGTAAAATCCCTTAGATATTTGCTTTCAACTTCAAAGACATTATGGATGTACACAATTATTCTCAAGCTGGAAAAAAGGCAAAAAAAAAAAAATCATCCAAGGGTTAGTGATTATTTCGTGTTGGTGCATATGGAAAGGAAGGAACGACATGGTATTCAATCAAATCAGTCATAGCCCACAAGAGATTGTGAGGGAGATTAAATCTAGAGGGTATATTTGGTTCAGAAATAGAACGTCATGTAATTATATTGGTTGGGGTGACTGATGTTAATACCCTATGTATATGTTGTAATTTTCTGCCCTTAGCCCGTTTGTGTCGGGGGTGTGTGTTGTTTGTTTGGCCTTTTGTCCATTTGGGTCGGAGGTTGTTTTTAATGAAGTTGTATTTTCCAAAAAAAATATGTTTTGAAAGATCTATGAGGTTATTCTTCACACTTGTAAAAATCTACAACAATATTTGTCAAATTATATTTATATTTTAGAAGCATAAACAAGTTGAGTTGAATCTAGAATTTGACTAAGGTCGAGCTTTATTTATGTATTTATCAAAATAATTGTATTTTGTTTAATTTTAGAAATATTGAGTTTGGTTTGTTTAGAACTCTATATTTAAAACTCGAATTTGACTCTTGCCTTAAATCAAGTTTGGCTCATTTGATATTTATTAATTATCTTTTTAGATATTTATTCAATTATTTTTATGCATGATTATTGTTCATATATTCATGCACAAATATTATTTTTCTAATATAACAACGATAAAAAGAGTATATCAAATAAGTTAAATATCACGTAAAGTAAATTATACCATCATATGTTTTGTTTCCAACATGGGTAGATCTATGTGGGGGCAAGGGTAGCCCGAAATACCCCTTAACTTTCTTGAAGAAATGTAATTTTCTTTTCAATCCCCGTTTTATGTATGAGGTATGCCTCTAAGCAAATATTATGATACCCCAAAGTGTAGGTGAAGATGAGATAAAACAAAAATTTACGGTTGGCGGAACGGAAATTTATGGTAAAACTTGCAGAGCAGAAACCGTTTAAACTTAGGCCACTCGGTGTGGGGAGCGGCCTAGGGCCGACGAGGCCTAGCGACGCCCCGGCACCCCGCCCTTAGGGTCATCCATGTCCTCAACGTCCTCCCCACGACGCCGGCACCGGTCCACTTTCAAACAAATATAGCCGTTTAACGGCTAGTTTTTTTAAATAAAAAAATATTTTTTTCTTTCCCACTTTATAAATATATACCCTTTATTCCCCCATTTTAACCCAAATCTTTCCAATCTCTCTCACTTTTTTATACACCACCTTAATTTTTATAAAGTTTTAGGCATGTCTTCTTCTTCATCGTGGTGTTCGTTATCTTCGGGTGAGGGCGATTTGTTTTTTGCGAACGCCGTAATGCTGGCATCACAGATAATCATGGAGGAAGAGGAAGAAAAGTCAAAACCGCGAACTAGGGCAATCGCCTTAAACCGAAACCGAGAAGGTTATCTTTATTTTTCGGTGAAAATAATATATTTAATTTATTTTTCGGTGAAGATAATATATTTAATCCATTTTTCGGTGTTAATAATGTATTTAATTTATATTTCGGTGTTAATATTTAGGGGCCCATGATAGATGTCACACCCCAACCAATGGCGGAAACATCGGAGTGGGACAAAGAAAGATTGCTCATCACACATAACGCTATTTTGTGACAATAATTAAATAAAACCCGTTTCATTTCATAACTTCAAATTGTCAAACATTACATAATAATTCAAATAACAACATGTTCATAACATAACAATAAAAAAATTTGATACAACATATTAAACCTATTACGTCTATATGTGTATCTAAGCATCGTCGCTACTTCATTTCATAGCATCGTCATCCTCAACCTGTAACATGTTTAAAATAAAGTTCAATGTAAAAGCAAAGACGAGTATACAAGTTTGATACATACATAGCATAAAAAGATAAGTTTAAACGATTCCTCATGGCAAGCAAATGATACAAGATAAACATTAAAATCAACATGTGTTTAACAAATCAAACCAATGATGAAACGCAATAAGCTCATGACATAACCTCAAGTCTACGGGTGGTACGTTAATCCTATAGCGCTATATATGTCAAGGATAGGCTCGATCGAAGCTAATGATAAGTCTAACACAAAATGTATAACCCCAAGTTCAATGTATCCAGTAATGGAATTTTTGTGCATTTATGAATAAAGTTCATGTGTAAGTTTCACAAGTAAACATATTACACCCCAAAAAGTGGTAAACGTAAAGAGGTGGTTCGCGTATACTCACGGTTTTGCAAGCTTTCCACTTGATATTCCGTGAGTGTTTGGTTGATTAGTTTGGAGCACCTTGTCCTTCTACACAAAGAAACATAGGTGGTGAGTATGGAGAGTTCATCAGAAGATTAAGATTCGGATTTTAAAATACATGAAAGTAAACATATGAAGAAAATAACCATCTAGCACACATAATACTTGTTCTTGACACTATGAAACTCAGAAGAGTTTAGTTGTTTTCATAGGTCAAATGCCCATTAGAATCGTGACAATCATTATGGTCCTTAGATGATATAACCTACTATCTTGACAAATGACCACTTGTTCATCATCAAATGTTCGAATATTGGGATAATATATGAGTATTCTATAGTTGTACATTATGTCATATAGGTCAAGCATGAGGTAGGAGGATGAATCCCCCATTTAGGAACCTCTTTGTATATCATATAAGTCATATAGGAGGTAGGAAGAACAAATCTTCCATTTAGGTACCTCTTTGGTGTTCACCACTACACTTGTTGTTATAAACAATCAAGGAGGGTCATGAACATACAATAAAGAATAAGTTAACTACAACTAATCTAAGAAATCATCAAGTAATGTGTGGATTTTTCAAGTAGGATAGACCAAGCTAGTCCTATAATCACACAAACATCAAGCTTTATGCTTGTTCATTACTTGTGGGTTAAACCCTAACCAAAACAGAAAGTTTATAAGGTTTTAACCTCTAATTTTAAGTGTTACAACCTTGTTTTTAAGCCCAACTAACCATAGAAGTGATTATGAGCATAAGGACATAGGAATGTGTATGAGATAACTCAAGTTCAAGCTAGTTTAGTAAAGTTTAATCAAAATAGAAAGTTTGGAGCCTTATATGGTGATGTTCCAGTCTTGGTTTTCCATGCAAAACCTATTGGAAACATACCTAAGGTTGTTCCAAGCAAGTAGGAAGAAGAATCAAGGAAAAATGTTAAGAAATGAGTGAGTTATGCTCACTTTTGTGAGATGATATGATTCTGATTTGCTTCTGTTCACAGTTGCGTTTTTGAGTGAGAGTGATTTTGGAGGGTTAGGAAAGTGAAAAATGCTTAGAGGAGGCTTGGGTTTTATAGGGGATGGATTAGGGTTGGGTTGGTGGCTTAATTAATGCAAGAAACACACTTAAGATAACCAACCAAGGTGACCAATAAACGGGCTGGAAGGGCTGTTCTCAGATCCGAATGGCTCGCTGGCTGCGAAGCCCACACCCAGGCGGGTCGCGGGCCGCCAGGACTGGTGTGATTGGTTTTAAGTTTCAAATGTTGACATTTTAGGCCCCTTAAGTTTATATTTAGGGTTTGAAGGGTTAGTTATGAGTATGGTTGCAAAAGTCGCTAGGCGCTCCCTAGTCGGTCAACCGGGGAGTTGAGAGTACTTGTCATAGGCGGAGAGTACTCAGGAAGTACTCGGACATGTTAAATTATAAAGAAATTAGTTTTTGAAAAGTAAATATATGTCAAATAACATAAATTTACTAATATTTATAACAAAATACGTGAAAATGATATTCATTATTTAATATGATAGTCATATAAATTATCTTTTATTATTTTTTAAGTCAAATTCATCCCGAATTGACCTACTAGAGCCGATTTTGGCCGATTTAACCGCGTTTGATCTATTCCGAGTAATTAGGCGGAGTTAGAGAAAGTCGCATTGGCAGCCTACCTTGTAGCGACTACTTCGGGGAGTACTCGACCTTGGAAACCTTGTTTTACAACCATACTTATGACATATAAGCATAGTTTAAGGACTTATCAAGTATCATTAACATAAAACAAGTATAATGAAGTATGATTAAGCGTATGAAGGTCATAATTAAGCATCATATGCATCCAAACGACGTATTATTCACGTATTCATGAATTTGCAAATTTAACACATAGTTTCCAAGAATTACGAATATTGTATCAAATGTTTCACAAAATTAAACGTATGAGCATGTATGAAGTATGTATAACACGAATTTAAAGAAATACGAATTTTATTTATGATTCAAGTCTCGGGTTTTACAACGATTACAACGAAAGAACGATTACAAGAACACACGACTTCCAAAAATAGAAATACAAACAAGACTTTCTTATTACAGAAAGTTCAAAGAAGCAGGGCGTTACAGTCTCCCCTCCTTTAGGAAATTTCATCCCGAAATTTAGGAAGAAGTAACGAAAAGTTGCGGATACTTAGTCTTCATCTCACTTTCGAGTTTCCAAGTAAATTCAGTGCCACGTTTTCCTTCCCATTGAACCTTGACGATAGGAATTCGACTACGCCTCAATTGCTTGACACCTCGGTCCATGATCTCGACTGGTTTCTCCATGAAGTGCGGTGTTTCGTTGATTTGAAGATCTTCGAGTGGAACTTGAAGTTCTTCATCAGCTAAGCACTTCTTTAAGTTGGAAACGTGGAAGTCAGGATGCACGTTGTTGAGTTCTTCAGGTAGGTCCAGTCTATACGCAACCTTGCCAATCCTTTCGAGAATCTTGAAAGGACCAATGTAGCGAGGTGCGAGTTTTCCTTTCTTACCAAATTGAACCACACCCTTCCAAGGGGATACCTTGAGAAGTACGAAGTCACCTATCTTAAATTCCAAAGGCTTGTGACGCTTGTCGGCGTAGCTCTTTTGTCGGCTCCTGGCTTTCACTAAGTTGTCTCGAACCTGTAAAATCTTGCCCGTTGTCTCTTGTATAAGCTCGGGACCAGTGATTTGAACTTCACCAATCTCGTGCCAACAAATAGGCAAACGGAACTTGCGACCATACAATGCTTCGAAAGGTGCGATTTGAATACTCGCGTGATAACTATTGTTGTACGAGAATTCGATCAAAGGCAAGTGTGAATCCTAGTTGCGACCAAAATCGATTACGCATGAACGAAGCATATCCTCTAAGGTTTGGATAGTACGCTCGGTTTGACCGTCCAACTGAGGATGAAAAGCGGTGCTAAGGTTAAGAATAGTACCCATAGAAGATTGAAAGGTTTGCCAAAGACGGGACGTAAAGCAACCATCACGATCGAAAATGATGTCAATGGGGATACCATGACGACAAATGATCTCATGAGTGTAGATTCTAGCCAATTTCTCGACTTTGAAATCTTCACGAATGGTAAGAAAATGAGCTGATTTGGCCAATCGATCGACGATCACCCAAATACTGTCATGACCAGAAGACGTACGAGGGAGCTTAGTGATAAAATCCATAGCGATGCTCTCCCATTTCCAGACATGAATTTATAGTTGTTCGAGCAAGCCAGAGGGACGTTGGTGCTCAGCTTTTACCTTTGAACATGTGAGACATTTTGCAACGAAGGTGGCGATATCTTTCTTCATTCCAGGCCACCAATAGGACATACGCATATCTTGGTATATCTTTTAAGCACCAGGATGAATAGAATTTTCGATTTGTGTACCTCCTTCATCAGAAAGTCTCGAAGGTTATCACAATTAGGAATCCAGATTCGATTGAGATAGTATAGAAAACCATCTGATTTAGACTTAAGATCTTCTTCAACACCACCTCGTATCTCGAGGGAGAGACTACCCTCATTAACAGAGGCGTATTGAGCTTCATGAATGCGGTTTTGAAGATCATTAACGAGTTGGAGACAACGAATACCCTTTACATGAGTTTTACGTCTAAGCACGTCGGCCACTACATTCGCTTTACCTGGATGGTAGCGAATTTCGCAGTCACAGTCGTGTAACAATTCCACCCAATTAAGTTGACGCATGTTCAGTTCCTTTTGGTTGAAGATATGTTGTAGGCTCTTATGGTCGGTGAAGACCACACACTTGGTACCATAAAGGTAGTGTCGCCAAATCTTCAAAGCAAAAACAACTACGCCAAGTTCAAGGTCATGAGTAGTATAGTTCTTCTCATGTATTTTGAGTTGCCTTGACGCGTATGTGATAACCTTGTCTCATTGCATGAGGACACAACCAAGACCAAGTTTCAAAGCATCACAATACACGACGAAGTCGTTGCTACCATCGAGAAGTGCGAGAATAGGAGGATTACAAAGCATGTCCTTGAGAGTTTGAAAAGATTCCTC
The DNA here is from genome assembly GCA_030545235.1 of Helianthus tuberosus. Lineage (NCBI taxonomy): Eukaryota > Viridiplantae > Streptophyta > Magnoliopsida > Asterales > Asteraceae > Helianthus > Helianthus tuberosus. The sequence continues at coordinate 118,207,749 of CM060424.1, forward strand.
TTGCTCGGGACCCCAAACAAAAGGTTTCTCTTTTTGAGTCAAAGAGGTTAAAGGAACGACGATCTTAGAGAAGTTGGATATGAAATGACGATAATAACCAGCAAGATCAAGGAAGGAACGAATTTCAGACGAAGACTTAGGTGCGATTCAATTCTTCACAGCTTCGATTTTAGCGGGATCAACGTGAATACCAAGTTCGTTGACAGTATGACCAAGGAATTGAACTTCTTTTAACCAAAATTCACATTTAGAGAATTTGGCGTAAAGACGTTCAGTACGCAGAAGCTGAAGGATAAGACGCAAGTGTTGCTTGTGTTCTTCTTAAGTCTTGGAGTAGATAAGATATTGTCGATGAAGACGATCACGATACGGTCCAAGTACGCTTTGCACACGCGGTTCATCAAATCCATGAAAACAGCAGGTGTGTTGGTCAAACCAAAGGGCATGACCATGAACTCGTAGTGACCATATGTGTACGAAAGGAGGTTTTAGGTATATCTTCTTCGTGAACTCGAAGTTGATGATACCCAGAACGAAGATCGATCTTTGAAAAGCAGGTCGCGCCTTGCAATTGATCGAAGAGAACGTCAATGCGGGGAAGAGGGTATTAGTTTTTGATAGTAAGCCTGTTGAGCTCACGATAGTCAATACACATACGGAAAGACCCGTCTTTCTTTTGATGAATAGAACGGGAGCACCCCAAGGAGAAGTACTAGGGCGTATAAAGCCCTTATTAAGAAGCTCTTGGAGTTGACTCGAAAACACGTCGGGAGGCGGACTAGGAAGATCGTCGGGAAAATCACGTACAATGGGAACGTCGCTCATGCTTGGGCCTTTGTCCTTCTTTTCCACAATGTGGGCGAGAAAGGCGAAGGTACCCTTGCGTAAGCATTTGTTTGCTTGAATACATGACATAAGCTTGAGACCTTGAGAAGGTTTCTCGCTACAGACGTGTAGGGAATCACCGTTTGAAAGAGGAAGACAAATAAACTTTTCAGAACAAACAACTTCAGCATGAACTCGCCTAAGCCAGTCCATACCTACTATGACGTTGAAACTACCCATTTGCATAGGTATGAGGTCGATGCAAAATGTACGATCATTAAGAATCAAGGAACACTTAGAGAGGACGGAATCGACAGCGACAGATTTACCATCAGCGATTTCGACAGTGAAGGATCTTGGTAACTTAGAGTGTTTACACTTAAGCAATGGTTTGAATTCTAACGACACAAAACTCTTATCGGTACCAGTATCAAATAAACACGAATCATAAACATGGTTCACAAGGAACGTACCAATAATGACGTCGTTTGCATTTTGCGCCTGAGCGGTAGTAAGAAGAAAAACTCGGCCTCGAGCTGGTTGTTGAGCCTGTTGCTATTGTTGTTGTTGTTGCTGTTGCGGCGGTGGCTGATTTTGCTGAGGGCACATGTTGGCGAGATGATTGAGGTCGCCACATTTAAAACATGCTTGCACAGGAGCAACTTGGGCTTGGTTTGGTACGAGGTTTTGGGCTACAACTGCTTGATTTTGATTGGCCATAGGTGGTTTGTGGAAGTGTTGAGAAAAGTGCCCATATCGATTACAGTTGGCGCACTTTCGGCACGAAACATTGGGAGTGTGATGGTATTGGCATTGGCCATACTTGGGTTGAGTCCTAGTGTAACCTTTGCGTGGAGGTTTGACGTTGGATACAACAGGCATGGCTTGCAAGGGTTGAGGGTTTGGTGGATTGATGACTGCGCAGTTTTGGCTTGAAGCCTTCCGCTTCTTGCCTCGGTTTTTCTTGGTGGATGATGAGGGTTCAACTGTGGGTTCAACGGTGGCTTGGTGCGTGTTTTTCAGTGAAGCTTTTGCGGTATTTCTACGCATAACGTAGTTACTGTTCAGGCGAGCGGCCAAACGAAAGGTTTCCTCGATAGTAGCTGGGCAAGCAGCCTCTACGAGGTTCATGAAAGAATCGGGTAAACAGTGGATGTATTTGTTGATAGATTTCTCAGGGGTATCAACCTGGCTAGGACAAAGAATGCTAAGTTGTTTGAAGCGGAGGGTTAAACCATCGTTGTCATCATCCACTTGCTTAAAGTGCCAAAATTCATGCTCTAACTTCCTAAGCTCATGAGGCGGATATAATTCTTCTCTCATAATCTTATTCAGTTCAGCCCATGGTAAAGCGTGGGTGGCGTCCTCACCTCTTGTGCTTCACTCAAAGGTCCACCAATCAAGAGCTCTTGATCGGAACACCCCTGTAGCGTTTTGGGTGCGCAAGTCTTCAGGATAACCACTCTGACGGAAAGTGATCTCCATGGCATCAAACCAAGTGAGTAGTGCGGTGGCACCATCCTTTCCTATAAACTCCAGAGGTTTACAAGCCATGAATTTCTTGAAAAGGAATGGTGTCTTTGGTTTCTCCACCTTGGAGTCCACAGAACCATGGGGCGAATCGGAGTTGGTTTGAATGCGGCTCACGATGTCAGGTATCACTCAGGCCATTTGATCGGCCATTTGTTCAGCAATGAGCCCAACTAGCTTGTTATAGGTGAAATTCTGAGCCCATATCCTGGGTAATATGTTAAGTTATATCTTAGTTTCATGATATATGTTCATGCCCGGGATACTCATTCAGGATATTGGTAACAACCTGGATGATATCCTGAGGATCACTAACGGATTATGTGCAGGAATATGAGTCCAAGCTTGCAACGTTCATGAGGACCTCTTCTCCTGAAGACTCGCTCTAAGTTGTTCAAAGAAGGACGTTGAACCCGTTTTACCTGGTCTCCAACGGCTACTAAAGAATATTCGAAGGCATCCCATACTTATAGGAGATTTTGTTTTCATTTGCTAGCTATAAATAGGTGAATAAATCGGATCGAATAGGACATCACAACACTCACTGCTTTCCAACACTTTTCTCTCTCGCAACTTTCACTCTCACAAAAAGCATTGTAACACTTAGCGATCTGATCAATATCCTGCACTGTATCCTGACGTTTAAAGCAATAAGAACAAGGCAACTGCGATTGTCAGCTCCCGAGGTTTTGTGTCGGCGATCCAGATTGATCAAGGGCTTTCCTCGTATATCTTGTGTCACCCCCTTTACTTTTTGCTCATAGTTTGATCGTAGATACAGCTCAATATCCTGAGCCGTATCCTGGAAACTGTTTTTGCAAACAACTTAATCAGCGTATTTTCAACACACTTTCTTAGCACACTACCTCACTTAACTAATTTGATCACTTAATTGCTTCGGTAATTTTTGACCAAAACAATTTGGCGCCCACCGTGGGGCAAGTGGTGCAATCATTACTAAAAACTTTTGCGAAATCGTTACATGGTTTTCTAAACTTTTTGCCACACTATTTACAATGGCCTCAAGATCAAACATGAGCTCCTCCACCGTGTCTGCTACAACCTCTGCTACCATTGGTTCAACGCTTCCACCACCTCCTCTAAGGATGCAAGCTTCTTCACAACCTCAGGATATTATCCCTGCTCGGAACACCCAGGGATCTGGTCCTGTTCTAGCTTCTAATGACGAAATTCTAACCTTGTTTGGTAGTGTACAGGAACAGATGAGGCAACAGCAAGAAACCAACCAAATGCCAATGAGAGAAATACAACTCTTGAAATCTAGCTCAAGCAGGCCCGCTGAGGATAATGTCACTGCTTTACTGCTCAGAGCCTTGAACTTCAGTTCGGCCGTATATACTGAGGATAACAGGGGAAATATTGTGCCTAGCCATCCTCAGAATCATACTCTTGAAATACCCTCCTCGGTCAGGATGTCAACTGTGAGGAGCTCAGGATATGCCTCAGGATATGGCCAGAATCCTCAGACTGGTAACGTGTCAAATAATAATATTCTTGCTACTAACAATAGGGGATCTTTGCAGGATGCAGGTATGACGTCAACATTTACTAGGGAGCTTCAGAAATTGAAGGACATGATATCCAGTGTACCTGGAGTGGTCCAGCCAATTCAGGAAGTGTCCCAAGACAGCCACAGGATATCTTGCTTTGCATATCCTATCTTTGATGCTGAAATCCCAAAAAGATTTCAAACCCCCAACATGAAGCTCCATGATGGGACTACGGATCCTGAAGAGCATATTGCCCAGTATAGGGAAAGAATGGAGATTAACCCTATCCCTCCGGAGCTCAAGGAAGCATGCCTATGCAAGGGTTTTGGTTCTACCTTAACAGGATCGGCCTTGAAATGGCTCTTAAATGTTCCTCCTCATTCGATTACATCATTTGCTCAACTAGTGCATTTATTTAATAGTCAATTTTCTTGTAGTCGAAGTTTTGAAAAACTAACAAGTGATCTCTACCGGATAAATCAAGGACCTCAGGAACCCTTAAGAGATTATGTGAACAAGTTTAGCCGAGAATCCTTAGATATTACACATCTTGATGTTGCAACAACTGTGCAGGCTTTCAAGATGGGGATGCAAAAAGACTCTCAATTTTACCAAGATCTTGTAATGAACCCATGCAGGAACTTGGATGAAGCTCGAAACAGGGCCCTAAGGTATATTCGAGTAGAGGATGACAAAAAGATGCAAGAGAGGATGAACTCGTCCACCACTTATGAGTCAACTAATAGGAAGTCAGAATCCTCATTTAAACCATATCGCTCTAAGCCGTATGGCAGAAATGACAATAAGAAAGTGAATGCTGTTGAAGACGAGGATCCTGAAGAATATCCTGAATTATCTGAATATTGCTTTTCTGTTAACATGCCTGAATTAATGTATGCTATGCAGGGTTTAGGAGACAAAGCTAGGTGGCCTCGAAAGAATCAACAAAAAGCTGATTGGAAGGATAAGTCCAAATGGTGTGCCTTCCATGAAGATTTCGGACATGTAACTGAGGATTGCATTGCTCTAAGAAAAGAAATAAGTTATCTTCTAAGCAAGGGATATCTGAAGGATCTCCTAGGAAGAAAAAAGAATAAGGGTCAGGATACTAAGAAGGATCCTGAACGAGCAGCATCACCTCCTGCGGATGCCAAGATAATCAACTTTATTTCAGGAGGATTCGACGTTTGTGGGACTTCGTATTCTGCGGCCAAGAGACATGCAAAGGAAGCTAAGGCCAAAAGGGGAGATAAAACAGCCAGGATGACTACCCTCACAACTGATAAAGTGATCACTTTCGACAGTGATGAAAGGGATACTGTCCAGGATCCTCACCATGATGCTCTCGTAATAACATTATATGTGGCTAACCATTTTGTACGCAGGATATTGGTGGATAATGGCAGCTCCGTCAACATAATCCAACTAGAAACTTTGAAAAGAATGAATGTATCTCCAATGGATATCACTTCGAAATCCACCGTGCTTGTTGGGTTCAGTGGAGAGGCTAGGAACACAGTGGGATAGATAAAGTTACCAGTATATGTTGAAGGGGTCAACTCAATACAACGTTTCTGTGTGATGGACTCCCTATCCTGCTATAACATCATACTGGGCAGGCCATGGATCTATGATATGAAGGCTGTGCCATCAACTTATCATCAATGCATCAAGATCCCTACCCCTTGGGGGGTTGTCAAGGTTGATAGTGATCAGCAGGAGGCGAAGGAATGTTACTCATCCTCAATGAAATCCTCAACCAAGCCTAGTGCAGCATAGCAATTAAGGATGCAGGCCCAGGATATCATCGAGGCTTCAGAGCAGGATATGAAGAAAATTATCCTGGATCAGGATAATTCGGATATCTCGGTGCTCGTAGGAACCAATATCCCTCAGGATATTGAAGAACAGTTAACTAACTTTTTGAAGTGCAGGATGTCGACATTCGCGTGGAAGCACGAGGATATGACAGGCATTTCCAAAGGTATTATAACACATAAGCTCGGTATTGACAGATCATTCAAACCTGTCCAACAAAAGAGGAGGAAGTTTGCTCCGGAGCGAAATATGATCATTCAGGAAGAATTAGAGAGGCTATTGAAATCTAAGATGATCAGAGAAGTCAAGTTTCCAAGATGGCTAGCAAATGTAGTCGTGGTACAGAAGAAAAATGGGAAATGGAGAGTCTGTGTAGATTACACAGACTTGAACAAGGCTTGTCCCAAAGACCCATTTCCTCTTCCTCATATTGATGCAATGGTGGATGCTACTGCCGGCCATGAGATGTTAACCTTCATGGATGCATCCTCAGGATTTCAGCAGATTCAAATGGAACCTTCGGACCAGGAGGATACTGCCTTCATGACACCAACATGTATTTATTGTTATACTGCTATGCCTTTTGGTTTGAAAAATGCAGGTGCAACATACCAGAGATTGGTAAACATGATGTTTAAAGACAAGCTGGGGGACACCATGAAGGTATACATTGACGATATGGTGGTAAAATCTAAAAAGGCTGAGGATCACCTCCAGGATATTAAGGGAGCATTTGATATCCTGGATCAGTATAACATGAAACTAAATCCTGCTAAGTGCCATTTCGGAGTGGGGGCAGGAAAGTTTCTAGGGTATATGGTGACCAAAAGAGGAATAGAGGCAAGCCCGGAGTAGATTAAAGCTATCTTGGATATCAAATCACCTTCAAATATGAAGGATGTTCAACGGTTAACATGGCGAGTAGCAGCATTGAACAGATTTATCTCAAGATCCTCCGAGAAATGCAAGGAATTTTACGATATCCTGAAGAAAAACAAGAAGTTCGAATGGGGAGAGAAGCATGAAGCAGCCCTGCAGGATTTGAAGCAGTATCTTTCAACTGCACCTCTATTGATGAAGCCTGAGAATGGTGAACCATTGTCCCTATACCTCGTAGTATCAGGGAATGCTGTAAGTGTCGTCCTTATACAGGATCATGAAGGTCAGCAATATCCTGTCTATTATGTTAGTAAAAGTTTATTAGATGCTGAAACTAGATATTCTCATTTAGAAAAGTTAATATTGGCTCTAATTATGGCATCAACAAAGCTTAGACATTACTTTGAGACACATAAAATTCATGTTAAAACCAATTATCCTGTTAAAAATGTGCTTAGGAAACCCGAGATGTCAGGCAGGATGGCTAAATGGTCAGTGAAATTAAGTGCTTATGACTTAGTATATGAACCTAGAAATGCCATAAAATCACAGGCTCTAGCTGACTTTGTGGCTGATTTCAGTAGTGATATTCAGGATGAGGTAGATCTAGAAGTCCAACAATTAGGAGAATCCTCAGGATCCTGGACATTGTACACTGATGGAGCATCTAATGTTAGAGGAGTAGGATTGGGAATACTACTAAAATCGCCACAAGGGGACATATTACCCCAGGCTATTAGGTGTGAATTTCCTGCTACTAATAACGAAGCAGAACATGAGGCTTTAATTGCAGGATTAGAGTTGGCTAAAAATATGAATATCAAGAATTTGCATGTATATGTTGACTCCTTGTTAATCACTAATCATTTTAATGGATCCTATGCAGTTAAAGGTGAGAATTTAACCAAATACCTCGATATTCTCAAAAAATTAGCAGGATATTTCGATGTTTTTACACTTGAACAGGTACCAAGAGAGGATAATGCTGAAGCGGATGCCTTGGCAAACTTAGGATCATCAGTCAGGATACCAGAGGGAACCCATATACCGATACTTCATATCCTGTATCCTGCTATGGATCCCTTCAAAGCTCAGGATAAGGAGGTAACAAGCATTCAGGATCCTGGTAATGATCCTGAGAAGGATACTGAATCCTGGATGGCTCCAATCATAAGATATATCAAGGAAGGATGCATCCCTGGAGATGAAAATCCTAAGGCATTTAGGATGAAGGTATCGCGATTCACCATTATAAATAATGTTTTGTACAAGAAATCTCTTGTAGGACCATACCCGAGGTGCTTGGAGGATCCTGAAACTAAGGAAGTGCTTCAGGATATACATGAAGGGGATTGTGGTAACCACACTGGGGGTAGGTCATTATTCTCAAAAGTATTAAGAACAGGATACTATTGGCCGACAATGAAGAAAGATGCTACAGAATATGCTCGAAGATGTGATGCATGTCAAAGGCACAGTAACATACTACATCACAACCAGCTGAACCACTATATCCTATAGCTTCCCCTTGGCCATTCATGAAATGTGGGATGGACATAGTAGGGAAATTACCAAAAGCTCCAGGAGGAAAAGTCTTTATGCTGGCAATGACTGATTATTTCTCTAAGTGGGTTGAAGCTGAAGCATTTGTTCAAGTTAGAGACCAAGAAGTAGTATCCTTCATAAAGAGGAATATCCTTACCAGATTTGGAGTACCAGCTGAAATCATTTGTGACAATGGATCCCAGTTTATAAGCAAAAGGACTACTGACTTTGGCAAGAGTTGGGGAATCAAAATGATCACGTCTACTCCGGTACATCCTCAAGCAAATGGACAAGCTGAATCCTCAAACAAGATAATTGTCAACAACTTGAAGAAGAGACTGGGAGCTAAGAAAGGAAGATGGGCAGAAGAACTACCCTTTGTTTTGTGGGCTGATAGAACAACAATAAAAAAAGTAACTGGCCAAACTCCATTCTCCTTAGTATTTGGTGCAGAAGCAGTAATCCCAACAGAAATGGTGATACCTACGGCAAGATCTATCCTCCGGGATCCTGAGCAGAATCCTGAAGCTATGTGCCAAGAATTAGACACTGTGGATGAGACAAGAGATGCAACAAAGCTAAAGATGGCAGCATATCAACAGAGGATATCCGGAGCATACAACAAGAATATAAGGACTAGGAGATATTAAGTTGGGGATTGGGTGTTAAGAAAAGCTTTTCAGAATACTACTAATCCTGCCGATGGAAAATTAGCTCCAAAATGGGAAGGACCCTATGAGATTGAATCAGAAGCAGGAAAAGGAGCATATCGACTCAAGAATATGGAAGGGGATATGCTACCAAGATCCTGGAATACTATACATCTAAAGCTCTATTTCAAGTGAGTTTAGAATTTAATTTCTAACTCAGGATGGTATGAATTCTATCTCTTTTCAATATATTTGAGTTTATTTATTCTTTCGAACCCAATACTGACTTAAGCATCGGAGGCGTGTTAGCCAAGCTAACACCCACCTTAGTTTAAGGTTGTTTTGCAGGATATACTCCAGGATATACACTCAGAATAACTCGAAAGATTCGAGGATTGGCCCCCTCTCTCACGATTAAGGGATCATGATCCCTTCACAGGTTTAAAGGTATTCACCTTTCTCTCGAATTGGGTTTAAACGCCCCGCCTGGAGCGCAAGTTATCCAGGGATAGTTCAAGATAGCGGGACTAGTCCATGTAAAAGTGGCTGACAATTTCGTTATTGTTAGTTATATCCTGGATCCTCAAGGTATATGAGGATTGATCACCCTCTCTCACGAAAGAGTATTTTCATACTCTCTAAGGTTTAAAGGTTTTCACCTTTCTAAGTCTTGGAGTTTATACACTCCCGCCTGTAGCGCATGAAAATCAGGGTTTATCCCCAGGATATCAGGGTTTATCCCCAGAATATTAAGGGTTTATCCCCAAGATGTTAAGGGTTCATCCCAGGATATTAAGGGTTTACCCCAGGATATTTAGGATTTATTCAGTAAAGCTAAAGTATGACTATGTTTACATTCCTATGTTGAACACAGGGGACATACATTATACAATTTAAAGGATGGATTCAAACTTATAAGTGTGCACTGGGGACATCCCTGTGATTGAAGATTGGAATTGACTCTCTGGGAATATTTGGTATGATCCCTCCTTTTTATTTGGATAACTTGAGGCAGTATCCTGAGTAGGATATCTCTCAGGATATTCTTACAATGTGTTCCCAAAATTGTCCAAACTAAACTATTTTCATAAGTAAGATTTATGCACTAAAATAGTAACAACAGAAATAAAGCCAAAAGAAAGTTATATTATTAGCATATCAAAAGTTGTGCTTTTGGTTTCACCTCAAACCAAGGTCCATCCACCAAAAGCACGATTAGTCCCATACTATATGTACTTAACAGTTGAAGGTTTTGTCTCAAACTGAGACTCATCCACCTCCAACTGTTATATTGTCCAAAAGTAAAGCATACTGACATTGATGACCAAGGGCTTCGTCCTGAAACTCAGGATCCCTCCACCTTTGGCCATCATATTGTTCAAATGCAGGAAAAGTAAAGTGCAGAAAAAGTAAATTGTTTTGGGGTTACAGACCAATTATCAAATTTAAAAAAGTGGGCTCCGGCCTAGGCATCAATATCCATCATCGCCCACTTAAATGCCCTCACACAGCAGCATCTTCACCAGCCTTCTCCGTCTTCTCAGCCCCAGCATCCTGAGCAGCATCCGTCCCAACATCCTTTTCTTCTCCAGCCTTGTCCACCACCTCTGCTGACTTAGAGGATTCACCAGCTTCAGCAGGATATGGCACAGCCTTGCCTCCAAGCTCCTTCAGCTTTGCCACCCAGGATTCAACCGGATAGGATGGGCACTCAAGTCCTGTCTCCTTGGCCTCATAAGCCATCTTAATGCGAGCTTGTAGCAGAGAGACGATGGCAGAGGCTTTGATCCATTCCCAGAAAGAGACCATGGTCTGTTCATGCTCCATTTGGACGGTAGCCAGTTTGATCTCAGCATCCTGGGTGACCTTCTTCAGCTTGTCCTCGTAATGCCAAGTCTTCACGTCGGCAATGGCCCCTTGGTCGGCAACAGTGGTCTTGAGCTGTTTGATCCTGGCCTCTTGGAACGCGTTCATGCTGCAAGCATCGGTGTAAAGGTGGACCAGATGTTGGAGGCCCTGTACGTCAAAATTCAGGTATGAGTTAAAATATATTAACCAGGATATCCTGTCAGGATATCCTATCAGGTTATATGTGCAGGATATAGTCGCAGGATATTACCTTGTTGAGGAAGGATGTCATCGGCTCCAAGGAGTCAGAAAAGCTAAGTTCTTCATAGGAGAACCCTTCAGAGCCTGGGGCACTAACTTCGGAACCTTTCCTCTTTTTTGTGGTGGAAGCACGAGTCCTCGTGTTGGGCATAGGAGCCGGGAGCGGCTTGGAGCTGGTAGCGGCAGAAGTCTCTTTCTTGACAATAACTGGAGTGGGGTAACTATCGAGCTCGTCAAGATCAAGGAGGATTGGAACTTTGCTGGAGTCTACATACAGGGAGTGAAATTCTTTCCTAAATATATCAACTAAAAACATGTATGGAGGATATCGTGCAGGATCATTACCAGACATGTTTGCACTGGAAAGAGGGCTTGGAGATGGTGGAGACGGGTTAAAACTTCTTTCAGCCTCTGGGAGGAGTCTGATAGCGTCAATTCTCTTCTGTGAATCAGCTAGGGGAGGTGCAAGCTTCCTAAAATCAGTTGTGTACAAGACAATAAAAAAGTTGATTAGCTCAAGATATAAAGCAGGATACAAGACAGGATCATCCTAGGACCCTAAATCCTACCCTTTCTTAACCACTTCACCGGATATTCCGTTCCACCAGGGATTGAGTCTCTTTTTACAAAGAAGAATTTGGATTGCCATTTCTCCTCATTCCTGGTGGCACGAAGTATCAGCGGATCGCCGGAGGTAGAATAGAACAAGAATCTACAGGAACCATGGCATTTAAGCCGATATGCTAGGGGGAGGTCATGAACGGAGAGGTCAGGAATATGATTTCTCTTGATCTGGTCAAGAACAGACGAAACTCGCAAGAGCATCGGCATTGTCTGACTAAAGCAGATTTTGGTAACATTAAAGAACTCGGTGATAAAGTGCGAGAAAGGAAATTGTAACCCTAAGGTAAAAGGAAAAGCATTGAAGCATAACCACTCATCGGAAACCATATCTGATTGGATTTCCCGATCAAATGGCCAGAACACCATCCCTTTCGGGAAGATGCCAGAGGTTTTAAGGGCTGACAAGTGTGCACTATCAAAGGTGCATATTTCCTTCTCCGGATCTTGGACAATATTCTGGTGGATAAACGTGGAACAGAATCGCCGGAGCCGGATCTTGTCTACCTTGCCATATTGTCGCTAGAATATTGAGCAGAACGAAAAAAGAAGCTGGAATTGAGAGAGAGAAGTATTTACCTTTTTTCTCTTCGGTAAAGGTTAAATGGGGATAAACATGATAAGATATAGGGGAGCAATGAGTAAATATAGGCTGCACGGTTACAAGCGGTCACATCATGAGTCTAATCTCTTAATTGCCTCGTTTATCGTGAAAAAATGTAACCGTTAGTATCAGGATACCTAACGGTAACATTTTTGGGGACAATTGTTACGGGTGAAATTCTGAGCCCATATCCTGGGTAATATCTTAAGTTATATCTTAGTTTCATGATATATGTTCATGCCCGGGATACTCATTCAGGATATTGGTAACATCCTGGATGATATCCTGAGGATCACTAACGGATTATGTGCAGGAATATGAGTCCAAGCTTGAAACGTTCATGAGGACCTCTTCTCCTGAAGACTTGCTCTAAGTTGTTCAAAGAAGGACGTTGAACCCGCTTTACCTGGTCTCCAACAGCTACTAAAGAATATTCAAAGGCATCCCATACTTATAGGAGATTTTGTTTTCGTTTGCTAGCTATAAATAGGTGAATAAATCGGATCGAATAGGACATCACAACACTCACTGCTTGCCAACACTTTTCTCTCTCGCAACTTTCATTCTCACAAAAAGCATTGTAACACTTAGCGATCTGATCAATATCCTGCACTGTATCCTGATGTTTAAAGCAATAAGAAGAACAAGGCAACTGCAATTGTCAGCTCCCGAGGTTTTGTGCCGGTGATCCAGATTGATCAAGGGCTTTCCTTGTATATCTTGTGTCTCCCCCTTTACTTTTTGCTCATAGTTTGATCGTAGATACAGCTCAATATCCTGAGCCGTATCCTAGAAACTGTTTTTGCAAACAACTTAATCAACATATTTTCAACACACTTTCTTAGCACACTACCTCACTTAACTAATTTGATCACTTAATTGCTTCGGTAATTTTTGACCAAAACATAGCTCTTGTTTAGAGATGGAGTCGTTGTTGGAACCTTTCTTTGGCTTGGTCTTCTTTGATGAGCTTGGAGATGCCATCTAGAAGTTCGAAAGAAAAGGAAAGGATGAGACTTGATCATAAATTTTAAAACAAGGTTTTTGCATTTATAAGCATGTAAGCGTTCACGTATCACATATAATTCACATAATTCGCATGTATTCGACAAGTATTCAACAAGTACAAACACGTATGAATGCGTAAAAGAGTATAAATTTAGTTTGTACTCGAGAGTTATTATTGTATTTAATTGCGCGTGACATGCGAATTGTGTAATGGTTTTGAAACGAACGAGGTAACAAGTATTAAATCACATATAAATTGAATCATATAAAAGAGAGGCTCATAAAACATGGGATTGTTTCGGGTAGAGAAACGTCAACTATTCCAAAGTGAATAGAAAGTCCTTTCAAATTAGAGAAACGTGCTTTGGCCTATAGGTAAGATACTCTCGTCGAGAAGAGATTAACAGTATCTTACCCTTTCAGTTACTACACGTCTCTAATTGATTGGAACTATCGAAACTTTGGCGAGATTGAAAATCAAGAAATGGGACTTAATCGACAAGGTGCGGGTTTCACCCCTAACTTGACGATTTCGTACACTAATGTGGTTGGTACTCGTCGGGTCAAAATATAATTTCGACACTTTGAAGAGGGTCCACTAGTGTTTGAATTGGAAATTTACCATTAAGATGTGAATTTCACTCCTAACTAATGGCGTAATTTCGTACAAAAATAAAGTATAAGCAGGATGAGAGTCTGTGACATCTGTGCTTGTGTAATCATTGTACAAACTCTAAACAATCCAATATTAATAAAACAATGTGTTTTGATCCCAATGTTTGTTATTTATGTTTGACATTTTGCTCGTTTTGATTTTTGATCGATTTTAAACTCTATATCACTTTCTGGGAAGTTATAAGCAAACCGATGCGTAAACATAATCAGTTTAATGCGAAGAACACTCTGGAATAGTGACATAAGCTTAACATACCTTAAATAACCTTTACATAACTTAGAAATAAGTTTTTAAAGGGTTTGGTATGACAAAAACAAGTTTATTAGCTCACAGGGACTATTTACGTCAAACTGCAAAAGTCTACCATTTCGTAAGGCAACATATAGTCCGAAACATGATCATAAGCTAAACATACCATAAATAACCTAAACATAGCTTATTAATAAGCTTTGAGTGGTTCGGTGTGCGAAAATATGCTTATTTGATCTTACAGGGACTAAAAGTGTCAAAAACGACGTAAGTTTGCATTTACGCGCATATCTTACGTTCTGACCACATCTGGACATCCAAAATTTTTGTACACACTAAAATATTTTTATTTTAGTGATCGGCATGCAAAAATACCATTCTTCTCTTAATTTGGATCGTTTTCACGTCCGTTCAAGTTTCATCGTAATTAGACGAATAACGCGACCGTACGACCAAACGAACCGACATCTGTGGATTTTCCGAGCATATTTTGTGTCCTCTATACTTTGACTACCTTATAGGGCCTTGAAAATGGCTTAACGGGGGTTAAAAGTGCCAAAAATGGGCTTATGCATGTGCAGGGACCAAAGCTATCAAAGTTGAAACATTTGCTGAACTGATGGGAGGTCGCAGGCCGCGTAGACCTGTCCCCCATCTTACGCGGGGTGCGACAGAAGGCCCAGCGACAGAAATCCATTTTTAGCAAACTGTTGATACTTCAGGGGCTGTTCTTGCCAATTTCTTTGTGTGTTAACCAAGTTAACACCTCCCCAAGTAAATTAGCTGGCCCCTAACACAAGTATGGCTAGGATTTCTTGCTTGGAGGTTACATAAACACTTGTCTTGATCTTGTGAACCTCCAACAAGTATAAATAGCCATGCATTCAATCCATTTCACTCACCCTTGATCTGGTTTTCTCTAAGTTGAGGTTATAACTTCATACCTAAGCTTATTTAGATCAAGTTCTCCCTAGCTTGGTCCCTTTGTAAGCTTCTTTCGTTCTTTTATCGCTTTTCTAGCGTGAAAGTCAAACAGTGTTTGACTTTCAGCTTTGACCAGTCAATGGTCAACACAAAGTTCGTTTGAACTTTGTAACGTGATTGTAATCACGATGGTTATAATCCTTAGCGATTATACCTACTGATTACCACGTTAACTAGGTGTAGTGACGAGTCAAAGTTTCGGTAAAAATGCGTTTAGCACGCATTTTGCAACGGAACTACTTTTAGGTATCAAAACATTTTGTTTTGATACCAAATCAGTTTGATAAGTTAGTTAAACATGTTTTGACATGTTTAACTCGTCACTACTAGTTTAGTGCTTGTTTAGGGTCGTAAGCTAAGCGGTCTAAACAACCGCTTAGACTTTCGAACCCGACCCATTTGGTCGATCTTTAGGATCCGACCAAGCATATTTAGTGATCATAGTTGCATAGGGAATAACCTTTGAGGTTATACCTTATGATCACATAGGATTGGTTAGTTGTTTGTTAAGTAGCTTATATGCCCATAGGAAATGACCAAAATGCCCTTTTGTAGCATAAATCCATATTGTGCGTATGTGAACATATTTTTGACATCCAAACTGATATGGTAACATATTTAAGTGTAATTGGGAATGTAAGACTTGACATAGCAATTAGATAACCATCCGACCATAGTTTTACGCAACCGACGCGTTATAGTAGCTTATACTACCATAACGGGTCGAAACCGGTCAAAAGCACTTAGGTAGACTTCCAAATCAGAATGTTAGCTCTATTAAATCATACCATATGAGTTCAATTACTCATTTGATTTATAGAACATCATTCTATCCTATCTCCTGGTTTAGAATCCGATTATTAACCTAGTTACCTATACTAGGTGCTTTGTTGATTCCGTGATTCTTGGAGCTTAAATTGGTCTTATTCCCAAGACTAATAAGCAATCCCAAGTGAGTACATAGTTCCCTCTTTTACCGCTTTCAAATACTTTGGGGTGATACACATGTGCATACTTGTTACTTTCGTGTTTTCATTGCTTTTATGACATAAATATGCTAGTTTCACCTAGTACAAATATAGTACATGCTTTCAAATATGTTTTGCTATGTATGTTAAGCATGCTAGCACACTGATTTCATTAGACACATTTGTTGCATATGTTTACTTAGCATATGGACACATTGTTTTACATGACATTTCTGCTATGTATGTTTACTGAGCATGCTAGCACATTGATTTCATGAACATTTCTACTATGTATGTTTACTTAGCATACCTAGTACATGGTTTTCACATGCTACATTGGTTATGACATTTGGTGTGTTTAATCGGGACAATAATACATTCATTAACATTGATCACGCCGCTCGGTAGTATGTAATAGTACCATAGGACTTGACTAATCCCGTTTCCGACTTCCTAGGTTTGTTTGGAAGTTGGGAATGACAGAATCCGATATACATAACTTAGATAAACCTTTAATTTGTGTAAGGGTTTGTCACCACAGTCGCAAGGCTCGAATGTATGCGATTAACATTACTGCATAAATGTTTGTAATCATAAGGCATTGTTTTCTGCAAAACATAACATTTGATTTAAACTTAGGTTTATTCAAAAACTTTGTTTTGTACATTTTCCTATGGGGTTGAGTAATTACTAGTTATTCACCATACATGACTTTTGTTTTCACATTGACATTATCACATAGTTTGAGTAGATACTTTCTACTTGCTATGCATTACATTTGGTTATACATGATACATTTCACACATGACATTGAACATGGTTTACACATAAACATTTTTACATTTAAGAAGACATTTTGGTTGGTTATTGATAAGTGACTTATGTAACGGGGCTATGTGTTATATGATAAAAGCATGGTGGATACGCCGCTGGTACTTCCTATATATAAGTGCTTTTATTGTATTATACATTGTTGCGTTATCTAAACCACTTTGACAAGACATGAAACATTTTATACAAGAACACGAAATGGTTTTACAAATTACATATTTTATACAAATTCAATCTTACTTGGTTATTCATTTAACCATGCATTATCCTTTATTTATTATTTGATTTTCAAATGATTTTATAAAGGAAAACATTTTACAAGGTTCATGACTACATTTTTGATTAAACTCTTCTTTTATTTACAAGTCATGAATCCTGCATAAACAAAACCTATGTATCTCACAAGCATTTTTATGCTGACGTACCTATTTTCACATGTGTTTCAGGTGCTAATGCATGATGATGTTTGTGCTACACTTAGGCGGACTTGGGCCTTAGTGACTTAAAAGACAGTTATTATGTTATGTTTTGTTTGAACTCTAAGACAATGTAAACTTAAATCTTAAAAATACAAAACTTTAATTACCATGGTTGTTGAAACAATAATTATGTCGCATCACTCCCCGACGTTTCCTCCGCGGTTTGTTGTTTTACGCGGTCGGGGTGTGACAGAGTCGTTTACCAAATTGGGGGTTTCTCGCCTATTTTGGTAAACTCGTCTCTTTGTATAAAGTGTGTCTTCAAGTCTTCAACTGTATTGTGTAAAATGTCTTAGGAAAGACATAATGTAAGTATTAAGACCAAAAGAGGAGAAAAAAGAAAAGTAGGAAGAATGATATTTTAAGCATGAAACTATAATGGTAAAAAACATGGTTCCTTCTATAGACTAGGTCGAACATGGCAATTCTACCTAATTCCCTAAAGTTATGGCTCTGATACCAATCTGTCACACCCCAACCAATGGCTGAAACATCGGAGTGGGACGAAGAAAGATTGCTCATCACACATAACGCTATTTTGTGACAATAATTAAATAAAACCCATTTCATAACTTCAAATTGTCAAACATTACATAATAATTCAAATAACAACATGTTCATAACCTAATAATAACAACATTTGATACAACATATTCAACCTATTACGTCTATATGTGCATCTAAGCATCATCACTACTTCATTTCATAGCATCGTCATCCTCAACCTATAACATGTTTAAAATAAAGTTTAATGCAAAAGCAAAGACGAGTATACAAGTTTGATACATACATAGCATAAAAAGATAAGTTTAAACGATTCCTCATGGCAAGCAAATGATACAAGATAAACATTAAAATCGGCATGTGTTTAACAAATTAAACCAATGATAAAACGCAATAAGCTCATGACATAACCTCAAGTCTACGGGTGGTGCGTTAATCCTATAGTGCTATATATGTCAAGAATAGGCTCGATCGAAGCTAACGATAAGTCTAACACAAAACGTATAACCCCAAGTTCAATGTATCCAGTAATCAAGTATGCAAGCATGTGATAGGAATGTTTGTGCATTTATGAATAAAGTTCATGGGTAAGTTTCATAAGTAAACATGTTAAACCCCAAAAATTGGTAAACGAAAAGAGGGGGTTCGAGTATACTCACGGTTTTGCAAGCTTTCCACTTGATATTCCGAGAGTGTTTGGTTGATTAGTTGGGAGCACCTCGTCCTTCTACACGAAGAAACATAGGTGGGTGAGTATGGAGAGTTCATCGGAAGATTAAGATTCGGATTTTAAAATACATGAAAGTAAACATACGAAGAAAATAACCACCTAGGACACATAATACTTGTTCTTGACACTATGAAACTCAAAAGAGTTTAGATGTTTTCATGGGTCAAATGCCCAATAGAATCGTGACAAGCATTATGGTCCTTAGATGATATAACCTACTATCTTGACAAATGACCACTAGTTCATCATAAAAAGTTCAATTATTGGGATAATATATAAGTGTTATATAGTTATACATTATGTCATATAGGTCAAGCATGAGGTAGGAGGATGAATCCCCCATTTAGGAACCTCTTTGTATATCATATAAGTCATGTTGGAGGTAGGAAGAACAAGTCTTCTATTTAGGTACCTCTTTGGTGTTCACCACTACACTTGTTGTTATAAACAATCAAGGAGGGTCATGAACATACAATAAAGAATAAGTTAACTACAACTAATCTAAGAAATCATCATGTAATGTGTGGATTTTTCAAGTAGGATAGCCCAAGCTAGTCCTATAATCACAGAAACATCAACCATAGAAGTGATTATGAGCATAAGGACATGGGAATGTGTATGAGATAACTCAAGTTCAAGCTAGTTTAGTAAAGTTTAATCAAAACAGAAAGTTTGGAGCCTTATATGGTGATGTTCCAGCCTTGGTATTCCATGCAAAACCTGTTGGAAACATACCTAAGGTTGTTCCAAGCAAGTAGGAAGAAGAATCAAGGAAAAAGGTTAAGAAATAAGTGAGTTATGCTCACTTTTGTGAGATGATATGATTCTGATTTGCTTCTGTTCACAGCTGCATTTTTGAGTGATTGAGAGTGATTTTGGAGTGTTAGGAAAGTGAAAAATGCTTGAAGGAGGCTTGGGTTTTATAGGGTATGGATTAGGGTTGGGTTGGTGGCTTAATTAATGCAAGACATACACTTAAGATGCAACAAAAACCAACCAAGGTGACCAATAAACGGGCTGGAAGGGCTGTTCTCGGATCCGGATGGCTTGCGGGCCGTGAAGCCCACACCCATGCGGGTCGTGGGCCGCCAGGCCTGGTCTGATGGGTTTTAAGTTTCAAATGTTGACATTTTAGGCCCCTTAAGTTTATACTTAGGGTTTTAAGGGTTTGTTATGACATATAAGCATAGTTTAAGGGCTTATCAAGTATCATTAACATAAAACAAGTATAATGAAGTATGATTAAGTGTATGAAGGTCGTAATTAAGCATCATATGCATCCAAAAGACATATTATTCACGTATTTCATGATTTTGCAAATTTGACACATAGTTTCCAAGAATTACGAATATTGTATAAAATGTTTCACGAAATTAAATGTATGAGCATGTATGAAGTATGTATTGTGATAACTGGCACTTTTCCATGTATTCCGTACAATAATGAATAGTAAATTGTACCTTAATGACTGTGCATGATTGAATGAACAAGACGAATGATTTCCTAAATACTGTCATATACATACAAGTGCATTTCATGTTGCAAGACTGTTTATCATTATTACATGCAACATAGTGTAGTTCAATTAATGCACAGAACAAAATTAGCACAGTTATCAGACAAGCTAGAAGTACTGACGGGAGTTCAGACAGACATGATGTTAAGACACAGAATGAGCCTAGAAACAAGAGTTACACTAGAATAGAGTGTAGGAAAGTAGGGATAACAAAACTGCCTTCCTAGTGACGATTTAGGTGCCGGAAAGTGCCAGAAAACACACTAAAACTGCAGAATTCTAAAGCCTACATAAAGCACACTAAACTGCGTAATTTAGCACCTTAACGAACCGGTAACCAACCAAACAACCGGACACTACCCGAAACACCAAATTTTCACTAGAAGCATTGTTTTAGTGTTACGAAGCTAGTTATGGTCACCGAACACCATAATTCATCCTAAAACACTTTAACACCTAAAACACTAACTAATATACTTAGAATGTAACTAACTTGCTTACTTACCATTGACTCACAACCAACACCCCCCATGTTTTCGGTCACAAGTGGGCCCCCCACTTGTGATTTCTTTGCATTATTTTAATGGATTTGTAGAGATGATTTGAGACATTATGACCATTAGATAATCTTGTGTTGGGAGATTGTTTTATAAACCTCAAGACATTCATTCTCTATCATTCCTAACATTTCCAACAAACACATCAACCTCCCTTCTTCCCTTCCATTCTCGGCTCAACTATTATCCATACAATTATCCATTTCAAGTCCAATATCAAGCAATCTAAGGTGATTTAGAGGTGCAAGAAGCATAGTTAAGAAGCTTGGAAGCTTTGGAAATTGAAGCAGCATCACCTAGAGCTTTTATCCACCTCCTACATCATCATCTTCATCTTGTTTCTTCCCTAGCCGTTAGAGCTAGTAGTAAGCTCCTCACAACTTGATTTTACTTCTCATTTTAATGGTTAAATGGTTATGTAATATGTTAATCTTATGAAACTCAAAGAAACATGCAAATGATCACTAACATAAAGCTTAATAACATGAGAATCTAAGTTGTTTTAGTGTATGTATGAAACTTGTTTATTGATTTCTTGTGATTATGATGTTAATAATCATAAGAAGCTTGCTAGATGATGATTAAACACATGATCTAGCAAATATAAGGATGGATCTTGAGAAAATCATAAAGATCATCCTTTATGGTAAACATGAACTTGAATATATGCTTGTTTTAGTGTATGATGATTATTGATACATGTTATAAGTCTTTAAAATGAATGATTTCAAAGATAATTTTTTCAAGAGAACAACGTTTATTACAAGATTAACATGAGCATGGTTTTTAAAGAAGTTAATCATGTTTTAAGTGTTAAATCAAAGTTAGAAGAGTGTTGGTAACAAGAAAAATACAAGAAGAATTATTTTTAGAAAATCATCATATAAGTTGTAAAGAACTAAATTTACAAGAATGAGATTTATAAAATAATAACCATGTTTTTAGAGGTAACTAAACTTACTAAACAACATGTTAAGTTACAACAAATTTTTACAAACTTTCAAGTTCATGTCATAGTGTATTGAATATTTGAAGCACGTGGTAAGTCTTGTTTAAATTGTTGATGATTGGTGATGAATTTTAAAAAGAAAATGATATGCCTTTGAGCATGGAAACATCCATTTTTAAGGGGAAACTATGGCAAATTTTTTGTAGAAATTAAACACTTAGAAAAATATTTTAAACAAGTAAATTTTGATCATGGTTTTCATATAAAAATTTGCCATAATTTTTATTACAAAAATTACAAACATTGGAGGTTGATTTTTAATAATAAAATGGCTAAGTATATATTTCGGAAAATATATATTTAGATGTCACAAATTGTGTGCTACTTGTATAATTATGTGTATTAGTTATATTATTTTAGGAACATGAAAATAATATAACACACCAAAATAACAAAATTGTAATATGAAAGTATTACCAAAATCCCAAGAAAATAAATATATAAATTATACCTGAATATTGGACAATCGGACAAACGGACATAAGGACTATAAATATATTTATATTTCCGAAATAAATTCGTAACCCGACAAGAATGACAAACGGTATTTTGGAAAACAAAGAAATGGAAAATATGGATTCTTACAAGTATTACAAAGTATATCATATTTTGTCAAATAGAAAATATATTATTTTTTAGTGGAGAAAATATATATTTTATTAAAACAAGTTAAAAATATATTATTTTGGGTGAAAAATAGAAATATATATTTTCTAAAGTTAATCTTGAAAATATATATATTTTTTGAGATATATATAAAGGTATATTTATTTTTGCCAAGTAAAGTTATAGATATTTTTCTATAAAAATTTTCTCTAAATATGAATATTTTAAGAATACAAAGTTGGTGATTTTTAGTTATCTAAAAATAATATTCCGGAATATTAAATACAAATTAAGTATAAAATACTTAATAAATACAAGAAAATACGTATCCCCATACGTATAAATACACACCGGAATACGCCACCAATACTTGCCTAAATACACAAGTCAAAAAATACACAAGTATGAAAATACACAAGTACAAGTATACCCATACTTGGGAAATATTGACGTGAGGAATACATAATGAACTAAGTTAAAAATATATTATTTTTAACAATATTCCAAATAATTGGAATAAATGTAATTTAAGTTAAAATATTCCTATTTTAACTAATACTTATATAACTTGGAAGTATATCATGTACGTCCAACATATAACTCAACGTATACCAATTCCAGAATAAGTCTTAATAAATGAATAAGACTGAGAGTCGTTACACGACCTAAACGTATAATATAACATGGCACGTGTGTAGGTAGTTGTACGACTCATAGAATGACCTTTGATTATACGACATAGCAGGACGCAAACTTGTGAGTTCATGTCCCCCTTTTCTCTCAATTGTTTTCGGATTTATAACTCTTGGGGGTGAAATACATGTCAACATGGGTATGATTTGGCTATGAAATGAACTTTTAGATCATGTGAGCATAGGCTGAAACTGAAATGCCATTAACTCTCATAAGAATCATGGACAAGGGTTAGACTAACGGGTACGGCCGAGCCCCACTCATGGTCCTTGTGTGACAACTTAGAGTGCTGTTGTGTACCAGTCGAGGTGATTCGACAACGGTCAAGGTGATTTGACACAGTCAAGGGGATTTGACACAGTCAAGGGGATTTGACACAGTCAAGGGGATTTGACATAGTCAAGGTGATTTGACACAGTCTAGGGGATTCGACACTAATTCTGATAACCCATGATTTTGAGGTAGAAACATGTTTGTTTCATTTCTTTTAAATCAAATCGAACACTTTTATTATTTTATGAACTAGTTATATTTTATCCATATCGCGTTGAACCGACCCGAAGTGTTTGAACCAATGTGCATGTCTTGCTTGTCGAATCGACCCACTCGCGTAACTCAGAACTTATGAGGCCCGAACCAAAGCATGAAAACTATATATTTATATTAGTTGGTTAAATATATACTGATATCAATAGATTAGTTATATATTTATATTAGTAGCTTACAAAAAAATAAATAAACTCTTAGTCATGTTGCTTAGTCTAATACAATACATCTTACATGGAATGTTAATTGCTTCTTTTGGTGATGTAAAAATAAAATATAATAATAATAATACCAACAACAAATAGAAATATATATATCAAGAACAACAAATGTTGAAGTTGTCGTTGTTCATGTTGTCTTCAATCCCTACTCCCTTGCCCATATTTAATTGTCGCAGCCCAACATACCCATACCCCATTTGTTTTAATGACCCATGTGAATTAATATGTGCAGCCCATAAGCAATCCCAAACCGTCTTAAACACCTACCTTTTATTATGATACGTAAAACTTGCATGACGGCACCTCAACCCTAAATTGCAACCTGCGATCTCTCACCCTTTCCCTTGGTGATTTACGGCAGCAAGAGACCCCCTCCATCGTCGCTAAGTCTCTCCTCGCAACTCTTCCTCCCGCTCGAACCCTGTCTCCCTTGTATCTTGTAATCGGTTAGTATGTTTGTTTGTTGTTTATGGTTTGAAGTTCTTCGTTACATGGCTGCGTTTTTCTGCTCGGAGTAATTTTTTTGATAATACATGTTGTGATAGTGGCTAAAATTCTTGATTTAAGGATGACTGGATCGCATATGAACTTGTAGTCGCACTAGGGTTTTGATGTGGTTAGATGCTGAGATAAACCTGGTTAGTTGTTGATGTGTTAGCAATAATAATATGAGTTTGGTGGTTTATGTTGATATGTGTAATCTCGTTGCTAGAAATTGCATTGATTAGACGTGTATGTCGAGTTTGGGGCTCGGGTTGCCGCTAGCTTATTGTTGTGGGTAAAAATATTATGTGTTTTGACAAATTAATGGATACAAGACTTACCGTTGGATGATAATCTGCTGTATATAAACTTTTTGGGATATTGGGCGCATTAGATGTTCAGTTGGGGAAGTTGGATAACGAGAACAGAATCTGTCCAACAGTTACAGCCGACTTTAATCGGATGTAACTGGGTCGTAATTTAACAAAAACGGGATTTTCTTGACTCTATAACGTGTTATTTTGAAAAACGAATCAAATGGCACTGGAATCATATTTTTTTGAGGTCGTTTACTATTTTTAAAGGTCCGTTTTCTATAGCAGCAAAAGTTGCGTTTTTACTGCAGAAAATGTGTGTTATGTTTTTCAACATAAGTTGAAATCTGTGTAGAATTAGGGCATAAAATTAGTACAGTAGATAGCCACGGGTGTCTTGTAATTCTCCAATTGGAATTTCGTCAATCGGACTTATTATGAATTTTAAATGAATTTTTCCGGTGGACTGCAGTCAGAAAGTGACGAATCTGATTGCAGCCCAGTAAACGATTTTTATAAAATAATTTGTAATGAATTGAGTCCCGATAATTTTACACAATGTGATGTGGATCGTTTAGAGTACTGTGTAAAATTTTGGGAATTTTGCTATACACGAACTATTCCGGATAACACTCCGAAAACTGTCCGAAAATGCACTATATTGCTGAATTTTATTAAAGAGTATTTTAAACCTTTTGTTACATTTGTGTTGTCGCTAAGTTGTGTCGTGATAATTAGCGTCGTGTGATTAAAGGTGCTACGTGATAGATGCGTGTAGGAACTTTGTGTTTTATTTAAAACCATTAATAAACTAAATGGTAATCCTATTAGGACGTGATTGACCAACCCTAACCGTTAGCTATTTTAAGAGTTCGACCGAGCAAACCAAGGTGAGTTCACACTTTCTACAAGGCATGGGATTCCCGGTGGTTTGGGAATGGGTTAATGTAACATCTGTGCTTGTAATCATTGTGAACAGTTCTATTATCAATAAAACAATGTTATTTGATCCCAATGTTTGTTTGGTTGTGTTTTACATTTTTCATGTTTTGACTTTTATGTAATTTCAAACTCTATATCACTTTCTGGAGAGTTATACGCAAATTGGTGCGTAAACGTACTTAGTTTAACGCGAAAAATACTCCGGAACATCAACATATACTTAACATACCTTAAATAACCTTTACATAACTTAGAAATAAGTTTTGAAGGCTTTGGCATGGCAAAAACAAGTTAATTCGACTACAGGGACTAAACTTGACAAACTGCGAAAGTATGCCAATTTGAACTGTAACGAACATTCCAGAACATGAACATAAGTTAAACACACCTTAAATATCCTTTACATATCTTAGAAATAGGCTTTGAGGGGTTCGGTGTGCTAAAATAAACTTTTGGGCCATTCCGGGACTAAAAGTGTAAAAAAGTGCATAAGTTTGCATTTTCGCGCATAACTCACGTTCTGAATACATCCGGACATCCAAAAATTTATGTAAGCACTAAAATATTTTATTTTAGTGTTTGGCATAAGAAAAATCCATTCGTTGCGTCATTTGGATCGTTTTTCGCGCCTATGCGAATTCCGTCGTAATTAAGCGAACATCGCGTTCGTACGACCAAACAAACCAACACCCGGCATATTTTTGAGCATGTTTCATGTCCACAATGTTTAGGCATCATTTTAGGGCCTTAAAGTTGGCTTGACGGGCCTTAGAAGTGCCGGAAATGGGCTGAAAACACAACAGGGACTGAAACTGTCATTTATGAAACTTATTTTCTGATCAGAAGCCCCAGGCGGCCCGCCTGAGGTTTGTCTGATCCTGAAGCGGGCCGCGTATGCCTCCCAGAACAGATTAGATCGAACAGTCAGCAGATTCCAGCTGTTTAATCCTCAACCACAAGTTCACACTTGACCTTTCAGCTGATAAGAAGCCATTTTTAGGCACCATAACTTTCCAACACATGTACGGGTAGGATTCGAGCACGGTTTCCATGAAACGATCTTAACGGTTACCCGAAAACTATAAATACCCCACCCCCCATTGCTTCAAAATCACTAGAATCTGATCTTAAAGACTCTAAGTTGGAACCATTGTTTCATACCTGAGTTATTTCGATCTAGATTAGCATTCGGGGACCCTTCGTAAGTATTCTTTAGTTCTTTTATTGCTTTTCGAGTCTTTTCGAGTCTGAAATTTCTGCATTGACCAGTTTATGGTCAATGCGAAGTTCGTTTGAACTTCGCAACGTGATTGTAATCACGATGGTTATAGTCCCTTGTGACTATGCCTACTGATTACCACGTTGTCTAGGGTCGTAAGGGTAAGCGATCTAATAAATCGCTTATACCTTCGAACCCGACCCATTTGGTCGATCATTAGGATCCGACCAAACACATTAGGTGACCATAGTATATAGGGAATAACCTTCCGAGGTTATCCCTTATGGTCGCTTCGTTTAAGTAGTTGCATGATAGGTATATGCCTTAGGTAAATTACCAAAATACCCCTTTGATGCCAAAATTCGTTTTAAACCTATGTAACATAACTTTTGTCATCTAAACTGATTTGAAAACCATATTAGACATGTTAAGGCATATTTTACTTGTCATAGGACTAGTTAGGCGTTCCGAACGCGTTTTACGCGAACGACGCGTTAAAGTAGCATAAGTTACCTAAACGGGTCGTAATGGGTCACAAACACTTAGGTTAAGTTTCGTTTTAGTATGTAGGCTTTGTTAAACCATACTACATGAGTTCCCATACTCATTTGGTTTACGAGCCCTCATTCTATCCGATCTTCCGATCTAGGTCCGGTTTATTAACATAGTTACCTATATTAGGTGCCGTTTGATTCCGTGATCTCTAGCATTGCTTGGTGGTTATCTTAGGACATCTGAGCAATCTCAAGTGAGTACATAGAACCCCTCTTTTACTGTTTTCCAAACTGTTTTGGGGTGAAACACATGTGCCTACTTGTTACTTTCATGCTTTCCTGTTTTCACATCATATACCTGCTGTGTTTGTTAGTACATTATAGTACATGATTTCATTACATTTCATGCTATGTATGTCCATTGTGTGCATACTTAGTACATTGTTTTACATTACATTTCTGTTATGTATGTTAACTGAAAGCATGCTAGCACATTGATTTACATGACTTTTCTGCTTTGTATGTTAACTTAGCATACTTAGTACATTGTTTTCATATAACATGTTCACTTTTGCTATGACATTTGGTTTGCACAAACAAGACTATTATACGTTCATTAACATTAGCTACGCCGCTCGGTAGTAAGTACTGGTACCATAGGACTTGACAAATCCCATTCCTGACATCCCGGGTTTGTTTGGATGTAAGGAATGACTGAATCCGAAAACATTTCTTTTGATAACCTTGACTGAAAGGGTTATCCGACTGTCTCAAGGCTTGAATGTATGCGTTAACTTACTACATAAATGTTTGTATCAATGTAACATGCATTACTTTGCAAAACATAACTTTTTGATATATTCAAAATACTTTGTTTTGTACATTTATACCTTTATACATTTTGGACTATGTGACAATACTTTACTTACAATACATAACATCCGTTACACATTACTTGACTACTTTTGGACTTATAAACATTTGACATGGCTTATACAAGGACTTTTGACTATTGATTTAAACATAGACTTTATACATTGGTGGTTTGTTTAACTGATTTATGTAACGAGGCATGTGTAATATGATACAAGCATGGTGGATACGCCGCTAGTACTTCCTATATATAAGTGCTTGTATGGTATTACATATTGTAGTGTTATTTGAATCATTTCAATTTAGACATATGACATTTTATACAAATAACATACTTTTCACAAGACATTGTTTTACAAAACAACTTATCTTATACAAACTCATTTTACTTGGTTATTTATTTAACCATACTTTATGATCTTATTTATACATATCATCTGATCTTATCGTTTTTCAAATGATTTACAAGACAAAACAATTTACAAGGTTCATGACTGACTGTTATTAAACAATTTCTTAAACTTAAGTCATGAATCCTATTTTCACAAAACCTATGTATCTCACAGGCATTTTTATGCTGACGTACCTATTTTCACATGTGTTTTCAGGAGCTTTTCCGTGGGATGATGATCGTGACACTAGGGCGGACCTGTGCCTTAGAGACTAAAAATGAAGATAGCACTAGTTTAATTATGTTATAAACTCGTTATTTCCAGTTTAAGACAATGTAATACACTTGTTGATAAATAAAATACAACTTTGAATGCCATGGTTATGAAACAATTAAGTCTGTTACAACACTCCCCGACGTTTCCGCCACGTTTTGTATGTTACACGTGGTCGGGGTGTGACAGAAGAGTTGGTATCAGAGCCAATGGTTATAGGGAATTAGGTTATTAGTAATGCTTTGACCTAGACTATAACCTTTCTAGGACCCTAACACAAGTTATCTTGTGTTTCGATCTTAAAACATGTACATCACCTATCCTTAGGTGATTATCAAAACAAGAAACCAAATTTTTCGAAACGATTTTTGAAAAACAATCTTCTGTTTTTGAATGATTTATTACAAGGTTTTGAACCCTCTTTTGTAAGGTTTTGAACCCTTCCAGTTTGACTAAATTTTTGGCCTTGTGCCTTCAAATTTTCAAAATCTCGTCAAAATTTTGGGTTTTAAATAATGTGAACACGTGCAAACTGGAAGAGTGAATGCTTGTATTCTGGGTTTTCTGTCTAGGCAAGCACTTCGTATATATCTCATCAGACGCGAGACCAGTTGTGCTTACCTGGGAATTCTTGGGATGAGTGTTCACTTATAGGCGAGCATGTCTTCATGATACATTATTTTTGATCCATTTACTTTGATTAGTCACTGTGCGTTGTTTGTTTGCTTGGTAATGCGGATAAATGACCACCATCTTTGCGTTTGTTAATTTTGTTTCATCTCATTCTTTTCATCCAATCATCTCACTCGTTTCCTTTCATGTTTTTCCTCTTTTAGAATGCCTCCTCGACGCGAAAACCAAATAGCTACTGCCGAACTGGCAGAAATCATTGCGCAGCAGATGGCTGCTCAATTCCCAAATCTCTTTGCTCAATGGCAACAAGCCAACAACAACAACAATGCTCCATGCAAATACAAGGATTTTAACTCGGCTAAACCACTCAAGTTTAGTGGTTCTGAGGGAGCGACTGGGCTTCTTCAATGGTTTGAGAGCATTGAGAATACTTTCCGCCACGTGCAGTGTCCGGATAATCGCAAGGTCGAGTTTTCTTCGAGCGTGTTTCAGAAGAGGGCTCTCACATGGTGGAACGGGGTTATGAGAGATCGGGGTGCAGAAGTTGCTCTAGCGCAAACTTGGGCTGAACTTAGGGCCCTTATGATGAGGGAATTCTGTCCTCGTCATGAACAGCGAGCGTTGGAGAAAGAGTTTGAGGACTTGAAACAAGACAGTGGCGAGCACAGGGCTTATACTGATAGGTTTGAAGAGTTGAGTCTGCTTTGCCCAACTATGGTTACCCCACTCGACAAGGCTATCGAAAGATACATCGACGGCCTACCTGACTCAGTACAAGACATCATTACTGGTAGTAACCCTGCCACACTCCGTCAGGCGATCGAGTTATCAGCGACATTGATTGAGTCGCAGATTCGAAAGGGGAAGCTGCACAAAAAGGGTGACAAGGGTAAGAAGCAGGTGTCTGATAAGGAAGATAGCAAGAAAGGTCAAAATAAGAGGGGAAAGAATTCTGGAGGGTCTAGGAAGCGGAAGGCTTCCCAAAACTATGATGTTACTGCACAGGCTCAAGCTGCACCAAATCAGCCTGCGCAACCACTAGCCAAGAAGCCTTATCTTGGCAATGCACCTTTGTGCAACAGGTGTAACGGCCATCATCAACCACACCTCCAGTGTCGTCAGTGCACCAACTGCGGAAGGCCTGGTCATCTTGCTGCCACTTGCCGCATTCCTGTTAACCAGAACCAGGTAGTTCAGAACCAAGCCCAACAAGTTGCTCAGCAACAAGGTCAAGCTGCACGACCTCATTTTCCTCCTGGTTCGTGCTACAATTGTGGGGATCTGACCCACTACAGGAACTGGTGCCCAAGGCTAGTCAACCAAAATCAGAATCAGAACCAAAATCAGGCTCAGACTCGAGGGCGAGCTTTTAACTTGAATGCCCAAGAGGCGCAAGCGGACGATAATGTGGTGAACGGTACGTTCTTTATTAATAATCAGCCTGCATCTGTTCTTTTTTATTCGGGTGCCGACAAGAGTTTTGTGTCATTGTCTTTTAAGCCATTACTTCGCGTGTCTAGAACAAAACTAGGTAAACCTTTGACAGTAGAAGTTGCTAGTGGTGAACCCATTGTTCTTGACTCTGTTCTTCACAACTGCCAGTTAAACCTTAACGATCATCTTTTCCCTATTAACCTCACGCCTATGCAACTTGGAAGCTTCGACGTCATTGTGGGTATGGATTGGTTATCCAAGCATTACGCTGAGATAGTTTGTTCTGAGAAGATTGTTCATATGCCGCTTTCGACAGGCGAGATCCTACAGGTTCAAGGTGAGAAACCTGCCGGTGGTCTCAAACTCATGTCTTGTTTTAAAGCTCGGAAGTATCTGCGGAAGAACTATGTGGCTTTCTTAGCACATGTTACAGCAGATAAAGGCAAGGGTAAGTCTATTTCAGATATTCCTGTCGTTCGGGATTATTCCGAAGTATTCCCTGAAGACTTACCTGGTCTACCTCCAGCACGCCAAGTCGAGTTCCGCATTGATCTCGTACCTGGTGCAAATCCCATTGCCAGAGCTCCATATCGTCTTGCACCATCAGAGATGCAAGAGTTGTCTAAGCAGCTTCAGGAACTCTCTGACAAAGGTTTTATCCGTCCTAGCTTTTCACCCTGGGGTGCTCCCGTTCTTTTTGTCAAGAAGAAGGATGGATCCTTTAGGATGTGTATCGATTATCGTGAGCTTAACAAGCTTACCATCAAGAATCGATATCCCCTACCGCGCATAGACGACCTCTTTGATCAGCTGCAGGGCGCTTCTTATTTTTCGAAGATTGATCTACGTTCTGGATATCATCAACTTCGGGTGCATGAAGAAGATATTCCCAAGACAGCGTTCCGCACTCGTTATGGGCATTATGAATTCACAGTCATGCCATTCGGTTTGACTAATGCTCCTGCTGTTTTCATGGACTTAATGAATAGGGTCTGCAAACCTTATTTGGATCAGTTCGTCATTGTTTTTATTGACGACATCTTGATTTACTCGAAGACGCGAGCTGATCACGAGCAACATCTTCGTCTTACTCTTGAACTCCTAAAGAAAGAGCAACTTTTCGCCAAATTCTCCAAGTGTGAATTTTGGCTTAAAGAAGTTCAATTTTTGGGGCATATTATCAACGAACAAGGTATCCATGTAGATCCCTCCAAGATCAGTGCGATTAAGGATTGAGATACGCCTACTACTCCCACTGAGGTTCGTTCTTTTCTTGGTCTAGCGGGTTATTACCACCGCTTCATTGAGAATTTCTCAAAAATTGCAGTTCCTCTAATTGCTTTAACTCAGAAGAACAAGCCCTTTGATTGGGGATACAAACAAGAGGAATCTTTTCAAAACTTGAAGCAGAAGCTTTGCGACGCGCCTGTTCTGACTTTGCCTGAGGGCAATGATGATTTTGTCGTTTATTGCGATGCATCTTAACTGGGTCTTGGCTGTGTCCTGATGCAAAGGAACAAAGTCATAGCATATGCATCGAGGCAGTTGAAGATACATGAGAAGAACTACACCACTCATGATCTTGAGTTGGGTGCAGTTGTCTTCGCTCTTAAGATCTGGAGACACTATTTGTACGGTACAAAATGTGTGGTTTTCACGGACCACAAAAGTCTTCAGCATATCTTTAATCAGAAAGAACTCAACATGAGGCAACGACGCTGGGTTGAGCTTTTAAACGACTATGACTGCGAAATTCGCTACCATCCTGGTAAGGCGAATGTCGTAGCTGATGCATTGAGTCGTAAGGAACGTACTAAGCTTCATTGTGTACGTGTTCAATCTATTATTCAAGCTCAATCCGATATCCAAGCACGCATTTCTCAGGCTCAACAATCTTGTGTTTCACAAGGTTTAATGGATAAGGAATTTCCCTATCACATAACGCCTGCTTTGGAACTGAAGGACAATGGATCGTATTACTTCATGGACCGTTTGTGGGTCCCAAGCCAGGATGATCTTCGTACCTTGCTTATGGATGAAGCCCATAAGTCTCATTATTCTATTCATCCGGGCTCAGATAAGATGTATAAGGATCTTCGTATTCATTATTGGTGGCCTGGTATGAAGAAAGACATTGCCTTATACGTATCAAAATGCCTTACTTGTCTTAAGGTTAAGGCTGAACATCAGCGTCCTTCTGGTTTATTGGAGCAACCAGAGATCCCAGTTTGGAAATGGGAAAACATTACTATGGATCTTGTTACTAAACTTCCGCGCACAAAGAAAGGTCATGATGCCATCTGGGTAGTTGTTGATCGTCTTACTAAGTCAGCGCATTTCTTGCCAATCCGTGAGGATTTTCCTGCTGACAGACTTGCTCAAATCTATGTGGATGAAATTGTAGCTCGACATGGTGTTCCTTTGAACATCATTTCTGACAGAGATGCTCGTTTCACTTCTCATTTTTGGAGAACCATGCAATCTGCTATGGGGACCCAACTTAATCTGAGCACAGCTTATCATCCGCAAACGGATGGTCGATCTGAAAGAACAATCCAGACTCTGGAGGATATGCTTAGAGCTTGTGTGATCGATTTTGGTGGTAGTTGGGATTCACATCTTAAGTTGATTGAATTCTCCTACAACAACAGTTATCACACCAGCATCAAAATGGCTCCTTTCGAGGCTCTCTATGGTCGAAAATGTCGTTCACCAGTCTGCTGGAATGAGATCGGCGAGGCTCAACTTACTGGACCTGCTCTCATTTTAGAGACAACTGACAAGATAAAGAAAGTTCGTGATAACCTTCAGACAGCTAGAAGCCGTCAAAAGAGTTACGCGGATCCAATGTCACACCCTGGCTTTGCGGAAGCGTGGTTAATTTGGTGTGACTTCTTAATACCATAGCTTAACCATAACAAAGCTATATGAAATAAAACCAGGCAAGATCATCCATTTAATTAAGTTTTAAAAACCAAATACAACAACATTGTCTTAACAAACACAAACATCAACATGACATAAACACAGTTTAAGGACTGTGACTTGTCCAGGAAAGAGTCACACTCCCCAAACCCGGATGACCTCGTAACTAGTGCAGTGGGAAAACGTGTCATACCGCGCCAGATCCTTTAATTCCCTGAAATACATGTAAGTTGAAAAATCAACAAAAATGTTGAGCGAGTTCATGTGTTTAGTATGTGCGCGCGGATAAACCTTTATAATCATTGTAAGTATGAACGTTTTGTAAACTTTGGTATGAAAGAAAATAAGGGAACATATCAGTTAATGTGTAACCACATGGTCCAACCTGCGGGCGCATGGGAGGGGATAGGACAAGGTCACCACATGGTCCAACCTGAGGGCGTATGGGTGGTGTTACGACAGGATCACCACATGGTCCAACCTTAGGGCACATGGGTGGGGATAAGACAAGGTCACCACATGGTCCAACCTTAGGGCGCATGGGTGGGGTTTGTTATGCTCAAATAGGCCTATCACTTCTATCCCTCGATCGTACTACGAGGACTAATGTTCTTAAGATTTCACCTACCCAATCACATAACCTAACAGTTCCTTCCTTAGCTGACCATACCATTCATAATTGTCCGTAGCAGTATGTAACATGTATTTCACCCCCGTAGTTTAGAAAACTGAAAACAGTTAAGAGAAAAGGGGGACATGAACTCACAGTGGTGCGTCTCTACCAAGTATACCTCCAAATCAAGCAGCTGTGTGACGACCTACACGTACTAATTCTATTAGACGGACGGCCGTGCCTTAGCTTTAAGGTTTAAGTTTTTGGGAAATAGTTAGACAACTATTTCGTGTTTATATTCTGTATACTTGGTAATTATTTTCCTTCCCAAGGATGGGGGATTTAATACATGTGTGTTCGTAACCTTCGAATTACACTATTAAGTCTCACTTAATATATTTTATTTCTAATTCCAAAATATAAATATTCTTCCCAAAAATATTATATTTTAATACATGTAATTTTTCCCAAAATAATACTTAGTAATATTATTTTTACTCTAAAAATAATATTTACGTAGTTCACAAAATAATCATAAACATTTACACAGGTGATGTTGTGAAAAATATTTTTACTAAATACATATATTTATCACGTTTCATTTTGTGAAATCCCACCTCCGATGTTTTGTAAATAAAGTCGTGGCGAAATCTATAATTTGAAAACAAGTCAAAATGTACTTCTAACACTTGTGGTAGAAATATTTCTAAGTGTTAGGTTTTTGGGAAAATTTCGCCAGAGTTTCCTCTGTAACTGGAGGTGGCCACGCTTTCAAGCGTATCATTTTCTTTTACAAATCAAACCAACAATTTTCTTATTCAACCAAAACAATGTTCAACGTATCAAACTAGTTAATAAACATGTAAATTGGCAAGAATCTCATGAACTTGTAGTTTTCTAATATTATGAAGTACATCCCATTACTTTTAGTGGATCTTTATATAAAGCAATACGATTTCGTAAAAGTCCCGTTTTTAAAGAAATTCCATCTTTACAACTTCTTGTCAACTTTTACAAAAATAGTTATTTTGTCGAAACTTTGTGCTACACAAGTGTTTACACACTTGTGTGTTCTAAAATCATTCGTGTTAGTGTAAGATCCGTCTTTAGAAAACATGATTTCTTTGATACTTGGTTCTTTGAAAATACCGCTTGTAGATACGTAGATCTACTAGTTTTAAACACTATTTCACAAGCAAAATCGCTTTTACACAAGTTCATGATTCGCGTGTGGTAGAGTTTCATCCTTTAACCCTTGTTACTTCCAAAACAACCTTATGTCATGATCCATGATCATGACCAACCCGGGTTAAATGACGATCCGAGCTACCACAACATAGATCGGGTCTAAATAATCACACAAATCAAATACTACATGATTTACACAACATATGAGCTTTTAACCAACATTTTTAGTGTTTTAAGTAGACTTTTATGCTTCATCTTGTATGTTTGCGTCTTTTAACCGATACATATCATATTAACCACTTTAAAATGGTTCGAGAAGGTGATTTAAGCAACTTACTACTAGCTCGAGGCTAGGGAAGAATCTAAGCGCAAAATGAGTGGATAAAAGCGATGAGAAGAGGTCCTTCGCCTTCCGATTGCACCAAGGTTCCTTATACGCGATCCTTATCACTTGTAGTTACTTGAAATGAGATGATCAAAATCGAAAATGGATGTATGTAAGAGGGGGTGTTCGGCCGTGAGTGATAGAGAGGGAGAGAGTGTGTGTGAATTTTGTTAAGTGTGGTTTAGGTTATGGTGGACATGAGTAGTAACTTATAGGCCAAAACTAAAGATCATTAACCAATGGACTTAGTGTCTCCAAGATATTAAGCAACAAAGATTAAACAAATCATCAAGTACAAGAGGTGTCCCCCCTCTTGGGGACGGTTGGTTAAGGGGGGGGGGGGGTACTAGTTCGATTTCAACCAAAGGTTAAGTATCTAGTTAGGTTAATCTAGTTAAGTTTAGGGATTAACCCGGTTAGTAGTGTGTCATGCGTTACAATGGGTGTTAAGGTATTCAGGGACCCTAACTGGCTCAGAAAAAGACAAATAATGTTATTGACAATATTTTCATGTTCCGGGTATCGTCCGGTTGTTCGGTTGGATAAAGATCCGTTAAAGTGCTTAACAAAGCATTAAAGTGTCGTTATAATTATTTTTAGTGACACAACTTATTCTTTCAAAGTGTCAGGAATATTTTCCTCATGTTTTGGCACTTCATTAGATAGCTAAAAGCTGGATTGTTTATTTAAAGTGCTGAGTTTTGTACTTAGAGTACGTTTTAGGCACATCCAGTCATCGTAACTTATTCCTAGAGACGCAGTTCTACAACCCTTGTATCCCTACACTCACCACTAGTGTAGTAAAATGTTTCTGGCTCATACAGGCCTTAGAGGCAGTGTCTGCCTGATGCTGGCTTTGTCAGCATGTTCAATAGGTTATCCGTTTATAGTGCTACTGTGCTTTTTGTGCATCATGTTTGTCACTAAGGTTCAGCATGTAAATAATGTAGTGACGGTAAGTAAAGTATGATGCAGGTAAGTACATGTATCAGAAATCAAGTAGCAGTTCATCAGCAATTTCAAACAAGCACAGTAATTAAGCAGTAATTAATTATTAATTAAGTCGTACGGATACCTGGTTTAGTGAGGGTTGTCACATCCAAAACGCAAGCCCTTGGAATTTCAAGTCGGTGATCGAGTATTACTTAAGGTCTCACCTTGGAAAGGTGTGATCAGATTTGGAAAGAAAGGAAAACTTGCACCAAGATACGTTGGACCATTCAAGATCGTCGAAAGAATCGGAAAGGTAGCCTACAGACTTGAGTTACCTCCTGAACTTGGGAATGTTGATCCAACTTTTCACGTATCCAATCTCAAGAGGTGTTTAGCTGATGAGAACCTCCACATACCGCTTGACGAAATTCGTGTTGGCAAAACACTGAAATTTGTTGAGAAGCCAGTGGAAATCATGGAACGTGAAGTCAAGTGGCTCAAACGCAAGCGCATTCCTTTGGTCAAAGTTCGTTGGGAAGCTAAACGTGGACCCGAGTTTACTTGGGAACGCGAAGATCAAATGAAGGCGAAATATCCGCATCTTTTCCCACGAGTTTCCTCTAAATAAATTTCGGGACGAAATTTCCACAAGTAGGGGAGACTGTAACATATGTGCTTGTAATCGTTGTGAACAGTTCTATTATCAATAAAACAATGTTATTTGATCCCAATGTTTGTTTGGTTGTGTTTTACATTTTTCATGTTTTGACTTTTATGTAATTTCAAACTCTATATCACTTTCTGGAGAGTTATACGCAAATTGGTGCGTAAACTTACTTAGTTTAACGCGAAAAATACTCCGGAACATCAAAATATACTTAACATACCTTAAATAACCTTTACATAACTTAGAAATAAGTTTTGAAGGCTTTGGCATGGCAAAAACAAGTTAATTCTACTAAAGGGACTAAACTTGACAAACTACGAAAGTATGCCTATTTGAACTGTAACGAACATTCCAGAACATGACCATAAGTTAAACACACCTTAAATATCCTTTACATAGCTTAGAAATAGGCTTTGAGGGGTTCGGTGTGCTAAAATAAACTTTTGGGCCATTCAGGGACTAAAAGTGTCAAAAAGTGCATAAGTTTGCATTTTCGCGCATAACTCACGTTCTGAATACATCCGGACATCCAAAAATTTATGTAAGCACTAAAATATTTTATTTTAGTGTTTGGCATAAGAAAAATCCATTCGTTGCGTCATTTGGATCGTTTTTCGCGCCTATGCGAATTCCGTCGTAATTAAGCGAACATCGCGTTCGTATGACCAAACGAACCAACACCCGGCATATTTTTAAGCATGTTTCATGTCCACAATGTTTAGGCATCGTTTTAGGGCCTTAAAGTTGGCTTGACGGGCCTTAGAAGTGCCGGAAATGGGCTGAAAACACAACAGGGACTGAAACTGTCATTTATGAAACTTATTTTCTGATCAGAAGCCCCAGGCGGCCCGCCTGAGGTTTGTCTGATCCTGAAGCGGGCCGCGTACACCTCCCAGAACAGATCAGATTGAACAGTCAGCAGATTCCAGCTGTTTAATCCTCAACCACAAGTTCACACTTGACCTTTCAGCTGATAAGAAGCCATTTTTAGGCACCATAACTTTCCAACACATGTACGGGTAGGATTCGAGCACGGTTTCCATGAAACGATCTTAACGGTTACCCGAAAACTATAAATACCCCACCCCCCATTGCTTCAAAATCACTAGAATCTGATCTTAAAGACTCTAAGTTGGAACCATTGTTTCATACCTGAGTTATTTCGATCTAGATTAGCATTCGGGGACCCTTCGTAAGTATTCTTTCGTTCTTTTGTTGCTTTTCGAGTCTTTTCGAGTCTGAAAGTCAAACTTTGTTTGACTTTCTGCATTGACCAGTTTATGGTCAATGCGAAGTTCGTTTGAACTTCGCAACGTGATTGTAATCACGATGGTTATAGTCCCTTGTGACTATGCCTACTGATTACCACGTTGTCTAGGGTCGTAAGGGTAAGCGATCTAATAAATCGCTTATACCTTCGAACCCGACCCATTTGGTCGATCATTAGGATCCGACCAAACACATTAGGTGACCATAGTATATAGGGAATAACCTTCCGAGGTTATCCCTTATGGTCGCTTCGTTTAAGTAGTTGTATGATAGGTAGTTTATATGCCTTAGGTAAATTACCAAAATACCCCTTTGATGCCAAAATGCGTTTTAAACCTATGTAACATAACTTTTGTCATCTAAACTGATTTGACAACCATATTAGACATGTTAAGGCATATTTTACTTGTCATAGGACTAGTTAGGCGTTCCGAACGCGTTTTACGCGAACGACGCGTTAAAGTAGCATAAGCTACCTAAACGGGTCGTAATGGGTCACAAACACTTAGGTTAAGTTTTGTTTTAGTATGTAGGCTTTGTTAAACCATACTACATGAGTTCCCATACTCATTTGGTTTACGAGCCCTCATTCTATCCGATCTTCCGATCTAGGTCCGGTTTATTAACATAGTTACCTATATTAGGTGCCGTTTGATTCCGTGATCTCTAGCATTGCTTGGTGGTTATCTTAGGACATCTGAGCAATCTCAAGTGAGTACATAGAACCCCTCTTTTACTGTTTTCCAAACTGTTTTGGGGTGAAACACATGTGCCTACTTGTTACTTTCATGCTTTCCTGTTTTCACATCATATACCTGCTATGTTTGTTAG
The DNA here is from genome assembly GCA_030545235.1 of Helianthus tuberosus. Lineage (NCBI taxonomy): Eukaryota > Viridiplantae > Streptophyta > Magnoliopsida > Asterales > Asteraceae > Helianthus > Helianthus tuberosus. The sequence goes on from CM060424.1 coordinate 118,247,286, forward strand.
TACATTATAGTACATGATTTCATTACATTTCATGCTATGTATGTCCATTGTGTGCATACTTAGTACATTGTTTTACATTACATTTCTGTTATGTATGTTAACTGATAGCATGCTAGCACATTGATTTACATGACTTTTCTGCTTTGTATGTTAACTTAGCATACTTAGTACATTGTTTTCATATAACATGTTCACTTTTGCTATGACATTTGGTTTGCACAAACGAGACTATTATACGTTCATTAACATTAGCTACGCCGCTCGGTAGTAAGTACTGGTACCATAGGACTTGACAAATCCCATTCCTGACATCTCGGGTTTGTTTGGATGTAAGGAATGATTGAATCCGAAAACATTTCTTTTGATAACCTTGACTGAAAGGGTTATCCGACTGTCTCAAGGCTTGAATGTATGCGTTAACTTACTACATAAATGTTTGTATCAATGTAACATGCATTACTTTGCAAAACATAACTTTTTGATATATTCAAAATACTGCGTATTCTCGGTTGGGTAGAGTACGTACCTTCGTCCTCGGTTGGGAAGGACGACTACATTTAACCTACGTATTCTCAGTTGGGTAGAGTACGTACCTCCGTCCTCGGTTGGGAAGGACGCCAACTTATAATTGGTTCACATGGGGTAGCCCCCACTGGTTTGGGAAACAAGGAATCGGTTAACACATGGTTTTCGAAAGAACATATGGTTTTTGGAACAAATTTAAAATGAACAACCAACTGTGAACTCATTCAACTTTGTTGTTGATTCGTTGTTACATGCCTTGCAGGCCTTTAGGTGCATATTGTCACACCCGCTCGTAGCGGAAACGCAAGGTGTGATCTGTCTGGTTTTCATTGCATAAATATCGATGTACATGAACAAACTATATGAATAAAACATGCTCCAATGCCATTGTCATAATTGTTCAAAAGATCGCAACATAAGTTATGTATTGGTTACAAACCATCAAATGAAAATAAGTTGTCATCGTTTTATACATCAAAATGTAAGTCTTAAAATGTCAAGACTTTGACCACTATATCACCGCAAAGAGGCGGTATATAACAGGCAAACCCTTCAATAGTTGGCATGGAGTATTGATACTTGCTTTCCTTGACTGAAATGTCTGCCAGGTCCACTAATTTCCTGAAATACATGTTAAGTTTGAAAACATCAACAAAAGTTGAGCGAGTTCATGCAGTTTAGTTGTATAAGATGTATCTGTAAATCGTGAAATGTATTTGTATCAAAACCATGCGCTTTATCTTGTATGAAATGTATTTGTATCAAACCCGCATGTAAGATGTATTTGTATGTATGATGTAGTATGTAAAGCGTCAATGAAATCGTTGATCATTAATGTTTCGCGAGGACATTAATATGTGTGACGAAAAAGGAAGCAATCCAACCCTAGACGATTTTATGCCGATTCCTATCGACTGGGACACAAACGCACTCTTCCGTAGGGGTCCATGACCAAGAGTGGGGCTCGCCAAAACCCATTAGATCTAAGCCTTTGTTCCTTGGTCCAAACTGGATTAATGGTGCTTATAGTATGGCCCTAATTCGCACATGATCTATGGTGTTTCATTACCTAACTTTAACATACTCTGAACATGTATCTTCCCCGATAGTTGTAAAGTTTGTAAAACATTTAAATGAATAGGGGAACATGAACTCACAGAATTGCATCCGTAAACTGTATGTAATTGTAACCTCACTTGCATTGTCCTTGAATTGTATCACGACCTACAAAGGTCCTAGAATTGTTAGACACTACGGTCTTTGTATTGACTCGTGTACAAGTCTTTTGTCTTGAGTATGTGTAAGACTTGTATGTCTTTACTGTTCGTTAACTGTGTATTCGATGAATGAGTTGTTCAAATGTTCGTTAACTGTGTATTCGATGAATGAGTTGTTCAAATGTTCGTTAACTGTGTATTCGATGAATGAGTTGTTCAAATGTTCGTTAACTGTGTATTCGATGAATGAGTTGTATAGTCGGATCTAGTCCGTTGAACCTCGTGTCTTATATGTATCACTTGTATAGTTGTGTTTCCAATAATAGTATCACTGGGCCAAGCCCATGTTTTCAAGTTATTGGGCTTAAATAGTGCTGGGCCTTAAATAGTGTTGGGCCTCAAATAGTGTTGGGCCTCAAATAGTGTTGGGCTTGAATAGTGTTGGGCTTGAATAGTGTTGGGCTTCAATAGTGTTGGGCTTGAATAGTGTTGGGCTTCAATAGTGTTGGGCTTGAATAGTGTTGGGCTTGAATAATGTTGGGCTTGAATAGTGTTGGGCTTCAATAGTGTTAGGCTTTAGCCCATATGTTTGGTGTTTGGGCTTAGCCCATGAATTTATGTTAAGCCCATTATGATGTTAAGCCCATTAAGAAAACTAAGCCCATTTGTAATACAATAGTCCATTAAGTGTAAGTAAGCCCATTTGTAATAGAAAATAGTCCATTTGTATAAACATAGCCCATTAAGTAAGATAAGCCCACTTGTTATAAATTAGCCCATTAGGTAAAATAAGCCCACTTGTTATAAGTAAGCCTTTCATTTTTATAAAAATCTTTTTATAAAAATTTACTAAGTATACTTTTTGGTAAATAAAAACATACTAGTTTTTATAAGTTTATAAACATCCGAAATTTGTTATCGATAGGATACCTATATTTCGTGTCGAAAAAACCGCCTAAACATCGTAGTAACTCTTCGGATTGGCGATTCGTTTATCTATTCGTCCGTCGTCCGTTTTGACCATAAATGGTGTCCGATTATTCGAATCGTCCGTAACTCGTTTTAAGGCGTAATTATGTGAAGTCTTGTAAGACTTTGATTATTATGTATCATGTGTTCATTATTACCATTGTAATAAAGTTCCTATCTTTGATATATATAACTAATACATCAAATACCACACATCAATTAAGTTGTTAAAATGATCAAATATATATTTTCTAAAAAATATATATATATATATTTATCTTGTCTTTTCTTTTATAAAAGCCTTTCCTTAAAAACTTTTTAATCTAATAAAGATTTAACCAAACAAAAATGTTGGTTCGTATAACATAAAGTTTTTAAGAAAAATTGGCCATATAACCTTTGTATTAATCATTTGGCCATGTTTAATCAAACATATCATTTTCTTTATCAAATCACCACCAATTTACTCATCATCTTAACTAAACATATGAGACTTTTATAAAATAAAATTTACCAAGATGATTTCCAAATCATGTAGGGTTTTAAACATGATCAATACATATGCTAACAAGTTCAAAAACCAAGTTTAATTTTAGTTTTAACAACTTTTATAAAAATCTCTAGTTGTATGTTACTTTTTATAATCTTGTAAAAGTCTTGTTTTTAAATAAAAACCCTTAATACTTTCACAAGAACAATAGTTATGATCATCCATTTAATCCTTTATGTTAAAAACCCTTTAACATAAACATGTATAATTTTTAGATCATAACTTAAAACATACTCTAACCATTTATTTATCTCATAATCATCATAGCAAGATCAAATAAGCATATCACAAGTCTTAAATCACAATATAATCAACATAAATATATCATGATTTTTATCTTTGCTTCTTTGTATTTTTCTCATGTTATTATGTATGATCTCTTGGTTATTATTAGCAATAATAACAATCATAAACTTAATACATTTGTATAAAAAAAATAGTTATAGAAGCTTACTTCTAGCACTAGGCTAGGGATGATCTTAGAAGATTATTAAGACTAAGAAGATGATGATCTTGTTGGTAGAACACTTTTGTTATGGATGAAAACCCTTCCTTTTACTTCCAAAAGCTTTAGATCACCTTATGTTACTTGGAAACCCATGTTAATCATCTAATAAAAGACTAAAATTGAAGTGGGTTTTTAGTGTTCTTGGTAAGATGGATGAATATGATGAGAGAGTTCTTGGCTAGTGAAAGATGAAAATGTAAAGTAATGAGCTAGTAAGACTTAGTGGTTAAGTGTTAGAAATTATCATCCAATTTCATCCACTAAAAATTAACCAACAAATATCTAGATATTTTAGCAACATAAACAAGGGGTGTGGGACCCCTTGTTCACAGTTACAAATGAGGGGGGGGGGGTCTTATGTGGTAAAAATAACTTAGTTATTTTTAAGACTTAGAAAGAATTATTAAGATGTAACCATTTAGGTGTTAAAGGTTTGCAATTTTCCGAGATGTTTCTTGACTTGAAATGACCATAAACTAGCTTTATAAGACCTAAAATAATGATCACTAGTTCGCTACTTGTGCCAAAATATAGTTCGGCTAGATGTTTAGCGCTCGTTTCACTAATAAATAGTCGAAAGGTACGCTTATGGAAGTTGTAGGAAAAATTTCCGTTATGTGTGAAATTGATATTCCATAAGTATTTTTATATGAAATTGGTGCCTAAACAACAATTTTTGCATCTTGTAATAAAAATACAATTGCTGAATTTTGCGGAAAATTAATGAAATGGTCACTTTTAGCGCATTTCGGACAGTTTTTAGTGCTACCGGCATTGGTAATATATTAACCAAACCCTTGTATTCCCACATAGGGTTTAATATATAATTGATGTTGGACTCTCATCCAAGTCCTTAAGATGTCATTTTAGATGCTTTCTGCGGATCCGGAGTTTTCGTCAGCACTCTAGTTCACTAGGCACTGCTCTAGTTGTTTCGATGCATTGTTTACACTATTCCAAATGTAACCAATAAAAATGAATAATGTGCATCATAAATGAATATTCCTTGAGTGCTCTAAGATGTATATCATGTAATCATGCAGTTCGAGTGTTCGAAATGCATAAAAATGTAGCTAAAATGAGTACTTTAAGTGTAAGAAAGTTACCGAAAAGTGGCAGTTGTCACACATATTGATTGAAACTTGCTGTCTGGGAGGCTGGAGTGGTCATGGGTCGAGATACATGGAATCACAACATGAGACTAATGATTTTTACATGTGGTTTATAAACACTTAACGAATGAATTATGCTTCCGCTGTATACTGTGAATTATTTGTAACGTTGTGACACTAATGTTAACGAATGAAAGTTTTATTTAAATATACCTATGAGTTCAATGTGATTGATGGCTAGATCCTGGTATGTCACACGTGTGACACCTGTGTCACTTCAACCATCAAACAAATGCCAAATCAATGAAATATTATATTTCATACTTGGGATTTGTAAAAATATGTGTATCGTTTGCACATATCAATTCTTGTTCGATTTCAAGCCTTAAATCGCTTTCTGGAAGGTTATACGCGCACTGATGCGTAAATATAACCAGTTTAATGCAACGAACACTCTGGAATAGTAAAATAGGCTTAACATACCTTAAATAACCTTCACATAACTTATAAATAAGTTTTGGATGGTTTGGTATATTGAAATCAAGTTTGTTCAATCGCAGGGACTAATTATGTCAAACTGCGAAACTATACCGATTCGTATAGTAACGAACATTCCGGAACTTGATCATAAGTTAAACATACCCTAAATATCCTTTACATAGCTTAGAAATAGGCTTTGATGGGTTCGGTATGCTAAAATAAACTTTATGCTCATTCAGGGACTAAAAGCGTCAAAAAGTGCATAAGTTTGCATTTTCGCGCATATCTTACGTTCTGAATACATCCGGACATCCAAAAATTTATGTAAGCATTAAAATATTTTATTTTAGTGTTTGGCATGATAAAATTCCATTCGTCGCTTAATTTGGATCGTTTTTGCGTTCGTTACGACTTCCGCCGTAATTAAGCGAACATCGCGATCGTACGACCAAACGAACCGACATCCGACATATTTTTGAGCATGTTTTGAGTTCCCTATACTTTAACATCATTTTAGGGCCTTGAAATGAGGTTAACGGGACTTAGAAGTGTCGGAAATGAGCTTAAACCATAACAGGGACCATTTCTGCAATTTCTGAAAGTTGGTTGCTGATCAGAAGACTCAGGCGGCCCGCGTAAGACTTCCCTTACTCTTACGCGGCCCGTGTGAGCATGTCAGACTTGCAAAAATATGTTTCCAGCCTGTATCCAGCTGTTCCAACGGTTTTGGTAACTTGCAAATGGTATTTTAAGCTTTCTAGGGGCTATTTTAAGTGCCCATGGTATTCCAAAAAAAGGGGCACACTTGGACAGCTGAGATGTGACACCTGGGTCACTGCGACCATCAAACAAATACCAAGCCAATGAAATATTGTATTTCATACTTGGGATCAGTTTAAATATGTGTATCATTTGCACATATCAATTCTTGTTCGATTTCAAGCTCTAAATCGCTTTCTGGAAGGTTATACGCGCACTGATGCGTAAATATAACCAGTTTAATGCAACAAACACTCCGGAATAGTGAAATAGGCTTAACATACCTTAAATAACCTTTACATAACTTAGAAATAAGTTTTGGATGGTTTGGTATGCCGAAATCAAGTTAAATCGCTTACAGGGACTAAAGTTAACAAACTGTGAAAGTATGCCAATTTGAACTGTAACAGACATTCTAGAACATGGCCATAAGTTAAACATACCATAAATATCCTTTACATAGCTTAGAAATAGGCTTTGAGGGGTTCGGTGTGCTAAAATAAACTTTTGGGTCATTCAGGGACTAAAAGCGTCAAAAAGTGCACAAGTTTGCACTTTCGCGCATATCTTACGTTCTGAATACATCCGGACATCCAAAAATTTATGTAAGCACTAAAATATTTTATTTTAGTGTTTGGCATAAGAAAAATCCATTCGTCGCGCAATTTGGATCGTTTTTCGCGCTTATGCGCATTCCGTCGTAATTAAGCGAACATCGCGACCGTACGACCAAACGAACTGACATCCAAAATATTTTTGAGCACATTTTAAGTTCCCTATACTTTAACTTCATTTTAGAGCTTTGAAATGGGGTTAACGGGCCTTAAACGCGTCGGAAATGGCCTTATTACACAACAGGGACCAAAACTGCCAAAAATCAAACTTTCTGGTCTGCAGGTCCTTGCGCACCTCAACATTCTGAGTGTTACGGTGCGCAAGAAGTCCCCAGAACATCAGAAGCTTCCGAACAGCCTGTTTCCAGCTGTCGTGCACTCCCAAACCCCTTTCCACCTGTTGATTCCTTATGGTGGGTGGCCAATTAACCTACCACAACTTTCCAACAAGTGTACGCCTTACATTCGATCACGGTTTCCAAGAAACGATCCTAACGGTTCGGGAAATCCTATAAATACCCACATCCCCCAACTTCAAAACCCACTTGATTTCTTGAAATTTCTCTAAGTTGATGTGTAAAACACTTCATACATGAGAATATTTGAGAGATCAAAGCTTTCGGGGACCCTTTATAAGTGTTCCTTCGTTCTTTTATTGCTTTTCGAGTCCGGAAGTCAAACTTTGTTTGACTTTCTGCATTGACCAGTTTATGGTCAATGCGAAGTTCGTTTGAACTTCATAACGTGAGCGTAATCACGATGGTAATAGTCCCTAGTGACTATACCTACTGATTACCACGTTATCTTGGCTCAGTGACGAGTCGTAGTTTCGGCCAAAATACGTGTTATTGCGTATTTTGTAACCAAACTACTCTTAGGTATCAAAACCGTTTGTTTTGATACCAAACTTGTTTTCTAACTTAGTTAAGCATGTTTTAACATGCTTAGCTCGTCACTTTTAGTTTTGTGCTTGTCTAGGGTCGTAAGGGTAAGCGATCTAATAAATCGCTTATACCTTCGAACCCGACCCATTTTGGTCGATCATTAGGATCCGACCAAATACTTTAGGACCATAGCATATAGGGAATAACCTTCCGAGGTTATACCCTATGGTCACATCGTTTGAGTAGTTGTATGATAGGTAGTTTATATGCCTTAGGTAAATTACCAGAATACCCTTTCCATGTATAATTGGTAATTAAGCATATGTAACCTAAACTTTTGTCACATAACTGATTATGTAACATGTTTAGGCATATAACACTTGTCATAGGGCTAGTTAGACGTCTCGAGTGTGCTTTTGCGCTCACGACGCGTTAAAGTAGCATAAGCTACCTTAATGGGTCGCGATGGGTCGTAAGCACTTAGGTTAGGTTTCATTTAGTATGTAGGCCTTGTTAAACCATACTACCTGAGTTCCCATACTCATTTGGTTTACGAGCCCTCATTCTATCCGATCCTCCGACATAGGTCCGGTTTATTAACATAGTTACCTATATTAGGTGCCATCTGATATTCGTGATCTCTAGCATTGTTTGGTTGTCACTCAAGGACTACTGAGCAATCTCAAGTGAGTACATAGAACCCCCTCTTTTAAATGTTTTCAAGGTGTTTATGTGAGTACATAGACCCCTATTTCACTATTTTCCAAACTGTTTTGGGGTGAAACACATGTGCCTACTTGTTACTTTCATGCTTTCCTGTTTTCACATCATATACTTGCTATGTTTATTAGTACATTTATAGTACATGATTTCAATACATTTTATGCTATGTATGCCCATTGTGTGCATACTTAGTACATCACTTTACAATACATTTTATGCTATGTATGCCCATTGTGTGCATACCTAGTACATCACTTTACAATACATTTTATGCTATGTATGCCCATTGTATGCATACTTAGTACATCACTTTACAATACATTTCATGCTATGTACGCCCATTGTGTGCATACTTAGTACATTGTTTTACATTACACTTATGCTATGTATGTCCATTGTGTGCATACTTAGTACATTGTTCTACATTGCATTTCTGTTGCATACGCTCATCCAGCATATGAACACATTATATTACATTTTGAACCATTGTAACCATTTGACTATGTGAACCGTCGTAACCGTTTGATTATATGAACTTTTTGTAACTGTTGAACCGTGTGAACCTTTTGTATCTGTTGACATGATTTACATTTGACAATAGACATTGGACTATACATAAACATTTCTACAATTGTTAAACATTACATCTTGGTGGTTTGGTTTGAGTAAGTGATTTAAGTAACGAGGCGTATGTAATATGATACAAGCACGGTGGATACGCCGCTGGTACTTCCTATATATAAGTGTTTGTATGGTATTACATATCGTAGCGTTATTTGAATCATTCAATTTAAGTCATATAACATTTTATACAAATAACATACTTTTCATAAGACATTGTTTTACAACAACTTATCTTATACAAACTCATTTTACATGGTTATTCATTTAACCATACATTATTCTCTTATTTATACATATCATCTGATCTTATCGTTTTTCAAATGATTTACAAGACAAAGCAAATTACAAGGTTCATGACTAAACATTTTCTCAAACGTAAGTCATGAATTCCGTTTTCACAAAACCGATGTATCTCACAGGCATTTTCATGCTGACGTACCTATTTTCACATGTGTTTTTAGGAGATGATGCATAGGACTTATCAAGACATACTTAGGCGGACCTGTGCCTTAGTGACTTAAAACGAGACAAGAACTAGTTAATTTATGTTATGTACTCTTTGGTTCTTGTTTAAAACAATGTAAACTCTCATGTTTAATTAATAAAACGAAACTTCAATTGCCATGGATTTGAAACAATTAATTCTGTTACAACACTCCCCGATGTTTCCACCACGTTTCGTTGTCTCACGTGGTCGGGGTGTGACATGAGATTGAAGCTCGTTTCACGAGGAACGATCTTAATGGCTCTCCGAAAACTATAAATACCACACCCCCTTTCATTCTCAACCCACTTGATTTCTGAAATTTCTCTAAGTTGAGGTGTTTTATCACCTCATACCTGAGAATACTTGGAAAATCAAACTTGTGGGGACCCTTTGTAAGTATTCTTTCGTTCTTTTATCGCTTTTCGAGTCTGAAAGTTAAACTACGTTTGACTTTCTACATTGACCAGTTTATGGTCAATGCGAAGTTCGTTTGAACTTCATAACGTGAGCATAATCACGATGGTTATAGTCCCTAGTGACTATACCTACTGATTACCACGTTATCTAGGTGTAGTGACAAGTCGTAGTTTCGGCCAAAATGCGTACTCTCGCGTATTTTGTAACCAAACTACTTTTAGGTATCAAAACCGTTTGTTTTGATACCAAACCTGTTTTCTAACTTAACTAAACATGTTTTAGCATGTTTAGCTCGTCACTTTAGGTTTAGTGCTTATGTAGAGTCGTAAGTTAAGCGGTCTAAACAACCGCTTAGACTTACGAACTAGACCCGTTTGGTCGATCTTTAGGATCCGACCAAACACATTAGGTGACCATAGTTGTATAGGGAATAACATTTTGAGGTTATACCTTATGGTCACTTCGTTTAAATAGTTGTGTGATAGGTAGTTTATATGCCTTAGGAAAATTACCAAAATACCCTTTTTATGCATAATTGATGTTTAAGCATATGTAACCCAAACTTTTGTCACTTAACTAATTATGCAACATAATTAAACATGTTTAGGCATATAATACTTGTCATAGGACTAGTTAGGCGGTCCGAACGCGTTTTACGCGAACGACGCGTTAAAGTAGCGTAAGCTACGGGTCGTAATGGGTCGTGAGCACTTAGGTTAGGTTTCCTTTTAGTATGTAGGCCTTGTTAAACCATATCATATGAGTTCCCACACTCATTTGGTTTACGAGACCTCATCCTATCCAATCTTCTGAATTAGGTCTGGTTTATTTATGTAGTTACCCATATTAGGTGCCGTTTGATTTCCGGGACTCCTCCAGCTTGCTTGGTAGTTGTTCAAGACTTCTAAGCACTCTCAAGTGAGTACATAGTCCCCTCTTTTACTGTTTTCAAATGTTTTGGGGTGAAATATGTGTACCTATTTGTTATGTTCTTGTTTTCAAAAGTATAATTGATTATACATATTAGTACTTATCTTTTTTTTTTTTACAAACTGAATGGTTATTTATGGTTTAAACTCTATTTTTTCTTAAAGATTATAAAATAAATCGTTGGATAGTACTTATTTTTGTTCACCAGACCGGTTGGTAGTATGATATAGCGCTATAGGATTTGACTCCCCATTCCTGTTGTCATGGAATGTCTGAAACCAATTTATTTTTCTCCATCCAAATAGGGATTGCCTTTGTGGTATTTCTATAGTCTCAAAGGTGTATTTTGATGCACTAGGTCTGAATGAATTCTTAAATCACATAATTTTTGTATATTTAGTTATACTCCCAAAAGTATAATTTGATATGCTCTCATATGTGATAATGTACAAAACCAACATATATTTTGTTAATCATTAAAACATAGCTTAATATGTTATTTTCAATTCCAAAGCATAGTTAATATGTTATTTTCAAACCAAAACATAGTTTAATATGTTATTTATAAATCCAAAGTATACTTTTAATATACTACTGAAAATCTTTATTTTAACAACTAAAGTATATTTAATATACTATTTGTTTTACAATTGGGTTTTGGGTTAGTGTTTAGATAACGGGAAGGGTGTAATATGATGAAAACATGGTAGATACGTCGCTGGTACTTCTTATATATAAGTGTTTTCATCACATTACATACTGTGGCGTTACTTAGTACACTTGGGTTAACGACATTGGAACTGAAATATAATTTAATATATTACTTATTCGACTTTCTTAAAACCAAAATATATTTTTATATATGCTATAAACCTTTTTATCAAAATATTTTTTTTCAAACAATATATTTTATACAAACTCATTTTACTTAGTTATTTAATTACCTATGTATTATTATTTTATATCATCTGATTTCTTATAAATTTTAGTATGATTTATAAAAGAAAACCTTTTTCAAGGATCATGACTACTTTTCTTAAACAACTTTTTCTAAAACCTATGTATCTCACAGGCATTTTTATATTGACGTACCTATTTTTACACATGTTTCAGGTGCTGCTTTATGATGATTTTTGATACATGCTACATTTAGGGTGGACTCGTGCCTTAGCAACTTTAAAACTTGAAAGATAATAGTTGTATTTATATGATTTGTAATAAAACAATGAGTTCATTAATTCAATAAAACGAAATTATTTATTCCATGGTTGTGAAACAATGATTCTGTTACAACACTCCCCGACGTTTCCGCCACGTTTTGTTGTTTTACGTGGTCGGGGTGTGACAAAAAAGTTGGTATCAGAGCCAATGGTTATAGGGAATTAGGTTATTAGTAATGCTTTGACCTAGACTATAACCTTCCTTGGACCCTAACACAAGTCATCTTGTGTTTAGATTTAAAACAATACCGTCACTTATCCTTAGGTGACAACCTCAATAAGAACACAAATTTCAATTCCGCTTTGAAAACTAATCATCTGTTCTAGGATGATTGATTATAAGGTTTTAAACCCTCTAAGTTTTCAAAATATCGTCAAAGTTGGGTCTTATAATGTGAACACGTGCAAACTGGAAGGGTGGGTGCCTGTACCCTGGGTCTTCTGTCTAAGGCTAGAGTGTTTGTACAAATCCGCAGTATCGGACCAGTCACTCTTACCTGGGAACTCTTGGGGTGAGTGTCCACTTATAGGCGAGCATGTATTCGCGATACATTATATTGACCCATTTACTTTGATTAGTCACCGTTTCATTTGTTTGCCTTAGGTAACAAACAAATGATCGCAATTTCTATGCGTTGTCATTCTGTTTTCATTTCCCTTGTTTCCTCCCATGTCTTCCATTTTCTTCATGGTGCCTCTTCATCGCAACAACAATGTCCGAACTAGGTGCTGCAATTGCCCAACAATTAGGCGTCGTACTCCAGAAGGCCGTTGATTTAGCTATCACCATGACTCGTCTCAGGGATGAAGCCATACAAGGGAACCGCTCCTTGGAAGCAATCAAAGCAACCGTCATCACCCGAATCAGATACCATGTTTCAAATGTACCCACAGTGGACGATGGGGACATTTGGTTAACATGTGCCGCTTTGCAATCCAAAGCAAAGTTGTTACAAATCCTGCTGCTGCTCAACCTCTTGCAAGGAAACCTAATGCCGGTATCTGCTTATGTGCAACAAATGTAATGCACCTCACCAAGCTTGCCTGCAGTGTCGTCTGTGTGCATCACGTGGACGACTTGGTCACCTGACAAATGCTTGTCAATTCAACCCAAACCAAGGTGGTCTAAACCAATCCCAAGTCAACCCTGCTCATATGATCGACTTAACAAACGTCGGACCTAACCTTCAAACTCTGCTTCATATGTCGCTTGGCATATCTAGCACCTCAACCTCATGAACTATCTACCTTGTGCATCGACTTAAGCACGCCAAGTGCAAGGTATCGAAACACCTTTCGTTACACAAAATTCCAAAATCCAAAATAGGATCTTTCTATCCTCATAATTAGATCCCTATGGATAATTATCAATCAAATCGGAGCCCTTAATTGAATTATTCGTATGCCTTAATACGTAAATTACGATTCAATAAGGATAAATCCGAATTCCTATTAAGATCTTTCTATCTCCATAGTTAGATTCTTATGTTTAAAGTGCCAAATGAAATCCACGGATTGGATTCCTGGTGTGCTTTAAATACCTGTGACCAAAGATAACAAAGTAAAGATCAAGTTAATCAATTATGTGATTATGTGCTTATGTGTTTTCTTATATGTTTTGTGTTTTTATGTGATCCATCCAAATCCTCGTAGAATTTTACAATCTCATATGAGGGATTCATAGTAGGATATCCAAAGGTACTATCTTAAATCCTTAATGGACTTCTACGTTGTAGTAAAGTCCCTTGGGTTTTAAAGTACTATTCTATGATTGGACCCCTTTTACAATTTGAAATTGTAAAATTTTATTAGGCATTGTGATAGTTAAATTTTCAGTTTGATTGTACAACTTATTACAACATTGATGAATGTGGTGAACCTCATATTATATCTTATAACTTTTTACAGCCCCTTTTATATACAAACAACATTCAGTCAAATTCAACATGGACTATCTCAATTGTTTTTATTATTTATTTATATGAATTTCAATTGGTGATTATTAGTAGCCTTTATTTAAAACTGTTATAAAAAAATATTTTTAAAGGGGTAAAATTTGACAATTTCTAAAATTTTATTTTTAGAAAGGAGGTGCGATTAGTAAAAAAGGTACTAATTGTGCGCAAAATAAAAAAAGGTAACATCTAATGAAAAGTTTATTTGATACATATTAATACCATACAAAATACCTAATCTACTAAAAATAGCCTTATGGTGTTCCACTCCGAGACATGTTTGAAATCCCGCCCAACTTGGAGCCGATAGTTGATGAGAGCGATTTGTAAGGTGTCGTCCTCATCGATGTCACCACCCAGGTACTCAACCTCATTGTGGATTGCTCAAACCCCTGTTAGTCTAAATGTATCACCCTAAACCGTGAGGACAAAGCGTCCACGGTTCGGTTGTGTGGGCCCGTATGTGCTGTGAAATCTTGCATTACTCTCCTCCATAAACCGCCTTGTCTACGGCGTGGTGGAGCACATACTGCCTCGACATATAACTCACAGAGAGCGAGATCTTCCTCGGTTGTCCAGGAGTTATTTGCCATTGTTGGTTCTTAGGTTTGGTGAATTTATGGGGTGTGGACAAAACAAGAAGAAAACGGCTGACGTTATGTGTGGAGAATGAAAGTTGCTTTTGGTGGTATTTATAGTTTGTCTAAATATTAATGGGTGGTATTCATAATAACATTTAATAAAACATAATAACAGTTACAATTCATAAAACATAATAACTCTAAATTAAACAACAGCAAATACAATAAAAATTACACATCATACCACTAAATTTTATTATACAAGTAAAATGACTAAAACAAATAACCCCCTCTGAAAGTGAGTTCTTCAAATCCCCCCTCTGTAAGTGAGTTCTTTTGGAGCTGGAAGACCGTACCGATAACACAGTGTGATTCTAGGTGCCCTTTGTAGATGAGTTCTTCACATTTCTGAGAAGTTCCCTCACCCTTTAAGGGTTAAAGCGATCACATCCGCGTTATCTGCCTGCTACCGGTTTTCATCAACATCGGCATTTTTAAAGCTCAGGAAAACGTCATTTTCAAAACATGTAAACACCTTTGTTTCTATTTGTAGACTATCAAAAGAAATTAAGATAGGCATTGTGTAACGCTGCTTGGATAGAAAACATCTGATTTTTCAAGGGTATTTATATGCTGAAAATTATAACAAATTATAAAAATCAAATAATTTGAAAAGAATCTGGTATATGTTGCCACGCGTCCGTCTGACGCAAGACGCCTCCGAAGCGTCTCCACGACGCAACAAACTACGATGCAACGCGTCTGCCTGACACTTTCCCAAGCGTCCGCTGACCAGTCTGGTGCATTGGCCGGACCATTCCGGTGCATTGGCCTGACTCATTAATTATTTATTTTTTTTTGAATTTTTTACTATTAAACAAATATGTTTTACTAATATAATTTTAAAACTTTTTTTAAAATTTGCTAAACATAGCACCAATATACAGTTGATCAACCATAAATCTTTTATATCTCATACAAGCATCTTGAATGTTTCCTTCTTCCCACTTGAGTGAATAGTTTTGAACTAGATTTTGTAGTAATATACATACGATAACCCCAGAATTTCATCAAACGTGACGAACACACATAGGCCATACAACATCCCCATCATATTCTAATGCATCAGGCTCGCTGAGTTCAATATTTTCCCACTAACCTAGACTTTCTAGAAACCATAGGAATGTCGACTCGAATTCGAAAAGAGTTTGGTATATTCTCCGGTGCACGCAAAACGAATCACCACAATTAACTGCATTGCAATTGTTTGTATAATATACAGTAATAGTTAGTGACGGCATTTCGATCTTAATAACGGTCCAATATTCTTCGTCTCTTGACACCGGTATGTATACCTGACAAATGTTAAGTTAACATTAATATTTTAGTATCGGAAAAAAAAATAGCTATTATTTTTACCTTATCGACATCCCATAACGTAGGATATATTCCGCTAGAGCCATTTACATATTCATAAGCATCATGATGTTGTTCCAGAAGGAGATTGAGAAATTGAGGCGGGAGCAACGTCCAGCGATTACTCACTGATGACGTGGCAATTCCGGGATTTTCATTTTTCTTCGTCTGCACGAGCCAGTTACACCATGCTCCGACATACTGTATACAATATTTTGATATTTGAACTTTTAAATATAAAATTTAAATATATTACACAATTACCATTTGTTGAATAAAACTATTTCCACAGAAACCTAATAGGCCACCCCACCAGTGTTTATCTAGAGGTGTGCTCCCAATATAGCTGGAATAACAGGAAGGACAGTCACCCGCATAATAAAACTCAAGAACATTTGGAGTCCAATTTTCATGCTGTGGCTTATCATTGGCCCAGATAGTGTTTTCTCATGATTCCGGTATGTTACTGGAACGCCTCCCGGTTGCCATCATGCTCATACACACTAATGGACAACGTGGGCCTGTATATATAGGCTGAATATTTAAAAAATTTATATTTAACTCATATCTTTAGGTTGTAATATTTAACTTTGAAAATTTATGTTTAATGTTATATTTCAAGATAAGTTATGTGGGAAAATTTTAGGGATCATATAATTAATAGAATAAAAAACAAAAAAAAAATCAGCCGAGCCAAACAACATATTCAGCTAAGCTGTTTATATCAGCCTAGCAAATTGTAAGAGTCGGCCAAGCCATTCGGAAGCGTCGAGCAAGCCATTCGGAAGCGTCGGCCAAGCCGTTCGGAAGCGTCGACGGAGCCACGTACACAGGTTGCAGGGACACGTCTGCCAAACTCAAAGCCGGACGCATCAACAAACTTTTTGGTTATGATGCGTCGGCCACCGACGCTTAAATATGTGGGACACGTGTCGGACACGTGTCAGCTTCTAGGTACATGGACGCATCAACATAACATGCAGACTCTTCTGAAGCTCAGTGGTCCTTCCAAGGACGCAGGAGCACGACAAAATTGAAAACCCTCTTGGTCAATCAACAAATTCGTAATTTTCCCTAATATTATACCTTTTGACTTTTAGACAATATTTAACTTGTATGAATCTCATTTGACAATCGATACGCAACCACTCATCAACGCTTCTTACCAACGGAACTTGCGTACATACAAAAGTCCTTTTACAAAAAAGAAGATAAAAAGGACATTACAATGTTTATTTGTTTTATAACTAGTATTAAGCCCCTCCGCGTGGGGGCGTAAAACCATGACAAATAGTACCAATGTCACAACACCGCAAGCGATCATCAACACCGAAGTTACTACATGTTAATGCAAAAAAATTTGACCGAAACATAAAACATAGAAAATAATAACTAAGTCGAATAGGACCCGTCCATCGTGATGAACCTATCAAATGGGAAAAAATAGACAGCCATAAAAATGTTGAACCGCACATGCACGTTGCGTAATATTAACTCGCAAAATTTAGAATGAAGAGTAAAACAAAACATAAAAACGTTGAACCACACACAAATGTTGCGAATTATGAAAAGTGTCGGGTACCAAAATTGAAAGTAAAAAGTTGTGAGGTTAAATTTACAAAGTTAGAAAGCTTTTGGGTTAGAAGTAAAAAACCAAAGTAGTTTTGGGTTAAAGTGTTGCAAAGTTAGAAAGCTTTTGGGTTAGAAGTAAAAAACCAAAGTAGTTTTGGGTTAAAGTGTAATTATATATATATTTTTTTGAAAACCTCCCTAAACATAGAATACAACTTACATATGCACCATAATGTTGTTAATTTATAATGGGTTAATTTACATATTGAAACAAAAATGACAACATTAAAAAGATATTTATGTCATACCTAAATTGTAGGACAATCGAAACCTAGTCTAATCAACATCTTAATATTTATGTATTGGCACGTTTTGTGGGCCATATGTGGGGTCATCAAGATGTTGAAGCTAAAATGAGAAAATTTCTTTAGGCGGGCTCAAATGATTATAACAAAATGAACTAGGTGGCTTGGGAGTGGGTAACGTGGCCTAAATCTAATGGGGGTTGGGTATCAGTCGTCTCAAAGAGATTAATATGACCCTTTTGGTTAAATGGGGTTGGAGGTACATGTAACCCTTGTGCAAAATTTCGGGCTTTCAAAAACTTTTTCTTTTGGAAGCGTTTCATTAACCGATACTTTAACGTAATCCATTTAACGCAATGTATACTCCGGAATGAGGAAATAAGCTATAGATACTCTAAAAACCCTTTACAAAACTTAGAAATAAGTTTCGAATGGTTAGGGATGACGAAAACACGCTTATTCAAGTGCAAGGACTATTTTCGATAAACTACGAAAGTCTGCCAATACTCGTATTTCTAAATATGAACCTCATATACGAATCCGAATATTTTTGTACTCAATAAAATATTGTATTTTATTGATTAGAATTCAAAGATATCATTCGTTGCGTAATTTCATCCGTTTTCGTGTTCGTTTGGGCGTTTGACGTAATTTAACAAAAAACGCAACCGTACAACCGAACGAACCGGAATCCACGACACTTTCGGACAAAAACCAAGCTACATATGCTTTAACGTCCTTATATAACCTAAATATTAGGTTAAAGGGGTTAAAAATATCAAACAAGTGAAAACACAAGTTCAAGGGCCAAAAATGTCAAAAAAATAATAAAGATTTTGCTTCATCACCAAGTTTTGATTATTTTAATGATCTTGGGGACCAAGTTATGTGTTCTCCAAGCACTAGATCTGATCCTAACACTTGTTGCAATCTTGTTAGTCCTTGGAGAACACTCTAGCCACATGTCATGATCCTATGACTTCAAGACTAGTATAAATAACCACTTTCATTCACATCAAAACTTGCTCATTTCACTTCTTTCTTCTCCATCCCACTTGAGATCTTAAGTGTTTCCAAACACAACTAAGTTCTCATCCTAGTCTATTTCATTTATTTTAGCTATTTTAAGCTAAAAGTCAAACAATTTGACTTACTGTTTGACTTTCGGTTTTGACCATCAGTGGTCAAGTCAAAGTTCAATTGAACTTTGCAACGTGATCGTAATCACGAAGGTTATAATCTATTACGATTATACCTATTGATTACCACGTTTACTAGTCAAAATGACGAGTCAAAGTTTCGGTAAAAAATCCGCATTTTGTGCATTTTACGACGGAACTTTTTCAGGTATCAAAACACCAAGTTTTGATACCAAAACAGTTTTATAACTTAGTTAGACATGTCTAACTCGTCACTTCTAGTTTAGTGCTTGTTTAGGGTCGTAAGTCGAGCGGTTTGACCACCGCTTTGACTTTCGAATCCGACCCGTTTGGTCTATCTTAGGATCCGACCAAACATATATTTGTGACCATAGTTGTATAGGGAATAACCTCCTAAGGTTATACCTTATGGTCACATCGTTTGGTTAGTGTTATGATAAGTCAATTGTTATATGCCTAAAAATGACCAAAATGACCTTTTAGAGCATAAATCTATTTTAAGCATATGTAACCAACTTTTTGACATATAAACTGATATTGCAACTTTATTAAACTTGTTTTGGCATATAAGATTTATCATAGGACTAGTTTGATCATCCGAACGCGTATTTACGCTAATGACACGTTAACGTAGCGTAAACTACCTTAACGGGTCATAACGGTTCAAAAGCACTTAGGTTTCATTCCAAATCAGAATGTTAAGTTTAGTAAACCATTTCATATGAGTTCCAACACTAATTTGGTTTATAAAACCTCATTCTATCTGATTCCTCGATTTATGTCCCGTTACACTAACATTGTATCCGATACACTAGGAACCACATCAACACTTGAACTCTTGATCCTTTGAGCTTTGTTATATCATTTGAACAAGACCTATATGCAACCCCAAGTGAGTACATAGTTCCCCTCTTTTACATTTTTCAAATGTTTTGGGGTTATTCATATGTGTAATCAATTTATTTTCAAATGTATGGCATATATGTGTTTACTAAGTGTTTTTTGTGTATTATTCCGATTATGCAAACACGGCGAGATTTATCTTTCTATCTTCATAGCGAGATTTCTAAGAAGTGCTTTACACGACGATGGTCATTGTTTATGTGTCGAGATTGTTGGTAATTTAGATAACGAAACTAGAGTAATACAATAAGGACATGGTGGATACGCCATTGGTACTTCCTTTATATAAGTGTGCTTATTGTATTACCCTTCGTGGCATTATCCCGAATCACCATTAGGATCTATCTATCTATCTATCTATCTATCTATCTATCTATCTATCTATCTATCTATCTATCTATCTATCTATCTATCTATCTATCTATCTATCTATCTATCTATCTATCTATCTATCTATCTATCTATCTATCTATCTATCTATCTATCTATCTATCTATCTATCTATCTATCTATCTATCTATCTATCTATCTATCTATCTATCTATCTATCTATCTATCTATCTATCTATCTATCTATCTATCTATCTATCTATCTATCTATCTATCTATCTATCTATCTTCATAGTTAGATTCTTGTGGGATGTTTAAAGTGCTAAATTGGAGTCCTTGTTTGGATTCGTTATGTACTTTAATGTGTATGTTATTATTCACTATGACCAAATCTGGATCCTAGTAGTATCTATCTATCTTCATAGTTAGATACTTGTAGGATGTTTAAAGTACAATTGAAGTCCTTGATTGGATTCTTTGTGTACTTTAATGTGTGTTTACAAGTTGATGATTATGTGTTTATGTAGTTAGTAGTGATTTAGATAACGAAACGAGTGTAATACCATAAGAACAGGGTGGATACGCCGCTGGTACTTCCTATATATAAGTGTTCTTATTGTATTACCCTTGTAGCGTTATCCGAATCATTTTAAGATTTTGTGTACAATGGATTCAATGTTCAATTATTCAAATCCTTGTAGAATCTTCCATATTCTCATATGTTAGATTCTTAGAAGGATACCCAAAGTATTATTATAAATCATTGACTTGATTTCTAATAATGCTCACACGAGTTATGACCGATTTCAATATTGTTATTATTAATCCTTGATTGGATTTCTAATAACACACTCACAAGTTTTGTGACCGATTTCAATGTGACTACAAAGATCAAAGTACAATTTTCAATGGCATAAAAATTACCTAGTAATAATCATATTGCCATATACAACAGGGGCAGACCTACCCTATAGTGTGGGTGGGCGGCGGCCGCACCCCTTGAAAAAAAAAAGTTTTAGTGGTATTTTTCGCGAAAAATCCCGACCGCAACCTTTGGAAATTTTCGTCCGCACCCCTTAGAAAAAGATGTTAGGAATTTATATAAAAAAATTGTGAATACGGATTGAAACCCAACCCAATTATGTAAACAAGTTAGCCACTAACCTCTTTAATAAAACTTGAATTCATTCCATCAAGTCCAATAAGTTAATAAAATTCAAGACCAACCCAAATACATATTTTGAAATAAACAAAATCAGTCAAGTTTACAAAAAAATCTCAATCGACTGCCAACTTTATGCGACTCCCGCCCTCCCTCTGCCTCACCTCACTGCCAGCGACCTGCGCAACCCAACCTCGACGGCGACTGCAAAAGGCCGGCCACAAACAGCGTAATTCCGTCCACGAATTGGTACATGTTTTGTTTTTTGTTATTTTGATGTTTATGTGATTTTGTTCAAGACTCGTGAGATAATAGGACAAGTTAAAAAAGTTTAAACTTTTATGTGTTTTGAGGTAATTTGGGGTTGTTCTAGTTTTTATAGGATGGGTTTGTTGCCTCTTAATCTCTTATTTATTGATTATATGATTCTAGTATAGGGTTTGAAAAGTTGAAATTTAAAACTTGAAAATTAAGGAATATATCTACGCGGCCTAAAATTTTTAAATTGTTATAAATTTAGTTTGATGTTTTTTTTATTTTACATGACCCGACCCGACCCGAACCGATTTTTTTATTTATAGATCTAGGTGGCCTAAAGTTTTTAAAAAAAATTCGCACCCCTATGGAAAATTTTTTGGGTCCGCCACTGATATACAAAACTCTTTTGTCACAAGTTTTCACAATCAAGATAATGTATCACAATACTTCCTTGGCTTCAAGATTTCATTTTCAGTTGACAACTCTCGTAGTTGTCAAAGTATTGCAATACCAAACATTTTGCCATTTATTTGGGTAACAAAACATATGTACTCTCCAGCTTTTATGCTGACTCTCATTTTCACATATGTTTCAGGATTTAGATTATTCAAGCATGCAACGCATAGGATTGCATCTGGGCCTTAGACTTCTTTAATCAAAAGACAATTACATGTATTCTTTGTTTTGTAAAACAATGTTAACATTAATGAAAAAAATTAGTACCAGTTGTTGTGAGCAATTTGTAACGTGACTCCCCGATATTTCCACCGTGTGTTACACGATTGGGGTGTTACAGTACAGGGTTGAAAACCAAAATTTATGGAGGAAAGTGGTCGATGCTTGTCATGGAAAAATAAATCAGAGAAGTTTTCTTCCCTTCAATGGTAATATGGGAGGGTGTTGGAAAAACATTGTGAAATCGATTTCTAATTTTAAAATTAAAGGGAAGGGTTTAAATCTCTTGGTTTTCGGTAAGATTGGAAACGGGGAAGATAAGGTTTTGGATCGATACTTGGGAAGGAGAAATCCCTTTTATGGATAGATGGCCACATCTGTTTTGGTTGGAAATATTTAAAACTTCCAGGGTTGCAGATAGAATGGAAATGAGCAAGGGAAACAATGGTTTAACATGGAATTAGTCTAGAATGCCGGAGACGGATGTGGAGCTAAAGGAGTGGCAGGAATGTAGAGAGACTCTTAATAAGGTGACTCTCAACAACTCTGAGGATAGGTGGGTGTGGAATGATGATAGCCAAGGTGGATTTTCGGTGAAGGCTGTTAAAAAAGCCTTAATTACCAGAAGGGGAAATAGCCAACTTCCTGATTTTGATTGGTGTAAATGGGTTCCTATTAAATGCAACATCATGGCTTGGAGAGGTAACTTGGATAGACTTGCTACGAGAGTGAACTTAAGAAGAAGGAACGTGGACATCATATATGTTTTGTGTCCCTTGTGTAATGAGTATGAGGAAACAGTGGAGCATCTTTTTACTGCTTGTTCTGTGGCAAATCCGGTGTGGTCGGAGTTAAGTGCATGGTGTTAAATCCCTCAGATATTTGCTTTCAACTTCAAAGACATTATGGATGTACACAATTATTCTCAAGCTGGAAAAAAGGCAAAAAAAATCATCCAAGGGTTAGTGATTATTTCGTGTTGGTGCATATGGAAAGGAAGGAACGACAGGGTATTCAATCAAATCAGTCGTAGTCCACAAGAGATTGTGAGGGAGATTAAATCTAGAGGGTATATTTGGTTCAGAAATAGAACGTCATGTAATTATATTGGTTGGGTGACTGATGTAAATACCCTATGTATATGTTGTAATTTTCTGCCCTTAGCCCGTTTGTGTCGGGGGTGTGTGTTGTTTGTTTGGCCTTTTGTCCGTTTGGGACGGAGGTTGTTTTTAATGAAGTTGTATTTTCCAAAAAAAAAATATGTTTTGAAAGATCTATGAGGTTATTCTTCACACTTGTAAAAATCTACAACAATATTTGTCAAATTATATTTATATTTTAGAAGCATAAACAAGTTGAGTTGAATCTAGAATTTGACTAAGGTCGAGCTTTATTTATGTATTTATCTAACTAATTGTATTTTGTTTAATTTTAGAAATATTGAGTTTGGTTTGTTTAGAACTCTATATTTAAAACTCGAATTTGACTCTTGCCTTAAATCAAGTTTGGCTCATTTGATATTTATTAATTATCTTTTTAGATATTTATTCAATTATTTTTATGCATGATTATTGTTCATATATTCATGCACAAATATTATTTTTCTAATATAACAACGATAAAAAGAGTATATCAAATAAGTTAAATATCACGTAAAGTAAATTATATCATCATATGTTTTGTTTCCAACAGGGGTAGATCTATGTGGGGGCAAGGGTAGCCCGAAATACCCCTTAACTTTCTTGAAGAATTGTAATTTTCTTTTCAATCCCCGTTTTATGTATGAGGTATGCCTCTAAGCAAATATTATGATACCCCAAAGTGTAGGTGAAGATGAGATAAAACAAAAATTTACGGTTGGCGGAACGGAAATTTCTGGTAAAACTTGCAGAGCAGAAACCGTTTAAACTTAGGCCACTCGGTGTGGGGAGCGGCCTAGGGCCGACGAGGCCTAGCGACGCCCCGGCACCCCGCCCCTAGGGTCATCCCTGTCCTCAACGTCCTCCCCACGACGCCGACACCGGTCCACTTTCAAACAAATATAGCCGTTTAACGGCTAGTTTTTTTTTAAATAAAAAAATATTTTTTTCTTTCCCACTTTATAAATATATACCCTTTATTCCCCCATTTTAACCCAAATCTTTCCAATCTCTCTCACTTTTTTATACACCACCTTAATTTTTATAAAGTTTTAGGCATGTCTTCTTCTTCATCGTGGTGTTCGTTATCTTCGGGTGACGGCGATTTGTTTTTTGTGAACGCCATAATGCTGGCAGCACAGATAATCATGGAGGAAGAGGAAGAAAAGTCAAAACCGCGAACTAGGGCAACCGCCTTAAACCGAAACCGAGAAGGTTATCTTTATTTTTCGGTGAAAATAATATATTTAATCTATTTTTCGGTGAAGATAATATATTTAATTCATTTTTCGGTGTTAATAATGTATTTAATTTATATTTCGGTGTTAATATTTAGGGGCCCATGATAGATGTCACACCCCAACCAATGGCGGAAACATCGGAGTGAGACAAAGAAAGATTGCTCATCACACATAACGCTATTTTGTGACAATAATTAAATAAAACCCGTTTCATTTCATAACTTCAAATTGTCAAACATTACATAATAATTCAAATAACAACATGTTCATAGCATAACAATAAAAAAATTTGATACAACACATTAAACCTATTACGTCTATATGTTTATCTAAGCACCGTCGCTACTTCATTTCATAGCATCGTCATCCTTAACCTGTAACATGTTTAAAATAAAGTTCAATGCAAAAGCAAAGACGAGTATACAAGTTTGATACATACATAGCATAAAAAGATAAGTTTAAACGATTCCTCATGGCAAGCAAATGATACAAGATAAACATTAAAATCAGCATGTGTTTAACAAATCAAACCAATGATTAAACGCAATAAGCTCATGACATAACCTCAAGTCTACGGGTGGTACGTTAATCCTATAGCGCTATATATGTCAAGGATAGGCTCGATCGAAGCTAATGATAAGTCTAACACAAAACGTATAACCCCAAGTTCAATGTATCCAGTAATGGAATTTTTGTGCATTTATGAATAAAGTTCATGTGTAAGTTTCATAAGTAAACATGTTACACCCCAAAAAGTGGTAAACGTAAAGAGGTGGTTCGCGTATACTCACGGTTTTTCAAGCTTTCCACTTGATATTCCGTGAGTGTTTGGTTGATTAGTTTGGAGCACCTTGTCCTTCTACACGAAGAAACATAGGTGGTGAGTATGGAGAGTTCATCAGAAGATTAAGATTCGGATTTTAAAATACATGAAAGTAAACATATGAAGAAAATAACCATCTAACACACATAATACTTGTTCTTGACACTATGAAACCCAGAAGAGTTTAGTTGTTTTCATGGGTCAAATGCCCATTAGAATCGTGACAAGCATTATGGTCCTTAGATGATATAACCTACTATCTTGACAAATGACCACTAGTTCATCATCAAAAGTTCGAATATTGGGATAATATATGAGTATTCTATAGTTGTACATTATGTCATATAGGTCAAGCATGAGGTAGGAGGATGAATCCCCCATTTAGGAACCTCTTTGTATATCATATAAGTCATATATGAGGTAGGAAGAACAAATCTTCCATTTAGGTACCTCTTTGGTGTTCACCACTACACTTGTTGTTATAAACAATCAAGGAGGGTCATGAACATACAATAAAGAATAAGTTAACTACAACTAATCTAAGAAATCATCAAGTAATGTGTGGATTTTTCAAGTAGGATAGCCCAAGCTAGTCCTATAATCACACAAACATCAAGCTTTATGCTTGTTCATTACTTGTGGGTTAAACCCTAACCAAAACAGAAAGTTTATAAGGTTTTAACCTCTAATTTTAAGTGTTACAACCTTGTTTTTAAGCCCAACTAACCATAGAAGTGATTATGAGCATAAGGACATAGGAATGTGTATGAGATAACTCAAGTTCAAGCTAGTTTAGTAAAGTTTAATCAAAACAGAAAGTTTGGAGCCTTATATGGTGATGTTCTAGTCTTGGTTTTCCATGCAAAACCTATTGGAAACATACCTAAGGTTGTTCCAAGCAAGTAGGAAGAAGAATCAAGGAAAAAGGTTAAGAAATGAGTGAGTTATGCTCACTTTTGTGAGATGATATGATTCTGATTTGCTTTTGTTCACAATTGCGTTTTTGAGTGATTGAGAGTGATTTTGGAGTGTTAGGAAAATGAAAAATGCTTGGAGGAGGCTTGGGTTTTATAGGGGATGGATTAGGGTTGGGTTGGTGGCTTAATTAATGCAAGAAACACACTTAAGATACAACAAAAACCAACCAAGGTGACCAATGAACAGGCTGGAAGGGCTGTTCTCGGATCTGAATGGCTCGCTGGCCGCGAAGCCCACACCCAGGCGGGTCGCGGGCCACCAGGACTGGTGTGTTTAGTTTTAAGTTTCAAATGTTGACATTTTAGGCCCCTTAAGTTTATATTTAGGGTTTTAAGGGTTTGTTATGAGTATGGTTGCAAAAGTCGCTAGGCGCTCCCTAGTCGGTCAACCGGGGAGTTGAGAGAGTACTTGGCATAGGCGGAGAGTACTCGGGGAGTACTCGGACATGTTAAATTATAAAGAAATTAGTTTTTGAAAAGTAAATATATGTCAAATAACATAAATTTACTAATATTTATAACAAAATACGTGAAAATGATATTCATTATTTAATATGATAGTCATATAAATTATCTTTTATTATTTTTTAAGTCAAATTCGTCCCGAATTGACCTACTAGATCCGATTTTGGCCGATTTAACCGCGTTTGATCTATTCCGAGTAATTAGGTGGAGTTAGAGAAAGTCGCATTGGCAGCCTACCTTGTAGCGACTACTTCGGGGAGTACTCGGCCTTGGAAACCTTGTTTTACAACCATACTTATGACATATAAGCATAGTTTAAGGACTTATCAAGTATCATTAACATAAAACAAGTATAATGAAGTATGATTAAGCGTATGAAGGTCATAATTAAGCATCATATGCACCCAAACGACGTATTATTCACGTATTCATGAATTTGCAAATTTAACACATAGTTTCCAAGAATTACGAATATTGTATAAAATGTTTCACAAAATTAAACGTATGAGCATGTATGAAGTATGTATAACAAGAATTTAAAGAAATACGAATTTTATTTATGATTCAAGTCTCGGATTTTACAACGATTATACCGAAAGAACGATTACAAGAACACAAAACTTCCAAAAATAGAAATACAAACAAGACTTTCTTATTACAGAAAGTTCAAAGAAGTAGGGCTTTACAGTCTCCCCTCCTTTAGGAAATTTCGTCCCGAAATTTAGGAAGAAGTAACGAAAAGTTGCGGATACTTAGTCTTCATCTCACTTTTGAGTTTCCAAGTAAATTCAGCGCCACGTTTTCCTTCCCATTGAACCTTGACGATAGGAATTCGACTACTCCTCAATTGCTTGACACCTCGATCCATGATCTCGACTGGTTTCTCCATGAAGTGCGGTGTTTCGTTGATTTCAAGATCTTTGAGTGGAACTTGAAGTTCTTCATCAGCTAAGCACTTCTTTAAGTTGGAAACGTGGAAGCCATGATGCACGTTGTTGAGTTCTTCAGGTAGGTCCAGTCTATACGTAACCTTGCCAATCCTTTCGAGAATCTTGAAAGGACCAACGTAGCGAGGTGCGAGTTTTCCTTTCTTACCAAATCAAACCACACCCTTCCAAGGGGATACCTTGAGAAGTACGAAGTCACCTATCTCGAATTCCAAAGGCTTGCGACGCTTGTCGGCGTAGCTATTTTGTCGGCTCCTGGCTTTCACTAATTTGTGTCGAACCTATAAAATCTTGTCCGTTGTCTCTTGTATAAGCTCGGGACCAGTGATTTGAACTTCACCAATCTCGTGCCAACAAATAGGCAAACGACACTTGCGACCATACAATGCTTCGAAAGGTGCGATTTGAATACTCGCGTGATAACTATTGTTGTACGAGAATTCGATTAAAGGCAAGTGTGAATCCTAGTTGCGACCAAAATCGATTACGCATGAACGAAGCATATCCTCTAAGGTTTGGATAGTACGCTCGGTTTGACCGTCCGACTGAGGATGAAAAGCGGTGCTAAGGTTAAGAATAGTACCCATAGAAGATTGAAAGGTTTGCCAAAGACGGGACGTAAAGCAACCATCATGATCGAAAATGATGTCAATGGGGATACCATAACGACAAATGATCTCATCAGTGTAGATTCTAGCCAATTTCTCGACTTTGAAATCTTCACGAATGGTAAGAAAATGAGCTGATTTGGTCAATCGATCGACGATCACCCAAATACTGTCATGACCAGAAGACGTACGAGGGAGCTTAGTGATAAAATCCATAGCGATGCTCTCCCATTTCCAGACATGAATTTATAGTTGTTCGAGCAAGCCAGAGGGACGTTGGTGCTCAGCTTTTACCTTTGAACAGGTGAGACATTTTGCAACGAAGGTGGCGATATCTTTCTTCATTCCAGGCCACCAATAGGACATACGCATATCTTGGTATATCTTGTCAGCACCAGGATGAATAGAATTTTTGATTTATGTACCTCCTTCATCAGAAAGTTTTGAAGGTTATCACGAATTAGGAATCCAGATTCGATTGAGATAGTATAGAATACCATCGGATTTAGACTTAAGATCTTCTTCAACACCACCTCGTATCTCGAGGGAGAGACTACCCTCATTAACAGAGGCGTATTGAGCTTCATGAATGTGGTTTTGAAGATCATTAATGAGTTGGAGACAACGAATACCCTTTACATGAGTTTTACGACTAAGCGCGTCGGCCACTACATTTGCTTTACCTGGATGGTAACGAATTTCGCAGTCGCAGTCGTGTAATAATTCCACCCAATGAAGTTGTCGCATGTTCAGTTCCTTTTGGTTGAAGATATGTTGTAGGCTTTTATGGTCGGTGAAGACCACACACTTGGTACCATAAAGGTAGTGTCGCTAAATCTTCAAAGCAAAAACAACTACACCAAGTTCAAGGTCATGAGTAGTATAGTTCTTCTCATGTATTTTGAGTTGCCTTGACGTGTATGTGATAACCTTGTCTCATTGCATGAGGACACAACCAAGACCAAGGTTCAAAGCATCACAATACATGACGAAGTCATTACTACCATCGAGAAGTGCGAGAATAGGAGGATTACAAAGCATGTCCTTGAGAGTTTGAAAAGATTCCTCTTTCTCGGGACCCCAAACAAAAGGTTTCTCTTTTTGAGTCAAAGAGGTTAAAGGAACGACGATCTTAGAGAAGTTGGAGATGAAATGGCGATAATAACCAGCAAGACCAAGGAAGGAACGAATTTCAGACGAAGACTTAGGTGCGATTCAATTCTTCACAGCTTCGATTTTAGCGGGATCAACGTGAATACCAAGTTCGTTGACAGTATGACCAAGGAATTGAACTTCTTTTAACCAAAATTCACATTTAGAGAATTTGGCGTAAAGACATTCAGTACGCAGAAGCTGAAGGATAAGACGCAAGTGTTGCTTGTGTTCTTCTTAAGTCTTGGAGTAGATAACAATATTGTCGATGAAGACGATCACGATACGGTCCAAGTACGCTTTGTACACGCGGTTCATCAAATCCATGAACACAGCAGGTGTGTTGGTCAAACCAAAGGGCATGACCACGAACTCGTAGTTACCATATGTGTACGAAAGGCGGTTTTAGGTATATCTTCTTCGTGAACTCGAAGTTGATGATACCCAGAACGAAGATCGATCTTTGAAAAGCAGGTCGCACCTTGCAATTGATCGAAAAGAACGTCAATGCGGGGAAGAGGGTATCAGTTTTTTATAGTAAGCCTGTTGAGCTCACGATAGTCAATACACATACGGAAAGACCCGTCTTTCTTTTGATGAATAGAACGGGAGCACCCCAAGGAGAAGTACTAGGGCGTATAAAGCCCTTATCAAGAAGCTCTTGGAGTTGACTCGAAAGCTCCTGCATCTCAGAGGGTGCTAAACGATAAGGAGACTTAGCGACAGGCATAGCGCCAGGCACTAAATCGATGCGAAAGTCGACAGAACGAGCAGGAGGCGGACTAGGAAGATCGTCGGGAAACACGTCGGGAAAATCACGTACAATGGGAACGTCGCTCATGCTTGGGCCTTTGTCCTTCTTTTCCACAATGTGGGCGAGAAAGGCGAAGGTACCCTTGCGTAAGCATTTGTTTGCTTGAATACATGACATAAGCTTGAGACCTTGAGAAGGTTTCTCACCACAGACGTGTAGGGAATCACCGTTGGAAAGAGGAAGACGAATAAACTTTTTAGAACAAACAACTTCAGCATGAACTCGCCTAAGCCAGTTCATACCTACTATGACGTTGAAACTACCCATTTGCATAGGTATGAGGTCGATGCAAAATGTACGATCATTAAGAATCAAGGAACACTTAGAGAGGACGGAATCGACAGCGACGGATTTACTATCAGCGATTTCGATAGTGAAGGATCTTGGTAACTTAGAGTGTTTACACTTAAGCAATGGTTCGAATTCTAACGACACAAAACTCTTATCGGCACCAGTATCAAATAAACACGAAGCATAAACATGGTTCACAAGGAACGTACCAATAATGACGTCGTTTGCATTTTGCGTCTGAGCGGTAGTAAGAAGAAAAACTCGGCCTCTAGCTGGTTGTTGAGCCTGTTGCTATTGTTGTTGTTGTTGTTGTTGCGGCGGTGGCTGATTTTACTGAGGGCACATGTTGGCAAGATGATTGAGGTCGCCACATTTAAAACATGCTTGCACAGGAGCAACTTGGGCTTGGTTTGGTGTGGGGTTTTGGGCTACAACTGCTTGATTTTGATTGGCCATAGGTGGTTTGTGGAAGTGTTGAGAAAAGTGCCCATATCGATTACAGTTGGCGCACTTTTGGCATGGAACATTGGGAGTGTGATGGTATTGGCATTGGCCATACTTGGGTTGAGTCCTAGTGTAACCTTTGCGTGGAGGTTCGACGTTGGATACAACAGGCATGGCTTGCAAGGGTTGAGGGTTTGGCGGATTGATGACCGCGCGGTTTTGGCTTGAAGCCTTCCGCTTCTTGCCTCGGCTTTTCTTGGTGGATGATGAGGGTTCAACTGTGGGTTCAACGGTGGCTTGGTGCGTGTTTTTCAGTGAAGCTTTTGTGGCATTTCTACGCATAACATAGTTACTGTTCAGGCAAGCGGCCAAACGAAAGGTTTCCTCGATAGTAGCTGGGCAAGCAGCCTCTACGAGGTTCATGAAAGAATCGGGTAAACAGTGGATGTATTTGTTGTTGGATTTCTCAGGGGTATCAACCTGGCTAGGACAAAGAATGCTAAGTTGTTTGAAGCGGAGGGTTAAACCATCGTTGTCGTCATCCACTTACTTAAAGTGCCAAAATTCATGCTCTAACTTCCTAAGCTCGTGAGGTGGATATAATTCTTCTCTCATAATCTTCTTCAGTTCAGCCCATGGTAAAGCGTGGGTGGCGTCCTCACCTCTTGTGCTTCACTCAGAGGTCCACCAATCAAGAGCTCTTGATCGGAACACCCCTGTAGCGTTTTGGGTGCGCAAGTCTTCAAGATAACCACTCTGATGTAAAGTGATCTCCATGGCGTCAAAGCAAGTGAGTAGTGCAGTGGCACCATCCTTTCCTATAAACTCCAGAGGTTTACAAGCCATGAATTTCTTGAAAAGGAATGGTGTCTTTGGTTTCTCCACCTTGGAGTCCACAGAACCATGGGGTGAATCGGAGTTGGTTTGAATGCGGCTCACGATGTCAGGTATCACTCAGGCCATTTGATCGGCCATTTGTTCAGCAATGAGCCCAACTAGCTCTTGTTTAGAGATGGAGTTGTTGTTGGAACCTTTCTTTGGCTTGGTCTTCTTTGATGAGCTTGGAGATGCCATCTAGAAGTTCGAAAGAAAAGGGAAGGATGAGACTTGATCATAAATTTTAAAACAAGGTTTTTGCATGTATAAGAATGTAAGCGTTCACGTATCACATATAATTCACATAATTCGCATGTATTCGACAAGTATTCAACAAGTACAAACACGAATGAATGCGTAAAAGAGTATAAATTTAGTTTGTACTCGAGAGTTATTGTTGTATTTAATTGTGCGTGACGTGCGAATTGTGTAATGGTTTTGAAACGAACGAGGTAACAAGTATAAAATCACATATAAATTGAATCATATAAAAGAGAGGCTCATAAAACATGGGATTGTTTCGGGTAGAGAAACGTCAACTATTCCAAAGTGAATAGAAAGTCCTTTCAAATTAGAGAAACGTGCTTTGGCCTATAGGTAAGATACTCTCGTCGAAAAGAGATTAACAATATCTTACCCTTTCAGTTACTACACGTCTCTAATTGATTGGAACTATCGAAACTTTGGCGAGATTGAAAATCGAGAAATGGGACTTAATCGACAAGGTGCGGGTTTCACCCCTAACTTGACGATTTCGTACCCTAATGTGGTTGGTACTCGTCGGGTCAAAATATAATTTCGACACTTTGAAAAGGGCCCACTAGTGTTTGAATTGGAAATTTACCATTAAGATGTGGATTTCACTCCTAACTAATGGCGTAATTTCGTGCAAAAATAAAGTATAAGCGGGATGAGAGTCTGTGACATCTGTGCTTGTGTAATCATTGTACAAACTCTAAACAATCCAATATTAATAAAACAATGTGTTTTGATCCCAATGTTTGTTATTTATGTTTGACATTTTGCTCGTTTTGATTTTTGATCGATTTTAAACTCTATATCGCTTTCTGGAAAGTTATACGCAAACTGATGCGTAAACATAATCAGTTTAATGCGACGAACACTCTGGAATAGTGACATAAGCTTAACATACCTTAAATAACCTTTACATAACTTAGAAATAAGTTTTTAAAGGGTTTGGTATGACAAAAACAAGTTTATTAGCTCACAGGGACTATTTGCGTCAAACTGCAAAAGTCTGCCATTTCGTAAGGCAACATATAGTCTGAAACATGATCATAAGCTAAACATACCATAAATAACCTAAACATAGCTTAGTAATAATCTTTGAGTGGTTCGGTGTGCGAAAATATGCTTATTTGATCTTACAGGGACTAAAAGTGTCAAAAACGGCGTAAGTTTGCATTTACGCGCATATCTTACGTTCTGACCACATCTAGACATCCAAAATTTTTGTACACACTAAAATATTTTTATTTTAGTGATCGGCATGCAAAAATACCATTCGTCGCTTAATTTGGATCGTTTTCGTGTCCGTTCAAGTTTCGTCGTAATTAGACGAATAACTCGACCGTACGACCAAACGAACCGACATCTGTGGATTTTCCGAGTATATTTTGTGTCCTCTATACTTTGACTACCTTGTAGGGCCTTGAAAATGGTTTAACGGGGGTGAAAAGTGCCAAAAATGGGCTTATGCATGTGCAGGGACCAAAGCTGTCAAAGTTGAAACATTTGCTGAACTGATGGGAGGTCACGGGCCGCGTAGACCTGTCCCCCATCTTACGCGGGGCGCGACAGAAGGCCCAGCGACAAAAATCCATTTTTAGCAAATTGTTGATAGTTCAGGGGTTGTTCTTGCCAATTTCTTTGTGTGTTAACCAAGTTAACACCTCCCCAAGTAAATTAGTTGGCCCCTAACACAAGTATGGCTAGGATTTCTTGCTTGGAGGTTACATAAACACTTGTCTTGATCTTATGAACCTCCAACAAGTATAAATAGCCAAGCATTCAATCCATTTCACTCACCCTTGATCTGGTTTTCTCTAAGTTGAGGTTATAACTTCATACCTAAGATTATTTAGATCAAGTTCTCCCTAGCTTGGACCCTTTGTAAGCTTCTTTCGTTCTTTTATCGCTTTTCTAGCGTGAAAGTCAAACAGTGTTTGACTTTCAGCTTTGACCAGTCAATGGTCAACACAAAGTTCGTTTGAACTTTGTAACGTGATTGTAATCACGATGGTTATAATGCTTAGCGATTATACCTACTGATTACCACGTTAACTAGGAGTAGTGACGAGTCAAAGTTTCGGTCAAAATGCGTTTAGCACGCATTTTGCAACGGAACTACTTTTAGGTATCAAAACATTTTGTTTTGATACCAAATCAGTTTGATAAGTTAGTTAAACATTTTTTGACATGTTTAACTCATCACTACTAGTTTAGTGCTTGTTTAGGGTCGTAAGCTAAGCGGTCTAAACAACCGCTTAGACTTTCAAACCCGACCCATTTGGTCTATCTTTAGGATCCGACCAAGCATATTTAGTGATCATAGTTGCATAGGGAACAACCTCTAAGGTTATACCTTATGATTGCATAGGATTGGTTAGTTGTTTGTTAAGTAGCTTATATGCCCATAGGAAATGACCAAAATGCCCTTTTGTAGCATAAATCCATATTGTGCATATGTGAACATATTTTTGACATCTAAACTGATATGGTAACATATTTAAGTGTAATTGGGCATGTAAGACTTGACATAGCAATTAGATAACCATCCGACCATAGTTTTACGCAACCGACGCGTTATAGTAGCTTATACTACCATAACGGGTCGAAACGGGTCAAAAGCACTTAGGTAGACTTCCAAATCAGAATGTTAGCTCTATTAAATCATACCATATGATTTCAATTACTCATTTGATTTATAGAACATCATTCTATCCTATCTCCCGGTTTAGGATCCGATTATTAACATAGTTACCTATACTAGGTGCTTTGTTGATTCCGTGACCTTGGAGCTTAAATTGGTCTTATTCCCAAGACTAATAAGCAATCCCAAGTGAGTACATAGTGCCCTCTTTTACCGCTTTCAAATACTTTGGGGTGATACACATGTGCATACTTGTTACTTTCGTGTTTTCATTGCTTTTATGACATAAATATGCTAGTTTCACCTAGTACAAATATAGTACATGCTTTCAAATATGTTTTGCTATGTATGTTAAGCATGCTAGCACATTGATTTCATTAGACACATTTGTTGCATATGTTTACTTAGCATATGGACACATTGTTTTACATGACATTTCTGCTATGTATGTTTACTAAGCATGCTAGCACATTGATTTCATGAACATTTCTACTATGTATGTTTACTTAGCATACCTAGTACATGGTTTTCACATGCTACATTGGTTATGACATTTGGTGTGTTTAATCGGGACAATAATACATTCAATAACATTGATCACGCCGCTCGGTGGTATGTAATGGTACCATATGACTTGACAAATCCCGTTTCCGACTTCCTAGGTGTGTTTGGAAGTTGGGAATGACAGAATCCGATATACATAACTTAGATAAACCTTTAATTTGTTTAAGGGTTTGTCACCATAGTCGCAAGGCTCGAATGTATGCGATTAACATTACTGCATAAATGTTTGTAATCATAATGTGACACCTGTGCCTCCATGGCCATCAAACAAATACCAACCCAATGAAATATTGTATTTCATACTTGGGATTTGTTAAAAATATGTTTATCATTTGCACAAATCAATTCTTGTTCGATTTCGGGCTTTAAATCGCTTTCTGGAAGGTTATACGCGCACTGATGCGTAAACATAGCCAGTTTAATACAACAAACACTCCGGAATAGTGACATAGGCTTAACATACCTTAAATAACCTATAAATAACTTAGAAATAAGTTTTTGGAAGGTTTGGTGTGCCGAAATCAAGTTTATTCGCTTACAGGGACTAAATTCAACAAACTACGAAAGTATGTCAATTCGTACTGTAACGGACATTCCGGAACATGGCCATAAGTTAAACACACCCTAAATATCCTTTACATAGCTTAGAAATAGGCTTTGAGGGGTTCGGTGTGCTAAAATAAACTTTATGCTCATTCAGGGACTAAAAGCGTCAAAAAGTGCACAAGTTTGCATTTTCGTGCATAACTTACGTTCTGAATACATCCGGACATCCAAAAATTTATGTAATCATTAAAATATTATGTTTTAGTGATTGGCTTGTCAAAAATCCATTCGTCGCGCAATTTGGATCGTACACACGTCCGTTACGACTTCCGTCGTAATTAACCGAACAACGCATCCGTACGGCCAAACGAACCGACATCCGGCATATTTTTGAGCACATTAAAATTTCCCTATACTTTAACTTCATTTTAGAGCTTTAAAATGGGGTTAACGGGCCTTAAACATGCCAGAAATAACTTAAATGCATGACAGGGACTAAAATTGTAATTCTGCCAAAGTTGTTACCTTGCGCACCTCAACACTCTGAGTGTTACGGTGCGCAAGCAGTCCCCCGAACAGCAAAATGTTTCAAACAGCCTGTTTTCAGCTGTCATGCACTCTTTTCTCAATTGCAACTGGTTTCTAGCAATCCTATGGGCTCCCATGGGTTTTTAAATTAGTGGGTATGTGTTGTACGGCCGAGATTTAACGCTTGGGAAACAAGAAACGATCTTAACGGCTCTACATTTCCTATAAATACCCCCCCCCATGTCTTGCTCATTTCCCTCACATTTGAATCTGATTCAAAACTCTCTAAGTGGAAGTTTATATGCTTCCTACCTGAGAGTGAATCGGGTTCGAATCTTGCGGGGACCTTCTGTAAGTATCCTTTCGTGTTTATCGTTCGTTTTAGCGTTAAAGTCAAACTATGTTTGACTTTCTGCATTGACCAGTTTATGGTCAACGCGAAGTTCATTTGAACTTCATAACGCGAGCGTAATCACGATGGTTATAGTCCCTCGTGACTATACCTACTGATTACCACGTTATCTAGGCTCAGTGACGAGTCGTAGTTTCGGCCAAAATGCTTGTTCTCGCGTATTTTGTAACCAAACTACTCTAGGGTATCAAAACCGTTTGTTTTGATACCAAACCTGTTTTTAAAACCTTGTTAAACATGTTTTAACATATTTAGCTCGTCACTTTTAGTTTTGTGCTTGTCTAGGGTCATAAAGGTAAGCGATCTAATCAATCGCTTATACTTTCGAACCCGACCCATTTGGTCGATCATTAGGATCCGACCAAATACTTTAGGTGACCATAGTAGTATAGGGAATAACCTTCCGAGGTTATACCTTATGGTCAGTCGTGTAAGTAGTTGTATGATAAGTAATTCCTATGCCTTAGGTAAATTACCAAAATGCCCTTTTTGCCCCAAAATTCATTTTAAGCCTATGTAACGTAAGTTTTGCCATCTAAGCTGATTTAACAACAATATTAAACATGTTAAGGCATATCTTACTTGTCATAGGGCTAATTAGGCGGTCCGAACGCGTTTTACGCGAACGACGCGTTAAAGTAGCATAAGCTACCTAAACGGGTCGTAACGGGTCAAAAGCACTTAGGATAAGTTTCATTTTAGTATGTAGTGTCACACCCCCAAAATCCACAAGCGGAGTATCACCGCAGGAGGCGTGACTGACCAGGATCTAGCCACCAATCACATTGAACTCATAGATATATTTAAATAAAACTTTCAATCATTACTATTAAGTGTTACAACGTTACAAATATTTCATAGTATACAGCGGAAGCATAATTCATTCATTAAGTGTTTATAAACCATATGTAAAAACCATTAGTCTTGTGTTGCGATTCCATGTATCTCGACCCATGACCACTCCAGCCTCCCAGACAGCAAGTTCCAACAATACACCTAAAGACCTACAAGGCATGTAACAACGAATCAACAACAAAGTTGAGCGAGTTCACAGTTGGTTGTCCAGTTTTAATGTTTGTTCCAAAAACCATAAGTTGTTTCGAAAACCACGAGTTATCCCATTTCCTTGTTTCCCCAAACCATAATCAGTGGGGGCTTCCCCATGTGAACCACTAGACCCGTTACCATATCAACCACTGACTGAAGTAAGTTGGTGCCCTAAAGTCAATGTCTATCATCATTGACGTGCCCAGATCCATTAGTTCACGCCCGTCCTCTGCGGCACGGTGTGAGGCTTGTCAAACCTAAATAGCGCTATCTAACTAATGACCCGCTCGCCATTGGCCCGGCGATTAAGTCGATATAAAAGGAGGGACTTCATGATAGAGAGTTTTGGTCTAGTATCTGTGTTGTCACCCTTCAAATAAGAGGGTGTGTACGTA
The DNA here is from genome assembly GCA_030545235.1 of Helianthus tuberosus. NCBI lineage: Eukaryota > Viridiplantae > Streptophyta > Magnoliopsida > Asterales > Asteraceae > Helianthus > Helianthus tuberosus. Next base: position 118,285,784 of record CM060424.1, read on the forward strand.
ATCCCCAAACCAGGAGATTACGTAGGTTCCGATTAAGTTCTTAGTACGTGTTGTCACCCTTCAATAAAGAGGGTGTGTACGTGTTCCAAACCAGGAGATCACGCAGTTTCAGTTCAAATCCTTTACCCATTCCCAACCCCTGGGAATCCCATGCCTTGTAGAAAGTGTGAACTCACCTTTGGTTGCTCGGTTGAACTCTTAAAATAGCGAATGGTCAGGGTTGGTCAATCACGTCCTAATATGATTACCATTTAGTTTGTTAATGGTTTTAAATAAAATACAAAGTTCCTACGCGTATCTTGATGGGATTTTAACATGTTCATCAAAGTAATTTCATCCATATCAAATAAAAACGCAGCGGAAAATAAGTTTAAAACATGTTACTTTTATAAGATATAAAACCATTTATATGCAAAAATCCCAAAACCCAGATCCATATATGAGATGTATACTATCAAACACAACCATAGGATGTTTAGAAAACTACCTTCTTGAAGTACAAGGAGTAATGGATATGAAGAAGGTGATGCTTCTTGAACGGTTGCCTCCAAGTGTAGAAGACCTCAAGCTTGTATACCCCAAGCTTCCAACAAACACCTCATGTTTAGCTAGGATTTCTACACTTATGAACTCACTAGAAAAACCCTCTTGTTAACCATCTTATGGCCGAAAATATGAGAGGATTTTTGGAGTTCTTGCACTTGTTGTATGAACTTGAAACTCACTAATAGATCAACCATACATGACCCGATTTATTTAGAGTCTTACACTTGATTTTTCCAACTAAAATCAACTCTTGGATGATCATTTTTAGGCCGAAAATATGCAGCCATTTTCAGCCATTTTCTTCAAGTTCTTCCTTGTAGGACCGGTTTTGACTCCGAAACGATTGCGAAACGAACGTGAAACGTGCGGAATCCGTACACGAACGCGACCTAAACACACATGACGTAATATAAACGTGATTCTATATAAGATCTGAAATTGTACAATCACTTGAATCACTTAGAGACTTTCTCTCTCTAGTTTCTCTCTCTAGAACTAGAGCTCTTCAAATCTCTAAAATGGCAAAAGTCCCTAAACTATGACATAAGGATCTATTTATAAGCCTTGACTATTAATGAGATTTCTCATTAATTACAATTATGCCACCTTGCCTTTTTGACTAGATATAACACTATAAAAACTCGTTTTCTTCTGTTTCTCGCTACGGCTCGGATTGACGAAGGCTATAGACATAAATGCACTAACAGACTCCCCCTTGGATATTGCCGCAGTTAATCTCGATCATTGAGTCAAACTCGTAGCATCTTCTTTTTCTCTTTTAGTCTTCTTGAACAGAATCCCGTTGAATCTGTCTTCAGCTTCAATTTATTCTCCTTTTTGTAGACTCTTTTCTTTATCAGGCTCCCCCTTTCGTCAAGCTTCCGTGCTTTTGGGATCGACACCTTGCTTTCCACGCTTCCTTTTGCATTAATCTCGTCTTCAAACTCCCCCTTAGACTCAGCTTCCGGGATCGTAGTCTGGAATCTCATCTGCAATCACTCAAACATTTATAAGTAATAGCATTTCAAATTTCAACTATCCAGGAATTATAACCTGGCTCACTCAAACATTCTAAACAAACAATTTTCATGAATTTGGCAGTTTCATCGAATCGAATCGGAAACTAGCTCTATAACAATATAAGCATCCAAATCCCCCACAGTTAATCATCCAAGTCCAACTTAATGACCTTGGAGATATCACAAACTGTTTTGATTTTTTATTTTAATTCAAGTTTCAATTTAATGAACTTGTTTTATTTTCAGAAACACAATCAGCTTACTTAGATTTTGAAACTCAACATCTCAGACATCAGTTGTCGAAAATAAAGCAGAAATCAAAATCTTTTTGTATTTTCTGAAAATATAAAGCAATAAAGAAATATGTACAAACATATTTACATACAATATTTTTGTTTGAGTATGCATTAGAGGATCATATCAGTTTTTGACAAGTCACAAGTACCGTTGAGCTTAGTTACACAGTAAGTATTAAACAATTCACTTAGATTGTCGATATACTGATCCACTTAAATTTTCACACAAAGTCCAACTGATTCAGGATACGAATTAGGTATTTTAAGAACTTAAACTCATTCATGTGTCCCACCTCTTGAATATACTCCCGTATCCAGATCCCAATATTCAGTCTTACAGGTGAGTATACTACAATGATATCTGTATATAAATTAGGTATGCGAGGGCCGAGGGATCTCAGGTCGATACTTCCGTATACGCAGAGAGATATCAGCTTCGACTTTACGGTATGTCCCCTTTAAAGGATCTTTTTGCTTACAACAGCAGCATTTATCAATTTTATTGTTTCAGCATGCTGAGGGTTTAATGCTGTGTTTCAAGCATTGCAGAAAGCATTATCCAAGGACTAGGTCAGAACTACCGTTCAGCAGAAGTCCCGGAATAATACCCCAGACATCATTGAGTATAAAGACCTAGTATATCAGATTATGAGACCTTTCAAACGAGATTTCAGGGGTTACCTATATATCCAAGTAGTGTTCCCCACGAAATAAGCAAGTGTTTGAATTTAGATTTATATCCCGAAAAAGTTTACTAAATGTATAAAAATCTACCGACACATCCACGGTGAGATCGTTTAACACATTTAAACTTTCCATTTCTCTAGCGTACTGTAACTGTCTACTGATGTACTATCATTTCCTCTTTTTACGCAAAAACTCAATTTTTGAATTTTATCATGTTTTTGTCATTTTCAAATTTTCAAATGTTTTTTGTATTTTCTAACAATATATCTCCCCCTAAAATGCAAAACCATTTAAAGAAAATTTGACAACCAACACTGATAGCTTTGTCTCGCCATCCATTTTCTGCATCTCATGCTCTGTTTTGCAGAAAATATAACACTTTAAGCAGAAAAGATAACGTATCCCCATGATTTACAACACATTGATTTTTACAGTTTGAAAACTGTTTTTCAATCTGATGAAAGTAATCATGTTTGTTCAGCCGTGAGGGTTTCGGCATATTCAATCAACAACTCCCCCTTACAACAAACTATTTTCCCATAATGATTTCAAAACACTTAAGTTTGTTTTATTCAGAATGGTTTTTCCGGAAAAAAATAGTTTGTTTACCCATCACTTGTGGATTCGGGGTCATCTCATCACCTTGTTCTCTTTTAACCATTTTGAAAATTTAACATTATTAGGTCAAACACCACTATCACTTGTAGAAAATCAAGTACAACTTAATGTCCTTGATTAACCACTAGTAAGAAGAAATATCACAGTTACCATCCTGTGAATTTCTCAAGAATGATGCCGATACCTGCTTCACACTTACCAACCTGGAAGCTCCGGCAAGTCAGGAATTCAACCAACAGATTTATATACCCAAGCCTGACCAGTCTTGGGTGTGTTTTGAACATTTCTCTTTTCTTCATAAAATTCTTTTGCCCCTTTTACCTTTCCATCAGCCATCTTACTAAAAATATGTTTAACATTGCTATTAAACATTTTTCCAGCATCAACACCTTTTGATTTTAGGTTTGCGGCTTGTAATGGTGGAAAGTTCTCATCATTCATTAATGGAACTGTCTCTTCCTTCTTTACCTCAACTTGTGGCTCCTCTGATTTTATGGAATCAGATTCATTGCCCGAACTTGGCTTGTCTGACTTGGATGAGCCAGATTCATCGCCAAAAACTTTCTTCTTCTTCTTGTTCTCTTTTGTCCTCAGATTTGTATCTGAAGAATTCAATTTGCTTGACTTTGCCGTCGAGTGAATTGATTCATCAGAACTTTTATTCAAACCAACTGGTGAACCTGAAGACAAAATTTTCTCCAAGTATTCTCTCACCTTCTTCCTCTTCTTCCTCAGTCTGTCTCTCTGCCCCTGTGAAAGCTTTACTTTCTTATCTTCCACTTTCTGTTCTTTGGGCTTGACAGTGACTGGTTTCTTTACCGTTCTCTGAGATTCAACCCTCGATCTTCCCATAGATCTCCTTGGGCAATCTCTAGCAATGTGTCCTCTGATTTGACAATTATAGCATCTTCTTGTCTCATAACTCCAATTCTGGCAATTAACAGCAATATGTCCTCTCACACCACATGTGTAACACACTCTGTTATCGTGCCATCCATTTCTATCTGTCCAAACCTTAAGATCATAACATTGTTTGGCTTGGTTATAGTCATTTCTCCTCCTCAATGCTGGATTTGGCTTTTGAACACTGTGGTCAAACCTGCACCACTTATTACCAACATTTTGTGAGTTTTCATTTACAAATTTTTGTGATTTTTGATAATGATTGGATGATTTATCTGATGAGCTTTTATTTTCAATTTTAGAATTTTTCAAATTTTTAACTTTTTGTTTCTGTTCTACACTCTTCTTAATAGGTTTTTGTTTAGAACATTCACCTGTTTCAGTAGATTGCAAAACAGTATTTTTAAATTTTTCTTGTAAATCTAAAAATATTTTTCTTTTCTTTTCTTTTCTTTTTCATCATCAGATATTTCATCACAATCTTCAATTTTGACTTTGTCAAAATTTGTGACATTGTCACTTATTAGAACAGAATTGATCGGTTTTGGACACTCATATGGTGCCGAAGTCACAAAACCTTTCAATTTAACTTCAAGCTCTTTGATTTTCATCCGAGCTTTTTCAGCTTCTTTTTCAAGCTGAATGATTTTAGCAAGATGAGAATTGATTTCAATTTGTTTTTCAAGATTATCTTTACCAAAAATATCTCGCTCATCTTCTAAAATCTTTATTTGACTTTTGAAATCATTTTCTAATTGTTTAAAATTTTTATTTTCTGATGACAAACTCTCAACATTCTTCAAAAGTTTATCATTTTCAGATCTCAATTTTTCACAGTTCAAGCGCAACTCCAGAATCTGTTCATCATCAGCTTTCTTCCCATCTTTCAAAGCTTTGTTTTCCAATGTCAAATTCTCCGCATCACTCAAGAATTTGGCATTGTCTGCTCCAAGTTTATCACATTTTGAGCACTTTTCATTCATCTTTTCAGCATCGGCTTCTTTCTTTGTTTCCATCCTGTATGTTCCTGCACAAAAAATTTTAACAAAATCAAGAGGATTCATATTTTCATCAATATAACAACCTCTCTTAATATCATATTTCATAACCCTTTTTGCTGCAAGACACACAGAGAATCTTTTTCTCATTTCGATGATCACTTCCAAATTTATCTTTTCTAAATCCTTTTTCATTTCACTCATCAATTCTTCTTTTCTTTTTTCTTTATCAAACATATGTGATCTAAGCATATTGATGAATTCTCTTAAATGAAGCTTTGAGAAATTTTCTTTCTTTTTTAATTCACTCAAAAATTCATCCCATTCTATTGGTAATGCTTCAGCAAATTTTAAGATTTTTTCAGTAGTTGAAACCCTTATCTCATATCTATCTAACCTATCAATCAAATCATCAAACCGTTTATCCAACTTTTCCAAAGATTCATTTTTCATGCAGAAAAATTTTTCGAATCTTTTATTCCCAATGTCCTTCTTATCTCTCTTATCAAACCAAGATCCAGAAGTCCAATCATTTAAATCTTTAAGATTCCCGTTTTCCTGTTCATCAAACACTTTAGCCATGATGTAAACCTGAATAACACACAAACACAAACACAATCAGTTTAAAGGTTTTTCAATTAACTGAAACAAACTGGTACTCGAACTGATGATTTTGTGTGTGGACTGAAAGTTGACCAACTGTACGGACTGATATGACCCAGAATGAATTCAATTGACCTGACCCTTCAAAATCTTTGAACTCCGAACCGTATGAACTGGACAATTATCACGCAGCTTGACCACACAAAATGACTTGACCAATCAAACGTATTGATCAAACCGTGCTCCAAACCTTGTGACCTGATTACCGCAAGTGACAACTGACAAACTGATATATCACTATACTATTTCAGCAAACACTTTTGCAAATAACCGACAAAAACAATGAATATCTAATTCTGATTGTAATTGGATTTGATAGGGCCGCACCCACTAACCCAACAACATGATTGAGCCGCCAATTTCCACTAAAACAATACTGATTGGACCGATATTTTGGTTGTAAAAATATGATAGGGCCAAAAATACCACTAAAAATGATCACATGTAATATCCACTAAACCGACAATTTCACATGAGCTGATGAAAACTAGTGCCGACAACTTTTAACCTCTAAAGTCTCATTGGTCCGCTGATTAATGACTTCACATGGGTTGATATGATTTACTTTGAATTAACTGTCAAACACTTAATCTCGTGAATATAACAATGACCTTGGACCTTTAAGCTCACTAACCGACAACATCAATAGTCACAATTCAATTTCACATGTAAACTGTCAATTATCTTGAATGATGTGCCAAGTACTCAAATCACATATACGTTGATTTTAATATCTTGATATACTCAATTCACAACCCAATTTCAAACGGTCAGTCTAGTTTTCAAACGGTCAGGTCTGTTTCAAACTGTCAGGACTGTTTCAAACGGTCATGGACAAATTTCAAACGATGGTTCAAACGGGACGGCCTCTTTCAAACTTTCAACTTCAAACTGTCATGTCCTCAAACGGTAGTGTCAGTTTCAAACGATAGTTCAAACGGGAGGTTCACTTTCAAACGATAGAAGCCAATTTTCAAACGGAACGGGCTGTTTCAAACGACGGAACCTAGATTTCAAACGACAGATCACTTTTCAAACGGACTAGTGCTGTTTCAAACGACGGAACCTAGATTTCAAACGATAGATCACTTTGCAAACGGACTAGTGCTGTTTCAAACGGCCAGACGCTGATTCATACGAACTGCGGACTGAAAAACTCGAATATCTCCTAAACGGCTTGGAATTTCGATCTGAAACTTGGTAGGGTTTTAGATCAGATGTTTTCGCACCACATATCAAAAAATCAACTGATTCGGACCGTAAACACCTGTTCAATTTGACGAAAATCAGTAGAGAACGTGAAAAATATGAAAAAAACGAAGAAATAGATGTAATTCAGATCTAAAATCGATGTAATCCTGTGTGAAATCGTGTGATAGATCAGTGCAATCGAGCTCCTGCTCTGATACCACTTGTAGGACCGGTTTTGACTCCGAAACGATTGCGAAACGAACGTGAAACGTGCGGAATCCGTACACGAACGCGACCTAAACACACATGACGTAATATAAACGTGATTCTATATAAGATCTGAAATTGTACAATCACTTGAATCACTTAGAGACTTTCTCTCTCTAGTTTCTCTCTCTAGAACTAGAGCTCTTCAAATCTCTAAAATGGCAAAAGTCCCTAAACTATGACATAAGGATCTATTTATAGGCCTTGACTATTAATGAGATTTCTCATTAATTACAATTATGCCACCTTGCCTTTTTGACTAGATATAACACTATAAAAACTCGTTTTCTTCTGTTTCTCGCTACGGCTCGGATTGACGAAGGCTATAGACATAAATGCACTAACATTCCTTACATTTTTGACACAAAACTCTCTTAAAGTAGGTGAGAGAAGATGCCACCCCATTTGCCCAATCAATGATCCTCTAACACACGCATTTGCATGTTATTTGATTGGACCATATTTTCTTGAGAAGACCTCCCAATCAAGAGACCTCTAACTTATGACAACATGCATGGAACATTATTGGCCACTTTATGTCTTGGGAAGGGGGGGGGGGGGCGGCCTAGCCTTTTTTATAAAAAAAATCAAATTCTTTTATATAAAATATAAGTCTTACATATATATATTTTATAACTTTTATAAAATATAACATCATATGTTATAAGACTTATGCTATTTTTATGATGTTATTTAACCCATTAAATAACAAAATAAAATACTCTCTCAAAATAAATTATCCATATAATTTATTAGTTTGTCAAGTGCAATTATTTAGAAAACCAATTTCTAAATATACTAAGTGTTGATATTTATTTATTTGATCATATCATAAATAAATATTGTAAGTGTTTGTCTAGCTTGTTATTGGGTATGACTCGACTTGGATCATAACGTACTAGCCACATCAATTTAATATGTGTCTTGGGCATACAGAGTCCAACAATCTCCCACTTGCACAAGATACATAGAAGATTGATGCAAGTAGTAAATAACGCCTAACTACGGTTTACTACCCCTAATACGTATGACTATATTTGCCATTCAATAACATCATCCTCTTCAAGTCCCTTACTTGAAAATGATTTAGGTGAATCTATCATTTATCCTTTCGTTACAGATGTCATGTCAAATCCAGAGACACAGAGTGATCACTCTCTGTTGATTTAACTTTAGCAGGCCTTAGACATCTTACTCTCAACGAATAAGAGGAACAAATCCCATTTTGACTACATACGTCTCTCACAATCACCTTGTACCACACCTGAGCTTAGCCTTATGTACTGTCATATTACTGACAGCGAAGAAAAAGTCAAGGTATAATATTTGGTGAATATCAAGACCCAATATGTATCTCAGGTCTGAGGATACTATGATATTCTCCTTTACTCAAATTTACTTATGATCAATCACAGATGATTCCATGCAGTAATATTTGAGAGCGAGTCAGTCCAATATTTGTATCCCACAAATATCTATGAACCTTGGCAGCAACACTTTGCTCTATATTCATATCTAATGAATATCCACCAATCCAAGTTCATAATAGTCTTACATTCATATTTGTTCCCACAAGTATGATCGACTACGGACATTTAGAATAAGTAACTTATTCACGGATTTAAACATGCTAAAATGGAACATAACTCAAAATACCATAATGAGTTATATTAACAGTTGTTCCAATATCCAAATATAAAATAGATCAAATCCAATCACTAGAATATCAAAGTACTAAGGCACAAGTATGACCCTTTCATGCTTTGGCCATTCAAGGAGCTTCGTGAGTGGATCCGCAATATTTTGATCAGTGTGAACTTTGCGAATACATATCTTTCTCTTTTCCAACTTCATCCCTTATGTAGTTGAAACTCCGTTCAATGTGCCTAGTCTTTTGATGTACACGAGGTTCCGTGATTTAAGCAATCACACCATCGTTATCACAAAGATCTCTAGGGGTCCTGAATGGTAGGGACTACCCCTAGATCGGCAATAATTCAAGTGGCAGATCCATATGAATTATCACAATCAATGAAGCGGCGATGTATTCTGATTATGTAGTGGACAATTCTACCCTGTTTGTGATCGAGAACCATCTTGATCAGTTTGGAAACTCGTATCCATGTAACCCTTTACAACGAATTCCGAAACTCGCATCCTTGTAACCCTTTTACAACGAGTCCTTTTTCACCAGATCCATATATTAGAAACATATCCTTAGTCCTTCTAAGGTATTTCAATATATATTTTTAACAGTCACCCAATGACTGTTACTCGCTGGTATCTTTTCGTCATGCCTAAAGCGCATGACATGTCCGTTCCAGTGCATATCATTACATACATAATGAATCCTATAGCTATCGCATATGGGATTCCTTTCAATCTTTCTTGCTCATCCTTTGAGCTTGGACATTGAAACGCTTTCAATATTGTCCTCTCTTTGAATAGGTACCAAAACTTTCATAGAGTTCTTCATCTTGAACCTTTTCAAGACTTTGTCAATGTATGCACTTTTGTTTAAACCTATCTAGCGCCTTGACCTATCCTTATAGATCTTTATTCCTAAATATAGGCGACTTCACCAAAATCCTTAATGGAAAAACAACTTTCAAGCCAGGCTTTTACACCCTCCAAGGTTGGAATGTTATTTCCAAATAGTAGAATGTCATCGACATATAATACTAAGAAAGTAATAATGCTCCCACTAGCCTTCTTATTCACACAAGCTTTATTAACGTTTTTGATGAATCCATATTCCCTAATCTCTTCATCAAAACGGTGATTCCAACTTCTAGATGCTTGTTTCAATCCATAGATTGATATCTTTAACTTGCATACTTTGTTAGGAAGTTTTTGGATCGACAAAACTTTCAGGCTTTAACTATATAGACATCTTCCTCAAGATATCTATTAAGGAAAGCCGTTTTGACATCCATTTTACAAATCTCATAATCATATTATGCAGGTATGTCAAATAATATCCTAATTGACTTTAGCATTGCCATAGGCGAGAAGGTCTCATCATAATCAACCCTTTGAGTTTGAGTGAAACCTTTTGCTAAGAGTTTCGTTGTACAAGTATCCAAGTTTCCATGCATATCCGTTTTCTTCTTGAAAACCCACTTACTTCCAACTACTTTGGAGTTAGGAGGTGGCACAACCAATTCCCAAACTTGGTTGTCATACATGGATTGCATCTCTACGTTCATAGCTTCAAGCCATTTGTCGCAATCGGATTTCGACATTGCATCATGGTATGTGGTTGGTTCATCCGAATCTACCACGTAGCATCCATCCATGAAAAATCCATATATTTCAGGTGGACTACTAATTCTACCAGATCTGCGAACGTTTTGTGTGTATTAATCAACCATTTGATTATTTTCAACAACCTCTTGTTGAGTGCTAGTATCAACCAAACGTGTATCGGCTTTTGGTTCCTGATCCTCATCAAGTTCCATTGTTCTACTAGTTCCTTCCATTAGGAACTTAGCTTCCAAGAACTTAGCCTTTCGAGCAACAAATACTTTTTGCTCTGTTGGATCGTAGAAATAATATCCTATATCATCTTTAGGATATCCTACGAAGATACACTTAGTGGATCGTACTTCCAACTTGTTTGGGGTGTATTGCTTCGCATAAGATTCACAACCCATACTTTTTAAATATGATAATGATGGAACCTTTCCATGTCATATTTCAAAAGACGTCGTATCCACTTTCTTGGTTGGGGCCATATGGGCCACGGAGAGCAAAGCGTAACCCCAAAGTGATAGAGATAATGCGCTCCTAGCCATCATAGATCGAACCATATCTAATAGAGTTCGATTCCTCCTCTATCAAAACGAAGAACTTTAAAAGAGTTTATTTTATACTTCTCTTTTTGAAGATTCTGAACGTTTCAAAACTTCTTCTTTGTGTCAAGTACACATAACCATAACTACTATAGTTGTTGGTTAAAGTAATGAAGTATCTTTCACCATTCCTAGTCATTGGCTTAAAAAGATCACATACATTCGAATGTATGATGCCTAATAAATCGTTTGCCCTTTCCCATTAAGGGATTACTTGGTCATTATACTTTGTAAATAAGATTCGCATGTATCAAATGAACCAATTTCATTTGTTTCCAAAAGACAATTCTTTCGAAGTGTTTATATGCGACATCTGTTTATATGACCAAGGCGATAATGCCAAAGATAGGTCTTACTCAAATCCATTTTGAGTTTCTTGGTGATTGATCGGTACATTAAACTATCAAATGATGTGTTATTTATGAACCAATTCATAACTACCATTTGAAGGCATAGTTTTAAAGAAAAACATGTCATTCATCGAAATATAAATGTCATTGTTTACAAACTTTAAATCAAAACATATTGTCTCAAAAGGGAAACTTGAATAATGTTCCTAGTCAAACTAGGAGCATTCAAAACATTTTAAAACAATCTCCAAACCATTTGGAAGTTTCAAAACATAGTCTCCTTTCTTGTAATGTTTATTTCTTTTGAACCTTTTGCAACGAATTGCAAACATGAGTTCCACATCCGGTATCTAATACCCATGTGTTAGAAGAGATAACATTAAGGTCAATATGTATTATTAAGATTGTACCTGAGGTTTGCCTAGCATCCCTCTTGTTTTTCAACTCTTTGAGATAGGTTGGACAATTCCTATTTAAATGCCCTATCTCACCACACTCAAAGCATGGATCGTTCATGGCAACCTTTGCCTTCTTCTCTTTTGGTTTCGGTCGTTTCGCTTTAGTCTTTCTAATTATTTCCCTTTGAATTACCCGTTTCCATTCGCAACATTTGCTTTGGTGTCGGGGTGATGCCCTTTCTTGTTGCCACCCTCATTGATCGTTAGAATGGATAAAACCCTTTTATCCATATTGAGCCTTTCGAGGTGATCAATGTGGCTTTTCATCTTAAAACATAAGATGAGTCCGATTGGGTTTCCTCCATTTGACATGCATGAAGCGCTCGAACGGTTTCGAAGCGTTCTACCCTTAGGAACATTTCCTATAATCGGGTAATCATGTCGTGTGCTCATGATGTTCAAAACCTTTTGAATCTCGGGAATCATAATTCCTTACATGAGGCAAGAGGCTTGCGTAGTATCCTCGATATACTTAATCCAATCGTTATAGGCATCCTTATCTTCCATAAGATGTTCATCGGGATTAGGATCGTTTTTCTAGTGATAGGTTACGGACGGTTTGGGTAATATTGTTAGCGGCCATCTACAAAATTTAACAAGGTTCAATTTTAGTATTTTCGATATTATTATATTTTAATCATTAATACCCTTTTGTGTCTCATAGACAATTAATAATTAAAATCTAGAATCCAACGTTACATTTAAATATTGGTTAGGTGACCTTTATCCCTCTATTTAAATTAACAAGGTAGTCAACGTTTGACAATTGCAACTCTTTGCAACTTCTAGCCATATGGGATCGGTTAAACATCTTTATGTTTAGTTGGCATGTTTAATCCCATCAACACCTTTTATTCGCCATGCTTCGGTGACCCTAAGTTCATGGTTTCCAAATCAAGTCGTCCAACTTACACACACGTGTGAGTTTATACACATAAGTGGTTAGGTGACCTTTATCCCACAAACATGATAAACCCACCTCGAATATACAAGTTCCCTCAAATATGGTTAGGTGACCTTTATCCCACAAAAGAGTTCCCAAGTGATTCGAGTGTTGTATAAAAGGATGGTGTTTGACTTGTTTTATAAAAGGGATTTTGAGTTTTCAAAATTCTAGTTTAGAAAACCTTTTGTACCATATATTTGCATGCATTCAAATCCTTGGTACTTTAGTGAAAACAAATTTTCATGGTTCTTTTTAATAAAACCCATTTTATTATAAAATCATTAATTTTTAATAACCTTTTATTAACCAATTTTAATGATCTTTTAAAGAACCAATTTTACGCTTGTTGTTGATTATTAGTTTGTTAAGCATGCATATCCAAATATCATCAAAACAATATAAATAAGCAACCACACAAGCACAACATACATAACAATAGGTGCATAACCATAGCCAACTATTTTGACCACACTTGTTAGCCGAAACAAGTGTGCCAAAAGGTCCTTCCTAAAGGGTGAAAAATGACACAAGCGATGTGTCGTTGAACTCCCACTTGATCCCGCATCCAAATGCTTCAAGTCTTCCTTTTGTGTTGTGATTTCTCCACTTTCTTTGATCTTCCAAATGTCTTTTATATTCAGCTCCAAACTCCTTTGGACTTCAAAAATGTGTTTTGGTTATCGGGCTAAAATCCCGTTTAGAACTATGAAGTCCTTTATGCCCGAAATTGGCAAAACCAAAACCGCATTTTTGTGTGCATCTTCTTTTACAAAATATATCCTAATACATTTTTCTAGTAAAATAAAATGCACCTAATCTATTTATTTTACATACCAAATGAAAATAAATAAATTACATATCTTTACAAATGGAAGACAAATTAATAATTATTACAACCTTTGAAATAATTTAATATAAATCACAACACAATTATTCAACACAAGGTCATGGCTAGGTTATATGCACCAAAATATATATCCAAATATATATATAAATTTCAAGAAGCATAAAAAAATGGTTCCCTTTTAATAACCATTTTCGGCTATGTCCAAAAAACCGAAAATGTTAGTTTTGTACAAACAAACAAATCATCCATATGAAATAATTTTTCAAGATTCATTTATGCATGTAAGAATATAATCTTGAAAAACAAAGGGATAACCATACTTAAAATTTCGGCCATAGGGTTTTCACCAAACCCGAAACCCGAAAATTTTAAGTCTATTGAAGCATGCACTCATATAAGCGGCTCTAGATGCCATTGATGGGATTTTAACATGTTCATCAAAGTAATTTCATCCATATGAAATAAAAACGCAGCGGAAAATAAGTTTAAAACATGTTACTTTTATAAGATATAAAACCATTTATATGCAAAAATCCCAAAACCCAGATCCATATATGAGATGTATACTATCAAACACAACCATAGGATGTTTAGAAAACTACCTTCTTGAAGTACAAGGAGTAATGGATATGAAGAAGGTGATGCTTCTTGAACGGTTGCCTCCAAGTGTAGAAGACCTCAAGCTTGTATACCCCAAGCTTCCAACAAACACCTCATGTTTAGCTAGGATTTCTACACTTATGAACTCACTAGAAAAACCCTCTTGTTAACCATCTTATGGCCGAAAATATGAGAGGATTTTTGGAGTTCTTGCACTTGTTGTATGAACTTGAAACTCACCAATAGATCAACCATACATGACCCGATTTATTTAGAGTCTTACACTTGATTTTTCCAACTAAAATCAACTCTTGGATGATCATTTTTAGGCCGAAAATATGCAGCCATTTTCAGCCATTTTCTTCAAGTTCTTCCTTACATTTTTGACACAAAATTCTCTTAAAGTAGGTGAGAGAAGATGCCACCCCATTTGCCCAATCAATGATCCTCTAACACATGCATTTGCATGTTATTTGATTGGACCATCTTTTCTTGAGAAGACCTCCCAATCAAGAGACCTCTAACTTATGACAACATGCATGGAACATTATTGGCCACTTTATGTCTTGGGAAGGGGGGGGGGGGGCGGCCTAGCCTTTTTTATAAAAAAAAATCAAATTCTTTTATATAAAATATAAGTCTTACATATATATATTTTATAACTTTTATAAAATATAACATCATATGTTATAAGACTTATGCTATTTTTATGATGTTATTTAACCCATTAAATAACAAAATAAAATACTCTCTCAAAATAAATTATCCATATAATTTATTAGTTTGTCAAGTGCAATTATTTAGAAAACCAATTTCTAAATATACTAAGTGTTGATATTTATTTATTTGATCATATCATAAATAAATGTTGTAAGTGTTTGTCTAGCTTGTTATTGGGTATGACTCGACTTGGATCATAACGTACTAGACACATCAATTTAATATGTGTCTTGGGCATACAGAGTCCAACATATCTAACACGTACTTGTCAAGTAGTGTACACACATCAATCAAGTAACAGTTTATACCAAGCATACACGTATTTCACATTTATCACGTAGTCCATAAGCAGTGTACAAGAAATAGCCATCATGTATTTTGTATCGTTATATGTAGCATCATTTTCACGTATCATAGAAGTAACAGTTAAACATGTATACAATGAACAGTAATTAAGCCCAATACATTAGTCTACGCGGCCCCCTTGTCGGTGTGCGGTTATGATCAAATAAAGGTGTGCGAATGTAGTGGTGGGGCCAGACCGTTCCACTTATGTAGTCCAAAAATAAGTAAGGCCCAAAGATGAGAAATGGTTTGTATTGTTCTAAAAGGGTTAGTGACACTGTGCGACCAACAATGAAGTGTACGAGGTAAGAGGTGGGGCCGGACATTAGTGTGCGGTCGCCAATAATCATGTGTTCCTTTCATCAGAAAAAGACAACGAGCATATACACACCTTTTTAAATAAATCACGTGACATCCTAGTTCCTATCCAATATTCAAATATTCATACAGTTGTACCGTGAGATCATTTGCTTGTACACACCATTAAAGCATAAATTAAGTATTCAAGGAAACACCCAGATGTTCATTCCCAGGTTTCAAATTGATTCAAAAAGGACCAAGACTCAATTAATCATTCCATCATTCATACCAAATCACAAGGTTAAACCATATCTACTCTCGTCCCCTATGCCACTTATGACTTCATCAAAATGGATTCTAGCATCAAGCACTCTGTTTATTACTAGGATCATTCAAAAATCATGAAGTGGACATTAACAGACTTTTTCATAACATCTCATTCCTATTAAATCACCCTAACCATATCAAGATCACAAAGAACCTACAAATCAATTTGTACACATCAAACATTAAACAACAAACATTTATCTAATTCAAAACAGTTTGCATATAAGCTGTTAACATTCTATCCGTCTTAACACGATTCCGAACATGCAAACTTTCGACAATTTATGCAATTCAGAAGTCGTAAAGGTACAAACAATAGCCGAAAACTCACATCGCATATGAGTCGTTGTTTCCGTAACGAGTATCACTTAGCCTATTCATTCATATAATCACGCCTATGGATTAAAACAGTTTTCATGCGCATAAACGTTCACATGTAATCTATTCCAACACATAACGATGCACATAATATTACAACAATTGCATATATAATCTATTCTCTTGCATGACATAAGTCGAGGTCGAAGCGAAACCGAGATAACGAAACCTTAAGATGAGACTACGAAGTGGGAGGCACTTACCGGTGGTGATCTTGGGTGGTTATTTCGGTGTGTACGGGCGTCGAACAAGGAAAGAAGAAGAAACGGCAGTGATCGGTGTTCTTCAAGGGTTCTCGATGTAAGGGACGATGGGTGGGGGTTTGGGTCTTTAAATATTATAGTTTGAAATCTAAATTTTTCATAATCACCCCTAGAGTATCCATTGTGTTCAACTTGTTTAGCAAGTTATTATTGTTAATTTTTATTTAAAATAATCATAACTGCCATTTACGAGAAGAGATACGCGAACGAGTATTGAGTTTAACTAGACTTAGAGATAATAATAAGAATAATAATAATAATTAAAGAGTGGAAACCTGAAAGTGCGGGTTGTCACATGTAGGCTTTGTTAAACCATATAATATGAGTTCCAATACTCATTTGGTTTACGAAACCTCATACTACCCAATCTCCCGATTTAGGTCCGGTTATTTATGTAGTTATCTATATAGGGTGCCGTTTGATTCCGTGATCCCTCTAGCTTTGCTTGGTTGTTATTCAAGACTTCTAAGCACCCTCAAGTGAGTACATAGTCCCCTCTTTTACCGTTTTTCAAACGTTTTGGGTTGAAACACATGTGCCTACTTGTTATTTTCATGCTTTCCATGTTTTCATATCATATACTTGCTATGTGCATTAGTACATTATTAGTACATGATTTCATTGTGTTTTTGCTATGTATGTCCTTTGTAGCATACTTAGTACATTGTTTTACATGACATTTTATGCTATGTATGTTCATTTAGCGCATACTTAGTACATTGTCTTCATTACATTTCACGCTATGTATGTCTATTTAGTGCATACCTAGTGCATTGTTTTACATTACTTTTTCATGCTATGTATGTTCATCACACTTAGTACATTTGCTTTACATTGAATCTCTGTTGCATATGTTCCAGTAACATATGGACACATTATTTTACATCTCTACCTTGTATGTTTACTTAGCATACTAGGTACATTATTTTCATCACATGCTTACATTTTGATATGACATTTGGTTTGTTTAAATGGGACCATATACATTCATTAACATTAGCTACGCCGCTCGTTAGTAGGTAATGGTACCATAGGAATTGACAAATCCCGTTCCTAAAGTCCTAGGTTTGTTTAGATGGATGGAATGACCGAATTCGATTAAAACATAAGACAGATAGTCCTTTAATTTGTTTGAGGGTTTATCACCACAGTCACAAGGCTTGAATGTATGCATTTTCACAACACCGCATAAATGTTTGTATTCAGTATAGCATGCATTTCCACAAAACATAACGTTGATTTAAACCTCGTTTTACTTCAATACATTGTTTTGTGCATTTTACCTATGGCTCAGTGGATATATATATATATTTCACTTGCCCTACATGACATTTTGTTTATACATTACATAATTGACATTTGACATAGACATTTTGACATTGATATACATATTTCATAGACTGTATTTTAACATAAGCATTTTGACATGGTTTACACAAAGACATTTTAACATGGTTTACATAAAGACATTTGACATAGACATTTTGATATTGATATACACATTTCATGGACTATATTTGACATAAACATTTTGACATGGTTTACACAAAGACATTTGACAAATGGTTTAGACATGGGCAATTTACATTGGTGGTTTGTTGGGTAAGTGGTTTGAGTAACGAAGCGTGTGTAATATGATACAAGCATGGTTGATACGCCGCTGGTACTTCCTATATATAAGTGCTTGTATGGTATTACATATCGTAGCGTTATTTGAATCATTTTAGTTTAGACATATAACATTTTTATACAAATAACATATTTTTCACAAGACATTGTTTTACAAACAACTCATCTTATACAAACTCATTTTACTTTGTTATTCATTTAATCTTACATTATTCTTCTACATATCATCGTTTTTCAAATGATTTATAAAACAAAACATTTTACAAGGATCATGACTGACTTTTGTTAAACAATCTTTTTCTAAACTTATAAGTCATGAATCCTATTTTCACAAAACCTATGTACTCGCCGGCATTTTTATGCTGACGTACCTATTTTCATATGTGTTTCAGGAAATGATGCATAGGATTGTTCAAGACACACTTAGGCGGACTTGTGCCTTAGTGACAATAAAAGATGCAAGACTAGTTAATTTTGTTATACTTCTTTGTTTGTTAAGATATTGTAACTCTTTTAATCAATAAAATATTATTTCAATTTTCCATGTGTTATGAAACAATGATTCTGTTACAACACTCCCTGACGATTCCGCCACGTTTTGTTGTTTTACGTGGTCGGGGTGTGACAGAAAAGTTGGTATCAGAGCCCATGGTTATAGGGAATTAGGTTATTAGTAATGCTTTGACCTAGTCTATAATCAATTAGTCATAAAACAATATCGTCACCTATCCTTAGGCGACAACCATAACAGGAACACAATTTTCAAACCGCTTTGAAAATCAATCATCTGTTCTAGGATGATTTATTGTAAGGTTTTGAACCTTCAAAGTTTTCAAATTCTCGTCAAAGTTTTGGTCTTTTTAATGTGAACACGTGCAAACTGGAAGAGTGAATGCCTGTACTCTGAGTTTTCTGTCTAAGGCTAGAGTGTTCGTACAAATCCGCAGTATCGGACCAGTCACTCTTACCTGGGAACTCTTGGGGTGAGTGTTCACTTATAGGCGAGCATGTCTTCAGTGATACATTAATATGACTTGTTTACTTTGATTAGTCACCGTCTCATTTGTTTGCCTTTGGTAACAAACGAGTGATCACAATTTTATGCGTTGCCATTTTGTTTTGATTTTCCGATAACATTTCACTTGTTTCTTCCTATGTCTTTCATTTTCTTCTAGAATGTCTCTTCTTCTCAGCAACGGTCAAATGTCCGAGCAAACAGCCAAATTTGCCCAGCAAATAGGCGAAGTGATTCTGAAGACTGTGGATTTAGGCATTGCCATGTCTCGTCTCAACAATGAAGCCACTCAAGAGTCACTGAAGGAAGCAGAAATCAAGCCTGCACCAAAATCAAGGAAGCATAAGGCTTCAAGGAAACCCGCAGCAGTTACACCTAATCAAGTGGAACCTAGCCAAGTGGCAAGGCCACCAGCTAGGAAGACATACATAGGAGCTGCCCCATGGTGCAGACGATGCAACCGTCATCATTCAAACTTCATACCCTGCTTCAAATGTACCTATTGTGGACGGTGGGGACATTTGGTTGATGTATGCCGCTTTGCTATCCAAAACAAAGCTGCTATAAGCCTTGCTGCTGCTCAACCTCCCGCCAGGAAACCTTATGCCGGTACTGCACTGTTGTGCAACAAGTGATATGTACCTCACAAAGCTTACCTACAGTGTCGTCTGTGTGCTTCATGTGGACGACTCGGTCACCTGGCAAATGCTTGTCTTTTCAACACAATCCAAGGTGGTCCAAACCAACCCCAAGTCAACCCTGCTCAAGCTCGTTTACCGTCTGGTACTTGGTACAACTACGGCGAGACGAGCTAATTCAGGAACAAGTGAACAAAGATTGTCAATGCAAATCTGACCCATTGATGAGCATTTGGCTGAGTATAAGATATTGCTGTTTTAATCTTATGCTTTTATTTCTTTGTTTTTCTTGTAATGTGATACAATCAATTTTGTTTATAAATAAATTGTTGTTCACAATTCTGATATACAAGTGTAGTTACATATGTGTATGGCATTTCCCTATAATACCTGCATTAAGGAACTATGTTCTTTACAAACTACTCTTGTGATTCTCCCTTTCAAGTGATCGCTCATGATTTCCCCGAAACATTTTAAGTGCTCGTGTCATTCTAGGAGACGAAGTAAAAGAAAAGAAGTGACATTATGAGTAATCGTGCTTTTGCACATCTGTACCTTTAAATCCTTGATTAGAAAACTAAGGTATTTTTCAATCTCATACCCATTTACGTTTTGATTTCTTTCAACATGCATAGCATAAGTTTTCAAAAATAACCTCCATGATTTCAAATGCATTTGTCTATGTTTTCAAAAACAACCTCCATGATTTCAAAAGCATTTTCTAAGTTTTCAAAACAACCTACATGATTTCAAAAACATTGTCTATGTTTTCAAAAACAACCTTCATGATTTCAAAATGTTATTAATACAGTATAATTACTTATATCAAGTGCATGATTTCAAAAGCATCATTCATGTTTTCAAAAACCTTATACATAATTTCAAAATTCCTCTCGCATGATTTTAAAACATTTTTTTATACCTACCTAATACACATACTTTATGATTTCAAAAGTATTATATATAAGGTTTCAAAAACATTGAACATATTTTTTTTTAGAACCCCATGCATAGTTTTCAAAAATATTTTCTTCATACATTGACTTAACCTTCAAATTCCGCTTCATATGTCGCCTTGGCATATCTAGCACCTCAACTTCATAAGCATTTTACCTCATGTTTTGACTTAAGCACGTCTAGTGCAAGGTTTTGAAATGCCTCCCGCTTTTCAATTCCCAAAATCCATATGGGATCTTTTTATCTTCAAAATTAGACCCTTCTGGATGATTATCATTCAAATCAGAGTCCTTAATTGGATTCCTTGTGTACCTTAATTCGAACATTTCGATTCCTTATAATCGAAATCGAATTTTCTCTTTAAAAGAATCTTTCTATCTTCATAGTTAGATTCTTGCTAATGTTTATGTACCAAATGAAATCCACGGAATGGATTCCTAGTGTGCTTAAAATGCATGTACGCAATTAACAAAACAAATTAATTAAAGGTCTAGATAAACAATTTTGTGGTTATGTGATTATGTGCTTATACATTTTGTGTTTTCATTTATGCATTTTTTTGTGTTTTTGTATACTCTGGATATTCGTTATCCAAATCCTCGTAAAATCTTTCATATCTTCATATGAGGGATTCGTAGAAGGATATTCAAAAGGTACTACCTTAAAATCCTTATTGGGCTTCTACGTGATAGTCAAGACCCTTGGATTATATAGTACCACTCCTTGATTCATAAGAGGCCCTTTTAGCGGTCTAGTCAAAAAGATTGATTCAGAATCTGGTTAAAAATGACATGTGGTGATATAGCTGAACAGACTCCTTGGAGGTCTATTTAAATCATTTATTGATTTAATTAGAAGGACCCTATGATGGTCTAGTCACAATCATCACAAGCTCGTTCATTGCTTTTTCCCCTACACATTATAAGATGCACTACGTAACTATGCAAGGAATTACGTAATTATGGACGCATACATAATTACGAAGTTCAGTGCACAGAAACCTCGGTAAGACTTATTATGTGTAAGAACCGATAGTGACAACCATAACGAAATGTGAACAATGTAATAGAGGTACGGTGGACGCACCAATAACACTTTATATATACTTGTATATAAGTGTCTCTCTCACAATTGCAAGCATGATGTTATTTAAAGTTACTAGAAGTTCAGGACTCTAACCAGTACTGTTTGATCTTTTCAACTTCACGTTTCAAGCTCTCACAAGTTTCCTCTAAATAAATTTCGGGACGAAATTTCCTGAAGTAGGGGAGACTGTGACACCTGTGCCTCCACGGCCATCAAACAAATACCAAACCAATGAAATAATGTATTTCATACTTGGGATTTGTTAAAAATATGTGTATCATTTGCACAAATCAATTCTTGTTCGATTTCGGGCTTTAAATCGCTTTCGGGAAGGTTATACGCGCACTGATGCGTAAACATAGCCAGTTTAATACAACAAACACTCCGGAATAGTGACATAGGCTTAACATACCTTAAATAACCTATAAATAACTTAGAAATAAGTTTTTGGAAGGTTTGGTGCGCCGAAATCAAGTTTATTCGCTTACAGGGACTAAATTCGACAAACTGCGAAAGTATGTCAATTCGTACTGTAACGGACATTCCGGAACATGGCCATAAGTTAAACATACCCTAAATATCCTTTACATAGCTTAGAAATAGGCTTTGAGGGGTTCGGTGTGCTAAAATAAACTTTATGCTCATTCAGGGACTAAAAGCGTCAAAAAGTGCACAAGTTTGCATTTTCGCGCATAACTTACGTTCTGAATACATCCGGACATCCAAAAATTTATGTAATCATTAAAATATTATGTTTTAGTGATTGGCTTGTCAAAAATCCATTTGTCGCGCAATTTGGATCGTACACGCGTCCGTTACGACTTCCGTCGTAATTAACCGAACAACGCAACCGTACGGCCAAACGAACCGACATCCGGCATATTTTTGAGTACATCATAAGTTCCCTATACTTTAACTTCATTTTAGAGCTTTGAAATGGGGTTAACGGGCCTTAAACGTGTCGGAAATAACTTAAATGCATGACAGAGACTAAAATTGTAATTCTGCCAAAGTTGTTACCTTGCGCACCTCAACACTCTGAGTGTTACGGTGCGCAAGCAGTCCCCAGAACAGCAGAATGTTGCAAACAGCCTGTTTTCAGCTGTCATACACTCTTTTCTCAATTGCAACTGGTTTCTAGCAATCCTATGGGCTCCCATGGGTTTTTAAATCAGTGGGTATGTGTTGTACGGCCGAGATTTAACGCTTGGGAAACAAGAAACGATCTTAACGGCTCTACATTTCCTATAAATACCCCCCCCCCATGTCTTGCTCATTTCCCTCACATTTGAATCTGATTCAAAACTCTCTAAGTGGAAGTTTATATGCTTCCTACCTGAGAGTGAATCGGGTTCGAATCTTGCGGGGACCTTCTGTAAGTATCCTTTTGCGTTTATCGTTCGTTTTAGTGTTAAAGTCAAACTGTGTTTGACTTTCTGCATTGATCAATTTATGGTCAACGCGAAGTTCGTTTGAACTTCATAACATGAGCGTAATCATGATGGTTATAGTCCCTAGTGACTATACCTACTGATTACCACATTATCTAGGCTCAGTGACGAGTCGTAGTTTCGGCCAAAATGCGTGTTCTCGCGTATTTTGTAACCAAACTACTCTAGGGTATCAAAACCATTTGTTTTGATACCAAAACCTGTTTTTAAAACCTTGTTAAACATGTTTTAACATATTTAGCTCGTCACTTTTAGTTTTGTGCTTGTCTAGGGTCGTAAAGGTAAGCGATCTAATCAATAGCTTATACTTTCGAACCCGACCCATTTGGTCGATCATTAGGATCCGACCAAATACTTTAGGTGACCATAGTAGTATAGGGAATAACCTTCCGAGGTTATACCTTATGGTAACGTCGTGTAAGTAGTTGTATGATAAGTAATTCCTATGCCTTAGGTAAATTACCAAAATGCCCTTTTTGCGCCAAAATTCATTTTAAGCCTATGTAACATAACTTTTGCCATCTAAACTAATTTAACAACAATATTAAACATGTTAAGGCATATCTTACTTGTCATAGGGCTAATTAGGCGGTCCGAACGCGTTTTACGCGAACTACGCATTAAAGTAGCTTAAGCTACCTAAACGGGTCGTAACGGGTCAAAAGCACTTAGGATAAGTTTCATTTTAGTATGTAGGCTTTGTTAAACCATATCATATGAGTTCCAATACTCATTTGGTTTACGAAACCTCATACTACCCAATCTCCCGATTTAGGTCCGGTTATTTATGTAGTTATCTATATAGGGTGCCGTTTGATTCCGTGATCCCTCTAGCTTTGCATGGTTGTTATTCAAGACTTCTAAGCACCCTCAAGTGAGTACATAGTCCCCTCTTTTACCGTTTTTCAAACGTTTTGGGGTGAAACACATGTGCCTACTTGTTATTTTCATGCTTTCCATGTTTTCATATCATATACTTGCTATGTGCATTAGTACATTATTAGTACATGATTTCATTGTGTTTTTGCTATGTATGTCCTTTGTAGCATACTTAGTACATTGTTTTACATGACATTTTATGCTATGTATGTTCATTTAGCGCATACTTAGTACATTGTCTTCATTACATTTCACGCTATGTAAGTCTATTTAGTGCATACCTAGTGCATTGTTTTACATTACTTTTTCATGCTATGTATGTTCATCACACTTAGTACATTTGCTTTACATTGAATCTCTGTTGCATATGTTCCAGTAACATATGGACACATTATTTTACATCTCTACCTTGTATGTTTACTTAGCATACTAGGTACATTATTTTCATCACATGCTTACATTTTGATATGACATTTGGTTTGTTTAAATGGGACCATATACATTCATTAACATTAGCTACGCCGCTCGTTAGTAGGTAATGGTACCATAGGAATTGACAACTCCCGTTCCTAAAGTCCTAGGTTTGTTTGGATGGATGGAATGACCGAATTCGATTAAAACATAAGACATATAGTCCTTTAATTTGTTTGAGGGTTTATCACCACAGTCACAAGGCTTGAATGTATGCATTTTCACAACACCGCATAAATGTTTGTATTCAGTATAGCATGCATTTCCACAAAACATAACGTTGATTTAAACCTCGTTTTACTTCAATACATTGTTTTGTGCATTTTACCTATGGCTCAGTGGATATATATATATATATTTCACTTGCCATACATGACATTTTGTTTATACATTACATAATTGACATTTGACATAGACATTTTGACATTGATATACATATTTCATAGACTTTATTTTGACATAAGCATTTTGACATGGTTTACACAAAGACATTTTAACATGGTTTACACAAAGACATTTGACATAGACATTTTGATATTGATATACACATTTCATGGACTATATTTGACATAAACATTTTGACATGGTTTACACAAAGACATTTGACAAATGGTTTAGACATGGGCAATTTACATTGGTGGTTTGTTGGGTAAGTGGTTTGAGTAACGAAGCGTGTGTAATATGATACAAGCATGGTGGATACGCCGCTGGTACTTCCTATATATAAGTGCTTGCATGGTATTACATATCATAGCGTTATTTGAATCATTTTAGTTTAGACATATAACATTTTTATACAAATAACATATTTTTCACAAGACATTGTTTTACAAACAACTCATCTTATACAAACTCATTTTACTTTGTTATTCATTTAATCTTATATTATTCTTCTACATATCATCGTTTTTCAAATGATTTATAAAACAAAACATTTTACAAGGATCATGACTGACTTTTGTTAAACAATCTTTTTCTAAACTTATAAGTCATGAATCCTATTTTCACAAAACCTTTGTACTCGCCGGCATTTTTATGCTGACGTACCTATTTTCACATGTGTTTCAGGAAATGATGCATAGGATTGTTCAAGACACACTTAGGCGGACTTGGGCCTTAGTGACAATAAAAGATGCAAGACTAGTTAATTTTGTTATACTTCTTTGTTTGTTAAGATATTGTAACTCTTTTAATCAATAAAATATTATTTCAATTTTCCATGTGTTATGAAACAATGATTCTGTTACAACACTCCCCGACGATTTCGCCACGTTTTGTTGTTTTACGTTGTCGGGGTGTGACACATAAGGCATTGTTTTCTGCAAAACATAACATTTGATTTAAACTTAGGTTTATTCAAAAACTTTGTTTTGTACATTTTCCTATGGGGCTGAGTAATTACTAGTTATTCACCATACATGACTTTTGTTTTCACATTGACATTATCACATAGTTTGAGTAGATACTTTCTACTTGCTATGCATTACATTTGGTTATACATGATACATTTCACACATGACATTGAACATGGTTTACACATAAACATTTTGACATTTAAGAAGACATTTTGGTTGGTTATTGATAAGTGACTTATGTAACGGGGCTATGTGTTATATGATAAAAGCATGGTGGATACGCCGCTGGTACTTCCTATATATAAGTGCTTTTATTGTATTATACATTGTTGCGTTATCTAAACCACTTTGACAAGACATGAAACATTTTATACAAGAACACGACATGGTTTTACAAATTACATATTTTATACAAATTCACTCTTACTTGGTTATTCATTTAACCATGCATTATCCTTTATTTATTATTTGATTTTCAAATGATTTTATAAAGGAAAACATTTTACAAGGTTCATGACTACATATTTTATTAAACTCTTCTTTTATTTACAAGTCATGAATCCTGCATAAACAAAACCTATGTATCTCACAGGCATTTTTATGCTGACGTACCTATTTTCACATGTGTTTCAGGTGCTAATGCATGATGATGTTTGTGCTACACTTAGGCGGACTTGGGCCTTAGTGACTTAAAAGACAGTTATTATGTTATGTTTTGTTTAAACTCTAAGACAATGTAAAATTAAATCTTAAAAATACAAAACTTTAATTACCATGGTTGTTGAAACAATAATTATGTCACATCACTCCCCGACGTTTCCTCTGCGGTTTGTTGTTTTACGCGGTCGGGGTGTGACAGAGTCGTTCACCAAATTGGGGGGTTTCACGCCTATTTTGGTAAACTCGTCTCTTTGTATAAAGTGTGTCTTCAAGTCTTCAACTGTATTGTGTAAAATGTCTTAGGAAAGACATAATGTAAGTATTAAGACCAAAAGAGGAGAAAGAAGCAAAGTAGGAAGAATGATATTTTAAGCATGAAACAATAATGGTAAAAAAACATGGTTCCTTCTATAGACTAGGTCGAACATGGCAATTCTACCTAATTCCCTATAGTTATGGCTCTGATACCAATCTGTCACACCCCAACCAATGGCTGAAACATCGGAGTGGGACGAAGAAAGATTGCTCATCACACATAACGCTATTTTGTGACAATAATTAAATAAAACCCATTTCATTTCATAACTTCAAATTGTCAAACATTACATAATAATTCAAATAACAACATGTTCATAACATAACAATAACAAAATTTGATACAACATATTCAACCTATTACGTCTATATGTGCATCTAAGCATCATCGCTACTTCATTTCATAGCATCGTCATCCTCAACCTATAACATGTTTAAAATAAAGTTTAATGCAAAAGCAAAGACGAGTATACAAGTTTGATACATACATAGCATAAAAAGATAAGTTTAAATGATTCCTCATGGCAAGCAAATGATACAAGATAAACATTAAAATCGGAATGTGTTTAACAAATTAAACCAATGATGAAACACAATAAGCTTATGACATAACCTCAAGTCTACGGGTGGTGCGTTAATCCTATAGCGCTATATATGTCAAGGATAGGCTCGATCGAAGCTAATGATAAGTCTAACATGTAACAACTGTGCTTGTAATCACTATGAACAGTTATCTTATCAATAAAACAATGTTATTTGATCACAATGTTTGTTTTGTTATGTTTTACATTTTTCATGTTTTGACTTTTGTTCAATTTCAAACTCTACATCGCTTTCTGGAGAGTTATACGCAAACTAGTGCGTAAACGTACTCAGTTTAATGCGAGAAATACTCCGGAACATCAACATATACTCAACATACCTTAAATAACCTTTACATAACTTAGAAATAAGTTTTGAAGGCTTTGGTATGGCAAAAACAAGTTAATTCGCTTACAGGGACTAAATATGACAAACTGCGAAAGTATGTCAATTTGAACTGTAACAAACATTCCGGAACCTAACCATAAGTTAAACACACCTTAAATATCCTTTACATAGCTTAGAAATAGGCTTTGAGGGGTTCGGTGTGCTAAAATAAACTTTTGGGTCATTCAGGGACTAAAAGTGTCAAAAAGTGAACAAGTTTGCATTTTCGCGCATAACATACGTTCTGAATACATCCGGACATCCAAAAATTTATGTAAGCACCAAAATATTTTATTTTAGTGTTTGGCATAAGAAAAATCCATTCGTCGCGCAATTTGGATCGTTTTTCGCGCTTATGCGCATTCCGTCGTAATTAACCGAACATCGCGATCGTACGACCAAACGAACGTTGGTGACCGACCGGATAATATTTAAATCCCACAAATATTCTGTTATGATTAAAATCTTATTTTAATCAGGTCCGTGTTGAAAAATAAATTAAAACGCCTAAAAACGTTATTTTTCAAAGTTTAAGCGCGTACCGTGTGTTTCTGCGCAACACAGTGCTTCTACTGCAAAACGCAGACAACGCAGCCAGTCCTGGCAACTGAAATTTATTTCAGTAATAACTTGGCGAGTTTATTTTTATAGAGTAATAAAAATAATTTAGAACGCCATAAACCGGGATTTAAACGCTAGATAAAATACCCGGTACCCAGTTAAATACCCGTCTTAGCCATATACTAGGAATA
This sequence comes from Helianthus tuberosus, assembly GCA_030545235.1. Classification (NCBI taxonomy): domain Eukaryota; kingdom Viridiplantae; phylum Streptophyta; class Magnoliopsida; order Asterales; family Asteraceae; genus Helianthus; species Helianthus tuberosus. The sequence continues at coordinate 118,314,537 of CM060424.1, forward strand.
TGCTTGGCATATGCTTGGAATATGCTAAGGTATATGCTTGGAATATGCTAAGGTATATGCTTGGAATATGCTAAGGTATATGCTAGGAATATGCTTGGAATATGCTAGGAATATTCTATATGGAAAAACTATAAATACCCACCATATGTTTCATTCATAATCACTAGAAATTTGATTTGAGAAACTCTAAGTTGAAACACTAGTTTCATACCTGAGATTTTCGAATCGAGTTTAGCATTCGGGGACCCTTCGTAAGTATTCTTTCGTTCTTTTCCTTATTTTTACTGCTTTTCGAGTCAGAAAGTCAAACTTTGTTTGACTTTCAGCGTTGACCAGTAATGGTCAATGCGAAGTTCGGTTAAACTTCGCAACGTGATTGTAATCACGATGGTCATAGTCCCTTGGGACTATGCCTACTGATTACCACGTTGTCTAGGGTCGTAGGGTAGGCGATCTAATAAATCGCCTATACCTTCGAACCCGACCCATTTGGTCGATCATTAGGATCCGACCAAATACATTAGGTGACCATAGTAGGTACGGAATAACCTTCCGAGGTTATACCCTATAGTCACATCGTTTAAGTAGTTGTATGATAGGTAGTTTATATGCCTTAGGTAAATTACCAGAATACCCTTTTTCATGTATAATTGGTAATTAAGCATATGTAACCTAAACCTTTGTCACGTAGCTGATTATGTAACATGTTTAGGCATATAACACTTGTCATAGGACTAGTTAGGCGGTCCGAACGCGTTTCACGCGCACGACACGTTAAAGTAGCATAAGCTTCCTAAACGGGTCGTAATGGGTCGTAAACAATTATGTTAAGTTTCATTTAGCATGTAGGCTTTGTTAAACCAAATGACACGAGTCTCTACACTCGTTTGGTTTACGAAACCTCATTCTATCCAATCATCCGATTAAGGTCCGGTTATTAACATAGTTACCTATATTAGGTGCCGTTTGATTCCGAGATCTATAGCATTACTTGGTGGTTATCTTTAGACAACTGAGCAATCTCAAGTGAGTACATAGACCCCTCTTTTACTGTTTTCTAAACTGTTTTGGGGTGGAACACATGTGCCTACTTGTTACTTTCATGCTTTCCTGTTTTCACATCATATACATGCTATGTTCGTTAGTACATTATAGTACATGATTTCATATCATCTTATGCTAGGTGTGCCCATTGTGTGCATTACTTAGTACATTGTTTTACATGACATTTCATGCTAGGTGTGCCCATTGTGTGCATTACTTAGTACATTGTTTTACATGACATTTCATGCTAGGTGTGCCCATTGTGTGCATTACTTAGTACATCGTTTTACATGACATTTCACGCTATGTATGTTCATTTGATTACATACTTAGTGCATTGTTTTCACATGTTTACATTTTGGTATGACATTTGGTTTGTTTACATGGGACAATACATTCATTAACATTAGCTACGCCGTTCGTTAGTAGGTAGTGGTACCATAGGAATTGACAACTCCCGTTCCGGACATCCCAGGGAAAGGGGACAGAAAGGAATGACCGAATTCGATGATATAAGACAGATAGACCTTTAATTTGTTTAAAGGGTTTATCACCACAGTCACAAGGCTTGGATGTATGCATTTTCACAATACCGCATAGATGTTCATATTAAATAGTTGCATGCATTTACACAAAACATAGCTTTGATTTAAACCAAGTTTTACTTCAATACTTTGTTTTTGTGCATATGGTTTAGTTGAGACATATCACTTGCCATACATGACATTTTGACATAGACATTTGACATGGATATTTGACATAGACATTTGACATAGACATTTGACATGATTTACACTTGACATATTATTCAATACATTTGACAATTGGTTTAAACATAGACTTCTTACATTGGTTGGTTTTGTTTGATTAAGTGATTAAGTAACGATGCGTGTGTAATATGATACAAGCATGGTGGATACGCCGCTGGTACTTCCTATATATAAGTGTTTGTATGGTATTACATGTCGTAACGTTATTTGAATCATTTCAGTTTGAGACATAGAACATTTTATACAAATAATATACTTTTCACAAGATATTGATTTACAAACAACTTATCTTATACAAACACATTTTTACATGGTTATTTATTTAACCTGACATTTACTTATACATATCATCTGATCTTATTGTTATTCAAATGATTTACAAGACAAGACAAAGCAAATTACAAGGTTCATGACTAAACATTTTCTCAAATACAAGTCATGAATCCTATTTTCACAAACCTATGTATCTCACAGGCATTTTTATGCTGACGTACCTATTTTCACATGTGTTTTCAGGTGCTTTTCCATAGGATGTTGATCATGATACTAGGGCGGACCTGTGCCTTAGAGACTTTAAAATAAGATAGACTATGTTTAATTATGTTCTGAACTCTTTAATTTCCTGTTTGAAACAATGTAACACCTTTGTTTATAAATAAAATACAACTTTGTATGCCATGGTTATGAAACAATTAATTCTGTTGCAACACGCCCCGATGTTTCCGCCGCGATTTGTTGTTTTACGCGGTCGGGGTGTGACAGAAGAGTTGGTATCAGAGCCAATGGTTATAGGGAATTAGGTTATTAGTAATACTTTGACCTAGACTATAACTTTTCTAGGACCCTAACACAAGTTATCTTGTGTTTAGATCTTAAAACATATACATCACCTATCCTTAGGTGATTATCAAAACAAGGAACCAAAATTTTTCCGAAACGATTTTTGAAAAACAATCATCTGTTTTTGAATAAATTTTTACAAGGTTTTGAACCCTCAATTGTAAGGTTTTGAACCCTCTGTTATATGGTTTTGAACCCTTTTCAGTATTGGTTTTTGGCCTTGTGCCTTCAAATTTTCAAAATCCCGTCAAACGTTTTGGGTTTTAAATAATGTGAACATGTGCAAACTGGAAGGGTGAATGCCTGTATTCTGAGTTTTCTGTCTAGGCAAGCACTTCGTATACATCTCAACCAGACGCGAGACCAGTTGTGCTTACCTGGGAATTCTTGGAGTGAGTGTTCACTTATAGGCGAGCATGTCTTCATTATACATTATTTTTGATCCATTTACTTTGATTAGTCACTGTGAGTCGTTTGTTTGCTTTGTGATACGGACGAATGACCACCATCTTTGCTGTTTGCAATTCTTGTTTTTATCATCTCATTCTTTTCATCCAATCATCTCACTCGTTCCTTTTCATGTTTTCCTCTTTTAGAATGCCTCCTCGACGCGAGAACCAGATAGCTACTGCTGAACTGGCAGAAATTATTGCGCAGCAGATGGCTGCTCAATTCCCAAATCTCTTTGCTCAATGGCAACAAGCCAACAACAACAACAATGGTCCGTGCAAATACAAGGATTTTAATCAGGCTAAACCACTCAAGTTTAGTGGTTCTGAAGGAGCGACTGGGCTTCTTCAGTGGTTTGAGAGCATAGAGAATACTTTTCGCCACGTGCGGTGTCTCGAAAATCGCAAAGTCGAGTTTGCTTCGAGCGTATTTCAGAAGAGGGCTTTGACATGGTGGAACGGGGTTATGAGGGACCAAGGTGCAGAAGTTGCTCTCGCACAGACATGGGCTGAACTTAGAGCCCTTATGATGAGGGAATTCTGTCCTCGTCATGAGCAACGAGCGTTGGAGAAAGAGTTTGATGAGCTGAAGCAAGATAGTGGTGAGCATAGGGCTTATACGGATCGGTTTGAAGAGTTGAGTTTGCTTTGCCCGACTATGGTTACCCCACTCGACAAGGCTATCGAGAGATACATCGACGGCCTACCTGACTCGGTACAAGACATTCTTACTGGTAGTGAACCTGCCACACTTCGTCAGGCGATCGAGTTATCTGCGACATTGACTGAGTCGCAGATCCGGAAGAACAAGTTACACCGGAAGGGTGACAAGGGCAAGGAACAATCGGCTGACAAGGTGGATAGCAAGAAAGGTCAAAACTTGAATGGAAAGAACTCTGGTTCTTCGAAGAGGGCAAAGAAGCGTAAGGCTTCCCAAAACTATGCTGTTACTGCCCAAGCTAACCAGGCAGCTCCCAACCAACCTGCACAGCCACCAGCAAAGAAACCCTATACAGGGAATGCACCTTTGTGCAATAGATGCAACAGTCACCACCAGCCGCAACTTCCATGCCGTTTCTGTACTAACTGTGGGAAGTCAGGCCATCTTGCCAATTTTTGTCGGTCTGCTCAGAATCCCGCGGTTCAGAACCCGGCTCAACAAGCTGCTCCGCAACAGGGTCAAGCTGCACGACCACAATACCCACTAGGTGCTTGTTACAATTGTGGGGATCTGACCCACTATAGGAATCGGTGCCCAAGACTGGCGAACCAGAACCAGAACCAGAATCAGGCTCAGGCTCCGGCTCGAGGCCGAGTTTTTAACATGAATGCCCAAGAGGCACAGGCTGACGATAATGTGGTGAACGGTACGTTCTTTATTAATAATCAGCCTGCATCTGTTCTTTTCGATTCCGGTGCCGATAAGAGTTTCGTGTCTTTGTCCTTTGAACCAATGCTTCGAGTGTCTAGAACGAAACTAGGCAAATCTTTGACAGTAGAGGTTGCTAGTGGTGAACCCATTATTCTTAATTCTGTTCTTCGCAACTGCCAGTTGAATCTTAACGACCATCTTTTTCCTATCGACCTCACGCCTATGCAACTCGGAAGCTTCGACGTTATTGTGGGAATGGATTGGTTATCCAAGCATCACGTAGAGATAGTTTGTTCTGAGAAGATTGTTCGTGTGCCGCTTTCGTCAGGCGAGATTCTGCAGGTTCAAGGTGAGAAGCCTACCGGTGGTCTCAAACTCATGTCTTGTTTTAAAGCTCGGAAGTATCTGCAGAAGAACTATGTGGCTTTCTTAGCACATGTTACAGAAGATAAAGGCAAGGGTAAGTCTATTTCAGATATTCCTGTCGTTCGGGATTATTCTGAAGTGTTCCCTGAAGATTTACCTGGTCTACCTCCAGCACGCCAAGTCGAGTTCCGCATTGATCTCGTACCTGGTGCAAATCCCATTGCCAGAGCTCCATATCGTCTTGCACCATCTGAGATGCAAGAGTTGTCTAAACAGCTTCAGGAGCTCTCTGACAAAGGCTTTATCCGTCCCAGTTTTTCACCTTGGGGTGCTCCCGTTTTTTTGTCAAAAAGAAGGATGGATCCTTTAGGATGTGTATCGATTATCGTGAGCTTAACAAGCTTACCATCAAGAATCGATATCCTCTACCTCGCATAGACGATCTCTTTGATCAGTTACAAGGCGCTTCTTATTTTTCGAAGATTGATCTGCGATCTGGATATCATCAACTTCGGGTGCAAGAAGAAGACATTCCGAAGACAGCGTTCCGTACTCGTTATGGGCATTATGAATTCACAGTCATGCCATTCGGTTTGACTAATGCTCCTGCTGTTTTCATGGACTTAATGAACAGGGTCTGCAAACCTTATTTGGATCAGTTCGTCATTGTTTTATTGACGACATCTTGATATACTCTAAGACGCGAGCTGACCACGAGCACCATCTTCGTCTTACCCTAGAACTCCTAAAGAAAGAACAACTTTTCGCCAAATTCTCCAAGTGTGAATTCTGGCTTAAAGAAGTTCAATTTTTGGGGCATGTTATCAACGAACGAGGTATTCATGTAGATCCCTCCAAGATCAGTGCGATTAAGGATTGGGATACGCCTACTACTCCTACTGAAGTTCGTTCTTTTCTTGGTCTAGCGGGTTATTATCGCCGCTTCATAGAAAACTTCTCGAAGATTGCAGTTCCTCTAACTGCTCTAACTCAGAAGAAAATGCCCTTTTATTGGGGAAACAAACAAGAGGAAGCTTTTCAACACCTGAAGCAGAAGCTTTGCGATGCGCCTGTTCTATCATTGCCTGAGGGTGATGATGATTTTGTTGTGTATTGTGATGCATCAAAATTGGGTCTTGGCTGTGTTCTTATGCAAAGGAACAAAGTCATAGCCTATGCATCGAGGCAGTTGAAGATACATGAGAAAAACTACACTACTCATGATCTTGAGTTGGGTGCAGTTGTCTTTGCTCTCAAGATCTGGAGACACTATTTGTACGGTACAAAATATGTGGTTTTCACTGACCACAAAAGTCTTCAGCATATCTTCAACCAAAAAGAACTCAACATGAGACAACGACGTTGGGTTGAGCTTTTAAACGACTATGACTGCGAAATTCGCTACCATCCTGGTAAGGCGAATGTCGTAGCTGATGCATTAAGTCGTAAGGAACGTACTAAGCTTCATTGTGTACGTGTTCAATCTGTTATTCAAGCTCGATCCGATATCCAAGCACGCATTTCTCAGTCTCAACAATCTTGTGTTTCACAAGGATTGATGGATAAGGAATTTCCTTATCACATAACACCTGCACTGGAACTGAAGGACAATGGATCATATTACTTCATGGACCGTTTGTGGGTCCCAAGCCTAGATGATCTTCGTACCTTGCTTATGGATGAAGCCCATAAGTCTCGTTATTCTATTCATCCGGGCTCAGATAAAATGTATAAGGATCTTCGTATTCACTATTGGTGGCCTGGTATGAAGAAAGACATTGCCTTATACGTATCCAAATGCCTTACTTGTCTAAAGGTTAAGGCTGAACATCAGCGTCCTTCGGGATTATTGGAGCAACCAGAGATCCCAGTTTGGAAATGGGAAAACATTACTATGGATCTTGTTACCAAACTCCCGCGCACAAAGAAAGGTCATGATGCCATCTGGGTAGTCGTTGATCGTCTTACAAAGTCAGCACATTTCTTGCCAATCCGTGAGGATTTTCCTGCTGACAGACTTGCTCAAATCTATGTAGATGAAATTGTAGCTCGACATGGTGTTCCGTTGAACATCATTTCTGACAGAGATGCTCGTTTCACTTCTCATTTTTGGAGAACCATGCAATCTGCTATGGGGACCCAACTTAATCTGAGCACAGCTTATCATCCGCAAACGGATGGTCAATCTGAGAGAACAATCCAGACTCTGGAGGATATGCTTAGAGCTTGTGTGATCGATTTTGGTGGTAGCTGGGATTCACATCTTAAATTGATTGAATTCTCCTACAACAACAGTTATCACACTAGCATCAAAATGGCTCCTTTCGAAGCTCTCTATGGTCGAAAATGTCGTTCACCAGTCTGCTGGAATGAGATTGGCGAGGCCCAACTTACTGGACCAGCCCTCATTTTAGAGACAACTGACAAGGTCAAGAAAGTTCGTGATAACCTTCAGGCAGCTAGAAACCGTCAGAAGATTTACGCGGACCCAAAACGCAAAGCCTTGGAATTTCAAGTCGGTGATCGAGTATTACTTAAGGTCTCACCTTGGAAAGGTGTGATCAGATTTGGAAAGAAAGGAAAACTTGCACCTAGATACGTTGGACCATTCAAGATCGTCGAAAGAATCGGAAAGGTAGCCTACAGACTTGAGTTACCTCCTGAACTGGGAAATGTTCATCCAACTTTTCACGTGTCCAATCTCAAGAAGTGTACAGCTGATGAGAATTTCTCCATACCGCTTGACGAAATTCGTGTTGGCAAAACACTGAAATTTGTTGAGAAGCCAGTGGAAATCATGGAACGTGAAGTCAAGTGGCTTAAACGCAAGCGCATTCCTTTGGTCAAAGTTCGCTGGGAAGCTAAACGTGGACCCGAGTTTACTTGGGAACGCGAAGATCAAATGAAAGCGAAATATCCGCATCTTTTTCCACGAGTTTCCTCTAAATAAATTTCGGGACGAAATTTCCACAAGTAGGGGAGACTGTAACAACTGTGCTTGTAATCACTATGAACAGTTATGTTATCAATAAAACAATGTTATTTGATCACAATGTTTGTTTTGTTATGTTTTACATTTTTCATGTTTTGACTTTTGTTCAATTTCAAACTCTACATCGCTTTCTGGAGAGTTATACGCAAACTAGTGCGTAAACGTACTCAGTTTAATGCGAGAAATACTCCGGAACATCAACATATACTCAACATACCTTAAATAACCTTTACATAACTTAGAAATAAGTTTTGAAGGCTTTGGTATGGCAAAAACAAGTTAATTCGCTTACAGGGACTAAATATGACAAACTGCGAAAGTATGTCAATTTGAACTGTAACGAACATTCCGGAACCTAACCATAAGTTAAACACACCTTAAATATCCTTTACATAGCTTAGAAATAGGCTTTGAGGGGTTCGGTGTGCTAAAATAAACTTTTGGGTCATTCAGGGACTAAAAGTGTCAAAAAGTGCACAAGTTTGCATTTTCGCGCATAACATACGTTCTGAATACATCCGGACATCCAAAAATTTATGTAAGCACCAAAATATTTTATTTTAGTGTTTGGCATAAGAAAAATCCATTCGTCGCGCAATTTGGATCGTTTTTCGCGCTTATGCGCATTCCGTCGTAATTAACCGAACATCGCGATCGTACGACCAAACGAACGTTGGTGACCGACCGGATAATATTTAAATCCCACAAATATTCTGTTATGATTAAAATCTTATTTTAATCAGGTCCGTGTTGAAAAATAAATTAAAACGCCTAAAAACGTTATTTTTCAAAGTTTAAGCGCGTACCGTGTGTTTCTGCGCAACACAGTGCTTCTACTGCAAAACGCAGACAACGCAGCCAGTCCTGGCAACTGAAATTTATTTCAGTAATAACTTGGCGAGTTTATTTTTATAGAGTAATAAAAATAATTTAGAACGCCATAAACCGGGATTTAAACGCTAGATAAAATACCCGGTACCCAGTTAAATACCCGTCTTAGCCATATACTAGGAATATGCTTGGCATATGCTTGGAATATGCTAAGGTATATGCTTGGAATATGCTAAGGTATATGCTAGGAATATGCTTGGAATATGCTAGGAATATTCTATATGGAAAAACTATAAATACCCACCATATGTTTCATTCATAATCACTAGAAATTTGATTTGAGAAACTCTAAGTTGAAACACTAGTTTCATACCTGAGATTTTCGAATCGAGTTTAGCATTCGGGGACCCTTCGTAAGTATTCTTTCGTTCTTTTCCTTATTTTTACTGCTTTTCGAGTCAGAAAGTCAAACTTTGTTTGACTTTCAGCGTTGACCAGTAATGGTCAATGCGAAGTTCGGTTGAACTTCGCAACGTGATTGTAATCACGATGGTCATAGTCCCTTGGGACTATGCCTACTGATTACCACGTTGTCTAGGGTCGTAGGGTAGGCGATCTAATAAATCGCCTATACCTTCGAACCCGACCCATTTGGTCGATCATTAGGATCCGACCAAATACATTAGGTGACCATAGTAGGTAGGGAATAACCTTCCGAGGTTATACCCTATGGTCACATCGTTTAAGTAGTTGTATGATAGGTAGTTTATATGCCTTAGGTAAATTACCAGAATACCCTTTTTCATGTATAATTGGTAATTAAGCATATGTAACCTAAACCTTTGTCACGTAGCTGATTATGTAACATGTTTAGGCATATAACACTTGTCATAGGACTAGTTAGGCGGTCCGAACGCGTTTCACGCGCACGACACGTTAAAGTAGCATAAGCTTCCTAAACGGGTCGTAATGGGTCGTAAACAATTATGTTAAGTTTCATTTAGCATGTAGGCTTTGTTAAACCAAATGACACGAGTCTCTACATTCGTTTGGTTTACGAAACCTCATTCTATCCAATCATCCGATTAAGGTCCGGTTATTAACATAGTTACCTATATTAGGTGCCGTTTGATTCCGAGATCTATAGCATTACTTGGTGGTTATCTTTAGACAACTGAGCAATCTCAAGTGAGTACATAGACCCCTCTTTTACTGTTTTCTAAACTGTTTTGGGGTGGAACACATGTGCCTACTTGTTACTTTCATGCTTTCCTGTTTTCACATCATATACATGCTATGTTCGTTAGTACATTATAGTACATGATTTCATATCATCTTATGCTAGGTGTGCCCATTGTGTGCATTACTTAGTACATTGTTTTACATGACATTTCATGCTAGGTGTGCCCATTGTGTGCATTACTTAGTACATTGTTTTACATGACATTTCATGCTAGGTGTGCCCATTGTGTGCATTACTTAGTACATCGTTTTACATGACATTTCACGCTATGTATGTTCATTTGATTACATACTTAGTGCATTGTTTTCACATGTTTACATTTTGGTATGACATTTGGTTTGTTTACATGGGACAATACATTCATTAACATTAGCTACGCCGTTCGTTAGTAGGTAGTGGTACCATAGGAATTGACAACTCCCGTTCCGGACATCCCAGGGAAAGGGGACAGAAAGGAATGACCGAATTCGATGATATAAGACAGATAGACCTTTAATTTGTTTAAAGGGTTTATCACCACAGTCACAAGGCTTGGATGTATGCATTTTCACAATACCGCATAGATGTTCATATTAAATAGTTGCATGCATTTACACAAAACATAGCTTTGATTTAAACCAAGTTTTACTTCAATACTTTGTTTTTGTGCATATGGTTTAGTTGAGACATATCACTTGCCATACATGACATTTTGACATAGACATTTGACATGGATATTTGACATAGACATTTGACATAGACATTTGACATGATTTACACTTGACATATTATTCAATACATTTGACAATTGGTTTAAACATAGACTTCTTACATTGGTTGGTTTTGTTTGATTAAGTGATTAAGTAACGATGCGTGTGTAATATGATACAAGCATGGTGGATACGCCGCTGGTACTTCCTATATATAAGTGTTTGTATGGTATTACATGTTGTAACGTTATTTGAATCATTTCAGTTTGAGACATAGAACATTTTATACAAATAATATACTTTTCACAAGATATTGATTTACAAACAACTTATCTTATACAAACACATTTTTACATGGTTATTTATTTAACCTGACATTTACAAGACAAAGCAAATTACAAGGTTCATGACTAAACATTTTCTCAAATACAAGTCATGAATCCTATTTTCACAAACCTATGTATCTCACAGGCATTTTTATGCTGACGTACCTATTTTCACATGTGTTTTCAGGTGCTTTTCCATAGGATGTTGATCATGATACTAGGGCGGACCTGTGCCTTAGAGACTTTAAAATAAGATAGACTATGTTTAATTATGTTCTGAACTCTTTAATTTCCTGTTTGAAACAATGTAACACCTTTGTTTATAAATAAAATACAACTTTGTATGCCATGGTTATGAAACAATTAATTCTGTTGCAACACGCCCCGATGTTTCCGCCGCGATTTGTTGTTTTACGCGGTCGGGGTGTGACATAACACAAAACGTATAACCCCAAGTTCAATCTATCCAGTAATCAAGTATGCAAGCATGTTATAGGAATGTTTGTGCATTTATGAATAAAGTTCATGGGTAAGTTTCATAAGTAAACATATTACACCCCAAAAATTGGTAAACGTAAAGAGGGGGTTCGAGTATACTCACGGTTTTGCAAGCTTTCCACTTGATATTCCGAGAGTGTTTGGTTGATTAGTTGGGAGCACCTCGTCCTTCTACACGAAGAAACATAGGTGGGTGAGTATGGAGAGTTCATCGGAAGATTAAGATTCGGATTTTAAAATACATGAAAGTAAACATACGAAGAAAATAACCACCTAGGACACATAATACTTGTTCTTGACACTATGAAACTCAAAAGAGTTTAGATGTTTTCATGGGTCAAATGCCCATTAGAATCGTGACAAGCATTATGGTCCTTAGATGATATAACCTACTATCTTGACAAATGACCACTAGTTCATCATAAAAAGTTCAATTATTGGGATAATATATAAGTATTATATAGTTATACATTATGTCATATAGGTCAAGCATGAGGTAGGAGGATGAATCCCCCATTTAGGAACCTCTTTGTATATCATATAAGTCATGTTGGAGGTAGGAAGAACAAGTCTTCCATTTAGGTACCTCTTTGGTGTTCACCACAACACTTGTTGTTATAAACAATCAAGGAGAGTCATGAACATACAATAAAGAATAAGTTAACTACAACTAATCTAAGAAATCATCAAGTAATGTGTGGATTTTTCAAGTAGGATAGCCCAAGCTAGTCCTATAATCATAGAAACATCAAGCTTTATGCTTGTTCATTACTTATGGGTTAAATCCTAACCAAAACAGAAAGTTTATGAGGTTTTAACCTCTGATTTTAAGTGTCACAACCTTGTTTTTAAGCCCAACTAACCATAGAAGTGATTATGAGCATAAGGACATAGGAATGTGTATGAGATAACTCAAGTTCAAGCTAGTTTAGTAAAGTTTAATCAAAACAGAAAGTTTGGAGCCTTATATGATGATGTTCCAGCCTTGGTATTCCATGCAAAACCTGTTGGAAACATATCTAAGGTTGTTCCAAGCAAGTATGAAGAAGAATCAAGGAAAAAGGTTAAGAAATGAGTGAGTTATGCTCACTTTTGTGAGATGATATGATTCTGATTTGCTTCTGTTCACAGCTGCGTTTTTGAGTGATTGAGAGTGATTTTGGAGTGTTAGGAAAGTGAAAAATGCTTGACGGAGGCTTGGGTTTTATAGGGTATGGATTAGGGTTGGGTTGGTGGCTTAATTAATGCAAGACATACACTTAAGATGCAACAAAAACCAACCAAGGTGACCAATAAACGGGCTGGAAGGGCTGTTCTCGGATCCGGATGGCTTGCGGGCCGCGAAGCCCACACCCATGCGGGTCGCGGGCCGCCAGGCCTGGTCTGATGGGTTTTAAGTTTCAAATGTTGACATTTTAGGCCCCTTAAGTTTATATTTAGGGTTTTATGGGTTTGTTATGACATATAAGCATAGTTTAAGGGCTTATCAAGTATCATTAACATAAGACAAGTATAATGAAGTATGATTAAGCGTATGAAGGTCGTAATTAAGCATCATATGCATCCAAAAGATGTATTATTCACGTATTTCATGATTTTGCAAATTTAACACATAGTTTCCAAGAATTACGAATATTGTATCAAATGTTTCACGAAATTAAATGTGTGAGCATGTATGAAGTATGTATTGTGACAACTGGCACTTTTCCATGTATTCCGTACAATAATGAACAGTAAATTGTACCTTAATGACTGTGCATGATTGAATGAACAAGACGAAGGATTTCCTGAATACTGTCATATACATACAAGTGCATTTCATGTTGCAAGACTGTTTATCATTATTACATGCAACATAGTGTAGTTCAATTAATGCATAGAACAAAGTTAGCACAGTTATCAGACAAGCTAGAAGTACTGACGGGAGTTCAGACAGACATGATGTTAAGACACAGAATGAGCCTAGAAACAAAAGTTACACTAGAATAGAGTGTAGGAAAGTAGGGATTACAAAACTGCCTTCCTAGTGACGATTTAGGTGCCGAAAAGTGCCAGAAAACACACTAAAACTGCAGAATTCTACAGAAAACAACCAAATTCAGCAATTATCAGCTTTTTAACAACAAAATATAATGCAGAATTTTGGTTTAATGGTCCAGAATACCTTCCTAAGTGTTGGGAATCAAAACTGTCATAAAAGCCTACATAAAGCACACTAAACTGCGTAAGTTAGCACCTTAACGAACCGGTAACCAACCAAACAACCAGACACTACCCGAAACACCAAATTTTCACTAGAAGCATTGTTTTAGTGTTACGAAGCTAGTTATGGTCACCGAACACCATAATTCATCCTAAAACACTATAACACCTAAAACACTAACTAATATACTTATAATGTAACTAACTTGCTTAACTTACCATTGAATCACAACCAACACCCCCCCCCCCATGTTGACGGATGATTTGAGACATTATGACCATTAGATAATCTTGTGTTGGGAGATAGTTTTATAAACCTCAAGACATTCATTCTCTATCATTCCTAACATTTCCAACAAACACATCAACCTCCCTTCTTCCCTTCCATTCTCGGCTCAACTATCATCCACACACATATCCATTTCAAGTCCAATATCAAGCAATCTATGGTGATTTAGAGGTGCAAGAAGCATAGTTAAGAAGCTTGGAAGCTTTGGAGATTGAAGCAGCATCACCTAGAGCTTTTATCCACCTCCTACATCATCATCTTCATCTTGTTTCTTCCCTAGCCGTTAGAGCTAGTAGTAAGCTCCTCAAAACTTGGTTTTACTTCTCATTTTAATGGTTAAAAGGTTATGTAATATGTTAATCTTATGAAACTCAAAGAAACATGCAGATGATCACTAACATAAAGCTTAATAACATGAGAATCTAAGTTGTTTTAGTGTATGTATGAAACTTGTTTATTGATTTCTTGTGATTATGATGTTAATAATCATAAGAAGCTTGCTAGATGATGATTAAACACATGATCTAGCAAGTATAAGGATGGATCTTGAGAAAATCATAATGATCATCCTTTATGGTAAACATGAACTTGAATATATGCTTGTTTTAGTGTATGATGATTATTGATACATGTTATAAGTCTTTAAAATGAATGATTTCAAAGATAATATTTTCAAGAGAACAAAGTTTATTACAAGATTAACATGAGCATGGTTTTTAAAGAAGTTAATCATGTTTTAAGTGTTAAATCAAAGTTAGAAGAGTGTTGGTAACAAGAAAAATACAAGAAGAATTATTTTTAGAAAAGCATCATATAAGTTGTAAAGAACTAAAATTTACAAGAATGAGATTTATAAAATAATAACCATGTTTTTAGAGGTAACTAAACTTACTAAACAACATGTTAAGTTACTTCAAAATTTTACAAACTTTCAAGTTCATGTCATAGTGTATTGAATATTTGAAGCACATGGTAAGTCTTGTTTAAATTGTTGATGATTGGTGATGAATTTTAAAAAGAAAATGATATGCCTTTGAGCATGGAAACCTCCATTTTTAAGGGAAAACTATGGCAAAATTTTTGTAGAAATTAAACACTTAGAAAAATATTTTAAACAAGTAAATTTTGATCATGGTTTTCATATAAAAATTTGCCATAATTTTTATTACGAAAATTACAAACATTGGAGGTTGATTTTTTATAATAAAATGACTAAGTATATATTTTGGAAAATATATATTTAGATGTCACAAATTGTGTGCTACTTGTATAATTATGCGTATTAGTTATATTATTTTTGGAACATGAAAATAATATAACACACCAAAATAACAAAATTGTAATATGAAAATATTACCAAAATCCCAAGAAAATAAATATATAAATTATACCCGAATATTGGACAATCGGACAAACGGACATAAGGACTATAAATATATTTATATTTCGGAAATAAATTCGTAACCGACAAGAATGACAAACGGTATTTTGGAAAACAAAGAAACGGAAAATATGGATTCTTACAAGTATTACAAATATATCATATTTTGTCAAATAGAAAATATATTATTTTTTAGTGGAGAAATATATATTTTATTAAAACAAGTTAAAAATATATTATTTTGGGCGAAAAATAGAAATATATATTTTCTAAAGTTAATCTTGAAAAAATATATATATATATATATATATATATATATATATATATACATATTTTTGAGATATATATAAAGGTATATTTAGTTTTGCCAAGTAAAGTTATAGATATTTTTCTATAAAAATTTTCTCAAAATATGAATATTTTAATAATACAAAGTTGGTGATTTTTAGTTATCTAAAAATAATATTCCGGAATATTAAATACAAATTAAGTATAAAATACTTAATAAATACAAGAAAATACGTATCCCCATACGTATAAATACACACTGGAATACGCCACCAATACTTGGCTAAATACACAAATCTAAAAATACACAAGTATGAAAATACACAAGTACAAGTATACCCATACTTGGGAAATATTGATGTGAGGAATACATAATGAACTAAGTTAAAAATATATTATTTTTAACAATATTCCAAATAATTGGAATAAATGTAATTTAAGTTAAAATATTCCTATTTTAACTAATACTTATATAACTTGGAATTATATCATGTACGTCCAACATATAACTCAAAGTATACCAATTCCAGAATAAGTCTTAATAAATAAATAAACTGAGAGTCGTTACAAGACTTATAATAAAACATGGCACGTGTGTAGATAGTTGTACGACTCATAGAAAGACCTTTGAGTATACGACATAGCAGGACGCAAACTTGTGAGTTCATGCCCCCCTTTTCTCTCAACTGTTTTCGGATTTATAACTCTCGGGGGTGAAATACATGTCAACATGGGTATGATTTGGCTATGAAATGAACTTTTAGATCATGTGAGCATAGGCTGAAACTAAAATGCCATTAACTCTCATAAGAATCATGGACAAGGGTTAGATCTAACGGGTACGTCCGAGCCCCACTCATGGTCCTTGTGTGACCACTTAGAGTACTGTTGTGTACCAGTCGAGGTGATTCGAAAACGGTCAAGGTGATTTGACACAGTCAAGGGGATTTGACACAGTCAAGGGGATTTGACATAGTCAAGGTGATTTGACACAGTCGAGGGGATTCGACACTAATTCTGACAACCCGTGATTTTGAGGTAGAAACATGTTTGTTTCATTTCTTTTAAATAAAATCGCACACTTTTATTATTTGATGAACTAGTTATACTTTATCCATATCGCGTTGAACCGACCCGAAGTGTTTGAACCAATGTGCATGTCTTGCTTGTCGAATCGACCCACTCGCGTAACTCGGAACTTATGAGGCCCGAACCAAAGCATGAAAACTATATATTTATATGAGTTGGTTAAATATATATTGATATCAATTGATTAGTTATATATTTATATTAGTGGCTTACAAAAAAATAAATAAACTCTTAGTCATGTTGCTTAGTCTAATACAATACATCTTACATGGAATGTTAATTGCTTCTTTTGGTGATGTAAAAATAAAATATAATAATAATAATACCAACAACAAATAGATATATAAATATCAAGAACAACAAATGTTGAAGTTGTCGTTGTTCATATTGTCTTCAACCCCTACTCCCTTGCCCCTATTTAATTGTCGTAGCCCAACATATCCATACCCCATTTGTTTTAATGACCCATGTGAATTAATATGTGCAGCCCATAAGCAATACCAAACCGTCTTAAACACCTACCTTTTATTATGATACGTAAAACTTGCATGACGGCACCTCAACCCTAAATTGCAACCTGCGATCTCTCACATTTTCCCTTGGTGATTTACGGCAGCAAGAGACCCCCTCCATCGTCGCTAAGTCTCTCCTCGTAACTCTTCCTCCCGCTCGAACCCTCTCTCCCTCGTATCTTGTAATCGGTTAGTATGTTTGTTTATTGTTTACGGTTTGAAGTTCTTCGTTACATGGCTGTGTTTTTCTGCTCGGAGTAATATTTTTGATAATACATGTTGTGATAGTGGCTAAAATTCTTGATTTAAGGATGACTGGATCGCATATGAACTTGTAGTCGCACTAGGGTTTTGATGTGGTTAGATGCTGAGATAAACCTGGTTAGTTTTAGATGTTTTAGCAATAATAATCTGAGTTTGGTGGTTTATGTTGATACGTGTAATCTCGTTGCTAGAAATTGCATTGATTAGACGAGTATGTCCAGTTTGGGGCTCGGGTTGCCGCTAGCTTATTGTTGTGGATAAAAATATTATGTGTTTTGACAAATTAATGGATACAAGACTTACGTAGGATGATAATCTGTTGTATATAAACGTTTTGGGATATTGGGCGCATTAGATGTTCAGTTGGGGAAGTTGGATAACGAGAACATAATCTGTCCAACAGTTACAGCCGACTTTAATCGGATGTAACTGGGTCGTAATTTAACAAAAACGGGATTTTCTTGACTCTATAACGTGTTATTTTGAAAAATGAATCAAATGGCACTGGAATCATATTTTTTTGAGGTCGTTTGCTATTTTTAAAGGTCCGTTTTCTACAGCAGCAAAAGCTGCCTTTTTACTGCAGAAAATGTGTGTTATGTTTTTCATCATAACTTGAAATCTGTGTAGAATTAGGGCATAAAATTAATACTGTAGATGGCCACGGGTGTCTTGTAATTCTCCAACTGGAATTTCGTCAAACGGACTTACGATGAATTTTAAATGAATTTTTCCGGTGGACTGCAGTCAGAAAGTGACGAATCTGATTACAGCCCAGTAAATGATTTTTATAAAATAATTGGTAATGAATTAAGTCCCGATATTTTTACACAATGTGATGTGGATCATTTAGAGTACTCTGTAAAATTTTGGGAATTTTGCTGTACACGAACTATTCCGGATAACACTCCGAAAACTGTCCGAAAATGCACTATATTGCTGAATTTTATTAAAGAGTATTTTAAACCTTTTGTTACATTTGTGTTGTCGCTAAGTTGTGTCGTGATAATTAGCGTCGTATGATAAAAGGTGCTACATGATAGATGCGTGTAGGAACTTTGTGTTTTATTTAAAACCATTAACAAACTAAATGGTAATCATATTAGGACGTGATTGACCAACCCTGAGCGTTAGCTATTTTAAGAGTTCGACCGAGCAAACCAAGGTGAGTTCACACTTTCTACAAAGCATGGGACTCCCGGTGGTTTGGGAATGGGTTAAGAAGCTTAAACGAAACCTACATATTCACCTCTAACAGAATATGTACCTTCGTCCTCGGTTGGGAAGGACGACAAAATTTAACCTGCGTATTCTCGGTTGGGTAAAGTACGTACCTTCGTCCTCGGTTGGGAAGGACGACTACATTTAACCTACGTATTCTCGGTTGGGTAGAGTACGTACCTCCGTCCTCGGTTGGGAAGGACGCCAACTTATAAGTGGTTCACATGGGGTAGCCCCCACTGGTTATGGTTTGGGAAACAAGGAATCGGTTAACACATGGTTTTCGAAAGAACATATGGTTTTTGGAACAAATTTAAAACGAACAACCAACTGTGAACTCGCTCAACTTTGTTGTTGATTCGTTGTTACATGCCTTGCAGGCCTTTAGGTGCATATTGATTGGAACTTGCTGTCTGGGAGGCTGGAGTGGTCATGGGTCGAGATACATGGAATCACAACATGAGACTAATGATTTTTACATGTGGTTTATAAACACTTAACGAATGAATTATGCTTCCGTTGTATACTGTGAATTATTTGTAACGTTGTGACACTAATGTTAACGAATGAAAGTTTTATTTAAATATATCTATGAGTTCAATGTGATTGATGGCTAGATGCTGGTATGCCACACGTGTGACATCTGTGTCACTTCAACCATCAAACAAATTCCAAATCAATGAAATATTATATTTCATACTTGGGATTTGTAAAAATATGTGTATCGTTTGCACATATCAATTCTTGTTAGATTTCAAGCCTTAAATCACTTTCTGGAAGGTTATACGCGCACTGATGCGTAAATATAACCAGTTTAATGCAACAAACACTCCAGAATAGTAAAATAGGCTTAACATACCTTAAAAAACCTTCACATAACTTAGTAATAAGTTTTGGATGGTTTGGTATGTTGAAATTAAGTTTGTTCAATCGCAGGGACTAATTGTGTCAAACTGCGAAACTATACCGATTCGTATAGTAAGGAACATTCCGGAACTTGATCATAAGTTAACCATACCCTAAATATCCTTTACATAGCTTAGAAATAGGCTTTGAGGGGTTCGGTATGCTAAAATAAACTTTATGCTCATTGAGGGACTAAAAGCGTCAAAAAGTGCATAAGTTTGCATTTTCGCGCATATCTTACGTTCTGATTACATCCGGACATCCAAAAATTTATGTAAGCATTAAAATATTTTATTTTAGTGTTTGGCATGATAAAATTCCATTCGTCGCTTAATTTGGATCGTTTTTGTGTTCGTTACGACTTCCGTCGTAATTAAGCGAACATCGCGATCGTACGGCCAAACGAACCGACATCCAACATATTTTTGAGCATGTTTTGAGTTCCCTATACTTTAACATCATTTTAGGGCCTTGAAATGAGGTTAACGGGCCTTAGAAGTGTCGAAAATGAGCTTAAACCATAACAGGGACCATTTCTGCAATTTCTGAAAGTTGGTTGCTGATCAGAAGACTCAGGCGGCCCGCGTAAGACTTCCCTTACTCTTACGCGGCCCGTGTGAGCATGTCAGACTTGCAAAAACATGTTTCCAGCCTGTTTCCAGCTGTTCCAACGGTTTTGGTAACTTGCAAATGGTATTTTAAGCTTTCAAGGGGCTATTTTAAGTGCCCATGGTATTCCAAAACATGGGGCACACTTGGACGGCTAAGATTGAAGCTCATTTCACGAGGAACGATCTTAACGGCTCTCCGAAAACTATAAATACCCCACCCCCTTTCATTCTCAACCCACTTGATTTCTGAGATTTCTCTAAGTTGAGGTGTTTTATCACCTCATACCTGAGAATACTTGGAAAATCAAACTTGCGGGGACCCTTTGTAAGTATTCTTTCGTTCTTTTATCGCTTTTCGAGTCTGAAAGTCAAACTGCGTCTGACTTTCTACATTGACCAGTTTATGGTCAATGAGAAGTTCGTTTGAACTTCATAATGTGAGCATAATCACGATGGTTATAGTCCCTAGTGACTATACCTACTGATTACCACGTTATCTAGGTGTAGTGACGAGTCATAGTTTCGGCCAAAATGCGTACTCTCGCGTATTTTGTAACCAAACTACTTTTAGGTATCAAAACCGTTTGTTTTGATACCAAACCTGTTTTCTAACTTAACTAAACATGTTTTAGCATGTTTAGCTCGTCACTTTAGGTTTAGTGCTTACGTAGAGTCGTAAGTCAAGCGGTCTAAACAACCGATTAGACTTACGAACTAGACCCATTTGGTCGATCTTTAGGATCCGACCAAACACATTAGGTGACCATAGTTGTATAGGGAATAACCTTTCGAGGTTATACCTTATGGTCACTTCATTTAAATAGTTGTGTGATAGGTAGTTTATATGCCTTAGGAAAATTACCAAAATACCCTTTTTATGCATAATTGATGTTTAAGCATATGTAACCCAAACTTTTGTCACTTAACTAATTATGCAACATAATTAAACATATTTAGGCATATAATACTTGTCATAGGACTAGTTATGCGGTCCGAATGCGTTTTACGCGAACGACGCGTTAAAGTAGCGTAAGCTATGGGTCGTAATGGGTCGTGAGCACTTTGGTTAGGTTTTCTTTTAGTATGTAGGCCTTGTTAAACCATATCATATGAGTTCGCACACTCATTTGGTTTACGAGACCTCATCCTATCCAATCTTCCGAATTAGGTCCTGTTTATATATGTAGTTACCCATATTAGGTGCCGTTTGATTTCCGGGACTCCTCTAGCTTGCTTGGTAGTTGTTCAAGACTTCTAAGCACTCTCAAGTGAGTACATAGTCCCCTCTTTTACTGTTTTCAAATGTTTTGGGGTGAAATATGTGTACCTATTTGTTATGTTCTTGTTTACAAAAGTATAATTGATTATACATATGAGTACTTATCTTTTTTTTTACAAACTGAATGGTTATTTATGGTTTAAACTCTAATTTTTCTTAAAGATTATAAAATAAATCATTGGATAGTACTTATTTTTGTTCACCAGACCGGGTGGTAGTATGATATAGCGCTATAGGATTTGACACCCCATTCCTGTTGTCATGGAATGTCTAAAACCAATTTATTTTTCTCCATCCAAATAGGGATTGCCTTTGTGGTATTTCTATAGTCTCAAAGGTGTATTTTGATGCACTAGGTCTGAATGAATTCTTAAATCACATTATTTTTGTATATTTAGTTATACTCCCAAAAGTATAATTTGATATGCTCTCATATGTGATAATGTACAAAACCAACATATATTTTGTTAATCATTAAAACATAGCTTAATATGTTATTTTCAAATCCAAAGCATAGTTAATATGTTATTTTCAAACCAAAACATAGTTTAATATGTTATTTATAAATCCAAAGTATACTTTTAATATACTACTGAAAATCTTTATTTTAACAACTAAAGTATATTTAATATCCTATTTGTTTTACAATTGGGTTTTGGGTTAGTGTTTAGATAACGGGACGGGTGTAATATGATGAAAACATGGTAGATACGCCGTTGGTACTTCTTATATATAAGTGTTTTCATCACATTACATACCATGGCGTTATTTAGTACACTTGGGTTAACAGCATTGGAACTGAAATATAATTTAATATATTACTTATTCGACTTTCTTAAAACCAAAATATATTTTTATATATGCTATAAACCTTTTTATCAAAAGGTTGTTTTTCAAACAATATATTTTATACAAACTCATTTTACTTAGTTATTTAATTACCTATGTATTATTATTTTATATCATCTGATTTCTTATAAATTTTAGTATGATTTATAAAAGAAATCCTTTTTCAAGGATCATGACTATTTTTCTTAAACAACTTTTTCTAAACTTATAAGTCATGAATCCTAAATCAATAAAACCTATGTATCTCATAGGCATTTTTATGCTGACGTAACTATTTTTACACATGTTTCAGGTGCTGCTTTATGATGATTGTTGATACATGCTACATTTAGGGTGGACTCGTGCCTCAGCAACTTTAAAACTTTAAAGATAATAGTTGTATTTATCTGATTTGTAATAAAAAAAAATGAGTTCATTAATTCAATAAAACGAAATTATTTATTCCATGGTTGTGAAACAATGCACTGTTACAACACTCCCCGACGTTTCCGCCATGTTTTGTTGTTTTACGTGGTCGGGGTGTGACAACACGCCTCACGGTGATTCCGCATGTGGTATTTTGGGGGGTGTGACACTAATAATAGTCTACTCGGGTTGAGTACTCCCTATGTCTTCACATACATTAATGTCCTTGCAAAACATTAATTGATCTGTTCATAGACGCTTTTCATACCTGTTTTCAAAAGAGTCTCTCAATTGTTTACAAGTTATTGGAACTCCTACAAGATACATGAACTCGCTCAACTTTTCTTGATGTTTTCAAAATTACATGTATTTCAGGAAACGAGATGGATCTTGGGCGCTGGTGTTGTATTCTGGATGTAAATTTCAAATTTAGATGTCATCCATTTTTGTTGGTTTGTAATTTAATCAGAGGTTGTGTTTTTTGGAACTTAAATGACTGGTGTTTGTAATGTTTTAAACTTTATGAATGGATGAACATCATTTTAATCATATAGTTGTTTGTTATAATCGAATGCAATGAAAACCAAACAAGTCACACGCATACGCTTCCTCAAAACTCAGGGTGTTACAGTTTGGTATCGGAGCTTCGATTGTAGTGAACTAGGATTCCTTCTCGAGTCTAGACTACAATCACTAGGATTCTCTCACGAAAGAATTTTATAAAAAAGGTTTTTCATTGCATTTACGAAAGCACAAAGATCCATGAGTCAAACATTTTCCAAAGGAAAGACAAAGCAAAGACATTAGTAAGGAGGAGAATACCTCAACTGACATGCCAAATGAGGTATAGTCTACGTGAGATAGACTTGCCAAAGACGAAATGACCCCCCCTGAAAGAACAAACGAGAGTTATATGTGACATGTTGCATTTATTTGCTTACATATATACTAAGTAACATTATTACTCATTAATATATATGCATATATGTGTACGGGATAATTGTTGACAGGAACGAGAGACCTTCGACTTCGAATTCTATTATTGTTCTTAAATCGCACGATCAGACTATCGACCTCGCTTTTATTGCGGAGCTTATGGTGTGACACCTGTGTCACTTCAACCATCATACAAATACCAAACCAATGAAATATTTTGTTTCATACTTGGGATTTGTATAAATATGTGCATCGTTTGCACATATCAATTCTTGTTCGATTTCGAGCTCTAAATCACTTTCTTGAAGGTTATACGCGATTTGATGCGTAAATATAACCAGTTTAACGCAACAAACACTCCATAATAGTGACATGGGCTTATCATACCTTAAATAACCTTTACATAACTTAGAAATAAGTTTTGAAGGGTTTGGTATGCCGAAAACAAGTTTATTCGCTCACAGGGACTATTTGCGTCAAACTGCAAAAGTCTGCCGTTTCGTAAGGAAACGTACAGTCCAGAACATGATCATAAGTTAAACATACCATATATAACCTAAACATAGCTTAGAAATAAGCTTTGATGGGTTCGGTGTGCGAAAACATGCTTATATGATCTTACAGGGACTAAAAGTGTCAAAAACGGCGTAAGTTTGCATTTACGCGCATATCTTACGTTCTGGCCACATCTGGACATCCAAAATTTTGGTACACACTAAAATATTTTTATTTTAGTGATCGGCATGCAAAAATTCCATTCGTCGCTTAATTTGGTTCGTTTTCGCGTCCGTTTGAGTTTCGTCGTAATTTAACGAATAACGCGACCGTACGACCAAACGAGCCAACATCTGAGATGTTTTTGAGCACATTTTGAGTCCTCTAAACTTTATTGACCTTATAGAGCCTTGAAAATGGCTTAACGGGGGTCAAAAGGGGCTGAAATGGGCTTAAAACAAGTACAGGGACCTAAACTGCCAATTATCAAACCTCAGCTGATCTGGGGAGGCCAGGCGGGGCGCGTAAGGTTGCCCCTATACCTTACGCGGGCCGTGTGAGTTTCCCAGCGACCAGAAAGTTGATTTTTGCAATCTGTTTGATAATTCAGGGGCTGTTATGCAAAGTTCTTTGTGTGGTAGCCAAGTTATCACCTCCCCAAGGCTTTGAACCTGCAACAAACAAGTGTCTGGCCATGATTTAATGCTTGGAAGCTACACAAACACATGTCATGATCTTGTGTTCTTGCTACAAGTATAAATAGCCTTCACCTTTCTTTCATTCCTTGCTCATTCTTCTGATATCTCCTCTACAATCTGTATTGGGAGCTCTATCATCTGATAAGGAACTTGTTCTTTGTAGAAAAGATAGCAAGGACCTTTAGTGAGCATTCTTTCATTCTTTTATTTATGTTAGTGCAGAAAGTCAAACAGTTTGGCCAACAGTTTGACTTTCGGTTTTGACCATCAATTGGTCAAGTCAAAGTTCAATTGAACTTTGCAACATGATTGTAATCACGATAGTTATAATCCTTAGCGATTATACCTACTGATTACCACGTTGACTAGGCATAGTGACGAGTCAAAGTTTCGGTCAAAATGCGTTTTAGCACGCATTTTGCAACGGAACTATTTTCGGGTATCAAAACCCATTATTTTGATACCAAATCAGTTTTATAAGTTAGTTAAACATGTTTTGACATGTTTAACTCGTCACTACTAGTTTAGTGCTTGTTTAGGGTCGTAAGTTAAGCGGTCTAGACAATCGCTTAGACTTTCGAACCCGACCCGGTTGGTCGATCATTTGGATCTGACCAAGCTTGCTTAGTGATCATAGTTGCATAGGGAATAACCCCTGAGGTTATACCTTATGATCACATAGGATTGGTTAACTATTCATTAATTGGCTTACATGCCCATAGGAAATGACTAAAATGCCCTTTTATAGCATAAATCCGTAATGTGCATATGTGAACATATTTTTGACATCTAATCTGAATTAGTAACATGTTAGGGTATAATTGGGCATGTAAGACTTGACATAGCTCATAGATAACCATCCGAACATAGTTTTGCGCAACCGACACGTTATAGTAGCATATGCTACCATAATGGGTCGAAACGGGTCAAAAGAACTTAGGTAGACTTTCAAATCAGAATGTTAGATCTATTAAATCATACCATATGAGTTCAATTACTCATTTGATTTATAGAACATCATTCTATCCTATCTCCCGGTTTAGGAGTCGTTTAATAACATAGTTACCTATATTAGGTGCCGTTTGATTCCCTACTCCCTCTAGCTTTGCTTGGTTGTTGTTCAAGACTTCTAAGCACCCTCAAGTGAGTACATAGTTCCCCTTTTTTACTATTTTCAAAGTTTTGGGGTGAAGCATGTGTACCTATTTGTTATGTTCACGAGTTCAAAGTTAATTGATTATACATATTAGTACTTATCTTTTGACAAACCGACTAATTATTTATGGTTTAAACTCTAATTTTTTTCAAAGAGTATAAAATTAATTGTTGGATAGTACTTATTTTGTTCACCAGACCGATTGGTAGTATGATATAGCGCTATAGGATTTGACACCCCATTCATGTTGTCATGGAATGTCTGAAACCAATTTGTTTCTCCATCCAAATAGGGATTGCCTTTGTGGTATCCCTATAGTCTCAAAGGTGTATTTTGATGCACTAGGTCTGATTGAATTCTTAAATCACATTTTATTTGTATATTTCATTATACTCCCAAAAGTATAGTTTGATAAACTCTCATGTGTGATATTGTACAAAACAACATATATTTTGATTAACTACCAAAACATATTTTTAATATGTTATTTATTCAACCAAAACATAGTTAAATATGTTATACATAAATCCAAAGTATACTTTTGATATACTATCAAAAACGATTGTTTTGACAACCAAAGTATATTTAATATACTATCTGTTTAACGATTTTGGAACCAAAATATATTTTGATATATTGCCTAATCGACTTTCTTAAAAACCAAAGTATATTTTTATATATACTACAAACCTTTTTATGAAAACATTATTTTACAAACTTATTTTACTTAAGTATTTATTTATACATCTTTCTTTTATAATCTGATTTCTTATCACTTGTTTATAAAAGAAAACATTTATTAAGGATTCATGACCATTTTGTTAAAACATTCTTTTAAACTAACAAGTCATGAATCCTGCATAAACAAAACCTATGTATCTCACAGGCATTTTTATGCTGACGTACCTATTTTTACACATGTTTCAGGTACTGCTTTGTGATGATTGTTGATACATGCTATACATAGGATGGACTCGTGCCTTAGCGACTTTAAAACTTGAAAGATAATAATTGTATTTATTTGAATTGTAATAAACAATGAGTTCAATAATTCAATAAAATGAAATTATTTAATCCATGGTTGTGAAACAATGATTCTGTTACAACACTCCCCGACGTTTCCGCCACGTTTTGTTGTTTTACGTGGTCGGGGTGTGACATATGGCTGACATAGTTACCAAGTGAGCCACTGAACTTGCTTCCATAGAAGATGGCTGCTATTCCCTCTCAAATGCGAAGGTGCCTGACTACGGTAGTGACAGCGAGGCAGAGGAGGCAACCTTGGACAACAACCTTATCAGCGAGACGAGGACCCTGTGAACTCACTCAACTTTAACACATGGTTTTCGAAATAACATATGGTTTTGAGAACAACTTTAAAACGGACAACCAACTGTGAACTTGCTCAACTTTGTTGTTAATTCGTTGTTACATGCCTTGCAGGCCTTTAGGTGCATATTGATTGGAACTTGCTGTCTGGGAGGCTGGAGTGATCATGGGTCGAGATACATGGAATCGCAACATGAGACTAATGATTTTTACATGTGGTTTATAAACACTTAACGAATGAATTATGCTTCCGCTGTATACTGTGAATTATTTGTAACGTTGTGACACTAATGTTAATGAATGAAAGTTTTATTCAAATATACCTATGAGTTCAATGTGATTGATGGCTAGATCCTGGTATGTCACACGCCCCGCGGTGATTCCGCATGTGGTATTTTGGGGGTGTGATAGATTGGTATCAGAGCCATTGGTTATAGTGAACTTGGTTTTAGAAAGGGGAAAAACGTTTTTGTAAAACCAGACTATAACCGAACAGTTCTGAAAACGTGAATACGACCATGACACTCAGCTCCAGATTGCAAGGTTCGTCTCTTATATACTCATTGTACTGCATAACTAGTGAACACTTACATATGATATTGCATGTGATTGCACGTTTAGCACAAAAGTATGAATTCATGTATTACTTGCATGTGTTATGTAACTGATAGGGTGGTATTTCCCTAAACATTCATGACTTACGCTTCGTGATGCTCTTTGGTTGCTACTCGAGTTTGAGGAACCATTTGACATGAGTTAAGAGGAGCTGAGATGAGCATGCAAATCACAATATTATTGTGGGTGCACACATAATAATAATGTGGGGTGCATGCG
Organism: Helianthus tuberosus; assembly: GCA_030545235.1. Classification (NCBI taxonomy): domain Eukaryota; kingdom Viridiplantae; phylum Streptophyta; class Magnoliopsida; order Asterales; family Asteraceae; genus Helianthus; species Helianthus tuberosus. The sequence continues at coordinate 118,342,701 of CM060424.1, forward strand.
AGTCCCAGTGAGGCTTAACAAGTGAAAAAGGGGTTCCGTTCCGTTATTTGATCGATGTGAAACATAACAAACCTATAGGGGTCATAGCAGTGATTGTCCCCTACTCGAACGTGAACTTTTCATTCCTCTCTGGATCCTTTCGAATCTCGATGCTATCGAGTATTACCTGAACACCCATCTGAATGCCTAGCGAACTGTGTAGAATGTTAGGTGCCTATACGAACATCCCCGAGTTGGATGTTGCAACGATAATGATTAGTCTATATCTTTCTCACATTTCTTCGTTTGCTGGAACTTAACGTATTGACGCCTTAGATCCCGAAGTGCGATCACTTCTGCAACACTCTCGTAACATACCCTGTATTACTCAGTCAACTTGTAAGAACGATGGACTTCAGCATTTGAACAACCCTAGTTACCAGCAACTAACATCAGCGATTTGACTCCAATCAAATCCTTAACCCCAGCCAGCGACTCATGGGAGTCAACTTTTACGAATTAATCGGGACATAAACGATGACAATCGACCATGGTATGGAACGTGAAACTGCCAGCACAAGGGGTAGCGCCTTAGAACGTGGCACGGAATATGAAAAGATGGACCCTGTCGATGAAAGATCGTAGAGCTCCATTTCAAACAACAGCATCGGAGGCAACAGTCACGGCAACATCAAGGTACTTGAAATGGCAACCAACAGTATAGAAATGAAGGTGCCTACGACATCGAGTGGCTGTTGCTAAATCAAAACGACAACAACCAAGGAAACGACGGCCGTACTGGAAATCCTCGCAACAAGTACAACCACACGGGAAATGATGCTCATGGAGGGGCATTTAGGATTGGCGTGGGCGACGCCAGGATTGTAATAACATGGTGGCATACACGTTCTAGGTAACGAATCACTTTGTCTCTGTTCTATATAACCCTGATGCTTCTTGAAACCCAACCTGTTGTGGAATCGGCTGATGGCGAGACAATGGAAACCTCATATGATCGTTGGGATGCAAACTCGACCTTGTGGGATAAGTGTTCGACATCGACCTTTCTTCTGTTGTTCTTGATAGATGTACCCTATGAGGGGAAGGTTATCGTCTATCATAAAGTATCCGAGTGGTGCAGAGGTTAGCATCAATTCAGCAGCGAAGGCTTGAAGTGTCCACGGAAGGATTACCCCGCCATGATAGCACTTGTTACTGATGTCGAGGCTAAGGAAAGGAGGATCGAGGATCCACCAATTGTTCGTGATTTCTCCCTAAGAGCTACCAGAAGAACTATCAGGTTTACCTCCACATCGTCAGGTGGAATATCAGATCGGTATCATGTCAGAAGCAGCCCTTGTTACTAGTATTCCTTATTGTATTACACCAGGAAGGTTGCAGGAACTGCCTAATCAACTTCAGGAACTATAGGATATGAGTTTTATCGGATCTAGTTTTTCGCTTTGGGGAGCCCAGTTATACCAGAGAAGATAAGCCTTTTCGTATGTGTACCGATTATCGAGAACGTAACAAGGCTATAGTTAGGAACCGCTTGTCTCAACCATGTATTGGCCACCTGTCGACCAGTTGCAAGGAACAAGCTTCCATTCGGGGATTGGCTGGCGAACGAACTATCATCAGATGGAAGTCCGAAGGGAGAATGCTCTTAGAACAGCACGTCGAACGTGATGCAGCCATTCCAACTTTGTACACCATGATCATTGAGTTGATCAACACACCAGCAGCTTCAGGGATCACTGAATCGACTGTAATTGTTGACAACGTTCTGAATAATGACCAGGAGAAAGGAACACCATGGGTGGCATATGTATCCTATCTCAACGCTTCTATGGGAGGAGCCATTACGTGCGAATACACATGGGAATACACGTGGATCTCGCTGAGATGCATCTTGTTAGAAACTGATCGACACCAAAGATTCCTTCGGGGATGCAGCAATTCCTTGGTTTCGCTAGATACTATCGCAGCTTGCCCACAGGATTTTCGAAGGTCGTACAACTTAAATCTCTTTAGCACAGTCAGGTGCTGTGTTCGTGAAAGACAGAACAGGAGGATGTCTTTTCAACTTTCGAATCCCAACTCTGCAATACACTGAGCATCGTCGGTGTGGGTGATTCAGTGGTATATCATTATGGTTCGAATCAGAGCCCCAGTTACACGTCGACGCAACACGAGAGAGTGGTGACTTACGTAATGGGGTTACAAAGAGGAACTGCATGACACACAACCGGCGGTGGAAACCGTGGTCTTCGATTTTACTTGGAGGTATTACTTGGACGGTACCGTATGCGTTACTTAGACCGATCACAAGGGCCTCCCGTGTACCCTGGTTTCAAGAGAACTAAATCATTTAATGGCATCGCTGGATGGAACTTTAAGGAGGATTACGACTGTGGAAACTTGAACGTGTATGAGCTTTGCAGCTCACTATCGACTCTAAATTACCTGTTCAGACTCGTTATGTTCAAACTGAAGAACTAATAGAGGAGAATTTTCAAGTTAAGTCCATGCGAGGCATGGAGGAGCAACCTGGGCAAGACGGACGATACTTACTACCTCATGGAACGAATGTGAACCTCATTTCATGGCAATTGTAGGGAGCTTGTTTTGATCAAGGCACCCCAGCCTCGAAATACTAGTCATCTGGATTTTTGCTGAGAGATATTGCGATCTATAAATCTTGCACTTGTGATCGTGCATGAAGACCCACCTAGCTATGTTTGTGGATATGCTTGACTTGTGGAAAAGTCAAGGTGGAGTATCAGGAACAGAAACACCCATATGAAACTGAGAACAGACTACCACACATTTTATCGCTAGCCTACTTACAACTTGAAACAGAAACTGGCGTCACCTGGGTGATCGTTGATCATCTCACGAAACCAACACACTCTCTTGCAATCAAGGAAACTGTCGAGTCTTCACAAGTTATGAATATTCCTATGGGAGAGGCGGCTTTTTAGGCACGAGGTGTCAACTCTTGTTACCTCTGATTTTGATATATACCTGATTTATGACAGACATTACATAACCCTCTTGGCTCACGTATAGACAGGGGTATTACTAACCATCATAGGACAAATAGTTAGAGTAAACGCACCATCCAAACTCTTGAAGACATGCTTCGAGCATGTGTAATCGACTTTGGCAATGGCTGGGAAAGACACCTCCCTTTAGTGGAGTTTTCGTATAACAACAGTTACTACACCAGCATCCAGGCTGCTCCGTTTGAGGCATTGTATGGACGGAAGTGCCAATCGCCCCATTTCTTGGGCAGAAGTTGAAAACGGCCAAATCACTGGCCCAGAACTCGTCGTAGACACAATAGAGAAGATTCCTCAGATACGACAACGAATGGCGGCAGCTCGTGACCGTCAGAAAAGCTACGCTGTCACACCCCGACCACGTATAACATACAAAACGTGGCGGAAAACGTCGGGGAGTGTTGTAACAGAATTAATTGTTTCATAACCATGGCATACAAAGTTGTATTTTATTTATCAACATAAGAGTTACATTGTTTTGAACAGGAATCAAAGAGTTTATAACATAATTAAACTAAGTCTATCTTCATTTTAAGTCTCTAAGGCACAGGTCCGCCCTAGTGTCACGATCATCGTCCTACGCAAAAGCTCCTGAAAACACATGTGAAAATAGGTACGTCAGCATAAAAATGCATGTGAGATACATAGGATTTGTGAAAAGAGGATTCATGACTTATTAGTTTAGAAAAAGTTGTTTAGCAAAAGTCAGTCATGAACCTTGTAAATCGTTTTGTTTTGTAAATCATTTAAAAAGCGATAAGATCAAATGATATGTATAAATAAAAGAATAATGTATGGTTAAATGTATAACCAAGTAAAATGAGTTGTATAAAGTAAATTGTTTGTAAACCAAAGTCCTGTGAAAATTGTGTTACTTGTGTAAAATGTATAAGTCCAAATTGAATGATTTAAATAACGCTATGATATATAATATAATACAAACACTTATGTATAGGAAGTACCAATGGCGTATCCACCATGCTTGTATCATATTACTCACATCTCGTTACTTAAGTCACTTAAACGAACCACCAATGTAATAAGTCTATGTTTAAACCAATTGTCAAAGAGTCCTTGTATAAACCATGTCAAATGTTAAGAAGTCCAAAAGTAGTCAAGTAATGTGTAACAAATGTTATGCATTGTAAGTAAAGTATTGTCACATAATCCAAATGTAGAAATGTACAAAACAAAGTATTTTGAATATATCAAAAAGTTATGTTTTGCAAAGTAATGCATGTTACATTGATACAAACATTTATATGGTAAGTTAACGCATACATTCAAGCCTTGAGACAGTCGGATAACCCTTTCAGTCAAGGTTATCAAAAGAAATGTTTTCGGATTCAGTCATTCCTTACATCCAAACAAACCCGGGATGTCAGGAATGGGATTTGTCAAGTCCTATGGTACCAGTACTTACTACCGAGCGGCGTAGCTAATGTTAATGAACGTATATAAGTCTCGTTTATGCAAACCAAATGTTATAGCAGTTGTATGCATGTCATATGAAAACAATGTACTAAGTATGCTAAGTTAACATACAAAGCAGAAAAGTCATGTAAATCAATGTGCTAGCATGCTATCAGTCAACATACATAGCAGAAATGTAATGTAAAACAATGTACTAAGTATGCACACAATGGACATACATAGCATGAAATGTAATATAAAATGATGTACTAAGTACGCACACAATGGGCATACATAGCATGAAATGTAATGAAATCACGTACTATAATGTACTAACGAACATAGCAGGTATATGATGTGAAAACAGGAAAGCATGAAAGTAACAAGTAGGCACATGTGTTTCACCCCAAAACAGTTTGAAAACAGTAAAAGAGGGGTCTATGTACTCACTTGAGATTGCTCAGAAGTCCTAAGATAACCACCAAGCAATGCTAGAGATCACGGAATCAAACGGCACCTAATATAGGTAACTATGTTAATAAACCGGACCTAAATCGGAAGACTTAGATAGAATGAGGGTTCGTAACCAAACGAGTATGGAGACTCATGTCATATGGTTTAACAAAGCCTACATGCTAAATGAAACCTAACCTAAATGTTTACGACCCATTACGACCCGTTTAGGTAGCTTATGCTACTTTAACGCGTCGTTTGCGTGAAACGCGTTCGAACCGCCTAACTAGTCCTATGACAAGTAACATATGCCCTAACATGTCTAATATTCTTGTCAAATCAGTTTAGATGTCAAAAGTTATGTTACATATGTTTAAAATGAATTTTGGCATCAAAGGGGTATTTTGGTAATTTACCTAAGGCATATAAACTACCTATCATACAACTACTTAAACGAAGCGACCATAAGGTATAACCTCGGAAGGTTATTCCCTATATGCTATGGTCACCTAATGTGTTTGGTCGGATCCTAATGATTGACCAACTGGGTCGGGTTCGAAAGTATAAGCGATTTATTAGATCGCTTACCCTTACGACCCTAGACAACGTGGTAATCAGTAGGCATAGTCACAAGGGACTATAACCATCGTGATTACAATCACGTTGCGAAGTTCAAATGAACTTCGCATTGACCATAAACTAGTCAATGCAGAAAGTCGAACAAAGTTTGACTTTCGGACTTGAAAAGCAATAAAAGAACGAAGGAACACTTACAAAGGGTCCCCGAATGCTAATCTGGATCAAAATAGCTCAGGTATGAAACAAAGGTTTCAACTTAGAGCACATTAGATCAGATTCTTGTGAGGAATGAGTGAACATAAGGTGGGTATTTATAGTTTTCGGTTCACCGTTAGGATCGTTTCTTGGAAAAGAGGGAATGATCTCACCCGTACACTTGTCGGAATGTTGTGGTAACTCATATTGCTCCACCACAAGAGTTTGACACTTGGCCTTGGCCTTTGGAGGGGTTAAAGGCTGTTAACAGCTGAGAAAAAATGTTTTGCTGCATCTGACCCCTGCTTGCGCACTGCGACACTGAGAGTGTTGAGGTGCGCAAGGCACCTGCAGACCAGAATGTTTCATAAATGGCAAAACATGCCCCTGAAGCTCCAAACTTGCTATTTGATGCATTTTTGACACGTTTAAGTCCCGTTAACCCCATTTCAAAGCTCAAAAATGAAGTTAAAGTATAGGGAACTTATAATGTGCTAAAAAATATCTCGGATGTCAGTTCGTTTGGCCGTACGATTGCGTTGTTCGGTTAATTACGACGGAATGCGCATAAGCGCGAAAAACGATCTAAATGGCGTGACGAATGGATTTCTCTTATGCCAAACACTAAAATAAAATATTTTAGTGCTTACATAAATTTTTGGATGTCCAGATGTATTCAGAACGTGAGTTATGCGCGAAAATGCAAACTTGTGCACTTTTTGACACTTTTAGTCCCTGAATGACCCAAAAGTTTAATTTAGCACACCGAACTCAAAGCCTATTTCTAAGCTACGTAAAGGACATTTATGGTATGTTTAACTTATGGTCATGTTCTGGAATGTTCGTTACAGTTCAAATTGGCATACTTTCGCAGTTTGTCAAGTTTAGTCCCTGTAAGCGAATTAACTTGTTTTTGCCATACCAAAGCCTTCAAAACTTATTTCTAAGTTATGTAAAGGTTATTTAAGGTATGTTAAGTATATGTTGATGTTCCAGAGTATTTTTCGCATTAAACTGATTACGTTTACGCACCAGTTTGCGTATAATCCTCCAGAAAGCGATATAGAGTTTGAAATTACATAAAAGTCAAAACATGAAAAATGTAAAACACAACCAAACAAACATTGGGATCAAATAACATTGTTTTATTGATAATTGAACTGTTCACAATGATTACAAGCACAGATGTTACAGTCTCCCCTACTTGTGGAAATTTCGTCCCGAAATTTATTTAGAGGAAACTCGTGGGAAAAGATGCGGATATTTCGCCTTCATTTGATCTTCGCGTTCCCAAGTAAACTCGGGTCCACGTTTAGCTTCCCAGCGAACTTTGACCAAAGGAATGCGCTTGCGTTTTAGCCACTTGACTTCACGTTCCATGATTTCCACAGGTTTCTCAACAAATTTCAGTGTTTTGTCAACACGAATTTCGTCAAGCGGTATGTGGAGGTTCTCATCAGCTAAACACCTCTTGAGATTGGACACGTGAAAAGTTGGATGAACATTTCCAAGTTCAGGAGGTAACTCAAGTCTGTAGGCTACCTTACCGATTCTTTCGACGATCTTGAATGGTCCAACGTATCTAGGTGCAAGTTTTCCTTTCTTTCCAAATCTGATCACACCTTTCCAAGGTGAGACCTTAAGTAATACTCGATCACCGACTTGAAATTCCAAGGGCTTGCGTTTTGGGTCCGCGTAACTCTTTTGACGGCTTCTAGCTGTCTGAAGGTTATCACGAACTTTCTTAATCTTGTCAGTTGTCTCTAAAATGAGGGCAGGTCCGGTAAGTTAAGCCTCGCCGATCTCATTCCAGCAGACTGGTGAACGACATTTTCGACCATAGAGAGCCTCGAAAGGAGCCATTTTGATGCTGGTGTGATAACTGTTGTTGTAGGAGAATTCAATTAACGGAAGATGTGAATCCCAACTACCACCAAAGTCGATCACACAAGCTCTAAGCATATCCTCCAGAGTCTGGATTGTTCTCTCAGATTGACCATCCGTTTGCGGATGATAAGCTGTGCTCAGATTAAGTTGGGTCCCCATAGCAGATTGTATGGTTCTCCAAAAATGAGAAGTGAAACGAGCATCTCTATCAGAAATGATGTTCAAAGGAACACCATGTCGAGCTACAATTTCATCCACATATATTTTAGCAAGTTTGTCAGCAGGAAAATCCTCACGGATTGGCAAGAAATGCGCAGACTTAGTAAGACGATCAACAACTACCCAGATGGCATCATGACCTTTCTTTGTGCGTGGAATTTTAGTAATGAGATCCATAGTAATGTTTTCCCATTTCCAAACTGGGATCTCTGGTTGCACCAATAAACCAGAAGGACGCTGATGTTCAGCCTTAACCTTAAGACAAGTAAGGCATTTTGATACGTATAAGGCAATGTCTTTCTTCATACCAGGCCACCAATAATGAATACGAAGATCCTTATACATCTTATCTGAGCCAGGATGAATAGAATAACGAGACTTATGGGCTTCATCCATAAGCAAGGTGCGAAGGTTATCTAGGCTTGGGACCCACAAACGATCCATGAAGTAATATGATCCATTGTCCTTCAGTTCCAGATCAGGTGTTATGTGATAGGGAAATTCCTTATCCATCAAACCTTGTGAAACACAAGATTGTTGAGCCTGAGAAATGCGTGCTTGGATATCGGATCGAGCTTGAATAACAGATTGAACACGTACACAATGAAGCTTAGTACGTTCCTTACGACTCAATGCATCAGCTACGACATTCGCCTTACCAGGATGGTAGCGAATTTCGCAGTCATAGTCGTTTAAAAGCTCAACCCAGCGTCGTTGCCTCATGTTGAGTTCTTTCTGGTTGAAGATATGCTGAAGACTTTTGTGGTCCGTGAAAACCACACATTTTGTACCGTACAAATAGTGTCTCCAGATCTTTAGAGCGAAAACAACTGCACCCAACTCAAGATCATGAGTGGTGTAGTTCTTCTCATGTATCTTCAACTGCCTCGATGCATATGCTATGACTTTGTTCCTTTGCATCAGGACACAGCCAAGACCCAATTTAGATGCATCACAATAAACGAAGAAATCATCATTGCCCTCAGGCAAAGTCATAACAGGCGCGTCGCAAGGCTTCTGCTTCAAGTTTTGAAAAGCTTCCTCTTGTTTGAATCCCCACTCAAAGGGCTTGTTCTTTTGAGTTAGAGCAGTTAGAGGAACTGCAATCTTTGAGAAGTTTTCTATGAAGCGACGGTAATAACCCGCCAGACCAAGAAAAGAACGAACCTCAGTAGGAGTAGTAGGTGTATCCCAATCCTTGATCGCACTGATCTTGGAGGGATCTACATGAATACCTTGTTCGTTGACAATATGTCCTAAAAATTGAACTTCTTTAAGCCAAAATTCACACTTGGAGAATTTGGCGAAAAGTTGCTCTTTCTTTAGGAGTTCCAAAGTAAGACGAAGATGTTGCTCGTGATCAGCTCGCGTCTTAGAGTAAATCAAGATGTCGTCAATAAAAACAATGACGAACTGATCCAAATAAGGCTTGCAGACCCTATTCATTAAGTCCATGAAAACAGCAGGAGCATTAGTCAAACCGAATGGCATGACTGTGAACTCATAGTGCCCATAACGAGTGCGGAAAGCTGTCTTGGGAATATCTTCTTCATGCACACGAAGTTGATGATACCCGGAACGCAGATCAATCTTCGAAAAATAAGAAGCGCCCTGTAACAGATCGAAGAGATCGTCTATGCGCGGTAGGGGATATCGATTCTTGATGGTAAGTTTGTTAAGCTCACGATAATCGATACACATCCTAAAGGATCCATCCTTCTTCTTGACAAAAAGAACGGGAGCACCCCAAGGTGAAAAGCTAGGACGGATAAAACCTTTGTCAGAGAGCTCCTGAAGCTGCTTAGCCAACTCTTGCATCTCATATGGTGCAAGACGATATGGAGCTCTGGCAATGGGATTTGCACCAGGTACGAGATCAATACGGAACTCGACTTGGCGTGCTGGGGGTAGACCAGGTAAATCTTCAGGGAATACTTCAGAATAATCCCGAACAACAGGAATATCTTGGATAGACTTACCTTTGCCTTTATCTGCTGTGACATGTGCCAGGAAGGCCACATAGTTCTTTCGGAGATACTTCAGAGCTTTAAAACAAGACATGAGTTTGAGACCACCGGCAGGCTTCTCACCACGAACCTGTAGGATCTCGCCTGTCGAAAGCGGCACACGAACAATCTTCTCAGAACAAACTATCTCTGCGCGATGCTTAGATAACCAATCCATACCCACTATAACGTCGAAGCTTCCAAGTTGCATTGGCGTGAGGTCAATAGGAAAAAGATGGTCGTTAAGGTTTAACTGGCAGTTGCGAAGAACAGAATCAAGAACAATGGGTTCACCACTAGCAACTTCTACTGTCAAAGGTTTACCTAGTTTCGTTCTAGACACGCGAAGCATTGGCTCAAAAGACAATGACACAAAACTCTTATCGGCACCCGAATCAAAGAGAACAGACGCAGGTTGATTATTAATAAAGAACGTACCGTTCACCACTTCATTGTCTGCTTGTGCCTCTTGAGCATTCATGTTGAAAACTCGTCTTCGAGCCGGAGCCTGATTCTGATTCTGGTTCTGGTTTGCTAGCCTTGGGCACCGGTTTCTGTAGTGGGTCAGATCCCCACAATTGTAGCACGAACCAGGAGGAAAATGAGGTCGTGCAGCTTGACCTTGTTGCTGAGCAAGAGGCTGAGCAACTTGTTGGGCTTGGTTCTGAACTGCCTGGTTCTGGTTAATAGGAATGCGACAAGTTGCGGCAAGATGACCAATTCTCCCACAGTTAGTGCAATGACGACATTGGAGATGTGGTTGGTGATAGCCGTTACACCTGTTGCACAAAGGTGCAGTGCCAAGATATGGCTTCTTGGCTAGTGGTTGCGCAGGCTGATTTGGTGCAGCTTGAGCCTGTGCAGTAACGGCATAGTTTTGGGAAGCCTTTCGCTTCCTTGAACTCTTTGAGGAACCAGAATTCTTTCCATTCTTGTTTTGACCTTTCTTGCTATCTTCCTTGTCAGATGCCTGCTTCTTACCCTTGTCACCCTTTTTATGCAGCTTCCCCTTTCGAACCTGCGACTCAGTCAATGTTGCTGCTAACTCGATAGCCTGACGGAGTGTGGCAGGGTTACTACCAGTAATGATGTCTTGTACTGAGTCAGGTAGGCCGTCGATGTATCTTTCGATAGCCTTGTCGAGTGGGGTAACCATAGTTGGGCAAAGCAGACTCAACTCCTCAAACCTATCAGTATATGCCCTGTGCTCGTCACTGTCTTGTTTCAAGTCATCAAACTATTTCTCCAACGCTCGCTGTTCATGACGAGGACAGAACTCCCTAATCATAAGGGCCCTAAGTTCAGCCCATGTCTGTGCTAGAGCAACTTCTGCACCACGGTCTCTCATAACCCCGTTCCACCATGTGAGAGCCCTCTTCTGAAACACACTCGAAGAAAACTCGACCTTGTGATTGTCAGGACACTGCACGTGGCGGAAAGTATTCTCAATGCTCTCGAACCATTGAAGAAGCCCAGTCGCTCCTTCAGAACCACCAAACTTGAGTGGTTTAGCCGAGTTAAAATCCTTGTATTTGCATGGAGCATTGTTATTGTTGTTGGCTTGGTTCAATTAAGCAAAGAGGTTTGGGAATTGAGCAGCCATCTGCTGCGCAATGATTTCTGCCAGTTCGGCAGTCGCTATCTGGTTTTCGCGTCGAGGAGGCATTCTAAAAGAGGAAAACATGAAAGGGAACGAGTGAGATGATTGGATGAAGAGAATGAGATGAAACAAAATTAACAAAAGAAAAGATGGTGGTCATTTGTCCGCATTACCAAGCAAACAAACGACACACAGTGACTAATCAAAGTAAATGGGTGAAAAATAATGTATCGCGAAGACATGCTCGCCTATAAGTGAACACTCACCCCAAGAGTTCCCAGGTAAGAGTGACTGGTCCGATTATGTGGATTTGTACGAACACTCTAGCCTTAGACAGAAAACCCAGGGTACAGGCATTCACTCTTCCAGTTTGCACGTGTTCACACTATTTAGAACCCAAAACTTTGACGAGATTTTGAAAATTTGAAGGCACAAGGCCAAAAGGAAAAATTAATGATTCATATAAATCACTTAGCGGGAAATGGCCTGAATAAATCCAACGAGTGGTTAATAATCCTGTTAGACATAAAAAAGTAGCTATCATCCCCTTTTCTGACGAATCATATGGTCGACAAGCGAGTTCCCGCATTAACAGCCTTCCCATGATTTGGTAACGGATGAAAATGGAAGGGTTCAAAACCATATAACAGAGGGTTCAAAACCTTACAATAGAGGGTTCAAAACCTTGTAATAAATCATCCAAAAACAGATGATTGTTTTTCAAAAATCGTTTCGGAAAAATTTGGTTTTTGTTTTGATAATCACCTAAGGATAGGTGATGTGCATGTTTTAAGATCTAAACACAAGATAACTTGTGTTAGGATCCAAGAAAGGTTATAGTCTAGGTCAAAGCATTACTAATAACCTAATTCCCTATAACCATTGGCTCTGATACCAACTCTTCTGTCACACCCCGACCACGTATAACATACAAAACGTAGCGGAAAACGTCGGGGAGTGTTGTAACAGAATTAATTGTTTCATAACCATGGCATACAAAGTTGTATTTTATTTATCAACATAAGAGTTGCATTGTTTTGAATAGGAATCAAAGAGTTTATAACATAATTAAACTAAGTCTATCTTCATTTTAAGTCTCTAAGGCACAGGTCCGCCCTAGTGTCACGATCATCGTCCTACGCAAAAGCTCCTGAAAACACATGTGAAAATAGGTACGTCAGCATAAAAATGCCTGTGAGATACATAGGATTTGTGAAAAGAGGATTCATGACTTATTAGTTTAGAAAAAGTTGTTTAGCAAAAGTCAGTCATGAACCTTGTAAATCGTTTTGTTTTGTAAATCATTTAAAAAGCGATAAGATCAAATGATATGTATAAATAAAAGAATAATGTATGGTTAAATGTATAACCAAGTAAAATGAGTTGTATAAAGTAAATTGTTTGTAAACCAAAGTCTTGTGAAAATCGTGTTACTTGTGTAAAATGTATAAGTCCAAATTGAATGATTTAAATAACGCTATGATATATAATATAATACAAACACTTATGTATAGGAAGTACCAGTGGCATATCCACCATGCTTGTATCATATTACTCACATCTCGTTACTTAAGTCACTTAAACGAACCACCAATGTAATAAGTCTATGTTTAAACCAATTGTCAAAGAGTCCTTGTATAAACCATGTCAAATGTTAAGAAGTCCAAAAGTAGTCAAGTAATGTGTAACAAATGTTATGCATTGTAAGTAAAGTATTGTCACATAATCCAAATGTAGAAATGTACAAAACAAAGTATTTTGAATATATCAAAAAGTTATGTTTTGCAAAGTAATGCATGTTACATTGATACAAACATTTATGTGGTAAGTTAACGCATACATTCAAGCCTTGAGACAGTCGGATAACCCTTTCAGTCAAGGTTATCAAAAGAAATGTTTTCGGATTCAGTCATTCCTTACATCCAAACAAACCCGGGATGTCAGGAATGGGATTTGTCAAGTCCTATGGTACCAGAACTTACTACCGAGCGGCGTAGCTAATGTTAATGAACGTATATAAGTCACATTTGTGCAAACCAAATGTTATAGCAGTTGTATGCGTGTCATATGAAAACAATGTACTATGTATGCTAAGTTAACATACAAAGCAGAAAAGTCATGTAAATCAATGTGCTAGCATGCTATCAGTCAACATACATAGCAGAAATGTAATGTAATGTAAAACAATGTACTAAGTATGCACACAATGGACATACATAGCATGAAATGTAATATAAAATGATGTACTAAGTATGCACACAATGGGCATACATAGCATGAAATGTAATGAAATCATGTACTATAATGTACTAACGAACATAGCAGGTATATGATGTGAAAACAGGAAAGCATGAAAGTAACAAGTAGGCACATGTGTTTCACCCCAAAACAGTTTGAAAATAGTAAAAGAGGGGTCTATGTACTCACTTGAGATTGCTCAGAAGTCCTAAGATAACCACCAAGCAATGCTAGAGATCACGGAATCAAACGGCACCTAATATAGGTAACTATGTTAATAAACCGGACCTAAATCGGAAGACTTAGATAGAATGAGGGTTCATAACCAAACGAGTATGGAGACTCGTGTCATATGGTTTAACAAAGCCTACATGCTAAATGAAACCTAACCTAAATGTTTACGACCCATTACGACCCGTTTAGGTAGCTTATGCTACTTTAACGCGTCGTTCGTGTGAAACGCGTTCGGACCGCCTAACTAGTCCTATGACAAGTTACATATGCCCTAACATGTCTAATATTGTTGTCAAATCAGTTTAGATGTCAAAAGTTATGTTACATATGTTTAAAATGAATTTTGGCATCAAAGGGGTATTTTGGTAATTTACCTAAGGCATATAAACTACCTATCATACAACTACTTAAACGAAGCGACCATAAGGTATAACCTCGGAAGGTTATTCCCTATATGCTATGGTCACCTAATGTGTTTGGTCGGATCCTAATGATCGACCAACTGGGTCGGGTTCGAAGGTATAATCGATTTATTAGATCGCTTACCCTTACGACCCTAGACAACGTGGTAATCAGTAGGCCTATGGGACTATAACCATCGTGATTACAATCACGTTGCGAAGTTCAAACGAACTTCGCATTGACCATAAACTGGTCAATGCAGAAAGTCAAACAAAGTTTGACTTTCGGACTCGAAAAGCAATAAAAGAACGAAGGAACACTTACAAAGGGTCCCCGAATGCTAATCTGGATCAAAATAGCTCAGGTATGAAACAAAGGTTTCAACTTAGAGCACATTAGATCAGATTCTTGTGAGGAATTAGTGAACATAAGGTGGGTATTTATAGTTTTCGGTTCATCGTTAGGATCGTTTCTTGGAAAAGAGGGAATGATCTCTCCCGTACACTTGTCGGAATGTTGTGGTAACTCATATTGCTCCACCACAAGAGTTTGACACTTGGCCTTGGCCTTTGGAGGGGTTAAAGGCTGTTAACAGCTGAGAAAAAACGTTTTGCTGCATCTAACCCCTGCTTGCGCACCGCAACACTGAGAGTGTTGAGGTGCGCAAGGCACCTGCAGACCAGAATGTTTCATAAATGGCAAAACAGGCCCCTGAAGCTCCAAACTTGCTATTTGATGCATTTTTGACACGTTTAAGCCCCGTTAACCCCATTTCAAAGCTCAAAAATGAAGTTAAAGTATAGAGAACTTAAAATGTGCTAAAAAAATATCTTGGATGTCGGTTCGTTTGGCCGTACGATTGCGTTGTTCGGTTAATTACGACGGAATGCGCATAAGCGCGAAAAACGATCCAAATGGCGTGAGGAATGGATTTCTCTTATTCCAAACACTAAAATAAAATATTTTAGTGCTTACATAAATTTTTGGATGTCCAGATGTATTCAGAACATGAGTTATGCGCGAAAATGCAAACTTGTGCACTTTTTGACACTTTTAGTCCCTGAATGACCCAAAAGTTTAATTTAGCACACCGAACCCCTCAAAGCCTATTTCTAAGCCATGTAAAGGATATTTATGGTATGTTTAACTTATGGTCATGTTCCGGAATGTTCGTTACAGTTCAAATTGGCATACTTTCGTAGTTTGTCAAGTTTAGTCCCTGTAAGCGAATTAACTTGTTTTTGCCATACCAAAGCCTTCAAAACTTATTTCTAAGTTATGTAAATGTTATTTAAGGTATGTTAAGTATATGTTGATGTTCCGGAGTATTTTTCGCATTAAACTGATTACGTTTACGCACCAGTTTGCGTATAATCCTCCAGAAAGCGATATAGAGTTTGAAATTACATAAAAGTCAAAACATGAAAAATGTAAAACACAACCAAACAAACATTGGGATCAAATAAAATTGTTTTATTGATAATTGAACTGTTCACAATGATTACAAGCACAGATGTTACATACGCTGATAAGCGCAGGAAACCACTCGAGTTCCAGGTTGGGGATCGAGTACTTAAAGTCTCACCTTGGGAAGGTGTAGTTCGCTTTGGTATACGAGACAAACTAACCCGTGATATGTTGGACCATTCGAAACCACGGAGAGAATTGGCAAGATGGCCTACAGATTGAATCTACCCGAAGAACTCAGTGGAGTTCACAACGTATTCCATGTGTCGAATCTGAAGAAGTGTCTGTCAGATGAAACCCTAATAGTTCCTTTCAAGGAGCTCACCATCGACGATCAGTTGTGATTTGTCAAAGAACCAGTGGAAATCTTGGACCGGGAGGTCAAGATTCTCAAACGCACCAGGATACCCATTGTTCGAGTTCGTTGGAACTCACGTCGTGGCCCAGAGTCCACCTGGGAACGAGAAGACCAAATGAAACACAAGTATCCTCAGTTGTTTAAAAAAGATGAGTCCAACAATGAAGCTACTACAGAATTTCAGGACGAAATTCCAAACCAACGGGGGAATGATGTGACACCCCACGAAAACGCTCAACGAAACTAGCTTCCTCAATGACTGCGTGCTAAATTTCGGGACGAAATTTCTTTCAACTTGGGGATGATGTGACAACCCGTGATTTTGAGGTAGAAACATGTTTGTTTCATTTCTTTTAAATCAAATCACACACTTTTATTATTTGATGAACTAGTTATATTTTATCCATATCACGTTGAACCGACCCGAAGTGTTTGAACCAATGTGCATGTCTTGCTTGTCGAATCGACCCACTCGCGTAACTCGGAACTTATGAGGCCCGAACCAAAGCATGAAAACTATATATTTATATTAGTTGGTTAAATATATATTGATATCAATTGATTAGTTATATATTTATATTAGTGGCTTACAAAAAAATAAATAAACTCTTAGTCATGTTGCTTAGTCTAATACAATACATCTTACATGGAATGTTAATTGCTTCTTTTGGTGATGTAAAAATAAAATATAATAATAATAATAACAACAAATAGATATATAAATATCAAGAACAACAAATGTTGAAGTTGTTGTTGTTCATGTTGTCTTCAACCCCTACTCCCTTGCCCCTATTTAATTGTCGCAACCCAACATACCCATACCCCATTTGTTTTAATGACCCATGTGAATTAATATGTGCAGCCCATAAGCAATCCCAAACCGTCTTAAACACCTACCTTTTATTATGATACGTAAAACTTGCATGACGGCACCTCAACCCTAAATTGTAACCTGCGATCTATCACCCTTTCCCTTGGTGATTTACGGCAGCAAGAGACCCCCTCCATCGTCGCTAAGTCTCTCCTCGCAACTCTTCCTCCCGCTCGAACCCTCTCTCCCTCGCATCTTGTAATCGGTTAGTATGTTTGTTTTTTGTTTACGGTTTTAAGTTCTTCGTTACATGGCTGCGTTTTTCTGCTCGGAGTAATATTTTTGATAATACATGTTGTGATAGTGGCTAAAATTCTTGATTTAAGGATGACTGGATCGCATATGTGTGACAACCCGCACTAAACCAGGTATCCGTACGACTTAACTAATGATTAATTATTGCTTAATTACTGTGCTTGTTTGAACTAGCTGATGAACTGCTACTTGATATCTGATACATGTACTTACTTGCATCATACTTTACTTGTCGTCACTACAATACTTACATACTGAACCTTAGTGACAAACATGATGCACAAAAAGCACAGTAGCACAATAACGGATAACCTATTGAACATGCTGATAAAGCCAGCATCAGGCAGACACTGCCTCTAAGGCCCATAAGAGCCTGAGATATTTGGCTACACTAGTAGTGAGTGTAGGGATACAAGGGTTGTGGAACTGCGTCTCTAGGAATAAGTCACTATGACTGGATGTGCCTAAAACGTACTCTAAGTACAAAACTCAGCACTTTACAAAATAATTCAGCTTTTAGCTAACTAATAAAGTGCCAAGACATGAGAAAAATATTACTAGACACTTTCCAAAGTGTCAGGAATGAGTAGTGTCACTAAAAAGAGTAATAACGGCACTTTAAATATTTATTCAACGCTTTAACGGATTACTATCCAACCGAACAACCGGACTTTACCAGGAACCTGAAAATATTGTTATTTACATTGTTTTTCTTTTCTGGGCCAGTTAGGGTCCCCGAATACCCTAACACCCGTTATAATTTATTACACACTAATACTTTATTTAAAGTCCCAAATTAACTAACTACTTACTTAACAATTAGTTGAAATCCAACTAAACCTTTCCCCTATGTGAAATTGACGGCATCATGGCCCCTTTTCTCTATTTTCGATTTGTCCCATGTGCCACCAACAAAAGATCCTAGTATTTACAATGATACTACTTACACTTGGCACCCCTAAACTACTCACCTATTTACTAAATAATTTTCACTTAACACCCCCCCCCCCCATACGATATTTTTGGAAAATATTCCAAGTTCCCATGCAAGTTGACTTTTGTATTGTGAGAAAGATGAGTGAACTAATAACTTACACTCAACACCCCTAAACTACTTATCTATTTACCAAAAATATTGCACTAAAACCCCACATGGCTAAACTTTCGGCTGAACTTAACCCCACAAGATATTTTCCTTAAATTTCTTACTTTCCCCATGCAATCTCCTTGGAGATTATGGATGATTATGTATGGTACTATCTAGACATACAACCCATTGGTTAAAAGGAAAATTATATTATAAACATCACCTATCATCATCTTCGTTTAACACAAAAACAATTCCATTTCTCCCACTAAGTAAAGCTACTGCTGAAACTCATAGCCACCACCATCAATTTTTTTTATATTGTTCAAGTATTCCAAGACCCACTACAAGGTGTAAGAAGGCGAATCACGGAGTGTGGAGCTCGCGGTTTGTCAAGGACCTCTCTAGTTTGCCTTTATCCACTCGTTTTTCTCTCGTGTTTCTTCCCTAGCTTCAAAGCTAGTAGTAAGCTTCTTGGATCATCTTTTATTTTATATTTTTTTTGTGGTTAATAACTATGTTGTGATATAAATAAAAGAACACTAGAAGATCATAAATGCAAACTTGAACATAAAGCTAGTATGAGGTTAAAATAAGATGGAATCTTGTTATAATAATAAAAATTGTTTTGATGTGGTTATTATTTATTTTGATGCTTACTAGTAAGATGATGTTGGACATCAAAATTTAACTTGTTAAAATAAGATTAAAAACTTATGTTAACAAGTTAGGAGGTGACTAATGTTTACATAAAAGAATCACCTCCATGTTTCACATAAACTTGGTAACAAAAACGAGTTCTTGAAAAATAAATAAACTAAGTGAGTGGATGGTCTTATGGACCCGACATCTACAAATGATTTTTCTAAGACACACCAAGTTAAAAGACGAGTCTTTTTGAAAAGTCATAATTTTTGGAGGGTAACTAAACCCACTAAAAGCACCGCTAAATTACTACGCGTTTTCATGAAACGCCAAGTTTATGTTGTCATGAAAAATGCATTGTTTTTACACTTGACTAGTGTAACATTGTTTAGAAAATTGTTGATTGAATTTATAAAAGAAAATGATACGCTTGAAAGCGTGGCCACCTCCGGTTACAGAGGGAACTCTGGCGAAAATTTTCTAAAAACCTAACACTTAGAACTATTTACACTACAAGTGTTAGAATTATTTTTGACATGTTTTCGAAACATAAATTTCGCCGTGACTTTATTTACTAAATATTCGGAGGTGGGATTTTCACAAAATTTAACGTGATAAATATATATATTTTTCACACACTGTTTATGATTATTTTGTGAAATACATAAATATTATTTTAGGGATAAAAATAATATTTACGAACGTTAACGAATCCAAAATAATACGAACGCTTTCACCATAAATATATATAAGTTACACCGGTAATTATATTACCACTCGATTGTTAAAACGTAACTTACGCACTTACAGAAATATTTATGAACGCGTGTTTTAACAACGTATTATTGGAGAAAAATTATGAGAAATGAAAATATAATATTTTTGAGAAAAATACTTATATTTTGAGATTGGAAATATATATGTATTAAGTGAGACTTAATGAATTAATCTGAACGCACATGTATTGAATCCCCCATCCTTGGGAAGGAGATTAACTACCAAGTATATACAGAACGTAAACACGAAATAGTTGTCTAACTATTTCCCAAAAGATTTAACTATAAAGCTAAGGCACGGCCGTCCGTCTAATAGAATTAGCACTTGTAGGTCGTCGCACAGCTTTCTGATTTGGAGATACTTGGTAGAGACGCTTCACTGTGAGTTCATGTCCCCCTTTTCTCTAACTGTTTTCAGTTTTCTTAACTGCGGGGGTGAAATACATGTTACTTTGTTTACAAGTACTATTATACACGGTATGTTAACGTAAGGAGGTTTACTACTTAGATCATGTGAATGGGTAGGCAGAACACCGAGGGACTTAAGCGGTAGATCTATCTGGGTGTAGCGAGCCCAACTCTAGGCCCAACAGAACGGACCTTGAGTGACTTGGTTGCCCGACGCATAAATCGGCTAGGGTTGAGTCTTCCTACTTGCATTTCACAACATGCTAATGGCCTTGCAAACCATTGGTGATCTCTTTTCCTTACACTGCTACATACCAGGAAACTTTTATACTTACAAGTGTTTTACTACTCACTTGCACATGAACTCGCTCAACATTATTGTTGATTTTTCAACTTACATGTATTTCAGGAAATTAACGAGATCTGGCACGGTATGGCATGTTTTCCGCTGCACTAGTTTCCGAGGTCATCCGGGGTTTAGGGGATGTGTCTCTTTCCTGGACAAGACACAATCCTTAAACCATGTTTATATTATGTTTAAGTTTGTAATGTCTGTTGAACAAGGTTATGGTTGTTAGGGTATGTTCCCGTTAAAACAATGGTACTGTATTTGGATTTCAAAACTTAATGGATGATCTTGCATGTTTTTAACTCATATAGCTTTGTTATGATTAAACTATGGTATTAAGAAGTCACACCAAATTAACCACGCTTCCGCAAAAGCCAGGGTGTGACAGCTTGGTATCAGAGCTCTGATCATAGCGAACTAGGATTCCTTCTCGAGTCTAGACTATGATCACTAGGGCTCTCACGAAAACATTTTCTGCATACCACTTAAGTCCAGATCCAAAACTTTTTACAAACAAATGTTGAGCACATTTTATTAATTATAGGCTCAGCCTGGAGGGCTGAGGCTCGATCTGGAGGATCGAGGCTCGGTCTAGGTGACCGAGGTAGTTGAGCACGTTGATTTATTTTAGGCTCAGCCTGGAGGGCTGAGGCTCGGTCTGGAGGATCGAGGCTTGGTCTAGGTGACCAAGGTAGTTGGCTAGCAAGGCTAGGAAGAGTAGGCTCAGTCTTGAAGGCTGAGGCTCGGTGTTGGAGACCGAGGCTCGATCTGAGTGGTCGAGGTGGAGGATAGAGCAGTCTTAAAGGCTGGGAGAAATTGGCTAGTAAGACTAGGAGAATTATGTGATACCTTACGTGGTGACTTATGTGATTATTTGATTATATGATTGACTATTTGTGCATGTTTGTGTATATGTTACAGACACATGGATTCTACAGACACTGGTGGTTCAGACACCACAGGCCCTAGGCCTATCGTATCAGACGACCTAGAGTCATCGGAGCACGAGGTTCACACGTCCGACGTCACGAGCACAGATGAAGACGATTTTCAGCCCTTCGCATTACCTGACGGTGCTGACGAGCTCGCAGATGGTCCTTTGGCCGGGGATCTACCACTCGCAGTGATCCCTGCCCCTATACCGCTTGCTTCGTACCCTGTTTACGATTTGCCTATCAGTGACGAGGAGGATGATGTCGATATGTTTGAGGAGGAGCCTTTCGAGGAGGATGCTCAGGGCGAGGCCCTTCCTGCTGCTGATGGTCCCTTGTTGATCACAGATGCTCCCGCCGCGGAGTCACCTGCTCACTCCCCAGTCCCAGACTCCTTTGAGTCTGTGGCCTCTGTACCCTCACACATCCAGAGTGCGCAGCACTTCTCTCATGGATCAGATCCTGATCAGGCATCTTCTGTTGCCCCTGTCCCCAGTTTTGTTTTTTACCACGATGATGAGGGGGATTCCGATCCTATGTTTCCCCCAGGATTCGACCCAGATCGTGACTTAGAGTTTATTCCGATGGATCAGTTTATGGAGGATCCAGTAGACCCTGATGACCCAGTGGATCCTATCGACCCAGATTTTGGTTTCGAGATGGCTTTTGATGACCTCGAGCCTGCCGTTGCTCCAGAGCAGGCAGCCGCTCTAGACCCCCTACCTGAGCATGACCCAGTACATGCTGACATCCCTTTTGAGCCTGTTGCTGATGATCTCCCCTTGGATGTTCCTTTGATGGAGGGCGATCATGTCATTGTTGATCCTGTTGATCCTTTACCCGTTGTCGCTATACCTGTTGACCCTCCCATTGAGCACATTGCACCTGTTCACCCTGTTGTTGCTCCCCCACTTGATCCCGTTCCACTAGAGCCCGAGCATGCACTGTTCGCGGCACGCATGGATCCACCAGATGAGCATGCACAGCACGGTTGGATACCTGCTGATGAGGATGTACCGCCTTTTCCCCCTCAGATCCCTGTTACGCGACATGTTGATTTTTCTTTCCAGGTTCCACAGTTTGTACCTCCAGCGAGGCCTGGAGAGGGTTCTTCAGCCCATCCTGTTGGGCATGTACCGATGCCTATCCCTTTCATGCCACATATGTCATCTGTTCCACCCACTGTTGCTCCATTTCACGTGGCACCTTTCGACCCTACTAGTGAGCCATTTCTTTGGGCACCAGACTCTGGTATGCCACCTACTGACCCCTACCATTCTTTTCACAGGGGGTACACTATCAAGGACGTCTTGATGTCTTTTGTAGCTCAGCATGAGTCACATACGCAGCGCATCCAGGAGCTCGAGAGAGCTCAGCTGCCACCGTGTCCATGCCATGGTCAGACACACTCTCCTCTGCAGCCATTTCGACCTTTACCTCCAGATTATGCTGCCCGTCTCTCTACATTAGAGCAGCAGATTGTTTCCATCATTCGTACTCAGCAGGCTATGGAGGCGGACTGGCTACAGTTACGTCGTTTGTTTTACACCCACTTTCCCCCTCCTCCACCACCATCTGTATAGAGCTCATCAGTGCTGTTTGGGTAGACGAGGATGAGAAGACGGCGATTGTTGGATTGCACAGTATTTTTGGAGACCACAGTTGATTCTGACTTTTGTTGACTTGTATTTGATGTATTGACACTGATTGATGTAGTTTTTGGACAGGGGTGATGTAGCCCCTAGTTGATGGATGATTGTATGACACTATGATGTACTGATACACTTACTATGTGGTCTCGATATATGGCAATCGCAGTATTCTCATCATATTTGATTCGCTTGATTGTTTATTTGTATTATTATGACATGGGATGATGTGTGTTTGGTATTTGTGATGTATTGATAACATGAGATGTGATGTGCTATTACTATTACTATATACGTACGTTTTACTATGGCCTGACCAACGTAAACCATCTTTTAGAAGATGCCGCCAAGACGTGAGACACGCATGCCTACTAATGAGGCAGAACTCCAGCAGATTATTGCTGCTGCCATAGCATAGTATGCAGCATCTCAGCCCGGGACGAGCGGAAGTATTAACCAAGGCAATAACAATCCACCTCACGGTAATACTAAGTCATTAAGACATACCGTGACCTAACTGGATATCTCTAGCAGTAATGCTAACGCCAAACGTATGTTATAACGTGTGTGCAGGATGCACCTTCAAGCAGTTTTTAGACTGCAAACCGGTCAACTTCGATGGCACTGGAGGTGCTGTCGCCTTTGTTCGCTGGGCTGAGAAAACCGAATCTGTACTATGCATGAGCAAGTGCGCGCTGGATCAGCAAGTCACCTATATCTCAGGGCTGTTTCTAGATGGAGCCCTATCCTGGTGGAACCTACAAGTACAGACACTAGGCGAAGCTGCTGCCTACGCGCTGACCTGGACCGAACTAAAAGAACTTATGCGCAAAAAGTACTGTTCCCGCGCAGAAATCCAGAGATTGGAGACCGAATTCTGGCACTTGAAAATGGACGGTCCAAAGGTCGCAGAATACGTTCAGAGGTTTCACGACTTATCTCAAGTGGTCCCTTACATGGTTACACCAGAATACAAGCGAATCGAACGCTTCATTTGGGGTTTGGCTCCTCAAATCATAAGTATGGTAACCTCCTCCAAACCAGCAACTATCACTGAAGCCATCGATTTGAGTGTGGCTCTCACCGAGGAGGCAATTCGTTTGAACAAGTTTGATGAGATCAAGACGAAGAAGGCAGAGATTCATGTCGAGTCATCGGGAGGTAACAAACGGAAGTTCTCAAACTTCAAGCAGGGCGCTAGTGTAGTGGTTAAGAAAAGAGGATCAGACACGCCAGCTCAGGTTACAGCTGGTAGAAGAGAGAAAGGAAGAGGATACATGGGCGCCCAGCCCAAATGCAATACCTGCCAACGCCACCATTCTGGTCAATGTGGGCTAAAAGTATGCGAAGTATGTGGGAAACGTGGTCACTTGAAGGACACTTGTTGGGCCCCTGCCGGTCGGGGAGGCCAGGGAGGTTATGGAAATAGAAACAATAATCGTGGTGGTATTGGGGATCGCCCACAAGGAAACTATGGAGGAAACGGGAATCGAGGCAACAATGCTAACCAAGCGGGCGCTGTGAATCGTAATAAGAGGAATGATCAAGCTGGTGGAAACGGGCAAAGACTGGGATGCTATAACTGCGGTGATATCGGGCATTTCAAGAAAAACTGCCCAGACTTAAACCAAGCCCGTGGAAGAGTGTTCCAACTCGAAGCAAGGGAAGCGCGCCAGGACCCCAATGTTGTTACTGGTACGTTCCCTGTAAATCAACGCTATGCATCCGTTTTATTTGATACTGGTGCCGATTATAGCTTCGTGTCGTTAGAATTTAAGAATATGCTTGGGTTAGCCGCTACTAAGTTAGATATTCCGTATTCAATCGAATTAGCTAATGGAAAGTTAGTAGAAGCCAACGAAGTTATCAGAGGTTGTGTGATTGAATTAGGAGAGCGTGAGTTTGCTTTGGATCTACTACCAGTCCAGTTGGGAAGCTTCGATGTGGTGGTAGGAATGGATTGGTTATCAGGCAACAAGGCTGAGATAGTATGTCACAAAAAAGTTGTTCGTATCCCAACCGATGATGGTGAGACAATTGTGGTTCACGGAGAGAAGCGTGACACGCCGCTAAGATTTATCAGCTGCTTGAAAGCAAGGAAGTGTTTGCAAAAAGGATGTGTTGCTTTTCTGGCACACATTGTGGATAAAGAGGCTGCTGAGCCAAGAATCGAAGACATCCCTGTCGTGAGGGAATATCCAGAAGTCTTCCCAGAAGACTTACCTGGACTGCCACCTCAGAGGCAAGTAGAGTTTCACATTGACTTAGTTCCAGGCGCCGCGCCTGTGGCTAAGGCACCGTATAGACTTGCTCCGTCTGAGATGCAGGAACTGTCAACACAACTTCAAGAGTTGTTAGACAAGGGTTTTATCCGACCAAGCTTCTCACCTTGGGGAGCTCCGGTCCTGTTTGTCAAGAAGAAGGACGGTAGTTTTCGTATGTGCATCGACTACCGGGAGCTGAACAAACTGACAATCAAGAATAGGTACCCTCTGCCAAGAATCGATGATCTGTTTGATCAACTGCAAGGTTCAAGCTTTTACTCAAAGATCGATCTTCGATCTGGATACCATCAGTTAAGGATACAGGAGGAAAGTATCCCGAAAACAGCCTTCAGAACTCGTTATGGACACTACGAGTTCCTTGTTATGCCGTTTGGTTTGACAAACGCACCTGCAGTATTCATGGATCTAATGAATAGAGTTTGCAAGCCGTATTTGGATAAGTTCGTGATTGTATTCATCGATGACATTTTAATTTATTCAAAGACGAAGGCTGAACACGAGCAGCATCTTAGAGCCATTCTAGAGCTGCTGAAGAAGGAACAACTGTATGCCAAATTCTCTAAGTGCGAGTTTTGGCTACGTGAAGTCCAATTCCTTGGGCACGTGGTAAATGGAGACGGAATCCACGTGGATCCAACCAAGATCGAGGCGATCAAAGATTGGGAAACGCCAAAGACGCCAACGGAGATCCGGCAATTCTTGGGTTTGGCTGGCTATTATCGAAGATTCATTGAGAATTTTTCAAAGATCGCTCAACCATTGACACTCCTCACGCAGAAGGAAAGGAAGTTTGATTGGGGAATCAAACAGGATGAAGCATTTCAGATATTGAAGGATAAGCTCTGCAATGCGCCAATCTTAGCTCTACCGGAAGGTACTGACGATTTTGTGGTATACTGCGACGCATCGCGTCAAGGGTTGGGTTGTGTGTTGATGCAACGTCAAAAGGTCATTGCTTACGCATCACGTCAACTGAAAGTGCACGAAAAGAACTATACCACACACGATTTAGAGCTTGGCGCAGTGGTATTTGCACTAAAGATCTGGAGACACTACCTTTATGGTACGAAGTGTACAATCTTCACAGATCACAAGAGCCTACAACATATATTCAACCAGAAAGAGTTGAATATGAGGCAAAGACGATGGGTTGAGTTGTTGAACGACTACGACTGCGAGATAAAGTATCATCCAGGGAAGGCGAATGTGGTCGCCGATGCCCTAAGTCGTAAAGAGAGAATCAAGCCCATAAGGGTTAGGGCTTTGGAAATGATTATACGGACCGACCTTTCCTTGCGCATTCGTGCCGCACAAAAGGAAGCTCTCAAGGAAAGGAATCTTGAAGAGGAATATCTCCGTGGGATGGAGAAGCTTTTGGTACCAAGCGAGGAAGGAACGTTATGTTTTGAGAAAAGGATTTGGGTTCCTCTGTTTGGTGAATTGAGGAAGGTTATTTTTGATGAAGCTCACAAATCACGGTACTCTATCCACCCTGGATCGGATAAAATGTACCAGGATCTCAAAGATTACTATTGGTGGCCTAGGATGAAAGGCGATGTTGCTGTTTACGTGAGCAAATGTTTAACGTGCGCTAAGGTTAAAGCGGAATACCAGAAGCCTTCAGGGCTGCTGCAACAACCTGAGATTCCCAAGTGGAAATGGGAACAAATCTCCATGGATTTTATTACGAAATTGCCAAGAACGCCAAGAGGCCATGATATGATTTGGGTGATAGTTGACCGCCTAACAAAGTCCGCACACTTTCTGCCAATCAGAGAGAAAGACAGTACTAGTAAACTTGCGGAAATATACATGAGAGAGATTGTCGCACGTCATGGAGTGCCTCTCTCAATCATCTCTGATAGAGACGGAAGGTTTGTGTCAAGGATATGGCAATCCTTCCAAGAAGCCTTTGGCTCACAGTTGAATCTGAGCACTGCGTTTCATCCGCAAACTGACGGCCAGAGCGAGCGAACGATACAGACTTTGGAAGACATGCTGAGGGCATGTGTTATGGATTTGGGTGGTAGCTGGGACAGGCATTTGCCTTTGGTCGAATTTTCATACAACAACAGCTACCACACCAGTATTGGTGTCGCGCCATTTGAAGCCCTTTACGGACGCAAGTGCCGATCACCCCTATGTTGGTCTGACGCAGGTGATAGGCAACTTGCTGGCCCTGAAATCGTCCAAGAGACGACGGACAAGATTGCGCAAATTCTTAAACGCATCGAAGCAGCTCGCCACAGACAAAAGGCCTACGCGGATCCAAACCGGAAACATGTGGATTTTCAAGTTGGAGAAATGGTGTTATTGAAAGTTTCACCCTGGAAGGGGGTGGCACGCTTTGGAAAGCGTGGGAAGTTAAATCCACGCTACATTGGTCCTTTCAGAATTCTGGAAAGAATAGGACTAGTAGCATACAAGTTGGACCTACCTGCTGAACTGAATGGTGTTCACGATACATTTCATGTATCCAACCTGAAGAAAAGTCCAACTCAAGTTGACGTTGCCATTCCCATCGACGAGATTCATATTGACGACACGCTCCACTTCGTTGAAGAACCTGTCGAGGTCACGGATTGGAAAGTTAACAAGACTCGCCGGAGCAGTGTCAAACTCGTCAAAGTTCGTTGGAATGCCAGACATGGTCCTGAATTCACCTGGGAACGTGAGGACCGGATGAAAGAGAAATACGCCCACTTATTTCCTAAGAACTCTGCATCTACAAGCAGAACTTAAATTTCGGGACGAAATTTATTTAACGGGGGGAGAATGTGACAACCCGCACTAAACCAGGTATCCGTACGACTTAACTAATGATTAATTATTGCTTAATTACTGTGCTTGTTTGAACTAGCTGATGAACTGCTACTTGATAACTGATACATGTACTTACTTGCATCATACTTTACTTGTCGTCACTACAATACTTACATACTGAACCTTAGTGACAAACATGATGCACAAAAAGCACAGTAGCACAATAACGGATAACCTATTGAACATGCTGATAAAGCCAGCATCAGGCAGACACTGCCTCTAAGGCCCATAAGAGCCTGAGATATTTGGCTACACTAGTAGTGAGTGTAGGGATACAAGGGTTGTGGAACTGCGTCTCTAGGAATAAGTCACTATGACTGGATGTGCCTAAAACGTACTCTAAGTACAAAACTCAGCACTTTACAAAATAATTCAGCTTTTAGCTAACTAATAAAGTGCCAAGACATGAGAAAAATATTACTAGACACTTTCCAAAGTGTCAGGAATGAGTAGTGTCACTAAAAAGAGTAATAACGGCACTTTAAATATTTATTCAACGCTTTAACGGATTACTATCCAACCGAACAACCGGACTTTACCAGGAACCTGAAAATATTGTTATTTACATTGTTTTTCTTTTCTGGGCCAGTTAGGGTCCCCGAATACCCTAACACCCGTTATAATTTATTACACACTAATACTTTATTTAAAGTCCCAAATTAACTAACTACTTACTTAACAATTAGTTGAAATCCAACTAAACCTTTCCCCTATGTGAAATTGACGGCATCATGGCCCCTTTTCTCTATTTTCGATTTGTCCCATGTGCCACCAACAAAAGATCCTAGTATTTACAATGATACTACTTACACTTGGCACCCCTAAACTACTCACCTATTTACTAAATAATTTTCACTTAACACCCCCCCCCCCCATACGATATTTTTGGAAAATATTCCAAGTTCCCATGCAAGTTGACTTTTGTATTGTGAGAAAGATGAGTGAACTAATAACTTACACTCAACACCCCTAAACTACTTATCTATTTACCAAAAATATTGCACTAAAACCCCACATGGCTAAACTTTCGGCTGAACTTAACCCCACAAGATATTTTCCTTAAATTTCTTACTTTCCCCATGCAATCTCCTTGGAGATTATGGATGATTATGTATGGTACTATCTAGACATACAACCCATTGGTTAAAAGGAAAATTATATTATAAACATCACCTATCATCATCTTCGTTTAACACAAAAACAATTCCATTTCTCCCACTAAGTAAAGCTACTGCTGAAACTCATAGCCACCACCATCAATTTTTTTTATATTGTTCAAGTATTCCAAGACCCACTACAAGGTGTAAGAAGGCGAATCACGGAGTGTGGAGCTCGCGGTTTGTCAAGGACCTCTCTAGTTTGCCTTTATCCACTCGTTTTTCTCTCGTGTTTCTTCCCTAGCTTCAAAGCTAGTAGTAAGCTTCTTGGATCATCTTTTATTGTATATTTTTTTTGTGGTTAATAACTATGTTGTGATATAAATAAAAGAACACTAGAAGATCATAAATGCAAACTTGAACATAAAGCTAGTATGAGGTTAAAATAAGATGGAATCTTGTTATAATAATAAAAATTGTTTTGATGTGGTTATTATTTATTTTGATGCTTACTAGTAAGATGATGTTGGACATCAAAATTTAACTTGTTAAAATAAGATTAAAAACTTATGTTAACAAGTTAGGAGGTGACTAATGTTTACATAAAAGAATCACCTCCATGTTTCACATAAACTTGGTAACAAAAACGAGTTCTTGAAAAATAAATAAACTAAGTGAGTGGATGGTCTTATGGACCCGACATCTACAAATGATTTTTCTAAGACACACCAAGTTAAAAGACGAGTCTTTTTGAAAAGTCATAATTTTTGGAGGGTAACTAAACCCACTAAAAGCACCGCTAAATTACTACGCGTTTTCATGAAACGCCAAGTTTATGTTGTCATGAAAAATGCATTGTTTTTACACTTGACTAGTGTAACATTGTTTAGAAAATTGTTGATTGAATTTATAAAAGAAAATGATACGCTTGAAAGCGTGGCCACCTCCAGTTACAGAGGGAACTCTGGCGAAATTTTTCTAAAAACCTAACACTTAGAACTATTTACACTACAAGTGTTAGAATTATTTTTGACATGTTTTCGAAACATAAATTTCGCCGTGACTTTATTTACTAAATATTCGGAGGTGGGATTTTCACAAAATTTAACGTGATAAATATATATATTTTTCACACACTGTTTATGATTATTTTGTGAAATACATAAATATTATTTTAGGGATAAAAATAATATTTACGAACGTTAACGAATCCAAAATAATACGAACGCTTTCACCATAAATATATATAAGTTACACCGGTAATTATATTACCACTCGATTGTTAAAACGTAACTTACGCACTTACAGAAATATTTATGAACGCGTGTTTTAACAACGTATTATTGGAGAAAAATTATGAGAAATGAAAATATAATATTTTTGAGAAAAATACTTATATTTTGAGATTGGAAATATATATGTATTAAGTGAGACTTAATGAATTAATCTGAACGCACATGTATTGAATCCCCCATCCTTGGGAAGGAGATTAACTACCAAGTATATACAGAACGTAAACACGAAATAGTTGTCTAACTATTTCCCAAAAGATTTAACTATAAAGCTAAGGCACGGCCGTCCGTCTAATAGAATTAGCACTTGTAGGTCGTCGCACAGCTTTCTGATTTGGAGATACTTGGTAGAGACGCTTCACTGTGAGTTCATGTCCCCCTTTTCTCTAACTGTTTTCAGTTTTCTTAACTGCGGGGGTGAAATACATGTTACTTTGTTTACAAGTACTATTATACACGGTATGTTAACGTAAGGAGGTTTACTACTTAGATCATATGAATGGGTAGGCAGAACACCGAGGGACTTAAGCGGTAGATCTATCTGGGTGTAGCGAGCCCAACTCTAGGCCCAACAGAACGGACCTCTGTGAGGACCAACAGAACGGACCTTGAGTGACTTGGTTGCCCGACGCATAAATCGGCTAGGGTTGAGTCTTCCTACTTGCATTTCACAACATGCTAATGGCCTTGCAAACCATTGGTGATCTCTTTTCCTTACACTGCTACATACCAGGAAACTTTTATACTTACAAGTGTTTTACTACTCACTTGCACATGAACTCGCTCAACATTATTGTTGATTTTTCAACTTACATGTATTTCAGGAAATTAACGAGATCTGGCACGGTATGACATGTTTTCCGCTGCACTAGTTTCCGAGGTCATCCGGGGTTTAGGGGATGTGTCTCTTTCCTGGACAAGACACAATCCTTAAACCATGTTTATATTATGTTTAAGTTTGTAATGTCTGTTGAACAAGGTTATGGTTGTTAGGGTATGTTCCCGTTAAAACAATGGTACTGTATTTGGATTTCAAAACTTAATGGATGATCTTGCATGTTTTTAACTCATATAGCTTTGTTATGATTAAGCTATGGTATTAAGAAGTCACACCAAATTAACCACGCTTCCGCAAAAGCCAGGGTGTGACAATATGAACTTGTAGTCGCACTAGGGTTTTGATGTGGTTAGATGCTGAGATAAACCTGGTTAGTTGTAGATGTTTTAGCAATAATAATCTGAGTTTGGTGGTTTATGTTGATACGTGTAATCTCGTTGCTAGAAATTGCATTGATTAGACGTGTATGTCGAGTTTGGGGTTTGGGTTGCCGCAAGCTTATTGTTGTGGGTAAAAATATTATGTGTTTTGACAAATTAATGGATACAAGACTTACCGTAGGATGATAATCTGCAGTATATAAACGTTTTGGGATATTGGGCGCATTAGATGTTCAGTTGGGGAAGTTGGATAACAAGAACAGAATCTGTCCAACAGTTACAGCCGACTTTAATCGGATGTAACTGGGTCGTAATTTAACAAAAACGAGATTTTCTTGACTCTATAACGTGTTATTTTGAAAAAAGAATCAAATGGCACTGGAATTATATTTTTTTGAGGTCGTTTGCTATTTTTAAAGGCCCGTTTTCTACAGCAGCAAAAGTTGCTTTTTTACTGCAGAAAATGTGTGTTATTTTTTCATCATAACTTGAAATCTGTGTAGAATTAGGGCATGAAATTTGTACAGTAGATGGCCACGGGTGTCGTTGTAATTCTCCAACTGGAATTTCGTCAATCGGAGTTATGATGAATTTTAAATGATTTTTTCCGTGGACTGCAGTCAGAAAGTGACGAATCTGATTGCAGCCCAGTAAATGATTTTTATAAAATAATTGGTAATGAATTGAGTCCCGATATTTTTACACAATGTGATGTGGATCGTTTAGAGTACTATGTAAAGTTTTGGGAATTTTTCTGTACACGAACTATTCCGGATAACACTCCGAAAACTGTCCGAAAATGCACGATATTGCTGAATTTTATTAAAGAGTATTTTAAACCTTTTGTGACATTTGTGTTGTCGCTAAGCTGTGTCGTGATAATTAGCGTCGTATGATAAAAGGTGCTACGTGATAGATGCGTGTAGGAACTTTGTGTTTAAAACCATTAACAAACTAAATGGTAATCCTATTAGGACGTGATTGACCAACCCTGACTGTTAGCTATTTTAAGAGTTTGACCGAGCAAACCAAGGTGAGTTCACACTTTTTACAAGGCATGGGATTCCCAGTGGTTTGAGAATGGGTTAAGAAGCTAAAACGAAACCTACATATTCACCTCTAACAGAATATGTACCTTCGTCCTCGGTTGGGAAGGACGACCTGCGTATTCTCGGTTGGATAGAGTACGTACCTTCGTCCTCGGTTGGGAAGGACGACTACATTTAACCTGCGTATTCTCGGTTGGGTAGAGTACATACCTCCGTCCTCGGTTGGGAAGGACACCAACTTATAAGTGGTTCACATGGGGTAGCCCCCACTGGTTATGGTTTGGGAAAAAAGGAATCGGTTAACACATGGTTTTCGAAAGAACATATGGTTTTTGGAACAAATTTAAAACGGACAACCAACTGTGAACTCGCTCAACTTTGTTGTTGATTCGTTGTCACATGCCTTGCAGGCCTTTAGGTGCATATTGATTGGAACTTGCTGTCTGGAGGCTGGAGTGGTCATGGGTCGAGATACATGGAATCGCAACATGAGACTATTGATTTTTACATGTGGTTTATAAACACTTAACGAATGAATTATGCTTCCGCTGTATAATGTGAATTATTTGTAATGTTGTGACACTAATGCTAACGAATGAAAGTTTTATTTAAATATACCTATGAGTTCAATATGATTGATGGCTAGATCCTGGTATGTCACACGCCCCGCGGTGATTCCGCATGTGGTATTTTGGGGGTGTGACACTAATAATAGTCTACTCGGGTTGAGTACTCCCTATGTCTTCACATACATTAATGTCCTTGCAAAACATTAATTGATCTGTTCATAGACGCTTTTCATACATGTTTTCAAAAGAGTCTCTCAATTGTTTACATGTTATTGGAACTCCTACAAGATACATGAACTCGCTCAACTTTTGTTGATGTTTTCAAAATTACATGTATTTCTGGAAACGAGATGGATCTTGGGCGCTGGTGTTGTATTCTGGATGTAAATTTCAAATTTAGATGTCATCCATTTTTGTTGGTTTGTAATTTAATCAGAGGTTGTGTTTTTTGGAACTTAAATGACTGGTGTTTGTAATGTTTTAAACTTTATGAATGGATGAACATCATTTTAATCATATAGTTGTTTGTTATAATCGAATGCAATGAAAACCGAACAAGGCACACACATACGCTTTCGCAAAAGTCAGGGTGTTACAGTTTGGTATCAGAGCTTCGATTGTAGTGAACTAGGATTCCTTCTCGAGTCTAGACTACAATCACTAGGATTCTCTCACGAAAACAATTTTACAAAAAGGTTTTTCATTGCATTTACGAAAGTGCCAAGATCCATGAGTCAAACATTTTCCAAAGGAAACACAAAGCAAAGACATTAGTAGGGAGGAGAATACCTCAACTGACATGCCAAATGAGGTATAGTCTACGTGAGATAGACTTGCCAAAGACGAAATGACCCCCCCCCCCTGAAAGAACAAACAAGAGTTATATGTGACATGTTGCATTTATTTGCTTACATATATACTAAGTAACATTATTACTCATTAATATATATGCATATGTGTACGGGATAATTGTTGACGGGAACGAGATACCTTCGACTTCGAATTCTATTATTGTTCTTAAATCGAACGATGAGACTATCGACCTCGCTTTTATTGCGGAGCTTATGGCTGACATAGTTACCAAGTGAGCCGATGAACTTGCTTCCATAGAATATGGCTGCTCTTCCCTCTCGAATGCGAAGGTGCCTGACTACGGTAGTGACAGCGAGGCAGAGGAGGCAACCTTGGACAACAACCTTATCAGCAAGACGAGGACCCTGTGGCTTTTACGAAACATGCTTAACGACACTCTTGTCCAGACGAGGAAGATGAGGTACTCATCTTGAAGGTGCCCCTCCAACTACTATTACTAGGAACTCTCCTTGTTCCTATTCTGTCTAGCATTGTGCCAATTCACGCGTAACGACAACGAACGTTGGCGCGTGGACCATCATAAAGGTCCCATCTATGTCGAAGGTATGAGGACAGTAGTGTCCCCTCTCTGGCTAATCAGCTGCTTCGAACGATAGAAAATCCGGGTGACCATGCAAGACAATTTATTATTACCCAGGGCCCACGTAATAACAACTTGTAGTGCATGGGGAATCCTGGTGGACTCTGCGGGTCAAGCTAATGACCACCACCCATTCAAAATCTCTAAGTGTCCAAACCTCCATCTAATGGAACGATACCGAGATAGTTGCTATAACACTCTACAAAGTAGAAAGACTGTCTTTGCCTACTTCGTGCCTAACACTTCTACCCGTAATACGAGTCGTTTAGGAACCGATATCTAAGCAAGAAAAGATGGTTAACACAGGAAAGATTCAGTGACTCCACACTCTCTGTCCTATAAAGCACCCCATCATTTGGGTAGTGCATTCGCGCCTTGGAAAACCGCTCTACGATTGCTACAAGGCACAATTCGGTTCCGAGGAAGAAGTCACGTACCCTCATAACCCTATCTCTGCGTTTCGCTATCACCTCCGGTACATGGTAGTAATGCATCACCTCCATCTTTTGGGAAGTATACTCGTTTTCATAAAAACTAAAGACCTAAGAAGACTAATGTAGAAGGAAGATAACTACTACTTTCATATTATGGAACTTGTATGACCGAGGTGATGTAACCTCGAGCCCATTTTGTTTTCCTCTGTAAAAACAATCAGTCAAGTTGTCGAACATATATGAAAGCTCAATGGTTGTTTTCTTGCTTATACATTGTTGATTATATATGCATGTGATGTTAGGTTATTACATGTTTGCATGTGGTGATATATACCTCACAGACAATTCCTGGTGAATGTTGTCTAACCTACCCAATACCTTTTTGCCAGAAGAAAATGCCACCCAGACGTGACACAGACACCAATACGTTACCAAGGACAGAAGTCGAGCTTCTAGAATGCAACTCACAGGCAATTGCACAACACAAGGCCAACCGCTCAGAACACAACGGCGACACTTCTGGAAATAACCCCCAACTGGTTGCACTTATAAGCAATTTCTGGATTGCAAGCCTCTCAACTTTGACGGCACTGGAGGGCTGTCGCTTTTGTTCACTGGGTAGAGAAAACCGACACCACGCTCAGGATGAGCAAGTGTGCTCCTCAACAGAGGGTTACTTATATTTCTGGATTATTTCTTGTGACAACTGTGTTCTGTAATCGATGTACAATGTAAAACAATGTCAATTATCAATAAAACAATGTGATTTGGTGTTATTATATGTGTTTTGGTGTTATTATGTGTGTATTTCTGTTTGATGATTTTACAATTTGATTCGACTCCGATTTCAAGCTTTAAATCGCTTTCTGGAAGGTTATACGCAAACTGGTGCGTATACACAGTCAGTTTAATGCGAAAAACACTCCGGAATAGTGACATAGGCTTAACATACCTTGAATAACCTTTACATAACTTAGAAATAAGTTTTGGATGGTTTGGTGTGTTGAAAACAAGTCTATTTGATCGCAGGGACTATTTGTGTGAAACTGCGAAAGTATGTCGATTTGTTCCGTAACGAACGTTCCGGAACTTGATCATAAGTTAAAAATGCCCTAAATATCCTTTACATAGCTTAGATATAGGCTTTGAGGTGTTTGGTTCGCAAAAATAAACTTATTTAATCAATAGGGACTAAAAGCGTCAAAAAGTGCATAAGTTTGCATTTTCACGCATATCTTACGTTCTGAATATATCCGGACATCCAAAAATTTATGTAATCATTAAAATATTTTATTTTAGTGAGTGGCATGATAAAATTCCATTCGTCGCTTAATTTGGATCGTTTTTGCGTCCGTTACGACTTTCGTCGTAATTAACCGAATAACGCAATCGTACGACCAAATGAGCCGACATCCGAAATGTTTTTGAGCATGTTTTGAGTTCCCTAAACTTTAACTTCATTTTAACGGGGCTTAAACGTGTCAAAAATGCGTCAAAATGCAAGTTTCTCAAGTGTAGGGAACTGTTTTGACATTTCTGGAAAGTGTGCTAGGCGGGCAGCGTAAGGTGAGGCCTATCCTTATGCGGGGCGCGACACCAGATCAGACAGAATGTTCAATTTCAGCATTCTGGTCGAAATTCAGGGTTACTTATGCAATTTTGCAATACCTGGAGCTGGTTTCGATTCCCATTGTATTCTAATACCATGTTCCCACATGTATGGCCAAGATTATACCCTCCTAACACTTGGAATGATCCAATTGATCTTAACTTCCTACAAATAGCAAGGTTTCTCATTTGGGTTCTTCACACTTTGATTCAATTTCTGCTCTAAGTTAAGGTTTAACACCTCATACCTGAGTAATTTTGAATCAAAACATCCTTGCTTGGACCCTTTGTAAGTCTCCTTCATGCTTGTTCATGTATTTCAAGCATGAAAGTCAAACAGTGTTTGACTTTCAGCTTTGACCAGTCAATGGTCAACACAAAGTTCGTTTGAACTTTGCAACGTGAGCGTAATCACGATGGTTATAGTCCCGTGTGACTATACCTACTAATTACCATGTTGACTAGGCATAGTAACGAGTGGTAGTTTCGGTCAAAATAGGTATTCATGCGTATTTTGTAACCAAACTACTCTTGGGTATCAAAACACTTTGTTTTGATATCAAAACATGTTTTCTAACTTAACTAAACATGTTTTAACATGTTTAGCTCATCACTTTTAGTTTAGTGTTTGTATAGAGTCGTAAGTCAAGCGGTCTAAGCAACCGCTTAGACTTTCGAACTAGACCCGTTTGGTCAATCTTTAGGATCTGACCAAGCATGTTTAGTGACCATAGTTGTATAGGGAATACCCTTCCGAGGTTATACCTTGTAATCACTTAGGTTTAATTAGTTGTATGATAGGTAGTTTATATGCCTTAGGTAAATGACCAAAATGCCATTTTCATGCATAATTGAACTTTAAGCATATGTAACCTAAACTTTTGTCACATAACTGATTATGCAACATATTTAAATATGTTAGGGCATATAATACTTGTCATAGGACTAGTTAGACTTCTCGAACGCGTATTTGCGCGAATGACGCGTTAAATTAGCGTAAGCTACCTTAATGGGTCGTAACGGGTCGAAAGCACTTAGGTTAGGATCCAATTTAGAATGTAGACTTTTTTAAACCATATCACATGAGTTCCAATACTTATTTGGTTGACAAGACCTCATTCTATCTGATCTTCCAATTTAGGTGTCGATTTGTTAACCTAGTAATCCGATTATTAGGTGCTACTTGATTTCCGTGTTTTGCTTGAGTTTGTTGAACTCTTTGGATTGAGGATACTTTGCACTTCAATGTGAGTACATAGTTCCCCTATTTTACTGTTTTAAATTGTTTTGGGGTGATTCATATGTGCAAAATGATTTCAAGGTTTAAACGATGGTTTCAAAAATGATTAAGGTGGTTTATATTAAACTAATAATGATTTCGATAAAGTGAACAAACTTGTTGGACGTATTTACATAACGAATGACATTCATTAACATTGATTAAGCTGACCAGTACTAGGTTATGGTACCATAGGATCTGACAAATCCTGTTATCAGACTGCACCCATGGTTATGTGTGGGGGTTATGTGGATAACGACTGAATCTGTGATAGTTAACTTACCCTTTGGTGGTTTATTAATGCGAGAAGCGAGATAGTCGAGTCATGAAGGTTTGGATGTTATTAGCGAGACGACCAAAAATGGTTTTCACAATTAAAACGAGTTAAACGATTTTGGAACGACTTAAACGAGTTAAACGAATTGAACAAACGATTGGTTATGGTTAGTGTTTAGATAACGGGACGGGTGTAATGTGATGAAAACATGGTAGATACGCCGCTGGTACATCTTATATATAAGTGTTTTCATCATATTACATATCGTGACGTTATTTAGTTCACTTGGGTAAACAATGTTGAAACAATGTCACATAACAATGTTTTCTAAATGATATAAACCATACGAGTTTTATTAATGAGTTTTTACGAGATGTTTTACAATTTGGTTTACTAAAACAAATGTTTTGGGGTTAAGAATCATGGCTACGAGATTTTATAAACTATAACCCACTTGATTTGAGTTGGTTAATTATGTTACAATACTATACACTTTTCAAAACAAGGTTTTTAATAAGGTATTGCAACATATAAACTAGCCATGAATCTGACACTCTTATAAAACCTATGTGCTCGCCAGCATTTCTTTGTTGACTTTGTTTTTACATATGTTTCAGGTGGTGTTGCATGATGTTGATTGCTAGGATGCATGTTCACATAGGATCTGGGCGAGGCCTTAGTGACATAATAACAATGATAGTCGATATGTACCTTGTTTGTTTAACTTTAAGACAATGTTAATGTTTAATATTATCAATAAAACGAAACTTTTGTATCCATGGTTGTGAAACAATAATTCTGTTACAACACTCCCCGATGTTTCCACCGCGGTTTCGTTGTTTTTACGCGGTCGGGGTGTGACAGAAGAGTTGGTATCAGAGCCAATGGTTATAGGGAATTAGGTTATTGGTAATGCTTTGACCTAGACTATAACTTTTAGGACCCTAACGCAAGTGAATTTGCGTTTAGATATTTTTAAAACAATACCGTCACCTACCCTTAGGTGATAACCACAACGAGAACACAAATTTTGAATCCGCTTCAAAAATTAATCATCTGTTCTAGGATGATTGATTACTAGGTTTTGAACCCTCTATGTTTCTAAAATCTCGTCAAAGTTTGGGCCTTATAGTGTGAACACGTGCAAACTGGAAGGGTGAATGCCTGTACCCTGAGTTTTCTGTCTAAGGCTAGAGTGTTCGTACAAATTCGCTGTATCGGACCAGTCACTCTTACCTGGGAACTCTTGGGGTGAGTGTTCACTTATAGGCGAGCATGTCTTCGGCAATACATTATATTGACCCATTTACTTTGATTAGTCACTACGTGTCATTTGTTTGTTTGAGGTAACAAACGAATGATCGCCTCCCTTGTGTTTTGTCGATGTTTTTCAATGCCTCTTTTGTCTTTCCCAATTGTCAACCTCACTCGTTTCTCATGTTTCCTTGTTCTTTTTAGACAATGCCTCCTCGACGTGATGCACAACCTCTAAATAACGAAGAAGTCACAACCCTTGTCGCTCAACAAATGGCTGTTGTGCTTCCTGGCGTAGTAACCCAGATCCACCAATTATACAACAACAATAATAACAATAATGCTCAGTGTAATTTCAAGAATTTCAATTCTGCAAAGCCATTGAAGTTTTCTGGGTCTCAAGGAGCAACCGCGCTCCTGCAATGGTTCGAGAGTATTGAGAGCACATTCAGACATGTGCAGTGTCCGAATGAGCGTAAGGTTGAGTCTGCATCAACTGTGTTCGAGAAGCGTGCTCTTACGTGGTGGAACGGAGTGATGCGTGATAGGGGTGCCGAAGTGGCATTGGCACAAACATGGGAAGAGCTTTGAGCTCTCATGATGAAAGAGTTTTGTCCCCGTCACGAGATTCGAGCATTGGAACGAGAGTTTGACGATCTAAAGCAAGATGGGGGTGAACACCGTGCGTATACGGATCGTTATGAAGAACTGAGTTTATTGTGTCCCACTATGGTTACCCCGTTGGAGAAGGCAATCGAGAGGTACATTGATGGTCTACCCGATTCTGTGCAAGACATTGTGACTGGCAGTAATCCTACTACTGTTCATCACGCGATCGAATTGTCTACCACCCTGACTTAGTCTCAAGTCAGGATGGGTAAACTTACCCGCAAGGGTGACAAGAAGAAGTTGACCGATTCTGTTAAAGACAAGGAAAAGGGTAAGGGTAAGAAGAAGGGAGAGTCTTCCAAGAAGTCAATAAAGCGCAAGGCTTCCCGAAATTTTGCCGTCACTGCTCAGAACCCACCAGCTCAACCTCTTGCGAAGAAAGTGTATGCTGGTACCGCACCTCACTGTGCTCGCTGCAACAGTCATCATGTTGCACAACAAGCTTGCAAGCAATGCACTACGTGTGGTAAACTTGGGCATCTGGCTAATATCTGTCGTTTGGGCCAAAATCAAGCTGCTCAGATTCCAGTGCAAGTTCAGGGGAATGCTGCTAGATTCCCACCGGGTTCGTGTTACAATTGCGGAGAGTTTGGTCACTTCCGCAACAACTGTCCGAGGCTTGTAAATCCAAATGTCGTTGCAAATGCCAATGTGAATCCCGCTCGTGGACGAGCGTACAATTTGAATGCAAACGAAGCGAGGGCTGATGACGAGGTGGTTAATGGTACGTTCCTTGTTAACAATTAACCTGCATCTGTTCTTTTTGATTCTGGTGCCGATAGGAGTTTTGTTTCCTTATCATTTGAGCCTTTACTTGCGATACCTAGAACTAAACTGAGGAAACCCTTATTTGTCGAAGTTGCTACTGGTAAACCTCTTGTTCTCGTTTCTGTTATTCGTAGTTTTCAGTTGAACCTTGATAACCATCTTTTTCCTATTGACCTCGTGCCGATGCAACTTGGGAGCTTCGATATTATCGTAGGGATGGATTGGTAGCTAAACTTCATGCTGAGGTGGTTTGTTTCGATAAGATTGTTCGTATTCCTCTATCGTCTGGTGAAGTCCTAGAGGTTCGTGGCGAGAAACCGTCTGGTGGTTTGAAGCTTATGTCGTGTACGAAAGCCCAAAGTTATTTACGAAAAGGATATGTTGTTTTACTGGCACATGTCACCGAGGAGAAGGGCAAAAGCAAGCGTATTCAAGATATTCTGATTGTTTGAGATTATCCAGAGGTGTTTCCCGATGAGCTGCCTGGTTTGCCTCCAGTTCATCAAATCGAGTTTCATATTGACCTTGTACCCAATGCCAACCCGATTGCGAAAGCACCTTATCGCCTTGCACCATCGGAGATGCAAGAATTATCGAAACAGCTTCAAGAGTTATTCGATAAAGGATTCATCCGACCAAGTTATTCACCTTGGGGTGCTCCTGTCCTTTTTGTGAAGAAGAAAGATGGATCATTTTGAATGTGTATCGATTATCGTGAGCTGAATAAGCTTACCATCAAGAATCGATATCCCCTACCTCAAATCGATGATCTCTTTTATCAGCTGCAAGGTGCTACCTGTTTTTCCAAGATCGATCTGCGTTCTGGGTATCATCAGCTGCGTGTACTCGAAGAAGATATTCCCAAAACTGCTTTCCGCACAAGATATGGGCACTACGAATTTACCGTCATGCCTTCTGGTTTGACAAATGCCCCAGCTATCTTCATGGACTTAATGAATAGGGTCTGTAAACCTTATTTAGACAAGTTCATCATCGTGTTCATTGTTGATATTCTCATTTATTCGAAGTCTCGAGTCGAGCACGAGCAACACCTCCGTTTGACACTAGAACTCCTGAAGAAGGAATAACTTTTTGCTAAATTCTCCAAGTGTGAATTCTGGCTTAAGGAAGTTCAGTTCCTAGGTCATATAGTTAACGAGCAGGGTATTCATGTGGATCCTTCCAAGATTGTTGCAATTAAGGATTGGAATACACCAACGACACCTACAGAAATTCGTTCTTTTCTTGGTCTCGCTGGTTATTATCGACGTTTCATTTCGAATTTCTTGAAGATTACGGTTCCACTCACTGCTTTGACTCAAAAGAATAAGCCTTTTGAGTGGGGACCCAATCAAGAAGAAGCGTTCCAAACGCTGAAACAGAAGCTATGTGATGCTCATGTTCTGTCTTTACCCGAAGGAAACAATGATTTCGTTGTCTACTGTGAAGCGTCTAATTTAGGCCTTGGTTGTGTTCTTATGCAACGAGGTAAAGTTATAGCTTATGCGTCTAGACAGTTGAAAGTTAACGAGAAGAACTATACGACTCATGATCTTGAGTTAGGAGCTGTGGTTTTTGCTCTAAAAATCTGGAGACACTATCTTTATGGAACGAAGTGTGTGGTTTTCACAGACCACAAAAGTCTCCAGCATATTCTTAATCAGAAAGAGCTTAATATGAGGCAACGAAGCTGGGTGGAACTCTTGAGCGACTATGATTGCGAAATTCGCTACCACCCTGGTAACGCGAATGTTGTAGCCGATGCACTTAGTCGAAAGGAGCGAGCCAAGCTCAATTCTGTCCGAACTCTATCTGATATTCAATCTCGTGTTTTTCAAGCTCAACGGTCTTGTGTGATCAAAGGCTTATTGAAATATGAGCTACCGCTTCAACTTGAGCTTAAACTCGAAAGGAAAGACGATGGTTTACTCTACTTCAAGGATCGTTTGTGGATTCCGAAACAAGATGATCTCCGCACTCTAGTGATGGACGAATCTCATAAGTCTCGA
Source organism: Helianthus tuberosus (assembly GCA_030545235.1). Classification (NCBI taxonomy): domain Eukaryota; kingdom Viridiplantae; phylum Streptophyta; class Magnoliopsida; order Asterales; family Asteraceae; genus Helianthus; species Helianthus tuberosus. The sequence continues at coordinate 118,385,852 of CM060424.1, forward strand.
TATTCTATCCATCCTGGTGCTGATAAAATGTACAAGGATCTCCGTACTCAGTATTGGTGGCCTGGTATGAAGAAGGATATTGCCTTGCATGTATCGAAATGCCTAACTTGTCTCAAAGTCAAGGCTGAACATCAACGACCTTCTGGCTTGCTTGTACAACCAGAGATACCGGTATGGAAGTGGGAGAACATTGCAATGGATCTTATCACTAAATTACCGCGTACATCTAGAGGTCATGATGTTATTTGGGTTGTTACCGATCGATTAACGAAATCAGCTCATTTTATTCTGATTCGCGAGGATCTATCTGCTGATAAACTTGCAATGATTTATGTTGATGAGATTGTATCTCGACATGGTGTTCCTTTGGATATCATATCTGATCGTGATGCTCGATTTTCATCTCATTTTTGGAAGACCATGCAATCTGCTTTGGGAACCCAACTGAATCTAAGCACTGCTTATCATCCCCAAACATATGGACAATCTGATAGGACGATTCAAACTTTGGAGGATTTGCTTAGAGCATGCGTGATAGACTTTGGTGGTAATTAGGATTCTCATCTTCCATTGATCGAGTTCTCTTACAACAATAGTTATCATGCTAGCATTAATATGGCACCGTTCGAAGCTCTTTACGGTCGAAAATGTCGTTCACCAGTCTGTTGGAATGAGATCGGTGAAGCTTAGCTTACTGGACCTGAGCTCATTCTAGAAACAACAGACAAAATCAAGAAAATTCGAGATAATCTTGTGACAGCTAGAAGCCGTCAAAAGAGTTATGCGGATATGCGACGAAAGCCCTTATAATTTCAAGTCGGAGATCGTGTCCTACTCAAGGTGTTACCTTGGAAGGGAGTGGTAAGATTTGGAAAGAAAGGAAAACTTGCACCTCGATATGTTGGACCATTAAAGATTGTTGAAAGAGTTGGAAAGGTTGCCTGTCGATTAGAGCTAGCTCCAGAGCTTGGAAATATTCATCCGACTTTTCACGTGTCCAATTTGCGAAAGTGTTTAGCTGATGCTGATCTTCACTTTCCACTCGACGAGATTCAAGTTGATGAAACGATGCATTTTGTCGAGAAACCCGTAGAGATAATGGACTGTGCAGTCAAACAGTTAAAGAACAAACGGATTCGATTGGTCAAGGTTCGTTGGGAATCCAAACGTTGCCCAGAGTTTACTTAGGAACGTGAGGACCAAATGAAGGCGAAATATCCGCAATTGTTCTCACAAGTTTCCTCTAGTTAAAATTTCGGGATGAAATTTCCTGAAGTAGGGGAGACTGTGACAACTGTGTTCTGTAATCGATGTACAATGTAAAACAATGTCAATTATCAATAAAACAATGTGCTTTGGTGTTATTATATGTGTTTTGGTATTATTATGTGTGTATTTCTGTTTGATGATTTTACAATTTGATTCGACTCCGATTACAAGCTTTAAATCGCTTTCTAGAAGGTTATACACAACTGGTGCGTAAACGCAGTCAGTTTAACGCGACAAACACTCCAGAATAGTGACATAGGCTTAACATACCTTGAATAACCTTTACATAACTTAGAAACAAGTTTTGGATTGTTTGGTGTGTTGAAAACAAGTCTATTCGATCGCAGGGACTATTTGTGTCAAACTACGAAAGTATGTCAATTTGTTCAGTAACGAACGTTCCGGAACTTGATCATAAGTTAAACATGCCCTAAATATCTTTACATAGCTTAGATATAGGCTTTGAGGTGTTTGGTGCGCAAAAATAAACTTATTTGATAAATAGGGACTAAAAGCGTCAAAAAGTGCATAAGTTTGCATTTTCGCGTATATCTTACGTTCTGAATATATCTGGACATCCAAAAATTTATGTAATCATTAAAATATTTTATTTTAGTGATTGGCATGATAAAATTCCATTCGTCGCTTAATTTGGATCGTTTTTGCGTCCGTTACGACTTCCGTCGTAATTAACCGAATAACACAACCGTACGACCAAACGAGCCGACATCCGAAATGTTTTTGAGCATGTTTTGAGTTCCCTAAACTTTAACGTCATTTTATAGCCTTGAAATGGGGTTAACGGGGCTTAAACGTGTCAAAAATGCGTCAAAATGCAAGTTTCTCAAGTGCAGGGACCTGTTTTGACATTTCTGGAAAGTGTGCTAGGCGGGCCACATAAGGTGAGGCCTATCCTTACGCGGGGCGTGACACCAGATCAGACAGAACATTCAGTTTCAGCATTCTGGTCGAAATTCAGGGTTGTTTATGCAATTTTTGCAGTACCTGGAGCTGGTTTTCGACTCCCATTGTATTCTAATACCATGTTCCCACATGTATGGCCAAGATTACACCCTCCTAACACTTGGAATGATCCAATTGATCCTAACTTCCTATAAATAGCAAGGTTTCTCATTTGGGTTCTTCACACTTTGATTCAATTTCTGCTCGAAGTTGAGGTTTAACACCTCATACCTAAGTAATTTTGAATCAAAACATCCTTGCTTGGACCCTTTGTAAGTCTCCTTCATGCTTGTTCATGTATTTCAAGCATGAAAGTCAAACAGTGTTTGACTTTCAGCTTTGACCAGTTAATGGTCAACACAAAGTTCGTTTGAACTTTGCAACGTGAGCATAATCACGATGGTTATAGTCCCGTGTGACTATACCTACTGATTACCACGTTGACTAGGTAGTGACGAGTCGTAGTTTCGGTCAAAATACGTATTCATGCGTATTTTGTAACCAAACTACTCTTGGGTATCAAAACACTTTGTTTTGATATCAAAACTTGTTTTCTAACTTAACTAAACATGTTTTAACATGTTTAGCTCGTCACTTTTAGTTTAGTGCTTGTATAGAGTCGTAAGTCAAACGGTCTAAGCAACCGCTTAGACTTTCGAACTAGACCCGTTTGGTCGATCTTTAGGATCCAACCAAGCATGTTTAGTGACCATAGTTGTATAGGGAATATCCTTCCGAGGTTATACCTTATGGTCACTTAGGTTTAATTAGTTGTATGATAGGTACTTTATATGCCTTAGGTAAATGACCAAAATGCCCTTTTCATGCATAATTGAACTTTAAGCATATGTAACCTAAACTTTTGTCACATATCTGATTATGCAACATATTTAAATATGTTAGGGCATATAATACTTGTCATAGGACTAGTTAGACGTCTCGAAGGCGCATTTGCGCGAACGACGCGTTAAATTAGCGTAAGCTACCTTAATGGGTCGTAACGGGTCGAAAGCACTTAGGTTAGGTTCCGATTTAGAATGTAGACTTTGTTAAACCATATCACATGAGTTCCAATACTCATTTGGTTTACAAGACCTCATTCTATTCGATCTTCTGATTTAGGTGTCGATTTATTAACCTAGTAATCCGATTATTAGGTGCTACTTGATTTCCGTGTTTTGCTTGAGTTTGTTGAACTCTTTGGATTGAGGATACTTTGCACTTCAATGTGAGTACATAGTTCCCCTATTTTACTATTTTCAATTGTTTTGGGGTGATTCATATGTGCAACATGTTTTCAAGGTTTAAACGATGGTTTCAAAAACGATTAAGGTGGTTTATATTAAACTAATAATGATTTCGATAAAGTGAACAAACTTGTTGGACGTATTTACATAACGAATGACATTCATTAACATTGATCAAGCCGACCAGTACTAGGTTATGGTACCATAGGATCTGACAAATCTCGTTATCAGACTGCACCCATGGTTATGTGTGGGGGTTATGTGGGTAACGACTGAATCTGTGATAGTTAACTTACCCTTTGGTGGTTTGTTAATGCGAGAAGCGAGATAGTCGAGTCACGAAGGTTTGGATGTTATTAGCGAGTCGACCAAAAGTAGTTTTCACAATTAAAACGAGTTAAACGATTTTGGAATGAGTTAAACGAGTTAAACGAATTGAACAAACGATTGGTTTTGGGTAGTGTTTAGATAACGGGACGGGTGTAATGTGATGAAAACATGGTAGATACGCCGCTGGTACATCTTATATATAAGTGTTTTCATCATATTACATACCGTGACGTTATTTAGTTTACTTGGGTAAACGATTTTGAAACAATGTCACATAACGATGTTTTCTAAATGATATAAACCATACGAGTTTTATTAATGAGTTTTTATGAGTTGTTTTACAATTTGGTTTACTAAAACAAATGTTTTGGGGTTAAGAATCATGGCTATGAGATTTTATGAACTATAACCCACTTGATTTGAGTTGGTTAATTATGTTGCAATACTATAAACTTTTCAAAACAAGGTTTTTAATAAGGTATTGCAACATATAAACTAGCCATGAATCCGACACTCTTATAAATCCTATGTGCTCGCCAGCATTTCTTTGCTGACTTTGTTTTTACATATGTTTCAGGTGGTGTTGCATGATGTTTATTGCTAGGATGCATGTTCACGTAGGATCTGGACGAGGCCTTAGTGACATAATAACAATGATAGTCGATATGTAACTTGTTTGTTTAACTTTAAGACAATGTTAATGTTTAATATTATCAATAAAACGAAACTTTTGTATCCATGGTTTTGAAACAATAATTCTATTACAACACTCCCTGGCGTTTCCGTCGCGGTTTCGTTGTTTTAACACGGTCGGGGTGTGACATTTCTGGATGGAGCGCTTTCATGGTGGAATCTCCAAGTCGGGGTGTGACATTTCTGGATGGAGCGCTTTCATGGTGGAATCTCCAAGTTCAAACACTTGGCAAAACTGTTGCATATACGCTCAGATGGGATGAGCTTAAGGAGTTAATGCGCAAGAAATACTATTCGAGAGCTTAAATCCAGAAACTGGAAACCGAATTCTGGAATCTAAAGATGGACGGACCAAAGGTTGCTAAGTATATTCAGCGTTTCCATGATTTATCAAGGGTCGTCCCCTATCTGGTCGAACCGGAATTCAAGAGAATCGAGTGGTTTATTTAGGGACTTGCGCCTCAAATCCTGAGCATGTTTACTGCCGCAAAGCCTCCAACCATCGTAGAGGCTATCGATTTGAGCATCACACTTACTGAAGAAGCTCTTCGTATGGGAAAGTTTTCGGAATCTGAGACAAACAAGAAAGAGACTCATGTGGAGTCACCGGGCGATAATAAAAGAAAGTTTTCGAACCTGAAGAAAGGCACCCAAGTCAGTTATGACAACTCTAATGCAAACAAAAGAAGGGAAGTGAACCCGCCTCGTGGCATGAAAGCTTATGGCGCCACTAATAAGGCTAGTGGATGTTGGATCGTTGTGTGACCCTAACGAGTCAATCAGAAGAGTTTACAATCTATTTCAAAGGCGGAATTAGAGAAATAGACGTGTTACAGCTTGATTCCTCTTAATTATCTTCTTATTAATGATTCCAAAGCTTTTACAGATCGTTTGACAAACTGGCAGCACCTCGGCTCTGAATCGGAAAAGTTACAAATGAACTAGCAACACACCTATTTATAGTTAAGCTAATTTCGCTTCAAAGTGACAATGACCATTTCAAGCAAAATCACAAAGTTTAATTTCGTGTGAAATGGTCAGTGCTATTTCAAGCGAAATTACACTTGTTAATTTCGTTCGAAATTAATCTATCACATATAAACCCTAATTTCTAACATGTTGTGTGCTAGTTTATCCTATCTAGACATAAGACTCGATAAAGACGAAGTTAACAGACATATATGCACCAAAAAACTCCCCCTTGGATGTTGACGAAGTCTTTGACGCCGAATCTTTAGTCTTGATCTCTTTCCAATTTGTCTAACAATGTAAGTATCCTTCAATTCTTCTCTTCTTCTATCAACAGCTAGCATGAATCACAGAAACTGAATCTTTAACAACCTTCAAACTCCCCCTTGAATGTAGATCCAGGAACTGTATCTGACTTTTAAGTTTTCTGACTCCCCTTATCAATTAGCTGGGATTTTGCTTAGCTGCTTTCTTAAATTCAAACCTATTACCTGCACAATCTCTACCTAAATATAAGATTTATGATTATGACAATTTCAATCCAAACTTACCATTTGACTTCATTTGTTGGTTTTGTCAGAAGTTAGTAATTCACTTAAGTATCCAGGTCCAAATTAATAACCCTGAGAACTTAATTTTTCTACCAAGTCCAATTTAATAACCTCGGTTGACCTGAGACAAATCACACTGACATTTTGTACAAATTAGTTCAAACAATTTTCTGAAATTTACAAGTTTTAATTTAATGAACTTGTTTTGACTTTTCATTAATAAATTTTAAACATATTAAGCTCCTAACTCATCTTCCAGCTCAGAAACTTCCTGCATCTGCTTCAAATTGCGAATCTGAAGATCAGCTTTCCACTTTGGTTTGTTAGAAAAATAAAGCAGAAATGTAAAATCTTTTTGGATTTTGAATAAAGTTTCTAAACTAGAAATGAAATACAGAAAATAAAATACAGTAAATGTAAACTATTTACAAACATATTTTGGTGAGCGTGTTAGAGAATCATATCAGCTATTCGATAAGTCACAAGTACCGTTAATCTTTGATTACATACTCAGAATTAAACAATTCGCTTAGATTGTCGATATACTGATCCACTTAAATTCTCACACAAATTTCAATCTGTCCAAGATACGGATTAGGTGTATTAAGATCTTAAACTCATTCATGTGTCCCACCTCTTGAATATACTCTCGTATCCAAATCCCAATATTCAGTCTTACAAGTGAGTATACCACAGATGATATCTGTAAGGGGTTAAATGCGAGGGCCGTGAGAGCTCAGGCTATTGCTTCCGCAAAATCAGAGAGATGACGGCTTCGACTTTAGGTGTGTCCCCTTTAGAGGATCTTTTTTACAACAGCACATGATTAGCATTTTTCAATGTTTCATCATTTTTTATGCTGAGGGTGGTGCTATATTTCAAGCAAGCGGTAAAGTATTATACGGGGACTAGGCCATTGCTTCCGCAATATCAGAAGTCCCGGGATAATACCCCAGATATCACTGAGTATAAAGGCCTAGTATCTCAGAAAGAGGGATCTTTCAAACGAAATTTCAGGGGTTACCTATATATCCAAGTAGTGTTCCCCACGAAATAAGCAAGTAAAGATTTATGCTTATATCCCGAACAAACCTACTAAATGTGTAAAAACCTATCGGCATATCATCAGCGAGACTGTTTAAGACTTTTAAACATTACATATCTTTAGCGTACTGTAACTGTCAAGTCAATGTACTATCATTTTCCCTTTTTACACAAGCTCTTTTCCATTTTCTATTGTTTTTGTATTTTGAAATATCACATGTTTTTGGATTTTTGAAATTTTTACTGGTTTTGTATTTTCTGAAAATATTACCCTATACTCCCCCTAAATACCAAAACAAGTAAAAAATCGACAAACCATTGCAGATTGCTTCTCAACATCATCTATAGTAGTACCTTCATTAACGCCAAGAATCTCCTCCAACACCGATAAAAGCTTCATACCATTCAATTTTAGCAAATATTGAAAACGAGTTTTGTCAAACGCTTTGGTATGTAAATCAGCTTTTTGTTCGTCAGTGTGGATTTTCTCAAATCGTATTAACTTCTTCTCGAAACAGTCTCGGATGAAGTGATGACGAATTTCAATGTGTTTCGTTTTAGCGTGATGTACAGGATTTTTAGTGATGTTTATCGCTGCCTCATTATCAACAAAGATAGGGGTGTTAAGAAATTGCAAACCGTAGTCACGCATCTGTTGCTGGATCCACAAGATCTGAGAGCAGCAACTGCTAGCAGATACATACTCAGCCTCACATGTGGACAAAGCTACAGAGGTCTGCTTCTTGCATTGCCAGGTAACCAATCGTGGTCCGAAAAACTGGCACCCCGCTGTTGTTGACATAGCGTTAACTTTGCAGCATCCGAAATCGGAATCGGAATACCCTTCGAGCGTGAAATCGCCTTCTCTTGGATACCACAACCCCAATGATGGAGTTCCTTTCAGGTAGCGTAATATCCTTTTCACAATCACCATATGCGAAGCTCTCGGGTTAGATTGAAATCTTGTTGCGAGGCAGGTTGGATACATAATATCGGGTCTTGAAGCTGTCAAGTACATCAGCAATCCGATCATGGAACGATATAACGTTTCATCTACCTTCTCTCTGGTGAGATCTGGGTTTATCCCATGGTTTGTCGCTAATGGGGTGGAAGCTGGAGTAGAACCTGACATCCCAAATTTCTCTAAGATATCATGAACATACTTCGTTTGATGTATGAATATTCCCTCGGGTAGTTGATCAACCTGAAGTCCCAAGAAGAATTTCATCTCACCCATCGATGACAATTCAAATTTTTGCTTCATAACTCTTTCAAAATCTTTGCACAGATTTTCATTTGTTGACCCAAATATGATGTCGTCCACGTATATTTGAACTATCAGAAGATGTTCGTCGACCTCTTTGGTGAAGAGAGTGGCATCCACTTTTCCACGGATGAAGCTGTTGGCAAGCAGGTGTTGAGACAATGTCTCGTACCAAGCTCTCGGGGCCTGGTGTAAACCATACAACGCTTTATCCAGTAAATAAACCTTATCTTTGTGGATTGGATCGGTGAAGCCCGGTGGCTGTTCGACATATACCTCCTCTTTTACCTTCCCATAGAGAAACGCTGATTTAACATCTAGCTGATAAACTTTGAAATTTTTCCAACATGCAAATGCTAGGAAGATTATGATCGCTTCAAGTCTAGCAACTGGAGCATATATTTCAGTGAAATCTATACCCTCCTGCTGACTAAAGCCCTGGACTACGAGTCGAGCTTTGTTACGAATAATAACCCCTCTATCGTCTCTCTTACACTTGAACACCCACTTGGTGTTTATTTTCCTGTGACCATCAGGCAAGTCTACCAATTTCCACACTCCTAACTTCTCAAACTGACTCAGCTCCTCTTGCATCGCGTTGACCCAAGAATCTTCAGTTAGTGCCACTTTGTATGTTCGCGGTTCAATCTGTGAAATAAAACAACTAAGTGAAAACTCAGTTTGTAACGGAGCAACTGTAGAATAAAAACAAGTAAGGCCTTGGTTAATTTGACGTCTAGTGCGAATGCCTGATTGTAATTCTCCAATAATCAGCTCTTCTGGATGGTACGAAAGAGTTCTTGGCATCACCTCGCCTGGAACATCTACCTCACCTTCCAAATTTGTGACATTCTGATTTGCCTTGTTCACTGACTGGAATTGTTTGACTTGAAATCTGGATCTGCTCCCCCTCAGAATCTGAATCACCACGATCAAATATAGGTCTATCATCAGATTCTTGATTATCATTGAATGCCGTCTGATTATCAGGAGCTTGTTCCTGTTCTGAAGATTGTTGAACATCATCATGTTCTCCAGCATTACTTGGACCGACTTCATCATTATTTGAATTTTGCCGTCGAATTCTAGTATACTCGGCTGGAAACCTTTCTTGTGATGACTCATACTCTCTTAGAATATCCAACTCATCAAAGAACTCTGGTTCTTCTTCTTCCATGTCAAACGAATCCCACAGAGTATCGTAGTTAAAATGCCATGAGTCGCCTGGATTCTGCGGTGGCATTGTATAACCTTGACACTCAACATTATGTGCGTCAATAATCTGCTTCAAACTTGGAACAAAGACTCGCTTTAATGGACTTGAGTAACCCACAAATATTCCTTCAATGCTCTTTGCACCAAACTTTCCAAAAGGTTCTAGAACTGTACAAGGAGAACCAAACGGTTCCAAATACTTCAGGTTCGGTTTGCGGTTGTTGATCAGCTCGAAACACGTCTTGTTGAATTTCTTCACTGTGAGAACCCGGTTGAGTGTATAGCAAGCGGCTGACACTGCTTCTGCCCAAAAATTAACTGGTAATTTCGAATCAGCAAGCATCGTCCTGGCCGTTTCAATTAGCGTCATGTTCTTTCGTTCAGCTACCCCATTTTGTTGTGAAGTGTAAGGAGCACTAAATTCTTGCAGTATACCTCTCTCATCACAATACTCTTCCATCATGTTGTTCTTAAACTCAGTACCGTTATCACTCCTGATTCTTCTGATTCAAGTTTGGTACAAGTTTTCAATTTTTCTGAACAACGCCATCAAACTTTCAAATGTCTCATCTTTTGACTTCAAAAATGATACCCATGAAAATCTCGAGTAGTCATCTGTTACTACTAGACAGTAAAGATCTCCAGTTATACTTTTTACGTTTACAGGACCAAACAGATCCATATGGAGTCTCTCTAACGGTCTTGAGACTGAGTTGACTTTCATTTGAGGATGTGATTTCTTCTTTTGCTTGCCTTTTATGCAGCTAATGCACTCCCCTTCCAAATGAAAACCTTTCACATGAACACCAATAAGTAAGTCGTTATGCACCAGGTGATTCATTTTCCTCAGGTGAATATGGCCCATCTTTCGATGCCATAACTGTGACTCTTTTTCCGTTGCTCTTGACATAAAACAGTGAGCATGACCCGTGGTAGTAGTTGCTACACTCATGTCCAACACGTACAGATCATTCACTCTAGGTGCTCTCATGATAACCCACTCTTCGGGAACAACAAATCCTGGTTTCAAGATCAAACATTCTTTGTCTGTAAAGTGCGTTGTATGCATACGATCACAAATCTGAGAGATACTCAGAAGATTGTTTTCAAGTTCGGCGATGTAGTTAACTCTTTCAAACATGACAATTCCATTTGATAAAGTTCCTTCACCAACTAATCGACCACTTTGATTACCCGCAAATCCCACATAACCTCCATTAAACCCTCGAACATCGTACAATAGGGTCTTCTTCCCCGTCATGTGCCGAGAAGCTCCACTATCCATAATCCAACGTGAAACAGATCTTGGAAGCTCCTGCACATATCACAAACTTTTAGTTAGATTTTGATGCTACCCAAGCCTCTTTTGACTCAGGTAAGTTGACTTTGATGTGAGATTTAACAGTGTAAAGTGGCGGAAAATTCTTGTCATTCATCTTTAAGCTCTCCTCAGATCCAATCTCAACCTCTTTATATAAAAAGAAATCATTTTTAGAAGGTTGACCAGATGATTGGTCTGTCTTTGGTACATACTTCTTTTCAGAAGTAGTAGACTTTTGATCTTCAAGTTTCTCATAATAATCCACAGGAACATTCATCTTTACCGGAATGGTAGAAGACAATTGTTTTTCTTTCTCAGAAACCTTTGGTTTTGAAGAACTTGGTTTCTTTTCAACTGATTTTGGTTTCCATGCTTGTTGAGACAAAGCAACCCGTTTGTAAAATTTGTCGGTTTTAGTTACCACATTCTTTACCGGTTCAGTTTTGATCTTAGTGTTTTCATTTTTCAAAATCTTCTTCTCAACAACCATAGGTGCTTTGCCTTTTGTATCAGCTTTCTTTTTCTGACTCTCAACAACTTCAGACTTAGACTTTGAGTTGGTGCACTTTCTTGCAATGTGTCCAACTTTATTACACTTAAAGCATATACGAGTATCAACGACCCGACTTCTGCCTTCAGTCTGAGGCTGTGAGGCCTTTTCCTCAAAAAACTCTTCATTTGATTTTGAAAAAATCTCTGACTCTTGCTCGGAATGAGAACTCGAGCTTTTCACAAACACCTTTTTCTCAGCAAACTTTTTGTTTTGAAAATTCCTTCTTTGATAATTCTTACCACCCTGATATCCACCCGACCATTTGTTTTGATTGTTTTTAGAAAAACGTGGCGGTACAACAGGTTTTTTGTAGTAAGCTTTATCTTTTTCAAAGTTTAATTGCCTTTTAAAATGTTTCAAACCTTCGATCTCAGACACATCAATCTCAATGAACTTGAACACATATCTCAATTTACCAACATTCACATTCTCCAAAGGAAAATCACGATCCGGATACAACTTATCAGATCCCGGCATCTTGTACATCACAAGATTAGGTTCTTCATTTAAGTTGTTTTTGGATTTTGATTTTGGAATGTATTTATCCAAAAATCATTCATCATCCTCAGTATTGTCACTTTCAGACTTTAAAACATTTTCAGCCATGCTTTTAACAATTTCAGATTGGACACTATCTTCATCAGATGATGTGGTAAATGTGACATCAATCGTGTCTGGAAGTTTAACTTCATTTTCTTCTTCATCATTAACCAACCCTGATTTTTTCTTTGAAAAATTGTTTAGAACTGGCGGTGGAACCTGATGAAACCCAACCCCGGTTCCATAAAAGTATACATCTTCGCCTGCTTTGTTCTTTCCAATTGGTTTAGGAACTATATGTTGAAGAATAAAACTTGCGGAGTTGTAACTGTTCAGTTTCAACTGAATGCGTTCATTCTCAATCTTAGCTTCTTGAAACTGAAGCTTCAACTTAGCAATTTCATCCAGTTGTTGATTGATCAGCTCTTCTTTTACCCTAAGAACTCCTGATAATTGAACATTTTCTTTGTATGTCTTACCATTTCTCTCATCAGAATCTTTTACCGTTCGTTTTAGCTTCTCAAAATTTTCTGAAAGTTGACGATTTTCATGAATTAATTTTTCGTTTTCTTTCCTAATTCTTTCTACGTCACTTTTATCATTTTCAATTTTTTCAGTTAATTCTTTTACTCGTTCATTTGAAGCTTCTAAAATTTTGTCACGGTTTAAGATTTGATCTTCAACGTCTCTGACTCTTCCTGTCAGTTCTTCAACCTTTTTAACGTTGAGACAAGCAACTGTACTACAAACCTTGCAGTCTTTCATGCAATTTTTGCAGTCACTCTCATTTTTAGCCTTCTTACCTGACTCATTGATTGCATCATTCTGACTGACCTTGGTTTTAGACTCAGTTCCAGAACCAGAAACTACCTCTAGCTCTTTCGCAGCAAACACTTTGTCAGCCATCTTCTTCAAATTCTCAGCCGTGAATTCTTGTGATGTATCAATAATCCCGTCATCCACTTTCTTCTGCTGAGGCTCCTTTTCTTTTTCTTTTTCTTTTTCTTTTTCTTTTTCTTTTTCTTTTTCTTTTTCTTCAGCTTCTCCTCCTCCCCACCACAATCTCTAATTTGCTTCTTCTTCATCACCAATTTGTTTGGTGAGAGTTTCAACATCAACAGTATTTGGATCAACAGCAATGTTTCCATTGGGATCTAGGTAACATTCTCTATCAGCATCCCATCTTTTCGCCTGTTTAGCTTCTTTGTATGTACGATAGATTCTACCAATCCTGTTCTGAGCTAGCATCCTTCTGTTGACGTATTTCACTTCTTCTGTTCTGGAGTCTTTGAAAGGAACGTTCTTTGTCACAAACGCATAGCCCACTGCGTCTTCTTCTGGTAACACTTCACTCCAATCATATCCCTCATCGTCATGGATAATAGCAAGTGCTCTGGATTTTTCTTTGGGATTTTCTTCTAGCTGCTTCATTCTGGGTGGTTCAGATTTGTTCTGATGATAGATTGCTCTTTTGTACTAATCTTCACGGAACGGATTTGTCGTATCATCAGCATATGCATTTCGACATTCTCTTTTAAAATGACCTTTTTGTTTACATTTAAAGCACGTGACTTTTGATTTATCAAAACCAAGTTTTGTGGACGGTCCTCCAATTGAATGTCTACCTGTAATCTCCATGAACCTTTGTGCTCGTCTGACTGCATTAGCCATACACCACCTAATATCGATCAACTCCATCTCCTCTGGGTCAATCTGGTCATAGTCCTCCTTGGTGAGATTAGTGTTTCCAATCTTGCCTGCAACAAGACTCTCGTATGACTCTAAAACAGAAGCTAAGAACACCATCTGCTGCTTTGTGGATTCCTCACTAAAATTTTGAGCATTCTTGAGATCCACAGCAATGTTACATTGGAACAAATTCTTTGGAACTGATTGACTTGAAGTAGTTGACGATGAACCACCATGAAAACCACTGCTTGAACTTTCTTGATTTGACGTGTTAGAACTGTCAGCTGAGAAAGCTGTCTTAGGAGACACATTATTCGGGATCATACTTCCTCGATAATACAACTCAACATTCTGTTGATATGAGGAATGATTGACTTTGTTTGATTTCTTGATCTCCAATTCATGACTCTCCAATCTTTCGATTAACAGATCAACCATCAGATCCTCCGACTTGATTGTATTCTTCAGCATCAAGGCAAAGTATTGCCAGTCTTTATCATCAGGCAGTGAGTCAAACAGTTTATCAACCAGTTCTTCTTGAGTGTACACGATTTCGTGTCTTGCAAGTTCCAGTTTCAAATGCCTAAATCTTTCAATCATCTTTGGCACAGATTCGTTTTTTAAACATCCAAACAAATCAAATTCTTTTCTTAACAATTTCTTTTTGTTTTTAACTATTTCGGCACTACCCACACATTTCACTCTCAGTTTCTCCTATAGATCTTTTGCATTTGTGTACTCAATCAACGATATTATGTCGTTTCTCACAGACTGATGAAGCAATGCAATGCACTTTTTTTCTGCAACAAAACTTTCTACATGATCATTGCCTTCTGAATTTTCATAATCTGATATTTCAATATTGAAACCATTCTTCAAACTTTTCCAGCTTGGATACGCAAACGCTTTTAGCCATTCTTCAAACCTTTTAGCCCATCTATTGTATTCTTCAATCGCCATCAGTTTGGGAGGTTTGTTGTACGTCCCATAAGCACTCTCCACACTCAAAGCATCAGAAAGGGTTTTCTTCGCACTCGGATTTGAAACGTTTTCATTTGTGTTGTTTGATGTATCATCTCCGGTGTTTCCCGTGACAGCAAACATGTCACTGAAAGGATTCATAAACTCATCCATCTTCAAGTATCTGAAACAATTAACAAACACTTAGAAAATTTTTTATTTTTAACAAAAACAGTTTCAAGCGGAATTAGTTCAAACGGAATCAACTTTTCACATGAAATAAGACTTTCAAGTGAAATACCACCTCAAACGAAATCAAGGTTTTCACACGGAATAGGATTTTCAAACGAAATCACCAAGTGAAATTTAATTTCGTGCGAAATTAAAGACAATTTCAAACGAAATTAGTGATTTCGTGTGAAACCAGCAACAGTTTCAAACGAAATTAACCCCAAAACGTAATTCCGTGCGAAATCACAGCTGACAGTTTCGAGCAGAATTATGATGACATCATCATTTCGGCCACCATTTTGTCAAATTGATCCGGTTTTTGTTCGAATTTTGGTCTAAGTCTTTCAAGGATTCTTTAAAACAGTGTTTTACAAGATATATGTGAAAATCAGTCAATTTTGTCCGTTAAATCTTGTTTAATTTTTAAAAGAAGGATTAGAAGTGATGAAAACAAGCTGAATTGGTATAAACTCTTCTTCCTGAGCTCTGGTACCACTTGTTGGATCGTTGTGTGACCCTAACGAGTTAATCAGAAGAGTTTACGATATATTTCTAAGGCAGAATCAGAGAAATAGACGTGTAACAGCTTGATTCCTCTTAATTATCTTCTTATTAATGATTCCAAAGCTTTTACAGATCGTTTGACAAACTGGCAGCACCTCGGCTCTGAATTGGAAAAGTTACAAATGAACTAGCAACACACCTATTTATTGTTAAGCTAATTTCGCTTGAAAGTGACAATGACCATTTCAAGCAAAATCACAAAGTTTAATTATGTGTGAATTGGTCAGTGCTATTTCAAGCGAAATTACACTTGTTAATTTCGTTCGAAGTTAACCTATCACATATAAACCCTAATTTCTAACCTGTTGTGTGCTATTTTATCCTATCTAGACATAAGACTCGATAAAGACGAAGTTAACAGACATATATGCACCAATAGTGGAAAGGTATATTTGGGGACTAAGCCGAGGTGTGACAAATGCAAGTTTCACCATGCAGGTCGATGTCTGAGACCTAAGTGCGACAGATGTGGAAAAGGACACAGCAAGGATGCCTGTTGGGCAAAATATCCCAAACAAGGAGGAAATGATAACTGCAACCAAGACGGAAACGATAATGGTAGAACTCCAGGTTGCTTCAACTGTGGTGACGTGGGGCACTTTAGGAAAGAATGCCCTAAGAAGAAGCAAGCGAGGAAGAGTTTTCACGATCGGAGCACGTGAAGCACGCCAGGATCCAAATGTGGTTACGGGTACGTTCCCTATTAACCAACACTATGCATCTATTTTGATTGATACTGGCGCCGACTTTAGCTTTGTATCTATAGAACTTAAGAACCTACTTGGTCTAGAAGCAAGTAGGCTAGATACCCCCCCCCCCCCATTCAATAGAGTTCGCAAAAAGGCAGTTAGTCAAAAGGATGAAGTTATTAAAGATTGTACTTTGGAACTTGGAGAGCGGGAATTTTCTATTGAACTCCTTCCTGTTGATTTGGGAAGTTATGACATTGTAGTCGGCATGGATTGGCTCTCAAAGATTAGAGCTGAGGTTGTTTGTCATGAGAAAATCATTCGCATCCCTCTTGCGAGTGATGAAACACTTATAGTACATAGCCTTCTTGCAATTGATGCTAGGGCGCTGGGCCTATAAGGTGGTGGATTGCGACATCCCACATTGGTCATAAAGGCGCAGAAGTGCCTCCGAATGGGGTTGCATAGCCTTCCTTGCTCATACTGTCGATAAGGAGACTCAGGGAGCCGGAGCTAGAAGACATCCCCGTTGTGAAGGAATTTCTAGAAGCCTTTCCCGAAGACTTGCCTAGGTTACCTCCACAGCAACGAGTGGAGTTTAGGATAAACCTAGTGCCAGGAGCGGCACCAGTAGCGAAGGCACCTTACCGAATAGCTCCGTTCGAGATGCAAAAACTAATGACTCAACTATAAGAACTACCAGAACGCAGGATTCATCAGACCGAGCTTCTCACCTTAGGGAGCTCCAGTGCTATTCGTTAAGGAGAAAGATGGCAGTTTCTGTTTGTACATCGACTTCAGGGAATTGAATAAGTTAGCCATCAAGGATAGGTATCCTTTGCCGAGGATTGATGACTTATTCGACCAATTACAAGGTTCTAGCTACTACTCGAAGATTGACTTGAGGACAGGACACCATCAAATGCGGATACAAGAAGAAAGTATCCCTAAAACGGCCTTTAGGACTCGCCCTGGACATTACGAGTTCCTTGTTATGTCGTTAGGCTTAACAAACGCACTAGAAGTATTCATGGGTCTCATGAATTGGGTGTGTAAGCCGTATCTGGAAAAGTTAGTGATTATATTCATTGATGCCATCCCTGTTTACTCGTGAACCCAGGAGGATCATGAGTGACACCTGCACGCTACCCTAGAACTCTTGAAGAAGGAGTAGTTATATGCGAAGCTGTCGAAGTGCAGATTGTGACTTCACAAGGTGCAATTCCTAACTCATGCGGTAAATAAGAATGGAATTCATGATGATACTGCCAAGGTCGAGGCAAATCAAGAACTGGGAAGCCCCAAAGACACCAACTGAGATACGACAATTTCGGAGGTTAGCAGGCTATTACAGACGATTCATAGTGTATTGAATATTTGAAGCACATGGTAAGTCATGTTTAAATTGTTGATGATTGGTGATGAATTTTAAAAAGAAAATGATATGCCTTTGAGCATGGAAACCTCCATTTTTAAGGGGAAACTATGGCAATTTTTTTGTAGAAATTAAACACTTAGAAAAATATTTTAAACAGGTAAATTTTGATCATGGTTTTCATATAAAAATTTGCCATAATTTTTATTACAAAAATTACAAACATTGGAGGTTGATTTTTGATAATAAAATGACTAAGTATATATTTAGGAAAATATATATTTAGATGTCACAAATTATGTGCTACTTGTATATTATGTGTATTATTTATATTATTTTAGGAACATGAAAATAATATAACACACCAAAATACCAAAATTGTAATATGAAAATATTACCAAAATCCGAAGAAAATAAATATATAAATTATACCCGAATATTGGACAAACGGACAAACAGACATAAGGACTATAAATATATATATATATATATATATATATTTCGGAAATAAATTCGTAACCCGAAAAGAATGACAAACGGTATTTTGGTAAACAAAGAAACCAAAAATATGGATTCTTATAAGTATTACAAAGTATATCATATTTTGTCAAATAGAAAATATATTATATTTGAGTGGAGAAAATATATATTTTATTAAAACAAGTTAAAAATATATTATTTTGGGTGAAAAATAGAAATATATATTTTCTAAAGTTAATCTTGAAAATATATATATTTTTGAGATATATATGAAGGTATATTTATTTTTGCTAAGTAAAGTTATAGATATTTTTCTATAAAAATTCTCTCAAAATATGAATATTTTAAGAATACAAAGTTGGTGATTTTAGTTATCTAAAAATAATATTCCAGAATATTAAATACAAATTAAGTATAAACTACTTAATAAATACAAGAAAATACGTATCCCATACGTATAAATACACACCGGAATATGCCACCAATACACAAGTCTAAAAATACACAAGTACAAGTATACCCATACTTGGGAAATATTGATGTGAGCAATACATAATGAACTAAGTTAAAAATATATTAGTTTTAACAATATTCCAAATAATTGGAATAAATGTAATTTAAGTTAAAATATTCCTATTTTAACTAATACTTATATAACTTGGAATTATATCATGTACGTCCAACATATAACTCAAAGTATACCAATTCCAGAATAAGTCTTAATAAATGAATAAGACTGAGAGTTGTTACACGACCTAAATGTCTAATAAAACATGGCACGTGTGTAGGTAGTTGTACGACTCAGAGAAGGAGCTTTGAGTATACGAGATAGCAGGACATAAACTTGTGAGTTCATGTCCCCCTTTTCTCTCAAATGTTTTCGGATTTATAACTCTCGGGGGTGAAATACATGTCAACATGGGTATGATTTGGCTATGAAATGAACTTTTAGATCATGTGAGCATAGGCTGAAACTGCAATGCCATTAACTCTCATAAGAATCATGGACAAGGGTTAGATCTAACAGGTATGGCCGAGCCCCACTCATGGTCCTTGTGTGACCACTTAGAGTGATGTTGTGTCCCAGTCGAGGTGATTCGACAACGGTCAAGGTGATTTGACACAGTCAAGGGGATTTGACACAGTCAAGGGGATTTGACATAGTCAAGGTGATTTGACACAGTCGAGGGGATTCGACACTAATAATAGTCTACTTGGGTTGAGTACTCCCTATGTCTTCACATACATTAATGTCCTTGCAAAACATTAATTGATCTGTTCATAGACGCTTTTCATACCTGTTTTCAAAAGAGTCTCTCAATTGTTTACAAGTTATTGGAACTCCTACAAGATACATGAACTAGCTCAACTTTTGTTGATGTTTTCAAAATTACATGTATTTCAGGAAATGAGATGGATCTTGGGCGCTGGTGTTGTTTTCTGGATGTAAATTTCAAATTTAGATGTCATCCATTTTTGTTGGTTTGTAATTTAATCAGAGGTTGTGTTTTTTGGAACTTAAATGACTGGTGTTTGTAATGTTTTAAACTTTATGAATGGATGAACATCATTTTAAACATATACTTGTTTGTTATAATCGAATGCAATAAAAACCGAACAAGTCACACTCATACGCTTCTACAAAAGTCAGGGTGTTACAGTTTGGTATCAGAGCTTCGATTGTAGTGAACTAGGATTCCCTCTCGAGTCTAGACTACAATCACTAGGATTCTCTCACGAAAATAATTTTACAAAAAGGTTTTTCATTGCATTTACGAAAGCGCCAAGATCCATGAGTCAAACATTTTCCAAAGGAAAGACAAAGCAAGGACATTAGTAGGGAGGAGAATACCTCAACTGACATGCTAAATGAGGTATAGTCTACGTGAGATAGACTTGCCAAAGACGAAATGACCCCCCCCCCAAAGAACAAACGAGAGTTATATGTGACATGTTGCATTTATTTGCTTACATATATACTAAGTAACATTATTACTCATTAATATATATGCATATATGTGTACGGGATAATTGTTGATGGGAACGAGATACCTTTGACTTCGAATTCTGTTATTGTTCTTAAATCGCACGATGAGACTATCGACCTCGCTTTTATTGCGGAGCTTATGGCTGACATAGTTACCAAGTGAGCCGTTGAACTTGCTTCCGTAAAAGATGGCTGCTCTTCCCTCTCGAATGCGAAGGTGCCTGACTACGGTAGTGACAGCGAGGCAGAGGAGGCAACCTTGGACAACAACCTTATCAACGAGACGAGGACCCTGTGGCTTTTACAAAACATGCTTAACGACACTCTTTTCCAGACGAGGAAGATGAGGTACTCATCTTAAAGGTGCCCCTCCAACTACTATTACTAGGAACTCTCCTTGTTCCTATTCTGTCTAGCATTGTGCCAATTCACGCGTAACGAAAACGAACGTTGGCACGTGGACCATCATAAAGGTCCCATCTATGTCGAAGGTATGAGGACAGTAGTGTCCCCTCTCTGGCTGATCAGCTGCTTCGAACGAGAGAAAATCCGGGTGACATTGCAAGACAATTTATTATTACCCAGGGCCCACGTAATAACAACTTGTAGTACTTGGGGAATCCTGGTAGACTCTGCGGGTCAAGCTAATGACCACCACCCATTCAAAATCTCTAAGTGTCCAAACCTCCATCTAATGGAACGATACCGAGATAGTTGCTATAACACTCTACAAAGTAGAAAGCCTGTCTTTGCCTACTTCGTGCCTAACACTTCTACCCGTAATACGAGTCGTTTAGGAACCGATATCTAAGCAAGAAAAGATGGTTAACACAGGAAAGATTCAGTGACTCCACACTCTCTGTCCTATAAAGCACCCCATCGTTTAGGTAGTGCATTCGCGCCTTGGAAAACTGCTCTACGATTGCTACAAGGCACAATTCGGTTCCGAGGAAGAAGTCACTCATAACCTTATCTCTGCGTTTTTGCTATCACCTCTGGTACATGGTAGTAATGCATCACCTCCATCTTTTTGGAAGTATACTCGTTTTCGTAAAAACTAAAGACCTAAGAAGACTAATGTAGAAGGAAGATAACTACTACTTTCATATTATGGAACTTGTATGACTGAGGCGATGTAACCTCGAGCCCATTTTGTTTTCCTCTGTCAAAAACAATGAGTCAAGTTGTCGAACATATATGAAAGCTCAATGGTTGTTTTCTTGCTTATACATTGTTGATTATATATGCATGTGATGTTAGGTGATTACATGTTTGCTTGTGGTGATATATACCTCATAGACAATTCCTGGTGAATGTTGTCTAACCTACCCAATACCTTTTTGCCAGAAGAAAATGTTGCCCAGACGTGACACAGACACTAATACGTTACCAAGGACAGAAGTCGAGCTTCAAGAACATATCTCACAGGAAATTGCATAGCACGAGGCCAACCGCTCAGAACACAGCGGCGGCACTTCTGGAAATAACCCCCCAACTAGTTGCACTTATAAGCAAATTCTGGATTGGAAGCCTCTCAACTTTGACAGCACTGGAGGTGTTGTCGCTTTTGTTCGCTGGGTAGAGAAAACCGACTCCATGCTGAGGATGAACAAGTGTGCTCCTGAACAGAGGGTTACTTATATTTCTGGATTATTTCTGGATGGAGCGCTTTCATGGTGGTATCTCCAAGTTCAAACACTTGGCGAAACTACTGCATATGCGCTCAGATGGAATGAGCTTAAGGAGTTAATGTGCAAGAAATACTGTTCGAGAGCTGAAATCCAGAAACTGGAAACCGAATTCTGGAATCTAAAGATGGACGGACGAAAGGTTGCTGAGTATATTTAGCGTTTCCATGATTTATCAAGGGTCGTCCCCTATCTGGTCGAGCCAAAATTCAAGAGAATCGAGTGGTTTATTTGAGGACTTACGCCTCAAATCCTGAGCATGGTTACTGCCGCAAAGCCTCCAACCATCGCAGAGGCTATCGATTTGAGCATCACACTTACTAAAGAAGCTCTTCGTATGGGAAAGATTTCGGAATCTGAGACAAACAAGAAAGAGACTCATGTGGAGTCATCGGGCGATAATAAAAGAAAGTTTTCGAACCTGAAGAAAGGCACCCAAGTCAGTTATGACAACTCTAATGCAAACAAAAGAAGGGAAGTGAACCCACCTCGTGGCATGAAAGCTTATGGAGGCACTAATAAGGCTAGTGGAAAGGTATATTTGGGGACTAAGCCGAGGTGTGACAAATGCAAGTTTCACCATGAAGGTCGATGTCTAAGACCTAAGTGCGACAGATGTGGAAAAGAAGGACACAGCAAGGATGCCTGTTGGGCAAAATATCCCAAACAAGGAGGAAATGATAACTGCAACCAAGACGGAAACGATAATGGTAGAACTCCAGGTTGCTTCAACTGTGGTGACGTGGGGCACTTTAGGAAAGAATGCCCTAAGAAGAAGCAAGCGAGGAAGAGTCTTCACGACCGGAGCACGTGAAGCACGCCAGGATCCAAATGTGGTTACGGGTACGTTCCCTATTAACCAACACTATGCATCTATTTTGATTGATACTGGCGCCGACTTTAGCTTTGTATCTGTAGAACTTAAGAACCTACTTGGTCTAGAAGCAAGTAGGCTAGATATTCCCCCCCCCCCCCCCCTATTCAATAGAGTTAGCAAATAGGCAGATAGTCAAAAAGGATGAAGTTATTAAAGATTGTACTTTGGAACTTGGAGAGTGGGAATTTTCTACTGAATTCCTTCCTGTTGATTTGGGAAGTTAT
Source organism: Helianthus tuberosus (assembly GCA_030545235.1). Lineage (NCBI taxonomy): Eukaryota > Viridiplantae > Streptophyta > Magnoliopsida > Asterales > Asteraceae > Helianthus > Helianthus tuberosus. The sequence continues at coordinate 118,408,575 of CM060424.1, forward strand.
GACATTGTAGTCGGCATAGATTGGTTATCCAAGATTAGAGCTGAGGTTGTCTGTCATGAGAAAATCATTCGCATCCCTCTTGCGAGTGATGAAACACTTATAGTACATAGCCTTCTTGCAATTGATGCTAGGGCGCTGGGCCCATAAGGCGGTGGATTGCGACATCCCACATTGGTCATAAAGGCGCAGAAGTGCCTCCGAATGGGGTTGCATAGCCTTCCTTGCTCATATTGTCGATAAGGAGACCCAGGGAGCCAGAGCTAGAAGTCATCCCCGTTGTGAAGGAATTTCCAGAAGCCTTTCCCGAAGACTTGCCTGGGTTACCTCCATAGCAACGAGTGGAGTTTATGATAAACCTAGTGCTAGGAGTGGCATCAATAACGAAGGCACCTTACCGAATAGCTCCGTTCGAGATGCAAAAACTAACGACTCAACTACAAGAACTGCCAGAACGAAGGATTCATCAGACCGAGCTTCTCGCCTTAGGGAGCTCTAGTACTATTCGTTAAGGAGAAAGATGGCAGTTTATGTTTGCACATCGACTTCAGGGAATTCAATAAGTTAGCCATCAAGGATAGGTAACCTTTACTGAGGATTGATGACTTATTCGACCAATTACAAGGTTCTAGCTACTACTCGAAGATTGACTTGAGGACAGGACACCATCAACTGCGGATACAAGAAGAAAGTATCCCTAAAACGGCCTTTAGGACTCGCCCTGGACATTACGAGTTCCTTGTTATGTCGTTAGGCTTAACAAATGCACCAGCAGTATTCATGGGTCTCATGAATCGGGTGTGTAAGCCGTATCTGGAAAAGTTAGTGATTATATTCATTGATGACATCCCTGTTTACTCGTGAACCCAGGAGGATCATGAGCGACACCTGCACGCTACCCTAGAACTTTTGAAGAAGGAGTAGTTGTATGCGAAGCTGTCGAAGTACGGATTGTGACTTCGCAAGGTGCAATTCCTAACTCATGCGGTAAATAAGAAGGGAATTCATGACGACACTGCCAAGGTCGAGGCAAATCAAGAACTGGGAAGCACTAAAGACACCAACTAAGATACGACAATTTCAGAGGTTAGTAGGCTATTACAGACGATTCATAGAGAACTTTTCAAGGATTGCTCAACCGCTAACAACCCTAACCTGGACGGTACCCATCCTGTCTTTACTTGACAGTATAGATGGATTTGCGGTTTATTGTGACGCCTCTCGACAAGGTCCCAGTTATGTGTTGATACAACGAGACAAAGTCATCGCATACCCTTCACGTTGATCGAAGGATCATGAGAAGAACTACACCATGCACCACCTTGAACTAGGTGCAGTGAATTGCGCGTGGAAGATTTGGCGCCATTACTTGTATGGAAAATTTTGCACGATCTTTACTGATCACAAGAGTTTGCAGCACATCTCTGATCAGAAGGATTTGAATATGAGTCAACGAAGATGGGATGAGCTATTAAATGATTACGGTTGTGAGATTTAGTATCACCGGGACAAGGTGAGCGTTGTAGCAGACGCCTTGAACCACAGGGTACGCGCAAAACCTCTAGAGGTGCGAGCCTTAGAAATGACCATACAGACGAATCCCGCTACTCGGATTCGTGAAGTTGAGAAAGAGGCGCTCAAACCAGAGAACTTACAAGCTGAAGCATTACGTGGAATGGGAGCGCAATCGTTGCCCAAGGAAGATGGAACATTGTACTTCCTGAAGCGAATTTGGGTTCCATTCTTTGACGATCTGCGCGCACTTATCTTGGCTGAAGCTCATATGTCACACCCCGACCGCGTAAAACAACAAATCGCGGCGGAAACATCGGGGCGTGTTGCAACAGAATTAATGTTTCATAACCATGGATACCAAAAAGTGTTTCGTTTTATTAAACATTGAATAATTTCATCGTCTGGAAATCTAAATACACAAATTAAACATAGTCTATCATTATTATTGAGTCACTAAGGCCTTGTCCAGTCCTATGTGAGCATGCATCTTATCAATCGATATCATTCAACAATACCTGAAACATATGTGAAAACGAGGTCAGCAAAGAAATGCTGGCGAGTACATAGGTTTTGTGAAAATAAGATTTATGACTTCTGTTTAAGAAAATGTTTAGTCATGAACCTTGTAATTTGCTTTGTCTTTGTAAATCATTTGAAAAATAATAAGTTCAGGTGATATGTATAAATAAGAGAATAATGCATGATTAAATGAATAACCATGTAAAATGAGTTTGTATAAGATAAGTTGTTTGTAAATAAATGTCTTGTGAAAAGTATGTTACTTGTATAAAATGTTCTATGTCTCAAACTGAAATGATTCAAATAACGCTACAATATGTAATACCATACAAACACTTATATATAGGAAGTACCAGCGGCGTATCCACCATGCTTGTATCATATTCCACACGCATTGTTACTTAATCACTTAATCAAACCAACCCACCAAAGTAATGTTCATGCCCAATGTAAATCATGTAATATGTAACCAAAGCCCAATCGTATATCGCTTTGAAGCCAATCGTTTACCCAATTGTTAAAACATCGTGTGAAAACCAATCGTTTATCCAATCGTTAAATTCGTTTTAGGTCGTGAAACTACTTAAATGGTCGTCTCGCTAATAACATTCAAACCTTCTTGACTCGCATTAATAAACCCTTACCAAAGGATAGATTAATAATTCGCATTAATAAACCCTTACCAAAGGATAGATTAACATCTCGCATTAATAAACCCTTACCAAAGAGTAAATTAACAATTACAGATTCAGTCGCTACCCACAACACCCACACATAACTACGGGTGTAGTAACTAACGGGATTTGTCAGATCCTATGGTACCATAACCTAATACTGGTCGGCTTGATCATTGCTAATGAATGTCATTTGTTATGTAACTACAACCAACAAGTTTGTTCACTTTATTGAAATAGTTATTAGTTTTGTATAAATCGTCTTAATCGTTTTTGAAACCATCGTTATAACATCGAAAACATTTAGCACATATGAGTCACCCCAAAACAATTGAAAGCAGTAAAATAGGGGAATAATGTACTCGCCTGAGAATGCTTGGAGGTCTTGAACAACAACCAAACAAAGCTAGAGAGAGCACGGAATCAGTCGGCAATCTAAAACTATATAAATAAACCGGACTTAAATCGGGAGATCGGATAGGATGAGGCTTGGTAAACCAAATGAGTGTTGGAACTCATATGATATGGTTTAACAAGGCCTACATACTACAATGAAACCAAACCTAAGTGCTTTCGACCCATCGCGACCCATTAAGGTAGCTTATGCTACTTTAACGCGTCGTGCGCGTGAAACGCGTTCGGACCGTCTAACTAGTCCTATGACAAGTGTTATATGCCTAAACATGTTACAAAATCAGTTATGTGACAAAAGTTTAGGTTACATATGCTTAATTACCAATTATACATGAAAAGGGTATTCTGGTAATTTACCTAAGGCATATAAACTACCTATCATACAACTACTTAAACGAAGCGACCATAGGGTATAACCTCGGAAGGTTATTCCCTACCTACTATGGTCACCTAATGTATTTGGTCAGATCCTAATGATCGACCAAATGGGTCGGGTTCGAGGTATAATCGATTTATTAGATCGCTTACCCTACGACCCTAGACAACGTGGTAATCAGTCGGCATAGTCCCAAGGGACTATAACCAACGTGATTACACTCACGTTGCGAAGTTCAAACGAACTTCGCATTGACCATAACTGGTCAATGTAGAAAGTCAAACAAAGTTTGACTTTCAGACTCGAAAGACTCGAAAAGCAATAAAAGAACGAAAGAATACTTACCCAGGGTCCCCGAATGCTAATCCCGATCCAAGGATCTCAGGTATGAAACAATGGTTTCAACTTAGAGTTTCTCAAATCAGAATTCTTGTAAGTTTAGCAATGGGGGTGGATGGGTATTTATAGTAAATGGTCCACCGTTAGGATCGTTTGATGGAAAACGTGCCATGATCCAAGGCGTACACTTGTCGGAAACTCATGGTGGCTAAAAGTGATCCTTATCAGCTGACTAAGCGAAAGAGAATGTGTGGTTGTGAACGAAACAGCTGGAAACTGCTGTTAGATTCGATTAATCTGGTCAGAAGGGGCCTCACGGGCCGCCTGAGGATGTAAGGATCCTGAGGCGGGCCGCCTAGCGGTCACAGATCAGACATAAGTTTCAGAAATGACAGTTTCAGTCCCTGCACGTGTTTAAGGCCATTTCCGACACTTCTAAGGCCCGTAAAGCCAACTTTAAGGCCCTAAAATGTTGCCTAAACATTTTGGACATGAAACATGCTCAAAAATATGCCGGACATTGGTTCGTTTGGCCGTACGAACGCGATGTTCGCTTAATTACGACGGAATGCGCATAAGCGCGAAAAACGATCCAAATGACGTGACGAATGGATTTTTCTTATGCCGAACACTAAAATAAAATATTTTAGTGCTTACATAAATTTTTGGATGTCCGGATGTATTCAGAACGTGAGTTATGCGCGAAAATGCAAACTTGTGCACTTTTTGACACTTTTAGTCCCTGAATGACACAAAAGTTTATTTTAGCACACCGAACCCCTCAAAGCCTATTTCTAAGCTATGTAAAGGATATTTATGGTATGTTTAACTTATGGCCATGTTCCAGAATGTCTGTTACAGTTCAAATTGGCATACTTTCGCAGTTTGTCAACTTTAGTCCCTGTAAGCGATTAAACTTTGATTTCACCACACCAAACCTTCCAAAACTTATATCTAAGTTATGTAAAGGTTATTTAAGGTATGTTAATCCTATGTCACTATTCCGGAGTGTTTTTTTGCATTTAAACTGGTTATATTTACGCATCAGTGCGCGTATAACCTTCCAGAAAGCGATTTAGAGTTTGAAATTGAACAAGAATTGATATGTGAAAATGATACACATATTTTTACAAATCCCAAGTATGAAATATAATATTTCATTGGTTTGGTATTTGTTTGATGGCCGTGGAGGCACAGGTGTTACATCATAAGTCGAGGTACTCTATCAATCCTGGACCCGACAGGATGTACCAAGACTTTTATTGGCAGCCTAAGGTGAAAGTCGATATTGCTACATATGTGGGTAACTATCTTACTTGTGCCAAAGTTAAGGCAGAATACCAGAAACCATCAGGGCTGCTGCAACAACTCGAGATTCCAGTGTGAAAGTGGGAACAAATCTCAATGGACTTCGTTACAGAGCTACCCAGGACCCAAAGAGGACATGATATGATTTGGGTGAGGATTAATCAACTCACGGATTCTGTGAACTTCTTACCGATCAGTGAGTAAGATAGCACGTAGAGGTTAGCAGAGTTGTACCTCAAAGAGATTGTGGCACGTCATGGAGTGCCTGTTTTTATCATATCCGAACGAGATGGCCATTTTGTGTCAAGGAGTTGGCAGACGTTTCAGCAAGCTTTTGGATCACAGTCGAATCTTAGCACTGCTTTTCACCCTTAAACGGATGGCCAAAGTGAACGGACGATACAGACCTTGGAAGACATGCTACATGCTTGTGTGATGGACTGTGGTGGAAATTAGGATACTCACTTGCCTTTAGTGGAGTCTTCCTACAATAATAGTTATCACACCAGTATTCAGGCCACCCCATTTGAAGCTTTATATGGACGTAAGTGTCGGTCCCCGTTGTGTGAACGGAGACCGGAGATAAACGATTTATTGGCCCCGAGTTGGTTCAGGAAACTACAGACAAGATCGTTCAGATACGTGATCGTACCAAGTCAGCACGTGATAGACAGAAGAGTTACTCTGAAAAGCGGCGGAAACCGTTAGAATTCGAGGTTGGTAATAAGGTTCTTACTGAAAGTCTCGCCTTGGAAAGGCGTGGTACGATTTGGTAAACGTGGAGAGTTGAACCCACAGTACATTGGACCTTTCGAGATCCTAGGAAAAGATCGAAACCGTTGCATACAAACCAAAGCTTTCGGAAGAGCTTAGTAGTGTTCATGACACGTTTCATGTGTCTAATCTCAGGAAGAGTCCTACTCAAGAAGCAGTCGTCATTCCCGCAAACGAGATTCACATCAACGACAAACTCCAGTTTACCAAAGAACCTGTTAAGGTTATAGACTGAAAGGTCCACAAAACACGGAGAAGTCATTTTAAACTTGTCAAAGTTCGTTGGAATTCACATCATGGCCCAGAATTTACTTGGGAACATGAGGACCAAATCAAGTCTAAGTATCCACATCTATTTCACAACTCCCCTGCAACCGATAACACAGTTTGAATTTCGGGATGAAATTCTTTTAACGGGGGGAGAATGTGACAACTGGCACTTTTCCATGTATTCCGTACAATAATGAACAGTAAATTGTACCTTGATGACTGTGCATGATTGAATGAACAGGACGAATGATTTCCTGAATATTGTCATATACATACAAGTGCATTTCATGTTGCAAGATTGTTTATCATTATTACATGCAACACAGTGTAGTTCAATTAATGCACAGAACAAAGTTAGCACAGTTATCAGACAAGCTAGAAGTACTGACGGGAGTTCAGTACTCAGACAGACAAGATGTTAAGACACATAATGAGCCTAGAAACAAGAGTTACACTAGAATAATGTGTAGGGAAGTAGGGATTACAAAATTGCCTCCCTAGTGACGATTTAGGTGTCGGAAAGTGCCAGAAAACACACTAAAACAGCAAAATTCTGCAGAAAACAACCAAATTCAGCAATTATCAGCTTTTTAACAACAAAATATAATGCAGAATTTTGGTTTAATGGTCCAAAATACCTTCCTAAGTGTTGGGAATCAAAACTGTCATAAAAGCCTACATAAAGCACACTAAACTGCATAATTTAGCAACTTAACGAACCGGAAACCAACCGAACAACCGGACACTACCCGAAACACCAAATTTTCACTAGAAGCATTGTTTTAGTGTTACGAAGCTAGTTATGGTCACCGAACACCATAATTCATCCTAAAACACTATAACACCTAAAACACTAACTAATATACTTAGAATGTAACTAACTTGCTTAACTTACCATTGAATCACAACCAACACCCCCCCCCCCCCCCCATGTTGACGGTCACAAGTGGGCCCCCCCCACTTGTGATTTCTTTGCATTATTTTAATTGATTTGTAGAGATGATTTGAGACATTATGACCATTAGATAATCTTGTGTTGGGAGATTGTTTTATAAACCTTAAGACATTCATTCTCTATCATTCCTAACATTTCCAACAAACACATCAACCTCCCTTCTTCCCTTCCATTCTCGGCTCAACTATCATCCATACACATATCCATTTCAAGTACAATATCAAGCAATCTAAGTGATTTAGAGGTGCAAGAAGCATAGTTAAGAAGCTTGGAAGCTTTTGAGATTGAAGGACCATCACCTAGAGCTTTTATCCACCTCCTACATCATCTTCATCTTGTTTCTTCCCTAGCCATTAGAGCTAGTAGTAAGCTCCTCACAACTTGATTTTACTTCTCATTTTAATGGTTAAAAGGTTATGTAATATGTTAATTGTATGAAACCCAAAGAAACATGAAGATGATCACTAACATAAAGCTTAATAACATGAGAATCTAAGTTGTTTTAGTGTATGTATGAAACTTGTTTATTGATTTCTTGTGATTATGATGTTAATCATCATAAGAAGCTTGATAGATGATGATTAAACACATGATCTAGCAAGTATAAGGATGGATCTTGAGAAAATCATAATGATCATCCTTTATGGTAAACATGAACTTGAATATATGCTTGTTTTAGTGTATGATGATTATTGATACATGTTATAAGACTTGAAAATGAATGATTTCAAAGATAATATTTTCAAGAGAACAAATTTTATTACAAGATTAACATGAGCATGGTTTTTAAAGAAGTTAATCATGTTTTAAGTGTTAAATCAAAGTTAGAAGAGTGTTGGTAACAAGAAAAATACAAGAAGAATTATTTTCAGAAAATCATCATATAAGTTGTAAAGAACTAAAATTTACAAGAATGAGATTTATAAACTAATAACCATGTTTTTAGAGGTAACTAAACTTACTAAACATGTTAAGTTACTACAAATTTTTACAAACTTTCAAGTTCATGTCATAGTGTATTGAATATTTGAAGCACATGGTAAGTCTTGTTTAAATTGTTGATGATTGGTGATGATATTTAAAAAGAAATTGATATGCCTTTGAGCATGGAAACCTCCATTTTTAAGGGGAAACTATGGCATATTTTTTTGTAGAAATTAAACACTTAGAAAAATATTTTAAACAAGTAAATTTTGATCATGGTTTTCATATAAAAAATTTGCCATAATTTTTATTACAAAAATTATAAACATTGGAGGTTGATTTTTTATAATAAAATTATTAAGTATATATTTAGATGTCACAAATTGTGCGCTACTTGTATATTATGTGTATTAGTTATATTATTTTAAGAACATGAAAATAATATAACACACCAAAATACCAAAATTGTAATATGAAAATATTACCAAAATCCCAAGAAAATAAATATATAAATTATACCCGAATATTGGACAATCGGACAAACGGACATAAGGACTATATATATATATATAGATATCGGAAATAAATTTGTAACCCGACAAGAATGACAAACGGTATTTTAGAAACCAAAGAAACGGAAAATATGGATTCTTACAAGTATTACAAAGTATATCATATTTTGTCAAATAGAAAATATATTAGTTTTGAGTGGAGAAAATATATATTTTCTAAAAACAAGTTCAAAATATATTATTTTGGGTGAAAAATAGAAATATATATTTTCTAAAATTAATCTTGAAAAAATATATATTTTTGAGATATATATGAAGGTATATTTATTTTTGCCGAGTAAAGTTATAGATATTTTTCTATAAAAATTCTCTCAAAATATGAATATTTTAAGAGTACAAAGTTGGTGATTTTTAGTTATCTAAAAATAATATTCCGGAATATTAAATACAAACTAAGTATAAAATACTTAATAAATACAAGAAAATACGTATCCCCATACGTATAAATACACACCGGAATACGCCACCAATACTTGGCTAAATACACAAGTCTAAAAATACACAAATATGAAAATACACAAGTACAAGTATACCCATACTTGGGAAATATTGATGTGAGGAATACATAATGAACTAAGTTAAAAATATATTATTTTTAACAATATTCCAAATAATTGGAATAAATGTAATTTAAGTTAAAATATTCCTATTTTAACTAATACTTATATAACTTGGAATTATATCATGTACGTCCAACATATGACTCAAAGTATACCAATTCCGGAATAAGTCTTAATAAATGAATAAGAATGAGAGTCGTTACACGACCTAAACATCTAATAAAACATGGCACGTGTGTAGGTAGTTGTACGACTCATAGAAGGACCTTTGAGCATACGAGACAGCAGGACGCAAACTTGTGAGTTCATGTCCCCCTTTTCTCTCAACCGTTTTCGGATTTATAACTCTCGGGGGTGAAATACATGTCAACATGGGTATGATTTGGCTATGAAATGAACTTTTAGATCATGTGAGCATAGGCTGAAACTGAAATGCCATTAACTCTCATAAGAATCATGGACAAGGGTTAGATCTAACAGGTACGGCCGAGCCCCACTCATGGTCCTTGTGTGACCACTTAGAGTGTTGTTGTGTCCCAGTCGAGGTGATTCGACAACGGTCAAGGTGATTTGACACAGTCGAGGGGATTCGACACAGTCGAAGGGATTCGACACTAATAATAGTCTACTAGGGTTGAGTACTCCATATGTCTTCACATACATTAATGTCTTTGCAAAACATTAATTGATCTGTTCATAGACGCTTTTCATACCTGTTTTCAAAAGAGTCTCTCAATTGTTTACAAGTTATTGGAACTCATACAAGATACATGAACTCGCTCAACTTTTGTTGATGTGTTCAAAATTACATGTATTTCAGGAAACGAGATGGATCTTGGGCGCTAGTGTTGTTTTCTGGATGTAAATTTCAAATTTAGATATCATCCACTTTTGTTGGTTTGTAATTTAATCAGAGGTTGTGTTGTTTCGAACTTAAATGACTGTGTTTGTAATGTTTTAAACTTTATGAATGGATGAACATCATTTTAATCATATAGTTATTTGTTATAATCGAATGCAATGAAAACCGAACAAGTCACACGCATATGCTTCCGCAAAAGTCAGGGTGTGACATATATAACACGAATTTAAAGAAATTAGAATTTTATTTATGATTCAAGTCCCGGATTTTACAACGATTATAACGAAAGAACGATTACAAGAACACAAGACTTCCAAAAATAGAAATACAAACAAGACTTTCTTATTATGGAAAGTTCAAAGAAGCAGGGCGTTACAATAGATTAGTGGCCGATTATTTTGCCGACGGACAGCCACATGACTCATGGATGGGCACACAAACCAACATCCTACCATCCAATTACAATTGAGATAGGCAAATGGAATCTCTATAAATACATAATTCTTTCGTAAGAATTGTGTGTGTCCTTTGAAGTAAATTTTACATATAGAGTGTTCATGTGAGTTTACCCCCTGGTTTGTTCCAAGAGGTGATATTCAAGATTCGAGTTTATTCTCGGATCGACCCCTCCTACTTTGTTTGATTCCCCCAAACAAAGATTAATTCTTATGTTCATAGAGTGATACATATATTTAAAAGAGTTACTCATTGAAGAAATCTCACTCTCATTGTCTCTATTTTTATTCTTTGAATGTTTATATACTACACAAACACCCATCTCTACGATCAAAGAAAGATGCATCATTCGAACAGTATCAGAAAAGGGGACCAACACTTTTTCATGACGATTAATAAAGCTCAAGGTCAAACAATTCCGCACATTGCTATATATCTACCAGATTCTATATTTTCACATGAACAACTTTATGTGGCGTTATCAAGAGGGATTTCAAGACGAAATATGAAGGTGCTGGTACATCTCGCCAAAGATTTTAAACAACGAGGAGTTGACACATCAATGTTGTCTACCAGGAAGTGTTGCGTGATTAATGAACCGCATTCGTATCAAAGCGAAGGTAAGTTTGTAGATTTTGCTCCTTAATTGCTTCCAGAAATTACTTTTTTAAAACACATGTAAGCGTCTAACATTGTTTTTTTATGTGTCGAAATCTGGTATAGTAGAGGAGAAGATACAAGAAATTCATGAGCGAACGGATATATTGGTAAAACAGGAAGAGATACAAGAGACTCCCCGTATTTTGTTTATGGTGTTTTGTCCAGCTACTCGCTTGTTTTGTACTCTTCTTGTTTTTAATTACAGCTACTTCCTTGTTTTGTACTCTTCTCGTAGATAGATCATGTCGAAGCTACAGCTAAAAAAATTAACAAAAGTATATCACCAAAGAATCGATAAACTAACACAAAAAGCAGTTACAACATATCACGAATAAGAAAACTAACTTAAGTACTATACAATATATCACAAGATGACTAATAAACTAAAGGTAAACGAGTATCCTGTTGTAAATCGCCACTCCCGCTGCATCACGCGGGTAAATGGCTAGTGTGTGTGTATATATATATATATATATAGGGGACCGCTAAAATGAGAACCACCTCTAGTTGTAAAAACCATGAGAACTACACCGTACGGGGCGAGTTGGACCAAATTTTTTTTAATAAACATATATGTGTGTATTACAAACACATATGTAAAAAAAATTCAAAAAAAAAATGTCGTGTGTGTAGTTTTTTACACCACAAGTTTGGTGTTTACGGGTACTGTAAATTTACGGTACCCGTAAACACCAAACTTGTGGTGTAAAAAACTACACACACGACATTTTTTTTTTGAATTTTTTTTTTACATATGTGTTTGTAATACACACATCTACGTTTATGAAAAAAAATTTGGTCCAACTCGCCCCGGATCAAGAGGTTCTCATGGTTTTTACAACTAGAGGTGGTTCTCATTTTAGCGGTCCCCTATATATATATATATATATATATATATATATATATATATATATATATTTCAAAATTACACATACACAAAATACTCACATGATTCAATCAAACAAATTTGTACATACATGCTTAATACGTTATACAATAGGATACTTGCATGCTAGAAGCCATTCTCGCATGAATACTTGTCATTAACTTCATGAGCCAACCTTAACATGTATAGTGCTATAGGAGTAACACACCGCCCGGTTAATGGGTCATTGTTAAGTATTCAATTGTAAACGGCCTTGTCGCTGTGGTAACGAGATTACGCTAGTGGAATCTTTGGGTTGACACATATGTGATGCATGCTAGTTCATGTAAAGTTATGCCTTAGTATACGATTTTGCCATGTGGATTTTGTTAAACTTTTATACGTATGTTAGTAAACCAAACTTGTATGCTCACCAATGCTTTATGTATTCATCATTACTTTAATATATATTGCAGGAATATGATGATGATGTGTTGAAAAAAATCTAGTAGGATGGACTAGAAACGCGCCTTATTTTAAATGTTATTTTGTTGTTTGGTTGTTATGTTGTTGTTATTTGCTTCCAAACAATGTATTCGAATCTTTCGAAATGAAATGAAGATTGTTATTTAAATTATTGCCACAAGTTAGTGGTTATGAAGTCTTGAGCAATCTCGTTTTCACCTCACTCCGATGTTTCCGCCATCGGTTGGGGTGTGACAACTGGACTTGGGGGACATGAAGGGGTATGGCCCCAAATCCTACGCCGACTACATGATGCGAGCTTAGGTCGCTCACAAAGAACCATACCCAGATCAAATGAACTCTGATACTTAGTCCAATTTGCAATAAAATGACCCAAGCTTAAGAAGCATAATCTTCATAATGCCAGCAGGACGGCTCGGAATAGTATAGTTGGTACGAATGTCAAAAAAGGTGGCCAATAGGCGCACGACAGGTTGTGTCCAGCAATACCTCACGATTAACAATCGTGTAGGGGACAAGAAGTGCACAAGGACATTGACGTGTCACCAATCACCGTGCGCCGACCACAGCTCCATGATCTCCATTTAAACGCCGATGACAGACCCGGCAACAAGGACAACTACCAGGCCACGTGGATCCATTCAGCGTGCGCCAACATCCCTTATGCCTGCAAACACTAACGGTCGTGTACAAGGAGGCAAACAGGATATTCCTTGTTATCGACATCAGACCCAAGGCCCGTCAGCCCACCTCCTTCGCAACTCTCTTCTGTTATAAATAGAGAACTTCATCTCCAGGTTAAAAGATCTCTCTATTGCTCTATCACTTATTACACACATTTATTATCCTCAAATCAAGTTCTTATTCTCACGCCAGAGGTTAGTTACAAGAAGAGCCCCCCCCCCCCCATTCTTCTCCTTGTAATGAGCTTCATGGTGTTATCTTGTTTTGCAGGATCTCATAGCAACTGATCGAGGAAGAAAGAAGATTAACCCTTTATTTGACGAGACTAAACCCACAAGTTAACCCTCGGATTAACTTGGCGTCTCTTCACCTGTGTAATACACGGGTATGTAACCTAGTATGTATATATATATATAATATATATATATATATATATATATATATATATATATATGATAAGGATCATTACAGAACACTAATTATTGCGAGAACAAATCTAAATCACTATATTTTGGGGTTTAAGGTTCATATTTCTTAAATTTTATGTTTCTTACATTCATATGTGTATAATATATACATAAAAAAGTCATATATTTTCCCTACACATAGTCTACATACATGTAGGTAATTTAGCCTACACATAACCTACATGTGTGTAGGTTATTTAAAAACTGAAGATTTTTCATTTTTTGTTTTAAATTCTAGTGTGAGAAACAATAAATCTTACATTTATAATATTTTCTTTTACTTTTTAGGTTTTTAGGATTGAAAAAATGAGTGATTCATTTTATTCTATGTGTTCTCGCGATATTTAGTGTTCTACATAGAACCTTCCCCTATATATATGGGACCGTTAAAATAGAAACCACCTCTAGTTGCGAAAACCGTGAGAACCACTTTCCAACCGTTAGATCTTGGAGATGGATTGATGAGATTAAAAGTAATTAAACCATTAAAAAATTCTTTTTGTCTTATTATGTTTTTAATATTTTAATGTCAAAAGGGTATTTAAGTAAATTTTCTTTTTTTTGTCTTATTATACTTATTGTTTTTTATTACCTTTTTTGTGTTATTATATTAACTAGTTGATTTTATGTCCGCGCGTTGCGGCGGGGACCCAATGACTGCAAAACGCGTGTCAGCAACCGCAAGCAGCTACCGAATATCAAAAAATACATAAAAATGGCATGGTAAGGATAGTCACTCCGTTCTAAAAAAAGATTTTAAATAACCTAATATATAATAATAGGACCCCACACGTCCTACACGTTGGAAATTCGGTTGTCTTCAGTTCAGTTATTTCGGTGCTAACGCGTTAAAATATGGATGAGCTCGGTACTGGTAACGGCACCGAAAGTACCGATCCGGAAAATCATCGAAATTAGGCACCTACACCGAAAATGCTCGGTATAATACGGTATGGTATTTGAAGGTAGAAATCAATAAATACAGGTATGGTGCTAGACCGGTGTTGAACCGAAAGTAACGATTCTGAAAACGCCAAAAGATGGGTACCAAATTGGTGCCGAAAATGATTTGGTATAGTAAATTTGGTACCGATACGATACTGGTTTGATTACAGGATTTGATACGACTTGCTCATCAATAATCTAAATATCCAAGTTATTTTTACATGCTATAATTCATTCATTACAGAAAAAGACAAAAAAGGAAGCGAAATAAGTTGTGTATATAAAACCTCATTCAAATGAAATACAATTTACTTACTGTGTGTATGAAAAGTAATCTAAACGGTGCAATTACTTACATTGTTACGTTGCTACAAGATTTGATGAGCTCGGTACCAACCGGTATCGAAAATACCGTTATCGAAATCCTCAAAAGTGGGTACCGGTACTGAATATACCTGGTACGGTACGGTTCGGTACCGGTCGATACTAGTATGACACCGGTATTTGAGGGTAAAAACCGGTGAATACTGGTGCGGAACCGGTACCGAAAATACAACCGGTTTGCTAAATTTGATACCGGTACCGGTACCCGATAACATTTGCTCATCACTTAGTGATGTTACTATTGATTTAATTATATTTTTAAAATATAGGCCCAAAAGTGAGTACCTGTATCAAATATACCTGGTACGGTACGGTTTGGTAACGGTCGGTACTGTTACGTCATCGGTAATTGAGGGTATAAACCGGTGAATATCGGTGTCGAACACGTACCGATCGGTACCAACCGGTATCGAAAATACCGTTACCGAAATCCCCAAAAGTGGGTACCGGTACTGAATATACCTGGTACGGTACGGTTCGTTACCGGTCAATACTGGTACGACACCGGTATTTGAGGGTAAAAACCGATGAATACCGGTGCCGAACCGGTACCGAAAATACAACCGGTTTGCTAAATTTGATACCGGTACCGATACCCGATAACATTTGCTCATCACTTAGTGATGTTACTATTGATTTAATTCTATTTTTAATATATAGGCCCAAAAGTGGGTACATGTATCAAATATACCTGGTACGGTATGGTACGGTTTGGTAACGGTCGGTACTGTTACGTCACTGGTAATTGAGGGTAAAAACCGGTGAATATCGGTGTCGAACAGGTACCGAAAATACACCCGATTTGATAAATTTGATACCGGTACCGGTACTCGATACCATTTGATCATAATTATTATTATTGTATTAATAGGTTATTATATGAATATGAAACTACTGTTAATTCCCGATAACATTTGCTCATCACTTAGTGATGTTACTATTGATTTAATTCTAATTTTAATATATAGGCCCAAAAGTGGATACCTGTATCAAATATACCTAGTACGGTACGGTTTGGTAACGGTCGGTACTGTTACGTCACCGGTAATTGAGGGTAAAAACTGGTGAATATCAGTGTCGAACAGGTACCGATCGGTACCAACCGGTATCGAAAATACCGTTACCGAAATCCCCAAAAGTGGGTATCGGTACTGAATATACATGGTACGGTACGGTTCGGTACCGGTCGATACTGGTACAACACCGGTATTTGAGGGTAAAAACCGGTGAATACCGGTGCCGAACCGGTACCGAAAATACAACCGGTTTGCTAAATTTGATACCGGTACCGGTACCCGATAACATTTGCTCATAACTTAGTGATGTTACTATTGATTTAATTCTATTTTTAATATATAGGCCCAAAAGTGGGTACCTGTATCAAATATACCTGGTACGGTACGGTTTGGTAACGGTCGGTACTGTTACGTCACCGGTAATTGAGGGTAAAAACCGGTGAATCCTCCCGATAACATTTGCTCATCACTTAGTGATGTTACTATTGATTTAATTCTATTTTTAATATATAGGCCCAAAAGTGGGTACCTGTATCAAATATACCTGGTATGGTACGGTTAGGTAACGGTCGGTACTGTTACGTCACCGGTAATTGAGGGTAAAAACCGGTGAATATCAGTGTCGAACAGGTACCGATCGGTACCAACCGGTATCGAAAATACCGTTACCGAAATCCCCAAAAGTTGGTACCGGTACTGAATATACCTGGTACGGTACGGTTCGGTACCGGTCGATACTGGTACGACACCGGTATTTGAGGGTAAAAACCGGTGAATACCGGTGCCTAACCGGTACCGAAAATACAACCGGTTTGCTAAATTTGATACCGGTACCGGTACCCGATAGCATTTGCTCATAACTTAGTGATGTTACTATTGATTTAATTCTATTTTTAATATATAGGCCCAAAAGTGGGTACCTGTATCAAATATACCTGGTACGGTACGGTTTGGTAACGGTCGGTACTGTTACGTCACCGGTAATTGAGGGTAAAAACCGGTGAATCTCGGTGTCGAACAGGTACCGAAAATACACCCGATTTGATAAATTTGATACCGGTACCGGTACTCGATACCATTTGATCATAATTATTATTATTGTATTAATAGGTTATTATATGAATATGAAACTACTGTTCATTCATTTCTATTATTATCATATATGAATGTATTATTTTTTTATTAAAAATCAGATTTTTTTATTAAATAAATTTTAAAATCAGATTTTTTGATAAGAAAAGACAATATTATCCACATATGGGTCAATGTGACTAGATTTAACCTTGAAAATAATTTGGGTTTAGGGCAAAGGATGTAAAATGTAATTGTTTTTAAACATTAAGTATCTTTCTAATATTTTTGAAGGTAAGGAAAAGCTTGTGATTAAGATGCTACAATAATAACCTGGAAATTCGTCGTTCAAAAAAAGTAAAAACTATAATTTTCTATGTATTAATTTAGACACATTTTGGTTTTAAGTTCAACTCTAGTTTCTTCCACAAATTTATTAACTTTCAGAAAGCCGCCATAAGAATTAATGAAGTTTGCATTAATGGGGTTGTTTATGATGAACTGACGAGTAAGAAGCATGAAATTATGAAAGTGTTTAAGCTAAAGTTTAGTGAGCCGAAGCTGAATAGACCGACTTTGTCGGTTAATGATTTTCGTAAAATCTCGCTGTCTTAGTCTAGAATGTTGATGGAGAGGTTCTCGGTGGAGGAAATTAAAAGAGCCATATGGGAGTATGGGGGTGATAAGGCGCCAGGGCCAGATTGTTTTACGTTCATGTTTGTTAGAAGATTCTGGTATTTACTTAAACCAAAATTTATGGAACTAATGTACCAGTTGTATGAGACAGGGTGGCTGCATTTTGGGTGTAACTCTTCTCTTTTTTAACGCTTATCCCGAAGACTAGTGACCCGACTCAGTTGTCAGACTTTAGACCTATCTCGCTCATCAGGATAGTGTATAAAATGATAGTGAAAACGCTTTCTTACAAATTAAAAAAGGTGTTGCCATCAGTTTCATCTCAGACTCAATCGACTTTTGTGGAGGACAGAAAGATTTTCGATGGGCCGTTAATGGTGAGCGAAGTGATCTCATGGGAGAAAAAACAAGGTGCGAAAATGATGCTTTTCAAAGTTGATTTTGAAAAAGCATACAACTAGGTGAATTGGAGTTTCCTACTTAATAATTAAAGCTTATGGGATTTCAAAAATGTTGGAGAAGATTGATTCTTGCGTGCCTTTCTTCGAGTATGGCGTCGATGTTGGTGAATGGCTCTCCAACTAAAGAATTTGTGCTGAAAAGAGGTCTGAGGCAAGCTGACCCTCTGTCACATTTCCTATTTATTTTGGTTCCGGAGGTTTTGGAGGGTTTCATGAAGAGAGCTATGGCCAACGGTTTGTATCAGGGCGTCGCTCTTCCGAATGGTGGCCCATTATTGTCTAATTTATGTTATGCTGATGACATCATTTTTTGGGTAAGTGGAGGGAAAAGAATGTTTTAAATTTGAAGAGAATTCTAAGAGTCATGTAACTCGTTTCGGGGTTAGAGGTTAATTTAAATAAGAGTAGTCTTATGGGAGTCAGGGTGGATGAAGAGACGGTTGATAGGATGGCGAATAACTTTAACTTTCTAGGAGGTTCTTTTCCTTTTAAATTCCTTGGGCTACCCATTGGTGAAAATATGAAACGGGTTAAGGCGTGGAGACCTATTGTCGATAAGGTTTTAAAGAAACTTTCCCCTTGAAGGCTAAAGTGCTTTCGATGGGTGGTAGAATAACTCTTGCTAAGTCGGTCCTCGGGGGTATGCCTTCGTATTATTTGTCTTTATTTAAAGCACCAAAGAAGATGTTAAATTTTGGAGGGTCCCATATGGATTTTATTTGGGGAAGGACGGGCTCGAGAAATAAAATTAGATGGGTGGTTTGGGTTAAAGTGGTGGCGCCTAAACATTTAGGTGGGCTGGGTTTGGGGGAGATTAGAAGTCTTAACTGGGCCTTACTTATGAAGCGGCAGTGGAGATTTCATAATCAACAAAATCATCTTTGGGCAGATGTTGAAATCTCTTTATGGTTGTGATATAGATGAGGAAGGGGTCCCTTTAAAAAAGGGTAGTGTAGGTGTATGGAATGATATTGTCAAAGTTAAAAAAGGAGTTATTCAAGGTTGGGGTTGTGGATTCAGAAAAGTTGGGTCCGGTGGTTGAAAACGGGTAAGAGGTAGAATTTTATGTGGCAACTTTTAGCAAGGATGTGGCTGAAAAAATTGGGTCTAAAGTAGAGGTTGGTCGTTTCGAGTGGATCGCATGGGTTCAAAAAATGTGTCTTTTTTTTATTTAAAGGGTTATTAATGGGGGTATTGCAGTTAAAACGAAGTTGGAAAGAAGGGGAGTTCGAGTAGAGGATACTACTTGTCTTTTGTGTGGTTATGGTTGCGAGACTACTGAGCACTTGACCTCCTCATGTGTCACGACTAGAGCGATTTGTTGGCATGTGGGGATATGGTTAAAGATTCCAAACGTTGGGCAGGTTGATTCGGTTGTAGATTTGTTGGAACATTTATATTTGTTAAAGGGGTCTAAAATGGAAACGGGTGGTTTGCGTCTGTTTGTTCGTAAGTCTTTAGATTATTTGGAAAACGAGAAACGAAAGTATGTTTTAGGGGAAAAAAATTCAAGTGGAGCACATTGTGGAGAGGATAAAAGTAGAATCTTTTATTTGGCTTAAACACCGTTCTCTTTATGCGAGTCTCGATTGAGAGAGATGAAGTGAGTTTAATATTCATGATGTGACTATGCAATGCTTTTATCTTTCTTTTGTTGAGGATTTTCAGTTTTCGGCTGGCCCTTTGTTCCATTTATGATTTTAATAAAATAGTAGCGGTTTAAAAAAAGTCAAGGCTTTCAAAAAAGTAAAAAGTTCGTAAAAATGGAAACTATAATTATTAATTTAAACATAATTTAAGATGCTACCTACATATTTTAAGTGAAAGCCAATAAATCGGTTTTTTTTTAAACCGGTTCCGATTATTAACCGAACCGCTTTTTTTCATTAAAAATAGAGTAAACTGCAATTTTACCCCCTGAGGTTAGGGGGCATTGGCACTCTTACCCCCCCTAAGGAAATAAATGCAAATTTACCCCCTACTGTTAACTCTTATGTCGCAATTCTACCCCCCGGATTCATTTTTCTTGACCGGAAGGGAGGGTCAAAGGGTATAAATGTAATTTCACCAAAAATTGTACTTTATATATTAAAATAACCCCTAAAACTCAACATAACATCATAACCTTACCCCCTAAGTTTTCCCCCACTCTTCTTCATCTCTTCCGGCGAAGTCCTATCTCCGGCTTCTTCACCGGCGACCTCCACTCGATTCTCCTTCCCTCCGGCGACATCCACTCCATCTTATTCACCACTCCTTCACCACACTAGCACAGGATGACTGAACAGAATGGCATTATGCATCGAGCTCCACCGGCTGAGCCAGGGCCGGCGACCAGACCACCGGCCACCATCGATCCAGATGTGGTCCAGAGATCCTCCCTTTTCTCGCAATTTTCAGGTAAAATCAAACAACAATTTTGATTATGGGGTACAATCAAACAACTAGTAATGGATGTTTGTGTATTTGCAGTGGACATGAGGATTCATGTTTCACTACGATCGATTGTGGTCTCATTGGTGCTCAAGATGCGAGGCCGCCCGTTCCTGCATTTCCAGTTTCCGCCTCAACAGGAAATGGTTGTGTAGGATACTTAAACTCTAATCTTCTAGGTTCTTTTAGGTTAATATGTAGTGTAGGATACGTAAACTCTAATCTTCTAGGATCTTTTGGGTTAATGTGTAGGATCTTTTGCTTGATCATAGAACAGGTTATGTTTGATCATAGAACACATTGACTGTTAAGTTGGTTATATTTGACTGTTAAGTGGGTTAATGTTTGATCACGACATAATGTGGGTTAATGTTGGTTATATTTGACTGTTAAGTTGCTGTTGTTTGGTTTGATCATAGAACAGAACAGAACAAAACCATTGACTGTTAAGTTGGTTATATTTGACTGTTAAGTGGGTTAATGTTTGATCACGACATAATGTGGGTTAATGTTGGTTATATTTGACTGTTAAGTTGCTGTTGTTTGGTTTGATCATAGAACAGAACAGAACAAAACACATTGACTGATGCAGAGGTGCTGATGCATTTGCATTTGCAATACTTCTGATGCAGAGGTGCTGTCATGGCACTTGGTGCAATCACCATCACTTTCAGTCCCATGCATAAGTGAAAGAGGGTGTATGTGACTTATGGGTCAATAATATAGGTCAATGCAATAGGTGTATGTGCAGGCTTCTACAATAATCACCATCACTTGTGACTTATGGGTCAATAATCACCATCACTTTTAGGCAATAATATGGATATTATGCAGGCTTCTACAAATGCAATAGGTGTATGTGCAATTTGACTTATGAAAGTCAAACATGCTTGTACAAATGCTTATGACTTATGGGTCAATAATATAGGCCAAGATTTGTCATTACAAACTTGTTTGAATTCTGTTTGACTTGACAGTGAACCTGTCAAATGCTGAAGGTTCTTCATGGTTTTTGAATTGACAGTGCTGCAAGGTTCTTCAATACTATAGGTCAATGTATATGTGTTGTTTTTAGACAATAATATGGATATTATGCAGGCTTCTACAAATGCAACAGGCTTGTACAATGCATATGGTTTTTGAATTGACAGTGAACCTGTTTGACTTCTTCATGGTTTTTGAATTCTGTTACAACACTTCTTCATGCTTTTTGAATTCTGTTAAAACACTTGATGCCAAACACACAATGGTTATGATTTTTGCTGACAATGAACCTAGTTGGACATGTGAACCTGGTTCTGGATGTGTATGGGCTTCAGCCTGGTTCTGGAGATGGGACAGTAGCGAAGGGTGGTCAACGGTGGCTGAGTGGCTTGAATTCTGTTACAAGCCTGTTTATATGGTGGTGGAATCGAATATGGATGGTGGCGGGAAAGGTTTTGGTTGTTGCAGGGGGTAATTTTGCTTCTAAACATAAATTATAGGGGGTTATAAGAAAGGGTATTTTAGTAATTTACCCCAAGTCAACAGATCAGCAACATATTTGATTCTAGGGGGTAAACATGCGAAATAACAGCAAACGTTTGGGGTAAAACAAAAGGGTAAAATAGTCTTTTCACACCCAAGTCAACAGGCTGGTCAAGAAAAATGAATCCGGGGGGTAGAATTGCGACATAAGAGTTAACAGTATGGGGTAAATTTGCATTTATTTCCTTAGGGGGGGTAAGAGTGCCAATGCCCCCTAACCTCAGGGGGTAAAATTGCAGTTTACTCTTAAAAATAAAAACCGGTTTCGGCTACTAACCGGTTTTTTTACTCAAAACTATAACCGGTCCAACCGGTTACGACCGGTTTTTAACCGGTTTATTAAAAAAAAACGATTTTTTACCGGTTTAAACCAGTTTTTTATAATCGGTTTCGGTTTTAAAACCGGTTTCGAAGATGAAAATCCCTAACCGGTCTACAACCGACGGTTCGGTTCTAAAACCGGTTATAAAAAAACCGGTTTTAGTTTTTTTCCGGGTTACAGTTCTAAAACCGGATTTTTTTTTACGCCTCTAAAGCCACCTCATCCTCATGTTCACACACACACCCGCAACAAAAAATATCACACAATTGCCCACCCTAAAAAAAGTTGAATATATTCGTTGAATGCTCTTAAATCCCCCCACTTGCTCCTCCTCTTCCCCCTTTCTTTCTTTCGGCCCCATTTACTTACTCCTCCTTCTTAAACCCTATCATAATATAATACATACACACGCATCTCACCACTCAACATAAGATATTATTATTATCATTATGAAGATTCAGTGCAACGTCTGTGAGGCGGCCGAGGCGGTGCTGCTCTGCTGCGCCGATGAGGCGGCCTTGTGTTTGTTGTGTGATAAGAACGTGCATGCTGCTAACAAGCTTGCTAGTAAGCATCAGAGAGTGTTGATTGAAAACTCAAATTCGAAGCTGCCCAAGTGTGATATTTGTCAGGTGTGATTAGATTAGATGTGTGTTGATTTCATAGGGTTAATTGTCTGTTTAGGATATGATTGATGTGTGTGTTGATTTGAGTTTGTTTATGGAATTATGTGTTTGTTTGGAAAGTAGGTGGATCATTTTGACTTGATATTTTTAGTTATTAATTAATGATTGTTTACCAGACCGGCTACGCGATTGTTAGTTGTCTAAAGTCTGTCTGATAATTTGGATTGGTAATTGTCTAAAGTCTGTCTGTCTGTATTGATCTGATATTTTGATACGCTTAGTCGTGAGTTAGGAGATGATGGTTCGTATTGAGTCTTGATATTTCGTGTGTACTAATTTGATATTTTCGCTTGATAATCAATAACATCTATTTATGATATGTTTACCAGATACATGATTGTTAATTATGAGTCTGTCTTCAAATTCGTATTGTGATATGAGTGTTTGAATTCTGTCAGGATTGATCTGGTATTTTGATTTAGTTTATCGTGAGTTTCATTGAGTTAGGGCATGCATGATAACCGATTGTTTATAGTGAGTTTTGATATTTTGTATCTATTAGTTTGTTAGTTTTGGTTACTAATCATCGATTTATAACATGTTTACCAGACACGTTATTGTTAATTATGAGTCTGTCTGGAATTTCGGATTGTTAATTGAGTGTATGAAGTTTATCTGAAACTTTGTTAATGAATTAGGACATGTTTAGGAGATAATTGATTGTTCACAATGAGTTTATGTTGAATTAAGAACTACTGACTGATTTATGAATCAGTAGCTGATGGAGTAATAATACTGATATGATCATCAGGAAGCAGCTGGCTACTTCTTTTGTCTTGAAGACAGGGCTTTACTGTGCAGAAAATGCGACGTTTCCATACATACACTCAATTCTTTAGTTTCATCACATCAGAGGTTTCTGCTTACAGGCGTCAAAGTAGGTCTCGAAGCTGTTGATCCCGGTGCATCAAACTCCAGTGAGAAGATTACCGAAGCAGAAAGATCGCGCTCTGTGCCGTCAAAGACGGTTCAAATGCCAGCAATGAGTCAACCCACCAACAAAAATATGCCTGTTCAAGCTGCAGGAGCTGGCGATTTCGTACCTTCTAAGATGCCATTTTCCGGAGGTTCTTCTGCTGACAGTGTTCAACAATGGCAGTTTGATGACTTTCTAGCATTGACAGATTTCAATCAGGATTATAACTACTTGACCAATGGTTCATCGAAGGTAATACGTCACTAATACCTTACTAAATTACACGTAATGAATGATTTCTAGGCTGATGGTATGATTGAATGATTTGTAGGCTGATAGTGGGAACCTAGCCGAGTCAGACGGGTCACCGATTCTAGGAGCGATGGATGTCGGTGCAGATTGTTTGGGTCAGGTCCCTGACGCATCTTGGGCTGTCCCGGAGATGTCTTCCCCGCCTACTGCTTTGGGACTCAGCTGGTCAAAAAACCGTCCACATCATCAGCACCGTTTAGGTTATAATACTTTTGTCCCAGATGTTTGCTACTTGCCAACGTCAAATTTCTATGGTTCTCATCAAAATACCAATACTTTTAAAAGGAGACGGAATTTCTAATGCGGGTTATCTTCAATGTTGCAAGCAGTATGTGTTTGTAGAGGTTAGTTTGATAAGGCGAAGGTGTTTTCATGCCCTGATGTCACCTTTCGAGTGTGTAGTTTACAAGTGTATACCTCAAGTTGAGGAAGTGTGTTGTGTTGTGAGTTGAAAACTTGTTACTTTTCTGTTGTGTAGCAGATGCATGTAAAGAAGAATAACTTACAAAAGGGACACATGTTAACGTTAAATTTTTTATAATAAATTTGATTTGGGTTTTATGTTCAGTCTTAGATTCTAAAAGGCTTGAAGCCGCTGGATAAACGCCTCTGAGAATATACCGAGGATTTTATGGATGAATGCTCAAAATGATACACTGACTATTTACAAAGAAATTTCTAAATTTTTGGACATAGGTAAACCAGACTCGTCCTGATTTATATCGACTTGTATTGCCACCTAAACTATACAAAGAGGGAAGACTCGAGACCTGATTTATATTGTCACCTAGTAAACGATACAAAGAGGGAAGAATCGGGAGTCGGTAACTACTGTCAAAATTAGCCATTTTACAACAAACACGAATCAAGTTTCTTTACAGCTTTTTTTTTTTTTTTTTGGGTAAAGGGTTACCCCGGTGATTCTATATATTCACAACCAATCAAAACAAGTAGTGTAGAAAAACCTACACTAGTTCAATCATGAGACATCTCCCATGAAAGTAAACAAAAACGTCAAAATCAACACAAATGACCAACCACTAGACTCTAATCTAGAAACAAAGCCATAAGAAAAACTATCAATTACTCAACCACCATCATCATCCCTGTGAAATCTGTGAATCTCCCAATCTCCAAGAAGCCTCTGGACGCCAGCAGTGTTCTTCAGCTTCACTCCCATCAATTTGTAACGAACCATTTGAAAGATAGACGCACTAATAATTTCTGGTGGTCTTAACTGATTCTTAAACAACCTAGCATTCCGCTCCTGCCAAATCACATAAGCACTAGCCGCAACTGCAAGTCTAGTAACAAGATTAGCCGCTGTCTTCGATCGAGCACGAGCTAAAAGCCAATCCACAATATCCCCCCATATAGGTTGAACCGTATCCATGCCCACCTTTTGTCGAACCATATGCCAAACTTGAGATGAGAATTTACATTCAAAGAATAAATGACTATGAGAGTCATAATTCTCGTAGCATAAAAGGCAACACATCATGTTCATATTTTTTCTACGCGACAAATCCCAACTCAAAATTCTATCATGTGTGAGTAACTTACCCCTCATGATTAACCACATAAAGAACGCATGCTTCGGGATACACTGAGGAAACCACACAATAGAGCACCAATCAATTTCTGGATCTGCATACCGAATCGAATCCCAGACATACGAAGCAGAAAAGTTACTAACTCGATCACCATCTCGCCATACAATCCGATCACATTTATTCGGATTAATATTCACCTGGTCCAACTGAATAAGAACTGGGAACAAGTCCCTCCATGCCTCAGGCCAAATCCACGCCCCATTTGACCGTAAATCAGCAACTTTAGCATCCAAACTGAACCCCGCATTAGTGATCGTTCTCGGAGTCAAAAAATCTCCCAACGGCCCCAACGTACACCAGCTATCATACCAAACAGAAGTTCTAGCACCATTACCTAACTCGGACCAAAAATGATTTCTCATTAGAGGCCGAATTTGTAACAGCTTGCGCCAAGACCAGCAACAGTTTGTCGGAACCGTGCATGTCCAAAAACTTTTACCTTTTAGTCTGTAAGAATGAATCCAGTCAACCCACAAAGATTGTCGTTTGGTAATGATGCTCCAAATGTGAAAAGTCATTAGAGCTTTATTTACATCAGCAATGCGTCTAATGCCTAAACCCCCTTCATACTTCGGAATACAAATAGATTTCCATGAAACCTTCGCCTTTCCTTTATGAAAAGAACAGTCTTGAGACCAGAGAAAGTTCCGCATCATAGCTTCCAAATCATTAATCACCCGAGTCGGCAACATAAAGACAGAAGACCAGTAAATATGCATAGAAGACAAAACTGAAATGATAAGTTGAACCCTTCCCGCGAATGAAAGCATCCTATTCCTCAAATGCATAATACGTTTCTCAAGCTTTTCCACAAGAACATTGCAATCTTTATATAAAAGCCGCGTAGATATGAGGGGCACCCCCAAGTACCTCACGGGCAGCAAACCTTCCACAAACGGCATAATTCTCAAAATAGCACTCTTAATGTAACTGGGAACATTACAAAAGAAAACCGTGCTTTTTTGAACACTAGGCACCAACCCTGACATCTTAGTAAAAGTATCAAGAGAAGACATAATAAACTTAGCCGAAGCAATTTCACCTCGAGCAAAAAGAAACAAATCATCTGCAAAACACTAACCAGTTAAAGCGGTAAAATAGCGGATAGCGGTCAAGGTCCGCTATACGATATATAGGTTATAGCGGTGGTATAGCGGTGATATAGCGGTAATTTTTATACCATGCATAATTTATGTATTTTTATATATATTATATACATATACCATTAATTTTATATTGTTTATATATAAATTCACAAGTATGAGGACTAAATATAAACTAATGAAGATGGAGGGGGGTTATATGTTAAAATACCCAAACTTAAATAACCCTAATTATCCCTACTTTTATCATACACCGTTTTCTTTCACTTTCATCATAAGTCTGTAACAGATTCATGATATCAGACCACAACAGATTCATGAGCTCGAGTATCAAACCGAAGAGAACACTATTACACTAATACCTTGGTGACAGGTGACTGTCGAAGACTGAAGAGGAGAACAAAACTCGAATCGAACAGCTCTGATGAACTCGAGTATCAGACCAGTAATCGAATCGAACAGCTTTGATTCGATTTTTATCAGCTTTGATGAACAGCAATTGAACTCTGATGATGATGAACTGCTTCCAAGACCTCAACCAAGGCTGACCGCTAATATCACTGCTTCAGCCGCTATAAAGGACTACATATAGCGGTCAAATAGCGGGCTATAGCGCCACTATTAGCGGAACCGCTATGCCCAACCGCTATTTGGACCGCTATGATGCCAGACCACCGCTACACCGCTATAGCCCGCTATAGCACCGCTATTAACTGCATAGGCAAAACATAAGTTTATAATCTGCTGCTTTTCACATCTATTGTGAAATTTAAACGACGAATCAATCCTTAACGAATGCTGCAAAATGGCTGTAAGAATCTCCATAACAAGAGTAAAAAGATACGGGGACAACGGATCCCCTTGCCTTAGACCTCGATTACCCTTGAAATACCCATGAATATTCCCATTAACATAAACAGAATATGAGGTAGTAGAGACACATACCATAATCCAATTGACCATCTTGATATTAAACCCAAAACCAAGAAGAATACTCTTTAGAAACCTCCAATCAACAGTGTCATAGGCTTTTTGAATATCAACTTTAAACGCGCAACGAGGAGGACCAACATTCCTATGATAATTGTGCATCAGCTCTTGAGTTAACAAAATATTATCAGAAATTCGCCTACCAGGCACAAAGGCGGATTGGTTAACACTCACAATATCATTCAACGCTCCTTTAATTCTCTCTGCAACAATCTTGGAGATGCATTTGTATAGGACATTGCAACAAGCTATAGGCCGATAATCAGTAACAACCGAAGGCGTAGGGACCTTTGGAACAAGCACAATGAGAGTATGGTTCAATTCACGTAACAAGTTTCCGGTATCGAAAAAATCAATAATAGCATTAGAAATATCAACCCCGATAATATTCCAAGCACTCTTGAAAAAAGCAGCGGAGTATCCATCCGGGCCAGGAGCTTTATCAATACCAATAGAAAACATAGCCGCTTTGACCTCCTCAACAGTTACCCGACGAATCATATGCTCAGCTATATCCGGGTTCAGTGTTTTAGAAAATAAATCTGGAGCCGGGGTAAGAGAAACATCTCCCTGACAACCCAAGAAATTCTCATAATGGTTAACAAAAGCTTTATGGACCAAATCACCTTCAAACACATTTCCACCAGAATCGTGAATAACATCAATGCGGCTGCGATGGTTCCTATTTTTCAACGAAGAGTGGAAAAACGCAGTATTCATATCACCAGCGCACAACCAGTCCACTTTGGACTTCTGTTTCAGAAAACGTTCTTCATCTAGCAAAGCTTCCTGATAAGCACTCGTGATACTAGCTTCTTCGGCTCGAAGATCAGCATTCATAGGGTCCCGATCAATAGACTGCTGGAGAGTATCAAGTTTTTCACGAAAAACTTGAGTTTTATTATGAAGATTACCTTGCTTAAAAAGTAAAGCACGAAGAGGCCTTTTAAGCAGACTAAGTCTTTTAACAACAGAAAACTGATGCACTCCATTAATTCTAGTACCCCAAACCCGATTGACAATGTCTAAAAATTCCGGTTTATAAACCAAAAAATTAGCGAATTTAAAAGGTCTCGGTTTCAACTTACCAGCTTCAGGGATTTTAAGGATACAAGGACAATGGTCCGACAGACGATATGGTTGAAATAAAGCAACCGCACACGGAAAAAGAGCAACAAATTGAGTATTCCCTAAAACACGATCAATTTTCTTTAGAAGACCGACGCCCTTTTTTGGTTTTTGATTCCACGTAAAATGTAATCCCGAACTGTTAATGTCAAACATCTCAATATCGTCCACACACGATTGAAAATCCTTCATGCCAATAGAAATCGAAGAGGTCCCCAAGGATTTATCTTCCAGATTCAGCGCCGAATTAAAATCACCCATCACGAACCAAGGATTATCACCCACTAGAACTTTGTGCATTGAAAGACTTTGCCATAAATTTCTACGAGAGACATAATAGTTGGCGGCATACACAAAAGTACAAAAAACCATCCGCTTATCCAATTTAAAATTAAGCTGAAGATGCATAACCTGATCGGATTGAGCTAGCATCATGACATCAAAAATAGCCGGGTTCCAACCAATAATGATTCTAGTACCTTTAACACATTTGGCTCCATTGGACGTCCACTCCCAAGAACGAAAAACAGATCTACAAACTTTATCAAGTTTACCAATGTCAACATGTGATTCCAAAATAGCACACAAACTAAGATTATAATCCTTCACCGCCTGCCGAACCTCTGATTGTTTAAGAGAGCGGTTCAACCCTCTAATATTCCACGATGCTATACTAACCATCTTTAACCGCTGTAGAAGGAGTGCTTGCCCCTTTGTGTCTTTCGGATTGTAAGTACCTCCCACCATAAACTCATTCGTTTCATTATAATCCTCCAACACCTCCTCATCATCAGAGTCTTCAACACCATCACCAGTCGGGCCTTTACTACTTTGTCCTTCCTCCGCATCAACCGATCTTAAAACATTAAAAGGGTTCGTCGACTGAAAACTTGGGCCAGCCGACTTAATGTTTAAAACCGGTTTAGGTTTGTTGGTAATCGGCCTATACTCAAACTTTTGTTTCGTTTTTGGAATAGAGATACCCGTTTTCCTAGCAACCTTCTTGCCTTTCACTTCCATATAACCGTCCTCATCTACTCTAGGAGTGGTCTTTATTTGAGATTTAACTTGATTACCCGGATGCCTAACACCTTTCTGCGGAGCATGTTTCCTTGGATTTTTTGGGCATGAATCATTAGAATGACCGAAAACACAGCAAGTCGAGCACCTTAGTGGATCCCATTCGTATTCAACATACATCGTTTCCTTGATAAAACCCTCACCGTTCGGATTTGGAATAGCAATAGTGATTTTCTCTTTAAGTTCTTTATCCGCTGACACTTCAATAAGAGCACGTGCAAAACTACTTCTACCCCAATTATCCACACACATAGACGTTGTATATGAGTCAAGCAGTTTTGGATCACCAATGGCAGTAGCAATCATACTAAGTCCGTCTTCCGTGTAGGCAGCAATCGGGACTTCATGGATTTTTACCCATAGTTGAACTTTATTAACCTCCTTCTTCTCTAGCTTGGTAGTAGGCGTCCATTCCTGAAGAAAGAATGGTTGTGACCGAATAATCCACGGACCAGCAGCTAGAACATCCAACATACCTTTTTGATCTTCGAACATAAAGAAGAAGAAGCCATTTGCATTCATCATCGACTTCTGTAAACCAAACTTTTTCCAGTTGTTTTTCACAAAATAATCGACCACAGGATACGCTATACGATCTCCCAAAAAGTATCCATACAATGTATTCGCTAACTTATCCTGAACAACCCTGACCGATTCAACCGGAAGAACAATGTCACAATCATCATGATGCAGTGTACTAGCCAGAGACCTGAAATTAACCTTCTGGGAATTCTGAGTTTTCAAAGAATCTGCATAGGATAGCGGCTTAACCCGATTGTCTTCTCCAGGCTTGCTGACATCAGCCCTCATCGGCTCAACCTGAACAAGATTAGGGTTTGCATGGGGCTGATTTACAGCCGTCTCACCATCCCCTCCATATCCCCCTTTGTATTCCAGATCCACAGGTTTCGATATATTCAGCAATCCATCAAGGACCGACACATTATTCGTATGGAACATACCTCTTTTTGGCATGAATGCATTCCCTTCAATATTAGTAACCCGAAGACTAATACCCTTAATCGGAGCTGTTCCAGGTGTTGTTTCAATCATCTCATTCGAATCAGACAACCCATCCCCATCAGACACATCAACTCTCTCCATTAACACGTAAGAAACCGAATCATGTACTCAAAAAACACGTAGCCAAGAAGAACCAATCAACAAGCAACCCAAGCGAAAAACACAAAGAGAACCCTAATCCAGCAATACGAAAACAAAAAATAAAACCCTAGATTCAACTCAATCCTTTCGCTAACTAGTTCGAATCAGAATTATTGATAAATCAATACTCCGATGATCAGACTGTTATACGAAACTCAAGAAGAAAAATCAAAGGTTGAAGAATGAACCAGAATCGCCATTGCTAGAGAGAGGAATTAGGGTTCGTTTTTATAAAACAATTAATTTAACAATGCATGTAGTGAGAACGTTGCCATTGAGCTTTCATTTAATCATAAATTTCTTTACAGCTCGATAAGATGGTATTCAGAATCACAAAACGAAGAAACTCGACTCCGGTATCCAGGATTAGATTTATGGAAGCCAGTATTGGAGTAGGAATTGTTGGATCAAGATGGCAAGTATGCTGCCTAGAGATATATTGATCACATTGACTACATCATTAGTGAGCTGCAAATGCAGGACTATGATTAGATTCATAAAAAAATCCAAACGTGTTAGCGTTTAAGGTTTAGCTTACCCATTTGAATCCTTCTTTATCTTGGAGCACAGCTCCTATCACACTCTCGCCAACGTTTGCAATTTGTGAAGCCAACACACATATGACCACCTCAGCAACCTTTATCTAGCATCGCATAAAACATTGCTTTCGTAAGTAAGTAAGAACCGGCCGCCTTACCAGTTCACTCGCTGGACCGGTTTCAAAAGCCGGATGATGTCATAAATAATTTAAAAATATATAACTAATTAAGAAAAAGTACATAACGACTTTGTCTTTTGGTGTGTATTACAATGTTGATACAAATATGAAGCCTTAAATAAACAAAATACGGCTTCTGAAGTAGCAAATAAATATAAGATTTTTGAAGGAAAAAATAAAAGAAATTTGAAATCCAGTCTGATTTGCAAGTTCAAATAGACATATCCGGGACAAGACCTTTTCCGAAAAAACTGATAATGTATCCAAGGACAAAAAGCGTCTTTCAGATGTATGGGAAATAAAGATGTTACCTTGCCCAGAAGGCAACCAATAGAAGCAAGAAGAATAGAAGCCAGAACCCCGGCAACGGTCCCCTCAACACTAACGGCCCCTTCTGTTCCCCTTGGGACAACCTTAAATGTTGTTACTAAGTATCTACATCATACAAATATCAAGTCTCAATGTAAATACAATTAATGGCCAACCTGATAAGGCGATAACCAAATATGAATTCGCTTAGTTACACCCTGAACCGAATTCTTGTTTGGTTAGGTTTTTATCGGTTTCGGTTTTCAGTTATAACCGAATAATGAACACCCCTACAATATATTGCAATTTACTGGAGGTACAAAAGTTGGAGGGCCTAGTAGCTAGGGCCTCAGGTTGCACCGTTAAAGCTCGAAACAAGCCCGTGCCTAAACCGGAGCTCATTTAATAAAAAGCATGAGTTTCATATATCAAGTCAGACTAGGCTCGCAAGCCTAAACAAGCATACTATATATATAAATATAACAGCTTTATTTTATATAATTACAAATTACATAATAAATAGTAGTATATATAAAATTACGAAAACTAATAAAATAATATATATCTTGTTATATATAAAAATTGTAACTATAAATATAGACAAAAGTTTATACATATAATAACAATATAATTAAATATATAATAAACGAGCCGAGCTCGAGCAAGGTTAAACCAGGCTTAGCTCAGATCCTTTACACCAAGCACAGGCTCAGATCAGCTCATTTACATCCCTACAGCTCGAAAAGGGCCATTTTATACTGGTCGAAACGGACTCACTTGACCTGAAAAACACTTATGGACCAAAGATTACGGAACTTTTTAAGCACGATTTATTTTGTCAAATATGATTATAACACTTTTTTTCGTTTTACCTTGTTAGAGATAAAACACAACCCGACTCAACCTATTCATAATTAAATGGGTCAAAACTGCTAGCTCTAACCATTAACACAATAAATAAATAGGTCATAAAACCCGGATTACTTACGTGGTTTTCCCGTACGCCTTTCCTATCTCACTAGAGACGGTGTCACTCAACTTGGTACAAAAACTAGCAACAAACCCGAGTTCCCAAAGGCGAGTAAATGATTTGCCACCAACTCCATAAATTGAAAGGAGCGCGCAAACACAACCCGCAGCACTTGAACCTAGTACACTCCCAGGCCCTCTTCTTCCTTTTCCTTTCTCTGCAACACCTTGGGCTTCCTTTTGTGCCATTTTCACTTTGGTTACTGCTGTACCCTACAATTTCAAGATCAGAATGATCAAGAATATATGGGCGGTGTTCGGGTTTATCATTTCAAGAATAGAATGATCAAGAATATATGGATTGTGTTTAGGTTCATCATTCCAAGGCCTAAATGATTAATTATTTATCAAATCTTTAGAGGGTGTTTGGATGTGCATGTTGAAAGCAATTTCAGAGTCCAATAATTGGTTAGTTTGATCATCAATAGTATAGTCACTCTTACTCCAGAATATCCAGAAGTGGGATTGCAAATTTAGTTTAACCAAGGAAATAACCATGCATCCAAACACCCCTAATTGGACCCATGAAACAGGAAAAGATGAAACAAATAGAAAAAAGTTGCAGTATTCTCTTTTCATCTCTATAAAGCAAAGGCAGCATGTTTCTTTAAAACCTTCTAACAACATAAAATAGAAAGAAAAAAAAAGATTCTCTATTGATCTCATTAAAGCAAAGGTAATATATTTCTTTAAAACCTTCAAGGGGTGCCGTGGAGGTAAGGGCTACGAGAGTCTTAAGGTTCGAATCCAGTTTTCATTGGTTTTCTGCCTAAGTCCTCGAAGAGCACCTAATCCTATGGTATTGATGGAGTTTACCGGTAGCAGAGGAAAAAAAAACATGTTTCTTTAAACTGAAGCCTACAGAGAAAGTCTGACTTTTATGGTCAAACAAACAAACTTTAAACCTCAATATTTTATATATTCTACATAACTTTTCTAAATAAAGAGTGACACCCTTTTTAAATCACACAAAGAACTATGATAACAAAAATCCTAGCTTTAATTTGTACAAAAATGTATCTATAAAAACTCAGAATCCCCTAAGTCCTACTTCAATTGTGAACATCATATCAAACAACCAGGCTACAAAAAACACCAAATTTCACAACCTCAACATCAATCCACACAACTAACACAAAACAGGATCAACTTTAATTGATTTGAATAGATCAAGTTTGAGACGCCCCGCTTGCGGTATGCACATATAATGTATATATGTGTGGGCGCTCGGGGGGCAAAAGCAAAAGTGCACTAATTTTTAACGTTATTTTACTAATTTCGTGAAAATAACGTTAAAAGAGGGGATGGTTAATCATGCATCATGTGGTGGCGTTGATAGCCGTAAGACAAGGGGGTACATGCACCAATTGGCGTTTGTCTAAATTGCTGAGTGTTATGTGCCTTATGTCCAAGGCTTGATGCAAAACCACAATCGAGCCGGGGGTCTCATTGGAAGCAGCCTCTCTATTCCTACGGGGTAGAGGTAAGGCTGTCTACATCCCACCCTCCTCAGACCCTACCTTAGCTTTTGCTATTGGTGGGATATACTGAGTACGATGATGATGATGATGAATAGATCAAGTTTGACTTGTATGGTCAAACAAAGTAACTTTAAACCTATAACTTGTACCTTACTTTTCAAAATAAAGAAAAGAATGATACCCTTTTCAAATCATACAACAAGAACTATGATCACAAAAATCTTAGCTTGAATTTGTACCAAAAGTCATAAGAAGAAGTCAGACAGACTTTCCTAAATACTACTACTACCTTTTGGCTTCATGTGTCACAATCCTAGAAGCCCCAAGTTTTCTTATCTTATTTCACCCTTAAATATCGTTTTATAATTCCTAAATCTTCACTATTTAAATTTCACTGCCTCAACATACACAAAACAGGACCAAATCCGAAAGACACTCACAATAACAAAGTAAACAGCAACAAGAAGAAACCCAGACGGCCCGAACCCGCGCCACGTAAGAGTACCCAACAACAAGGCAGCAACGATGCCGGAAACAGACAACCCGGTTACAAGAACAGGCGATCCCACCAAAAAAATCAACAAATTACTGACAACAGCAGACTCCCACGTGGGCGGTGATAACTGGACCAATTGAATTGCACTATGAAGGTTCACTACATTAGAACCGCTGCTGGATTGGACTCTGGTGGTGGGTATTGGTGAAGGTTTGGTGAGAATGCGAATTAGGGGTTTACAAGGTTTGTGAAATGATGTGAAGTAGGTACGGCGGAGGGACGGTGGGAGAGTGGTGGTGATGATGCTGGCCGTTGCCATTTTTATTTATGCTTTTTGGTGGTGGACTGGACTGGAGAGAGTGAAGGCAACGGCCGTGCCTATTGACGACTAGAAAGAAGAGTTTTGTTTGACAGGATTTCAAAATAACCACCTCACAATTGAGCTAATAATCACACAACCTAAAATCTTATTATCATATACGGGCGCGGTCGTATACACCTTGTGAGAATAAGATTTATGTCTGGTCGTATATAATGTATACGATACCTTTCTACGGGCCGTATAAGGTTATTTGACCCATATAATTTGAAATTTTGTATTTTTGTTAATTTTAACTATTCGACTCGACGTATTATTCCTCGATACGCGTGCGACTAGACGTAAGATTATTCGATTTGGTGTTATATTCCTCGATTCTCGTGCGAGTTATGCAATTAGACGTTAGATTCCTCAATATTCGTGCGAGTTATTTAATTCGACATTAGATTCCTCGATTCGCGTGTTAGTCATTTGAAACGATGTAATATTCCGTAAAAACGACACTAATCTTATTCATTTTCATTCAACTTCTATTCGTTTCTTCTAAATTTCTCTGTATTCAAATTATATTACGCTATCAATGTCGTTTTGGGGTGACAGTAACTTTTCGGTAGTGACTCGGCTAGCGAATCGAATCAGAGGAGTTACGAAAACAATCAAAATAACAATCTGGGTTTGTTTGATCTAAATGTTCCGTTCAATCTCAATCTTGCGTTTGATGTAAGTTAGGATCCTTGGGGTTTGGATGCCTTTCAGGGTAATTATGCTGGTTATTATCCACCGTCGCCCGTTAGTGTTTAACCCCCTCCTGGTAGTGATGGACCGCTGCCTGGTAGTGGTGGACCGTCTGAGGGTCTAAACGGTGGTCGAGAACCTAGTGAGTTTGAAACCGATCAGGTATAACATTTATTTATACATTTATTTGCCGTACGTTTAATATTACTGTTTATACGTTTGATGTTAAACAAACGACCAGTTAAAAACAAACGACCTGTTGAAATGGATGTATCGACCTATAATCTTGGAACACATACCGACTGCGATTTCGTCAATTCCACATATATTAATTAAAAAATGTTATTTGTATACGGGTCGTATAAAGTTATACGGCCCGTACACAGAACATAAACAATGCTCGTATATTGAGTATACGAGCGAATAAAGAAATAATAAACATTGTATACGACCCGTATATAAAAAAAAATCCATAACATCTTATTTAATAGAGTTAATCATTAATTCTCATTTCTCACATATAATTGTTTCGTTAGAAGTTAGAAATTCGATAGCATGGATGAATTGGTGGAGTGGTGTAGAGAAGTCGGACGCCAAAATGGATACACCATAGTCACCAAACACACGACCTATGTAAGTTCCTAACACATTTTAATCGAAAAGACACAGCGGAAATATGAACCATAAAATTTCTTTCTTTATATACATTCTAAGATGTTTGAAAACCATTTAATATGACTTTTTTACATGAATTACATCCTTACTTCTTATTAAAAAAAAGTGTTACATACATTTACAACTAAGCGACCATACTCCCGTACAATCCACGTTTGGGCTCAATCTTCAACCGCTTACACCTCATGATAATGATGATCCATGTAACCTACAGTCACCGTACACATCCACATCATTAGTAATCGGTGACAACATACATAATCTAAAACATATATAATTTAAAGGACATGACGCATTCTTCCAACGTGTAATAATCCATTTGATTATCCTTCTGAATTCAATCCTTGCACCCCGGCAGCGAAACTTCAAGGGCCAACAATAACTTCCCTGCACCTTCATTCCATTCTCAAAAGTAACATGATTAGTACCATTAATACTCGTACGTATTATAAGCCACGTACACATATTTACAATTCCTATTCATTTCATATATATTAAATTCCAATATTTGCGTACATAGTGTTCTATCCAACTTTTACCTACATCTTACAATCTAACACATTCAAGATACAATTCCTAGCCACAACTGTGAGTGCATTTATGTCTATCACCTCCGTCAATCGTACATCGTAGCAGAAATGGAACAAGACACGTTTCAAGAATGAAGATTAAATGGGAAGTCCATCCTGACAGATGGATAGGAGCCCATCCGGACGGATGGAGCAAGTGAACTAAAGGAGCCTTCATTAGGCCTTCCCTATAAATACCCCATGTATTGTTTCATTTTAGAACTTTTGCTCATTTTGTTACCTGGGAGAGCTCTTGGATTATAGAGAGAGAAAGTAGCAAAAGTTGGTGATTCAATGTCACGGCCCCCGACCCGGTTTGACCCGTTTCAGGAGCCGCGGGACAGAAATCCCGTGGTATTTTATTTAATTGAGTTTAACAGCGGAAGTTTATCATCAGGATCTTTTTAAAGGTAAAATTTTCCCAATTATTTTATTTAACAACTCGGATTAAAACCCCGGTAATTTACAATACTATGATTTCACGGAGAAATCTTTATGTTACAAAACATATTTCTTTATTTTATAATGAGCCACTTTCTTAAGCTTGCAGTGCTTCTCGGCACTTTTCCTGGATTACAACAGATCACCTAAAACATGTTTGAAAAAGGTTTTGTCAGCGGGAAACACTGGTGAATCATTCTATTTACTAAAACGACCTGTTTGTTATAATTTACAGTATTAAGGGAGATTACAATGTTTCTGATGTCAACTAACTACTCACAGTATTTGTCACTCGACCGGATCTGTGACTATGGTCATATCACCATTGGCTACCCGTTTGTCCAATGGCAAAGATTATCAAGTAATGTATACAAAACCCCACATACCGGCTGTAATTTGGTTACTACATAAACTTAATCCCTGTAATTATAACTTTGAAAATAAACATGCTTTTGAAATTAAATTTGATAAAAAGAGAATGACTCACATTGCAGTTTTAACACGGACAGAGTCTAGTCTACTTATTAGCCTTGTTAACCTATTTTAAATAACAATGCACACAAAACTAGGTTAGTAATCAATACATCATTTACGATAACTCACGAGATCAACCCTCACAACGAATGACAAAGTGCGATACTTAAACATCCATCGAATTAACGACGAATGACAAAGCATAACCCTAATGTGGGCAGCACTTAAACATCCATTGGATAGTTTAATCGATCGGACATTGAATCGTAGCAGCGATTGAGTTATTACCCTGTTTGCGGCAGCGATTCGGGATTCGTGTGTGTTTTAATAGTAAACAGAGCGTAACTCAGTGTACGTAGCGAAATTTTACGTCGTTTTAACTCCAGAATTCATGTCCCAAAGTCCACTATTTATACACAAAATTTTGACCCCCTCGCGTGACGCGAGGGGTACCCCTCTGGGCGTCGCGTGGCGCGAGGGGTCACCTATTTCCATAGAGTAGCCACGTCCCTAACTAGGCTTGCTGAGTTGACGAAATCGTAAAATTCGTTTTTGACAGCATTTTATTTAGATAATCGTAACTAGGGTTTACCCCCCCCCCCCCCCTGAGTTTTAGGGGCCCTGATCCTGATTCTGATTATTCTGAAAATTTTAGGGTTTGTGCAGAATCACTTGGGTGTCTCAATTAAGGTTTCGTATTGGACAAATTAATTTAATAATTATGACTTTTGATGAGAGTTGTTACATCCTCCCCACCTTAATAAAAATCTCGTCCTCGAGATTACTGGAATAAGTAGGGATACTTTTTCTTCATCTCAGATTCCAACTCCCAAGTGTATTCAGCTCCTCTCTTTGAATCCCATTTGACTTTAACTAGCACTAGTCGCTTGTGCTTGAGAAACTTTACTTTTCTGTCTTCTATCTGAAGAGGTTTCTCAACAAATTTTAACTTTTCGTTTACCTCTATGTCTTGAAGAGGTACTACTAGAGATTCGTCTGATAGACATTTCTTGAGATTGTATATATGAAATACATCATGTACTCCAGATAACTCTTCTGGTAGTTGTAAACGATAAGCAACTGGTCCTATACGTTGGATCACCGAGAATGGTCCTACGTATCTTGGACTTAGCTTTCCTTTCTTACCGAATCGAACTACTCCTTTCCAAGGAGAAACTTTCAATAGTACTTTAACTCCAACTTGGAACTCCAATGGCTTCCTTCTATCGTTTGCATAACTCTTTTGACGATCTCGAGCAGTCTTCAGTCTTTCCTTGATTTGTGTGATCTTATCAGTAGTCTCTTGCACAATCTCTGGACCTGATAATTGACTTTCTCCTATTTCTGCCCAACAAACTGGAGTTCTGCACTTTCTTCCATACAATGCTTCAAATGGGGCAGTTTCAATGCTTGAATGATAACTATTGTTATAGGAGAATTCAATTAATGGTAAATGGTCATCCCAATTTCCACCAAAATCTATCACACATGCTCTGAGCATGTCTTCCAGAGTTTGGATCGTCCTTTCACTTTGCCCGTCTGTTTGAGGATGATATGCAGTGCTTAAGTTTAGTCGAGTTCCCATTGCTTTCTGGAAACTTGTCCAAAAATGAGAAGTGAACCGACTATCCCTATCTGATACAATGGAGAGTGGAACTCCATGTAAAGATACTACTTCGTCTACGTACAATTTGGCTAACCTTTCCATACTAAAGGTTTCCTTCATGGGTAGAAAATGAGCTGATTTGGTTAATCGATCTACAATTACCCAAATCGCATCATTACCTTTTCTGGTTTTGGGCAACTTAGTAACAAAATCCATTGTTGTGAGTTCCCATTTCCATTTTGGCATTTCTAATTGTTGTAGTAGACCTGAAGGTTTCTGATGTTCTGCCTTAACTTGTGAACAAGTAAGACATTTAGAAACATATCTAGCTATATCCTTCTTCATGCCTATCCACCAGAAATTATTTCTTAAATCTTGGTACATCTTATTGTTTCCAGGATGTATGGTATACCTAGATTTATGAGCTTCCTCTAAGATCTTATTTCTTAATTCTCCCTGCTTCGGTACCCAAATCCTTTTCTTATGAAATCTCCAAATTCCATCATCTCCCTGTTCTAATTCTTTTATTCGTCCTTTCATTCCTTCAGCAGCATCCTCTATTGTTGTTTCTTGAAAATGCTTCAGTTGTTCCATTAAATCTAATTATAGATTTAATCTGAGAGCACGAACCCGTCGTTGTTTCTCATGGTACTTACGACTTAAAGCATCTGCAACTACATTTGCTTTTCCTTCCTGATATTGAATATCACAGTCGTAATCACTTAGGATTTCCATCCATCTCCTTTGCCTCATGTTTAACTCTTTTTGCCCAAAAATATATCTTAAACTTTTGTGGTCTGTATAGACAGTAAATTTACTTCCGTAAAGATAATGTCTCCAAATCTTAAGGGCAAAAATTATGGAGCCTAACTCTAAGTCATGAGTTGTATAATTTTCCTCGTGCTTTTTCAACTGTCTTGAAGCATATGCAATTACCTTTTTGCGTTGCATAAGAACACATCCAAATCCTAGTTTTGAAGCATCACAATATACTTCAAAATCTTCAGTCCCTTCTGGTAAAGCTAGGATTGGAGCATTTGTTAATCTCTGCTTCAAGATTCTAAAGGCTTCTTCTTGTTTAGGTCCCCATTCAAACTTAATGGCTTTACAGGTTAGCTTAGTTAATGGTACAGCTATCTTGGAAAAATCCTTAATAATCCGTCTATAATATCCAGCTAAACCTATAAAACTTCTAATTTCCATTGCGGTTTGCGGAACCCTCCAATTGGTAATTGCCTCTATCTTAGCAGGATCTACATGAATACCTTCCTGATTCACCAGGTATCCTAAGAATTGCACTTCTTGCAACCAAAATTCACACTTCGAGATTTTGGCATACAGTTTTTCTTTTCTTAACAAAGTTAAGAGTGCATGCAAGTGCTGACAATGTTCTGTCTGACTTTTGGAATAAATAAGTATATCGTCTATAAAAACAATCACAAATTTATCCAAA
The DNA here is from genome assembly GCA_030545235.1 of Helianthus tuberosus. Taxonomy (NCBI): domain Eukaryota; kingdom Viridiplantae; phylum Streptophyta; class Magnoliopsida; order Asterales; family Asteraceae; genus Helianthus; species Helianthus tuberosus. The sequence goes on from CM060424.1 coordinate 118,450,344, forward strand.
TACGGTTTACAGATTCTATTCATCATGTCCATGAATACGGCAGGAGCATTCGTTAACCCAAAGGGCATGACTGTAAACTCGTAATGACCATACCTAGTCCGGAAAGCAGTTTTAGGTAGGTCTTCTTCTTGTACTTTCAATTGATGATATCCAGAGCGTAAATCGATCTTAGAAAAATATCTAGCTCCTTGAAGTTGATCGAAAAGATCATCAATCCTAGGTAATGGGTATCGATTCTTAATTGTAACCTTATTCAATTCTCTATAATCAATACACATTCTCATTGAACCATCCTTCTTCTTTACGAACAACACTGGTGCTCCCAACGGGGATGAACTAGGTTGTATGAAACCTTTACTTAGTAATTCATCTAATTGCGTTTTCAGTTCTAACATTTCGGTAGGAGCTAACCGATAAGGTGCTTTGGCTATCGGTGTAGTTCCAGGAATTAGATGAATCCTAAATTCTACCTCCCTATCTGGTGGTAATCCTGGTAACTCTTCTGGGAATACCTCTGGGTATTCTGAGACTACAGGAATCTCCTTAAGTTCTTTACCCTTAGTATTAATGATTACTGAAATCATATATACTATTCCTTGTTTTCGTTCATAACTAGCAACTTTCATTACTGATATGAACTTCATGGGTTTACGCGGTTTATCTCCTGTAATCATGATTACTTCTCCAGTAGGTGCCTAAATTTCTATAGAGTTCTGGTCACAAAGGATTCGAGCATGGTTGGCTACTAACCAATCCATTCCTAACACAACATCGAATTCAACTTATTTCATAGGTAATAGGTTTGCAGAAAAGTTATGACCTAAAAGTTCTATTTCTACTTTTTGCAAAACCTGATTTATTTTAACTGAATTCCCATCTGCGGTTTCGACTGTAAAAATCTGCCTAATGTTGGTTAAGGGTAACTTAAGAGCTTGGCAGAATAAAGTATTTATAAAACTTTGGTTTGCACCAGAGTCAAATAATACTTTTGCGTAAACGTTGTGAACTAAGAACGTACCGGCTATCACATCTGGAATGAGTTCTGCTTCTTGAGTGGTCAGCTGGAATGCTCTGACATTCTTCTTAGTAGCTCCGTCGGTCGCCTTGGGTTTGTTGTCTGCTGGTTTGATCAATTTAGGACATTCTGTTTTGAAATGCCCATTTTCTCCACAGTTATAGCAGATCTTTGTTTTCCTTCTGCAGTCTTCTTCATGATGTCCTATAGCTTTGCAAAAGTTGCAGGTCACATTACATCTTCCATAATGTTTCTTTTTGCAATTTCTGCAGAAAGGTGGATTTGAGGATTGCCCTGTTCCTCTTCTCTTGAAGTTGCTATTATTACTCGTACGAAATCCTTGGGTAATTTTCTGAGCCAGTTCCTTTTTCCTGTTTTCATCTCTTGTGCGTACCAGTTCATCAGTTAGGGTGTTAGCTAATTCCACCGCATCGTCAATAGTACGAGGTCTCGTAGCTTTAACGATGTTACGGATTTCGCTAATCAGCCCCCAAATATAGCGAGAAATGAGTACCGGTTCTGGCGAAGCCAGTGTTGGTACCACTCTAGCATATTCGAAGAATGTCGAGGTATAACTGCGACAATCTACACCCAGCATTCGATGATTTAAAAATTTATTTGCCATTTGATCTTTTTCATACTCAGGACAGAATTTTCTTTCTACAAGATTCTTAAATTCTTCCCATTTCATGGCATATGCCTCGATCCTTCTTTTCGCTTGTAACACTGTGTTCCACCATTCTAGCGCCCATTCTTTAAAAAGATTCGACGCATATATAACTTGATCTTCCTCAGCACATTTACTTATAGTAATTACTGCCTCAGTTTTCTCCAACCAACGCAGTGCTGCAATAGCCCCTTCATTACCTGCAAACTCAGTTGGTTTACAGGCAAGGAATTCTTTGTAAGTTCAACCAGACGTCGCAACTTTCATTTTCTTGAAAATTGGGGCTTGCAGATCATTATTGTTATTAACATGATTACCACCTCCGTTTATACTATTACTAAAGTTGTCGCCTTGTGTACGTTTACTAGGAATGATTGATTGAGGTTTAATAGGTTTCTGGACAGCAGCAACGATTGCTGGAATAGCATTAGCTATTCCTTGTGCAACGATATCCTCTATATCTTGCCTATTTAACAATTGCTCTTCCTGATTTTGCTCAGGTTGATTTACTTCATTTACTGGTTCATTACCTATGTTTGCCATCTGATAATTAATTTAAATAGTTAATATAAAATAAAAAAAACAATCCAATAAATTAATCACACATAATCATGTAAACAAATATACAACCAAAATTTATAAAATTTTCTAAATTTTCATTTATATATTATACTTCTATATTCAACCGTTTTATTGTTTATTTTACACATACTGATTTTACTACTGTTATTATACAACCACAGACTCATAACCCATTTCTCCCTCGTCAACTTGCATTAATAACGATGTTCCCTCTCATCATATTTCCATGAGATTTGTCCTCCTATCTCTCGGATCCTATTCCCAGCATCCATCAGCTCTTCACCAAAATGGCGAAGTTCAGCCATATTCTCATTACTCATCGGTGGATTTGGTAAAGGTTCTGGATCAAATTGAGGGAAAAACGTATAGGGACTATTGATAAGGTTTTGGAATTGCCAATCATTAGTCCACCATTCGTCCATACCTAAAGGTTGGGTGTGGATTATTGGTTCTGGGATTGCTGGTTCGAAGTTTATAGGGAGTTGATTTTCGATAGGATTAGAGTAAAAATTATTATTATTGACAGGCTTAATAGTATCACAGCTTGTCAATATAAAATCTAACTCCTCCTGAAATGTCATTTCCTGGGTTTGTTTAGAGCTTTCTCCAATTTCTATTTTAGTTTGTCTAGAACCTTTTCCAACCTCCATTTCTATTTACTTAGAATATTCCTCAAACTGTATTCCCATTTGTCTAGAATCTTCCCCTACTTCAATCTCCAATTCCTGCTGTCTGGAACTTTCCCCGGTTTCAATTTCTTTTCATTTTTCTAAGGGATTGTTTATTTTAGGAAGTCTCTTAGCTGGCTTTTTCCTATGTACACGCCTCCCCCATACGATTCTCTTTCTTTTCTTAGGTTTTGGCTTTTCCAGAGGTGGAGCGTTGAATTCTATAGGTTGTTCCACATCAGGAAAGTACCCAGTAAACTCTTTAGAAACTTCTATGTTTACAGGGTAAAGGTTGAGATTCTCTAGGGCTCCAGATAACTCATTCATGCTGTTTAACATATATGTAAAAATAAATTAAAATTTTATAACAAATTTTACAGATAAACCTCAAATATTATTGCATATTCTGTGACTAATTTAATACAAAGGAAAATTAACAATTAAACATACTAGTTTTATTGTAATTTTATTTATTTACTAGATGATATTTCTGGCTTGTAAGTTGCTAATACGGAGTCATGGTATTCTAAAGATTAGCATTTACTGCTACAGTGGCTAGCATATAAAGATCCGCCCATTTTTCATCTAACTTGTCTTCCCATGGTGATTTACGGATTAATTCCTGGGTTTCCTTTTTAACTTTCTTTTCTCGGGATTTCTTTAATTTCTCCTGACTTTTTCTAATAATCAAACTTCTTTTATCAGGAGAAAGTGGTTCCTCATATTGGGCTTTTCGAACAAATATTCCTTCTTCAGGAGTTTGGGATGAACTTCCCTTTTCATTTGATGATCTATCTAATTTAAGATAGATGTTTGAAAGCTTTTGTTTACCCATACTGTAACTAACAAATAGTCAGTTAATAAAACACATAATCACATAATAATAATAATCAGGAAAAATTAAGTATTTCTAAATACTTAATTAGCTTAACTCAGTGGCTCTGATACCACCTTTTTCTGTCACGGCCCCCGACCTGGTTTGACCCGTTTCAGGAGCCGCGTGACAGAAATCCCGTGGTATTTTATTTAATTGAGTTTAACAGCGGAAGTTTATCATCAGGATCTTTTTAAAGGTAAAATTTTCCCGATTATTTTATTTAACAACTCGGGTTAAAACCCCGGTAATTTACAATACTATGATTTCACGGAGAAATCTTTATGTTACAAAACATATTTCTTTATTTTATAATGAGCCACTTTCTTAAGCTTGCAGTGCTTCTCGGCACTTTTCCTGGATTACAACAGATCACCTGAAACATGTTTGAAAAAGGTTTTGTCAGCGGGAAACACTGGTGAATCATTCTATTTACTAAAACGACCTGTTTGTTATAATTTACAGTATTAAGGGAGATTACAATGTTTCTGATGTCAACTAACTACTCACAGTATTTGTCACTCGACCGGATCTGTGACTATGGTCATATCACCATTGGCTACCCGTTTGTCCAATGGCAAAGATTATCAAGTAATGTATACAAAACCCCACATACCGGCTGTAATTTGGTGACTACATAAACTTAATCCCTGTAATTATAACTTTGAAAATAAACATGCTTTTGAAATTAAATTTGATAAAAAGAGAATGACTCACATTGCAGTTTTAACACGGACAGAGTCTAGTCTACTGATTAGCCTTGTTAACCTATTTTAAATAACAATGCACACAAAACTAGGTTAGTAATCAATACAGCATTTACGATAACTCACGAGATCAACCCTCACAACGAATGACAAAGTGCGATACTTAAACATCCATCGAATTAACGACGAATGACAAAGCATAACCCTAATGTGGGCAGCACTTAAACATCCATTGGATAGTTTAATCGATCGGACATTGAATCGTAGCAGCGATTGAGTTATTACCCTGTTTGCGGCAGCGATTCGGGATTCGTGTGTGTTTTAATAGTAATCAGAGCGTAACTCAGTGTACGTAGCGAAATTTTACGTCGTTTTAACTCCAGAATTCATGTCCCAAAGTCCACTATTTATACACAAAATTTTGACCCCCTCGCGTGACGCGAGGGGTACCCCTCTGGGCGTCGCGTGGCGCGAGGGGTCACCTATTTCCATAGAGTAGCCACGTCCCTAACTAGGCTTGCTGAGTTGACGAAATCGTAAAATTCGTTTTTGACAGCGTTTTATTTAGATAATCGTAACTAGGGTTTACCCCCCTGAGTTTTAGGGGCCCAGATCCTGATTCTGATTATTCTGAAAATTTTAGGGTTTGTGCAGAATCACTTGGGTGTCTCAATTAGGGTTTCCTATTGGGAAAATTAATTTAATAATTATGACTTTTGATGAGAGTTGTTACATTCAAGGTGTAAAACGTTGTCATATTATCAATAGATTCATCTGTTAGTTAGTTCTTGTGTCTGGTCCACACACGTACATGGATTCCGCACGTCCTACGTGTCGTTTGCAATCGTTCGGGAGTCAAATCCGATCCTACAAGTGGTATCAGAGCGGGAGATCGATTGCACGGATCAAATCTACAAGAATCTACTTGGTTTCATCAGATTCGGAGTTGAATTGTACATCAGATTCATCGTTCTTCTACATCTTCTCTTTTTAACACTTTTTGAACAAAAACCTCAAAATTAACAACGATTTTACGGTTAAAAATGGCTGAATTTTTTATATGTGATGCGCAAAACATGATTTTATAATCCTACAAAGTTTCATAACAAAATTTAAAGTTTTAAGGGTTCAAATCAAAGATTTTCAATCTGAAAAAATGTTTTTCGCTGATGTTCATGTTCATATGGGTGTCTATCCGGACGGATGGGCATGTTTTAGCCCATCCGGACCTTCATTGTCCATTCGGACGGGATTAGTGTCCATCCGGACCAAAGTAAGTCCATTCGGACTAAATTTAGCTAAGAAGTTGTCCATTCGTACCTAATAATTGTCCATCCGGAAGGTTTTGACTCCATTCATAGATTATAAAAGTTCATTCGTATTATATACACACCCCATCCGCTCGGATGGAGTAAAATAAGTCCATCCGGAAGACCTTCTTGACCATTCACTAAATAACCACCCGGACGGTCCAATTATTTTCAACATCATTTTGTGTGGCCCAATAAAGCATATCCAGATAACAATCAATTTCAATTAATGAAAAGGTGAAGTGGTCCAATTAAGAAAAAAGGGTTGTCTAGTCTTAGACTGAATTCACTGCTCGATAAAATACAAATAGAATTTGACATCACGTGACAAAGGGTGAAAAGTTGTTTCATGCGATTAATGTGAATGGTCCAATAAGGTTTTGATTCTGTCAAGTCATCACATGAAAAGGTTATAAAGATAGTGATATATGCGGCCCAATAACATCTTTATGTGGTCATACCCATTAATTCAGTAGCCAATCAGTTTCAAACATTAAATAAAGTTGTCGGCCCAACTTATTATGAGAAACTAAGATTGGTTTTTGGCGGCTCTTTTATAAGACCATGGGGTATGGTGGGGCTTGGGTTGGGGGCATGAGTTGACACATGGGGGCATGTGAAATGGCTAGTTTGGTTTGGCCATTGACAGCCTGCCAAGTCACCTTGCTAGCCCGCCCCACGCCCGGCTTCAAACCCAAGCCCCAAGGGCCACGCCCCAACCCAAGCCCACCCGGGGTGGTGGCTTGGGCGTTTTCCCCCAACCCACGCCCCAACCCAAGCCCCATACCCCATAGTCTAAGATCTGTTTGTGTTAAAGTGGTCCAATATAGAAACAAAGGCATTTATTGTCAATGTGATCATATGCTCGATATCTTCAAATTTTGTCAGAGTTCACATGCAAAATCATTTGAATTAGTGAAAGCCTATTGGATGAAATTTAGGTCCAATGAAACATTAAAGTCCATTCGAAAATAGTTGAAACATTATCCATCCAGAATATTTGAGTGTAAAGCCCATCTGAAGAATTACAAAAGGAAGTCCATCCACTCATATACTTCATCCGGAGCCCAATTAGTCCATTCAGGTTCTTTTGTTCATCCGAGTGAAGTTCATCCGAAGCTCACATTGATTTTGGGTTGTCATTGTTGTTCATCCGTACAATATACTCCATCCGAGTCAAATTCTCAAGTGAAGTTCATCCGTATGAAGTACAAACAGGATACATTTTACAAGTGTTTAAAGGCCCATGTGCTAAAAAAATTGGTCCAATAAGAAACACGTTTTCAATCGGCCTAATAATCATTTTGAGATTCTTGATTCAAAAGTTCGATTCAATCAGATCATGTGCATTATGATGAGTGTGTGAAGTTTATTGGATAACTTTGTTGGTACAATCAGAACATTCGTTATTATCACTCCATTCGAACTATTAGATTGAAGTCCATCCGGAGACTCAGAAAAGATCAAGCCCATTTGAAACAAAGTTAAAGGTCATTTTGAGAGTTATAATTGTAAAGGTTCATCAGATTAAAACAAGTCCATTCGAACATTAGCTAAGTGTGGAGTATATTTGTCCATTTGATACAAAACCCTCAACAGAGTTCATTCGAGTTATTTGGAAAACAGATTTGATACAACGAAACAGATTGACAAAGATTTATTGTTGTTTAAATTTTCAAAATCTGATTAATTGTTTGGTAAATCTTTGCAGGTGAAATATACAAGGAACAAAAATTAAAACGTGATTTGAAGATGTCAATCATGAACAAAAGGGTGTTGATTACTGAGAGTCGATAAGAAAAAGAGGCACAAGGTTATTTGGAACAAATGTATGATGCCTAGAAAGAAGCGAGATGGGCAAGAAGATGGGATTCTGATTATGAATGTTATGTTGATCCAAAAGGTAATCCGACAGTTGATCCAGATGAGGTTGATTTTGAAGCCTTAGTAGCTGTAATTCCAACTGTGGATGTTTGGTGTCGAGGGCTTAGAGAAATTCGAAATTACAGAGAAAAGGTTGAAGAAGAAATCTACAAAGTTATGCATGCGAGCTTGGAGAAAAAGAAGAAGAACATGGTTGAAGAGATTGTGGTTGAGAGTGAGAAGTTACTGAAGGATGTGAAGAAAGAGATAGCTGGTGAAGAGAAATCAGAGGAAGCTGTTGCAGAAAAAAAGCCAGAGAAAGAAAATCAGAAACAGAAGGTAGAAAAAGCCAAGGTGCCTAATACTGAGGTAAGAATTCAGTCTAAATCTTCTGAAATGTTAGATCAATCTATGTATAAAATTGATGAACAGTGCAAGAAATGCATGGAAACATGCAGAGCTTGTACTGAAAAGGATAACAGTCTAAGATCCAGAGATATATAATTTATTAAAATTGAAAAGATTTTCAAAGATAAATGTAATGAAATGATTGAAAACAAAAAGTTTTTGAAACAAGAAAATGAAAAGCTGAAACAAAAATGTGATGATTTTGAAAAAGAAAACAAAATTTTGAAAGAAAAGTGTTCAGAAGTTTGCAATGAATGTGTTCCAAAAGATAAAACTATTAAAAATTTGCAAAAAGAATATGATGTAATGAAGTTGTCATATCATACGATTAAAAAAGCATATGAAATTTTGGAAAGTAAGGTAACAAGTCTGGATAATAGATTGTCTGCATGTCAGAAATCAAATAGTTTTCTTGAAGCCAGATTTGCTGGAAAACAACAAGTGTTAAATAACTATATTGATGAAACAACTAAACTTAAACAAGAACTAGCTGAAAAAGAAAACTTAGTTAACAAACTTCAAAGTTATCATGCTTCGTCATATATTCTTGAACGTATTTTCAACATTACACCGGATGATAAAGAGTCTGAAAAAAACAAAAAGGGAATTGGGTCAGAATACCATCAGGTTCCACCACCGTTGGAGGATAATTGTCACACCCCCAAAATCCACCTGCGGAGTATCACCGCTTGGGAGCGTGACTGACCAGGATCAAGCCACCAATCATATAGAACATTGTATAAAGTAAAAGTAATTGCAATTAAACCAAACCAAATCCATATGAAAGGTGTCCCAAAACATAAGCATGTTATCACTGTTTTGCGGAAGCGTATAAATAAAACCCAACATAAATAAGTATGTAATGTCATAAGTGTTTAACGAAATAATCACGATCCAAGCCCACAACGACCAGCTTCTCCATGTGCAAGCTCCATGTACCTAACGACCTGCAAGGCATGTAACAGAGGATCAACAACTAGTTGAGCGAGTTCACAGGAAGTAAATGCGTAATAGTAAGTTTGTTTGTAACATGGGGCTCTACTGGCCGACAGTATGTTCTATTGGTGGGGGCTTCCCATGTTTTATATCCACTAGACTATTCGTAACCATAAGTGTTCTACTTATCCCGAGAACAGCAATACGTACAAGTTTACGTATGTTTTACGTAAGTATCCTTCACAACCGAGGATAGGGGTACGCGGGGGTTTACGTAGGTTTTACGTAAGTGCCTGACACAACCGAGGCAGTAGTGAGTATCCGTTCACGTAGGTTTTACGTGAGTGTCCTTCGCAACCTGAGGACAGTGAGCAATACTAGTATACGTAGGTTTTACGTATGTATCCTGCACAACCGAGGACGATGGTATGGTAGTCTAGTAATAGTGTCCGTATGAATCTATTCAACCTTATCCTTTCAATCCCATTCCCAAGCCCTGGGAATCCCATGCCTTAGTAAGAGTGTGAACTCACCTTGGTTTGCTCGGTATGCTAAGTAAGTGCTCAAATACATCAATCACGTCCTAGGGTATGCATGTATACGATAATCAGTTCATATTCACGAAGTTGTTCACGTAACTATAATCACATAAGTACTAAACATGTATTCCATATCATACAAGTCAAGCATATCACTTAACAGCAGTTAATCAATCCAGTTAACATTTGGCATAGTTAAATCAAGTTACAGTGCAAAGTATTCAAATTGGCGAAACACGGTTTTGGCGAAACACATATTTGACGAGACACATTCTGTTTCGCCAACTACCCTTGGCGAAACACCCCCTCTAATTCGTCAACATATCCTTGGCGAAACACTTTCTGTTTCGTCAAGATCCCCTTTGGCGAAACACTTTCTTGTTTCGTCGAAACCTTAACTAATCTAGCAAGAAACAAACATCACAACAACCTAGATGCCCTAGTGGCCGACACCTATCCTCCACCGCCAACCCTCATTGGACCGTGGAATCATTCCACCGATTGACCCTTTCCCTATTTCAATTTACATGCACCGAATATTTGATGTAAACAAGTATGTCAGGTTATTTATTTTTTATTGGACCAACAATGAGGCAGCCGACAATTCAACCAGTGGGCACTCCGCATATGCAATTTAAAACTCAAATAACACACACATGCTTCTGACAATTACACGCAAGTATAAGAATAATAGCCGTCAATTATGAAGGATCCTTATCCGATGGGTTACCTTCTCAAGACAACACACATGCAAAGCTAAGAATATTGATCAATCATAATTAAAGTAGTAATGATTCCGTTTACTGACCGAGATGTATGGTAACTTGAACAAAGGGTCCGAATGATTCACTGGTGATGTTGATGTCGTCGGTTGCAGGGATGGAGAGATCTAGGGTTTTTAGAGTTTTTGGTAACCGCTCACCTAAACTAATTATATAATTACGTATAAGGTTTGGGCCTATACTGGGCTTTGGGCCGGCGAGACACACTTGATTCGTTGTGAAGGTTTTCCAACGCTTAACTAGTTCAAGTGTTTTGCTAACCGGTTCACACTATATCATTAACACATACGTTTTATCATATAGCACATAACATATTCCACAATCATAATACGTTTCATTTTAACACAACGTGTATCGTTACAAGTCAAACAAGTCAACAGCTAACAGTCAACGTCAACGTGCAATAAATGCGAATAAAGAGTGTCGGAAACTCGAGTTGTCACATTATCCCCAACTTGAAAGAAATTTCGTCCCGAAATTTAGCATGCAGTTACTGAGGAAAGCTAATGGTGTGACGTTGTTTACCTGTATTGTATCGCGGCTCCCCGAGCAGGTTTGCGAAGATTACTGGTTTTCTTGGGGTGTCACATCATCCCCCCGTTGATTTGGAATTTCGTCCTGAAATTCTGTATTGGTAGCTTCAGCCTCAGTAGTAGTTGCATTGGTTCTGAATAACTGGGGATATTTGAGTTTCATTTGATCTTCCCGCTCCCAGGTGAACTCTGGGCCGCGACGGGAGTTCCAACGAACTCGTACAAGAGGGATTCTCGTGTTCTTGAGGACCTTAACATCCTGGTCCGTGATCTCAACCGGTTCTTCGACGAAGTGCAACCGCTCGTCGATAGTGAGTTCCTTCAAGGGAACTATGTGGGTCTCATCTGACGTACACTTCTTCAGATTCGACACGTGAAAAACGTTGTGAACTGCACTGAGTTCAGCTGGTAAGTTCAATCTGTAGGCTACCCTGCCTATCTTCTCAATAACTTCGAAAGGTCCGACGTATCGTGGATTAAGTTTTCCGCGTTTTCCAAAACGAACCACACCCTTCCAGGGCGAAACTTTGAGTAGCGCTCGATCCCCAACTTGGAATTCGAGTAGTTTTCTATCTTTATCGGCGTATGCTTTCTGACGGTCACGAGCTGCCGCCATGCGTTGTCGTATTTGAGCAATCTTTTCAGTAGTATCAACTACCATTTCTGGACCTGTGATTTGACTATCTCCCACCTCTGCCCAACAGAGAGGTGACCGGCATTTACGCCCGTACAATGCCTCGAATGGAGCAGCTTTAATGCTGGTGTGGTAGCTGTTGTTATACGAGAATTCCACAAGTGGCAGATGTTTTTCCCAACCATTGCCAAAGTCGATTGCGCACGCCCGAAGCATGTCTTCTAAAGTTTGAATAGTGCGCTCAGACTGTCCATCTGTCTGAGGATGATAAGCTGTGCTCATGTCTAACCGAGAGCCAAAAGATTTGTGCATTGCTTGCCACAGTTCTGAAGTAAAACGTGCATCACGATCAGAGATGATAGAGGTTGGCACCCCGTGCCTTGAAACCACTTCTTTTAAGTAGATGTCTGCTAGGGTAGAGAACTTGTCTGTTTCCTTAATAGCCAGGAAGTGTGCAGACTTTGTGAGTCGATCCACGATCACCCAAATAGTGTCATTCCCACGTTGAGATCTAGGCAGGCCAGTAACAAAATCCATGGAAATTTGTTCCCATTTCCATTGTGGTATCTCAGGTTGTTGGAGTGGACCTGAAGGTTTCTGATATTCCGCCTTGACTCTCGCACAAGTCAAGCATTTGCTAACGTATGTTGCTATGTGGGCCTTCATGCTAGGCCACCAGTATGTAGTTTTGATATCGTGGTACATTTTATCCGCACCAGGATGTACCGAGTAGCGAGACTTATGAGCTTCATCCATTACTAGCTCACGTAGGTTGCCATAAAGTGGAACCCAAATGCGTCCTGTGACGTAGTAAGCACCATCTTCCTTTTGTTCTAAACGTTGTCTTGAGCCACGTAGGGCTTCAGCCCTGACGTTTTCTGGTTTCAATGCTTCTACCTGAGCATTTCGTATCTGGGAAGGAAGACTAGACTGTATGGTGAGTTGTAAAGCTCGCACGCGCTTAGGCGCGGTGTCCTTTCGACTGAGGGCGTCAGCCACAACATTGGCTTTGCCTGGGTGGTACCTGATTGAGCATTCGTAGTCATTTAGCAGTTCGACCCATCGTCGTTGTCGCATATTCAGTTCCTTCTGTTTGAAGATATGTTCGAGGCTTCTGTGGTCAGTGTAGATAACACATTTGGTACCATACAAGTAGTGTCGCCATATCTTAAGTGCAAAAACAACCGCTCCCAACTCTAGATCGTGTGTAGTGTAATTCCGTTCGTGAACCTTAAGTTGGCGCGAAGCATAAGCAATAACTTTATCCCGTTGCATCAATACACATCCAAGACACTGGATAGATGCATCGCAGTAGACTACAAAATCGTCCGTGCCTTCAGGCAATGAGAGGATAGGTGCGCTACAGAGTCTATCCTTTAAGTGTTGGAACGCTGTTTCCTGTGCATTACCCCAACGGTAAACAACACCTTTCTGTGTCAGTAGTGTAAGCGGCTGAGCAATCTTTGAGAAGTCTTTGATGAACCTTCTGTAATAACCCGCCAAACCCAAGAATTGGTGTATTTCTGTTGGTGTGCGAGGTGCAGGCCAGTTCTTGATCGAATCCACCTTGGATGGATCGACATGAATCCCATCCTTGTTTACCACGTGGCCTAAGAAGTGGACTTCACGGAGCCAGAAGTCGCATTTTGAAAACTTAGCGTATAGTTGTTCCGTTCGAAGGAGTTCCAAAATAAGTCGTAAATGATGCTCGTGTTCCTCCTGACTCTTCGAGTAGATCAGGATGTCGTCGATGAAAACAATGACGAACTTGTCGAGATAAGGCTTACACACCCTGTTCATAAGATCCATGAAAACCGCAGGCGCGTTCGTTAGCCCGAATGGCATGACCAAAAATTCGTAGTGACCGTAGCGTGTTCTAAATGCTGTTTTGGAGACGTCCTCATCCCGGACTCTCAGTTGGTGATAACCTGACCTTAGATCGATCTTCGAGTAATAGCTCGACCCTTGCAACTGGTCGAATAAGTCGTCGATGCGTGGAAGTGGATAGCGATTCTTCACAGTCACCTTGTTCAGTTCGCGGTAGTCTATACACATGCGGAAGGTACCGTCCTTCTTCTTTACAAATAGTACTGGGGCTCCCCAGGGCGAAGAGCTAGGACGTATGAAACCCTTTTCCAAAAGTTCTTGTAGTTGCTTAGACAGTTCTTCCAGTTCCGTGGGAGCTAAACGATAAGGTGCTCGAGCTACAGGTGCTGCTCCAGGAGCTAGCTCGATCTGGAATTCGACCTGGCGATGAGGCGGTAACCCAGGTAACTCTTCGGGAAACACTTGAGGAAAATCGTGTACCACTGGAATATCCTCAATCTTTTTCTCTTTCCTCGATGTATCAGTGACGAGAGCTAAAACAGCTGTGTGGCCCTTACGCAAACACTTCTGAGCCTTCAAGAAGGAAATGATGCCACTCACGACACCACTCTTGTCGCCTTGAACTTCGAGAGGTTCTTTACCAGAACGGGGAATACGAATGATCTTCTCCTTGCATAGGATCTCTGCTTGTTGTTGGGATAACCAATCCATACCAATGACGATGTCAAAGCTACTCAGAGTTATAGGAATGAGATCAATAGAGAAAGTCTGACCAGCGAGGATAAGATTACAACCCTGAACTATGTGTGTGGCCTCTAGACTTTTACCGTTAGCTAACTCTACGACATGTTTGGTGTTCAAAAGTGTTGGTGCACGTTTAAGCATTTGGCTAACCTTCAGAGACATATAACTGGTATCCGCACCCGAATCAAATAGTACAGTAACATAAAAGTCGTCGAGAAGAAACTTACCCATAACCACATTGGGATCATTCCTGGCATCACCCTGCCCAATCACGAATGCTCGTCCCCTAGCGCCGTTGTTCCCATCATTGTTGTTTCCCCCGTTGTTGTTCCCATTGCCCTGGTTGTTGTTGTTGTTGTTGTTGTTCTGGTTTCGGTTTAGCTGAGGGCAGTGTCTTTTGAAGTGACCTTCTGCGCCACACTGAAAACATCCCTTATTGCCCTGTTGCTGGTTCTGCTGTGCTTGCTGATGCTGCTGATTTTGATTTACAGGCCGTGGGCTCCTACAATCCTTGGCCTCATGGCCCATCTTGAAACACCTTTGACAACGACCCTTGTTACACTGGCCACTGTGGTGCCTGTTGCAGTTGTTGCACCTTGGGAGGTTCCCTCGATAACCACCCTGCTTATGACTGCCCGAAGCTTGCTGACTAGGTCTCTGATAGTTGTCAGTCTTTCGCTGCTGAACTTGGGACTGAACTGAAGCTGAACCTTTGCTGGAATCCCCCTCCCATTTTCTCTTGTTGTCACTGGGAGTAGCAGGAGTAACTGAAGTAGTAGTGGTAGTGGTAGCGTTGATGCGTTTAGGCAACCTGTTCTGTTCCTCCGCTTGATCAGTAAGACGGTGAGCCAACTGAACAACCTGCTGGTAGGTGGCAAGATTGGCGGAAGTCACATGGCTTTGGATCTCTGGCACCAGACCCTTAAGATAAAGTTCGATACGCTTGTCCACCAGAGTAGGACACAGTAATGCAAGCTCATTCGATCTCTTTGTATACGCCTCAATTTCAGACCCTGTCATCTTGAGGTTGAAGAACTCAACTTCCAGCTTATGTATGTCATCACGACTGCAGTATTCTTCCTTGATCATCTCTTTGAAATTGTTCCATGGGGTGGCGTTAGCAGCAACCAACCCCAGTATTTGGACCTGTGCTTTCCACCATGTGAGGGCTAAACCCTAGAGAGTACCAGTAGCATACTTCACCCTGCGTGCCTCAGGGCATTCACACATTTCGAACACAGACTCTAGTTTCTCGAACCAATGGAGAAGACCTACGGCTCCTTCAGTGCCGCTGAAGGTAGTTGGACGACAGTCCATGAAAGTTTTGAAAGTGCAAACAGGTGGTTGACCTGTTGTATAAGAATCAGAGTAAGGTTAAACACAAGAGTTGGTTTAAGATTGTAGGATCTAAGGATCCTAGCGTGAGTTGTAACTGCAGGGTATACCTCATGCTTGAGCGGCTGCAACTGCCGCAGTAACTCGTTCGTTAATGAGAGCCGTCAACTGGTCTTGAGTCATGTTGATACGTCCAGACATGATCTTCATAGTAAAGATAACGTAAGTGAGAGAGGTTCGCGAATAGTGCGATGACAGAAGAGAGTAAGCACACAAGTGTTCTCATGCAATAACAAATAGTGAGCAATGTAATCTAAGCATACCACGAGCAAAGTTCTATGTGATTCTAGCATGTAGGCAATAAACATAAACCTTATTACCTAGGATGTTGAGTCTTGCACGTGGAGCGAAGCGTCGTTGTGGATCGTTAAGCACTGTATTGGTTATAGTTTGGTTTTAATAAAACGTTTTCCCCATATTAAAACCAAGTTCTCTATAACCAATGGCTCTGATACCAATCTGTCACACCCCCAAAATCCACCTGCGGAGTATCACCGCTTGGGAGCGTGACTGACCAGGATCAAGCCACCAATCATATAGAACATTGTATAAAGTAAAAGTAATTGCAATTAAACCAAACCAAATCCATATGAAAGGTGTCCCAAAACATAAGCATGTTATCACTGTTTTGCGGAATCTATTCAACCTTATCCTTTCAATCCCATTCCCAAGCCCTAGGAATCCCATGCCTTAGTAAGAGTGTGAACTCACATTGGTTTGCTTGGTATGCTAAGTAAGTGCTCAAATAAATCAATCACGTCCTAGGGTATGCATGTATACGATAATCAGTTCATATTCACGAAGTTGTTCACGTAACTATAATCACATAAGTACTAAACATGTATTCCATATCATACAAGTCAAGCATATCACTTAACAGCAGTTAATCAATCCAGTTAACATTTGGCATAGTTAAATCAAGTTACAGTGCAAAGTATTCAAATTGGCGAAACACGGTTTTGGCGAAACACATATTTGACGAGACACATTCTGTTTCGCCAACTACCCTTGGCGAAACACCCCCTCTAATTCGTCAACATATCCTTGGCGAAACACTTTCTGTTTCGTCAAGATCCCCTTTGGCGAAACACTTTCTTGTTTCGTCGAAACCTTAACTAATCTAGCAAGAAACAAACATCACAACAACCTAGATGCCCTAGTGGCCGACACCTATCCTCCACCGCCAACCCTCATTGGACCGCGGAATCATTCCACCGATTGACCCTTTCCCTATTTCAATTTACATGCACCGAATATTTGATGTAAACAAGTATGTCAGGTTATTTATTTTTGATTGGACCAACAATGAGGCAGCCGACAATTCAACCAGTGGGCACTCCGCATATGCAATTTAAAACTCAAATAACACACACATGCTTCTGACAATTACACGCAAGTATAAGAATAATAGCCGTCAATTATGAAGGATCCTTATCCGATGGGTTACCTTCTCAAGACAACACACATGCAAAGCTAAGAATATTGATCAATCATAATTAAAGTAGTAATGATTCCGTTTACTGACCGAGATGTATGTTAACTTGAACAAAGGGTCCGAATGATTCACTGGTGATGTTGATGCCGTCGGTTGCAGGGATGGAGAGATCTAGGGTTTTTAGAGTTTTTGGTAACCGCTCACCTAAACTAATTATATAATTACGTATAAGGTTTGGGCCTATACTGGGCTTTGGGCCGGCGAGACACACTTGATTCGTTGTGAAGGTTTTCCAGCGCTTAACTAGTTCAAGTGTTTACTAACCGGTTCACACTATATCATTAACACATACGTTTTATCATATAGCACATAACATATTCCACAATCATAATACGTTTCATTTTAACACAACGTGTATCGTTACAAGTCAAACAAGTCAACAGCTAACAGTCAACGTCAACGTGCAATAAATGCGAATAAAGAGTGTCGGAAACTCGAGTTGTCACAATAATTATACATTCTATGATGGAGAACAGGTGGAAAAAGCAAGAAACATGGTTGACCAATTACCCAAAAACATCGATGTGACTTACACCAAATCTGATGATCTTGATGATTCAGATGTGACAACCCGAGTTTTCAAGATCTTTCCTCGACACGTTATTTGTTTCACAATTATGTTTGCATAACTTGCTTGCTTTGTAATTGTACACGTTTGTTATATGCTTGAGATATTGTATTACTGTTTGATGAGTGATAAAAATTTGTTAACTGTATGAGATTATAATCCCACAATCGACGAAACATGGTGAGCCACACACACACACCATGACGAAATCTAGGGAGTTTCGCCACAACTATCACTCGACGAAACCTAGAGGTTTCGTCATGTGCTTCACGACGAAACTAGGGTGTTTCGCCAAAATGGGCTTCGGCCCAAGTATAGCCCAATTAAATCAGCAGTTACGATATATATTGCACACACCACAATTCACGAAACCCTAGACTCTCTTTCTCTCTTTGGCACCCGACGACAACCATCATCTCTCTAGAAGTTCTTGTGTTTCATCTCGCAACCGGTTTGTCTCGATGGTCGATTCGATTTACGTGTTACTGTGTGTGTAGATAACTATCATTATAAGTGATTTTGTTTGCTAAATGATTTAGCTATGATTAATGCTTGAATTGAAAATCATGTTATTAGGGTTTTGATGTTCTAGTGCAAATCGATTTGTTTAGAAACTGTATGATGATAACTCATGGAATTGTATTCATTCATGTTCACTAATTAGAGCCATGCTTCTGTTTGATATTGTACTTGTGTTGAATGGATCTGATCATCGAATACATTCATGTTGCAATCTAGATCATATATGGTTACTTTATGATTTAGGGTTCATGCTAGATGTTAAGTGTTGTCATGTATTTGGAATGGTGATAAGTATCATTAACGTTTATTGTATTGGATGATAACTGTATGATTGATGATAATGGTGAAACGGTTGTTGATGATTAGGGTTTTCAGTGTGTATGCTTAACTGTTGCATTGATGACGGAAGTCCCACCCCAACGAAACACTATGGTCGACGAAACATAGTAGAGTTTCGTCATACTCTCAAGCCGACGAAACATGAGAGGTTTCGTCACACCTCCATATCGATGAAACATAAGAGGTTTCGTCACCTTGGGGTTTCGTCCCCTTGGGGTTTCGTCGCCTAGGGGTTTCGCTGTAGGTCAGAATTTCACAAACAGAATGTAGTTGGTACAAGTATGATAATGTGTGATTATATGCTGACCTTTGTCTGTTGAGGATATCAGTTATGCATGAGGAAACATGATTCGTTGATTAGCATACTTGACTATTAAGTCCAGTTACGAAACATGTGAACTTTAAATTCGTACGTGTTGATTAACTGTTAAGATGTTCGAATGCACACTGTGATTGCATATTATACGTGAGCCTTGTGAATGTAAACTGATTACGTATGTATGCATACTATAGGCTTTGACTGATTAACTGTGAACAAGTAGATTAACAAACCAAGCAAACCAAGGTGAGTTCACACTTTCTATAAGGCATGGGATTCCCGGTGGTTTGGGAATGGGTTAAGAAACTAAAACGGAACCTGCATATTCTTCTTGGGTAGAATATGTACTGTCACACCCCGATATTTCCACGTATTACCGGTGGGCCCGGTGGGGAGTATCGTGACGTAGTTGATATCATCATAGTCAAACAACACAATTTAAATGCACAACGGAAGCAAAGGATAAATATATTACAATCCGATTCAAAAGTAATATTAAATATTACAACGGAATGTATGATGGATCCACAGGCGGATCTTAAAACAGAAAGATAACATTGCTCATCAGACTTTAAGGCATCTAAGCTTGCGAGACTTTTATTTGATACTAGGAGAGGCCAGCCTATTCCGATTAGTACCTGCACTTAGCCTTTTTGGAAAAATACGTCAGTTTACACTGGTAAATACAATTTAACTGACTCGTTTTGAAAAGGTTTAGAAAAATTGATTTGAATGCACATGGCACAAAACTTTTTATAACTTGGGATAATTATTTATATATAAACTTGTAAAAGAATTGCATGTTTGTTATACGTTCAGTAGCCCGGATTGACACCGGGTTAAAGATTAATAGACACACCACATGATATAGTCCCGCGGCGAGTTATTCCCGAAACCGGCGGTTATACCTTATTATTTATATATGCACTGTCGGGTGTACACCTACACCCCGTGCTTAGGTCGTGGCCATTTCTTAAAATGATGCCAAGGATATCCGGGACATGGTCATTAACCCCCTAAAGGCTTTAAGCAAACAAAACAATTTAAACGGGACATTTCAATAAATTAACCTTCATACAATTAAAAATTCAATGCCCGACCAAGCGGTATTTTATATACCGTACCCCAAGCCCGTATAGGAAAAATAAGTTAAAAGTATTTACCTGAGCTAAATATAAATTCAATCCCAGCCGTATATCAAACCAGCAAGTACAGATAGCTTTTACTGGGCACCTAAATCTGGAACGAAGGTTTTTAATAACCTATTAGATTCCTAACGGGTCTTAATTAAGACTATGCTTAGACCGGTTAGTTTTAAAAAGAAGATACGGTTCAAACGCATGATTAAGCGAAGACCGAATTAGAATGTGGTTTAGACCCAACAAGCTTGTATACTTGTGTAATAAGGGTAAACTAAACACATTCTGGTTTTTGAGATAGAAATGATAAGGTTTGACCCGTTTCGGCTAATTTATGCAAACTAGTTACATAAGCCAATCCGAACGCGAAAAGTGCGTAACGGGTAACCACATGAGTCATGAACAGGTTTCCTAAGTTAATATGCCTTTAATATGTTGTGATATCAGTATGATACCTTCCATTATGCCCAAAACGAATTTAAAACCAATTTATGCCCCGTAGGGGTATTTTGGTCATTTTAAAGGTTAAAAGAGAGGTTAAATAATAATCTGAGGTCCTGGTCTGATATAATCCATAAAATACTCAATTTAATAAGTTATATCAGTAGGGTATTACCTATGTGTGGAATTTATCACTTTTAACCCAACTATGCACCGAAGGGGCATTTTGGTAAATTCACATAGGCTTAAAGATCAAATATGGAAATCTGAGTTTAAAACTTTTGCTTACTGTTAAAGTATAAAAAAAAATTTACTTAATATATCAGTAGGTATCTAGTCTTATATGTTTAAAACGCGTAAAAAGACGGTTTTAAGTGATTTCCGGGTTTTATAAGAAAAACTGATATTTTTATCATTCCAGAAAGCTTAAAATATTTTATTTATCATATAAAATCAGTAGCCAAAGGTTTGGGGTCAAAATGTTTTGTAAAACTCAATTTATAAGCCAAAAGGGCAAAACCGGCAATTACCGAATCAAGCCTAGAACCCTATGTTATGCTCAACCTAAAAATAAATAAAAATCTTCAAAAATCCCAAAATATTATTTTATATCAGTAGGTAAAAATTTTGGTATCAACAATTGGGTTTAAATAGGATATATGCTAATTACGCCATTTAATTAATAAAAAGCTTTCTAATTACGCTATTGAGCATAACTCCTAATCTAGACCTCCAACTGATGTCAAATTTTAAGGACAAATTTATAAATCAGTAATAAAGATTATTGTCCTCTCACATTTTCAAAATTCTCGTTTTAGGGTTAAAAGGGCATAATAGTCAACATTTAGGCATTTAACGGAAACATGCATATGAATCGGATAACTAAGGAACCAAGTTGTATAACCTCAGAGGGTTACACTAACCTATAACCTGGTCCTAAAGGAATCCTAAGGCATATCTAAACTAACCTAAATCGGGTCAAAACTGAAAGTCAAAGCAAAAGTCAACTTTTGCGACTTTCGGTTCCGAACCGAGCCTAAACTTAGAATTGTCGGGTTGAACATGCTTAGACATGTTCAACTAATATTTACCAAGTTATTAAAGTGAGAAAACTGATTTTATGGCTTCTATATTAATAGTTATGAATTTTATTTAAAACTAGCCCGTTTGACTTTTATTTGACCCGACAATTTAACTAAGTAAACGTGGTAATTAGGAGGTGCCCTTTTGAGGGTTTAACACCTACCTAATTACGGTCACGTAGCCATGTTCATTGCGAACAGTGACCCAACTGTTTAAAAGTCAAAGCGTTTATAGAAAACGCTTGACTTTTCGGCTATAACGCTAAATAATTTAAACTAAGAACGAAAGGACACTTACAAGAGGTCCAATGGACTGAGAGAGGTTCTCAAAAGAGTTCAAGATCCTCCGAATCCAGAGAGCATGAGCAGATTTGGAGAAATGGTGTGCAAGAAAAAGTGAAACCCACTTCTATTTATAGTTTTCGGGATTGCACGGGATCGCAACAAGTGTCGGGAGATGCAACCAAATCAAAACATGTGTATAGTGGTTTTATTATACAATGGGCAAGCCCCTAGATTGAAAGATGAGAGTGTGGAACCCAGATTTGGCAAAAACCAGCAACAAAACCAGAATTCTAATGCTGTGCAGCCTTCACGGCCCGCGTAAGAAGACCCAGGAGGGTTTCGCGGCCCGCCTGACAGTCCAGAACAGCAACATAGTTCCAGAAATTACAGGAATGGCCCCTGTGAGTATATAAGGTCCTTTTTGGCACGTTAAAGGCCCGTTAACCTCATTTCAAGGCTCTACTATGATGCCTAAATATAGGGGACATGAAACATGCTCAAAAACATGTCGGATGTCGGTTCGTTTGGCCGTACGGTCACGTTGTTCGTCTAATTACGACGAAACACGAACGGACGCGAAAAACGATCCAAATTACGCGACGAATAGAATTTTATCATGCCGAACACTAAAATAAAATATTTTAATGCTTACATAAATTTTTGGGTGTCCAGATATATCCAGAATGTAAGATATCCGCGAAAATGCAAACTTGTGCACTTTTTGACACTTTTAGTCCCTGCATGACTTAAAAGTTTATTTTTGCGCACAAAACACCTCCAAGCCTATATCTAAGCTATATAAAGGATAAATAGGGTATGTTTAACTCATGGTCATATTCCGGAAGGTCCGTTACCATACGAATCGACATATTAGGCATTCTTGAAAGTATTATTAAACATCACGATGCTTCGGGTTCACTAAAAGGTCATTCAGAGGTATAATTAAACATATTGACACTTTTAGCCCCTCAACTTGCAAAGTTGCGCGTAATTTTACTTATAGGCATAAAAACCTTGGTCGGCCTATAATTGGCATTCCCGAGAGTATAATCAAATATCATGAAGCTCCCGGTTTGTCAAAAGGTCATTCAGAGGTAAGAATTAAATGTTGATGCTTTTAACCCTTTATTGCACAAACTTTCAATTTATTCCGCAAACGGCTACACTCGATCGCCAAGTGGCTCATTTGTGAATATAAATATCGTGAGAGGTTATTTAGAAACTTATTTTAGGTATGCTAACACTTCCAGTCCTTTCATAATCAAAGTTTTCGATTTTTCAAAAAATTAGTCCCTTAAATTCGATGTTGGACTTTATTAGGGTTTATTACACGTGTCAATACACCATTGGACGTGATTTTACGAGGTGTTACAGCCTCACCCCCTTAAAAGAAATCTCAACCTCGAGATTTGCTAAAATGCTGGAAGTACTTTTGTCTCATAATGGACTTAACTTCTGTAGCATATCTGGAGCCTCTCCAAGCTCCCAAGTTGACCTCTATAACAGGTACATGTATCCTTTTTGGAGCTTGTTAACCTGTTGATCCTTAATCGATACAGGTTTCTTATCATATCATAAATCTGCATATCATTATGTGATAATGCTTCTCGACGTATTGGTGAAACACGTCCTCAAATCATTAGTGTGTAATGCATTGCAAGCTCTGCCAAGCTCATTAAATAGGTTTTAGTTTATAAGCTTTTTGATCTTGATACATTCGATTTCCTTCAAATGATTCTATATATTCAGAGCTTAAATAGCCTGATAATTTAACAAATTGGCACACCCTTCCTGGGTGATATCTTTTATTGAACCTTATTCCTTAACAAGAACTTAGGAGGGTTGCTACTTTCAGTAATTCTTGTTTTCTGCCGAATACTGGCAACTTACAGATGATTATGGATTTGTTTGATCTTATTCGTTGTTTCCAAGGCAACTTTCAGATCTTGATAATTGGACTTACCAATCTTTTGTCCAACAATAAATGTTTAACATTCCATCTATACAAGGTCTCCAAAGGAGCAGCCTTGATACTTATATGACAACTATTATAGAAAAGCTTAATTTAAGGTGAGATGGTTATTCCAACCACTGCTTAAAATTAATCTTAAGGAATAGCTAATCCTTGCCGTTAGTCGAACAAATCGACGATCCTGGGCAGCTGATGGCAATTCTTAATTGTTGCCTAATTAGGGTTGCGGTAATCAATGC
The DNA here is from genome assembly GCA_030545235.1 of Helianthus tuberosus. Classification (NCBI taxonomy): domain Eukaryota; kingdom Viridiplantae; phylum Streptophyta; class Magnoliopsida; order Asterales; family Asteraceae; genus Helianthus; species Helianthus tuberosus. Next base: position 118,474,229 of record CM060424.1, read on the forward strand.
ATAAGCGAAATGAACCGTCTTACTTAATTAACTATACCGAATTCTCAGAATATTGAGTTAGGCTATATGAATCCTCTATTTTAAAACTTACTTAATCAGGGTTTCGATTCTTCCAATGATGGTACTAGCCGTCTTGGAGATTTCATAATAATACAACCCTAAATGGGATGTAAATCTTAACTCTACTTGCCTCTCCGAAGGTAAACAGGGTAATCTTAGGAGAAGATAATCAAGATACAAGGAGGTTACAGAGATTTTCCAAATCTCAGACTCCAGTTCATCTATCATACTCTGTGTCAGATAAGTGACACATTTATGTTACGAGTCCACGAGTTCCTTAATTGAAGACATTTACTTGGAAACTTCCATTCTGGATATCTTCTTTGAATACCATTAGCTGACTTTAGTACCATATAACCATCGGAATATCTTTGTGGTCCCATGCATTAAACCTCCATACTGATCAGGCATGGAAGCAATCTATGGAACATATTAAGATACACCGATCCTCATACGGCTCTTTTATCATACCATCTGGTATTCGCAATCGATAGAGATCAAAGAGATATCAACTACATATGCTGTCGCACTTCTTCTAGAGAGAGGATACTTCTAGAATTTTACGATTGGAGGTTTCTGACAGGAACATGAGGAATGGTTCTTATGATTTCGTCTGTAAGTTTTATCTTACACTTAATATCTGGGGTTCTTATGGGAAAATTTCTAAAAGTTTGCTAAGCTTATGATTTGATGAGAGACTTAGCAGCACCTGAAATCAAACGTAACTCCTAGTAATAAAATCACAATAAGGGATTTATCTGGTGTCATTATTAATGTGAACTGCCTCTAATAATTCATCATGAGGGTTAAACGCCTCCATTCTTAATCCTTTTAACTTAGCTGCAAAATCTTTGACAAATTTTAGGGCAGTCTCAGCTTTGACTGGTTATTTCTTAATCTATATAACGTGAGTAGCTGAGGTAGATCCATAATGGATTTATAATGAGCAGGCTTTGAAACTTTAATGTGCCCTCTTATTGCCGTTGCTAACCACCAATAATTATTGCATTAAGCTTAGATTTTGGGTAATAGGGCACTTTCTCAGCCAATGAATTAAAATTTGTAACATATTGTCGACAGTCTAGAACTTTTATGGTGAGAGTCATAAAATTCTTATTCCATTTTTTTCCATTTCGCGAAGCGGATAGTAGGTTTTTCTAATAAGGTCCTTAAAACTTGGTCCATCCCATATTGTATGAGAGAATCTTTCTTGTGGACTTCATTAATGTCCTCACTAATCAAGGGTATTGCCATCGAATAACTGAGATGTATACCTCACCGTGTCCTTTCCAGCATAACCGCTGATACACCTAATGGTTTCTACTTCATTCAACAATTTCCTGCAATCGATGGCCCCTTTTTACTATTGAAGTCTCTTGACTTCCATGAGACGAAGTACTTTTAAGTATATCCTAAAAAGGAATGGGCTCCTTGCCACATATGATTTTGTTGGGTTTATTCTTCGCATTTGAAGTATGAACATAGCTCTTCTCATGAGTAACGACATGTGTTTTAAAGCGAGCAGCATTTGGCTTCTTGAACCTTTTCATGACTTGTCTCATAGCCTTTCTAACAGCTGCGTTAGTTACAGTTTTGGAGATTAATTCTATTAACAGTGAGGTTCACATTTGATGCATCATTAACATTTGTCGCATTTCTAGCATCGCGACTGTTGTTTGTCTCTTCTGAGTTTTCCATACTTGAAGCTTTGGTGTTAAATACCATATTCAACAAGTGCTTAGGCAATCCATACCCAGTGTCTCCTTGAATTGTCAAAGGCTCACCATAAGGAGTCTTGATAACTACTTGCTTCTTATCACACACAATATGGGCTTGATTTTTAAGATGACCAATTCATTCCTATCACTATATCGAGTCCCTCTTATTTTAATGGAAACAAGGACAGCGGAAAAGAATGATTCCTAATGGATATAAAACATCCATCTAATATTGCTGAAGCAGTCTCTGAGGTACTATCGGCCAATTCTACTTTATACTTAACGCTTAGAGTTTTAACAAGCAGATTTAATGATTTACAAAATCTATTGTCTACGAAAGACTTATCTGAACCTGAATCAAATAATACTCTAGCATGGCGTTATTGATAAAGAAAGTACCTGTTGTGACATTGTCATCCTGAATAGCCTCTTGAGCATCCATTTGAGAGCTTCCAGCCTTGGTCTTCTTAGCCTCCCCAGGCTTCTTGGTTTTATTTGGGCAATTTGTCTTGATGTGGCCTATTTCATTGCAACCATAGCAGGTTGCGTCCTTTATGTCTTGGCACTCCAAGGTCTTGTGCCCTTCCTTATTACAAATCCCACAAGGCCTAGCTTATGACTCCAAAGTGCATTTCCCTTTAGTTGCCTTCTTTGGGCAGCGGGTCTTTATGTGCCCCTTCTCGCCACAACCATAGCATGTGGCGTCCTTCAAGTCCTTGCATTCATGGGTCTTGTGATCCATCTCTTTACAGATGACACATCCCCTGGTCTGCTTATAGAAACATTTTCCGAAGTGCTTCTTCCCGCAGGTTTTACATTTGGGTTTTGCCTCCTTTGGCTTGGACTGGTCATAGTTTGAACCGGTCTTACCCTTTTTGTAACCTTTATTTGGGGTATTATCTCACTTTCGCTTATGATCCTTTAATACACGGTCCACGGCTTTGTTTACGGCTGTATCCAACATAGCCTGTAACTCGGTGCCCGTTAAGTTTAGTCTTGCATTATCATTCTGATCAACTGGATGATTGTGAGCTTCAGATGAGTCAGCCATGGTGAAGCTTTGAAGGCTACAAACCAAGTAGTAATAATTTGTTTAATTATATAGTGAATTGTCGAACTTGATAATTAAATATCCATGGTGCAAATAAACCATATAGGCCAATAGATAGTATTAATTTATTTGATTATGTTTGGCCTGGGTTTTTAAATAAACCATCTTTGGCGTTTAAACAGAATATAATCCTTCATATTTATTAGAAAAGGGACATAAGTCACGACTGTCAATGTCGTACTGACATTTTATATATAGCACAAGGGCTTGTTCCAAATGACTTTTTGATGGCACAAATGCCTTGTTACTAGGGAAATTTTTAAACATAATCGATGATTCCTTTGGATCAGAAAATTTCATAGTTCATTGTCTTGACAAGAAGTTATGAAATAAAACTATCTTTTTCATGTATACATCTTTGCTCGAAGGTATTCATCCCAATGGATGTTTTGATGTGTTCATCATGTTCGACGTTTATTAGCCATGATTCCTCTTGATCATTTACGCTAAATAAGGGGTTTGGAAATTCCTAATATGAAGATGACAAGTGTGATTTTATCGCATCAGTGTTTTCGGGAGTGTTAACATGTTTTCAGATGTTAACAAGGACCTGAATATCTTTTAAACAGGTCTTACCCTCATAGCTAGGTCTTTAATGACATTCAAGCTAGGTTATACCTTTTAAGATTCTCTTTTAATATGTATACTGGCAGGAAAGGAATGATATTTATTTTATTCAGGATTTTCATTATAATTATCCTAAACTTAATTAAAATATAACTATGGCACAAAGGCCAAGTCACAAGGGCAACTTTAAATTATAAACCATGATTTTGTAGAATCAAGGTATTTAGGCTTGAACGTTGTTCATGCCTTTTCTTGACAGGGAGTTGTAGGCTACGACTGTCTTTTGTCTTATATGACAATGAATACGGCCCGTAAGCATTACATCCCTAATGGATGCTTAATTCACCAAATAAGAAAGGATTTTGGGAGAATCCAGTATAAGGATGATTTATGTGATTGAATCACATTTGCTAGGAATGTTAACATGTTTACAGGTGTTAACAAGGATTTGAATCTTTTGAATAGGTTTTACCATCTTGGCCTTGTCTGAAATGGCATATAGGCTAGGTTATCCCTTTAAGATTCTTTTAATATTTAACGTAGAACAATCCTAAATTGAGATATTAATAAGGATCTGAATCTAATTGAGGGACTACCATCTTGGCCTTGTCTTAAGATGACACATGGGCTAGGTATTGTCCTTTTTTAGATTTTGCCATTTTATTATAATGGTAGATCTCATAAAAGGAATGTTATATATAATGATATAAATAAAATTTAGATAAAACATTCCAATGATTCCAAAGGAGGTACAGAATTGCCCTAAACGGGGCTTGAAAGAATGATGTTGTCCATGAAGGAACTGAAAGATAAGTATGCCCTTAAAAGGACTTACTAAGGAAACGAACTTCAGCAAAAGGAGTTTCTTCTTCATTTTATTTTTGAATGTTTTCTCCTTGGTTGCACGTTTATCCTAGTCGCAGTACAAAGCTCCGCATTCCTAGGCTTCGGATGGGGAGGATTTCCATTACGGCTCCTTTGCTTGGCGACGTATTAAAAGTATATAGAATTGAAAGCAATAATTCTCCGAATAGAGACGAGAGCATTCCTATGTTAAGTCTAGACTCAGAAGGTCAAGGAATGTGCTATTGTGTCATTGAGATTAAACACAAAAGGCTAGTGTTTAATTCACTCAATGTTGGCTCTGATACCAACCTGTCACACCCCGGCATTTCCACGTATTACCGGTGGGCCCGGTGGGGAGTATCGTGACGTAGTTGATATCATCATAGTCAAACAACACAATTTAAATGCACAGCGGAAGCAAAGGATAAATATATTACAATCCGATTCAAAAGTAATATTAAATATTACAACGGAATGTAAGATGGATCCACAGGCGGATCTTAAAACAGAAAGATAACATTGCTCAACAGACTTTAAGGCATCTAAGCTTGTGAGACTTTTATTTGATGCTAGGAGAGGCCAGCCTTTTCCGATTAGTACCTGCACTTAGCCTTTTTTGGAAAATATGTCAGTTTACATTGGTAAATACAATTTAACTAACTTATTTTAAAAAGGTTTAGAAAAATTGATTTGTATGCACATGGCACAAAACTTTTTATAACTTGGGATAATTATTTATATATAAACTTGTAAAAGAATTACATGTTTGTTATACGTTCAGTAGCCCAGATTGACACCGGGTTAAAGATTAATAGACACACAACATGATATAGTCCCGCGGCGAGTTATTCTCGAAACCGGCGGTTATACCTTATTATTTATATATGCACTGTCGGGTGTACGCCTACACCCCGTGATTAGGTCGTGGCCATTTCTTAAAATGATGCCAAGGATATCTGGGACATGGTCATTAACCCCCCCAAAGGCTTTAAGCAAACAAAACAATTTAAACGGGACATTTCAATAAATTAACCTTCATACAATTAAAAATTCAATGCCCGACCAAGCGGTATTTTATATACCGTACCCCAAGCCCGTATAGGGAAAATAAGTTAAAAGTATTTACCTGAGCTAAATATAAATTCAATCCCAGCCGTATATCAAACCAGCAAGTACAGATATCTTTTACTGGGCTCCTAAATCTGGAACGAAGGTTTTTAATAACCTATTAGATTCCTAACGGGTCTTAATTAAGCCTATGCTTAGACCGGTTAGTTTTAAAAAGAAGATACGGTTCAAAATGCATGATTAAGCGAAGACCGGATTAGAATGTGGTTTAGACCCGACAAGCTTGTATACTTGTGCAATAAGGGTAAACTAAACACATTCTGGATTTTGAGAAAGAAATGATAAGGTTTGACCTGTTTCGGCTAATTTATGCAAACTAGTTACATAAGCCGATCCGAACGCGAAAAGTGCGTAACGGGTAACCACATGAGTCATGAACAGGTTTCCTACGTTAATATGCCTTTAATATGTTGTGTATCAGTAGGATACCTTCCATTATGCCCAAAACGAATTTAAAACCAATTTATGCCCCGTAGGGGTATTTTGGTCATTTTAAAGGTTATAAGAGAGGTTAAATAATAATCTGAGGTCCTGGTCTGATATAATCCGTAAAATACTCAATTTAATAAGTTATCTCAGTAGGGTATTACCTATGTGTGGAATTTATCACTTTTAACCCAACTATGCACCGAAGGGGCATTTTGGTAAATTCACATAGGCTTAAAGGTCAATTCTGGAAATCTGAGTTTAAAACTTTTGCTTACTGTTAAAGTATAAAAAAAAGTTTTACTTAATATATCAGTAGGTATCTAGTCTTATATGTTTAAAATGGTTTTAATACATACTATGCGTTTAAAACGCGTAAAAAGACGGTTTTAAGTGATTTCCGGGTTTTATAAGAAAAGTTGATATTTTATCATTTCAGAAAGCTTAAAATATTTTATTTATCATATAAAATCAGTAGCCAAAGGTTTGGGGTCAAAATGTTTTGTAAAACTCAATTTATAAGCCAAAAGGGCAAAACCGGCAATTACCGAATCAAGCCTAGAACCCTATGTTATGCTAAGCCTAAAAATAAATAAAAATCTTTAAAAATCCCAAAATATTATTTTATATCAGTAGGTAAAAATTTTGGTATCAACAATTGGGTTTAAATAGGATATATGCTAATTACGCCGTTTAATTAATAAAAAGCTTTCTAATTACGCTATTGAGCATAACTCCTAATCTAGACCTCCAACTGATGTCAAATTTTAAGGACAAGTTTATAATTCAGTAATAAAGATTATTGTCCTCTCACATTTTCAAAATTCTCATTTTAGGGTCAAAAGGGCATAATAGTCAACATTTAGGCATTTAACGGAAACATGCATATGAATCGGATAACTAAGGAACCAAGTTGTATAACCTCAGAAGGTTACACTAACCTATAACCTGGTCCTAAAAGAATCCTAAGGAATATCTAAACTAAGCTAAATCGGGTCAGAACTGAGAGTCAAAGCAAAAGTCAACTTTTGCGACTTTCGGTTCCGAACCGAGGCTAAACTTAGAATTGTCGGGTTGAACATGCTTAGACATGTTCAACTAATATTTACAAAGTTATTAAAGTGAGAAAACTGATTTTATGGCTTCTATATTAATAGTTATGAATTTTATTTAAAACTAGCCCGTTTGACTTTTATTTGACCCGACAATTTAACTAAGTAAACGTGGTAATTAGGAGGTGCCCTTTTGAGGGTTTAACACCTACCTAATTACGGTCACGTAGCCATGTTCGTTGCGAACAATGGCCCAACCTTTTAAAAGTCAAAGCGTTTATCGAAAACGCTTGACTTTTCGGCTATAACGCTAAATAATTTAAACTAAGAACGAAAGGACACTTACAAGAGGTCCAATAGACAGTGAGAGGTTCTCAAAAGAGTTCAAGATCCTCCTAATCCAGAGAGCATGAGCAGATTTGGAGAAATGGTGTGCAAGAACAAATGAAACCCTCTTCTATTTATAGTTTTCGGGATTGTACGGGATCGCGACAAGTGTCGGGAGGTGCAACCAGATCAAAACATGTGTATAGTGGTTTTATTATACAATGGGCAAGCCCCTAGATTGAAAGATGAGAGTGTAGAACCCAGATTTGGAAAAAACCAGCAACAAAACCAGAATTCTGATGCTATGCAGCCTTCACGGCCCGCGTAAGAGGACCCAGGAGGGTTTCACGGCCCGCCTGACAGTCCAGAACAGCAACATAGTTCCAGAAATTACAGGAATGGCCCCTATGAGTATATAAGGTCCTTTTTGGCACGTTAAAGGCCCGTTAACCTCATTTCAAGGCTCTACTATGATGCCTAAATATAGGGGACATCAAACATGCTCAAAAACATGTCGGATGTCGGTTCGTTTGGCCGTACGGTCACGTTGTTCGTCTAATTACGACGAAACAGGAACGGACGCGAAAAACGATCCAAATTACGCGACGAATTGGAATTTTATCATGCCGGACACTAAAATAAAATATTTAAATGCTTACATAAATTTTTGGGTGTCCGGATATATCCAGAATGTAAGATATGCGCGAAAATGCAAACTTGTGCACTTTTTGACACTTTTAGTCCCTGCATGACTTAAAAGTTTATTTTTGCGCACAAAACACCTCCAAGCCTATATCTAAGCTATATAAAGGATAAATAGGGTATGTTTAACTCATGGTCATATTCCGGAAGGTCCGTTACCATACGAATCGACATACTTTTGCAGTTTGACGCAATTAGTCCTTTAATCGCTCAAAGTGGCGCGAAATGTCGTTTACTGACATCCAAGCCTTCCATGACCCATAATGGTCATTCCCAAGCATAAGCTTAATTATTGCTACTCTCTCGATTGCTTAAATGGTCACCGAAAGGCGTAGATTCAAAAGTTGACGCTTTAGGTCCCTCTATTGCGCAAACTTGCACATCTCATCATTTAATAGCATTGAAGCCTCATCTAATCCATATTAGGCATTCTTGAAAGTATTATTAAACATCACGATGCTTCGGGTTCACTAAAAGGTCATTCAGAGGTATAATTAAACATATTGACACTTTTAGCCCCTCAACTTGCAAAGTTGCGCGTAATTTTACTTATAGGCATAAAAACCTTGGTCGGCCTATAATTGGCATTCCCGAGAGTATAATCAAATATCATGAAGCTCCCGGTTTGTCAAAAGGTCATTCAGAGGTAAGAATTAAATGTTGACGCTTTTAACCCTTTATTGCGCAAACTTTCAATTTATTCCGCAAACGGCTACACTCGATCGCCAAGTGGCTCATTTGTGAATATAAATATCGTGAGAGGTTATTTAGAAACTTATTTTAGGTATGCTAACACTTCCAGTCCTTTCATAATCAAAGTTTTCGATTTTTCGAAAAATTAGTCCCTTAAATTCGATGTTGGACTTTATTAGGGTTTATTACACGTGTCAATACACCATTGGACGTGATTTTACGTGGTGTTATATGTACCCCCATCCTCATTGAGAAGGATGATAACATTAAACCTACGTATTTCATTGGGTAGATTACGTACCTCCATCCTCGTTGGGAAGGATGACAACATATAACTTACTAGACAAAACTCTATCATTAAGTCCCTCATTTTTATATCGACTTAATCGTCGGGCCAATGGCGAGCGGGTCATTAGTTAAATAGCGCTATTAGGTTTAACAAGCCTCACACCGTGCCGTAGAGGACGGGAGTGGACTAATGGATCTGGGCACTTAGTCAATGATGATAGACATTGACGTAGGGCACAACATACTCCAGTCAGTTATCGATATGGTAACAGTCTAGTGGTTAACATGGGGTAGCCCCCACTGGTTATGGGTTGGAAAACAATGAATTAGATAACTTATGGTTTTGAATGAACTTGTGGTTTTTGAAACAACTTAAAATTTGATAACCAACTGTGAACTCGCTCAACTTTGTTATTGACTTGTTGTTACATGCCTTACAGGTCGTTAGATGTTTAGCTGGAGCTTGCAGGAGTCGTTGTGGGACATGGACTGTTGAGTTCCATGTTTAACATTTGAACTTTTATACTTATACTTTGGTTTTAAACTTTATGCTTCCGCTGATAACTTGAATTTGATCAACTTGTTTTGAACACCAATTATATTGTGTGGTTGGACTTTCATTTATTTAATTACATTGTTCAATATGATTGGTGGCTGGATCCTGGTCAGTCATGCCTCCTGCGGTAATACTCCGCTTGTGGATTTTGGGGGTGTGACAGATTGGTATCAGAGCCATTGGTTATAGTGAACTTGGTTTTAAAAAGGGGAAAAGCTTTTTGACAAAACCAGACTATAACCTGTACAGTGCTCAACGATCCACAACGGCGCTTCGCTCCACGTGCAAGACTCAACACTATAGGTGATATGGTTTATGTTTATATTGCCTATCTATTAGTTTACATAGTGCATTGATCATGGTAAGCTTAGTTAGCGTAACAATTGTTGTGTGAAACCCTGTGTGCTTACTCTCTTCTGTCATCCCACACTTATGCACTTTCGCGACACTTCTCTCACTTGTGCTTTCTTTGATGTGAAGATCATGAGTGGACGTCTGAATTTGACTCAAGCCCAGCTGACGGCTCTAATTAACGAACGAGTTGCTGAGGCACTCGCAACAATTCAAGTAGGAGGTATAACCTGCCATTCCAACTTATCCTAGGATGTTTGGATCCTACCCTCGTGAACCAACTCTCGTGCTTAACCTTGTGTTTTCTCTCTCGTGCAACAGGTCAACATGCTCAACCTCCCGTATGTACGTTCAAAACTTTCATGGATTACCGATCCAGTACCTTCAACGGCACAGATGGAGCTATAGGTCTTCTCCACTGGTTCGAGAAGATCGAATCCGTTTTTGAGATGTGTGAATGCCCTGAGGCTCGTAGGGTGAAATTTGCTATTGGAACACTCGAAGGTGTTGCGTTAACTTGGTGGAACGCACAAGTTCAAATGCTAGGGTTGGCAGCTGCTAATGCCACACTATGGAATGACTTCAAAGATCTGATCAAGGAGGAGTACTGTCACCGCGACGACATTCATAAGCTAGAGGTGGATTTTTACAATTTGAAGATGACGGGGTCTGAAATCGAAGCGTATACGAAGAGATCGAACGAAATGGCTGTGTTGTGCCCTACTATGGTGGATCCTCCTATTAAAAGTATCGAGCTGTACCTCAAGGGTCTAGTGCCAGAGATTCAAAGCCATGTGACTGCGGCTAACCTTGGTACCATCCAGCAAGTCATACGGCTAGCCCATCGTCTCACTGATCAGGCAGTTGAGCAGAATAAGCTGCCTAAGCGTATTAGTGCTACCACTACTTCTGATGCTCCTAGCGACAATAAGCGCAAATGGGATGGAAATTCAAGCAAGGGTTCTACTTCTGTTCATTCTCAGTCTCAGTCTCAGCAGCGAAGGACTGACGACTACAAGAGCCCCAGTCAACAACCTTCTGGGAATCAGGGTCAGAGTGGGTACAAGGGAAATCACCCTAAGTGCAATCGATGTAACTTGCACCACAACGGGCCGTGCAACAAGGGTCGTTGTCAGATATGTAACAAGCATGGTCATGCATGTGACAACCGTCACTTTTCCGTACATTCCGTACACTAAATGAACAGTAATATGTGCTTTAATAACTGTGCATGATCTAGTTTACAAGACAAATGAATTTTTGATTACTGTTATATACATACAATGGCATTTCATGATACAAGACTTTATTCGTTGCTACATGCAACACGAGATAGTTCTAATGATACACAGAACATAATTGGCACCGTTACCAGACAAACTAAAAATGCTGACGAAGTTCAGTACATAGACAGACAGTATTTTGAGGCCCAATATGAGCCATAAATGATGTATTACACTAGTATAGTGTGTAGGGAAGTAAGGACCACAAAACTGCATGCCTAAGTGGTAGACAAAGTGCCGGAAAGTGCCTAAAACCCACATAAAGTGCAGAATTCTGCATAATTCAGCAAAAATCAGCTTTTTAACAAGCTAGTAATGTGCAAAAATATGACAAAATGGTCCTGTATGCTTTCCTAAGTGTCGGGAATTAAAAGTCTCACAAAGAGTTACATAAAAGACACTATACGGAATAACTTAGCACTTTAACGAATCGGTATCTAACCGAACAACCGGACATTACGCGGAACACTAAAATATTGCTAGAAGCATTGTTTTTATTTTTCTGAGCTAGTATTGGTTCCCGAACACTTAAACTTTCTACACAAAGCATCCTACACATTAAACACTAGATGCTTTACATGTAACTTCCACTAATTACCTTTTACCATTTAAACTTACAAAATTACCCCCCCCCCCCACATGCAATCTACAACTCATGTAAGGGGCCCCACTCCAAGATTTTCCAATCTTCTTAAATCCTCAAATAATCTCCCTTGGGATTTGCTTTAGATGTGTTATGTACTTATGTAGACATAAAGACCAATGGATAAAGGAATTAGAAGATATACAGTGGACCATAATCCTCCATCTTCTCCACACTTCAACCTTTCCCCTCCTCTCCATAAGCTCGGCCGAAAACCCCCCATACACCACCCTCATTTTCGATTTTCACTTATCCATTCCAAGTGCACTACAAGGTGTAACAAGGTGATTAACGAAGCTTGGAACTCACGGATCTTGAAGGACCACCTTTGTTTGCTTTTATCCACTCAATCTTCATCATAGTTCTTCCCTAGCTTCAAGCTAGTAGTAAGACTCTTGATAACCCTTGTTTACTTCATATTCTTGGTGGTTAATAGATATATTATGTTGAAATCATAAGAACATTAAAGATCACAAACTTGAAGTTTGAACACAAAGCCTACATAAAGATGAAATAATGATGAATTGGTGTTATTTAATATATGTATGGTGATTGCTTGTTGATTTCTTGAGATGATGATGTTAATCATCACATGGAACTTGCTAGATGGTGATTAAACACATAATCTAGCAAGTGGAAGGATGATTGACTTGAAAATATATTAACTTGGAAACTACAAATACAAGAATACGAGAATACATGTATGAAATACTCCCATCCTTGGGAAGGAAATACGAGAATAAATACTTGAGAAGTAATATAACTTTGGATAAAGTTAAAGACATAAAGGAAACGTAACTCAAAACATGAATTCTAAGGCAAGGCACGGCCCGCTCGTCTAATAGACCCTAGCACATTGTAGGTAGTCGTGTTTGCTGACGAGATTTGAGTTATGAGTACTGAAGACGCAAAACAGTGAGTTCATGCTCCCCCTTTTCTTTTAACTGTTTTTAGTTTTATAACTCTCGGGGGTGAAATACATGTTACGAATACTTGAACGGTATGAAATGCCTATGAAATTCTAGATCATGTGAGCATAGACTAAATACAGAAATGCCATTAATACTTAATTAGGGACGAGGGTTAGATCTAACGGGTACGGCCAAACCCCACTCACGGTCACAACTAGTACCAAGTAGTGCTTCGGAGTCCCAGTCGAGGTTAATCGACACGGTCGAGGTTAATCGACACAGTCGAGGGAAATCGACACAGTCGAGGGAAATCGACACAGTCAAGGTAAATTGACACAGTCGAGGTTAATCGACACAGTCGAGGAAAATCGACAAGGGTATAAGCCATTACGAGTGCTTCCTATGTCCTCACATGCCTTAAAGTCCTTGTAAAACATTCATGTTCATAAACGCTTTTCATTCCTGTTTTCAAAGGAGTCTCTCAAAGATTTACAAGAATTACAGTACACAAACAAGACGCATGAACTCGCTCAACTTTTGTTGATGTTTTCCAAAATTACATGTATTTCAGGTGACAGGACGGATCTTGGGCGCGGGTGTCGTAACTAGAAGTAGACTTCAAGTTTAGATGTCATCCACTTTTGTTGAATTGTAACCTAGACGAAGGTTGTGTTTTAAAACTTAAATAACAAGTGTTTGTAATACTCAAATTTTATGAATGGATGAACATCGTTTTGATCATGTAGTTATTTATTACGATTGAATGCAATGATATTAAACCAGTCACACATCATACGCTTCCACAAAAGTCAGGGTGTGACAGTTTGGTATCAGAGCTTCGATTGTAGTGAACTAGGATTCCTTCTCGAGTCTAGACTACAATCACTAGAGTTCTCTCACGAAAACATTTTACAAAAAGGTTTTCATTGCATTCACGTAAGCGTCAAGATCCACGAGTCAAACACTTTTCAAAAAGAGACAAGGCAAGGACATTAGTAGAGAATACCCTCAAGATAAGGTGCCAACTAAGGCATAGTCTACACGAGTTAGACTTGCCAAAGATAAAATACACCCTTGGTGATAACTAGTACCAAGTAGTGTTTTTGTGTCTCAGTCGTGAATCGACAACTAGAAAAATAACATTCCCCCAAAAACGAGAGTTATAAGTAATATAATGCACCAAAATGCCTGTTTATGCTAAGTAACATATTTGTTTATCGATACATACATACAAATAAGTGTACGGAATGATTATTGACGTGAATAAGATACTTTTGACTCTGACTCCTATTACTGTACGTAACTCGCACGATGAAGCTACCGACCTCGCATACTTGCAAAGCTCATGGCTAGAGTGATTACCAAACAAGATTCTGAGCTTGCATCCGTAGGAGATGGCTGCTCTTCCCTCTCGATCGTGAAGGTGCCTGACTACGGTGATGATGACGAGGCAGAGGCGGCAACCTTGAACGGATTCTTAATCAACGGGATGAGATCCCTGCTGCTTATGTGAAGCAAGATTGACGACATACTTGACCATAAAAGGAAGATGAAGTATTCATCTTGAAGGTGCCCCTCCGACTACTAGGAATTCTCTTTATTCCTATTCCATTTAATCATCGTGCCTATTCGCGCGTAACGACAACGAGTGTTAGCGCGTGGACCACCGCAATGGTCCTTTCCATGATAGAGGTATAAGGACAGTATTTGTTAAACTTGTGATACAAATAATTTTAATATCATGGAACTTAATGCTTATACATTGATGATTTATTTGTAGGTAGTCTATGAGGATTGAGGACGCATGATGACACAAGATTTTATGCTTCTTATTTCTTTAATTGCTTTTAATTTCTTTATTAAATGTTAAGACTTTATGTTAGATAATGTTATAACTTATTTATGGTTAGTGTCTTTATTATGAACATGCCTATTTGAAATATAATGAAGTTTTATATCTTCCATTAGTTGATGTTATACAATAACTATTAGGATGTTATATGTTGAGGGTCTGTTTATAAAATTGGTTTTATAATCTTGAGATATTAGGACTATTTTCTTGATATTAAAGTAGCTATAACGTTACATCATAAGGGTCCTATAAATTAATTTTTAAGGACGCTTGAATGTGTATTAAAAGATTAAAAGTATGTAATCACATATTAGAACATTGTAAAAGTGTCATAATATGTTCTTTTTAGGACGCTATTTAAGTTGTCTATAGACATATTATGCGACCATAAAATTGGTTTCATAATCTTATTTGGTATATTAGGACCCTTTTCTTGGTACTAAATTGGCTATAATATTACATCATAAGGGTCCTATCAATTAATTTCTAAGGACGCTTGTAAGTGTATCAAAAGATTAAAAGTATGTAAGCACATGTTAGAACATCGTGAAAGTGTCCTAATATGTTTTTGTTAGGACACTATTTTGGTTGTTCAACGACATATTACGCGACCATAAAATTGGTTTCATAATCTTATTTGAGATGTTAGGACGCTTTTTTAGTTCCGGGACTTATTACGACCCCTTTACATGAAACGCTTTTACCGTTGGTCCTATTAAATGAAAGGTCCTATAAAATAGCATTTTAGGACGCTTTTGCGAGTACTAAAAAGCCAGTTTTCTTGTAGTGAGAGAAAACTGGGGTAACTGTGCAAGACAATTTATTATTACGGGGGCCCACGTAATAACAATTTGTAGTGCATGGAAATCCTGGTGGACTCTGCGGGCCAAGCTAACGATCACTGCACAAAAATAAACTCTAGGTGTTCACACCTTCAAATGGTAGAACAATACCTAGATAAGTGCTTTAGCACTTTATAAAGTAGGAAACCTGTCTTGCCTACTTCGTGTCTACCCGTGGACGTCTGAGAAATGATATTTAAGCAAGAGAAGAAGAATAACATTCAGAAAGATTCAACGACGTTATACTCTCTATCACCCCTACATGAACAACCCCATCTCTGGGAAAATATACACATCAGTAAAGCTAAAGACCTAAGAAAACCAATGTAGCAGGAAATAACTGAAACTTGAATAAGCAAGGCGATGTAACCTCGAGTTCATTTTATTTTCCCCATTACAAACAATAAGCCAAGTTGGCAAGCCTATGTGAAGGCTCAGTAATTGTTTCCTCGCTCATACATTGATTATATATACATGTGAAATTGGGTGATTACATGATGGCTTATGGTGCTATGTACCTCATAAACAATTATGGGATGTTGTATAACTTACCTCATACCTCTTGACAGAAGAGAATGCCGCCCAGAAGTGATACAAACACCAGTACGTTACCAAGGACAGAAGCCGAGCTTCAAGAGCGAATCTCACAGGCAATTGCACGACATGAAGCCCTCTGCTCCAAACACAGCAGTGGCACTACCGGAAATAACCCTCCAACTGGCTGCACTTATAAACAATTCCTGGACTGCAAGCCATTGAATTTTGATGGCACAGGAGGTGCCGTTGCATTTGTTCGATAGGCAGAAAAGACTGACTCCGTTCTAAGAATGAGTAACTGTTCACCCCAGCAGAGGGTTACCTTTATCTCAGGGTTGTTTTTGGATGGCGCACTCTCCTGGTGGAACCTTCAGGTTCAAACCCATGGTGCAGATGCTGCTTATGCACTGAGCTGGGACGAGCTCAAGGAAATGATGGAAAAGAAATACTGTTCTAGGGCTGAAATCCAGAAGCTCAAGGTGGAGTTATGGAATTTGAAAATGGACGGACCGAAGATCCCTGAATACGTCCAGCGATTTCACGACTTGTCTAGAGTCGTCCCCTACTTAGTCAAACCGGAATTCAAGAGGGTTGTGCGATTCATTTGGGGACTTGCACCTCAGATCAGGAGCATGGTTACTACCTCAAAGCCCTCAACCATCACAGAGGCTATCGATTTGAGTGTCACTCTTACTGAAGAAGCTCTACGCATGGGAAAATTTTCGGAATATGAGGATAACAAGAAAGAGACTCATGTGGAGTAATCAGGCAACAAGAAAAGAAAGTCTTCAAACCTAAAGATAAGCACTCAAGTCAGCTATGGAAGCTCTAAAGCAAACAAGAGAAAGAAAGTGAATCCGCCGCGTGGCAGGAAAACTGATGGAGCCACTAATAAGGCTGGTGGTAAAATTTACTCGGGGACTAAGCCGAGGTGCGGGGAATGCAATTTTAACCATGAAGGTCGATGTCTGAAGACTAAGTGCGGAAAGTGTGGAAAAGAAGGGCACAGCAAGGACGCCTGTTGGGTGAAGGACCCAGATGGAAGAGATAAGAGAGTACCAGGTTGCTACAGATGTGGTGAAGCAGGGCACTCTAGGAAGGATTGCGCTAAGAAGAAACAAGCAAGGAAGGGTTTTCACGATCGAAACTCATGATGCACGCCAGGATCCAGATGCGGTTGCGGGTACGTTCCCTATTAACCAACCTTATGCATCTATTTTTGATTAATACTGGCATCAACTTTAACCTTGCATGCTTAGAACTTAAGAAACTACTTGGCCTAGTTCCAAGTAGAATAGGTGTCCCGTATTCCTTAGAAATGGGCATATAGAAGACTAGTTTAAGAGGACGAAGCAATTAAGAATTATATTCTGGGGATTCAGAAGGCCGGAACCTTCTGTTACCATTAACTTGAGAAGTCAAGATATGATAGTCAGCATGGATTGGATATCCAAGTATAGAGCTGAAGTCGTTCGTTATAAGGAAAATCAGTCGCATCCCACTTGCGAATGATGAAACATTATAGTACACAACTTTCTTGCAATTGGTGTGTGACACCTGTGTCACTTCAACCATCAAAAAAATGCCAAACCAATGAAATATTGTATTTCATACTTGGGATTTGTAAAAATATGTGTATCGTTTGCACATATCAATTCTTGTTCGATTTCAAGCTCTAAATCGCTTTCTGGAAGGTTATACGCGCACTGATGCGTAAATATAACCAGTTTAATGCAACGAACACTCCGGAATAGTGAAATAGGCTTAACATACCTTAAATAACCTTTACATAACTTAGATATAAATTTTGGAAGGTTTGCTGTGGTGAAATCAAAGTTTATTCGCTTACAGGGACTGAATTTGACAAACTGCGAAAGTATGCCAATTTGAACTGTAACAGACATTCCGGAACATGACCATAAGTTAAACAGACCATAAATATCCTTTACATAGCTTAGAAATAGGCTTAGAGGTGTTCGGTGTGCTAAAATAAACTTTTGTGTCATTCAGGGACTAAAAGCGTCAAAAAGTGCACAAGTTTGCATTTTCGCGCATAACTTACGTTCTGAATACATCCGGACATCCAAAAATTTATGTAAGCACTAAAATATTTTATTTTAGTGTTTGGCATAAGAAAAATCCATTCGTTTCGTCATTTGGATCGTTTTTCGCGCTTATGCGCATTCCGTCGTAATTAAGCGAACATCGCGTTCGTACGGCCAAACGAACCAACCTCTGACATATTCTTGAGCATGTTTCATGTCCACAATGTTTAGGCATCATTTTAGGGCCTTAAAGTTGGCTTTACGGGCCTTAGAAGTGTCGGGAATGGCCTTAAACACGTGCAGGGGCTGAAACTGTCATTTTTGAAAGTTATATGCTGATCAGAAAGGCCATGTGGCCCGCATTAGATTTGTCTGATCCTGAAGCGGGCTGCCTCAGCCTCCCAGAACAGATTAGATCGAACAGTCAGCAGTTTCCAGCTGTTTGATCCTCACCCACACATTCTCAACTGCACATTCAGCTCATTTAGACCCATTTTTAGCCACCACAACTTTGCAACACTTGTACGGATGCGATTAAGGCACGATATTCGACAAACGATCTTAACGGTGGACCGAACACTATATATACCCCATGCCCCCCATTGCTTAAATCACAAGAATTCTGATTTGAGAAGCTCTAAGTTGAAACCATTGTTTCATACCTGAGCTACTTGGATCGGGATTAGCATTCGGGGACCCTTCGTAAGTATTCTTTCGTTCTTTTATTGCTTTTCGAGTCTTTCGAGTCTGAAAGTCAAACTTTGTTTGACTTTCTGCATTGACCAGTTTATGGTCAATGCGAAGTTCGTTTGAACTTCGCAACGTGAGTGTAATCACGTTGGTTATAGTCCCTTGGGACTATGCCTACTGATTACCACATTGTCTAGGGTCGTAGGGTAAGCGATCTAATAAATCGCTTATACCTTTGAACCCGGCCCATTTGGTCGATCATTAGGATCCGACCAAATACATTAGGTGACCATAGTAGGTAGGGAATAACCTTCCGAGGTTATACCTTATGGTCGCTACGTTTAAGTAGTTGTATGATAGGTAGTTTATATGCCTTAGGTAAATTACCAGAATACCCTTTTCATGTATAATTGGTAATTAAGCATATGTAACCTAAAATTTTGTCACATAACTGATTATGTAACATGTTTAGGCATATAACACTTGTCATAGGGCTAGTTAGGCGGTCCGAACGCGTTTCACGCGAACGACGCGTTAAAGTAGCATAAGCTACCTAAACGGGTCGTAATGGGTCGCAAGCACTTATGTTAGGTTTCATTTAGTATGTAGGCTTTGTTAAACCATATGACACGAGTCTCTATACTCGTTTGGTTTACGAACCCTCATTCTATCAGATCTTCCGATTTAGGTCCGGTTTATTAACATAGTTACCTATATTAGGTGCCGTTTGATATCCGTGATCTCTAGCATTGTTTGGTTGTCACTCAAGGACTACTGAGCATTCTCAAGTGAGTACATAGACCCATCTTTTACTGTTTTCCAAACTGTTTTGGGGTGGAACACATGTGCCTACTTGTTACTTTCGTGCTTTCCTGTTTTCACATCATATACTTGCTATGTTCATTAGTACAATTATAGTACATGTTTTACATTACATTTAATGCTACGTATGTCTATTGTTGCATACTTAGTACAGGTCACATGCTACGTATGTCTATTGTTGTATACGTAGTACAGGTCACATGCTACGTATGTCTATTGTTGTATACGTAGTACAGGTCACATGCTACGTATGTCTATTGTTGCATACTTAGTACAGGTCACATGCTACGTATGTCTATTGTCGCGTACTTAGTACATTTGTTATTCATCACAGGCTTACATTTTGGATACATATTACATGATTTACATTAGACATGAACATTTTACATCTTGATGGTTTGGTTTGATTAAGTGATTTAAGTAACGAGGCATGTGTAATATGATACAAGCATGGTGGATACGCCGCTGGTACTTCCTATATATAAGTGTTTGTATGGTATTACATATCGTAGCGTTATTTGAATCATTTCAGTTTGAGATATATATAACATTTATTACAAATATCATACTTTTCACAAGACATTGATTTACAAACAACTTATCTTATACAAACACATTTTTATATGGTTATTCATTTAACCATACATTATTCACTTATTTATACATATCATCTGATCTTATCGTTTTTCAAATGATTTACAAGACAAACCAAATTACAAGGTTCATGACTAAACATTTTTCTCAAACATAAGTCATGAAACCTATTTTCACAAAACCTATGTATCTCACAGGCATTTTTATGCTGACGTACCTATTTTCACATGTGTTTTTCAGGAGCTGTTGCATAAGATGATCAAGATACACATAGGCAGACTTGGGCTTTAGTGACAATAAAAGATGCAAGACTAGTTAATTATGTTGTATTTCCTTGTTTGTTAAGACATTGTAACACTTCTAATCAATAAAACGAAACTTCAATTGCCATGGATTTGAAACAATTAATTCTGTTACAACACTCCCCGACATTTCCGCCACGTTTTGTATGTTCTACGTGGTCGGGGTGTGACAGAAAAGATGGTATCAGAGCCAATGGTTATAGGGAATTAGGTTATTAGTAATGCTTTGACCTAGTCTATAACCTTCTTAGGACCCTAACGCGAGTTTACTTGCGTTTAGTCATAAAACAATACCGTCACCTATCCTTAGGCGACGACCACAACAAGAACATAAATTTCAAAACCGCTTTGAAAACTAATCATCTGTTCTAGGATGATTGATTACTAGGTTTTGAATCCTCTATTGTAAGGTTTTGAACCCTCTGTTATATGGTTTTGAACCCCTTTGAATTTTCAAAAAAAAAAAAATCTCGTCAAGGTTTTGGGTTTTAAATAATGTGAACACGTGCAAACTGGAAGGGTGAATGCCTGTATTCTGGGTTTTCTGTCTAGGCAAGCACTTCGTATATATCTCATCAGACGCGAGACCAGTTGTGCTTACCTGGGAATTCTTGGGATGAGTGTTCACTTATAGGCGAGCATTTCTTCGCGATACATTATGAGGACCTATTTGCTTTGATTCAGCCCTTGTGTGTCGTTTGTTTGCTTCATGGTTCAAACAAATGACCATCACCCGTGATTTTGGTCGGTAATTGTAACATCCTATTCTTACCCACTGCCATTTCATTTGTTTTCTCTCTTGTTTCCTCTTTTAGAATGCCTCCACGACACGAAAATCCGGTATCTATTGACGATCTGGCAGCTGTCATTACACAGCAAATGACTGCTGCAATCCCGACCATCGTTGCCCAATGTCACCAAGCTATCAACAACAATAATGCCCTCTGCAACTTCAAGACGTTCAACTCGGCCAAGCCATCAAAGTTTTCTGGGTCTCAAGGAGCGACAGCACTTCTGCAATGGTTCGAGAGTCTAGAGAGCACCTTCAGGCATGTACAATGTCCAAATGAGCGAAAGGTAGATTTCGCATCTAGTGTCTTTGAGAAACGAGCTTTGACGTGGTGGAACGGTGTGGTGAGAGATAGGGGTGCCGATGTGGCACTGGCTCAAACATGGGAAGAACTTAGAGCACTGATGATGAAGGAATTCTGTCCTCGTCACGAGATCAGGGCATTGGAAAGGGAATTCGACGACCTTAAGCAAGACAGCGGCGAACATCGAGCATACACTGATCGATATGAGGAGCTGAGCCTGTTGTGTCCTACCATGGTCACGCCTTTGGATAAGGCAATCGAAAAATACATTGATGGTCTCCCTGACTCAGTTCAAGACATTGTTACTGGTAGTAACCCCACTACGGTTAGGCAGGCCATTGAGCTATCTGCGACCCTGACTGAATCTCAGATCAGGAAACGTAAGCTTTTCAGAAAGGGTGACAAGAAACCAATCGAGGAATCAAAGACCATGGATGAACAGACTGGATCCCTTGAGCGGTCAAAGAAGCAAAAGGCTTCTCAGAACTTCGCCATGGTCGCTCACAATGATCAAGCCGCCCCCAACCAACCAGCTAAACCCCGTACTAGGAAGCCATACAATGGAACTTCACCCTTGTGCAACAAATGTAACCTTTATCATCATGCTATGGTGAAGTGCCGCGAATGCCAAATTTGTGGACGTAAAGGTCATACAGCAAAAGTTTGCGTAGCAGCAGTTGCACCAAATCAAGCTAACAACAAACCTGCTCGAGCTCGCTTTCCACCAGGTTCTTGCTACAAGTGTGGCGAGATGGGACATTTCCGAAGAAATTGCCCAAAGCTTGCTAATGCTAATCCAGCACAGAGATGAGCATCTGACCGACTAGAAGACAACACCGTTTAGAAATAATCATGTCTTATGTATTATTTTCTTTTGTTGTCAAGGTCCATGAAACAGTTGTTATCATTGTTAATAAATAAATTTTTTTATTTACATTACAATGTATTTATGTGATTGTATGTATAAACAACATATCCCCTACAATACCGACAATCAAGGAATCGTATTCCTTGAAAAGCAAACTACCCCCAAAATTCTTCCATTTTACAATCTCTTGCGTTTTACACAAAGATCCTAAGTACCCGTCTCTTGCAAAGAGACGAAGTGCAAGGTGCAAGTTATAATTCTGTATGAATACCCCAAGTACCACTATAAATTCTTAATAGGGTACCCAAGGGTATTTCCGTATGTCCTAAATTATTGTGTACCTTAATTCGCATATTGCGTTTTCCTGAAAACGAAAATCGAATTTTTGGTAGATCATCCTATCTTCATGGATGGATTCTTGAAATGATTAAAGTGCCAAATGAAATCCACGAATTGGATTCCTGGTGTGCTTTAAGTATCCGCGTCCAAAGATAACGAATTAATAACCAAGTTAAACAACTATGTGATTATGTGCTTATGTGTTTTCTTTTATGTTTTTGTGTAATCCAAGTTTTTGTTATCCAAATCCTCGTAGAATCTTCCATATCTTCGTATAAGGGATTCATGGTAGGATATCCAAAGGTGCTATATTAAATCCTCAATGGGCTTGTACGTAATAGTAAAGACCCTTGGATTATATTGTACCATTCCATAATTAGACTCCTGAGTGGTCTAGGTAAACAGATTGATCCAAAAATCTGGTTAGGAATATCATGTGATGATATAGATGAAAGGACTCCTTGGTGGCCTAATTAAAAAGGATCCTTTGTCGATCTAATTAAAAGGACCCTATGGTAGTCTAGTCACACTCATCACAGGTTTGATTTTTCCTCCCCTTCACATTACAAACAAATTGTGCGGACTATGCAAGGAATTGCGTAATTATGGATGCATACATAATTATGAAATTCAGTGCACGGAAAACACAGTGAGTTTTGTCATGTGTTTAGAGTTCATTTCGTTCATTTTCGGTTCTGAAGAAATGGTGGAAAATGACTCATTTTGTTCATTTTCGGTTCTAAAGAAGTGGTGGAAAATGACTCATTTCGTTCATTTTCGGTTCTGAAGAAGTGGTGGAAAATGACTCATTTCGTTCATTTTCGGTTCTGAAGAAGTGGTGGAAAATGACTCATTTCGTTCATTTTTGGTTCTGAAGAAGTGGTGGAGAATGACTCATTTCGTTCATTTTCGGTTCTGAAGAAGTGGCACTCATTTCGTTCATTTTCGGTTCTGAAGAAGTGGTGGAAAATGACTAATTTTGTTCATTTTCTTTTCTAAAGAATGCCTGTTGAAAATAACTCCGTTCATTTTTCATTTTTGAAAAATGTCCGTTAAAGAGAAATAACAGGATTATGCCTTGCTTATCTTTGATGGTTATTTAACACAAAGTCACAAATAGACTCCTACGTATTAATTTCGGGACGAAATTTCCTAAAGTAGGGGAGACTGTGACACCTGTGTCACTTCAACCATCAAACAAATGCCAAACCAATGAAATATTGTATTTCATACTTGGGATTTGTAAAAATATGTGTATCGTTTGCACATATCAATTCTTGTTCGATTTCAAGCTCTAAATCGCTTTCTGGAAGGTTATACGCGTACTGATGCGTAAATATAACCAGTTTAATGCAACGAACACTCCGTAATAGTGAAATAGGCTTAACATACCTTAAATAACCTTTACATAACTTAGATATAAGTTTTGGAAGGTTTGGTGTGGTGAAATCAAAGTTTATTCGCTTACAGGGACTGAATTTGACAAACTGCGAAAGTATGCCAATTTGAACTGTAACAGACATTCCGGAACATGACCATAAGTTAAACAGACCATAAATATCCTTTACATAGCTTAGAAATAGGCTTAGAGGTGTTCGGTGTGCTAAAATAAACTTTTGTGTCATTCAGGGACTAAAAGCGTCAAAAAGTGCACAAGTTTGCATTTTCGCGCATAACTTACGTTCTGAATACATCCGGACATCCAAAAATTTATGTAAGCACTAAAATATTTTATTTTAGTGTTTGGCATAAGAAAAATCCATTCGTTTCGTCATTTGGATCGTTTTTCGCGCTTATGCGCATTCCGTCGTAATTAAGCGAACATCGCGTTCGTACGGCCAAACGAACCAACCTCTGACATATTCTTGAGCATGTTTCATGTCCACAATGTTTAGGCATCATTTTAGGGCCTTAAAGTTGGCTTTACGGGCCTTAGAAGTGTCGGGAATGGCCTTAAACACGTGCAGGGGCTGAAACTGTCATTTTTGAAAGTTATATGTTGATCAGAAAGGCCATGTGGCCCGCATTAGATTTGTCTGATCCTGAAGCGGGCCGCCTCAGCCTCCCAGAACAGATTAGATCGAACAGTCAGCAGTTTCCAGCTGTTTGATCCTCACCCACACATTCTCAACTGCACATTCAGCTCATTTAGACCCATTTTTAGCCACCACAACTTTGCAACACTTGTACGGATGCGATTAAGGCACGATATTCGACAAACGATCTTAACGGTGGACCGAACACTATATATACCCCATGCCCCCCATTGCTTAAATCACAAGAATTCTGATTTGAGAAGCTCTAAGTTGAAACTATTGTTTCATACCTGAGCTACTTGGATCGGGATTAGCATTCGGGGACCCTTCGTAAGTATTCTTTCGTTCTTTTATTGCTTTTCGAGTCTTTCGAGTCTGAAAGTCAAACTTTGTTTGACTTTCTGCATTGACCAGTTTATGGTCAATGCGAAGTTCGTTTGAACTTCGCAACGTGAGTGTAATCACGTTGGTTATAGTCCCTTGGGACTATGCCTACTGATTACCACGTTGTCTAGGGTCGTAGGGTAAGCGATCTAATAAATCGCTTATACCTTCGAACCCGGCCCATTTGGTCGATCATTAGGATCCGACCAAATACATTAGGTGACCATAGTAGGTAGGGAATAACCTTCCGAGGTTATACCTTATGGTCGCTACGTTTAAGTAGTTGTATGATAGGTAGTTTATATGCCTTAGGTAAATTACCAGAATACCCTTTTCATGTATAATTGGTAATTAAGCATATGTAACCTAAAATTTTGTCACATAACTGATTATGTAACATGTTTAGGCATATAACACTTGTCATAGGGCTAGTTAGGCGGTCCGAACGCGTTTCACGCGAACGACGCGTTAAAGTAGCATAAGCTACCTAAACGGGTCGTAATGGGTCGCAAGCACTTATGTTAGGTTTCATTTAGTATGTAGGCTTTGTTAAACCATATGACATGAGTCTCTATACTCGTTTGGTTTACGAACCCTCATTCTATCAGATCTTCCGATTTAGGTCCGGTTTATTAACATAGTTACCTATATTAGGTGCCGTTTGATATCCGTGATCTCTAGCATTGTTTGGTTGTCACTCAAGGACTACTGAGCATTCTCAAGTGAGTACATAGACCCATCTTTTACTGTTTTCCAAACTGTTTTGGGGTGGAACACATGTGCTTACTTGTTACTTTCGTGCTTTCCTGTTTTCACATCATATACTTGCTATGTTCATTAGTACAATTATAGTACATGTTTTACATTACATTTAATGCTACGTATGTCTATTGTTGCATACTTAGTATAGGTCACATGCTACGTATGTCTATTGTTGTATACGTAGTACAGGTCACATGCTACGTATGTCTATTGTTGTATACGTAGTACAGGTCACATGCTACGTATGTCTATTGTTGTATACGTAGTACAGGTCACATGCTACGTATGTCTATTGTTGCATACTTAGTACAGGTCACATGCTACGTATGTCTATTGTTGTATACGTAGTACAGGTCACATGCTACGTATGTCTATTGTTGTATACGTAGTACAGGTCACATGCTACGTATGTCTATTGTTGCATACTTAGTACAGGTCACATGCTACGTATGTCTATTGTCGCGTACTTAGTACATTTGTTATTCATCACAGGCTTACATTTTGGATACATATTACATGATTTACATTAGACATGAACATTTTACATCTTGATGGTTTGGTTTGATTAAGTGATTTAAGTAACGAGGCATGTGTAATATGATACAAGCATGGTGGATACGCCGCTGGTACTTCCTATATATAAGTGTTTGTATGGTATTACATATCGTAGCGTTATTTGAATCATTTCAGTTTGAGATATATATAACATTTATTACAAATATCATACTTTTCACAAGACATTGATTTACAAACAACTTATCTTATACAAACACATTTTTATATGGTTGTTCATTTAACCATACATTATTCACTTATTTATACATATCATCTGATCTTATCGTTTTTCAAATGATTTACAAGACAAACCAAATTACAAGGTTCATGACTAAACATTTTTCTCAAACATAAGTCATGAAACCTATTTTCACAAAACCTATGTATCTCACAGGCATTTTTATGCTGACGTACCTATTTTCACATGTGTTTTTCAGGAGCTGTTGCATAAGATGATCAAGATACACATAGGCAGACTTGGGCTTTAGTGACAATAAAAGATGCAAGACTAGTTAATTATGTTGTATTTCCTTGTTTGTTAAGACATTGTAACACTTCTAATCAATAAAACGAAACTTCAATTTCCATGGATTTGAAACAATTAATTCTGTTACAACACTCCCCGACATTTCCGCCATGTTTTGTGTGTTCTACGTGGTCGGGGTGTGACATGGTGCAAGGGTGCTAGACCCCATAAGGCAGCGGATCTGTGATATCTCTCATTGGTCGAAGAGACATGGAAATGCCTCCAAGTAGACTGCGGAGCCTGAGAACATCCCTATGACGGAAGAAGTTCCAGCAGCCTTTTCTAAAGACTTGCCAGGAATACCTCCACAGCGCCACGAGGAGCTTAGGATAAATCTCGTGCCGGAAGCAGCACCAGTGCCGAGTGACGCCTTACCGACTAGCTTTGCCCGTGAAGCGTGAGCCTCCGATATAACTACAAGAGCTGCTAGACATAGGGAAATTAAGGATATGACATCCTCAGTTAAGAACACAAGGAGAAAGTTGATAGACTCACTTTGTATAAATTTCAGAGGATTGAGAATCAGAATCCTTTGCCAAGGACTGATGACATGAACAGACAAATCGTAAGGTTCTAATTACCACTCAAATATCGACTTGAGGATAGGACATCCTCAACTGTGAATACAAGAAGGAAATATCCCTAAAACGACCTTTAGCACTCACTTCGAGTATTACGAGTTCCTTGTCGTACCATTTGGCTTAACACAAGCATCGACAATATTCATGGACCTCATGAATCAAACATGTAAGCCATACCTGAATAGATCATGATTATACTTATTGACTACATTCTTATCTGGCCAACGACCAAGGAAGGTCGTGAGCAACAGCTGCAATTTACCTTGCAACTCTTAGAGAAAAGAACAGTTATATGCTATGATGACGAAAAGCGGATTTCGAATTCGCGGAGCGAGAACTTTAAGATACATGGTGGATAAGAACGAAATTCATGCCAACCCTGCAACCAAGCGCTAAGGAGCTAGAGTTGCAATTATGTGACGTTTCTCGACAAAGTCTCGATTGTACGTCGATACAACGAGACCACAACATTGTATACGCGGCACATTGATTAAGGAATCATAAGAAGGAACCTTGAGCTAGATACAGTAATTGCGCGCTGCAAATTTGACGTCATTACCGGAAAGAAAACGTTGCACGACCTTTACTGATCACAAGGGTTGCAGCACACCGTTGATCGTAAGAACTTAAATACTAACGTAGATGGACTAAGCTACTGAACCATGCAGACTGTATGAACATGATACGTGCTTGTGTGATAAACTTTGACATAATAAGTCGATCCCCGTTGTGTTGAACGGAGACCAGAAATAAACAATCAACTGGCCCGAGTTGGTCCAGGAAAAACTAGAGGCAAGATCGTTCAGATATGTGATCATATCGAGACAGCCGCGGAATACAGAAAGATTGCGCCGATGAGCGGCATAAATCGTAAGAATTTGAGATAAGAAGTATGACTTAAATGGGAGCCTCGCCTAGAGAGGGCGTGGTGTGATTTGGAAAACGTAAAGGTTAAATCCCCGATGTAGGGATCGGAACCATTGCTCACAAGATGAAACTTCTAGAAAAGATCCGTAGTGATCGCGACACATTCAATGTGTCTAGTCTTTAAAGGAGTCTGACTCAAGGAACAGTCGTAATTCCCACAAATAAGATTCACGTCAATGACAAACGACAAAATTACTATAAAACCTGTTAAGGTTTCGGACCAAGAGTCCACAATACTATAAAACATGTTAAGGTTACGGACCAAGAGTCCACGAGATACAGAGAAGACGAAATTGATTTACTTGAGTACGATAGAATTCATATCATGACCCCGAGTACATGGGAACATAAAGACAAATCATGAATCTAAGTGACCATATTCGATTCACAACTCCCCTACAACCAATGGCATCGCTTGAA
The DNA here is from genome assembly GCA_030545235.1 of Helianthus tuberosus. NCBI lineage: Eukaryota > Viridiplantae > Streptophyta > Magnoliopsida > Asterales > Asteraceae > Helianthus > Helianthus tuberosus. The sequence continues at coordinate 118,503,067 of CM060424.1, forward strand.
TTTCGGGACGAAATTCTTTTAACAGGGGGAGACTGTGACAACCGTCACTTTTCCGTACATTCCGTACACTAAATGAACAGTAATATGTGCTTTAATAACTGTGTATGATCTAGTTTACAAGACAAATGAATTTTTGATTACTGTTATATACATACAATGGCATTTCATGATACAAGACTTTATTCGTTGCTACATGCAACACGAGATTGTTCTAACGATACACAGAATAGAATTGGCACCGTTACTAGAAAAACTAAAAATGCTGACGAAGTTCAGTACATAGACAGACAGTATTTTGAGGCCCAGTATGAGCCAGAAATGACGTATTACACTAGTATAGTGTGTAGGGAAGTAAGGACCACAAAACTGCATGCCTAAGTGGTAGACAAAGTGCCGGAAAGTGCCTAAAACCCACATAAAGTGCAGAATTCTGCATAATTCAGCAAAAATCAGCTTTTTAACAAGCTAGTAATGTGCAAAAATATGACAAAATGGTCCTGTATGCTTTCCTAAGTGTCGGGAATTAAAAGTCTCACAAAGAGTTACATAAAAGACACTATACGGAATAACTTAGCACTTTAACGAATCGGTATCTAACCGAACAACCGGACATTACGCGGAACACTAAAATATTGCTAGAAGCATTGTTTTTATTTTTCTGAGCTAGTATTGGTTCCCGAACACTTAAACTTTCTACACAAAGCATCCTACACATTAAACACTAGATGCTTTACATGTAACTTCCACTAATTACCTTTTACCATTTAAACTTACAAAATTACCCCCCCCCCCACATGCAATCTACAACTCATGTAAGGGGCCCCACTCCAAGATTTTCCAATCTTCTTAAATCCTCAAATAATCTCCCTTGGGATTTGCTTTAGATGTGTTATGTACTTATGTAGACATAAAGACCAATGGATAAAGGAATTAGAAGATATACAGTGGACCATAATCCTCCATCTTCTCCACACTTCAACCTTTCCCCTCCTCTCCATAAGCTCGGCCGAAAACCCCCCCATACACCACCCTCATTTTCGATTTTCACTTATCCATTCCAAGTGCACTACAAGGTGTAACAAGGTGATTAACGAAGCTTGGAACTCACGGATCTTGAAGGACCACCTTTGTTTGCTTTTATCCACTCAATCTTCATCATAGTTCTTCCCTAGCTTCAAGCTAGTAGTAAGACTCTTGATAACCCATGTTTACTTCATATTCTTGGTAGTTAATAGATATATTATGTTGAAATCATAAGAACATTAAAGATCACAAACTTGAAGTTTGAACATAAAGCCTACATAAAGATGAAATAATGATGAAATGGTGTTATTTAGTATATGTATGGTGATTGCTTGTTGATTTCTTGAGATGATGATGTTAATCATCACATGGAACTTGCTAGATGGTGATTAAACACATAATCTAGCAAGTGGAAGGATGATTATGTAACAATATAAGATGATCATCCTCTTGATTAAACATGAACTTGAAAATAAAGAGATTTCTTGAAAAGTAATAAACAAAGTGAGCTAGTAAACTTGTAGATCCAAGATTTATGAATGATTTTCCAAGAAAACCAAGTTCAAAATATGATTCTTGAAAGGTCATAGCTTTTACTAAAACTTACACTATTTTTGGTGATGAAATAAGTGTAAGGAGACTAGAGAAACAAGAAGATGTTATAAATAAACATTTTTGTAGAATATGTTTACAAGTTGTAAACATCTAAAATCTTCAAGAGTGAAGTTTACCAAGTAGCAAATATATTTTGGAGGGTAACTAAGGCTACTAAACACTTTACCAAGTTACTACGCGTTTTTGTAAAAGATCAAGTTCATGTTATATTGTAAACGGAGTAGTTTTTGCACATGGTAAGTGTAAGATGATTAATGATTTGTTGGTGATTGTTTGGATGATTTTTGAAAAGAAAATGATATGCTAAATAGCATGGACACCTCCATTTACAAAGGAAACTATGGCGAAATTTTCTAAAACTTCCAACACTTAGAAAATATTTTCTAAACAAGTGTTCACAAGTGTGTTTTAAACTATGATTTATAACATAAATTTTGCCATAAATCTTTGTAACAGAAATACAAGTATTGGAGGTTGGTTTTTGTAAATAAAAATGGGTAATATATATTTAGAATATATATTTTACATTAAAGACACTTGTGTGAATATGTGTATACTTTGTGTATAGTTATATTATTTTTAGATTTAAAATAATATGACTTAACAAAAATACCAAGAACTTACAATCCAAAATAATACCAAAAATTACAAGGAATAAAATATAAGTTACACACTTAATATTGTGAAACCGAGCGATAAAAAGTAACTTATAAAATATTCCGAAAAATACCATTACAAGAATATTTTTGGTAAATATTGTTCTGGATACAAGAAATGAAAATACGATTTTCGAAAATATTACAAGAGTAATATTGTATTTTCGACCAAGAGAAAATATATTATTTTTGGAAGTAAGAAATATATTTTCTTAGAATATTTAGAAGATATATGATTTCTGAGGGAAATATATATTTTCTTGAAATACATTATTTTTTGGACAAAACAAGTTTAAATATATTTTCTGAAGTAAGACTTGAAAATATATTAACTTGGAAACTACAAATACAAGAATACGAGAATACATGTATGAAATTCTCCCATCCTTGGGAAGGAAATACGAGAATAAATACTTGAGAAGTAATATAACTTTGGATAAAGTTAAAGACATAAAGGAAACGTAACTCAAAACATGAATACTAAGGCAAGGCACGGCCCACTCGTCTAATAGACACTAGCACATTGTAGGTAGTCGTGTTTGCTGACGAGATTTGAGTTACGAGTACTGAAGACGCAAAACAGTGAGTTCATGCTCCCCCTTTTCTTTTAACTGTTTTTAGTTTTATAACTCTCGGGGGTGAAATACATGTTACGAATACTTGAACGGTATGAAATGTCTATGAAATACTAGATCATGTGAGCATAGACTAAATACAGAAATGCCATTAATACTTAATTAGGGACGAGGGTTAGATCTAACGGGTACGGTCGAACCCCACTCACGGTCACAACTAGTACCAAGTAGTGCTTCGGAGTCCCGGTCGAGGTTAATCGACACAGTCGAGGGAAATTGACACAGTCAAGGTAAATTGACACAGTCGAGGTTAATCGACACAGTCGAGGAAAATCGACAAGGGTATAAGCCATTACGAGTGCTTCCTATGTCCTCACATGCCTTAAAGTCCTTGTAAAACATTCATGTTCATACACGCTTTTCATACCTGTTTACAAAGGAGTCTCTCAAAGATTTACAAGAATTACAGTACACAAACAAGAAGCATGAACTCGCTCAACTTTTGTTGATGTTTTCCAAAATTACATGTATTTCAGGTGACAGGATGGATCTTGGGCGCGGGTGTCGTAACTAGAAGTAGACTTCAAGTTTAGATGTCATCCACTTTTGTTGAATTGTAACCTAGACGAAGGTTGTGTTTTAAAACTTAAATAACAAGTGTTTGTAATACTCAAATTTTATGAATGGATGAACATCGTTTTGATCATGTAGTTGTTTATTACGATTAAATGCAATGATATTAAACCAGTCACACATTATACGCTTCCGCAAAAGTCAGGGTGTGACAACGCAGCCAAAGATTGCAGGAGCCCATATCCTGCGAATCAGAATTGTCAACAGCGGCCACAAGCTCCACAGAACCAGCAGCAGCAACAACAGCAGGGTAATAAGGGATGTTTTCAGTGTGGTGCTGAGGGTCACTTCAAGTGTCACACCCCGACCGCGTATAACAACGGACCGCGGCGGAAACGCCGGGGAGTGAATCGCGACAGAATTAATTGTTTCATAACCATGGCATACAAAGTTGTATTTTATTTATTAAACAAGGGTGTTACATTGTTTCAAACAGGAAATTTAAAGAGTTCAGAACATAATTAAACATAGTCTATCTTCTTTTAAAGTCTCTAAGGCAAATTGTTTCATAACCATGGCATACAAAGTTGTATTTTATTTATTAAACAAGGGTGTTACATTGTTTCAAACAGGAAATTTAAAGAGTTCAGAACATAATTAAACATAGTCTATCTTCTTTTAAAGTCTCTAAGGCACAGGTCCGCCCTAGTATCATGATCAACATCCTATGGAAAAGCACCTGAAAACACATGTGAAAATAGGTACGTCAGCATAAAAATGCCTGTGAGATACATAGGTTTGTGAAAATAAGATTCATGACTTGTATTTGAGAAAATGTTTAGTCATGAACCTTGTAATTTGCTTTGTCTTGTAAATCATTTGAAAAACGATAAGATCAGTTGATATGTATAAGTAAATGTAAGGTTAAATGAATAACCATGTAAAATGAGTTTGTATAAGATAAGTTGATTGTAAAACAATGTCTTATGAAAAGTATGTTATTTGTATAAAATGTTATATGTATCAAACTGAAATGATTCAAATAACGTTACGCTATGTAATATTATACAAACACTTATATATAGGAAGTACCAGCGGCGTATCCACCATGTTTGTATCATATTACACACGTATCGTTACTTAATCATTTAATCAAACTAAACCATCAAGATGTAAAATGTTCATGTACAAACCAATTGTCAAGTGTTATTGTGTAAACCATGTCAAAATGTCTATGTCCAATGTAAACCACCAAATGTGTATATAAATGTCAAAATGTTTATGTTCAATGTAGATCATGTAATGTGAAATCAAAATGTCATGTATGGTAAGTGAAATGTATCAACTAAACCATATGTAAAATGCACAACAACAAGGTATTGAAGTAAAACACAGTTTAAATCAAAGTCATATTGTGTGTAACAAATGCATGCTATACTGATACAAACATTTATGCGGTATTGTTAATATGCATACATCCAAGCCTTGAGACTGAGGCGATAAACCCTTAAACAAATTAAAGATTTATCTAAATTATGTATATCGAATTCGGTCATTCCTTTCTGTCCCCTTTCCCTGGGATGTCCGGAATGGGAGTTGTCAATTCCTATGGTACCACTACCTACTAACGAATGGCATGATCAATGTTAATGAATGTATTGTCCCATGTTAAACAAACCAAATGTTATACCAAAAATGGAAGCATGTGATGCACTAAGTATGTAATCAAATGAACATACATAGCGTGAAAATGTAATGTAAAACGATGTACTAAGTAATGCACACAATGGGCACACCTAGCATGAAATGTAATGTAAAACAATGTACCAAGTAATGCACACAATGGGCACACCTAGCATGAAATGTAATGTAAAACAATGTACTAAGTAATGCACACAATGGGCACACCTAGCATGAAATGTAATGTAAAACGATGTACTAAGTAATGCACACAATGGGCACACCTAGCATGAAATGTCATGTAAAAACGATGTACTAAGTAATGCACACAATGGGCACACCTAGCATGAAATGTAATGTAAAACAATGTACTAAGTAATGCACACAATGGGCACACCTAGCATGAAATGTATTGAAATCATGTACTATAATGTACTAACGAACATAGCATGTATATGATGTGAAAACGGAAAGCATTAAAGTAACAAGTAGGCACATGTGTTCCACCCCAAAACAGTTTGGAAAACAGTAAAAGAGGGGTCTATGTACTCACTTGAGATTGCTCAGTTGTCTAAAGATGACCACCGAGTAATGCTATAGATCACGGAATCAAACGGCACCTAATATAGGTAACTATGTTAATAAACCGGACCTAAATCGGAAGACTGGGTAGCATTAGGGTTTGTAAACCAAATGAGTGTAGGAACTCATGTGATATGGTTTAACAAAGCCTACATACTAAATGAAACTTGACCTAAGTCTTATCGACCCATTACGATCCGTTTAGGTAGCTTATGCTACTTTAACGCGTCGTGCGCGTAAAACGCGTTCGGAACGCCTAACCAGCCCTATGACAAGTGTTATATGCCTAAACATGTTACATAATCAGTTATGTGACAAAGGTTTAGGTTACATATGCTTAATTACCAATTATACATGAAAAGGGTATTCTGGTAATTTACCTAAGGCATATAAACTACATATCATACAACTACTTAAACGATGTGACCATAGGGTATAACCTCGGAAGGTTATTCCCTACCTACTATGGTCACCTAATGTGTTTGGTCGGATCCTAATGATCGACCAAACTGGGTCAGGTTCGAAGGTATAGGCGATTTATTAGATCGCCTACCCTACGACCCTAGACAACGTGGTAATCAGTGGGCATAGTCCCAAGGGACTATGACCAACGTGATTACACTCACGTTGCGAAGTTCAAACGAACTTCGCATTGACCATTACTGGTCAACGCTGAAAGTCAAACAAAGTTTGACTTTCTGACTCGAAAAGCAGTAAAAATAAGGAAAAGAACGAAAGAATACTTACGAAGGGTCCCCGAATGCTAAACTCGATTCGAAAATCTCAGGTATGAAACAAATGTTTCAACTTAGAGTTTCTCAATTCAAGTTTCTAGTGATTATGAACAAAGGGGGGTGGGGTATTTATAGTTTTCGGGTAACCGTTAAGATCGTTTGTTGAATATTGTGCCTTAATCCAAGCCGTACAAGTGTCGGAAACTCATGGTGGCTAAAAATGATGTTTATCAACAGATTAGGCAAGTTGCAAGCATGTGGTTGTGGTTAAAACAGCTGGATCGTGCTGACTGTTCGTTCTAATCTGATCAGACAGGCGGACGCGGCCCGCGTGAGAAAGATCAGAAACTGAGGCGGGCCGCCTGACAGTTGCAGATCAGAAATTACATTTTTGGTCCCTGTTGTGTATTCAGCCCATTTCCGGCACTTCTAAGGCCCGTAAAGACAACTTTAAGGCCCTAAAATATTGCCTAAACATTGTGGACATGAAACATGTTCAAAAATCTGTCTGATGTTGGTTCGTTTGGCCGTACGAACGCGATGTTCGCTTAATTACGACGGAATGCGCATAAGCGCGAAAAACGATCCAAATGACGCAACGAATGGATTTTTCTTAAGGCGAACACTAAAGTATAATGTAGTCATGCTTTCATAAAATTTTTGGATGTCCGGATGTATTCAGAATGTAAGTTATGCGCGAAAATGCAAACTTGTGCACTTTTTGACACTTTTAGTCCCTGAATGTCCCAAAAGTTTATTTTAGCACACCAAACCCCTCAAAGCCTATTTCTAAGCTATGTAAAGGATATTTAAGGTGTGTTTAACTTATGGTCATGTTCCGGAATGTTCGTTACAGTTCAGATTGGCATACTTTCGCAGTTTGTCAATTTTAGACCCTGTAAGCGAATTAACTTGTTTTTGCCATACCAAAGCCTTCAAAACTTATTTCTAAGTTATGTAAAGGTTATTTAAGGTATGTTGAGTATATGATGATGTTCCGGAGTATTTCTCGCATTAAACTGAGTACGTTTACGCACCAGTTTGCGTATAACTCTCCAGAAAGTGATGTAGAGTTTGACATTACATAAAAGTCAAAACATGAAAAATGTAAAACACAACCAAACAAACATTGGGATCAAATAACATTGTTTTATTGATAATAGAACTGTTCATAGTGATTACAAGCACAGTTGTTACAGTCTCCCCTACTTGTGGAAATTTCGTCCCGAAATTTATTTAGAGGAAACTCGTGGAAAAAGATGTGGATATTTCGCCTTCATTTGATCTTCGCGTTCCCAAGTAAACTCAGGTCCACGTTTAGCTTCCCAGCGAACTTTGACCAAAGGAATGCGCTTGCGTTTAAGCCATTTGACTTCACGTTCCATGATTTCCACTGGTTTCTCAACAAATTTCAGCGTTTTGCCAACATGAATTTCGTCAAGCGGTATGGAGAAGTTTTCATCAGCTGAACACTTCTTGAGATTGGACACGTGAAAAGTTGGATGAACATTTCCAAGTTCAGGAGGTAACTCAAGTCTGTAGGCCACCTTTCCGATTCTTTCGACGATCTTGAATGGTCCAACGTATCTAGGTGCAAGTTTTCCTTTCTTTCCAAATCTGATCACACCTTTCCAAGGTGAGACCTTAAGTAATACACGATCACCGACTTGAAATTCCAAGGGTTTGCGTTTTGGGTCCGCGTAAATCTTCTGACGGCTTCTAGCTGCCTGAAGGTTATCACGAACTTTCTTGACCTTGTCAGTTGTCTCTAGAATGAGGGCAGGTCCAGTAATTTGAGCCTCGCCAATCTCATTCTAGCAGACTGGTGAACGACATTTTCGACCATAGAGAGCCTCGAAAGGAGCCATTTTGATGCTAGTGTGATAACTGTTGTTGTAGGAGAATTCAATCAATTTAAGATGTGAATCCCAGCTACCACCAAAATCGATCACACAAGCTCTTAGCATATCCTCCAGAGTCTGGATTGTTCTCTCAGATTGACCATCCGTTTGCGGATGATAAGCTGTGCTCAGATTAAGTTGGGTCCCCATAGCAGATTGCATGGTTCTCCAAAAATGAGAAGTGAAACGAGCATCTCTGTCAGAAATGATGTTCAAAGGAACACCATGTCGAGCCACAATTTCATCCACATAGATTTGAGCAAGTCTGTCAGTAGGAAAATCCTCATGAATTGGCAAGAAATGTGCTGACTTTGTAAGACGATCAACGACTACCCAGATGGCATCATGACCTTTCTTAGTGCGTGGAAGTTTGGTAACAAGATCCATAGTAATGTTTTCCCATTTCCAAACTGGGATCTCTGGTTGCTCCAATAAACCAGATGGACGCTGATGTTCAGCCTTAACCTTAAGACAAGTAAGGCATTTGGATACATATAAGGCAATGTCTTTCTTCATACCAAGCCACCAGTAGTGAATACGGAGATCCTTATACATTTTATCTGAGCCCGGATGAATAGAATAGCGAGACTTATGGGCTTCATCCATAAGCAAGGTACGAAGATCATCCTGGCTTGGGACCCACAAACGGTCCATGAAGTAATATGATCCATTGTCCTTCAGTTCCAGAGCAGGTGTTATGTGATAGGGAAATTCCTTATCCATTAATCCTTGTGAAACACAAGATTGTTGAGCTTGAGAAATGCGTGCTTGAATATCAGATCGAGCTTGAATAACAGATTGAACACGTACACAATGAAGCTTAGTACGTTCCTTACGACTCAATGCATCAGCTACGACATTCGCCTTACCAGGATGGTAGCGAATTTCGCAGTCATAGTCGTTTAAAAGCTCAACCCAACGTCGCTGTCTCATGTTGAGTTCCTTCTGGTTGAAGATATGCTGAAGACTTTTGTGATCAGTGAAAACCACACATTTTGTACCGTACAAATAATGTCTCCAGATCTTGAGAGCAAAGACAACTGCACCCAACTCAAGATCATGAGTGGTGTAGTTCTTCTCATGAATCTTCAACTGCCTCGATGCATAAGCTATGACTTTGTTCCTTTGCATTAGAACACAGCCAAGACCCAATTTCGATGCATCACAAAACACGACAAAATCATCATCACCCTCAGGCAATGATAGAACAGGCGCATCGCAAAGCTTCTGCTTCAAATGTTGAAAAGCTTCCTCTTGTTTGATTCCCCAATAAAAGGGCATTTTCTTCTGAGTTAGAGCAGTTAGAGGAACTGCAATCTTCGAGAAGTTTTCTATGAAGCGGCGGTAATAACCCGCTAGACCAAGAAAAGAACGAACTTCAGTAGGAGTAGAAGGTGTATCCCAATCCTTAATCGCACTGATCTTGGAGGGATCTACATGAATACCCCGTTCGTTGATAACATGCCCCAAAAATTGAACTTCTTTAAGCCAAAATTCGCACTTGGAGAATTTGGCGAAAAGTTGCTCTTTCTTTAGGAGTTCCAGAGTAAGACGAAGATGTTGCTCGTGCTCAGCTTGCGTCTTAGAGTATATCAAGATGTCGTCAATAAAAACAATGACGAACTGATCCAAATAAGGTTTGCAGACCCTATTCATTAAGTCCATGAAAACAGCAGGAGCATTAGTCAAACCGAATGGCATGACTGTGAATTCATAATGCCCATATCGAGTACGGAACGCTGTCTTCGGAATATCTTCTTCTTGCACCCGAAGTTGATGATATCCAGATCGCAGATCAATCTTCGAAAAATAAGAAGCGCCTTGTAACTGATCAAAGAGATCATCGATGCGAGGTAGGGGATATCGATTCTTGATGGTAAGCTTGTTAAGCTCACGATAATCGATACACATCCTAAAGGATCCATCCTTCTTCTTGACAAAAAGAACGGGAGCACCCCAAGGTGAAAAACTGGGACGAATAAAGCCTTTGTCAGAGAGCTCCTGAAGCTGTTTAGACAACTCTTGCATCTCAGATGGTGCAAGACGATATGGAGCTCTGGCAATGGGATTTGCACCAGGTACGAGATCAATGCGGAACTCGACTTGGCGTGCTGGAGGTAGACCAGGTAAATCTTCAGGGAACACTTCAGAATAATCCCGAACGACAGGAATATCTGAAATAGACTTACCCTTGCCTTTATCTTCTGTAACATGTGCTAAGAAAGCCACATAGTTCTTCTGCAGATACTTCCGAGCTTTAAAACAAGACATGAGTTTGAGACCAACGGTAGGCTTCTCACCTTGAACCTGCAGGATCTCGCCTGTCGAAAGCGGCACACGAACAATCTTCTTAGAACAAACTATCTCTGCGTGATGCTTGGATAACCAATCCATTCCCACAATAACGTCAAAGCTTCCAAGTTGCATAGGCGCGAGGTCAATAGGAAAAAGATGGTCGTTAAGGTTCAACTGGCAGTTGCGTAGAACAGAATCAAGAATAATGGGTTCACCACTAGCAACTTCTACTGTCAAAGATTTACTTAGTTTTGTTCTAGACACGCGAAGTATCGGCTCAAAAGACAAAGACACAAAACTCTTGTTGGCACCCGAATCAAAGAGAACAGATGCAGGATGATTATTAATAAAGAACGTACCGTTCACCACATTATCGTCAGCCTGTGCCTCTTGGGCATTCATGTTAAAGACTCGGCCTCGAGCCGGAGCCTGATTCTGGTTCTGGTTCTGGTTCTGGTTGGCTAGCCTTGGGCATCGGTTTCTATAGTGGGTCAGATCCCCACAATTGTAACAAGCACCTGGTGGGTATTGTGGTCGTGCAGCTTGACCCTGTTGCGGAGCAGGAGGCTGTGCAACTTGTTGAGCCGGGTTTTGAACTGCGCGATTCTGAGCAAACCGACAAACCTCGGCAAGATGACCTGACTTCCCACAGCTAGTACAGAAACGGCACTGATGTTGCGGCTGATGGTGACTGTTGCATCTATTGCACAAAGGTGCATTCCCTGTATAGGGTTTCTTTGCTGGAAGCTGTGCGGGTTGGTTGGGGGCTGCCTGGTTAGCTTGGGCAGTGATAGCAAAATTTTGGGAAGCCTTACGCTTCCTTGACCTCTTCGAAGAACCAGAGTTCTTCCCATTCAAGTTTTGACCTTTCTTGCTATCCCCCTTGTCAGCCGACTGTTTCTTGCCCTTATCACCCTTCCTGTGTAACTTGTTCTTCCTGATCTACGACTCAGTCAGCGTCGCTGATAACTCGATTGCCTGACGGAGTGTGGCAGGGTTACTACCAGTAAGAATGTCTTGTACCGAGTCAGGTAGGCCGTCGATGTATCTCTCGATAGCCTTGTCGAGTGGGGTAACCATAGTCGGGAAAAGCAGACTCAACTCTTCAAACCGATCAGTATAAGCCCTGTGCTCACCACTATCTTGCTTCAAATCATCAAATTCCTTCTCCAAAGCTCTCTGCTCATGACGAGGACAGAATTCCCTCATCATAAGGGCTCTAAGTTCAGCCCATGTCTGTGCAAGAGCAACTTCTGCACCCCTGTCTCTCATAATCCCGTTCCACCATGTCAAAGCCCTCTTCTGAAATACGCTCGAAGCAAACTCGACCTTGCGATTATCCGGACATTGCACGTGGCGGAAAGTATTCTCACTGCTCTCGAACCACTGAAGAAGCCCAGTCGCTCCTTCAGAACCACTAAACTTGAGTGGTTTAGCCTGATTAAAATCCTTGTATTTGCATGGAACATTGTTGTTGTTGTTGGCTTGGTTCCATTGAGCAAAGAGATTTGGAAATTGAGCAGCCATCTGCTGCGCAATAATTTCCGCCAGCTCGGCATTTGCTATCAGATTGTCGCGTCGAGGAGGCATTCTAAAAGAGGAAAACATGAAAGGAAACGAGTGAGATGATTGGATGAAAAGAATGAGATGAAACAAAATCAACAAAAGCAAAGATGGTGGTCATTCGTCCGTATCACAAAGCAAACCAACGACACACAGTGACTAATCAAAGTAAATGGATTAAAAATAATGTATAATGAAGACATGCTCGCCTATAAGTGAACACTCATCCCAGGAATTCCCAGGTAAGCACAACTGGTCTCGCGTCTGATGAGATGTATACGAAGTGCTTGCCTAGACAGAAATCCCAGAATACAGGCATTCACCCTTCCAGTTTGCACATGTTCACATTATTTAAAACCCAAAACGTTTGACGGGATTTTGAAAATTTGAAGGCACAAGGCCAAAAACCAAACTGAAAAGGGTTCAAAACCATATAACAGAGGGTTCAAAACCTTACAATTGAGGGTTCAAAACCTTGTAATAAATTATTCAAAAACAGATGATTGTTTTTCAAAAATCGTTTCGGAAAATTTTTTTGGCTTTTGTTCTGATAATCACCTAAGGATAGGTGATGTGTATGTTTTAAGATCTAAACACAAATAATTTGTGTTAGGGTCCTAGAAAGGTTATAGTCTAGGTCAAAGCATTACTAATAACCTAATTCCCTATAACCATTGGCTCTGATACCAACTCTTCTGTCACACCCCGACCGCGTATAACAACGGACCGCGGCGGAAACGCCGGGGAGTGAATCGCGACATAATTAATTGTTTCATAACCATGGCATACAAAGTTGTATTTTATTTATTAAACAAGGGTGTTACATTGTTTCAAACAGGAAATTTAAAGAGTTCAGAACATAATTAAACATAGTCTATCTTCTTTTAAAGTCTCTAAGGCACAGGTCCGCCCTAGTATCATGATCAACATCCTATGGAAAAGCACCTGAAAACACATGTGAAAATAGGTACGTCAGCATAAAAATGCCTGTGAGATACATAGGTTTGTGAAAATAAGATTCATGACTTGTATTTGAGAAAATGTTTAGTCATGAACCTTGTAATTTGCTTTGTCTTGTAAATCATTTGAAAAACGATAAGATCAGTTGATATGTATAAGTAAATGTAAGGTTAAATGAATAACGATGTAAAATGAGTTTGTATAAGATAAGTTGATTGTAAAACAATGTCTTATGAAAAGTATGTTATTTGTATAAAAGGTTATATGTATCAAACTGAAATGATTCAAATAACGTTACGCTATGTAATATTATACAAACACTTATATATAGGAAGTACCAGCGGCGTATCCACCATGTTTGTTTCATATTACACACGTATCGTTACTTAATCATTTAATCAAACTAAACCATCAAGATGTAAAATGTTCATGTACAAACCAATTGTCAAGTGTTATTGTGTAAACCATGTCAAAATGTCTATGTCCAATGTAAACCACCAAATGTGTATATAAATGTCAAAATGTTTATGTTCAATGTAGATCATGTAATGTGAAATCAAAATGTCATGTATGGTAAGTGAAATGTATCAACTAAACCATATGTAAAATGCACAACAACAAGGTATTGAAGTAAAACACAGTTTAAATCAAAGTCATATTGTGTGTAACAAATGCATGCTATACTGATACAAACATTTATGCGGTATTGTTAATATGCATACATCCAAGCCTTGAGACTGAGGCGATAAACCCTTAAACAAATTAAAGATTTATCTAAATTATGTATATCGAATTCGGTCATTCCTTTCTGTCCCCTTTCCCTGGGATGTCCGGAATGGGAGTTGTCAATTCCTATGGTACCACTACCTACTAACGAATGGCATGATCAATGTTAATGAATGTATTGTCCCATGTTAAACAAACCAAATGTTATACCAAAAATGGAAGCATGTGATGCACTAAGTATGTAATCAAATGAACATACATAGCGTGAAAATGTAATGTAAAACGATGTACTAAGTAATGCACACAATGGGCACACCTAGCATGAAATGTAATGTAAAACAATGTACCAAGTAATGCACACAATGGGCACACCTAGCATGAAATGTAATGTAAAACAATGTACTAAGTAATGCACACAATGGGCACACCTAGCATGAAATGTAATGTAAAACGATGTACTAAGTAATGCACACAATGGGCACACCTAGCATGAAATGTCATGTAAAAACGATGTACTAAGTAATGCACACAATGGGCACACCTAGCATAAAATGTAATGTAAAACAATGTACTAAGTAATGCACACAATGGGCACACCTAGCATGAAATGTAATGTAAAACAATGTACTAAGTAATGCACACAATGGGCACACCTAGCATGAAATGTATTGAAATCATGTACTATAATGTACTAACGAACATAGCATGTATATGATGTGAAAACGGAAAGCATTAAAGTAACAAGTAGGCACATGTGTTCCACCCCAAAACAGTTTGGAAAACAGTAAAAGAGGGGTCTATGTACTCACTTGAGATTGCTCAGTTGTCTAAAGATGACCACCGAGTAATGCTATAGATCACGGAATCAAACGGCACCTAATATAGGTAACTATGTTAATAAACCGGACCTAAATCGGAAGACTGGGTAGCATTAGGGTTTGTAAACCAAATGAGTGTAGGAACTCATGTGATATGGTTTAACAAAGCCTACATACTAAATGAAACTTGACCTAAGTCTTATCGACCCATTACGATCCGTTTAGGTAGCTTATGCTACTTTAACGCGTCGTGCGCGTAAAACGCGTTCGGAACGCCTAACCAGCCCTATGACAAGTGTTATATGCCTAAACATGTTACCTAATCAGTTATGTGACAAAGGTTTAGGTTACATATGCTTAATTACCAATTATACATGAAAAGGGTATTCTGGTAATTTACCTAAGGCATATAAACTACCTATCATACAACTACTTAAACGATGTGACCATAGGGTATAACCTCGGAAGGTTATTCCCTACCTACTATGGTCACCTAATGTGTTTGGTCGGATCCTAATGATCGACCAAACTGGGTCGGGTTCGAAGGTATAGGCGATTTATTAGATCGCCTACCCTACGACCCTAGACAACGTGGTAATCAGTGGGCATAGTCCCAAGGGACTATGACCAACGTGATTACACTCACGTTGCGAAGTTCAAACGAACTTCGCATTGACCATTACTGGTCAACGCTGAAAGTCAAACAAAGTTTGACTTTCTGACTCGAAAAGCAGTAAAAATAAGGAAAAGAACGAAAGAATACTTACGAAGGGTCCCCGAATGCTAAACTCGATTCGAAAATCTCAGGTATGAAACAAATGTTTCAACTTAGAGTTTCTCAATTCAAGTTTCTAGTGATTATGAACAAAGGGGGGTGGGGTATTTATAGTTTTCGGGTAACCGTTAAGATCGTTTGTTGAATATTGTGCCTTAATCCAAGCCGTACAAGTGTCGGAAACTCATGGTGGCTAAAAATGATGTTTATCAACAGATTAGGCAAGTTGCAAGCATGTGGTTGTGGTTAAAACAGCTGGATCGTGCTGACTGTTCGTTCTAATCTGATCAGACAGGCGGACGCGGCCCGCGTGAGAAAGATCAGAAACTGAGGCGGGCCGCCTGACAGTTGCAGATCAGAAATTACATTTTTGGTCCCTGTTGTGTATTCAGCCCATTTCCGGCACTTCTAAGGCCCGTAAAGACAACTTTAAGGCCCTAAAATATTGCCTAAACATTGTGGACATGAAACATGTTCAAAAATCTGTCTGATGTTGGTTCGTTTGGCCGTACGAACGCGATGTTCGCTTAATTACGACGGAATGCGCATAAGCGCGAAAAACGATCCAAATGACGCAACGAATGGATTTTTCTTAAGGCGAACACTAAAGTATAATGTAGTCATGCTTTCATAAAATTTTTGGATGTCCGGATGTATTCAGAATGTAAGTTATGCGCGAAAATGCAAACTTGTGCACTTTTTGACACTTTTAGTCCCTGAATGTCCCAAAAGTTTATTTTAGCACACCAAACCCCTCAAAGCCTATTTCTAAGCTATGTAAAGGATATTTAAGGTGTGTTTAACTTATGGTCATGTTCCGGAATGTTCGTTACAGTTCAGATTGGCATACTTTCGCAGTTTGTCAATTTTAGACCCTGTAAGCGAATTAACTTGTTTTTGCCATACCAAAGCCTTCAAAACTTATTTCTAAGTTATGTAAAGGTTATTTAAGGTATGTTGAGTATATGATGATGTTCCGGAGTATTTCTCGCATTAAACTGAGTACGTTTACGCACCAGTTTGCGTATAACTCTCCAGAAAGTGATGTAGAGTTTGACATTACATAAAAGTCAAAACATGAAAAATGTAAAACACAACCAAACAAACATTGGGATCAAATAACATTGTTTTATTGATAATAGAACTGTTCATAGTGATTACAAGCACAGTTGTTACATCAAGAGACACTGTCCACAGTTGAATCAGAATCAGGACAACAACAACCACGGAAATGGAAACAATGGGGGTAACAATGATGGCAACGATGCTAGGGGGCGTGTTTTTGTCATTGGTCAGGGTGAAGCCAGGAACGATCCCAACGTTGTGACGGGTAAGTTCCTACTGGACGACTTCTATGTTACTGTTTTATTCGATTCGGGTGCTGATACTAGTTATGTGTCCATAAAAGTTAGTTAGATGCTTAAGCCTACCCCAATTCCCTTATACACTAAGCATGTTGTAGAACTAGCAAATGGTAAAAATATTGAGGCCACACACCTAGTTATGGGTTGTAATCTTGTTCTTGCTGATTAGACCTTCTCTATCGACCTCATTCCTATCGTTCTGGGTAGCTTCGACGTTGTCATTGGGATGGATTGGTTATCTCAACATCAAGCGGAAATTCTTTGCAAGGAGAAAATTGTCCGCATCCCTCGTTCTGGTGAAGAACCTCTCGTGATTCTTGGAGATAAGAGTGGTGCTGTAGTGGGCATCATATCCTTCCTTAAGGCCCAGAAGTGCTTACGAAAGGGCCACACAGCTATTCTAGCCCTCGTTACTGACACATCAACGAAAGAGAAGAAGATAGAAGACATTCCGACCGTACGTGACTTTCCTGAGGTATTTCCTGAGGAATTACCTGGCCTTCCGCCTCATCGTCAGGTCGAGTTTCTAATCGAGCTAGCTCCTGGAGCGGCACCAATAGCTCATGCACATTATCGTTTAGCCCCATCAGAACTAGAGGAACTGTCCGCACAACTACAGGAGCTCTTGGATAAGGGTTTTATTCATCCTAGCTCTTCGCCCTGGGGAGCTCCAGTCTTGTTTGTGAAGAAGAAAGACGGTACCTTCCGAATGTGTATTGACTATCGCGAACTCAACATGGTGACCGTGAAGAATCGTTATCCTCTTCCGCGTATTGATGACCTGTTCGACCAGTTTCAAGGGATGAGCTTCTACTCAAAGATTGATCTGAGATCGGGCTACCATCAACTGAGAGTCCGAGACGAGGACATCTAAAAAACAGCATTCAGAACTCGTTACGGACACTACGAGTTTCTAGTTATACCTTTCGGATTGACAAACGCACCTGCGGTCTTCATGGATCTCATGAACCGAGTGTGCAAACCTTACCTGGATAAGTTCGTTATTGTTTTCATCGATGACATCCTGATCTATTCTAAGAGTCGGGAGGAACACGAGCATCATCTGCGACTTATTTTGGAACTTCTTCGAGCAGAGCAGCTTTATGCTAAGTTTTCGAAATGTGACTTTTGGCTTCGTGAAGTCCATTTCCTAGGCCACGTGGTAAACGGGGATGGGATTTATGTGGATCCATCCAAGGTTGACTCGGTCAAGAACTGGCCTGCACCTTGTACGCCAACAGAAATCTGCCAATTCTTGGGGTTGGCGGGTTACTACAGAAGATTTATCAAGGATTTCTCAAAGATTGCGCAACCTCTCACTTCACTAACTCAAAAGGGTGTCACCTATCGTTGGGGTGAGGCACAGGAGTCCGTGTTTCAGCACTTAAAGGAGAGACTTTGTAGCGCACCTATTCTCTCGTTACCTGAAGGCACAGACGATTTCGTGGTTTATTGCGACGCGTTGATCCAAGGACTTGGTTGTGTGTTGATGCAACGTGAGAAAGTCATTGCTTACGCATCACGCCAACTTAAAATTCACGAAAGGAACTACACTACCCACGATCTGGAGCTGGGAGCTGTTGTTTTCGCACTCAAGATATGGAGGCATTACCTGTACGGTACCAAGTGCACCATTTACACCGATCACAGGAGTCTCCAACATATCCTTGAGCAGAAGGAGTTGATCATGCGACAGCGCCGATGGGTCGAACTTCTGAATGATTACGAATGCGCGATCAAGTACCATCCGGGCAAAGCCAATGTTGTGGCCGACGCCCTCAGTCGAAAGGAGACTAAACCTAAGCGTGTACGTGCGTTACAGCTTACCATCCACTCTAGTCTTCCCGCTCAAATTCGTGACGCTCAGGTTGAAGCATTGAAAGCAGAGAACATCAGGGCTGAGTCCCAACGAGGATCGAAGAAACGGTTAGAACAAAAGGAAGACGGCGCTTACTACGTGACAGGGCGCATCTGGGTTCCATTGTATGGTAATTTACATGAGCTTGAGATGGATGAAGCACACAAGTCTCGTTACTCGGTAGATCCTGGTTCGGATAAGATGTACCACGATCTCAAAGCTACGTACTGGTGGCCCCATATGAAAGCTAACATAGCGACCTATGTTAGTAAATGTTTGACCTGTGCTAGGGTCAAGATTGAATACCAGAAACCATCAGGCCTACTTCAACAACCAGATATACCGACATGGAAATGGGAGCAGATTTCCATGGATTTCGTTACTGGCTTACCTAGATCTCAATGAGGAAACGATACCATTTGGGTGATAGTGGATCGACTGACAAAGTCTGCACACTTTCTGGCTATCAAGGAGACATAAAAGTTTTCTACTCTAGCAGACATCTCTTTGAAGGAAGTAGTCTCGAGGCACGGGGTGCCAACCTCTATTATCTCTGATCGTGACGCGCGTTTTACTTCTGAGTTGTGGCAAGCGATGCATAAATCTTTTGGTTCTCGTCTAGACATGAGTACAGCATATCACCCGCAGACGGATGGGCAGTCTGAGCGCACCATCCAAACCCTTGAAGACATGCTTCGGGCATGTGTAATCGACTTTGGTAACGGCTGGGAAAGACACCTCCTGTTAGTGGAGTTTTCTTATAACAACAGTTACCACACAAGCATCCAGACTGCTCCGTTCGAGGCATTGTATGGACGAAAGTGCCGATCACCCCTTTGTTGGGCAGAGGTTGGCGACAGCCAAATCACTGGCCCAGAACTCGTCGTAGACACAACAGAAAAGATTGCTCAGATATGACAACGAATGGCTGCAGCTCGTGACCGTCAGAAAAGCTACGCTGATAAGCGAAGGAAACCACTCGAGTTCCAAGTTGGGGATCGAGTACTACTTAAAGTCTCACCTTGGAAAGGAGTAGTTCGTTTTGGTAAACGAGGCAAACTCAACCCGCGATATGTCGTACCTTTCGAAATCATAGAGAAAATAGGCAAGGTGGCCTATAAACTGAACCTACCCAAAAAACTCAGTGGAGTTCACAACGTATTCCACGTGTCAAATTTGAAGAAGTGTCTGTCAGATGAGACACTCATAGTTCCTCTCAAGGAGCTCACTATCAACGATCAGCTGCGATTCGTCGAGGAACCAGTAGAGATTACTGACCGAGACGTTAAGGTTCTCAAGCACACCATAATACCTCTTGTTCGAGTTCGTTGGAACTCCCGTCGTGGCCCAGAGTTTACCTGGGAACGAGAAGACCAAATGAAACACAAGTATCCCCAGTTGTTCGAGAAAAGTGCAACCACTACTGAGGCCGAAGCTACTGCGGAATTTCGGGACGAAATTCCAAACCAACGGGGGGATGATGTGACACCCCAAGAACACCAGGAAACCACGCAACGTAACTAGCTTCCTCAGTAACTACGTGCTAAATTTCGGGACGGAATTTCTTTCAAGTTGGGGATGATGTGACAACCCGAGTTTTCAAAGTCTTTCCTCGACACGTTATTTTTTTTCACAATTGTGTTTGCATAACTTCCTTGCTTTGTAATTGTACACGTTTGTTATATGCTTGAGATATTGTATTACTGTTTAATGAGTGATAAAAATTTGTTAACTGTTTGAGATTACAATCCCACAATCGACGAAACATGGTGAGCCACACACACACACCACGATGAAACCTAGGGAGTTTCGCCACAACTATCACTCGACGAAACCTAGAGGTTTCGTCATGTGCTTCACGACGAAACTAGGGTGTTTCGCCAAAATGGGCTTCGGCCCAAGTATAGCTCAATTAAATTGGCAGTTACGATATATATTGCACACACCACAATTCACGAAACCCTAGACTCTCTTTCTCTCTTTGGCACCCGACGACAACCATCATCTCTCTAGAAGTTCTTGTGTTTCATCTCGCAACCGGTTAGTCTCGATGGTTGATTCGATTTACGTGTTACTGTGTGTGTAGATAACTATCATTATAAGTGAGTTCGTTTGCTAAATGATTTAGCTATGATTAATGCTTGAATTGAAAATCATGTAATTAGGGTTTTGATGTTCCAGTGCAAATCGATTTGTTTAGAAACTGCATGATGATAACCCATGGAATTGTATTCATTCATGTTCACTAATTAGAGCCATGCTTCTGTTTGATATTGTACTTGTGTTGAATGGATCTGATCATCGAATACATTCATGTTGCAATCTAGATCATATATGGTTACTTTATGATTTAGGGTTCATGCTAGATGTTAAGTGTTGTGATGTATTTGGAATTGTGATAAGTAGCATTAACGTTTATTGTATTGGATGATAACTGTATAATTGATGATAATGGTGAAACGGTTGTTGATGATTAGGGTTTTCAGTGTGTATGCTTAACTGTTGCATTGACGACGGAAGTCCCACCCCGACGAAACACTCTGGTCGACGAAACATAGTAGAGTTTCGTCATACTCTCAAGCCGACAAAACAAGAGGTTTCGTCACACCTCCATGTCGACGAAACATAAGAGGTTTCGTCACCTTGGGGTTTCGTCACCTAGGGGTTTCGTCGTAGGTCAGAATTTCACAAACAGAATGTAGTTGGTACAAGTATGATAATGTGTGATTATATGCTGACCTTTGTCTATTGAGGATATCAGTTATGCATGAGGAAACATGATTCGTTGATTAGCATACTTGACTATTAAGTCCTGTTACGAAACATGTGAACTTTAAATTCGTACGTGTTGATTAACTGTTAAGATGTTCGAATACACACTGTGATTGCATATTATACGTGAGCCTTGTGAATGTAAACTGATTACGTATGTATGTATACTATAGGCTTTGACTGATTAACTTTGAACAAGTAGATTAACAAACCGAGCAAACCAAGGTGAGTTCACACTTTCTATAAGGCATGAGATTCCCGGTGGTTTGGGAATGGGTTAAGAAACTAAACGGAACCTGCATATTCTTCTTGGGTAGAATATCTACCCCCATCCTCGTTGAGAAGGATGACAACATTAAACCTGCGTATTCTCCTTGGGTAGATTACGTACCTCCATCCTCGTTGGGAAGGATGACAACATATAACTTACTAGACAAAACTCTATCATTAAGTCCCTCATTTTATATCGACTTAATCGTTGGGCCAATGGCGAGCGGGTCATTAGTTAAATAGCGCTATTAGGTTTGACAAGCATCACACCGGCCGCAGAGGACGGGAGTGGACTAATGGATCTGGGAACTTAGTCAATGGTGATAGACATTGACGTAGGGCACAACATACTCAGGTCAGTTGTCGATATGGTAACGGTCTAGTGGTTAACATGGGGTAGCCCCCACTGGTTATGGGTTGGAAAACAATGAATTGGATAAATTATGGTTTTGAATGAACTTGTGGTTTTTGAAACAACTTAAAATTGGATAACCAACTGTGAACTCACTCAACTTTGTTGTTGACTCGTTGTTACATGCCTTGCAGGTCGTTAGATGTTTAGCTTGAGCTTGCAGGGGAGCAGGAGTCGTTGTGGGACATGGACTGTTGAGTTCCATGTTTAACATTTGAACTTTTATACTTATACTTTGGTTTTAAACTTTATGCTTCCGCTGATAACTTGAATTTGATCAACTTGTTTTGAACACCAATTATATTGTGTGGTTGGACTTTCATTTATTTAATTACATTGTTCAATATGATTGGTGGCTGGATCCTGGTCAGTCACGCCTCATGCGGTAATACTCCGCTTGTGGATTTTGGGGGTGTGACATCAGAGGTGATTGGTAAGGTTGTTGAAAGCGTTTTGTCAGAGGAGTCTACCAGAATAGATAAGTCTGAGTCACAGGATGAAAATGAGGGAAGTTTTCATGAAAGGTATATTAAAAATTCAAAATCTGAGAAAGATGCAAATGACTGCGGCAATATCCAAGGGGAGTCTGTGAGTGCATTTATGTCTATCACCTCCGTTAATCGTACATCGTAGCAGAAATGGAACAAGACACGTTTCAAGAATAAAGATTAAAGGGGAAGTCCATCCGGACGGATGGATAGGATCCCATCCGGACGGATGGAGCAAGTGAACTAAAGGAGCCTTCATTAGGCCTTCCCTATAAATACCCCATGTATTGTTTCATTTTAGAACTTTTGCTCATTTTGTTATTTGGGAGAGCTCTTGGATTCTAGAGAGAGAAAGTAGCAAAAGGTGGTGATTCAAGGTGTAAAACTTTGTCATATTATCAATAGAGTCATCGGTTAATTAGTTCTTGTGTTCGGTCCACAGAAGTACACGGATTTCGCACGTCGTACGTGTCGTTTGCAATCGTTCGGGAGTCAAATCTGATCCTACAACAACATTCAAACATAAAATCCCGCACATACAAACCTACGTACGTATTCATTCTTAATCATGCTCGTCTATGGTTTCTTGCTACCAACACTTTACCAATGAATGCACGTTACTGAAATGTACACCTCACTAATATGTGCACTATACCAAAGTGTGCACTTTACTAAACTAGTGCACACTTTACTTAAGTAGTGCACACTTTACTGAAGTGGTGCACACTTTGCCAGACTAGTGTACTTTACTGAACTAGTGCACACTTTACTGAAATAGTGTACGTTTTACTGAAATAGTGCACACTTTTCTAAACTAGTTCACTTTATTAAACTAGTGCACACTTTACAGAAGTTGTGAAAACTTTATTGAAGTAGTGCATAATTTACTAAACTAGTGCACTTTACTGAAATAGTGCACATTTTACTGAAATAGTGCACACTTTACTAAACTAGTGTACTTTATTGAACTAGTTCACACATTATTGAAGTTGTGCACACTTTACTGAAATAGTGCACATTGCATTGAAAAAGTGCACACTTTACTGAACTAGTGCACTTTATTGAACTAGTGCATACTTTACTGAACTAGTGCACTTTACTGAAATAGTGCACATTTTACTGAAATAATGCACACTTTACTAAACTAGTGCACTTTATTGAACTAGTGCACACTTTACAAAAGTTGTGCACACTTTACTGAAATAGTGCACAGTTTACTGAAATAGTGCACACTTTACTGAAGTTGTGCACACTTTATTGAAATAATGCACACTTTACTGAAGTAGTGCACACTTTACTAAACTAGTGCACTTTATTGAACTAGTGCACACTTTACTGAAGTTGTGCACACTTTACTGAAATAGTGCACAGTTTATTGAAGTGTGCACTTTACTTTTTAATCATGACCAAACTACATATGGTCCAACACAACCTCACTTACCTTGGTCCTACCATTACCACCCTGCTTATGATTCCCAATCTTCTTACTTTCAAGACTTCATTACATAATAAGGAATTAAGTTTGGGAATCACTTACCTTAAGCGTCCGTGTCCGTTCATTCTTTCTCGCCTCCTTTTGAACTGTTAGCCTTCCGTGCTTGAGTCTGTGCTAATGTGGTTCCTATCCTTTCATGTCACCACATTCATATTCTTTGTTAGGATACAAACTCATCATATCATGTCACACCCTGACTTATGCGGAAGCGTGATTATGTGTGACTTGCTTAATATCATTGCATTCAACCATAACAAACAACTATATGATAAAACCAAGATGTTGATCCATAGATAATTTTTGAAATAATACAACCGTCATTGTTTAACATCAAACTAAGACTTCAAGTTTAGATTACATGACAACCAAAGCTTAAAGTTCCATACTAGACTTCACAAGAGACACTAATAAAAGCGAGACTTTGAACCATGTATTCTATCAAGGATAAAACACATGATTCAAACCCTTCAGTACTGGATGACATCTTTTATTAAAGACACAACTTGAAATCTTGAACGCCCGCCAGATCCATAATCAATTTCCTGAAATACATGTAGTTTGAAAACATCAACAAAAGTTGAGCGAGTTCATGTGTTTAGTATGTGATGTGTGTAAAATGCAACATATAAATTACATCAAAAGAGGCATAAAACTAACCCTTTTTAGTACTAATGTTGGAAAAAGTGTGCTTTTGTCTTCCTTTTGTATTTTCAGGGTTAAATGAGCGTAAATGAACAAAAGGAGCAAAAATACAGCCAAATCTAACAATAATACAAGAAAAGGAATACATGTGGCATGCCTGACCCCTCGACAGCATCTTCCCAAGCAAAAACAAGACACCAGAAGGCTGAACACGCCCCGTGCTCACTAAACACGGGGGCGTGCCTAAGTGTCTGCAGAAAAGACAAAGTTGTAGAAGCTTCTATTTCCCAACACGGGGGCGTGCCCAGCGGACACGGGGCCGTGGTCAACGCTAAGATTCGCAGAATCCAAGCAAATCTTGATAGTACAGATACGCTTCTGCACACGGGGCCGTGCCCAGCGGACACGGGGGCGTGGTCAACTAATGCAGACAAACAACATTTAATGAAGAAAGAGAAGATGGGTGGACACGGGGCCGTGCCCAGCGGGCACGAGGCCGTGTCCAGGCTTCTGTGCAGGCTATAAATAGAGGTGCTTGGTTCACTTCAAAGGCATCCCTTGACAAACCACCTCTCTCACACTTTACCCACCCTCCACCACCATCACAACCCACATCCACCACCATCATCCATCATCCATCATCCATCATCCATCATCCATCATAGAGTATGTGTAGTAGTCTCGGGATCCAAGATTGATAGTAAGAGTTCTTGACAATCAAAGGCCATGTTTGCCTAAGTCTCTTACATCACTTGGTGAAGACAAGCATTTAGTGTAATATTTTTTATTTTTAATCTTTTTGCACTTTTTTTTTGGTTTTGTATTAATGACTTTAATAACTAGTTTCTTATGTTGAAGGTGAAACTTCCTTATCATTTGTCCGTGGTGTCTTGGCGTTATTTTACTGTCTATATAAAATAAAAGATTTACACCATTCATATCTCCACGGTCTATATGGAGATATGTTGGCTACCTGGTCGGGGATTAAGGGAATGGTTTGGTAAGGTTCTTGCCTTGTTCAGTGTATAGATCCTGCAAGGACCTGGGTCAAGCTTAGTAGGACCTCCTTCAATACCCACTGGTATTGGATGGCGGGGGTGCGAATTTCTTGATCCCCTCATATGTAAACTACTATTAATACATTAACCCGGCTACTTAGGATTGTCTCCCTGCTGACTCAAACTACTTAGCCGAGGGTAACGTCACCTTCAAAAGAGGGGCCTACCACATTACGCATTAATAAATTAATTAATTATCTTTCAATAATCCAACTCTTTAGGATTGTATCCTTGCTGACTGAAACTACTGGGTTGAGGGTAACGTCACCTTCAAAAGAGGGACCTACTACTATAACTAAGATAATTTCTTAAAAAGTGCAAAAGTGCGGAAATAATCAAAGGTTACACTAAAGGCGAGTCGGATCCAAGTGATTCATCTTGTCTATCTGTTTTATTTTTATTTTCAGCATTTTTTTAGTTTTTATTTTCATGATTAAACCTTTTTCTAAAATTTTAATTTGATTAGACGTTGAGGATAAACCGGTACTAAAAGCTTTTGTGTCCTTGGACGACCTCGGTATCTTACCAACGCTATACTATGCTCACGATAGGTGCACTTGCCCATATGTGTGTTTAGTGTTAGTAAAATATCGTGTTTTATAAATTTAAAACTTGACTAAAGTGTTAAAAAGGGTTAAAAATATACTCAAATATATATCACACTCGACACGCATAAAGTTTTTGGCGCCGTTGCCGGGGACACAAGGATTTTAAGAAAGTTAGGAATCAACGGCCTAATCGTTTTTCCTTATTTTTGTGTTTTTTTTAGAATTTTTCTTAAATTTTCAGCTTCTGCAGAGCTTAGCACGGGCCGTGCCTGGTTGGACACGGGCCGTGCCTAGCATTGTTACTGGCAGTTTTTATTTTTCGAGTTACAGAGAGCTGAACACGGGGCCGTGTCGATCTCCCCAGTAACAGGGATCCGGAAAACAATTACTGTATCTCCGACCATGGGTCGTGTTCATCTAAGCACGGGGTCGTGGTGAAACTTCTGACCGATGTTCTTTTTGTTTTTATTGCAGGACTTGGAACCCAGGCACCACATCTGAACTTTCCACGCAGTGTATGAGCTCCGGTTCCAGTAGAGACATAAAAGAACCTCTAGACGAATCCGAACGCTTTCTAAGAAAAAGAATTAAAGCTAAAAACCAAGAGAAAGTTTCGGGGGACCTACTTCCAATGGCGGATCAATGTACCCTCATGGATTACCTACGGCCCACCGTAGGTACTCTTGGCGCCGCTATAAATGCACCGAACGTCAAAGCCAACAACTTCGAACTTCGGCTGCATTTGATACAAATGCTCTAAAACTCCGCAACCTTCCATGGGCTTGCGGACGAAGATCCCCATTTACATATTAGTAACTTCTTTGAAATATGTGATACTTTTCGAATCAATGGAGCATCAAATAACGCCATCCACCTCCGAATGTTTCCATTTTCGCTAAAAGACTGAGCTAAGGCTTGGCTTAATACCCTCCTAGTTGGTTCGGTAAACACCTGGGATGAACTAGCCCAAAAATTTCTATATAAGTATTTCCCTCCTGCAAAAACGGCTAAATTAATGACTGAAATTAATACATATTCACAAAAGGACGGGGAATCCTTATATGAAACTTGGGAAAGGTTCAAGGAGCTACTAAGAAAGTGTCCCCATCATGGTCTTGCGGTATGGCAACAAGTATCCACTTTCTACAACGGGTTGCTGCCACACACAAGACAAACACTTGATTCTAGCTCCGGGGGACTTCTAGGTAATCGTCGCCCAAATGAAATTTACAATCAAATTGAGGAAATTGCTCAAACCAATTTTCAGTGGCACACTCCCCGAGGCACACAATCTATTGCCCCGGGCACCCATAAGGTTGACGAAAACACCTCTTTGCAAGCTCAAATCGAGGTCCTTTCTTCAAAAATAAAAAAAATTAGAAATGGCAAAAATGGTCTCGGTTATGCTTTGTGAGGGGTGTGGTGGACCACATGAAAATTGGAGTTGTATGAAAGAAATAGATAATCAAACAGAAACGGTTAATTACGTTGATAATAGACATAGGCCGTCAGGTCCTCCACATGAAAATTGGAGTTGTATGAAAGAAATAGATGTTAATGACGTATGTTGGGTCGCGCTCATGACGTCGCTGTTGGCTAAAGTGGGAAAGAAATTTTTCTTGCGGGTCCTCAAATGAGGCTGGCAAAGAATCGAATCAGGCCCTCGCGATTCCTGTGAGGCTCTGGGCAAATAAATGGCACTACACAGGTTCTGACCACCTGTCGATGACCTTGGCGCCAGAAAAAGCATTTATATGGTCGTCGGGGTCCGACGAACCATTGTACTTGCCCACAGTGAGCGGGATTTTGGTACTCGTGAGTGGGGCCAAGGAAATCTCCTTTGTGAACTTGGAGTTACCAACTGCGGACTTTGGCCGGTAGGCCGAATACCTGATCGTACTTTGCGGCGCGATCATATGTTGTGCGAGGTTGTGCGAGGCTATAGTAATTGTAGTTCCCATACTGGTTGTAAGCTGACTGGGAATCCCCACGATATGTGTGGTCGTCTGGGTCTGTTCGGTCGTATCCCTCGTTGTTGGGAAGCGGTCCAGGACGACTATGTATGTCGGGCCCTCGGCGATCAATTGATTCTCGTCGGTGTTCTCTATGTGGGTCTAGGCACTCGCGCACCGGGGCTCTGGCCCGGGCCTAGGGGTGTGAATTTCTAACACGACCTGAAAACCCGACATGAACTTAACACGAAATTCGCGGGTTTAGGTTAAGTCTAAATAGGTTCGGGTCAGTTTCAGGTTGAACCCGCGAACCCGTTTAGGTTAACGGGTCGGGTTCGGGTCAACCTGGTCGGGTTGGCGGGTTGCCCGTTTAACACAATTATACTATATTATAATTTTTTTGCAATATATTTTATGTCATAAACTAAATGGGGTATGTATTTTATGCCATGATTATAACTTAAAAAGAGAAATTAACATAGATTTTATAATTTAAATATGATATTATTATATACATTTGTGTTTTTTAAGTAAATTTTAATTTTAATATATTAATTTCAGAAAAAATTTAAAAATTCGTGTTGAACGGGTCGTGTTCGGGTCAACCCACAAAATTTTGGGCCGTGTTCGGGTTCATATGTATGATACAATTTTCGGGTTCGGGTCGGGTTCGGATTCGTGTAAAATTTTCGGGTTCAGGTCAGCCAACCTGCGAACACGACCCGTTTAGCACCCCTACCTGGGACCCATATGTGGAATCGTTTTCATTGAGCGTATGGACACTTACGTAGGAAGGTCCATACGGTCCTCGCCTATCCCGGGATGCGGGATGTGTCTGATGTGTGATAGAGTGTGTATATAAGTTTAAGTATATTTTAACCCCTTTTTACACGTTAGCCAAGTTTTAAATTTATAAAACACGATATTTTACTAACACCAAACACACATATGGGTAAGTGCACCCATCGTGAGCGTAGTATAGTGTTGGCAAGATACCGGGGTCGTCCAAGGACACAATAGCTTTTAGTACCGGTTTATCCTCAACGTCTAATCAAATCAAAAGTTAGAAAAAATTGTTTTTAAACTAAGAAAATAAAAACTAACTAAAATGCTGAAAATAAAAATAAAAACAGATAGACAAGATGAATCACTTGGCTCCGACTCGTGTTTAGTGTAACCTTTGATTATTTCCGCACTTTTGCACTTTTTAATAGATTATCTTAGTTATTGTAGTAGGCCCCTCTTTTGAAGGTGACGTTACCCTCAACCCAGTAGTTTGAGTCAACAAGGATACAATCCTAAAGGGTCAGATTATTAAAAGATAATTAATTAAGTTATTAATGCATATTATGGTAGGCCCCTCTTTTGAAGGTGACGTTACCCTCGGCTAAGTAGTCTGAGACAGCAGGGATACAGTCCTAAGTAGCCGGGTTAAAGTATTAATAGTAGCTTACATATGAGGGGATCAAAGAGTTTGGACCCCCGCCATCCAATACCGGTGGGTATTGAAGGAGGTCCAACTAAATTTGACCCAGGTCCTTGCAGGATCTATACACTGAACAAGGCAAGACTCTTACCAAACCGTTCCCTCAACCCCCGACCAGGTAGCCAACATATCTCCATATTGACCGTGGAGATATGAATGGTGAAAATCTTTTATTTTATATAGACAGTAAACTAATGCCAAGACACCACGGACAAACGATAAGGAAGAACCACCTTCAACATAAGAAACTAGTTATTAAAGTCATTAATACATAACCAAGTAAAAAGTGCAAAAAGATTAAAAATAAAAAGTATTACACTAGACACTTGTCTTCACCAAATGACGTAAGAGACTTAGGCAAACATGGCCTTTGATTGTCAAGAACTCTTACGATCAATCTTGGATCCCGAGACGACTCACACACTCTACGATGGACAATGGATGATGGTGGTGGATGATGGTGTTGTGATGGTGGTGGGTGGTGGGTGAAGTGTGAGAGAGGTGGTGTGCCAAGGGATGCCTTTGAAGTGAACCAAGCACCCCTATTTATAGCTTGCACAGAAGCCTGGACACGGCCCCGTGTCCACCCTTTTTCTCTTTCTTCATTAACTACAATTTGTCTTTATTAGCTCCACACGCCCCCGTGTCCGCTGGGAATGGCCCCGTGTGCAGAAGCGTATCTGTACTATCAAGATTTGCAAGATTCTGCCAATCTTAGCGTTGACCACGGCCCCGTGTTGAGCTGGGCACGCCACCGTGTCGGGAATAGAAGCTTCTATAGCTTTGTCTTTTCTACAGAAGCCTGGACACGGCCCCGTGTCCGCTGGACACAGCCCCATGCTCAGCTTTCTTCTTGTTTTTTTGCTTCGGGAGATCTTGTCGAGGGGTCGGGCATGTCACGTTTCTTCCTTTTCTTTGTATTTATGTTGGTTTTGGCCGTATATTTGTTCCTTTTGTTCGTTTAAGCTCATTTGACCCTGTAAATTCAAAAGGAAGACAAAAACACACTTTTTCCAACATTAGTACCAAAAAAGGGTTAGTTTTATGCCTTATTTGATGTAATTTATATGTTGCCTTTTACGCACATCAAATACCCCCACACTTGAATCGTTGCTTGTCCTCAAGCAAAACTCTTTATAATGTGGCTTTACACTCCCAAATGGAATGGGTAGAAGAGAAGGTTTTGGGCTTGTCATAGAGTGTCGGGATTTCCAAGATTTTTTTATTAAGTTTTATTTTTATTTATTTACAATCCTATTCGTCATGATTTATTTAAAACATTACATAAGATAAATTACTTATTAGGGCATAACATGCCTTTTTAAAATTTTACTTATATACAAGTTCACATACCTCACGGGGATCACTCAACACTCGGCCGAAAATGTTTTTTAGTGAATCACTCGAGAGCAGCATGGAACATTACTCCTACCATAAGCTTGCCAAGCAATCAATCCTCCTCCTTTTTAACTATACACCTTTGTAAATATTAAGAGGACTTTTGGGGTGAAGGGTTAGGCTTGGGTTAAAGGTAGGTGGTTGGGTTAGTGGTTAGTAGAAAAGGGCGAAAGGCGTAAAAAGCATCGGTTTTTATGAGACTTTTTTTATTTTTCAAAACTTTTTATTTTGATGAAGCAATTCTTCAAACAAATTTGTTTTTTTTTATAAACTTGTTTGTTTTTTTTTTTTTTGCTTCATCATCATTTTTTTTTATTTTTTTCATAAGTCATGAGAAAAACCGAGCTTGTTACTAAAACAAAAGGTTAAAAACAAAAAGGGTTTTGGTGGATAAAAGGGTGTTTGTTTTGGGTTAAGAATTGAAAAGGTTTAGGCTCAAAGGGGTTAACTAAGGGGATTTTGGGTAGGTGGTAAAAAAAAGAAAAATAATAGTGTAGAAATAAAAAGGGTTAGTCCTAATGCCTCTGTCATTTATTTACTCGGGTTTAAGTTGGTAAGGACCGGGAATGTATCGTCGTGGCAAGTTCTAGAGTCGTAAGAACCAAGCGGCTATTCACACAAAAAACGAAAAATGAGCATTTAGTTTAAAGACGTGTATTTGTATACTCAATAAAGGCTCAAAACTCACTTTTTGTGGGAATGGGTTTTTATGTGATCAAGTATATATAATCAAATTTTAACTAAACTTGTCATGCCGTTTCATAATTTTCTTATGCTGGTTCTTTTTATCACGACGCGATCGGTTGTAAATTTGTAAAAATATAACCTTTTTTAGAACATGTTATTCCCAAATTAAACCAAGACAAGTAAAAAAAAATAAAAATTTGGGGTGATTAGCGGTTTCAATAGAGTTTTGTGTAAGGCTTGTTTTTAGGACTTGCAAGATTCAAGGTTTTAGCATCCCCCCACACTTAAATTACACATTTTCCTCAATGTGTCCCAAAAATTAGTTTTTCGGTTGATTAAAATGTGTAAAGGTGGGTTAAAAACAAGATTTTATGGTACTGGGTAGCTGAACACGAGGTGGTGTTGGCTGAGCATGGCCCCGTGTCCAGTTACCTGAATTGGGCATTTTCTGCAGAACCTCGGGTACGGGGCGTGTTCGGGTGAGCATGGCCCCGTGCTGAACTTGCTGTAATGAAGAAAAATTGTCGGGAGGCTCTGTTTTTGTGCATGGGGTGTGGGTTCAAGTTTCCCTTAGTAACCTCCACCATTTCGAGTGTGCTTTATTCCTGAAAATTAAAACTAAACTAGAAAACATAAAAGTTTAACTAATCTAAAACTAAGGATAGTTCAGCGGAATGCCTCCGTGGTGCGCGACGTTTATAAGTCCTTGGCTAGACCCTCCTTATCGGGTGGTTCTGGCTCATCTTCAATTAGGGGGTCGTCATTGCCGATTGGATATTTCATTGATCGTTCAAGATCGACACACCTTTTGAAGGCCCCTAATTGAATGGGTAAGTTGTTTTTCTTCCGATTAATCAAAGCTTTGTGTGTTTTCACAAAAGGTCATCCCAACACTAGAGGAGCGTCATCAAGGATGACAAAGTCGGTTGGGATTACCATTTGATTTCTTTGAACCAAGACATCCTCAACTACCCCTATTGATTTTATTACTTTCCGATCAGATAAAAAAATGGGTATTTGAAGTGGAGAAAAATCACCAATACTTAATTTTTTGAAAATGTAGTTTGGCATTATATTAACACAAAGATCTTTATCAATTGTAATATTATTAATAAAGGAATTTTGAAAAAAACATGGAACCGGTGTAATGTTAATTTCAAATGGATCTTCTTTTATTAGCGAGGTTTGATCATTTGTTAACTTAATGCTTACCGTTTCGTCAATTTTAGTGTTAGTGTTTAACCCTTTTAAAAACTTAGCATGCGTGAGAATCAAACAATGATTTTCAAAAGAAGGTGACAAGAGATTAATTTCTTCAAAATTAGACTCTTCTTGAATTTTAATGTTGTCGGACTCACCTTTTTCGTTGTTTAACTCATGTGTCGGTTTTTCACTTACTTGTTCTTCCATTTTTACCTCTTCAACTATCTCTTCTTTATTACAAGTTAATTCTTCCCTTGCGCGGGATTCCTCTTCCCTTGCGCGGGCTTCTTTTATATAGCGCTCGATAGTTTTAAGGTGTTCTATTATCTTTTCGGCTACGGGTGAGATAGTTGGTGGTTCGTCAAAGTGAGTCGAATAAGTATCATCAAAGCTTGAATTCGGAAGTTCGATCCTTGGTTCCTCATAGTACTCATGTGAGGTAGATGGTTCATACCATTGTTCCTCATTGTAAGTATATGATGGATAAGGATCGTAACTTGGTTATTCATAATACTCATATGAGGTGGGTTGTTCACGCCATGGTTCCTCATAGGAAGTATATGAAGGTGAAGGCTCATAACTTGGCTCCTCAAAGTATGAGTAAGAAGGCTCATACCTTGGTTCATCAAGATATGAGTATGAGGGAGAAGGTTCATACCTTGGTTCTTCGTAGTACGTATATGAAGGAGAAGGTTCATACCTCGGCTCTTCATAGTATGTATATGAAGTGGTTGGCTCGTACCTAGGTTCCTCATAGTATGTGTACGAAGGGGATGGTTCAAAGAGGTCACAATATTGTACCGAACGAGGATTACCACAAATGGTATAATACTCTTCTTTATAATCATCCTCCTCATAGTGGTGGTTGTAATCTACTGAGTATTGATCCATAAGAATCACTCAGCAAACCACAACAGAGTCTCGGGACCAGAAAACAAAAATAAAAAAAGAAACAGAGGCTGAGCACAGCCCCGTGTTCAGTGAGCATGGCCCCGTGTTCAGGTTCAGTATCTGGGAATTTTAGAAAATGTAACTGGTTTTGTGCAGCATGGGGGCGTGTTCAGCGAGCACAACCCCGTGTTCAGACTCTGTATCTGGGAGTTTGTAAAAAATTATGCAGCACGGCCTCGTGTTCAGTGAACACGGCCCCGTGTTCAGTCTACTGTAATGCAAAAACTACAAAAAAATGTAATAATGCGCGTGGTTTTAAAAAGGTTTTGAAAAACTGATTAGGCCATCGATTTTAAACTTTCTTAAAATCCTTGTGTCCCCGGCAGCGCCGCCAAAAGCTTGATGTGTGCGAGTGTGTATATAAGTTTAAGTATATTTTAACCCCTTTTTACACGTTAGCCAAGTTTTAAATTTATAAAACACGATATTTTACTAACACCAAACACACTTATGCGCAAGTGCACCCATCGTGAGCGTAGTATAGTGTTGGCAAGATACCGAGGTCGTCCAAGGACACAAGAGCTTTTAGTACCGGTTTATCCTCAACGTCTAATCAAATCAAAAGTTAGAAAAATGTTTTTAAACTAAGAAAATAAAAACTAACTAAAATGCTAAAAATAAAATAAAATAAAAATAAAAACAGATAGACAAGATGAATCACTTGGCTCCGACTCGTGTTTAGTGTAACCTTTGATTATTTCCTCACTTTTGCACTTTTTAAGATATTATCTTAGTTATTGTAGTAGACCCCTTTTTTGAAGGTGACGTTACCCTCAACCCAGTAGTTTGAGTCAGCAAGGATACAATCCTAAAGGGTCGGATTATTGAAAGATAATTAATTAAGTTATTAATGCATATTATGGTAGGCCCCTCTTTTGAAGGTGACGTTACCCTCGGCTAAGTAGTCTGAGTCAGCAGGGATACAGTCCTAAGTAGCCGGGTTAAAGTATTAATAGTAGCTTACATATGAGGGGATCAAAGAGTTTGGACCCCCGCCATCCAATACCGGTGAGGTCCTACTAAATTTGACCCAGGTCCTTGCAGGATCTATACACTGAACAAGGCAAGACTCTTACCAAACTGTTCCCTTAACCCCCAACCAGGTAGCCAACATATCTCCATATAGACCGTGGAGATATGAATCGTGAAAATCTTTTATTTTACATAGACAGTAAAATAATGCCAAGACACCACGGACAAACGATAAGGTAGAATCACCTTCAACATAAGAAACTAGTTATTAAAGTCATTAATACATAACCAAGTAAAAAGTGCGAAAAGATTAAAAATAAAAAGTATTACACTAGACACTTGTCTTCACCAAGTGATGTAAGAGACTTAGGCAAACATGGCCTTTGATTGTCAAGAACTCTTACGATCAATCTTGGATCCCGAGATGACTCACACACTCTACGATGGACAATAGATGATGGTGGTGGATGATGGTGTTGTGATGGTGGTGGGGGGTGGGTGAAGTGTGAGAGAGGTGGTGTGCCAAGGGATGCCTTTGAAGTGAACCAAGCACCCCTATTTATAGCCTGCACAGAATCCTGGACACGGCCCTGTGTCCGCTGGACACGGCCCCGTGTCGGGAATAGAAGCTTCTATAGCTTTGTCTTTTCTGCAGAAGCCTGGACACGGCCCCGTGTCCGCTGGACACAGCCCCATGCTTAGCTTTCTTCTTGTTTTTTGCTTTGGGAGATGTTGTCGAGGGGTCGGACATGTCACGTTTCTTCCTTTTCTTTGTATTTATGTTGGTTTTGGTCGTATATTTGTTCCTTTTGTTCGTTTAAGCTCATTTGACCCTGTAAATTCTAAAGGAAGACAAAAGCACACTTTTTCCAACATTAGTACAAAAAAAGGGTTAGTTTTATGCCTTATTTGATGTAATTTATATGTTGCATTTTACACACATCATGTCGGTGCTCGGCCCTCGTATTGTAAAACTTGAGCTGAGGGTGTAAATGGAGCTGGTGTGGGCCCTTCGGATGCTTGCGTACTTGCGCAAGCCTGGGTATAGGCTGCATTTAGAGCAGCCTGTTGTTGCAAGAACCAGGTGTGAAGATCTACTCCTGGTGGCAGTACCGATGCGTACTGTGAAAAGTCTGGCACAAACACGGGATGAGTGCCCCCTTGTGCGGATGTGCCGATATGGCATATTGGTTGGACAGGGGGAGTGTACCCCATTTGCCCTGCGTTTGTTGGGGTAATGTTTCCCCCCCGCAAGATGGTTTTGACAATCAGACATGATCTTTAAGAAAGAAGAGATGGAAAAAAGTGCTAAGAGTAGCGGTGGGCACCAATGATGAAACAATGGTTAACCGAGAAGGTTAATTCATTGGTCTCGTTAAGTAGGGTTAATCCCTTCTTTCCGAGGATCGGTGGCCAGATCATCCACTAACCTGTCTCCTGCACAAGAACACACCGTGACTCGTAACAAGGAGGGTGGGGTGGGGGGTGCTCCTTGTTACCACTCTCTGGCGTGAGAATCAGTATTTGCTTGAGAGCAAAGTGTGTGTTTGTAGTAAATGTGAGAGAGAGCAGATAAGCGATACCTCAAACATGGTCCGGGATGGGTATTTATAGCCGAAGAGTGAACGAGGGTAATTGAGTGGATAGACTGACAACGCGCAACCCTTTGCAGTTGTGTCAGAAGCGTAGGTCACGAAAGTGTTGGACACTTCTTGGGGTGATGCCACGTCCTGCTGTGGTTGTCAGTTTGTTCGCCAGCGTTGCATACATGTGGGCTGGACAGGTGACTGCTGTCAGTGCCACTTGCTGTTGTGGACACTTAAGTCAGAGTGTCAGTCCCACTTGCATCGTCAATAGGATGCGGTGCGGAGCCGCATCGCTATGTGCGGTGACCGGTTGTCACCACACCCCGTTGTTGTGACGAGTCGTCAATAGGATGTGGTGCGGAGCCGCATCGCCACGTGCGGTAACCGCCGTTGTTACCGCGTCCCTTATCGTGACGAAAACAACCGTTTTCATACACAAGGTAACTTTTCTTACACTAGACCGATTGGAACAATTAACTGCGTTCGCGCGTGCCCGCACGGACACAGATAAGTCCTCATTGGTGGGAGTATTTGATATGGGTGATGGTCACTTGCGTCCGTCCTGATGCGAGATCTGGGACCATACCCCTTCAATAATTTAGCAAAAACTCTAATTTGAAAAACTATTCATTTTAAAATATAAAAAACAAAGTTGAGGTCAAAAATTGAAAATCAAGAAATCAAGATTCTGTGAATGGAATCAAAGATGGGAATTATATAAAGCTTCAAACTTTTAACCTAATAATTGAAGAACATGTTAAAAGAGTATATATGAAATTCAAGGAATAAAGGTGAACAAAACAAACCTCAAAATTCGATTCATGTTCCAGAAGAAAACAAGAATTCATAACCTCAAAATTCGATTCTTTTTGTAGAAGAAAACAAGAATTCATCACGTCTTCGTCAAGGTAACTATGGAGATTGGGGGAGTTGTCGGCGGTGGCTGTGGAGGTGGGGGAGTTGTCGGCGGTGGGAGGGTGGGTGGCGGCGGCTGAGTAGATGGGGGTGGAGGAGAAGGATGGAGAGGTGCTAGGGTTTTGTGGAGGAAAAGAGAGTCTGCAGACATAAGAGGTCCCAAGAAGACCTTGTATGTCTGCATCAAAAAGAGGTTACGCAGACCTTTTTTTTTAAAGTTGTGATTTTTTGTTAAATTATAGGGTTAAAGATAATGAAGTGGATGTGAATGCTCTTAAATAAGTTAATCCAAACACTATAAAAAACAAATTATTAACTTTTATAAATTAATAAGTCATAAATTACTACAAAACAAGCTAACCAAAACACCCAGAAAAGTAGTTTAGCAAGTGAAACTCTACTTCACTTGACTACACCTTATCCTCTCCTCCTGTAGTGTTGAGGGAGGAAGATCAAAGCTCCAGAGAGAGCAAATGGCGATGATTGCGTACGCAACTTTATCATCCGCGATGTTCACAACATTGCATAAGAATCCACTTCTCTCAACAAACCACACCACTACCACAACCAATCCTAACTTTCAGATTCGCTGCCAACGAAACCTTGCACCTGTTGAGCACCGTTGGATGTTTACAGATTCCGATTTCACAGGACCGGTAATTAATTAGCCAACACTTACTACATAATTCTACTATATACTCATTTTCATTGTCTAAAATTATATATGCATTATTGGGGATGGATTTTCTTCATTCCAATTAATTCTTCATTATGTCAGAATTTGGAAGGTCTTATGTCAGTTTTTATGATGAAATTGTTGTGAGTAATTCTGATAATATGTGCATGTATAAAACGTTGTTACAATTTTCGTCATCAGTGAACTATGGAAGTACCAAGCACTAGGCTCTCTCGAAATCGACTTGTTTGTAAATGAGCCCAGCCCGAGCCAGGGTAAACTTGCTCCTGGCTCATTGGCTCGCTCATTCCACTCTTTAAAATTGAAGCAAAAAAAATTAATATATAAACTATGACCCGAATTTATTATATATAGGTTATAAATTTTGTAGTTTATAAATTCTGCATTATGTATTTGTTGAAAGTGTTATATGTTGTATCTATATATATATATCAGTATGTGTAAAAATACAAAGTTCTAATTTAAAAAAAAAAAAATAAGATGGCATGAGCTTTTAATGAGCTGAGCTCGAGCTCAACATTTCAGATCGATAAGATACACTATCCGCTCAAAGCCGAGCCCAAGCCCATCCTGGCTCCGCTTGGCTCGTTTTTAGCCCTGCTATGAATGGAATAAAAAAATTCACATCGATCTTGAATATCAAAGAATCTAGCTAGATACCAATAACCAAATGTTGTAAACCCAAGGAAAAAATAAGTTGTAGCTTGACAAATTCCTAGAAATCTCGAATTTTGACCAAAATTTTTGTATATTGGATATTATGTCTAGTTGTAATCTGCATGTTTGACTTGACCTTATACAAAGTAGGCTGGCACCCTAATTGATCGTGTAGCTGTAATACGCAAATGTGGAGGAAGTTAGCATGAAGAACTTTTGTCCAATTTGCATCATCCTCATGGTTTATGTAAACATAGGTAGAAAATTTCTACTAGAAATATTTGAGATATAATTAGAAGTTGATATTAGGCATTATATGTTTTATGTACTATCTGTTTTGTGGAACGGAAAACATGTATACCATACTAGTGACACTCAAATTAGCAGACAATGATTCAGAATGATACAGAGCATACTTCATAATAAGATATTATTAGGACAGGTCTTGTGGATCCTCAAAGACAAAACAGATAGTACATAAAACATATAGTGCCTAAATATCAACTTCTAACTATATCTCAAATATTTCTAGTAGAAGTTGATATTTAGGCACTATATGTTTTATGTACTATCTGTTTTGTCTTTGAGGATCTACAAGACCTGTCATAATAATATCTTATTATGAAGTATGTTGTGTATCATTCTAAATCATTGTCTGCTAATTTGAGTTTCACTAGTATGGTATACATGTTTTCCGTTCCACAAAATGTTGAAGGTTGGGAGTTGGCCAATTGAATTTGAAATGGAATCAAGCACTTATTTACTTACACGTCAACACCTTAAAATTCTAGCTGTTTTTGAAAATTCGTTAAGACCTATTTAGCAAAATTAGAACTTGAATCTTCAATATGCGGTGATGATTGGTAACTTTGCACCATGGCAGCTAGTTTCAAGATGAAAGCATACAAGGTTTCTTTGCAGTATATTATTTTTTGTAATATAGTTTACTTGTATAATAAACATTCTTGTTTTCTTTGTTCCAGGATGTATGGAACAAGACATGGTACCCTAAAGCCGAAGATCATGTCAACACAGAAAAGACATGGTATGTTGTTGACGCCACAGACAAAATTCTTGGAAGGCTGGCATCAACGATAGCCATTCACATACGTGGCAAGAATCTTGCTACCTATACTCCTAGTGTAGACATGGGAGCTTTTGTCATCGTGGTATGCATGCATATCCCTGCTAGTCAGAAATCACATTTACATTAATACATATCACGATAATCATGCAAAATAGCAACATTAGTAGACTTTGTTTGGGATACTACAAGTGCTTAGCATAAAGTTATGATTGTTGGTGCATATGTCTGTCGACTTCGTCTTATATCGAGTCTTGTATTATATTAGATAGATCAGGGCACGCAAAACGAGAAAAAGTGTGTTTGTAGGTATTTCGCACGAAATTAAACATAGGTAATTTCGTACGAAATCAGATGGTAATTTCGCACGAAATTAGATTTCGCATGAAACTAATTTCGTTTGGGTTGGTCCATGCGAAATTAGCTCTCCTATAAATACCTTTGATGCCTTGTCATTTGTAATTTTCCGGTTTCAGTACCGAACTGCTACCGAAGTGTCTACTCGCTGTAATTCTTTGTCAAATCAATCAAAAGACAGTTTAAAGTGAATATCTAGCTGAATTGGACTTGATACGTTTGTTTCCGCCTCTCGTATTGAGCAAAAACTCTTCTGATCGACTTGTTTGGGTCAGAAAACGATCCTACAAGTGGTATCAGAGCTCAGGAGGAAGAGTTCATACCAATTTAGCAGAAAATTCTGATTTCTACACTTTCTTTTCAAAATTAAACTTGATTTCACTGTCAAAATGTCTTGAATTTCACATATTATACGCGCAATAGTGTTTTAACAAACTCTTGATAGTTTCAGACTTAAAATCGGACAAAAACCTAATCAATTTTGGCAAAAACAGCTCGAGATGATGACATCAGCAGTATTTCGCACGAAATAAGCCTTATTTCGCACCAGATTGTAATTTCGTTTGAGAGGTCCACATGAAATCAGTAATTTCGCATCAAATTGTAATTTCGTTTGAGTATTTCACACGAAATCATCTATTTCATTTGAAAGGGTGTTATTTCGCACGAAATCAGTGATTTCGCACAGGATTGGTTATTTCGCTTGAAAGGGTATTTCGCTCCAAAGGGTATTTCGTTTGAAGGCTAATTTCGTTTGAAAGTGTCTGATTTGTGACAATTTTAAAACCGAATCATGGAAGAGGAATTTTACAACGCCTTTGCAACTCCGATTAGCATTGTACAAAACACAATGTTGGAAAACGAAACGGGCACCATGCAAAAACCGCCAAAACTCATGAATATCGAGGAGTATAAAGGATGGGAGGAACGATTTGAGAATTGGGTACAAGCAAATTATATGGATGCTTGGGAATGTGTGGAAACGAAATATGTTAGACCGATGACTAATGATGAGGAGATTATTACAATTAAAGATCGGGAATCCAATGTTGACAAAAGAGGATTATGATCAGATTGATGCTGAGGAGATGGAATTGATGGATATAAAGTGGTGTTTGGCGAGTGTGTTGAGGAGAGCTGAAAAGTTTAAACAAATTACGGGAAGAGATGATTTCCGTGATGCAAATGTTTCTACTTTAGTTTTTGATAAATCTAAAGTTACTTGTTTTCGTTGCAGGGAAAAATGACACTTCAAGAGAGAGTGTATAAATCGTGAAGCAAGTGGAGCTCAAAATCCATTCAATAACAATGATTACTATCGGAAAACAATTTATCATCAAGTTGCTCAACAACCACATCAACAACAACCACAAACTGCTCATGCCAGGAAGGAGATTGAAGAATCATCAAAGAGAGCTTGTATGGTGAATCAAGATGATAAAAAGTTAACAAAAGGATCCAGTTGGGATAAATATATTTCAGCTGACAGCAAAGCATGTCTGATAGATCAAGATGATGAAAGACTACCAGAAGGTTTTAGCTGGAAAAATTTCAGTTGGGATGACTATGATCCTAACAAAACTTCAAAACACAAAGCTTTTGTTGCTCGAGTTGCTGAAGATAGTGATAATGATGATGATTATTATGCAAGGAGAATGGAAGAGCACTTAAAAATGATGGAAGAGAGTGACAGTGATGATGGAAAAGTTAAAAAGAAAAAGAAGAAAGCTAAGAAACAAGTCAGCAGTGATGATGAAGAAGTTCCTGTGATCAAAAGAAAAGTAAAAGAAGTTCCAGTTTTTAAAGTTGAAACAGAAGCTGATGCACAAAAGATTCAGGCGAAATGTGAGAATTGTGAAGCAGTGAAAAAGCAAAACAATACTTTGATTCATAACATGAACAGATTAAAAGAATCCTATGATGTTCTTAATAAGTAAATGAATCTGTACAATTAAACAAGCAGTGAACAAGCAATAGCTATGAAGACACTTCAAGGAGCTTTCATGACAAAATAGAAAGTTGTCAACAATTACATTGAGAAATGTGCTGTACTTGAACAGAAACTGGAAACCCAGAGGATTGAAACAGAGAGAGTAAATAGGTTGTTAAAAAGTTACTCGTGTACTTCTTATGTTATTGTCAGGATTTATCCAACCGTTGAAGGCATGAAGGCATTTGATGAAGATGAAGTATCTGAAGACAAGAGTTCCGAAAAGAAGAAGGATACTAAAGAAAAGAATTCTGGTAAGAAACATAGTGCCAGTTATACAAAGTGTCCGCCTCCTCTTGAAAATGGATATTCTCCACGAAATCCAAATTCAGAATGAGTAAAAAAGGCAACCAATTTACAGTGGGAGTCTGAGTCTTCAGAAAATTTGCCAGAGAACATCGATGTCACTTTCGCATCATCTGACACTGATCATGAGTCCGAATTAATAAACAAAGTGGTCGATCAGGTGTTGGATAACGATGAAACCGAGGAGTCGAAGTCGGAGTCAAATTCAGAGTCAAAATCTGAAAAGTCAAGTCCAACAGTCAAAAAGGGCAAACGGGTTTACAATAAAGAGTTTTTGTTAACAAAATCTAATTTGAATGATGAAATAGTTAAAGTAGCATATACTTTGAATGATTCTGACAAATTATATTCTGATAAAGAATTTCCAATAAGAGGTGTTAAAACTGAAATGATCAAAAAGGCTTTTAAACTAACAGAAATTAATATTTCTGAAATAAAAGATGTAAATATTTCTGTAAAATCTAAAAAGTACACCTCAAGAGATCAACAGAGGTTAAACAAGAAAAAGGGTTACAGTTCTGGTTCTGGTTTTCAAAAGAAACCAAACCATAACGGTAATTTCAAAAGGAAAGGTCTTGGATTTATTCCACCGAAAAATCATGAAAATGAGAAAACGTATAA
This sequence comes from Helianthus tuberosus, assembly GCA_030545235.1. Taxonomy (NCBI): domain Eukaryota; kingdom Viridiplantae; phylum Streptophyta; class Magnoliopsida; order Asterales; family Asteraceae; genus Helianthus; species Helianthus tuberosus. The sequence continues at coordinate 118,546,312 of CM060424.1, forward strand.
ACCAAAAACTGTTTTTGTTTCAGGAATATCATCTGAAGAAGAAAAAGAGAAATTGTTCGGAAAGCAGACAAACAAAGAATTCCTTTCTAAGAAGCAAGAAGAAATGAAGAAGGAAGTTATTCTGACAAAGGAAACGAGAACTTGTTTTCAATGCAAAACAGTTGGTCATATTGCCAGGAATTATCCTAAGGCAATCCAAACAAAACAGGGAGTGTTTCTTAAACAGAAAGAAAAGATGGTTGAGAATGAACTACCAATCAAACCTTTTATGGTTTTCAAAAACTCGAAATTTGAGGTTGGTGAATGTTCAAGAGGTTTTTACAAAAGAAAAGCAAATCTTGACAACCAAAAGTGGGTTGTTAAGAAATCTGATGATAGTTCTAGCAATGATTCTGATTCGTCAAAATCAGATGAGCTATTTTCTGGTGATGAATCTGATTCCACAAAGTCAGAGGAGCCACAAGTTGAATCAAAAGTTGAGAAATCAGTACCGCCGATGGATGATGTCAATTTTCCACCATTGAAGGCTGAGAATTTTAAACAAAAAGTTGGTAAAATTGAGATTTCAAATCAATTTTTCTCAGAAAAGAAAGAATTTAATGTTGAAAAAGCCTTTAACCCCACAGTTCAAAGTATTTTTGCAAAATGGTTGACGGGAAAGTCAAAGGGGTAAAGGAATTTTATGAGAAGAAAATGAAGAAACCAGGTAAAGATGGGTCATCCCAGGTTTGTGACTGGGATGGAACCTATTATGATTGAAAACCAAGACTTGCCGGAGCTTCCAAGTTGGTAATCGTGGAGCAGGAATCGGCATCTTTCTTGAGAAATTCACGAAAGTGATTTCGATCTACAAATGGTATTTTTATTCAAATTGTTATATTTTATGTTACAAGTGATTTTGGTGATGAGAACCTACAAGTGGTTGGAGAAGGTTTTCACATACAAGTGGTTAATCAAGGTCATTAAGTTGAACTTGATTTCACTTTCATACAAGTGGTTAAGAAACAATGTGATGAGTTTATCCCCATTATTACAAGTGGTAAAATCAACAAAACTAATTTTCCAGAAAAACCATTTGATTAAAACAAACTTAAGTGTTTTGAAATCATAATGGGAAAATAGTTTGTTGTTAGGGGGAGTTCTGATTGTTTATGCCAAGTGGATGGAGAATTGAAGCAATTCACAACAGTTGTCATTTTATTTGTACCGTTTGTTTTCAAATTTCTGTTAAATGTTTTTGCATTTTAGGGGGAGTAAGAAATTTTCAGCAGAAAATCCAAAAACATTAGAAAATTTGAAAAAGGCAAAAATATGATAAAATAAAAAATGTGTTTTGTTGTAAAAAGAGGAAATGATAGTACATCAGTGGACTATCACAGCACGCTAAAGAATTGGAAAATCAAAAAGTGATAAACAGTCTCACTGATGATGTGCCAGTAGGTTTTTGTACATTTAGTAGATTGTGTCGAGATATAAACCTAAATTCAAACTTACTTATATCGTGGGGAACATCTCTCGGATATATGGGTAACCCCCGAAATCTTGTTTGAAAGGTCCCCTTTTCTGAGATACTAGGTCTTTATACTCAGTGATATCTGGGGTATTATCCCGGGACTTCTGATTTTGCGAAAGCAATGGCCTAGTCCCCGTATAATACTTTTCGCTTGCTTGAAATATAGCATCACCCTCAGTACAAAAAATGATGAAACATTGCAAAATGCTAAGCATATGCTGTTGAAGAAAAGATTCTCTAAAGGGAACACACCAAAAGTTGAAGCCATCATCTCTCTGATTTTGCGGAAGCAATAGCCTGAGCTCTCATGGCCCTCGCATTTTAACCCTTTACATATATCATCTAGGTATACTCACATGTAAGCCTGAATATTGGGATCTGGATACGAGAGTATATTCTGAGGTGGGACACACGAATAAGTTTAAGTCTCTAAAACACTAATCTTGTATCTCGAAACAGTTGAACTTTGTGTAAGAATTTAAGTGGATCAGTATACTGACAATCTAAGTGAATCGTTTAGAACTTAAAATGGTTAAAGCTTAAAGGTGTTAGTGATTTGTCTCATAAACTGATATGATCCTCTTACACAAACTGGAAAAAATATTGTCTGTAAATATTTCTTTACTGCATTTCATTAAAATCAAAAACCCAAAAAGATTTTAAGTGTGTTTTAGCATAAAATTTTTGAAAAATATAAAAAAGATTTTCGACAACTGATGTTGGAAGAGCTGATTTTCAAAATTCTGAGTGCTAAGCATGATGAACATAAGGTTTGGGAAAGTTTGTTTGAGATGTTTGAGATGAAGAAATGTTTGAAAATGAAAATGTTATTTCTACAAGTGGTTCATCAGAGTTTAAGATTGTAAAATCATTTATTGATTTGTTTAAAACCTGCAAATGATTTTTAAATTTGTCAAATTTTAAATTTGTGAAATTTATTGTGAGGTAGAGATTGTGCAGGTTAGGCAGGTTTTGATCCTGAGCAGGATGTGAGCCAGGTCTCGATCTTAAACTTATAAAAGCAAGACTACGATCCTAGCACAATTCAAGGGGGAGTCTGCTAGCAAAGGGGAGTCTGAAGATAGTAGAGCCAGATTCAGATCCTGAAGATCACGCAAATTGCTGGTGCTGAAGATCAAGAAGAGCACAGAGCCAGGTTGCGATTCTGAAAAAGAAGAGAAGAGAAAGATTGAGGATGTTTTACATTGTTAGATATTTCGGGAGAAGTCGAGAAGACTGATAAAGACTGAAGATTGAAGACTCGACACCGAAGACTTCGTCAACATCCAAGGGGGAGTCTGTTGGTGCATATGTCTGTCGACTTCGTCTTATATTGAGTCTTGTATTATATTAGATAAGATAGATCAAGGCACGCAAAACAAGAAAAAGTGTGTTTGTAGGTATTTCGCACGAAATTAAACATAGGTAATTTCGTACGAAATCAGATGGTAATTTTGCACGAAATTAGATTTCGCATGAAACTAATTTCGTTTGGGTTGGTCCATGCGAAATTAGCTCTCCTATAAATACCTTTAATGCCTTGTCATTTGTAATTTTCCGGTTTCAGTACCGAACTGCTGCCGAAGTGTCTACTCGCTGTAATTCTTTGTCAAATCAATCAAAAGACAGTTTAAAGTGAATATCTAGCTGAATTGGACTTGATACGTTTGTTTCCGCCTCTCGTATTGAGCAAAAACTCTTCTGATCGACTCGTTTGGGTCAAAAAACGATCCTACAATGATGTCGGTTAATATAGGTAAATGCTGATAAAGTTGCAGTCCCGGGCAAAAAGAGAACCCAAAAACTATACAGGAGGCATTCGGGCAAACCTGGTGGGATGAAAGTTGAAACTTTTGATCAGCTTCAACAAAGGATTCCAGAAAGGATCATTGAGCACGCGGTCCGTGGGATGCTTCCAAAGGGAAGGGTGAGATATCACATTTTGTTAATCAGTTCTGTTTAAACATAATGGAAAATATGAATAACATACCTATTACAGCAGACAGGCCAGCAGAGAATCCAGTCTGAGATGCAGCCATTGAGTTCGACATACTTGTCAGGATGATCTGGTTCCTCCTTAGGGTGTAACATTATGATGGTGATGAACCGAAACTAGGGATGGTTTCGGTTAGGAGAGAGAGCCGAGAATGATATTATGAGGTTTGTCTAACTGTGTAACCCCTAAACTCTCTAATAATCTCCTTATATATACACCCAAGAGGAAACCTAATTAGTTAATAAGGGTAATATGGTCCATCAACAATTACCAACTAATTATTAATAGGTTATTAATATATTTTGATCTATATATACAAGATTAAATATTATATTAATAATATATTTAATCTCACATTCTCCCACTTAGCTGAGTAATCATTTTATCATGAGTATTAGATGAGCCTGGCCAGGTGTTAACACTCATTTTAGTCTTAAACCAAGAACTATAGCAGAGAAATACAGCCGTTGAATCATCATTCGACTCAGGACCCCCATTAATCATACTATAGCCTCAATTTAAAACCTAATAGTTATGATCAAAATACGCATACGCCCTTTAGCGTCTCATTTGTATTTATATTTGTCTATATGTCATCACACCTGCAGAACATATGTTAGAGACATACAAAATCAAACTGAGGAAATTTTATTAATTAAAACATAAGCTAGTACAATATGCCATTAAATAAGGTCTTTAGTAAGTCCCATATTCGATACATGTTCTTCGAAAACTTTAGGTGGGAGACCTTTAGTCATCGGATCCGCAAGCATATCTTTAGTACTAATATACTCAATACAAAGATTATTTTCCTCAACTCGTTCACGTACGAACAAATATTTTGTATCAAGATATAAACCAGCTCCAGTCGAACTGTTACTGTTCGAGAAACTAACGGCAGCTGAGTTATCACAGTAAAGCTTCAATGGTCTAGAAATGGAATTAACGATTTTGAGTCCAGTGATCAGATTTCTAAGCAACATTCCATGACAGGTTGCGTTATAAACAGCAATGTATTCTGCCATCATTGTGGAAGTTGTGGTTAACTGTTTTTTATGACTCTTCCATGAGATAGGACCGCCTGCTAACATAAAGATGTAGCCTGAAGTGGATTTCTTATCATCTTTGCATTTGGCAAAGTCAGAATCAGAATAACCTACCACTTCTAAGTGATCACTTCTGCTATAAGTCAGTTTATAGTCTTTCGTCCCTTGCAGATATCTAAGGACCTTCTTAGCTGCTTTCCAGTGATCTAGGCCAGGATTAGTCTGATAACGGCCTAGTATTCCAGCAATATAAGCGATATCTGGGCGAGTACAGACTTGAGCATACATCAGGCTCCCGACTACTGACGCGTAAGGTATCTGGCTCATTTGCTCCTTTTCAACCTCTGTTGTCGGACACTGGAATGAACCGAAAACATCTCCCTTAACTACTGGAGCGACTGAGGGTTTGCACTGTTGCATGTTGTAACGTGTAAGGACACGATCTATGTAAGTCTTTTGGGACAATCCTAAGATCCCTTTGTATATATCTTGGTGAATTTCAATGCCAATGACGTAAGAAGCATCTTCGAGATCCTTCATGTCGAAGTTATGCGAGAGTAACCGCTTCGACTCATGCAACATGTCTAAACTATTACTTGCCAATAGAATATCATCTACGTAAAGGACAAGTATAGTAAAGTTACTCCTACTCATCTTGAGGTAGGTGCATTGATCCACTTGATTCTTCATAAAACCTTGTCTCTTCATGACTTCATCAAACTTGAGGTACCATTGACGTTGTTGGTGCATTCATCTGTCGTCTTCGTCTTATATCGAGTCGTGGAGTTGTTGCAGTTCGGTTCGAGCATGAAGTCATCTTTAAGGATGATGACATCACATGGTGACATCAATGTGACATCATCAATGTTGACATCATCACAAGACAACATCACGTAAACTTGCATGAAAATGAAATCAGAATGTATTTTGTCTTATTCGCTTGAAAAGTCAAAGTGCTTGTTCGCTTGTAAATGTCTTGGCCGCTTGAGTCTGATCGTTTGAACATGTACATGTTCATTTTAAGCGATCAAGTCTCCACTATATATATGTGTCATGTGTCATTTGAAGCGGATAAGACGGACAGAACAGTGGAGAGCCTTGTAATCGATAACGAAGTGCTGTCGGATTTCTGTCAAGGTTGTAATAGTTGTTAAATGAAATATAAGAGACAGATATTAGATTAACAAGCTGTTTTCGTGTCCGGTTTACTGATTCCGCCTTTAAACTGGATGTAAAACTCTTCTGATCGACTCAATCGGGTCAAACATCGATCCAACAAGTGGTATCAGAGCTCAGGACGAGGAGTTCTTGCCTTATTCAGCTTGATAATCTGTTTTCTACATCTTCTTTCACAAAATTAAAATTTTACACCGATAAAAACGACTCAAATTTTCACATCTTGTGCATAATCATGATATAACGAATCCTGGAAAGTTTCACTTTGAAATCGACTTAAATCAGGTTCAAATCGGTCTAGTCGCTTGAAATTTGTTCGAAGTTGCTGACATCATTTTCTGTTCAAGCGAACATAACATCATTTGTCCGCTTGAAATTGTTCAATCGCTTGAAATAATTTGCTCGCTTGAAACCGTCTGACCGCTTGAACGTGCATTGTGGTGTGTGACCGCTTGAAAGATTTATTGAGTTGTGTAAAAAAAAATTTACAAGTTTCCAAGTCTCGTAAATTGAAATCTGATTGCATGTGACTGTTGTTATTCCAAGACTAATTGTCATCACATGAAGGAATATTGAAGTTGAGGTTGTCAGGTAGTTTGAATTTGGGAACAAGTCATCACGTGAATTTTCATATATTTGTCGGCCATTTACAATTCAAAATTGCATGTGAATTTGGAGTGTTATCATATTCTATAAGATAAGATACATATTTTGAGGTCCAATGATATTTGAGTGGTAATCAAAGTTGTCTGCCATTTACACAAGTTCGAGTTTTGTTTGTTGTATTCCCAAGTCATTGAAATTGATGTGGTATTCTGCTTGAGTGTTGTTTCAGTATACATCAGTGCATATCACGTGAATTAAAGGTTTTGGTCCAATTAAAAGTGATTCCGCTTATTCGTACAAAGTGATTTCATTCTTGTGAACATTTGAGATTTTGCTTGAAGATACATGTGATTTTGCTTCAGTTGTTTGAAGATGTCAAGCAGTAAGATTGATCATGATAGTAACAGTGAAAAAGCCCTTGCTTCTAAAGTTTGTACTTTTACGATCAGTGGGAGTAATTTTATGGAACAACACTGGTATTTCTGTTATACATGTGATCTGACCGATTCAAAAGGTTGTTGTTCTGTTTGTGCAGATGTCTGTCATCGAGGACATCGTGTTGTCTACTCTCGATCAAGTAGGTTTTTTTGCGACTGTGGAGCAGGGAGTGTACAGGACAGAAGCTGTCAGTGCCTAAAGCCTAGGAAAATCACTGAAGATGATGGGGATCAGATGTCTGAAATTGCTACTGGTAATCAGTTGGCAGTGAATGATGATCAAGAAGCTAAAAACATGCCAATATTTGATCATGGCGTTTCAGATTCTGAGGTGGAGCAGATTTCAAGTCAAACAAAATGTGAAGTTATGATGACTGAAGAAGCTATGAAAGAAGATGTTACGGAAAAACAACAGGTTCTTGAAGAAGTAATTTCCGAGAAAGAAGAATCCAAGAAGAATGGATCTTTAAGTTCTAAAATTGTGTGTTTGAAATGCGAAAAATCAGAAGCAGACAATGTAAAACTCTTAAAGGATGTGGAGAGTTTAACATTGAAAATCAAAAGCTTGAAGGATGAGAAAGAATCTGATAGTAAACAGATTCTTGAAATGAGAGAAAATTGTAAAAAAATTGATGTCAGAAAATGTCAAACTGTTGAGTAGTTTGGACAGTTTGACATTGGAAAACAAAGTTTTGAAAGAAAAAGAAAAAGATTTTCAAAATCAAATCAAGATTTTAGAAGATGAGAGAGATATTTTTGGTAAAGATAATCTTGAAAAACAAATTGAAATCAATTCTTATCTTGCTAAAATCATTCAGCTTGAAAAAGAAGCTGAAAAAGCTCGGATTAAAATCAAAGAGCTTGAAGTGAAATTGAAAGGTTTTGTGAATTTTACATCACATGTTTCTCCAAAACCGATAAATTCTGTTCCAATAAGTGACAATGTCACAAATTTTGACAAAGTCAAAATTGAAGATTGTGATGAAATATCTGATGATGAAAAAGAAAATAAAAGAAAAATATTTTTAGATTTACAAGAAAAATTTAAAAATATTGTTTTGCAAACTACTGAAACAGGTGAATGTTCTAAACAAAAACCTGTTAAGAAGAATGCAGAACAGAAACAAAAAGATAAAAATTTGAAAAATTCTAAAATTGAAAATAAAAGCTCATCAGATAAATCATCCAATCATTATCAAAAATCACAAAAATTTGTAAATGAAAACTCACAAAATGTTGGTAATAAGTAGTGCAGGTTTGACCACAGTGCTCAAAGGACAAATCATGCTTATGAAAGAAGAAATGATTACCACAAATCTAAACAATGTTATGATCTGAATATGTGGTTTGAAGATGGTAGATGGTACGATAACAGAGTGTGCTACACTTGTGGTGTGAGAGGACACATTGCTGTTAACTGTCAAAGTTGGAGATTTGAAACGAGAAGATGTTTTGAATGCAATATTAAAGGTCACATTGCTAGAGATTGCCCAAGGAGATCGATGGGAAGATCGAGGGTTGAATCTCAGAGAATGGTAAAGAAACCAGTCACTGTCAAGCCCAAAGAACAGAAAGTGGAAGATAAGAAAGTGAAACTTTCGCAGGGGCAAAAAGACAGACTGAGGAAGAAGAGAAAGAAGGTGAGAGAATATTTGGAGAAGATTTTGTCTTCAGGTTCACCAGTTGGTTCGAATAAGAGTTCTGATGAATCGATTCACTCGACTGCAAAGCCAAGCAAATCGAATTCTTCAGATACAAATCTGAGGACAAACAAAAGGAAAAAGAAAGTGATTGGCGATGAATCTGGCTCGTCAAAGTCAGACAAGCCAAGATCGGGCAATGAATCTGATTCCACAAAATCAGAGGAGCTACAAGTTGAGGTAAAAAAGGAAGAAACAGTTCCTTTAATGAATGATGAGAATTTTCCACCATTACAAGCCGCAAACCTAAAATCAAAAGGTTTTGAAACTAGAAAAATGTTTAATAGCAATGTTTAACATATTTTTAGTAAGATGGCTGATGGTAAGGAAAAAGGAGTAAAAGAATTTTATGAAGAAAAGAGAAAAGCTCAAAATGCACCTAAGGCTGGTCAGGCTTGGGTGTCAAAATCTGTTGGTTGAATTCCTGACTTGCCGGAGCTTCCAGGTTGGTAAGTGTGAAGCAGGTATTGGCATCATTCTTGAGAAATTCACAGGATGGTAACTGTGATATTTCGTCTTACAAGTGGTTAATCAAGGACATTAAGTTGTACTTGATTTTCTACAAGTGATAGTGGTATTTGACCTAATAATGTTAAATTTTCAAAATGGTTAAAAGAAGAACAAGGTGATATGATGACCCTGAACTCATAAGAGATGGGTAATCAAACTAATTTTTCTGGAAAAACCATTCTGATTAAAACAAACTTAAGTGTTTTGAAGTCATTATGGGAAAATAGTTTGTTGTAAGGGGGAGTTCTGATTGAATATGCCGAAACCCTCACGGCTGAACAAACATGATTACTTTCATCAGATTGAAAAACAGTTTTCAAACTGTTAAGATCAATGGGTTGTAAATCATGGGGGTATGTTATATTTTCTGCAAAACAGAGCATGAGATGCAGAAAATGGATGGCGAGACAAAGCTATCAGTATTGGTTGTCAAATTTTCTTTAAATAGTTTTGCATTTTAGGGGGAGATATAGTTGTTAGAAAATACAAAAACATTTGAAAATTTGAAAAAGTCAAAAACATGATAAAAATTTAAAAATTGAGTTGTGCGTAAAAAGAGGAAATGATAGTACATCAGTAGACAGTTACAGTACGCTAAAGAAATGGAAAGTTTAAATGTGTTAAACGATCTCACCGTGGATGTGTCGGTAGATTTTTATACACTTAGTAAACTTTTTCGGGATATAAACCTAAATTCAAACTTACTTATTTCGTGGGGAACACTACTTAGATATATAGGTAACCCCTGAAATCTCGGTTGAAAGGTTTCGTATTCTGATATACAGGTTTTTATTCTCAATATATATGATAAGACAATAAAATTGCTTAGCAATGCTGTTGTAAAAAAGATCTTCTAAAGGGGACACACCCACAAGTTGAGTCATGATCTCTCTGCTGAACGATGGTTCTGACCTGAGCTCTCATGATTCTTCATAATTTATTAACCCCTTACAGATATCATTTGTGTTATAATTGCCTGTAAGACTGAATATTGGGATCTGGATACGGGAGTATATTCAAGAGGTGGGACACATGAATGGGTTTAAGTTCTTAAAATACCTAATTCGTATCCTGAATCAGTTGAAATTTGTATGAAAATTTAAATGGATCAGTATATCGACAATCTAAGTGAATTGTTTAATTCTTACTGTGAAATTAAGCTCAACGGTACTTGTGACTTGTAAAAAAATGATATGATCCTCTGACGCATACTCAAACAAAAATATTGTCTGTAAATATGTTTGTACATATTTCTTTACTGCTTTATATTTTCAGAAAATACAAAAAGATTTTGATTTCTGTTTTATTTTTGACAATCGATATCTGAAATGCTGAGTTTCAAAATCTAAGTAAGCTGATTGTGTTTCTGAAAATAAAACAAGTTCATTAATTTGAAACTTGAATTAAAATAAAAAATTTCAAAAACAGTTTGTGATATCTCCAAGGTCATTAACTTGAACTTGGATGATAAACTGTGAGGGAGTTGGTTTCTTTAACATTGCTAAATCTATGAAGTTTGTTGATAGGGGAAGTGGATTAGAGAGATTGATTGATAATATGAAAACATTGTATTTATGAATGTTTGAGTGATTGCAGATGTACCAGACTACGATCCTGAGAGTAGAGTCTAAGGGGGAGTCTGAAGACAAGTTTGAAGCAAAGAGAAGCTTGTAGATGGAAAGCTAGGTGTCGATCCCAAAGCACGGAAGCTTGATGAAAGGGGGAGCCTGAAGCTGATAGAAGAAGAAAAAGATTGAAAGATGCTTACAATGTCGAATACTTTAAAGAGTTCGGGAGGACTGATAAAGACTGAAGATGCAAAGACTCGACACTTAAGACTCGTCAACATCTGAGGGGGAGTCTGTTAGTGCATTCATCTGTCGTCTTCGTCTTATATCGAGTCATGGAGTTGTTGCAGTTCGGTTCGAGCATGAAGTCATCTTTAAGGATGATGACATCACATGGTGACATCAATGTGACATCATCAATGTTGACATCATCACAAGACAACATCACGTAAACTTGCATGAAAATGAAATCAGAATGTATTTTGTCTTATTCGCTTGAAAAGTCAAAGTGCTTGTTCGCTTGTAAATGTCTTGGCCGCTTGAGTCTGATCGTTTGAACATGTACATGTTCATTTCAAGCGATCAAGTCTCCACTATATATATGTGTCATGTGTCATTTGAAGCGGATAAGACGGACAGAACAGTGGAGAGCCTTGTAATCGATAACGAAGTGCTGTCGGATTTCTGTCAAGGTTGTAATAGTTGTTAAATGAAATATAAGAGACAGATATTAGATTAACAAGCTGTTTTCGTGTCCGGTTTACTGATTCCGCCTTTAAACTGGATGTAAAACTCTTCTGATCGACTCAATCGGGTCAAACATCGATCCAACAGACGTGATGCTTGTTTTAACCCATAAATGGATTTCTTCAACTTACAGACTAGATGCTCCCGACCTTCAGGTTTAAAGCCTTCAGGTTGTTTCATGTAAACATCTTCGTCTAAGTCTCCGTTAAGGAAAGCAGTTTTGACGTCCATCTGATGCAGCTCTAAATCAAAATGAGCTACTAGGGCCATAACGATCCTTAATGAATCTTTACGAGAAATAGGTGAAAACATCTCTTGATAATCAATTCCCTCTTTCTGAGTGTAGCCCTTTGTAACCAATCTCGCTTTGTAGCGTTCAACGTTCCCATTCGGATCCAGTTTTATTTTGAACACCCATTTACATCCTACAGGTTTGACACCGTTGGGTAATTCGACCAAATCCCAAACGTCATTTTTCTTCATGGATTCAAGCTCATCAATCATTGCTTTGTTCCATTCAGAAGACTAATCACTGCTAATGGCTTCATTATAAGAGATAGGATCATTGAGCTTTCTAGCATCCATTTCAGTCAGGTAGGTAACATAATCATCCCAATTAGTAGGCCGTCTTTGCCTAGATGACCTCCTGAGTTGATTATCGAGTTCAGCGTTGTCTTGGTTTTGAGCGTTTGATGTGCCTTCGTTATGAGGTATAATGGGTTCTGATTGTGGAGATGGAGTTTGTGCAGTGGCTTCAGGTGCAGTTGTTGCATTGGGTACAAGAGGAGTAAACGGAGTAATGGTAAGCGACGAGTCCCTCCCCCCCCCCCCCCGCGTCTTGTACTTCTTGCAATTCTTCGTAAGGGTTGGTACTGCTCCCACTGACCTTGAAATCCTCCAGGAACGCAGCACGCTTGGTTTCAACAATACGGGTGACATGGGAAGGACAATAGAAACGATAACCCTTCGAATGATCAGGATACCCGATAAAGAAACAGGTGACTGTTTTAGGGTCAAGTTTCCTTAGGAAAAGATTATAGAGTTTTGCTTGAGCAATGCAGCCCCATACTTTCATATATTTAAGACTCGGTTTCTTTCATGTCCAAAGTTCATAAGGAGTTTTAGGGACAGACTTAGAAGGAACTCTATTGAGTATATGAACAGCTGCTTTTAACTCTTCAGTCCAGAGGAATAATGGTAAATTAGTGTTGGCTAACAAACTGCGCACCATGTTCATAAGGGTACGATTTCTTCGTTCAGTGACACCGTTCTTCTGAGGTGTACCAGGCATGGTGTATTGGTTCACAATCCCCTGGCCCTTACAAAACTCATAAAATAGACCAGGAGCTTGACCCACATTAGTATGTCTTCCATAATATTCACCGCCTCTATCTGATCTCACAACTTTAATCTAACGATCTAACTGCTTTTCAACTTCAGCTTTATAATCTTTAAAAGTTGTAAGAGACTCAGATTTTTCCTTAATGAGATACAAGTACATGTAACGAGAATAATCATCAATCAAAGTGATAAATGAAGTATGTCCTGTTATGCCAGTGATTTGGTAGGGACCACTAATGTCAGTATGAATGAGTTCTAATAGATTAGAGCTCCTAGTGGCACCTTTCTTATTCGCTAATGTCATTTTGTCTTTAAGACATTTGACACATGTTCCAAAATCAGTGAATCGAGAGGAGGTAAGACTTCATCCTTTACGAGACGATTTAATCGTTCTCTTGAGATGTGGCCTAAACGTTGATGCCACAACATAGATGAAGTCTCTAAGTCTCGAATATGTTTCATCTTTGTGAGTGATTCATTAATATTATATGACAACAAAGATTTGGAAAAGTTATCATCTAGCTCTAATCTATAGAGACCACCATCCAAAATGCCAGTACCATAAACAACGGAATCATAGAGAATAGAGAGTTTGCGATGACCATGGGAAACAACAAAACCGTCCATGTCTAACTTTGGTCCTGATACAAGGTTCCGAGTTACCTCAGGAACATATAAGGTATCATAAAGTTTAATACATAAACCAGTTTTCAAAAATAATTGTAATGTTCCTATGGCCTTCACTTCTAATTCCCGATCATCCCCAACTTTAAGTGTTCTTTGGTTTCTTCCCAGCTTCCAGAGTGAAAGGAATCCCTGAGTAGAGTTGGTTACATGAACCATAGAACCAGAATCAAATCACCAAGAATTAGCAGGAACATTTAAATGAAAGGACTCAAGTATCATGAAAAAATCGTTACCTTTCTTAGTCAGCCACGCCTTGAAGTCAGGGCATTCCTTTTGCATATGTCCTGTTTTCTTACAGAACTTGCAATAGGGTTTTCCTAAGGAGCTCTTAGAGCTGGAAGGTGCACTTGTATTAGGATTTGGCTTTTGAAATTTAGAAGTATCCTTCCTTTGATGATTGTTCTTCCTCTTCTTAGAGTTGGAGGTGGAGAAGTTAGCAACATCAGTAGTGCGGTCCATCTTCATACGCTCTTCCTCCTGTACGCACATAGCGACCAGCTCACTCATCGTCCATTTTTCCTTCTGAGTGTTGTAATTGATCTTGAATGCTTCATAGGATGAAGGAAGCGAAGTGATGATGAAGTGAACAAGAAAACCATCATTGATTTCCATCTCTAGCCCTTTAAGCTTATTGGCCATGTCATGCATCATCATGATGTGTTCGCGAATGCCGCTCATCCCATCATACTTAGTCGTCACCAGCTTGAGGATAAGAGTGCTAGCGTGTGCTTTTGATGTTCCTTTGAATTGAGCCTCCACAGAAGCCAGGTAGGTTTTAGCATCTTCAGAATCAGGAATAGCTCCTCTAATTGCATTATGAATGGACTGCTTCATGAACATGAGAGACATGCGGTTACACCTAGTCCATTTTTCATGAACTATCTGCTCAGCAGCAGTACTTTGAGTGGTAAGGTCCGCTGGCTTATTCACTCTAAGAGCATAATCGAAATCTAGTAATCCAAATGTAAGCATGAGGGCATCCTTCCATTCAGCAAAGTTATCACCAGTCAGAGGTGGAATCCCGCAATTGGGTGTTGATAGTGGAAATAAGATGAGCAAGTTATGATACTAAGAAAGAAGTCCTAATGTGATCTAAGGGCATGTTATACTAAGGTAGGCATAAATAATGACCATTTTATTATGAAGCTGTGATATTGTCTATTACTAACATCAAAATAATAGACTTAGTTAAAATTCTACTTAAACGAAGACAAATCAGCTTTGGCCAGAAGTGTAATCATTTAAGTATGTGTGCAAAGTAATCGTGACAAATCAGCTTTGGCCAGAAATAAGACAATCACTTTAGTTATGCACTTGTCAAGTATGCTAGACATAAATGAATTAAAATTAGCTTTGGCCAGAAATTAAGACATTTCATGTTTGTAATGCATACTTAACATAGCTTTTATAATACTTGAACAATAAATAGATGTATTAAATCAGCTTTGGCCAGAAATGATACATCATAAGCTCATTCAAGTTAAGCAATTTAGGTTTTGTAAAAAGTTATCTGATTCTGATTAGGTAATTAAGTGTTTACAAAACCAAGTATTTAATAGCAAACCACCTGTAGCGCGGATCGAAAACAGATTAATTTCAGATATTAATTTGCCCATTATGGTTTCGGGTGACATGATTAAGCACCCTTTCTTAAAACACTGATTTCGGCACAAAGAAAACCGAAAACAACCATGATTTTTATAAACTTTCAAAATTCTGTTTTCCAAATTTTTGATCCCAGAATAATGGATACGAAAACAGAACTGATTTATCAACATATGCTCTGATACCACATGTTGATCAGTTCTGTTTAAACATAATGGAAAACATGAATAACATACCTGTTACAGCAGACAGGCCAGCAGAGAATCCAGTCAGAGATGCAGCCATTGAGTTCGACATACTTGTCAGGATGATCTGGTTCCTCCTTAGGGTGTAACGTTATGATGGTGATGAACCGAAACTAGGGATGGTTTCGGTTAGGAGAGAGAGCCGAGAATGAAGTTATGAGGGTTGTCTAACTGTGTAACCCCTAAACTCTCTAATAATCTCCTTATATATACACCCAAGAGGAAACCTAATTAGTTAATAAGGGTAATATTGGCACACCCCAACCGATGGCGGAATCATCGGGGCATGGCACTGAGCGAAACAGATTGTCCAGAAGTTTCCATAACAATTATCATTACTATTCAATTTAAATTAACATGTCCCATACCATGTCTCAAACAGTAAACAAATTATTATAGATAAAGTCTAGGCAAATCATTCTGTTCCGACAACTCAGATTTAAATAGAGCAATTGTTTATCTGCTTCTAGAGACCCTTGGTTCAATTACTACAGACAACTATTTGTTGGGCTCTAAAGCTTTATTCTAGCTTCGATTTCCTACCACGTGTGCATCCTAAACACCTGTCATATACGTTAAAATAAAGTCAATACATATAATGTAAAGGTGAGCATACAAGTTTGATAATAGCATATAGAGTTCGAATTCATTTACGCACAACCAGCACGTACACATAGTGAAATGAAGCACGTTAGTTATCGACATAGATCCATCGATACCAATGACTGCGGGTTGACTGCCAGATGCAGTTTGCAATACATGATTACCATTGTAATCCATGCAAGTAAATTTCCTTAACAACCCCCGCGAACGGGTGCTGAGTCCAAATTATAGTACTATCGTTGCTAAGGCAGGTAGACAGCATTCCATGTGTAAACATAACAAACAAGCATTCATAAGCCACGTATAACATGCATTAATGGTTAGCGTTCAAATAGTATTGATTAGTGTGTTTGATGTGATTTGAATAGTTGTAACGTATGTAACACCCAAAAGTGCATAAAGCAAAAAGGGATCGAGTATACTCACAGCGGTTGATGGATTGAAGGGAGCGCTTAGCGAGTAAAGTTAGCCTGAATGGATTGATAGCATAACGAAAAGTGATGCGTAAAACGATACAAAGTGTGAGTGGGTCGGATAGCAGTTCGGTCGGATGGTAATCCGATCGGACGACTTGTTCGTGCGGATGACAATCTGTTCGGATGGTCATCTGGTCGGGCGGTAGTCCGGTCGGATGACTATTCGAGTGGATTGTTTCTTCCTATGAGATAAATGTGTTTGAGTATGATGGCTTGTCTTTTGAAGTTTTCGTTGTAGCATTTTGAAAACATTGAAGTATCTCTATCCTTCAAGTCGGTCGATAGGACGGTCAGTCGTGCGGGTGACAATCCATTCGGATGGTCATCCGGTCGGATGGTAATCCGGTCGGACGGCGACTCTAGTGATATAGTTACTTAGTGGAAACAAATTCACAGCCGGAGTGTCACTCGGTCGGATGTCCATTCGACCGGGTGGCAACCCTGTTAATGAACATGTTGAAAATTGTTTAAGTCTTTAAAGTCCTAGTATCTCATGATCCGAAGAGTAATCCGGTCGGATGGTATTCCGATCGGATGGCAATTCGTTCAATACTCAAACTACAAATAAAGTTGATTAAGTGTGGGACCCAAGGTGTGATCCGTTCGGATGGCAATCCGTTCGGGTGGCTTATCCGGTTGGACAGTAGTCCAGTCGGAAAGCATTCCGTTCCGATTGTTCCGTTCGTCCTACACTTGGTCGTTTTGATTGTTTGTCGTTTTATCGAGACGTTTTGACAACGTGTTAACCAATAGAATCCCATCTTGACCCAAGTGACCTGTTTGACCAGGAATCACCCTAGTTCATCCAGTTAACCGGTTCAAGACGGTTGTTCTTGTTTAACCTGAGATCGGTGGTCTCGTGAGTAGAATCCAGATCTTGAGCTAGCACAACACTAAGAATGAGCAGGAGACTAGAACAAGGTCCGATTCTACCGGTTTTAGATGCATTGAGTGTAAAAGAGTTGAAAGAAGGCTAAAATCCATCTTTCAATCCTTTTTCACCATAAAGGTGTTTAGATCTATGAAAGATCTTTGTGTATTCGTGTGGAAATCGGTTAGATCTAAGTTGTTCTTGATGGATTGAAGTCAAAACATGAAGTTCTTCAAGAACTCATGATGACATCATCCTTAAACACCTCAAATCCAGTGATTTCACGATTAAAAGTTAAGATTCAAAAGATAGAAAGGTGTAGGAGTGCGTATAGGTAAAGAAAGTACAAGATTTAGGACGAGATCTTACCGGGATTGAGAGAAATCGAAGAAAAGGTGAGCTGAGCGTGCTGGTCGGACAGAGGTTTCCAAAAGTAGAAAGTTTGAGAGTGACATGGGTATTTATAGGATTCCAAAAAGGGAAAGGGTGGGTCGGTCGGATGGCATTTCGCCCGAATGACTATCCGGTCGGATGTCATCTCGGTCGGATGGCATCTTGACGCCATGGCCAAGTGGCAGCCCGGTCGGATGGCTATCCGGCCGGATGGCACTTGGTTCGTGCGTTCGACGCGACGATTTTTGCTGATTCGATTTCGATTGCGATTGCGCATCGCTCGCAACAGAGTTACCTATTCAAATTACTTTTAATCCCAACTATTCATATCTCGCACTATCTCATCTCCACTAATTATCATAGTTCGATTTCGGTTGAGTTCGAGTTCGATGTCGATTGAGTTCGATTGCATTTCGAGTTTCGATTCGAGTTCGATTGATTACCACATATAACATAAATAAGAATGCACAAGTAACACATAAGGCGCACACACACGTATAACAATAACTAATATGCGTAGTTCGAGTTGCGATTCGATGTCGATTGATTAGCATAGTTTGATTATCGTTTAGTTAGCTTTATCGCATTGTTACTTCCTATAGTTCACAGTCGTAGGTCGATTGAATAGCGAAAATCATACGTCGATTATTGTAATTATAGACACTTACTCCATATAATAGCTAAAATAAAAGAAATCTATTATTAATCGGTTGCGCGAAATCGGTCGTTGACTTTGACCTTGACTTCTCGAAAACACGGGGTGTTACAGCCTCCCCTTGTTTAGGGAATTTCGTCCCGAAATTAAGCTGGAAGTTGTACAACACCGTGAATTACTTTGGAGAACTTTCTCTTTCTAGACTTTCTCCTTAAATAATTGTGGGTACTTCGCCTTCATGTCGCTTTCGAGTTCCCAAGTGAACTCTGCGCCTCGTTTGCCTTCCCATCGGACTTTCACAATAAGAATGCGCGAGCGCCTGAGTTGCTTTGTTTGGCGGTCCATGATTTCGACAGGCTTCTCCACGAAGTGTAGTGTTTCGTTCACTTGCAGGTCATCGAGAGGTACAATTAGGTCATGCTCAGCCAGACACTTTCGGAGGTTCGAAACGTGGAAAGTCGGATGGACGTTACTAAGTTCCTCCGGTAGTTCGAGTCTGTAGGCGACTTTTCCGATCCTTTCCAGAATCTTAAAAGGTCCAACATATCGAGGCGTGAGCTTCCCTTTCTTGCCGAATCGAACCACACCCTTCCAAGGTGATACCTTTAGGAGTACGTAGTCACCAACGTCAAATTCAAGGGGCTTGCGTCGTCTATCGGCATAACTTTTCTGTCGATTCCGAGCTTTTACCAGGTTGTCTTGAATTTGGAAAATTCTGTCTGTTGTTTCTTGTAATAGCTCAGGACCGGTTAATTGCGAGTGACCGATCTCGTGCCACATAATAGGCGATCAACACCTTCTTCCGTATAAAGCCTCGAATGGTACCATTTGAATGCTGGAATGATAGCTGTTGTTATACAAGAATTCGACTAGCGGTAGGTATTTATCCCAGTTACCACCGAAGTCTATGACACACGAACGGAGCATGTCTTCAAGAGTACGAATCGTTCTTTCAGTCTGACCTTCGGTTTGAGGATGGAAAGCGGTACTAAGATTAAGCAATGTACCGAGTGCCGTTTGAAACGTTTCCCACAGTCACGAGGTAAACCGAGCATCACGATCAGAGATGATGTCGCGAGGCATCCCATGATTACAAATGATCTCATCGGTGTAAATTCGGGCTAATCGTTCTACCTTGTAGTCTTCCCGTATTGGCAAAAAGTGAGCTGATTTAGTCAAACGGTCAACCACAACCCAAATGTTGTCGTGACCTGATGATGTGGGTGGTAGCTTTATTATGAAGTCCATAGCTATACTCTCCCACTTCCACATGGGGATCGGTGGTTGTTCGAGTAAGCAAGAGGGTCTTTGATGTTCAGCCTTGACTCTCGCACAGGTCAGGCATTTTCCAACATAGAGAGCAATATCCCTTTTCATGCCCGGCCACCAGTACTTATAACGAAGGTCCTGGTACATTTTGTCGGCACCGGGGTGAATAGAATACCGGGATTTGTGGGCTTCGTCCATCAAGATCTGTCGCAAATTGGTCCGTCTGGGGATCCAAATTCGGTCCAGAAAGTGGAATATACCATTCGACTTACTCACAAGCTGGGCTCCATCGTGGTAGATTCTTTCTTTCTTCAGAGTGCGTTCGTTGAAACACGCGTGCTGAGCTTCGCGGATGAGGGATTCGAGATCGTATTGGGCTTGAACATTATGAGTGCTAAGCAGATAGCTCCGTCTACCGAGTGCGTCGGCAACAACATTTGCTTTGCCTGGGTGATAACGAATCTCACAGTCATAATCGTTGAGAAGTTCTACCCATCGGCGTTGACGCATATTAAGTTCCTTCTGATTAAAGATATGTTATAGGCTCCTATGATTAGTGAAGATCGTACACTTGGTACCGTACAGGTAGTGTCGCCAAATCTCTAACACAAAAACAACTGCGCCTAGCTCGAGGTCATGGGTTGTATAGTTCTCGTGGATTTTGAGCTGACGAGATGCGTAAGCTATAACCTTGTCCCGCTGCATAAGGACACAACCAAGACCAAGGTTGGAAGCATCACAATAGACAATGAAATCATTGTTTCCGTCGGGAAATGTGAGAACGGGAGCATTGCAAAGCATGTGTTTAAGGGTTTTGAAGGCAGACTCCTGTTTGGTTCCCCACACAAAAAGTTTGTCTTTATGTGTGAGAGCGGTAAGTGGTACTGTGATCTTTGAGAATCCTTTGATAAATCGTCGATAATAGCCCGCCAGTCCGAGAAAAGAACAGACTTCAGATGGGTTATGTAGGATCGTTTTGTGACCCAAACGAGTCAATCAGAAGAGTTCTTATCAATTCAAAAGGCGGAAATAGATGAATTGACTTGTAAAACAGCTTGATTCACTTAAAATGTCTTGTATTATTAATTTCACAAAGTTTTAGATCAGTAGACACATCGGCAACACTTCGGTACCAGAAATCTCAAAGTTCCAAATGATTTCGCTTGGAGGCTATATATAGGAGTGTGATTTCGTTTGAAATGTCACTTGCCACTTTCGAACGGAATTAGCTTAAACACACCTAAACCCTATTATTTTCTCATACAACGTGCCCTGATCTAACAATTCTAATACTAGACTCGATACAAGACGAAGTCGACAGACGTAATGCACCAACAGATTCCCCCTCGAATGTTGACGAGTCTTCAGTGTTGAGTCTTCAACGTCTTCAGTCTTTATCAGTCTTCGGGCTTTCTTCAAAGTATCTGACAGTGTATGCATCCTCAATCTTTATCTTTCTTGTCCAGAATCTCAATCTAACTCTATATTCTCTTGATCAGGATTCGATTCTAACTCTTGCATTTACAGACTCTTTTCTTCCTCGGATGTTGTTCTACCAGCAGACTCCCCCTTGAATTGTACTGGGATCGTAGTCTGGCTTTTACAGGATCAGGACTAAATCCTGGCTCTACTGATTCCTGCACAAATCTCTACCCAACAATAAATTTCACAAATATAAAATTTGACAAATTTAAACTCTGCTAACCACTTGTAGACACAAACTTAACACATCATTTTCAAATATCGTACAAAATGATTTAACATATTAATCTCTGATGAACTACTTGTAAGAATATCATTTATCACTCACTCCCAAACCAGTTCGTCATGTTTAGCACTCGGAATTTTGAAAATCAGCTTTTCAACATCAGTTGTCTAAAATCTTTTTGAATTTTTCAAAATTTATGCTAAAACACACCGCAAATCTTTTTGGATTTTTGAAATTAAAATGAAATGCAGTAAAGAAATATTTACAAAGAATATTTTTGTGAGTTTGTGTAAGAGGATCATATCAGTTTTTGAGACAAATCACCAACACCGTTAAGCTTTATACATTTTAAGTTCTAAACGATTCACTTAGATTGTCAGTATACTGATCCACTTAAATTTTCACACAAAGTTCAACTGTTTCGAGATACGAGATTAATGTTTTAGAGACTTAAACTTATTCTCGTGTCCCACCTCAGAATATACTCCCGTATCCAGATCCCAATATTCAGTCTTACAGGTGAGTATGCCTAGATAATATCTGTAAGGGGTTAAATTGCGAGGGCCGTGAGAGCTCAGGTCAGAACTTCCGTTCAGTAGAGAGATGACGGCTTCGACTTTTGGTGGGTCCCCTTTAGAGGATCTTTATTACAACAACACATGATTAGCATTTTTCAATGTTTCATCATTTTTTATGCTGAGGGGGGCTATATTTCAAGCAAGCGTAAAGTATTCTCCGGGGACTAGGCCATTGCTTCCACAAAATCAGAAGTCCCGGGATAATACCCCAGATATCACTAAGCATAAAGACCTAGTATCTCAGAAAGAGGGGTCCTTCAAACAAGATTTCGGGGGTTAACCATATATCCGAGAGATGTTCCCCACGATATAAGCAAGTTTGAATTTTAGGTTTATATCTCGACACAATCTACTAAATGTATAAAAACCTACTGACACATCATCAGTGATACCGTTTATCACATTTTACTTTCCAATTCTTTAGCGTGCTGTGATAGTCCACTGATGTACTATCATTTCCTCTTTTTCACAACAAAACTCGTTTTTGCATTTATCATGTTTTTGACTTTTTCAAATTTTCAAATGTTTTTGGATTTTCTGAAAATTCTTACTCCCCCTAAAATTCAAAATCATTTAAAAGAAATTTGAAAACAAACTGTACAAGAAAAGTGACAACTGTTATCAAATCGCTTCAATTCACCATCCACTAGGCATAAACAATCAGAACTCCCCCTTACAACAAACTAT
Organism: Helianthus tuberosus; assembly: GCA_030545235.1. Lineage (NCBI taxonomy): Eukaryota > Viridiplantae > Streptophyta > Magnoliopsida > Asterales > Asteraceae > Helianthus > Helianthus tuberosus. Next base: position 118,568,729 of record CM060424.1, read on the forward strand.
TTTCCCATTATGATTTCAAAACACTTAAGTTTGTATTAATCAAATGGTTTTTCCGAAAAATAAGTTTTGTTGATTTTATCACATTGTAAAATCGGGGTTATCATCACTTTGTTTTCATATCAAATACCACTTGTGGAAAATCAAGTACAACTTAATGTCCCTGATTTACCACTTGTAAGTGAAAACCTTCTCCAACCACTTATAGGTTCACTTATCAACCAAAACCACTTGTAAAATATAAAATATAACAATTTCAAAGCAAACTACCACTTGTAGTTTTACCAAATAACTACTTGTAGGAGAATGCCGATTCTTGCTCCACGATTACTAACTTGGAAGCTCCGGCAAGTCAGGATTTCAGTTAAGAAGTCCTTTCCCCCAATCCTGACCAGCCTTGGGAGATTCTGGAACACATCTATCCCACCAACATTTTGATTTGTAAAATTCTTTTGCACCTTTAACCTTTCCATCAACCATCTTCCCGAAAATATGTTTAACTTTTCCATTAAACACTTTTTCAGCATCAAAATATTTCTTATCAGCAAAGAATTAACCTGAAATTTCAAACCTACCTTTTGATTTCAGATTATCTTTTGACAATACCGGAAAATTTTCCTCGTTCATTTCTGGAACAGAATTTTCAACCTTTTTCTCAACAGATGACTCCTCTGATTTTATGGAATCAGATTCATTGTCAGAGCTACTCTCAGATTTTACAACCCATCTTTGTTTGTTCAAATCGACTTTTCTTTTGTAAAAACGTTTTGAAACATCACCAGTTTTGAAAGTCGAATTTTCAAACACTTTAGATTTCTCAGTTGGTTGTTTCTTTTCATCAACACATTTTTCTTTCAATTTTGAGTTAAAAGAAACTCCCTGTTTTGTGTTGTTGAACTGCTGGCAATTCCAAGCAATATGTCCAACTTTTTGACATTTAAAACAAGTTCTTCTATCAACCATTCGTTCAGATTCTTTCAACATATTCTTCTTAACTTCAGCAAGAAACTCTTTGTTTGACTGTTTCCAGAATGGTTTCTTCTGCTCTTCTTCAGAACTTCCTCCTGCAACAAATTTCGTTTTTGGTTTATAATTTTTCTCATTTTTATAGTTTTCTGGGGAAATGAAACCTAAACCTTGCTTTTTGAAATTACCGTTATGGTTTCGTTTCTTTCGATAACCTGAACCAGAACCGTAACCTTTTTTCTTGTTCAATCTCTGTTGAACTCTTGAAGTGTACCTTTTAGGTTTTTCAGTAAGATTTAAATCTTTTATTTCAGAAATGTTAATTTCTATTAGTTTGAAAACCTGTTTGATCATTTCCGTTTTGACACTGCTTATTGGAAATTCCTCATCAGAATATAATTTGTCTGAATCATTCAAAGTATATGCTACTTTGATTGGTTCGTCATTCAAATTAGATTTTGATAACAGGAATTCTTTATTATAAACCCTTTTAACTGGTGAACTCGGACTCTTTTCTGACGAACTCAAACTTTCAGATTTAGACTCCGACTTTGACTCTTCATCCATATCCAACACCTGATCGACCACTTTCTTTGACAACTCAAACTCATGATCAGTGTCAGACGCTGTGAATGTGACATCAATATTGTCTGGTAATTTATCAATGATTTCAGACTTTAACTTGATGTTGAGAGCCTTATTTACACGTTCCTCATTTGGCTTTCTGGGAGAATAACTTTCATGGATCGGGGGTGGACATCTGTTATACTTGACACTTTATTTCTTACCAGTATCAGTATCTTCAGTCTTTTCCTCTTTGAATGCTTCAAGACCTGCAACAGTAGGATAAACACGATCAATCAAATAATCACATGTTGTATAACTCAACAACAAACGTTTAATCCTTTAACTCTCAATCTTTTCAAGCTCTAAATCATGCTTCAGCTTAGCACAATCTTCAGTATACTCATTGATGATCTTCTGTTTCATCATTAATGTTGAGCTCATTTTTGACATAGCGGCATCAATTTCTGAGTTTGTCTTTTTCAGACCATCAACTGTTCTATTCAAAACATCATATGACTCTTTCATATACTTCAAATCAGACAACAAATTTTCTTTCAGCTCTTCCAACTCACTAATCTTCTTGTCTTTCTCTTCACAATGTGTGCAAGACTCCACACATTTCTGACAAGGTTTAATGACTTCAACTATCTTTTCAATCTCAACAATCTTTTCAACTTCAATAAGTTTCTCAACTTCAACATTTTTTTCTATCTCAACAATTTTCTCAACTTCGACAAGTTTCTCAACTTCAACTATTTTTTCGACTTCAACTATTTTTTCTACCACTTTCTCCACTTCAACGATTTTTTCTACTACTTTCTCAGCTACTTGATTAACATTAGCTTCTCTAGCTTCTGTCTTTGCTTTTTCATCAGCAAGAATTCTTGCTGCTTCCAGCTCTCTCCTCAATCTGGCAATCTTCGTCTGATTCAGCAACTCAACTTTATCTGCAAAAAACAAATTAAAACTGTCAGGATCTATGCCTTTTCTAGCTTTGTTAAGATATTATTCCTCACCATCGGTATCAATATCACTTCCTAGATCTGGAAAAATCGGGATTCTTTTCTGACTAGCCTCATCTTCACCCAGAATTCTAGCAACAAGACCTGAACCTGGTGGAATGTATTTATCCCAGCTGAAACCTTCAGCCACTTTCTCATCATCTTGATCAATTATACCAAAATAAGCTTTCTTATTTGCATCTTCGATCATTATAGCATGAGCAGTTTTTGGTTCCTTTTGTTGAGTAATCTGATGAAAAATTGATTTCTGATAATAATTGTTCTTTCCAGACTGATCTTGTCTTCCATCAGCTTCTTTGTTTTTGCACTCACGTTTAAAATGACCTTTTTCATGACAACGAAAACATGTAACCTTAGATTTGTCAAAACCTAACGGTGAATTAGACAATTCTTGAAGGTCATTTCTTCCGGTGACTTGTGTGAATTTTTCTGCTCTTCGAACAGCACTAGCTAAACACCACTTTACATCCATCAACTCAAGTTCTTCAGCATCAATCTGGTCATAATCTTCTTTTGTAAGCATCGGATTTCCAATTTTTCCAGCAATTAAACTTTCGTATGATTCCAACATAGCAACAAGTGATGCCATATGTTGCTTGGCTATTTCTGGAGACAGATTTTGACCATTTTGAATGTTCAAAGTGACGTTGCATTGAAGATTTGTTGAATTCTGTCGTTGAGGACTTGATGTTGTATGATTCGGATCAAAGCTTGAATTTGAAGATGAAGATCCACCACTCTGTGTCAAATTACTACCCTTTGTTCCAGACGAAGTATCAGCACTGAAACCAGTTTGGATCTTTGGGCTAGGGCTGGGGGTAGCCTCAAACTTGTTCCCTCTATAATATAAACTGACATCTTGTTGAGCATTTGGATTCTTCATGATTGCTGTTTTCTGAATATCCAACTCTTGCTCTTCAATCTTCTGTATAAACTGTGCCAGATTCATGTTTTCAGATTTTCTCATGTGTTTAAGGATCAACAGATAAGTTCCCCATTTTTGCTGTGGTAATGCATCAGCAAGTTTAACAACCCATTCTTCGTCATCTTTCTTTATGTCCAATCTTCCCATTTCCAACACAAGATGACAATATCTATCAATGGTCATTTTTGTTGTTTCATGATCAAAGGCTACAAACATGTCAAATGATTTCTTCAGTAAAGCCTTTTTGTTCTTGATCATATATGCACTTCCTTTAAACTTTTGAATCAATGTCGTCCAAATCGACCTAGCAGTACCCTCATGTTGGAGCAAAACAAAGATATCTTCTTTAATCGCTTGTTGAAGAATACTGATCATCATTTTTTCACTTGTATATTTCAATTTATCACCCTCTGAAAAATCACAAAATGCTTTTTCAAGCCCACGTTCATTTTTTGGTTTCTCGTAATCTTTCTCTAGTGAACACCATGCATCAAACTTGTAGGCTTGCACCCAGTTCTCAAATCGATTTTGCCATCCTTTAAAATCTTCAATGTACATAAGCCTTGGCGGTTTTTGATAAGTTCCAGTTTCATTCTCACTGTACAATGTTTCAGCAGCTGTAACTGGTGCAACTGGTGTCGCAAATGCATTGTAGAATTCCTCTTCCATGTTTAGGCAAACTGTTTTACAAACACAAGTCTTAAAAATTCAGTTCAAACGCAATTACAAATTCAAACAGAATCAAATCTCAATCGAAAACACTTCTCAAACGGAATTCCCTTTCAAACGAAATCACCTCTTAACTGGAATCACCTTTCAAACGAAATACCCCTATTCAAACGGAATAACTGATTCAAGCGAAATTATCAAACAGAATTACAACTTTGAAACGAAATCAGGTGCGTTCAAACGAAATCAGGTGCGTTTTTCAAGCGGAATAACAATTTCAAGCGGAATCAAGTGCTAATTCCGTATGAAATGCTGCTGACGTCACTTTTTTTCGATCTGATATTCAAACGAAATTATGTATTTTACCAATTTTAAGCTGAATTAAGGTCCAATACTCTCAAGGATTCATTAAAACACAGTTTCGCATGTCATGTGTGAAAATTAGACCATTTTGACCATAAAAACTTGTAAATTTTGCAAAAGAAGGTGTAGAAAAACATAAATAACAGTTGTTTTGGTAAGAACTCTTCCTCCTGAGCTCTGATACCACTTGTAGGATCGTTTTGTGACCCAAACGAGTCAATCAGAAGAGTTCTTATCAATTCAAAAGGCGGAAACAGATGAATTGACTTGTAAAACAGCATGATTCACTTCAAAATGTCTTGTATTATTAATTTCACAAAGTTTCAGATCAGTAGACACATCGGCAGCACTTCGGTACCGGATATCTCAAAGTTCCAAATGATTTCGCTTGGAGGCTATATATAGGGGTGTGATTTCGTTTGAAAGTGGCAGCTGCCATTTCAAACGGAATTATCTTAAACACACCTAAACCTTATTATTTTCTCGTACAACGTGCCCTGATCTAACAATTCTAATACTAGACTCGATACAAGACGAAGTCGACAGACGTAATGCACCAATAGGTTCTTAGGTGTAATCCAACTCTTCACGGCTTCAATCTTCGCGGGGTCGACATGAATACCTTGACTATTAACAATGTAACCCAGAAACTGGACCTCCTCCAACCAGAATTCACACTTGGAGAACTTGGCATAGAGTTGATTCCCCTGGAGTAGTTCGAGAACCAAACGTAGATGTTGCGCGTGTTCGGTTTTCGATTTGGAATAGATCAAGACATCGTCGATGAATACGATGACGAAACGGTCGAGATATGGTTTACACATGCGATTCATCAGATCCATGAAAACCGTAGGTGCGTTGGTTAAACCAAAGGGCATAACAACGAATTCGTAGTGGCTGTATCGGGTACGAAACGCGGTTTTGGGTATATCCTCCTCTTGAATGCGTAGTGGGTGATTTCCTAAGCGTAGATCGATCTTCGAGAAGCATGTAGCACCATGTAGCTGATCGAACAAATCATCGATGCGAGGTAGGGGATAGCGGTTCTTGATAGTTAACTTATTCAATTCCTGATAATCGATGCACATCCTGAACGACCCATCCTTATTTTTGACGAAAAGGACCGGCGCGCCCCAAGGAGAGGTGCTCGGGCAAATGAAGCCTTTCTCAAGTAATTCCTGGAGTTGGTTTGAGAGTTCGCGCATTTCGGACGGAGCAAGTCGGTAAGGAGCTTTGGCAATAGGGTTGGCTCCAGGAATGAGGTCGATACGAAAGTCGATATCACAACTTGGCGGTAATCCAGGAAGATCCTCTGGGAAAACATTAGGAAATTCCCGAACCACAGGAACGTCTTTCACTTCCTTCTTCTCTTTCTTTTCCTTCTCCGCTGCTACAATGTTAGCCAAGAAAGCTCTGTATTCCTTGCGAAGATACTTGCTAGCTTGGACACAAGACATGAGCTTGAGACCTTTCGAAGTAGTTTCACCATAGACACACAATAAATCACCATTCGCGAGTGAGAATTGAATCATCTTGTCGAAGCACACCACTTCAGCATGGTTTTCAAGAAGAAAGTCCATGCCTATTATGACATCAAAACTTCCGAGTTGCATCGGAATAAGGTCAATTGGAAAGATGTGATTGTTGAGCTCGAGAGTACAATCACGAAGTACAGAATTAACGGCGACAGTTCTTCCCGTAGCGACTTCAACTTTGAACGTCGAGGAGAGATGAGAGCGCTTACGACTAAGGAGTTTCTCGAATTCGAACGACACAAAGCAATTATCGGCTCTAGTATCAAACAAACATGAAGCAAAATACCATTCACAAGGAACGTACCATTGGCCACGTTGTTGTCGGCTTGGGCTTGACGCACGTTGATGTTGAAAGTTCATGCGCATGCTGCTTGTTGCTGCTGCTGGTGTTGCAGATGCTGAGGCTGCTGCTGCTGGGGCTCTTGTTTCACAACCCTGTTCGGGCACATGTTGGTGAAATGGCTAGGATCGCCACATGCGAAGCAGACTCTGGCGTTGACCACGGATGCCGGAGGAGCTTGTTGACCCTGAGGGGCGGTGAGTAGAGCTTGATGAGCAGGAGCTTGTCGAGCACGGCAGTTGGTAGTGAAATGGTCGTACATATTGCAATGAGCACAGAAACGGCAAGCAATGGTAGTCGGGTGGTGGTAGCTACAAGTAGGGAAAAGCGGGTGTGGCCCAGTGTATGCACGCTTAGCAGGCGGTGCATTTGCCACAGGCGCCGCTACTTGACGTTGTTGGGCTGGTACAGCTTGAATTGGTGCAGCAGTGATCGCACAGTTCTTGTTGCTGGAGCTGTTCTTTCTCTTGTTCTTCCTCTTGTTGCTCGATGAGGTGGTGGTTTCAGTAGTAGATGTGGCGGTGGTAGCTTGATGCAGGTGCTTTGAAGATTTATCCCAGACACCAGCCTTGACCCTCTTGTCATTGATTTCGGCGGCTAGTAGGTAAGTCTCTTCGATCGTCTTAGTCTTAGCCGCTTGCACGAAATCTGCAACGCAGTCGGGCAAAGCTCGGATATACTTCTTGATTGTGATCTCCGGAGTCTTGACTTGGTCAGGGCAGATGATGCTGAGCTGCTTGAAGCGAGCAGTGAGAGCAGCGTTGTCACCTTCCTTCTGCTGTATGTGTAACAACCCTTGGTAAAACCAACACTCTCATAATATGTCTGACACTCTAATATATTTAAGAATGTCTCAATATGTCTTATATTACACCCCGTATGTGAAAACCGAGCCCGAAATATGTTATAACATATAATATAAAATGAAAACAAGAAATATTAAGCTGCGGCGGGCCGCGTAGACCCACCCCAACATCTCACGCGGGCGGTATGAGGGCTAGAACCAGACTCCGCTAATTACTTAAGTTGATACGGGCCGCGTAAGAGTCTTTGTTAGTTGACGCGGGCCGCGAGAGATCAACGATGCGGAGACACCCTGAGCTGACACGTGTCGACATCGTGGCGGGTCTACTTGGTGACCGGGATAAGCTATAGGGTTGACCAGGGTTGACGCGGGCCGCGTAAGCAGCCCTTGTCTTTCACGCGGGCCGCGTGAGAGTCCAATATCAGCCCTATATAAGAAGGAAACGGGTTTTCGTTTTCCGTCGCTCATTCTTAAATCTTAAATCACAATTTCTGTAGTAGTGTTATAATACGCGGGTATTATATCCCCCTAATTAGCGAGGTTCTGCTCCGTTGTAAGTATTATAACCCTAGTTTCGTAACAGTTACGCTGCCCGATTGATTTAGGGTTCCGTAACAACTGTCGTGGTTCTGCCCGACGTAGTTGTTGGAATGCCGTCTCGGGAAGGGTATCATTAATAATTTCAAAGGGTTATGGTACTAACCAATGTACATTTGTATAAATCATAGATTATATCCAGGAAACCCTTACAAGAAGTCTAAGATAGCAATGTGAGTTTATCCTCTTTTTGTTAATGTTTTTGGAATATTTTACAAAACCTTAATTGTTTACAATGTGATTAAGCGGTGATTGAGTCTTTGTAGTTCTTCAATTACTGCCGGTATTATGGGGTTTTGTATACAAAATTTATTACTACGAGTAGTAGTAGTAAGTCTGAATGACAGTGCATTACCATTGGACGACGAGTTAGCCAATTGGTAATTTGACCATAGCCATAGATCCGGTCGAGTGGCAAATACTGAATGAGTAATTGTGTAGAAATAAACAATGTGATCGCTCTCAATACTGTCTTAATTGATAAAATGTTTCTTGATTAAACTGGGATTCACTCACCAGTATTTCCGACTGACAAATGTTTTTAAAACGCGTTACAGGTAACACAATGTGAACAGCCAATTAATGAAAAGCCAGCTGGAGAGCACTGAAGGCTTGGGAGAAATGTGGCTATAAAAGTTACCTAATAAACGATGTTTTAAATTCAATAAAGTAGGGTTTGTCCCTATAAATGTATTGTAATAAGAAACTTGGGTTTTACCCATGTGATTATTAATATTAAATGAGGTGGTTTTACTCTGATAAACATTTCCTAACTACGGTCCTGATGTAATTTCCGCTGCGAGATTTAAACAACTGATACCACCAAACTCTGAGATCGCGTCCACTCGTTCCCGGGAATCAGGGATCGGGGGTTGCGACAGAAGGTGGTATCAGAGCCTAGCCACTGGTCTGAGCCAAAGAAGTGTTCTGCTGACACTTAAATTCTAAATTTTGTGTTAGGAAATAAATTATGGAAATACGTGCATAACTGTATTTATTTGTTATGTGTTATTTGACAATTTGTTAGTTTACAGTATGAGTGATCAAGGACCCTCAGACATAAATCGTCAATTGTCTGAATCACCTAGGACTGAAGGTACCTCTTCACAACCTGCCCTTTCTGGGTATACTGCTGATCAGGAAGAAGGAGTGTTTGCTTTCAAAACTCAGTCAGAAGAGCCATTCCCTCATAAGAAACGAGGATGGTTCAGTAAGGAAGCTTTTGCTCGTAGGAAGAGAATGCGAAAGTTGCAACAGCAAAGAGTTCTAGCAGCTGCTAAGCGTAAAACCGATGCCCATACATAGGATATGCTTAATAGAAGCCTAGCTAATTTCCATATCCTAGCTACAACTGCTGCTGACCCAAGTCTGGAACAACTAGTAGCCCCACAACCCTTACCTTTGACTTAACTGATGGAGGTAGAAATGCATGAATTTAACCCTGAGGAGATACCTAGGATACCAGCCCCTAATCCAATAGATCCAAATTATGATCCATGGTTTGATGATCTTAGAGATTATGTGCCACGTTATCACTTAAACAAAGAAACCTTGCCGAACTTAGCAACGTATCCAGGTCTGGACCCACTAGATCCCTATTTTGACAACGATGAATACATTAGGGAGATTTTGGAGAATCCATACCCTCAGGAGAATCCAGTACCTCAATTCCCAGAGCCAATACCAGTACCTGCACCCCCAATGAGTGCAGAGAATTTGCAAGAACTCCGAAATTTTGGAGAAGAAATTATAGAAAATAGCGAGAGGATGAGGTATGTAGGAGAGCAACTCGTATGGAAATACGATGAGCGCCAGATGGATTTCAGGGGAAATCCATATCCCTGAAGGAAGTAATAAAGTTGGTAATAATAATAAACAAAATATGTGTAATAATAAATCTATCGTAGTATAGACCACTATGTGGTTAACAAGGCATAGTAGTATTGTAATTTTTAATTTCTGTTTTAGTGTGTATTTGACGCATACTATTTAGAAAAAGAGTAAAGTCGCAATGCACGACGTTTTTGATCAATATGTCTATTATGTGGTTGTTACTTAGATTATTTAATTATTTTATTAATAACTGGTAAATGTTTAAAATTCAGATGGCCGACGAAGGAAATCAAGGAAATCTGAATAATGATAACCAGAGTAACATTAACGTGGTTAATGAGAATCCAAGCATCAATAACAATAACAATCAAGTGGATAATAGTGCTATCCAACACATAGTAGCACAAGGAATTATAGATGCAATGCCATTTATTCTTCAAACTGTTAAAGATGCTGATAATAAAAGTAAGCATAGCAATAAGCGACCAAGTGAACCAGAAAACAGCGTGAACAATGGGCCTGTACTTCAAATGCCCATTCCCAAAAGAAGAAGAACCATGCCTTATGGTTGTTCTTATAAGGAATTCTGGTCATGTAAACCAATGGAATTCTCGGGCAACGAAGGGGCCATTGCAACCTTACGCTGGATAGAAAAGACTGAGGCAGTCTTAAGGATAAGCAAGTGTGCTGAAGAAGATAAGATACTATTTGCTTCTAATCTGTTTAAGAATGCAGCACTAGAATGGTGGAACACTATCCTCCAAACAAAAGGAAGTGATAGAACCTATAATATGGAATGGGAAGAATTTAAGAACAAGGTAGAAAGGAAATTCTGTCCACCTAATGAAAAAGAACAGATAGCAAACAAATTCCTAAACCTTAGGATGACTGGTATGGATAACAAGGGGTACACTAAGTTATTCTTCGAATATGCTAGGATAGTGCCAAATCTTGCTTCACCAGAACCAGTGTTAATCTCTCGTTATATTTGGGGATTAATTGGGGAGATAAGACACGTAGTCAAGGCAGCTAGACCTCAAACCATAGAAGAAGCTGTAGAACTAGCTAATACCTTGACTGATGAGTTAGTCCGTACCCGAGATGAGGATCAAAGGAGGAACCTAACCCAGAAGTTGACTCAAGAATTTCGTTCTGGAAATTCCAATCGTGGGAAAAATATAGGTTCTACCTCTGCACCCTACTGTAGGTATTGCAAAAGAAAGCATTCAGGAAGATGCTCCATATACTGTAACTTTTGCAAAATGTCGGGACACAAGGAAGAAAACTGCAGGAAGAAAGCTAACAGCAGGGTATGTTACAATTGCGGAGAACAAGGTCATATCAAGCTAAATTGTTCAAAATTAGCTCCAGCTCCAGACAACAAGAATACTAAAAATGCTAGAGCATTTGTTCTGACTGCAGATGAAGCCAAAATGATCCCAGACGTTATAGCTGGTATGTTTTTAGTTAATGATATATTTGCTAAAGTATTATTTAACTCTGGTGCAAACCAAAGTTTTATCAATACTTCGTTTTGCAAAATTCTAAATCAGTCATTAACTAAATGTGACACCTGTGCCTCCACGGCCATCAAACAAATACTGTATCAATGAAATATTGTATTTCATACTTGGGACATGTACAAATATGTGTATCCTTTGCACATTATCAATTCTTGTTCGATTTCAAGCATTAAATCGCTTTCTGGAAGGTTATACGCGCACTGATGCGTAAATATAACCCGTTTAATGCAACGAACGCTCCGGAATAGTGAAATATACTTAACATACCTTAAACAACCTTTACATAACTTAGAAATAAGTTTTGAAGGCTTTGGTATGGCGAAATCAAGTTAAATCGCTTACAGGGACTAAAGTTGACAAACTGCGAAAGTATGCCAATTTGAACTGTAACGAACATTCCGGAACATGACCATAAGTTAAACATACCATAAATATCCTTTACATAGCTTAGAAATAGGATTTGAGGGGTTCGGTATGCTAAAATAAACTTTTGGGGTCATTCAGGGACTAAAAGCGTCAAAAAAGTGCACAAGTTTGCATTTTCGCGCATAACTTACGTTCTGAATACATCCGGACATCCAAAAATTTATGTAAGCACTAAAATATTTTATTTTAGTGTTTGGCATAAGAAAAATCCATTCTTCACGCCATTTGGATCATTTTTCGCGCTTATGCGCATTTCGTCGTAATTAACCGAACAACGTAACCGTACGGCTAAACGAACCGACACCTGAGATATTTTTAAACACATTTTAAGTTCCCTAAACTTTAACTTCATTTTAGAGATTTGAAATGGGGTTAACGGGGCTTAAACGTGTCAAAAAACGCATCGAAAACCAAGTTTTGAGGTTGCAGGGACTGAAACTGTAAATCTGCCAAACTAGGTCCGTAAGTAGGGGCCAGATGCAGCAAAACATTTTTTTTCAGCTGTTAACAGCCCTTAACACTCTCCAAAGGCCAAGTGCCAAGTGTCAAACTCTTATGGTGGATGGCAAATGAGTTACCACAACTTTCCAACAAGTGTACGGCTTAGATCGTGCCCCCTTTTCCAAGAAATGATCCTAACGGTGAACCGAAAACTATAAATACCCACCTCCACCCTTCACTTTTCCTCACAAGAATCTGATCTAATGTGCTCTAAGTTGAAACCTTTGCTTCATACCTGAGCTATTTTGATCTAGATTAGCATTCGGGGACCCTTCGTTCTTTTATTTCTTTTCGAGTCCGAAAGTCAAACTTTGTTTGACTTTCTGCATTGACCAGTTTATGGTCAATGCGAAGTTCGTTTGAACTTCGCAACGTGATTGTAATCACGATGGTTATAGTCCCTTGTGACTATGCCTACTGATTACCACGTTGTCTAGGGTCGTAAGGGTAAGAGATCTGATAAATCGCTTATACCTTCGAACCCGACCCATTTGATCGGTCATTAGGATCCGACCAAACACATTAGGTGACCATAGTATATAGGGAATAACCTTCCGAGGTTATACCTTATGGTCGCTTCGTTTAAGTAGTTGTATGATAGGTAGTTTATATGCCTTAGGTAAATTACCAAAATACCCCTTTGATGCCAAAATTCATTTTAAACATATGTAACATAACTTTTGACATCTAAAATGATTTGACAACAATATTAGACATATTAAGGCATATGTTACTTGTCATAGGACTAGTTAAGCGGTCCGAACGCGTTTCACGCGAGCGACGCGTTAAAGTAGCATAAGCTACCTAAACGGATCGTAATGGGTCGTAAGCACTTATGTTAGGTTTCATTTAGTATGTAGGCTTTGTTAAACCATATTACACAAGTCTCCATACTCGTTTGGTTTACGAACCCGCATTCTATCCGATCTTCCGATTTAGGTCCGGTATATTAACATAGTTACCTATATTAGGTGCCGTTTGATTCCGTGATCTCTAGCATTGCTTGGTGGTTATCTTAGGACTTCTAAGCAATCTCAAGTGAGTACATAGACCCCTCCTTTACTGTTTTCCAAAACATATTGGGGTGGAACACATGTTCCTACTTGTTACTTTCATGCTTTCCTGTTTTCACATCATATACTTCCTATGTTCATTAGTACATTTATAGTACATGATTTCATTACATTTCATGCTATGTATACCCATTGTGTGCGTACTTAGTACATTATTTTACATTACATTACATTTTATGCTATGTATGCCCATTGTGTGCGTACTTAGTACATTATTTTACATTACATTTTATGCTATGTATGCCCATTGTGTGCATACTTAGTACATTGTTTTACATTACATTACATGCTATGTATGTTCATCATACTTAGTACATTCGTTTCACATCACATGCTATGTATGTTCATCATACTTAGTACATTGTTTTACATTACATTACATGCTATGTATGTTCATCATACTTAGTACATTCGTTTCACATCACATGCTATGTATGTTCATCATACTTAGTACATTTATTATTCATTCACATGCTTACATTTTGATATGATATTTGGTTTGTTTTGATGGATCAATATACATTCATTAACACCGATCACGCCATTCGTTAGTAGGTAGTGGTACCATAGGAATTGACAACTCCCGTTCCGGACATCCTGGGTAGGTTTGGATGAAAGGAATGACCGAATTCGATATACATAACTTAGATAAACCTTTAATTTGTTTAGGGGTTTATCGCCACAGTCTCAAGGCTTGAATGTATGCATTCTCACAATACCGCATAGATGTTTATATCAGTATAGCATGCATTTGTTCCACAAAACATAGTTTTGATTTAAACCATGTTTTACTTCAATACTTTGTTTTTGTGCATATGGTTTAGTTGATACATCTCACTAGCCATAGATATCATTTTGGTTACACATTACATGATTTACATTTGACACATAAACATTATTGACATTGGTTATACATTACATGACTTACATCTTAACATAAACATTTTGACATATTATTCAATACGTTTGGCAATTGGTTTAAACATAGACATCTTACATTGTTGGTTTGGTTTGAGTAAGTGATTTAAGTAACGAGGCGTGTGTAATATGATACAAGCATGGTGGATACGCCGCTGGTACTTCCTATATATAAGTGTTTGTATGGTATTACATATTGTAGCGTTATTTGAATCATTTCAATTTGAGACATATAACATTTTATACAAATAACATACTTTTCACAAGACATTAATTTACAAACAACTTATATCATACAAACTCATTTTACATAGTTATTCATTTAACCATACATTATTCTCTTATTTATACATATCATCTGATCTTATCGTTTTTCAAATGATTTACAAGACAAAGCAAATTACAAGGTTCATGACTAAACATTTTCTCAAACATAAGTCATGAATTCTGTTTTCACAAAACCTATGTATCTCACAGGCATTTTTATGCTGACGTACCTATTTTCACATGTGTTTTCAGGAGATGATGCATAGGACTTATCAAGATACACTTAGGCGGACTTGGGCCTTAGTGACAATAAAAGATGCAAGACTAGTTATTTATGTTATGTTTCTTTGATTGTCAAGGCAATGTAACTCTTTTATTTAATAAAACAATATTTCAATTTCCATGTGTTATGAAACAATGATTCTGTTACAACACTCCCCGACGTTTCCGCCACGTTTGGTTGTTCCACGTGGTCGGGGTGTGACACTAAACTACCACAAGAATGTCTAGTAGAGACCGCTAATGGAGAAACTATTAGGATTTCTGAAATCTTGCAGGGAGCAAGAATAGAAATTTTTAATCAGAAATTTATAGCAAACCTGTATCCCATGAATCTGGTAGGATTCGATGTTGTTTTAGGAATGGATTGGTTAATAGCAAATAAAGCCAGTATTTTATGTGATCAAAAGATAATTCAAGTAAATTCACCAAAAGGTAAAACGATCACAATTAAAGGAGATAAAATCTCTAAGTCCACTAAGTTTATCTCTGTGATGAAAACTGCAAGTTCTATAAGAAAAGGTTCTATAGTGTATTTGATTTCCATAATCACTAACACTAAAGGAAAAGAACTAAAAAATATTCCAATAGTATCTCAGTTTTCAGACGTCTTTCCAGAAGAATTACCAGGACTACCTCCGGATAGAGAAGTTGAATTCAGAATCCATTTGATACCAGGAACAGCACCAATTGCCAAAGCACCCTACCGTTTGGCACCTGCAGAAATGCAAGAATTAAAGAAATAATTGGATGAATTGCTAGAAAAAGGATTCATATAACCGAGTTCGTCGCCATGGGGAGCGCCGATATTGTTTGTTAAAAAGAAGGACGGATCAATGCGTATGTGCATTGATTACCGTGAATTAAACAAGGTAACGATTAAGAATCGGTACCCATTACCGAGAATCAATGATCTGTTTGATCAGCTACAAGGAGCTCGATTTTTCTCTAAAATCGATTTAAGGTCAGGATATCATCAATTAAAGGTACAGGAAGAGGACATTCCTAAGACCGCATTTAGAACGAGGTATGGCCATTATGAATTTACTGTCATGCCATTTGGTTTAACCAATGCCCCAGCTGCATTTATGGACATGATGAACGGAATATGTAAGCCATATTTGGATAAATTCATAATTGTTTTCATAGATGATATTCTAATTTACTCTAAGAGTAAAGAGGATCATGCAAAGCATTTGCACGCACTTTTAAGTTTGTTAAGAAAGGAAAAGCTTTATGTTAAATTCTCTAAGTGCGAATTTTGGTTAGAACAGGTACAATTCCTTGGACATGTAGTTAATCATAAAGGAATTCATGTAGATCCAACAAAGATTTATGCAATTACTAAATGGAAAACCCCTGAGTCACCAACCGAGGTTAGAAGTTTCTTAGGATTGGCCGGTTATTATAGAAGATTTATTAAAGATTTCTCTACAATAGCCATTCCCTTAACTAAGCTAACCTGTAAATCTGTTAAGTTTGAATGGGGATTAAAACAAGAAGAAGCATTTAGAATTCTTAAGCAAAGATTAACCCATACACCCATACTAGCATTACCCGAAGGAACTGAAGACTTCGTAGTCTATTGTGATGCTTCTAAATTAGGTTATGGATGTGTGTTGATGCAACGCCAAAAGGTTATAGCTTACGCATCTAGACAACTTAAGAATCATGAAGAGAATTATTCAACCCATGATTTAGAATTAGGAGCAATAATTTTTGCTCTTAAGATTTGGAGACAATACCGTTATGGTAGTAAGTTTACCATATTTACTGATTACAAAAGTTTAAGGTATGTTTTCAGGCAGAAAGAGTTGAATATGAGACAAAGGCGTTGGATGGAATTTCTTAGTGATTACGATTGTGATATTCAGTATCATGAAGGAAAAGAAACGTAGTGGCAGATGCTTTAAGCCGAAAGTATCATGAAAAGCCAAAAAGGGTACGTTCTATTAAATTAAATCTACAAGTAGATTTAAATGATCAGATAAGAGAAGCACAAGAATCAGTAATCAAGGAAGATACTGAAAAGTTAAAAGGTATGCTAAAAGAATTGGAACAAGGAACAGATGGAATTTGGAGATTCCATAAAAAGAGAATGTGGATACCTAAATTAGGAAATCTACGTCATCGTATACTAGAAGAAGCCCATAAGTCTAAATATACGATGCATCCAGGAAGTAATAAAATGTACCAGGATTTAAGGAAAAATTTTTGGTGGATAGGAATGAAAAAGGACATAGCAGCCTATGTTTCTAAATGTTTAACTTGTTCACAAGTTAAAGCTGAACACCAGAAACCCTCAGGTTTGTTACAGCAATTAGAAATACCAGTTTGGAAATGGGAATTTATAACAATGGATTTTGTTACTAAATTACCCAAAACAAAGAAAGGTAACGATACAATCTGGGTGATTGTAGATAGGCTAACCAAGTCAGCTCATTTCCTACCAATGAAGGAAACAATTAGTATGGAACAATTATCTAAATTGTATGTAAATGAAATTGTTTCTTTACATGGCATTCCTTTATCAATTGTTTCTGATAGGGATAGTCAATTTACATCTCATTTTTGGTCAAGTTTCCAAAAGGCAATGGGAACCAAATTAAAGTTGAGCACAGCTTATCATCCACAAATGGATGGACAAAGTGAAAGGACAATTCAGACAATGGAGGACATGCTTAGAGCTTGTGTAATTGATTTTGGAGGTAATTTGTGACACCTGGGTCACTGCGACCATCAAACAAATACCAAACCAATGAAATATTGTATTTCATACTTGGGATTTGTACAAATATGTGTATCATTTGCACATATCAATTCTTGTTCGATTTCGGGCTCTAAATTGCTTTCTGGAAGGTTATACGCGCACTGATGCGTAAATATAACCAGTTTAATGCAACGAACACTCCGGAACAGTGGCATAGGCTTAACATACCCTAAATAACCTTTACATAACTTAGAAATAAGTTTTGAAGGCTTTGGTATGGCAAAATCAAGTTAATTCGCTTACAGGGACTAAATTTGACAAACTGCGAAAGTATGCCAATTAGAACTGTAACAGACATTCCGGAACATGACCATAAGTTAAACATACCATAAATATCCTTTACATAGCTTAGAAATAGGCTTTGAGGGGTTCGGTGTGCTAAAATAAACTTTTGGGTCATTCAGGGACTAAAAGCATCAAAAAGTGCACAAGTTTGCACTTTCGCGCATATCTTACGTTCTGAATACATCCGGACATCCAAAAATTTATTTAAGCACAAAAATATTTTATTTTAGTGTTTGGCATGAGAAAAATCCATTCGTCGCGCAATTTGGATCGTTTTTCGCGCTTATGCGCATTCCATCGTAATTAAGCGAACATCGCGATCGTACGACCAAACGAACCAACATCCGGCATATTTTTGAGCATGTTTCATGTCCACAATGTTTAGGCATCATTTTAGGGCCTTAACGTTGGCTTAACGGGCCTTAAACGTGTCGGAAATGGCCTTAAAACACAACAGGGACCAAAACTGACATTTGTTGAAACTTGTTTCTGACCAGAAGGGCCAGGCGGCCCGCGTGAGTCTTGTGTGCCCCCTTACGCGACCCGTGTCAGCTCCCCAGATCAGAATAATCAGTTTTAACAGCTGATTACAGCTGTTAAGCACCCAAAACCCAATTCCACTTGCCCTTTCCTGCTCATGAGGGGGCCATTTTAAGTTACCACAAGGTTTCAACAAGTGTATGGATGAGATCAAAGCACGTTATTCGATAAACAATCCAAACGGTCTTGCATATCCTATAAATACCCATCCATTCATTTGCAAAACCCACTTGAAATCTGAGAATTCTCTAAGTTGGGGTGTTTCATCACCTCATACCTGAGAATACTTGGATTATCAATCTTGCGGGGACCCTTTTGTAACACCCTTTTTATGATTATGAGATTTTGATATTAAATTACATGAGTTTATACTAAAAACTCAATTTACAAAAAGAGTTTTCGATTCGAAATACCAAACATGATTATGTTAAATACAAAACGAAAGTTTAAAGTAACTTCTACAAGTCAGCTACCGACTAGTTTAAACCTTAGGACATGGTTAACAATTCATTTACATCAAAATCATTGTCTAAAACAAAGTTAAGTTAACGCGGAAGCTACAAAATACGTGTTTGGTTCTTCTACATTGCTTGACCTCCATCCGGAAGCCCATCATAGTCACCTAAGGTCAAAACCACTAAAAACATTAGTTTTGGCATTGACATAATACGTGTAAACAAGTTCCAACATTAAATCAATAAAAGAAAATAAAATTTCCAACTTTAGTCCTCCCGCGTGTCGCGGCAGGAGTCATTAAATCCGTCGCGACTCGCGATGGCTTCTGCGTGTCGCGGGGTTTCCAATATAACCCTCCGCGTGGCGCGGGGGAACCCTTTTTCCAGCAGGTGCAGGTTAAAATCCTGCATTACTGCCCAGCTCCGAAAATTCACAAATTTCTAACTTTAAACTATCATAACTTTTTACTCGTTAGTCCGTTTTAACCGATTCTTTTTCCTACGAGTCCGTAATAAAATTACGGACCCGACCACGTAAATTTCTCATTATGGAAACCGAGATACCGACAATCTGTTCACAATTTCCTCATTTCAATTATCCAATCTATTGGTGTAAGTACATTACACCTCTTTTTAATTCTTAAGATCTTTTAGACATATATACCCAAATTCCCAGGCTTGTACATGTGGTACATTCGCACCATTCTATGACTTTGTGTTCCATTAGAACTAAACACTTGTTTCTACGTAATTCAAGCATTTCCGTTTCAAGCGACACTTTCATAGAGCTTCTATTGTTTGACCCGATTTCCCGGGTTCTTAGATTTAAATTAATATAACCAATTCAATGGCGTGGTACAATCCACCACTTAACGAAATATGAGACTTTCAAGTCTCTATTCTCATGATTCTTTTAAAAGCATCTTTTTGACCCGTTTGGCTATTTAGTGAAAACTATCACTTTGTTGACATGCCAAACTAAATTCCAAGTCCTTATTTTGACCCGTTTAATGGTTGAGTGTACTTCGCCACTTTAGCGACACATCAAACGCATCCTTTACACTACAACATCATTTACATATCAAACCAAAGCATTTAAGCATAATTCAACGGGACTAAAGCCACGTACCTTCAAAGCACACCTTTTCCGCGGGTATCACTTCCGGCGTGTCCACTTGACGTTCCGGATTCCTTGCCTAAAGAGTTCGATTCATAACAAGATTAGAACTCTTTCATAAGCTTTAACGCATTATTTCTTAACATATTCAAATCTGCGTTTTACCCAACTTTTAACAATTTAACCCTCTTTTAGGCATTTTATCAAACACCTAACGGGTCAGATTTTTACATGATCTAAACCAAGTTCATGACTTGAGTTTATCACCCTAATTAACTTCAATTAGACTACATGTCTATATGTTAACATCAACAACTTAGAATTTTCCTCATAATTTCAGTTTACACTAGAACAAGATTTTTAATCCTAGTGTTCATCAAGTTCTACTAACATACTAATCACCTACTATGGTGATTTTGATCTATACAATTATCATGCAAGAATTTGACAAGAAATCGTCTAGGGTTTGTCCCTAAACCTTATATTACTTCCAATTTCATGTTTACAACACATAATCAAGCTCTACACTCGATTTCAATCACATGCATGAACTTTGAATCGAATGAAAATGACATAATTCAACATACCTTATGATCCTCTTGACGAGGTGATCACGATTCCATGTTCAGATTTCAAGTTTAGCTTGATTTAGGCCTTCAATTGAGAGTTTTAGTGGAAGTTAGGGTTTTTGAGAGTGGGGGTCGCCCTCTCCTGCCTTGATCGATCCAGGAACTCCAAAATGGAGTGTTTGGATTTTTATTTTACTAATATTAGTAATTTAAGTTTCAATTTTAACAACCTAAGTCCCTCCACTCTTATTTAGTTTATATCTTTGGCCTTTTAACTCTTTCATGTGTTACTACAAGACTCCTAACTAACTAGGTTATTTATCCTAGTTAGCTTATTCTTGTTTATTATGCACTTTATAATTCTAATATAAAGTTTTGTATTTTCGGGATGTTACACCTTTGTAAGTGTTCTTTCATTCTTTTCATTCATTTTAGCGTTAAAGTCAAACTTTGTTTGACTTTCTGCATTGACCAGGTTATGGTCAATGCGAAGTTCGTTTGAACTTCATAACGTGAGCGTGATCACGATGGTTATAGTCCCTAGTGAGTATACCTACTGGTTACCACGTTATCTAGACTCAGTGACAAGTCGTAGTTTCGGCCAAAATGCGTGTTATTGCGTATTTTGTAACCAAACTACTTATAGGTATCAAAACCGTTTGTTTTGATACCAAACCTGTTTTCTAAACTAAGGTAAGCATGTTTTAACATGCTTAGCTCGTCACTTTTAGTTTTGTGCTTGTCTAGGGTCGTAAGGGTAAGCGATCTAAACAATCGCTTATACTTTCGAACCCGACCCGCTTGGTCGATCATTAGGATCCGACCAAACACATTAGGTGACCATAGTATATAGGGAATAACCTTCCGAGGTTATACCTTATGGTCGCTTCGTTTAAGTTGTTGTATGATAGGTAGTTTATATGCCTTAGGTAAATTACCAAAATGCCCTTTCTACGCCAAAATTCATTTTTAAGCATATGTAACATAACTTTTAACATATAAACTGATTTGGTAACAATATTAGACATGTTAAGGCATATTTTACTTGTCATAGGACTAGTTAGGCAGTCTGAACGCGTTTTACGCAAACGACGCGTTAAAGTAGCATAAGCTACCTAAACGGGTCGTAACGGGTCGTAAGCACTTAGGTTAGATTTCATTTTAGTATATAGGCTTTGTTAAACCATATTACATGAGTTCCCATACTCATTTGGTTTACGAGCCCTCATTCTATCCAATCCTCCGATT
Source organism: Helianthus tuberosus (assembly GCA_030545235.1). Classification (NCBI taxonomy): domain Eukaryota; kingdom Viridiplantae; phylum Streptophyta; class Magnoliopsida; order Asterales; family Asteraceae; genus Helianthus; species Helianthus tuberosus. The sequence continues at coordinate 118,590,319 of CM060424.1, forward strand.
TAGGTCCGGTATATTAACATAGTTACCTATATTAGGTGTCGTTTGATATCCGTGATCTCTAGCATTGTTTGGTTGTTACTCAAGGACTACTAAGCAATATCAAGTGAGTACATAGACCCCTCTTTTACTGTTTTTCAAACTGTTTTGGGGTGAAACACATGTGGCTACTTGTTACTTTCATGCTTTCATATCATATGCTTGTTATGTTCAATAGTACACTTGTAGTACATGATTTCATTGTGTTTATGCTATGTATGCCCATTGTGTGCATACTTAGTACATCGTTTTACATTACATTTTATGCTATGTATGCCCATTGTGTGCATACTTAGTACATCGTTTTACATTACATTTCATGCTATGTATGCCCATTGTGTGCATCCTTAGTACATTGTTTTACATTACATTTTATGCTATGTATGTCCATTGTGTGCATACTTAGTACATTGTTTTACATCACATCACATGCTAAGTATGTTTATTTGTTGCATACTTAGTACATTTGTTATTCATCACATGCTTACATTTTGGTATGACATTTGGGTTGTTTAAATGGGACAATATATTCATTAACATTAGCTACGCCGCTCGTTAGTAGGTAACGGTACCATGGGATTTGACAACTCCCGTTCCTGAACCCTAGGTTTGTTTGGGTGGAAGGAATGACCGAATTCGATATACATTTACACAGATAGACCTTTAAATTCGTTTAGGGGTCTATCACCACAGTCACAAGGCTTGGATGTATGCATTTTCACAATACCGCATAGATGTTTATATCAGTATAGCATGCATTTGTTCCACAAAACATAACTTTGATTTAAACCATGTTTTACTTCAATACCTTATTTTTGTGCATTTTACATTAGACATAAACATTTTAACATTGATATACACAATTCATGATTTACATTAGACATAGACATTAGACATGGTTTTCACACAAACATTTTGACATTTGATTATACATAAATATTTTACTTTGGTGGTTTGGTTTGAGTAAGTGATTTAAGTAACGAGGCGTGTGTAATATGATACAAGCATGGTGGATACGCCGCTGGTACTTCCTATATATAAGTGCTTGTATGGTATTACATATCGTAGCGTTATTTGAATCATTTCAATTTAGACATATAACATTTTATACAAATAACATACTTTTCACAATACATTGTTTTACAAACAACTTATCTAATACAAACTCATTTTACTTGGTTATTTACTTAACCATGTATTATTCTTTTATACATATATATCATTTGGTTTATTTATCACTTTTCAAATGATTTACAAGACAAAGCAAATTACAAGGTTCATGCCTAACTAAACATTTTCTTAAACATAAGTCATGAATTCTATTTTCACAAAACCTATGTATCTCACAGGCATTTTTATGCTGACGTACCTATTTTCACATGTGTTTCAGGATATGATGCATAGGATTTATCAAGATACACTTAGGCGGACTTGGGCCTTAGTGACAATAAAAGATGCAAGACTAGTTATTTATGTTATATTTATTTGATTGTCAAGACATTGTAACTCTTTTAATCAATAAAACAATATTTCAATTTCCATGTGTTATGAAACAATGATTCTGTTACCACACTCCCCGATGTTTCCGCCACGTTTTGTTGTTTTACGTGGTCGGGGTGTGACAGAAAAGTTGGTATCAGAGCCCATGGTTATAGGGAATTAGGTTATTAGTAATGCTTTGACCTAGTCTATAACCTTCCTAGGACCCTAACGCGAGTTTACTTGCGTTTAGACATAAAACAATACCGTCACCTATCCTTAAGTGACAACCGCAACAAGAACATAAATTTCAAAAACGCTTTGAAAACTAATAATCTGTTCTAGGATGATTGATTACTAGGTTTTGAACCCTCTGTTATATGGTTTTGAACCCCTTTGAATTTTCAAAACCTCGTCAAAGTTTGGGTCTTATAGTGTGAACACGTGCAATCTGGAAGAGTGGATGCCTGTACTCTGAGTTTTCTGTCTAAGGCTAGAGTGTTCGTACAAATCCACATAATCGGACCAGTCACTCTTACCTGGGAACTCTTAGGGTGAGTGTCCACTTATAGGCTAAAGCATGTCTTCGCGATACATTAATATGACCCACTTACTTTGATTAGTCACCGTCTCATTTGTTTGCCTTAGGTAACAAACAAATGATCGCAATTTCTATGCATTGTCATTTTGTTTTATTTACCGATAACACTTCATTTGTTTCCTCCTATATCTTTCTTTTCCTCCAGAATGTCTCTTCATCGCATCGATGCGCAGATATCCGAGCAGACTGCCAGATTTGCCCAGCGAATAGGCGAAGTAATTCTGAAGACTGTTGAATTAGGCATTGCCATGTCTCGTCTCAACAATGAAGCCACCCAAGAGCCACCAAAGGAAGCAGAAGTCAAGCCAGCACCACCAGCCAAGAAACCAATCAAGGAATCAAAGACCATGGATGGACAGACTGGATCCCCTAAGAAGTCAAAGAAGCGAAAGGCTTCTCAGAACTTCGCCGTGGTCGCTCACAATGGTCAAGCCATCCCCAACCAACCAGCTCAACCCCCTGCTAGGAAGCCATACAATGGATATGCACCCTTGTGCAACCAATGTAACCTTCATTATCATGCTAGTGTGAAGTGCCGCAAATGCCAGATTTGTGGACTTATAGGTCATACGGCGAGGGTTTGCTCAACTGCAGCTGTACCAAATCAAGCAGGACCCATCCGGGTGGCAACACCACCTGCTAAGAAGCAATACAAGGGAATGGCACCAATATGTGACAACTGTAATGGGCATCACCAAGCTCACTTACAGTGTCGTCGGTGTGTATCATGTGGGCTAGTTGGTCACCTGGCAAGTGCTTGTCGATGTAACCCGAACCAAAGTGGTCCAAATCAACCACAAGACAATCCTGCTTAAGCTCGCTTCCCGCCTGGATCGTGCTACAACTGTGGCAAGATGGGTCATTTCGTGAATAAATGCCCTAAGCTTGCTAAGGCAAATCCAACCCACGAATGAGCAGCTGGCTGTTTAGAAGATGCTGTTGTCTTATGCTTTTGTTTCTTCTATTTACTTGTAATGTGAAACAATCTGTTTTGCTTATAAATAAATTGTTGTTCACAATTCTGATATACAAGTGTAGTTACATGAGTGTATGGCATTTCCCTATGATACCTATGACAAGGAACTACATTTTTACAAACTACTCTTGCGAATTTCCCATTCTTGTGTTTGCTCATGATTCCCTTGGAAAATTCTAAGTACTCGTTTCACTCTAAGAAACAAAGTACAGAAAATAAAGTGACATTACGAGTGATCGTGCTTTTGCACATCTGTGCCTTTGAAATCCTTGGTTAGATAACTGAGGGTATGTTCAATCTCGTACCCATATCATTTCATTCTGGTTTCGTAACAATATACATAGTATAAGTACCACAAAAACAATCTTCATGATCTCAAAACATTTCATATAGTTTGAAAACAATTTTTCGAATGCATTTGCTATGTTTTCAAAAAAAACCTTCATGATTTCAAAATGTTTCATATAGTCTGAAAAAAAAAATATTAACACAGTACATTTTCTTATCAAGTGCATGATTTCGCAAAGCATTTTTCATATTTTCAAAAACCTTATACATAATTTCAAAATTCAACTCGCATGATTTTAAAACATTTTTACCTAATACACCTACTTTATGATTTCAAAAGTATTACATATATAAGGTTTCAAAAACATTAAACACATTTTTAAAAGAAACCCCATGCATAGTTTTCAAAAAAAAAACATTTTCCTCATACATTGACTTAACCTTCAAATTCCACTACATATGTCACCTTGACATATCCAGCATCTCAACTTCATAAGCATTCTCACTTCATGTTTTGACTTAAGCACATCCAGTGCAAAGTTTCAAAACATCTTCAAATCCCAAAATCCATATGGGATCTTCTTACCTTCACAATTAGATCCTTGTGGATAATTATCATTCAAATCACAGTCCTTAATTGGATTCCTTGTATGCCCTAATTCGAACATTTTGATTCCTTATAATCGAAATCGAATTTTCTTTTTAAAGATCTTTCTATCTTTATAGTTAGATTCTTAGAAATATTTGAAGCACCAATCAAAATCCACTGATTAGATACCTGATGTGCTTTAAATACATGTGCACAGTTAACAGAACAAATTGACAAAATGATGACAAATCTAAAAATCAAGTTAAACAATTATGTGATTATGTGTTTATGCATTTTGTGTTTTCTTTTATGCATTTTTATGTACTCTGGATAATTCGTTATCCAAATCCTCGTAGAATCTCCCATATCTTCATATGAGGGATTCATAGTAGGATATCCAAAGGTACTACCTTAAATCCTTAATGGGCTTCTATGTAATAGTTAAGACCCTTGGATTATATAGTACCATTCCATGATTCATAAGAGACCCTTTTAGTGGTCTAGTAAAAAAGATTGATTCAAAAATCTGGTTAAGAATGACATGTGATGATATAAGCTCAAAAGACCCCTTGGTTGTCTATTAAAATCATTTATTGATTTAATAAAAGGGGCCCTATGGTGGTCTAGTCACAATCCTCACATGCTCGTTCATTGTTTTCTTCCCCTACACATTTTAAGATGCACTACGTGACTATGCAAGGAATTATGTGATTATGGATGCATACATAATTACGAAGTTCAGTGCACGGAAACCACAGTAAGACATATTATGTGTAAGAACCGATAGTGACAACCATAACGAAATGTGAACAATGTAATAGTGGTACGGTGGACGCACCAATGACGCTATATATACTTGTATATAAGTGTCCCTCTCACATTGCAAGCATGATGTTATTGTAAAGTTACTAGAAGTTCAGGACTCTAACCAGTGTTGTTTGATCTTTTCAACTTCATGTTTCAAGCTCTCACAAGTTTCCTCTAAATAAATTTCGGGACGAAATTTCCTAAAGTAGGGGAGACTGTGACACCTGGGTCACTGCGACCATCAAACAAATACCAAACCAATGAAATATTGTATTTCATACTTGGGATTTGTACAAATATGTGTATCATTTGCACATATCAATTCTTGTTCGATTTCGGGCTCTAAATCGCTTTCTGGAAGGTTATACGCGCACTGATGCGTAAATATAACCAGTTTAATGCAACGAACACTCCAGAACAGTGACATAGGCTTAACATACCCTAAATAACCTTTACATAACTTAGAAATAAGTTTTGAAGGCTTTGGTATGGCAAAATCAAGTTAATTCACTTACAGGGACTAAATTTGACAAACTGCGAAAGTATGCCAATTTGAACTGTAACAGACATTCTGGAACATGACCATAAGTTAAACATACCATAAATATCCTTTACATAGCTTAGAAATAGGCTTTGAGGGGTTCGATGTGCTAAAATAAACTTTTGGGTCATTCAGGGACTAAAAGCGTCAAAAAGTGCACAAGTTTGCACTTTCGCGCATATCTTATGTGACAACTCGAACTTTAGATCTATCATTGTGTAACATATGTGAACTCGATTGACTAAGTGAACGATTATTAAATGTTATGTGATATGTGTTTTAATGATTGTGTACATGATACGTTATGTGTTGTATGTATATAAGTTACACGAAACCCGAACCGCACAACACTAGCTCAACCGCACAAGCCTTTGGGCTTTACAAATCTCGGCTTACTTCTCTTGAACCCGAACCAAAGGGGAGCCCATGTGAAGGGTTCGGCCCACCCACCTCACACGCATAACATTAGGATGTTGTAACCATTCTACACTTTACCAAAAACACACACAAGTTTACAAACCCTAGAAGCTCTCTCTCTCTTTCTCGTTTCTCTTGGAACCCGACGGCAACACCTCTCAATTCTCGAAGATCCTTGTGTTCGGATCATCCTCGCTACACACTCTAATTCGGTTAGTGTTTCATGATACGTGTTTGTTTAATGTTGTTATGAATCTATGTTCAACTAAACGATTAGGGTTGCATGTATGATGAACAATGATGTATGAAGGATAATATTCTTGTTAAACGGATGTGTATAATAAATCGGATATCATGTATTGTTTTATGATTGAATGATGTTATGATTGATTTGAATAAGTTGTGATTAAACATAAATGTATGTAATCGGCTGTAAACATGTTAGATTTCGAATGGTTTGATGATGGTGTTAGGATGATTTGGATTTGTTAAAGATGATTGGAAACCGAATGCTTGTTAAATCGGTTGTTATATGTTTCGGGTGATCGATAGATTGTTATAGTTATAAATGTTGTTAATCGAGGTTCTTGAAGCATAGGATAATGAGTGTGATTATTGTTCATATGTTAGATTTGAATTCTTATGGATTATGGAATGGATGCTTGTTTTGATCGAAATATGGCCATGATTGAAACTGTTTGGTTGTTGATTGATTTGGTAAACTTGGAAACTGTTAAATGCTTGTAACAATATTGCTTGAAATATGGAGACTATCCAACTGTTTGGCATAGATTCGGGTGCACAAGCCCAACCGTACAAGGTCTCTTGGTCGCACAAGAGGCCCATTCGCACAAGCTGACCCAATCACACAAGACATCCGGCCGCACAAGATGTCTTGATCGCACAAGGTTATTGGGTTAGTCTGACTGTTGGGCCGTAGACATCTGGGCTGGATAACAAAGCTGACCGCACAAGTCAGCCTTGGTCGCACAAGTCAATTGTAAACGCACAAGTGGACTGTTATGTTAATTGGGCCGTATATGTCAAGTTGTTACTTGTTTGCTGGGCTTAGATCTTTAGTCGCACAAGAATGTTATGTGTTTGGTGTATTGGGACGATATGCTATTGGATTGTATATTATTGATGGGCCGGGTTTGGTTGGATCGCACAACATGTTGTGGATCGCACAACATGTTGGGCCAGATAGTTTTGGGCTTACTTGTTTAAACCATACAAGTTGTATGTATTGCTTAACTGTCAAACGCTGCCATGATTTATACGTGATAGTAACGTGTTAACTAATGTGACGCATACGTGTTTTACCTTAGTCAAAACCTGACTCGTGTGGTAACCCTGTTAGGACGTGGTTGACCACTTTAGTTCAAGAACCCTTTCTTTTGTGTATCTGCCGAGCAAACCAAGGTGAGTTCACACAGCCAAGGCATGGGATTCCCGGGTTGGGAATTGGGTTGGAATGTTTGATATGGAATGATTACTCGTACTTACGCTATTGCTAGACTATAGACCATCGTCCTCGGGATAGTCAGGACACTTACGTAAAACCTGCGTAAACTAGTATCTACCATTGTCTCCCGGGTCGGGAGGACACTTACGTAAATCCTGCGTAACCTAATACCCACTACTGTCTTCCGGGTCGGAAGGACACTTACGTAAATCCTGCGTAAACCCCACACGTACCACTGTCCTCGGGGAAGGGCACTCACGTAAATCCTGCGTGACCTTGTACGTATTCCTGTTCTCGGTTTAAGAAGAACACATGGTTGCAAATAGTCTAGTAAGTACCATAATGGGAAGTCCCCGTTAGTAAAGATAAACGTGGGAATCCCCCACTAGTAACATATATACAAGGCCTGGGAAGCCACACTAGATGAACTTACGCATTACTGATATGAACTTACTTACTGTGAACTCGCTCAACTAGTTATTGATTATCTGCTGCATGCCTTGCAGGACCTTAGGTACATTATGGAGCTTGCACAGGGAGGAGCAGGTCGTTGTGGGATACGGATCGTGAACAAACACTTATTACTTTTCATACATTAATGTATTGTTTGGGTTTTACATTATGCTTCCGCTATACTTAACTAAATTGGTTTTGATAAACACCTTTCGTATTGATGGATAACTATTACTACTTTTACATGTTCAATATGATTGGTGGCTTGATCCTGGTCAGTCACGCCTCCAAGCGGTGATACACCGCGTGTGGATTTTGGGGGTGTGACATCTTACGTTCTGAATACATCCGGACATCCAAAAATTTATGTAAGCGCTAAAATATTTTATTTTAGTGTTTGGCATGAGAAAAATCCATTCGTCGCGCAATTTGGATCGTTTTTCGCGCTTATGCGCATTCCGTCGTAATTAAGCGAACATCGCGATCGTACGACCAAACGAACCAACATCCGGCATATTTTTGAGCATGTTTCATGTCCACAATGTTTAGGCATCATTTTAGGGCCTTAACGTTGGCTTAATGGGCCTTAAACGTGTCGGAAATGGCCTTAAAACACAACAGGGACCAAAACTGACATTTGTTGAAACTTGTTTCTGACCAGAAGGGCCAGGCGGCCCGCGTGAGTCTTGTGTACCCCCTTACGCGGCCCGTGTCAGCTCCCCATATCAGAATAATCAGTTTTAACAGCTGATTACAGCTGTTAAGCACCCAAAACCCAATTCCAGTTGCCCTTTCCTGCTCATGAGAGTTACCACAAGGTTTCAACAAGTGTATGGATGAGATCAAAGCACATTATTCGATAAACGATCCTAACAGTCTTGCATATCCTATAAATACCCATCCATTCATTTTCAAAACCCACTTGAAATCTGAGAATTCTCTAAGTTGGGGTGTTTCATCACCTCATACCTGAGAATACTTGGATTATCAATCTTGCGGGGACCCTTTGTAAGTGTTCTTTCGTTCGTTTGAACTTCATAACGTGAGCGTAATCACGATGGTTATAGTCCCTAGTGACTATACCTACTGATTACCACGTTATCTAGACTCAGTGACGAGTCGTAGTTTCGGCCAAAATGCGTGTTATTGCGTATTTTGTAACCAAACTACTTATAGGTATCAAAACCGTTTGTTTTGATACCAAACCTGTTTTCTAAACTTAGTTAAGCATGTTTTAACATGATGTTTTAACATGCTTAGCTCGTCACTTTTAGTTTTTGCTTGTCTAGGGTCGTAAGGGTAAGCGATCTAAACAATCGCTTATACTTTCGAACCCGACCCGTTTGGTCGATCATTAGGATCCGACCAAACACATTAGGTGACCATAGTATATAGGGAATAACCTTCCGAGGTTATACCTTATGGTCGCTTCGTTTAAGTAGTTGTATGATAGGTAGTTTATATGCCTTAGGTAAATTACCAAAATGCCCTTTCTACGCCAAAATTCATTTTTAAGCATATGTAACATAACTTTTAACATATAAACTGATTTGGTAACAATATTAGACATGTTAAGGCATATTTTACTTGTCATAGGACTAGTTAGGCAGTCTGAACGCGTTTTACGCAAACGACGCGTTAAAGTAGCATAAGCTACCTAAACGGGTCGTAACGGGTCGTAAGCACTTAGGTTAGATTTCATTTTAGTATATAGGCTTTGTTAAACCATATTACATGAGTTCCCATACTCATTTGGTTTACTAGCCCTCATTCTATCCAATCCTCCGATTTAGGTCCGGTATATTAACATAGTTACCTATATTAGGTGCCGTTTGATATCCGTGATCTCTAGCATTGTTTGGTTATTACTCAAGGACTACTAAGCAATCTCAAGTGAGTACATAGACCCCTCTTTTACTGTTTTTCAAACTGTTTTGGGGTGAAACACATGTGCCTGCTTGTTACTTTCATGCTTTCATATCTTATGCTTGTTATGTTCAATAGTACACTTATAGTACATGATTTCATTGTGTTTATGCTATGTATGCCCATTGTGTGCATACTTAGTACATCGTTTTACATTACATTTTATGCTATGTATGCCCATTGTGTGCATACTTAGTACATCGTTTTACATTATATTTCATGCTATGTATGCCCATTGTAGTACATTGTTTTACATTACATTTTATGCTATGTATGTCCATTGTGTGCATACTTAGTACATTGTTTTACATCACATCACATGCTATGTATGTTTATTTGTTGCATACTTAGTACATTTGTTATTCATCACATGCTTACATTTTGGTATGACATTTGGGTTGTTTAAATGGGACAATATATTCATTAACATTAGCTACGTCGCTCGTTAGTAGGTAATGGTACCATAGGATTTGACAACTCCCGTTCCTGAACCCTAGGTTTGTTTGGGTGGAAGGAATGACCGAATTCGATATACATTTACACAGATAGACCTTTAAATTCGTTTAGGGGTCTATCACCACAGTCACAAGGCTTGGATGTATGCATTTTCACAATACCGCATAGATGTTTATATCAGTATAGCATGCATTTGTTCCACAAAACATAACTTTGATTTAAACCATGTTTTACTTCAATACCTTGTTTTTGCGCATTTTACATTAGACATAAACATTTTGACATTGATATACACAATTCATGATTTACATTAGACATAGACAATAGACATGGTTTTCACACAAACATTTTGACATTTGATTATACATAAATATTTTACTTTGGTGGTTTGGTTTGAGTAAGTGATTTAAGTAACGAGGCGTGTGTAATATGATACAAGCATGGTGGATACGCCGCTGGTACTTCCTATATATAAGTGCTTGTATGGTATTACATATCGTAGCGTTATTTGAATCATTCCAATTTAGACATATAACATTTTATACAAATAACATACTTTTCACAATACATTGTTTTACAAACAACTTATCTAATACAAACTCATTTTACTTGTTTATTTACTTAACCATGTATTATTCTTTTATACATATATATCATTTGGTTTATTTATCACTTTTCAAATGATTTACAAGACAAAGCAAATTACAAGGTTCATGACTAAACATTTTCTTAAACATAAGTCATGAATTCTATTTTCACAAAACCTATGTATCTCACAGGCATTTTTATGCTGGCGTACCAATTTTCACATGTGTTTCAGGATATGATGCATAGGATTTATCAAGATACACTTAGGCGGACTTGGGCCTTAGTGACAATAAAAGATGCAAGACTAGTTATTTATGTTATATTTCTTTGATTGTCAAGACATTGTAACTCTTTTAATCAATAAAACAATATTTCAATTTCTATGTGTTATGAAACAATGATTCTGTTACCACACTCCCCGACATTTCCGCCACGTTTTGTTGTTTTACGTGGTCGGGGTGTGACATAATTGGGATGATCACTTACCTTTAATAGAATTCTCATATAATAATAGTTATCACGCAAGTATCAATGCTGCACCAATCGAAGCACTTTATGGACGAAAGTGCCGAACCCCAGTCTGTTGGGCAGAAATTGGGGAAAAGCAACTATCTGGACCTGAGATAGTACAAGAAACAACAGACAAAATTATTCAAGTCAAGGAACGACTAAAAACAGCACGTGATCGACAGAAGAGCTATGCCAATAACCGACGTAAACCGTTGGAGTTTCAAGTAGGAGATAAAGTATTGTTGAAAGTCTCTCCTTGGAAAGGAGTGGTAAGATTCATCAAACGGGGAAAGTTAAGTCCCAAGTATGTTGGACCTTTTAAGATTATTAGAAAAATAGGACCTGTAGCCTATCAGCTACAACTACCAGAGGAAATGGCAGGAATACATGATGTGTTTCATGTATCTATTCTCAAAAAGTGTTTAGCTGATGAATCACTGATAGTACCTCTTAAGGATATAGAGGTAAATGAACAACTCAAATTTGTAGAAAGACCTCTACAAATTGAAGACAGTAAAGTCAAGAATCTCAAACATAAAAGATTAGTTCTGGTCAAAGTGAAGTGGGACTCCAAAAGAGGACCTGAATACACATGGGAGCTTGAAGCAAAAATGAAAAAGAAATATCCGTATTTATTTCAGTAGATCTCGAGGACGAGCTCTAAAACAAGGTGGGGAGAATGTAACAACCCTCGGTAAAACCAACACTCTCATAATATGTCTGACACTCTAATATATTTAAGAATGTCTCAATATGTCTTATATTACACCCCGTATGTGAAAACCGAGCCCGAAATATGTTATAACATATAATATAAAATAAAAACAAGAAATATTAAGCTGAGGCGGGCCGCGTAGACCCACCCCAACATCTCACGCGGGCGGTATGAGGGCTAGAACCAGACTCCGCTGATTTCTTAAGTTGATAAGGGCCGCGTAAGAGTCTTTGTTAGTTGACGCGGGCCGCGAGAGATCAACGATGCGGAGACACCCTGAGCTGACACGTGTCGACATCGTGGCGGGTCTACTTGGTGACTGGGATAAGCTATAGGGTTGACCAGGGTTGACGCGGGCCGCGTAAGCAGCCCTTGTCTTTCACGCGGGCCGCGTGAGAGTCCAATATCAGCCCTATATAAGAAGGCAACGGGTTTTCGTTTTCCGTCGCTCATTCTTAAATCTCAAATCACAATTTATGTAGTAGTGTTATAATACGCGGGTATTATATCCCCCTAATTAGCGAGGTTCTGCTCCGTTGTAAGTATTATAACCCTAGTTTCGTAACAGTTACGCTGCCCGATTGATTTAGGGTTCCGTAACAATTGTCGTGGTTCTGCCCGACGTAGTTGTTGGAATGCCGTCTCGGGAAGGGTATCATTAATAATTTCAAAGGGTTATGGTACTAACCAATGTACATTTGTATAAATTATAGATTATATCCAGGAAACCCTTACTAGAAGTCTAAGATAGCAATGTGAGTTTATCCTCTTTTTGTTAATGTTTTTGGAATATTTTACAAAACCTTAATTGTTTACAATGTGATTAAGTGGTGATTGAGTCTTTGTAGTTCTTCAATTAGTGCCGGTATTATGGGGTTTTGTATACAAAATTTATTACTACGAGTAGTAGTAGTAAGTCTGAATGACAGTGCATTACCATTGGACGACGAGTTTGCCAATGGGTAATTTGACCATAGTCATAGATCCGGTCGAGTGGCAAATACTGAATGAGTAATTGTGTAGAAATAAACAATGTGATCGCTCTCAATACTATCTTAATTGATAAATTGTTTCTTGATTAAACTGGGATTCACTCACCAGTATTTCCGACTGACAAATGTTTTTAAAACGCGTTACAGGTAACACAATGTGAACAGCCAATTAATGAAAAGCCAGCTGGAGAGCACTGAAGGCTTGGGAGAAATGTGGCTATAAAAGTTACCTAATAAACGATGTTTTAAATTCAATAAAATAGGGTTTGTCCCTATAAATGTATTGTAATAAGAAACTTGGGTTTTACCCATGTGATTATTAATATTAAATGAGGTGGTTTTACTCTGATAAACATTTCCTAACTACGGTCCTGATGTAATTTCCGCTGTGAGATTTAAACAACTGATACCACCAAACTCTGAGATCGCGTCCGCCCGTTCCCGGGAATCATGGATCGGGGGTTGCGACAGTATGTGCCAGAATTCATCTTCTAACTTTTGGCGTTCATGAGGAGGGCAGAATTCTTCCAGCATGACCTCCTTGAGTTCGTCCCACGACAGACCGTAGGCTGCATCGTTTCCCCGCTTGTTTCTCTCGGCCGTCCACCAGTCTAGTGCACGGGACTGGAAAACGTCGGTAGCATTCAGAGTTCGGAGGTCATCGGGGCAACCACTCTGTCGTAGAGTGACCTCAATGGAATCAAACCATTGGAATAGTGCAGTAGGGCCTTCCTCGCCAGTGAATTCCTTTGGCCCACAAGACTTGAATTGCTTGAAATTGAAAGTAGTCTTAGTAGCAGCTTTAGGAGCTTCGGTTCTCGACTCCTCAGATGATTTGCTGACGTTCTCGTAGACATCACTTACGGCCTTTGCTACTTGCTTAGCGATGATAGCAGCAAGGCGTTTGTCTCTCTTCTCTTGACGAGAAAGTGGGTGACGGGATCCAGATGACATTGTCTGCAACAGACATCGTCACAGGACTCAACACAACGTATTCGAATCTCACCTCACACATCTAACGTTTACTAAAGCTCAGGAACACATACATCACGTAAACATGTAGTCACATAATTACCGATTCACAAAAACACAGAAGCACATAAGCACGTAGAACACATAAGCACATAATCCACAGAACACGTAAGCATGAATTCACAAGTTGCAGTCAGAATACAGAAACCTATCATTTACAGTTCGCGATCGTCCGAATATAGCGTTGGCGTTTGATATATCGAGTCGTGTAGCATAAGCGTATAACGTAGCATAAAGTCGTCCACAATTTAGCGATTTGTTAACGTTTTGAGGTAGAAGTGCAATGCGAGTCGTGCGTGTCGATCGAAGTGAAGGCAAAAATTGGGTAAATCTCCAAAAATTTTAAACACATAAACAGGTAATCATACAAAATTAACGAATCATCAGAGTCAGCAATTACGGGCTCAGAATCGAAACACATAAAATTCGAGATATAGATTGTCTGCGGCTAGTAGACTTTGACTACCCAAAGTGGTTCGACTATTCACAAGGATCCGGTGTGCACATTTGGCCTTCAGGATTATGCTTTTGCCTCGATTCTTGGGCGTTTGGCACACCTCCCGTTAGTCATTTGTGACTTCAGGTCGTTGGAGTCCGTCGAAACTTCGGTGAGAGCTTTGTAAAATGAGCGGAACAAGTCGTCGAGGTTAGGGTTTCACCCCTAGCTCAATAAATTTGTTCCTGTTTTTAATAAAATAGGGGAGATTATACATCAAAATACGGATTTCACTCCTGATTTGGCATAATTCTCCTTGTTTGTAAATAGAATACGGGTTGATTAGCAACTTCAGTTGAGAGTTTGCGGTTTTCACACCTAATCTTGACTTAGTTACTCTTTCATAGTTGAAAATTCGAGTGCAGTGATAGTGTAGCATAAGCGAGAATATCGAGAGATAAGCTCTTACATAATCCCTACCGGATATGCACAAGTCGGTCTGTTGGTTCCTAACTATAGACTAGGTCTCTCAGACATCGACCCGGACTAGGTCGTGTCTTGCCTAATTCCCTATAGTTATGGCTCTGATACCAATCTGTCACACCCCAACCGATGGCAGAATCATCGGGGCATGGCACTGAGCGAAACAGATTGTCTAGAAGTTTCCATAACAATTATCATTACTATTCAATTTAAATTAACATGTCCCATACCATGTCTCAAACAGTAAACAAATTATTACAGATAAAGTCTAGGCAAATCATTTTGTTCCGACAACTCAGATTTAAATAGAGCAATTGTTTATCTGCTTCTAGAGACCCTTGGTTTAATTACTACAGACAACTATTTGTTGGGCTCTAAATCTTTATTCTAGCTTCGATTTCCTACAACGTGTGCATCCTAAACACCTGTCACATACGTTAAAATAAAGTCAATACATATAATGTAAAGGTGAGCATACAAGTTTGATAATAGCATATAGAGTTCGAATTCGTTTACGCATAACCAGCACGTACACATAGTGAAATGAAGCACGTTAGTTATCGACATAGATCCATCGATACCAATGACTGCGGGTTGACTGCCAGATGCAGTTCGCAATACATGATTACCACTGTAATCCATGCAAGTAAATGTCCTTAACAACCCTCGCGAACGGGTGCTGAGTCCAAACTATAGTACTATCGTTGCTAAGGCAGGTAGACAGCATTCCATGTGTAAACATAACAAACAAGCATTCATAAGCCACGTATAACATGCATTAACGGTTAGCGTTCAAATAGTATTGAGTATTGTGTTTAATGTGATTTGAATAGTTGTAACGTATGTAACACCCAAAAGTGCATAAACAAAAAGGGATCGAGTATACTCACAGTGGTTGATGGATTGAAGGGAGCGCTTAGCGAGTAAAGTTAGCCTGAATAGATTGATAGCATAACGATAAGTGAAGCGTAAAACGATACAAAGTGTGACTGGGTCGGATAGCAGTTCAGTCGGATGGTAATCCGATCGGACGGCTTGTTCGTGCGGATGACAATCCGTTCGGATGGTCATTCGGTCGGGCGGTAGTCCAGTCGGAGGACTATTCGAGTGGATTGTTTCTTCCTATGAGATAAATGTGTTTGTGTATGATGGCTTGTCTTTTGAAGTTTTTGTTGTAGCATTTTGAAAACATTGAAGTATCTCTATCCTTCAAGTCGGTCGATCGGACGGTCAGTCGTGCGGGTGACAATCCGTTTGGATGGTCATCCAGTCGGACGGTAATCCGGTCGGACGACGACTCTAGTGATATAGTTACTTAGTGGAAACAAATTCACAGCCGGAGTGTCACTCGGTCGGATGTCCATTCGACCGGGTGGCAACCCTTTAAAGTCCTAGTATCTCATGATCCGAAGAGTAATCCGGTCGGATGGTATTCCGATCGGATGGCAATTCGTTCAATACTCAAACTTTAAATCAAGTTGATTAAGTGTGGGACCCAAGGTGTGATCCGTTCGGATGGCAATTCGTTCGGGTGGCTTATCTGGTCGGACAGCATTCCATTCCGATTGTTCCGTTCGTCCTACACTTGGTCGTTTTGATTGTTTGTCATTTTATCAAGACGTTTTGACAACGTGTTAACCAATAGAATCCCATCTTGACCCAAGTGACCTGTTTGACCAGGAATCACCCTAGTTCGTCCAGTTAACTGGTTCAAGACGGTTGTTCTTGTTTAACCCGAGATCGGTGGTCTCGTGAGTAGAATCCAGATCTTGAGCTAGCACAACACTAAGAATGAGCAGGAGACTAGAACAAGGTCCGATTCTACCGGTTTTAGATGCATTGAGTGTAAAAGAGTTGAAAGAAGGCTAAAATCCATCTTTCAATCCTTTTTCACCATAAAGGTGTTTAGATCTATGAAAGATCTTTGTGTATTCGTGTGGAAATCGGTTAGATCTAAGTTGTTCTTGATGGATTGAAGTCAAAACATGAAGTTCTTCAAGAACTCATGATGACATCATCCTTGAACACCTCAAATCCAGTGATTTCACGGTTAAAAGTTAAGATTCAAAAGATAGAAAGGTGTAGGAGTGCGTATAGGTCAAGAAAGTACAAGATTTAGGACGAGATCTTACCGGGATTGAGAGAAATCAAAGAAAAGGTGAGCTGAGTGTGCTGGTCGGACAGAGGTTTCCAAAAGTAGAAAGTTTGAGAGTGACATGGGTATTTATAGGATTCCAAAAATGGAAAAGGTGGGTTGGTCGGATGGCATTTCACCCGAATGACTATCTGGTCGGATGTCATCTCAGTCGGATGGCATCTTGACGCCATGGCCAAGTGGCAGGCCGGTCAGATGGCTATCCGGCCGGATGGCACTTGGTTCGTGCGTTCGACGCGACGATTTTTGCTGATTCGATTTCGATTGCGATTGAGCATCGTTCGCAACAAAGTTACCTATTCAAATTACATTTAATCCCAACTATTCATATCTCGCACTATCTCTTCTCCACTAATTATCATAGTTCGATTTCGGTTGAGTTCGAGTTCGATGTCGATTGAGTTCGATTGCATTTCGAGTTTCGATTCGATTTCGATTGATTACCACATATAACATAAATGAGCATGCACAAGTAACACATAAGGCACACACACATGTATAACAATAACTAATATGCGTAGTTCGAGTTGCGATTCGATGTCGATTGATTAGCATAGTTTGATTATCGTTTAGTTAGCTTTATCGCATTGTTACTTCCTATAGTTCATAGTCGTAGGTCGATTGAATAGCGAAAATCATATGTCGATTATTGTAATTATAGACACTTACTCCACATAATAGCTAAAATAAAAGAAATCTATTATTAATCGGTTGCGCGAAATCGGTCGTTGACTTTGACCTTGACTTCTCGAAAACACGGGGTGTTACAAATATGGTCTATCAACAATTACCAACTAATTATTAATAGGTTATTAATATATTTTGATCTATATAATATAAATGATTATAATGGCTACAAGATTAAATATTATATTAATAATATATTTAATCTCACACATTTTTCTTTTTGTTTCTTGGTTTTAATATGTTTTTTTTTATAAAAGTTAACTTGTTTTGCAGCTTGGAAGAGATCTTTTTACTCACCTTAAGGTGTACACAGGTCCTGACCATCCACACCAAGCACAAAAGCATACCAAACGAGAGAACTCAACCCAAAAGACTAGTCTGGTGGGTGAGAGAGCCCATTTGGTATATAAACCCCACATTGATTGCCCATATAACCGATGTGGGACAAGTCCCATACCTTGCAATGGTTTTGATCCATAACAATCGACCCTCCTTAAGGGCCAACGTCCTCGTTGGTCACGACCACGTTCGTCACGGCTGGCTCTCTCCAGGCCACCACTCCGTGGGCCACCACTCCGAGTTTGGCTCTGATACCAATGATACGAGGTAGAATTGAAGAACAAAATCAGAGAAGGAAAAAGAGAAAGAAACAATCAGAAGTTTTAGCTCAATTATTCGATACCCTTCCAACTGATTACAACGGTATATAACAGTCATTAACTACCTAACTAACAACTGCCCAACCATTACAACTATAGTCCCTCTAGTACAAAATATTACAAAACAGACCCCTCACATATTAAAAACTCACATATCAGATTTTAAATTACTGTAACGCCCCTTGTTTTGCAAGTTAATTACTGCCAATATAATTCTCAACTGAGATACTATGCATTTGTACTAATACCATGTGTCAACTAAGAAAGTTATTTTTATTAAAACCTACACTTAAGATCATTTCGTATAAGGAAAAAAATTATATATCTAACCTTGCACGTTAACCATGATTAGATTACAAGGGTGAAGATCAAATAGGAAGTTTATTTTGGCTAGGAATGATAGGAAGCAATAAGATTATGACATGTGGCAAAATTTAAAATAAAGATGAAGGGTATTTTAGTCAATCGTATCCTTTCTTCTTCCTTCTTCTCCCCAATAACTTCAAAAACCCACCATTTTCAAAGCCAACCATCTTCAACCATTTCTTCACTTTCTATCTCAAAAATCACTACATTATAGTGTGATTTTCGTCACCAATCAATGATTCAAACACCCGATCAACGTGTTCTTCAGCTTTTTTGAAGAAACCCAGTTTAATTTCATACAATATCTCATTTTTTTCCTGTGATGTTGAAGCGAATCACTCGATTCGTTCGATTCGATCGATTCGATCGCTGATAAGTGTTTCTAACAATCAAGTTTCGTCAATCGTTGAAGAAATCTATGTAAGAAATTTTTTAATCGCATTTTTACTATCTGGGTTTTTGAATCTAGTCATTGCGTTTTACGATTTTGGCGGGGGTCCGGGGGCAGCGCCCCTGGGAGCAGGATCCAAGGGGCGGCACCCCTGGCGGGGTCCAAGGGGCAGAGCCCCTGGCTGGGGTCAAGCTGCTTTAATAAAAATGCATCAGAAAATTTAATTTTCCAGAAATTGACTCATTTCGAAGGCAAAAATTCGTAGGTATAACACATTTTTGAAGTGTTTTCTGGTCATTGCGTTTTAGAACTAAGACATTTTTATGTGTTTTTTGGCTATTACGTTTTAGAAAAACACATTTTTGAAGTGTTTTTAGTCATTGCGTTTTAGGTAAACACACATTTTTAGGTGTTTTCAGTCCATTGCGTTTTAGAAAAAAGACATTTTTAAGTGTTTTCTGGCCATTGCGTTTTAGAAATAAGACATTTCTTTGTGTTTTTGGTGAATTGCGTTTTAGGTAAAACACATTTTTATGTGTTTTCAGTCCATTGCGTTTTAGAAAGTACACTTTCTTTTGTGTTTGGTATTGCGTTTTAGAAATAAGACATTTCTTTGTGTTTTCTTGCAATTGCGTTTTACAAATAAGACATTTCTTTGTGTATTTTGTGCATTGCGTTTTAGAAAAATGTCATTTTTTAGGTTTTTTTTTCCATTACGTTTTACGCAACTGGATTTTTTTCCATTGCGTTTTACGCAACTGGGTTTTCCAAAAAATATTCCAAAAATATAGCAATAGCATACTCGTTTTAAAGATAAAAAACCTCGTTTTTTGGTTTCAATTTTTATAAAAAAAATCATGTCGTATGAAAGAGTTATTAACGTTTAAAAAATGAGGGGGAATTGAAGGAGAGATAAACTATTGCCTTGGATTGACTAGAATGCCCCTGGACAAACCCACGCGCCTCCTTTTTTCCTTCAATCTCACTCATTTAATCTTAGCCCTTGATTAAATAAATAGATGATCAAGATTACTTCTTAGGCTTCCTACCCAAATAAACTTTCTATTATATCCTAACCCTACATTACAAAAACAAATCTCATAAACACCTACAGAGCAAACATTCATGTGAAGACATGAACTACTTTCCCTAAGACTACTAATATTACGAATACGCAGTGATTTGTGTGTATTCATAATATTAATAGTCTTATACATAACCCCTCTGAGATATACAAAAGGATAGTACTTTCATAATTGCAAAGTAACTTTAATCAAGAGACTTGATCAAAGAACCCCTTTAAACATAAGCTTTACCTGTGATCACAAAGGTAAACATGTATTAGTTTATGTTTATTAAGAATGTAAAATATTACGCGTGGGGAATGTTCATTGGGGAACACTAAAAAAGTGGGGAACAGCGGGGAACCGACTCAAACGAACTCCGATTGGACTCATTCCAGCGGCGTTGGAACCGGCTCGTCGGACCCTAACTAAGATCTCTTAACCCTAAATCCTAACTCCTAAACTCTAAACCCTAAAGCTAAAAAAAATAAGCCTAAAACCTAAGCTAAACCGTAAAATATAAACTATAAACCCTAAAAGTTAAACCCTAAAGGCTAAACCTAAAGCTAAATCCTAAAGCTAAACCCAAAAGCTAAACCTTAAACCCTAAAGCTAAACCATAAACTCTAAATCTAAACCTTAAAGCTAAACCCTAAAGCTAAACCCTAAAAGCCAAACCCTAATATATTTAGGGTTTAGGGGTTATGATTTAGGGTTCAGGGTTAAAAGATCCTAGTTAGGGTTCGACGAGCCGGTTCCAACGCCGCTGGAATGAGTCCAATCGGAGTTTGTTTGATTCGGTTCCCCACTTTTTTTCATCACTTAAATTTTAATATACGAATCACTGCTAATATACGGACAATAAAATTGAAGTCTATTAATATTATGTATTTGCTTTTTTTTTCATCACTTAAATTTTAAAATTTCAATTTTATTGTCCGTATATTAGTAGAAACTCCTTCAACATTGTGATTATTCTTCAAGTTAACTAAATTTCACCTTTATAAGTTTTAACCCATTCTAATCTCAACATATAACTATAAATTTATCTTTATTATTAAAAACATAGCGTTTTTACCTTCAATTACAGACTTGACACTATCAACTTGAACTTGCCAACATTTTACCTTCCAGGGCCGGCATGTAGGGAGTGCGGAGTGGGCGACGGCACAAGGCCCAAACCCTCCGAGGGCCCAAATCTTTTTAATTTTGTATAGAATTTACGCTGTTTAAGATAGAATATATATGTACTGAATCAAGAGATAACATAAATGAGCCCTTGTACTAGTGGTTACTGCCTTGCTTAAACATCAAGGAGACGTGGGTTCTAATCCCGGAATTTTGTCAACTGCATCTTTCTCTTTAATCAATAAATTAAAATAACTATTTAAATTACTGTTAGACCATTTGAGATCGTAGATACTTGTTCTGGATTGTTTTTGTTATGTTATTGTAGCTTTCTAGAAGTCTAGGGGTTAAAGTTGTAATGTTTTGTAACTTGAAGTTCTAACCTGGCGTATTTAATATGCCAGCGTATTTATAAATACGTTGGCAGGTCAGTAACTATATATATGTATGCAATGAAACCCTAGCCCAAGCTTTTGGCTAGTTTTTTGTAACACCTGTGCCTCCACGGCCATCAAACAAATACCAAACCAATGAAATATTATATTTCATACTTGGGATTTGTAAAAATATGTGTATCATTTACACATATCAACTCTTGTTCGATTTCAAATTCTAAATCGCTTTCTGGAAGGTTATACGCGCTCTTATGCGTAAATATAACCAGTTTAATGCAACAAAACCTCCGGAATAGTGACATAGGCTTAACATACCTTAAATAGCCTTTACATAACTTAGAAATAAGTTTTGAAGGCTTTGGTATGGCAAAAACAAGCTAATTCGCTTACAGGGACTAAATATGACAAACTACGAAAGTATGCCAATTTGAACTGTAACAGACATTCCGGAACATGACCATAAGTTAAACACACCTTAAATATCCTTTATATTGCTTAGAAATAGGCTTTGAGGGGTTCGGTGTGCTAAAATAAACTTTTAGGTCCTTCAGGGAGTAAAAGTGTCAAAAGGTGCACAAGTTTGCATTTTCGCGCATAACTTACGTTCTGAATACATCCGGACATCCAAAAATTTATGTAAGCATGACTATATTATGTTTTAGTGTTTGGCTTACCAAACACCCATTCGTCACGCATTTTGGATCGTTTTTCGCGCTTATGCGCATTCCGTCGTAATTAAGCGAACATCGCGTTCGTACGACCAAACGAACCATCACCCGGCATATTTTTGAGCATGTTTCATGTCCACAATGTTTAGGCAACATTTTAGGGCCTTAAAGTTGGCTTTACGGGCCTTCGAAGTGTCGGAAAAGGCCTTAAACACGTGCAGGGGCTGAAACTGCCATTTTTGAAAGTTGTATGCAGATCAGAAGGGCCAGGCGGCCCGCATTGTATTTCTCTGATCCTGAAGCGGGCCGCGTCCGCATATCAGAACAGATTCAATGTTTTAAACAGCAAGTTGCAGCTGTTTGATTCTCACCCACACATTCTCACATGCTTAGTCAGATGATAAGGATGATATTTAGCCACCACAACTTTACGACAAATGTACGGGCAAGATTAAGGCACGTTTTCCATGAAACGATCTTAACGGTGGACCTTTTACTATAAATACCCCATCACCCCAATCTCATTTCTTACAAGAATTCTGATTTGAGAGCTCTAAGTTGAAACCATTGTTTCATACCTGAGTTCTTGGATCGGGATTAGCATTCGGGGACCCTTCGTAAGTATTCTTTCGTTCTTTTCCTTATTTTATTGCTTTTCGAGTCAGAAAGTCAAACTTTGTTTGACTTTCAGCGTTGACCAGTAATGGTCAATGCGAAGTTCGTTTGAACTTCGCAACGTGAGTGTAATCACGTTGGTCATAGTCCCTTGGGACTATGCCCACTGATTACCACGTTGTCTAGGGTCGTAGGGTAGGCGATCTAATAAATCGCCTATACCCTCGAACCCGACCCAGTTTGGTCGATCATTAGGATCCGACCAAATACATTAGGTGACCATAGTAGGTAGGGAATAACCTTCCGAGGTTATACCCTATGGTCACATCGTTTAAATAGTTGTATGATAGGTAGTTTATATGCCTTAGGTAAATTACCAGAATACCCTTTTCATGTATAAACGGTAATTAAGCATATGTAACCTAAACTTTTGTCACATAACTGATTATGTAACATGTTTAGGCATATAACACTTGTCATAGGGCTAGTTAGGCGGTCCGAACGCGTTTCACGCGAACGACGCGTTAAAGTAGCATAAGCTACCTAAACGGGTCGTAATGGGTCGTAAACAATTAGGTTAAGTTTCAGTTAGTATGTAGGCTTTGTTAAACCATATGACACGAGTCTCTATACTCGTTTGGTTTACGAACCCGCATTCTATCCGATCTTCCGATTTAGGTCCGGTTTATTAACATAGTTACCTATATTAGGTGCCGTTTGATTTCCGTGATCTCTAGCATTGTTTGGTTGTCACTCAAGGACTACTGAGCATTCTCAAGTGAGTACATAGACCCCTCTTTTACTGTTTTCCAAACGTTTTGGGGTGGAACACATGTGCCTACTTGTTACTTTCATGCTTTCATGTTTTCACATCATATACATGCTATGTTCAATAGTACAATTATAGTACATTGTTTTACATGATTTCATTATTTTTATGCTATGTATGTCCATTGCGTGCATACTTAGTACATCGTTTTACATTTACATTTTATGCTATGTATGTCCGTTGGTTACATACTTAGTACAGTGTTTTCATCACATGCTTACATTTTGTTATGACATTTGGGTTGTTTACAATGGAACAATACATTCATTAACATTAGCTACGCCGTTCGTTAGTAGGTAGTGGTACCATAGGAATTGACAACTCCCGTTCCGGACATCCCAGGGAAAGGGGATGAAAGGAATGACCGAATTCGATATACATAATTTAGATAAACCTTTAAGTGGTTTAAGGGTTTATCGCCTCAGTCTCAAGGCTTGGATGTATGCATTTTCACAACGCCGCATAGATGTTCGTATCAGTATAGCATGCATTTACACAAAACATAACGTTGATTTAAACCGAGTTTTACTTCAATACTATGTTCTTGTGCATATGGTTTAGTTGATACCTTTCACTAGCCATACATATCATTTTGGTTACATATTACATGATTTACATTGATCATGCATTTACACAAAACATAACGTTGATTTAAACCGAGTTTTACCTCAATACTATGTTCTTGTGCATATGGTTTAGTTGATACCTTTCACTAGCCATACATATCATTTTGGTTACATATTACATGATTTACATTGATCATGCATTTACACAAAACATAACTTTGATTTAAACCAAGTTTTACTTCAATACTATGTTCTTGTGCATATGGTTTAGTTGATACCTTTCACTAGCCATACATATCATTTTGGTTACACATTACATGGTTTACATTTGACACATAAACATTTTTGACATTGGTTATACATTACATGATTTACATTAGACATGAACATTTTACATCTTGATGGTTTGGTTTGATTAAGTGATTAAGTAACGATGCGTGTGTAATATGATACAAGCATGGTGGATACGCCGCTGGTACTTCCTATATATAAGTGTTTGTATGATATCACATATTGTAGCATTATTTGAATCATTTCAGTTTGATACATATAACATTTTATACAAATAACATACTTTTCACAATACATTGTTTTACAAACAACTTAACAAATACAAACTCATTTTACATGGTTACTCATTTAACCATGCATTATTCTATTATTTATACTTATCATCTGAACTTATTGTTTTTCAAATGATTTACAAAACAAAGCAAATTACAAGGTTCATGACTAAACATTTTCTTAAACATAAGTCATAAATCTCATTTTCACAAAACCTATGTATCTCACAGGCATTTTTATGCTGACGTACCTATTTTCACATGTGTTTTTCAGGAGCTGTTACATAAGATGATCAAGATACACATAGGCAGACTTGGGCTTTAGTGACAATAAAAGATGCAAGACTAGTTAATTATGTTGTATTTCTTTGTTTGTTAAGACATTGTAACACTTTTAATCAATAAAACGAAACTTTAATTTCCATGGTTGTGAAACATTAATTCTGTTACAACACTCCCCGATGTTTCCGCCGCGTTTTGTATGTTCTACGTGGTCGGGGTGTGACATTTTTTTTGTGAAACCTTGTGTTGTTACTCTTTGAATATTGTGATTGTGCTCATCAGATTTCCAGATGCTTAATTGTGGTCTTACTTGATTGGAATCATACAACACTTGTTGTAAATCATCAAACCATTAGCTTCATCTTCATCTTTTGATTTCTCTTAACTTTCTTAGGTTCAAACACATAATCAATAGGTGTTTTGGATTAAAACAATCAACCACTGTGATCCAGATTGATATTGGGATCTACAATTACATCTACATTAATTTTAGTGATTGATGAGTTTATATTTTTTTTTTGAACGGCAAATTAGGATCACTGACGGACCACTGGAGTATCATCGTGCCACCAGCAGAACCACCCGATCATATCCATCTCCACTAGGCAATAATGCCTATACACCAATTCAGGAGGAAACCCAATAAATCTGAGAAAAACCCCCTTTGTGGGAATCGAACCCATGACCTAATGGTCATAAGCCTTATCCCACCACCAAGATACCACTAGGCTATAATGCCATGGGTAGATTGATGAGTTTATATTAAATGGAGATTTTCGAATAGGACCCAAATTTTTATCTCGCACAAGGCCATTTTTTTTGTGATTTTATGAGACGGCCCTGATGCCTTCAAGTACAGACTTGACACTATCAACTCGAGTTTGCCTACATGTTGGTGCATATTGCGTATGTCCGCCACTGTGCGAATAGGCTAGATAGAGCATGTGTTAAATATCGTATAGATTAGTGGGAAAACGGACAAGGTTGTGTATTGTAAATGTACATTCGTACGGATGGAGTCCACCCGTGCGAATGGACATATCAGTTGGTCCGTAGAAGTCCATTCATACGAATGGACCAGATCTGTCCCTACATGGTTCATCCATGATTAAAGTCCATTCGCATATGTTGATCCTTGCGAATGGACAATGCCTATAAATAGGGATGAGATCACTTCATTTGGACAAGCTTTGGTTCCCAGAGGGGAAATGCTGTCCAATTGGTTTCGCGGGTATGTAACTTCAAATCATTGAATAGAAACCAGTTTAAATTAACCTGTTCGGTGTCGATTCTACTTTTACTCATTTCTTATCAATAACGTCTCACCGAACCGATTATCTCGGGGCCAAAACTTCGTCAAACCTGTCGGATACTGGAATCTCAATTGGTATCAGAGCTACGGTACTGATTCAATCGACCTAACAGTTGATTGAATCACCTAAGCTCTTGAATTTTGGATTTTTTGGAGGTTTTGACGTTAAACATCGAATAAAATTGAAGGTTAATTCACATATGGAATTTGAAAATGAAGACATCATTGTGTTCGTGATTGATTTTCGCACAATCATGTGAAGTTTCATCATGAAATTCGTAGAAATAAAGATTTTGGATCAAAAAATGTGATTGGGAATGTTCTTGAGAACTCAGCTTCTTTGGGACGGATGCATAGGTTCGCACGAACCGGCAGTCCAGATTCGCACGAACCGGCTGTCCTGATTCGCACGAATCGACCATTGGTGCTAAAATGTCATTTAATCTAGAGTCAACCTATTCGCACGAATGGACCTACTACATTCGCACGAATGAGCTAATGCCTAAAAAAAGGCATTATTTGATCGTAGTGACGAGATGAGTCTCCAGAAAAAAATTTGGTGATTGAAAATTTTTTCGGGTTTTTAACGACTAAGCTGGGTTGTTCGGGGACACCGTCCGGGGCTTCAGTGAACAGATTTGATGATGCGATCACACATTGTGAAAATTAGTGGGGTAGTCATGATACTGGTACAGAGTGATTATCATCTGGATTATCTGACTACTAATGGGCCTTCACGAAAAGTCCGCAATGATGAAAAACTAATGGTAGAGGGCCAAAATGTCATATTTTCGGCATAGCCAAGTTTTTCAGAGATAAAAGAGGACTAAATTGCTCAATTTGAGAGGGAATTCGGTGATGAGACGTCAGAATTTGCAAAAATGAGGGGGAATAAAAATTTCATATTGAAATTCCAACATTTTTGAAATTCGTGACGATGCAACAGTATTCGGGTGGTTCCGACTTCAGGATTACCTGGAGATGCATAGGATCTGGATTTGTGAATTCGTGATCATAGGAAGTTCAGACTCTACAAATCAGGGTCAGATTGACGTCTTAGGGTTGAGTCCCGGGTCTTCGTCAAGCCGGTCAACAGGATTAGCATCAGGAGATGCATCTGTATTGTGGATACTTATAACATATCACAGACGTGTGATAGTCTGAAGTGTTAGAATGATTAAATCTTTGAGCAGATGAATTGTTTTACGGACTAACCGCCGGGGAATGCCCCCAACCCAACCCAAGCCCCTTCACACCCCATAGTCTTATTGATGAACTACACATAGATGGTCACAACTTTAACACGAGTTGTAAAATAGAAAAGTTTTCCCTTTGTACCATATTAATGTATCATGACAATAAATACCTATCGAGTTCAACATAATCAAACACATCTGATACGCAACTCTTGTTTTGCGTGTCTTTATGTGTACACGTAATAGTTCATGTGCAATTGACGATGGCAATAGTGTATTGATGTGTTGAGCATATGACTAATATGTTCAGTGTAACGAGAGAATTACGTAGCTTATTATGTTGCTTCGCAAAGTTATTATTAGTTGTATTTCCTCGGTTTGGCTCTTCATTACACGTGACTATGGGTGCTCATTCTTCAAACCAGAGTCGAAACTTAAACTCCAAAAAAACCAGATTTGAATTACGAATTCGGTTTTCAAAATTTTGAACTGGAATAATATCTAAAACAAATCGAATTTGTGATTTGAAACTGACTCGACTCGATTATTCAAAATTCGAATTATATAGCTTTTATATTTTAAAAAACTACTGTGTGTGTATATATGTATGTATAAATTATTTACTTCATTTGTATTTTTTCTCATAACTTGAGATATTTGAACAAACTCAAATTCGAATATTTTAATTTGAACAACTTTTTCGCATTATAATCTCAATTTATTTTGAACCGAAATCAGTTTTAAAAACTACTCGAAATAAATCCGTCAACATCGCAACCCCATGTGGTTATGAGACAACCTAGACATTCTTCACATTATCGTGACCGTGATCGTATGCTAGCCAACAATTACACGTTAGTACGTCACAATTCAAATCCTACATCACCATATGATAACTAAATTCCAAAAATATATACTTTTGTTTAAAAAATCATTGAAAATTGCAATTTTTGTTTAAAAAATCATGAAAATTGCAATAAGTGGTTTATAAACTGTATAACCTTGTAAATCCATTAAAACAAAGTAGTTAAATTGTCAAACAGTTAAAACAACAGGTTCAATGACATGCCGTTTTCTAAAAAGCAACAGTTAACGATTTAACCCATAATTATGTATGTAGGGTAAGATTATTGTATAAATGATCTTAACATATTAAACGTAAGAAGTGAAGAAAAATTATTATAAGGTCTAAAATTTTTTATGTTCATTTCTCATGTTTAATAAATACACTAATGTTAAATTGTATTAAAAGAAAGACATCTTAATCTTAATTTTAATTTACACCGAGATAATTGGTAAACGAGCAATAAGAACCGGTTCGATAAATTAAAATTGTTCATTTCTCATGTTCAATAAATTAAAATTTGATCTTCCCTACAAAAACCGGTTCGATACATAATAAATATATACCGGTTTGATACATAAATATTTAATGGGGAAGGTTCATTTGAGAAAAAAAATTAATTGAGAAGAAAAAGAATAAAGGGTAATTTTGTAAAACATTAAATAATTTTTCACTTTATCTCATTTATTATCATTTTGAGTAATTAATTAGTCATAAACACTATTATCTTTCACACTAACTTTTTTTGCCTGCACACATCAAAAGTTATCTTACATATTTCGAAATTCATCTTACACGCTGACATTTATCCTACACAAATCGTAATTTAGCTTACACTTAAAATTATTTTATTTTTTTGAAAAAAATATATATTTTGAAGATAAGTTACAAATTATTTAATATAGTTAGCTATTAAAGAGGAAAACTACAAATTAATGACCTATATGGATTTATCAAAATACTCTTACAGTAACATTAACATTAAATACTTATATTAAATGAAGTAAAATAAAACATTTGGTTGAATTTTTTTTTTTTCTTACGAAAAAATTGTTTACTCTCCACTATATGTAATTTTTAGAAATATAAAAATTGAAATTTAATAATAACAATGATTCCATGAAAAGAGGCAAAGGGCATGTTTGGGTAAGCTTTTTGAAACAACTTATTGACTTATTGGCTTTTTGAAAAGTCATAAGCTCTAAAATGATGTTTGGCAAAAAGGGTGTATGTGAGGGGAAAAAGCCAATAAGTCACAAAATCCTGACTTTTCCGAGAAGCCGATAAGTCAATAAGTTGTTTCTAAAAGCTTACACAAACATGCCCAAAGATATAAGATAAGTCTCAGTCATCGTGTAGGATTCGTATTTCGTCACGCATAGTAAACCCTAACCCTCATCCTCACACAATCTCCTCTCTCTCTCTCTCTCTGATCGAAAGCTTTTCACAGTTTGATCATCACAACGAACGCATCAAACACATGGATTGATGGATCCCCCTCGCAAAACCTACCCGATGGACGAATCAAATGTTGTTCGATACCCTATGAATCATCTAGATCATTATGAGTCTAAATTTCCTACTCAAAAGGTTATCTAAAGCCTAATTATCTCGAATTGTATAATTCTCTTCAAGGATGATCGTTGTGTGTATAGTGATTTATATGTATTCGTTGAATCGTTGATGTTCCTCTTGTTATACGTGTAAAGTTCTAGGGTAGAATACTTGTTCGATTAGCTTTCATGTTTACTTCCTTATGTGATATATCTGTATGTTGTTAGATGAACAAAATTGAAGTTTTCTAACTTTAAAACTTCATCCATGGTGTGATTATAAGAAAATTTTGATAAGTAGAGATAACTAAGACTTGAAATGGTGTGATTATAGGCAAATTTTGATCAGTAGTGTGATAACTGAGACTTGGAGTAGTGTGATTATAGGAAAAGTTTATGCAAATTTTGATCCTTAGTGATAACTGAGACTTGACATGGTGTGATTATAGGCAAATTTTGATGAATAGTGATAATTGAGACTTGAAATAGTGTGATTATATGCAAATTTTGTTCAATAGTGATAACTGAGACTTGAAATGGTGTGATTATTGGTAAATTTTAGGCAAACGTTGATCAATAGCGATTATTGAGACTTGAAATTGTATGATTATAGGTAAATTCTTGGCAAACGTTGATCAATAGCGATAACTGAGACTTGACAGGGTGTATTTATATGCAAATTTTGATCAATAGTTATAAATGAGCTTGAAAGGGTGTATTTATATGCAAATTTTGATCAATAGTTATAAATAAGACCAGAAAGGGTGTATTTATATGCAAATTTTAAGCAATTTTTGATCTATAGTGATAACTGAGACTTGAAATGGTGTGAATATAGGCAGAATTTTCTGTTTATTGCTAAGTTTTTATATCTAAGGAGATTTTTTTGTGTTTGGTTGTTACTTGTTAGTTTGTATGTATTAGTTGCTAATATTCAAATCAACAGGATGTAAATAATCAGGCTTCTGAAGATGTTGATGAAAGTAGCAACATCAGTGATGTAAGGGAAATTCAGAATCTTAACAAAAAGATGTCGGTGCTCGATGTTGAGAAAACAGATGCATTGGTTGCTAGTACGGTTGAAAGTGATGATACTTGTAAAGATTTGGATTGTAACCATGATAAAGAAAGTCAGTTTTTTTATTATGACCCACCCCTTAGCGAAGATACTGGTGTTTGGATTCCTGTTTCAGTCCCACCAATGTCAGAAAGTCAACGTGAAGAATGGAACAGAGGTCTCCGTATGAACTCAAATTACTTACGTGATAATGATATGGAATGGGATCAGTTTGCGGGAGAAGAGAAAGATTTTACGATGTGGGATGTTGTTCTTGATATGTTGCTTGCAGCTCAAGGCAAGATGAGATCCATAACTTCTGGTGATTCTTACGCGTATCAAATTTCATGGTTATCTGACCAGCTTCTTGAGCACACATGGAAAGAGGTGACTCATACTCTTACGGAAGCTAATGCCGACAGTATAAAGGAACTTCTAGAAGCCGAACCACCAAAGTGGTTGGCTGATAGTGTTGCATCTTATTGTATGCTCTGTAACGTGCGGTTTCATCCTATAATGTGTTCCAGACATCACTGTCGGTTTTGTGGTGGAATCTTTTGCAACGAGTGTTCTAAAGGAAGAAGTTTACTACCTGCAAAGTTCCTTAAAGGAAACCCACAACGGGTCTGTGATGTGTGCTGTGTTCGGCTCGAGTTGGTTCAACCGTACTTAATGGACCGTATTAGCCGTGCAGCACAACTACCAACACAGGACCTGACTGACCTTAGTACATTGAGATCATGGCTTAACTTCCCTTGGGGACAAACCATGGAATATGAGATCTATAAGGCTACAAATACCATTCGGGGTTACTTTAAGGTTGGTTCTTTGACACCTGAAAAGTCAATACCAGATTCTATATTGAAACAAGCAAAAGGGCTTGCGATTCTCACTGTTGCAAGAGTTGGCGTGATGGTGACCTACAATGTCGGTACGGGGTTGGTTGTTGCTCGTAGAGATGATGGATCTTGGTCCCCGCCATCTGCCATTTCTACATTTGGTATGGGTTGGGGAGCCCAGGTGAGTTGGCTTTTTTTCTTTTACCAATGTTTTCATGACCGGACCGGACGTCGAACCGGTTATCTTACCGATTCACTGGTCGGGTCGGTCCGACCGGGTGATACCGTAAATATTATAAAATTAAATAGGGACTCAAAAACGGTTTTATAGGGTGAACCGGACTGGCTTGTCTGGTTTTCAAAACATTGTTTTTTACCCAAGGCCGTGCCTTTTCGCCTAATAATGTTGATATATTATTGTGTGGTGTGTAAACAGGTTGGAGGGGAGGTTACTGATTACATAATCGTGCTCAGAAACAGTGATGCGGTGAGAACATTTGGTGGAAATGCACATTTATCGGTGGGAGCGGGAGCGAGTGCGGCTGCTGGTGTTGTTGGTAGGGCTGCTGGAGCGGATTTCCGGGCCGGTGATGGTGGATATGCTGCCTGTTATACATACAGTTGTAGTAAAGGTAACTTAATGACATGTACAGTGTATATTTTGAAGATTAAATGAATATTTACTTGATGTTTTGGTTGTTTTGCAGGTGCTTTTGTCGGTTTCTCACTTGAAGGAAGCATGGTGACAACACGTGTGCAAGAAAATTGCAGGTTTTATGGTAAGCCGTCGATTAAAACATTTGATATTCTTCTTGGTTCATTGCCTCGACCTCCTGCTGCTGCAATTCTTTATGATGCACTCTCAGAACTGTACATGAAAGTTGAGAGGTATTGATTGTTTCACATAAGCGTTGTATATATTCTTTGCACATATGATGAATTTGTTCATATGAATTATGATGATTGTTGATTGATGATGATGATTATGGTATGTGTTTCTCATTATACCCCTTAACAAGATTCAATAGGGGTGTTGTTATTATATGTACACCCTCAAAAAAGGGGCGTTTAAACATGACGATCCTATCTATACGGTCATGTAACTTTTGGTGATTTTTTGTATACGAACGTATATCAAATCAAGAGGGGATGATTCATAGCGTCGGGTCCCTTTAGCCCCAATCAATAATTGATCCTAATAAATGCAAACATCACTTCTGGCAGCTTTTAATGAAGAAACCAAACATAATAGCAGAAGTCTATTCACTATCAACGTCTCTTCAGATTCCAATTTTGATCAAGAAACCAAAAACCTTGATCCGTAGGTTGATAAATGACCAACTAAAGTGGAAGCATCACTTTCTGTTGAATTCTTGTAGGGTTACTTTTGTTTTGTTTTTATCCTTTATATGGAGTGTGATTGTAACAGCATCAAAGCCCAAAATACTACAAATGTGACAACCTTTTAGTAGGGTGTGCATAAACTGTTTAATTGTAGCAAATAGATCAGTTTTGCCGGTTATACCGTTCGATTACCAGGTTACTGTTGGAAGTATCGGGTTTAATGGTTCCCTTCGTAGTTTGCAACTTGGATCTAACCGTGTAAACTAAACCTCTTGTTTATGTTCACAATTTTTGGTGTCCAATATTGATCGCCTTTTTCTGGTTTTTTTTTTTTTTTTTTTTTTTTTTTTTTTTTTTTTTTTTGGAAACAATTGCTAGTGGTTTGCAACCTGATCTCTTTTTGCAAGTCTTTTCTCCTAAAGCCAGCATTGGATCCTCACCACCAAACGATCAAAATCTTTTCCCGTATTGATAATTTAAATGCATTCATTCCCAAACAAGACTCTAGCAATAAAAATCTGATGTACAACTTCCATTCATACAATCAGGGCAAAGCAAGTTTTTTTTTTTTTTTTTAATAAGAACATTCCAATTTATAGATTTTCATTAAAACAGAGACGATTAGAGACTAATGGCAGGTAGACGGGCACAAGCTGCGCCGCTACCCTCTTCTGAATAGCAAACCCTACTCTGCTAAACACAAAATTCTGCCCCTTAACATGCGCGGTATAATCAAGCTTAATTATGGACAAACCGAATAAACTGAAAAATGAACCAATGAAAACCCCTACAACGAGGGTGGAGACTGTTTATCCGGCGCAATGCTAATGCTAGACAAACATCTCTTCTTGGAGTCATTTTAAACCCCAAATTTGGGTTTTTGAATTCCCAAGAGTAAGCTCAAGATCATCTGACACAGACTCCTCATGAATAATCTCTCCTTTCCATGGTTTCACCCTTCCAACCGCGTTGCTTCCGAATGCAAATTCATCTTGAACAACTTCACCCATTGGAATGTCTGAATTGCTATCAAACCTTGGAGGATTTGCAGGAGAACAACTTCCGCTTTGACCAGGGGTCCACATTCGTGAGCCACTACGAAGCGAACCAGCTTCATTGAACCCAAAAGGGTTCGCTGCAACAAGACTGAATGTAGGGGAGGTGGGTCCACTCTGTGGGATCCACATCCCAGAGTACCATTCGTGATTAGGAAGTGTTTCGTGAGCAGGGCTTGGTGGAGTCGACAACGGGAGATAGGAGACAGAATCGGTTTTGACTCGAGGTGGAGATTGAGCAGTTGGTGAGGTCACTGGTGCACTCATGGAGCCATTATGCATGTGTAAATGGGGAGATTTGGAAGCAATGGTTGAGGATGAGAGATTCTTCAGCCATGGGATGAGAGAATCAGGATGTGAGTTGACTCTAAATGGCGATGAGGTCGGGCTCGCCATTGAAGAGGAGAGCGGGCTGTGGTTACATGAACCATAGGGGCTTGGTTGGTAAGACGAGCCTGGGCTCGCTGACACCAAACCACCAGTGTTTGTCTTCTCAGGCGGTTTGCAGCCCTGATGATCAGATCCACATTTAGTTCAAACACTAAAATTCAGTCGCATATTTCATATACCATAAGCATCAATTGAGTTCAGTACCTTACGATAGGTAGTGCCATCGGACTCCACGGTCCAGCCAGCCTCATCCGCGAGCGCTTTGAGGACCTCGTTGCAATCACAATGCTTAGGGAGGTTGTAATTCCCATACATTCTCAGGCCAGCAAATATCTTGGCCGAAATAGCTCTTCTCCTTCGTTCTCGCCTCTTGTTGTTCTCCCTCTCCTTCCATGTCGGCATCCTCGCCCCCGACGACATCTCCAAACAGCCACCACAAGTCACGTTTCTGATCCTAACAAGCAACTAGCAACATTTGGTAACAAGATTATAATTGCTTACCATATATTCAATCCAAATTCAGGAAGACAACAATTGAATGAATTGGAGTTGTAATCAGTTAACAGGATTAAGTTTGACAGGGAACTAACTGTATTTATGAACAATTTCACTGGACAACTATTGGTGAATTAAGGGGGGAATGAGCAAATATTATTAAAAGAGACATGTGGATGTCTAAAGTTGCTGCTCATTTACATATTTGCCACTGACTTTGTTGAAGAATATGAGTGCAATGACGACATTACCCCCATTGTGACAAAACTAGCAATTATCATCTTTAGGGGACAATAAAATGGTGATTTAAGAAACAATGAAATGGTGATTTATTTTTTACTTTTCATAATAACTAATTTGTTCTTGTGATTGATGATTAGAGCCTCTAAACTAATGACACTTTGGGACAAACAATATCTTCATAGGGTTTGCCAGGTGCGTAGTATTATATAATGGTTTAAACTGGAGATGGGTATAAATACGCGTATCCTCTACTATATCAAGTTACGCTATGAAAAGAAAATCTAACTAATAGAATTATAATCCAAGTCATTTACGATGAGAGAAAATAAACCAAGTACAATTGACATAACTTATTACATCAATAAAATTATTACGTACACTATGAAAACAGTGGTGTATATATTGTGTTATCTTCCCCAAAGGGTATTTTAGGAAGAGGAAGTTAGGTAATAGGGAGGCGCGTGAGATTTGTGACATGATTCACACAAGACATGCGAACACATATGGATGTTCGCACGAGTCAAAAGTTCGGTGCACGTGTAGAAACCATTCACGATACTTTGAGCGGCGACTAACATCAAAAAATAAAAAAAGTGAAGCGAAAATTTTGGGTACAATGTGGTCCCTGCACTTGATTACGTGGACGACATAATTTGTCTACTTTCACGTGACCCAACCATGGTCTAATCACACAGAATCCCCCAGCTGGCAACTTATCATTAGTTAATGATATAACAAAAAAAATCAAAACAAGTACAGATCCGACCTTAGCTCAGTTGGTAGAGCGGAGGACTGTAGTGTTGTGTCATGGTAATCCTTAGGTCGCTGGTTCGAATCCGGCAGGTCGGAAGCCTTCTTTTTTTTATACGTTTGGTAATTGATTTTAATAATTTCAATATTCAACTATATAAAAAATAACCTGATCTGTTAAAAAATAGAAACATTTATCGTCATTAAGTTTTAAGAGTTACGGGTTTAAATAAGTTTAATTGTATAAGAATAAAACCCACAAACTAAAACCCGGAATTTTGGTTTTGCGATTTTGAAAAGTAATCGGTTTGGTTAATTTGGTTTCGATTAATCAGTTGTTGGTATTGGTCCGGCTAACCACATAATAATTATAGGCTTAAAATTTCGGGTCTAGGAAAAAGATTGAGAGTTGAAGAATGAAGTTGAGCATTAAATTTTGCTTAAGCACTTAATATCAGACATTAAGCCATGCATTTAGTATATTAGTTGTTGGACTAAAACAAGGCAAACACAAATTATTTGATGATTGTGTGGAAAGAAGATTATTCTCATTTTATAAAAACCACATTGTAGACAAAGGATTCTTAGACCACTCGGTGTGGGGCTCGTCCTGGGGTGGTGACGAGCCTCAACACGATTTCCACCTAGCCGGCGTCGTCGAATTCGTACAAAGGAAGAGGTTGGGGACGCGCACATAAAGACAAAAAATGTTAACGTTGGATGCTGGATGCTAGTCGTTATAAAAAAAATCATTCTCCTTTTTAAATGTAATCTAACGGCTAGAATTTTAAAAAATCAAAAAAATTATTAAGTTTACCAATAAATACAACCAAAACAACCCATATTTTATCCACTTCAACCAAATCTCTCTCTCAACTTTTTATAAAACTCCTCTACTTTTTATAAACATTCTTCTACTTTTGCCATGGACCCATACAACCCGAACAACCCCATCCTGAACCCAAACCCAAACCCAAACCCGAACCAAAACGTTTTTACGGTGCCCGGCTACTATCCTTCAATGGAACCGAGTTGGGCATCCTCGCAATTTTCTCTCAACGCTTTCGCGGGTTTTCAACAATCACCCAACGCTTTCTCGCAAATGCAACAAATGCAATCGTTACAACAAATGATGATGCGAAACCCGTTCAACACGCAACTTTAATCTCAACAACCACAACCCGTTGAAGACGACATTGAAATTGTTCCAGAGACGCAACCGCAATCATTGAAACGTTAAAAAGGAAAGCAAGTGGCGATTGACAAAGATCAACCTTCGAAAGCCAAGGCAAAACCGTGGACAAGGATCGAGGAGAAGGCCTTAGCGAAGGCTTGGATTAGCACATCCAAAAGCCCCATTGTCGGTATGTAAAATTATATATATTTTATACTAAAAATATAGGTACTAACCAAACAAACGATGGGTTTTGGAAAGCGGCTTGCGATCATGAAACAAGGCCATTATCGCGATGTCAACTCGATCTCTTCAAAGTGGCGAAAGATGCAACCAGTCGTGAACAGGTTTGCGTCGATATATAATAATTTATATACAAGTAATTGTCGTAGTGGGATGAGTGACGAAAATGTTTTCAAAGCAGTGATGGATAAATACGAAACTACGCATGGGTCCATTTTCCCACACGTACGGGCTTGGGATGTTTTACGAACCAATAGCATGTGGGCGCCGGTTTCAAATGAGGTTGCAATGGCTAAACGACAAAAAACCTTGGAGACCGGTAGTTTTAGTGGAGGCTCGGACACACAATGTCAAATTAATATAAACGACGAGCCCAAATTTGACGAAGAAGAGTACGCGGTTCGAGAGGAGGAATGTCCCCCAGACAGGGACAAATAAAAAAGGAGGCGGCTGCAAAAAAAACAAGCCACAACCGGGGGCGGTTCCAAAATGGACGAGTTTATGGCCCAGCTCAAATCGTACACCGAGGTCATGGCCCAAAAGGCAAAAGCGAAGGAACGTGAGGTGGAAGAACGAGTTCAGTTGAAGCAAGAAAAGAACGAACTAAAAGAATGGGAGATAATGACAACTAATATAGACAACTATCCCGAAGAAAAGCGAGCAGTTTAAAAAAAAATCCAAGAAAAGATCATGAAAAAGTGGGGTACTTCTTAGGATTTTTATTTTTTTGGTTATGTTTTTTAAAACTTATGTAATGTTTGGCTTTTAAAGTTTGGTTTTTAATATTAATGATTTTATTTTTATATCTTATTTAATAAATGTTAAAAAAGTAGATGAATTTAAAAAAAAAATTACTTTGGTGGGGTAGACCCATCCTCCATTTCCTTGGTTTCATCCTTGGATCTCCAAGAACTATGACGTGGCGCTGAGGTGGAGGGTCATCCTCCAAGGATGAGCCTCATCCATATCGAATATCCTTAGTATTTGCATTTCAGCTTTGATTTTGTGAATGAGCTTTTTTGTTAAAGAAAATGCCAAACCAAACCACTACTTAAATTGGTTATTATGTTTCTTCAGTAAGGTTTTTTGGGTTATGGTCAGGCAGTTAATCAGATTTTATGCTCATCCCTTACTCATGATAAATCTATATGTTCTCCCAGCAATTAACCTACTAAATCATCATTTTCCAGTGGTTTTATGCGGTCAGGTTTATTCATCAAACATGCCATAAATTGAAGTATTTTCATATAGAGATATGCCGGAAGAACAGTAACTTATATACGTGTAAAAATAAACAAATTATTAGACAGATATTTTAGACGTCATTGATGTTTGCTTATATAAGACAAGGATCAAGAAATCTTACCAAAATACTAAACCATTCCACTTTCATTGTGTTGTTGAATGTCCGCAGTGGCAGTTATACATGTTCAAAGCCCCTATAAATGATGAGAATATGTTTATTTTTTAAAGAATCATATGGCAGCTCAAGATCATAGTTACCTAAATCGCTCATGATGCCACGATCCACGTATTGGATCGCGGTGTACCAAATCGCAATTCGCTAGCGTACCGGAACGATGTGGTACGGCGTTCCCGATTGAACTGGTTCGGCGTTCCCGATTGAACTGGTACAGCGATCCGTTTCTGGTTCATCTGCGTTCCCGATTGAACTGGTACGCCGTTCTAAATCGTTTTAGGTACAGTGATCCCTGACGAATTTAGGCGGGAAACAGGAAGAATCGATTGGGGTACAACATCCATAGCTATTTTAGGCGGGAAACAGGAAGAAAGGGGAAGAAGAAGACCAGCGGCTGCGTTGTGTGTTATCAGGTTCTTTTAGGCTTTTTAGGTTTAAAGAAGTTTGGTTATTTCAACATTTAACCCCTCTATGTTTTTTAGTTTACATTTAAACCCTAAAATTTATAGTTTTTACATAAAAAGTGTAAAAGTAATTTGTGTATTTAAACATTTAACCCCCCTCTATCTTCACTAGTTTACGTTTGATCCTTAAACTTATAAACTTATACACAAAAAGTATAAATTAACATTATATATATAACATTTAACCAAATTACATCAATTTCTACTCCTATTCAATTTCAATTTATGTTTTAATCTGTGTACACCGAACCGAACTCTATGGTACACTGTACCGGTTCGTACCGAAATGAACCTACCCCCCTCCGTACCGAAAACGTCACCACTAGCGAATCGCGTACCCGAACCACGTACCCGTACCGGAGCGAACCGCGAATTAGGTAACTATGCTCAAGATTCTGTTTCACTTAGCCTAATGACTTCCTTTAACAACCGATTAACCGTGGCCCTAACGTCATCAGGCACTTCAAACCGCGTAGGTAAACCATACAAAGTTATGACCCTCATCACAACAGCCAAGTCCATATTCTTCGCCCCCTTCTTCCATACGCTCTGGTTTGCAAACTTGCATGAT
Source organism: Helianthus tuberosus (assembly GCA_030545235.1). Taxonomy (NCBI): domain Eukaryota; kingdom Viridiplantae; phylum Streptophyta; class Magnoliopsida; order Asterales; family Asteraceae; genus Helianthus; species Helianthus tuberosus. Next base: position 118,630,427 of record CM060424.1, read on the forward strand.
TCTTTTAGCACACACTTGTTGCATACCTAAAAGTCAATGGAATTAAACCAACACTCCTACCGGCTAATGGCTATCACTAAAATAGGAGTAAAGATAAGCGTCACTTACAGTTTCTTCTCGGATTCCAAAACAAAAGCGCATGGTCTTGGCCGAGAAAACATTTTTTCGGCTGAGGGAAGGACATCCAAACTGTGCCACCTTCTTCAAATCAGCAGTGGGCAGCCACCTTAAATCATCAGAACTTAGGTGACGGTATCAGAAAGGTTATAAGGTGTAGAGATATACAAATAATAATAATAATAAGGAAAAATTACAAGTTTTGTCCTTTATCTTTATAGTACTTTACAGGCGGTGTCCTTTTTTTCAAATGTTGACAGGCGGTGTCCTTTATAGGGAATTTTGTTGCAAGTTTTGTCCTTTGAGCCTAACCTAGTTAGATTTTTTTGTTAAATCTGATTACCCAAGGGTATTTTAGTCTTTTTACCTCTTTATTATTATTATTATTATTAGATTATATATCAAATTCCCTTCCCCCTCTCTTTCTCTATAATAGAACTCTCTGCCTCTCTCTCTACAACTCTCTGCCCCTCTCTCTACCACACTCTCTCACCGCCTTAGTGCCGCCACCATCCATCCACCGGTTCGCCACCATCCATCCACCGGTTCACCACCATCTTCACCGCCTTACGCCGCCAAAACAACCACCCACTACCCTTCCGTTTTGTGTTTCCACCACCGTACAACCACCACCAACTGCAACCACTGCCAAACAGAGGGGTGATACGAGACAGAGGGGTTTGGGTGCGGTGATTTGTTGATTCACCATGAACGGCTAGGGTTTTGTGTTGATTTAGGTGCGGTGCGGATGGGGGTTTCCGCTGGGAAGTTGTGTCAGGGGTTTCGGTGCGGCGGGGGGTTTAGGTGCGGCGGGGGGTTTCCGCTGGGAAGTTGTGTCAGGGGTTTCACAATCATCTTGGTTGATTTGTGTGAAGAGATCAAGCTTACAGAATATTGTTGATCCTTCCAAAAATCTCGCTGTTTCATGATATTGTTGTTAAAGTGGAGATCTTTAGAGCCGAATCAGATAGAGATGAGGGGTGTGGGTGTATGGGGGTGGTGGTTTGAAAGGGGTGAATCGGTGGTCAACGGTGGTGGTTGTTTGAAAGGGTAGATTGTTGCAGGTTGTCGGAGATGGTAACCGATGGTGGTTAGTGGTAACCGGAAACACCTGTATCTCTTTTTCTAGCAAAAAGAAAGCCAAAAAGGCAAGTCACAAGGTTCATTCCACTTTACAGGTGATCCAATTGCCTTTTGATTTCACTTTATAGGTTTATGATGAACATGGCAGTAGTGGTGATTGGTGATGTACATCACATGTTGGATCAAATGCCCAGGTGAAGTTTAATGTTGCTGCTGAAGTTATTGAGTCAGTTGAAATAAAAGTAGTGCTGATGATTTGGCCGCAGATGTAGGTTTGGCTGGAGAGAGTGGGTGGGTTGGTGGGGGTGGGGTGTTTTTTGTAAAAAGACTAAAATACCCTTGGGTAATCAGATTTAACAAAAAAATCTAACTGGGTTAGGCTCAAAGGACAAAACTTGCAACAAAATTCCCTATAAAGGACACCGCCTGTCAACATTTGAAAAAAAGGACACCGCCTGTAAAGTACTATAAAGATAAAGGACAAAACTTGTAATTTTTCCTAATAATAATACAGGTCTGTCTCGTATGTATGTCTGCCCATTTTACGTCTTCATTTTGTCGTATAACTTGAAATCATTTCCTATAAATTCTTCTGTTCAAACTACTACTTTGTTAAGGATCTCTAAGTAATAATTCATTTATTCTCAAAAGTCTGTTTTATTGCAGATTTTCTTACCTGCTTTTCAAAATCTGATGTTTTGGCCATAGAAAAAGTGTAATTAATAACAGGGACTTATGTGGTTTACCCAACATGGGACATTGCAAATCGATTACCACCAACCACTATACAAAAAAGAACCCTACTCTCACTGAGACCTGTGCCAACCATGAAGAGTCTCATACTCTTAATTTTAAAAAGTTCGCTTGAGGCGGCGCATCATGAATATCATGTAGAATTTATGAATTCTTAAGAGAAGAATTCAAAGTTTGAAACAGAAAGCGTTTGAATTTTCTTCCGGTTTTCAAATTCATGGTCGGTGCCTCATTTTTGCAGATCATTGCTTTGTTTGTTGCTTCAGTTTTTACAGATTCTAACTTACAATTAAACCCAATTACGAGACGATTAAAATGATAATTGTCTAAAAACAAAAACAAGAAAATAATATGTACTTACTTGTAAATTTCCCTATGATCTTTCCCAAACTCTTCAGCAGCAAACTTCAAATAATCCCTACCATAACTATTCACAAAACAATAAACATCAAACTTATTATCTGCTACAAAATTTGCATTCCCAAAATACCCTTTTGTATGCAAATAATTTGCAAACTCAGCCATATCTGCTGACAACTCCTTCAACTCATCTTCTTTCTTACACTCTGTTTTCAATTTCTCTTTTCGACCCGAACCCGAAAACAAACTCGACAATTTCTTCAAACCCTTTTCAGATTCTTCATTTTTACACTTTTCAGATAACCCAACTGCTTCTGTAAAAAATGTTTCCAATGTGCTGGTTTCTCTAGTTGAGTCTGTTCCATTTTTCCTCAACTCTGCTTCCAGTTTCATCAAATGTTTCTTAAGTTTCTGTTTGTGGTCTTCAGTTTCGGTTTCAGAGGAACGAATTGGTTCCAGTGGCGTATGTTGAGTAGATAATTCGTGTAGGAATTGAGATGAAAGGTGTGGGAGATTGAAGAGTGTGCGAATCTGATGCAGGCAAAGGGTTTTGGGACGAATCATTAGGGTTTAACAGGAGATGTTATTTACGCCGAAAACCAGCTAATTCACTGCTTCGTTTTACAACTAGAAAACGCTGACCGACCCATATACCCTATAAATTGTAAAATTTATCTAGTAAAAGAAATGGACACATGTGATATCCTCAAATCTATATTTATTTTAGAGTTAATTGTCATTTTAATTTTAATTTATGTGATTTGGGTCATTTTGCCATTTTAGTTTAAATGTTTGATTTTTAACATCTGGATCCAAAAATGTTTCATCGTTGCCATTTTGGTCCAACTGACTTAACTCCATCTATTCACCTTTGTTAAGTCAGGGACAATTTGGTCTTTTTCTAATTTTATTCAACCTACCCATTTAATCAGTTATATATATATATATATATATATATATATATATATATATATATATGTTATTTTCATAAAAAAGATACACACACAACTTCATCTCTCATCCTCTCTCTCACACACCTCCAGCCACACCACCACCACACCACCACCACCATTCTAGTTACCACGATGATAACCGCATGTTAGGGACTGTGGTGGCTCGTGACCACACCTGCTTTTTTTTTTGTGGGGGATTTTAACAAAGATCAAGCGACGACGGTGGTTAGATCTGGTGACCCACCGTCATCTTGCGAGCTCCAGCGAAACTCAAGTGGCTTAATTTACCTCTCCAAGTTTCGTACGGGCATAAATCGGCTACCCACGAGGTTTAGAGACAGAGAGAGAAAGGCGATTCAGATCTACGATGGTGTTGGTGGTGCGCAGATCTGTCTTAAAATCCTGAGCAATTTCTCTCACAAACCTCTGGAACGGTGCGGCTTCTTCACTCCTCCGGTCGCCGGTGCCGACTTCCTTGCTGCTTTTGTTGCTAGTTGCTTTCTCGGTGCCTTTCCTCTAGTGGATTTCCTTGCGGTTTGTTTGGTACGAGCCATTGGATATCAGAGAGATTGAAATGAAGTGTTTTTAATATTCTCTGTAGTTGTTGTTTGTGGTTTGTGATTGATTCATTGTTATGTTTAGGGTTTATATAAGATGAGGAACCATCCGGAGATGGTTGTTATTAGTGGAACCTGGTGGCCGTCGGATAAGAGGAACTAGCAGGAGTAGTTTTAGGTGATGGTGGTTTTAGGTGGTGTAGAGATGGCAACGCGGTGGGGGTTCATAGAAAGAGAGTTCTCAGAGAGAGACTATGTTTACGGTTTGTATTGACTGAATTGATATATCTATATATTAACTTTAAATAAAAAGGTTTCATTAAAATAATAAGAGAAATGACCAAATTGCCCCTGACTTAACAGAGGTGAACGGATAGGGTTAAGTTAGTTGGACTAAAATGGCAACGATGAAACCTTTTTGGATCCAGATGTTAAAAATCAAACATTTGGACTAAAGTGGCAAAATGACGCAAACCACAGGGACTAAAATGACAATTAACTCTTTATTTTATAGAGTTAAATGCCATTTTAGTCCCTGTGGTTTGGGCCATTTTGCCAGTTTAGTCCAAAGGTTTCATTTTTAACCTGTGGCTCCAAAAAGGTTTCACAGTTGCCATTTTAGTCCACTGGGTTAACTTCATCCATTTTTTCTGTTAACGAGAAGGCCAGTTTGGTCATTTTGTATGTAATTCTGTTAACTAAAAGGGCAATTCAGCCATATAAAATGACCGAAATGGCCTTCTGGTTAACAGAAAAAATGGATGAAGTTAACCCAGTGGACTAAAATGGCAACTGTGAAACCTTTTTGGACCCACAGGTTAAAAATGAAACCTTTGGACTAAACTGGCTAAATGGCCCAAACCACAGGGACTAAAATGGCATTTAACTCTATTTTATATTAACTAAAAAATAGTTAATAAATTAATATTAAATCTTATCATACTTTAATAAAATATTATCCTATTTTAAACAAATACCTCTCTACTTATCTTATATTAAATATATAAATAATACATTAATATCAAATGTTATCCTAATTTATTAAAAATATAACTTTTTATTATTATTTGCTATACAAAATTATATTTATTCAATTCGTGTAAAACAAGGGGCTTTTAAAAATATTTTTTTTATTATTTACTATACAAAGTTACATTTATATAACCCGTGTAATACAGGAAGTTTAGAGATATAACTTTTTATCATTTGTTATGTAAAATTAGATTTATTCAACACGTGTAATACACGGGGTTTTTTTTATGGATATAATTTTTTTTATTTGGTAGATTTTTCAACCCGACTATACACGGGTTTTTTTAAAGATACGACGTTTTTAGTATTTAATATACAAAAATTACATTTATTTAATCTGTGTAATACACATGGTTTTTAAAGATATAACTCTTTTTTAGATCTATTCAACACGTGTAATATATGGGGTTTTTAAGGATGTAACTTTTTTATTATTTGGTAGATTTATTCAACCCGATTATACACGGGTTTTTAAAGATACGACGTTTTTAGCATTTAGTATACAAAATTACATTTATTTAAACTATGTAATACACATGGTTTTTAAGGATAAAACTTTTTTTTTATTATTTGATAGAGTAAATTGCCATTTTAGTCCCTGAGGTTTGGTCCAAATTATCATTTTAGTCCAAATAGTTTTTTATCCTCTGGGACCCTGACTTTTCTATTTTTTTTATTATTTGATAGAGTAAATTGCCATTTTAGTCCCTGAGGTTTGGTCCAAATTATCATTTTAGTCCAAATAGTTTTTTATCCTCTGGGACCCTGACTTTTCCATTTTCTTGCCATATTGATCACATTGCCTAACTCAGTCTAACAATCTGGTTATAACCAGGGGTATTTTTGGCATAAGTGTTGTGTAGTGATAACCAGGGGTAGTTTACAACATAATTTATAAACCTCATAATAATTTAATGCCAAAAATACCTCTGATTATAACATGATTTTTAGACTAAGTTAGACAATGTAATCAAAATAGCAAGAAAAATGAAAAGTCAGGGACCCAGAGGAGAAAAAAACTATTTGGACTAAAATGACAATTTGGACAAAAACTCAGGGACTAAAATGGCAATTTACACTATTTGATATATAAAATTACTTTATTTAATCCATACAATATACGAGGTTCACAAAGATATAACTTTTTATTATTTAATATATAAAATTTTTACCAAAACTCTTATGTAAAGTGCATTTGTATTTTAATTCATAAAATTATGTGATTGGCTGTAAATGGTCTTAGTAGTGAAGGAGCTTCACTTAACATTGGAAATCTAATGGTTTTTGGTTATTTAAACATCTAGATTCAAGTTATTTTATTCGCAAGAAGTATTGGCCTAGTGCAGTGTTGATCAACAAAAATATACATGAATTCGAATGTTTTACTCATATTCTTTGGTTTTAGCATTTATTAAGTTTCGTACTTTAAATTTGAATGGCAAATTTGGCAATCCGGGTCATTATGGGTTCGTGCTAACTAAAAAAGCATACTCACACATGCATTGACACCCAAACCCGTACCAAAGTTGTAAAAAAGGAAGATAAATATTGTTGAGTTAAAAGTCGGTTTACAAACTATGACACTAAGCGAAAATGATATCAAGCATCATTATTATAGAATCTTAAATAAGTATTCTACCATTGCTTCATTAGAGATAAGAGAAGTGGAAAAACATTTGATGAGCTATTATGTTTTTTTAAGCTATCTAATGTTCTGAAGTTAAACTCATATATTGGAACAACTCCTATTTGAATCTATTTTAGTGACTTGATTTCGCTCTTAATTTCTAGTTCCGAGTAGGTTAGTCAGTCCAGTCGAGTCGATTTTGATCATTGTAGGCCGATAATGTGACAACTGGCACTTTTTCATGTATCCCGTACAATAATAAACGGTAATCTGTAATTTAATGACTGTGCATGACTGAATTAACAAGACGGATGATTTTCTGATTACTGTCATATACATATTGCAAGATTTTTATCATTACTACATGCAACACAGCATGGTACAATTAGTACACGAAACAAAGTTAGCACAGTTATCAAACAAACTAGAAGTACTGACGGGAGTTCAGTACTGTCACACCCCAACCAATGGCGGAAACATCGGGATGAGACGAAGTGTGAAGATTGCTAGAGACATCATAACGCTATTTGTGACAATATTTAATAAACCGATTTCATTTCATAAGGTAAACTTGTCAACATTACAAGAAATTCAAATACAACAAGTTCAAGAAGTACATGACAACATAAGCAAAATTTGATACAACATATTAAACCTAAACGTCTATATGTGTATCTAGGCATCAACGCTACATCTTTTCATAGCATCATCATCATCAACCTGTAACATGTTTAAAATACAATTTAATGCAAAAGCAAAGGCGAGTATACAAGTTTAAGCATAAGTATAAGTATAAAAGTTTAAAACGAATCCACATGGCAACTTAGTTTATACGAGATCAACCTAATATGGCATGCAATATTTCTAGCCAATCCTCTATTTACGCAAGAAAGTTTAATTAATTCAACATGACCCAAGTATAAAGGGGGCGGTGCGTTACTCCTATAGCGCTATACATGTCAAATGGAGGCTCGTGAAAGCTAATGACTAAAACATATTACATAAGTATGGCCCACATAAGCATCAAGTATCATAACATAGCATTCATGTATAAGGATTGTTTTGTGCATTGCATAAAGAATAAGTTTAAGTGTAGTTTAATAGTTAAACATGTTACACCCCAAAAGTGGTAAACATAAAAAGGGGGTTGCGAGTATACTCACGGTGGTTGCAAGCTTTTCCTACTTGAAATCCCGCGAGCGAGTTGGTGGATGGATTAGTTTGGAGCACCTAGTCCTTCTACACGAGGAAACATAGGTGGGTGAGTTTTGGCGTTTAACGGAAGATTATGGATTCAGATTTAACACAACATAAAGTACTATATAAAAATAATCATCTTTAACTTATAACTCTTACATGACACTATGTAACCACTAAGGTTATATTGTATTTCTGGGTAGTGCACCCATTAGAATCATACTTAGAGTTTTAGGTCTTAGATGATATTCTACTACTTTAACATATAAACACAAGTTTAACATTAAAGGTTCGAATGAGTGTATGTACATATTTAGGTTAAGTATTATATATGATTTGGTCCAATAATTCATGTAGGAGGTAGAAGATTAGAATCCTCATTTAGGCACCTCGAGTTATCATGGAAGTCATGTATGGGGTAGGAAGAACAAGCTTCCGTTTAGGAACCCCTTGAACGTTCACCACTTCACTTGATGTAAAAACAACCAAGGAGGGTCAAGAACTAGGATTAATACAAGTATGTAAATAATCTAAATTAAGAGAAATCATCAAATCATGTGAGGATTTTATGTTTGGACAACCCAAGTTGTTCCATAATCACTCTACATCAAGAACTAAGCTTGAACATGACTTGTGGGTGAAATACCCTAAACAAAACATAAAATTATGAGGTTTAATCCTCTGATTTCAAGTGTCTCAACCTTGTTTTTAAGCTCAACCAACCATAAGAGAGGTTGTAAGCATTAGGACATAGGTGTGAGATGTGTTAGACACAAGTTGGATAAGGTTAAACAAGCTTTTGAAGAACTTAAAACAAAACAGAAAGTTTTTGGACCATTTCAGGGCAATTCCAGGTCTGATTTCTCCAAGGAGAAGTCAAGGAATCGAACCCCATGATTATCCAAGCAAGTAGGAAGAAAAATCAAGTAATTTCGTTGAGAAATGAGCAAGTTATACTCACTTTAGTGCAAGAGTATGAATCTGTCCGAAAATGCAGATTTGCAACTGATTTGAGAGTGAGTTTGTGAGTTGTAGAGAGTTGTGAAAGTGTAAAAATGCTTGGAAGAGGTGTGTATTTATAGTGGAAGAGGTTAGAGATGATTGGAGGTGATTAGAGGTGGATTAAAGGTGATTGGGGAGTGTTAGAACTTAGGATTTCGTGCAAATTCGCGTCAAAATGCAGCTGAATGTGTTTTCTGCAGACATGACGTTCACGCGGGCCACGTAAAGGGTCGGAGGACCTTGTCGCGGGCCGCCTCAACTTATTGTTCCGGAATTAAAGTTTCTTTATTTACAATTTGCCCCCCAAAGTTGCTATTTTGGTGTTTTTAGGTCTTTTAGGGACTATATTTGCCACAAAAGCATAGATTGAGATAAATTCAAGTATGAGAAGTATAAACCAAGTATAATTATGCGTATGTGGATCGTATGTAAGTGTCGTTTATGATCGAAACACGTTTTATGCATAAGTTTCATGTATTTACAAGTTTAGCACATAGTTTCCAAGAATTACGAATAAGCATAACTTGTTCCACGAAATTGGATGTATGAGCATATATAAAGTATGTATAACATGTAATTAACAAGATACGAGTTTTATTCATGATCCAAGTCTCAGATTTTACAACGGTTACAAAGAAAGGACGATTACAAGGACACAAGGTTTCCCAAAATAGAAACACGAACAAGACTTGCTATAAAAGGAAAGTACAACTAAGTGGGGCGTTACAGTCTCCCCTCCTTTAGGGAATTTCATCCCGAAATTGAGGAAGACTTAGGGAAAAGATGTGGATACTTCGCCTTCATATCACTCTCGAGTTCCCAAGTAAATTCAGCGCCACGTTTTCCTTCCCATCGAACCTTGACAATAGGAATTCGACTGCGCCTCAATTGCTTGGCTCCTCGGTCCATGATTTCGACCGGGTTTTCCACAAAGTGAAGTGTTTCGTTGACTTGTAAGTCTTCGAGAGGGACGTGTAGTCCTTCGTCAGCTAGACACTTCTTCAAGTTGGATACGTGGAAGACAGGGTGTACAGTGTTGAGTTCTTCAGGCAGGTCCAGTTTATACGCAACCTTGCCAATCCTTTCGAGAATTTTGAAAGGACCAACGTAGCGAGGTGCGAGTTTCCCTTTCTTGCCAAATCGAACCACGCCCTTCCAAGGGGATACATTGAGAAGCACGAAGTCACCTGTCTCGAATTCCATCGGTTTGCGATCCTCATTGGCATAGATCTTTTGCCGGTGCCTGGCTTTCAGTAAGTTGTCTCGAACCTGTAAAATCTTGTCCGTCGTCTCTTGTATGAGCTCGGGACCAGTGATTTGAGCGTCACCAATCTCGTGCCAACAAATAGGCGAACGACACTTGCGACCATACAATGCTTCAAAAGGTGCCATTTTAATACTCGTGTGATAACTGTTATTATACGAGAATTCGACCAAGGGCAAGTGTGTATCCCAGTTGCCACCAAAATCTATTACGCATGAACGAAGCATATCCTCTAAGGTTTGGATAGTACGCTCGGTTTGACCGTCTGTCTGAGGATGGAAGGCAGTACTAAGGTTAAGTTCAGTACCCATAGCAGATTGAAAAGTTTGCCAAAGGCAAGACGTAAAACGAGCGTCACGATCGGAAATGATGTCATCGGGAATACCATGGCGGCAGATGATCTCATCAGTGTAGATTTTGGCCAATTTCGCGACTTTGAAATCTTCACGGATGGGAAGAAAGTGAGCTGACTTGGTTAATCGATCAACGATCACCCAAATACTGTCATGGCCAGAAGAAGTGCAGGGGAGCTTAGTGATAAAATCCATGGCAATGCTCTCCCATTTCCAGATAGGAATCCTTGGTTGTTCGAGTAAGCCAGAGGGACGTTGATGTTCGGCTTTCACCTTTGAACACGTGAGACATTTCGAGACGAAAGTGGCTATATCCTTCTTCATTCCAGGCCACCAATAGGACGTACGCATATCATGGTACATCTTGTCGGCACCAGGGTGAATAGAATACTTCGTGTTATGTGCCTCCTTCATCAGGAACTTGCGAAGATTATCGTGATTAGGAATCCAGATACGATTGAGATAGTATAAAATACCATCAGGTTTGGACACGAGACTGTTTTCAGCACCACATTGCATCTCGTTGTAGAGGTTACCCTCGTTAACCGATGAATATTGAGCTTCACGTATGCGATTCTGAAGATCGTGGACAAGTTGGAAACAACGGATACTTTTGACATGAGTTTTACGACTAAGGGCGTCTGCTACTACGTTCGCTTTACCTGGGTGGTATTTGATTTCACAGTCGTAGTCATTTAATAGTTCCACCCAACGGCGTTGACGCATGTTAAGTTCTTTTTGATTGAAGATGTGTTGAAGGCTCCTATGGTCGGTGAAGACCACACACTTAGTACCATAAAGGTAGTGTCGCCAAATCTTCAACGCAAAAACAACTGCTCCAAGTTCAAGGTCGTGAGTAGTATAGTTTTTCTCATGTATTTTGAGTTGCCTTGACGCATAAGCGATGACCTTGTCTCATTGCATAAGCACACAACCAAGACCAAGGCGGGAAGCATCGCAATATACGACAAAGTCGTCGTTTCCATCAGGAAGTGAGAGGATAGGAGCATTGCATAGCATGTCCTTGAGCATTTGAAAAGACTCCTCTTGCTCGGGACCCTAAATAAAAGGTTTCTCCTTTTGAGTCAAGGAGGTCAAAGGGACGGCGATTTTCGAAAAGTTGGAGATGAAGCGACGATAGTAACCAGCAAGACCAAGAAACGAACGAATTTCGGATGGAGATTTAGGTGTGATCCAATTCTTCACAGCTTCGATTTTAGCGGGGTCAACGTGAATACCAAGTTCGTTGACAGTATGACCAAGGAATTGAACCTCTTTCAACCAAAATTCGCACTTGGAGAATTTGGCGTATAGACGTTCAGCACGAAGAAGTTCGAGGATAAGACGCAAGTGTTGTTTATGCTCTTCTTGAGTCTTGGATTAGATGAGAATGTCGTCAATGAAAACGATCACGAAACGGTCCAAATACGCTTTGCACACGCGGTTCATCAAGTCCATGAATACAGCAGGTGCGTTGGTCAAACCAAAGGGCATAACTACGAATTAATAATGCCCATAACGCGTACGGAAGGCAGTTTTAGGCACATCTTCCTCGAGAACTCGAAGTTGATGATATCCAGAACGAAGATCGATTTTTGAAAAGCAGGTCGCGCCTTGCAACTGGTCGAAGAGATCATCGATGCGTGGAAGAGGGTATCGGTTCTTGATGGTAAGCTTGTTGAGCTCACGATAGTCAATACACATTCGGAATGACCCATCTTTCTTTTTGACGAACAAAACGGGAGCACCCCAAGGAGAAGTACTAGGGCGTATAAAGCCTTTATCAAGAAGCTCTTGAAGTTGACTTGAGAGCTCTTGCATCTCAGAGGGTGCTAAACGGTAAGGAGATTTAGCGACGGGCGTTGCGCCAGGCACTAAATCGATGCGAAAGTCGACAGAACGAGCAGGAGGCGGACCAGGAAGATCGTCAGGAAATACATCAGGGAAGTCACGTACAATGGGAACGTCGCTTATGCTTGGGCCTTTGTCCCTCTTTTCCACAATGTGGGCGAGAAAGGCGAAGGTACCCTTGCGTAAGCATTTGTTTGCTTTGATACACGACATAAGCTTAAGGCCTTGAGAAGGCTTTTCACCATAGACGTGTAGGGAGTCACCGTTTGGGAGAGGTAGGCGAATAAACTTCTCAGAATAGACAACTTCAGCACGAACTCGCCTAAGCCAGTCCATACCTACTATGACGTCGAAACTACCCATTTGCATAGGTATGAGATCGATTGAAAACATATGATCGTTAAGGATTAAAGAAAAATTGGAGAGAACGGAATCGACAGCGACAGTTTTACCATTAGCGACTTCGACGGCGAAAGATCTTGGCAACTTAGAGCGTTTACACTTGAGCAAAGACTCGAATTCTAACGACACAAAACTTTTATCGGCGCAAGTATCAAATAGGCATGAAGCATAAACATGGTTAACAAGGAACGTACCAGTAATGACGTCGTTCGCGTTTTGAGCCTGAGCAGTAGTGAGAAGAAAGGCTCGACCTCGAGCGGGTTGTTGAGCCTGTTGCTGCTACTGTTGCTGTGGCTGTGGTTGTGGTTGTTGCTGTCGAGGCTGTTGCGGCTGCTGTTGGTGCTGTTGCTGTCGTGGAGGTTGATAACGCTGGGGACAGGCATTGGCGAGATGATTGGGATCGCCACACTTGAAACATGCTCGCACAGGGGCATTTGGAGCTTGCGGGGAGTTTCGGCAATAGTCAGCAAAATGGCCGTACATCTGACAGCTGGCACATTTGCGACAGGGGACGTTGGTAGGATGGTGAAACAGGCAGGTGGTACATTTGGGATGAGTTCCAACATAACCTTGTTTTGGCGGTTGGGTGTTTGCGGGTGCAACGACGGCTAAGGCTTGTAAGGGTTGTGGGTTTGGCGGAGTGACGACCGCGCAATTTTGGCTTGAAGCCTTCCGCTTCTTGCCCTGGTTTTTCTTGGACGATCGGGAGGGTAAGGGCTCATCAGTAGTAGTGTCAATTGTAGCTTGGCGTGCACTCTTCGTTGAAATCTTGTCAAAGGTTCCATGTAGAACGCAGTTGTTGTTAAGTTCAGTGGCTATACGAAAAGCATCTTCAATGGTCTGGGGATTGGCAGAGGCAAGGTGGTTTGTCAGGGAAGGTGCAACACACCGAACGAATTTGGCTATGGTCTTGGGGACGGTCTCAACTTGTCCAGGACAGAGGACACTGAGTTGTTTAAAGCGCGTAATCAGGCCATCCATGTCACTCCCTTTCTGAGTAAGGTTCCAAAATTCGTTTTCCAATTTTTGGAGTTCGTGGGGAGGACAGAAGTGGTCTCTCATAAGCTGTTTGAAATCGCCCCAAGGCATAGCATGTGCAACCTCGTTTCCCCTCTTGTTGCGTTCTGTCGTCCACCATTCGAGTGCCTTTTCACAAAACACCCCAGTTGCATTCAAGGTTCTTAGTTCATCAAGGCAGCCACTTTGCAGGAAGGTAAGCTCGATTGCATCAAACCAGTTCATCATGGCGGTAGAGCCATTTTTGCCGGTAAACTCCAAGGGTTTACAAGCCATGAATTGCTTAAACTGGAAGGTCGATTTGGGTGTCTGCCTTTGAGTCGACAGAGCCATGCGGTGAATCGGTGTTTGGCTGAATCTTGCTAACAATGTCGGGTAGGACCTTAGCAAATTTCCTGGCCATGAATCTCATGCAATCCTTTTGTGACATGGTGTTGGAAGTCGAACCCTTCTTTGACTTGGTTCTCTTTGATGCACCGCTGGACGACATCTAAGGATGTAAAGAGAAGGAATGGATGAGACTTGATCATAAATTCAAAATAAGTTTGCAAGTTTTAAGCATCTAGGTATGACGTATCATGTAAGATTCACATGGTTAGCATGATTTCAACAAGTATTCAACAAGTATAAACACGTATGAATGCATGAAAGGAGTATAAATTTAGTTTGTTCGCGAGGATTATTATTGTTTTTGATTGCGCGAGACGTGCGAATTGTGTAACGGTTTTTGAAATGAACGAGGTACAAGTAATAAATCACATATAAATTGAATCACATAAAAGAGAGGCTCATAAAACATAGGATTGTTTCGGGTAGAGAAACGTCGACTATTCCAAAGTGGGTCAAAAGTTCTTTCGAATTAGAGAAAACGTGCTTTGGCCTATAGGTAAGATACTCTCGTCGAGAAGCGATTAACGGTATCTTACCCTTCCAGTTACTACACGTCTCTAATCGATCGAAACAATCGGGACTTTGGCGAGATCGAAAATCGAGGAGTGGGACATAATCGACAAGTTGCGGGTTTCACCCCTATCTTGACGATTTCGTACCCTAAATGTGGTTGGTACTCGTCGGGTCAAAATATAATTTCAACACTTTGACGAGGGTCCACTAGAGTTTGAATTGGAAATTACCATTAAGTTGTGGATTTCACTCCTAGCTTAATGGTGGAATTTCGTGCAAAATAGTTTGAGGTAGAATGAGAGTCGTTTACCAAATTGTGGGTTTCACGCCTATTTTGGTAAACTCGTCTCTTTTGTATAAGAGTGTCTTCAAGTCTTCAAGTGTATTGTGTAAAATGTCTTAGGAAAGACATTATGTAAATATTAAGACCAAAAGAAGAGAAAGGAGCAAAGAAGGAAGAATAACGTTTTAAGCAAGTATCAAGAATGGTCAAAAATATGGTTCCTACTATAGACTAGGTCGAACATGGCAATTCTACCTAATTCCCTATAGTTATGGCTCTGATACCAATCTGTCACACCCCAACCAATGGCGGAAACATCGGGATGAGACGAAGTGTGAAGATTGCTAGAGACATCATAACGCTATTTGTGACAATATTTAATAAACCGATTTCATTTCATAAGGTAAACTTGTCAACATTACAAGAAATTCAAATACAACAAGTTCAAGAAGTACATGACAACATAAGCAAAATTTGATACAACATATTAAACCTAAACGTCTATATGTGTATCTAGGCATCAACGCTACATTTTTTCATAGCATCATCATCATCAACCTGTAACATGTTTAAAATACAATTCAATGCAAAAGCAAAGGCGAGTATACAAGTTTAAGCATAAGTATAAGTATAAAAGTTTAAAACGAATCCACATGGCAACTTAGTTTATACGAGATCAACCTAATATGGCATGCAATATTTCTAGCCAATCCTCTGTTTATGCAAGAAAGTTTAATTAATTCAACATGACCCAAGTATAAAGGGGGCGGTGCGTTACTCCTATAGCGCTATACATGTCAAATGGAGGCTCGTGAAAGCTAATGACTAACACATATTACATAAGTATGGCCCACATAAGCATCAAGTATCATAACATAGCATTCATGTATAAGGATTGTTTTGTGCATTGCATAAAGAATAAGTTTAAGTGTAGTTTAATAGTTAAACATGTTACACCCCAAAAGTGGTAAACATAAAAAGGGGGTTGCGAGTATACTCACGGTGGTTGCAAGCTTTTCCTACTTGAAATCCCGCGAGCGAGTTGGTGGATGGATTAGTTTGGAGCACCTAGTCCTTCTACATGAGGAAACATAGGTGGGTGGCGTTTAACGGAAGATTATGGATTCGGATTTAACACAACATAAAGTACTATATAAAAATAATCATCTTTAACTTATAACTCTTACATGACACTATGTAACCACTAGGGTTATATTGTATTTCATGGGTAGTGCACCCATTAGAATCATACTAAGAGTTTTAGGTCTTAGATGATATTATACTACTTTAACATATAAACACAAGTTTAACATTAAAGGTTCGAATGAGTGTATGTACATATTTAGGTTAAGTATTACATATGATTTGGTCCAATAATTCATGTAGGAGGTAGAAGATTAGAATCCTCATTTAGGCACCTCGAGTTATCATGGAAGTCATGTATGGGGTAGGAAGAACAAGCTTCCGTTTAGGAACCCCTTGAACGTTCACCACTTCACTTGATGTAAAAACAACCAAGGAGGGTCAAGAACTAGGATTAATACAAGTATGTAAATAATCTAAACTAAGAGAAATCATCAAATCATGTGAGGATTTTATGTTTGGACAACCCAAGTTGTTCCATAATCACTCTACATCAAGAACTAAGCTTGAACATGACTTGTGGGTGAAATACCCTAAACAAAACAGAAAATTATGAGGTTTAATCCTCTGATTTCAAGTGTCTCAACCTTGTTTTTAAGCTTAACCAACCATAAGAGAGGTTGTAAGCATTAGGACATAGGTGTGAGATGTGTTAGACACAAGTTGGATAAGGTTAAACAAGCTTTTGAAGAACTTAAAACAAAACAGAAAGTTTTTAGACCATTTCAGGGCAATTCCAGGTCTGATTTCTCCAAGGAGAAGTCAAGGAATCGAACCCCATGATTATCCAAGCAAGTAGGAAGAAAAATCAAGTAATTTCGTTGAGAAATGAGCAAGTTATACTCACTTTAGTGCAAGAGTATGAATCTGTCCGAAAATGCAGATTTGCAACTGATTTGAGAGTGAGTTTGTGAGTTGTGAAAGTGTAAAAATGCTTGGAAGAGGTGTGTATTTATAGTGGAAGAGGTTAGAGATGATTGGAGGTGATTAGAGGTGGATTAAAGGTGATTGGGGAGTGTTAGAACTTAGGATTTCGTGCAAATTCGCGTCAAAATGCAGCTGAATGTGTTTTCTGTAGATATGACGTTCACGCAGGCCGTGTAAAGGGTCGGAGGACCTTGTCGCGGGCCGCCTCAACTTATTGTTCCGGAATTAAAGTTTCTTTATTTACAATTTGGCCCCCAAAGTTGCTATTTTGGTGTTTTTAGGTCTTTTAGGGACTATATTTGCCACAAAAGCATAGATTGAGATAAATTCAAGTATGAGAAGTATAAACCAAGTATGAGAAGTATGTAAGTGTCGTTTATGATCGAAACACGTTTTATGCATAAGTTTCATTTATTTACAAGTTTAGCACATAGTTTCCAAGAATTACGAATAAGCATAACATGTTCCACGAAATTGGATGTATGAGCATATATAAAGTATGTATAACATGTAATTAACAAGATACGAGTTTTATTCATGATCCAAGTCTCAGATTTTACAACGGTTACAAAGAAAGGACGATTACAAGGACACAAGGTTTCCCAAAATAGAAACACGAACAAGACTTGCTATAAAAGGAAAGTACAAATAAGTGGGGCGTTACAAGTACTTAGACAGACGTGATGTTAAGACACAAAATGAGCCCGAAACCTAGAGTTACACTAGAATAGTATGTAGGAAAGTAGGGATCATAAAACTGCTTACCTAGTGATGATGTAGGTGCCGGAAAGTGCCAGAAACACACTAAAACTGCAGAATTCTGCAGAAAATAACCAAATTCAGCAATTTTCAACATTTTAACAACTAAATATAATGCAGAAATGTGGTTTAATGGTCTAGAATACTTTCCTAAGTGTCGGGAATCAAAACTGTCATAAAAGAGTAACATCACACTAAACTGCACAATTTAGCACCTTAACGAACCGGTAACCAACCGAACAACCGGACACTACCCGAAACACCAAATTTTCACTAGAAGCATTGTTTTAGTGCTACGAAGCTAGTTATGGTCACCGAACATCATATTACATCACATAAACACTAAACACATAAAATACCTAACTAACATCTTTACATCCTAACTAAACCATGTAACTAATGTTGAAATGAAACCAACACCCCACCATATGGACGGTTAGGGGACAAGGGTCCCACATGAGATTTCTTTTCTATATTTTTATGAGATTTGTAAAGATATTATGAAACATAGTATCCAAGAGTTATGCAAATGATGGAGATCATTGTTTTATAACCACTAGTTCCTACATAACTTCACATTTCACAACAACAACTTCATCTTCTTTCCCCCTTCTTCCCTTGGTCTCGGCTCAAACACACACACCCACATCCACCATTTTCAAGCTCCAAACTCATAATCCAAGGTGATCTAGAGGTGTATGGAGGCTATCTAAGGAAGCTTGAAGTGTAGGAACTAGAAGGACCTCTTTATGGAGCATTTAACCACCCATTTTCTTCCATATTCATCTTCATCATTCTTGTGCCACTTCCCTAGCCATTAGAGTTAGTAGTAAGCTTCTTGATCTTGTTTTTACTTCTAATCATAATGGTTAAAGTGTTATGTAAGTGGTTAAACTCAAGAATCACAAAGAAATATGAAGATGATCACTAACATAAAGCTAAATAACATGAAATCTAAGTTGATTAAGTGTATGTATGAAACTTGTTTGTGGATTTCTTATGTTTATGATGTTGATCATCATAATAACCTTGCTAGATGATTATTAAACACATGATCTAGCAAGTATAAGGATGGATCTTGAAGAAATCATAATGATCATCCTTTATGTGAATCATGAACTTGAAAATGAAGTTGTTTTAGAGTATGATGATGATTGATACATGTTAAAAGTCTTGTAAATGGATAATTTCAAAAATATTTTTATCAAGAAACCAAGTTTATTTACAAGATTTACAAAGTCATGATTTCTAAGGAAACAAATCATATTTTTGGTGTTAAATCAAGACTAGAAACATGATTGTAACAAGAAAAATACAAGAGAATTATTTTTAGAAAAACCATCTTACAAGTTGTAAATGACTAAAAATCACAAGAATGAGATTTATAAACAAATAACCATGTTTTAAAGGATGACTAAACCTACTAAATAACATATTAAGTTACTACAAGTTTTTACAAAATTTCAAGTTCATGATGTAGTGTAGATTGCATAATCTCGGCTCATGGTAAGTCTTGATTGAGTTGCTGATGATTGATGATGATTTTAAAAGAAAATGATATGCTTTTAAAGCATGGAAACCTCCATTTTTAAGGGGAAACTATGGCAAAATTTTTGTAGAAATTAAACACTTAGAAAAATATTTTTAAACAAGTGTTTACAAATAAATTTTTAACCATGGTTTTCATATAAAAATTTGCCATAATTCTTGTTACAAAAATTACAAGAGTTGGAGGTTGATTTTTGATAAATAAAAGTGACTAAGTATATATTTAGGAAAGTATATTTAGAAGTCACAAATTGTGTGCTACTTGTATATTATGTGTATTAGTTATATTATTTTAGTACTTGAAAAAAATATAACTTACCAAAATACCTCAAAAATTGTAATACAAAATAATAACAAAATCCCAAGAAAACAAATATATAAATTATATCCGAAGATTGAACAAACCGAACACGGACGTATGGACTACATTAATATATACTCCGGAATTAAATTCATATATATATATGTTTTGACAAACGAGTTAAACGGTATTTTGGAAACCGAAAGAACGAAAAGTATGATTATCACAAATATTACAAAAATATATTATTTTGAGTAAAGAAAAATATATATATTTCCTTGAACAATTAGAAGATATATAATTTTTGAAGGAAATAAATATTTTCTTAAACAAATTAAGAATATATATTATTTTGGGAGAAAAATGGATTTATAAATATTTTCTAAGTTAATCTTGAAAATATATTATTTTTGAGATTTATATGAAAATATAATTATTTTTGCCAATGAAGAATTATAGATAATTTTCCTATAAAAGTTTTCTTAAAATACACATATTTTAAGAATATAAATTGCTGATTTTTATTGGTTAAAGATAATATTCTGGAAAATTAAATAAAAATTAGCTATAAGAATACTTAATAAATACAAGAAAATACGTATTCTCGTACGTACAAATACAAACCGGAATACGCCACCAATACTTGGCAAAATACACAAAACTAAAAATACACAATTATAATTATACCCATCCTTGGGGATATATTCATGGGGAAATTACAAAGGAGACAAGCCAAAAAGGTTTTATCTTGACAATATTCCAAATAAATGGATGAATATAATTTAAGTTAAAATATTATTATTTTAACTAATAATTATATACTTTGAAACTATATAATTGTTATGGGTGAAATTCTAAGCCCATATCCTGGAAAATATCTTGATTTATATCTTGGTTATATAGTATCTGTTTACATCCGGGATGCTGGTTCAGGATATTGGTAACATTCTGAATGGTATCCTCAGGATTACTAACGGATTATGTGCTGGTACGTGGGTTAGAAGCTAGCAACGTTCACAAGGACTCATTCCGCGGAAGACTCGGTCCAAGTTGTTCAAGGAAAGACGTTAAGCCCGCTTTATTTGGTTCCAAACGGCTATTTATGGAATATTCGGGAG
Source organism: Helianthus tuberosus (assembly GCA_030545235.1). Lineage (NCBI taxonomy): Eukaryota > Viridiplantae > Streptophyta > Magnoliopsida > Asterales > Asteraceae > Helianthus > Helianthus tuberosus. The sequence continues at coordinate 118,650,977 of CM060424.1, forward strand.
CATCCCATATTTATAGGAATTTTAGTTTCTATTTAGCAACTATAAATAGGTGGGTATACCAGATCAAATAGGACATCACATTGACACTCGCTACACTCTAACACTCGTTCTCTAGCAATTTTCACTTTCATACAAAAGCATTGTAACACTTAGCGATCTGGTCTATATCCTGCACTGTATCCTGACGTTTGAAGCAATAAGAAGAACAAAGCAGCTGCGATTGTCAGCTCCCGAGGTTTTATGCCGGCGATCTAGATTGATCAAGGGCTTTCCTCGTACATCTCGTGTCATTTACTTTACTTTTTGCTCATAGTTTGATCATAGATACAGCTCAATATCCTGAGCCGTATCCTGAATACTGATTTTCCAAATAACTTAACCGGCATATTTTCAACACACTTTCTAGCACACTACCTCACTTTACTAATTTGATCACTTAATTGCCTCGGTAATTTTTAACCAAAACAATTTGGCGCCCACCGTGGGGCAAGTGGTGCTCTCTTTACTAATTTTTTTTGTGAAATCGTTAATCGGTTTTCTATTCTCAAAACTTTTTGCCACATTGTCCATAATGGCCTCAAGATCAAACATGAGCTCCTCTACTATGTCTGCTATGACTTCTGCTACTACCGGTTCGGTGCTTCCACCACCTCCTCCAAGAATGCCAACCTCTTCACAACCTCAGGATATTATCCCTACTCGGAATGTTCAGGGATCCGCTCCCATTTTAGCTTCTAATGATGAAATTTTAACCTTATTTGGAAGTGTGCAGGAACAAATGAGGCAGCAACAGGAAACAAACCAAACGCTGTTGAGGGAAATACAACTCTTGAAGTCTGGTTCGAGCAGATCTGCTGAGGATATTGTCACTCCATTACAACCCAGAACTTTGAACTTCAGTTCAGCTGTGTATACTGAGGATAACAGGGGGAATATTGTCCCCAGCCTTCTCAGAATCACACTCCTGAAATACCCTCCTCGGTCAGGATGTCAACCATGAGGAGCTCAGGATATGCTTCAGGATATGGGCAAAATCCTCCGACGGGTAACGTGTCAAATAATAATAATACTCATGCTACTAACAATAGTGGATCTTTGCAGGATACAGGTGTAACATCAGCACTTACTAGGGAACTTCAGAAGTTGAAGGACATGATATCTAGTGTACCTGGAGTGGTCCAGCCGATCCCGGAAGTGTCCCAAGATAGCCACAAGATATCTCGTATTGCATATCCTATCTGTGATGCTGAGATCCCAAAGAGATTTCAAACCCCCAACATGAAGCTTTACGACGGAACTACGGATCCTGAGGAGCATATTGCTCAGTATAGGGAAAGAATGGAGATTAACCCTATCCCTCCGGATCTCAAGGAAGCATGCTTGTGCAAGGGTTTTGGTTCTACCTTAACAGGATCAGCCTTGAAATGGCTCTTGAATGTTCCTCCGCATTCGATTACATCTTTTGCTCACTTAGTAAATTTATTTAATAGTCAGTTTTCTTGTAGTAGAAGCTTTGAGAAACTAACAAGTGACCTCTACAGGATAACACAGGGGCCTCAGGAATCCCTTAGGGATTATGTGAACAAGTTCAGCCGGGAATCCCTAGACATTCCACATCTTGATGTTGCAACAGCTGTGCAAGCTTTCAAGATGGGGCTGCAAAAAGATTCTCAATTTTATCAAGATCTTGTAATGAACCCATGCAGGAACTTGGATGAAGCTCGAAACAGGGCCCTAAGATATATTCGATTGGAGGATGACAGGAAGATGCAAGAGAGAATGAACTCATCCAACACCTATGAGTCAACTAACAGGAAGTCTGAATCCTCATTCAAGCCATATCGGCCTAAGCCATATGGTAGAAATGAAAATAAGAAAGTGAATGCTGTCGAAGATGAGGATCCTGAAGAGTATCCTGAGTTGTCTGAATATTGCTTTTCTGTTAACATTCCTGAATTGATGTATGCCATGCAGGGTCTAGGAGACAAGGCTAGATGGCCTCGAAAGAGTCAACAAAAAGCTGATTGGAAAGATAAGTCAAAATGGTGTGCTTTCCACGAAGATTTCGGACATGTGACTGAGGATTGCATCGCTCTAAGGAAAGAGATAAGCTATCTTCTAAGCAAGGGATATCTGAAATATCTCTTAGGAAGGAAGAAGAATAAGGGTCAGGATATTGAGAAGGATCCTGAGCGAGCAGCGTCACCTCCTGCAGATGCCAAGATAATCAACTTTATTTCGGGAGGATCCGACATTTGTGGGACTTCGTATTCGGCGGCGAAGAGACGTGCAAAAGAAGCTAAGGCCGAAAGGGGAGACAAACCTGTCAGGATGGCTACCCTCACAACTGACAAAGTGATCACATTTGATGCTGATGATAGGGATCCTGTCCAGGATCCTCACCATGATGCTCTGGTAATAACATTATATGTGGCTAACCATTTTGTACGCAGGATATTGGTTGATAATGGTAGCTCCGTCAACATAATCCAACTAGAGACTCTGAAAAGAATGAATGTATCTCCAATGGATATCACTTCGAAATCTACAGTGCTTGTTGGATTCAGTGGAGAGGCTAGAAACACAGTAGGAGAGATAAAGTTGCCAGTATATGTTGAAGGAGTCAACTCAATACAACGTTTCTGTGTGATGGATTCCCTATCCTACTATAATATCATACTAGGAAGACCATGGATTCACGATATGAAGGCTGTGCCATCGACGTATCACCAATGCATCAAGATCCCTACCCCTCGGGGAGTGGTCAAGGTCGAAAGTGATCAGCAGGAGGCGAAAGAATGCTACTCATCCTCGATGAAATCCTCAACCAAGCCTAGTGCAGCATAGCAATTAAAGACGCGGGCCCAGGATATCGTGGAGGATCCGGAGCAGGATGTGAAGAAAATTATCCTGGACCAGGATAATCCTGATATTTCGGTGCTCGTAGGAACCAATATCCCTCAGGATATTGAAGAACAGTTAATTAACTTTTTGAAATGCAGGATGTCAACGTTTGCATGGAAGCATGAGGATATGACAGGCATATCCAAAGACATTATCACTCACAAGCTTGGAATTGATAAATCATTCAAGCCTGTTCAGCAAAAAAGAAGGGAGTTTGCTCCTGAGCGGAATACGATTATTCAAGAGGAAGTTGAGAGATTATTGAAGTCCAGGATGATCAGAGAGGTTAAGTTCCCAAGGTGGCTAGCAAACGTGGTTGTGGTACAGAAGAAAAATGGGAAATGGAGAGTTTGTGTAGACTACACAGACTTGAACAAGGCTTGTCCTAAAGACCCATTTCCTCTTCCCCACATTGATGCAATGGTAGATGCCACTGCCGGGCATGAAATGCTGACCTTCATGGACGCATCCTCAGGATTTCAACAGATCCAAATGGAGCCTTCTGACCAGGAGGATACTGCCTTCATGACACCAACAGGTATTTATTGTTATACCGCTATGCCTTTTGGTTTGAAAAATGCAGGTGCAACATACCAAAGATTGGTAAACATGATGTTCAAAGACAAACTGGGGGACACCATGGAGGTGTACATTGACGATATGGTGGTAAAATCAAAGAAGGCTCAGGATCACCTCCAGGATATTAAAGGAGCATTTGATATCCTAGATCAGTATAACATGAAGCTAAATCCTGCTAAGTGCCATTTTGGAGTGGGGGCAGGAAAATTTCTAGGATATATGGTGACCAAAAGAGGAATAGAGGCGAGCCCGGAGCAGATTAAAGCCATCTTGGATATTAAATCGCCCTCAAATATGAAGGATGTTCAACGATTAACAGGGCGAGTGGCAGCATTAAACAGATTTATCTCAAGATCCTCAGAGAAATGCAAAGATTTTTATGATATCCTGAAGAAGAACAAGAAATTCGAATGGGGTGAGAAGCATGAAGCGGCCCTACAGGATTTAAAGCAATATCTTTCAACCGCACCTCTACTGATGAAGCCTGAGAATGGTGAACCATTATCCCTATACCTCGCAGTATCAGGGAATGCTGTAAGTGCCGTCCTTGTAAAGGACCATGAAGGTCAGCAATATCCTGTTTATTATGTTAGTAAAAGCTTGTTAAATGCTGAAACTAGATATTCTCATTTAGAAAAATTGATACTAGCATTAGTTATGGCATCAACGAAACTTAGACATTACTTTGAGACACATAGGATTCATGTTAAAACAAATTATCCTGTTAAAAATGTGCTTAGGAAACCAGAAATGTCAGGCAGGATGGCTAAGTGGTCAGTAAAGTTGAGTGCTTATGATTTAGTATATGAACCTAGAAATGCCATAAAGTCTCAGGCTTTAGCTGACTTTGTGGCTGATTTTAGTAGTGACATTCAGGATGAGGTAGACCTAGAAGTTCAACAGTTAGGAGAATCCTCAGGATCCTGGACATTATATACTGATGGTGCATCTAATATAAGAGGAGTAGGATTGGGAATACTACTAAAATCGCCACAGGGGGACATATTACCCCAGGCTATTAGATGTGAATTTCCTGCTACTAATAATGAAGCAGAGTATGAGACTTTAATTGCAGGATTAGAGTTGGCTAAGAGCATGAGTATCAAAAATTTACAAGTATATGTTGACTCTTTGTTAATTACTAACCATTTTAATGGATCCTATGCAGTTAAGGGTGAGAAATTAAACGAATACCTCGATATTCTTAAAAAATTAGCAGGATATTTCGATGTTTTTACACTTGAACAGGTACCAAGGGAGGATAATGCTGAAGCAGATGCCTTAGCAAATCTGGGATCGTCGATTAGGATACCAGAAGGGACCCAAATACCGATATTACATATCTTGTATCCTGCAACGAATCCTCAGGATAAAGAAGTAGCGGGTATTCAGGATCCTGATGCAGAGTATCCTGAAAAGTATCCCAAATCCTGGACGGCTCCAATCATGAGATATCTCAAGGAAGGACACATTCCCGGGGAGGAAAATCCTAAGGCATTTAGGATGAAGGTATCACGATTTACTATTATAAATGATGTGTTATACAAGAAATCTCTTGCAGGACCATATTTGAGGTGCTTGGAGGATCCTGAAGCCAAAGAAGTACTTCAGGATATACATGAAGGGGATATGCTACCAAGATCCTGGAATGCAATACATTTAAAGCTCTATTTCAAGTAAGAGTAGAATTTATTTTCTATCTCGGAATGGTATGTATTCTATTTTAAATATATTTGTTTATTATCTTGAACCCAATACTGACTTAAGCATCGGAGGGGTGTTAGCCAAGCTAACACCCACCTTAGTTTACAATTGTTTTGCAGGATATGTTTCAGGATATAGCTCCAGGATATGTACTCAGGATAACTCGAAAGATTAGAGGATTGGCCCCCTCTCTCACGTTTAAGGGATCCTGGTCCCTTCAAAGGTTTAAAGGTATTCACCTTTCTTTCGAATTGGGTTTAAACACCTCGCCTAGAGCGCAAGTTATCTAGGTATAGTTCAAGGTAGCGGGACCAGTTCATGTAAAAGTGGCTGACAATTTCGTTACTGTTGGCTATATCCTGGATCCTGAAGGTATATGAGGATTGATCACCCTCTCTCACGAAAGAGTATTTTCATACTCTCTAAGGTTTAAAGGTTTTCACCTTTCTAAGAATTAGAGTTTATACACTCTCGCCTGTAGCGCATGAAATATTGGGTTTATCCCCAGATATCAGGATTTATCCCCAAGATATTAAGGGTTTATCCCAAGTGTTATGGCTCATTTTCTAAGCATACATATCCTGACCAATATCCTGCCTTTATTTGTTTATTTGTGACCAGGATGCTGGAAGAGGATATTGCTAACATCTTGGGCGATATCCTGAGGTTTATTGAATTAACCACGTGCAGGTTAAAGGCTGAGACTTGCTAACGGTCAAGTGGACTTCTTCTCCTCAAGACTCGGACGTGTTTGTTGAAGGAGAGACGTTGAACCCGAAAGACCAGGTCTACAACGTTCGATTAAGGAATATTCGGTGGATCCCGGAAGTTTAGGATAGTTTGTTATATTATCTTTACTATAAATAGATGGGGGCGGATCAGTTTAAGGCACACAATTTTCACTAACACTCTCAAACACTTTCACACTCTAGCTTATTGCAAACACCACACTTGTATTCAAATTTCATTGTAACACATAGTCGATCCGCACCACATCCTGCACTGTATCCTGACGTTTGAAGTAATAAGAAGAATAAGTCAGCTGCGATTGTCAGCTCCCGAGGTTTTATGCCGGCGATCTAGATTGATCAAGGGCTTTCCTCGTACATCTCGTGTCGTTTACTTTACTTCTGCTCATAGTTTGATCGTAGATACAGCTCAATATCCTGAGCCGTATCCTGAATACTGATTTTCTAAATAACTTAACAAGTATATTTTTCACACATATTCCTAGCACACTACCTCACTTAACTAATTTGATCACTAAATTGCTTAGGTAATTTTTGACCAAAACAATTTGGCGCCCACCGTGGGGCAAGTGGTGCTCTCTTTACTAAATTTTTTTGTGAAATCGCTAATCGGCTTTCTATTTTCAAAACTTTTTGTCACATTGTCCATAATGGCCTCAAGATCAAACATGAGTTCCTCTACTGTGTCTGCTATGACTTCTGCTACTACTGGTTCGGTGCTTCCACCACCTCCTCCAAGGATGCCAGCCTCTTCACGACCTAAGGATATTATCCCTACTCGCAGTGTTCAGGAATCTGCTCCCGTTCTAGCTTCTTATGATGAAATTCTTACTTTATTTGGAAGTGTGCAGGAACAAATGAGACAGCAACAGGAAACAAACCAAATGCTTTTGAGGGAAATACAACTCCTGAAGTCTGGTTCGAGCAGATCTGCTGAGGATAATGTCACTCCATTACATCCCAGAACGTTGAACTTTAGTTCAGCTGTGTATACTGAGGATAACAGGGGGAATATTGTGCCCAGCCTTCCTCAGAATCATACTCCTGAAATACCCTCCTCGGTCAGGATGTCAACCATGAGGAGCTCAGGATATGCTTCAGGATATGGGCAAAATCCTCCAACGGGTAACGTGTCAAATAATAATAATACTCATGCTACTAACAATAGTGGATCTTTGCAGGATACAGGTGTAACATCAGCACTTACTAGGGAACTTCAGAAGTTGAAGGACATGATATCTAGTGTACCTGGGGTGGTCCAGCCGATCCCGGAAGTGTCCCAGGACAGCCACAAGATATCTCGTTTTGCATATCCTATCTGTGATGCTGAGATCCCAAAGAGATTCCAAACCCCCAACATGAAGCTTTATGATGGGACTACGGATCCCGAAGAGCATATTGCTCAGTATAGGGAAAGAATGGAGATTAACCCTATCCCTCCGGAGCTCAAGGAAGCATGCTTGTGCAAGGGATTTGGTTCTACTCTAACAGGATCAGCCTTAAAATGGCTGTTAAACGTTCCTCCTCACTCAATTACTTCGTTTGCTCATTTGGTTAATTTATTTAACAGTCAATTTTCTTGTAGTCGGAGTTTTGAGAAACTAACCAGTGATCTTTACAGGATAACTCAAGGGCCTCAGGAATCCTTGAGGGATTATGTGAACAAATTCAGTCGAGAATCCTTGGATATCCCACATCTTGATGTTGCAACAGCTGTGCAAGCTTTTAAGATGGGATTACAAAAGGATTCTCAGTTTTATCAGAATCTTGTAATGAATCCCTGCAGGAATCTTGACGAAGCTCGTAACAGGGCTTTGAGATATATCCGTCTGGAAGATGACAGGAAGATGCAAGAAAGGATGAACTCATCTAACACTTATGAGTCAACTAACAGGAAGTCAGAATCTTCATTCAAGTCATATCGGCCTAAGCCATATGGTAGAAATGAAAACAAGAGAGTGAATGCTGTTGAAGATGAGGATCCTGAAGAGTATCCTGAGTTGTCTGAATATTGCTTTTCTGTTAACATTCCTGAATTGATGTATGCCATGCAGGGTCTAGGAGACAAGGCTAGGTGGCCTCGAAAGAATCAACAAAAGGCTGACTGGAAAGATAAGTCAAAATGGTGTGCTTTCCACGAAGATTTCGGACATGTAACTGAGGATTGCATTGCTCTAAGGAAAGAAATAAGCTATCTTCTAAGCAAGGGATATCTAGGAAGAAAGAAGAATAAGGGTCAGGATACTGAGAAGGATCCTGAGCGAGCAGCATCACCGCCCGCGGATGCCAAGATAATCAACTTCATTTCGGGAGGATCCGACATTTGTGGAACTTCGTATTCGGCAGCAAAGAGACATGCAAAGGAAGCTAAGGCCGAAAGGGGAGACAAACCTGTCAGGATGACTACCCTCACAATTGACAAAGTGATCACTTTTGATGCTGATGACAGGGATACTGTCCAGGATCCTCACCATGATGCTCTGGTAATAACGTTATATGTGGCTAACCATTTTGTACGCAGGATATTGGTTGATAATGGCAGCTCCGTCAACATAATCCAACTAGAAACTCTGAAGAGAATGAATGTATCTCCAATGGATATCACTTCAAAGTCTACCGTGCTTGTTGGGTTCAGTGGAGAGGCTAGAAACACAGTGGGAGAGATAAAGTTGCCAGTATACGTTGAAGGAGTCAACTCGATACAACGTTTCTGTGTGATGGATTCTCTATCCTGCTATAACATCATACTGGGAAGACCGTGGATTCACGATATGAAGGCTGTGCCATCAACATACCACCAATGCATCAAGATACCTACCCCTTGGGGAGTTGTCAAAGTTGATAGTGATCAGCAGGAGGCGAAAGAATGCTACTCATCCTCGATGAAATCCTCAACCAAACCTAGTGCAGCATAGCAATTAAAGACGCGGGCCCAGGATATCGTGGAGGATCCGGAGCAGGATGTGAAGAAAATTATCCTGGACCAGGATAATCCCGATATTTCGGTGCTCGTAGGGACCAATATCCCTCAGGATATTGAAGAACAATTAATTAACTTTTTGAAATGCAGGATGTCGACGTTTGCATGGAAGCATGAGGATATGACAGGCATATCCAAAGATATTATCACTCACAAGCTTGGAATTGATAAATCATTCAAGCCTGTGCAACAAAAAAGAAGGAAGTTTGCTCCTGAGTGGAACACGATTATCTAGGAGGAAGTTGAGAGATTATTAAAGTCCAGGATGATTAGAGAGGTTAAGTTCCCAAGGTGGCTAGCAAACGTGGTGGTAGTACAGAAGAAAAATGGGAAATGGAGAGTTTGTGTGGACTACACTGACTTGAACAAAGCTTGTCCTAAAGACCCATTTCCTCTTCCCCACATTGATGCAATGGTAGATGCCACTGCCGGGCACGAAATGCTGACCTTCATGGACGCATCCTCAGGATTTCAACAGATCCAAATGGAGCCTTCTGACCAGGAGGATACTGCCTTCATGACACCAACATGTATTTATTGTTATACAGCTATGCCTCTTGGTTTGAAAAATGCAGGTGCAACATACCAAAGATTGGTAAACATGATGTTTAAAGACAAACTGGGGGACGCCATGGAGGTATATATCGATGATATGGTGGTGAAATCTAAAAAGGCTGAGGATCACCTCCAGGATATCAAGGGAGCATTTGATATCCTGGATCGATATAACATGAAGCTGAATCCTGCTAAGTGCCATTTCGGAGTGGGGGCAGGAAAGTTTCTGGGATATATGGTGACAAAAAGGGGGATAGAAGCAAGCCCAGAGCAGATCAAAGCTATCCTGGATATAAAATCACCCTCAAATATGAAGGACGTACAAAGATTGACAGGCCGAGTAGCAGCTTTAAACAGGTTTATCTCGAGATCCTCAGAGATATGCAAAGACTTTTATGATATCCTGAAGAAGAACAAAAGATTCGAATGGGGGGAAAAGCATGAAGCAGCCCTGCAGGATTTGAAACGATATCTCTCAACTGCACCTCTATTGATGAAGCCTGAAAATGGTGAACCACTATCCCTATACCTTGCTGTATCAGGGAATGCTGTAAGTGCCGTTCTTATAAAAGAGCATGAAGGTCAGCAATATCCTGTTTATTATGTTAGTAAAAGTTTGTTAGATGCGGAAACTAGGTATTCTCATTTAGAAAAATTAATATTAGCTCTAGTCATGGCATCGACAAAGCTTAGACATTATTTCGAGACACATAGGATACATGTTAAAACAAATTATCCTGTCAAAAATGTGCTTAGGAAACCAGAGATGTCAGGCAGGATGGCCAAGTGGTCAGTAAAGTTAAGTGCTTATGATTTAGTATATGAACCTAGAAATGCCATAAAGTCTCAGGCTTTAGCTGACTTTGTGGCTGATTTTAGTAGTGACATTCAGGACGAGGTAGACCTAGAAGTTCAACAGTTAGGAGAATCCTCAGGATCCTGGACATTATATACTGATGGTGCATCTAATGTAAGAGGAGTAGGATTAGGAATACTACTAAAATCGCCCCAGGGGGACATATTACCCCAGGCAATTAGGTGTGAATTTCCTGCTACTAATAATGAGGCAGAATATGAAGCTTTAATTGCAGGATTAGAATTGGCTAAGAGTATGAGTATCAAAAATTTGCAAGTATATGTTGACTCTTTGTTAATTACTAACCATTTTAATGGATCCTATGCAGTTAAGGGTGAGAAATTAATCGAATATCTCGATATTCTCAAAAAATTAGCAGGATATTTCGATGTTTTTATACTTAAACTGGTACCAAGGGAGGATAATGCTGAAGCGGATGCCTTAGGAAATTTGGGATCATCGATCAGAATACCTGAAGGGACCCAAATACCAATATTACATGTCTTATATCCTGCAACGAATCCTCAGGATAAAGAAGTAGCGGGTATTCAGGATCCTGGAGCAGAGCATCCTGAAGAGGATCCTAAATCCTGGACGGCTCCAATCATGAGATATCTCAAAGAAGGACACATCCCTGGAAATGAAAATCCTAAGGCATTTAGGATGAAGGTATCACGATTCACTATTATAAATAATATTTTATACAAGAAATCTCTTGCAGGACCGTATTTGAGGTGCTTGGAGGATCCTGAAGCCAAAGAAGTACTTCGGGATATACATGAAGGGGATTGTGGTAACCATACTGGGGGCAGGTCGTTATTCTCAAAAGTATTAAGGACAGGATATTATTGGCCAACAATGAGAAAAGACGCCGCAGAATATGCTCGAAGATGTGACGCACGTCAAAGACATAGTAACATACTGCATCAACCTGCTGAACCATTATATCCTATTGTTTCCCCTTGGCCATTTATGAAGTGGGGTATGGATATAGTGGGAAAGCTACCAAAAGCTCCGGGAGGAAGAGTCTTTATACTAGCAATGACGGATTATTTCTCTAAGTGGGTTGAAGCTGAAGCATTTGTTCAAGTTAGAGACCAAGAAGTAGTATCCTTCATAAAGAGGAACATCCTGACCAGATTCGGAGTACCAGCCGAGATAATCTGTGACAATGGTTCTCAATTTATAAGCAAAAGAACTACTGACTTTTGCAAGAGTTGGGGAATCAAAATGATAACATCTACTCCAGTACATCCTCAAGCGAATGGACAAGCAGAATCCTCAAACAAGATAATTGTCAATAACTTAAAGAAAAGGCTTGGAGCCAAAAAAGGAAGATGGGCAGAAGAATTACCCTTTGTTTTGTGGGCTGATAGGACAACGGTAAAGAATGCAACAGGCCAAACCCCGTTTTCCTTGGAATTTGGAGCAGAAGCAATGATTCCAACGGAAATGACTATACCTACTGCAAGATCTACCCTAAGTGATCCTGAGCAGAATCCTGAAGCCTTGAGTCAGGATTTAGACACTATAGATGAGAAGAGAGACGCGGCAAGGCTAAGGATGGCAGCATATCAATAGAGAATATCCAGGGCATATAACAAGAATATTAGGACCAGAAGATTTAAGGTTGGAGATTGGGTGTTAAGAAAGGCTTTTCAGAATACTACTAATCCTGCCGATGGCAAGTTAGCTCCAAAATGGGAAGGACCATATGAAGTTGAATCAGAAGCAGGGAAAGGAGCATACAAACTCAAGAATATGGAGGGGGATATGCTATCGAGATCTTGGAATGCTATACACCTTAAGCTCTATTTCAAGTGAGTTTAGAATTTAATTTCTAACTCAGGATGGTATGAATTCTACTTTTTTTAAATATGTTTGGTTTAATTTGTTCTTTGTAACCCAATACTGACTTAAGCATCGGAGGGGTGTTAGCCAAGCTAACACCCACCTTAGTTTACAATTGTTTTGTAGGATATGTTTCAGGATATAGATCCAGGATATGTACTCAAGATAACTCGAAAGATTAGAGGATTGGCCCCCTCTCTCACGTTTAAGGGATACTGATCCCTTCACAGGTTTAAAGGTATTCACCTTTCTTCCAAATTGGGTTTAAACACCCCGCCTGGAGCGCAAGTTATTCAGGGATAGTTCAAGGTGGCGGGACCAGTCCATGTAAAAGTGGCTGACAATTTCGTTACTGTTGGCTATATCCTGAATCCTAAAGGTATATGAGGATTGATCACCCTCTCTCACGAAAGGGTATTTTCATACTCTCTAAGGTTTAAAGGTTTTCACCTTTCTAAGTCTTGGAGTTTATACACTCCCGCCTGTAGCGCATGAAAATTTGGGATTTTCCCCAGGATACAAGGGATTTATCTCTAGTATATCCTTGGGTTTTACCCTTGGGACCTAAAAAATTGCCTATACGATGAAAATTGACATTCAGAAGATTTCTAAGACATTGTACACAGGGGACATTCCTACCAAGGCAGTGATGTAAAGCTCAAAGGCTAAAGCTCGGAACTAGTATGCTAAATATCTCACACAGGGGACATCTTCATTGGAAAAGTTGCAAGGAGATTGAGGTTTGATAATAGGGTTATATACTACTCCGGGTATGATCTTTCCTTTGTAAACATCATCTAAGTTTTTAGTAACACTATGTTTTATAAAAGGTCAAGTATCCTGATATATTCTCAAAGTCCTTTTCAGGATATTTGATTAAGGTGTTTGAAATTAGTATTAGTTTGGAACTTTGATCATTTAAGTATTATCGAAAACTGGTTTTGGAAACATAGATTGTTTTACAAAAACTTTCTGCAAAGTTGAACGAATTTAATAACAGTTTTTAATATATGTCATTGAGCATATTGATCGGGATATTTTTATAAGATGACAATACAAAATTTTTACAAAGCTAAGAGTTACACTAAGTAATGCAAGGCAACAGCAAATAAGTCAAAAGATAGTTATATTATTAACAAGTCAAAAGTTGTGCTTTTGGTTTCACCTCAAACCGAGGCCCATCCGCCAAAAGCACAATTAGTTTTTACCATACTTGTGTAACGGTTGCAGGATATATCTCAAAACAGGACCTGTCCACCTACAACCGTTATCGCGTTCAAAACGAGTTATACTAATTGATGACCAAGGGCTTCGTCCTAAAACCTAGGACCCATCCACCTTTGGTCATCGCATTGTTCTTGAATTGTAAGTCCCCTATTCGTATGGATCTTTCACAGAATTGTCAATCCGATCAAGAGTGCGGAATCCTCTTGATCAGAATAAGCAGAAAACGTGTAGGAAACAAAAACAACAATTCACTTTCAAACCTGATCTTTATTGATTATCTATCAAAGTGATTATAATCAATCAAGATCCCTAACCACACTAATTTCGTCCAAGCACAAGCTCTCACGAAATTCTATCTCTCACAAACACTGTTTTGGCTGATTAACCTAAACCCTAAAGCCTAACCTTGTTTATATAACACAAGGTTGCAACATTAGGCTGGGTTTGCTACATGGGCTAGGCCCAATTCGCCCCCCCCATCACCCAATGTGGGTTTTGTTTAGCCCAAACCCTATTAACTCACTAATACAAAGCTAAACCCGCTAACTGTTTATCGTTTATCTAATTACAAGATATCCAAAGACCCAATCTAAGCTGTTGTCACAAACATGCACCAACAAACTCCCCCTTGACAATAGCTTCATAAAATAACTTTGTCTTCAGTTTTCTTGCAATCTTCATGTAGTCTTGCACTGTCTTTGGTCTTTGGATAGCTTCAGCTTAAATAGCTTCTGTCAGCAACAGACTCCCCTAAGCTGATGCATCCAATCACCAAAATCAGTCCAATTTTTCGAAAATTATGAAGAACACGAAGAACAGTCTTCGAATCTTCAAATCTGTTCAGCCGAATTTCTCAACCAAACAACCCGAACAATCCTGAAAACCTGCAAATCAGCAAATAAACAAACCAAAAGATCAAAACAGCCAAGAAATTCCGAAAATTTTATCAAAAATTTCGAAAATTTCAAAACCCTAATTTTTCAGGTTTAAAAAAAAAATCGAAAATCTCCCTGTTTCTCCAAGAACAATTCTGAACCGAGCCTTCAAGAGCACAATCGCTCTGATACCAATTGTAAGTCCCCTATTCGTATGGATCTTTCACAGAATTGTCAATCCGATCAAGAGTGCGGAATCCTCTTGATCAGAATAAGCAGAAAACGTGTAGGAAACAGAAACAGCAAATCACTTTCAAACTGGATCTTTATTGATTAACTATCAAACTGATGACAATCAATCAAGATCCCTAACCACACTCAATTTCGTCCAAGCACAAGTCTCTCACGAAATCCTGTCTCTCCAACTGTTTTGGCTGATTAACCTAAACCCTAAAGCCTAACCTTGTTTATATAACACAAGGTTGCAACATTAGGCTGGGTTTGCTACATGGGCTAGGCCCAATTCGCCCCCCATCACCCAATGTGGGTTTTGTTTAGCCCAAACCCTATTAACTCACTAATACAAAGCTAAACCCGCTAACTGTTTATCGTTTATCTAATTACAAGATATCCAAAGACCAAATCTAAGCTGTTGTCACAAACATGCACCAACAAAGATTCTTCGACAACTGATTTGGAAGAGGTGCCCCCGAGGTTCTTTAGCTTGGTCTCCCAAGCACCAACATCCCAAGAAGGGCATTCAAAACCTAATGTTTTGGCTTCATGGGCCATCTTCAACCTAGCTTGGAGGAGAGAAATGACGACGGAACTTTTGAGGCTTTCCCGGTAGCTGACCATATCCCGTTCGTACTGCATGTGGGCAGCTTCAAGATCGGTCTGGGCTTGAAGAGTAGCTTTGTTGAGAGCGGTTTGGTGTTCTTGAGTCATGGCTTTAAATTTCTGCTCGTAATGACGAGATTTGGCGGCTGCAATCATACCTTGATCGGAGATTGTGATTTCAGCTTCCTTCAGCTTGGTTTCAAGCGTCTTGTTGAGCTTACAGGATTCTTGATATAAGTTAACCAAACGCTCAAGACCCTACAAAGGTAAGACGACAGGTATTAATATTGATAAATCTTTGATAATAATGTAAATCGCAGGATATGATATGAGAATACTAACCTGGTTAAGAAAAGAAGTCATAAACCCGCTAGCTTCAATGAACCCGTGCTTCTCATAAGGAAATGTGTCAGAAATGACAGGGGAATCAGGTTCTTTCCTTTTGCGGGAACTTGAACTCCGGGGCTTGGTAGCCGGTGAAGGTTTGGGAATAATGATGGCTTTGGAACTGTTGGGTTTGGATGTAGCTGTGGTCTTGGGGCTAGGTTCTTTCTTGACCTGGATCTGATCAGAATAACTGTCCAATTCGTCAAGGTCAAAGACTTCAGGGATCTTGGCTGGTGCTGCATAAAGGGAAAAGTTTTACTCTTTATTTTATTATTATACTGTTTTGACTAATTATTTTGAAAGTAATTCTTACCAGACATCTCAGATGATGAGTATTGACTGGAGCTCGGGACGTGTGTGGTGAAAGTCCTGTCTATTGCAGGTAACTGGTAAACAGTATTGATTCTATCTTCTGACTCAGCGGTAGGGGGAGCGACTTCCTTGAAGTTCACTGCATAAAGATCAAAAAGAAGAATATTAATAGAAGATAACAATCAAGTGGTCTATGAGAATATTTATGACCCTACCGGTGGTTAACCACTCCACCGGAAGGTTGGCACCCTCAGCAATGGAGTCTCATTTGACAAAGAAGAATTTGCGTTGTCATCCGTCTTCGTTTTTGGTGGCTTTGAGAATTAATGGTTTGCTGGAGGTCGAAAAGAGCAAGAACCGGCTAGAGCCATGGGATCGGAGGCGATAAGCGATAGGCAAATCCTCGATGCGGAGGTCGGAACAATGGAGGTTTTTTATTTGATTAAGTACAATTAGTACTCTCCAAACCATGGGCATGGTTTGAGCAAAAGAGATGCCGGTGGTTCGAAAGAATTGCATCATGAATTCAGGAAAAGGGTATCGAAGACCTAGCGAAAAAGGATATGCTGGAAAACAAACCCATTCGGTGGAAGAAACATCCGATCGGATTGACCGATCGAATGGTCTGAAGACCGTGTTATCAGGGAAAGCGCCAGAGGCTCTTAAAGCTGCAATATCGGCGTTGTCAAAAGCACAGATCTCCTTTTCGGGATTTTTAAGGAGATTCTGCTGGGTGAAGGTCTCGGCATCCATTGCGAGTAAGGCGATGCAAATTGATAGAAAATAAATCAGAAATGGAGAATTACCTGAAGGTTCTGTTGAAGATATCTGCTTTTCAAACAAGAAAAGAGAAGATATAGGGGCATTGTGGATCCCCATTGAGCAAAAAGCGCGTTGGAAGTTACGATGTGATCTTGACCGTCGTTTCGTTTTAAATGCCTTGAGTTATGGGATAAGATTTTTGAAATATATCCGTTGGATTGGTATACCAACCGATATATTTGGGGACAATTGTTATGGCTCATTTTCTAAGCATACATATCCTGACCAATATCCTGCCTTTATTTGTTTATTTGTGACCAGGATGCTGGAAGAGGATATTGCTAACATCTTGGGCGATATCCTGAGGTTTATTGAATTAACCACGTGCAGGTTAAAGGCTGAGACTTGCTAACGGTCAAGTGGACTTCTTCTCCTCAAGACTCGGACGTGTTTGTTGAAGGAGAGACGTTGAACCCGAAAGACCAGGTCTACAACGTTCGATTAAGGAATATTCGGTGGATCCCGGAAGTTTAGGATAGTTTGTTATATTATCTTTACTATAAATAGATGGGGGCGGATCAGTTTAAGGTACACAATTTTCACTGACACTCTCGAACACTTTCACTCTCTAGCTCATTGCAAACACCACACTTGTATTCAAATTTCATTGTAACACATAGTCGATCCGCACCACATCCTGCACTGTATCCTGACGTTTGAAGTAATAAGAAGAACAAGGCAGCTGCGATTGTCAGCTCCCGAGGTTTTATGCCGGCGATCTAGATTGATCAAGGGCTTTCCTCGTACATCTCGTGTCGTTTACTTTACTTCTGCTCATAGTTTGATCGTAGATACAGCTCAATATCCTGAGCCGTATCCTGAATACTGATTTTCTAAATAACTTAACAAGTATATTTTTCACACATATTCCTAGCACACTACCTCACTTAACTAATTTGATCACTAAATTGCTTAGGTAATTTTTGACCAAAACACCAAGTATGCTAAGGATTCATTTCAGGATATCAGGGGTTTTGCCCTGGGGTATTCGGAATTTATTCAAGTCAAAGTATGAATACATTTGCGTTTCTATGTCGAACACATGGGACATACATTATACTATTCAAAGGATGGATCCAAGTTTATAAGTATGCACTGGGGACAAACTTATAATGGAGGATTGAAATTGATTCTCTAAGAATCTCTGGTATGATCTCTCCTTTTTATTTGGACAATTTATAGGCTGTATTTCAATATTCTGATCAAGATATCTTTCAGGATACGTTTATAATATATTCCTAAAAATGTTCAAACGAAACAGTTTTCACGAGTAAAATTTGTATATCAATGACAACAATAATAAAGTCAAAAGAGAAGTTATATTATTAACATACCAAAAGATGTGCTCTTAGTTTCACCTCAAAACAAGGCCCATCCACTAAGAGCACTAATAGTTCCTTACCATATTTACCCAACAGTTGAAGGTTTCATCTCAAACCAAGACCCATCCACCTCCAACTGTTGTATTGTTCAAAAAGCATGCAGGAAATGTAAACTGTTCAGGTGCATGAAAGTAAAGTGCAGAAAAGTAAATTGTTTAAGGGATTACAGACCAACATTCAAATTTAAAAAGGTGGGCTCTGGCCTTGGCACGTATATCCGTCATCGCCCACCTGAATGCCCTCACACAGCGGCATCTTGTCCAACCTTCTCAGACTTCTCAGCGCCAGCATCCTGAGCAGCATCCTCACCAGTATCCATCCCAACATCCGCTCCAGCATCCTTCTTGTCTCCAGCTTGGATCACCACCTCTGCTGACTTAGAAGACTCACCAGCTTCAGCAGGAAGTGGCACAGCTTTGCCTCCGAGCTCCTTTAGCTTGGCCACCCAGGATTCAACTGGCCAAGATGGACAAACAAGGCCCGTCTCCTTGGCCTCATAGGCCATCTTGATGCGTGCTTGTAGCAGGGAGACGATAGCGGAAGTCTTGATTCCCTCCCGGAAAGAGACCATGGCTTGTTCATGATCCATTTGAACGGTGGCAAGCTCAGCATCTTGGGTGACCTTCTTCAGCATGCCCTCGTAGTGCCGGGTCTTCGCTTCAGCAATGGCACCTTGGTCAGCAACGGTGCTTTCAAGCTGTTTGATCCTGGCTTCATGGAGTGCAGTAGTACCACAGGCATCATTATACAACTGGAGCAAATGCTGAAGGCCCTGCACATCAATTTCAGGTATGAGCTAGAATATATTGACCAGGATATCCTGTTAGGATATCCTATTAGGATATACGTGCTGGATATATGTGCATGATATGCGTCAGGATATTACATTGTTAAGGAAGGATGTCATTGGCTCTAAGGAATCAGAGAAACTGAGTTCGTCATAGGAGAACCCTTCTGAACCTGGAGCACTGACTTCAAGACCTTTCCTCTTTTTTGCTATGGAAGCACGAGTCCTTGGATTGGCCTTGGGAGCCGGGAGTGGCTTGGAGCTGGTAGCAGCAGGAGTCTCTTTCTTGACCGTGGCTGGAGTAGGATAGCTGTCAAGTTCGTCGAGATCTAGATAGATTGGAACCTTGCTGGAGTCTGCACATAGGGAGTAAACTTTTCTCCTAAGAATATCAAATAAAAACATGTGTGTACAGGATATCTTGCAGGATCCTTACCAGACATGTTTGCACTTGAAAGAGGGCTTGGAGTCGGTGGAGATGGGTTGAAGCTTCTCTCTGCCTCTGAAAGGAGTCTGATGGCGTCTATTCTTTTTTGAGAATCAGCAAGAGGAGGTGCAATCTTCCTGAAATCAGCTGCATGCACAACAGAGAAAATAAAATTGGTCAGTTCAGGGTATAAAGCAGGATAAGAGGTAGGATCATCTTTAAACCCTAAATCCTACCCTTCTTCAACCATTTCATCGGATAATCCGTTCCACCAGGGATTGAGTCCCTTTTTACAAAGAAAAACTTGGATTGCCAACCATCCTCGTTCCTGGTGGCACGAAGTATCAATGGGTCACCGGAAGTAGAATAAAACAGAAATCTACATGATCCATGGCATCTAAGTTTGTAAGCTAAGGGGAGATCATGGACGGAAAGATCAGGAATGTGGTTTCTCTTGATCTGGTCAAGAACAGACAAAACACGCCAGAGCATTGGCATGGTTTGGCTGAAAGAGATTTTTGTGATATTAAAGAATTCGGTGATGAAGTCCGGAAAGGGGAATTGTAGCCCTAGGGTAAAAAGGGAAAGCACTGAAGCATATCCACTCGCTGGAGACCATATCCGACCGGATTTCCCGGTCAAACGGTCTAAATACGGTTCCTTCCGGGGGGATACCGGAGGATTTTAAGGCCGACAGGTGGGCACTGTCAAAGGTGCATATCTCCTTCTCCGGTTCTTGGAGAAGGTTCTGTTGGATAAATGTGGGAGCCGAGTCGCCTGAACTAGATCTTGTTTGCCTTGGCATTTGGTCACCGGAGAATAAAGATGAATATGAAGATGAGAGAGAGAATGTTACCTTTTCCTTGTCGATTATGATTAAAAAAGAGATGAGGATGAGAAGATATAGGGTATGATGAGTAAAAATAGGCCGGGTAGTTGAAAACGGTCACATCATTGGTCTTATCTATTAATTACCTCGGTCTTCGTGAAAAATGTAACCGTTAGTGCAGGATAACAAACGGTAACATTTTTGGGGACAATTGTTATGGGTGAAATTCTGAGCCCATATCCTGGAAAATATCTTGATTTATATCTTGGTTATATAGTATCTGTTTACATCCGGGATGCTGGTTCAGGATATTGGTAACATTCTGAATGGTTTCCTCAGGATTACTAACGGATTATGTGCAGGTACGTGGGTTAGAAGCTAGCAACGTTCACAAGGACTCATTCCGCGGAAGACTCGGTCCAAGTTGTTCAAGGAAAGACGTTAAGCCCGCTTTATTTGGTTCCAAACGGCTAGTTATGGAATATTCGGGAGCATCCCATATTTATAGGAATTTTAGTTTCTATTTAGCAACTATAAATAGGTGGGTATACCAGATCAAATAGGACATCACATTGACACTCGCTACACTCTAACACTCATTCTCTAGCAATTTTCACTTTCATACAAAAGCATTGTAACACTTAGCTATCTGGTCTATATCCTGCACTGTATCCTGACGTTTGAAGCAATAAGAAGAACAAGGCAGCTGCGATTGTCAGCTCCCGAGGTTTTATGCCGGCGATCTAGATTGATCAAGGGCTTTCCTCGTACATCTCGTGTCATTTACTTTACTTTTTTCTCATAGTTTGATCATAGATACAACTCAATATCCTGAGCCGTATCCTGAATACTGATTTTCCAAATAACTTAACCGGCATATTTTCAACACACTTTCTAGCACACTACCTCACTTTACTAACTTGATCACTTAATTTCCTCGGTAATTTTTGACCAAAACAATAATGTACATCAAAGATCTAACTCAAAGTACACCAAGATTTCCAAAACAAGTCTTAACGAACAACTAAGACAAAGAGTCGTTACACGACCTAAACGTCTAATAAAACATGGCACGTGTGTAGGTAGTTGTACGACTCGTAGAAGGACTTTTGAGTATACGAGACAGCAGGACGCAAAATTGTGAGTTCATGTCCCCCTTTTCTCTTAACTATTTCGGATTTATAACTCTCGGGGGTGAAATACATGTTACATATGTTCAATGATATGATTTGGCTATGAAATGAACTATTAGATCATGTGAGCATAGGCCGAAACTGAAATGCCAATAACACTCATAAGAATCATGGACAAAGGTTAGATCTAACGGGTACGGCCAAGCCCCACTCATGGTCCTTATATGACTACTTAGAGTGCTTTAGTGTCCCAGTCGAGGTGATTCGACAACGGTTAAGGGGATTTAACACAATCAAGGTGATTTAATGCGGTCAAGGGAATTTAACACAGTCTAGGTGATGACATAGTCGAGGGGATTCGACATTGACAATTATCTACTCGGAAATGAGTACTCCCTATGTCTTCACATACATTAATGTCCTTGCAAAACATTAATTGATCTGTTCATAGACGCTTTTGTGACAATTGTCAAAATTCCATGTATCTGTACAATTATTAAACAGTAATTATGACTTAATGACTGTGCTGATTTACAATTAATGACATGAATAGCTTCCTGATTATTGTCCTATACATACATGTGCATCACATATTGCATAATGTCATATCATTATTGCATGCAACACTTTATTGATTCAAATGATGCACAAAATAAAGTTAGCACAGTTAACATACAAATCAGAAAAATGCTGACGGAGTTCAGTACATAGACTGACATGGTATTGAGACACAGAATGAGCCAGAAACCAAGAGTTACACTAGTATAGTGTGTAGGAAAGTAAGGATCATAAAACTGCCTTCCTAGAGATAGTTTAAGTGCCGGAAAGTGCCTAAAACTCACATAAACTGCAGAATTCACAAAATTCAGCATTTAAACAACTATATGTCATGCAGAAATATGGTTAAATGGTCCAGAATGTTTTCCTAAGTGTCGGGAATCACAACTGTCACAAAAGGTAACATAAAGCACACTAAACTGTATAGTTTAGCACCTTAACGAACCGGTAACCAACCGAACAACCGGACACTACCCGAAACACCAAATTTTTACTAGAAGCATTGTTTTATCATTTCCGAGCTAGTTATGGTCCCCGAACATCATAACACACTTTATATCATTATAACAACTAATACCCTAACTAAAACACTTATAATCTAACTAACTATCTTAACTAACAATTTCAACTTAACCAAGACCCCCTAACTACACGGTTACAAGGTGGCCCCCACCTAGATTTATTTGCTTATTAAATTTGATCTTGTCTCTTGCTTTTGATGACACATTACACAATAGACTACAATGTGTTGGTGGATTTTATAAGAAACCAGAAGTGCCTTAACTTCTCATTTTCACACAACACACTACACTCCATCTTCTTCTTCTTCTTCTTCTTCTTCCCCCTCTTGCTCTCGGCCGAAACCACACACCACACCACACCATTATCATTTTTCAATTCATTTCATCCATTCTCAAGGCATACAAAGGTGTAAGAAGCTTGCATAAGGAGCTTGGAGCCTTTGGAAGTGGAAGGACCTCTCACACAAGCTTTTAACCACCACATTCATCTTCATCTTCATCTTGTGTTCATCCCTAGCCTTGAGCTAGTAGTAAGGTCATCTTAATCCTATTTTACATCTTGTTTAGTTGGTTAAAAGATGTTACAAGAAACTAATCATGAAGAACACTATTAATCAAGAACATAAATCTTAAACATAAGACTAAAAATCATAAGAATACATGTTGTTTAAGTGTATGTGTGAGTATTGATTGATGATTACTTGTGTTTATGACGTTAAACATCATATGAACTTGCTAGATGGTGATTAAAGACATAATCTAGAAAGATGAGAGGATGATTATGTTAGAAATTAAAGTGATCATCCTTATGTAAAAGCATGAACTTGAAGTATGAAATGTTTTTCTTGAATAATGATGATCAAAGTGAATATAAGTCTTGTAAATATGTGATTTCAAGAATGATTTTCTCAAGAAACTAAGTTAAAATACAAGATTTACATAAACTTGGTTCTTAAAGAAACTAATCACATTTTTAGTGGTTAATCAAGTGTAGAAACATGTATTTAACAAGAAAAATTCAAGAAGAAATATTTTTAGAAAATTATTTTACAAGTTATAAACATATAAATTCTTCAAGAATGATGTTTTTAAATAAATAACCACACTTTAAAGGGTAACTAAGCTTACTAAACACACTAGTAAGTTACAACAAATTTTTATAAATTTTCAATTTAATGAAGTAGTGATTAGGGCTTGATTATGGCACTTGGTAAGTATTATTTGATTTGTTGTTGATTGTGATGATTTATAAAAGAAAATGATATGCTTTGAAAGCATGGAAACCTCCATTTTTAAGGGGAAACTATGGCAAAATTTTTCTAGAATTTAAACACATAGAAAAATATTTTTAAACAAATATTTACAAGAATATTTTTAACCATGATTTTTATATAAAGTTTGCCATAAATTTTGTTATAAAAATTACAAAATATTGGAGGTTGGTTTTTGATAATAAAAGTGACTAAATATGTATTTAGGAGAATATGTATTTAGATGTCACCTTGTGTGTGATTATTTGTATATTATTGTATTAGTATATTATTTTAGGACTTGAAATAATATAACTCACCAAAATTCCAAGAGAATAAATATACAATTTATACCCAAAATATTGGAGAAACCAAACAAGGAATATAACTTACATAAATATTCTGGAATTAAATTCATGAGTATATTTTGGTAAACGGTATTTTGGACACCAAGAGAACAAAAATATGATTTTTACAATTATCACAAAAATATATCATATTTTTGACAAGAAGAAAATATATATTTTCTTAAATAAACTTAGAATATATTATTTTTGGGTGAAAATGGATTTATAAATATTTTCTAAGATAATCTTGAAAATATATTATTTTTGAGGTTTACATGAAAATATAAATATTTTTGCCAAGAAGAAGTATTGATAAAGTTCTATAAATGATTTCTTAAAATATATATTTTGAGAATATATATTGGTGAATTTTTATTAGAAATATTATTCCGGATAAATTAATACAAAAATTAAGTATAAGAATACTTAACAAATATAGTAAAAATACGTATTCTCGTACGTATAAATATGCACCGGAATACGCCACCGATACTTGGCAAAAATATACAAGTTTACGAATACGCGTATGAATACACCCATCCTTGGGGTAGATATACATGTACAAATACATGAAGTGTTAAGTTAAAATATATTATTTTAACTAATATTTCAAAATTTAATAAATATAATTCAAGTTAAAATACTTATTATTTTAACAAATAATTATATACTTTGGAATAATACTTATGACACAAAGAAACGTATCTCAAAGATACTAACTAAGACTAAAGTCAAGGCACGACCCATCCGTCTAATAAACCGTAGCACGTTTGTAGGTAGTCGTGCGATTGAGAAGCAGCTTTGAGTTATACCGAGATACGAGACGCAAGATTGTGAGTTCATGTCCCCCTTTTCTTTTAACTGTTTTTAGTTTTATAACTTCGGGGGAGAAATACATGTTACAAATGATTACGATTACAAATGGTATGGTTAGCTAAGGAATGAACTGTTAGATCATGTGAATGGGTAGGCGAGTAACTAAAGACCATTAATCCTTGTTTAAGGACCGAGGGGCATGAGTGATAGATCTATTGGGTGTTGCGAGCCCCGCCCATGATGTGACAACTCGAGTTTCCGACATTCTTTATTCGCATTTATTGCACGTTGACTTTGACGGTCTAGTTGTTTGACTCGTCTGATTTGTAACGATACACTTTGTGTGATAATAAAAGTATTATGTTTGCTTGGTTATGTGTTGATATTATAGCATGAGACTTAGTGTATTTGAAATAACATAAACTACTGAACATATGAAACAACTCGACGAAACAGAGTTGTGATTCGCCATGAACACACTCGACGAAACAAGGCTGTTTCGCCAAACTCATCTCGACGAAACAGACTGTTTCGCCGGCCCAGTATTACGCCGAAGCCCAGTTCGGGCCCAGTACTGTTAGACTTGTTATATTGCGTAGAATGATCCCATTTGACACATTTTAGCAAACCAGAAACCCTAGAGAACTCTCTGCTGTGTGACGGCGAACTAGAACCCACCGGAAACCTTGGTGCGATCAAACTTTCATCTCGGTTAGTACGGGTTCGTTAACTCGGTTCCGTTAATGTTTCTGATTTCTTGTTATGTGTATATGTACCTGCTGATTTACGAAACGGATTATGAATATATGTGCACGATGATATAGATGTCGATATACATGGTTAATCGGACGCGATTGATTACTTGTGAGCATACACTTAGCATACCGAGCAAAACAAGGTGAGTTCACACCCTTACTAAGGCATGGGATTCCCAGGGTTTGGGGAATGGGATGGAAGGAATAAGGTTGAATAGATTCGTACATACACTGATACTAGACTACCATACCATTGTCCTCGGTTGTGAAGGATACTTACGTAAAACCTACGTGAACTTATACTCAATACTATCCTCGGTTGTGAAGGATACTCACGTAAAACCTACGTGAACTTATACTCAATACTATCCTCGGTTGTGAAGGATACTCACGTAAAACCTACGTGAACTTATACTCAATACTGTCCTCGGTTGTGAAGGACACTTACGTAAAGCCTACGTAAACTATGTACGTACTACTGTTCTCGGTTGTGAAGAACACTTATGGTTACAAATAGTCTAGTGTATATGCAACATGGGAAGCCCCCACTAATAGAACATACGATCGGCCTAGTAGCGCCACATGTTACGAAACAAACTTACAATTACGAACTTATTTACTGTGAACTCGCTCAACTAGTTGTTGATTCTCTGTTACATGCCTTGCAGGACCTTAGGTACATATGGAGCTTGCACAGGAAGGAGCAGGTCGTTGTGGGATACGGATCGTAGACGATATTTGAACTTATAACTTATTTTGGGTTTTCATTATTATGCTTCCGCTACTTAAACAATGTTTGGTTATGAACATCGGTCATGTCAAGATGAATTACCTTTTCCTACTTTTACACTTAAATACTATGTTTGATATGATTGATGGCTTGATCCTGGTCATGTCACACCTCCAAGCGGTGGTACTCCGCGGGTGGATTTTGGGGGTGTGACACATGAGCCCGCGGGTTGGACCATGTGGCGACTATGTAGTTCCCGCCGGATGGCCCCGTACAAAATACGCATAAAGGATTGATCCATTCCTACACCGTTGCACACATATTAATGGCCTTGCAAACCATTAATTGATCTGTTTCCTTGTTGCTTTCATACCGGTTTACAAATACATACATACATACTTACAAATGTTTACAAGGATGTTTTTGCGCACATACAAAACACTTGAACTAGCTCAACTTTAGTTGATGTTCTCAAACTACATGTATTTCAGGAAATTGATTATGGATCTGGCGGGCGTTCAAGATTTCAAGTTGTGTCTTCGAATAAAAGATGTCATCCAGTGTCGAAGGGTTTGGATTGTGCATCTTATCTTGGATAAGATACATAGTTCAAAGCCTAGCTTTTAGTAGTGTCTTTTGTTAAGTCCAGATTGGAACTTAAAACTTGGGTTGTTATGTACTTGAATTCGAAGTCTTGGTTAGTGGTTAAACAATGACGATTGTAATGTTTTGAAACTTAATTTATGGATGAACATCATGGTTTTATCATATAGATGTTTGTTATGGTTGAATGCAATGATATTAAGCAAGTCACACATAATCACGCTTCCGCAAAAGTCAGGGTGTGACAGCTTTTCATACCTGTTTTCAAAGGAGTCTCTCAAATGTTTACAAAATTATCAGTACTCATACAAAATGCATGAACTCGCTCAACTTTTGTTGATGTTTTCAAAATTACATGTATTTCAGGGAACAAGTTAGATCTTGGGCGCTGGCAGTGGCGGAGCTTGACCAAAAGTTTCGAGAGGGCGTAAAGTGATGGGACCCAATTTTTTTCTTCATATCATTATGTTTCGGGTCGGGTTAGCTATTCGATTCAAGTCGGGTCAAATAATAATAGTTCCAAATAAAACAAAGTATATATTTACCAAACTACCCATCATTTATATACAAAGTTTATAAATATTTAGGATATACAATTTAGGAAAAATAATTGGGGGGCGATCCTATATAATTTTAAAATTTTCGGATGAAAAATTGAAACTTATACACTTCTAACCAAAACATTGGCGTGGGCGGGTGCACCCCCGGGCACCCACTATACTTCGTCCCTGGGCGCTGGTGTTGTTTCGGGATGTAAATTTCAAGTTTAGATGTCATCCACTTTTGTTGGTTTGTAATTTAATCAGAGGTTGTGTCGTTTGAAACTTAAATGACGGGTTTATGTAATGTTTTGAACTTTATGAATGGATGAACATCATTTTGATCATATAGTTGTTTATTATAATCGAATGCAATGAGAACCGATCAAGTCACACGCAATCGCTTTCACAAAAGTCAGGGTGTGACAGTTTGGTATCAGATCTCCGATTGTAGTGAACTAGGACTCCTTCTCGAGTCTAGACTACAATCACTAGGACTCTCTCACGAATTTTTTTTTTAAAAAAAAAGGGTTTTTCATTGCATTTACAAAAGCGCCAAGATCCATGAGTCAAACATTTTTCAAAGGAAAGACTAGCAAGGACATTAGTAGGGAGGAGAATACCCCAATTAAAGTGCCAAATGAGGTATAGTCTACGTGAGGTAGACTTGCCAAATACGAGATGACCCCCCTCCCCCGAAAGGACAAACGAGAGTTATATGTGACATGATGCATTTATTTGCCTGCGTACTAAGTAACATATTTATTCATTGATATATATGCGTATAAGTGTAGGGAATAATTATTGACGTGAACGAGATACCTTCGACTTCGAAATTCTATTATTGTTCTTGACTCGCACAATGAGACTATTGACCTCGCGTTTATTGCGGAGCTCATGGCTGAAGTGATTACCAAGCGAGACCTTGAGCTTACTTCCGTAGAAGATGGCTGTTCTTCCCTCTAGAATGCGAAGGTGCCTGACTACGGTAGAGACGGCGAGGCAGATGAGGCAACCTTGGACAACACCCTCATCAGTGGGATGAGGTCCCTGTGGCTTTTGCGAAATAGGATTGATGACACTCTTGACCAGAAAAGGAAGATGAAGTACTCATCTTGAAGGTGCCCCTCCAACTACTAGGAATTCTCCTTATTCCTATTACGTCTAAGCATCGTGCCTATTCACGCGTAACGATAACGGATGTTAGCGCGTGGACCACCACAATGGTCCTTTCCATGTCAAAGGTATAAAGACAGTAGTGTCCCCCTATTGGTAGATCATCTGCTTTGAACGAGGGAAAATTAGGGTGACCATGCAAGACAATTTATTATTATGGGGGCCCACGTAATAACGACTTGTAGTGCATGGAAATCCTGGTGGACTCTGCGGGTCAGGCTAATGATCATCACCCATTCAAAATCTCTAAGTGTCCAAACCCCCCATCTAATCGAACAATACCTAGATAGTTGCTATAGCACACAACAAAGTAGGAAATCTGTCTTTGCCTACTTCGTGTCTGACACTTCTACCCGTATACGAGTCGTTTGGGAACCCATATCTAAGAAAGTGAAGATGACTAACACTCAGGAAAGATTCAGCAACTTTTTACTCTCTATCACCCCTATATGTGGTAGAAATGCACAACCCCCATCTCTTGGGAAGTATACCCATCTTTGTGAAACTAAAGACCTAAGAAGACCAATGTAGAAGGAAAATAACCACTACTTTCATATTCTGGAACTTGTATGACCGAGGTGATGTAACCTCGAGTTCATTTTATTTTCCTCTGATAAAAATAATAAGTCAAGTTGTCAAGCGTATGTGAAAGCTCAGTGGTTGTTTTCTTACCTATACAATGTTGATTATATATGCATGTGATATTAGGCGATTACATGTATTGCTTGTGGTGATATATACCTCATGGAAAATTATTGAATGTTGTCTAACCTATCCCATACCTTTTGCCAGAAGAAAATGCCGTCCAGACACGACACAAACACTAATACGTTACCAAGGACAGAAGCCGAACTTCAAGAGCGCATCTCACAAGCCATCGTTCAGCACGAGGCCCTCCGCTCCGAGCATAGCGGTGATACCTCTAGGAATAACCCCCCAATCGGCTGTACCTATAAGCAAGTCTTGGACTGCAAGCCCTTAAATTTTGATGACACTGGGGGTGCGGTCACCTTCGTACGATGGGTGGAGAACACGGACTCCGTATTGAGAATGAGAAAATGTGCTCCGGAATAAAAGAGTTACGTACATTTCTGGGCTGTTTCTTGACGGAGCACTCTCGTGGTGGAACCTCCAGGTGCAGACATTGGGTGAAGCCGCTGCATATGCATTAACGTGGGATGAACTGAAGGAGTTAATGCGCAAAAAGTATTGTTCTCGAGCAGAGATTCAGAAATTGGAAACGGAATTCTGGAACTTAAAGATGGATGGTCCGAAGATAGCCGAGTATATCCAGTCCTTCCATGATTTATCAAGGGTCGTTCCCTATCTTGTCGAGCTGGAATTCAAGAGAATTGAGCGGTTCATTTGGGGACTTGCGCCTCAAATCCTAAGCATGGTTACTGCCGCAAAGCCTCCAACCATCACGGAGGCTATCGATTTGAGTGTTGCACTTACTGAAGAAGCTCTTCGAATGGGAAAGTTTTCGGAATCCGAGGCAAACAAGAAGGAGACTCACGTGGAGTCTTCGGGTAACAACAAAAGGAAGTTTTCGAACCTGAAGCAAGGCACCCAAGTCAGTTATGACAACTCTAATGCAAATAAAAGAAGGGAAGCGAACCCGCCTCGTGGCATGAAAGCTTATGGAACCACTAATATGGCCGGTGGAAAGGTATATTTGGGGACTAAGCCGAGGTGTGATGAATGTAAGTTTCACCATGAAGGTCGATGTCTGAGACCTAAGTGCGACAGATTTGGAAAAGAAGGACACAGCAAGGATGCCTGTTGGGCAAAATATCCCAAACAAGACGATTCTTAGAGAACTTTTCAAAGATTGCTCAACCGCTAACAACCCTAACCTTGATGATACCCATCTTGCCTTTACCGGACAGTACCAAGGGATCCGTGGTTTATTGTGACGCTTCTTGACAAGGTCTCGGTTGCGTGTTGATGCAACGAGACAAAGTCATCGCGTACGCGTCACGTCGATCGAAGGATCATGAGAAGAACTTCACCACGCGCAACCTTGAACTAGGAGCAGTGAATTGCGCATTGAAGATCTGGCCTCATTTCTCGTATGATGCTCGTTGCACGATCTTTACAAGACCATAAAAGTTTGCAACACATTTTCGATCAGAAGGATTTGAATATGAGACAGCGTAGATGGGTTGAGCTGTTGAATGATTATGAGTGTGAGATCAGATAACACCCGGGTAACGCGAACGTTGTAATCGACGCCTTAAGTCGTAAGGAACGCACAAAGTCTCTAAGGGCACGAGCCTTAGAAATAGGGGTGTTCATCGAATCGAATATCGAATTTTCGAATTATTCGAATAATTTTTATTTTTCCTTGAATTCGTATTCGATTCGAATTCGATTAAAACTTACCGAATTCGATTCGAATTCGTATTCGAATTAAAAAACCCAATTCGTATTCGATTCGTATTCGATTAAAAATTCGAATTCGAATCGAATTCGAATAATTTCGATTTAATTTAGATTCTTTAAAAACATGTAAAAAAAACTATCAAAATGAAACATAAATTTTAAAGCAACCATAAAATACGATATCACATAAAAAAGTTCCAAATAAAGTACCTTAAGTCTAAAGTTCAAAAGGAGAAGTCGGGAATAACCACTCCACATTACAAGTTAATATTTTTAGGGTTTTAAATCTATTAATTGATTTGTTACTTAGGTTTTAGTTATAGGCCATGTAATGGGTTTGGTACTAGGTAATTTTAATACTAGGAAAAAAATTGAAAATAATTTATAGTATAGCTTAATAAAAGTTATATAAACATTATATAAAAAAATAATAAATAAAAATGTATAATTTTTATTCGAATTTCGAATCGAATCGAATTTGAAATTATAAATTCGTATTCGATTTACTTGACTCGAATTGAATCGAATTCGAATTCTTTTAATCTAAACGAATTCTTGATAATCGAATCGAATTTAAACGAATTTCGAATTTTTCGAATTCGAAACGAATTTTGAACACCCCTACTTAGAAACGACAACACAAACCTATCTCACAGTTCGGATTCATGAAGCCCAACAGGAAGCATTTAAACCAGAGAATTTACGAGCAAAAATCGCTGCGTGGTATGGAAGTGAAATTGGTTCCAAACGTAGATAGAACAATGTATTTCGTAGAACGAATTTGGGCACCATTCTTTGGCAATCTACGAGCACTTATTCTGGACAAAGCTCATAAGTCGAGGTACTCGATCCATCCTGGATCCGACAAGATGTACCTAGACTTAAAAGATTGGTATTGGTGGCCCAAGATGAAAGCCGACACCGCTGTATATGTGGGTAACTGCCTTACTTTCGCCAAAGTTAAGGCTGCAACAACCGGATGTTCCCGTCTGGAAGTGGGAACAGATCTCCATAGACTTCATTACAAGGCCACCAAGAACACAAAGAGGACACGATATGAATTGGGTGATTATTGATCGACACACCAAGACTACACATTTCCTACCGATCAGTGAGGAAGACATCACAAGGAAATTAGCAAAGATTTAGCCTAGAAAGGTTGTGGCACGTCATGGAGTGCCTGTTTCTATCTTGTTCGACCGAGATGGTCGTTTTGTGCCAATGATATGGCAAATGTTTCAGAAGGCGTTTGGGTCACAGTTGAACCATAGTACTGCATTTCATCCTCAGACGGATGGCTAGAGTAAGCGAACGATACAGACTGTGATAGACATGTTACGTGATTGTGTGATGGACTTTGGTTGAAGATGGGATACTCACTTGCCTTTGGTGGAGTTTTCCTACAATAAAAGCTATCACACCAGCAATCAGGCCGCCCTGTTTGAAGCTTTATATGGACGTAAGTGTCGGTCCCCGTTGTGTTGGGCGGAGATCGGAGATAAACGATTTGCTGGCCCCGAGTTAGTTCAGGAAACTACAGACAAGATTGTTCAGATACGTGATCGTATTGAGTCAAGCCTGTGGTATATAGAGAAGCTACGCCGACAAGCGGCGGAAGCCGTTGGAATTTGTGTTTAGAGATATGGTGTTATTGAAAGTCTCGCCTTGGGAAGGCGTGGTACGATTTGGAAAACATGGGAAGTGGAACCCACGGTATGTTAGACCTTCCAAGATCTCGGAAAGGGATCGGAACCGTTGTTTTCAAAGCTAAAACTTCCAGAAGAAACAATCGTCAACCCCGCAAACAAGAATTACATCAATGACAAACTCCAATTTACTAAAGGACCTGTTAAGGTTACAGACTGCAAGCCCACAAAACACGGAGAAGTTGTATTAAATTTGTTAAAGTTCGTTGGAATTCACATCATGGCCCAGAATTTACTTGGGAACATGAAGACCAAATCAGGTCTACGTATCCACATTTATTTCACAACTCCCCTGCAACCGATAACACAGCCTGAATTTCGGGACGAAATTCTTTTAACGGGGGGGGGGGGGGGAGAATGTGACAACTGGCACTTTTTCATGTATCCCGTACAATAATAAACAGTAATCTGTGCTTTAATGACTGTCATGACTGAATTAACAAGACGAATGATTTTCTGATTACTGTCATATACATACAATGGCATTTCATGTTGCAATATTTTTACCATTACTACATGCAACACAGCATGGTACAATTAGTGCACGAAACCAAGTACTGACGGGAGTTCAGTACTTAGACAGACGTGATGTTAAGACACAGAATGAGCCCGAAACCAAGAGTTACACTAGAATAGTGTGTAGGAAAGTAGGGATCATAAAACTGCTTACCTAGTAATGATTTAGGTGTTGGAAAGTGCCAGAAACACACTAAAACTGCAGAATTCTGCATAAAATAACCAAATTCAGCAATATTCAGCATTTTAACAACTAAATATAATGCAGAAATGTGGTTTAATGGTCCAGAATACTTTCCTAAGTTTCGGGAATCAAAACTATCATAAAAGGGTTACATAAAGCACAC
The DNA here is from genome assembly GCA_030545235.1 of Helianthus tuberosus. Taxonomy (NCBI): domain Eukaryota; kingdom Viridiplantae; phylum Streptophyta; class Magnoliopsida; order Asterales; family Asteraceae; genus Helianthus; species Helianthus tuberosus. Next base: position 118,684,425 of record CM060424.1, read on the forward strand.
TAAACTGCACAATTTAGCACCTTAACGAACCGGTAACCAACTGAACAACCGGACACTACCCGAAACACCAAATTTTCACTAGAAGCATTGTTTTAGTGCTACGAAGCTAGTTATGGTAACCGAACATCATATTACATCTCATAAACACTAAACACATAAAATACCTAACTAACATCTTTACATCCTAACTAAACCATGTAACTAATGTTAAAATGAAACCCCCCCCCCCATATGGACGGTTAGGGGACAAGGATCCCACATGAGATTTCTTTTCTATATTTTTATGAGATTTGTAAAGATATTATGAAACATAGTATCTAAGAGTTATGCAAATTATGGAGATCATTGTTTTATAACCACTAGTTCCTACATAACTTCACATTTCACAACAACAACTTCATCTTCTTTCCCCCTTCTTCCCTTGGTCTTGGCTCAAACACACACACCCACATCCACCATTTTCAAGCTCCAAACTCATAATCCAAGGTGATATAGATGTGTATGGAGGCTATCTAAGGAAGCTTGAAGTGTAGGAACTAGAAGGACCTCTTTGTGGAGCCTTTAACCACCCATTTTCTTCCATATTCATCTTCATCATTCTTGTGCAACTTCCCTAGCCATTAGAGCTAGTAGTAAGCTTCTTGATCTTGTTTTTACTTCTAATCATAATGGTTAAAGTGTTATGTAAGTGGTTAAACTCAAGAATCACAAAGAAATATGAAGATGATCACTAACATAAAGCCAAATAACTTGAAATCTAAGTTGATTAAGTGTATGTATGAAACTTGTTTGTGGATTTCTTATGTTTCTGATGTTGATCATCATAATAACCTTGCTAGATGATGATTAAACACATGATATAGAAAGTATAAGGATGGATCTTGAAGAAATCATAATGATCATCCTTTATGTGAATCATGAACTTGAAAATGAAGTTGTTTTAGAGTATGATGATGATTGATACATGTTAAAAGTCTTGTAAATGGATAATTTTAAAAATAATTTTCTCAAGAAACCAAGTTTATTTACAAGATTTACAAAGTCATGATTTCTAAGGGAACAAATCATGTTTTTGGTGTTAAATCAAGACTAGAAACATGATTGTAACAAGAAAAATACAAGAGAATTATTTTTAGAAAAACCATCTTACAAGTTGTAAATGACTAAAAATCACAAGAATGAGATTTATAAACAAATAACCATGTTTTAAAGGGTGACTAAACCTACAAAATAACATATTAAGTTACTACAAGTTTTTACAAAATTTCAAGTTCATGATGTAGTGTAAATTGCATAATCTCGGCTCATGGTAAGTCTTGATTAAGTTGTTGATGATTGATGATGATTTTAAAAGAAAATGATATACTTTTAAAGCATGGAAACATCCATTTTTAAGGGGAAACTATGGCAATTTTTTTGTAGAAATTAAACACTTAGTAAAATATTTTTAAACAAGTGTTTACAAATAAATTTTTAACCATGGTTTTCATATAAAAATTTGCCATAATTCTTGTTACAAAAATTACAAGAGTTGGAGGTTGATTTTTGATAAATAAAAGTGACTAATTATATATTTAGGAAAATATATTTGGAAGTCACAAATTGTGTGCTACTTGTATATTATGAGTATTAGTTATATTACTTTTGGAGTTGAAAATAATATAACTTACCAAAATACCTCAAAAATTGTAATACAAAATAATACCAAAATCCCAAGAAAACAAATATATAAATTATACCCGAAGATTTAACAAACCGAACACGGACGTATGGACTACACTAATATATATTCCGGAATTAAATTCATATATATATATATATATATATGTGTGTGTGTGTGTGTTTTGACAAACGAGTTAAACGGTATTTTGGAAACCGAAAGAACGAAAAGTATGATTATCACAAATATTACAAAAATATATCATATTTTTGTTAAGTAGAAAATATATTATTTTGAGTAAAGAAAAATATATATATTTCCTTGAACAATTAGAAGATATATTATTTTTTAAGGAAATAAATATTTTCTTAAACAAATTAAGAATATATATAATTTTGGGAGAAAAATGGATTTATAAATATTTTCTAAGTTAATCTTGAAAATATATTATTTTTGAGATTTATATGAAAATATAATTATTTTTGCCAAGGAAAAATTATAGATAATTTTCCTATAAAAGTTTTTTTAAAATACACATATTTTAAGAATATAAATTGGTGATTTTTATTGGTTAAAGATAATATTCCGGAAAATTAAATAAAACACAAGTATAAGAATACTTAATAAATACAAGAAAATACGTATTCTCGTACATACAAATATACACCGGAATACGCCACCAATACTTGGCAAAATACACAAAACTAAAAATACACAAAACTAAAAATACACAATTATAATTATACCCATCCTTGGGGATATATTCATGGGGAAATTACAAAGGAGACAAGCCAAAAAGGTTTTATCTTGACAATATTCCAAATAAATGGATGAATATAATTTAAGTTAAAATATTATTATTTTAACTAATAATTATATACTTTGAAACTATATAATGTACATCAAAGATGTAACTCAAAGTACACCAAGATTTCCAAAACATGTCTTAACGAACAACTAAGACAAAGAGTCGTTACACGACCTAAACGTCTAATAAAACATGGCACGTGTGTAGGTAGTTGTACGACTCGTAGGAGGACTTTTGAGTATACGAGACAACAGGACGCAAAATTGTGAGTTCATGTCCCCCTTTTCTCTTAACTGTTTTCGGATTTATAACTCTCGGGGGTGAAATACATGTTACATATGTTTAATGGTATGATTTGGCTATGAAATGAACTATTAGATCATGTGAGCATAGGCCGAAACTGAAATGCCAATAACACTCATAAGAATCATGGACAAAGGTTAGATCTAACGGGTTCCACCGAGCCCCACTCATGGTCCTTATGTGACCACTTAGAGTCCTTTAGTGTCCTAGTCGAGGTGATTCGACAACGATCAAGGGGATTTGACACAATCAAGGTGATTTGATACGGTCAAGGGAATTTGACACGGTCAAGGTGATTTCACACAGTCAAGGGGAATTCGACATAGTCGAGGGGATTCGACACTGACAATTATCTACTCGGAAATGAGTACTCCCTATGTCTTCACATACATTAATGTCCTTGCAAAACATTAATTGATCTGTTCATAGACGCTTTTCATACCTGTTTTGAAAGGAGTCTCTCAGATGTTTACAAAATTATCAGTACTCATACAAAATGCATGAGCTCGCTCAACTTTTGTTGATGTTTTCAAAATTACATGTATTTCAGGGAACACGTTGGATCTTGGGCGCTGGTGTTGTTTCGGGATGTAAATTTCAAGTTTAGATGTCATCCACTTTTGTCGGTTTGTAATTTAATCAGAGGTTGTGTCGTTTGAAACTTAAATGACTGGTGTATGTAATGTTTTGAACTTTATGACTGGATGAACATCATTTTGATCATATAGTTGTTTATTATAATTGAATGCAAATGAGAACCGATCAAGTCACACGCAAACGCTTCTGCAAAAGTTAGGGTGTGACAGATAATCACCATAAAATCTCTTCACACATGAAGCCAAACAACATAGATGGACAATAACACAAAGTGACCTTTGCAGGAGGCTTTTTCACTATGCCTATTATATATTGCAACGGATGTTCTTACTCAAGTTTGAAGCTTAAACTTTGAAGCTTTTTTGACCGTCTTTTAATCAATTTTGAAATTTGAACTTTGAAGCTTTTATATCAATTTGAGTTGAACAAGTTGCACATCTCTACTAATTAAAGGATTAAGAATTATTACATAATTTGTGATTAGACTCCTAACATTACATATCCGATCGGATTACCATCCGACACTTGGTACTTTTGCACCGTTTTTACGCGCCGCCCATCGTTTATGCTATCATTAACTGTTCAGGCTAATCTCTCAGCGCTCCCTTCAATCCAAGAGAGTGTTTACTTGTTAAACATAATCTGTGAGTATACTCGATCCCTTTTTGCTTTACACACTTTTGGGTGTTACATACGTTACTTATACTAAATCACATCTATCACACAACGCAAACACCATTTATACGCTGACCGTTACTGCATGATACGTGTTACTCGATGAATGCTTGTATGTTATGTTAACACAGTGATTGTTGCCTGACGCCTTAGCAACGATAGTACTATTTGTTTGGACTCAGCACATGTTGCGGACAGGGGTTGTTAAGGTTACCTCTCACATCTGCCCCGCTCCAATCAGTTGTTGCTTGATGTTATGTTAACACAGTGATTGTTGCCTGCGCTGTAACCACTGCTGCCCCGCTCCAATCAGTTCCTGCTCAACCGCAGCCTCAACACCGCCAAGTAGCTGCACCGGTCACCAACGCACCGCCGGCAAAGCGTGCGTACATTGGTCCTCACCCGGTTTGCCCTACTTGCACCTATTACCACCCTGTGGGAATCGCTTGCAGATACTGTGTGCATTGCAACATGTACGACCACTTCACCGCCAACTACCGTACAGGTCCACGTCAAACCCCAGCTCCAGTTCAAGGTCAAGCTCCTGCTCAACAAGCTCTACTTACTGGTCCCCAAGGCCATCAAGAAGCTCCTGCACCCGCAGCTCATGCTAGAGTTTGCTTTGGGTGTGGTGATCCCAACCACTTCGCAAACGTGTGCCCCAATCGTGTGGTTAAGCAAGAGCCACCACAGCAGCACACTCAGCAACAACAGCAACAACCAGCAGCCCACGGACGTGCTTTCAACATTAACGCTCGCCAGGTTCAAGCATACAACAATGTGGTCAATGGTACATTCCTTGTGAATGGTATATATGCTACGTGTTTATTTGATACTGGAGCCGATAACTATTTTGTATCGTTTGAATTCGAGAAGCTCCTTAATCGTAAGCGCGCCCATCTACCCTCGACGTTCAATGTTGAAGTTGCCATCGGAAGAACCGTCGCCGTCAATTCTGTACTAAGTGATTGTACGCTTGAACTCAACAATCACGTCTTCCCTATCGACCTTATTCCGATACAGCTCGGTTGTTTTGACATCATAGTAGGCATGGATTTTTTTCGTGAAAATCGTGCTGAAGTTATTTGTTTCGATAAGATGATTCGTTTCTCGCTCGCTAATGGTGATCAACTTTGTGTGTATGGCGAAACGCCTTCGAAGGGTCTCAAACTCATGACATGTGTCCAAGCTAGCAAGTATCTCCGCAAGGAATACCAAGCTTTCTTGGCACACGTTGTAGTAGCGGAGAAAAAGGAAGTTAAGGAGGTAGACCAGGTGCCTGTAGTTCATGAATTTCCCAATGTATTCCCTGAAGATCTCCCCGGATTGCCTCCCACTCGTGATATCGACTTTCATATCGACCTCATTCCTAGAGCAAACCCTGTTGCTAAAGCGCCTTATCGTCTCGCCCCTTCTGAAATGCGCGAACTCTCGAGTCAGCTCCAGGAACTACTTGATAAAGATTTTATTCGCCCTAGCACCTCTCCTTGGGGCGCCTGTCCTCTTCGTCAAAAAGAAGGATGGATCGTTCCGGATGTGCATCGACTATAGGGAGTTGAATAAGCTGACAATCAAGAATCGCTATCCCTTGCCCCGAATCGATGACCTGTTTGACCAATTACAAGGTGGTACGTGTTTCTCGAAGATTGATCTACGCTCAGGCTATCACCAGTTATGCATTCAAGAGGATGATATACCCAAAACTGCTTTTCGAACCCGCTATGGTCACTATGAGTTTGTTGTCATGCCTTTTGGGTTGACCAACGCCCCCGTAGTTTTCATGGACTTAATGAATCGAGTGTGCAAACCCTTTCTTGATCGCTTCGTAATCGTGTTCATCGATGTTATCCTGATCTATTCCAAGTCAAAAGCTGAACACTCGCAGCATCTACGTTTGGTTCTTGAGTTACTCCAAGGAAACCGTCTCTATGCCAAGTTCTCCAAGTGTGAATTTTGGCTGGAGGAGGTCCAATTCTTGGGTCACATTGTCAATAGTCAAGGTATCCATGTCGATCCCGCGAAGATCGAAGCCGTTAAGAGTTGGGTTACACCCAAAAATCTGTCTGAAGTCCGTTCTTTTCTCGCACTGGTAGGCTATTATCGCTGATTTATTGAAGGTTTTTCTAAAAGCGCTGTGCCGCTTACCTCTCTTACACATAAGGATAAACCTTTTGTTTGGGGAACTAAACAGGAGGAAGCCTTTAAAAATCTCAAAGCTATGCTTTGCAATGCTCCGGTGCTCTCACTGCCCGACGGAAACGACGATTTTGTAGTTTACTGCGATGCCTTGAACCTTGGTCTTGGTTGTGTTCTCATGCAATGAGACAAGGTTATCACGTACGCTTCTCGATAGCTCAAGATCCATTAGAAGAACTACACCACACACGACCTCGAGCTTGGCGTTGTTGTTTTTGCATTAAAGATTTGGCGACACTACCTTTATGGTACCAAGTGTACGATCTTCACTGATCATAGGAGCCTACAACATATATTTGACCAGAAAGAACTGAATATCCGTCAACGCCGGTGGGTAGAACTGCTCAACGATTTTGACTGTGAGATTCGTTTCCATCCAGGCAAAGTGAATGTCGTTGCCGACGCTCTTAGCCGACGAAGCTATCTGCTTAGCGTTCATAATGTTCAAGCCCAACATCATCTCGAAGCCCTCATCCGTGACGCTCAGTATGCCTGTTTTACCGAACGTACTTTGAAGAAGGAAAGGATTCTAAATGATGGCCCCCAACTCGAGAATAAATCAAATGGTATCTTTCATTATTTGGACCGAATTTGGATTCCCAAGCGTACGAATTTGCAACAACTTCTGATGGACGAAGCCCACAAATCACGATATTCTGTTCATCCCGGTGCTGACAAGATGTACCAGGACATGCGCTACAAGTACTGGTGGACGGGCATGAAGAAGGATATCGCTATCTATGTTTCAAAATGCCTGACCTGTGCGAAGGTCAAGGCTGAGCATCCAAGACCCTCTGGCTTACTCGTTCAACCCGAGATCCGGATGTGGAAATGGGAGAGTATAGCTATGGACTTCATAATAAAACTTCCGCGCACTCAATCTGGTCATGATAGCATTTGGGTTGTAGTCGACCGTTTGACTAAATCAGCTCATTTCCTGCCAATACGAGAAGACTTTAAGGTAGAAAAATTAGCCCGAATATACACCGATGAGAACATTTGTCGACACGGGACGCCTCGTGACATCATCTCTGACCGCGATGGTCGGTTTACCTCGCGACTTTGGGAAACCTTCCAATCTGCTCTCGGTACTACGCTTAATCTAAGTACCACTTTTCATCCCCAAACCGACGGACAGACTGAAAGAACGATTTGCACCCTTGAAGACATGCTCCGATCGTGTGTCATAGATTTCGGTGGTAATTGGGATGCGCATTTACCTTTGGTCGAATTCTCGTACAATAAAAGTAATCATTCTAGCATCCAAATGGCACCGTTTGAGGCGTTATATGGAAGGAAATGTCGATCGCCTATTGTATGGCATGAGATCGAAGACGCGCAAATTACCGGTCCTGAGCTGTTGCAAGAAACGATTGACAAAATCCTCCAAATCCGAGACAATCTGCTGAAAGCTCAGAGCCGACAGAAAAGTTACGCTGATAAACGCCGCAAGCCCATTGAATTTGACGTTGGCGATCACGTACTCCTAAAGGTTGCACCTTGGAAGGGGGTGACCAGATTCGGCAAGAAAGGAAAGCTCACGCCTCGATATGTTGGACCCTTTAAGATTCTGGAAAGGATTGGGAAAGTGACCTACAGACTCGAACTATCGGAGGAACTTAGTAATGTCCACCCGACTTTCCACGTTTCGAACCTCAGAAAGTGCTTGGCCGACCAGGAATTACATGTCCCTCTTGAGGATTTACAAGTGGACGAAACATTACACTTCGTGGAAAAGCCTGTCGAGATCATGGGACAAGAAACCAAGGTGCTCAGACGCTCACGCATTCCCATTGTGAAGGTTCGCTGGGAAGGCAAACGTGGTGCCGAGTTTACCAGGGAACTCGAAAGTGACATGAAGGCGAAGTACCCGCGGTTGTTTGTTACGGCTAAAGCCTAATTTCGGGACGAAAGTCCCTTAAGTATGGGAGGCTGTAACACCCCGTGTTTCGAAAGTCAAAGTCAAAGTCAAGATTGAAGTCAAAGGAAGAAAAGATTTCTAATTGCGATCTGTCACTCCTTGCTCAACTACTGTTTTGACTTCTTTGACTTGTAATCGATTCTATTATTTATTTTTTTTAGTTGTATAATGTGGAGTATCTATTAATAATCGAGGTTTAATCGCTGTTTGATCGCATGTTCAATCGCTAATCGACTTATCGCTATCGCATTCGCAACTCGAATTATGTGTTCTGGATATTGTTTTATGTGTGTGTGCTATTATGTGTTACTTGTGCATGTTATGTTTATGTTGAGGTGTTTAATCGCAAACGCAATCGCAATTCTATCACATCGCAATCTAAATCGCAAACGCTAAACGCAAGTTAATTATAGTGATTGAATGTTAGATATAGTAGTTAGGTTATTTGTGTAACTAATGAGTAATATTATCGCATCGCATCGCTCGCTCGAATCGCACCGCAATGCTCAACACGCGAATCGAAACAACAAAACTCAACATGCCGGACACCAGGATCGAGTGGCCAACCGATCGAGTGGCCATCCGATAGGGTTGCCATCTGATCGGACTGCCATCCGATCGGTGACCAATCCGACACTTGACACTTTCCTCTTTTGGAAACCCTATAAATACCCACCTGTCACATCATTTGTGATGTGACAGCTCCTTGTTCGACCAGCCGTACTCAAGCACTCATTTCTCTCGATTTCTCGCGATTCTTGTAAATTTCAACCTAAATCTTGTACTTGTATGATCTGCACGCACTCCTTCATCTTTTTCACCTTTGAATCTTAACTTATAACCATGAAATCATTGGATTTGAGGTGTTTTAGGGTGATGTCATCATGGAGTTCTTATGAACTTCCAGGTTTGACTTCATTCCACCAAGAACAACTTAGATCTGAAGGATTTCCACAAGATTAAACAATGTTTTCGCATAGATCTACACATATTCATGGTTAAAAGGATTGAAAGATGTTTTTTTTCTAACTTTCTTTCAACTCTTTTACACTCAATGCACTCAAAACCGATAGAATCGAAGCTCGTTCTGATCTTCTACTCTTTCTTAGTGATGTATCAGCTCAAGATCTGAATTCTATCCAAGAGACAACTGATTTCGGGTTAAACATGAACAACCGTCTCGAACAGTGAACTGATCGGACTAGGGTGGTTCCTGTTCGATAGGATCACTTGGGTCAAGATGGGGTTTCTGTTGATTAGCACGTTATCATACCGTCTCGATCAAAACTGCAAAAACTTCAAATTAATCAAGTACCAAGACGATCAGGTTGTTGGGATGGATGGCCGTCCAATCGGATTGCCATCTGATCGGATTGCCATCCGATCGAACAACCATCCGATCGGCTTGCACTTGGTTTCACACTTAAACTTTTATTTTCAACTTTCAAAGGATTGAACGTCGAACGGATTGTCGTCCGATCGGATTGCCATCCGATCGAACGACCATCAGACAATGTGACGTTTGGAACTTCGACACTTAATCATTTTTATAATTTTCAAAGATCATCAGTAACTAACGGATTACCAACCGATCGGATTGCAATCCGATCGAGTGATAATCTTACTGTGAACTTGTTCTCACTAAGTGTCTTGCAAATCAGATCGCTATCCGATCGAACTGCCGTTCTATCGATCGACCTGCCGTTCGATCGATCGACCTGCCGTTCGATCGATCGACCTGAAGGGTAGAGATACTTCTCTATTTTCAAAATGCTACAACGAAAAATTCAAAGCCATCATACACAAACATATCCTTACCAAACGAATGTCAATCCAATCGAATGGCCATCCAATCGGATGACCATCCGAACGGATTGACATCCGATCGACTGGCCATCCGATCGGATTGCCATCCGATCGGATTACCATCCGACACTTGGTACTTTTGCACCATTTTTACGCGCCGCCCATCGTTTATGCTATCGTTAACTGTTCAGGCTAATCTCTCAGCGCTCCCTTCAATCCAAGAGAGTGTTTACTTGTTAAACACAACCTGTGAGTATACTAGATCCCTTTTTGCTTTACGCACTTTTGGGTGTTACATACGTTACTTATACTAAATCACATCTATCACACAATGCAAACACCATTTATACGCTGACCGTTACTGCATGATACGTGTTACTCGATGAATGCTTGTATGTTATGTTAACACAGTGATTGTTGCCTGACGCCTTAGCAACGATAGTACTATTTGTTTGGACTCAGCACCTGTCGTGGATAGGGGTTATTAAGGTTACCTCTCACATGTCGCAGTGGTGATATGTGTTGCGCATTCTACAACTCGTGGTCTAGTCTGTGCATATTTCATTGTCGATAACCTACTAGCCTCGCATTATACATGATACATGCTGGTTATGCGTAAACTATTTCGAACTCTATTATGCTATATCAAACTTGTATGCTCACCTTTACACTGTGTGTATTGACCTCTATTTTAACGTTTGTGACAGGTGCTTAGGATGTTTTGCTGCTATGTGGGAATCAAGTTAGGATGGAGTCTTAGAAACAAATAATTAAATGAAATCTGAGTTGTCGGAATAGATAAATTGTCTTTGAGAACAATGTCTGTAATAACTGTTTTTATTTTATATGTTTATGGTATGGGACATGAACCTTTAATATATTATAACTAATAGTTGTTATGGATTCTCCTGGACAATCTGTTTCGCTCAGTGCCATGCCCCGATGTTTCCATCATCGGTTGGGGTGTGACAACAGGTTCCCCATTCGGTATAATTCGTAAATAATCTATTATTTAAAAAAAATATTTTTTTTACCTCAAAAACGGTTTAAGTGCTTTCTAATAAAAAAATAATATTATACAACCGGTTTAAAAGTTGTATCAAATATATATATATATATATATATATATATAGGGTAGGGATCCTAAGAGAAGTCCACCCTATTTGAGAAACTTGAGAAGCAATCTGGACCACACATTTTCCCTAAGCAAAAAATGCAAAAAAAAAAAAGGTGAAAAAAATGCAATTTTTTTTTTTTGAAAAATCGCTGCTTTTTCTTTAAGGATTAATTTTTTTTTTTTTTTTTAATTTTTTTTTTTGGATTTATACACATGTGTATATTGTTAATCTTTTAACTATACATATATGTATATTGTCAATTATACATATATGTATATACATGTTTAAAATTGAAAAAAATGTGTATATTGTTAATCTTAAACCATAAACACTAAAGCTAAACCCTAAAGCTAAACCCTAAACTCTAAACCCTAAAGCTAAACCCTAATGCTAAACCCTAAAGCTAAACCCTAATTCTAAACCCTAAAGCTAAACCCTAATGCTAAACCTAAAAGCTAAAACTAAACACTAAAGCTAAACCCTTAATGCTAAACCCTAATACAAACCCTAAAGATAAAGCTAAACCCAAAAGTTAAAGCTAAACCCTAATGCTAAACCCAAAAGCTAAACCCTAATGCTAAACCCAAAAGCTAAACCCTAATGCTAAACCCTAAATACTATTGCTAAACCCTAATACTAAACCCTAAACCATAAAGCTAAACCCTAAACCCTAATGCTAAACCCTAAATACTAATGCTAAACTCTAAATAACACTTATTTTTCAATTTTAAACATGTATATACATATATGTATAATTGACAATATACATATATGTATAGTTAAAAGATTAACAATATACACATGTGTATAAATCAAAAAAAAAAAAAAAAAATTAAAATTTTTTTTTTATTCTTAAAGAAAAAGCTGTGATTTTTCCAAAAAAAAAAAAAAAAAAATATTTTGCATTTTTTCACTTTTTTTTTGCATTTTTTTGCTTAGGGAAAATGTGTGGTCCAGAATGCTTCTCAAGTTTCTCATTTAGCCTACTACTTCTCACATGATCCTTATCCTATATATATATATATAGGGGCAATATTTAGAGAAAACGCCTATAAGTGTGAAAACGGTGAAAACGCCCCTCATCCGTTGGATCAAAACAATCGGCGCGGTGGCGTTTTGGTAAATATATTCAACTTTCGAACGTGGCCGCGCTTCGTTATGGGCAAAAAGGTAAATGTGCGTCTACAAAACCCATCAAAACGCGACCGAAACATATATACTTCCCAAAGAAACCTCCCCAATTCCAACGAAAAACGCCAAAACCCTAGAAAACGTGAAACCACAATATTATGGCGTCTAAATATCAAACAAGATCCACAGGCAAAAAACAGAGTGAGTTAACTATTAATGAATTACAGTGAATTTGGGAACGCCATGATATTTACTTTTATAAGACAAAAATGATTAATTTATCGCGATAAATCTAAAAAAAAACAAAGACAACGCCAAAAAATTGTAATGTTTGAATTATTGATGGTTTATAATGAATTTGGGAACGCCATGGACGCCAAGATGTTTACTTTTATAAGACAAAAGGGATTAATTTATCGCGACAGATCTAAACAAAAAACAAGAAAACGACAAAAAAGATGTAATGTTTGAATTATTAATCGATTACAACGAATTTGGGAACGCCATAAACGCCAACATATTTACTTTGTAAGACAAAAACGATTAATTTATCGCGGCAGATCTAAAAAACAATAAAACATCAAAAAGTTTTTGTTTTTAACTACATGCCAAAAAATCCTCCACGCCATAAAATGAGAAACGGTGTGTGAGATGCATTGGAAAAAACACAGAAAGACCAAAAAGCCCCTCCGCCTTATTATATCGTGCGCCACGTGTTCGTACAGGATCCGTTCTAACTGTTTTCACACTTCCAACCGTTTTCTCCTAATCCCATTTCTATATATATAAACACCTATGAATTAAATTTTACAAATATTTGTCGTTCTAACTTTCTAGATTTCCAAATAAAATACTATAAAAATTTACCATCAACTTATTAATTATATATGCATCAACCAACCAAACATTTTTATTTACGTTCTAAACATTTACATTTATAAATATGTGTCTATAATCAAATTTTTGTATCCATAATAAGATTGACTAATAACATATATATATTCCTATAAGTGTACCCTGAAAGGTTGGTGTTCGAGTACCAATACAATAGGTAGGCTACCTATAAATACAAGAGCTCATAAAGGTTTTGGGTTACACTAATAACAGACAAACAACAAACACCCACCTCCGCCACCCTCCTTGCGCTGGCTGTCAGTCCGCTGAACCCTCCGCTGCCGTACCCGCCGCCCGCCCCATAGTGCGCCGCTAAGATCACTGCTGTAAAGAATAAAAAAAGCCCTAAAATCGTCACTAACGATACTAAAATAAGAAGGAACAATCACTAATTTGGTAAGTAAAAATGTATATTTGTTTGTATATACTCCTAACCGCTATAAAATATGTATTAAAATAGAGGGGGTTTAATCATAATCGCTATAAAAATGGTAATACAATGATTCCAAGTAGAAGGCCAAGGAGAGTAATATTTGTGGCGGGTATTCTTGTTTTTATGTAGCGGTTTTATATAGAACCGCTCTGAATAAAGATCTTTTTTGTACTAGAGCCCGAAGATCTACAAACACCAGGCTCGGCTCTGTATCAATCCTGGCTATAAATGTAACCCTCCATAATGACAATGAAGACACCAGCAAATCACCATGATGTAACAACTTAGTGGAAGAAGCTGTTAGCAGACCATGAGGACAAGATCTTTTCTCAAGGGGATGAAGATGCAAATTAATAAAATATTTTTTATTGCGGGCCAAACATTATTGAATAATTTTATAACTATTTGTATTTCAAATTAATAAAGTATCTTTCTACTAACTTTCCAATAAATACTACCATGCCATGATCAAATGGTGTTAGTTGTTAGATGTGTCGGATTTGGGTTGTAAACTTAGTTTTAACTATAAAAAAAAAACTCTTGATCAGTTCAATATATCATAAGCATTCAACGATCCAACAAACCAAATCTTAATAAAAATGATTATTAAACAAAATGTATCAGAGCAATGCATTCTGATTTCTAATTTATGGTTGAACAAAAGTTGAAAAAATCTTATGAGGATGTATTTGATGATTTCTTCGTAAATTTACTTTTTCAACAAACGTGTATTATTTATTGGTGGTGAGGCAACTCATCCTTTGTATATTTTAATCCTATTCTTTTACTATAAAAGCACTACCAAGTTACACAGATTGTTTCATAGAATCCTTAAACCATCAAAGTTCCTAGTAAACAAGTTTTTCACCTCCAGCTAATGATGTCTCGTATTCTTATATTCGGTGTCCTGTTGGCAACATGTTCAATTGCTTTTGCTTCGGACCCTAGTCCTCTCTAGGACTTTTGTGTGGCAGATGCAAATAGCCCAGGTAAAAGAATAAAAGATTGTTGCAGCTCATGGTTTTATGATATACTATATTTATAGGTGTCCATAATAAGGTTTCTATATTTGTTTATGCAGTATTCGTGAATGGTGTGGTTTACAAAAATGCAAAGCTTGTGAAAGCAGATGATTTTCTCTTTAGAGGGCTTCACGTAATGGGAAATACGTCGAATGACGTGGGTTCTAATGTGACTGCCGTGACAGTAGCAGAGTTAGCAGGACTCAACACTCTTGGTATTTCCTTGGCTCGTATTGACTTTGCTCCAGGGGGTATTAACCCTCCACACACGCACCCTCGAGCCACTGAAGTTTTGACCGTCATTGAAGGTAGTCTTCTGGTTGGTTTTGTCACATCTAACCCTGATAACCGCCTATTCACAAAAATGCTTGAGAAGGGTGACGTGTTTGTGTTTCCACAAGGTCTAATTCACTTCCAGAAAAACATGGGATATGGGCACGCACTTGCTATTGCGGGTTTGAGCAGTCAAAATCCAGGTGTCATTACCATTGCAAATGCTGTGTTTGGATCAAACCCTAACATCGCTGAGGATATTCTTGCAAAGGCCTTTCAAGTTGACATCAAGGTGGTTCGTCAAATTCAATCAAAATTCTGAACTTTTATGTGATTTCTTGAACTTTAATTTTGTAACACTGTTTGCTTTTCTCTCTTGTTATAAATTATAAGTGAATAAAAAGACTATTGTTCTGGTTGTGATATATAATATATGGTTATTAAGGAACTAAATTATAAAAAGGAGCCTTAGTCGTGTTTCAAAGTCAGTCAGTGAAATGAATGACCGACATGTGCTAAACATTAGAATTTTCTTGGCAAAAGTTAATTAACGAGTATATTAGAGTGCGCATGATTCTTCAAACTAAAAATATACAAGTTAACCGTTTGACTTGACTAAATTTTATTGTCAAGTCAGTTCCATGTCTTCCTGATATATAAATTAAAGAGTCTATGAAAATATACACATTAAGTTAACCTTATTCCACACTATGAACTATAAATTAGTGGCAATTTGTTGTTTAATGGTAATGTACCACATGCATTGGGTCCTAAATCACATATATATATTCTTTTCTATATTTTACGTTTTGTTCTAATTTCTTTGCATTAATACATCGCAATGCGCGTGTGTGTTTCAATAATTTTGCGTTTGCTTTTTCATCAGGTGTTTTTGTTTCCCCTTTTATTTATTTTAGTTTTACAAGCTTTTCCAATGTTGGTGCTCGGTGGTAGTGGTGTGACATTGGTGCTACTTGTGACGGTTTTATGAAGTTTTTAATCTATTAAGTTTTTTGCTAATAATTTTTTGGAGTTTACCTCTATACATCCTTTACTTAAAAAGACTAAATTTTTGTGTGCATATATTTATGTAGGTGTCGGTATATATTCAATTTTCTCTATTTTTGGACGTAAACTTTTTTTGTAGTCAGGTCAACTAATACATTTTTGTTTAAAAAAAAATTTTTAGTTGCATATTTTTATGTACGTTTTGGTATAAATTCGAGTCCGTCTACGTTTCTGTGACAACTCGGATTTCCAAGGTTCTTTTGTGGATATTGTTTCTACTCGTGATTCAATATACGTTGTAATTAAATGAATTGTATGTTGTTGAGATTTAATGCTATGTGAATGTGTTGGTTTCATGAGTTGTAGATTGATAAATGTTATGATATGTTAATCGCACACCTCTCTCTCTCTCTCTCTCTCTCTTTATTTGTATGATCGGCCCATGCAATCCACCAAGCCCAAACCGAACCCAGCCCACCCTTTTCCTTTTGTACGAGTATGCATGTAGGAAGGGAAAAGAAAAACAACTTCAAACCCTAAAACTCTATTCTAGACACCACAAGGGACGACAGCCTTGAGGACTCGACGAAGCCTTCCTTCTTTTTGTTCTAGCACACCTTCAACGATCTTTGGTTAGTATTTATGCTCATTCTGATTTTGCTAAGTTCTCTAGATTGTATGTGATTTATTGTGGGTTAAGATAATGATCATGATGGCTATGTAGTTATATGAATTATGTGTACGAATTGGGATATATGCAGGGGCGAAGGATAAGGTATGTCCGGGGGGGCCCGACCCCCCGAACTTTTCGATGCGTAGTGTTATGAATAGTACTTTCGTATAGGTATATACGTTGCCGCCCCCCCGGTTTCGGGAAAATTGGGGGGGGGGGGTGTGGCTTCTCCAATGGATATATGATACGGTTGATGAATTCGTCTTGATGATTGAACGATTGATTAGGGAAGTTAAGGCACACCAATGTTAGCAAATAATAAATCGATGAATTAGGATGCTTGTGTAATGAAATTTATAAACCGATTATGATCAGATTTAGTGTTAAGGGCATATTAATGTTTGATGAATTGTTATTTTGTTCTAAGATTTTTGTGCTTTGATCTAAATGGAAATCTTGGATTGATGGAAAAGTGTTTGTAACAAACATGGAAACAAAGGATAAGGTGTAACTGATTTAGCATGATTTAGGGATTGAATAAATTGAAAACCTTGCACCAATCGGTCGCACACCTTCGTTGTCACGGCATTGTGCGCATTAGTCGCACACCCAAAGGCTGATTGCACAACTGCCTGGTGATCGCACACCGGCCCAACATCACACACACTCACTTGGGCTATGCAAATTGATTGGGCCACATGCTAGTCCTCGAACCCATTTACCGATCGCACAAGTATAACCTCAATCGCACAAGTCACGGGATGTGTTGTAGCACAGAGTCCATCGCACACTTTGTGTGTGGGCTGTCCTCGGATGGGCCGCACACCTGTCCAATGGACTTCCACTGATTTGGGTCACACACGAGCCGGTCTACAAGGCTGATGGTTCGCACATTATTACACCAATCACACACTTAGTAGAATTGTATAGTTGTTTAGATTAAACTGCAATAGAACATTTACATGATGTGCGACTAAGTTGTCACACCCCGACCGCGTAAAACAACAAATCGCGGCGGAAACATCGGGGCGTGTTGCAACAGAATTAATGTTTCATAACCATGGATATCAAAAGTGTTTCGTTTTATTAAACATTGAATAATTACATCGTCTGGAAATCTAAATATACAATTTAAACATAATCTATCATTATTATTGAGTCACTAAGGCCTTGTCCAGTCCTATGTGAGCATGCATCTTATCAATCGATATCATTCAACAATACCTGAAACATATGTGAAAACGAGGTCAGCAAAGAAATGCTGGCGAGTACATAGGTTTTGTGAAAATAAGATTCATGACTTCTGTTTAAGAAAATGTTTAGTCATGAACCTTGTAATTTGCTTTGTCTTTGTAAATCATTTGAGAAATAATAAGTTCAGGTGATATGTATAATAAGAGAATAATGCATGATTAAATGAATAACCATGTAAAATGAGTTTGTATAATATAAGTTGTTTGTAAATAAATGTCTTGTGAAAAGTATGTTACTTGTATAAAATGTTCTATGTCTCAAACTGAAATGATTCAAATAACGCTACAATATATAATACCATACAAACACTTATATATAGGAAGTACCAGCGGCGTATCCACCATGCTTGTATCATATTCCACACGCATTGTTACTTAATCACTTAATCCAAACCAAACCACCAAAGTAATGTTCATGCCCAATGTAAATCATGTAATATGTAACCAAAACCCAACCGTATGTCGCTTTGAAGCCAATCGTTTACCCTAATCGTATAATTCGTTTTAGGTCGTGAAACTACTTAAATGGTCGTCTCGCTAATAACATTCAAACCTTCTTGACTCGCATTAATAAACCCTTACCAAAGGATAGATTAATAATTCGCATTAATAAACCCTTACCAAAGGATAGATTAACATCTCGCATTAATAAACCCTTACCAAAGAGTAAATTAAAAATTACAGATTCAGTCGCTACCCACAACACCCACACATAACTACGGGTGTAGTAAATAACGGGACTTGTCAGATCCTATGGTACCATAACCTAATACTGGTCGGCTTGATCATTGCAATGAATGTCATTTGTTATGTAACTACAACCAACAAGTTTGTTCACTTTATTGAAATCGTTATTAGTTTTGTATAAATCGTCTTAATTGTTTTTGAAACCATCGTTATAACATCGAAAACATTTAGCACATATGAGTCACCCCAAAACAATTGAAAGCAGTAAAATAGGGGAATAATGTACTCGCCTGAGAATGCTTAGAGGTCTTGAACAACAACCAAACAAAGCTAGAGGGAGCACGGAATCAGTCGGCAAATCTATAAATAAACCGGACTTTAATCGGGAGATCAGATAGGATGAGGCTTGGTAAACCAAATGAGTATTGGAACTCATATGATATGGTTTAACAAGGCCTACATACTACATTGAGACTAACCTAAGTGCTTTCGACTCATCGCGACCCATTTAGGTAACATACGCTACTTTAACGCGTCATGCGCGCAAAGCGCGTTCGGACCGTCTAACTAGTCCTATGACAAGTGTTATATGCCTAAACATGTTACATAATCAGTTATGTGACAAAAGTTTAGGTTACATATGCTTAATTACCAATTATACATGAAAAGGGTATTCTGGTAATTTACCTAAGGCATATAAACTACCTATCATACAACTACTTAAACGAAGCGACCATAGGGTATAACCTCGGAAGGTTATTCCCTACCTACTATGGTCACCTAATGTATTTGGTCGGATCCTAATGATCGACCAAAATGGGTCGGGTTCGAAGGTATAAGCGATTTATTAGATCGCTTACACTACGACCCTAGACAACGTGGTAATCAGTAGGCATAGTCCCAAGGGACTATAACCAACGTGATTACACTCACGTTGCGAAGTTCAAACGAACTTCGCATTGACCATAACTGGTCAACACAGAAAGTCAAACAAAGTTTGACTTTCAGACTCGAAAGACTCGAAAAGCAATAAAAGAACGAAAGAATACTTACGAAGGGTCCCCGAATGCTACTCTCGATCCAAGAATCTCAGGTATGAAACAATGGTTTCAACTTAGAGTTCCTAAGATCAAGATTCTAGTGATTTTAGCAATGGGGGTGAATGGGTATTTATAGGAATACCCGAACCGTTAGGATCGTTTCTAGGAAAACGTGATGCGATCTTGGCCATACACTTAGCACACATGGTATTGTAATACCATGTGCCATCAAAACCAGCCCATAGTATTGTTAAAACATGTGCAAAATTGAATTTGGACCAGATTCAAAGTTTCTACACAGAAAGTTTCAAAAATGGCAGATTTGGTCCCTGTAGTGTAATAAGGCCTTTTCCGACGCGTTTAAGGCCCGTTAACCCCATTTAAAAGCTCTAAAATGAAGTTAAAGTAAAGGGAACTTAAAATGTTCTCAAAAATATCTCGGATGTCGGTTCGTTTAGCCGTACGGTTGCGTTGTTCGGCTAATTACGACGGAATGCGCATAAGCGCGAAAAACGATCCAAATGACGTGACGAATGGATTTTTCTTATGGAGAACACTAAAATATAATGTAGTCATGCTTACATAAATTTTTGGATGTCCAGATGTATTCAGAACGTAAGTTATGCGCGAAAATGCAAACTTGTGCACTTTTTGACACTTTTAGTCCCTGAATGACACAAAAGTTTATTTTAGCATACCGAACACCTCAAAGCCTATTTCTAAGCTATGTGAAGGGTATTTATGGTATGTTTAACTTATGGTCATGCTCCGGAATGTCTGTTACAGTTCGAATTGGCATACTTTCGCAGTTTGTCAAGTTTAGTCCCTGTAAGCGATTTAACTTGATTTTGCCATACCAAAGCCTTCAAAACTTATTTCTAAGTTATGTAAAGGTTATTTAAGGTACATTAAGCCTATGTCACTATTCCGGAGTGTTTGTTGCATTAAACTGGTTATATTTACGCATCCGTGCGCGTATAACCTTCCAGAAAGCGATTTAGAGTTTGAAATTGAACAAGAATTGATATGTGCAAATGATACACATATTTTTACAAATCCCAAGTATGAAATATAATATTTCATTGGTTTGGTATTTGTTTGATGGCCGTGGAGGCACAGGTGTTACAGTCTCCCCTACTTTCGGAAATTTCGTCCCGAAATTTATTTAGAGGAAACTTGTGAGAGCTTGGAAATATGAAGTTGAAAAGATCGAACAACATTGGTTAGGGTTCTTGAACTTCTAGTAACCTTAATAACATTATGTTTGCAATGTAAGAGGGACACTTATATACAAGTATATGAAGCGTCATTGGTGCGTCCACCGTACCTCCATTACATCGTTCTCATTTCGTTATTTTTGTCACTATCGGTTCTTACACATAATAAATCTTACTGGGTTCCTATGCACTAAATTTCATAATTATGTACGCGTCCATAATTAGACAATTCCTTGCACAGTTCACACAGTCTATTTTATAATGTGTAGGGTAAAACCAAATGAACAAACCTGTGATGAGTGTAACTAGACCGCCATAGAGTCCTTTTAATTAAATCAATAAATGATCTAAATAGACTATCAAGGAGTCTGTTCAGCTACATCACTAGATGTCGTTCTTTAACCAAATTTTGAATCAATCTTTTAGACTAGACCACTCAAGGGTCTCTCATCGAATCATGGAATGGTATTATATAACCCAAGGGTCTTAACTACTACGTAGAAGCCCATAAGGATTTAAGGTAGTACTTTTTGAGTATCCTACTATGAATCCCTCATATGAAGATATAAAAGATTCTATGAGGATTTGAAAAATCGTAACACACAAAAACATAGAGGAGAACACATAAACACATATCATATAACCACAAAATTGTTCGTTAATTTGTCTTGTAAATTGCGTACATGCATTTAAAGCACACTAGGAATCCATTCCGTGGATTTCATTTGGTACTTTAAACGTTACCAAGAATCCAACTATAAAGATAGAAAGATTCAAAAAGAAAATTCGATTTCGATTATTAGGAACCGAAGTGTTCGAATTAAGGTACCTAAGGAATCCAATTAAGGACTCTGATTTGAATGATAATCATCCACAAGGATCTAATTGTAAAGATAAAAAGATCCCATATGAATTTTAGAAGTTGAAGATGTTTTGAAACCTTGCACTGGATGTGCTTAGGTCAAAACATGATGTAAAATGCTTATGAAGTTGAGATGCTTGATATGTCAAGGCGACATATGAAGCAGAATTTTGAAGGTTAAGTCAATGTATGAGGAAAATATTTTTGAAAACTATGCATGGGGTTCTTTTAAGAAAAATGTGTTTAACGTTTTTGAAACCTTATATATAATACTTTTTGAAATCATAAAGTAGGTGTATTAGGTAGATATATTTACAAAAATGTTTTAAAATCATGCGAGATGAATTTTGAAATTATGTATAAGGTTTTTGAAAGACATGAATGATGCTTTTCGAAATCATGCACTTGATCAGAAAATGTATTGTGTTAATATTGTCTTCAGACTATATGAAATATTTTGAAATTAGAAAGGTTGGTTTTGATAACATGGCCAATGTTTTTGAAATAACATAGACAATGCATCTAGAAAAATTGTTTTCAAACTATATGAAATGTTTTGAGATCATGAAGATTGTTTTGAAATACTGGTACTGTGTATGTTGAAAAATCAAAACGTAATGGGTATGAGATTTGAAAATACCCTTAGTTATCTAACCAAGGATTTAAAGGCACAGATGTGCGAAAAGCACGATTACTCATAATGTCACTTAATTTTCTGTACTTTGTTTCTTAGAGTGAAACGAGTACTTAAAATTTTTGAGGGAATCATGAGCAATCATTTGAAAGAGAGAAATCACAAGAGTAGTTTGTAAGGTACATAGTTCCTTGATGTAGGTATCATAGGAAAAGCCATACACACCTAGCAGGGGGTTGAGCTGGTTGGTTGGGGACTGCTTTACCATTGTGAGCGACCATGGCGAAGTTCTGAGAAGCCTTTCGCTTCTTTGACTTCTTAGGGGATCGTTCATCCATGGTCTTTGATTCCTCGATTGGTTTATTGGCTGATGGTGTTGTCGCCTGACTAGGTCCTGCCTGTCTTGGTGACTCTTGAGTGGCTTCATCCTGGAGATGATACATGGTAGTAGCTAATTCAACAGTCTTCAGGACTACTTCGCCTATTCGCTGAGCGAATTTGGCTGCTTGCTCAGATATCTGGGCGTCATCGTGATGAAGAGACATTCTTGAAGAAAAAGAAAGGCATAGGGAGAAACATGTGAAAGATTATTGGACAATCAAAACAGAATGATAACGCATGAAGATTGCGATCATTTGTTTGTTACCTAAGGCAAACAAATGAGACGGTGACTGATCAAAGTAAATGGGTCAAAAATAATGTATCGCGAAGACATGCTCGCCTATAAGTGAACACTCATCCCAAGAATTCCCAGGTAAGCACAACTGGTCTCGCGTCTGATGAGATGTATACGAAGTGCTTGCCTAGACAGAAAACCCAGAATACAGGCATTCACCCTTCCAGTTTGCACGTGTTCACATTATTTAAAACCCAAAACCTTGACGAAGTTTTGAAAACTCAAAGAGGTTCAAAACCATATAATAGAGAGTTCAAAACCTAGTAATCAATCATCCTAGAACAGATGATTAGTTTTCAAAGCGGTTTTGAAATTTATGTTCTTGTTGTGGTCGTCGCCTAAGGATAGGTGACGGTATTGTTTTATGACTAAACGCAAGTAAACTCGCGTTAGGGTCCTAAGAAGGTTATAGACTAGGTCAAAGCATTACTAATAACCTAATTCCCTATAACCATTGGCTCTGATACCATCTTTTCTGTCACACCCCGACCGCGTAAAACAACAAATCGCGGCGGAAACATCGGGGCGTGTTGCAACAGAATTAATGTTTCATAACCATGGATATCAAAAGTGTTTCGTTTTATTAAACATTGAATAATTACATCGTCTGGAAATCTAAATATACAATTTAAACATAATCTATCATTATTATTGAGTCACTAAGGCCTTGTCCAGTCCTATGTGAGCATGCATCTTATCAATCGATATCATTCAACAATACCTGAAACATATGTGAAAACGAGGTCAGCAAAGAAATGCTGGCGAGTACATAGGTTTTGTGAAAATAAGATTCATGACTTCTGTTTAAGAAAATGTTTAGTCATGAACCTTGTAATTTGCTTTGTCTTTGTAAATCATTTGAGAAATAATAAGTTCAGGTGATATGTATAATAAGAGAATAATGCATGATTAAATGAATAACCATGTAAAATGAGTTTGTATAATATAAGTTGTTTGTAAATAAATGTCTTGTGAAAAGTATGTTACTTGTATAAAATGTTCTATGTCTCAAACTGAAATGATTCAAATAACGCTACAATATGTAATACCATACAAACACTTATATATAGGAAGTACCAGCGGCGTATCCACCATGCTTGTATCATATTCCACACGCATTGTTACTTAATCACTTAATCCAAACCAAACCACCAAAGTAATGTTCATGCCCAATGTAAATCATGTAATATGTAACCAAAACCCAACCGTATGTCGCTTTGAAGCCAATCGTTTACCCTAATCGTATAATTCGTTTTAGGTCGTGAAACTACTTAAATGGTCGTCTCGCTAATAACATTCAAACCTTCTTGACTCGCATTAATAAACCCTTACCAAAGGATAGATTAATAATTCGCATTAATAAACCCTTACCAAAGGATAGATTAACATCTCGCATTAATAAACCCTTACCAAAGAGTAAATTAAAAATTACAGATTCAGTCGCTACCCACAACACCCACACATAACTACGGGTGTAGTAAATAACGGGACTTGTCAGATCCTATGGTACCATAACCTAATACTGGTCAGCTTGATCATTGCTAATGAATGTCATTTGTTATGTAACTACAACCAACAAGTTTGTTCACTTTATTG
The DNA here is from genome assembly GCA_030545235.1 of Helianthus tuberosus. Taxonomy (NCBI): domain Eukaryota; kingdom Viridiplantae; phylum Streptophyta; class Magnoliopsida; order Asterales; family Asteraceae; genus Helianthus; species Helianthus tuberosus. Next base: position 118,708,908 of record CM060424.1, read on the forward strand.
AAATCGTTATTAGTTTTGTATAAATCGTCTTAATTGTTTTTGAAACCATCGTTATAACATCGAAAACATTTAGCACATATGAGTCACCCCAAAACAATTGAAAGCAGTAAAATAGGGGAATAATGTACTCGCCTGAGAATGCTTAGAGGTCTTGAACAACAACCAAACAAAGCTAGAGGGAGCACGGAATCAGTCGGCAAATCTATAAATAAACCGGACTTTAATCGGGAGATCAGATAGGATGAGGCTTGGTAAACCAAATGAGTATTGGAACTCATATGATATGGTTTAACAAGGCCTACATACTACATTGAGACTAACCTAAGTGCTTTCGACTCATCGCGACCCATTTAGGTAACATACGCTACTTTAACGCGTCATGCGCGCAAAGCGCGTTCGGACCGTCTAACTAGTCCTATGACAAGTGTTATATGCCTAAACATGTTACATAATCAGTTATGTGACAAAATTTTAGGTTACATATGCTTAATTACCAATTATACATGAAAAGGGTATTCTGGTAATTTACCTAAGGCATATAAACTACCTATCATACAACTACTTAAACGAAGCGACCATAGGGTATAACCTCGGAAGGTTATTCCCTACCTACTATGGTCACCTAATGTATTTGGTCGGATCCTAATGATCGACCAAACTGGGTCGGGTTCGAAGGTATAAGCGATTTATTAGATCGCTTACACTACGACCCTAGACAACGTGGTAATCAGTAGGCATAGTCCCAAGGGACTATAACCAACGTGATTACACTCACGTTGCGAAGTTCAAACGAACTTCGCATTGACCATAACTGGTCAACGCAGAAAGTCAAACAAAGTTTGACTTTCAGACTCGAACGACTCGAAAAGCAATAAAAGAACGAAAGAATACTTACGAAGGGTCCCCGAATGCTAATCTCGATCCAAGAATCTCAGGTATGAAACAATGGTTTCAACTTAGAGTTCCTAAGATCAAGATTCTAGTGATTTTAGCAATGGGGGTGAATGGGTATTTATAGGAATACCCGAACCGTTAGGATCGTTTCTAGGAAAACGTGATGCGATCTTGGCCATACACTTAGCACACATGGTATTGTAATACCATGTGCCATCAAAACCAGCCCATAGTATTGTTAAAACATGTGCAAAATTGAATTTGGACCAGATTCAAAGTTTCTACACAGAAAGTTTCAAAAATGGCAGATTTGGTCCCTGTAGTGTAATAAGGCCTTTTCCGACGCGTTTAAGGCCCGTTAACCCCATTTAAAAGCTCTAAAATGAAGTTAAAGTAAAGGGAACTTAAAATGTTCTCAAAAATATCTCGGATGTCGGTTCGTTTAGCCGTACGGTTGCGTTGTTCGGCTAATTACGACGGAATGCGCATAAGCGCGAAAAACGATCCAAATGACGTGACGAATGGACTTTTCTTATGGAGAACACTAAAATATAATGTAGTCATGCTTACATAAATTTTTGGATCTCCAGATGTATTCAGAACGTAAGTTATGCGCGAAAATGCAAACTTGTGCACTTTTTGACACTTTTAGTCCCTGAATGACACAAAAGTTTATTTTAGCATACCGAACACCTCAAAGCCTATTTCTAAGCTATGTGAAGGGTATTTATGGTATGTTTAACTTATGGTCATGCTCCGGAATGTCTGTTACAGTTCGAATTGGCATACTTTCACAGTTTGTCAAGTTTAGTCCCTGTAAGCGATTTAACTTGATTTTGCCATACCAAAGCCTTCAAAACTTATTTCTAAGTTATGTAAAGGTTATTTAAGGTATATTAAGCCTATGTCACTATTCCGGAGTGTTTGTTGCATTAAACTGGTTATATTTACGCATCCGTGCGTGTATAACCTTCCAGAAAGCGATTTAGAGTTTGAAATTGAACGAGAATTGATATGTGCAAATGATACACATATTTTTAGAAATCCCAAGTATGAAATATAATATTTCATTGGTTTGGTATTTGTTTGATGGCCGTGGAGGCACAGGTGTTACATAAGTTACTGGTTAACCATTAGCAATATGAAACCTGCCTATTTGTGTAATAATGATTAGAATATTTGTGTGACTACGTGAGCAACTTGAATGCAAACTGATTATGTGTACATGAACATCATAGGCTTTAAGTGATTAAGTGTGAACAAGTAACTAGTCTTACCAAGCCAACCAAGGTGAGTTCACTACTCTCATTACAAGTATGCGTCCGGTGGGGACAATCAAACAGGCAAACAATCAAACAGGCTTTCATAAACCCATATCCTCGTAAGGGATATGAGGCAGTTTTCATAAATGTTGATGTTGGATGATAAACTCACTTTCTATCACTTAAGTCCCATCATACTACCGAACTAGTTGCTTGTAGGGCAACGAGGTTATTAGTTGATAGCGCTATTAGGTTTGGCACCCTCACGACGTACCTGGATAGGACGGGCGTGAACTAATAACTTTAAAATCATGACCAATGTTTGATAGAGCATTGGGGAAGGGCAAAAGGAGCCGTCTGCGGTATCAAGTTATTATCAACATGACGTAATTCAATACTTGGTAACAAACGGTTAACAAAACTGTGAACTCGCTAGCTTTTTGCTGATACACTTCTCTGCATGCTTGCAGGCCCTTAGGTACACTGGCATGGATCTTGCTATCTGGGAAGCTGGAGTGGTCATGGTGTCACACCCTGACTTTTGCGTAAGCGTGATTATGTGTGACTTGCTTAATACCATTGCATTCAACCATAACAAACATCTATATGATAAAACTAAGATAATCATCCATTGAATTTAAGTTTTAAAACATAACACACCATTGTTTAGAAATCCAACACAGACTTCGAATCCATAATACAAACCATTCAAATTGTTTTAGAGTTCCAGAAGGACTCGACAAAAGATACTATTAAAAACTAGGATTAGGACTATGCATCTTATCCAGGATAAGGTACACAACCCCGAACCCTCAGACACTGGATGATATCTTTTATTCCAAATAACCCTTGATAACTTCCAACGCCCGCCAGATCCATACTTAGTTTCCTGAAATACATGTAGTTTGAAAACATCAACAAAAGTTGAGCGAGTTCATGTGTTTTGTATGTGTGCGCGAATAAACCTTTGTAATCATTGTAAGTATGTATATTTGTAAACCTGGTATGAAAGAGAATATGAACAGATCGATTAATGATTTGCAAGGTCATTATGTGTGTGTAACGGTGTAGGAAGGCTCAATCCTTTGCGTCGTACCGGGCCTCCCGACTGGAACGACATAGTCACCATATGCGGTCAACTCGTGGACCCATGGGTGGGGCTCGCAACACCCAAATAGATCTATCACTCATGCCCCTCGGTCCTTAACAAGGATTAATGCTCTCAGGTTAACGTCTACCCATTCACATGATCTAACAGTTCATTTCTTGAATAACCATACCATTTGTAATTGTATGTAAACAATTTGTAACATGTACTTCATCCCCGAAGTTATAAAACCAAAAACGGTTAAGAGAAAAGGGGGAGATGAACTCACAGTCTTGCGTTCTTCGTAATCACAGTAACTCAAAGCTCCTTCGGATGTACACGACTACCTACAACGTACTACGGTTTATTAGACGAGCGGGCCGTGCCTTGACTTAGTATCACTTAGTGTCTTTGAGTTACGTTTCTTTGTGTCTTCAATATTATTCCAAGTTACATAATTATTTGTTAAAATAATAAATACTTTAACTTAAATTATATTTATTAAATTTTGGAATAATTGTTAGAATAATATATTTTAACTTGTTACTTTTCATGTATTCAAACATGTATATCCTTCCCAAGGATGGGTGTACTTGTATTCGTATTCTTAAACTTGTATATTTTTGCCATGTATTGGTGTCGTATTTCGGAGTGTATTTATACGTACAAAAATACATATTTTCTTGTAATTGTTAAGTATTCTTATACTTAATTTTGTATTAACTTTTCCGAAATAATATCTTTAATAAAAATTCATCAATATATATTTCCAAAATGTATATTTTAAGAAATATTACTTAGAAAAATTATTTATAATTTTTCCCTTGGTAAAAATATTTGTATTTTCATATAAGTCCTGAAAATAATATATTTTCAAGTCTAAATTGGAAAATATATATAAACTTATTTTTCTCAAAAATTAATATATTTCATGTTTATTTGAGAAAATATATATTTCTTCCAAAAATAATATACCTTCTAATAATTCCAAGAAAATATATATTTTTACTTACAAAAAATAATGTATTTTCTCCTTGACAAAAATATGATATATTAGTAACAATTGTAAAAAAATCATATTTTCATTCACTTGGTGTCCAAAATATTATTTAGCAAAATATACTTGTGAATAAATTTTCCGGAATATTTTTGTGAGTTATATTCCTTTGTTCGGTTTCATCAATATTTTGGGTATTCTTTGTATATTTATTCCTTGGAATTTTGGTAATATTTTGGATTGTAATTTCTTGGTATTTTGATGAGTTATATTATTTCAAATCCTAAAATAATATAACTAATACACATAATATACAAATAATCACACACATGGTGACATCTAAGTATATATTTTCCTAAATACATATTTAGTCACTTTTATTTATAAAAACCAACCTCCAATATTTGTAATTTTTGTAACAAAAATTATGGCAAACTTTATGTAAAAATTCATGGTTTGAAATACACTTGTAAATACTTGTTTAAAAATATTTTTCTAATGTTTAATTTTTAGAAAATTTTTGCCATAGTTTCCCCTAAAAATGGAGGTTTCCATACCTTCAAGGCATATCATTTTCTTTTGTAAATCAACACAATCAATCAACAATCAACAATCAACAATCTATACTTACCAATTTTGCCAAAATCAAGCATAATTTACCACTTCATGAACTTGAAAATTTATAAAAGTGTGTAGTAACTTACTAGTGTGTTTAGTAAGCTTAGTTACCCTTTAAAGTGTGGTTGATTCTTTAAAAACATCATTTTGGAAGAATCTAGATCTTTACAACTCATAATCACATTTTCTAAAAATGTTTCTTCATGGATTTTTCTTGTCACATATGTGCTTCTACACTTTATTAACCACAAAAAATGAGGGTTATTTATTTAAGAACCAAGATTAAGTAAAACTTGTATTTTTAACTTGGTTTAAAAAAATCATCTTTGAAATTTTAGATCTACAAGACTTACATCTCATTTTAATCATCATTTTACAAGAAAACAATATATTCTTTCAAGTTCATGTCTTTCATGAGGATGATCTATTAATCTCTAACATTTTCATCCTCTCATCTTGCTAGATTATGTTTTTAATCATGATCTAGCAAGATCATATGATGATCTATATCATTTACATAAGTAAACAACAATCAACAAGTATAACAACACATAAATAACATGATTTCTTGATGATTTAAGCTTATGTTCATGTTCCATTCTCTTGATTCTTAGTGTTCTTCAAACTTAACATTATGTATCATTCTTTAACCACTTAAATAAGATGTAAAATGGAAAGATTTGTGTTCTTACCACTAGCTCAAGGCTAGGGATGATCAAGAGAAGAAAAGAGGAGGATAAAAGCAAATGGTGAAGGTCCTTGAACTTCCGAAAGCTCCTAGCTTCCTTGTGCACCTTCTAACACCTTTGTGTATACTTGGAATGTATGGAAGTTGAATGAATGAAGGTGGTGTGTGGGGGGTTGTTTACGGCTGTGAACAAGCAAGAGAGGAAGAGAGAAAGTGTGTGTGTTGGTATGTGAAAGTTATGAATCTTATGAACTCTAAGTCTTACTTATAATCCATATCATGGGTTTATCTCTTGGTTTTTATGTTTTTTAAAGCACCAACAAGATCCATTATAAAAACTAAACAAATCACAAGTGGGGCCACATGTATGGACCGTCCACTAGGTGGGGGGGGGGGGGGGGGTTTATAGGTGTAGGTTGTAACTAAGTTAGATTGTTATGGTTGAAATTCAAGTATATAGTTAGGGATTTAGTTAGTTGATATTTATATAGTGTGTTGTGATGTTCGGGGACCATAGCTAGCTTGGAAATGTTAAAACAGTGCTTCTAGTGAAAATTTGGTGTTTCGGGTAGTGTCCGGTTGTTCGGTTGGTTACTGGTTCGTTAAGGTGCTAAATTATGCAGTTTAGTGTGCTTTATGTACCCTTTTATGACAGTTTCGATTCCCGACACTTAGGAAAGTATTCAGGACCATTTAACCATATTTATGCATGATATTAGATTGTTTAAATGCTGAATTTGCTAATTTTATGCAGAATTCTGCAGTTTATGTGAGTTTTAGGCACTTTCCGGCACTTAAACTATCTCTAGGAAAACAGTTTTTTGATCCTTACTTCCCCACACACTATACTAATGTAATACTGGGTTTCTGGCTCATTCTGTGTCTCAACACCTTGTCTGTCTATGTACTGAACTCCGTCAACATTTTTCTGATTTGTCTGATAATTGTGCTAACTGTGTTTCGTGCATCATTTGAGTCAATAAAGTTCCCATGCAATAATGATATGTCATTTGCAATATGTGATGCACATGTATGTATAAAGCAATAATCAGAAAGCAGTTCAAGTAATTTTTAGTTGTAATTCAGCACAGTCATTAAGCATTAATCATGGCTTAATAATTGTACGGATACCTGGAATTTTGACAGTTGTCACATTCTCCCCCTGTTAAGAAAATTTCGTCCCGAAATTTTAAGCCTTACTACTAGCAGCAGGGGAGTTGGGGAACAAATGCGGGTATTTAGCTTTCATGCGATCTTCACGCTCCCAAGTAAACTTTGGGCCGTGACGCGCGTTCCATCTAACCTTGATGAGTTTAACACTACTCCTCCGAGTCTTGTTAACTTTCCAGTCAGTAACCTCAACAGGTTCGTCGATAAAGTGGAGTGTGTCGTCAATGTGAACTTCATCAGCAGGGATGACCACTGTTTCTTGTGTTGGAATTTTCTTCAGATTAGATACATAAAATGTATCATGAACACCATTGAGTTCTTCTGGTAGCTCCAACTCGTATGCTACAGAACCAACCCTTTCTAAGATTCTGAACGGTCTGATAAATCGTGAGTTTAACTTACCACACTTCCTAAAGCGTGCCACACCTTTCCTAGGTGAAACTTTCAACAAAACCATATCACCCACTTCAAATTCCAAAGGCTTCCGTCTTTGGTCCGCATAGCTCTTTTGTCGATCACGAGCCGCCTTGATGCGCTCTCGGATCTGCATGATCTTATCGGTCATCTCTTGGACCAGTTCGGGACCAACCAGCTGTCTATCACCTGCATCTGCCCAGCATAATGGTGATCGACATTTACGTCCGTAGAGAGCCTTGAACGGTGCAGCTTGAATGCTTGTATGGTAGCTGTTGTTATAGGAGAACTCAACTAAAGGTAGATGAGTGTCCCAACTGCCACCCAAGTCCATTACGCAAGCACGTAGCATGTCTTCAAGCGTCTGAATCGTTCTCTCGCTTTGACCGTCCGTCTGTGGATGAAAGGCAGTACTCAGATTCAGCTGAGAACCAAACGCTTCTTGAAAGGATTGCCAAATCCTTGACACAAATCTTCCATCTCTATTTGATATAATCGAGATAGGGACTCCATGACGTGCGACTATCTCCCTTAGGTACAGCTCAGCTAGCTTACCTGTGTTATCCTTTTCTCTGATTGGCAAGAAGTGCGCAGACTTTGTCAAACGGTCCACGATTATCCAAATCGTATCATGACCTCTGGGAGTCTTGGGCAACTTCGTTACGAAATCCATTGAGATCTGTTCCCACTTCCACATGGGTATCTCAGGTTGTTGTAGAAGACCTGAAGGCTTCTGATACTCGGCCTTTACCTTGGCACAAGTCAAACACTTTCCAACATATGTAGCCACATCGCCCTTAAGTCTTGGCCACCAAAAGTAATCCTTCAAATCTTGGTACATCTTGTCCGATCCTGGATGGATCGAGTACCTTGATTTATGAGCTTCATAAAAATAACCTCTCTAAGACCGCCAAAAAGAGGAACCCAAATTCGTCCCATGAAATACAAGGTTCCTTCCTCGTTGGGTACCAACTTTTTCTCCATCCCATGGAGATATTCAGCCTTAATGTTTTCCTTCTTAAGAGTTTCTCTCTGTGCAGCACGAATACGTAACGAGAGGTCTGTCTAAACAATCATCTCCAAAGCCCTAACCCTTATGGGATTAATCCTCTCTTTTCGACTCAAGGCGTCTGCCACCACATTCGCCTTTCCTGGACGATATTTGATTTCGCAATCATAATCATTTAACAGCTCTACCCAACGTTGCTGTCTCATATTAAGCTCTTTCTGATCGAATATGTGCTAAAGGCTCTTGTGATCTGTAAAGATCGTACATCGGGTACCATAAAGGTAATGCCGCCAAATCTTCAAAGCAAACACCACTGTGCCTAATTCCAAATCATGCGTGGTGTAGTTCTTCTCATGAACCTTCAATTAGCGCGAAGCATAAGCGATAACCTTTTGTCGCTGCATCAGCATACAACCCAATCCCTAACGCGAAGCGTCACAATATACCATGAAGTCGTCGGTGCCTTCGGGTAGGGATAAAATAGGTGCATCGCAAAGCTTATTCTTGAGTAGCTGAAAAGCTTCTTCTTGTTTGTCTCCCCATTCGTACTTCTTATCCTTTTGAGTAAGGGAGGTCAGCGGCTGAGCGATTTTAGAAAAATCCTCAATGAATCTACGATAATACCCTGCTAAGCCCAAAAACTGTCGGATCTCAGTTGGCGTCTTTGGAGTTTCCCAATTCTTAATCGCCTCGATCATGGTGGGATCCACATGAATTCCATCTTCATTCACCACGTGACCAAGGAACTGTACCTCACGTAACCAGAACTCGCATTTCAAGAACTTAGTGTAGAGTTTCTCCTTCTTTAGCAGCTCTAAAATAGCTCTAAGGTGGTGCTCATGCTCTTCTTTCGTCCGCGAGTAGATCAAAATATCGTCGATAAACACAATCACGAATTTATCGAGATATGGCTTGCAAACTCGGTTCATCAAATCCATAAATATTGCCGGTGCATTTGTCAAACCAAACGGCATCACTAGAAACTCGTAATGTCCATAACGAGTTCTAAAGGCAGTCTTCGGTATACTCTCTTCTTGAATCCACAGCTGGTGATAACCTGATCGAAGATCGATCTTGGAGTAGTAACTCGAACCCTGAAGTTGATCGAATAAATCATCAATCCTCAGCAAAGGATATCGATTCTTGATGGTTAACTTGTTCAGCTCTCGGTAGTCAATGCACATGCGAAAACTACCGTCCTTCTTCTTGACAAATAGGACCGGAGCTCCCCAAGGCGTGAAACTTGGTCTAATGAATCCCTTCTCCAATAGCTCCTGAAGCTGCATTGACAACTCTTGCATCTCTGAAGGTGCAAGTCGATACGGTGCCTTGGCTACAGGCGCGGTGCTTGGAACCAAGTCAATATGGAATTCAACTTGTCGTTGTGGAGGTAGTCCTGGCAAGTCTTCGGGGAAGACTTCAGGATATTCCCTTACCACAAGGATATCCTCGAGCTTCGGTTCTTTGGCTTCTTTATCGACTACGTGAGCTAAGAAGGCAACACATCCTTTACGCATAAACTTTTGTGCCTTCAAACAACTGATAATCCGTAGAGGTGTATCATGCTTTTCTCCGTGTACCACAATCATCTCTTCATTTGCCATCGGGATGCGGATAATCTTCTCATGACATATGATCTCAGCTCGGTTACTCGGCAACCAATCCATTCCAACTACTACGTCGAAACTTCCCAATTCTACTGGCAGAAGATCTATCGCAAACTCCCGCTCTCCAAGCTCTATCACACAGCCTCTAATCACTTCACTTGCTTCTACTAGCTTTCCATTAGCTAGTTCTATCGAGTACGGAATATCTAACTTACTGGAAACTAACCCAAGTATATCCTTAAATTCTAGGGATACGAAGCTATAGTCGGCACCAGTATCAAATAGCACAGATGCAAAATGTTGATTGATAGGGAGCGTACCAGTGACTACGTTCGGATCCTGGCGAGCTTCCCTAGCTCCAATGTTGAAGACTCTTCCCTAGGCTTGGTTGTTCTTTGGGCAATCCCGCTTGAAATGTCCTACATCACCGCAACCAAAGCAACCTTGGCAGCGACCATTTCCATTTCCGCCATGGTTGTTATTTGCTCCACGGTTTCCATTACCAGCTTGATTCCCAAAACCACCGCGATTTCCATTTCCACTGAAGTTTCCATTTCCTCCTTGATTGCGATTTCCAGTCTGATTCCCTTTACTGTTGCGGTTTCCATTACCATTTCCACCAGATCCTCCATTCCTTCATCCAGCACCGTACCAGCACGCCTCCCTGGCATGCCCAACCTTGCCACAGTTCTCACATTTCCCATACCTACATCGTCCGGTGTGATGATGCTGACAAATATCACACTTGGGAATTTCATATTGACCTCCACATCGTCAGGTGGAATTTCAGATTGACCTTATGCCAGGAGCAGCTCCGATTGGTCATGCTCCTTATCATCTTGCACCAGGAGAGTTGCAAGAGCTGTCTAACCAACTTCAAGAACTGTTGGATAGAGGTTTTATCCGACCCAGTTCTTCGCCTTGGGGATCCCCAATTTTGTTTGTAAAGAAGAAGGACGGGTCCTTCCGTATGTGTATAGATTATCGAGAACTCAACAAGGTAACAGTTAAGAACCACTATCCTTTACCGCGTATTGACGACTTATTTGACCAGTTGCAAGGGTCAAGTTTTTACTCGAAGATCGATCTAAGGTCGGGCTATCATCAGGTGAGAGTCCGAGAGGAGGATGTTCTTAAAATGGCTTTTAGAACGCGATATGGGCATTATGAGTTCTTGGTTATGCCGTTCGGTCTGACAAACGCACCAGCAGTCTTCATGGATCTTATGAACCGGGTGTGCAAGCCGTATCTCGACGACTTCATTATAGTGTTTATCGACGACATTCTGATCTACTCAAAGAACAAGGAGGATCACGCGCGACACTTACGTCTTATCTTGAGGCTCCCGAGGAAGGAGCAACTCTACGCGAAACTTTCTAAGTGTGACTTCTGGATTCGAGAGGTACACTTCCTTAGCCACATTGTTAATGAATCGGGAATACACGTGGATCCTGCTAAGGTTGATGCTATCAGGAATTGGGCGGCACCAAAGAATCCTATGGAGGTGCGACAATTTCTTGGTCTCGCTGAGTATTATCGAATATTTATCAAGGACTTCTCGAAGATCGCTCAACCTCTCACCTCGTTGACACAGAAAGGTGTTGTGTATTCTTGGGGAAGCAAGCAGGAGGATGCGTTCCAACTATTGAAACAGAAACTCTGCAGTGCACCGATTTTGTCTCTACCTGAAGGTACCGAGGATTTTGTGGTTTACTGTGTTGCTTCTATTCATGGACTTGGTTGCGTGCTGATGCAACGCAACAATGTGATTGTTTATGCTTCTCGACAACTGAAGGTTCATGAGAAGAATTACACGACTCACGACTTGGAGTTGGGGGCTGTGGTTTTCGCATTGAAGATCTGGAGGCATTACCTGTACGGTACTAAATGCACTATTTATACCGACCACAGGAGTCTTCAGCATATTTTAGACCAGAAGGATTTGAATATGCGACAGCGTCGCTGGGTAGAACTCTTAAATGACTACGATTGCGCCATCAAGTATCACCCTGGTAAAGCTAACGTTGTAGCTGATGCCCTTTGCCGAAAGGAATCAAAATCGAAGCGTGTGCGAGCCTTACAGCTTACCATTCATTCAAACCTTCCTGATCAGATTTGTTCGGCTCAGGCTGAAGCATTGAAGGAAGAAAACAATGATGTTGAGTATTTGCGAGGCATGGAGAAACGACTTGAGAAGAGATCAGATGGCATACACTATTTTATGGAACGGATATGGATTCCGTTTTTTGGCAACCTTAGAGATCTTGTGATGGATGAAGCGCACAAGTCTCGATACTCTGTTGATCCGGGTTCAGATAAGATGTATCAGGACCTCAAAGTTTTGTATTGGTGGCCGAAGATGAAAGCTAACATTGCAACGTACGTGAGCAAGTGTTTGACTTGTGCAAAGGTCAAGGTAGAGTATCAGAAGCCCCCAGGTCTGCTTCAGCAACCAGAAATACCAATGTGGAAATGGGAGCAAATAGCAATGGATTTTGTCACAGGCTTGCCGAGAACTCAAAACGGGAACGATACCATCTGGGTGATCGTTGGTCGTCTCACGAAGTCAGCGCATTTTCTAGCAATCAAGGAAACAGATAAGTTCTCGCAATTAGCTGCTTTTTACCTCAAGGAGGTGGTTTCTAGGCATGGGGTGCCAACTTCTATTATCTCTGACCGTGATCCGCGTTTCATTTCGGATTTGTGGCAGTCGATGCACAAATCGTTCGGCTCGCGTCTCGACATGAGTACTGCTTATCATCCACATATGGATGGTTAAAGTGGGCGAACCATCCAGACACTTGAAGACATGCTGCGAGCATGTGTGATTGATTTCGGTAAGGGCTGGGAGAAACATTTACCGTTGATCGAGTTCTCCTACAACAACAGTTACCACATTAGCATCCAGGCAGCCCCGTTTAAAGCATTGTACGGACGATAGTGTCGTTCCCCTCTCTGTTGGGCTGAGGTGGGTGACAGCTAGGTCACAGGCCCTGAACTGGTGTTGGAAACTTCTGTAAAGATTGTACAGATCAGGAACCGCAAGGCAGCAGCGCGCGACCGTCAGAAGAGCTACGTTGACAAGCATAGGAAGCCTTTGGAATTCGCAGTTGGTGACCGTGTTATGTTGAAGTTCTCACCCTGGAAGGGCGTAGTGCGCTTTGGGAAGCGCGACAAGCTTAATCCACATTATGTTGGGCCATTCAAAATTCTAGAAAAGATTGGTAAAGTGGCCTACAAACTCGAGTTACCTGCTAAGTTGGGTAACGTGCATGATGTTGTTGGTGCATATGTCTGTCGACTTCGTCTTGTATCGAGTCTTGTAAATAGAATGATAGTTCAGGGCACGTTATTCGAGAAAGTTGAGAAAACATGTAGGAAGGACCATTTCGCACGAAATGGAATGTGGTCATTTCCCACGAAATGGCATTGGCCATTTCGTGTGAGACCATTTCGTACGAAATGGCTGGCCTATATATATGTGCCATTTCGTTTCATTTGGAAGAGTTCCAGTTTCCAGAGCCGAAGTGCTGCTGAAGTGTCGTTTGACCTGTAACGCTTTCAAATCAATAAACAAGACAATTAAAGAGTGAATCAAGCTGTAATCAAGTCTATATCATTGAATTTCGCCTTTGATATGGATTAGAACTCTTCTGATAGACTCGTTTAGATCGATTCTCGATCCTACAAGTGGTATCAGAGCTCAGGAGGAAGAGTTCTTACCAAATCGGCCTGATTTCAACAAAAATTCTGATTTCTACACTTTCTTTTTCAAAATTAACATGTTTTTACGGTTAAAATGGATTGAATGTCACATATATCACGCGTAACACTGTTCTAAACAATCCTTGAAAGAATTAGACCTTAATTCAGCTTAAAACATGATCTTTTTGATAAAATTCTGACCGATTGGATGACATCAGCATGATTTCGCACGAAATGGAGTTCAATTTCGCTTGAAATTGCCATCATTTTGCTTGATGAAACTTTCATTTCGTACGAAATGACTCATTCCGTTTGAAAGCTCAATTTCGCTTGAATCTGCTCTATTTCGTTTGAAATTATATCATTTCGTACGAAGTGACCCTATTCGTGTGAAGCTGACATCCATTTCGCACGAAATAGATTTCCATTTCGTTCCAAGTTTCATTTCGCACCAAATCTTCATTTCGTTTGAAAGAAATCATTTCGCACCAAAGTTCCAATTCGCATCAAAGGCATTTCGTTTGAACTTGTATTTAGCTTGAACATTGTGATTTTGTGAATTTTCAAAACCAAAACATGGAAGAAGAGTTTTACAACGCGTTTTCTACTACTCCAGCTGCCACAGTCACAGCTGCAGAAACAATTGAAATCCAAAATGAAAATGAAACGGGAATGTCTCAAAAGCCTCCAAAGCTTATGTACATCGAAGATTTTAAAGGATGGCAAAACCGTTTTGAAAACTGGGTGCAAGCTTATAAGTTTGATGCATGGTGTTCGTTAGATGTAGATTACGTTAAACCGAAAAATGAATGTGGGATTGAAAAAACTTTAAGTGACTATTCAGCGGGTGAAAAATTAAAATACACCAGTGAAAAAATGATGATTAGTCTTCTTCAACAAGCAGTAAAAGAAGATATTTTTGTGTTGCTTCAACATGAGGAAACTGCAAGATCAATTTGGTTGGCATTGATTAATAAGTTTAAGGGAAGTTCTGATATGATAAAAAATAAATGTGCATTGCTAAAGAAATCATTTGATATGTTTACAGCTTTTGAAGGTGAATAAACAAAAACGACAATCGATAGATATTGTCATCCTGTTCAGGAAATGAGAAGGTTGGAAATCAAGAAAGAAGATGATGAATGGGTTGATAAGCTAGCTGATGCGCTACCACAGCATAAATGGGGAACATATTTGTTGATCTTAAAACATATGAGAAAATCTGAAAGTATGAATTTGGCTAAGTTCATCCATAAGATTGAAGAACATGAATTGGATATTCAGAAAACTGCTATCATGAATAATCCAAATGCTCAACATGATATTAGTCTATATTACAGAGGAAGTAAATTTGAGACTACTCCGAGTTCGAAGATTAAGACTGCTTTCAGTGCTGATGGTTCTTCTGGAACAAATGTGAGTACTACAACTTAGAGTGGTGGATATTCGTCATCGTATTCAAGTTTTGATCCGAATTTCACAACACCAAATTCTTAACGACAGAGTTCAACAAATCTACAATGTAATGTTACATTGAATATACAAAATGGTCAAAATCTCTCTCCAGAAATAGCTAAGCAACACATGGCATCACTTGTTACTATGTTAGAGTCGTATGAAAGCTTAGATGCTGGACGAATTGGAAATCCGATGCTCACCAAAGAGGATTATGACCAGATTGATGCTGAAGAACTTGAATTGATTGACATCAAGTGGTGTTTAGCAAGTGCTGTAAGAAGAGCAGAAAAATTTACACAAATCACCGGTAGAGATGATCTTCGTGATGTTGCTACATCTCCGTTAGGGTTTGACAAATCAAAGGTTACTTGTTTTTGTTGCCGAGAAAAGGGGCATTTTAAACGAGAATGCACAAACAGAGAAGCAACTGGAAGACAAGATCCGTTTAGGAACAACGATTATCATCGAAAATCAATTTATGATCAGATTGCTCAACAACCGTCATCATCCCGTGCCATTGAAGATGGACAGAAGAAAGCTTGTCTGGTAGATCAAGATGATGAAAGATTACCAGAGGGATTTAGCTGGGATAAATACATTCCGGATAAAAATTACTTAAAGAATCAAGCCTTTGTTGCTCAAATTCTTGAAGATTCAACTTCTGCAGAAAAATCATTCAAGTCTAAGAAGTGTCTAAAAAGAATACCGATTTTTAAGGAATTAGGAAGTGATGCAGACACCGATGACGAAGAATAATATATTAATAAAGCTAGACGACAATTGGATTCTTATAGTTTTAATTTGTTTTTTGCAGATAAGATCGAGATGTTGAATAAGAAAAAGGATGCTAGACTGAGGAAAGAAATGGAAGCAAGAAAGGTGGTTGAAAAAGAAATTGAAGTAAGAAGGGTGGCTGAAGAAAAAGAAAAAGTGGAAGCTGAAAAAGCAAAAGTTGAAGAAAATTTGACAGACAAGGTCGAAGATGATGAGTGTAAGGTAAAAATAGAATTTGATGAAGAACCGATGATTGAGAAGGTGGTAGAGAAAATCGTCGAAGTTGAAAAAATTGTTGAAGTTGAAAAGATTATTGAAGTCATTAAACCTTTTCTGAAATGTTTGGAATTTTGCAAAGATTGTGAGGAGAAAGATAAGAAGTATCGTGAACTAGAAGAGTTAAAAGAAAAGTTGATGTTTGATGTTAAGTACGTAAAAGAATCGTATGATGTGCTAAACAAAACAGTTGATAGTTTGAACAAAACAAACCTGGAAATGGGAGCTGCTCAGACAATGATGAGTTCAACTTTAATGACAAAGCAGAAGGTCATCAACGAGTATATTGAAGATTGTGCAAATCTGAAGCAGGATTTGGAACTCGAAAAGATTGAAAGTGAAAGAATCAAACGATTGTTGTTGAGTTATACAACTTGTGATTATTTGATTGATCGAGTTTATCCTACTGTTGCAGGTCTTGAAGCTTTTAAAGATAAAAAGACGGAAGAGGATACTGGTAAGAAACAAAGTGTCAAGTATAACAAGTGTCCGCCTCCGATCTGGGAAAGTTATTCTCCCAGAAAACCAAATGAGGAACGATTAAAAAAGGCTGTTAACATTGTCACACCCCCAAAATCCACCATGCGGAGTATCACCCCTTGGAGGCGTGACGTGACCAGGATCGAGCCACCAATCATATTGAACAACATAATTAAGTAAATAAAACCAAACACAATACGATTGATGACCAAAAGGAAGTAAACCGATTTTAGGTTAACAGCGGAAGCATAAAACATAAGTTCAAAACATAAGTCCATAGTTCATAAGTTTAAAGTCCAAAACGTAGGTTTAATAAGTTCATAAAGTTTATTCATTAAGTACGGGACATATCGGTTCGCATCCCACAACGACCACCTCCATATGCAAGCTCCATAGCATCTAACGACCTGCAAAGCATGTAATAACGAGTCAACAACAAAGTTGAGTGAGTTCACGGTTGGTTGTCCATTTTAGAGTTGTTTCTAAAAACATAGTTTAATCTCATTCGGCTATCCAGCCGTGGGGGTTACCCCATAGTTCGAAAACGTTTATTTGTTAACCATCCCATGTCCACCTTCCCTGGCTATCCAGCCCGGCACTTTGGCCGTGGGGAGCTGCCCCAGTATTTTAAACTACCAGACTCGTTTATCATATCGACTACTAACAAAAATCAATTGTGCCCTAGCGTCGGTGTTCTATCACCACCGACGTGCCATAGTCCATTAGTACACGCCCGTCCGACTGGCACGGTGTGAGGTTTGTTAAACCTAATAGCGCTATTAACTAATGACCCGCTCGCCATAGCCTCGGCGATTAAGTCGATACAAAAAGGGAGGGACTTCGCTGATAGAGTTCTAGTCCAGTAAGTCTAACACGTCCCAATAGGACGAGGAATTTACATTCCTGAACACGTCTCAAGGACGAGGAATCCCTATTCCTGTACCCATTCCCATTCCCACCGGGAATTTACCATGCTTTGTAGAAAAGTGTGAACTCACCTCGGTTTGCTCGGTTAGATTTTCAAATATAGGTAACAGTCAAGGTCGGTCAATCACGTCCTAGTATGATTTACCAGTTAGTCATTTAGTGGCTTACAAATAGAGCACAAAGTTCCTACACGTATCTATCACATAGCATGCATTACTTTAACTGTTTATGCCCGTATATATATACTTCCCATCCATTCCCCACTCATAAGCAAACATACGATGGTGCACGTAACACATATAACATGTTAGATCATTCACAGATAGCATACTCGACATTTAGACACGCAAGTCACAACTTATGTCATTTCAGCATTAATATTCAAAACCGGCTGTTTTTGGACATTTTAATAAAATAGTTAACTTATTCCAAAAATTCCCAAATTTTTACCGAATGTCTTAAACGTTCCAAATTTTATTGTGTAAAAAATATCGGGGTCCGGTTCATTACCAATATTTTATAAAAATTCATTTTCCGGACTGAACTCAGATTTATATTTTTCTGACCATAGTCCACGGGATAATTTATTAAAAATTCATCGAGCGTTCGATTTATGAAATTCCAGTGGGGTAATTACAAATACATCGGTGGTCATCTACTGTACAAGTTTCAGGATCCAACTCTACACAAAACCCGAGTTATGACAGAACTGTGGCAAGCAATGCATAAATCTTTTGGCTCTCGTTTAGACATGAGCACAGCTTATCATCCTCAGACGGATGGGCAGTCTGAGCGCACTATTCAAACTCTAGAAGACATGCTTCGTGCATGTGTAATCGACTTTGGCAACGACTGGGAAAAGCATCTGCCACTTGTGGAATTCTAGTACAACAACAGTTATCACACCAGCATTAAAGCTGCTCCATTCGAGGCATTGTACGGACGTAAATGCCGGTCACCTCTCTGTTGGGCAGAGGTGGGAGATAGTCAAATCACAGGTCCAGAAATGGTAGTTGATACTACTGAAAAGATTGCTCAAATACGACAACGCATGGCGGCAGCTCGTGACCGTCAGAAAGTATACGCCGATAAAGATAGAAAACTACTCGAATTCCAAGTTGGGGATCGAGCGCTACTCAAAGTTTCACCCTGGAAGGGTGTTGTTCGTTTTGACAAACGCGGCAAACTTAATCCACGATACGTCGGACCTTTCGAAGTTATTGAGAAGATAGGCAGGGTAGCCTACCGATTGAACTTACCAGCTGAACTCAGTGCAGTTCACAACGTCTTTCACGTGTCGAATCTGAAGAAGTGTCTGTCAGATGAGACCCACATAGTTCCTTTTAAGGAACTCACTATCGACGAGCGGTTGCAGTTCGTCGAGAAACCAGTTGAGATCACGGACCAGGATGTTAAGGTCCTCAAGAACACGAGAATCCCTCTTGTACGAGTTCGTTGGAACTCCCGTCGCGGCCCAGAGTTCACCTGGGAGCGTGAAGATCAAATGAAACTCAAGTATCCCCAGTTATTCGGAACCAATGCAACTACTACTGAGGCTGAAGCTACCAATACAGAATTTCGGGACGAAATTCAAAATCAACGGGGGGATAATGTGACACCCCAAGAAAACCAGTAATCTTCGCAAACCTGCTCGGGGAGCCGCGATACAATACAGGTAAACAACGTCACACCACTAGCTTCCTCAGTAACCGCATGCTAAATTTCGGGACGAAATTTCTTTCAAGTTGGGGATAATGTGACAACTCGAATTTCCGACATTCTTTATTCGCATTTATTGCACGTTGACCGTCTAGATTATTGCTTACACGAATTATTTACCTGGTAATTGTGCACACTAAATTATAGTTAAGATGATAATCTTGATTTTTGAGTGATAAGGTGTAAGTACTTGACTGCATGATTAACTGTAAACTGTTTGAGACCTGAACAACTCGACGAAACACAATATCTGTTTCGCCATAACCACTCTCGACGAAACAGATTGTTTCGCCAACCATCCACTCGACGAAACAGGTCAGTTTCGCCGAGCCCAGTTTCGCCAAAAGCCCAGTTCGGGCCCAGCTTGTTATTTCGGGTTTTAAAACGTGTAACAGCCTCAGTTTCACACATTTATCATAACAACCGAAACCCTAGAGCCCTCCTCTCCTTTGTGACGGCAGTAGGAGCTTCTCGAAGATATCCCTAGCGATCGATTGTGTTTTCTCATATCTCGGTTAGTCGTGTGTATGTTAATCGGTTTCTTGATTCTGTACCATCTCGATTCATGTTTGTGTAAATGATTGATGCGTGTTACTGCTGCGATTCTAGTATGACGGTGATATAGATTTCGATGTGTATGATATGATATAGTAGGATATATAAATGATATGCGAAACTTGATACAATCGAATGCTCGGTTCTGAATGTTGTTTATATGGCCTGATTCTGATTACATTAGTATCTTGATAGGGATTGATGTGATGATGTTGTATGTTATTTGATATGCTATACACATAAACTAGGGTTTATGCTAGACAATGATTCTTGGATGGTTGATTTATGATGATTCGATTTGCACATTGATCTTCATATGATTTCTGCTATTGATGACGGCTGTTAAGATGGTTTAGGGTTTCTGTGTTAAGGTTGTATCTGTTATGACGTATCTGAAACTGTCCGACGAAACAGAACTCTCGGCGAAACAGAATGTGTTTCACCAAGGGCGGTCGACGAATTAGACCTCTGTTTCGCCAAACATGACCTCGACGAAATAGATGTGTTTCGTCAATTTGTGTTTCGCCAACTTGTGTGTTTCGCCGAACAGTTAATCTGCACAGTAACTTGAGTTAATTCTGTTAAGTGTTAACTGGAATATTTAACTGCTGTTAAGTGTAACCATCTTGTATACGATTGTGAATACGTGCTACATGCTTAAACGTGAACAACTTGAACTCAAACTGATTATTCTATACGTGGATACTTTAGGACGTGATTGATTTACTTTGAGCACATACTTAGCATACCGAGCAAACCAAGGTGAGTTCACACTCTTACCAAGGCATGGGATTCCCGGGGTAGGGACTGGATGATTATCTGTACTTACGTTATTATTGGGAATTATGGATTACTGGCCTCGGTTGGGAAAGGTCACATATAGATACTGCTAGACTAGTGATACATGGGGAAGCCCCCACTACTCTTCGCACACATGCCTGGAATGGCCGCGATACTTATACTGTTCTTCGCACACATGCCTGTAAGGGCCGCGATACTTATACTGTTCTTCGCACACATGCCTGTAAGGGCCGCGATACTGATACTGTTCTTCGCACACATGCCTGGAATGGCCGCGATACTTATACTAATCTTCGCACACATGCCTGGAGGGCCGCGATACAAATAAAACTAGTCTACAATACATGGGAAACCCCCACTAATCTTCGCACACATGCCTGGAGGGCCGCGATGTAATTGATAACGATACATGGGTTACTAAACAAACAAACGATTTATGAAACGAACATTATTACTAAACAACCCACTGTGAACTCGCTCAACTAGTTGTTGACTCTCTGTTACATGCCTTGCAGGTCGTTAGGTACACTTGGAGCTTGCACTGGGAGGCGCGGTCGTTGTGGACAAGGATCGTGAATGCTTTGTTAAACGTTTATGACATTACATACTTATACTCATGTTGGGTTACTTTATGCTTCCGCTAAACGTTGATATTATACTTATGTTTTGAAACACCTTTCATATTGGTTTGGTTGAATTACATCTACTTTTACTTATTACTTAAATGTTCAATATGATTGGTGGCTTGATCCTGGTCAGTCACGCCTCCAAGCGGTGATGCTCCGCGTGT
The DNA here is from genome assembly GCA_030545235.1 of Helianthus tuberosus. Classification (NCBI taxonomy): domain Eukaryota; kingdom Viridiplantae; phylum Streptophyta; class Magnoliopsida; order Asterales; family Asteraceae; genus Helianthus; species Helianthus tuberosus. Next base: position 118,730,139 of record CM060424.1, read on the forward strand.
GGATTTTGGGGGTGTGACAGATTGGTATCAGAGCCATTGGTTATAGAGAACTCGGTTTTAATAAAGGAAAAACGATTTTGTTAAAACCAGACTATAACCAGAACAGTGCTCTCAACGATCCACAACGACGCTTCCCTCCACGTGCAAGGCTCAACATCATAGGTACTACTATTCATGTTACTTTACCTACTTGCTAGAATTACATAGAACTTTGCTCGTGGTATGCTCAGATTACAGAACCTACTATAAATTATTGCTTGAGAATACTGTGTGCTCACTCTCTTCGCACTATTCGCGAACCTCTCACCCACATGTTCTCCTTGATGTCAAGATCATGGGTGGACGCGTTAACCTAACTCAAGCCCAGTTGGCGGCTTCGATCACTGAACAAGTTACCGCAGCACTCGCAACTGCCCAGGCAGGAGGTGTAACCTGCCATCACCACTTACTCTAGGATCTTTAGATCCTACTCTCGTAAACCAACACTCGTGCTCAAGTATGCTTGCTCTTACGCACACGACAAGTCAACACGCTCAGCCACCTGTGTGCACATACACGACTTTTATGGACTGTCGTCCTACTACTTTCAGCGACACTGAAGGAGCTGTTGGACTCCTCCATTAGTTCGAGGAACTCGAATCGGCCTTCGAATGTGCGAATGACCTGAGGCTCGTAAGGTGAAATATGCCACTGATATTCTCGAAGGCACTGCGCAAACTTGGTGGAGCGCGCAAGTTACGATACTGGGGCTGGCGGCTGCTAATGCCACCCCATGGAATGATTCTAAGGAACTGATCAAACGTGAATACAGTAGTTATGATGCCATCCACAAGTTGGAAGTGGAGTTCTTTAACATGAAGATGACGGGATCAGAGATAGAAGCGTGCAAGATTACGATCCAACAAACTGGCAATTTTGTGTCCAACTATGGTGGATCCTCCCATAAAGAGCTTTGAGCTGTACCTCAAGGGTTTAGTACCAGGAATTCAAAACCATGTGATGACGGCTAAACTTGCTACTATTCAAGATGTTACTCATCTTGCTCATCGTCTCACAGACCAGGCAGTGGAACAGAACAAGCTGCCTCAACGTATCAGCACTACTACTTCAACTACTTCTGCTACCCTCAGTGACAACGAATGAAAGTGGGATGGAACCTCTAGCAAGGATTCGACTACGATTCCGTCCCAGGCACAGCAGTGAAAGGTCGATGACAACTAAAGTCCTGATCAGCAACATTTAGTATCCAAGGGCAGGGTGGATACAGGGAGAAACCACCCTAAGCGCAAATGATGTAACCTGCACCACCGCGGGCAGGGCAAACGCAATCATTATCAATAATGCAACAAGCTTGGTCATGGAACCAAAGATGGTAGAAACTCACGTCCTGCAAACCAGAACCAACAACAACAGCCACAAGATCTATAGAATCGGCGGCAACAACAGGGTAACAAGGGATGTTATCAGACGATGCTGAAGGTCACTTCAAAATACACTGCCCACGGTTGAACCAGAACCAGAACTAGAACCACAACCAAGGAAACGGGAACAATAATGGAGACAACAATGGGGGTAATAACGACGGCAATGTTGCCAGGGGTCGAGTGTTCGTGATGGGTCAGGGTGATACTAGGAATGATCCCAACTTGGTGATGGACTTTCCTTATCAATCGTATTCCTATAATTTTGGGTAGTTTTGACATCGTCACTGGTATGGATTGGTTATCCCAACAGCAAGCAGAGATCCTATGCAAGGAGAAGATTATTCGCATTCCCCGTACTGGCAAAGAACCTCTTGAAGTTCAAGGCGACAAGAGTGGTGTCGTGAGTGGCATCATCTCCTTCTTGAAGGCACAGAAGTGTTTGCGAAAGGGCCACTCAGCTATATTAGCACTCGTTTCTGATAAATCGATGAAAGAGAAAAAGTTAGAGGGTATTCCAGTTGTGCGTGATTTTCCTCAGGTGTTCCGTGAAGATTTACCTGGGCTACCGCCTCATCGCCAGGTCGAATTCTAGATCGAGCTAGTTCCAGGAGCAGCACCCATAGCTCGAGCACCCTATCGCTTAGCTCCAACTGAACTGGAAGAACTGTCTAAGCAACTGCAAGAACTTTTGGAAAAGGGTTTCATACGTCCTAGCTCTTCGCCCTGGGGAGCTCCAGTATTATTTGTGAAGAAGAAAGACGGCACTTTCCGCATGTGCATAGATTACCGCTAACTGAACAAGGTAACCGTGAAGAATCGCTATCCTCTTCCACACATCGACGACTTATTCGACCAGTTGCAAGGGTCGAGCTATTACTCGAAGATTGATCTGAGGTCAGGCTATCATCAACTGAGAGTCCGGGATGAGGACGTCTCCAAAACAGCTTTCAGAACACGCTACGGCCACTACGAGTTTTTGGTCATGCCATTCGGGCTAACGAACGCGCCTGCAGTTTTTCATGGATCTTATGAACAGGGTGTGCAAATCCTATCTTGACAAGTTCGTCATTGTTTTCATCGACGACATCCTGATTTATTCGAAAAGTCAGGAGGAACACGAGCAGCACTTACGACTTATACTGGAACTTCTACGAACGGAACAGCTATACGCTAAGTTTTCTAAATGTGACTTCTGGCTTCGTGAAGTCCACTTCTTAGGCCACGTGGTAAACAAAGATGGGATCCATGTCGATCCATCCAAGGTAGATTCGATCAAGAACTGGCCTGCACCTCGTACACCAGCTGAAACACGCCAATTCTTGGGTTTGGCGGGATATTACAGACGATTCATTAAAGACTTCTCAAAGATTGCACAGCCGCTCACACTACTGACGTAGAAAGGTGTTGTTTATCGTTGGGGTAACGCACAGGAAACAGCGTTTCAGCACTTAAAGGATAGACTTTGTAGCGCACCTATCCTCTCACTGCCTGAAGGCACGGACGATTTTGTAGTCTACTGCGACGCATCTATCCAAGGTCTTGGATGTGTATTGATGCAAAGGGATAAAGTTATTGCTTATGCTTCGCGCCAACTTAAGATTCACGAACGGAATTACACGACACATGACCTAGAGCTGGGAGCGGTTGTTTTTGCACTTAAGATATGGCGACACTATTTGTATGGTACCAAGTGCGCAATCTACACTGATCACAGAAGCCTCGAACATATCTTCAAACAAAAGGAACTGAGTATGCGACAGCGACGATGGGTCGAACTGCTAAACGACTACGAATGCTCAATCAGGTACCACCCAGGCAAAGCCAATGTTGTGGCCGACGCCCTCAGTCGAAAGGACACCGCGCCTAAGCGCGTGCGAGCTTTACAACTCACTATACAGTCTAGTCTTCCTTCTCAGATACGAAATGCTCAGGTAGAAGCATTGAAACCAGACAACATCAGGGCTGAAGCCCTACGCGGCTCAAGGCAATGCTTAGAACAGAAGGAAGATGGTGCTTATTACGTAACAGGACGCATTTGGGTCCCACTTTATGGCAACCTACGCGAGCTTGTAATGGATGAAGCTAATAAGTCTCGCTACTCGGTACATCCAGGTTCAGATAAAATGTACCGCGATATCAAAACTACATACTGGTGGCCTAGCATGAAGGCCCACATAGCAACGTACGTTAGCAAATGCTTGACTTGTACGAGAGTCAAGGCGGAATATCAGAAACCATCAGGCCCGCTCCAACAACCAGAGATACCGCAATGGAAATGGGAACAAATTTCCATGGATTTTGTTACTGGCCTGCCTAGATCACAACGTGGTAACGATACTATATGGGTGATCGTGGATCGACTCACAAAGTCTGCTCACTTCTTGGCTATCAAGGAAACGGATAAGTTCTCCACACTAGCAGACATATCTCTCAAGGAAGTGGTTTCGAGGCACGGGGTGCCAACTTCCATTATCTCTGATCGGGACGCACGTTTTACTTCAGAACTGTGGCAAGCAATGCATAAATCTTTTGGCTCTCGTTTAGACATGAGCACAGCTTATCATCCTCAGACGGATGGGCAGTCTGAGCGCACTATTCAAACTCTAGAAGACATGCTTCGTGCATGTGTAATCGACTTTGGCAACGACTGGGAAAAGCATCTGCCACTTGTGGAATTCTAGTACAACAACAGTTATCACACCAGCATTAAAGCTGCTCCATTCGAGGCATTGTACGGACGTAAATGCCGGTCACCTCTCTGTTGGGCAGAGGTGGGAGATAGTCAAATCACAGGTCCAGAAATGGTAGTTGATACTACTGAAAAGATTGCTCAAATACGACAACGCATGGCGGCAGCTCGTGACCGTCAGAAAGTATACGCCGATAAAGATAGAAAACTACTCGAATTCCAAGTTGGGGATCGAGCGCTACTCAAAGTTTCACCCTGGAAGGGTGTTGTTCGTTTTGACAAACGCGGCAAACTTAATCCACGATACGTCGGACCTTTCGAAGTTATTGAGAAGATAGGCAGGGTAGCCTACCGATTGAACTTACCAGCTGAACTCAGTGCAGTTCACAACGTCTTTCACGTGTCGAATCTGAAGAAGTGTCTGTCAGATGAGACCCACATAGTTCCTTTTAAGGAACTCACTATCGACGAGCGGTTGCAGTTCGTCGAGAAACCAGTTGAGATCACGGACCAGGATGTTAAGGTCCTCAAGAACACGAGAATCCCTCTTGTACGAGTTCGTTGGAACTCCCGTCGCGGCCCAGAGTTCACCTGGGAGCGTGAAGATCAAATGAAACTCAAGTATCCCCAGTTATTCGGAACCAATGCAACTACTACTGAGGCTGAAGCTACCAATACAGAATTTCGGGACGAAATTCAAAATCAACGGGGGGATAATGTGACACCCCAAGAAAACCAGTAATCTTCGCAAACCTGCTCGGGGAGCCGCGATACAATACAGGTAAACAACGTCACACCACTAGCTTCCTCAGTAACCGCATGCTAAATTTCGGGACGAAATTTCTTTCAAGTTGGGGATAATGTGACAACTCGAATTTCCGACATTCTTTATTCGCATTTATTGCACGTTGACCGTCTAGATTATTGCTTACACGAATTATTTACCTGGTAATTGTGCACACTAAATTATAGTTAAGATGATAATCTTGATTTTTGAGTGATAAGGTGTAAGTACTTGACTGCATGATTAACTGTAAACTGTTTGAGACCTGAACAACTCGACGAAACACAATATCTATTTCGCCATAACCACTCTCGACGAAACAGATTGTTTCGCCAACCATCCACTCGACGAAACAGGTCAGTTTCGCCGAGCCCAGTTTCGCCAAAAGCCCAGTTCGGGCCCAGCTTGTTATTTCGGGTTTTAAAACGTGTAACAGCCTCAGTTTCACACATTTATCATAACAACCGAAACCCTAGAGCCCTCCTCTCCTTTGTGACGGCAGTAGGAGCTTCTCGAAGATATCCCTAGCGATCGATTGTGTTTTCTCATATCTCGGTTAGTCGTGTGTATGTTAATCGGTTTCTTGATTCTGTACCATCTCGATTCATGTTTGTGTAAATGATTGATGCGTGTTACTGCTGCGATTCTAGTATGACGGTGATATAGATTTCGATGTGTATGATATGATATAGTAGGATATATAAATGATATGCGAAACTTGATACAATCGAATGCTCGGTTCTGAATGTTGTTTATATGGCCTGATTCTGATTACATTAGTATCTTGATAGGGATTGATGTGATGATGTTGTATGTTATTTGATATGCTATACACATAAACTAGGGTTTATGCTAGACAATGATTCTTGGATGGTTGATTTATGATGATTCGATTTGCACATTGATCTTCATATGATTTCTGCTATTGATGACGGCTGTTAAGATGGTTTAGGGTTTCTGTGTTAAGGTTGTATCTGTTATGACGTATCTGAAACTGTCCGACGAAACAGAACTCTCGGCGAAACAGAATGTGTTTCGCCAAGGGCGGTCGACGAATTAGACCTCTGTTTCGCCAAACATGACCTCGACGAAATAGATGTGTTTCGTCAATTTGTGTTTCGCCAACTTGTGTGTTTCGCCGAACAGTTAATCTGCACAGTAACTTGAGTTAATTCTGTTAAGTGTTAACTGGAATATTTAACTGCTGTTAAGTGTAACCATCTTGTATACGATTGTGAATACGTGCTACATGCTTACACGTGAACAACTTGAACTCAAACTGATTATTCTATACGTGCATACTTTAGGACGTGATTGATTTACTTTGAGCACATACTTAGCATACCGAGCAAACCAAGGTGAGTTCACACTCTTACCAAGGCATGGGATTCCCGGGGTAGGGAATGGGACTGGATGATTATCTGTACTTACGTTATTATTGGGAATTATGGATTACTGGCCTCGGTTGGGAAAGGTCACATATAGATACTGCTAGACTAGTGATACATGGGGAAGCCCCCACTACTCTTCGCACACATGCCTGGAATGGCCGCGATACTTATACTGTTCTTCGCACACATGCCTGTAAGGGCCGCGATACTTATACTGTTCTTCGCACACATGCCTGTAAGGGCCGCGATACTGATACTGTTCTTCGCACACATGCCTGGAATGGCCGCGATACTTATACTAATCTTCGCACACATGCCTGGAGGGCCGCGATACAAATAAAACTAGTCTACAATACATGGGAAACCCCCACTAATCTTCGCACACATGCCTGGAGGGCCGCGATGTAATTGATAACGATACATGGGTTACTAAACAAACAAACGATTTATGAAACGAACATTATTACTAAACAACCCACTGTGAACTCGCTCAACTAGTTGTTGACTCTCTGTTACATGCCTTGCAGGTCGTTAGGTACACTTGGAGCTTGCACTGGGAGGCGCGGTCGTTGTGGACAAGGATCGTGAATGCTTTGTTAAACGTTTATGACATTACATACTTATACTCATGTTGGGTTACTTTATGCTTCCGCTAAACGTTGATATTATACTTATGTTTTGAAACACCTTTCATATTGGTTTGGTTGAATTACATCTACTTTTACTTATTACTTAAATGTTCAATATGATTGGTGGCTTGATCCTGGTCAGTCACGCCTCCAAGCGGTGATGCTCCGCGTGTGGATTTTGGGGGTGTGACACTCGAGGCTAGGGAAGAAACTAGACGAAAAACGAGTGGTTAAAAGCGTCGTAGAGAGGTCCTCGGCAATCCGTAAGCTCCGGGCTTCCTCGTATGAGATCCTCCACACTTGGGTGCACTTGGAATAACTTGAATGAAATTGGAAAGTGGGTGTGGCTTGTGTGGTCGGCCGAGAGTTCAAGGCAAGAGGGAAAGAGAGTAGTTTTTTTTTTTGCTAAGTGTTGATGTAAATAAGGTTTAACCCATGATGCATTCTTATAGTCCATAATTTCCTCTTTATCCATTAGATATTGTGCTCAATAGATATTAGACAAGTTCAATTAAAATAATTAAAAGTGAGTGGTGGGTGTGCCACATGTGGGAACCGAACGGTTGTGGGGGGGTGCAATATGGTTTGGTTTTGACTAAATAGTTAGGGTGTTAGTTATGTTAGTTTAGGTGATTAATATTAATTATTAGTGTGTAGTACTTTGTAACGGGTGTTAGGGTACTCGGGGACCCTAACTGGCTCAGAAAAGGAAAAATAATGTTATGCCAATATTTTTAGGTTCCGGATTAAGTTCGGTTGTTCGGTTGGATACTGTTCCGTTAAAGCGCTTAATTAATCCGTAAAGCGTCCTATATATATATATTTTTGTGACGTTTTTTTTTACTTTTCAATACTCAGGAAATCATAACGGACTATTTAATGACTTTTCTGTACATTACTAGTGTGTTAACACGCGCATGTAAATATAACACAAATATCAGAAAGCAGTTACGTAATTCCACACAGTCGTCAAGCACAATAATTATTATTAATCAATTGTACGGAATACATGGAATTATGAGGGTTGTCACATTCTCCCCCTGTTAAGAGAATTTCATCCCTAAATTTAGCGCGTGGTTACTGAGGTAGCTAGTTAAGTTGTGTTGTTTTCCTGATTTTCCTTGGGTGTCACATCATCCCCCCGTTGATTTGGAATTTCGTCCCGAAATTCTGCAGTAGCTTCAGCCTCAGTAGTGGTTGCGTTTTTCTTATACAGCTGGGGGTACTTGAGTTTCATTTGGTCTTCACGTTCCCAGGTATACTCTGGGCCATGACGAGCATTCCAACGAACTCGGACCAGAGGTATCCTGGTATGCTTGAGGATCTTAACATCTCGATCCGTAATCTCTACTGGTTCCTCGACGAATCGCAGCTGGTCGTCGATTGTGAGTTCCTTAAGAGGAACTATGAGGGTCTCATCTGACAGACACTTCTTCAGATTTGACACGTGGAATATGTTGTGAACTCCGCTGAGTTTTTCGGGTTGATTCAACCTGTAGGCTACCTTGCCAATTTTCTCAATGACTTCGAATGGTCCGACATAACGTGGATTGAGTTTGCCTCGTTTGCCAAAGCGGACTACACCTTTCCAAGGTGAGACTTTGAGTAGCACTCGATCCCCAACCTGGAGCTCGAGTGGTTTTCTTCCCTTATCAGCATAGCTTTTCTGACGGTCACGAGCTGCCGCCATTCGCTGCCGTATCTGAGCAATTCTCTCGGTGGTATCTACCACAAGTTCTGGGCCAGTGATTTGGCTGTCACCAACTTCTGCCCAACAGAGAGGTGATCGGCATTTGCGTCCGTACAATGCCTCGAACGGAGCGGCCTGAATGCTGGTGTGGTAGCTGTTGTTATATGAGAACTCCACTAGCGGAAGGTGCTTTTCCCAGCCATTACCAAAGTCGATTACACATGCCCTAAGCATGTATTCAAGGGTTTGGATGGTGCGTTCAGATTGCCCATCCGTCTGTGGGTGATAAGCGGTGCTCATATCTAAACGTGAGCCGAAAGACTTGTGCATTGCTTGCCACAGTTCAGAAGTAAAACGCGCGTCACGATCAGATATAATAGAGGTTGGCACTCCGTGCCTTGACACTACTTCCTTTAGGTAAATGTCTGCAAGAGTAGAAAACTTATCCGTTTCTTTGATAGCCAGAAAATGTGCAGACTTGGTCAGTCGATCTACGATCACCCAAATGGTATCTTTTCCGCGTTGAGATCTGGGCAGACCAGTAACGAAATCCATGGAAATTTGCTCCCATTTCCATTTCGGGATTTTCGGTTGTTGAAGTAGGCCTGATGGTTTCTGATATTCAGTCTTGACTCTTGCACAAGTCAAGCACTTACTGACGTAGGTTGCTATGTGGGCTTTCATGCCAGGCCACCAATACGTAGTCTTAAGATCGTGGTACATTTTATTCGAACCAGGATGTACCGAATAACGAGACTTATGTGCTTCATCCATCACAAGCTCGCGTAAGTTGCCATAAAGTGGAACCCAGATGCGTCCGTTTACATAGTAGGCACCGTCTTCCTTTTGTTCTAGCCGCTGCCTCGACCCTCGTAGGGATTCAGCCCTGATGTTCTCTGCTTTCAATGCTTCAACCTGAGCATCACGAATCTGAGCGGGAAGGTTAGTATCCTTTCGACTGAGGGCGTCGGCCACAACATTGGCCTTGCCCGGATGATATTTGATAGCGCATTCATAATCGTTCAAGAGCTCAACCCATCGGCGTTGACGCATGTTTAACTCCTTTTGCTTGAAGATGTGCTCGAGACTCCTTGATCGGTGTAAATGGTGCACTTGGTACCGTACAGGTAATGTCTCCATATCTTAAGCCCGAAAACAACTGCTCCCAGCTCCAGATCGTGAGTAGTGTAATTTCTTTCGTGAACCTTGAGTTGGCGTGATGCGTAGGCAATGACCTTGTCATGTTGCATCAACACGCAACCCAGTCCTTGGATGGAAGCGTCGCAATAAACCACAAAATCTTCCGTGCCTTCAGGTAATGAGAGGATCAGCGCGCTACAAAGTCTATCTTTTAAGTGCTGAAACGCGGATTCCGGAGCATCACCCCAATGATAGATGACACCCTTCTGAGTCAGTGAAGTGAGAGGTTGCGCAATCTTGGAGAAATCTTTTATAAACCTTCTGTAATATCCGGCCAAACCCAAGAATTGGCGGATTTCTGTTGGTGTGCGGGGTGCAGGCCAGTTCTTGATCGATTCAACCTTAGATGGATCCACATGAATTCCATCCTTGTTTACCACATGGCCTAGAAAGTGGACTTCGCGAAGCCAGAAGTCACATTTCAAAAACTTGGCATACAACTGCTCTTTTTGAAGAAGTTCCAGCATAAGTCGTAGATGCTGTTCGTGTTCCTCCTAACTCTTGGAATAGATCAGGATATCGTCGATGAACACAATAACGAACTTATCCAGGTAAGGCTTGCACACTCGGTTCATGAGATCCATGAAGACCGCTGGTGCATTCGTCAGCCCGAATGGCATAACCAGAAACTCGTAATGGCCGCAACGAGTTCTAAATGCTGTTTTGGAGACGTCCTTCTCTCGGACTCTCAGCTGATGGTATCCCGATCTCAAATCAATCTTATAGTAATAGCTCGACCCTTGCAGCTGGTCGAATAAGTCGTCAATACGTGGAAGAGGATAGCGATTCTTCACAGTCACCTTGTTAAGCTCGCGATAGTCAATACACATTCTGAAAGTACCATATTTCTTCTTTACGAACAAGACTGGAGCTCCCCAGGGCGAAGAGCTAGGACGTATAAAACCCTTTTCCAAGAGTTCTTGTAGTTGTGTGGACAGTTCTTTAAGTTCTGATGGGGCTAGACGATATGGTGCTCGAGCTACTGGCTCTGCTCCAGGAGCTAGCTCGATTTGAAACTCGACTTGGGGATGAGGCGGAAGATCAGGTAATTCCTCAGGAAATACCTCGGGAAAATCGCGCACAATAGGGATGTATTCAATTCTCTTCTCTTCCGTTGATGTGTCAGTAACGAGTGCTAAAATGGCAGTGTGGCCCTCTCACAAACACTTCTGGGCCTTAAGGAAAGAGATGATGCCTTCGACAGCACCACTCTTGTCGCCACGAATCATGAGAGGTTCTTCACTAGAACGAGGAATACGGACGATTTTCTCCTTACAAACAATCTCCGCTTGATGATGAGATAGCCAATCCATCCCAATAACGACGTCGAAACTACCTAGTGTGATAGGAATAAGATCGATAGAGAAAGTCTGACCAGCTAAGACGAGGTTACAACCTTTAACTACGTGTGTGGCTTCAAGACTTTTACCGTTAGCTAGTTCTACCGTGTGTTTGGTGTTCAAAAGTGTTGGAGTGCGCTTAAGCATTTGGCTAACTTTTAAGGACACATAACTAGTATCGACACCCGAATCGAATAAAACAGTAACAAAGAAGTCGTCCAGAAGAAACTTAACCATCACAACGTTGGGATCGTTTCTTGCTTCTCCCTGACCAATCACGAACACCCGTCCTTGGGCGCCATTGCCATTATTGTTACCTCCATTGTTGCCTCCATTGTTGTTTCCATTGTGGTTCCCGTTTCTTTGGTTGTTGTTCTGGTTTTGGTTCAGCTGGGGGCAGTTCCTCTTAAAGTGGTCTTCAGCGCCACACTGAAAACATCCTGTATTTCCCTGCTGATGCTGCTGCTGGCGTTGATTGGGTGGGGCTTGCTGTTGCTGCCGGTTCTGATTCGCCGAATGCTGACTCCTGCAGTCCCTTGCCATGTGACCAGGCTTGTTGCATCGATGACAGTTGCCTTTACCGCATGGCCCACTGTGGTGCAAGTTACAGCGATTACATTTGGGGTGATTTCCCTTGTATCCACCCTGACCTTGATTCCCAGAAGACTGCTGACTGGGGCTCCTGTACTCATCTGTCTTTCGCTGCTGGGACTGAGATGAAGTAGAACCTTTGCCTGAATTCCCATCCCATTTTCGCTTGCTGTCGGTAGGTGCATCAGAAGTAGCTGTGGCGCTGATACGTTTGGGTAGCCTGTTTTGCTCCACCGCCTGGTCGGTGAGACGATGAGCCAACTTGATAATTTGCTGAATGGTACCCAGGTTAGCCGAAGTCACGTGACTCTGAATCTCGAGTACAAGGCCCTTGAGGTAAACCTCAATACGTTTGATGGGAGGGTCCACCATAGTAGGGCACAGGATGGCCAGTTCATTCGACCTCTTGGTATACGCCTCAATCTCAGACCCCGTCATCTTCAGATTGAAAAATTCCACCTCCAGTTTGTGGATGTCATCCCGACTACAGTATTCCTCTTTGATCAGTTCCTTGAAACCGTTCCATGGGGTGGCATTAGCAGCAACCAACCCCAGCAGCTGAACCTGAGCGTTCCACCATGTGAGCGCTACCCCTTCAAGTGTTCCGGTAGCATATTTCACCCTACGGTCTTCGGGGCATTCGCACATCTCGAAAACTGACTCAAGCTTTTCAAACCAGTGACGAAGGCCCACTGCTCCTTCGGTGCCACTGAAAGTGGTAGGTCGGCAGTCCATGAACGTCTTGAACGTGCACACTGGAGGTTGAGCATGTTGACCTGTTGCGCGAGAATAAAGGACAAAATTAAGCATGAGGGTTGGTTTGCGAAGGTAGGATCTAAACGTCCAAAGATGAGTTGATATAGCAGGTTATACCTCCTGCTGGATTCGTTGTGAGTGCCTCAGCAACTCGTTCGTTGATCAAAGCCGTCAAATGGGCTTAAGTGAGGTTGATACGTCCTCCGCGTCCGCTCATGATCTTCATAATGAAGCAACGTAAGTGAGAAAAGTGTCGCGAAAGTGCGTAAGTGTGGGACGACAATAGAGGGTAAGCACACAAGGTTCAAATAGCAATTACCACATTATCTAATGCACAGTGAGAACTATCTAACGGACAATATAACATAAATCATACCACTTATGGTGTCGAGTCTTGCACGTGGAGCGTAGCGTCGTTGTGGATCGTTGAGCACTGTACTGGTTATAGTCTGGTTTTATCAAAAACTTTTCCCTTTTAAAAACCAAGTTCACTATAACCAATGGCTCTGATACCAATCTGTCACACCCCCAAAATCCAGCATGCGGAGTATCACCGCTTGGAGGCGTGACGTGACCAGGATCGAGCCACCAATCATCATATTGAACAACATAATTAAGTAAATAAAACCAAACACAATACGATTGATGACCAAAAGGAAGTAAACCGATTTTAGGTTAACAGCGGAAGCATAAAACATAAGTTCAAAACATAAGTCCATAGTTCATAAGTTTAAAGTCCAAAACGTAGGTTTAATAAGTTCATAAAGTTTATTCATTAAGTACGGGACATATCGGTTCGCATCCCACAACGACCACCTCCATATGCAAGCTACATAGCATATAACGACCTGCAAATCATGTAATAATGAGTCAACAACAAAGTTGAGTGAGTTCACGGTTGGTTGTCCATTTTAGAGTTGTTTCCAAAAACATAGTTTAATCTCATTCGGCTATCCAGCCGTGGGGGTTACCCCATAGTTTGAAAAAGTTTATTTGTTAACCATCCCATGTCCACCTTCCCTGGCTATCCAGCCCGGCACTTTGGCCGTGGGGAGCTGCCCCAGTATTTTAAACTACCAGACTCGTTTATCATATCGACTACTAACAAAAATCAATTGTGCCCTAGCATCGGTGTTCTATCACCACTGACGTGACATAGTCCATTAGTACATGCCCGTTCGACTGGCACGGTGTGAGGTTTGTTAAACCTAATAGCGCTATTAACTAATGACCCGCTCGCCATAGCCTCAGAGATTAGGTCGATACAAAAAGGGAGGGACTTCGCTGATAGAGTTCTAGTCCAGTAAGTCTAACACGTCCCAATAGGACGAGGAATTTACATTCCTGAACACGTCTCAAGGACGAGGAATCCCTATTCCTGTACCCATTCCCATTCCCACCGGGAATTTACCATGCTTTGTAGAAAAGTGTGAACTCACCTCGGTTTGCTTGGTTAGATTCTCAAATATAGCTAACAGTCAAGGTCGGTCAATCACGTCCTAGTATGATTTACCAGTTAGTCATTTAGTGGCTTACAAATAGAGCACAAAGTTCCTACACGTATCTATCACATAGCATGCATTACTTTAACTGTTTATGCCAGTATATATATACTTCCCATCCATTCCCCACTCATAAGAAAACATACGATGGTGCACGTAACACATATAACATGTTAGATCATTCACAGATAGCATACTCGACATTTAGACACGCAAGTCACAACTTATGTCATTTCAGCATTAATATTCAAAACCGGCTGTTTTTGGACATTTTAATAAAATAGTTAACTTATTCCAAAAATTCTCAAATTTTTACCGAATGTCTTAAACGTTCCAAATTTTATTGTGTAAAAATATCGGGGTCCGGTTCATTACCAATATTTTATAAAAATTCATTTTCTGGACTGAACTCAGATTTATATTTTTCTGACCACAGTCCACGGGATAATTTATTAAAAATTCATCGAGCGTCCGATTTACGAAATTCTAGTGGGATAATTACAAATACATCGGTGGTCATCTACTGTACAAGTTTCAGGATCCAACTCTACATAGAACCCGAGTTATGACAGAATACAAAACATATATTTTCAGCAGAAAAAAACGCAGCTCTTGTTGCTGTTACGAAATGACGCTTTAAAAATAGTAAACGAAGTCCAAAAATTACGATTCCGGTGCCATTAGAACCGTATTTCATAATAACACGTTTTAGACTCAAAATATCAGTTTTTTTGTAGATTTATGACCTGTTTACAGCCAACTGAAGTTGGCTGTAAAACTTGGACATATTCTGTTTTTAGTATTTAACTTCCTAGTTCGTGTTCGATTGATTCCATTAGCAAGTTTATTGATCACAACAACATCAAACATCAATACTAACCAGCAAAACATCAGATAATCAACCAAGAATCATAACAAAACTAGTTTCAAAAGTTTTACACTAACATTCATTCATTAACCACCATGTTTATTATTTTTAGTGGACTTTTAGTTTTGAACTCTAGTGTTCATGATTTTTATCCGACAAAATTCTTATTAACCACTTTAGACAAGCTTAAGAAGGTGATTAGAATCACTTACTACTAGCTCGAGGCTAGGCAAGAAACTAGACGAAAAACGAGTGGTTAAAAGCGTCGTAGAGGTCCTCGGCAATCCGTAAGCTCCGGGCTTCCTCGTATGAGATCCTCCACACTTGGGTGCACTTGGAATAACTTGAATGAAATTGGAAAGTGGGTGTGGTGTGGCTTGTGTTGTCGGCCGAGAGTTCAAGGCAAGAGGGAAAGAGAGTAGTTTTTTTTTTTTTTTTTTGCTAAGTGTTGATGTAAATAAGGTTTAACCCATGATGCATTCTTATAGTCCATAATTTCCTCTTTATCCATTAGATATTGTGCTCAATAGATATTAGACAAGTTCAATTAAAATAATTAAAAGTGAGTGGTGGGTGTGCCACATGTGGGAACCGAACGGTTGTGGGGGGGGGGGGGTGCAATATGGTTTGGTTTTGACTAAATAGTTAGGGTGTTAGTTATGTTAGTTTAGGTGATTAATATTAATTATTAGTGTGTAGTACTTTGTAACGGGTGTTAGGGTACTCGGGGACCCTAACTGACTCAGAAAAGGAAAAATAGTGTTATGCCAATATTTTTAGGTTCCGGGTTAAGTTCGGTTGTTCGGTTGTTCGGTTGGATACTGTTCCGTTAAAGCGCTTAATTAATCCGTAAAGCGTCCTATATATATATATATATATATATATATATATATATATATATATTTGTGACGTTTTTTTTTACTTTTCAATACTCAGGAAATCATAACGGACTATTTAATGACTTTTCTGTACATTACTATTGTGTTAACAGGCGCATGTAAATATAACACAGATATCAGTAAGCAGTTACGTAATTCCACGCAGTCGTCAAGAACATTAATTATTATTAATAAATTGTACGGAATACATGGAATTATGAGAGTTGTCACAAACATAAAGTTAAAGTCTGAAACCATTGATGAGTTACCAGACAACATTGATGTCACATTCACAGCGTCTGACACTGATCATGAGTCTGAGTTATTAAAGAAAGTGGTCGATCAGGTGTTGGATATGGATGAAGAGTCAAAGTCAGAGTCTAAATCTAAAAGTTCAAGTTCATCAGACAAGAGTCCGAGTTCACTGGTCAAACGGGTTTACAATAAAGAATTTCTGATGCCGAAAAATAATTTGAAAGACGAAACATTTAAAGTAGCATATACTTTGAATGATTCTGACAAATTATTTTCTGATGAAGAATTTCCAATAAGAAGTGTTAAAACTGAAATGATCAAACAGGTTTTCAAATTAACGGAAATTAATATTTCTGAAATAAAAGATGTAAATCTTGCTGAAAAACCTAAAAAAATACACTTCAAGAGTTCAACAGAGATTGAACAAGAAAAAAAGGTTACAGTTCTGGTTCAGGTTTTCAAAAGAAACCAAACCATAACAGTGATTTCAAAAAGAAGGGATTGGGTTTTATTTCCCTAGAAAATTATAAAAATCAGAAAACTTATAAATAAAAAACTAAATTTGTTTCAGGTACAAGTTCAGTTGAAGAAGAGAAGAAACCATTCTGGAGACAGACAAACAAAGAGTTTCTTGCTGAAAGAAAGAAGAATATGTTGAAAAAATCTGAGTAGAGAGTTGAACGAAGAACTTGTTTTAAATGCCAAGAAGTTGGACACATTGCCTGGAACTGCCCAATGTCCAACAACAAAAAACAGGGAGTTACTTCTAACTCAAAGTTGAAAAAGAAATGTGTTGATAAAACAGAACAACCAACAGAAAAATTCAAAGTGTTCAAAAATTCGACTTTCGAAGTTGGTGAAAGTTCGAAACATTTTTACAAAAGAAAAGTCAAATTGAACAAACAAAAATGGGTTGTTAAATCAGAGAGTAGTTCTGACAATGAATCTGACTTGTTAAAGTCAGAGGAGTCATTTGTTGTGAAAAGTGATGAGAATTCCGTTCCAGAAATGAACGAGGAAAACTTTCCACCATTGTCAAGAGAAAACCTGAAATCCAAAGTTGGAAAGATTGAAATTTCAGATCAATTCTTTGCTGGTAAGGAAGAATTTGATGCTGAAAAGGCGTTTAATGGAAAAGTGAAACATATTTTTGAGAAGATGGTTGATAGGAAAGTAAAGGGCGTAAAAGAGTTTTATAAATCAAAAAGATGGTGGGATAAAGATGAGTCACAATCACCCAAGGCTGGTCAGGCTTGGGTGACAGATTTTTCTACTTAAAATTCTGACTTGCCGGAACTCCCAAGTTGGTAATTGGGGAGTAGGAATCGGCATCTTTCTTGAGAAATTCATGAAATTGATATTTCGACCTACATGTGGTAGTTTTCTTGAAATTTGTTATATTTCAATTTACAAGTGGTATGGTTGATAAGTGAACTTACAAGTGGTTGAAGAAGGTTTTCACTTACAAGTGGTTAATCAAGGTCATTAAGTTGAACTTGTTTTAACTTTCATACATGTGGTTGAGAAAACAATGTGATGAAACCCCAACAAATCTAATTTTCCAAAAAAAACATTTGTTTAAAACAAACTTAAGTGTTTTGCAATCATAATGGGAAAATAGTTTGTTGTCAGGGGAAGTTCTGATTGTTTATGCCAAGTGAATGGCGATTTGAAGCAATTCACGTCAGTTTGAAAAATTTTCTGTAAATATTTTGGATTTTAGGGGGAGTAAGAAATTTCAGAAAATACAAAAACATTGGAAAATTTGAAAAAGCCAAAAACATTTAAAATTCAAAAATGAGTTTTGTTGTGAAAAAGAGGAAATGATAGTACATCAGTGGACTATCACAGCATGCTAAAGAATTGGAAAGTTTAAATGTGATAAACAGTCTCACTAAATGTCACACCCCGATATTTCCACGTATTACCGGTGGGCCCGGTGGGGAGAATCGTGACGTAGTTGATATCATCATAGTCAAACAACACAATTTTAAATGCACAGTGGAAGCAAAAGATAAATCACATTACAAACCGAATATAAAGTAATATCAAGTATTACAAACAGACTGTAAGGATCCACAGGCGGATCAAATAAAAAGGAAACATAGTTCATCAGACTTAAAATGTATCAAAGATTGCGAGACTCTTATTGATGCCAAGGAGAAGCCAGCCTATTTCGAGTAGTACCTACACTTAGCCTTTTTGGGAAATTACGTCAGTTTACATTGGTAAATACAATTAACTGACTCATTTTGAAAAGGTTTAGAAAATGATTTGAATGCACAAGGCACAAAATATTTTATAACTTGGGATAATTATTTATATATAAACTTATAAAAGAATTACATGTTTCTTATACGTTCAGTAGCCCGGATTGACACCGGGTTAAAGATTAACAGACACACCACATGATATAGTCCCGCGGCGAGCTATTCTAGCAACCGACGGTTATACCTTATTATTTATATATGCACTGTCGGGTGTACGCCTACACCCCGTGCTTAGGTCGTGGCCATTTCTTAAAATGATGCCAGGGATATCCGGGACATGGTCATTAACCCCCCCAAAGGCTTTAAGCAAACAAAACAATTTAAACGGGTCATTTCAATAAGTTAACCTTCATATGATTAAGACTTCAATGCCCGACCAAGCGGTATTTTATATACCGTACCCCAAGCCCGTATAAGGGAAAATAAGTTAAAAGTATTTACCTTTGCAAGTAATAATCACAATTAGCAAGTGCACATAGCTTTTACCGAGTCTCCTATTCTGGAACTAAGGTTTATAATAACCTATTAGATTCCTAACGGGTCTTTAATTAAGCCTAAACTTAGACCGGTTAGTTTTAAAAGAAGATACAGTTCAAACGCACGATTAAGCGAAGACCGGAATAGAATGAGATTTAGACCCGAAAAATTTGAAGACTTGTATAATATGGGTAAACTAAACACATTCTGGATTTTGAGACAAAAGTGATAAGGTTTGACCCGTTTCGGTCAATTTATGCAAACTAGTTACATAAACCGAACCGAACGCGAAAGAGGCGTAACGGGTAACCATAAGAGCCATATACACGTTTCCTAAGTTAATATGCCTTAAATATGTTGTGACATCAGTAAGATATCTTCTATTATGCCCAAAATGGATTTAAACTCAAATTATTCGCCGTAGGGGTATTTTGGTCATTTAAAAGGTTATAAAAGAGATTTAATATAAATCTTAGTTTCAGGTCTGATATAATCAGTAAATATACTTAATTTAATAGGTTATATCAGTAGGGTATTATGAATATGTGAAATTCACCATTTATAACCAACTATGCACCTTAGGGGCATTTTGGTAATTTCACATAGGCTTAAAAGGTCAAAACTGGAAATCTGAGTTTAAAACTTTTGCTTACTGTTAAAATATAAATTTTTTTATTGAAAGTATCAGTAGGCATCAAACCTTATATGTTTAAAATAGTTTTAATACATACTATGCGTTAAAAACACGTAAAAAGGCGGTTTTAAGCGATTTCCGGGTTTTTAAAGAAAAGCTGATATTTTTATTATCCCAGAGGCTTAAAATATTTACTTATCATATTAGATCAGTAGAAAAAGTTTTGGTATAAAAAAGATTTGTAAAACTCATTTTATAGGCCAAAAGGGCAAAACCGGCAATTTCCGAATTAAAGCTAGAACCCTATGTTATGCTCAGCATAAAAATAAATAAAAATCTTCAAAAATCCCAAAATATTATTTTATATCAGTAGGTAAAAAGTTTGATATCAAAAATTGGGTTTAGATAGGCTTTATGATAATTATGCCGTTTAATTAATAAAAGCTTTTCATTTACGCTAATGAGCATAACTCCTAATCTAGACCTCAAACTGATGCCAAATTTTAGGGACAAGTTTATAAATCAATAACTAAGGTTTCTATTCTTTTACATTTTCAAAAAATCACATTTTAAAGTCATATGGGCATAATAGTCAACATTTAAGCATTTAACGGAAACATGCATATGAATCGGATAACTATTGAACCAAGTTGTATAATCACATAGGGTTATACTAACATGTAACCTGGTCCAAATAAAGCTCTAAGGCATTTCTAAACTATGCTCAATTGGGTCAGAACTGAAAGTCAAAGCAGAAGTCAAATTATGCGATTTTCGGTTCCGAACCGATCCTAAACTGAAAATTGTCGGGTTGAACATGTTTAGACATGTTCTTACATTAATTACCAAGTCATATTAGTGATAAAACAAGTTGCATGGGTTCTACATTGTTAATTACGTGTTTATTTGAAAATAAGCTTTCTGTTGACTTTTTAAGATTAACTTTGACCCGACATTTGACCAAGTTAAGATGGTAATCAGTAGGTGCACTCTTAGAGGTTTATTGCCCACATAATTACCAACTTATAACTACTCTTAATTTAACTAATGACTGGACCAATAGTGATTAATCACGAAGTCAAAATTTAATTACGATAAGTTTGACTTATGGTCATTAAGCTAATTAAAACTGAAATGAAGAGGTTAAGGACACTTACAAAGGTCCTAAGCACGAGATTATGACTTAAGGAAACTTGATTCAGGTCCAGAGCTCCAGAGGAAGTGTGGAAATGAGTTTTGAAATGAGCATTTTCAAGTGTTGCAATTTCACTTCATTATATAGGGGTTTACAGAGCACAAGATCCTCACTACTAAGTCTATGGAAGTTCCCTGATCAACCCAAGTGTCCCTATGCATGCAAAACTATTGGCCATGCTCCTGTTTTTCGAAAACCAGCTCTTTAAGGCGGTTCAACCGGTTAGAACAGGCAACTGCCACTTCCTGCTGCCAGCGACCTTCTTACGAACCGTAAGTAGTATGCCTTGCGGTCCGTAAGCACATCTTACGGACCATAAGCCCAAGTCTTTGCGGTCCGTAACCGACCTTGATCTGATATGCCCAGTTACAACCTTGCGGACCGTAAGCCCATGGCTTTGCGGTCCGTATCCGCTTTTTATTTATTATCTTTGTCCAGCTTCGCCACCTTACGGACTGTAAGGTGGTCCTTTTGCGGTCCGTAACCGTTGACCAGAAGACAAAATTTTGAGAATCTCTAGTCTTTGGCCATGCAACTTTGATATTACGAATTTAGGACCTTTAATACGAGTATGGGACCACTTGATCAGGTCCAAAATGTTATGACAGCCTTGCCATGCATTAGAATTGTTTTGGATTCTTTAAAAAGGAATCATGAATGAAAATTTGTCGAATTCATTCTCATAGGATCTCATCTTTGAAAATTTTGAATTATGCATTATAGGAAATAACCAGATTTTGAGTATATCAGATGTTTATAAAATGGATTAGGGTCTTGGGATTCATAACTAGTCGCTCAGAGGTATTAATTAACATGTCGACACTTTTAAATCCTACCATACATCTTTAACTTGATCCGGGTTATAACACGCCTTACATGACACGTGTCTTTATTTTATTGGGTATGATTTTTACGAGGTGTTACATCCTCACCCCCTTAAAAGAAATCTTGACCACGAGATTTACTGAAATAAATGAGGGTACTTCTCTTTCATTGTGGACTCTACCTCCCACGTATACTCGGGACCTCTACGGGCATCCCATTTAACCTTTACAATTGGTACATGCTTCCTTCGAAGCTTCTTAATATGTCGATCCTCAATCGACAAAGGTTTCTCAACAAACTTCAGGCTCTCATCTATGTGCACATTTGTATGCGGTATGACTAGTGATTCATTAGCTAGACATTTCTTCAGATTGCAGATGTGGAATACATTATGAATACCACCGAGCTCTTCAGGGAAGTTTAACTTATAAGCCACTGTGCCGACACATTCGATGATCTCGAATGGTCCTATGTACCTTGGGCTCAATTTGCCTTTCTTACCAAAATGCATCACTCCCTTCCAGGGTGATACTTTAAGCAACACTTTGTCACCAACCTCGAACTTTAGAGGTTTACGCCTTAAATCTGCGTAGCTTTTTTGCCTATCCCTGGCAGCTTTGAGACGATCTCTTATCTGCACAATCTTGTCTGTCGTCTCTAGGACTATATCAGGTCCTGTTAGTTGGACATCTCCAACTTCTGCCCAGCAAACGGGCGTTCTGCACTTTCTTCCATACAAAGCTTCAAATGGTGCAGCTTGGATACTTGAGTGATAGCTATTATTGTATGAAAATTCAATCAGTGGGAGATGTTCATCCCAACTTCCACCTAGGTCAATAACACAAGCCCTTAACATATCTTCTAGCATCTGAATCGTTCGCTCACTTTGACCATCCGTCTGAGGATGATATGCTGTGCTGAAGTTCAATCGAGTGCCTAGGGATTGCTGAAAACTTTTCCAGAAATGCGATGTATACCTTGTATCCCTATCAGAAATGATAGACACTGGCACTCCGTGGAGAGATACAATCTCATCTACGTATAGCTAAGCTAACTTATCTGAGCTATGTGTTTCCTTAATAGGTAGGAAGTGGGCTGACTTAGTCAGTCTGTCTACTATCACCCAAATAGTATCATTCCCTTTCTTTATCTTCGGCAACTTGGTGATAAAATCCATAGTCACCATTTCCCACTTCTAGGTGGGAAGTTCAGGTTGTTGTAGCAAACCTGACGGCTTTTGGTATTCAGCTTTAACTTGCGCGCACGTCAAACATTTGGCTACATAGGTAGCTATAGACTTCTTTAAACCTATCCACCAAAAATTTGCCTTCAGATCCTGGTACATCTTATCAGCTCCAGGATGAACGGAGTACTTAGAACTGTGGGCTTCCTGGAGGATCACATCCCTAAGTCCTCCATAAATTGGAACCCATATTAGTCCATTTAATCTCAGGATTCCGTCTTTGCCATAGGATAACTGTTCAACAGTTACTCCTAGCTTCTCATTAGGATAGTTAGCTTCTAGTACAGCTTCTTTCTGCGCAGCTAACAACCTTTCATTCAAACTATTCTTTAATTCAATGCTCTTGGCATTGATTCTTATGGGCTTTACTCTCTCCTTTCTACTTAAGGCATCTGCGACTACATTTGCCTTGCCTGGATGGTATCGGATTTCACAATCATAATCATTCAAAGTTTCCATCCATCGTCGTTGCCTCATGTTCAAATCCTTTTAATTGAACAGATGTTGAAGGCTTTTGTGATCAGAATAGATCACACACTTTGTTCCATACAAATAATGTCTCCACAGTTTTAGTGCAAATACAACGGCACCCAACTCCAAGTCATGGGTGGTGTAATTCTTCTCGTGCACCTTTAACTAACGTGAAGCATTGGCAATGACCTTGCCTTTCTGCATAAGCACACACCCCATACCGGTGTGTGATGCATCACAATACACCACAAATTCATCAATTCCATCAGGCAACGTCAATACTGGAGCGTTGCTCAACTTCTGCTTTAGAATATCGAAAGATTCTTGCTGCTTAGGCCCCCAGTCAAACTTGCTATTCTTTCGAGTTAGTAGAGTCAGGGGTGCTGCAATTCTTGAGAAGTTTTCATTAAAACGCCTATAATATCCTGCCAGACCTAGAAAACTACGAATCTTAGTGGGCGTCTTCGGCTCTTGCCAATTCATGACAGCTTCAACTTTAGCGGGATCCATCTGGATACCATGCTCACTAACTACATGTCCAAAAAACTGGACTTCGTGAAGCCAAAATTCACACTTTGAAAACTTGGCATAAAGTTTCTCTTGTTGAAGTAGTTCCAGAATAAATCGAAGGTGCTTCTCATGGTCGGCCTGATTCTTTGAATAAATCAGAATGCCGTCAATGAAGACGATAACAAATTTTTCAAAGTATGGATTGCAGACACGGTTCATGAGATCCATGAATGCTGCTGGTGCATTAGTGAGCCCAAAAGGCATCACTAGGAACTCATAATGACCATAACGAGTCCTAAATGCAGTTTTGTGCACATCTTCATCTCTAACCTTCAACTGATGGTAGCCTGACCTCAAATCGATCTTGGAGAAATAACTCGCTCCTTGAAGTTGATCGAACAGATCGTCGATCCTGGGCAATGGATATATATTCTTGATAGTGACTTTGTTAAGCTCGCGATAATCGATGCATAGTCGCATCGATCCATCCTTCTTCTTCACAAACATGATTGGTGCTCCCCAAGGAGATGAACTAGGACGAATGAAACCTTTTGCCAACAATTCATCTAACTGAGTCCTTAACTCTTTCATCTCTGTTGGTGCCAACCTGTAAGGTGCCCTTGCAACAGGTGCTGCTCCTGGAATAATGTCAATTCTGAATTCTACTTGCCTATCTGGTGGCAAACCAGGTAGTTCTTCAGGGAATACTTTGGGATATTCAGAAATAACGGGGATATCTTCAATCTTAGGCTTTGGCTCATCAATAGTCACTTGAGCCATGTAAATGACACAACCCTTCTTCATACACCTTGATGCCTTGAGCATAGACACTTGCTCAGGTAGTCCATATTGGGTATCTCCTTGAATGGTAAGTGGCTCACTATACGGAGTCTTGATCACTACTTGCTTCTTGTTACACACAATCTGTGCTTGGTTATGAGATAACCAATCCATGCCTATTACTATGTCAAATCCAGCTAATTTCAAAGGAAGCAACGACAATGGAAAAGAGTGGTTCCTAATGGATATGAAACATCCATCTAACACGGTTGATGCCGTTTCTATGGTGCCATCGGCTAACTCAACCTCATATTTTATGCTTAGGGTTCTAACAGGTAGGTTTAACAACTTACATAACTTATCATCAACAAATGACTTATCTGCTCCGGAATCAAATAACACCCTTGCATAAACATCATTAATATGGAAGGTACCTGTTATAACATTATCATTCTGGATCGCCTCTTGCGCGTTCATCTGGAAGACCCTAGCATTGGTCTTTTTCCCATCTTCAGCCTTCTTTGCAAACTTTGGGCAGTTGAATTTGATATGCCCTTTTTCATTGCAGCTGTAGCACGTCGCATCCTTGATTTTCTTACAGTCCAATGTCTTGTGCTCAGAAGATTTACAAATCCCACAAGGCCTTGGCTGCGATTGGGATTTTGAATCGTATCTGCACTTCCCGAAATGGTGCTTCTTACAGATTTTACACTTGGGCTTATCACCCGACTGATGACCATCCTTTTTCGTTCCAGAACTCTTCTTGTGGTCATTGTTTCCCTTACGCTTCTTGTTTGACCGTCTTGAGTTGTCATCCTCACGCTTTCTTTTCTCAGCATCGGTGTTTCTGAGTGATCTTTGCCTGACTGCGTCCAAAGTAAGAGACAATGATATATCAGCTGCAGACCTAAAAGTAGTTGGTCTGGAGGCCTTCACACTGGCCTTGATTTCTGGGGCCAAACCCCTAATGAAACGAGCTATCCTCTTGGGTTCCGGAGTTACCAGATACGGAACCAGTCTTGACATAGTGTTGAAGTTCGTAAGGTAGGCTTGACAATCTAGGTTTTTCATAACCAACGACAAGAAATCAGCTTCAATCTTTTCAACCTCATGCTGAGGGCAGTAATTCTCCTTGATCAATGTCACAAACTGCTCCCAAGACAGATTGTACAATGGGATTTTCCCTGTGGCTTGGATCAAAGACCTCCACCAGGCTAGTGCCTCACCTTTGAACGACTGAGATACAAACTTTACCACATCCTTATTAGCGCAACCACTAATATCTACCACAGTGCCCATCTCGTCTAACCATGACATGCAATCAACTGCTCCTTTTTCCCCTATGAAATCCCTGGGTTTGCAGAAGACAAAGTATTTATAAATGCAACCTTTAGCACGTGGTTCTTGGTTTAACACAACTCTCTTAGATGGAACACTCCTCTGGTTTGACGAGTGATGAGAATCACTTTTGTGAGCAGTATGAGTTCTTGAGGGTGGCTTCGTATGTGGTACAGATTGGGTCCTTACGTGGGTACCACTGGATTCATTGAATTGCCTATCCAAAGCTCTTGTAACAACATTGTCTATCAATGCATGTAATTCTGCTCCTGCTACGTTGACTCTGGAGGTGTCATGATTATCTCTGGGGTGACTGTTGACTTCGTCTGACCCAGGCATGTAGCTTGATTGCTACATAAAATAATGATTTTAATTCATTTAGAGGTCTATAACAGTTTTATCCTTCTAGATGATTTATTAACCATGGTATTAAGAAACCATTTTGATTAATTTGTTAAGCATATATATATATTCAGGATTTTTCATTATAAAAACCCTAGGTATAATTAAATATATCAATGGCAAAAAGGCCTAGTCTGTCACACCACGACCACGTAGAACATACAAAACGCGGCGGAAACATCGGGGAGTGTTGTAACAGAATTAATGTTTCACAACCATGGAAATTAAAGTTTCGTTTTATTGATTAAAAGTGTTACAATGTCTTAACAAACAAAGAAATACAACATAATTAACTAGTCTTGCATCTTTTATTGTCACTAAAGCCCAAGTCTGCCTATGTGTATCTTGATCATCTTATGTAACAGCTCCTGAAAAACACATGTGAAAATAGGTACGTCAGCATAAAAATGCCTGTGAGATACATAGGTTTTGTGAAAATGAGATTCATGACTTATGTTTAAGAAAATGTTTAGTCATGAACCTTGTAATTTGCTTTGTTTTGTAAATCATTTGAAAAACAATAAGTTCAGATGATAAGTATAAATAATAGAATAATGCATGATTAAATGAGTAACCATGTAAAATGAGTTTGTATTTGTTAAGTTGTTTGTAAAACAATGTATTGTGAAAAGTATGTTATTTGTATAAAATGTTATATGTATCAAACTGAAATGATTCAAATAACGCTACAATATGTGATATCATACAAACACTTATATATAGGAAGTACCAGCGGCGTATCCACCATGCTTATATCATATTACACACGCATCGTTACTTAATCACTTAATCAACCCAAACCATCAAGATGTAAAATGTTCATGTCTAATGTAAATCATGTAATGTATAACCAATGTCAAAAATGTTTATGTGTCAAATGTAAACCATGTAATGTGTAACCAAAATGATATGTATGGCTAGTGAAAGGTATCAACTAAACCATATGCACAAGAACATAGTATTGAAGTAAAACTTGGTTTAAATCAAAGTTATGTTTTGTGTAAATGCATGATCAATGTAAATCATGTAATATGTAACCAAAATGATATGTATGGCTAGTGAAAGGTATCAACTAAACCATATGCACAAGAACATAGTATTGAGGTAAAACTCAGTTTAAATCAACGTTATGTTTTGTGTAAATGGATGATCAATGTAAATCATGTAATATGTAACCAAAATGATATGTATGGCTAGTGAAAGGTATCAACTAAACCATATGCACAAGAACATAGTATTGAAGTAAAACTCGGTTTAAATCAACGTTATGTTTTGTGTAAATGCATGCTATACTGATACGAACATCTATGCGGCGTTGTGAAAATGCATACATCCAAGCCTTGAGACTGAGGCGATAAACCCTTAAACCACTTAAAGGTTTATCTAAATTATGTATATCGAATTCGGTCATTCCTTTCATCCCCTTTCCCTGGGATGTCCGGAACGGGAGTTGTCAATTCCTATGGTACCACTACCTACTAACGAACGGCGTAGCTAATGTTAATGAATGTATTGTTCCATTGTAAACAACCCAAATGTCATAACAAAATGTAAGCATGTGATGAAAACACTGTACTAAGTATGTAACCAACGGACATACATAGCATAAAATGTAAATGTAAAACGATGTACTAAGTATGCACGCAATGGACATACATAGCATAAAAACAATGAAATCATGTAAAACAATGTACTATAATTGTACTATTGAACATAGCATGTATATGATGTGAAAACATGAAAGCATGAAAGTAACAAGTAGGCACATGTGTTCCACCCCAAAACGTTTGGAAAACAGTAAAAGAGGGGTCTATGTACTCACTTGAGAATGCTCAGTAGTCCTTGAGTGACAACCAAACAATGCTAGAGATCACGGAAATCAAACGGCACCTAATATAGGTAACTATGTTAATAAACCGGACCTAAATCGGAAGATCGGATAGAATGCGGGTTCGTAAACCAAACGAGTATAGAGACTCGTGTCATATGGTTTAACAAAGCCTACATACTAACTGAAACTTAACCTAATTGTTTACGACCCATTACGACCCGTTTAGGTAGCTTATGCTACTTTAACGCGTCGTTCGCGTGAAACGCGTTCGGACCGCCTAACTAGCCCTATGACAAGTGTTATATGCCTAAACATGTTACATAATCAGTTATGTGACAAAAGTTTAGGTTACATATGCTTAATTACCATTTATACATGAAAATGGTATTCTGGTAATTTACCTAAGGCATATAAACTACCTATCATACAACTATTTAAACTATGTGACCATAGGGTATAACCTCGGAAGGTTATTCCCTACCTACTATGGTCACCTAATGTATTTGGTCGGGTTCGAGGGTATAGGCGATTTATTAGATCGCCTACCCTACGACCCTAGACAACGTGGTAATCAGTGGGCATAGTCCCAAGGGACTATGACCAACGTGATTACACTCACGTTGCGAAGTTCAAACGAACTTCGCATTGACCATTACTGGTCAACGCTGAAAGTCAAACAAAGTTTGACTTTCTGACTCGAAAAGCAATAAAATAAGGAAAAGAACGAAAGAATACTTACGAAGGGTCCCCGAATGCTAATCCCAATCCAAGAACTCAGGTATGAAACAATGGTTTCAACTTAGAGCTCTCAAATCAGAATTCTTGTAAGAAATGAGATTGGGGTGATGGGGTATTTATAGTAAAAGGTCCACCGTTAAGATCGTTTCATGGAAAACGTGCCTTAATCTTGCCCGTACATTTGTCGTAAAGTTGTGGTGGCTAAATATCATCCTTATCATCTGACTAAGCATGTGAGAATGTGTGGGTGAGAATCAAACAGCTGCAACTTGCTATTTAAAACATTGAATCTGTTCTGATATGCGGACGCGGCCCGCTTCAGGATCAGAGAAATACAATGCGGGCCGCCTGGCCCTTCTGATCTGCATACAACTTTCAAAAATGGCAGTTTCAGCCCCTGCACGTGTTTAAGGCCTTTTCCGACACTTCTAAGGCCCGTAAAGCCAACTTTAAGGCCCTAAAATGTTGCCTAAACATTGTGGACATGAAACATGCTCAAAAATATGCCGGGTGATGGTTCGTTTGGTCGTACGAACGCGATGTTCGCTTAATTACGACGGAATGCGCATAAGCGCGAAAAACGATCCAAAATGCGTGACGAATGGGTGTTTGGTAAGCCAAACACTAAAACATAATATAGTCATGCTTACATAAATTTTTGGATGTCCGGATGTATTTAGAACGTAAGTTATGCGCGAAAATGCAAACTTGTGCACTTTTTGACACTTTTAGTCCCTGAAGGACCCAAAAGTTTATTTTAGCACACCGAACCCCTCAAAGCCTATTTCTAAGCTATATAAAGGATATTTAAGGTGTGTTTAACTTATTTTCATGTTCCGGAATGTCTGTTACAGTTCAAATTGGCATACTTTCGCAGTTTGTCATATTTAGTCCCTGTAAGCGAATTAGCTTGTTTTTGCCATACCAAAGCCTTCAAAACTTATTTCTAAGTTATGTAAAGGCTATTTAAGGTATGTTAAGCCTATGTCACTATTCCGGAGGGTTTGTTGCATTAAACTGGTTATATTTACGCATAAGAGCGCGTATAACCTTCCAGAAAGCGATTTAGAATTTGAAATCGAACAAGAGTTGATATGTGTAAATGATACACATATTTTTACAAATCCCAAGTATGAAATATAATATTTCATTGGTTTGGTATTTGTTTGATGGCCGTGGAGGCACAGGTGTTACATAGTCTTATGGACAGTTTTAAATTTTTAATCATGATCTTATAGGATCAAGGTATTGAGGTTCTAATTATAGTTCATTACCTCTTCGTAACTGGGGGTCGGAGACCACTACTGTCTTTTATCTTATATGACAATGAATATAGCTCGTAGGCATTACATACCTATTGGATGTTTAATATAATAAAAAAATGGAAGAATCCAATGTAAGGATGACTTATGTGATTTTATCGAATCACATTTTGCCAGGAATGTTAACATGTTTTACCGAGGTTAACGAGGATTTGAATCTTTTAAATAGGTTTTACCATTTTGGCCATATTTAGAATGACATGTGGCTAGGTTTTACCTTTAAGATTCTTATTATTTTATTAAAATGGTAGGTCTTATAAAAGGAATGTTAATTTTCATTTATTTCATATTTTATGTTTACGCATATAATTTAGCAAAAATGAAAATTTAAATTAAACCATTCCACTACCAAAATTAACAAGTACAGATTTGCCCTAAACGGGACTTCTACTGAAATAACATGCCCACGCAGGGGCGAAACAACCTAACATACCCACGCAGGGGTTAAACAGAGAAAACATGCCCACGCAAGGGCGGAATACTGAAAGACATGCCCACGCAGGGGCTGAATACAGAAAGAAATGTCCACGCAGGGACATGATTACAACACTAAAATCAAACAAACAAGTAAAGGATTTAATGATCCTTCTTGCTCTTTCACTTGATTAAGTTCACCAGACCCTTAAAAATTCCTCGGTTCTGCCTACACCCTTCCCGAACCTCATGCTGCACCTCATTTAACCTTTGAAGAATTTATTGATGCTGCGGTGGCGTTATTACTGGCAGCTGCGGGGGCTGCTGATACTGCGGAGGTTGAGGAGGTGCAGGTTGTTGATACCCATATGGTGGGTACCCATAGGGTGAATATCCAGCTTGGTATGGGACTCCAAAGGGCCCCTCGGGATGGAGAGCATTGTAATCCCACACCGCCTGGTATGGATCAACATTAGCATAGTTGTAGTTGGTGTGAGCCGGCTACTCAAAGGGATTATACTCCGCCGTACCAGTGTATGTAGGTATTGGGTCGCCAAAGCCCAACGGTGGTGGCGCGACAGGCGCAAAGTTTACTTCCGAGACGGGGTTTGAAGGCCCACCCATCTGCGGGCCTTCATGGAGTGGCGGGTAGCGGCTGCCACTTGAAGGTTGAGGGGTGCTGATACGCACTCCTCCTCGCAAGGACATCCGTGCGTTTGATCTTCTTCGCCTCGGTGGCTCCGGAGGCTGTTGCTGAACTGGTGGTGGTGGCGGAGTGGCCGCGAAAAAACGAGAATCCTCGGAGGGATCCTGCTGCTGCTGCTGCGGAGAGTTGTGGTAACTGGGAGTAAACACCCAGTCAATCTGTCTGAACCTCTCCTCATAGCTGTCGGGACCATTATAAGGTGATCCCACAAAAGGTGACCCATCCAAAATTTCGATGGGGTGGTTAGGGGTCCCGGTTGGAGTCTCGGCAGGATCCGTGTCTTCGTCCATGTCCATCGCATGGTCGCCTGAGAAGTGGTCTTCAGGTCCTAGTGGGTTAAAACCCACTGGTTCTTCAATGTAGTTTGCCGGGTTGAACCGGCTTCGAAAGACAGGTGTCGGGTCCTCGAATGAATGGTGAGGGCTGGATCTCTGGAGGGGGATGAAAGAGTGCTGCGGGTTATGGGGCTCATTTTCAGAATGAGGCCCGTAGGAATGGTGATAGGATGGTGACGAACTTAGCGAGACGGATCGCCTCGCTAGCTCTATATACGTCCTCCAATGCTCCTGAGGACTCGTACTCATTGAGGCCGGTGGGGTTCGCTGTGTGATGGCCCGGCTTCATTGTCGTGGCCCGTGATTGGTGCCTTTCCTCTTCCCCTAATGAACCTTGGTGGCATGATTGAACCTGTCAACATAAAAAAGATAACAAGAAGGAAAAAAATATAAAAGACAAAAATAAAACAAATCGGGATTTGTCCTAAGTTCTTTGTCTAGACTCAAAAATTGAGGAATGTGCAACTGTGTAACTGAGATTAAACACAAAAGGCTAGTGTTTAATTCACTCAGTGTTGGCTCTGATACCAACCTGTCACACCCCGATATTTCCACGTATTACCGGTGGGCCTGGTGGGGAGTATCGTGACGTAGTTGATATCATCATAGTCAAACAACACAATTTTAAATGCACAGCAGAAGCAAAAGATGAATCACATTACAAACCGAATATAAAGTAATATCAAGTATTACAAACGGACTGTAAGGATCCACAGGCGGTTCAAATAAAAAGGAAACATAGTTCATCAGACTTAAAATGCATCCAAGCTTGCGAGACTCTTATTGATGCTAAGGAGAAGCCAGCCTATTTCGAGTAGTACATGCACTTAGCCTTTTTGGGAAAATACGTCAGTTTACACTGGTAAATACAATCAACTGACTCATTTTGAAAAGGTTTAGAAAATGATTTGAATGCACAAGGCACAAAATATTTTATAACTTGGGATAATTATTTATGTATAAACTTGTAAAAGAATTACATGTTTCTTATACGTTCAGTAGCCCGGATTGAAACCGGGTTAAAGATTAATAGACACAACACATGATATAGTCCTGCGGCGAGTTATTCTCGCAACCGGCGGTTATACCTTATTATTTATATATGCACTGTCGGGTGTACGCCTACACCCCGTGCTTAGGTCGTGGCCATTTCTTAAAATGATGCCAAGGATATCCGGGACATGGTCATTAACCCCCCAAAGGCTTTAAGCAAACAAAACAATTTAAATGGGTCATTTCAATAAGTTAACCTTCATATGATTAAGAATTCAATGCCCGACCAAGCAGTATTTTATATACCGTACCCCAAGCCCGTATAAGGGAAAATAAGTTAAAAGTATTTACCTTTGCAAGTAATAATCACAATTAGCAAGTGCACGTAGCTTTTACCGGGTCTCCTATTGTGGAACGAAGGTTTATAATAACCTATTAGATTCCTAACGGGTCTTTAATTAAGCCTAAACTTAGACCGGTTAGTTTTAAAAGAAGATACAGTTCAAACGCATGATTAAGCGAAGACCGGAATAGAATGAGATTTAGGCCCGACAAGTTTGAAGACTTGTATAATATGGGTAAACTAAACACATTCTGGATTTTGAGACAAAAGTGATAAGGTTTGACCCGTTTCGGTCAATTTATGCAAACTAGTTACATAAACCGAACTGAATGCGAAAGAGGCGTAACGGGTAACCATAAGAGCCATATACAGGTTTCCTAAGTTAATATGCCTTAAATATGTTGTGACATCAGTAAGATATCTTCTATTATGCCCAAAATGGATTTAAACTCAAATTATGCCCCGTAGGGGTATTTTGGTCATTTAAAAGGTTATAAAAGAGATTTAATATAAATCTTAGTTTCAGGTCTGATATAATCAGTAAATATACTTAATTTAATAGGTTATATCAGTAGGGTATTATGAATATGTGAAATTTACCATTTATAACCAACTATTTACCTTAGGGGCATTTTGGTAATTTCACATAGGCTTAAAAGGTCAAAACTGGAAATCTGAGTTTTAAACTTTTGCTTACTCTTAAAATATAAATTTTTTTACTAAAAGTATCAGTAGGCATCAAACCTTATAAGTTTAAAATAGTTTTAATACATACTATGCGTTAAAAACGTGTAAAAATGCGGTTTTAAGCGATTTCCGGGTTTTTAAAGAAAAGCTGATATTTTTTATATCCCAGAAGGCTTAAAATATTTTACTTATAATATTAGATCAGTAGAAAAAGGTTTGGTATCAAAAAGATTTGTAAAACTCATTTTATAGGCCAAAAGGGCAAAACCGACAATTTCCGAATTAAAGCTAGAACCCTATGTTATGCTCAGCCTAAAACTAAATAAAAATCTTCAAAAACCCCAAAATATTATTTTATATCAGTAGGTAAAAAGTTTGATATCAAAAATTGGGTTTAGATATGCTTTATGCTAATTATGCCGTTTAATTAATAAATGCTTTTCATTTACGCTAATGAGCATAACTCCTAATCTAGACCTCAAACTGATGTCAAATTTTAGGGACAAGTTTATAAATTAGTAACTAAGGTTTCTATTCTTTTACATTTTCAAAAAATCACATTTTAAGGTCATATGGGCATAATAGTCAACATTTAAGCATTTAACGGAAACATGCATATGAATCAGATAACTATTGAACCAAGTTGTATAATCAAAGAGGGTTATACTAACATGTAACCTGGTCCAAATAAAGCTCTAAGGCATTTCTAAACTATGCTCAAATGGGTCAGAACTGAAAGTCAAAGCAGAAGTCAAATTATGCGATTTTCGGTTCCGAACCGAGCCTAAACTGAAAATTGTCGGGTTGAACATGTTTAGACATGTGCTTACATTAATTACCAAGTTATATTAGTGATAAAACAGGTTGCATGGGTTCT
The DNA here is from genome assembly GCA_030545235.1 of Helianthus tuberosus. Taxonomy (NCBI): domain Eukaryota; kingdom Viridiplantae; phylum Streptophyta; class Magnoliopsida; order Asterales; family Asteraceae; genus Helianthus; species Helianthus tuberosus. The sequence goes on from CM060424.1 coordinate 118,764,527, forward strand.
ACATTGTTAATTACGTGTTTATTTGAAAATAAGTTTTCTGTTGACTTCTTAAGATTAACTTTGACCCGACATTTGACCAAGTTAAGGTGGTAATCAGTAGGTGCACTTTAGAGGTTTATTGCCCACATAATTACTAACTTATAACTACTCTTAATTTAACTAATGACTGGACCAATAGTGATTAATCACGAAGTCAAACTTTAATTACGATAAGTTTGACTTATGGTCATTAAGCTAATTAAAACTGAAATGAAGAGGTTAAGTGTCACACCCCGACCACGTAGAACATACAAAACGCGGCGGAAACATCGGGGAGTGTTGTAACAGAATTAATGTTTCACAACCATGGAAATTAAAGTTTCGTTTTATTGATTAAACGTGTTACAATGTCTTAACAAACAAAGAAATACAACATAATTAACTAGTCTTGCATCTTTTATTGTCACTAAAGCCCAAGTCTGCCTATATGTATCTTGATCATCTTATGTAACAGCTCCTGAAAAACACATGTGAAAATAGGTACGTCAGCATAAAAATGCCTGTGAGATACATAGGTTTTGTGAAAATGAGATTCATGACTTATGTTTAAGAAAATGTTTAGTCATGAACCTTGTAATTTGCTTTGTTTTGTAAATCATTTGAAAAACAATAAGTTCAGATGATAAGTATAAATAATAGAATAATGCATGGTTAAATGAGTAACCATGTAAAATGAGTTTGTATTTGTTAAGTTGTATGTAAAACAATGTATTGTGAAAAGTATGTTATTTGTATAAAATGTTATATGTATCAAACTGAAATGATTCAAATAACGCTACAATATGTGATATCATACAAACACTTATATATAGGAAGTACCAGCGGCGTATCCACCATGCTTGTATCATATTACACACGCATCGTTACTTAATCACTTAATCAAACCAAACCATCAAGATGTAAAATGTTCATGTCTAATGTAAATCATGTAATGTATAACCAATGTCAAAAATGTTTATGTGTCAAATGTAAACCATGTAATGTGTAACCAAAATGATATGTATGGCTAGTGAAAGGTATCAACTAAACCATATGCACAAGAACATAGTATTGAAGTAAAACTTGGTTTAAATCAAAGTTATGTTTTGTGTAAATGCATGATCAATGTAAATCATGTAATATGTAACCAAAATGATATGTATGGCTAGTGAAAGGTATCAACTAAACCTTATGCACAAGAACATAGTATTGAGGTAAAACTCGGTTTAAATCAACGTTATGTTTTGTGTAAATGCATGATCAATGTAAATCATGTAATATGTAACCAAAATGATATGTATGGCTAGTGAAAGGTATCAACTAAACCATATGCACAAGAACATAGTATTGAAGTAAAACTCGGTTTAAATCAACGTTATGTTTTGTGTAAATGCATGCTATACTGATACGAACATTTATGCGGCGTTGTGAAAATGCATACATCCAAGCCTTGAGACTGGGGCGATAAACCCTTAAACCACTTAAAGGTTTATCTAAATTATGTATATCGAATTCGGTCATTCCTTTCATCCCCTTTCCCTGGGATGTCCGGAACGGGAGTTGTCAATTCCTATGGTACCACTACCTACTAACGAACGGCGTAGCTAATGTTAATGAATGTATTGTTCCATTGTAAACAACCCAAATGTCATAACAAAATGTAAGCATGTGATGAAAACACTGTACTAAGTATGTAACCAACGGACATACATAGCATAAAATGTAAATGTAAAACGATGTACTAAGTATGCACGCAATGGACATACATAGCATAAAAACAATGAAATCATGTAAAACAATGTACTATAATTGTACTATTGAACATAGCATGTATATGATGTGAAAACATGAAAGCATGAAAGTAACAAGTAGGCACATGTGTTCCACCCCAAAACGTTTGGAAAACAGTAAAAGAGGGGTCTATGTACTCACTTGAAAATGCTCAGTAGTCCTTGAGTGACAACCAAACAATGCTAGAGATCACGGAAATCAAACAGCACCTAATATAGGTAACTATGTTAATAAACCGGACCTAAATCGGAAGATCGGATAGAATGCGGGTTCGTAAACCAAACGAGTATAGAGACTCGTGTCATATGGTTTAACAAAGCCTACATACTAACTGAAACTTAACCTAATTGTTTACGACCCATTACGACCCGTTTAGGTAGCTTATGCTACTTTAACGCGTCGTTCGCGTGAAACGCGTTCGGACCGCCTAACTAGCCCTATGACAAGTGTTATATGCCTAAACATGTTACATAATCAGTTATGTGACAAAAGTTTAGGTTACATATGCTTAATTACCATTTATACATGAAAAGGGTATTCTGGTAATTTACCTAAGGCATATAAACTACCTATCATACAACTATTTAAACTATGTGACCATAGGGTATAACCTCGGAAGGTTATTCCCTACCTACTATGGTCACCTAATGTATTTGGTCGGATCCTAATGATCGACCAAACTGGGCCGGGTTCGAGGGTATAGGCGATTCATTAGATCGCCTACCCTACGACCCTAGACAACGTGGTAATCAGTGGGCATAGTCCCAAGGGACTATGACCAACGTGATTACACTCACGTTGCGAAGTTCAAACGAACTTCGCATTGACCATTACTGGTCAACGCTGAAAGTCAAACAAAGTTTGACTTTCTGACTCGAAAAGCAATAAAATAAGGAAAAGAACGAAAGAATACTTACGAAGGGTCCCCGAATGCTAATCCCGATCCAAGAACTCAGGTATGAAACAATGGTTTCAACTTAGAGCTCTCAAATCAGAATTCTTGTAAGAAATGAGATTGGGGTGATGGGGTATTTATAGTAAAAGGTCCACCGTTAAGATCGTTTCATGGAAAACATGCCTTAATCTTGCCCGTACATTTGTCGTAAAGTTGTGGTGGCTAAATATCATCCTTATCATCTGACTAAGCATGTGAGAATGTGTGGGTGAGAATCAAACAGCTGCAACTTGCTGTTTAAAACATTGAATCTGTTCTGATATGCGGACGCGGCCCGCTTCAGGATCAGAGAAATACAATGCGGGCCGCCTGGCCCTTCTGATCTGCATACAACTTTCAAAAATGGCAGTTTCAGCCCCTGCACGTGTTTAAGGCCTTTTCCGACACTTCTAAGGCCCGTAAAGCCAACTTTAAGGCCCTAAAATGTTGCCTAAACATTGTGGACATGAAACATGCTCAAAAATATGCCGGGTGATGGTTCGTTTGGTCGTACGAACGCGATGTTCGCTTAATTACGACGGAATGCGCATAAGCGCGAAAAACGATCCAAAATGCGTGACGAATGGGTGTTTGGTAAGCCAAACACTAAAACATAATATAGTCATGCTTACATAAATTTTTGGATGTCCGGATGTATTCAGAACGTAAGTTATGCGCGAAAATGCAAACTTGTGCTCTTTTTGACACTTTTAGTCCCTGAAGGACCCAAAAGTTTATTTTAGCACACCGAACCCCTCAAAGCCTATTTCTAAGCTATATAAAGGATATTTAAGGTGTGTTTAACTTATGGTCATGTTCCGGAATGTCTGTTACAGTTCAAATTGGCATACTTTCGCAGTTTGTCATATTTAGTCCCTGTAAGCGAATTAGCTTGTTTTTGCCATACCAAAGCCTTCAAAACTTATTTCTAAGTTATGTAAAGGCTATTTAAGGTATGTTAAGACTATGTCACTATTCCGGAGGGTTTGTTGCATTAAACTGGTTATATTTACGCATAAGAGCGCGTATAACCTTCCAGAAAGCGATTTAGAATTTGAAATCGAACAAGAGTTGATATGTGTAAATGATACACATATTTTTACAAATCCCAAGTATGAAATATAATATTTCATTGGTTTGGTATTTGTTTGATGGCCGTGGAGGCACAGGTGTTACAGTCTCCCCTACTTTAGGAAATTTCGTCCCGAAATTTATTTTAGAGGAAACTTGTGAGAGCTTGAAAGCATGAAGTTGAAAAGATCGAACAACATTGGTTAGGGTTCTGAACTTCTAGTAACTTTAATAACATCATGACTGCAATGTAAGAGGGATACTTATATACAAGTATATAAAGCGTCATTGGTGCGTCCACCGTACCTCCATTACATCGTTCTCATTTCGTTATTGTTGTCACTATCGGTTCTTACACATAATAAATCTTATTGGGTTTCTGTGCACTAAATTTCATAATTATGTACGCGTCCATAATTAGACAATTCCTTGCATAGTTCACTCAGTCCATTTTATAATGTGCAGGGGAAAACCAAATGAACAATCCTGTGATGAGTGTGACTAGACCGCCATAGAGTCCTTTTAATTAAATCAATAAATGATCTAAATAGACTATCAAGGAGTCTGTCCAGCTACATCACTAGATGTCGTTCTTTAACCAAATTGTGAATCAATCTTTTTGATTAGACCACTAAAGGGTCTCTTATGAATCATGGAGCAGTACTATATAATCCAAGGGTCTTAACTATTACATAGAAGCCCATTAAGGATTTAAGGTAGTACCTTTTGAATATCCTGCTACGAATCTCTCATATGAAGATATGAAAGATCCTGCGAGGATTTGGATAACGAATATCCAGAGTATTAAAAACACAAAAATGCATAAAAGAAAACATGAGATGAATAAACACATAGTCACATAACCACAAAATTGTTTAACTAGAAGTTTGTTCTGCTAACAGAGTACATGTATTTAAAGCACACTAGGAATCCATCTTGTGGATTTCATTTGGTACTTTAAACATTTTCAAGAATCTAACTATAAAGATAGAAAGATTTTTAAAAGAAAAATTCGATTTCGATTTTAAGGAACCGAAATGTTCGAATTTAGGTATATAAGGAATCCAATTAAGGACTCTGATTTGAATGATAATCACCCACAAGGATCTAATTGTGAAGATAAAAAGATCCCTTATGGATTTTAGAAGTTGAAGATGTTTTGAAACCTTGCACTGGACGTGCTTATGTCAAAACATCAAGTAAAAATGCTTATGAAATTGAGATGCTAGATATGCCAAGGCGACATATGAAGCGAAATTTGAAAGTTAAGTCACTGTACGAGGAAAATATTTTTGAAAACTGTGCATGGGGTTCTTTTAAGAAAAAAGAAAAAAAATGTGTTTAACGTTTTTGAAACCTTATATATAATACTTTTGAAATAAAGTAGGTGTATTAGATAGATATATTTACAAAAATGTTTTAAAATCATGAGAGATGAATTTTGAAATTATGTATAAGGTTTTTGAAAGACATGAATGATGCTTTTCGAAATCATGCACTTGATAATAAAATGTATTGTGTTAATATTGTCTTCAGACTATATGAAATATTTTGAAATTTGAAAGGTTGGTTTTGATAACATGGCCAATGTTTTTGAAATAACATAGACAATGCATCAAGAAAAATTGTTTTCAAACTATATGAAATGTTTTGAGATCATTAAGATTGTTTTGAAATACTGGTACTGTGTATGTTGAAAAATCAAAATGTAATGGGTATGAGATTTGAAAATATCCTTAGTTATCCAACCAAGGATTCAAAGGTACTGATGTGCAAAAAGCACGATTACTCATATTTTCACTTTATTTCATGTACTTCGTTTCTTAGAATGAAACGAGTACTTAGAACTTTCGAGGAAATTATGAGCGATTTCTTGTAAGAGAGAATCACAAGAGTAGTTTGTAAGGAACATAGTTCCTTAATGCAGGTATTATAGGGAAATGCCATAAACACTTGTTATTATACTTGTATATCAGAATTGTGATCAACAACTTTTATTTATGAACAAGACATATTGTTTCACAATACACGAAAACAAAAGAAACAAAGGCATAAGACAGCAACATCCTTTGTTCAGCCGAATGCTCATCCAAGAGTTGGATTTGCACTGACTATCTTCGGGCAGTTGTTCCTGAAATGGCTCGTATCGCCACAGTTGTAGCAAGTACCAGGCGGAAAACGAGCTTGAGTAGGGTTGACTTGGAGTTGGGTAGCAGCAAGATTTGCAACAGCTTTGTTCTGGATAGTAAAGCGGCATGTGTTAACCAAATGTCCCAACCGTCCACAGTAGGTACATTTGAAGCAGGGTAAGAGGTTTGAATGATGACCATTACATCGCTTGCACCTAGGAGCAGTTCCTAAGTACGGCTTCCTAGCTGGTGGCCTTGTCACATGGCTAGGTCCCGCTTGATTAGGTGTAACCGCTGCGGGTTTCCTTGAAGCCTTACGCTTCTTTGACTTTGGTGCAGTCTTGACTTCTACTTCCTTTGGTGGCTCTTGAGTGGCTTCATTGTCGAGATGGGAGACTTCATTGTTGAGACGAGCCATGGCAATGCCTAGATCCACAGTCCTCTGAATCACTTCGCAAATTTGCTGGACAAATTTGGCTGTTCGCTCGGGCATTTGACCAGTGCTGAGAGGAATAGACATTCTAGAAGAAAATGAAAGATATAGGAAGAAACGAGTGAAAGGTTATCGGGTAATCAATACAGAATGGTAACGAATGAAAATTGTGATCATTTGTTTGTTACCTAAGGCAAACAAATAAGATGGTGACTAATCAAAGTAAATGGGTCAAAAATAATGTATCGCGAAGACATGCTCGCCTATAAGTGAACACTCATCCCAAGAATTCCCAGGTAAGCACAACTGGTCTCGCGTCTGATGAGATGTATACGAAGTGCTTGCCTAGACAGAAAACCCAGAATACAGGCATTCACCCTTCCAGTTTGCACGTGTTCACATTATTTAAAACCCAAAACCTTGACGAGATTTTGAAAACTCAAAGGGGTTCAAAACCTAGTAATTAATCATCCTAGAACAGATGATTAGTTTTCAAAGCGGTTTTGAAATTTATGTTCTTGTTGTGATCGTCGCCTAAGGATAGGTGACGGTATTGTTTTATGACTAAACGCAAGTAAACTCGCGTTAGGGTCCTAAGAAGGTTATAGACTAGGTCAAAGCATTACTAATAACCTAATTCCCTATAACCATTGGCTCTGATACCATCTTTTCTGTCACACCCCGACCACGTAGAACATACAAAACGCGACGGAAACATCGGGGAGTGTTGTAACAGAATTAATGTTTCACAACCATGGAAATTAAAGTTTCGTTTTATTGATTAAAAGTGTTACAATGTCTTAACAAACAAAGAAATACAACATAATTAACTAGTCTTGCATCTTTTATTGTCACTAAAGCCCAAGTATGCCTATGTGTATCTTGATCATCTTATGTAACAGCTCCTGAAAAACACATGTGAAAATAGGTACGTCAGCATAAAAATGCCTGTGAGATACATAGGTTTTGTGAAAATGAGATTCATGACTTATGTTTAAGAAAATGTTTAGTCATGAACCTTGTAATTTGCTTTGTTTTGTAAATCATTTGAAAAACAATAAGTTCAGATGATAAGTATAAATAATAGAATAATGCATGGTTAAATGAGTAACCATGTAAAATGAGTTTGTATTTGTTAAGTTGTTTGTAAAACAATGTATTGTGAAAAGTATGTTATTTGTATAAAATGTTATATGTATCAAACTGAAATGATTCAAATAACGCTACAATAGGTGATATCATACAAACACTTATATATAGGAAGTACCAGCGGCGTATCCACCATGCTTGTATCATATTACACACGCATCGTTACTTAATCACTTAATCAAACCAAACCATCAAGATGTAAAATGTTCATGTCTAATGTAAATCATGTAATGTATAACCAATGTCAAAAATGTTTATGTGTCAAATGTAAACCATGTAATGTGTAACCAAAATGATATGTATGGCTAGTGAAAGGTATCAACTAAACCATATGCACAAGAACATAGTATTGAAGTAAAACTTGGTTTAAATCAAAGTTATGTTTTGTGTAAATGCATGATCAATGTAAATCATGTAATATGTAACCAAAATGATATGTATGGCTAGTGAAAGGTATCAACTAAACCATATGCACAAGAACATAGTATTGAGGTAAAACTCGGTTTAAATCAACGTTATGTTTTGTGTAAATGCATGATCAATGTAAATCATGTAATATGTAACCAAAATGATATGTATGGCTAGTGAAAGGTATCAACTAAACCATATGCACAAGAACATAGTATTGAAGTAAAACTCGGTTTAAATCAACGTTATGTTTTGTGTAAATGCATGCTATACTGATACGAACATCTATGCGGCGTTGTGAAAATGCATACATCCAAGCCTTGAGACTGAGGCGATAAACCCTTAAACCACTTAAAGGTTTATCTAAATTATGTATATCGAATTCGGTCATTCCTTTCATCCCCTTTCCCTGGGATATCCGGAACGGGAGTTGTCAATTCCTATGGTACCACTACCTACTAACGAACGGCGTAGCTAATGTTAATGAATGTATTGTTCCATTGTAAACAACCCAAATGTCATAACAAAATGTAAGCATGTGATGAAAACACTGTACTAAGTATGTAACCAACGGACATACATAGCATAAAATGTAAATGTAAAACGATGTACTAAGTATGCACGCAATGGACATACATAGCATAAAAACAATGAAATCATGTAAAACAATGTACTATAATTGTACTATTGAACATAGCATGTATATGATGTGAAAACATGAAAGCATGAAAGTAACAAGTAGGCACATGTGTTCCACCCCAAAACGTTTGGAAAACAGTAAAAGAGGGGTCTATGTACTCACTTGAGAATGCTCAGTAGTCCTTGAGTAACAACCAAACAATGCTAGAGATCACGGAAATCAAACGGCACTTAATATAGGTAACTATGTTAATAAACCGGACCTAAATCGGAAGATCGGATAGAATGCGGGTTCGTAAACCAAACGAGTATAGAGACTCGTGTCATATGGTTTAACAAAGCCTACATACTAACTGAAACTTAACCTAATTGTTTACGACCCATTACGACCCGTTTAGGTAGCTTATGCTACTTTAACGCGTCGTTCGCGTGAAACGCGTTCGGACCGCCTAACTAGCCCTATGACAAGTGTTATATGCCTAAACATGTTACATAATCAGTTATGTGACAAAAGTTTAGGTTACATATGCTTAATTACCATTTATACATGAAAAGGGTATTCTGGTAATTTACCTAAGGCATATAAACTACCTATCATACAACTATTTAAACGATGTGACCATAGGGTATAACCTCGGAAGGTTATTCCCTACCTACTATGGTCACCTAATGTATTTGGTCGGATCCTAATGATCGACCAAACTGGGTCAGGTTCGAGGGTATAGGCGATTTATTAGATCGCCTACCCTACGACCCTAGACAACGTGGTAATCAGTGGGCATAGTCCCAAGGGACTATGACCAACGTGATTACACTCACGTTGCGAAGTTCAAACGAACTTCGCATTGACCATTACTGGTCAACGCTGAAAGTCAAACAAAGTTTGACTTTCTGACTCGAAAAGCAATAAAATAAGGAAAAGAACGAAAGAATACTTACGAAGGGTCCCCGAATGCTAATCCCGATCCAAGAACTCAGGTATGAAACAATGGTTTCAACTTAGAGCTCTCAAATCAGAATTCTTGTAAGAAATGAGATTGGGGTGATGGGGTATTTATAGTAAAAGGTCCACCGTTAAGATCGTTTCATGGAAAACGTGCCTTAATCTTGCCCGTACATTTGTCGTAAAGTTGTGGTGGCTAAATATCATCCTTATCATCTGACTAAGCATGTGAGAATGTGTGGGTGAGAATCAAACAGCTGCAACTTGCTGTTTAAAACATTGAATCTGTTCTGATATGCGGATGCGGCCCGCTTCAGGATCAGAGAAATACAATGCGGGCCGCCTGGCCCTTCTGATCTGCATACAACTTTCAAAAATGGCAGTTTCAGCCCCTGCACGTGTTTAAGGCCTTTTCCGACACTTCTAAGGCCCGTAAAGCCATCTTTAAGGCCCTAAAATGTTGCCTAAACATTGTGGACATGAAACATGCTCAAAAATATGCCGGGTGATGGTTCGTTTGGTCGTACGAACGCGATGTTCGCTTAATTACGACGGAATGCTCATAAGCGCGAAAAACGATCCAAAATGCGTGACGAATGGGTGTTTGGTAAGCCAAACACTAAAACATAATATAGTCATGCTTACATAAATTTTTGGATGTCCGGATGTATTCAGAACGTAAGTTATGCGCGAAAATGTAAACTTGTGCACTTTTTGACACTTTTAGTCCCTGAAGGACCCAAAAGTTTATTTTAGCACACCGAACCCCTCAAAGCCTATTTCTAAGCTATATAAAGGATATTTAAGGTGTGTTTAACTTATGGTCGTGTTCCGGAATGTCTGTTACAGTTCAAATTGGCATACTTTCGCAGTTTGTCATATTTAGTCCCTGTAAGCGAATTAGCTTGTTTTTGCCATACCAAAGCCTTCAAAACTTATTTCTAAGTTATGTAAAGGCTATTTAAGGTATGTTAAGCCTATGTCACTATTCCGGAGGGTTTGTTGCATTAAACTGGTTATATTTACGCATAAGAGCGCGTATAACCTTCCAGAAAGCGATTTAGAATTTGAAATCGAACAAGAGTTGATATGTGTAAATGATACACATATTTTTACAAATCCCAAGTATGAAATATAATATTTCATTGGTTTGGTATTTGTTTGATGGCCGTGGAGGCACAGGTGTTACATTAAGGACACTTACAAAGGTCCTAAGCACGATATTATGACTTAAGGAAACTTGATTCAGGTCCAGAGCTCCAGAGGAAGTGTGGAAATGAGTTTTGAAATGAACATTTTCAAGTGTTGCAACTTCATTTCATTATATAAGGGGGTTTAGAGAGCACAAGATCCTCACAACTAAGTCTATGGAAGTTCCCTGATCAACCCAAGTGTCCCTATGCATGCAATACTATTGGCCATGCTCCAGTTTTTCGAAAACCAGCTCTTTAAGGCGGTGCAACCGGTTAGAACAGGCAACTGCCATTTCCTGCTGCCAGCGACCTTCTAACGGACCATAAGTAGTATGCCTTGCGGTCCGTAAGCACATATTATGGACCGTAAGCCCAAGGCTTTGCGGTCCGTAACCGACCTTGATCTGATACGCCCAGTTACAACCTTGCGGACCGTAAGCCCATGGCTTTCCGGTCCGTATCCGCTTTTTATTTATTATCTCTATCCAGCTTCGCCACCTTACGGACCGTAAGGTGGTCCTTTTGCGGTCCGTAACCATTGACCAGAAGACAAAATTTTGAGAATCTCTAGTCTTTGGCCATGCAACTTTGATATTACGAATTTAGGACCTTTAATACCAGTATGGGACCACTTGATCAGGTCCAAAATGTTATGACAGCCTTGCCACGCATTAGAATTGTTTTAGATTCTTTAAAAAGGAATCATGAATGAAAATTTGTCGAATTCATTCTCATAGGATCTCATCTTTGAAAATTTTGAATTATGCATTATAGGAAATAACCAGATTTTGAGTATATCAGATGTTTATAAAATGGATTAGGGTCTTGGGATTCATAACTAGTCGCTCAGAGGTATTAATTAACATGTCGACACTTTTAAATCCTACCATACATCTTTAACTTGATCCGGGTTATAACACGCCTTACATGACACGTGTCTTTATTTTATTAGGTATGATTTTTACGAGGTGTTACACTAAAGATGTGACGATAGGCTCAGCTAGACTAGTAGTTTTGCGATAACGATACAAACATAAATGAAAAAGCCTAGTTCTAGTGGGAAATGCGGTTGAAAGCATAGTACTTAGTTTTATCCTTCGTGACTGTGTACCTACTCAGTAATCGCTGAATGCTAAAAAAGCATAAAAACCGGTCAGTTTGTGAACTTTCACAACTTGCTGAAAAAGTCACTGTGATTGTGCTTTTCATTTTGCAAAGATTTAATCTTGTTTTATTTCTTTATTTTGTTTAAGCAGTGGACGTCCTTTGCGTATACGTGAGTATCGACCTGGATGTTAGTGCCTAAACATTCTGCTTTATTTTTCTTGGTGTTTCGTTTAAATCTTGGATCACCTCTGCGTATATGTGAATATCGAACCGGTGGTAAAGATCTAAACAAATTCAACTTGTTTTTATTTCTTATTTTGTTTAAACATTGGACTTTCTCTGCGTATCGAAAGATCGACCTGATTGTTAATGTTTAAACATTCTGCGTTGTTTTCTCACATATCACAGTTGATGAAAGTTGAAAGGCATTACTTGAGTCATTGTATTGCATGATGAGGGGATATGCTGAGATCGTGGGGTCCATAAGAATTTAGTGCAAAATTAATATACCTTAACGTATCGGTAAGCATTTCAAAAGTTTTTAGATTGAGTTTAAGAGGAAAACACTATCGTCAATCTATGTGAATTGTTTAGAACTTAAAGTGTTTGAAGCTCAACGGTGCTAGTGAGTTGTCTCAAAAACTGATATGATCCTCTTACGCAAACTCACAAAAATATTGTTTGTAAATATTTCTTTACTGTATTTTATTAAAAACAAAATCCAAAAAGATTTTCAGTGTGTTTTAGCATAAAACTTTGAAAATTCAAAAAGATTTTCGACAACTGATGTTGGAAAGCTGATTTTCAAAATTCCGAGTGCTAAACATGATGAACAACAGGTTGGGAGAATTTGATTGAAATGAGAATTGGGTTTGAAATCTTTAAATAGTTTCAATTTAATGAAAATGTCAAAGTTTGAATGTTATTCTTACAAAAGGTTAAGCAGATAATCCAAATTTGTTAAATCTTAATAATAGTGAATCTTTTTGGTAGGTGGAGAGTTGTGCAGGTTACAGAGAGTCAGGATACGTTCCTGAGACTGTGATCTCTGCAAAACAAGATCCCCGTGTTTAAACCTGAGCAGAGTTGGAGCCAGGTTTCGATCTAGAACTAAAGTTATGTCAGATTGCAATCCCGGAACAAGTTAAGGGGGAGTCTGCTAACAAAGGGGAGTCTGAAAAGTCTAGAGCCAAGTTTAATCCTGAGGATCTTGCAAGCTACTGATACTGAAGATCTAAAAGAATCAAGAGATTTGATCAAGAGAAGATAGAACCAGGATTGAGATTCGAGAAGAGAAAAAGATTGAAGGATGCTTACACTTTTAGATACTTTGTAAGAAAGCACTAATGATTAAGACTGAAGACATGTCGTTGAGAAGACTCGACACCGAAGACTTCATCAACATCCAAGGGGGAGTCTGTTGGTGCATATGTCTGTCGACTTCGTCTTGTATCGAGTCTTGTAAATAGAATGATAGTTCAGGGCACGTTATTCGAGAAAGTTGAGAAAACATGTAGGAAGGACCATTTCGCATGAAATGGAATGTGGTCATTTCGCACAAAATGGCATTGGCCATTTTGTGTGAGACCATTTCGTACGAAATGGCTGGCCTATATATATGTGCCATTTCGTTTCATTTGGAAGAGTTCCAGTTTCCAGAGCCGAAGTGCTGCTGAAGTGTCATTTGACCTGTAACGCTTTCAAATCAATAAACAAGACAATTAAAGAGTGAATCAAGCTGTAATCAAGTCTATATCATTGAATTCCGCCTTTGATATGGATTAGAACTCTTTTGATAGACTCGTTTAGATCGATTCTCGATCCTACAGATGTGTTCCATGTTTCGCAACTGAAGAAGTGTTTGTCTGATGAAACACTAGTGGTACCGTTTCAAGAGTTGAAGATTGACGACAAGTTGCAGTTTGTCGAGGAAACAATAGAAATTATGGATCGGGAGGTCAAAGTCCGTAAGCAAAGCCGAATTCCGATCGTGAGAGTTCGTTGGAACTCAAGACGCGGATCGGAGTTCACATGGGAACGCGAGGATCAAATGAAGCTTGAGTACCCACATTTATTCCCAAATGACAAGTCCAAGTCTGGCAAATCTAAGTCTGGCACAACTAGTGAATTTTGGGGCGAAATTCCCGTTCAAGTTGGGGATGATGTGGTACCCGCGGAAAATCCACAGTCATCCTGAGGTAACATCTTGCTGTTTTGTATTACTTGCCAAATTTCGGGACGAAATTCCTGTCAAGTTGGGGATGATGTGACAACTCGAGTCTTCAAGGTCCTTACTCGGCATGTTACTCATTTTGCAAAGTGTTTTCATAATTCGTATGCATTGTAACTTGTTGTTCATGTTGATATATGTTTAAGTGTTTGTATGATTGTTTGGGTTAGTTAATAAAAGGTTATGAACTATTTAAGATTGGGTAGCCTTGTCACATGCATCTTTTGTGAGATGGAACATTAGACTTTCGCCACCATACAAACTCGACGAAACACCTGACTTTCGTCACACTCCCAGTCGACGAAACACTAGGGTTTCATCCAGTAGAGTTTCGCCGAAATGGGCTTTTGGCCCATGTGAGGCCCAAATGTGTTTAGGTTATAAGAACTGTGTCTACGCATAAGATACGTAAGTTGAAATTAGCGAAACCCTAGAGTCGCTCTCTCCCCTTCCCTGCCAAACTCTGTGCGACGGCGATTACCATTCCTCTCGGAGCTTTTGCTAGTTTCATCTCATAATCGGTTAGTGTATAATTATCCGATCAAACCTTCTTGTTATTTGTTTGAATGTTTTGTGTGATGGTTTTGGGTCACTGTGGATTTGGGTGTCGTGTTAGAGGGTGTGCTCTCATGTCTTATTAACTAGGGTTCGGTGTTTCTTTGATGATCAATTAGACTAGGATTGCAGGATAAGAACTCTGTGGTTCGTATTCATCGGTGTTTTGTTTGATGTTTGTATATTATGTTATCAATTGCCTGTGAATATTAAATGATTATGTGATACAGGTTCGTGCATGACGATGATCTGTTAATATAGAATTCGTGATTAAGTTTGATGTTGGTAATTGATGGGTTAAGGGTTCTTAAGATTACTGCCAGAGGGATGGGGGCGATGCTAAGAAAACTGTCATGTTAGGGTTGTGAATCTTGAACTGTTATCCGTGATGACGAAAGCCCTTTCAACGAAATGCCCAGTTAATGAAACTCCTTAAGGTTTCGCCACCCATTGTGCCGACGAAACGTCTGATGTTTCGTCATCTATGTGTCGATGAAACACTGGGTGTTTCGCCGTGGGAGTTTCGCCGCCCAGGATTTAGTTCATGGCAGACTGTGGTTGAAACTTGAGTTACACGCATGATCTTATTGATGAAACACCACTGCTGTTGCTAAGGGTATGAGTAACTACGCATTGACTGAGGAAACATGACTTGTTTAAAACGAGTAATACATTTAACTGTTAGGTACACATTCAATTGTTAAGTTCTGTTATGGAACACGCATGTGAACTGTGGATGTGTATGAGCTTGGATAACTGTTTATGTATTAATCGGAAACTATTGCTTGAATGCACACCATGAATACCATTTATACGTGAACCAAGTGATTGCAAACTGATTTCTTGTACATGCATATCATAGGCTTTGACTGATTTATTTGTGAACAAGTAACTAATCATACCGAGCAAACCAAGGTGAGTTCACTACTCTTGAGCATGCGTCCCGGTGGTTGGGACAGTCAGTGGGTATCCCGGGGAGGGATAAGTCTTTTGGCTAAAACTGGGATGTTGGATAATAATCTCACTCTATCATTCTTAAGTCCCATCTTTTTGTTACCGGAGAGGTAGCGGGGTATTAGTTGGTAGCGCTACTTAGGTTTGGCACCCTCACCACGTACCGGAGAGGACGGGTGTGAACTAATGACCCAGTCATGCCCAGTGCTTTGATAGGAGCACTGAGGAACGGGCAAAACATACATCAGGAGCCGTCTTGTTCAGTATCGAGATATTATCAACATTACTTTCGGAATTGTTAACAAACTGGATTAAACACTTGGTAATTAACGTTTTTGTAAAACTGTGAACTCACCAGCGTTGTCTGACATACTTGTTGCATGCTCGCAGGATGTTAGGTACTTTGGATGGGAACTTGCTATCTGGATGGCTGGAGGGGTCATGGTCATGTCGCTGAGGATTACTTGCATGTTATTTAAACACTATTACATTTGGTTTTGAGAATACATTGAACATTATTATGTCGTTTGCTTCCGCTGAATCTGATAACTCTTGTTTAACAATTATGATTACTTAACTTAATAAACATAAATTTGGCAATGCTTTGTTATTGGTTCAATGTGATTGGTGGCTTGGATCCTGGTACGTCACACGTCTCGCGGTGTTTCCGCATGTGGTATTTTGGGGGTGTGACAACTCATGTATCCTTTTCCTTTGTTTTCAGCAGTAGCAGGACCAGTCCTGAACTCGGCTGGTGGGTTAGCATCTTTACGCTTGTAGTACCAATGTTGTTTCCTTGGGCACCCTTCTTGAAGTTCGAGAACTTCCTTTTGTTCTCTCCAGACGACTCCACATGAGTCTCTTTCTTCTTCTGCTCAGTGATTGAAAACTTGCCCAAACGAATCGTTTCTTCAGTCAGTGCCACACTCAAGTCAATGGCTTCAGTAATCGTTGGAGGCTTCAAAGTAGTCACCATGCTCAGTATTTGGGGTGCCAATCCCCAAATGAAACGTTCGACTTGCTTGAACTCTGGCTCTACCATGTAAGGGACAACACGAGATAAATCATGGAATCTCTGCACGTACTCAGCTATCTTAGGACCATCCATTTTCAGATTCCAAAACTCGGTTTCCAACTTCTGTATTTCTGCCCTTGAACAGTACTTCTTGCGCATCAGCTCTTTCATCTCATCCCACGTCATAGCATACGCTGCAGCCTCACCTAGAGTCTGAACCTGAAGGTTCCACCATGACAGAGCTCCATCTAGGAATAGTCCAGAAATGTAAGTGACTTGATGCTCCGGCGCACACTTACTCATTCGCAGCACAAAATCTTATTTCTCCGCCCATCTTACAAAAGCTACACCACCTCTAGTGCCGTCAAAGTTCAGAGGCTTGCAGTCCAGGAACTGCTTGTAAGTACAGCCTGTACAAGCAAAATCATTCACATATAGCATTAGCAAACGCACATGGAAAAGTCCAAACGTATTGTAATTTGTCTTAGGTGACTTAAACATTACCGTGAGGTGGGTTATTTCCTAAGGTACCTCTGCTGTGTTCAGAGCGTAGGGCCTCATGTTGTGTGATTGCCTGTGAAATCCGTTCATGCAGTTCTGCCTTTGTTGTGGGCAACTGAGTGTTCCTTCGAGGAGGCATCTTCTAAGAAGAAGATTGTATAGGTCATGTCTTATTTGTATAATAAGTAGTACATATATAATAGCATTTATCATAGCAAGCAAGCATATGATCATCTCAATCATAACATAACATGTAATTTAACAACGTATTTATTGAGAACATGACGATTGAGCTTTCATTAATCATCGACCATAATATTGTTACATGTTTTACAAAATGTACCATATCAAAAGGATCACAGGGTCACACTACCCTTGTCCAACAAGTCTATCATTCTACAAATGTCATACAATCAAAAGGTGGTCTCCAAAAGGCTTCACTAGCTCAGCTCAATAGTGGTGCTCTCATCAAAAGCAAAGCAACCTACATAAAACCAAAAACCAATTATGCTGATGGCGGTGGAGGAGGAGGTGGAGGAAAGAAAAGTAAGCTGCGCACATGCGCAAGATCCTCCTCAAGCTCATATACATGATGCATCAGATAGCTGATCTGCTGCTCGACCGTAAGAAATCGAGCATCAAACTCTGGAAATGGAGTGAGAGGTACAGGTGGATGTGAAAACAGAGACGGTGATGAAGGGGGGGTGGGGGGGGGGGAACAAAAGCAGGCTGGCAAGGACATGGTAAAGGACGCGGTGTCATCTCAAGCTCTAAAATCCTACGACTCATAATCTCGTACTGGAGATGCAGTGATAAGAGTAACTCATCCCTTGTAAACCAACAAACTGAGAGGGATGGTAGGGATCCGATATCGGCATGGTATATGGTGGGAACCACCTGAGTGGCTCATCAAGTGGTGAAGAAGTAAAAGGAGCAAAAGGTGCAGAGTGGGGAATGTGTGGATAAGTTGCTGATACATGAGGATCATGACTAGGCTGCTGGCCTGAAGTACCTTCCCCTGGACGGGGTGCGTGTATGTCCTGCAAGAAGACAATAGGTAGGTCAACACGATGAACGTCAGACTCCACAGGGTGAAAAGGAGCAACATCAGCGGGTGCGGGTGAAAGTGGAGGAATGAATGGCTGACGGGTGGTCCATAGGACAACCCTTTATGGTGTTAAAAGATGTGTTAATCCCGCATTTGATCTCGTAATTATCTTGAATTAGATGACTACAGTTGCTTATGTTTCAGGTGCGTTTTGGAGCTTAAAACATGGAAAAATGTTGCTTCGGAGGGAATGGAGTGGATCGGGTCACACAAGGATGGAAAGAAGGAACAAAAGAAGGATTTCAGGGGTCCACCGTAATTTACGGTGGCTACCGTAAATTATGGTAGCCCCTGAAACTCTCCAGATCCACCGTACTACAGTCTCTGGCCAGCGTAACAAGTTGAAGGCTACCGTAATTTACGTTAGGTACCGTAAATTACGGTAAAGGCTGCGAGGAACATCGTAACTGCCTTATTAAAACCGTTTTCAAGTGTCTTTTCACATGATTCAAGATTGGAGACGTTTCTCCACACCTGTTGGGCGAATTTTGGGCTTTGGATATTGTTTGGGAACAATTTCTAACATTCCGGTTTATCTTTCGATTCGTATGAACTTTAATCTTGATGTTATGATGATCCACCGAACAATGTCCGGCTAAATTGGTGGTGATCATCTTAGGTGAAGGTTTTTCTAAGACTCTTGTGTGTTTTTCCTTTATTTCTAGAATGATAACTTGGTGTGTTTGCTATGCTTATCATGTTGTATGAATATTTGATTGTATCTTGTTAATTGATGTTTCAATTCTAGTCTAATTCATACGTTCTTGGTGTCGTTGACAATCGAGATATCACGGGAAGGGTTAGGGTTGGATATTGATTGATTGATCATCGGGAAACAACCCCGCATTAATATAATCCGAGTACTTTGTTCCCTTTTATCACAACAAATGTTTATGCATGAGTTATGTCTATGTAGCTCTTTCTAGTTGGAATTTTGCACAATTGTTAAAAGAAACCGAAACCTAAGATGGTCATTTTCTCATAATCTGAATTACAATCCAATCTTGATTAGCAACTAGTTGATAACTTAGTTTTTAAATCGAACACTCCAAATTCTTGACCTTTAATTTCTGCATATTAGGGTAATTGTAGTTAATTTACAAGGCTATATAATCAGCACATTTTCCACAAACTCCCTGTGTTCGATACCCACTTACCGCTATCTAATAGTAGTAATTGGATTAAATTTGATTGTGACCACGAAATCACGTCAATGGCTCAATAACAGGAGGGTCAATAGGTGTAGGAACTAGATCAGGTATGAGGGGTGCAATGTCAGGTAGGCCAAAAGGAATAGGGTCATGATCAAGCAAAGGATCAGGATCAGCAGGTGCAACATCAGGCTGATCAACAGGAATAAAATCTAGCTCAAGATCAAACTCGGGATCGTGTGGAGGGGACGGTGCAGCTGACATGGCTGTATCATCATCAGAATCAGTGGCATAACGTCGTAATCCAACTGCCTGCAAAGCTGAAGACGTCACAGACTCAAAGGAATCTGAGACAGAGTGCAAACTAGAGTTAGAGGAAATCTCAATAGCAGGGATCTCAGGTAGAGGGCTAGCAACAATGTCCTCATCTAGCTCTCCATCGCATGGGCATCATGAGGAGGACCATCAACAAACAGGTCAAAGTCATTGTCAAACATATCATCAAAAGGCCAATCCTCAGGAGGGATGACCACTAAAGGAACAGGAGCGAGGATCGATGCCACAATATGCTCACCATCGGGATGCCCGATGATAAGATGATTGTGGACTGGAATGGGAATAACAAAAGGATCCTTGTCTGTAATACCATCAGCAAGCGGTAAGTCATCTCCAAAATCAGGTAACGCAAAAGGATGAAGTCATCGTCATCGTCTGACAGCATATCTGGGTCACTCTCAGTATCTGAGGTAAAGATCTCTGGCTCTGGTGCGATCTCGTCATCGGACACAATAGCCATGGGGTCATCAGTATTAGACAATCCGCTCTCGGATGAAGACATAGTGTCTATAACAGAACAATCATAACATATGCACATATATTAACCACTATCATTTAATAAACAATCAAAGACAATGTATCACGAAATCATGTATCCTTCCTAGTCTCCCAGACTAAACCACCCAGTCTCCCAGACTAAACCACCTAGTCTCCCAGACTAAACCACAAAAGTAAACCTTGCAATCGTGTTTCTTGTCTTTTCTTTTGTAAAAATGTTTGTTTCCCTGGATCTGGGAGTTTCGTGTATGCAATGAAAACATGTTGTAAAAAAATTTTCGTGAGAGCCCTAGTGATTGTAGTCTAGACTCGAGAAAGAATCCTAGTTCACTACAATCGAAGCTTCGATACCAAACTGTAACACCCTGACTTTTGCGGAAGTGTGATTATGTGTGACTTGCTTAATATCATTGCATTCAACCATAACAAACATCTATATGATAAAACTAAGATGATCATCCATTGAATTTAAGTTTTAAAACATAACACAACATTGTTTAGAAATCCAATACAGATTTCGAATCCATAATACAAACCATTCAAATTGTTTTAGAGTTCCAGAAGGACTCGACAAAAGATACTATTAAAAACTGGGATTAGGACTATGCATCTTATACAGGATAAGGTACACAACCCCAAACCCTCAGATGTCACACCCCAAAAACTTCGCAGCGGAATATTAAACGTAGTGGTGACGGAAGTTGGTGCCCATTTATACCTTGTCGGACGATGCACTCATTTGTTGGACATTTTGACATATTTTAAAACATAAGTACTAAACATTACATTTTAAAGGTCTCGACACAACCACATAAGTTAAGTTGTTTTGATCCTCGCGGATCTTATTACAAACGTCCCAGATAGTTTAAAAGTTGTCCAACATATTTAAACAAAACATCATGCATCATTAAACACAAGATACACCATGATTTCCCGAAGCCGAACTCAAGTACCTGTAGAACACGTTAAAATCAAGTGTCAACACAAAGGAAGGTGAGTTCACATATTCACATACAAACAATATTATTCCAAGGAAAACTTTCTGATTAGGTGTTTATTTGAAAACATCCATATAATTTTTAGAAAGTCCATTTTACTTCCTTAATAAAATCCATGGGCCTTCCATCGGTTCATCAATCCGACAATAGCAATATTGCCCAGGTTTTGTATATTAAATTTTTGCGTTAACTTTCAGACTCGTATGTTAGCTAGACGATACGAACTATATATTAACCATGCAGGGATAATCAAAGCTAGACAATAAACAGAATTTAAATTCGTCATTTGACTTGACACGGGGCGACCGGTCACAACGGGGTTGTCAACCCGATAGATCTACCAACAATTAATCGCGTGTAATACTTAAATGATTAAACGACACAAAGGGCGCAGGGTCCTCTTGAAGAATAATATGATGTCTGCCTCACGTACAATATATATATATCCTACTAATATGACAATTTAATACACGATGTTGTACGAATCCCCTGAATCTCCATCATTCGAGACCCAGGCCGGCATCCGTCCAACTTTACGGTCTTTTTTCGCCTAGGAAATACCGTACCATTCCAATATCCAACATTCATTCATCAAAAAGGTTTTTACTTCAAAACGTATGGCTTATCAAATTTCATATATTTTCAACGAAAATATATATTATATATTAAAAGGTATGTTTTATTTCAAAAACATTATTAAACCCTTTTATTGACGTGTTCTACCCCCAAAATATATACAAAGCAGTAAAAAGAGGGGTTTAGTGACACTCACCTTTGGGTGCGTATTTTAATAGTGCAATCCCAGATATTGATTTTCTATATGTCCTAATATAGGAACGATTCTAAATCAATATACATAACACAAAAATCCTAAGTTTCTCCGTTTCTTAGAATTATCACATAAATTTAAGATTTTCTCGAAAAGTTATCAATTTTGATTATGTTGGCACGTTAATATATATATATATATATATATATATATATATATATATATATATATATATATATATATATATATATATATATATATATTCTCTGATTTTGTGACTTGAACGATTTTATTGGTGTCCATTATTGTGTAAATCCGTTAACTTTCCCGTTTATACGCAATATATCTACGATTTGCGCGTCGTAATATATATACATAAACCTTCATATAATTTAACACCGAAGCACCCGAAATATTGCTAACTTATCTGTTTTGTCATTTTTAAAGCAAATATACATAAAACATCCTATAAGTATCAAACTTTATGCTCGACAAACAGGTTACACATTTAACGCGATTTTCACCGTTTCTACCACACAAAACGTACAAGCATACATGCGTAAGCTAGATTTCTAACATCATGTTAAAAACTTAACATATTTTCATATTCTTACGTTTAAATCACATAACACATTTTGCCACATAAAGTTTACCCAAAATTTTACCCACATTGGTGTACTTTGAAAAATGTGTATTTTAGCGATTCGGTAACGTTTTCGGGCGTCGAAAGTCACGTATGACCAACCAAACACCAAGTAAAGTTAAAATTAGTTAAAATACTCATTTAAACTAAAAATATCAGTTTACATACTGATCTAAATCAGTTTTATAAAAATCACTCGAAAAGCCGATTTTGGACCGTTTTAACGCATAGTTTTGCGTTAAACGTTACTATAATCATCCCAACTCAAAACGACTTGATATTTTAACACAATACATGTTATTTACTGATTAAAATAGTAGTTATAATCAGATTAGTGCAGTTTTTGTATAAGTCACAAAAATCATGCGATTTCACGTATTTTACAACTTTTAATGCACCATGTACAACATGCAAAGCTAACAAACATTATGACAAAGTTATAAGTGACTAAATACTTTTAAAATAACCTCATTTTAGTGTTTATAATCAGCTCATAACTGATTTTTACTCAATTATATTCAAATCACCTTTTTAAGATCATATATCATCATGCATGTTTAAGTATATGTATCTACTATGCTCATATCACAACTTTATCATCTAGTACGATCTCAATACATCAAAACCTTACTAACATCTTATTCTTTCAAATATCATACATAACACTTTAAATCCTTCAATCATTCATGTTCATTCATACTTAAATCCTTTACTTTTATGATTACACAACAACTTTAACATACATGCATACATATATACATATATATATTCGGCACACATATACATACATATGAACTTCCAAAAGTTCACTTTTCATCATATTCATCATAAATCACATGACCATTTTTAGAACCTTCTTATATGATACTTTTTCAAAACATGCATGTACTTATCTTTCAAGATTCAACTCAAATCAATCAAAGATCTTTAAACAAAAATCAAAACACAACTAAACACATACACCTACATAACTTTCGGCCATATACACATACATACACACACCCATTTTTATTTTGTTCGAAACTTATTTGTTTGATAGTTTCAAGTTAGTGTTTAGATTCAAGAATCAAGAGAAACTTTTACTATCTTATTTATCATTATGAATCAAGAACAATGTTTAATGAAATATATTATACCTTCAAGATCTTAGATGGGTTTTTGATAGAAGATGGTGATATGAGGCTTGTTCTTGCTTGAAACTTGCTTGAAATCACTTCCAAACCTTCTTACAAGCTTGAAATCACCTTGATTTGCTCTTGATTCTTCATGTTTTGATTTTGAAATTGAAAAGTTGATGTGTTTTAGGGGGTTTCGGCCGTGAATGAACAAGGGAAGATAGAGAGAGTGATTTTGAATGTTGTCTTGGAAATATGGAAGAAATAAGAATGCATACAAAGCTTTAATCATCATCATAACATTCTCTAAGTATTACATGTGTCTAAATTGAAAGAATCAAGGCATTTTGGCTGCCCTATGTGCCGCCACCTCCCACCTCTCTCACACATCAAATGTATACATATATGTATTATATGTAAATTAGCTCAAAAACAGGTATTTTACTGAATACCGGGTATTTTATCTAGCGTTTTAACCCCGTTTTAGTGCGTTTTAAATTATTTTTATCATTCTATAAAAATAATCACTCAAAATTATTACTGAAATAATTACTAGTTGCCTTGACTGGCTGCGTTAACAGTATTTTGTTTAATTCGCGCAGTATCTCGCGGTACGAGCTCAAACTCGAAAAATAGAGTTTCTTAGCGTTTTAAATTATTTTTCCATAAAGATATGATCAAAATTATTATTCTAATCATAACAGGCTATTTTTAGGTTTTTAACACTGATCGGGTGGTCACCGACGTTCGTTTCGCATTTTAAACGTTACGCGATAAGCGTTAGTTTTATCGTTACCAACATAATTTTTATACACATCTAAATTTACCAACACATCATATATTAACATCACAGTCCGTCACAAATAGTCATGTTACATGTTCACTACACAGATTACTATTGTCCGGTAGGGCCTGAGAGGCCGGGTGTCACAGTCTCCCTCTGTTTAGGGAATTTCGTCCCTGAAATTCTACTTTATAGGTTTTGTTTTTGCACTCGGTGGGAAGAGATGAGGGTATTGCTGTTGCATTTGGTCCTGTCACTCCTAGGTGAACTCGGGTCCAAGCTTAGAATTCCAACGAACCTTGACCAACTCAATCTTACTCTTCCTGAGTTTCTGGGGGGTTTTCTGATCCAGAACCTCCACTGGTTCTTCGATAAACCTCAGTTTATCGTCCACTCGAACCTCTCCAGGGGGTATAATTAGTGTCTCATCAGACAGACACTTTTTCAGGTGGGAGACATGAAATACGTCATGAACTCCACTCAACTCCTGTGGTAACTTGAGCCTGTACGCGACTGGTCCTACTCGAGAGGCGATTTCGAAAGGACCTATATAATGCGGGCTCAACTTTTCACCTTTCCCAAACCTCACAACGCCCTCCCCTGGCGATACCTTCAACATAACTCTATCACCAACTTGAAATTCCAGCGGTTTCCTTCGGTTATCTGCATAACTCTTCTGTCGATCTGCGACAGCCTTCAACCTATTCTTGATCTGGACAACCTTGTCCGTGGTCTCCTGAATAATCTCGGGTCCGGTCAAATGCTTCTCGCCGACTTCAGCCCAACAGAGCGGTGATCGACACTTCCTTCCAAACAGGGCTTCAAACGGAGCGGCTTTTATGCTGGCGTGGTAACTATTGTTGTAAGAAAACTCTGCCAAGGGCAAATGAGTATCCCAACTTCCACCGAAATCAATCGCAAACGCTCTCAGCATATCCTCTAACGTCTGAATGGTCCTTTCGCTCTTACCATCTGTTTGAGGATGATATTCAGTACTCATATCCAAACGAGAACCCAGCGATTTCTGGAGAGATCGCCAAAATCTGGAGTCAAATCGTCCATCTCTATCTGAAATGATTGACACTGGTACTCCATGACGGGCTACAATCTCGTTAAGGTACAACTGCGATATCTTCTCCGTATTGTCTGTTTCCTTAAGTGCTAGGAAATGAGCAGACTTTGTCAATCGATCCACAATTACCCAGATCATATTGTGTCCATGCGACGTACGGGGTAACTTGGTGATAAAGTCCATCGTAAGATGTTCCCATTTCCACTTAGGAATCTCTGGTTGCTGCAGAAGCCCAGACGGCTTCTGGTGCTCAGCCTTAACCTTAGAGCACGTCAGACATTTACTCACATAGGCCGCAATGTCTCTCTTCATCTTCGGCCACCAGTAAAACTCCTTAATGTCCTGATACATCTTGGTAGAACCCGGGTGAATGGAATACTTGGATTTATGAGCTTCGTTCATAACCAATTCACGGAGGTTACCTTTAAGCGGAACCCAGACTCGGTTCATGAAGTACATTACTTCATCCGCTTTCGATATCAGTTTACATTCTAAGCCCTTCAAACATTCTCCTCTCAAACCGTCATCCTTCAAAGCTTCTCGCTGTGCATCACGAATTCGATCAGTCAAACTCGTTTGTATGGTCAAACCCAAAGCACGCACACGTAGAGGCTTTTCCCGATCCTTTCTACTGAGCGCATCTGCAACAACGTTTGCTTTCCCCGGGTGATAACGGATATCACATTCATAATCGTTGAGTAACTCTACCCAACGTCCTTGTCGCATTTTGAGCTCCTTCTGATCGAGGATGTGTTGAAGGCTCTTATGGTCCGTGTAAATCATACACTTCGTGCCATACAAGTAGTGTCTCCAGATCTTGAAAGCAAACACAACAGCTCCAAGCTCCAAATCATGTGTTGTGTAATTTTTCTCGTGCACTTTAAATTCCCTGGTCGCATAGGCTATCACTTTGTCTCTTTGCATTAAAACGCATCTAAGACCCAAACGTGAAGCATCACAGTAAACAATGAAATCATCACTTCCCTTAGGAAGGGAAAGAATAGGTGCACTGCAGAGCTTTTCCTTCAACGACTGAAAAGCTTTCTCCTGCTTCTCCATCCAGTCAAACTTCCTCTCCTTCTGGGTTAATAGCGTCAATGGCTGCGCTATTCTAGAGAAGTTCTCAATGAACCTCCGGTAATACCCAGCAAGCCCTAAGAATTGTTGCACCTCTGACGGAGTCTTTGGCGCTTCCCAATTCTTTATTGCTTCGATCTTAGATGGATCTACATGTATACCTTTCTCATTTATGACATGTCCGAGAAAATGAACTTCTCGAATCAAAAACTCGCATTTAGAGAACTTGGCATACAGCTTCTCTTCCTTCAGCAACTCCAAAATCAACCTCAAATGATACTCATGATCTTCTTTGGTTCATTAATAAATAAGTATATCGTCGATGAATACTATCACGAATTTGTTCAAGTAGGGTTTGCATACCCTGTTCATGAGATCCATGAACACAGCTGGCGCATTAGTTAGACCAGATGGCATGACTAGGAACTCATAATGGCCGTATCGTGTTCGAAAGGCTGTCTTCGGAATGTCTTCGTCAGCAACCTTCAACTGATGATATCCTGAAGGCAGATCTATCTTCGAGTAGTAGCTGGATCCCTGAAGCTGGTCAAACAGATCATCAATTCTCGGCAAAGGATACCAATTCTTGATAGTTAACTTGTTCAGCTCCCTGTAATCTATACACATCCTGAAGGATCCATCCTTCTTCTTTATGAATAGAACAGGCGCACCCCATGGCGAATAACTCGGTCGAATGAAACCTTTGTCTAGTAGCTCTTGAAGTTGGTTCGACATTTCTTTCATTTCAGACGGTGACAATCTATAGGGAGATTTTACAATTGGTGCAGCACCAGGTACCAGATCGATTCGGAACTCGATCTGTCTCGCAGGGGGTAATCCAGGTAAGTCTTTAGGAAAAACTTCTGGATAGTCACGAACAATAGGAATCTTTTCGATCTTCCTACATTCGGCCTTTGTATCCATCACGTTAACTAAGAACGCAGGATAACCTTTTCGCAACATCTTGAGCATCTTCATAACACTGACAACACTCGACACACGACTCGAACGATCTCCATGGACAACTATCACTTCGCCACTGCCAGGACGAGGTATCAGCACTTGCTTCTCCGAGCAAACAATCTCCGCTTTGTTCTTGGACAGCCAATCCATCCCCATAACTACATCGAAGCTTCCCAACTCCACTGGTAGTAAATCAATACTAAGTTTATGATCGCCTAACTGAATACTACAGTCGCGAACGACTTCGCTAGTCTCTATCAGTTTACCATTTGCTAGTTCTAATGAGTACTTCTTATTTAGCTTACTTGTAGGTGAATACAGGAATGGTTCAAAGTATTTTGAGACAAAACTCAAGTCAGCTCCAGTATCAAAAAGTACGAACGCGGAATGGTTATTGATAAAAAAACATATCAGTGACAACAACAGGATCGTCATGTGCCTTCCCAGCGTTTAGCTCGAACGCTCTACTCTTGGCATTCTGACCTCCCGTTTTAGGACAATCCCTCTTGAAATGTCCTTGTTCCCCGCACTGGAAGCATCCTTCAAGCCTTGTTCCCTCCAAAGTATTTTTGGCATAGCATTCGCGGGTAGTATGCCCATTTCGTCCGCATCGGTTACATTTCTTCTGTCCTTCCTCGCGAGTCTTTCTCTCAGATCCGCCTCGGCTATCTCTGGTGCCATCCTTTCTAGTACCACTAGAACTTGCTGCATATGCCTTCTTCGAACTGCGTTTCTTGTCGCGCTTCTCTTCAGTCTCCTTCCTCGAGCTCTCGGACTTGCGCTTCTTTGAAACTTCTGTCTTAGTCTCAGAACTCCCCGACCGTTCAGATTTTGCGTCTGCTTTGGACTTGCCCGATGACTTCCTGGTTTCCTCCTTTTTATCAAGACTACCTTTGCGAGTAGCGTCATCGG
Source organism: Helianthus tuberosus (assembly GCA_030545235.1). Classification (NCBI taxonomy): domain Eukaryota; kingdom Viridiplantae; phylum Streptophyta; class Magnoliopsida; order Asterales; family Asteraceae; genus Helianthus; species Helianthus tuberosus. The sequence continues at coordinate 118,793,023 of CM060424.1, forward strand.
CTAATGATTTTGCCAATGAAGTAGCCTCTTGGTAGGTGGTAGGTTTCGCGGATGTAACCATACTACGAATTCGTGGCGACAATCCCCAGATATACCTTTCTACCTTTACATATTCAGGAGTAACCATTCGTGGAACTAACCTCGCCAAGTCGTTAAAATGAGAAGTGTAAGCTCTGACATTCAGACCTTCCATGGTTAGGTTCCAGAAGTCTGTCTTGATTTTCTGAATTTCACTGCGCGGGCAGTACTCTTTTAGGAGCATCTCTTTAAGTTCTTTCCAAGTAAGACCGTAGGCAGCGTCTTCACCCAAAATTTGAACTTGCGAGTTCCACCAGGACATCGCTTCATCAAGAAAAGAGCAAGAAGCATATCTCACCCGTTGATCAGCAGCATAACCACTGATTGCCATGACAGATGATGGTCCCTTTGCACAGGATCTGATAGTAAGGAACTAGATGAATCGACTTTGTCTAATGTGCGGAATCCATTATGACAAATCTTAGATTGTTCAACACAGAATTCAACAATTAAACACGGTCTGTTCTTTCTATTAGACGTTCTGAAAGTACAAAGTTCCGGTAGAAGACTGACACTGGTCAGGTTCTCGCTCGAGTCCAAATTCCCAAAAGTAATACCCTGACGAGGTATTTATAGGCAACTCAGGAAGTGGTGAGTGTTGTCCGCTCGGATAACAAGCTATCCGATCGGGTGACATCTTGTCCGAACGGATAACATGCTGTCCGGTCGGATGAGTGTTATCCGATCGGATGACAATCCGATCGGATGACACCAGTCAACAAAAGTCAACACTTACAGTTAAGCCCCATTTCCTGAGTTGTCGATCTATCTACACACACACATATTACATAATTGTTTACAAAGACACAAATATACAAAACATGACTACATGCTGACGGAAGCTACAGACGTTTACACTAACAGACTCCCCCTCGGATGTATCTGTAGTTCCTTCCAGCATAGTCTTTAATTCTTCCTGTTGCGTCTTCGTTCACGAGCTCTCTGTCTTCTCTTTTCTGCCTTTTCTTCTAACATTATACGTCTTTTATGCCTTCCTTCAGTTAACCACCAGTTTCTATAAACTGGATCACCATCACGCTTCCGATCCCATTTGGGAATCTTGTTCTCTTCTGATTCAATAGGTGTTTGATCTGTTGGAGGCACTTTTCCCAAATTTCGTTTGCCCAATTCAGCAGCTCTTTCAGCCATCTTTTTAGATCTTTGTTCACGCTTATACTTTTTCAGGAATTCATCAATCTCCAGATCTCTCCATTTTGTCTTCCAGTATCTTCCTGAATTGATATCTTGTGTAAAACATACATCTACAACTGTTTGGTATTGCTGTGCTTGAGCTTTGTCTCTCTTTTCGTAAACGATCTTGTTGTAGAACAAGCAATCGATATCCTTCTTTGAACAGTTAACAAGACACATTGGATCCAGAATACTTATTCTTCGAGATTTTCCCATGGACTTGTCACAGAGAGAGATAACTGCCTCAGCCGTCGTTTCGTTGTACATCCAGCCTTGAAGTAAATCATGGAAGTCTTGCTCAATGGCTCTGAGAGGCATATTCTTCAAGCATCTAGGCGACTTTACATCCAAAGATATATCTTTTCTACCATTCTCTAGATATGTGACAATCTGCTTTGGATACTGTGGCTTCCAATCAGGATAACCATTCTTTGCTTGCAATTTGATGTAGTTCCATAAATCTTGATCATGTTGTCTAACTTCTGGACCATAGTAGAACTGCTTGATATTCTTTGTTTTCACCAACTCATCCACATCCCACCACGGTAAAGAACTGATATCTGACAGAAATTCGAAGTACTGAACTCCTTCTTCCCGTCTGATAGCATAGACTTTAAGATCTTCAAGATAGCCCCATGATAGAATATCTCCCCATGAAAGATTTTTGTCATGTGTGAAATACTGAAGAGCTCTAAGAGTTTTTATTTCTTTGGGCATAACTTTGAACCACCTTTTTCGTTCTTCAGCAAGAATTTCTCTGGGAATTGTTTCTGGAATACCTTCGGTAGAAAATTTTTCAACAATTTTCCTTCTAGTTTCATCTTCATTTCTATCTTTGAACATTTCAGCAAGTGACGGAAATGTTTCATCAATTCTAGCATAATGAAAATCAGTATCTTCATCGGATGAATCTGAAGCATCTTCAATAATGACATCATCGTAATGATCAGCTTCATGGGCATATCTTGGATCAAAATCTTTCTCTAGAGACTGAGGAATCTCATCCTCAATGTCAAACTTGAACTTTCCATCTTCCAAACCCAACTCTTCTAACATTTTAGCTCTAGTTCTCTGAACCTCGATCTCACCTTCATATTTCTCATGTAGGTAGATAACAGTAGGGTTTGTTAGTAATACCTGGTCTGCATGTTGTTTTCCAGATGATGAGGCTTCATGTTGAGTATCATCTTCCTGTTCGTTAATTTCATCATTCAGCAACTCTTCAATCCTTTCTTGAACATTAGGATTATTGATTAACAAGCCAGAAGACCCTTGATCATCATCATCGTTTTTCTTGTCATCATCATCTTTCTTGTCATCTTTCTGAACAGACTCATCTTTACCATCATTTTCATCTTCATTCTCTTCATCATCACCAAAAATTTCAAGATCAGAATCACTAACATCTTCTCCACGTGCTTTCTTTGCTTCTTTTCGCCTTTCCTCAATTTTCATTCTGCGAACAATTTCTGATATGTTGTAAGGCACTGTAGAAGCTTTTCCAACAAGAACGAATTGCTGTGTCTTCCATTCTAGTAACAACACTTCTTTGGCCTTTCTCTTCTTTTGAATACCAGCAACTCTTCGAATAACTTCATCAGTATCAATGAATAGAGAGGACTCACCAACCATCATAAAGTTTTGATTCTGTTCATCTTCAACATCTTGTTCTAGAATATCTTCAACAACTTGCTCTTCAACTTGTTCTTGAATATTATCCACATCAATCATTTCAATGTCAACTTGACTAGAAGACCCACCAGCTTCTTGAACTCCTTCAATAACACTTTTGTTCTTTTGAGTGGCATCTTCAGCTAGTCGTCTTTCTCGTTCAATTCTTCTATCCTCTACCTTTTTAACTTCAAGATCATTGAAAGCAGTATGAACATCCATCTTCAGATGACTTTCCACAACCGCATATAGCATGTTGAGCTGATTGTCTTTCATTACTTTATCAGCTTTCATTGCTTCCATCTCCAACTTCATTGCCTTCATTTCATTTGATGTAGCTTCACTCATTTCACTGAGAAGCTGATTAAGCGTCTGATTCACATCTTGAAGATTCTTTATCTTCACATTTAATGAAGAAATTTCTGCTGTCAATAGTTCAAACATTTTAGAATTATCATTGTTGTCATCCTTCATTTCGTTTATCGTCTTCTCTTTTTCTATCAACACCATTCTGATTTGATCATGAGCTTTCATCAGCTGATTAACTTGCTTCTTTGAAACATCACGTTCTGCTTCAACTTTGTCTTTAGCTTTTTCAAGAGCAGCAACTTTCTTCAGTAATTCTTTTACAGCTTCGTTATTGAACATGTCGTAATCATCTTCTGGAATATCTTCACTAAATACTCCAGTTGCAGGTGGAAGATTGCCAAAAAAATCATTTGTAACTTTTGGGCGTGAGGATTCTGGAATCTCAATATTTCCTGGAATTGGTGGAAATTCTGAAGAAAGGACTCCACCCTCAGTCACTTCAACATAATCATCATGACCAACTTTCTTTTAAACCTCTGGTTCTTGAGCCTTTGATGATTCAGCATGCTTTTTGCCTTTACCTCCTTGATCTTTTTGAGCTTTAGCTTCTCCTTTCTTTGCACGCACGCTTCTCGGAATAACTCCAGTTTGAACAGCTTTGCGCTTCTTTATTTGTTTCTTTGGTTGATCCGGTTCAAAAGAATAGTCTTCCTCATCTGATACTTTTGGTTTCTTTGTAGGCTTTTTCTTCAGTTGTGCTTTGCCTCTGCCAAGTGTAGTTGGATCAAGTTCTGATTCTGACTCTGTAGCTTCAGAATCTTCATCACTTGAGACATCTTGAACAACACCTTCAGGTTCTTTGCCTTTGAAACCTTTAGATTGAACACTTGAACTTTTCTCTTTCTGAGCAGCAACATCCTCATTCTTTTTCAAAAAGCTTTCAAGAGATTGTGACAGCAACTCACCTCCTTCTTGAATAACTGCAGACGGTTCCAAAACTATGTCATCCACCAAATTCTGTTGTGGTTCTGCAAAATAGACATAGAAGATATCATTAGAATAATATAACATTTTAAAATTCTAACTTCTCTTATTACTCCCCCTTTCACTGTACCCTTAATAACAATCTTAGGAACTGGTTCCTTTGGAATCGGAACTGTAGGAGATGACTTGGGAGTTCTCTTTCTCTTCCCGTCTTTTACACACCACCATCTAGTATTCTTTTTAGAAAACAAATTCATTTTCTCATTTTCATTGTCAGACTCATTATCATGATGTCTCCAAGCATCATTCTCTGGAGCAACATAAGTTGGTCTGCTAATTCTGCATATCATTCTTTTTGCTCCTGTGTTTGGACCCTTAGTAAGTCTGCTTATTGTCTCTGCTGTCATGTGTCTTAGTCCCAAAATATCATCATCACTTTTCTCAAGATCCTTGAACTTTTCATCAATCAACATCTGAACAAAGTGAGGATACATAATGTACTTCTTGTTTCCAGCCTTTACATTTTCAGTCATGTAGTCAAAAATCACTTGAGAAACATTATATGGCCGGTTCAATACAAGGCAAGTAACAATGTTCATGATATAGTCTGAAGCTTCATCATAGGCACCCTTCCTGTGAGATAAAGCATGAATAACACAGTGTACCAAGAACTTGCAAGCATTACTGAAACTTGTTTTCAAGATCTTTCCATTAACACTTCCTGTGAACCCCATTCTACACCACAAACCTTTTGCTAGACGTTCAGAGATAATGGTTGGATCATTATCAGAATCACGTAAGTCTAACACACGTCTTACATCACCAACTGTTATCTTAATCTCCAAATCTATTTTCTTTCCCTTCTCATCTCTCTTTGTTACTGCAGAGTAGATCGTCTTATCTTTCTCTTCGTATCGTGCAGAATTCCAAAAACATCTAACATGTGATTCGTATACTATGGTTTTATCAGTTAATGCTTTAGCAATTCTACTCTCTCTCAAGAATTTTGCAACCTCTTCAATTACTAATTTCTCTGTATATTCTTTTTTCTAACAGACAGTAAATGTTATGCGTTTTCTCCCAGTCCTGCAGAGGAATACTTGGAATTTTATCAAAATTTTTCTAACACTGAAGATTTCACTCTACCTAGTGCAGAGACTCGGATGGCTATCCGACCGGATGATCATCCGTTCGGATTGCCTTCTGAATGAGTTTGACTTTGCTGTCCGGTCGGATTGCTATCCGATTGGATCGTCATCTGTATCATGTGAGTGCTTTTATTATCCGATCGGATGGTCATCCGATCGGATTGTCATTCGAATCATGTGAATGCATTGGACTATCCGATCGGATGGTCATCCGATCGGATTGTCATCCGAGTCATGACAGGAGATGCACAAACTTCAAGAATCAAGTGATGGAACGGATTGCCATCCAATCGGATTGTCATCCGATCGGATTGCTATCCGACTCAAAAACATTGGCACAGATTTCAAGAAATAAATGATGAAACAGATTGTCATCCGATCGGATTAATATCCGACTCAAACAGCAGTTCAAGAACATTCTAGAAACATCAAAATTTTTCTAAGGCAAATCCTCAAATTGAACACAGATCTACACAGAGAATCTCATCGTGATCAAAACCCTATGTTCAATGTTGTCTAAAACGTCCTAATCAGGGTTTAATTCGCCAAAAACTCCACCGATAACCGTATCGCCCTAACATCAGATCTACTTGGTTTTAGCATGTTATGACACAAATTAAACCGGTAAAACTATAGATCTGATCATTCCGAACACAACCCTATGATTATTTCTCATCAAAACTGACCAAAACTTCCTAGATCTAATCCTAAACCCTCCGATAATGACGTCATTGTCAAGAACATTCAACAAACATAGAATTTTAACAGTTTTGAGTAAGAATTACATACCTTTGCCATTATAAAAGTTGTGCAAACCAACGATCCAAAGATTCGTGCAAAGAAATCCGAAGAAAATAAGATCAGAAAATCAAAGTGTGTGAGAGAGAAAGAAGGTTGTCCGAGCGGGTAAGCTTTGACTGACCTTTGACCCTCTATATATAGTGATGCATGAGTCGGATGGTCATCCGACCGGATTGCCATCCGAGCGGATTGTCATCCGAACGGATTGCTATCCGAGTGAGGCACACTATTTGACTTTTAAAAACTTTGACTTTTTGACCATTTAACATTCAAATTTTATCAGTTTTTAGAAATCCACTTAGGTATCTAGGTCCAACTTAATGACCCTAGGTACTTAATTTGCCGACCAAGGCCAACTTAATGACCTTGGTTGACCAGATTCAAAGCGTACTGACATTTTCTTTATTCTTGTTCAACCATTTTTTTTTAAATTACAAGTTTCAACTTAATGAACTTGTTTTTGACTTTTCAATTTCAAGATTAGCATGATTAGCTCCAAACACATCTTCCATCCCAGAAACTTCCTGCATCTTTCTCAAACAGTGAATCTGAAGATCAACTCTCCACTTTGGTTTGTCGGAAAATAAAGCAGAAATGTAAAATCTTTTTGGATTTTTAATAGAGTTTCAAAAAAAAAATGAAATATAGAAATAAAATGCAGTAAATGTAATCTATTTACAGACATATTTTTGGTGAGCGTGTTAGGGAATCATATCAGCTACCGACAAGTTACAAGTACCGTTAAGCTTGATTTCATACACAACATTAAACAATTCACTTAGATTGTCGATATACTGATCCTATTAAATTCTCACACACATTTCAATCTGTCCAGGATACGGATTTAGTATTTTAGAGACTTAAACTTATACATGCGTCCCACCTCTTGAATATACTCCCGTATCCAGATCCCAATATTCAGTCTTACAGGTGAGTATACCACATATGATATCTGTTGGGGTTAAATTGCGAGACCGTGAGAGCTCAGGTCAGAACTTCCGTTCAGCAGAGAGATGACGGTTCGACTTTAGGTGTGTCCCCTTTAGGGGATCTTTTTTACAACAACATTGATTAGCAATTTTATTGTCTTTATCATTTATGCTGAGGGCGGCGCTATATTTCAAGCATGCGGTAAAGTATTCTCCGGGGACTAGGCCATTGCTTCCGCAAAATCAGAAGTCCCGGGATAATACCCCAGATATCACTGAGTATAAAGACCTAGTATCTCAGAAAGAGGGATCTTTCATTCAAGATTTCAGGGGTTACCTATATATCCAAGTAGTGTTCCCCACGAAATAAGTAAGTAAAGATTTAGATTTATATCCCGAACAAACCTACTAAATGTGTAAAAACCTATCGACACATCATTAGTGAGACTGTTTAACGCATTTAAACTTTCATTTCTTTAGCGTACTGTAACCGTCTAGCTGATGTACTATCATTTTCCCTTTTTTACACAAGCTCTTTTTGAATTTTATCATGTTTTTGGGTTTTGGAAATTTTTATTGTTTTTGTATTTTCTAAAATTATAACCTATCTCCCCCTAAAGACCAAAACAAGTAAAAAAACGACAAACCATTGCAGATTGCTTTTCAACATCATCTACAGTGGTACCTTCATCAACGCCAACGATTTCATCCGCATCCGATAGTAACTTCAAACCATTAAGTTTCAAAAGATATTGAAAACGTGTTTTGTCAAATGCTTTGGTATGTAAGTCAGCTTTTTGTTCATCGGTGTGGATTTTTTCTATTCGTATCAACTTCTTCTCGAAACAGTCTCGGATGAAGTGATGACAAATTTCAATGTGTTTCGTTTTTGCGTGATGAACATGATTTTTTGTTATGTTTATAGCTGCCTCATTATCAACAAAGATAGGGGAGTTAAGAAATTGCAAACCGTAGTCTCGCATCTGTTGCTGGATCCACAAGATCTGAGAGCAGTAGCTGCTAGCATATACATATTCGGCTTCACATGTGGATAAAGCGACAGAGGTCTGCTTCTTGCATTGCCAGGTGACCAATCGTGGTCCAAAAAACTGGCACCCCGCTATTGTTGATTTAGCGTTAACTTTGCAGCATCTGAAATCACAATCAGAATATCCTTCGAGCGTGAAATTGCCTACTTTTGGATACCACAACCCGAGTGATGGAGTTCCTTTCAGGTAGCGTAGAATCCTTTTCACAATTACCATATGCGAAGCTCAAGAATTTAACTGAAACCGAGCTGCGAGGCAAGTTGGATACATAATATCCGGTCTTGATGCCGTCAAGTACATTAACGAACCGATCATGGAGCGATACAACGTTTCATCCACCTTCTCTCCGGTGAGATCAGGGTTTATCCCATGGTTCGTCGCTAATGGGGTGGACAGAGGTGACATTCCTGACATCCCGAATTTCTCCAGAATATCATGAACGTACTTTGTTTGATGTATGAACGTTCCCTCTGGTAGTTGATCAACCTGAAGCCCCAAGAAGAACTTCATCTCACCCATTGATGACATTTCAAACTTCTTCTTCATAACTTTTTCAAAATCTTTGCAGTGTTGTTCATTTGTAGACCCGAAAATTATGTCGTCTACATAAATCTGGACTATCAGAAGATGCCCGTCGACTTCTTTTGTGAACAGAGTGGCATCTATATTTCCTCGAATGAAGTTGTTGGCTAACAGATGTTGAGACAGGGTCTCATACCAGGCTCTCGGGGCCTGATGTAAGCCGTATAACGCCTTATCCAGGAGATAAACTTTATCTTTGTGAATTGGGTCGGTAAAGCCCGGTGGCTGTCCGACATAAACCTCCTCTTTCACCTTGCCATAGAGAAACGCCGACTTCACAACTAGCTGAAAAACTTTAAATCCTTTCCATGATACAAATGCTAGGAAGATTCTGATCGCTTCAAGTCTTGCAACAGGGGCGTATACTTTGGTGAAATCTATCCCCTCCTGCTGACTGAAACCTTGGACAACAAGTCGAGCTTTGTTGCGAATAATAACTCCTCGCTCATCCCTCTTACATTTAAACACCCACTTGGTGTTGATCTTCCTGTGACCATCAGGCAAATCTACCAGTTTCCAGACTCCCAACTTCTCAAACTGACTTAGCTCCTCTTGCATAGCATTGACCCAGGAATCTTCTGTCAATGCTTCCTTATAGGTCCTTGGTTCAATCTGCGAGATAAAACAGCTAAGTGAAAACTCAGTTTCTAAAGGAGCAACAGTAGAATAAAAACAAGTAAGGCCTTGGTCGATTTGTCGTCTGGTTCGGACTCCTGATTGCAGCTCTCCAATGATTAACTCTTCTGGATGATATTAAAGACTTCTTGGCATCACCTCACCTGAAACATCTACCTCACCTTCCAAATTTGTGACGTTTTGGTTTGCAACTTGTTCACTGACTGGAATAGTTTGATTTGAAATCTGGATTTGCTCCCCCTCAGAATCTGAATCACCACTATCGAAAACTGGTCTATCATCAGATTCTAAATTATCGTTGACTGCCGTCTGATTATCCGGAGCATGTTCAAGTTCTAAAGATTGTGGAATCTCATCATGTTCACCAGCATTGCTTGGACCTGCTTCATTATCATTAGAAGCTTGTTGTTTGCGATAAGTTTCTGCTGGGAATCTTTCATCTGAATCTTCATACTCTCTCAGAATATCCAGTTCATCAAAGAAATCTGGTTCTTCTTCAATGTTAAACGAACTCCATAAAGTATCGTAATTAAATCGCCATGAGTCACCAGGTTTCTGTGGCGGCATTGTATAACCTTGACATTCAACATTGTATGCCTCAATAATCTGTTTCAAGCTAGGAATGAAAACACGCTTCAATGTACTTGCATAACCCATGAATATTCCTTCTACACCTCTTTGACCAAATTTACCATGAAAATCTATAATTGTACAGGGAGACCCAAACGGTTCAAGAAACTGCAGATTTGGCTTACGGTTGTTTATTAGCTCGAAACATGTCTTATTGAATTTCTTCACTGTGAGAACCCGGTTGAGCGTATAGCATGCAGTTGCGACAGCTTCTGCCCAAATGTTGACAGGTAGTTTGGAATCAGCAAGCATCGTCCTGGCTGTTTCGATTAGTGTCCTGTTTTTTTCTTTCAGCTACTCCATTCTGCTGTGGAGTGTAAGGAGCACTAAATTCATGCAATATACCTCTCTCATCACAATATTCTTCCATCTTGTTGTTCTTAAACTCAGTACCATTATCACTTCTGATTCTTCTGATACGCCTTTGGTACAAGTTTTCAATTTTTCTGAACAATGCCACCAAACTTTCAAACGTCTCATCTTTAGAGTTCAAGAATGATATCCACGAAAATCTGGAATAATCATCAGTAACCACAAGACAGTAGATATCTCCTGTAATACTTTTGACATTCACAGGACCAAACAAATCCATGTGAAGTCTCTCCAGAGGTCTTGAGACTGAATTGACTTGCTTTTTAGGGTGTGACTTTTTCTTCTGCTTGCCTTTGATGCAGCTAATGCACTCTCCTTCCAGATGAAAACCTTTAATGTGAACACCCAAAACTAAATCATTATGCACCAGGTGATTTATTTTTCTTTGGTGAATGTGGCCCATCTTGCGATGCCACAACTGTGATTCTTTCTCCGTTGCTCTAGACACAAAACAATGAGCCTGACCCGTTGTTGTAGTTGCTACACTCATGTCCAATACATACAGATCATTCACTCTAGGCGCTCTCATGATAATCCATTCTTCAGGGATAACAAAACCTGGTTTCAAGATCAAACATTCTTTGTCTGTGAAGTGAGTGGTATACATTCTGTCACAAATCTGCGAGATACTCAGTAGATTATTTTCCAGCTCAGCAATGTAGTTAACTCTTTCAAGCGTAACAATCCCATTGGATAACGTTCCTTCACCAACAATTCTACCACCTTGGTTACCTGCAAACCCTACATAACCTACATTGAAATTTCTAACATCATACAGCAATGTTGTCTTCCCTGTCATGTGCCGAGAAGCTCCACTATCCATAATCCAACGTGAAACGGATCTCGGAAGCTCCTGCACATGTCACAAACATTTAGTGAGATTTTGTTGCCACACAAGCCTCTTTTGACTCGGGTAACTTGACATTAATGTGTGTTTTAGCAGTGTAAAGTGGTGGAAAATTCATATCATTTATCTTCAAGCTCTCTTCAGACCCAATCTCAGCCTCTTTGTGTAAGGAGAAATCATTTTTCGGAGGTTGACTACATGATTGGTCTTTCTTTACCACATACTTCTTTTCAGAAGTCGATTTTTGTTTTTCTAGTTTCTCATATAAATCCAAAGGTACATACATCTTGTTGGTTGAAGATGATGATTTTTTAGTCTCAGACACCTTTGGTTTTGTAGAACTTGCTTTCTCTTCAACAGATTTCGGCTTCCATGCTTGTTGAGATGACGCAACCCGTTTGTAAAATTTGTCATTTTTATTTACCGACTTATTTACGGGTTCGTTTTTCTTAACTGACTCTTTTGTGGTTTTAACTTTGACATTTTCTTTCTTCAAAAACTTTTTCTCAACAAACATTGGAGCCTTTCCTTTTACATCATCTTTTCTTTTCAGATTCTCGACAACTTCAGACTTAGGCTTCAAGTTGGTGCACTTTCGTGCAATGTGTCCAACTTGATTGCATTTGAAGCATGTTCGGGTGTCAACTACCCGACTTGTGCCTTCAGACTAAGGCTGTAAGGCCTTCTTCTAAAAAAACTCTTTGTTTGATTTTGAAAAAATCTCAGATTCTTCATCAGAAAGTGAACTTGAACTGTTCACAAACACCTTTTTCTCAGCAAACCTTCTGTTTTGAACATTCTTTTTCTAATAATTCTTACCACCCTCATATCCACCCGACCATTTGTTTCGGTTGTTGTTAGAAAAACGTGGTGGAATGACAGGTTTTTTGTAGTAAGCTTTATCTTTCTCAAAATTTAATTGACTCTTTGAATTTCTCAAACCTTCGATTTCTGATATATCAATCTCAATCAATTTAAAAACATTTCTCAATTTTCCCACATTCACATTTTCTAAAGGAAATTCAAAATCCGAATACAACTTATCAGATCCCGCCATCTTATACATCACAACAGCAGGTTCATCATTTAAGTTGTTTTTGGATTTTGATTTCGGAATGTATTTGTCCAGAAAACATTCATCATCATCAGCTGAATCACTATCAGACTTCAAAACACTTTCAGCCATGCTTTTAACAATATCAGTTAGAACACTATCATCAGATGATGATGAAGAAAATGTCACATCAATTGACTCTGGAAGTTTTATTTCATTTGCTTCATCATTAACCAACCCGGATTTCTTCTTTGAGAAATTGTTTAGAACTGGTGGTGGAACCTGATGATACCCCACCCCAGTTCCATCAGCATATACATCTTCGCCTGCTTTGTTTTTCCTAATGGGTTTGGGAACAATGTGTTGTAAAACAAAGCTTGCAGAGTTGTAACTATTCAGCTTCAACTGGATGCGTTCAATTTCAATTTTAACTTCTTGAAATTGAAGTTTCAACTTAGCAATCTCATCCAATTGTTGGTTGATTAATTCTTTTTTAACCCTCAAAACACCTTGCAATTGACAATTTTCTTTGTATGTTTTACCGTTTCTATCATCAGAATCTTTCACCGTGCGTTTTAGCTTCTCAAAACTTTCAGAAATTTGACGATTTTCAAGAATTAGTTTTTCATTTTCTTTCCTAACTCTTTCTACTTCAATTTTATCAGTTTCAATTTTGTCAGTTAATTCTTTTAATCTGTCGTTCGAAGCTCTCAACATTTTATCACGGTTAAGGATCTGATCCTCAACACTTCGGACTTTAGCAGTCAGATCATCAACTTTCTTACCATTGAGATAAATGATTGTACTAAAAACTTTGCACTCTTTCATGCAATTTTTGCAGTCAATATCACCATTTACTTTCTTACCTGATGAACTCATTGACGCATTTGAACTGACCTGGCTTTTAGACTCAGATACGGATTTAGAGTCTACCTCAAGTTCCTTAGCAGCCAGCACTTTGCCAGCCATCTTTCCCAAGTTTTCAGCTGTCAACTCCTGTGAAGTATCAATGATCCCATCATCAATCTTCTTTGACTTTTCTTCTCTTTCGTTTTCTTTCTCTTCTTTCTCTTCTCCACTTCCCCACCATTTTCTTTGCCAACCCTCTTCTTCTTCAGCAATTTGTTGAATTATGGTTTCAAGATCGAGGGTCTTATAGTCAATAGCAATGTTTCCCATGGGGTCATGATAACATTCTCTGTCTGGATCCCATCTCTTTGCCCTTTTTGCTTCAGTGTATATATCAGATATTCTGATCATTCTGTTTTGAGCTATCATTTTTCTGTTGACATACTTTTCTTCTTCATTTCTGTTATCTTTAAAAGGAACAGGTTCAACAGTTTTTGCCATAAAAGCATATCCAACCGCATCCTCTTCTGGTAACAACTCGCTCCAGTCAAAACCTTCATCGTCATGAATCACAGCAAGAGCTCTGGATTTCTCTTTATTATCCTCAAGTTGTTTCATTCTGGGCGGTTCTGATTTATTCTGATGATAAATCGCTCTCTTGTAGTAACCTTCTTTGAACGGATTTTCAGAATCACCAGCATAAGCATTCCGGCACTCTCTTTTAAAATGACATTTCTGTTTACACTTGAAACAGGTCACTTTTGTCTTGTCAAAGCCTAATTTGGTAGATGGTCCACCAATAGACTTTCTTCCTGTAGTAATCAGAGATTGTCAATGCAAGTCTGACACACGGATAAGCATATGGCTAAGTATAAGATATTGCTGTTTTAATCTTATGCTTTTGTTTTCTCTGTTTTTCTTGTAATGTGAAACAATCAGTTTTGTTTATAAATAAATTGTTGTTCAAATTCTGATATACAAGTGTAGTTACATATGTGTATGGCATTTCCCTATAATACCTACATTAAGGAACTATGTCCTTACAAACTACTCTTGTGATTCTCCCTTTCAAATGATCGCTCATGATTTCCTCGAAAAATTTTAAGTACACGTTTCGTTCTAGGAGACGAAGTACAAGAAATAAAGGGAAATTATGAGTAATCGTGCTTTTTGCACGTCTGTGCCTTTGAATCCTTGGTTAAATGGCTGAGGGTATATTCAATCTCGTACCCATATCATTTTATTCTGGTCTCGTAACAATATACATAGTATAAGTATTTCAAAAACGTTGCCTATGTTTTCAAAAAACAACCTCCATGATTTCAAATGCATTGCCTATGTTTTCAAAAACAACCTCCATGATTTCAAATGCATTGCCTATGTTTTAAAAAACAACCTCCATGATTTGAAATGCATTGTCTATGTTTTCAAAAACAACCCCCATGATTTCAAAAGCATTGTCTATGTTTTCAAAAGCAACCTTCATGACTTCGAAATGTTAATAATACAGTATAATTACTTATATCAAGTGCATGATTTCAAAAGCATCATTCATGTTTTCAAAAACCTTATACATAATTTCAAAATTTATCTCACATGGTTTTAAAACATTTTTTTTATATACTTACCTAATACACCTACTATATGATTTCAAAAGTATTATATATAAGGTTTCAAAAACATTAAACAGAAACCCCATGCATAATTTTCAAAATATTTTCCTCATACATTGACTTAACTTTCAAATTCCGCTTCATGTGTCGCCTTGACATATCCAGCATCTCAACTTCATAAGCATTTTTACTTCATGTTTTGACTTAAGCACATCTAGTGCAAGGTTTCAAAACATCTTCAACTTCTAAAATCCATATGGGATCTTTTTATCTTCACATTAGACCCTTGTGGATGATTATCTTTAAAATCAGCGTCCTTAATTGGATTCCTTGTGTACCTTAATTCGAACATTTCGGTTCCTTATAATCGAAATCGAATTTTCTCTTTAAGATCTTTCTATCTTCATAGTTAGATTCTTGGAAATATTTAAGGCACCAATCAAAATCCACGAATCGGATACCTGGTGTGTTTTAATTACATGTGCACAATTAGCAGAACAAATTAACAAAATGATAACAAATCTAAAAATCAAGTTAAACAATTATGTGATTATGTGTTTATGCATTTTGTGTTTTCTTTTATGCATTTTTGTATACTCTGCATATTCGTTATCCAAATCCTCATAGAACCATTCATATCTTCATATGAGGGATTCATGGTATACCTTAAATCCTTAATGGGCTTCTACGTAATCGTTAAGACCCTTGGATTATATAGTACCATTCCATCTTTCAAAGAGACCCCTTGAGTGGTCTTGTCAGAGAGATTGATTCAGAATCTGGTTAAGAACGACATGTGGTGATATAGCTGAACCGACTCCTTAGTAGTCTATTTAAATCATTATTGATTTAATTAAAAGGACCCTATGGTGGCCTGGTCACAATCATCACAAGTTCGTCCATTATTTTCTTCCCCTACACATTATAAGATGCACTACGTGACTATGCAAGGAATTACGTAATTATGGATGCATACATAATTACGAAGTTTAGTGCACGGGAACCACGGTAAGACTTATTATGTGTAAGAACCGATAGTGGCAACCATAACAGAATGTGAACAATGTAATAGAGGTACGGTGGACGCACCAATAACGCTTTATATACTTGTATATAAGTGTCCCTCTCACATTGAAAGCATGATGTTATTTAAAGTTACTAGAAGTTCAGGACTCTAACCAGTATTGTTTGGTCTTTTCAACTTCATGTTTCAAACTCTCACAAGTTTCCTCTAAAATAAATTTCGGGACGAAATTTCCTAAAGTAGGGGAGACTGTGACACCTGTGCCTTCACGGCCATCAAACAAATACCAAACTACTGAAATATTATATTTCATACTTGGGATTTGTATAAATATGTGTATCATTTGCACATATCAATTCTTGTTCGATTTCGGGCTTTAAATCGCTTTCTGGAAGGTTATACGCGCACTGATGCGTAAATATAACCAGTTTAATGCAACAAACACTCCGGAATAGTGACATAGGCTTAAAATACCTTAAATAACCTTTACATAACTTAGAAATAAGTTTTGGAAGGTTTGGTGTGCCGAAATCAAGTTTATTCGCTTACAGGGACTAAATTCGACAAACTGCGAAAGTATGCCGATTTGAACTGTAAGGAACATTCTAGAACTTGATCATAAGTTAAATATGCCCTAAATATCCTTTACATAGCTTAGATATAGGCTTTGAGGTGTTTTGTGCGCAAAAAATAAACTTTCTTGATCAATAGGGACTAAAAGCGTCAAAAATTGCACAAGTTTGCATTTTCGCGCATATCTTACGTTCTGAATATATCCGGACACCCAAAAATTTATTTAATCATTAAAATATTTTATTTTAGTGATTGGCATGATAAAAATCCATTCGTCGCTTAATTTGGATCGTTTTTGCGTTCGTTACGACTTCCTTCGTAATTAACCGAACAACGCAACCGTACGACCAAACGAGCCGACATCCGAGATAATTTTTAGCACATTTTAAGTTCCCTATACTTTAACTTCATTTTAGAGCTTTGAAATGGGGTTAACGGGGCTTAAACGTGTCAAAAATGCATCAAAAACCAAGTTTGGGGCTTCAGGGACTAAATCTGCCATTTATGAAAGTATCAGATCTGCAAGGTCTTTACGGACCGTATGGTTCTAAGTCTTAAGGTCCGTAAGCTGTTCCAGACAGCAGAAACTTGTTTCCAGCTTGTTCCAGCTGTTGCACACTATTGCACATGGTTTTGATCATTCTATGGGCTGGTTTGGAGGCTCCCATGGTATTCAAATCAGTGGGCTTGAGGTGTACGGCCTAGATCGAAGCTCATTCTTCGAGAAACGATCTTAACGGTTGTACGAAAACTATAAATACCCCTCACCCATTTCACTCATTCCCACACATTTGATCTGATTCTTGCTCTCTAAGTGGAAGTATATGCTTCCTACCTGAGAGTGAATCGGGTCAAATACTTGCGGGGACCTTCTGTAAGTATTCTTTCGTTCTTTTCATTCGTTTTAGCATTAAAGTCAAACTTTGTTTGACTTTCTGCATTGACTAGTTTATGGTCAATGTGAAGGTCGTTTGAACTTCATAACGTGAGCGTAATCACGATGGTCATAGTCCCTAGTTAGTTGTATGATAGGTAGTTTATATGCCTTAGGAAAATGACCAAAATGCCCTTTTTACGCATAAATTCATTTTAAGCCTATGTAATGTAACTTTTGACATCTAAACTGATTTAGTATCAATATTAAACATGTTAAGGCATATCTTACTTGTCATAGGGCTAGTTAGGCGTTCCAAACGCGTTTTACGCGGACGACGCGTTAAAGTAGCATAAGCTACCTAGACGGGTCGTAATGAGTCAAAAGCACTTAGGCTAGGTTTCATTTTAGTATGTAGGCTTTGTTAAACCATATCATATGAGTTCCAATACTCATTTGGTTTACGAAACCTCATACTACCCAATCTCCCGATTTAGGTCCGGTTATTTATGTTGTTATCTATATAGTGTGCCGTTTGATTCTGTGATCCCTCTAGCTTTACTTGGTTGTTGTTCAAGACTTCTAAGCACCCTCAAGTGAGTGCATAGACCCCTCTTTTACTGTTTTTCAAACATTTTGGGGTGAAACACATGTGCCTACTTGTTATTTTCATGCTTTCCATGCTTTCATATCATATACTTGCTATGTTCATTAGTACATTATTAGTACATGATTTCATTGTGTTTTTGCTATGTATGTCCCTTGTAGCATACTTAGTACATCGTTTTATATGACATTTCATGCTATGTATGTTCATCATACTTAATACATTGTTTTACATTGCATCTCTGTTGCATATGTTCTCGTAACATATGGACACATTGTTTTACATCTCTACCTTGTATGTTTACTTAGCATACTAGGTACATTATTTTCATCACATGCTTACATTTTGATATGACATTTGGTTTGTTTAAATGGGACTTATATACATTCATTAACATTAGCTACGCCGCTCGTTAGTAGGTAATGGTACCATAGGAATTGACAACTCCCGTTCCTGACATCCTAGATATGTTTGGATGAAAGGAATGACCGAATTCGATTAAAACATAACACAGATAGTCCTTTAATTTGTTTAAGGGTTTATCACCACATTCACAAGGCTTGAATGTATGCATTTTCACATTACCGCATAAATGTTTATATTCAGTATAGAATGCATTTCCACAAGACAAAACGTTGATTTAAACCATGTTTTACTTCAATACATTGTTTTGTGCATTTTTACCTATGGCTCAATGGATATATATATATATATATATATATATATATATATATATATATATATATATATTTCACTTGCCATACATGACATTTTGTTTACACATTATATGATAGACATTTGACATAGACATTTTGATATTGATATACACATTTCATGGACTATATTTGACATAAACATTTTGACATGGTTTACACAAAGACATTTGACAAATGGTTTAGACATGGGCAATTTACATTGGTGGTTTGTTTGGGTAAGTGGTTTGAGTAACGAGGCGTGTGTAATATGATACAAGCATGGTGGATACGCCGCTGGTACTTCCTATATATAAGTGCTTGTATGATATTACATATCGTAGCGTTATTTAAATCATTTCAGTTTAGACATATAACATTTTTATACAAATAACATATTTTTCACATGACATTGTTTTACAAACACTTATCTTATACAAACTCATTTTACTTGGTTATTCATTTAATCTTACATTATTCATTTACATATTATCTACTTTATCATCGTTTTTCAAATGATTTATAAAACAAAACATTTTACAAGGATCATGACTGACTTTTGTTAAACAACCTTTTTCTAAACTTATAAGTCATGAATCCTATTTTCACAAAACCTATGTACTCGCCGACATTTTTATGCTGACGTACATATTTTCACATGTGTTTCAGGAAATGATGCATAGGATTGATCAAGATACACTTAGGCGGACTTGGGCCTTAGTGACAATAAAAGATGGAAGACTAGTTAATTTTGTTATACTTCTTTGTTTGTTAAGACATTGTAACTCTTTTAATCAATAAAACAATATTTCAATTTTCCATGTGTTATGAAACAATGATTCTGTTACAACACTCCTCGACGATTCCGCCACGTTTTGTTGTTTTACGTGGTCGGGGTGTGACACTTACGTTTAAATCACATAACACATTTTGCCACATAAAGTTTACCCAAAATTTTACCCACACTGGTGTACATTGAAAAATGCGTATTTTAGCGATTCGGTAACGTTTTCGGGCGTCGGAAGTCACGTATGACCAACCAAACACCAAGTAAACTTAAAATTAGTTAAATTAATCATTTTTAAACTAAAAATATCAGTTTACTTACTGATCTAAATCAGTTTTATAAAAATCACTCGAAAAGCCGATTTTTGACCGTTTTAACACATAGTTTTGCGTTAAACGTTACTATAATCATCCCAACTCAATACGACTTGATATTTTAACACAATACATGTTATTTATTGATTAAAATATTAGTTATAATCAGATTAGTGCGGTTTTTGTATAAGTCACATAAATCATGCGATTTCACGTATTTTACAACTTTTAATGCACCATGTACAACATGCAAAGCTAGCAAACATTATGACAAAGTTATAAATCACTAAATACTTTTAAAATAACCTCATTTTAGTCTTTATAATCTGCTCATAACTGATTTTTACTCAATCATATTCAAATCACCCTTTTAAGATCATATATCATCATGCATGTCTAAGTATATGCATCTAATATGCTCATATCACAACTTTATCATCTAGTATGATCTCAATACATCAAAACCTTACTAATGTCTTATTCTTTCAAATATCTTACATAACACTTTAAATCCTTCAATCATTCATGTTCATTCATACTTAAATCCTTTACTTTTATGATTACACAACAACTTTAACATACATGCATACATATATACATATATATATATTTGGCACACATATACATACATATGAACTTCCAAAAGTTAACTTTTCATCATATTCATCATAAATCACATGACCATTTTTAGAACCTTCTTATATGATACTTTTTCAACACATGCATGTACTTATCTTCCAAGATTCAACTCAAATCAATCACAGATCTTTAAACAAGAATCAAAACACAACTAAACACATACACCTACATAACTTTCGGCCATATACACATACATACACATACCCATTTTTATTTTGTTCAAAACTTATTTGTTTGATAGTTTCAAGTTAGTGTTTAGATTCAAGAATCAAGAGAAACTTTTACTATCTTCTTTATCATTATGAATCAAGAACAATGTTTAATGAAATAATAATACCTTCAAGATCTTAGATGGGTTTTTGATAGAAGATGGTGATATGAGGCTTGTTCTTGCTTGAAACTTGCTTGAAATCACTTCCAAACCTTCTTACAAGCTTGAAATCACCTTGATTAGCTCTTGATTCTTCATGTTTTGATTTTGAAATTGAAAAGTTGATGTGTTTTAGGGGGTTTCGGCCGTGAATGAACAAGGGAAGAGAGAGAGTGATTTTGAATGTTGTCTTGGAAATATGGAAGAAATAAGAATGCATGCAAAGCCTTAATCATCACCATAACATTCTCTAAGTATTACATGTGTCTAAATTGAAAGAATCAAGGCATTTTGGCTGCCCTATGTGCTGCCACCTCCCACCTCTCTCACACATCAAATGTATACATATATGTATTATATGTAAATTAGCTCAAAACAACTATTTTACTGAATACCGGGTATTTTATCTAGCGTTTTAACCCCGTTTTAGTGCGTTTTAAATTATTTTTATCATTCTATAAAAATAATCACTCAAAATTATTATTGAAATAATTACCAGTTGCCTTGACTGGCTGCGTTAACAGTATTTTGTTTAATTCACGCAGTATCTCGCGGTACGCGCTAAAACTCGAAAAATAGAGTTTCTTAGCGTTTTAAATTATTTTTCCATACGGATATGATTAAAATTATTATTCTAATCAAAACAGGCTATTTTTAGGATTTTAACACTGATCGGGTGGTCACCGACGTTCGTTTCGCATTTTAAACGTTACGCGATAAGCGTTAGTTTTATCGTTGCCAACATAATTTGTATACACATCTAAATTTACCAACACATAAAATATCATATATTAACATCACAATCAGTCACAAATAGTCATGTTACATGTTCACTACACAGATTACTATTGTCCGGTACGGCCTGAGAGGCCGGGTGTCACATCAGACACTGGATGACATCTTTTATTCCAAACAACCCTTGATAACTTCCAATGCCCGCCAGATCCATACTTAGTTTCCTGAAATACATGTAGTTTGAAAACATCAACAAAAGTTGAGCGAGTTCATGTGTTTTGTATGTGTGCGCAAATAAACCTTTGTAATCATTGTAAGTATGTATGTTTTGTAAACCTTGTATGAAAGAGAATATGAACAGATCAAGTAATGATTTGCAAGGTCATTAATGCGTGTGTAACGGTGTAGGAAGGCTCAATCCACATGCGGTCAACTCGCGGACCCATGGGTGGGGCTCGCAACACCCAAATAGATCTATCACTCATGCCCCTCGGTCCTTAACAAGGATTAATGGTCTCGGGTTAATGCCTACCCATTCACATGATCTAACAGTTCATTTCTTGAATAACCATACCATTTGTAATCGTATGTAAACAGTTTGTAACATGTACTTCACCCCCGAAGTTATAAAACCAAAAACAGTTAAGAGAAAAGGGGGACATGAACTCACAGTCTTGTGTTCTTCGTAATCACAGTAACTCAAAGCTCCTTCGGATGTACACGACTACCTACAACGTACTACGGCTTATTAGACGAGCAGGTCGTGCCTTGACTTAGTACCACTTAGTGTCTTTGAGTTACGTTTCTTTGTGTCTTCAATATTATTCCAAGTTACATAATTATTTGTTAAAATAATAAATACTTTAACTTAAATTATATTTATTAAATTTTGGAATAATTGTTAGAATAATATATTTTAACTTGTTACTTTTCATCTATTCAAACATGTATATCCTTCCCAAGGATGTGTGTACTTGTATTCGTATTCTTAAACTTGTATATTTTTGTCATGTATTGGTGTCGTATTCCGGAGTGTATTTATACGTACAAAAATACATATTTTCTTGTAATTGTTAAGTATTCTTATACTTAATTTTGTATTAACTTTCCCGGAATAATATCTTTAATAAAAATTCATCAATATATTTTTCCAAAATGTATATTTTAAGAAATATTACTTAGAAAAATTATTTATAGTTTTTCCCTTGGTAAAAATATTTGTATTTTCATATAAGTCCCAAAAATAATATATTTTCAAGTCTAACTTGGAAAATATATATAAACTTATTTTTCTCCAAAAATAATATATTTCATGTTTATTTCAGAAAATATATATTTCTTCCAAAAATAATATACCTTCTAATAATTCCAAGAAAAGATATATTTTTACTTACAAAAAATAATGTATTTTCTCCTTGACAAAAATATGATATATTAGTAACAATTGTAAAAAATCATATTTTCATTCACTTGGTGTACAAAATATTATTTACCAAAATATACTTGTGAATAAATTTTCCGGAATATTTTTGTGAGTTATATGCCTTTGTTCGGTTTCACCAATATTTTGGGTATTCTTTGTATATTTATTCCTTGGAATTTTGGTAATATTTTGGATTGTAATTTCTTGGTATTTTGATGAGTTTATTATTTTAAATCCTAAAATAATATAACTAATACACATAATATACAAATAATCACACACATGGTGACATCTAAGTATATATTTTCCTAAATACATATTTAGTCACTTTTATTTATAAAAACCAACCTCCAATATTTGTAATTTTTGTAACAAAAATTATGGCAAACTTTATGTAAAAATTCATGGTTTGAAATACACTTGTAAATACTTGTTTAAAAATATTTTTTAAGTGTTTAATTTTTAGAAAAATTTTGCCATTGTTTCCCCTAAAAATGGAGGTTTCCATACCTTCAAGGCATATCATTTTCTTTTGTAAATCAACACAATCAATCAACAATCAACAATCTATACTTACCAATTTTGCCAAAATCAAGCATAATTTACCACTTCATGAACTTGAAAATTTATAAAAGTTTGTAGTAACTTACTAGTGTGTTTAGTAAGCTTAGTTACCCTTTAAAGTGTGGTTGATTCTTTAAAAACATCATTTTTGAAGAATCTAGATCTTTACAACTCATAATCACATTTTCTAAAAATGTTTCTTCATGGATTTTTCTTGTCACATATGTGCTTCTACACTTTATTAACCACCAAAAATGAGGGTTATTTATTTAAGAACCAAGATTAAGTAAAACTTGTATTTTTAACTGGGTTTCTTGAAAAATCATCTTTGAAATTTTAGATCTACAAGACTTACATCTCATTTTAATCATCATTTTACAAGAAAACAATATATTCTTTCAAGTTCATGTCTTTCATGAGGATGATCTATTAATCTCTAACATTTTCATCCTCTCATCTTACTAGATTTTGTTTTTAATCATGATCTAGCAATATCATATGATGATCTACATCATTTACATAAGTAAACAACAATCAACAAGTATAACAACACATAAACAACATGATTTCTTGATGATTTAAGCTTATGTTCATGTTCCATTCTCTTGATTCTTAGTGTTCTTCAAACTTAACATTATGTATCATTCTTTAACCACTTAAATAAGATGTAAAATGGAAAGATTAGTGTTCTTACCACTAGCTCAAGGCTAGGGATGATCAAGAGAAGAAAAGAGGAGGATAAAAGCAAATGGTGAAGGTCCTTGAACTTCCGAAAGCTCCTAGCTTCCTTGTGCACCTTCTAACACCTTTGTGTATGCTTGGAATGTATGGAAGTTGAATGAATGAAGGTAGTGTGTGGTGTGACAACCGGTGATTTAAGGCCCTTAATTACGTGATTAACATGCGATTAACGCGATAATAAATAGTGATTGAGACGAAGATTGACTTAATTAGGCCTTTGAAGTGCCTAGAAACGGCTAACCAGCTTACAGGGCGTGAACGGTGGTTTACGGAAAGATCTGGTGAATATTAAGCGAAAACGAACTGATGACGTACAAATACCGACAACGCCGACAAATACGGATTTTCTACGAATATTTTATATTTATGAATTTAATTTTGGGAATTTATTTGGGCTTCCATGCGACACAAACGCAAACGTGAACAAAAAACGCGATAGCAGGAAACGCATCGGCAACGAAACGAAAGCGACGGAGACGCCTGTCACATTCGAAACTTACATTTTACGCTGTATTTAGCTCCGTAATAAAATTTTTGTAACTACAGTCGAAACCGGATCGAAAAACGGATTAAAGACGGCAACGATATAATTTTTCACGATTATTACCGTAATCGACAAACGAACGCGTCACTCGACAAACGCCACTATTATACGCCTTTTAATTTTAAAATTTTATTCTGTCGACACTTATGGAGTTTGGGTTGCGATAACGGGTCTTGTAGGAATTACGGGCCGCTTAAACACGGGGATTGAGCTTGTGGGCCTTGGCCCAAGCCCAAAACCCACAAACTAAACCTACAACTAAATCATGATCAAAATCTTTACAAGATCTACAAGATTTGAAAATCCTTTCAAAAACTATACAAAATATTACCAAATCTCTTAAAATCCTACTAAATCTTGATCAAATCTTCATGAAATCTCTGTAGATCTACACACACAGGACATAAGGAAACCACATTAGTCATTACCCACACAAATGAGGATAAAACCTTACCCCCTCCCTTGATCTCCTTGTGCAGATATACACACGAACCACAAATATCTCTCAAAGGATCCTCTCTCTCTCTCTCTCTCAGTTGTGCAACCAAACAACATACACACAACACACACATGAAATCAACATGCCTCTACCCTCTCTCGATCTCTTATACAGATACACACACACAGAATACATTTTATCCACTCCCTTCCCCCCTGTTAATCGTCTCGGCGACCGGAATGACTGGCGGAGCCGGTTTACCGGCGACAGCCGGCGTGGTTCCCCTCTTTCTAGCCGACACCCCCCTCACCTATGTAAGTCCGATGAAAGAAAAGGGAAACGCCGCATGCGGCGGCGGCGTGGCGACAGAACCGACACGAGAAATTTGAGGAGAGAGAGCGATAGAGAAGTCGGTAGAGTAAAGAGCGGCGGTGGAGTGGATATCCGGCGACGAACCGCCATTGGCGGCGGTGGTGCTTTGTTCCGACGGCGACGGTAACAGTGGTGAGTGTTTACTCAGTTTGTTTTGATTTTGATTCGAGTTCTAGTTTGAGTTCTGTCTCGCGTACAGTTCGGGTTCCGGGTCAGATTCAAGAGGGTGGCTCGGTTCAGTTTCAAATAGATGGTTCGGGGTCGAGGTTTGGTTTGGTTCAGTTCAGTTTCAGACTTCATGTCGGGTTCTGGTTAAGCAAGTTCAGCGATTCGGGTTCGGGCTCGGTCAAGACTAGTCAGTGGACAAGCCTCGGGTTTCGGGTCAACAGTCAACAACGGTCGGGTCTGGTCAACCGGTGGTTCGGGTCGCGCGGTTCGGTCAGACGGCTCGGTTCAGTTGACTCGGTCAAACCTGGTCAACTCGGTGAGTCGACTCGGTCAACACATTTGACTCGGTCAACTCAGTCAAGCGGCTCGACATTTTGACGCGAAGACTTGGTAAAAATTAATGGCGTATTTATTTCGTTATCTTTATAGTTTTTGATTATTTCCGAGAAAACGAGCTTGAACCGATTCGATTTGTAGTTTACGTTTCGACATATTTAACGAAATTTTATATAGTATAATTGGAAAAATTGATATATGGCGATTGACTATTGTTGAATTTTGAAAAATAACGACAACTTGTATTGTCGGGGGTGTCCAGAAACAGA
Organism: Helianthus tuberosus; assembly: GCA_030545235.1. NCBI lineage: Eukaryota > Viridiplantae > Streptophyta > Magnoliopsida > Asterales > Asteraceae > Helianthus > Helianthus tuberosus. The sequence continues at coordinate 118,819,237 of CM060424.1, forward strand.
GGAAACTCTGCCTGATTTTCGAGAAAATCCATAAAACCAAAGCGTGTCTTACTATAAAGCGAAACATGTTTTAATAAAAAAAAAACATAACCGGTCGACTACGAACTACTATTATAGAGTTAAATACAAGTGTTTAATATCTTCGATAACACATCACAACTTACAAGAACGACGATGACGCAAGCTATTTTACAAAATAAATATAATTATTATATTTATCCCAAACGTTAAACTCGAATCCTTTTTATAAATAAATATCGTTACATATTTATTTCCGACACAAACAAATCGATTCTCTTATAAAAATAAATATAGTTATATATTTATTTTCAAACACGACAAGTCGACGATTCTTTTTTTTTTAGTGAATATAACTTCTACATTCATTTCAAACGCCTAAACGGCACATATAATACGAGTTCGTTGTATATTATTTGTTACTTACACGTACGATTCCACGAGACGGCTAACACGATTACCACAATATATTTATATTTTTTTTTAAATATTTATATATTTTAACATCTTTTGAGAACTAAGTATTCCAAGACTTAGTAATCTTATCGGCAATAAATGAAACTTAATGAATATAACTCAGTCATTTTCGTTAAATTAACAACTTACCGTTGAATCGTTCGGTTAACGATTCGGTGGAGCTCGGTGACACGTAGTTTAGTTACCACTTTTGTTTAGAAACTTATAAGATATTCCGTTTTAGGAATATTGTAGAATGCACGCTAGCGAGTCTCGTCTTGGAAACGACATCACGAAGTCGTAATTAGCTAGCTTTGCACAAGGAATATTCAGGTGAGTTCATAACCCCACCTTTTTACGGTTTTACATTTTTGTAAATGTTTTCGGGGTGGAAAGACAAGCACGTTTTGCAGAAACATACAAAGTTTTCGACGAACAAAGATTGCATATTTTAGACAAAGCACGTTTTGCAAGAACATATGAGGTTTTTGAATGAACCAAAACTTATATTTCTAAATCATGTTACGAACGGATTTCAAGGAACTCAAATGGTTTACGAATGAATCATACTAAATGTACCGGTTTTACAAAACAAATGCGTATTATAGAAATGTGAATGATTTTCATGACTAGGGATGGGATCGTCTGGTGATAATATTGGGACTGGGGAGTTGGTCTGAGAGACTAGCTGGGTAATTCAGTCTGAGAGACTGGGGAGTTGGTCTGAGAGACTGGGGAGTTAGTCTGAGAGACCAGCTGGGTAATTCAGTCTGAGAGACTGGGGAGTTGGTCTGAGAGACTGGGGAGTTGGTCTGAGAGAATGGGGAGTTAGTCTGAGAGACTAGCTGGGTAATTCAGTCTGAGAGACTGAGGAGTTGGTCTGAGAGACTGGGGATTTAGTCTGAGAGACTAGCTGGGTAATTCAGTCTGAGAGACTGGGGAGTTGGTCTGAGAGACTGGGGAGTTAGTCTGACAGACTAGCTGGGTAATTCAGTCTGAGAGATTGGGGTGAAATACATGTTACAAAAGGATTACTTACAATACAATTAGTATGGTTAGCCTAGGAAAGAACCATAGATCATGTGATTGGGTAGGCGTATACTTGAGGCCATCAATCCTCTTGAAGGACCGAGGGACATGAATGATAGATCTATTTGGGTGTAGCGAGCCCACACCCATGAGGCCGGGGCGGCCCATAGTGGTGACTATGTCTTCCAGCCGGGATCCCGGTACAACTTTCTAGGTTTGAGTCTTCCTACACCGTCACACATATCAGTGGCCTTGCAAACCATTGGTGATCTTTTCCTTGTTTGCTATCATACCGGGGTTTTACAAATTACATACCATGTTTTATACAAAATTCAAAGCGTAGGATTATGCTAGCATGAAGTCAAAGTCAAGGTGGGCATTGACGGTTATACGAACATTACAAATTCAAGAGTTTACAAATACATGGTTTTGCGAGCATAATGCGTTACAAATACAAAGTTTCCATGTAACTTGACAAGAAAATGATTTCTAAATTCATTTTCTCAATAATATTTCACAAACCGGTTATTCAAAAGGTTTATTTCAAATCTTTTACAAACAAACTATGAACTCGCTCAACTTTATGTTGACTTTTTCGCATGTTTCTTTCTCAGGTTGCATTTTAAAGTTATGGCACGGTTGGAATAGGAGAACCATTGTAGATTCGAGTACTTAGTGGGTGTTCTTTTTCTAGAAGTCTTAGCTTATTTGCTTCCGCTGTGCAATGAAGATACCAGTCCAGTCATGCCAGCTCTGATAATTTCGGGGTGTAACAGATTGGTATCAGAGCTATAGGTTTCAGCGAATAGGGTTTTCTGTAGGAATACCTAGTCTCTAACCTCACCTTTCTCTGGGACTTAGACTATTGAGACTTTGAATACATACAGAACGCCTAGGACTCGAATATGGTCTCCAACCGTTGCCGAAAAACAATGTGTCAATTTTTTTTTCAAACATACGCTAAAGTGGTGTTTTACACACGGTACATAAAACAATTACATACAGTACACATAACTCTGAGAGTTTAGGAAACATGCATTTAAGACCTTCGGAAACTTATGTTGAAGTTCATTAAAGGTCATCACGTAGGAACCGCGAATATAAACTCGGGCACACACTATTATCCATATTGTCTATGATATTTTAACTTCCCGAGCAGGCAGCCTACGCATAACGAAACGCTAGTGCACAAGAATACATGGAACTCAAATTTTACGTCAACGGATGTCGGGGTACATCACATTCTACGCGGAACAAAACGCTAGTGTGTAGGTATACGTGAAACTTAAACAATACATCAACAGAGGATGAAGTATGTCACATATGACCTTCGAGGTGAAGTCACCAAGAAGACACTATGGAGCATTTCAACGATGATGCTAATCCTGTCAGCGCGAAAACTATCGATCAGGAAGAGGCGGTTTGGCACGCGGTCCTGCAAACGACACGAGTCATGCTAAGGAGAAGACGCATGTCTTCGTATTCCCCATTCTCTCATTAATGACGAATACGCTATGTTCGACATTACATAGTAATGTCACCTAACAACCGGTTATCACATGAAACCCCAGGTAAAGTCCTTAAATTTCTTTTATTGAAATTTCGAATTTCACATTTACTGAGTAGATTTTCGTATCTCTACTCCTCTTAATGGTCATTGCATCACAATAACTTCTTACACTATAGCGAACACTCATTGCTTCATTTCTTGAAAATTTATATGTTACGCATGCATCATTTGTTACGCATGTGGTTTCGTTTCGAATAAGCGCTTCATCAAAGTTTAAATATTATTTCGCTAAATCTAATTATTGATTTGTGATTCGAATGACCCGCATTATTATAATTGTTGGCTCCTTTGCTATCAAGTCAACACATTTTCTTGAAATTCCTCTTCTTTTCAAGTTACATACATGGTTTTTCGTTGTGACCATGCCGAAAGTCTTTCTTGTCGATACATGTATTTATTGTCGGATTGCGGCGAAACCAAGTTCGTTTGTTTGAACTTGTTCATTACACATATTCGATTCAAGACATCATATGATGTATTGGGAACATCATATTCAAAAAATTGTTTTAACAAGTGTCTCATTTGTTCCGAGTCGAAGTAAACTTGTTTGGCATTCGACTCCATTAAATTGTTTGTTGTTTTCGACACCTTGTGGTGGTGTTTTCACTTATTTGAAGCCTGCGCTAGTCTTGTTTACACATATCATGCACGGATTTAAATTATTTGTTTATTGATTTGTTTTAAATCCGCATTGAATTATCATATTAAAGCAGTCTTAACACAATCGTGTGTTAAGACAATGGTACACAAATTCATTTTTTTATATATTTCGGTGTACCTCTTAACGGTTCTTTCAACATCGATCGAAAGTTTTGCGATATTCATTGCTTCTTCATCTTCGATCGAAAACATTATTTATTTGATGTTCCATTATCAATTGAAAATCTTTTGATGTTTGTTGGAACAAACATTCATATTTACTTCATTGCGCTTTCATTTGACTTCAAACACGGTGAATTTGTTTGATCACCGCTATTATTGAATTATTTAAGTCACTACGACACCTTGTGATGTCAGTACAAACTTGTAGCTTGGGCTAATCATATGATTGAGCGTTTCATGCAAAACAACATGTGATACTTGTTCGATCACCGCTATATTCGAATTGCTTCATTCACTACGACACCTTGTGGCATCGGTATAACTTGTAGCTTGTGCTGATCACGATCGAGCGTTTCATGCAAACTATTATATTTGAGATTGTTGATTCTAAGTTCATCTAGTGGATGTTATTGCTTCTAGAACTCATTTACATGTTATAAACGTTCATATGGAATTCGATTGGTAGAAGTTCCTGTTCATTGTTGGATCCTTGTTAACTTAGTCGCACTAGTGACTGTATCAGTACGTCTCGTTTCCTTTAACATCAATTACTGAGACACATTTCTTTTAAACTGTTGGGTTCTTATTGTTGAGGAATATCCTTGAATTCACATGATTCGAATAAGTCTTTATTCGATTTTGTGGTCATCCACTTTGATACTATTCATATTTACCTACACACAACGTAACTCTAAGGAGTTAACGTAGTCTAAATTTCGAGGACGAAATTTCATTAACAGGGGGAGAATGCTAGAACCGGTGATTTACGGCCCTTAATTACGTGATTAACAGGCGATTAACGCGATAATAAATAGTGATTGAGATGAAGATTGACTTAATTAGGCCTTTGAAGTGCCTAGAAACGGCTAACCAGCTTACAGGGCGTGAACGGTGGTTTACGGAAAGATCTGGTGAATATTAAGCGACAACGAACTGATGACGAACAAATACTGACAACGCCGACAAATATGGATTTTCTACGAATATTTTATATTTAAGAATTTAATTTTGTGAATTTATTTGGGCTTCCGTGCAACACAAACGCAAACGTGAACAAAAAACGCGATAGCAGGAAACGCATCGGCAACGAAACGGAAGAGACGGAGATGCCTGTAACCTTCAAAACATACACTTTACGCTGTATTTAGCTCCATAATAAAATTTTTGTAACTACAGTCGAAACCGGATAGAAAAATGGATTAAAGACAGCAATGATATAATTTTTCACGATTATTACCGTAATCGACAAACAAACGCGTCACTCGACAAACGCCACTATTATACGCCTTTTAATTTTAATATTTTATTCTGTCGACACTTATGGAGTTTGGGTTGGGATAACGGGTCTCGTAGGAATTACGGGCCGCTTAAACACGGGGTTGAGCTTGTGGGCCTTGGGCCCAAGCCCAAAACCCACAAACTAAACCTACAACTAAATCTTGATCAAAATCTTTACAAGATCTACAAGATTTGAAAATCCTTTCAAAATCTATACAAAATATTACCAAATCTCTTAAAATCCTACTAAATCTCTACTAAATCTTGATCAAATCTTCATGAAATCTCTGTAGATCTACACACACAGGACATAAGGAAACCACATTAGTCATTACCCACACAAATGAGGATAAAACCTTACCCCCTCCCTTGATCTCCTTGTGCAGATACACACACAAACCACAAATATCTCTCAAAGGATCCTCTCTCTCTCTCTCGGTTGTGCAACCAAACAACATACACAGCACACACACATGAAATCAACATGCCTCTACCCTCTCTCGATCTTTTATACAGATACACATACACAGAATACATTTTATCCACTCCCTTCCCCCCTTGTTAATCGTCCCGGCGACCGGAATGACCGGCAGAGCCGGTTTACCTGCGACAGCCGGCGCGGTTCCCCTCTTTCTAGCCGACACCCCCTCACCTATGTAAGTCCGACGAAAGAAAAGGGAGATGTCGCATGCGGCGACGGCGTGGCCACAGAACCGGCACGAGAAATTAGCGGAGAGAGAGAAGCCGGTAGAGTAAAGAGCGGCGGTGGAGTGGATATCCGGCGACGAACCGCCGTTGGCGGCGGTGGTGCTTTGTTCCGACGGCGACGGTAACAGTGGTGAGTGTTTACTCAGTTTGTTTTGATTTTGATTCGAGTTCTGGTTTGAGTTCTGTCTCGTGTACAGTTCGGGTTCCGGGTCAGATTCAAGAGGGTGGCTCGGTTCAGTTTCAAATAGATGGTTCGGGGTCGAGGTTTGGTTCAGTTCAGTTTCAGACTTCATGTCGGGTTCTGGTTCAGCAAGTTCAGTGATTCGGGTTCGGGCTCGGTCAAGACTAGTAAGTGGACAAGCCTCGGGTTTCGGGTCAACAGTCAACAACGGTCGGGTCTGGTCAACCGGTGGTTCGGGTCGCGCGGTTCAGTCAAATGGCTCGGTTCAGTTGACTCGGTCAAACCTGGTCAACTCGGTGAGTCGACTCGGTCAACACATTTGACTCTGTCAACTCAGTCAAGCGGCTCGACATTTTGACGCGAAGACTTGGTAAAAATTAATGGTGTATTTATTTCGTTATCTTTATAGTTTTTGATTATTTCCGAGAAAACGAGCTTGAACCGATTCGATTTATAGTTTACGTTTTGACATATTTAACGAAATTTTATACAGTATAATTTGAAAAATTGATAAATGGCGATTGACTATTGTTGAATTTTGAAAAATAACAACAACTTGTGTTGTCAGGGGCGTCCAAAAACAGAGGAAACTCTGCCCGATTTTCGAGAAAATCCATAAAACCAAAGCGTGTCTTACTATAAAGCGAAACATGTTTTAATAAAAAAACCATAACCGGTTGACTACGAACTACTATTATAGAGTTAAATACAAGTGTTTAATATCTTCGATAACACATCACAACTTACAAGAACGACGATGACGCAGGCAATTTTACAAAATAAATATGATTATTATATTTATCCCAAACGTTAAACTCGAATCTTTTTTATAAATAAATATCGTTACATATTTATTTCCGACACAAACAAATCGATTCTCTTATAAAAATAAATATAGTTATATATTTATTTTCAAACACGACAAGTCGACGATTCTTTTTTTAGTGAATATAACTTCTACATTTATTTCAAACGCCTAAACGGCACATATAATACGAGTTCGTTGTATATTATTTGTTACTTACACGTACGATTCCACGAGACGGCTAACACGATTACCACAATATATTTATATATTTTTTTAAAAATATTTATATATTTTAACATCTTTTGAGAACTAAGTATTCCAAGAATTAGTAATCTTATCGGCAATAAATGAAACTTAACGAATATAACTCAGTCATTTTCGTTAAATTAACAACTTACCGTTGAATCGTTCGGTTAACGATTCGGTGGAGCTCGGTGACACGTAGTTTAGTTACCACTTTTGTTTAGAAACTTATAAGATATTCCGTGTTAGGAATATTGTAGAATGCACGCTAGCGAGTCTCGTCTTGGAAACGACATCACGAAGTCGTAATTAGCTAGCTTTACACAAGGATTATTCAGGTGAGTTCATAACCCCACCTTTTTACGGTTTTACATTTTTGTAAATGTTTTCGGGGTGGAAAGACATGCACGTTTTGCAGAAACATACAAAGTTTTCGATGAACAAAGATTGCATATTTTAGACAAAGCACGTTTTGCAAGAACATACGAGGTTTTTGAATGAACGAAAGCTTATATTTCTAAATCATGTTACGAACAGATTTCAAGGAACTCAAATGGTTTACGAATGAATCATACTAAATATACCGGTTTTACAAAACAAATGCGTATTATCGAAATGTGAATGATTTTCATGACTAGGGATGGGATCGTCTGGTGATAATATTGGGACTGGGGAGTTGGTCTAAGAGACTAGCTGGGTAATTCAGTCTGAGAGATTGGGGAGTTGGTTTGAGAGACTGGGGAGTTAGTCTGAGAGACTTGCTGGGTAATTCAGTCTGAGAGACTGAGGAGTTGGTCTGAGAGACTGGGGAGTTAGTCTGAGAGACTAGCTGGGTAATTCAGTCTGAGAGACTGGGGAGTTGGTCTGAGAGACTGGGGAGTTAGTCTGAGAGACTAGCTGGGTAATTCAGTCTAAGAGACTGGGGTGAAATACATGTTACAAAAGGATTACTTACAATACAATTGGTATGGTTGGCCTAGGAAAGAACCATTGATCATGTGATTGGGTAGGCGTATACTTGAGGCCATCAATCCTCTTGAAGGACCGAGGGACATGAGTGATAGATCTATTTGGGTGTAGCGAGCCCACACCCATGAGGCGGGGGTGGCCCATAGTGGTGACTATGTCTTCCAGCCGGGAGCCCGGTACAACTTTGCTAGGTTTGAGTCTTCCTACACCGTCACACATATCAGTGGCCTTGCAAACCATTGGTGATCTTTTCCTTGTTTGCTATCATACTGGGGTTTTACAAATTACATACCATGTTTTATACAAAATTCAAAGCGTAGGATTATGCGGGCATGAAGTCAAAGTCAGGGAGGGCATTGACGGTTATACGAACATTACAAATTCAAGAGTTTACTAATACATGGTTTTACGAGCATAATGTGTTAAAAATACAAAGTTTCCATGTAACTTGACAAGAAAATGATTTCTAAATTCGTTTTCTCAATAATATTTCACAAACCGGTTATTCAAAAGATTTATTTCAAATCTTTTACAAACAAACTATGGACTCGCTCAACTTTATGTTGACTTTTTCGCATGTTTCTTTCTCAGGTTGCATTTTAAAGTTATGGCACGGTTGGAATAGGAGAACCATTGGAGATTCGAGTACTTAGTGGGCGTTCTTTTTCTAGAAGTCTTAGCTTATTTGCTTCCGCTGTGCAATGAAGATACCAGTCCAGTCAAGCCAGCTCTAATAATTTCGGGGTGTGACATGTGGGGGTTGTTTACGGCCGTGAACAAGCAAGAGAGGAAGAGAGAAAGTGTGTGTGTTGGTGTGTGAAAGTTATGAAGCTTATGAACTCTAAGTCTTACTTATAATCCATATCATGGGTTTATATCTTGGTTTTTATGTTTAAGATCCATTATAAAAACTAAACAAATCACAAGTGGGGCCACATGTATGGGCGGTCCACTAGGTGGGGGGGGGGGGGGTTATAGGTGTAGGTTGTAACTAAGTTAGATTGTTATGGTTGAAATTCAAGTGTATAGTTAGGGATTTAGTTAGTTGATATTTATACAGTGTGTTATGATGTTCGGGGACCATAACTAGCTTGGAAATGTTAAAACAGTGCTTCTAGGGAAAATTTGGTGTTTTGGGGAGTGTCCGGTTGTTCGGTTGGTTACTGGTTCGTTAAGGTGCTAAACTATGCAGTTTAGTGTGCTTTATGTACCCTTTTATGACAGTTTCGATTCCCGACACTTAGAAAAGCATTCAGGACCATGTAACCATATTTCTGCATGATATTAGATTGTTTAAATGCTAAATCTGCTGATTTTCTAAAGAATTCTACAGTTTATGTTAGTTTTAGGCACTTTCTGGCACTTAAACTATCTCTAGGAAGGCAGTTTTGTGATCCTTACTTCCCTACACACTATACTAGTGTAATATTGGGTTTCTGGCTCATTCTGTGTCTCAACACCTTGTTTGTCTATGTACTGAACTCCGTCAGCATTTTTCTAATTTGTTTGATAATTGTGCTAACTGTGTTTCGTGCATCATTTGAGTCAATAAAGTTCCCATGCAATAATGATATGTCATTTGCAACATGTGATGCACATGTATGTATAAAGCAATAATAAGAAAGTAGTTCAAGTCATTAGTTGTAATTCAGCACAGTCATTAAGCACTAATCATGGTTTAATAATTGTACGGATACCTGGAAGTTTGACAGTTGTCACACATGGGTCGTGGCAACGGGAATGTCCCTTTGAAGTTACATTGTTTTTAAACATTTTCGTTAAACTTATCGAATAAACTATTATGCTTCCGCTGAATATGGTTGGTTATCTAAACAAATGATTGAATTATACTGTTTTAGTTTAATGGAAAGTTCTATTTACTTATGGTTCAATGTGATTAGTGGCTAGAACCTGGTACGTCACACGCCCCGCGGGGGTTTCCGCTTGTGGTATTTTTTGGGGTGTAACAGTTTGGTATCAGAGCCACTGGTCATAGTGAACTAGCTTTTAAAACATTTTCATAAAACCAGACTATAACCAAACAGTATCGAAAACGACCATGACACTCAGCTCCAGATTGCAAGGTTCGTCCTCTGTTATTTTATGTATTACTTACCTGGTATACACACACCCACGACTTGCATGAAACTACATACTTGACACTATGATGTGACTACATGTGCTACTTGTTTAAGTGATGCTTGATAGTGTGACACTACCCTTTGACTATTGAGATCCCACGTTTTGTGATGTTCTTCGTTTTGTTATTCGAATGTGGAGAACCTTTTAGCACGAGTTAAGAGGCACTAAGATAAGTATGCAAATTTCATTATTATTATGGGTGCACACATAATAATAATGTGGGATGCCTGTGAGTCCCAGTGACGCTTAATAAGTGTAAAAGGGGTTCTGTTCCACTATTCGCTATAATGATAGAGTTCGTCATATCCATAGAGGTCATAGTGATGATTGACTTCTACTCAATTGCGATCCTCATCTTTTCCACTCTTCTTATATAGAATCATGAGCGGACATGGCGGACGTAATGGTGGACGTGGAGGCGGTCGCGGCGGTGGACGTGGCAACATTGTGATGACTCAGGCAGAGCTGACAGACCTGATTAACACGCGTGTGGCTGAGGCTTTGGCAGCTCAGCAAGCTGGTACGATACATACCAGACAAAGCATAATCCTTAGTCATTTTACTCGATTCTCATTCGTGCATACTTCCTCTTTGTTTTAGGTCAACATGCGAACCAAAACCAGAACATTCTACCTGTGTGTACATTCAAAACATTCATGTATTGCAAGCCTCAAACTTACAGTGGAACTGAAGGTCCTGTGGGACTGCTCCATTGGTTCGAGAAAGCTGAATCTGTCTTTGCCATGTGTAACTGTCCAGCCGGGGATAGGGTGAAATTTGCTTCAGGCACCCTGGAGGATGGTGCCTTGACTTGGTGGAATGCTCAGGTGCAGATGCTGGCATTGAAATGGCAAACGCGACTACTTGGGACGATTTCAAGGAGTTGATTCGGGAAGAGTACTGCCCACGTGATGAAATTCAAAAGCTGGAGAACGAGTACTATAACTTGAAGATGGTGGGGTCTGAGATCGAGGCTTATACGAAACGGTCCCACGAGCTAGCGAACATGTGTCTTAACCTATCACGACTACCTCCCCGCAAAATCGAACTCTACATCAAAGGATTGGCACCACAAGTCAAGGGTTTAGTCACTGCCGCAAATCTTGACAACCTGCCACGGATCATCAGATTGGTTCATAAGATCACTTATCAGGAGGTGGACACAGACAAGGTGACCAACTCTAACAAGTCATAAAAGAAGTCTGACAACAACAGTCGCAGTTTCAGTCAGTCATCTTCGGTCAAGCAGAATCAGAACAACAGTCAAACTTCGGGCTCTTATGCAGGGAAACAGCCAAAGTGTAACAAGTGCAGTTTCCACCACTATGGTTTGTGTAACCGAACATGTTAAAGGTGTGACAAGGTGGGTCACATGGAGAAAGATTATAGAGCTCCGTATCCAAAGCATCAGCAGCAACAGCCCCAACAACAGCATCAAAGGCAGCAACCCCAGCAGAATTGGGGTAATCAAAGGGGATGTTACCAATGTGGCAATGAAGGGAACTTCAAGAAGGATTGCCCATAATTGAATCAGAACGCCAACAACAACAACAATGGTGGGAACAATAATCGCCAGAACAACAACAACAATGTGGGAAATAACAACAATGGGAATAACGGTGGGAATGGCGCTTGTGGGATAGTGTTTACTATAGGAGCAGGTGATGCAAGGAATGATGGCAACGTCATGACTGGTACGTTCTCCATCAACGGTTTTTTCTCTTTGGTATTATTCAACTCAGGTGCTGACTGGAGTTATGTGTTTTTGGGGTTCAGTCATCAATTAGGGTTAATCCCAACACCACTAGAAACCAAACATGTAGTGGAATTGCCTGATGGTAAGTCAATTGAAGCCTCACATGTACACTTAGGGTGTAAACTTGACCTCTTGGGTCAAGTGTTCGACATTCACCTTCTTCCCGTCACTCTTGGTAGCTTTGACATAGTTGTTGGTATGGATTGATTGTCTAAACACCGAGCCGATATACTTTCTAAGGAGAAAATCATGCGTGTACCTCTCCCTAGTGGGGAACCGTTATCCGTTCAGGGTCATCGAGGTGGTGCAACTGTTAGCATCATTTCATCCATGAAAGCCCAAAAGTGTTTGCGAAAGGGCTATCCTGCTATTCTTGCGCTTGTTACTGATATTCAGCCTGAAGAGAAGAGAATTGAAGATCTACCAGTGGTTCGTAAGTTTCCTGATGTTTTTCCCGAGGAACTTCCAGGACTACCTCCACACCGTCAGAGCTTCGCTTTTTAGGGGTATAATACCCGAGAGTTTTGCCTACTATATGTTGGGAGAGAAAAGAAAATTTTGAACGATGAATTCTGAGCTCGATCGCCCCTTTTATAGGGCTGGACGTATGGCGGCTCACGCCCCGCGACGCCCTGGGGCTAGCCCTTCGCGGCCCGCGAGGAGGGTAGGGTAGGATCTAGCTTGGTCGAGTCAAGGGTGTAGGCTTCACACGCATAAAGACACGTGGCAGCCAGATGGCTCGCTTGGGGTCACTCCATCGTGCCCCGCGACAGACCCAGGGAGATCGGTCGCGGCCCGTGAGCGACTCCTGTTTATTGTTTTATTTGTTTTTATTAATATAAATGTTATTTATGCTCATTAACGTATATTCGGGGTAAAATATGGACATTAGGGGTGTTTTAAGGGCTTTAGGAGGGTTGTTATATAAATGTTGTTTTTTCTTGGTCTTCTAGAGCTATGGTATTTGAAAGTAACCTAAAAAACCATCTAAAAAACAATAAAATTTTTGACCGGATAATCTTTCTAACATTTGATCAATAAAAGGTAAAGGGAAGTGGTCTTTCCTCATTGTCTCATTTAATCTACGATAGTCTATGCAAACTCTCCATCCAGGGGTGGTCCTTGTTGGTATTAATTCATTCTTTTCATTAGTGACCACCGTCATACCTCCTTTTTTGGGAACTTCTTGAACGGGACTCACCCATGGGCTATCAGAAATTGGGTAGATGAGTCCGACGTCAAGTAGTTTAATGACTTCATTTTTAACCACTTCTTGAACATTTGGATTTACTCTATGTTGTGGTTGTATTACCGATTTATAGTCATCATTCATCAAAATTTTGTGCATGCACATGGAAGGATTTATTCTTTTATATCTACAAGCTTCCATGCAATCGCATTTTTATGTTTTTTCAAAAGCGTAATTAATTTTTCTTTTTCTAAACTAGTTAATTTTGAAGAAATAATTACGGGTAACTTGCCATGCTTGTCTAAAAAAGCATATTCCAAACCTTTTGGGAGTTCTTTGAGCTCAAGTGGTGGGTCTTTAGGAGACTCTTTATTCGTTTGCTCTTTACTTTGGTCGAGAACTACAAAGGTTTGTTCAATGGCGACCTCCTCTTCGACAAGTTGGTCGATTTTATTCTCCGTATCGGCTAGTTCAACTTCATCTTAAATTAAGGGGTCGTCATTGTCGAATGGGTACTTTGTGGTTTGGTCAAGATTAACATACCTTTTGTCGGCCCCTAATTGAATGGGTGGGTTGTTTTGCTTCCGATTTATCAATGCTTGATGGGTTTTCACAAAAGGTTGTCCTAACACAAGTGGATCATCATCAACAACGACGAAGTCGGTTGGGACCACCATTTGGTTTGTTTGTACTAACACATCCTCAACTACTCCTGTTGATTTTATTACTTTCTGATTAGAAAGAAAAATGGGGATTTGAAGTGGAGAAAAATCACTAGTACTAATTTTTTCAAAAATACAGTTAGGCATTATATTAACACAAAGATCCTTATCAATTGTAATATTACTAATAAAGGTGTTTTGAAAGAAACATGGAACCGATGTGATGTTAATTTCAAATTGCTCATCTTTTATTAGCGTAGTTTGATCGTTTGTTAATTTAATGCTAACCATTTCGTCAACTTGAGTGTTAGTGTTTAGCTCTTTTAAAAACTTAGCATGAGTAGGTACCAAACAATGATTTTCGAAAGAGGGTGGCAAAAGGTTAATTTCTTGAAAATTTAATTCTTTTTGAAAATTATCGTTTTCGGACTTACCTCTTTCGTCGTTTGGTTCATGCTTTGGTTTTTCACTTAGTTGTTCTTCCATTTTTATTTCTTCAATTATCACTTCCTTAGTACAAATAACCTTTTCCCTTTCGCGAGATTCTCTTATTAAGCGTTCCAGATTTTTGAGACTTTGTATAAGGCTTTCGGCTTCGGGGATGATAGTTGGTGGTGCTTCGTGAAGGTTAGAGGGATAAGTATCCCAATCAAAGCTTGATTTTGGAAGTTCAAACCTTGGTTCCTCATAGTAAGTGTATGAGGTGGATGGTTGGAAAAGGTCACAATATTGTACCGAGTGAGGATTACCGCAAATGGTACAATATTCTTCCTCGTAATCTTCCTCTATGTAGTAGTGAGTGTAATCTCCTGAGTATTGATCCATGAGAAATCACTCAGCAGATTACAGAGTCTTGGGACCAGAAAACAAAATTAAAAAGCTGAATCAGAAGCTCACCATGGCCCCATGCTGAGCAGACACGGCCCCGTGGTCAATTTCTGTATCTGGGCGTTTGAAACTGTTTACTGGTTATGTGTAGCACGGGGGCGTGTCCAATGGGCACGGCCCCGTGTTCAGCTTATTGTTTTGCTAAAAAGTCCTAAAAAATTAAAAAAACTTGAAGATGTTTTGCAAAATAATTAGGCCGTCGATTTTAAACTTTCTTAAAATCCTTGTGTCCCTGGCAACGACACCAAAAACTTGGTGCGTGTCGAGCGTGATATGATTTTATTAATATTTTAAGTTCGTTTACGCATTATTCAGGTTTTAAATTTATAAAAAATGATATTGTACTAACACTAAACACACACTTGGACAAGTACACCCATCGCGAGCGTAGTATAGTGTTGGTAAGATACCGACGTCGTCCAAGGACACAAGAGCCTTTAATACCGGTTTATCATCAACGTCTAATCGATCTAAATTTTTAAGAAAAGTTTTTAAACATGAAAGTAAATCTAATAATTAAAAAGATAAACAAAATGAAAAAACAAATAGACAAGATAGAATCACTTGGATCCAACTTATCTTTAATGTACCTTTTGATGATTTTCGCACTTTCAGACTTTTTAAGAGATTATCTTAGTTATAGTAGTAGGCCCCTCTTTTGAAGGTGACGTTACCCTCAACCCAGTGGTTTGAGTCAGCAGGGATACAATCCCAAAGGGTCGGAATATTGAAAGATAATTAAATAAGTTATTAATGTGAAAAGTGGTAGGCCCCTCTTTTGAAGGTGACGTTACCCTCGGCTAAGTGGTTTGAGTCAGCAAGGATACAATCCCAAGAAGCCGGTTTTATGTTTTAATAGTAGTTTACATATGAGGGGTTCAAGCTATTCGCACCCCCCGCCATCCAATACCTTTGGGGCATTGAAGGAGGTCCTAGTAAGCTTAAACCAAGTCCTCGCATGATCTATACACTGAACGAGACAAGAACTTTACCAAACCACCCTCCTCACCCCCTTCCAGGTAGTTAATGCGCTTTATATAGACCGTAAAGACATGAATGAGCAAATCAATGACATCATGAAGAAATGGTAAAGAAAATTCACTTTCAACATAAGAAACTAGTTATTAAAGCCATTAATAAAAAACCCAATTAAAAGGTGCCGAAAGATTAAAAATCAAAAGTAATACATTAAATACTTGTCTTCACCAAGTGATGTAAGAGATTAGCCAAACATGGCCTTTGATTGACAAGAACTCTTACGATCAATCTTGGATCTCGAGACTACTACACACTCTAAAGATGATAGATGGATGATGGTGGTGGGTGTTGGTGTTGTAGTGGTGGTGGAATGGTGGCAAAGTGAGAGAGAAGTGGTTTGCCAAGGGATGCCTTTGAAGTAAACTAAGCACCCCTATTTATAGTCAGAACAGAGCCCCGGCCACGGCCTCGTGTCCATTGGGCACGACCCGTGGCCATCTTCTTCTCTTCCTTCATTTATTGCATCTGTCAGCAGAGGGCCCCACACGACCCCGTGGCCTCTGGACACGGCCCCGTGGTTAACTCTTTGTTGTACTATCAAGATTCTGCAAATCTAAGAGTTGACCACGCCCCATGGTAAGCTGGGCATGGCCCCGTGGTGGGCGTAGAAGCTTCTGCAGGCTTTGTCTTCTTGTGTTAGGGCTGACCACGCCCCATGCCTGGCTGGGCACGGCCCCGTGGTCAGTTTCTATCTTCTTGTTTTTGTCTTGGGAGATGTTACCAAGGGGTCGGGCATGTCACGTTACTCCTTCTTCATGTATTTATGTTGGTTTTTGGCTGCTTATTTGTTCCTTTTGTTCTTTTAAGATCATTTGGTCCTGTAAATTCAAAAGGAAGAAAGAAACACGCTTTTTCCAACATTAGTACTAAAAAAAGGTTGGTTTTATGCCTCTATTGATGTAATTTATATGTTGAATTTTGTATACGTCAATTACCTTTTCATAAATAACACTACGAAAATGAAATGTTTTACATATATATATATATATATGTGTGTGTGTGTACGTGTATATATACTATCATCTTATGAAATCTACGACGAGACGTACCATTATCCATCTACGTATTTCTATATATGACGACTATTCGGGAAACGATATGTATACGAGTTTACAAAGTATTATTTTCAGTATACGTTACATACACGTGCTAACTTTCGAGAGACGACTAACATGACTTTGTAAATATATTTATAATTATATATAAATATATATTCTAAATCACTCGGAAACTAAGTCGTTTCTGAGACTTAGTGTTTATCTCATTTAAAAATAGAATCAAACAACCATAGATGGTTATTTCAAATCGAGATAAAAACACTTTCATAGAATTGTATGGTCGACGATTCGGTAGAGCTCAGACACGTAGTTTAGCTACGTCGTTTTATTTAGAAACTTATAAGTTATTCCTTGATAGGAATGCTATAGATTGCATGCAAGCGAAATTCACATTCTTGGAACGACACTACGGAATCACACTAAGCTAGCTTTGCACAAGGATATCGTGGTGAGTTCATAACCCCCACTTTTTACGGTTTTACATTTTTATAAATGTTTTCGGGGGTGGAAAGACATGCTAGTTTTGCAAAAGTAAAAATTATTTCGATGAACGAGAATCACACTAAGCTAGCTTTGCACAAGGATATCGTGGTGAGTTCATAACCCCCACTTTTTACGGTTTTACATTTTTATAAATGTTTTCGGGGGTGGAAAGACATGCTATTTTAATAAAGTTAGTGATAGTCTTGTAATCATGTAATCATTTGATTAAAGTTAGGGTTAGTCTGGAAATTTTTGGTTTATCATCGGTCATTAGTTTTTTTTTTCTGCTGCAACGTTTAATCGCGTCTTCAAATCTGAATGTGTTGGCTCGTTTTCACAAAAAAAAAAAAAAAAAAAAAAAACTATAGAAACTTAATACTGTTTTGCAGCATATGGAAGTAATAGTGGTATTCAATTAAAAGGAAAGATCTCTACACGCTGAGGATGTGAATAAGTAGCATTGCTATTCATGTTGGTATGGCTCACATCTTTTATTTTACTGTAGTGTTTGTAAAATGATAATAATCTGGAAGTGGTTTTGTTAGGCGAGAGATTGGGTCTTGCCGTCTTGGTATTGTTATTGTTACTGATGCAATAACTACCCTTGTGTTCAATACATCTCCTTACTTTTTCAAGGAAATTGCTGAGCTTATTGCTTTCAAGGTATACAAGCAAATAAGCATGTTCACTTTTTTAATACCATGTTATTAAATCTTTGAGTTTTTAATACTATTCAAAAGTACGAAACCATTCAACCTTGATCGTACCAAACAGAATGTAACAAACAATTGGCTTCTACTTTATGTGAAACCATCGTCGTAATGTGGCGGGGGTTAAACCTAGTTGTTGTTGTTGTTGTTATTATTATTATTATTATCTCCTTAAAAAAGAAACTTTATTTGGCTAGATACATGTGGGCTGCGCAAAGGAAACTGACCCAACCTGAACCCACAAGAACTGTATACCCTTTTATTGATAAAATTGAGAATCATGAACCGTGCCTTAGAAGGCTATGTGGTTCTGGGTCCTAGAGTTTCCAATGGGAACTATACTTAGCCGGAAACTAGATTAATTATAAGTGGCACATGGCACAAGTATGTGAATGCTTTATTTTATTTAAAATAATATAGTCAAGTAATTATTGTGTTTATTATAATTAATTGTGAATATAATGTAGTGCAAACAACAGAAAGGCAATTGGGGAATGTGGGTATATGGTATAATCAAACATACAAAGGAGTTTATCGACCCTATACAACATGATTTGGTTAACCGAGTGAGTTTTTCTAAATATTCATAAACTTTTGTCGATTGGATTAAATTATATATATTTGCAATTAAACTTTTGTATATATTTGTTTTTAGATTTGGAATGAAGAAAAGAAGGGTATTTTGAAGAATCTCAAATTGAGAATTTAGTGGTAGATTTAATGTCTGGGATTTATTAAAAAGTTGTTTTGATCTTCTAAGCATTAGTTTGTGTTTCATACTTTTGTAATTCGATATACTTGAACGGGTTGTTTAATACTAGTTAACTTTTGTCGTTAGAATGTGTATTTGTGCGTAATTGGAATTATATTGGGAAATATTACTGAAAATTTTGGAATTTTGCAAAAATATTAAAATTTTATATTTTTTTTCTTCTCTTATTTTTTGGTGCTATGGAGATTTGTTTTTTTGGTGCTATGTAGATTTGCTATTATTTGACAAGTGTTTCTATATTGATGTTTTGGTGGTGTGTTTAAAAATTTAATGGTGCTATGACTTGTGTTTCATCATTTGTTTGGAGATTTAATGGTGCTGTTATTGAACAGCACCAACAAATCCCATTATTTGGTGGTATATTTTTTGGTGCTCTATGGTACAACATAAAATAAAGCGTAAAATACAGCACCAAGGAAGTTCTTTTGTACTAGTGAATCGTCTACCGGGTTGAGTGTCTCCTATGTCGGACACATATTAATGTCCTAGCTACACATTAATGATCATTAGATTAATAGACGCTTACATACCAGCTTTCGATCCTCAAACCTTCAAATGCCTTTAACATTCATTTGATACAAACTCACAAACACATGAATTTACAAACTTTGGTGACGTTTTCAACTTAAAAAAAGTTAAGGGGACGGGTTGGTCCTGCTTAGAGAATCAAATGGGCTAGACCCATTCTTACTTGTGCAAGGCACAAAGACTCTTTTGGGCTAGGCCCACTTGTGCTCGTGCGAGGCACGAAGACTCAGGGACTGGATTGTCCTATATAGAAGGTTTTATAAACACAAAGCTTTCATATGACATGCCGAGAAAAATGGTTTTATTACGTTTTCTCAACAACTTTTAAACCGGTTAACAAAAAGATTTATTTTAAATCTTTTTCAAACAAACTATGAACTGGCCAACTTTATCAGAGAGAGCGATGGAAGAAAACCTAGAAGATGATGGAAAGTCGGTAAAGGCAATATTTATAAAGGCTAGAGCTAATGTTGTTTTAATGACAAAGGGGATTGATGACATGGCACTGAAGTCTCAATAAGTTTGCTGATCTGACTAATGAAGAGTACCGTGCAACTTATATTTATAATGGCTAGAGCTAATGTTGTTTTATAGTCAAGACGGTTGATGCTAGGAAGAAGTTGTCCTCTGTTAAAAGTGATTGGTATGCTTTTTGATCGGATGACTCGTTGCCGGAATTAGGAGATTGGACTATTGGAGAGATTTAGGGGCTCTAACAGAAGTCAAAGATCAAGCAAATTGTGGTGAGTTGTTGTGTTTCCTAGGATTTTTTAAATCATATATGTAGTTATAAAAAAGTATATCATGATAACTTATAACTTATTACATATACAACTAAGCAAGCATATCGATACAGGCATAGTTGTCAATAGAGATCGCTATGGTTGCTAGCGAATAGCATAGTGTATAGGTCGAAGGTCACTAAAGAGCATGTAGCCATAAATAGCGGGATTTCACTTTTATATTTTTAAATATATGTAGCGATTAAATATAGCTATAAAATAGCTGGATTTTAGGATTTGTTAAATATACATGTATAATAGCGTATATACCAGGGTATTTGGAGATAATATACATATAAAATTTTTAAATTTTTTTTAATGTATCACTATTTATTAACATGTATTTCTCATACGTTTCCTGTGTTCAATTTTCAAGTTCAAGTGCATGCATGGAATCGTAACGAGCATGAAGTTCTTCTCAGCGGATCCTTTGATCATATGGTAGTGGCGATGTATCTTACCAAAACTCTTATGTAAAGTGCATTTGTATTTTAATTCATAAATTTATTTGATTGGCTGCAAATGTTGGTGCATACGTCTGTCGACTTCGTCTTGTATCGAGTCATGTAATAGAATAGATGAAACAAGTCACACAGTTCAAGATTAACATGATACAGAGGTGAACAAGCCAGTTCAAACGAAGTGGCCAGTTCAAACGAACTGGAGATGCTTGTTCAAACGAAGTGGAGTTAGTATAAATAGTGGACTTGTTGTTTTCATTTGTAACTTGGTCATTCCGGTAGCGAAGCTCTGCCGAAGTATCTCCAGGTCTGTAATCGTCATCGAATCAATACAAGAGATAGTTAAAGTGATTCTCGTGTGTTTGTAGCTGAAATAACTCCGATACGTTTGATTCCGCCTCTCGTATTGGACGAGATCTCTTCTGAACGACTCGTTTGGTCGTGCAAACGATCCTACAAGTGGTATCAGAGCTCAGGAGGAAGAGCTCTTGCTATTTCAGCCGATATTCGCCGAAAATTTCTGCTTCTACACATTTCTGTCACGTTTTTTTTCAAAGTAAAACAAGATTTTCTGGATATAATGGATTGAATTTGAAATATTTTGTGTGAAACAGTGTTTTAGATAATCCGTGAAAGTGCTAGACCTTAAAAGAGATTAAAAATCATTCTATTTTTCGAAAATTTGGCCAGTTCGTTTGAAGGTTTATACATCTTGTATGAACTGAATCTTCAAACTCAGATCTACAACGATTCAGTGGACGAAATTGAACGGATAACACATCATTGTGCTCGGAATTCATTGTAGAACAATCCTTGAACATATCAGATCTTAATTCATCCGAAAACTTGATAAAATTGGATAAAAACATCAGATCGTTTGAAACGAAGTGACCAGATCGTTTGAAAGGTCACACGAAGTGTGCCAGTCCGTTTGAAATTAGAGTTAAATTGATACGAAGTACTTAGTTCGTTTGAGAATTCAGTTTATACGGAGTAAACTTGAACTTCTTGTTCGTATGAAATTCAGTTCGTCTGAAAGTCATACGAAGTCGTCTGAATCACAGTTCGTCTGAAATCGTTAGTCCGTTTGAAAGCTTTTCAGATTCTGTTCATTTGTTCTTCGTTCAGGTCGTCTGAAACAGTTGACCAGGTCGTTTATATAATCATAGGTCGTCTGAGGTTGTTAAGTTCGTTTGAAATTAACATCAGGTCATACGTAGTGGGTAACATATCATCAGTTCACGTGAAGTTCAGTTGTCGGCCAAATCGTGTCCGTTTATCAATTGAAAGATATCAGTCTAGTGGTTTAATTGGTCCAATAAATAACCATATCATTTTTGTCAGATTCCTGAATTAAAAAGACAACATTCCAAAAGGTAGTTTGCATGTGATTATTATAAAGTTGTCGGCAAAGGTTGAAAAGGGTAATAAGTCTGCATGTGATTGTTCAAAGTTGATGGGTCCTGTGATGATTGAGTCGATGTTGACGGCAAAATCAAGTGATTAAAATCAGTAGGAATCACGTGATGTAGTGTCTTGTGACATGTGATCTGATAATTACATTGTTACTCAATCAACCAAGTCAAGTTTAATCGTTGAAGTCCAATTGAAAAAAAAGTTTTGTCAGTTGCACATGTGATGTTGTTGGCACAAGAAACAGTTCATCGGTTCAATGAGAGCATATATTACCAGTCCATGTGATTGAGATAAGTGATAACAAATATGTTCACTTCGCACGGTGTGTACTCAGGTCGCGTGTTTTGAGTTGTGGTGTCTGTCAGTTCGTACAGTTTGGAGTTCAAAAGTTTCAAAGGTCGTTTGATTTTGATCCGAGTTCTAGAAGCCTGCACAGTTGGTCAACGTTCAGTCCACACAGAAAATTCACCAGTTCAAGTACCAGTCTTATTCAGTTAATTGATAAGCATTTAAATTGATTGTGTTGTGTTTGTGTGTCTTCAGGTACTTGCCAGGTGTTTCCCGAAGTATATCAAATTTTCCGAAGACATGGAAGAGGAATTCTACAATGCGTTAGCCACGCCAGTCGCTCCAGTTTCAGCTGCATTATTGAAGAAATCATTTGATATGTTTGCAGCTTTTGACCATGAAACAACAACGATGACCATTGATAGATATTGTCATTTGGTAGTAGAAATGGAAAGATTAAACATTAAAAAAGATGATGAGGAATGGGTTGATAAACTAGCCGAAGCATTACCACAGCATAAGTGGGGAACTTATTTGATGTTTTTAAAACACGTGAGGAAGTCTCAGAATATGAATTTGGCACAATTTATTCAGAGAATTGAGGAGCATGAGTTGGATATCTAGGAAAAGGCTAAGACGGAAGCTGGAAAAGCAAAAGTTGAAGAAAGTTCGACAAAGGAAGCTGAAGGACAGAAAGCTGAAAAAGAATCTGAAAAATCAGAGGTTGAAAAAATAGTCGAAGTTGAGAAAATCATTGAAGTTGAGAAAATCGTCGAGGTAGAGAAACTTGTTGAAGTTGAAAAGACTGTCGAAGTTGAAAAGATAGTTGAAAAAGTCGTTGAGGTCACTAAGCCTTGTGAGAAATGTTCAGAATCTTGCAAAGCTTGTGAAGAAAAAGATAAAAAGATTGCTGAGTTAGAGAAAATGAAGGAAGATTTACTGTCTGATGTGAAGTATGTGAAGGAGTCGTACGATGTGCTGAACAGGACAGTGGATCGTCTGAAAAAGATGAATACAGAGATTGAAAAGGCAATGGATAAAATGAGTGCAACATTAATGACAAAGCAGAGCGTCATCAATGAATACATCGAAGATTGTGCTAAGCTGAAGAAAGAAGTGGAACTTGAGAAGATTGAGAGTGAAAGGATTAAACGATTACTATTGAGTTACACTACTTGTGATTATTTGATTGATCGTGTTTATCCTACTGTTGCAGGTCTGGAAGCATTCATGGAGAAAAAGTCTGAAGATACTGATACTGGTAAGAAACAAAGTGTCATGTATAACAGATGTCCACCCCCGATCCATGAAAGTTATTCTCCCAGGAATCCAAACGAAGAGCGTCTAAAAAAGGCAGTCAACATCAAGTTAAAGTCTGAAATCATTGATGAATTACCAGACAATATTGATGTTACATTCACAGCGTCTGACACTGATCATGAGTCTGAATTATTAAAAAGAGTGGTCGATCAGGTGTTAGATACGGATGAAGAGTCAAAGTCGGAGTCTAAGTCTGAAAGTCAGAGTTCGTCAGAAAGGAGTCCGAGTTCACCGGTTAACAGGGTTTACAATAGAGAATTCATGTTATCAAAATCTAATTTGAATGACGGGTCAATCAAAGTAGTTTATACTTTGTATGATTCAGACAAATTATATTCCGATGAGGAATTTCCAATAAGAAGTGTCAAAACTAAAATGATTAAACAGGTTTTCAAATTAACAGAAATTAATATTTCTGAAATAAAAGATTTAAATCTTCATGAAAAACCTAAAAAATACACTTCAAGAGTTTAACAAAGATTGAACAAGAAAAAGGGTTACGGTTATGGTTCACGTTATCAAAAGAAACCAAACCACAATCGTAATTTCAAAAAACAAGGTCTAGGTTTCAATTCTTCAGAAAATTATAAAAATCAGAAAACTTATAAACCAAAAACAAAATTTGTTTCAGGAGGAAGTTCAGAGGATGAACAGAAGAAACCGTTCTGGAAGCAGTCGAATCAAGAGTTTCTTACTAAAGGTGTAGGTTAAGAGTTATGCTCGTTAGCGTAAAATTTAAGCTTTATGTTAATAAAACGGCGTAATTAGCGTATAGCCTAGCTAAGCCTACTTTTTGATATCAAATCTTTTACCCATTGATGTAATATATTATTTTGGGATTTTTAAAGATTTTTAATTAATTTTAGGCTGAGCATAACTCATAGTCGTAGGCTTAATCCGGTAATTGTCGGTTTTGCCCTTACGGGCTATAAAATGAGTTTTACATATCCAAACGACTCCAAACCTTTTGCTACTGATCACATATGATAAATAAATTATTTTAAGCCTTCTAAAAATATAAAAATATCAGATTTATGTATCAAACCCGGAAATGGCCTCTAATCGCCTTTTTAAGCGTTTTTAACGCATAGTATGTACTAAAACTATTTTAAACATACAAGGGTTGATACCTACTGATATTTGAGGCAAATTATAATATTTTAACAGTAAGCAAAGGTTGTTAAACTCAGACTTCAGTTTTGAGCTTTTCGGCTTATGTGAAATTACCAAAATACCCCTTCGGGGCATAGTTTGGTTATAATTGATAAATTTCACTTATATACTTTAACCTACAGATATAACTTAGCAAATTGAGTATATTTGCTGATTACATCAGGCCTGTAACTCAGGTTGACACTTAAACTCTTTTACAACCTTTAAAATGACCAAACTACCCCTACGGGGCATAGTTTGTGATTAAATTCATTTCGGGCATAATAAAAGACATCTTACTGATGTCACAACATATATGAAGCATATTAACTTAGGAAACCTGTAAATAGCTCTCATGAATACCTGTTAGGCTTATTACGAGTTCGGTTCGGTTTATGTAACTAGTTTACATAAATTAGCCTAAACGGGTCAAACCTTATCGGTTTTATCTCAAAATCCAGAATGTGTGTGAAATACCCATATTAAACAAGTCTCTGAACTTGTCGGGTTTAAACACATTCTATCCGGTCTTCGTTTAATCGTTCGTACGAACCGTGTCTTTGAAACTAACCGGTCTAAGCTTAAGCTTAATTAAAGACCCGTTAGGATTCTAATAGGTTATTATAAACCTTCGTTCCAGATTAGGAGTACCAGTAAAAGCTACTTGCAATTTACTTATTGAGAATTATACTTTGCTCAGGTAAATACTTTTAACTTATTTTCCCTATACGGGCTTGGGTTACGGTATATAGCATACCGCTTGATCGGGCATCAAATCTTCCATCGTTGGGTGGTTAATTGAATAATTTGATCGGCTCGTTTAAAAAGTCTTGTTACTTAAAACCTTTGGGGGGTTAATGACCATGCCCCGGATATCCTTGGCATCATTTTACAAAATGGCCACGACTTAAGCGTGGGGTGTAGGCGTACACCCGTCAGTGCACAAAAGAATATTGTGGTGTGTCTATTGATCTTTAACCCGGACAAGATCCGGGCTACTGAACGCACAAGGAACATGTAATTCGTTCACAAGATTATATATTTAAATAATTCTCCCAAGTTAAATAAAAATGTTTATGCCATGTGCATCCAAACCAATTTTCAATCATTTTCCAAAATGAGTCAGTTGAATGTATTTACCAATGTAAACTGACGTATTTTTCCAAAAAGATTAAATGCAGGTACTATGCGTAATTGGCTGGGATTTCTCCTTAACATCATTAGAAGTCTCGCAAGCTTAAGATGCCTGAAGTCTGTTGAACTATTGTTTCTATTTTATTCTTGATCCTTCTGTGGATAAACTACCGAATATTGTGACGTTTGATATTACAATATTAAATTCGGTTGTATTATATCTTTTAAATTGCTTCCGCTGTGCATATTAAATATTGTGTTGTTTGACTATTATGTTGCCAACCACGTCACGATACTCCCCACCGGGCCCACCGGTGACACGTGGAAATCGGGGTGTGACAGGTTAGTATCAGAGCCAACACTGAGTGAATTAAACACTAGCCGTTTGTGTTTAATCTCAGCTACACAATTGCACATTCTAAACTTTCGAGTCTAGACATATAACATAGGACAAATTCCACTTGGTTTTGTTTTGTCCTTTACTTTATTTTAAATATTTTGTTGTTATCTCATATTATAATGACAGGATTTGAAAATGCCGCCAAGATTCTTCAGGAGAAGAGGAAGAGGCAAGGGGCCAATCACCGCCCCCAATGATAATGAAGCTGGACCTTCAATTGTGCGAGCTCCATCTACCACGGAGAGTGATGATCCCCGGCAGAACCGGAGAAACCTCTTTGAGCCGGCTAGACGGTCGGTCTCACATAGTTCAACACCTCCTAACCCTTATGGGCCTCAGCCGGAGTACGAGCCCAACAACCCTCAACCCTCATACATACCGTTGCAGCGATCTTTATCGCATCATTTTTTCGGTGACCCTACACCAGTTTTTAGGGGCCGGTTTAACCCGGTGAATAATATACAAGAACCAGTGGGTTTTAACCCATTGGGGCCAGAGGATCATTTCTCTGGCGATCATGCGGACGACATGGACGAGGATACGGACCCCGTCGAATCTGCAAGTGGTACTCCAAACCACCCGATAGAGATCTTTGACGGATCTTCGTTCCACGGATCACCCTATGTTGGTCCAGATAGCTTTCAAGCCATGTTTACCAGGCACGAATGGTATTATACACCTCCTCACCATTCGTCTCCTCAGCAGTAGCAGCCGCAGCAACAACAGGATCCCTTTGTGGATTCCAGATTCGTGGCAGTCACGCCACCGCCTCCACCGCCGCCAGTGCAGCCGGCACCTCCGCAACGGCCGAGGCGAAGGAGAACCGGTGCGCGCATGTCGTCACGAGCAGGGGATTTCCATTTCAGTTCCCCACGTCAATCCAGTGGCAGCCACTATCCGCCACATCAGGAGGACCCACAAATGGGTGGACCCTCTAACCCAACTGTACCGCAGCCGCCACCGATGGGTTTTGACAACCCAATTCTAGCATATACGGGTTCTATGGCATACAACCCATTTGAGCCACCGATTCAACACAACTACGGGTACGCAGAGGCCGACCCTTACATGGTAGCGGCTAATTATAATGCCCTGCACCCGGAAGGACCATACGGAGCTCCATGGGGAGTAGGGTACCTAACACATGGGTACCAGATACCTCCTAGGCCTATTATTCGGACTCAATCGCAGCCGCCTAGGTTCTCCCCACCTGAGCATGAAGAACTCCTTCAGAGGTTGAATCAAGTTGAACTAGAAGTTCACAGGGACCGCAGGGAGAGACAGACCTTCTTCCAAGGATTAACAAGCTTGATCAAAGGGAAGAGCAAGAAGGATCATTGAATCCTTCCACTGTTGTTTTTCCTTGTATCAGTTAAGCCCCTGCGTGGGCCTGTATTTGCTGTATTAGCCCCTACGTGGGTATGTATGTGTGTTTGTTTTGACCCCTGCGTGGGTCTATTTTCCGTTAACCCCTGCGTGGGTATGATGTTTGTTTATTTAAGGTCCCTGCGTGGACTAGTATGTTTGTTTAAAGTCCCTGCGTGGACTAGTATATTGATTGACCCCTGCGTGGGTAATTGTTGTTGAAAAGACCCGTTTAGGGCAGCGTGTAATATTATAATAAATTAATGGAATGTTTGTTTTATAAATTTCATGTTTTCCATTATGTGCATATATAAATTATAAATGAAATAAATTAAATTAAAATCATTCCTTTTGAAATAATATCTGCCTATGTAAATTTTTAAATAAGAATCTTAAAGTGTGAAACCTAGCCTTCGGGTCATTATAAGGCCGGGCCAAGATGGTAAGACCTGTTTAAAAGATTCGTATCCCTGTTAACATCTGAAAACATGTTAACACTCCTGGCAGACGTGATTCATTTAAAATCACACACGTCATTTTTATATAAAAGGATCTCTCTAAAGATTCCTAACCCAATTTTATGATCTCTGAATCATGGGTTTAGGTCATCAATTAAGATGATCATAATTTAACCATACGTGGTAATATGGTGCCTACGGGCCCTGCTCATTTTCATATGAGCCAAAAGACAGTGGTAGCGATGACTCCCTGTCAGATAAAGGTAATGAACTAGGTTCAAACCTTCATGCTTTGATTCTCAGAAATCATAGCTTATAATTTATAAACGTCCTTGTGACTAGGCCTATTGTGCCAATGTACCTTCAGGTTTTGATTCTCTGAAATCATAGCCTATAGATAAAAAAAATGTTCACGTGACTAGGCCTTTTGTGCCACAAATAAAACTGTTATTGTTTTATAATTAGGATAAATTATTACAGAAATCCTAAATAAATATGATTAATAAATTAACCAAATATGGTCTCTGTTTACCATGGTTAATGAATTTCCCTAAGGGGCAATTCCATAATAAACTCCCAAATAAACTATTGTCCTTGTTTTCTGCAACAGTTCAATTAAAATGGCTAACTCGGACGAGGGTAATAGTCATCCAGTGGAGAATAACGAGAACGCTCGAATTAATTTAACGGGTGCTGAATTGAAAGCAATAATAGATGGCGCAGTTACACAAGCCTTGGAAAGGCAGTACGAAGAGTATAGTGGGACTCGTAGTAGGACCCTAACTTCACAGCCTTCAAAGCCACCGTCCAAGAAGGACGACTCGAAGAAATATGATGATCGACACTCCTCGAACCACAGTGCTCCATCTCAGCAGGTCATACTAAACCAGGGACCCCGTGACAAGGGTTGCTCTTATAAATATTTCGTTTCCTGCAAACCCCGGGATTTCACTGGGGAGAAAGGAGCCATTGACTGTATGACGTGGCTGGATGAGATGGATAGGGTTGTGGATATCAGCGGATGCGCTGAGAGAGACGTGGTCAAGTTTGTGTCGCAGTCTTTTAAGGGTGAAGCGTTAGCATGGTGGAGATCTCTGATTCAAGCCACCGGAAAAATCCCATTGTACAACATGTCGTGGGAACAATTTGTTGCCCTTATCAGGGAAAATTACTGCCCTCAGCATGAGGTGGAGAAGATATAGTCTGATTTTCTATCATTGGTGATGACAAACCTTGACTGTCAAGCTTACCTAACGAGCTTCAACACGATGTCCCGGTTGGTTCCTTATCTGGTAACCCCGGAACCAAAAAGAATAGCTCGATTTATCGGTGGTTTAGCCCCGGAAATCAAGGCAAGCGTAAAGGCTTCTCGGCCAACTACTTTTAGATCTGTAGCTGATATATCCTTGTCTCTCACTTTGGATGCGGTCAGGAAAAGATCGTTGAGTAACAAGGAGGCTGAGAAGAGAAAACGTGAAGATGATAGTTCACGTAGATCGAACAAGAAGCACCGTGGGAACGGTGACAACAAGAAAGGATCAGAGTCAAGGAAGGATGGGCATAATTCTGGTGAGAAGCCCAAATGCAAAGTTTGCAAGAAGCAGCACTTTGGAAAGTGCAGACTCGAGTCAAACTCTCAGACTCAGTCAAAAACCTATGCTTGTGGTATATGCAAGTCCACGGATCACAAAACCTTGGATTGCAAGAAGATGAAAGACGCAACGTGCTACCGTTGCAATGAAAAGGGCCACATTAAAACCAACTGCCCTAAGTACACCAAGAAGCCTGAAGAGGCCAAGAAGACTAATGCCAGAGTCTTCCGAATGGACGCAAAGGAAGCGGTTCTAGACGACAACGTTATTACAGGTACTTTCCTTGTAAATGACGTCTATGCTAGAGTACTTGTTGATTCAGGCGCTGATAAGTCTTTCGTTGATAATAAGTTTTGTGAATTGCTGAAATTACCTGTCAAAACCTTAAATGTGAATTATGAGGTGGAGTTAGCAGATGGCACCCAGAAACCGTCTCTATTGTGTTAGATGGATGTGTTATATCCATTAAGAACCATTCTTTTCCTCTATCTCTGCTTCCCTTTAAGTTGGCCGGTTTTGACATAGTTCTGGGTATGGACTGGTTATCTCATAACCAGGCCCAAATTGTCTGTAACAAGAAACAAGTGGTAATAAAGACTCTGTCTGGTGAATCACTTACCATTCGGGGAGATACCCAGTATAGGCTACCTGAGCAAGCGACTATGCTCAAGGCTTCAAAATGTTTAAAGAGGGGTTGTGTCATCTACATGGCACAAGTGATTATTGATGAGCCCAAACCGAAGATAGAAGACATCCCTATCATCTCTGAATTCCCAGAAGTTTTTCCGGAAGAACTACCTGGTTTGCCACCAAATAGGCAAGTGGAATTCAGGATTGATATCATCCCCAGAGCAGCACCAGTTGCCAGAGCACCCTATAGGTT
The DNA here is from genome assembly GCA_030545235.1 of Helianthus tuberosus. Classification (NCBI taxonomy): domain Eukaryota; kingdom Viridiplantae; phylum Streptophyta; class Magnoliopsida; order Asterales; family Asteraceae; genus Helianthus; species Helianthus tuberosus. The sequence continues at coordinate 118,849,796 of CM060424.1, forward strand.
GGCTCCAACGGAGATGAAAGAATTGAGGACACAGCTAGACGAATTGCTAGCCAAGGGTTTCAAAAAACCTAGTTCGTCTCCTGGGGAGCGCCAGTCCTGTTTGTCAAGAAGAAGGACGGATCGATGCGTCTGTGCATTGATTATCGTGAACTTAATAAGGTCACGATCAATAATAGGTATCCTTTGCCTAGGATCGATGATTTGTTCGATCAATTGCAAGGAGCAAGTTACTTCTCAAATATTGACTTGAGGTCAGGCTACCATCAACTGAAAGTTAGAGATGAAGACCTGCATAAAACAGCATTTAGGACTCGTTATGGTCATTACGAGTTCCTAGTGATGCCTTTTGGGCTCACTAATGCACCTGCCGCGTTCATGGATCTCATGAATCGCGTTTGCAAGCCGTACTTAGATAAATTCGTCATCGTTTTCATCGAAGACATTCTTATCTATTCGAAGAATCAAGCTGACCATGAGAAACACCTTCGCTGTATTCTCAAGCTCCTACACTAGGAGAAGCTCTATGCCAAATTCTCCAAGTGTGAATTTTGGCTTCGAGAGGTCCAATTGCTTGGACACGTGGTTAGTGAGCGTGGTATCCAAGTGGATCCCGCTAAGGTTGAAGCAGTTATGAACTGGCAAGAGCCAAAGACGCCTACAGAGATTCGTAGCTTCCTGGGATTGGCAGGATATTACCGGCGTTTCATTGAAAATTTTTCAAGGATTGCTGCACCTCTAACTTCCTTGACCAAGAAGAAAGTAAAGTTCGTATGGGGCCCTAAGCAGCAAGAATCCTTCGATATTCTGAAGCAGAAGTTGAGCAACGCCCCAGTACTTACATTGCCAGATGGAATAGAAGATTTTGTGGTTTACTGCGATGCTTCACACACTGGCATGGGGTGTGTGCTTATGCAAAAAGGAAAGGTTATTGCCTATACATCACGACAGTTAAAGGTGCATGAAAAGAATTACACCACCCACGACTTGGAGTTGGGTGCCGTTGTATTCGCACTAAAACTGTGGAGGCATTATCTTTATGGAATCAAGTGTGTGATCTATTCTGATCACAAGAGCCTCCAGCATCTGTTTAATCAGAAGGAATTAAACATGAGGCAACGCCGTTGGATGGAGACTTTAAATGATTATGATTGTGAAATCGGATATCATCCCGGCAAGGCGAATGTAGTCGCTGATGCCTTGAGTCGAAAGGAAAGGGTGAAACCCATCCGAATCAATGCCAAGCGCATGGAGATAAAGAATAATCTGATTGAAAGGTTGTTAGCTGCACAGAAGGAAGCTGTGTTGGAAGCTAACTATCCTAATAAAAAGCTAGGAGTAACTGAGGAGCAGCTAACTCCTAGCAAGGACGGAATTCTAAGATTGAATGGACGAATATGGGTTCCCATTTACGGAGGACTTCGATATGTCATCCTCCAGGAAGCCCATAGTTCCAAATACTCTGTTCATCCTGGAGCTGATAAGATGTACCAGGATCTAAAGGCAAATTATTGGTGGATAGGCTTGAAAAAGTCTGTAGCCACCTATGTAGCTAAATGCTTGACATGTGCGCAAGTCAAAGCCGAGCATCAGAAACCATCAGGCTTGCTACAACAGCCTGAACTTCCTACGTGGAAGTGGGAAATGGTAACTATGGATTTTATTACCAAGTTACCTAAGACAAGGAAAGGAAATGATACAATATGGGTTATAATTGATAGACTGACTAAGTCAGCACATTTCTTACCCATCAAGGAGACTTATAGCTCCGACATGTTAGCCCAGTTATACGTGGATAAGATTGTAGCCTTACATGGCATACCTGTGTCTATTATCTCTGACAGAGATACTAGATACACGTCACATTTTTGGAAAAGCTTCCAGCTTCCAACAATCTTTGGGCACACGTTTGAATTTTAGTACGGCTTATCATCCTCAGACTGACGGTCAGAGTGAGCGTACTATTCAAACGTTGGAAGACATGCTACGTGCATGTGCGATCGATTTGGGTGGTAGTTGGGATAAGAACCTACCATTAATCGAATTCTCCTACAACAATAGCTACCATACCAGCATTAAGGCTGCGCCCTTCGAGGCATTATACGGTAGAAAGTGCAGATCGCTCGTTTGTTGGGCGGAAGTTGGAGATGTCCAATTATCAGGACCAGAGATAGTCTTTGAAACGACGGACAAGATTGTCCAGATTCGTGACTGTCTCAAAGCTGCCCGAGATAGGCAGAAGAGCTACGCTGATCCAAAGCGTAAAGCTTTTAACTTCGAAATAGGTGACAAAGTGTTACTTAAAGTATCACCCTAGAAGGGGGTGATGCGATTTGGTAAGAAAGGCAAGCTAAGCTCAAGATACATAGGACCTTTCAAGGTTATCGAACGTGTCGGGTCAGTTGCCTATAAGTTAAACTTACCTGAAGAGCTCAGTGGAATTCACAATGTGTTCCACATCTGCAATCTGAAGAAGTGTTTCGCTGACGAATCACTGGTTATACCACATACAGATGTGCACCAAGACGAGAGCTTAAAATTTGTGGAAAAACCATTGTCGATTGAAGATCGACAGGTTAAGAAGCTTCGAAGGAAGCGTGTACCTATTGTAAAGGTCAAATGGGATGCCCGTAGAGGTCCCGAATACACGTGGGAAGTTGAATCCACGATGAAAGAAAAGTACCCTTATTTATTTCAGTAAATCTCGGGTCAAGATTTATTTTAAGGGGGTGAGGATGTAACACCTCGAAAATTCACGTCCTATAATGTGTTGACACGTGTCATAATGTTTGAACGTGTGAAAGAATGTTATAAAAGGACTAAAGTTGACAATCATGGAAAGTATGTGTAAATACGGGTTCTAAATGTCAACGGTGAATAAATATACTTCATAATAACCCTACATGATGTTCATATCATCAAACGAATAAATCATGGATCATACGAAGCTAAAAGTGAAAGATTACAAACTACAGGGGTTAAATGTGTCAACATGTTTAAGTTATACCTCTGAGTGACATTTTGACAAACCCGAAGCTTTGTAACTGTTAATTATGCTCACTAGAATGCATGATATAAATTTCATAAAGTTTCGTTATCGTATGAGAAAGTTATGATCAAATTCGTATACAAGGGGTTAAAGCGTTAACGTTGAAAGTTAGGACTTTTCGGGTTAACCAGTAATGTCCAGGGACTTGGCAAAGTGGGTATAAGTCCTAAACCCCTTGTGGGTAAATAAGAAGGGGTCAAATTGCAAGTATATTGCTTGGTTGACCTTTCAAAGAGCCAAGGGACATTTATGTGGCAAATAGAAAAATAAAAATCTGATAACAAGGCCCATGCGGCCCGCGTTAATATTAAGAAAACCTCAGGCGGGCCGCGTCAGACGCCCAGTAACAGAAAAGGCTAACAGCAGCCTGTAAACGCAGAGAACCGACCTTTAATCGATATTATTGCATGGTGGGCGACCCCTAAACAGTCCTAGACACTTAGGGACACATGTTGGTGGGTTGTGGTCAGTGATAGAGTTGTATGTCAACTTCTTGTGGAGAAAAATTCACTATAAAAGGCCACAAGACTTCAACTCATTCCTCACATCTTCATCTGCACATTTGGAGCATTTCTAGAGTTAAGGATCTTTCTCTAAGCATCACATTTCGTGCATAGGACTTCAGTAAGTTTGCTAATCCTTCTTTAATTAAGTTTTAGCTTAGTTTTAGCTTAAAAGTCAAACCGTCGTAATTAACGGTTGACTTTAAGATTAATCACTAATGGTCCAGTGATTAGTCGAATCAAAAGTAGTTATAAGTTGGTAATTATTTGGGTAATAAACCCTTAAAAGGGTTCCCCCTGATTACCACTCTAACTAGGTCAAAAGTTGGGTCAAACTTGTAATTAAAAAGTCAATAGGAAGCTTAAATTCTAATTTATGCATGATTAGCTATATAGAACACATACAACCTGTTTGATCATTATTATAACTTGGTAATTAGTGTAAGAACAGGTCTAAACATGTTCAACCCGATAATTTCCTGTTTAGACCCGGTTCGGAACCGAAAGTCGCATAGTTTGACTTATACTTTGACCTTCAGTTCTGACCCGTTATGGTATGTTTTAGAAATGCCTTAGAGCTTTATTTGGACCAGGTTACATGCTAGTATAACCCTCTGTGATTATACACCTCGGATCATTAGTTATCCAATTAAAATGCATGATTCCGTTAATTGCTCATATGTTGACCATTATGCCCTTTTCACCTTAAGACGTGATTTTTGGAAATGTAAAAGAGTAGAAACCTTATTTACTGATATATAAACTTGCATACAAAATTTGACATCAGTTTGAGGTGTAGGTTAAGAGTTATGCTCGTTAGCGTAAAATTTAAGCTTTATGTTAATAAAACGGCGTAATTAGCGTATAGCCTAGTTAAGCCTACTTTTTGATATCAAATCTTTTACCCACTAATGTAATATATTATTTTGGGATTTTTAAATATTTTTAATTAATTTTAGGCTGAGCATAACTCATAGTCGTAGGCTTAATCCGGTAATTGTCGGTTTTGCCCTTACGGGCTATAAAATGAGTTTTACATATCCAAACGACTCCAAACCTTTTTCTACTGATCACATATGATAAATAAATTATTTTAAGCCTTCTGAAAATATAAAAATATCAGATTTATGTATCAAACCCGGAAATGGCCTCTAATCGCCTTTTTAAGCGTTTTTAACGCATAGTATGTACTAAAACTATTTTAAACATACAAGGGTTGATACCTACTGATATTTGAGGCAAATTATAATATTTTAACAGTAAGCAAAGGTTGTTAAACTCAGACTTCAGTTTTGAGCTTTTCGGCTTATGTGAAATTACCAAAATACCCCTTCGGGGCATAGTTTGGTTATAATTGATAAATTTCACTTATATACTTTAACCTACTGATATAACTTAGCAAATTGAGTATATTTGCTGATTAAATTAGGCCTATAACTCAGGTTGACACTTAAACTCTTTTACAACCTTTAAAATGACCAAACTACCCCTACGGGGCATAGTTTGTGATTAAATTCATTTCGGGCATAATAAAAGACATCTTACTGATGTCACAACATATATGAAGCATATTAACTTAGGAAACCTATAAATAGCTCTCATGAATACCCGTTACGCTTATTACGCGTTCGGTTCGGTTTATGTAACTAGTTTACATAAATTAGCCTAAACGGGTCAAACCTTATCGGTTTTATCTCAAAATCCAGAATGTGTGTGAAATACCCATATTAAACAAGTCTCTGAACTTTTTGGGTCTAAAACACATTCTATCCGGTCTTCGCTTAATCGTGCATACGAACCGTGTCTTTGAAACTAACCGGTCTAAGCTTAAGCTTAATTAAAGACCCGTTAGGATTCTAATAGGTTATTATAAACCTTCGTTCCAGATTAGGAGTACCAGTAAAAGCTACTTGCAATTTGCTTATTGAGAATTATACTTTGCTCAGGTAAATACTTTTAACTTATTTTCCCTATACGGGCTTGGGTTACGGTATATAGCATACCGCTTGATCGGGCATCAAATCTTCCATCGTTGGGTGGTTAATTGAATAATTTGATCGGCTCGTTTAAACAATCTTGTTACTTAAAGCCTTTGGGGGGTTAATGACCATGTCCCGGATATCCTTGGCATCATTTTACGAAATGGCCACGACTTAAGCGCGGGGTGTAGGCGTACACCCGTCAGTGCACAAAAGAATATTGTGGTGTGTCTATTGATCTTTAACCCGTACAAGATCCGGGCTACTGAACGCTCAAGGAACATGTAATTCGTTCACAAGATTATATATTTAAATAATTCTCCCAAGTTAAATAAAAATGTTTATGCCATGTGCATCCAAACCAATTTTCAATCATTTTCCAAAATGAGTCAGTTGAATGTATTTACCAGTGTAAACTGACGTATTTTCCCAAAAAGATTAAATGCAGGTACTATGCATAATTGGCTGGGATTTCTACTTAGCATCATTAGAAGTCTCGCAAGCTTAAGATGCCTGAAGTCTGTTGAACTATTGTTTCTATTTTATTCTTGATCATTCTGTGGATAAACTACCGAATATTGTGACGTTTGATATTACAATATTAAATTAGGTTGTATTATATCTTTTAAATTGCTTCCGCTGTGCATATTAAATATCGTGTTGTTTGACTATTATGTTGCCAACCATGTCACGATACTCCGCACCGGGCCCACCGGTGACACGTGGAAATCGAGGTGTGACAGTATCACTTAGTGTCTTTGAGTTACGTTTCTTTGTGTCTTCAATATTATTCCAAGTTACATAATTATTTGTTAAAATAATAAATACTTTAACTTAAATTATATTTATTAAATTTGAAATAATTGTTAGAATAATATATTTTAACTTGTTACTTTTCATGTATTCAAACATGTATATCCTTCCCAAGGATGGGTGTACTTGTATTCGTATTCTTAAACTTGTATATTTTTGCCATGTATTGGTGTCGTATTCCGGAGTGTATTTATACGTACAAAAATACGTATTTTCTTGTAATTGTTAAGTATTCTTGTACTTAATTTTGTATTAACTTTTCCGAAATAATATCTTTAATAAAAATTCATCAATATATATATCCAAAATGTATATTTTAAGAAATATTACTTAGAAAAATTATTTATAATTTTTCCCTTGGTAAAAATATTTGTATTTTCATATAAGTCCCGAAAATAATATATTTTCAAGTCTAAATTGGAAAATATATATAAACTTATTTTTCTCAAAAATTAATATATTTCATGTTTATTTGAGAAAATATATATTTCTTCCAAAAATAATATACCTTCTAATAATTCCAAGAATATATATATTTTTACTTACAAAAAATAATGTATTTTCTCCTTGACAAAAATCTGATATATTAGTAACAATTGTAAAAAATCATATTTTCATTCACTTGGTGTCCAAAATATTATTTACCAAAATATACTTGTGAATAAATTTTCCGGAATATTTTTGTGAGTTATATTCCTTTGTTCGGTTTCATCAATATCTTGGGTATTCTTTGTATATTTATGCCTTGGAATTTTGGTAATATTTTGGATTGTAATTTCTTGGTATTTTGATGAGTTATATTATTTCAAATCCTAAAATAATATAACTAATACACATAATATACAAATAATCACACACATGGTGATATCTAAGTATATATTTTCCTAAATACATATTTAGTCACTTTTATTTATAAAAACCAACCTCCAATATTTGAAATTTTTGTAACAAAAATTATGGCAAACTTTATGTAAAAATATCTGATATATTAGTAACAATTGTAAAAAATCATATTTTCATTCACTTGGTGTCCAAAATATTATTTACCAAAATATACTTGTGAATAAATTTTCCGGAATATTTTTGTGAGTTATATTCCTTTGTTCGGTTTCATCAATATCTTGGGTATTCTTTGTATATTTATGCCTTGGAATTTTGGTAATATTTTGGATTGTAATTTCTTGGTATTTTGATGAGTTATATTATTTCAAATCCTAAAATAATATAACTAATACACATAATATACAAATAATCACACACATGGTGACATCTAAGTATATATTTTCCTAAATACATATTTAGTCACTTTTATTTATAAAAACCAACCTCCAATATTTGAAATTTTTGTAACAAAAATTATGGCAAACTTTATGTAAAAATTCATGGTTTGAAATACACTTGTAATACTTGTTTAAAAATATTTTCTAATGTTTAATTTTTAGAAAAATTTTGCCATAGTTTCCCCTAAAAATGGAGGTTTCCATACCTTCAAGGCATATCATTTTCTTTTGTAAATCAACACAATCAATCAACAATCTATACTTACCAATTTTGCCAAAATCAAGCACAATTTACCACTTCATGAACTTGAAAATTTATAAAAGTGTGTAGTAACTTACTAGTGTGTTTAGTAAGCTTAGTTACCCTTTAATGTGTGGTTGATTCTTTAAAAACATCATTTTGGAAGAATCTAGATCTTTACAACTCATAATCTCATTTTCTAAAAATGTTTCTTCATGGATTGTAACAACCCGTACTCTCGTTGTCGAGAGAAGGGTATTTTAGTGATACACGTATTTATTATTATCATTATTATTATTAGTATTATTATTATTTGTGAACTAATAATAATTCGCAACGAGAGGTTTATTCGTTTATTTATCTAATTACCGTTATCTTAATTATAAATCGGGTCATTTTGTTTAAGCGAGACGCACAATTTAACGGGTTCACACACTTGGGCTAGGCCCAACCCCACCCCCTAAATCTAAAACCCTACCCTATATATACACTACTATAAACCTTATCCTATTTCCAAAAACCCTAAAACTCCTCACACCAGCCGCACACCCTCTACTCAGGCGATTTCCGGCGACCGAATTCCCTCCGGCGACCTTCTTCGGCGACCTACGACTGCCCTACAACACTACCCAATCTCCCCTTATCTCTAATCCCACCACACTGCCCCCTGTTTTCCCTCAATTTAAAAGGCCGACCACCATCGTCTGGTGGTGGCTCACGGCGGCAAGACGGATGAAAGAAGGTGAGAGAGAGAGAGAGATCGTTTTCCGACAGGCTTCACCGAAATGGAGCAACCGGAGCATCGATGTGGACGGCTGAGAAGTGGCGATGGCAGCAAAGGAAACAGTAGCGGTTGTCAGCGGCGGTAGTCCTGTGGTTCTCAGTCATCGTCATCAACGAACAGCCGAACCGGCGCCGGCGATGGCGGCAGTAGTGCCTTTAACTCTGACAGGTTCTCCGGTAAACACCCCACCCCCTATGTTCATCTTTATTTCCTGCAAGTTTGAATGTGATAATGCTTTTATTGATACGGTTTGCTGGGATGATTAAGGTGCATAATAGGATTAAGTGATTTTGTTTGATAAAAATCTGATGGTGCACAGCTGCTTGTTTTCGAAAGATACGTAAGGTCTGAGCTATGTGGATAGTAGTGTTATTGCGAATCTTGGTTGTGCACTTGTTATTAATTGATTGTGTAAAATATGGAAGATGGTATGATAAATTGATTTGAGTTTAGGCTGTAATAGTTGAAGTTATCTGTTTTTGTGATGATTAGAAAGATTAGTGTTAATGAAGAATGTCTATTGTAAACTAAATATGTGATTTGGATATGATAATATAGTTGCTTTGTTAGTATGAAAAATTCTAAAAATAAACTGATGTAGAATGGATGGATTTGGAGAATAATTTATGTTAACGGATGATTGTTAAGGGTGATGCAATAAACTGTTCATATGTGGTGGTTGAGGTAGTATATGTTGTGAGTTATGGATTGTGAAACAAAAGTGTAAATCTTCATGTGTTTAATGTTATCCTTGTAATCAGCTTGAATGATGATGAAATATTTGAAATATGTTGGCTTGATCTGAATCGATGATTGTACAACATGATAAAACATGTTAAGGAACTGTGATTGGTTCGTACAAATGGATAAGGTTCTAGAAAGATTCCCACCGTGGTTGCGAGTTGAGATCAAGCGGTTTCGACTCGAGACCACTTAGTGACCACTCAAAACCAGACAAACAACAGGGGACTCGAGATCGGGTAGGTTGCGACTCGAGATCTCCTGATCTCGACTCAAGCCTGACTCGAGACCTCAAGGTTGCGACTCAAAAATGCACAACTCGAGATCGTCTGGTTGCGACTCAGAATCTCGTGGTTGCGACTCGGGATCTCTTGGTCTCGAGTCGAGAACACCTAGTTTCGACTGGACACCTTTGCTTGGTTTTTGGGCCGCACAAACTGATATTATGGACTGTGTGCTACTGTTGTTGCTGTTTAACTGTTCACATGCTAGGATATGCCCAATACAGTATATGCTAGTATAACATGCATGCTATGTGTTAGATACGTGTAAGTTATATGTGACATTACTTGCATACGAACCTAATAAATATTTATAAACCATAATAGGGTATGGTTGACCAACCTAACACAGGTAAATTGTCTGCCGAGCAAACCAAGGTGAGTTCACACACTAAAAGCATGCGTCCCAGGGAGGGACACGAACAAACTGCCATCTTTGGGAAGAATACTTTCAAACTAATATTTCCGGGGGAAAATACGAATGGGTACTTTTAAATTACTATCTCCGGGGGAGATACGTTTGGATATTATTTATAAATCACAACTAGCCAAACTAAACGAATCTCTATCATGTAAAGTCCCTGCTTACACTACCGATTAATCGCCGGGGGCGAACGGGTTATTAGTTGATAGCGCTATTAGGTTTGACAACCTCACACCGTGACCGGGGGAGATCGGGCGTGAACTAGTATACCTTGCATCTTGGTCAATGACGATAGACATTGACTCGGGGCACAAAATCTTCTCGTCAATAGTTTCGGTAACGCCAGTTTAGTAGCTTTCATATGGGGTAGCTCCCCATGACGTGATTATAAATGTTTTATCTAAACAACTTACGTTTTCAAAAACTAAAACTGGACAACTCGTGAACTCGCCAACTTTATGTTGACACCCTACTGCATGCTTTGCAGGTTGCTCGACACAGTTTAGGACGGACATTGCAATCGGATGGAGTGCGTGGTTTGTAAGTTCATAACTAATAAACTTGTGGTTTTAAATTACAATATGTTATACTTTCCTTTCCGCTGCAAACTTAAACTATGTTTTGAAAATTTTAAATTGGTCGCTAATTATACCATTATTTGTAATAAAAAAACTAAACGGTTCAAAATAATTAGTGGCTGGATCCTGGTCATGTCACACGCCTTGCGGTGGTACTCCGTGTGTGGTTTTTGAGGGTGTGACATGGATTTTTCTTGTCACATATGTGCTTCTACACTTTATTAACCACCAAAAATGAGGGTTATTTATTTAAGAACCAAGATTAAGTAAAACTTGTATTTTTAACTTGGTTTCAAAAAAAATCATCTTTGAAATTTTAGATCTACAAGACTTGCATCTCATTTTAATCATCATTTTACAAGAAAACAATATATTCTTTCAAGTTCATGTCTTTCATGAGGATGATCTATTAATCTCTAACATTTTCATCCTCTCATCTTGCTAGATTATGTTTTTAATCATGATCTAGCAAGATCATATGATGATCTACATCATTTACATAAGTAAACAACAATCAATAAGTATAACAACACATAAATAACATGATTTCTTGATGATTTAAGCTTATGTTCATGTTCCATTCTCTTGATTCTTAGTGTTCTTCAAACTTAACATTATGTATCATTCTTTAACCACTTAAATAAGATGTAAAATGGAAAGATTAGTGTTCTTACCACTAGCTCAAGGCTCGTTGGGTAACAACTTTTTCTCCATCCCACGGAGATATTCAGCCTTAATGTTTTCCTTCTTAAGAGTTTCTCTCTGTGTAGCACGAATACGTAACGAGAGGTCTGTCTAAACAATCATTTCCAAAGCCCTAACCCTTATTGGATTAATCCTCTCTTTTCGACTCAAGGCGTCTGCCACCACATTCGCCTTTCCTGGATGATATTTGATTTCGCAATCATAATCATTTAACAGCTCTACCCAACGTCGTTGTCTCATATTAAGCTCTTTCTGATCGAATATCTGCTGAAGGCTCTTGTGATCTGTAAAGATCGTACATCGGGTACCATAAAGGTAATGCTGCCAAATCTTCAAAGCAAACACCACTGCACCTAATTCCAAATCATGCGTAGTGTAGTTCTTCTCATGAACCTTCAATTGGCACGAAGCATAAGCGATAACCTTTTGTCGCTGCATCAGCACACAACCCAATCCCTAACGCGAAGCGTTACAATATACCACAAAGTCGTCGGTGCCTTCGGGTAGGGATAAAATAGGTGCATCGCAAAGCTTATTCTAGAGTAGCTGAAAAGCTTCTTCTTGTTTGTCTCCCCATTCGTACTTCTTATCCTTTTGAGTAAGGGAGGTCAGCGGCTGAGCGATTTTAGAAAAATCCTCAATGAATCTACGATAATACCCTGCTAAGCCCAAAAACTGTCGGATCTCAGTTGGCGTCTTTGGAGTTTCCCAATTCTTAATCGCCTCGATCTTGGTGGGATCCACATGAATTCCATCTTCATTCACCACGTGACCAAGGAACTGTACCTCACGTAACCAGAACTCGCATTTCGAGAACTTAGCATAGAGTTTCTCCTTCTTTAGCAGCTCTAAAATAGCTCTAAGGTGGTGCTCATGCTCTTCTTTCGTCCGCGAGTAGATCAAAATATCGTCGATAAACACAATCACGAATTTATCAAGATATGGCCTGCAAACTCGGTTCATCAAATCCATAAATATTGCCGGTACATTTGTCAAACCAAACGGCATCACTAGAAACTCGTAATGTCCATAACGAGTTCTAAAGGCAGTCTTCGGTATACTCTCTTCTTGAATCCGCAGCTGGTGATAACCTGATCGAAGATCGATCTTGGAGTAGTAACTCGAACCCTGAAGTTGATCGAATAAATCATCAATCCTCGGCAAAGGATATCGATTCTTGATGGTTAACTTGTTCAGCTCCCGGTAGTCAATGCACATGCGAAAACTACCGTCCTTCTTCTTGACAAATAGGACCGGAGCTCCCCAAGGCGAGAAGCTTGGTCTAATGAATCCCTTGTCCAATAGCTCCTGAAGCTGCATTGACAACTCTTGCATCTCTGAAGGTGCAAGTCGATACGGTGCCTTGGCTACAGGCGCGGTGCCTGGAACCAAGTCAATATGGAATTCAACTTGTTGTTGTGGAGGTAGTCCTGGCAAGTCTTCGGGGAAGACTCCAGGATATTCCCTTACCACAAGGATATCCTCGAGCTTTGGCTCTTTGGCTTCTTTATCGACTACGTGAGCTAAGAAGGCAACATATCCTTTACGCATAAACTTTTGTGCCTTCAAACAGCTGATAATCCGTAGAGGCGTATCATGCTTTTCTCCATGTACCACAATCGTCTCTTCATTTGCCATCGGGATGCGGATAATCTTCTCATGACATATGATCTCAGCTCGGTTACTCGGCAACCAATCCATTCCAACTACTACGTCGAAACTTCCTAATTCTACTGGCAGAAGATCTATCACAAACTCCCACTCTCCAAGCTCTATCACACAGCCTCTAATCACTTCACTAGCTTCTACTAGCTTTCCATTAGCTAGTTCTATCGAGTACGGAATATCTAACTTACTGGCAACTAACCCAAGTATATCCTTAAATTCTAGGGATACGAAGCTATAGTCGGCACCCGTATCAAATAGCACAGATGCAAAATGTTGATTGATAGGGAATGTACCAGTGACTACGCTCGGATCCTGGCGAGCTTCCCTAGCTCCAATGTTGAAGACTCTTCCCTAGGCTTGGTTGTTCTTTGGGCAATCCCGCTTGAAATGTCCTACATCACCGCAACCAAAGCAACCTTGGCAGCGATCATTTCCATTTCCGCCATGGTTGTTATTTACTCCACGGTTTCCGTTACCAGCTTGATTCCCAAAACCACCGTGATTTCCATTTCCACTGAAGTTTCCATTTCCTCCTTGATTGCGATTTCCAGTCTGATTCCCATTACTGTTGCGGTTTCCATTACCATTACCACCAGATCCTCTATTCCTTCGTCCAGCACCGTACTAGCACGCCTCCCTGGCATGCCCAACCTTGCCACAGTTCTCACATTTCCCATACCTACATCGTCCGGTGTGATGATGCTGACAAATATCACACTTGGGAATTTCATATTGACCTCCACATCGTCAGGTGGAATTTCAGATTGACCTTATGCCAGGAGCAGCTCCGATTGGTTGTGCTCCTTATCGTCTTTCACCAGGAGAGTTGCAAGAGCTGTCTAACCAACTTCAAGAACTGTTGGATAGAGGTTTTATCCGACCCAGTCCTTCCGTATGTGTATAGATTATCGAGAACTCAACAAGGTAACAGTTAAGAACCACTATCCTTTACCGCGTATTGACGACTTATTTGACCAGTTGCAAGGGTCAAGTTTTTACTCGAAGATCGATCTAAGGTCGGGCTATCATCAGGTGAGAGTCCGAGAGGAGGATGTTCCTAAAATGGCTTTTAGAACGCGATATGGGCATTATGAGTTCTTGGTTATGCCGTTCGGTCTGACAAACGCACCAACAGTCTTCATGGATCTTATAAACCGGGTGTGCAAGCCGTATCTCGATGACTTCGTTATAGTGTTTATCGACGATATTCTGATCTACTCAAAGAACAAGGAGGATCACGCGCGACACTTACGTCTTATCTTGGAGCTCCCGAGGAAGGATCAACTCTACGCGAAACTTTCTAAGTGTCACTTCTGGATTCGAGAGGTACACTTCCTTGGCCACATTGTTAATGAATCGGGAATACACGTGGATCATGCTAAGGTTGATGCTATCAGGAATTGGGCAGCACCAAAGAATCCTACGGAGGTGCGACAATTTCTTGGTCTCGCTGGGTATTATCGAAGATTTATCAACGACTTCTCGAAGATCGCTCAACCTCTCACCTCGTTGACACAGAAAGGTGTTGTGTATTCTTGGGGAAGCAAGCAGGAGGATACGTTCCAACTATTGAAACAGAAACTCTGCAGTGCACCGATTTTGTCTCTACCTGAAGGTACCGAGGATTTTGTGGTTTACTGTGATGCTTCTATTCATGGACTTGGTTGCGTGTTGATGAAAAGCAACAATGTGATCGCTTATGCTTCTCAACAACTGAAGGTTCATGAGAAGAATTACACGACTCACAACTTGGAGTTGGGGGCTGTGGTTTTCGCATTGAAGATCTGGAGGCATTACCTGTACGGTACTAAATGCACTATTTATACCGACCACATGAGTCTTCAGCATATTTTAGACCAGAAGGATTTGAATATGCGACAGCGTCGCTGGGTAGAACTCTTAAATGACTACGATTGTGCCATCAAGTATCACCCTGGTAAAGCTAACGTTGTAGCTGATGCCCTTAGCCGAAAGGAATCGAAACTGAAGCGTGTGCGAGCCTTACAGCTTACCATTAATTCAAACCTTCCCGATCAGATTCGTTTGGCTCAGGCTGAAGCATTGAAGGAAGAAAACAATGAAGTTGAGTATTTACGAGGCATGGAGAAACGACTTGAGAAGAGATCAGATGGCATACACTATTTTATGGAGTGGATAT
Source organism: Helianthus tuberosus (assembly GCA_030545235.1). Taxonomy (NCBI): domain Eukaryota; kingdom Viridiplantae; phylum Streptophyta; class Magnoliopsida; order Asterales; family Asteraceae; genus Helianthus; species Helianthus tuberosus. Next base: position 118,864,997 of record CM060424.1, read on the forward strand.
GGATTCCGTTGTTTGGCAACCTTAGAGATCTTGTGATGGACGAAGCGCACAAGTCTCGATACTCTGTTGATCCGGGTTAAGATAAGATGTATCAGGACCTCAAAGTTTTGTATTGGTGGCCGAAGATGAAAGCTAACATTGCAACGTACGTGAGCAAGTGTTTGACTTGTGCAAAGGTCAAGGTAGAGTATCAGAAGCCCCCAGGTCTACTTCAGCAACCAGAAATACCAATGTGGAAATGGGAGCATATATCAATGGATTTTGTCACAGGTTTGCCAAGAACTCAAAACGGGAACGATACCATCTGGGTGATCGTTGATCGTCTCACGAAGTCAGCGCATTTTCTAGCAATCAAGGAAACATATAAGTTCTCGCAATTAGCTGCTGATTACCTCAAGGAGGTGGTTTCTAAGCACAGGGTGCCAACTTCTATTATCTCTGACCGTGACCCGCGTTTCATTTCGGATTTGTGGCAGTCGATGCACAAATCGTTCGGCTCGCGTCTCGACATGAGTACTGGTTATCATCCACATACGGATGGTCAAAGTAGGCGAACCATCCAGACACTTGAAGACATGCTGCGAGCATGTGTGATTGATTTTGGTAAGGGCTGGGAGAAACATTTGCCGTTGATCGAGTTCTCCTACAACAACAGTTACCACACTAGAATCCAGGCAGCCCCGTTTGAAGCATTGTACGGATGATAGTGTCGTTCACCTCTCTGTTGGGGTGAGGTGGGTGACAGCCAGGTCACAGACCCTGAACTGGTGTTGGAAACTTCTGTAAAGATTGTACAGATCAGGAACCGCAAGGCAGCAGCGCGCGACCATCAGAAGAGCTATGCTGACAAGCGTAGGAAGCCTTTGGAATTCGCAGTTGGTGACCGTGTTATGTTGAAGGTCTCACCCTGGAAGGGCATAGTGCGCTTTGGGAAGCGCGGCAAGCTTAATCCACATTATGTTGGGCCATTCAAAATTCTAGAAAAGATTGGTAAAGTGGCCTACAAACTCGAGTTACCTGCTGAGTTGGGTAACGTGCATGATGTTGTTGGTGCATATGTCTGTCGACTTCGTCTTGTATCGAGTCTTGTAAATAGAATGATAGTTCAGGGCACGTTATTCGAGAAAGTTGAGAAAACATGTAGGAAGGACCATTTCGCACGAAATGGAATGTGGTCATTTCGCATGAAATGGCATTGGCCATTTCGTGTGAGACCATTTCGTATGAAATGGCTGGCCTATATATATGTGCCATTTCGTTTCATTTGGAAGAGTTCCAGTTTCCAGAGCCGAAGTGCTGCTGAAGTGTCGTTTGACCTGTAACGCTTTCAAGTCAATAAACAAGACAATTAAAGAGTGAATCAAGCTGTAATCAAGTCTATATCATTGAATTCCGCCTTTGATATGGATTAGAACTCTTCTGATAGACTCGTTTAGATCGATTCTCGGTCCTACAAGTGGTATAAGAGCTCAGGAGGAAGAGTTCTTACCAAATCGGCCTGATTTCACCAAAAATTCTGATTTCTACACTTTCTTTTTCAAAATTAACAAGTTTTTACAGTCAAAATGGATTGAATGTCACATATATCACGCGTAACACTGTTCTAAACAATCCTTGAAAGAATTAGACCTTAATTCAGCTTAAAACGTGATCTTTTTGACAAAATTCTGACCGATTGGATGACATCAGCATGATTTCGCACGAAATGGAGTTCTATTTCGCTTGAAATTGCCATCATTTCGCTTGAAGAAACTTTCATTTCGTACGAAATGACTCATTCCGTTTGAAAGCTCCATTTCGCTTGAATCTGCTCTATTTCGTTTGAAAGTATATCATTTCGTACGAATTGACCCTATTCGTGTGAAGCTGACATCCATTTCGCACGAAATAGATTTCCATTTCGTTCCAAGTTTCATTTCGCACCAAATCTTCATTTTGTTTGAAAGAAATCATTTCGCACCAAAGTTCCAATTCGCATCAAAGGCATTTCGTTTGAACTTGCATTTAGCTTGAACATTGTGATTTTGTGAATTTTCAAAACCAAAACATGGAAGAAGAGTTTTATAACGCGTTTGCTACTACTCCAGCTGCCACAGTCACAGCTGCAGAAACAATTGAAATCGAAAATGAAAATGAAAATGAAAATGAAACGGGAACGTCTCAAAAGCCTCCAAAGCTTATGTACATCGATGATTTTAAAGGATGGCAAAACCGTTTTGAAAACTGGGTGCAAGCTTATAAGTTTGATGCATGGTGTTCGTTAGATGTAGATTACGTTAAACCGAAAAATGAACGTGGGATTGAAAAAGCTTTAAGTGACTATTCAGCGGGTGAAAAATTAAAATACACCAGTGAAAAAATGATGATTAGTCTTCTTCAACAAGCAGTAAAAGAAGATATTTTCGTGTTGCTTCAACATGAGGAAACTGCTAGATCAATTTGGTTGGCATTGATTAATAAGTTTAAGGGAAGTTCTGATATGATAAAAAATAAATGTGCATTGCTAAAGAAATCATTTGATATGTTTACAGCATTTGAAGGTGAATTAACAAAAGCGACAATCGATAGATATTGTCATCTTGTTCAGGAAATGAGAAGGTTGGAAATCAAGAAAGAAGATGATGAATGGGTTGATAAGCTAGCTGATGCGCTACCACAGCATAAATGGGGAACATATTTGTTGATCTTAAAACATATGAGAAAATCTGAAAGTATGAATTTGGCTAAGTTCATCCAGAAGATTGAAGAACATGAATTGGATATTCAGAAAACTGCTATCATGAATAATCCAAATGCTCAACAGGATATTAGTCTATATTATAGAGGAAGTAAATTTGAGACTACTCTGAGTTCGAAGATTAAGACTGCTTTCAGTGCTGATGGTTCTTCTGGAACAAATGTGAGTACTACAACTCAGAGTGGTGGATATTCGTCATCGTATTCAAGTTTTGATCCGAATTTCACAACACCAAATTCTCAACGACAGAGTTCAACAAATCTGCAATGTAATGTTACATTGAATATACAAAATGGTCAAAATCTCTCTCCAGAAATAGCTAAGCAACACACGGCATCACTTGTTACTATGTTAGAGTCGTATGAAAGCTTAGTTGCTGGACGAATTGGAAATCCGATGCTCACCATAGAGGATTATGACCAGATTGATGCTGAAGAACTTGAATTGATGGACATCAAGTGGTGTTTAGCAAGTGCTGTAAGAAGAGCAAAAAAATTTACACAAATCACCGGTAGAGATGATCTTCGTGATGTTGCTACATCTCCGTTAGGGTTTGACAAATCAAAGGTTACTTGTTTTCGTTGCCGAGAAAAGGGGCATTTTAAACGAGAATGCACAAACAGAGAAGCAACCGGAAGACAAGATCCATTTAGGAACAACGATTATCATCGAAAATCAATTTGTCATCAGATTGCTCAACAACCGTCATCATCCCGTGCCATTGAAGATGGACAGAAGAAAGCTTGTCTGGTAGATCAAGATGATGAAAGATTACTAGAGGGATTTAGCTGGGATAAATACATTCCGGATAAAAATTACTTAAAGAATCAAGCCTTTGTTGCTCAAATTCTTGAAGATTCAACTTCTGCAGAAAAATCAATCAAGTCTAAGAAGTGTCTGAAATAATACCAATTTTTAAGGAATTAGGAAGTGATGCAGACACCGATGACGAAGAATAATATATTAATAAAGCTAGACGACATTTGGATTCTTATAGTTTTAATTTGTTTTTTGCAGATAAGATCGAGATGTTGAATAAGAAAAAGGATGCTAGACTGAGGAAAGAAATGGAAGCAAGAAAGGTGGTTGAAAAAGAAATTGAAGCAAGAAGGGTGGCTGAAGAAAAAGAAAAAGTGGAAGCTGAAAAAGCAAAAGTTGAAGAAAATTTGACAGACAAGGTCGAAGATGATGAGTGTAAGGTAAAAATAGAATTTGATGAAGAACCGATGATTGAGAATGTGGTAGAGAAAATCGTCGAAGTTGAAAAAATTGTCGAAGTTGAAAAGATTATTGAAGTCATTAAACCTTTTCTGAAATGTTTGGAATTTTGCAAAGATTGTGGGGAGAAAGATAAGAAGTATCGTGAAGTAGAAGAGTTAAAAGAAAAGTTGATGTTTGATGTTAAGTACGTAAAAGAATCGTATGATGTGCTAAACAAAACAGTTGATAGTTTGAACAAAACAAACCTGGAAATGGGAGCTGCTCAGACAATGATGAGTTCAACTTTAATGACAAAGCAGAAGGTCATCAATGAGTATATTGAAGATTGTGCAAATCTGAAGCAGGATTTGGAACTCGAAAAGATTGAAAGTGAAAGAATCAAACGATTGTTGTTGAGTTATACAACTTGTGATTATTTGATTGATCGAGTTTATCCTACTCTTGCAGGTCTTGAAGCTTTTCAAGATAAAAAAGACCAAAGAGGATACTGGTAAGAAACAAAGTGTCAAGTATAACAAGTGTCCGCCTCTGATCTGGGAAAGTTATTCTCCCAGAAAACCAAATCAGGAATGATTAAAAAAGGCTGTCAACATAAAGTTAAAGTCTGAAACCATTGATGAGTTACCAGATAACATTGATGTCACATTCACAGCGTCTGACACTGATCATGAGTCTGAGTTATTAAAGAAAGTGGTCGATCAGGTGTTGGATATGGATGAAGAGTCCAAGTCGGAGTCTAAATCTAAAAGTTCAAGTTCATCAGACAAGAGTCCGAGTTCACTGGTCAAACGGGTTTACAATAAAGAATTTCTGATGCCGAAAAATAATTTGAAAGACGAAACATTTAAAGTAGCATATACTTTGAATGATTCTGACAAATTATTTTCTGATGAAGAATTTCCAATAAGAAGTGTCAAAACTGAAATGATCAAACAGGTTTTCAAATTAACGGAAATTAATATTTCTGAAATAAAAGATTTAAATCTTCCTGAAAAACCTAAAAAATACACTTCAAGAGTTCAATAGAGATTGAACAAGAAAAAAGGTTACAGTTCTGGTTTAGGTTTTCAAAAGAAACCAAACCATAACAGTAATTTCAAAAAGAAGGGATTGGGTTTTATTTCCCTAGAAAATTATAAAAATCAGAAAACTTATAAATCAAAAACTAAATTTGTTTCAGGTACAAGTTCAGTTGAAGAAGAGAAGAAACTATTCTGGAGACAGACAAACAATGAGTTTCTTGCTGAAAGAAAGAAGAATATGTTGAAAGAATCTGAGAAGAGAGTTGAACGAAGAACTTGTTTTAAATGCCAAGAAGTTGGACACATTGCCTGGAACAGCCCAATGTCCAACAAAAAAAAAACAGGGAGTTACTTCTAACTCAAAGTTGAAAAAGAAATGTGTTGATAAAATAGAACAACCAACAGAAAAATTCAAAGTGTTCAAAAATTCGACTTTCGAAGTTGGTGAAAGTTCGAAACATTTTTACAAAAGAAAAGTCAATTTGAACAAACAAAAATGGGTTGTTAAATCAGAGAGTAGTTCTGATAATGAATCTGACTTGTTAAAGTCAGAGGAGTCATTTGTTGTGAAAAGTGATGAGAATTCCGTTCCAGAAATGAACGAGGAAAACTTTCCACCATTGTCAAGAGAAAACCTGAAATCCAAAGTTGGAAAGATTGAAATTTCAGATCAATTCTTTGCTGGTAAGGAAGAATTTGATGCTGAAAAGGCGTTTAATGGAAAAGTGAAACATATTTTTGAGAAGATGGTTGATGGGAAAGTAAAGGGCGTAAAAGAGTTTTATAAATAAAAAAGATGGTGGGATAAAGATGAGTCACAATCACCCAAGGCTGGTCAGGCTTGGGTGACAGATTTTTTACTTAAAATTCTGACTTGCCGGAACTCCCAAGTTGGTAATTGGGGAGTAGGAATCAGCATCTTTCTTGAGAAATTCACGAAAGTGATATTTCGACCTACAAGTGGTAGTTTTCTTGAAATTTGTTATATTTCATTTTACAAGTGGTATGGTTGATAAGTGAACTTACAAGTGGTTGAAGAAGGTTTTCACTTACAAGTGGTTAATCAAGGTCATTAAGTTGAACTTGTTTTAACTTTCATACATGTGGTTGAGAAAACAATGTGATGAAACCCCAACAAATCTAATTTTTCGGAAAAACCATTTGTTTAAAACAAACTTAAGTGTTTTGCAATCATAATGGGAAAATAGTTTGTTGTCAGGGGAAGTTCTGATTGTTTATGCCAAGTGAATGGCGATATGAAGCAATTCACATCAGTTTGTAAAATTTTCTGTAAATATTTTGGATTTTAGGGGGAGTAAGAAATTTCAGAAAATCCAAAAACATTGGAAAATTTGAAAAAGCCAAAAACATTTGAAATTCAAAAATGAGTTTTGTTGTGAAAAAGAGGAAATGATAGTACATCAGTGGACTATCACAGCATGCTAAAGAATTGGAAAGTTTAAATGTGATAAACAGTCTCACTAAATGTCACACCCCGATATTTCCACGTATTACCGGTGGGCCCGGTGGGGAGTATCGTGACGTAGTTGATATCATCATAGTCAAACAACACAATTTTAAATGCACAGCGGAAGCAAACGATGAATCACATTACAAACCGAATATAAAGTAATATCAAGTATTACAAACGGACTGTAAGGATCCACAGGCGGATCAAATAAAAAGGAAACATAGTTCATCAGACTTAAAATGCATCCAAGATTGCAAGACTCTTATTGATGCTAAGGAGAAGCCAACCTATTTCGAGTAGTACCTGCACTTAGCCTTTTTGGGAAAATACGTCACTTTACACTGGAAAATACAATTAACTGACTCATTTTGAAAAGGTTTGGAAAATGATTTGAATGCACAAGGCACAAAATATTTTATAACTTGGGATAATTATTTTTATATAAACTTGTAAAAGAATTACATGTTTCTTATACGTTCAGTAGCCCGGATTGTCACCGGGTTAAAGATTAATAGACACACCACTTGATATAGTCCCGCGGTGAGTTATTCTAGCAACCGGCGGTTATACCTTATTATTTATATATGCACTGGCGGGTGTACGCCTACACCCCGTGCTTAGGTCGTGGCCATTTCTTAAAATGATGCCAGGGATATCCGGGACGTGGTCATTAACCCCCCAAAGGCTTTAAGCAAACAAAACAATTTAAACGGGTCATTTCAATAAGTTAACCTTCATATGATTAAGAATTCAATGTCCGACCAAGCGGTATTTTATATACCATACCCCAAGCCCGTATAAGGGAAAATAAGTTAAAAGTATTTACCTTTGCAAGTAATAATCACAATTAGCAAGTGCACGTAGCTTTTACCGGGTCTCCTATTCTGGAACGAAGGTTTATAATAACCTATTAGATTCCTAACGGGTCTTTAATTAAGCCTAAACTTAGACCGGTTAGTTTTAAAAGAAGATACAGTTCAAACGCACGATTAAGCGAAGACCGGAATAGAATGAGATTTAGACCCGACAAATTTGAAGACTTGTATAATATGGGTAAACTAAACACATTCTGGATTTTGAGACAAAAGTGATAAGGTTTGACCCGTTTCGGTCAATTTATGCAAACTAGTTACATAAACCGAACCGAACGCGAAAGAGGCGTAACAGGTAACCATAAGAGCCATATACAGGTTTCCTAAGTTAATATGCCTTAAATATGTTGTGACATCAGTAAGATATCTTCTATTATGCCCAAAATGGATTTAAACTCAAATTATGCCCCGTAGGGGTATTTTGGTCATGTAAAAGGTTGTAAAAGAGATTTAATATAAATATGAGTTTCAGGTCTGATATAATCAGTAAATATACTTAATTTAATAGGTTATATCAGTAGGGTATTATGAATATGTGAAAATTACCATTTATAACCAACTATGCACCTTAGGGGCATTTTGGTGATTTCACATAGGCTTAAAAGGTCAAAACTGGAAATCTGAGTTTAAAAATTTTGCTTACTGTTAAAATATAAAAATTTTTACTGAAAGTATCAGTAGACATCAAACCTTATATGTTTAAAATAGTTTTAATACATACTATGCGTTAAAACACGTAAAAAGACGGTTTTAAGCGATTTCTGGGTTTTTAAAGAAAAGCTGATATTTTTATTATCCCAGAAGGATTAAAATATTTTACTTATCATATTAGATCAGTAGAAAAAGGTTTGGTATCAAAAAGATTTGTAAAACACATTTTATAGGCCAAAAGGGCAAAACCGACAATTTCTGAATTAAAGCTAGAACCCTATGTTATGCTCAGCCTAAAAATAAATAAAAATCTTCAAAAATCCCAAAATATTATTTATATCACTAGGTTAAAATTTTGATATCAAAAATTGGGTTTAGATAGGATTTATGCTAATTTCGCCGTTTAATTAATAAAAGCTTTTCATTTACGCTAATGAGCATAACTCCTAATCTAGACCTCAAACTGATGTCAAATTTTAGGGAAAAGTTTATAAATCAATAACTAAGGTTTCTAATCTTTTACATTTTCAAAAAATCACATTTTAAGGTCATATGGGCATAATAGTCAACATTTAAGCATTTAAAGGAAACATGCATATGAATCGGATAACTATTGAACCAAGTTGTATAATCACATAGGGTTATACTAACATGTAACCTGGTCCAAATAAAGCTCTAAGGAATTTCTAAACTATGCTCAAACGGGTCAGAACTGAAAGTCAAAGTCAAAGTAGAAGTCAAATTATGCGATTTTTGGTTCTGAACCGAGCCTAAACTGAAAATTGTCGGGTTGAACATGTTTAGACATGTTCTTACATTAATTACCAAGTTATATTAGTGATAAAATAGTTTGCATGGGTTCTACATCGTTAATTACGTGTTTATTTGAAAATAAGCTTTCTGTTGACTTTTTAAGATTAACTTTGACCCGACGTTTGACCAAGCTAAGGTGGTAATCAGTAGGTGCACTCTTAGAGGTTTATTGCCCACATAATTACCAACTTTTAACTACTCTTAATTTAACTAATGACTGGACCAATAGGGATTAATCACGAAGTCAAACTTTAATTACGATAAGTTTGACTTATGGTCATTAAGCTAATTAAAACTGAAATGAAGAGGTTAAGGACACTTACAAAGGTCCTAAGCACGAGATTATGAGTTAAGGAAACTTGATTCAGGTCCAGAGCTCTAGAGGAAGTGTGGAAATGAGTTTTGAAATGAGCATTTTCAAGTGTTGCAACTTCACTTCATTATATAGGGGTTTAGAGAGCACAAGATCCTCACAACTAAGTGTATGGAAGTTCCTTGATCAACCCAAGTGTCCCTATGCATGCAAAACTATTGGCCATGCTCCAGTTTTTCGAAAACCAGCTCTTTAAGGCACTGCAACCGGTTAGAACAGGCAACTGCCATTTCCTGCTGCCAGCGACCTTCTTACGGACTGTAAGTAGTATGCCTTGCGGTCTGTAAGCACGTCTTACGGACCGTAAGCCCAAGGCTTTGCGGTCCGTAACCGACCTTGATCTGATATGCCCAGTTACAACCTTGCGGACCGTAAGCCCATGGCTTTGCGGTCCGTATCCGCTTTTTATTTATTATCTCTGTCCAGCTTCGCCACCTTACGGACTGTAAGGTGGTCCTTTTGCGGTCCGTAACCGTTGACCAGAAGACAAAATTTTGAGAATCTCTAGTCTTTGGCCATGCAACTTTGATATTACGAATTTAGGACCTTTAATACCAGTGTGGGACCACTTGATCAGGTCCAAAATGTTATGACAGCCTTGCCATGCATTAGAATTGTTTTGGATTCTTTAAAAAGGAATCATGAATGAAAATTTGTTGAATTCATTCTCATAGGATCTCATCTTTGAAAATTTTGAATTATGCATTATAGGAAATAACCTGATTTTGAGTATATCAGATGTTTATAAAATGGATTAGGGTCTTAGGATTCATAACTAGTCGCTCAGAGGTATTAATTAACATGTCGACACTTTTAAATCCTACCATACATCTTTAACTTGATCCGGGTTATAACACGCCTTACATGACACGTGTCTTTATTTTATTGGGTATGATTTTTACGAGGTGTTACATCCTCACCCCCCTTAAAAGAAATCTCGACCACGAGATTTACTGAAATAAATGAGGGTACTTCTCTTTCATTGTGGACTCTACCTCCCACGTATACTCGGGACCTCTACGGGCATCCCATTTAACCTTTATAATTGGTACATGCTTCCTTCGAAGCTTCTTAATCTGTCGATCCTCAATCGACAAAGGTTTCTCAACAAACTTCAGGCTCTCATCTATGTGCACATCTGTATGCGGTATGACTAGTGATTCATTAGCTAGACATTTCTTCAGATTGCAGATGTGGAATACATTATGAATACCACTGAGCTCTTCAGGAAAGTTTAACTTATAAGCCATTGTGCTGATACATTCGATGATCTCGAATGGTCCAATGTACCTTGGGCTCAATTTGCCTTTCTTACCAAAACGCATCACTCCCTTCCAGGGTGATACTTTAAGCAACACTTTGTCACCAACCTCGAACTTTAGAGGTTAACGCCTTAAATCTGCGTAGCTTTTCTGCCTATCCCTGGCAGCTTTGAGATGATCTCTTATCTGCACAATCTTGTATGTCATCTCCAGGACTATATCAGGTCCTGTTAGTTGGACATCTCCAACTTCTGCCCAGCAAACGGGCGTTCTGCACTTTCTTCCATACAAAGCTTCAAATGGTGCAGCTTGGATACTTGAGTGATAGCTATTATTGTACGAAAATTCAATCAGTGGGAGATGTTCATCCCAACTTCCACCTAGGTCAATAACACAAGCCCTTAACATATCTTCTAGCGTCTGAATCGTTCGCTCACTTTGACCATCCGTCTGAGGATGATATGCTGTGCTGAAGTTCAATCGAGTGCCTAGGGATTGCTGAAAATTTTTCCAGAAATGCGATGTATACCTTGTATCCCTATCAGAAATGATAGACACTGGCACTCCGTGGAGAGATACAATCTCATCTACGTATAGCTGAGCTAACTTAACTGAGCTATGTGTTTCCTTAATAGGTAGGAAGTGGGCTGACTTAGTCAGTCTGTCTACTATCTCCCAAATAGTATCATTCCCTTTCTTTGTCTTCGGCAACTTGGTGATAAAATCCATAGTCACCATTTCCCACTTCCAGGTGGGAAGTTCAGGTTGTTGTAGCAAACCTGACGGCTTTTGGTGTTCAGCTTTAACTTGAGCGCACGTCAAACATTTGGCTACATAGGTAGCTATAGACTTCATTAAACCTATCCACCAAAAATTTGCCTTCAGATCCTGGTACATCTTATCAGCTCCAGGATGAACAGAGTACTTAGAACTGTGGGCTTCCTGGAGGATCACATCCCTAAGTCCTCCATAAATTGGAACCCATATTCGTCCATTTAATCTCAGGATTCCGTCTTTACCATAGGTTAACTGTTCAGAAGTTACTCCTAGCTTCTCATTAGGATAGTTAGCTTCTAGTATAGCTTTTTTCTGCGCAGCTAACAACCTTTCATTCAAACTACTCTTTAATTCAATGCTCTTGGCATTGATTCTTATGGGCTTCACTCTCTCCTTTCTACTTAAGGCATCTGCGACTACATTTGCCTTGCCTGGATGGTATCGGATTTCACAATCATAATCATTCAAAGTTTCCATCCATCTTCGTTGCCTCATGTTCAAATCCTTCTGATTGAACAGATGTTGAAGGCTTTTGTGATCAGAATAGATCACACACTTTGTTCCATACAAATAATGTCTCCACAGTTTTAGTGCAAATACAACGGCACCCAACTCCATGTCATGGGTGGTGTGTAATTCTTCTCGTGCACCTTTAACTGACGCGAAGCATAGGCAATGACCTTGCATTTCTGCATAAGCACACATCCCATACCGGTGTGTGATGCATCACAATACACCATAAATTCATCAATTCCATCAGGCAACGTCAATACTGGAGCGTTGCTCAACTTCTGCTTTAGAATATCGAAAGATTCTTGCTTCTTAGGCCCCCAGTCAAACTTGCTATTCTTTCGAGTTAGTAGAGTCAGGGGTGCTGCAATTCTTGAGAAGTTTTCAATAAAACGCCTATAATATCCTGCCAGACCTAGAAAACTGCGAATCTCAGTGGGCGTCTTCGGCTCTTACCAATTCATGATAGCTTCAACTTTAGCGGGATCCACCTGGATACCATGCTCACTAACTACATGTCCAAGAAACTGGACTTCGCGAAGCCAAAATTCACACTTTGAAAACTTGGCATAAAGTTTCTCTTGTTGAAGTAGTTCCAGAATACATCGAAGGTGCTTCTCATGGTCGGCCTGATTCTTTGAATAAATCAGAATGTCGTCAATGAAGACGATAACAAATTTGTCCAAGTATGGCTTGCAGACACGGTTCATGAGATCCATGAATGCTGCTGGTGCATTAGTGAGCCCAAAAGGCATCACTAGGAACTCGTAATGACCATAACGAGTCCTAAATGCAGTTTTGTGCACATCTTCATCTCTAACCTTCAACTGATGGTAGCCTGGCCTCAAATCGATCTTGGAGAAATAACTCGCTCCTTGAAGTTGATCAAACAGATCGTCGATCCTGGGCAATGGATATATATTCTTGATAGTGACTTTGTTAAGCTCGCGATAATCGATGCATAGTCGCATCGATCCATCCTTCTTCTTCACAAACAGGATTGGTGCTCCCCAAGGAGATGAACTAGGACGAATGAAACCTTTTGCCAACAATTCATCTAACTGAGTCCTTAACTCTTTCATCTCTGTTGGTGCCAACCTGTAAGGTGCCCTTGTAACAGGTGTTGCTCCTGGAATAATGTCAATTCTGAATTCTACTTGCCTATCTGGTGGCAAACCAGGTAGTTCTTCAGGGAATACTTCGGGATATTCAGAAATGACGGGGATATCTTCGATCTTAGGTTTTGGCTCATCAATAGTCACTTGAGCCATGTAAATGACACAACCCTTCTTCATACACCTTCATGCCTTGAGCATAGACACTTGCTCAGGCAGTCCATATTGGGTATCTCCTTGAATGGTAAGTGGCTCACCATACAGAGTCTTGATCACTACTTGCTTCTTGTCACACACAATTTGTGCTTGGTTATGAGATAACCAATCCATGCCTATTACTATGTCAAATCCAGCTAATTTCAAAGGAAGCAAGGACAATGGAAAAGAGTGGTTCCTAATGGATATGAAACATCCATCTAACACGGTTGATGCAGTTTCTATGGTGCCATCGGCTAACTCAACCTCATATTTTATGCTTGGGGTTCTAACAGGTAGGTTTAACAACTTACAAAACTTATCATCAACAAATGACTTATCTGCTCTGGAATCAAATAACACCCTTGCATAAACATCATTAATAAGGAAGGTACCTGTTATAACATTATCATTCTGGATCGCCTCTTGCGCGTTCATCTGGAAGACCCTAGCATTGGTCTTTTTCCCATCTTCAGCCTTCTTTGCAAACTTTGGGCAGTTGGATTTGATATGCCCTTATTCATTACAGTTGTAGCACGTCGCATCCTTGATTTTCTTACAGTCCAATGTCTTGTGCTCAGAAGATTTACAAATCCCACAAGGCCTTGGCTGCGATTGGGATTTTGAATCGTATCTGCACTTCCCGAAATGGTGCTTCTTACAGATTTTACACTTGGGCTTATCACCCGACTGATGACCATCCTTTTTCGTTCCAGAACTCTTCTTGTGGTCATTGTTTCCCTTACGCTTCTTGTCTGACCGTCGTGAGTTGTCATCCTCACGCTTTCTTTTCTCAGCATCGGTGTTTCTGAGTGTTCTTTGCTTGACTGCGTCCAAAGTAAGAGACAATGATATATCAGCTGCAGACCTAAAAGTAGTTGGTCTGTAGGCCTTCACACTGGCCTTGATTTCTGGGGCCAAACCCCCAATGAAACGAGCTATCCTCTTGGGTTCCGGAGTTACCAGATACGGAACCAGTCTTGACATAGTGTTGAAGTTCGTAAGGTAGGCTTGACAATCTAGGTTTTTCATAACCCACGACAAGAAATCAGCTTCAATCTTTTCAACCTCATGCTGAGGGCAGTAATTCTCCTTGATCAATGTCACAAACTGCTCCCAAGACAGATTGTACAATGGGATTTTCCCTGTGGCTTGGATCAAAGACCTCCACCAGGCTAGTGCCTCACCTTTGAACGACTGAGATACAAACTTTACCACATCCTTATTAGCGCAACCACTAATATCTACCACAGTGTCCATCTCGTCTAACCATGACATGCAATCAACTGCTCCTTTTCCCCGGTGAAATCCCTGGGTTTGCAGGAGACAAAGTATTTATAAGTGCAACCTTTAGCACGTGGTTCTTGGTTTAACACAACTCTCTTAGATGGAACACTCCTCTGGTTTGACGAGTGATGAGAATCACTTTTGTGAACAGTATGAGTTCTTGAGGGTGGCTTCGTATGTGGTACAGATTGGGTCCTTACATGGGTACCACTGGATTCATTGAATTGCCTATCCAAAGCTCTTGTAACAGCATTGTCTATCAATGCATGTAATTCAGCTCCTGCTACGTTGACTCTGGAGGTGTCATGATTATCTCTGGGGTGACTGTTGACTTCGTCTGATCCAGGCATGTAGCTTGATTGCTACATAAAATAATGATTTTAATTCATTTAGAGGTCTATAACAGTTTTATCCTTCTAGATGATTTATTAACCATGGTATTAAGAAACCATTTTGATTAATTTGTTAAGCATATATATATTCAGGATTTTTCATTATAAAAACCCTAGGTATAATTAAATATATCAATGGCAAAAAGGCCTAGTCTTATGGACAGTTTTAAATTTTTTATCATGATCTTATAGAATCAAGGTATTGAGGTTCTAATTATAATTCATTACCTCTTCTTAACAGGGGGTCAAAGACCACTACTGTCTTTTATCTTATATGACAATGAATATAGCCCGTAGGCATTACATACCTATTGGATGTTTAATATAATAAAAAAATGGAAGAATCCAATGTAAGGATGACTTATGTGATTTTATCGAATCACATTTTGCCAGGAATGTTAACATGTTTTACCGAGGTTAACGAGGATTTGAATCTTTTAAATAGGTTTTACCATTTTGGCCATATTTAGAATGACACGTGGCTAGGTTTTACCTTTAAGATTCTTATGATTTTATTAAAATGGTAGGTCTTATAAAAGGAATGTTATTTTTCATTTATTTCATATTTTATGTTTACGCATATAATTTAGCAAAAATGAAAATTTAAATTAAACCATTCCACTACCAAAATTAACAAGTACAGATTTGCCCTAAACGGGACCTCTACTGAAATAACATGCCCACGCAGGGGCGAAACTACCTAACATACCCACGCAGGGGTTAAACAGAGAAAACATGCACACGCAGGGGCGGAATACTGAAAGACATGCCCACACAGGGGCTGAATACAGAAACAAATGTCCACGCAGGGACATGATTACAACACTAAAATCAAACAAACAAATAAAGGATTTAATGATCCTTCTTGCTCTTTCCCTTGATTAAGTTCACCAGATCCTTGAAAATTTCTCGGTTTTGCCTACACCCTTCCCGAACCTCATGCTGCACCTCATTTAATCTTTGAAGAATTTCTTGATGTTGCGGTGGCGTTATTACTGGCAGCTGCGGGGGCTGCTGATACTGCGGAGGTTGAGGAGGTGCAGGTTGTTGATTCCCATATGGTGGGTACCTATAGGGTGAATATCTAGCTTGGTATGGGACTCCAAAGGGCCCCTCGGGATGGAGAGCATTGTAATCCCACGCCGCCTGGTATGGGTTAACATTAGCATAGTTGTAGTTGGTGTGAGCCGGCTGCTCAAAGGGATTATACTCCGCCGTACCGGTGTATGTAGGTATTGGGTCACCAAATCCCAACGGTGGTGGCGCGACAGGCGCAGAGTTTACTTCCGAGACGGGGTTTGAAGGCCCACCCATCTGCGGGTCTTCATGTAGTGGCGGGTAGCGGCTGCCACTTGAAGGTTGAGGGGTGCTGATACGCACTCCTCCTCGCACGGACATCCGTGCGTTCGATCTTCTTCGTCTCGGTGGCTCCAGAGGCTGTTGCTGAACTGGTGGTGGTGGCGGAGTGACCGCGACAAAACGAGAATCCGTGGAGGGATCCTGCTGCTGCGGAGAGTTGTGGTAACTGGGAGTAAACACCTAGTCAATCTGTCTGAACCTCTCCTCATAGCTGCCGGGACCATTATAAGGTGATCCCACAAAAGGTGACCCATCCAAAATTTCGATGGGGTGGTTAGGGGTCCCGGTTGGAGGCTCAGCGGGATCCGTGTCTTCGTCCATGTCCATCGCATGGTCGCCCGAGAAGTGGTCTTCAGGTCCCAATGGGTTAAAACCCACTGGTTCTTCAATGTAGTTTGCCGAGTTGAACCGGCTTCGGAAGACAGGTGTCGGGTCCTCGAATGAATGGTGAGGGCTGGATCTCTGGAGGGGGATGAAAGATGGCTACGGGTTATGGGGCTCATTTTCAGAATGAGGCCTGTAGGAATGGTGATAGGATGGTGACGAACTTAGCGAGACGGATCGCCTCGCTGGCTCTATATACGTCCTCCAATGCTCCTGAGGACTCGTACTCATTGAGGCCGGTGGGGTTCGTCTGTTTGATGGTCCGGCTTCATTGTTGTGGCCCGTGATTGGTGCCTTTCCTCTTCCCCTGATGAACCTTGGTGGCATGATTGAACCTGTCAACATAAACAAAGATAAAAAGAAGGAAAAAAATATAAAAGATAAAAATAAAACAAATCGGGATTTGTCCTAAGTTCTTTGTCTAGACTCGAAAATTGTGGAATGTGCAACTGTGTAACTGAGATTAAACACAAAAGGCTAGTGGTTAATTCACTCAGTGATGGCTCTGATACCAACCTGTCACACCCCGATATTTCCACGTATTACCGGTGGGGAGTATCGTGACGTAGTTGATATCATGATAGTCAAACAACACAATTTTAAATGCACAGCAGAAGCAAAAGATGAATCACATTACAAACCGAATATAAAGTAATATCAAGTATTACAAACGGATTGTAAGGATCCACAGGCGGATCAAATAAAAAGGAAACATAGTTCTTCAGACTTAAAATGCATCCAAGCTTGCGAGACTCTTATTGATGCTAAGGAGAAGCCAGCCTATTTCGAGTAGTACCGGCACTTAGCCTTTTTGGGAAAATACGTCAGTTTACACTGGTAAATACAATTAACTGACTCATTTTGAAAAGGTTTAGAAATTGATTTGAATGCACAAGGCACAAAATATTTTATAACTTGGGATAATTATTTATGTATAAACATGTAAAAGAATTACATATTTCTTATACGTTCAGTAGCCCGGATTAACACCGGGTTAAAGATTAATAGACACAGCACATGATATAGTCCCGCGACGAGTTATTCTCGCAACCGGCGTTTATACCTTAATATTTATATATGCACTGTCGGGTGAATGCCTACACCCCGTGCTTAGGTCGTGGCCATTTCTTAAAATGATGCCAACGATATCCGGGACATGGTCATTAACCCCCAAAGGCTTTAAGCAAACAAAACAATTTAAACGGGTCATTTCAATAAGTTAACCTTCATATGATTAAGAATTCAATGCCCGACCAAGCGGTATTTTATATACCGTACCGTAAGCCCGTATAAGGGAAAATAAGTTAAAAGTATTTACCTTTGCAAGTAATAATCACAATTAGCAAGTGCACGTAGCTTTTACCGGGTCTCCTAGTCTGGAACGAAGGTTTATAATAACCTATTAGATTCCTAACGGGTCTTTAATTAAGCCTAAACTTTGACCGGTTAGTTTTAAAAGATGATACAGTTCAAACGCGTGATTATGCGAAGACCGGAATAGAATGAGATTTAGACCCGAAAAGTTTGAAGACTTGTATAATATGTGTAAACTAAACACATTCTGGATTTTGAGACAAAAGTGATAAGGTTTGACCCGTTTCTGTCAATTTATGCAAACTAGTTACATAAACTGAACCGAACACGAAAGAAGCGTAACGAGTAACCATAAGAGTCATATACATGTTTCCTAAGTTAATATGCCTTAAATATGTTGTGACATCAGTAAGATATCTTCTATTATGCCCAAAATGGATTTAAACTCAAATTATGCCCCGTAGGGGTATTTTGGTCATTTAAAAGGTTATAAAAGAGATTTAATATAAATCTTAGTTTCAGGTCTGATATAATCAGTAAATATACTTAATTTAATAGGTTATATCAGTAGGGTATTATGAATATGTGAAATTTACCATTTATAACCAACTATGCACCTTAGGGGCATTTTGGTAATTTCACATAGGCTTAAAAGGTCAAAACTGGAAATCTGAGTTTAAAACTTTTGCTTACTGTTAAAATATAAATTTTTTTACTGAAAATATCAGTAGGCATCAAACCTTATATGTTTAAAATAGTTTTAATACATACTATGCGTTAAAAAAGCGTAAAAAGGCGGTTTTAAGCGATTTTCGGGTTTTTAAAGAAAAGTTGATATTTTTATTATCCCAGAAGGCTTAAAATATTTTACTTATCATATTAGATCAGTAGAAAAATGTTTGGTATCAAAAAGATTTGTAAAACTCATTCTATAAGCCAAAAGGGCAAAACCGACAATTTCCGAATTAAAGCTAGAACCCTATGTTATGCTCAGCCTAAAAATAAATAAAAATCTTCAAAAATCCCAAAATATTATTTTATATCAGTAGGTAAAAAGTTTGATATCAAAAATTGGGTTTAGATAGGCTTTATGCTAATTATGCCGTTTAATTAATAAAAGCTTTTCATTTACGCCAATGAGCATAACTCATAATCTAGACCTCAAACTGATGTCACATTTTAGGGATAAGGTTATAAATCAATAACTAAGGTTTCTATTCTTTTACATTTTCAAAAAATCACATTTTAAGGTCATATGGGCATAATAGTCAACATTTAAGCATTTAACGGAAACATGCA
This sequence comes from Helianthus tuberosus, assembly GCA_030545235.1. Taxonomy (NCBI): domain Eukaryota; kingdom Viridiplantae; phylum Streptophyta; class Magnoliopsida; order Asterales; family Asteraceae; genus Helianthus; species Helianthus tuberosus. Next base: position 118,884,051 of record CM060424.1, read on the forward strand.
TATGAATCGGATAACTATTGAACCAAGTTGTATAATCACAGAGGGTTATACTAACATGTAACCTGGTCCAAATAAAGCTCTAAGGCATTTCTAAACTATGCTCAAACGGGTCAGAACTGAAAGTCAAAGCAGAAGTCAAATTATGCGATTTTCGGTTCCGAACCGAGCCTAAACTGAAAATTGTCGGGTTGAACATGTTTAGACATGTTCTTACATTAATTACCAAGTTATATTAGTGATAAAACAGGTTGCATGGGTTTTACATTGTTGATTACGTGTTTATTTGAAAATAAGCTTTCTGTTGACTTCTTAAGATTAACTTTAACCCGACATTTGACCAAGTTAAGGTGGTAATCAGTAGGTGCACTTTAGAGGTTTATTGCCCACATAATTACCAACTTATAACTACTCTTAATTTAACTAATGACTGGACCAATAGTGATTAATCACGAAGTCAAACTTTAATTACGATAAGTTTGACTTATCGTCATTAATCTAATTAAAACTGAAATGAAGAGGTTAAGGACACTTACAAAGGTCCTAAGCACGATATTATGACTTAAGGAAACTTGATTCAGGTCCAGAGCTCCAGAGGAAGTGTGGAAATGAGTTTTGAAATGAGCATTTTCAAGTGTTGCAACTTCATTTCATTATATAGGGGTTTAGAGAGCACAAGATCCTCACAACTAAGTCTATGGAAGTTCCCTGATCAACCCAAGTGTCCCTATGCATGCAAAACTATTGGCCATGCTCCAGTTTTTCGAAAACCAGCTCTTTAAGGCGGTGCAACCGGTTAGAACAGGCAACTGCCATTTCCTGCTGCCAGCGACCTTCTTACGGACCGTAAGTAGTATGCCTTGCGGTCCGTAAGCACATCTTACGGACCGTAAGCCCAAGGCTTTGCGGTCCGTAACCGACCTTGATCTGATATGCCCAGTTACAACCTTGCGGACCGTAAGCCCATGGCTTTGCAGTCCGTATCCGCTTTTTATTTATTATCTCTGTCCAGCTTCGCCACCTTACGGACCATAAGGTGGTCCTTTTGCGCTCCGTAACAGTTGACCAGAAGACAAAATTTTGAGAATCTCTAGTCTTTGGCCATGCAACTTTGATATTACGAATTTAGGACCTTTAATACCAGTATGGGACCACTTGATCAGGTCCAAAATGTTATGACAGCCTTGCCATGCATTAGAATTGTTTTGGATTCTTTAAAAAGGAATCATGAATGAAAATTTGTCGAATTCATTCTCATAGGATCTCATCTTTGAAAATTTTGAATTATGCATTATAGGAAATAACCAGCTTTTGAGTATATCAGATGTTTATAAAATGGATTAGGGTCTTGGGATTCATAACTAGTCGCTCAGAGGTATTAATTAACATGTCGACACTTTTAAATCCTACCATACATCTTTAACTTGATCCGGGTTATAACACGCCTTACATGACACGTGTCTTTATTTTATTGGGTATGATTTTTACGAGGTGTTACACTAAAGATGTGACGATAGGCTCAGCTAGACTTGTAGTTTTGCGATAACGATACAATCATAAATGAAAAAGCCTAGTTCTAGTGGGAAATGCGGTTGAAAGCATAGTACTTAGTTTTATCCTTCGTGACTGTGTACCTACTCAGTAATCGCTGAATGCTAAAAAAGCATAAAAACCGGTCAGTTTGTGAACTTTCACAACTTGCTGAAAAAGTCACTGTGATTGTGCTTTTCATTTTGCAAAGATTTAATCTTCTTCTATTTCTTTATTTTGTTTAAGCATTGGACGTCCTTTGCGTATACGTGAGTATCGACCTGGATGTTAGTGCCTAAACATTCTGCTTTATTTTTCTTGGTGTTTCGTTTAAATCTTGGATCACCTCTGCGTATATGTGAATATCGAACTGGTGGTTAAGATCTAAACAAATTCAACTTGTTTTTATTTATTATTTTTTTAAACATTGGACTTTCTCTGCGCATCGAAAGATCGACCTGATTGTTAATGTTTAAACATTCTGCGCTGTTTTCTCACATATCACAGTTGATGAAAGTTTAAAGGCATTACTTGAGTCAGTGTATTGCATGATGAGGGGATATGCTGAGATCGTGGGGTCCATAAGAATTTAGTTTAAAATTAATATACCTTAACGTATCGGTAAGCATTTCAAAAGTTTTTAGATTGAGTTTAAGAGGAAAACACTATCGTCAATCTATGTGAATTGTTTAGAACTTAAAGTGTTTGAAGCTCAACGGTGCTAGTGATTTGTCTCAAAAACTGATATGATCCTCTTACGCAAACTCACAAAAATATTGTTTGTAAATATTTCTTTACTGTATTTTATTAAAAACAAAATCCAAAAAGATTTTCAGTGTGTTTTAGCATAACACTTTGAAAATTCAAAAACATTTTCGACAACTGATGTTGGAAAGCTGATTTTCAAAATTCCGAGTGCTAAACATGATGAACAACAGGTTGGGAAAATTTGATTGAAATGAGAATTGGGTTTGAAATGTTTAAATAGTTTCAATTTAATGAAAATGTCAAAGTTTGAATGTTATTCTTACAAGAGGTTAAGCAGAGAATCCAAATTTGTTAAATCTTAATAATAGTGAATCTTTTTGGTAGGTGGAGAGTTGTGCAGGTTACAGGGGAGTCTGCTAACAAAGGGGAGTCTGAAAAGTCTAGAGCCAAGTTTAATCCTGAGGATCTTGCAAGCTACTGATACTGAAGATCTAAAAGAATCAAGAGATTTGATCAAGAGAAGATAGAACCAGGATTGAGATTCGAGAAGAGAAAAAGATTGAAGGATGCTTACACTGTCAGATACTTTGTAAGAAAGCACTAATGATCAAGACTGAAGACATGTCATTGACAAAACTTGACACCGAAGACTTCGTCAACATCCAAGGGGGAGTCTGTTGGTGCATATGTCTATCGACTTCGTCTTGTATCGAGTCTTGTAAATAGAATGATAGTTAAGGGCACGTTATTCGAGAAAGTTGAGAAAACATGTAGGAAGGACCATTTCGCACGAAATCGAATGTGGTCATTTCGCACAAAATGGCATTGGCCATTTTGTGTGAGACCATTTCGTACGAAATGGCTGGCCTATATATATGTGCCATTTCGTTTCATTTGGAAGAGTTCCAGTTTCCAGAGCCGAAGTGCTGCTGAAGTGTCGTTTGACCTGTAACGCTTTCAAATCAATAAACAAGACAATTAAAGAGTGAATCAAGCTGTAATCAAGTCTATATCATTGAATTCCGCCTTTGATATGGATTAGAACTCCTTTGATAGACTCGTTTAGATCGATTCTCGATCCTACAGATGTGTTCCATGTTTCGCAACTGAAGAAGTGTTTGTCTGATGAAACACTAGTGGTACCGTTTCAAGAGTTGAAGATTGACGACAAGTTGCAGTTTGTCGAGGAACCAATAGAAATTATGGATCGGGAGGTCAAAGTCTGTAAGCATAGCCGAATTCCGATCGTGAGAGTTCGTTGGAACTCAAGACGCGGACCGGAGTTCACATGGGAACGCGAGGATCAAATGAAGCTTGAGTACCCGCATTTATTCCCAAATGACAAGTCCAAGTCTGGCAAATCTAAGTCTGGCACAACTAGTGAATTTTGGGGTGAAATTCCCGTTCAAGTTGGGGATGATGTGGTACCCGCGGAAAATCCACAGTCATCCTGAGTTAACGTCTTGCTGTTTTATATTACTTGCCAAATTTCGGGACGAAATTCCTGTCAAGTTGGGGATGATGTGACAACCCGAGTCTTCAAGGTCCTTACTCGGCATGTTACTCGTTTTGCAAAGTTTTTTCATAATTCGTATGCATTGTAACTTGTTGTTCATGTTGATATATGTTTAAGTGTTTGTATGATTATTTGGGTTAGTTAATAAAAGGTTATGAACTATTTAAGATTGGGTAGACTTGTCACATGCATCTTTTGTGAGATGGAACATTAGACTTTCGCCACCATACAAACTCGACAAAACACCTGACTTTCGTCACACTCCCCAGTCGACGAAACACTAGGGTTTTGTCCAGTAGAGTTTCGCCGAAATGGGCTTTTGGCCCATGTGAGGCCCAAATATGTTTAGGTTATAAGAACTGTGTCTACGCATAAGATATGTAAGTTGAAATTAGCGAAACCCTAGAGTCTCTCTCTCCCCTTCCCTGCCAAACTCTGTGCGACGGCGATTACCATTCCTCTCGGAGCTTTTGCTAGTTTCATCTCATAATCGGTTAGTGTATAATTATCCGATCAAACCTGCTTGTTATTTGTTTGAATGTTTTGTTTGATGGTTTTGGGTCACTGTGGATTTGGGTGTCGTGTTAGCGGGTGTGCTCTCATGTCTTATTAACTAGGGTTCGGTGTTTCTTTGATGATCAATTAGACTAGGATTGCAGGATAAGAACTCTATGGTTCGTATTCATCGGTATTTTGTTTGATGTTTGTATATTATGTTATCAATTGCCTGTGAATATTAAATGATTATGTGATATAGGTTGGTGCATGACGATGATCTGTTAATATAGAATTCATGATTAAGTTTGATGTTGGTAATTGATGGGTTAAGGGTTCTTAAGATTACTGCCAGAGGGATGGGGGCGATGCTAAGAAAAATGTCATGTTAGGGTTGTGAATCTTGAACTGTTATCCGTGATGACGAAAGCCCTTTCAATGAAATGCCCAGTTAATGAAACTCCTTAAGGTTTCGCCACCCATTGTGCCAATGAAACATCTGATGTTTCATCATCTATGTGTCGACGAAACACTGGGTGTTTCGCCGTGGGAGTTTCGCCGCCCAGGATTTAGTTCATGGCAGATTGTGGTTGAAACTTGAGTTACATGCATGATCTTATTGATGAAACACCACTGCTGATGCTAAGGGTATGAGTAACTACGCATTGACTGAGGAAACATGACTTGTTTAAAACAAGTAATACATTTAACTGTTAGGTACACATTCAACTGTTAAGTACTGTTATGGAACACGCATGTGAACTGTGGATGTGTATAAGCTTGGATAACTGTTTATGTGTTAATCAGAAACTATTGCTTGAATGCACACGATGAATACCATTTATACGTGAACCAAGTGATTGTAAATTGATTTCTTGTACATGCATATCATAGGCTTTGACTGATTTATTTGTGAACAAGTAACTAATCATACCGAGCAAACCAAGGTGAGTTCACTACTCTTGAGCATGCGTCCCGGTGGTTGGGACAGTCAGTGGGTATCCCGGGGAGGGATAAGTCTTTTGGCTAAAACTGGGATGTTGGATAATAATCTCACTCTATCATTCTTAAGTCCCATCTTTTTGTTACCGGAGAGGTAGCGGGGTATTAGTTGGTAGCGCTACTTAGGTTTGGCACCCTCACCCCGTACCGGAGAGGACGGGTGTGAACTAATGACCTAGTCATGCCCAGTGCTTTGATAGGAGCACTGAGGAACGGGCAAAACATACATCAGGAGCCGTCTTGTTCAGTATCGAGATATTATCAACATTACTTTCGGAATTGTTAACAAACTGGATTAAACACTTGGTAATTAACATTTTCGTAAAACTGTGAACTCACCAGCATTGTCTGGCACACTTGTTGCATGCTCGCAGGACGTTAGGTACTTTGGATGGGAACTTAATATCTGGATGGCTGGAGGGGTCATGGTCATGTCGCTGAGGATTACTTGCATGTTATTTAAACACTATTACATTTGGTTTTGAGAATACATTGAACATTATTATGTCGTTTGCTTCCGCTGAATCTGATAACTCTTGTTTAACAATTATGATTACTTAACTTAATAAACATAAATTTGGCAATGCTTTGTTATTGGTTCAATGTGATTGGTGGCTTGGATCCTGGTACGTCACACGTCCCGCGGTGTTTCCGCATGTGGTATTTTGGGGGTGTGGCAACCCATGTATCCTTTTCCTTTGTTTTCAGCAGTAGCAGGACCAGTCCTGAACTCGGCTGGTGGGTTAGCATATTTACGCTTGTTAGTACCACTGTTGTTTCCTTGGGTACCCTTCTTGAAGTTCGAGAACTTCCTTTTGTTCTCTCCAGATGACTCCACATGAGTCTATTTCTTCTTCTGCTCAGTGATTGAAAACTTGCCCAAACGAATCGCTTCTTCAGTCAGTGCCACACTCAATTCAATGGCTTCAGTAATCGTTGGAGGCTTCGAAGTAGTCACCATGCTAAGTATTTGGGGTGCCAATCCCCAAATGAAATGTTCGACTCGCTTGAACTCTGGCTCTACCATGTAAGGGACAACACGAGATAAATCATGGAATCTCTGCACGTACTCAGCTATCTTAGGACCATCCATTTTCAGATTCCAAAACTCGGTTTCCAACTTCTGAATTTCTGCCCTTGAATAGTACTTCTTGCGCATCAGCTCTTTCATCTCATCCCACGTCATAGCATACGCTGCAGCCTCACCTAGAGTCTGAACCTGAAGGTTCCACCACGACAGAGCTCCATCTAGGAATAGTCCAGAAATGTAAGTGACTTGATGCTCCGGCGCACACTTACTCATTCGCAGCACAGAATCTGTTTTCTCAGCCCATCTTACAAAAGCTACACCACCTCCAGTGCCGTCAAAGTTCAGAGGCTTGCAGTCCAGGAATTGCTTGTAAGTACAGCCTGTACAAGCAAAATCATTCACAGATAACATTAGCAAACGCACATGGAAATGTCCAAACGTATTGTAATGTGTCTTAGGTGACTTAAACATTACCGTGAGGTGGGTTATTTCTTGAGGTACCTCTGCTGTGTTCAGAGCGTAGGGCCTCATGTTGTGTGATTGCCTGTGAAATCCGTTTGTGCAGTTCTGCCTTTGTTGTGGGCAACTGAGTGTTCCTTCGAGGAGGCATCTTCTAAGAAGAAGATTGTATAGGTCAGGTCTTATTTGTATAATAAGTAGTACGTATATAATAGCATTTATCATAGCAAGCAAGCATATGATCATCTCAGTCATAACATAAAATGTAATTTAACAACGTATTTATTGAGAACATGATGATTGAGCTTTCATTAATCATCGACCATAATATTGTTACATGTTTTACAAAATGTACCATATCAAAAGGATCACAGGGTCACACTACCCTTGTCCAACAAGTCTATCATTCTACAAAAGTCATACAATCAAAAGGTGGTCTCAAAAAGGCTTCACTAGCTCAGCTCAATAGTGGTGCTCTCATCAAAAGCAAAGCAACCTACATAAAACCAAAAACCAACTATGTTGATGGCGGTGGAGGAAAGAAAAGTAAGTTGCGCGCATGCGCAAGCTCCTCCTCAAGCTCATATACATGACGCAGCAGATAGCTGATCTGCTGCTCGACCGTAAGAAATCGAGCATCAAACTCTGGAAATGGAGTGAGAGGTACAGGTGGATGTGAAAACGGAGACGGTGATGAACGAGGGGGAACAAAAGCAGGCTGGCAAGGACATGGTAAAGGACGCGGTGTCATCTCAAGCTCCAAAATCCTACGAATCATAATCTCGTACTGGAGCTGCAGTGATAAGAGTAACTCACCCCGTGTATAACCAACAAACTGAGAGGGATGGTAGGGATCCGATATCGGCATGGTATATGGTGGGAACCATATGAGCGGCTCATCAAGTGGTGAAGAAGTAAAAGGAGCAAAAGGTGCAGAGTGGGGAATGTGTGGATAAGCTGCTGATACATGAGGATCATGACTAGACTGCTGGCCTGAAGTACCTTCCCCTGGACGGGGTGCGGGTATGTCATGCAAGAAGACAATAGGTAGGTCAACACGATGAACGTCAGACTCCACAGGGTGAAAAGGAGCAACATCAGCGGGTGCGGGTGAAAGTGGAGGAATAAATGGCTGACGGGTGGTCCATAGGACAATCCTTTATGGTGTTAAAAGATGTGTTAATCCCGCATTTGATCTCGTAATTATCTTGAATTAGATGACTACAGTTGCTTATGTTTCAGGTGCGTTTTGGAGCTTAAAACATGGAAAAATGTTGCTTCGGAGGGAATGGAGTGGATCGGATCACACAAGGATGGAAAGAAGGAACAAAAGAAGGATTTCAGGGGTCCACCGTAATTTACGGTGGCTACCGTAAATTATGGTAGCCCCTGAAACTCTCCAGATCCACCGTACCACAGTCTCTGGCCAGCGTAACAAGTTGAAGGCTACCGTAATTTACGGTAGGTACCGTAAATTACGGTAAAGGCTGCGAGGAAAAACGTAACTGCCTTATTAAAACCGTTTTCAAGTGTCTTTTCATATGATTCATGAGTAGAGACGTTTCTCTGCACCTGTTGGGCGAATTTTGGGCTTTGGATACTGTTTGGGAACAATTTCTAACATTCTGGTTTATCTTTCGATTCGTATGAACTTTAATCTTGATGTTATGATGATCCACCGAACAATGTCCGGCTAAATTGGTGGTGATCATCTTAGGAGAAGGTTTTTCTAAGACTCTTGTGTGTTTGTCCTTTATTTCTAGAATGATAACTTGGTGTGTTTGCTATGCTTATCATGGTGTATGAATATTTGATTGTAGCTTGTTAATTCATGTTTCAATTCTAGTCTAAATCATACGTTCTTGGTGTCGTTGACAATCGAGATATCACGAGAAGGGTTAGGGTTGGATATTGATTGATTGATCATCGGGAAACAATCTCGCGTTAATATAATCCGAGTTCTTTGTTCCCTTTTATCACAACAAATGTTTATTCATGAGTTATGTCTATGTAACTCTTTCTAGTTGGAATTTTGCACAATTGTTAAAAGAAACCGAAACCTAAGATGGTCATTTTCTCATAATCTGAATTACAATCCAATCTTGATTAGCAACTAGTTGATAACTTCGTTTTTAAATCGAACACTCCAAATTCTTGACCTTTAATTTCTGCATATTAGGGTAATTGTAGTTAATTTACAAGGCTATATAATCAACACATTTTCCACAAACTCCCTGTGTTCGATACCCACTTACCGCTATCTAATAGTAGTAATTGGATTAAATTTGATTGTGACCATGAAATCACGTCAATGGCTCAATAACAGGAGGGTCAATGGGTGCAGGAACTGGATCAGGTATGAGGGGTGCAATGTCAGGTAGGCCAAAAGGAATAGGGTCATGATCAAGCAAAGGCTCAGGATCAGCAGGTGCAACATCAGGCTGATCAACAGGAATAAAATCTAGCTCAAGATCAAACTCGGGATCGTGTGGAGGGGACGGTGTAGCTGACATGGCTGTATCATCATCAGAATCAGTGGCATAACGTCGTAATCCAACTGCCTGCAAAGCTAAAGACGTCATAGACTCAAAGGAATCTGAGACAGAGTGCAAACTAGAGTAAGAGGAAATCTCAATAACAGGGATCTCAGGTAGAGGGCTAGCAACAATGTCCTCATCTAGCTCTCCATCGCCATGGGCATCATGAGGAGGACCATCAACAAATAGGTCAAAGTCATTGTCAAACAGATCATCAAAAGGCCAATCCTCAGGAGGGATGACCACTAAAGGAACAGGAGCGAGGATCGGTGCCACAATATGCTCACCATCGGGATGCCCAATGATAAGATGATCGTGGACTGGAATGGGAATAACAAAAGGATCCTCGTATGGAATACCATTAGCAAGCGGTAAGTCATCTCCAAAATCAGGTAATGCAAACGGCTGAAGTCATCGTCATCGTCTGACAGCATATTTGGGTCACTCTCAGTATCTGAGGTAAAGATCTCTGGCTCTGGTGCGATCTCGTCATCGGACACAATAGCCATGGGGTCATCAGTATCAGACAATCCGCTCTCGGATGAAGACATAGTGTCTATAACAGAACAATCATAACATATGCACATATATTAACCACTATCATTTAATAAGCAATCAAAGACAATGTATCACGAAATCATGTATCCTTCCTAGTCTCCCAGACTAAACCACCCAGTCTCCCAGACTAAACCACCTAGTCTCCCAGACTAAACCACAAAAGTAAACCTTGCAATCGTGTTTCTTGTCTTTTCTTTTGTAAAAATGTTTGTTTCCCTGGATCTGGGAGTTTCGTGTATGCAATGAAAACATGTTGTAAAAAAAAATTCGTGAGAGCCCTAGTGATTGTAGTCTAGACTCGAGAAAGAATCCTAGTTCGCTACAATCGAAGCTCTGATACCAAACTATCACACCCTGACTTTTGCGGAAGCGTGATTATGTGTGACTTGCTTAAAATCATTGCATTCAACCATAACTAACAACTATATGATAAAACTAAGATGATCATCCATTGAATTTAAGTTTTAAAACATAACTCAATATTGTTTAGAAATCCAACACAGATTTCGAATCCATAATACAAACCATTCAAATTGTTTTAGAGTTCCAGAAGGACAAGACAAAAGATACTATTAAAAACTAGGATTAGGACTATGCATCTTATACAGGATAAGGTACACAACCCCGAACCCTCAGATGTCACACCCCAAAAACGTCGCAGCGGAATATTAAACGTAGTGGTGACGGAAGTTGGTGCCCATTTATACCTTGTCGGACGATGCACTCATTTATTGGACATTTTGACATATTTTAAAACATAAGTATTAAACATTACATTTTAAAGGTCACGACACAACCACATAAGTTAAGTTGTTCTGATCATCGTGGATCTTATTACAAACGTCCCAGATAGTTTAAAAGTTGTCCAACATATTTAAACAAAACATCATGCATCATCAAACACAAGATACACCATGATTTCCCGAAGCCGAACTCAAGTACCTGTAGAACACGTTAAAATCAAGTGTCAACACAAAGGAAGGTGAGTTCACATATTCACATACAAACAATATTATTCCAAGGAAAACTTTCTGATTAGGTGTTTATTTGAAAACATCCATATAATTTTTAGAAAGTCCATTTTACTTCCTTAATAAAATCCATGGGCCTTCCGTCGGTTCATCAATCCGACAATAGCAATATTGCCCAGGTTTTTTATATTAAATTATTGCATCAACTTTCAGACTCGTATGTTAGCTAGACGATACGAACTATATATTAACCATGCAGGGATAATCAAAGCTAGACAATAAACAGAATTTAAATTCGTCATTTGACTTGACACGGGGCGACCGGTCACAACGGGGTTGTAAACCCGATAGATCTACCAACAATTAATCGCATGCAATACTTAAATGATTAAACGACACAAAGGGCGCAGGGTCCTCTTGAAGAATAATATGATGTCTGCCTCACGTACAATATATATATCCTACTAATATGACAATTTAATACACGATGTTGTGCGACTCCCCTGAATCTCCATCATTCGAGACCCAGGCCGGCATCCGTCCAACTTTACGGTCTTTTTTCACCTAGGAAATACTGTACCATTCCAATATCCAACATTCATTCATCAAAAAGGTTTTTACTTCGAAACGTATGACTTATCAAATTTCATATATTTTCACCGAAAATATATATTTTATATTAAAAGGTATGTTTTATTTCAAAAACATTATTAAACCCTTTTATTGACGTGTTCTACCCCCAAAATATATACAAAGCAGTAAAAAGAGGGGTTTAGTGACACTCACCTTTGGGTGCGTATTTTAATAGCGCAATCCCAGAGATTAATTTTCTATATGTCCTAATATAGGAACGATTCTAAATCAATATACATAACACAAAAATCCTAAGTTTCTCCGTTTCTTAGAATTATCACATAAATTTAAGATTTTCTTGAAAAGTTATCATTTTTTATTATGTTGGCACGTTAATATATATATATATATATATATATATATATATAATTTTATGATTTTGCGACTTGAACAATTTTATTGGTGTCCATTATTGTGTAAATCCGTTAACATCCCCGTTTATACGCAATATATCTACGATTTGCGCGTCGTAATATATATACAAAAACGTTCATATAATTTAACACCGAAGCACCCGAAATATTGCTAACTTATCTGTTTTATCATTTTTAAATCAAATATACATAAAACATCTTATAAGTATCAAACTTTATGCTCGACAAACAGGTTACACATTTAACGCGATTTTCACCGTTTCTACCACACAAAACGTACAAGCATACATGCGTAAGCTAGATTTCTAACATCATGTTAAAAACTTAACATATTTTCATATTCTTACGTTTAAATCACATAACACATTTTGCCACATAAAGTTTACCCAAAACTTTACCCACATTGGTGTACGTTGAAAAATGTGTATTTTAGCGATTCGGTAACGTTTTCGGTCGTCGGAAGTCACGTATGACCAACCAAACACCAAGTAAACTTAAAATTAGTTAAAATACTCATTTTTAAACTAAAAATATCAGTTTACATACTGATCTAAATCATTTTTATAAAAATCACTCGAAAAGCCGATTTTTGACGGTTTTAACGCATAGTTTTGCGTTAAACGTTACTGTAATCATCCCAACTCAAAACGACTTGATATTTTAACACAATACATGTTATTTACTTCTTAAAATAGTAGTTATAATCAGATTAGTTCAGTTTTTGTATAAGTCACAAAAATCATGCGATTTCACGTATTTTACAACTTTTAATGCACCATGTACAACATGCAAAGCTAACAAACATTATGACAAAATTATAAGTCACTAAATACTTTTAAAATAACCTCATTTTAGTGTTTATAATCTGCTCATAACTGATTTTTACTCAGTTATATTCAAATCACCTTTTTAAGATCATATATCATCATGCATGTCTAAGTATATGTATCTACTATGCTCATATCACAACTTTATCATCTAGTATGATCTCAATGCATCAAAACCTTACTAACATCTTATTCTTTCAAATATCTTACATAACACTTTAAATCCTTCAATCATTCATGTTCATTCATACTTAAATCCTTTACTTTTATGATTACACAACAACTTTAACATACATGCATACATATATACATATATATATTCGGCACACATATACATACATATGAACTTCCAAAAGTTCACTTTTCATCATATTCATCATAAATCACATGACCATTTTTAGAACCTTCTTATATGATACTTTTTCAACACATGCATGTACTTATCTTTCAAGATTCAACTCAAATCAATCAAAGATCTTTAAACAAAAATCAAAACACAACTAAACACATACACCTACATAACTTTCGGCCATATACACATACATACACACACCCATTTTTATTTTGTTCGAAACTTATTTGTTTGGTAGTTTCAAGTTAGTGTTTAGATTCAAGAATCAAGAGAAACTTTTACTATCTTCTTTATCATTATGAATCAAGAACAATGTTTAATGAAATAATAATACCTTCAAGATCCTAGATGGGTTTTTGATAGAAGATGGTGATATGAGGCTTGTTCTTGCTTGAAACTTGCTTGAAACTTGCTTGAAATCACTTCCAAACCTTCTTACAAGCTTGAAATCACCTTGATTAGCTCTTGATTCTTCATGTTTTGATTTTGAAATTGAAAAGTTGATGTGTTTTAGGGGGTTTCGGCCGTGAATGAACAAGGGAAGAGAGAGAGTGATTTTGAATGTTGTCTTGGAAATATGGAAGAAATAAGAATGCATGCAAAGCCTTAATCATCACCATAACATTCTCTAAGTATTACATATGTCTAAATTGAAAGAATCAAGGCATTTTGTGTCACACCCCGACCACGTAAAACAACAAAGCGTGGCGGAAACGTCGGGGGGTGTTGTAACAGAATTATCGTTTCATAACCATGGATACAAAAAGTGTTTCGTTTTATTGATAATATTAAACATTAACATTGTTTTAACACATAACAAACAAGTTTTATATCGTCTATCATAGATATTATGTCACTAAGGCCTCGTCCAGATCCTATGTGACACATGCATCCTAGAACGTCAATCAAGCAACGATACCTGAAACATATGTAAAAACAAAGTCAGCAAAGAAATGCTGGTGAGTAAATAGGTTTTATAAGAGTATCGGAATCATGGCTTGTTTTCATATATTGCGATACCTCGAAAACCTTGTTTTTTTTTAAAAAGTGTATAATATTGCAACATGATTAACCAACTCAAATCAAGATGGTTATAATTTATAAAATTTCGTAGCCATGATTCTTAACCCAAAAGCTTTTTGTTTTTAGAAAACCAGCTTGTAAAACATCTCGTATATTCTCGTTAATAAGACTCGTATATTATTTCGAAAACATCGTTGAGTGACATCGTTTCAATATCGTTTACCCAAGTGAACTAAATAATGCCACGGTATGTAATATGTTGAAAACACTTATATATAAGAAGTACCAGCGGCGTATCTACCATGTTTTCACCACATTACACCCGTCCCGTTATCTAAACACTAGCCCAGAAGCCAATCGTTTACCCAAATCGTTTAACATCGTTTCCAAATCGTTCCCAAATCGTTTACTCGTTTAGATTGTTTAAATCGTCCTCGTTTTAATTGTGAAAATTTATATATGGTCGGCTCGTTAATAACATTCAAACCTTTGTGACTCGTTCATCGTTCAAGTCGTTCTTGCATTAACAAACCTCCAAAGGGTAAGTTAACAATCATCGGATTCAGTCGTTACCCACAACACCCACACATAACCATGGGTATAGTGCAATAATGGGATTTGTCATATCCTATGGTACCATAACCTAATACTGGTCGGCTTGATCAATGCTAATGAATGTCGTTCGTTATGTAACTACAACCAACAAGTTCGTTCACATTATCGAAATCGTTAATAGTTTAGTATAAATCGTTCTATTCATTTTTGAAATCATCGTTTAAACCTTGAAAACATTTTGTACATATGATTCACCCCAAAACAATTGAAAGTTGTAAAATAGGGGAACTATGTACTCACATGTAGTGCAAGGTAACTTCAATCAATAGTACTTCAACAAACTCGAGTAAACCAGAGAAATCAAGTAGCACCTAGTAATCGAATCACTAGTCAAACAACAGACGCCTAAATCGGAAGATCGGACAGAATGAGGTCTTGTAAACCAAATGAGTGTTGGAACTCATGTGATATGGTTTAACAAAGCCTACATCCTAAATGAAACCTAACCTAAGTGCTTTCGACCCATCGCGACCCATTAAGGTAGCTTATGCTACTTTAACGCGTCGTTCGCGTGAAACGCGTTCGAAATGCCTAACTAGTCCTATGATAAGTAAAATATGCCTCAACATGTTTAATATTGTTGTCTAATCAGTTTAGATACCAAAGGTTATGTTACATGTGCTTAAAATGAATTTTGGCGTAAAAGGGCATTTTTGGTAATTTACCTAAGGCATATAAACTACCTATCATAAAACTACTTAAACGAAGCGACCATAAGGTATAACCTTGGAAGGTTATTCCCTATATACTATGGTCACCTAATGTGTTTGGTCGGATCCTAGTGATCGCCCAACCGGGTCGGGTTCGAAAGTATAAGCGGTTGTTTAGATCGCTTACCTTTACGACCCTAGACAAGCACAAAACTAAAACTAAAATGCGCATTTTGGCCGAAACTACGACTCGTCACTGAGCCTAGATAACGTGGTAATCAGTAGGTATAGTCACAAGGGACTATAACCATCATGATTAATCTCACGTTATGAAGTTCAAATGAACTTCACATTGACTATAAACTGGTCAATGCAGAAAGTCAAACGCAGTTTGACTTTAACGCTAAAACAAATGAAAAGAACGAAAGAACACTTACAGAAGGTCCCCGCAAGATTTGATTCCGGTTTTTTTCTCAGGTAGGAAGCATATACTTCCACTTAGAGAGCATAAATCAGATTTCAAATTGTGGGTTTTGAAGTGAAATGGATGGGGTATATATAGGATTTCTAGAACCGTTAAGATCGTTCCTCGAAAACTGAGCTTTGATCTGGACCTTACATGTGTGCCCATGGTTTTCTAAAACCATGGGAGCCCCTAATATGGACTATGTTCATTGAATACCAGCCCATGGTTTTGCAAAACCATGGGTGAAAACCATCAACACTTCAAAATGGACTAGGTTCATTGAATCTGCCAGAAATTTCAAAAATGGTCCCTACACTTGTAAAACTTGATTTTTTTTGGCACTTTTAAGCCCCGTTACCCCCATTTCAAAGCTCTAAAATAAAGTTAAAGTATAGGGAACTTAAAATATGCTCAAAAACATCTCGGATGTCGGTTCCTTTGGTCGTACGGTTGCGTTATTCGCTTAATTACGACGGAAGTCGTAACGAACGCAAAAACGATCCAAATTAAGCGACGAATGGAATTTTATCATGCCAAACACCAAAATAAAATATTTTAATGCTTACATAAATTTTTGGATGTCCGGATGTATTTAGAATGTAAGTTATGCGCGAAAATGCAAAATTGTGCACTTTTTGACGCTTTTAGTCCCTGAATGAGCATAAAGTTTATTTTAGCACACCGAACCCCTCAAAGCCTATTTCTAAGCTATGTAAAGGATATTTAGGGTATTTTAACTTATGGTCATGTTCCGGAATGTTCGTTACAGTTCAAATCGGCATAGTTTCGTAGTTTGACACAAATAGTCCCTGCGATCGAACAAGCTTGGTTTCAACACACCAACCCATTCAAAACTTATTTCTAAGTTATGTGGAGGTTATTTAAGGTATGATTAGCCTATGTCACTATTCCGGAGTGTTTTTCGCATTATACTGACTGCGTTTACGCACCAGTTTGCGTATAACCTTCCAGAACGCGATTTAAAGCTTGCAATCGGAATCGAATCGAATTGAAAAGTCACCAAACACAAATACATACATAGAAACACCAAAACACATATAATAACACCAAAGAACATTGTTTTATTAATAATCATCATTTTTTTTACATCGAACATCGATTACCGAACACAGTTGTCACAGTCTCCTCTACTTCAGGAAATTTCGTCCCGAAATTTTAACTAGAGGAAGCTTGTGAAAACAAATGCGGATATTTCGTCTTCATCAGGTCCTCACGTTCCCAAGTAAAATCTGATCCACGTTTGGATTCCCAGCAAACTTTAACCAAATGAATCCGTTTGTTCTTCAACTGTTTGTGTGTACGTTCCACTATCTCCACAGGTTTCTCGACAAAGTGCATCATTTCATCGATTCGAATCTCGTCGAGAGGAATGTGTAGATCAGCGTCAACTAAACATTTTCGCAGATTGGACACGTGAAAAGTCGGGTGAATATTTCCAAGCTCTGGAGGTATCTCTGGACGATAGGCAACCTTTCCAATTCTTTCCACAATCTTAAATGGTCCCACATATCGAGGTGCAAGTTTTCCTTTCTTTCCAAATCTCACGACTCCCTTCCAAGGTGAAACCTTGAGTAGAACACGATCTCCGACTTGAAATTCTAAGGGCTTGCGTCCCAAATCCGCATATCTCTTTTGACGGTTTTCAGCTGTCACAAGATTACCGCGGATTTTCTTGATTTTGTCAGTTGTTTCCAGAACGAGCTCAGGTCCAGTAAGCTGAGCTTCACCGGTCTCGTTCCAACAGACAGGTGAACGACATTTTCGACCGTAGAGAGCTTCTAATGGTGCCATATTAATGCTAGTATGATAACTATTGTTGTAAGAGAACTCGATCAGCGGTAGATGAGAATCCCAATTACCACCAAAGTCTATCACGCATGCTCTAAGCATATCCTCCAAAGTTTGAATCGTTCTCTCAGATTGGCCATCTGCTTGGGGATGATAAGCAGTGCTTAGATTTAGTTGGGTTCCCAAAGCAGATTGCATGGCCTTCCAAAAATGAGATGAAAATCGAGCATCACGTTCAGAGATGATATCCAAGGGCACACCATGTCGTGTCACAATCTCATCAACATAAATCTTTGCATGTTTATCAGCAGATAGATCCTCACGAATCAGAATGAAATGAGCTGATTTCGTTAATCGATCGACAATAACCCAGATAGCATCATGACCTTTAGATGTACGCGGTAACTTAGTGATGAGATCCATCGCAATGTTCTCCCACTTCCAAACCGGTATCTCTGGTTGTACAAGCAAGCCAGAAGGTCGTTGATGTTCGGCCTTGACTTTCTGACAAGTTAGGCATTTCGATACATACAAGGCAACATCCTTCTTCATACCAGGCCACCAGCACCGAGTACGAAGATCCTTGTACATCTTATCAGCACCAGGATGGATAGAAGATCGAGACTTATGAGATTCGTCCATTACCAAGGTGCGAAGATCGTCTTGTTTCGGAATCCACAATTGATCCTTAAAATAGAGCAAGCCATCGTCTTTCGCTTCGAGCATAAGCTCAAGTTGACGTGGTAATTCTGTACCCATCAAATTTTGTGAAACACAAAATTGCTGAGCTTGAAGGACACGAGATTGAAGATCAGATAGAGTTCGAACAGAATGAAGCTTGACTCGCTCCTTTCGACTAAGCGCATCGGCTACAACATTCGCCTTACCAGGGTGGTAGCGAATCTCGTAGTCATAATCGTTTAAGAGTTCAACCCAACGTCGTTGCCTCATGTTCAGCTCTTTCTGATTAAGAATATGCTGGAGACTTTTGTGGTCTGTGAAAACCACACACTTTGTTCCATAGAGGTAGTGTCTCCAGATTTTAAGCGCGAAAACCACAGCTCCTAACTCAAGATCATGAGTTGTGTAGTTCTTCTCGTGAACTTTCAGCTGTCTAGATGCATATGCAATAACCTTACCTCGTTGCATAAGGACGCAACCAAGGCGTAAGTGGGACGCATCGCAATAGACAACGAAATCATCGCTTCCCTCGGGCAGAGATAGAACAGGAGCATCACATAACTTCTGCTTCAGCGTTTGGAATGCTTCTTCTTGCTTGGGTCCCCACTCGAAAGGCTTGTTCTTCTTAGTTAAAGCAGTGAGTGGAACCGCAATCTTCGAGAAATTTGAAATGAATCGACGATAATAACCAGCAACACCAAGAAAAGATCGAATCTCTGTAGGCGTCGTCGGTGTATTCCAGTCCTTAATAGCAGCGATCTTGGATGGATCCACATGAATACCCTGCTCATTGACTATATGACCCAAGAATTGAACTTCTTTAAGCCAGAATTCACACTTGGAGAATTTAGCAAAAAGTTGTTCCTTCTTCAGGAGTTCCAATGTTAAGCGAAGGTGTTGCTCGTGCTCGGCTCGATATTTTGAATAAATGAGAATATCGTCGATGAACACAACAATGAACTTGTCCAAATAAGGTTTGCAGACCCTATTCATTAAGTCCATAAAGATAGCCGGAGCATTCGTCAAACCAAAAGGCATGACAGTGAACTCGTAATGCCCATATCTTGTGCGGAAAGCAGTTTTGGGAATATCTTCTTCGAGAACATGAAGTTGATGATACCCAGAACGCAGATCGATCTTGGAATAGCATGAAGCACCCTGCAGCTGGTCGAAGAGATCATCAATTCGAGGTAGGGGATGACGATTCTTGATGGTGAGCTTATTAAGCTCACGATAATCGATATACATTCGAAAAGATCCATCTTTCTTTTTCACGAAGAGGACAGGAGCTACCCAAGGTGAAAAGCTCGGTCGGATGAATCCTTTATCAGATAACTCTTGAAGCTGTTTCGATAACTCTTGCATCTCCAACGGTGCAAGATGATAAGGTGCTTTTGCAATCGGGTTGGCATTGGGTACAAGGTCAATATGAAACTCGACTTGACGAACTGGAGGCAAACCAGGCAGTTCATCAGGAAACACGTCTGGATAATCCCGAACAATCGGAATATCCTGAATACTCTTGCTCTTGCTTTTCACCTCGGTGACATGTGCCAGAAAAGCAACGTATCCTTTTCGTAAATACCTTTGGGCTTCCAAACACGACATAAGCTTCAAACCATCTGATGGTTTTTCACCACGAACTTCCAAAACATCGCCGGGAGACAAAGGAATACGAACAATCTTATCGAAACAATCCACCTCAGCGTGGTGTTTGGTTAACCAATCAATTCCAATGATAATATCGAAACTCCCAAGTTGCATCGGTGTGAGGTCAATAGGAAAAAGATGGTTATCAAGGTTCAACTGACAATTACGAATAACAGAATCAAGAACAAGAGGTTTACCAGTAGCAACTTCGACAGATAAGGGTTTCCTCAGTTTGGTTCTAGGTATCGCAAGCAAAGGCTCAAAAGATAATGAAACAAAACTTGTATCGGCACCAGAATCAAAAAGAATAGATGCAGGTTGATTGTTAACAACAAACTTACCATTGACAAGGAACGTACAATTGACAACGAGGTTGTCAGCTCGAGCCTCGTTTGCATTCAGATTGAATGCTCGTCCATGAGCGGAATTCACATTCGCGTTTGCATTCGTATTTGCATTCGCGTTTACCAACCTTGGACAGTTGTTGCGGAAATGACCCATTTCACCGCAGTTGTAACATGAACCAGGTGGGAATCTAGCAGCATTCCCCTAAACTTGTGCTGGACTCTACGCAGTGACAGCAAAATTTTGGGAAGCCTTGCGCTTCCTCGACTTCCTTGAAGACTCGCCCTTCTTCTTTCCCTTACCTTTACCCTTGTCTTGAAGGGAATCGGCTGACTGCTTCTTCTCACCCTTGTGGGTAAGTTTACCCTTCCTGACTTGAGACTCAGTTAGGGTTGCAGCCAAATCAATCGCTTGACGCACAGCGACAAATCAAAGCAAATGGGTCAATATAGTGTATCGCCGAAGACATGCTCACCTATAAGTGAACACTCACCCCAAGAGTTCCCAGGTAAGAGTGATTGGTCCAATTATGTGGATTTGTATGAACACTCTAGCCTTTGACAGAAAAATCAGAGTACAGGCACTCACTCTTCCAGTTTGCACGTGTTCACACTATTTAGACCCAAAATTTGACGAGATTTGAAAACTTAAAGGGTTCAAAACCTTATAACAAAGGGTTCAAAACCTAGTAATCAATCATCCTAGAACAGATGATTAGTTTTCAAAGCGGATTCGAAAATTGTGTTCTCGTTGTGGTTATCACCTAAGATTAGGTGACGATTTTGTTTTTAAAAAAATCTAAACGCAAATAAACTTGCGTTGGGGTCCTAGAAGTCATAGTCTAGGTCAAAGCATTACTAATAACCTAATTCCCTATAACCATTGGCTCTGATACCAACTCTTCTGTCACACCCCGACCATGTAAAACAACAAAGCATGGCGGAAACGTCGGGGGGTGTTGTAACAGAATTATCGTTTCATAACCATGGATACAAAAAGTGCTTCATTTTATTGATAATATTAAACATTAACATTGTTTTAACACATAACAAACAAGTTTTATATCGTCTATCATAGATATTATGTCACTAAGGCCTCGTCCAGATCCTATGTGACGCATGCATCCTAGAACGTCAATCAAGCAACAATACCTGAAACATATGTAAAAACAAAGTCAGCAAAGAAATGCAGACAAGTACATAGGTTTTATAAGAGTATCGGAATCATGGCTTGTTTTCATATATTGCGATACCTCGAAAACCTTGTTTTTTTTAAAAAGTGTATAATATTGCAACATGATTAACCAACTCAAATCAAGATGGTTATAATTTATAAAATTTTGTAGCCATGATTCTTAACCCAAAAGCTTTTTGTTTTTAGAAAACCAGCTTGTAAAACATCTCGTATATTCTCGTTTATAAGACTCGTATATTATTTTGAAAACATCGTTGAGTGACATCGTTTCAATATCGTTTACCCAAGTGAACTAAATAATGCCACGGTATGTAATATGTTGAAAACACTTATATATAAGAAGTACCAGTGGCGTATCTACCACGTTTTCACCACATTACACCCGTCCCGTTATCTAAACACTAGCCTAGAAGCCAATCGTTTGCCCAAATCGTTTAACATCGTTTCCAAATCGTTCCCAAATCATTTACTCGTTTAGATCGTTTAAATCGTCCTCGTTTTAATTGTGAAAATTTATATATGGTCATCTCGTTAATAACATTCAAACCTTTGTGACTCGTTCATCGTTCAACTCGTTCTTGCATTAACAAACCTCCAAAGGGTAAGTTAACAATCATCAGATTCAGTCGTTACCCACAACACCCACACATAACCATGGGTATAGTGCAATAATGGGATTTGTCATATCCTATGGTACCATAACCTAATACTGGTCGGCTTGATCAATGCTAATGAATGTCGTTCGTTATGTAACTACAACCAACAAGTTCGTTCACATTAACGAAATCGTTAATAGTTAAGTATAAATCGTTCTATTCGTTTTTGAAATCATCGTTTAAACTTTGAAAACATTTTGTACATATGAATCACCCCAAAACAATTGAAAGTTGTAAAATAGGGGAACTATTTACTCACATGTAGTGCAAGGTATCTTCAATCAATAGTACTTCAACAAACTCGAGTAAACCAGAGAAATCAAGTAGCACCTAGTAATCGAATCACTAGTCAAACAATAGACGCCTAAATCGGAAGATTGGACAGAATGAGTTCTTGTAAACCAAATGAGTGTTGGAACTCATGTGATATGGTTTAACAAAGCCTACATCCTAAATGAAACCTAACCTAAGTGCTTTCGACCCATCGCGACCCATTAAGGTAGCTTATGCTACTTTAACGCGTCGTTCGCGTGAAACGCGTTCGGAATGCCTAACTAGTCCTATGATAAGTAAAATATGCCTCAACATGTTTAATATTGTTGTCTAATCAGTTTAGATACCGAAGGTTATGTTACATATGCTTAAAATGAATTTTGGCGTAAAAGGGCATTTTTGGTAATTTACCTAAGGCATATAAACTACCTATCATAAAACTACTTAAACGAAGCGACCATAAGGTATAACCTTGGAAGGTTATTCCCTATATACTATGGTCACCTAGTGTGTTTGGTCGGATCCTAGTGATCGCCCAACCGGGTCGGGTTCGAAAGTATAAGCGATTGTTTAGATCGCTTACCTTTACGACCCTAGACAAGCACAAAACTAAAAGTGACGAGCTAAACATGTTAGAACATGTTTAACAAGGTTTGAAAACAGGTTTGGTATCAAAACAAAGGGTTTTGATACCCACAAGTAGTTTGGTTCCAAAATACGCGTAAATGAGCATTTTGGCCGAAACTACGACTCGTCACTGAGCCTAGATAACGTGGTAATCAGTAGGTATAGTCACAAGGGACTATAACCATCGTGATTACGCTCACGTTATGAAGTTCAAACGAACTTCACATTGACCATAAACTGGTCAATGCAGAAAGTCAAACGCAGTTTGACTTTAACGCTAAAACGAATGAAAAGAACGAAAGAACACTTACAAAAGGTCCCCGCAAGATTTGATTCCGATTTTTCTCTCAGGTAGGAAGCATATACTTCCACTTAGAGAGCATAAATCAGATTTAAAATTGTGGGTTTTGAAGTGAAACGGATGGGGTATATATAGGATTTCTAGAACCGTTAAGATCGTTCCTCGAAAACTGAGCTTTGATCTAGACCTTACATGTGTGCCCATGGTTTTCTAAAACCATGGGAGCCCCTAATATGGACTATGTTCATTGAATACCAGCCCATGGTTTTGAAAAACCATGAGTGAAAACCATCAACACTTCAAAATGGACTAGGTTCATTGAATCTGCCAGAAATTTCAAACATGGTCCCTACACTTGTAAAACTTGATTTTTTTGGCACTTTTAAGCCCCGTTAACCCCATTTCAAGGCTCTAAAATAAAGTTAAAGTATAGGGAACTTAAAATATGCTCAAAAACATCTTGGATGTCAGTTCGTTTGGTCGTACGGTTGCGTTATTCGCTTAATTACGACGGAAGTCGTAACGAACGCAAAAACGATCCAAATTAAGCGACGAATGGAATTTTATCATGTAGGATCGTTTGCACGACCAAACGAGTCGTTCGGAAGAGATCTCGTCCAATACGAGAGGCGGAAACAAACGTATCGGAGTTATTTCAGCTACAAACACACGAGAATCACTTTAACTATCTCTTGTATTGATTTGATGACGATTACAGACCTGGAGATACTTCGGCAGAGCTTCGCTACCGGAATCGAACAAGTTACAAATGAAAACAACAAGTCCACTATTTATACTAACTCCACTTCTTTGAACAAGCATCTCCAGTTCATACGAACTGGCCACTTCGTTTGAACTGGCCACTTCGTTTGAACTGGCCACTTCGTTTGAACTGACCACTTCGTTTGAACTGGCTTGTTCACCTCTGTATCCTGTTAATCTTGAAATGTGTGACTTGTTTCATCTATTCTATTACATGACTCGATACAAGACGAAGTCGACAGACGTATGCACCAACAGACTCCCCCTCGGATGTTGACGAGTCTTCGGTATGCCTTCAGAACATCTTCAGTCTTGATCAGTCTTCAAGCTTTCTCCAAAGTATCTGACAATGTAAGCATCCTAAATCTCTATCTTCTTTTCTTCTCTTTCTTATCAGCAATAACAGCATCTGGCTTTAACCAATCATAAACCTTGTTTTTTCATCTTCAGACTCCCCCTTTCAATCAACTAGGGATCGTAGTCTGGCTAACCTGCACATTCTCTACCTCAAAGTAAATTTCACAAATTTAAAATTTAACGAATTTAATCTCACTTGCAGGTATTAAACACTCAATAAATGATTTTTACAATGTTAATCTTTGATAAACCACTTGAAGAAATATCATTTGAAGACACTCCCAAACCTGTTCGTCATGTTCAGCACTCGGAATTTTGAAAATCAGCTTTTCAACATTAGTTGTCTAAAATCTTTTTGAATTTTCAAAAATTTATGCTAAAACACACCGAAAATCTTTTTGAATTTTGAAATAAAAGAAATGCAGTAAAGAAATATTTACACACACTATTTTTGTGAGTTTGTGCAAGAGGATCATATCAGTTTTTGAGACAAATCACCAACACCGTTAAGCTTTAAACATTTTAAGTTCTAAACGATTCACTTAGACTGTCAGTATACTGATCCACTTAAATTTTCACACAAAGTTCAATTGCTTCGAGATACGATATTAATGTTTTAGATACTTAAACTTATTCGCGTGTCCCACCTCAGAATATACTCCCGTATCCAGATCCCAATAATCAGTCTTACAGGTAATTATGACACCAATGATATCTGTATATAAATTAGGTAATGCGAGGGCCGAGGGATCTCAGGTCGATACTTTCGTATACGCAGAGAGATATCAGCTTCGACTTAACGGTATGTCCCCTTTAGAGGATCTTTTAGCTACAACAGCAGCGACTATCAATTTTATTGTTTCATCAGCATGCTGAGGGTTAATGCTATGTTTCAAGCATTGCGGAAAGTATTATCCAGGGACTAGGTCAGAACCACCGTTCAGCAGAAGTCCCGGAATAATACCCCAGACATCATTGAGTATAAAAACCTAGTATATCAGATTATGAGACCTTTCAAACGAGATTTCGGGGGTTACCCATATATCCGAGAGATGTTTCCCCACTAAATAAGCAAGTTTGAAATTTAGGTTTATATCTCGTCACAATTTACTAAATGTGCAAAAACCTACTGACACATCATCAGTGAGACCGTTTATCACTTTTTATCTTACCAATTCTTTAGCATGCCGTGATCGTCCACTGATGTACTATCATTTCCTCTTTTATACAACAAAACTCATTTTTGATTTTATCATGTTTTTGTCTTTTTCAAATGTTTTTGGATTTTCTGAAAAATTTTACTCCCCCTAAAATGCAAACACATTTTAGGAAATTTGAAAATAAACTGTACAAACAACGTGACAACCAATATCGAATTGCTTCAATTCGCTATCCACTTGGCATAAACAATCAGAACTCCCCCGTACAACAAACTATTTTCCCATTGTGATTTCAAAACACTTAAGTTTGTTTTAATCAAATGGTTTTTCCGGAAAATAAGTTTGATTTTACCAATTGTAGGTTAGGGGTGTGGCTCATCACATTGTCTTTCAAAATATCACTTGTAAGCATGGTCCAATCAAGTTCAACTTAATGATCTTGATTAACCACTTGAAGATGAAAACCTCCATCAACCACTAGCAAGTTCACTTATCAATCATAACCACTTGCACATCAAAATATAACAATTTAAATATACCACCTGTGCTTTACCAACTGTACCACTTGTAGGATCATATACTAAGAAAGATGCCGATTTCTGCTCCACTCTTACCAACCTGGGAGCTCCGGCAAGTCAGGAATTTATGGTGAAAAAGCTGTCACCCAAGCCTGACCAGCCTTGGGTGATTTTGGCGGCAAACATCTGTCCCACCAACATTTTGATTTGTAAAACTCTTTTGCATTTTTAACCTTCCCATCAACCATCTTCCCGAAAATATGTTTGACTTTCCCATTGAAAGCCTTCTCAACATCAAATTCTCCCTTATCAACGAAGAATTGATTTGAGATCTCTACCTTTCCCACTTTCTTCATCAAATTTTCTTTTGACAATGACGGAAAGTTTTCCTCGTTCATCTCAGGAATGGAATTATCAACCTTTTTATCAACCAAAGACTCCTCTGATTTTATGGAATCAGATTCATTGTCAAAATTACCCTCAAATTTAACCACCCACTTTTGTTTACTCAAATCACCTCTTCTTTTGTAAAACCTTTTTGAACTTTCTCCTTCCTCAGAAGTAGAATTTTCAAACTTTTTAACATTTTTCACAGGTTGTTTTTTCTTATCAACACACGTCTTTCTCAAAACAGAGTTAGAAGAAACTTCCTGTTTTTGGTAGTTGGTCTTGGGGCAATTCCAAGCTATATGTCCAACTTCTTGGCATTTGAAACAGATTCTTCTGTCAACTCTTTCAGCAAACCTTCTCACATTCTTCTTCACTTCAGCAAGAAACTCTTGATTCGACTGTTTCCAGAACGGTTTCTTCTGTTCATCCTCTGAACTTCCTCCTGAAACAAATTTTGTTTTTGGTTTATAAGTTTTCTGATTTTTATAATTTTCTGAAGAATTGAAACCCAGACCTTGTTTTTTGAAATTACGATTGTGGTTTGGTTTCTTTTGATAACGTGAACCATAACCGTAACCCTTTTTCTTGTTCAATCTCTGTTGAACTCTTGAAGTGTATTTTTTAGGTTTTTCAGCAAGATTTAAATCTTTTATTTCAGAAATATTAATTTCTGTTAATTTGAAAACCTGTTTGATCATTTCAGTTTTAACACTTCTTATTGGAAATTCCTCATCAGAATATAATTTGTCTGAATCAAACAAAGTATAAACCACTTTGATTGACCCGTCATTCAAATTAGATTTTGATAATAGAAATTCTCTATTATAAACCCTGTTAACCGGTGAACTCGGACTCTTTTCTGACAAACTCGGACTATTTTCTGACGAACTCGAACTCTCAGATTTAGACTCCGACTTTAACTCTTCATCCGTATCCAACACCTGATCGACAACTTTCTTTAATAACTCAGACTCATGATCAGTGTCAGACGCTGTGAATGTAACATCAATATTGTCTGGTAATTCATCAATGATTTCAGACTTTAACTTGATGTTGACTGCCTTTTTTAGATGCTCCTCATTAGGATTCCTGGGAGAATAAGTTTCATGGATCGGGGGCGGACATCTGTTATACTTGACACTTGGTTTCTTACCAGTATCAGTATCTTCAGTCTTTTTCTCCATGAATGCCTCAAGACCTGCAACAGTAGGATAAACACGATCAATCAAATAATCACAAGTAGTGTAACTCAACAATAATCGTTTAATCCTTTCACTCTCAATCTTTTCAAGTTCCACTTCTTTCTTCAGATTAGCACAGTCTTCGATGTAATCATTTATGACACTCTGCTTTGTCATTAATGTTGCGCTCATTTTCTCCATTGCTTTTTCAATTTCTGTATTCGTCTTTTTCAGACGATCAACTGTGTTGTTGAGCACATCATATGACTCTTTCACATACTTCACGTCGCACAGCAAATCTTCTTTAATCTTCTCTAAATCAGCAATCTTCTTATCTTTCTCCTCACAAACTTTGCAAGATTCTGAACACTTCAAACATGGTTTTTCAACTTCAACCATTTTTTCAACTATCTTTTCAACCTCAACGATTTTCTCGACTTCAACAAGTTTTTCAACTTCAACGATTTTCTCAACTTCGACTATTTTTTCAACCTCTGATTTTTCAGATTCTTTTTCAGCTTTCTGTCCTTCAGCTTCCTTTGTCGAACTTTCTTCAACTTTTGCTTTTCCAGCTTCCGTCTTAGCCTTTTCCTGGATATCCAACTCATGCTCCTCAATTCTCTGAATAAATTGTGCCAAATTCATATTCTGAGACTTCCTCACGTGTTTTAAAAACATCAAATAAGTTCCCCACTTATGCTGTGGTAATGCTTCGGCTAGTTTATCAACCCATTCCTCATCATCTTTTTTAATGTTTAATCTTTCCATTTCTACTACCAAATGACAATATCTATCAATGGTCATCGTTGTTGTTTCATGGTCAAAAGCTGCAAACATATCAAATGATTTCTTCAATAATGCAGCTAAAACTGGAGCGACTGGCGTGGCTAACGCATTGTAGAATTCCTCTTCCATGTCTTCGGAAAATTTGATATACTTCGGGAAACACCTGGCAAGTACCTGGAGATACTGAACAAACAAACAATCAGTTTAAACGGACTTATCAATTAACTGAAACAAACTAATACCGGAACTGATGAATATTTTGTGCGGACTGAACGTTGACCAACTGTGCAGGCTTCTAGGACTCGGATCAAAATCAAACGACCTTTGAAACTTTTGAACTCCAAACTGTACGAACTGACAGACACCACAACTCAAAACACGCGACCTGAGTACACACCGTGCGAAGTGAACATATTTGTTATCAACACATACAAACCCACAACAATATTTTTTAAAGTTTCACACACTATTATGCACTATCACATGAAAAGCAATTCAATCGTACATTGTTATCAAGCTGTCATCATTCACAATCAAGATCAATCATATTTCAAGCAAGTTGATGATTTAATGAACCGATATGTGGTTAACTATGATTGGACCTCTAATTATCCAATATCATATGCCGAAAATTTTAAGATCACTAACTTCTCATTGGACCATTAAAGTTGACACTTATCTCAATCACATGGACTGGTAATATATGCTCTCATTGAACCGATGAATTGTTTCTTGTGCCAACAACATCACATGTGCAACTGACAAAACTTTTTTTTTCAATTGGACTTCAATGATTAAACTTGACTTGGTTGATTGAGTAACAATGTAATTATCAGATCACATGTAACAAGACACTACATCACGTGATTCCTACTGA
This sequence comes from Helianthus tuberosus, assembly GCA_030545235.1. NCBI lineage: Eukaryota > Viridiplantae > Streptophyta > Magnoliopsida > Asterales > Asteraceae > Helianthus > Helianthus tuberosus. The sequence goes on from CM060424.1 coordinate 118,913,361, forward strand.
TTTTAATCACTTGATTTTGCCGTCAATATCGACTCAATCATCACAGGACCCATCAACTTTGAACAATCACATGCAGACTTATTACCCTTTTTCAACCTTTGCCGACAACTTTATAATAATCACATGCAAACTACCTTTTGGAATGTTGTCTTTTTAATTCAGGAATCTGACAAAAATGATATGGTTATTTATTGGACCAATTAAACCACTAGACTGATATCTTTCAATTGATAAACGGACATGATTTGGCCGACAACTGAACTTCACGTGAACTGATGATATGTTATCCACTACGTATGACCTGATGTTAATTTCAAACGAACTAAACAACCTCAGACGACCTGTGATTATATAAACGACCTGGTCAACTGTTTCAGACGACCTGAACGAACTGTGATTCAGAAACTGAAAAGCTTTCAAACGGACTGACGATTTCAGACGAACTGTGATTCAGACGACTTCGTATGACTTTCAGACGAACTGAATTTCATACGAACAAGAAGTTCAAGTTTACTCCGTATGAACTGAATTCTCAAACGAACTAAGTACTTCGTATCAATTTAACTCTAATTTCAAACGGACTGGCACACTTCGTGTGAACTTTCAAACGATCTGGTCACTTCGTTTCAAACGATCTGATGTTTTTATCCAATTTTATCAAGTTTTCGGATGAATTAAGATCTGATATGTTCAAGGATTGTTCTACAATGAATTCCGAGCACAATGATGTGTTATCCGTTCAATTTCGTCCACTGAATCGTTGTAGATCTGAGTTTGAAGATTCAGTTCATACAAGATGTATAAACCTTCAAACGAACTGGCCAAATTTTCGAAAAATAGAATGATTTTTAATCTCTTTTAAGGTCTAGCACTTTCACGGATTATCTAAAACACTGTTTCACACAAAATATTTCAAATTCAATCCATTATATCCAGAAAATCTTGTTTTACTTTGAAAAAACATGACAGAAATGTGTAGAAGCAGAAATTTTATGAAATCAAAGCTGAAAATCCAAGAGCTCCTCCTCCTGAGCTCTGATACCACTTGTAGGATCGTTTGCACGACCAAACGAGTCGTTCGGAAGAGATCTCGTCCAATACGAGAGGCGGAAACAAACGTATCGGAGTTATTTCAGCTACAAACACACGAGAATCACTTTAACTATCTCTTGTATTGATTTGATGACGATTACAGACCTGGAGATACTTCGGCAGAGCTTCGCTACCGGAATCGAACAAGTTACAAATGAAAACAACAAGTCCACTATTTATACTAACTCCACTTCGTTTGAACAAGCATCTCCAGTTCATACGAACTGGCCACTTCGTTTGAACTGGCCACTTCGTTTGAACTGGCCACTTCGTTTGAACTGGCAACTTCGTTTGAACTGACCACTTCGTTTGAACTGGCTTGTTCACCTCTGTATCCTGTTAATCTTGAAATGTGTGACTTGTTTCATCTATTCTATTACATGACTCGATACAAGACGAAGTCGACAGACGTATGCACCAACATATCATGCCAAACACCAAAATAAAATATTTTAATGCTTACATAAATTTTTGGATGTCCGGATGTATTCAGAACGTAAGTTATGCGCGAAAATGCAAAATTGTGCACTTTTTGACGCTTTTAGTCCCTGAATGAGCATAAAGTTTATTTTAGCACACCGAACCCCTCAAAGCCTATTTCTAAGCCATGTAAAGGATATTTAGGGTATTTTAACTTATGGTCATGTTCCGGAATGTTCGTTACAGTTCAAATCGGCATAATTTCGCAGTTTGACACAAATAGTCCCTGCGATCGAACAAGCTTGGTTTCAACACACCAACCCATTCAAAACTTATTTCTAAGTTATGTGGAGGTTATTTAAGGTATGTTTAGCCTATGTCACTATTCCGGAGTGTTTGTTGCATTATACTGACTGCGTTTACACACCAGTTTGCGTATAACCTTCCAGAACGCGATTTAAAGCTTGCAATCGGAATCGAATCGAATTGAAAAGTCACCAAACACAAATACACACATAGAAACACCAAAACACATATAATAACACCAAAGCACATTTTTTTATTAATACTCATCATTCTTTTACATCGTACATCGATTACCGAACACAGTTGTCACATTTTGGCTGCCCTATGTGCTGCCACCTCCCACCTCTCTCACACATCAAATGTATACATATATGTATTATATGTAAATTAGCTCAAAAACAGCTATTTTACTGAATACCGGGTATTTTATCTAGCGTTTTAACCCCGTTTTAGTGCGTTTTAAATTATTTTTATCATTCTATAAAAATAATCACTCAAAATTATTATTGAAATAATTACCAGTTGCCTTGACTGGCTGCGTTAACAGTATTTTGTTTAATTCACGCAGTATCTCGCGGTACGCGCTCAAACTCGAAAAATAGAGTTTCTTAGCGTTTTAAATTATTTTTCCATACGGATATGATTAAAATTATTATTCTAATCATAACAGGCTATTTTTAGGATTTTAACACTGATCGGGTGGTCACCGACGTTCGTTTCGCATTTTAAACGTTACGCGATAAGCGTTAGTTTTATCGTTGCCAACATAATTTTTATACACATCTAAATTTACCAACACATCAAATATCATATATTAACATCACAATCAGTCACAAATAGTCATGTTACATGTTCACTACACAGATTACTATTGTCCGGTACGGCCTGAGAGGCCGGGTGTCACATCAGACACTGGATGACATCTTTTATTCCAAAACAACCCTTGATAACTTCCAATGCCCACCAGATCCATACTTAGTTTCCTGAAATACATGTAGTTTGAAAACATCAACAAAAGTTGAGCGAGTTCATGTGTTTTGTATGTGTGCGTAAATAAACCTTTGTAATCATTGTAAGTATGTATGTTTTGTAAACCTTGTATGAAAGAGAATATGAACAGATCGATTAATGATTTGCAAGGTCATTAATGTGTGTGTAACGGTGTAGGAAGGCTCAATCCACATGAGGTCAACTCGTGGACCCATGGGTGGGGCTCGCAACACCCAAATAGATCTATCACTCATGCCCCTCGGTCCTTAACAAGGATTAATGGTCTCGGGTTAATGCCTACCCATTCACATGATCTAACAGTTCATTTCTTGAATAACCATACCATTTGTAATCGTATGTAAACAGTTTGTAACATGTACTTCACCCCGAAGTTATAAAACCAATAACAGTTAAGAGAAAAGGGGGACATGAACTCACAGTCTTGTGTTCTTCGTAATCACAGTAACTCAAAGCTCCTTCGGATGTACACGACTACCTACAACGTACTACGGTTTATTAGACGAGCGGGTCGTGCCTTGACTTAGTACCACTTAGTGTCTTTGAGTTACGTTTCTTTGTGTCTTCAATATTATTCCAAGTTACATAATTATTTGTTAAAATAATAAATACTTTAACTTAAATTATATTTATTAAATTTTGGAATAATTGTTAGAATAATATATTTTAACTTGTTACTTTTCATGTATTCAAACATGTATATCCTTCCCAAGGATGTGTGTACTTGTATTCGTATTCTTAAACTTGTATATTTTTGTCATGTATTGGTGTCGTATTCCGGAGTGTATTTATACGTACAAAAATACATATTTTCTTGTAATTGTTAAGTATTCTTATACTTAATTTTGTATTAACTTTTCCGGAATAATATTTTTAATAAAAATTCATCAATATATATTTCCAAAATGTATATTTTAAGAAATATTACTTAGAAAAATTATTTATAATTTTCCCTTGGTAAAAATATTTGTATTTTCATATAAGTCCCAAAAATAATATATTTTCAAGTCTAACTTGGAAAATATATATAAACTTATTTTTCTCCAAAAATAATATATTTCATGTTTATTTCAGAAAATATATATTTCTTCCAAAAATAATATACCTTCTAATAATTCCAAGAAAATATATATTTTTACTTACAAAAAATAATGTATTTTCTCCTTGACAAAAATATGATATATTAGTAACAATTGTAAAAAAGCATATTTTCATTCACTTGGTGTCCAAAATGTTATTTACCAAAATATACTTGTGAATAAATTTTCCGGAATATTTTTGTGAGTTATATGCCTTTGTTCGGTTTCACCAATATTTTGGGTATTCTTTGTATATTTATTCCTTGGAATTTTGGTAATATTTTGGATTGTAATTTCTTGGTATTTTGATGAGTTTATTATTTTAAATCCTAAAATAATATAACTAATACACATAATATACAAATAATCACACACATGGTGACATCTAAGTATATATTTTCCTAAATACATATTTAGTCACTTTTATTTATAAAAACCAACCTCCAATATTTGTAATTTTTGTAACAAAAATTATGGCAAACTTTATGTAAAAATTCATGGTTTGAAATACACTTGTAAATACTTGTTTAAAAATATTTTTCTAAGTGTTTAATTTTTATAAATATTTTGCCATAGTTTCCCCTAAAAATGGAGGTTTCCATACCTTCAAGGCATATCATTTTCTTTTGTAAATCAACACAATCAATCAACAATCAACAATCTATACTTACCAATTTTGCCAAAATCAAGCATAATTTACCACTTCATGAACTTGAAAATTTATAAAAGTGTGTAGTAACTTAGTAGTGTGTTTACTAAGCTTAGTTACCCTTTAAAGTGTGGTTGATTCTTTAAAAACATCATTTTTGAAGAATCTAGATCTTTACAACTCATAATCACATTTTCTAAAAATGTTTCTTCATGGATTTTTCTTGTCACATATGTGCTTCTACACTTTATTAACCACCAAAAATGAGGGTTATTTATTTAAGAACCAAGATTAAGTAAAACTTGTATTTTTAACTGGGTTTCTTGAAAAATCATCTTTGAAATTTTAGATCTACAAGACTTACATCTCATTTTAATCATCATTTTACAAGAAAACAATATATTCTTTCAAGTTCATGTCTTTCATGAGGATGATCTATTAATCTCTAACATTTTCATCCTCTCATCTTACTAGATTTTGTTTTTAATCATGATCTAGCAAGATCATATGATGATCTACATCATACATAAGTAAACAACAATCAACAAGTATAACAACACATAAACAACATGATTTCTTGATGATTTAAGCTTATGTTCATGTTCCATTCTCTTGATTCTTAGTGTTCTTCAAACTTAACATTATGTATCATTCTTTAACCACTTAAATAAGATGTAAAATGGAAAGATTAGTGTTCTTACCACTAGCTCAAGGTAGCTCAAGGCTAGGGATGATCAAGAGAAGAAAAAAGGAGGATAAAAGCAAATGGTGAAGGTCCTTGAACTTCCGAAAGCTCCTAGCTTCCTTGTGCACCTTCTAACACCTTTGTGTATGCTTGGAATGTATGGAAGTTGAATGAATGAAGGTGGTGTGTGGTGTGACAACCGGTGATTTACGGCCCTTAATTACGTGATTAACAGGCGATTAACGTGATAATAAATAGTGATTGAGACGAAGATTGACTTAATTTGGCCTTTGAAGTGCCTAGAAACGGCTAACCAGCTTACAGGGCGTGAACGGTGGTTTACGGAAAGATCTGGTGAATATTAAGCGACAACGAACTGATGACGTACAAATACCGACAACGCCGACAAATACGGATTTTCTACGAATATTTTATATTTATGAATTTAATTTTGTGAATTTATTTGGGCTTCCATGCGACACAAACGCAAACGTGAACAAAAAACGCGATAGCAGGAAACGCATCGGCAACTAAACGGAAGAGACGGAGACGCCTGTCACCTTCGAAACTCACATTTTACGCTGTATTTAGCTCTGTAATAAAATTTTTGTAACTACAGTCGAAACCGGATCGAAAAACGGATTAAAGACGACAATGATATAATTTTTCACGATTATTACCGTAATCGACAAACGAACGCGTCACTCGACAAACGCCACTATTATACGCCTTTTAATTTTAAAATTTTATTATGTCGACACTTATGGAGTTTGGGTTGCGATAACGGGTCTTGTAGGAATTACGGGCCGCTTAAACACGAGGATTGAGCTTGTGGGCCTTGGGCCCAAGCCCAATACCCACAAACTAAACCTACAACTAAATCCTGATCAAAATCTTTACAAGATCTACAAGATTTGAAAATCCTTTCAAAATCTATACAAAATATTACCAAATCTCTTAAAATCCTACTAAATCTCTACTAAATCTTGATCAAATCTTCATGAAATCTCTATAGATCTACATACACAGGACATAAGGAAACCACATTAGTCATTACCCACACAAATGAGGATAAAACCTTACCCCCTCCCTTGATCTCCTTGTGCAGATATACACACAAACCACAAATATCTCTCAAAGGATCCTCTCTCTCTCTCTCGGTTATGCAACCAAACAACATACACAACACACACACATGAAATCAACATGCCTCTACCCTCTCTCGATCTCTTATACAGATACACATACACAGAATACATTTTATCCACTCCCTTCCCCCCTGTTAATCGTCCCGGCGACCGGAATGACCGGCGGAGCCGGTTTACCGGCGACAGCCGGCGCGGTTCCCCTCTTTCTAGCCGACACCCCCTCACTTATGTAAGTCCGACGAAAGAAAAGGGAGAGGCCGCATGCGGCGGCGGCGTGGCGACAGAACCGGCATGAGAAATTAGAGGAGGGAGAGAGATAGAGAAGCCGGTAGAGTAAAGAGCGGCAGTGGAGTGGATATCCGGCGACGAACCGCCGTTGGCGGCAGTAGTGCTTTGTTCCGACGGCGACGGTAACAGTGGTGAGTGTTTACTCAGTTTGTTTTGATTTTGATTCATGTTCTGGTTTGAGTTCTGTCTCACGTACGGTTCGGGTTCCGGGTCAGATTCAAGAGGGTGGCTCGGTTCAGTTTCAAATAGATGGTTCGGGGTCGAGGTTTGGTTCAGTTCAGTTTCAGACTTCATGTCGGATTCTGGTTCAGCAAGTTCAGCGATTCGGGTTCGGGCTCGGTCAAGACTAGTCAGTGGACAACCCTCGGGTTTCGAGTCAACAGTCAACAACGGTCGGGTCTGGTCAACCGGTGGTTCGGGTCGCGCGGTTCGGTCAGACGGCTCGGTTCAATTGACTCGGTCAAACCTGGTCAACTTGGTGAGTCGACTCGGTCAACTCAGTCAAGCGGCTCGACATTTTCACGCGAAGACTTGGTAAAAATTAATGGCGTATTTATTTCGTTATCTTTATAGTTTTTGATTATTTCCGAGAAAACGAGCTTGAACCGATTCGATTTATAGTTTACGTTTCGACATATTTAACGAAATTTTATATAGTATAATTGGAAAAATTGATATATGGCGATTGACTATTGTTGAATTTTGAAAAATAACGACAACTTGTGTTATCGGGGGCGTCCAAAAACAGAGGAAACTCTGCCCGATTTTCGAGAAAATCCATAAAACCAAAGCGTGTCTTACTATAAAGCGAAACATGTTTTAATAAAAAAAAAACATAACCGGTCGACTACGAACTACTATTATAGAGTTAAATACAAGTGTTTAATATCTTCGATAACACATCACAACTTACAAGAACGACGATGACGAAAGCTATTTTACAAAATAAATATAATTATTATATTTATCCCAAACGTTAAACTCGAATCCTTTTTATAAATAAATATCGTTACATATTTATTTCCGACACAAACAAATCGATTCTCTTATAAAAATAAATATAGTTATATATTTATTTTCAAACACGACAAGTCGACGATTCTTTTTTTTTAGTGAATATAACTTCTACATTTATTTCAAACGCCTAAACGGCACATATAATACGAGTTCGTTGTATATTATTTGTTACTTACACGTACGATTCCACGAGACGGCTAACACGATTACCACAATATATTTATATTTTTTTTTAAATATTTATATATTTTAACATCTTTTGAGAACTAAGTATTCCAAGACTTAGTAATCTTATTGATAATAAATGAAACTTAATGAATATAACTCAGTCATTTTCGTTAAATTAACAACTTACCGTTGAATCATTCGGTTAACGATTCGGTGGAGCTCGGTGACACGTAGTTTAGTTACCACTTTTGTTTAGAAACTTATAAGATATTCCGTGTTAGGAATATTGTAGAATGCACGCTAGCGAGTCTCGTCTTGGAAACGACATCACGAAGTCGTAATTAGCTAGCTTTGCACAAGGGATATTCAGGTGAGTTCATAACCCCACCTTTTTACGGTTTTACATTTTTGTAAATGTTTTCGGGGTGGAAAGACATGCACGTTTTCCAGAAACATACAAAGTTTTCGATGAACAAAGACTGCATATTTTAGACAAAGCACGTTTTGCAAGAACATACGAGGTTTTTGAATGAACGAAAGCTTATATTTCTAAATCATGTTACGAACGGATTTTAAGGAACTCAAATGGTTTACGAATGAATCATACTAAATATACCGGTTTTACAAAACAAATGCGTATTATCGAAATGTGAATGATTTTCATGACTAGGGATGGGATCGTCTTGTGATAATATTGGGACTGGAGAGTTGGTCTGAGAGACTAGCTGGGTAATTCAGTCTGAGAGACTGGGGAGTTGGTCTGAGAGACTAGGGAGTTAGTCTGAGAGACTAGCTGGGTAATTCAGTCTGAGAGACTGGGGAGTTGGTCTGAGAGACTGGGGAGTTGGTCTGAGAGACTGGGGAGTTAGTCTGAGAGACTAGATGGGTAATTCAGTCTGAGAGATTGGGGAGTTGGTCTAAGAGACTAGGGAGTTAGTCTGAGAGACTAGCTGGGTAATTCAGTCTGAGAGACTGGGGAGTTGGTCTGAGAGACTGGGGAGTTGGTCTGAGAGACTAGCTGGGTAATTCAGTCTGAGAGACTGGGGTGAAATACATGTTACAAAAGGATTACTTACAATACAATTGGTATGGTTAGCCTAGGAAAGAACCATAGATCATGTGATTGAGTAAGCGTATACTTGAGGCCATCAATCCTCTTGAAGGACCGAGGGACATGAGTGATAGATCTATTTGGGTGTAGCGAGCCCACACCCATGAGGCCGGGGCGGCCCATAGTGGTGACTATGTCTTCCAGCCGGGACCCCGGTACAACTTTGCTAGGTTTGAGTCTTCCTACACCGTCACACATATCAGTGGCCTTGCAAACCATTGGTGATCTTTTCCTTGTTTGCTATCATACCGGGGTTTTACAAATTACATACCATGTTTTATACAAAATTCAAAGCGTAGGATTATGCGGGCATGAAGTCAAAGTCAGGGTGGGCATTGACGGTTATCCGAACATTACAAATTCAAGAGTTTACAAATACATGGTTTTACGAGCATAATGCTTTACAAATACAAATTTCCATGTAACTTGACAAGAAAATGATTTCTAAATTCGTTTTCTCAATAATATTTTACAAACAAACTATGAACTTGCTCAACTTTATGTTGACTTTTTCGCATGTTTCTTTCCCAGGTTGCATTTTAAAGTTATCGCACGGTTGGAATAGGAGAACCATTGGAGATTCGAGTACTTAGTGGGCGTTCTTTTTCTAGAAGTATTAGCGTATTTGCTTCCGTTGTGCAATGAAGATACCAGTCCAGTCACGCCAGCTCTGATAATTTCGGGGTGTGACAGATTGGTATCAGAGCTATAGGTTTCAGCGAATAGGGTTTTCTGTAGGAATACCTAGGCTCTAACCTCACCTTTCTCTGGGACTTAGACTAATGAGACTTTGAATACATACAGAACGCCTAGGACTCGAATATGGTCTCCAACCGTTGCCGAAAAACAATGTGTCAAAATTTTGTTTTCAAACATACGCTAAAGTAGTGTTTTACACACGGTACATAAAACAATTACATACAGTACACAAAACTCTGAGAGTTTAGGAAACATGCATTTAAGATCTTCGGAAACTTATGTTGAAGTTCATTAAAGGTCATCACGTAGGAACCGCGAATATAAACTCGGGCACACACTATTATCCATATTGTCTATGATATTTTAAATTCCCGAGCAGGCAGCCTACGCATAACGAAACGCTAGTGCACAAGAATACATGGAACTCAAATTTTACGTCAACGGATGTCGGGGTACATCACATTCTACGCGGAACAAAACGCTAGTGTGTAGGTATACGTGAAACTTAAACTGTACATCAACAGAGGATGAAGTATGTCACATACGACCTTTGAGGTGAAGTCACCAAGAAGACACTATGGAGCATTTCAACAATGATGCTAATCCTGTCAGCGCGAAAACTATCGATCAGGAAGAGGCGGTTTGGCACGAGGTCCTGCAAACGACACGAGTCATGCTAAGGAGAAGACGCATGTCTTCGTATTCCCCATTCTCTCATTAATGACGAATACGCTATGTTCGACATTCCATAGTAATGTCACCTAACAACCGGTCATCACATGAAACCCCAGGTAAAGTCCTTAAATTTCTTTTATTGAAATTTCGAATTTCACATTTACTGAGTAGATTTTCGTATCTCTACTCCTCTTAATGGTCATTGCATCACAATAACTTCTTACACTATAGCGAACACTCATTGCTTCATTTCTTGAAAATTTATATGTTACGCATGCATCATTTGTTACGCATGTGGTTTCGTTTCGAATAAGCGCTTCATCAAAGTTTAAATATTATTTCGCTAAATCTAATTATTGATTTGTGATTCGAATGACCCGCATTATTGTAATTGTTGGCTCCTTTGTTATCAAGTCAACACATTTTCTTGAAATTCCTCTTCTTTTCAAGTTACATACATGGTTTTTCGTTGTGACCATGCCGAAAGTCTTTCTTGTCGATACATGTATTTATTGTCGGATTGCCGCGAAACCAAGTTCGTTTGTTTGAACTTGTTCATTACACATATTCGATTCAAGACATCATATGATGTATTGGGAACATCATATTCAAAAATTTGTTTTAACAAGTGTCTCATTTGTTCCGAGTCGAAGTAAACTTGTTTGGCATTCGACTCCATTAAATTGTTTGTTGATTTCGACACCTTGTGGTGGTGTTTTCACTTATTTGAAGCTTGCGCTAGTCTTGTTTACACATATCATGCACGGATTTAAATTATTTGTTTATTGATTTGTTTTAAATCCGCATTGAATTATCATATTAAAGCAGTCTTAACACAATCGTGTGTTAAGACAATGGTACACAAATTCATTTTTTTTATATATTTCGGTGTACCTCTTAACGGTTCTTTCAACATCGATTGAAAGTTTTGCGATAATCATTGCTTCTTCATCTTCGATCGAAAACATTATTTCTTTGATGTTCCGTTATCAATTGAAAATCTTTTGATGTTTGTTGGAACAAACATTCATATTTACTTCATTGCGCTTTCATTTGACTTCAAACACGGTGAATTTGTTTGATCACCACTATTATTGAATTATTTAAGTCACTACGACACCTTGTGGTTTCAGTACAAACTTGTAGCTTGGGCTAATCATATGATTGAGCGTTTCATGCAAAACAACATGTGATACTTGTTCGATCACCGCTATATTCGAATTGCTTCATTCACTACGACACCTTGTGGCATCGGTATAACTTGTAGCTTGTGCTGATCACGATCGAGCGTTTCATGCAAACTATTATATCTGAGATTGTTGATTCTAAGTTCATCCAGTGGATGTTATTGCTTCTAGAACTCATTTACATGCTATAAACGTTCATATGGAATTCGATTGGTCGAAGTTCCTGTTCATTGTTGGATCCTTGTTAACTTAGTCGCAATGGTGACTGTATCAGTACGTCTCGTTTCCTTTGACATCAATTACTGAGACACATTTCTTTTAAACCGTTGGGTTCTTATTGTTGAGGAATATCCTTGAATCCACATGATTTGAATAAGTCTTTATTCGATTTTGTGGTCATCCACTTTAATACTATTCATATTTACCTACACACAACGTAACTCTAAGGAGTTAACGTAGTCTAAATTTCGAGGACGAAATTTCATTAACAGGGGGAGAATGTGACAACCGGTGATTTACGGCCCTTAATTACGTGATTAACAGGCGATTAACGCGATAATAAATAGTGATTGAGACGAAGATTGACTTAATTAGGCCTTTGAAGTGCCTAGAAACGGCTAACCAGCTTACAGGGCGTGAACGGTGGTTTACGGAAAGGTCTGGTGAATATTAAGCGACAACGAACTGATGACGTACAAATATCGACAACGCCGACAAATACGGATTTTCTACGAATATTTTATATTTATGAATTTAATTTTGTGAATTTATTTGGGCTTCCGTGCGACACAAACGCAAACGTGAACAAAAAACGTGATAGCAGGAAACGCATCGGCAACGAAACGGAAGCGACGGAGATGCCTGTCACCTTCGAAACTTACATTTTATGCTGTATTTAGCTCCGTAATAAAATTTTTGTAACTACAGTCGAAACCGGATCGAAAAACGGAATAAAGACGGCAACGATATAATTTTTCACGATTATTACCGTAATCGACAAACGAACGCGTCACTCGACAAACGCCACTATTATACGCCTTTTAATATTAAAATTTTATTATGTCGACACTTATGGAGTTTGGGTTGCGATAACGGGTCTCGTAGGAATTACGGGCCGCTTAAACACGGGGATTGAGCTTGTGGGCCTTGGGCCCAAGCCCAAAACCCACAAACTAAACCTACAACTAAATATTGATCAAAATCTTTACAAGATCTACAAGATTTGAAAATCCTTTCAAAATCTATACAAAATATTACCAAATCTGTTAAAATCCTACTAAATCTTGATCAAATCTTCATGAAATCTCTGTAGATCTACACACACAAGACATGGGAAAGCACATTAGTCATTACCCACACAAATGAGGATAAAACCTTACCCCCTCCCTTGATCTCCTTGTACAGATATACACACAAACCACAATTATCTCTCAAAGGATCCGCTCTCTCTCTCTCTCTCGGTTGTGCAACCAAACAACATACACAGCACACACACATGAAATCAACATGCCTCTACCCTCTCTCGATCTCTTATACAGATACACATGCACAGAATACATTTTATCCACTCCCTTCCCCCCTTGTTAATCGTCCCGATGACCGGAATGACTGGCAGAGCCGGTTTACCAGCGACAGCCGGCGTGGTTCCCCTCTTTCTAGCCGACACCGCCCTCACCTATGTAAGTCCGACGAAAGAAAAGGGAGACGCCGCATGCGGCGGTGGCGTGGCGACAGAACCGGCATGATAAATTAGAGGAGAGAGAGAGAAGCCGGTAGAGTAAAGAGCGGCGGTGGAGTGGATATCCGGCGACGAACCGCCGTCGGCGGCGGTGGTGCTTTTTTCCGATGGCGCCGGTAACAGTGGTGAGTGTTTACTCAGTTTGTTTTGATTTTGATTCGAGTTCTGGTTTGAGTTCTGTCTCGCGTACAGTTCGGGTTCCGGGTCAGATTCAAGAGGGTGGCTCGGTTCAGTTTCAAATAGATGGTTCGGGGTCGAGGTTTGGTTCAGTTCAGTTTCAGACTTCATGTCAGGTTCTGGTTCAGCAAGTTCAGCGATTCGGGTTCGGGCTCGGTCAAGACTAGTAAGTGGACAAGCCTCGGGTTTCGGGTCAACAGTCAACAACGGTCGGGTCTGGTCAACCGGTGGTTCGGGTCGCGCGGTTCGGTCAGACGACTCGGTTCAGTTGACTCGGTCTAACCTGGTCAACTCGGTGAGTCGACTCGGTCAACTCAGTCAAGCCGACATTTTGACGCGAAGACTTGGTAAAAATTAATGGCGCATTTATTTCGTTATCTTTATAGTTTTTTATTATTTCCGAGAAAACGAGCTTGAACCGATTCGATTTATAGTTTACGTTTCGACATATTTAATGAAATTTTATATAGTATAATTGGAAAAATTGATATATGGCGATTGACTATTGTTGAATTTTGAAAAATAACAACAACTTGTGTTGTCGGGGGCGTCCAAAAACAGAGGAAACTCTGCCCGATTTTCGAGAAAATCCATCAAACCAAAGCGTGTCTTACTATAAAGCGAAACATGTTTTAATAAAAAAAACATAACCGGTCGACTACGAACTACTATTATAGAGTTAAATACAAGTGTTTAATATCTTCGATAACACATCACAACTTACAAGAACGACGATGACGAAAGCTATTTTACAAAATAAATATAATTATTATATTTATCCCAAACGTTAAACTCGAATCCTTTTTATAAATAAATATCGTTACATATTTATTTCCGACACAAACAAATCGATTCTCTTATAAAAATAAATATAGTTATATATTTATTTTCAAACACGACAAGTCGACGATTCTTTTTTTTTAGTGAATATAACTTCTACATTTATTTCAAACGCCTAAACGGCACATATAATACGAGTTCGTTGTATATTATTTGTTACTTACACGTACGATTCCACGAGACGGCTAACACGATTACCACAATATATTTATATTTTTTTTTAAATATTTATATATTTTAACATCTTTTGAGAACTAAGTATTCCAAGACTTAGTAATCTTATTGGTAATAAATGAAACTTAATGAATATAACTCAGTCATTTTCGTTAAATTAACAACTTACTGTTGAATCATTCGGTTAACGATTCGGTGGAGCTCGGTGACACGTAGTTTAGTTACCACTTTTGTTTAGAAACTTATAAGATATTCCGTGTTAGGAATATTGTAGAATGCACGCTAGCGAGTCTCGTCTTGGAAACGACATCACGAAGTCGTAATTAGCTAGCTTTGCACAAGGGATATTCAGGTGAGTTCATAACCCCACCTTTTTACGGTTTTACATTTTTGTAAATGTTTTCGGGGTGGAAAGACATGCACGTTTTCCAGAAACATACAAAGTTTTCGATGAACAAAGACTGCATATTTTAGACAAAGCACGTTTTGCAAGAACATACGAGGTTTTTGAATGAACGAAAGCTTATATTTCTAAATCATGTTACGAACGGATTTCAAGGAACTCAAATGGTTTACGAATGAATCATACTAAATATACCGGTTTTACAAAACAAATGCGTATTATCAAAATGTGAATGATTTTCATGACTAGGGATGGGATCGTCTGGTGATAATATTGGGACTGGGGAGTTGGTCTGAGAGACTAGCTGGGTAATTCAGTCTGAGAGACTGGGGAGTTGCTCTGAGAGACTGGGGAGTTAGTCTGAGAGACTAGCTGGGTAATTCAGTCTGAGAGACTAGGGAGTTGGTCTGAGAGACTAGGGAGTTAGTCTGAGAGACTAGCTGGGTAATTCAGTCTGAGAGACTGGGGAGTTGGTCTGAGAGACTGGGGAGTTAGTCTGAGAGACTAGATGGGTAATTCAGTCTGAGAGACTGGGGTGAAATACATGTTATAAAAGGATTACTTACAATACAATTGGTATGGTTAGCCTAGGAAAGAACCATAGATCATGTGATTGGGTAGGCGTATACTTGAGGCCATCAATCCTCTTGAAGGACTGAGGGACATGAGTGATAGATCTATTTGGGTGTAGCGAGCCCACACCCATGAGGCCGAGGCGGCCCATAGTGGTGACTATGTCTTCCAGTCGGGAGCCCGGTACAACTTTGCTAGGTTTGAGTCTTCCTACACCGTCACACATATCAGTGGCCTTGCAAACCATTGGTGATCTTTTCCTTGTTTGCTATCATACTGGGGTTTTACAAATTACATACCATGTTTTATACAAAATTCAAAGCGTAGGATTATGTGGGCATGAAGTCAAAGTCAGGGTGGGCATTGACGGTTATACGAACATTACAAATTCAAGAGTTTACTAATACATGGTTTTACGAGCATAATGTGTTACAAATACAAAGTTTCCAGGTAACTTGACAAGAAAATGATTTCTAAATTCGTTTTCTCAATAATATTTCACAAACCGGTTATTCAAAAGATTTATTTCAAATCTTTTACAAACAAACTATGAACTCGCTCAACTTTATGTTGACTTTTTCGCATGTTTCTTTCTCAGGTTGCATTTTAAAGTTATGGCACGGTTGGAATAGGAGAACCATTGGAGATTCGAGTACTTAGTGGGCGTTCTTTTTCTTGAAGTCTTAGCTTATTTGCTTCCACTGTGCAATGAAGATACCAGTCCAGTCACGCCAGCTCTGATAATTTCGGGGTGTGACATGTGGGGGTTGTTTACGGCCGTGAACAAGCAAGAGAGGAAGAGAGAAAGTGTGTGTGTTGGTGTGTGAAAGTTATGAAGCTTATGAACTCTAAGTCTTACTTATTATCCATATCATGGGTTTATCTCTTGGTTTTTATGTTTAAGATCCATTATAAAAACTAAACAAATCACAAGTGGGGCCACATGTATGGGCCGTCCACTAGGTGGGGGGGGGGGGGGTTATAGGTGTAGGTTGTAACTAAGTTAGATTGTTATGGTTGAAATTCAAGTGTATAGTTAGGGTTTTAGTTAGTTGATATTTATATAGTGTGTTACGATGTTCGGGGACCATAACTAGCTTGGAAATGTTAAAACAGTGCTTCTAGGGAAAATTTGGTGTTTTGGGGAGTGTCCGGTTGTTCGGTTGGTTACTGGTTCGTTAAGATGCTAAACGATGCAGTTTAGTGTGCTTTATGTACCCTTTTATGACAGTTTCGATTCCCGACACTTAGAAAAGCATTCAGGACCATGTAACCATATTTCTGCATGATATTAGATTGTTTAAATGCTGAATTTGCTGATTTTCTAAAGAATTTTGCAGTTTATGTTAGTTTTAGGCACTTTCCGGCACTTAAACTATCTCTAGGAAGGCAGTTTTGTGATCCTTACTTCCCTACACACTATACTAGTGTAATACTGGGTTTCTGGCTCATTCTGTGTCTCAACACCTTGTTTGTCTATGTACTGAACTCCGGCAGCATTTTTCTAATTTGTTTGATAATTGTGCTAACTGTGTTTCGTGCATCATTTGAGTCAATAAAGTTCCCATGCAATAATGATATGTCATTTGCAACATGTGATGCACATGTATGTATAAAGCAATAATAAGAAAGCAGTTCAAGTCATTAGTTGTAATTCAGCACAGTCATTAAGCACTAATCATGGTTTAATAATTGTACGGATACCTGGAAGTTTGACAGTTGTCACACATGGGTCGTGGCAACTAGAATGTCCCTTTGAAGTTACATTGTTTTTAAACATTTTCGTTAAACTTATCGAATAAACTATTATGCTTCCGCTGAATATGGTTGGTTATCTAAACAAATGATTGAATTATACTATTTTAGTTTAATGGAAAGTTCTATTTACTTATGGTTCAATGTGATTAGTGGCTAGAACCTGGTATGTCACACGCCCCGCGGGGGTTTCCGCTTGTGGTATTTTTGGGGGTGTAACAGTTTGGTATCAGAGCCACTGGTCATAGTGAACTAGGTTTTAAAACATTTTCATAAAACCAGACTATAACTAAACAGTATAAAAAACGACCATGACACTCAGCTCCAGATTGCAAGGTTCGTCCTCTGTTATTTTATGTATTACTTACCTGGTATACACACACCCACGACTTGCATGAAACTACATACTTGACACTATGATGTGACTACATGTGCTACTTGTTTAAGTGATGCTTGATAGTGTGACACTACCCTTTGACTATTGAGATCCCACGTTTTGTGATGTTCTTCGTTTTGTTATTCGAATGTGGAGAACCTTTTAGCACGAGTTAAGAGGCACTAAGATAAGTATGCAAATTTCATTATTATTATGGGTGCACACATAATAATAATGTGGGGTGCCTGTGAGTCCCAGTGACGCTTAATAAGTGTAAAAGGGGTTCTGTTCCACTATTCGCTATAATGATAGAGTTCGTCATATCCATAGAGGTCATAGTAATGATTGACTTCTACTCAATTGCGATCCTCATCTTTTCCACTCTTCTTATAAAGAATCATGAGCGGACGTGGCGGACGTAACGGTGGACGTGGAGGCGGTCGCGGCGGTGGACGTGGCAACATTGTGATGAATCAGGCAGAGCTGACAGACCTGATTAACACGCGTGTGGCTGAGGCTTTGGCAGCTCAGCAAGCTGGTACGATACATACCAGACAAAGCATAATCCTTAGTCATTTTACTCGATTCTCATTCGTGCATACTTCCTCTTTGTTTTAGGTCAACATGAGAACCAAAACCAGAACATTCCACCTGTGCGTACATTCAAAACATTCATGGATTGCAAGCCTCAAACTTACAGTGGAACTGAAGGTCCTGTGGGACTGCTCCATTGGTTCGAGAAAGCTGAATCTGTCTTTGCCATGTGTAACTGTCCAGCCGGGGACAGGGTGAAATTTGCTTCAGGCACCCTGGAGGATGGTGCCTTGACTTGGTGGAATGCTCAGGTGCAGATGCTGGCATTGAAATGGCAAACGCAACTACTTGGGACGATTTCAAGGAGTTGATTCGGGACGAGTACTGCCCACGTGATGAAATTCAAAAGCTGGAGAACGAGTACTATAACTTGAAGATGGTGGGGTCTGAGATCGAGGCTTATACAAAACGGTCCCACGAGCTAGCGAACATGTGTCTTAACCTATCACGACTACCTGCCTGCAGAATCGAACTCTACATCAAAAGATTGGCACCACAAGTCAAGGGTTTAGTCACTGCTGCAAATCTTGACAACCTGCCACGGATCATCAGATTGGTTCATAAGATCACTTATCAGGAGGTGGACGCAGACAAGGTGACCAACTCTAACAAGTCATAAAAGAAGTCTGACAACAACAGTCGCAGTTTTAGTCAGTCATCTTCGGTCAAGTAGAATCAGAACAACAGTCAAACTTCGGGCTCTTATGCAGGGAAACAGCCAAAGTGCAACAAGTGCAGTTTCCACCACTATGGTTCGTGTAACCGAACATGTTAAAGGTGTGACAAGGTGGGTCACATGGCGAAAGATTGTAGAGCTCCATATCCAAAGCATCAGCAGCAACAGCCCCAACAACAGCATCAAAGGCAGCAACCCCAGCAGAATCGGGGTAATCAAAGGGGATGTTACCAATGTGGCAACGAAGGGAACTTCAAGAAGGATTGCCCACAATTGAATCAGAACGCCAACAACAACAACAACAACAACAGTGGGAACAATAATCGCCAGAACAACAACAACAATGTGGGAAATAGCAACAATGGGAATAACGGTGGGAATGGCGCTCGTGGGAGAGTGTTTTCTATAGGAGCAGGTGATGCAAGGAATGATGGCAACGTCGTGACTGGTACGTTCTCCGTCAATGGTTTTTTCGCTTCGGTATTATTCGACTCAGGTGCTGACTGGAGTTATGTGTTTTTGGGGTTCAGTCATCAATTAGGGTTAATCCCAACACCACTAGAAACCAAACATGTAGTGGAATTTCCTGATGGTAAGTCAATTGAAGCCTCACATGTACACTGAGGGTGTAAACTTGACCTCTTGGGTCAAGTGTTCGACATTCACCTTCTTCCCGTCACTCTTGGTAGCTTTGACATAGTTGTTGGTATGGATTGATTGTCTAAACACCGAGCCGATATACTTTGTAAGGAGAAAATCGTGTGTGTACCTCTCCCTAGTGGGGAACCGTTATCCGTTCAGGGTCATCGAGGTGGTGCAACTGTTACCATCATTTCATCCATGAAAGCCCAGAAGTGTTTGCGAAAGGGCTATCCTGCTATTCTTGCGCTTGTTACTGATATTCAGCCTGAAGAGAAGAGAATTGAAGATCTACCAGTGGTTCGTGAGTTTCCTGATGTTTTTCCCGAGGAACTTCCAAGACTACCTCCACACCGTCAGAGCTTCGCTTTTTAGGGGTATAATACCCGAGAGTTTTGCCTACTATATGTTGGGAGAGAAAAGAAAATTTTAAACGATGAATTCTGAGCTCGATCGCCCCTTTTATAGGGCTGGACATATGGCGGCTCGCGCCCCGCGACGCCCTGGGGCTAGCCCTTCACGGCCCGCGAGGAGGGTAGGGTAGGATCTAACTTGGTCGAGTCAAGGGTGTAGGCTTCACACGCATAAAGACACGTGGCAGCCAGATGGCTCGCCTGGGGTCACTCTGTCGCGCCCCGCGACAGACCCAGGGAGATCGGTCACGGCCCGTGAACGACTCCTGTTTCTTGTTTTATTTGTTTTAATTAATATAAATGTTATTTAGGTCCGTTAACGTATATTCGGGGTAAAATATGGACGTTAGGGGTGTTTTAAGGGCTTTAGGAGGGTTGTTATATAAATGTTGTTTTTTCTTGGTCTTCTAGAGCTATGGTATTTGAAAGTAACCTAAAAAACCATCTAAAAAACATAAAATTTTTGACCGGATAATCTTTCTAACATTTGATCAATAAAAGGTAAAGGGAAGTGGTCTTTCCTCATTGTCTCATTTAATCTACGATAGTCTATGCAAACTCTCCATCTGGTGATGGTCCTTGTTGGTATTAATTCATTCTTTTCATTAGTGACCACCGTCATACCACCTTTTTTGGGAACTTCTTGAATGGGACTCACCCATGGGCTATCAGAAATTGGGTAGATGAGTCTGACGTCAAGTAGTTTAATGACTTCATTTTTAACCACTTCTTGAACATTTGGATTTACTCTACGTTGTGGTTGTATTACCGATTTATACTCATCATTCATCAAAATTTTGTGCATGCACATGGAAGGATTTATTCTTTTATATCTACAAGCTTCCATGCAATCGCATTTTTATGTTTTTTTCAAAAGCTTAATTAATTTTTCTTTTTCTAACCTAGTTAATTTTGAAGAAATAATTACGGGTAACTTGCCATGCTTGTCTAAAAAATCATATTCCAAACCTTTTGGGAGTTCTTTGAGCTCAAGTGGTGGGTCTTTAGGAGACTCTTTATTTGTTTGCTCTTTACTTTGGTCGAGAACTACAAAGGTTTGTTCAATGGCGACCTCCTCTTCGACAAGTTGGTCGATTTTGTTCTCCGTATCGGGTAGTTCAACTTCATCTTCAATTAAGGGGTCGTTATTGTCGAATGGGTACTTTGTGGTTTGGTCAAGATTAACATACCTTTTGTGGGCCCCTAATTGAATGGGTGGGTTGTTTTGCTTCCGATTTATCAATGCTTGATGGGTTTTCACAAAAGGTTGTCCCAACACAAGTGGAGCATCATCAACAACGACGAAGTCGGTTGGGACCACCGTTTGGTTTGTTTGTACTAACACATCCTCAACTACTCCCGTTGATTTTATTACTTTCTGATTAGAAAGAAAAATGGGGATTTTAAGTGGAGAAAAATCACTAGTACTAAATTTTTCAAAAATACAGTTAGGCATTATATTAACACAAAGATCCTTATCAATTGTAATATTACTAATAAAGGTGTTTCGAAAGAAACATGGAACCGGTGTAATGTTAATTTCAAATTGCTCATCTTTTATTAGCGTAGTTTGATCGCTTGTTAATTTAATATTAACCATTTCGTCAACTTGAGTGTTAGTGTTTAGCTCTTTTAAAAACTTAGCATGAGTAGGTACCAAACAATGATTTTCGAAAGAGGGTGGCAAAAGGTTAGTTTCTTGAAAATTTAATTCTTTTTTAAAATTATCGTTTTCGGACTTACCTCTTTCGTCGTTTGGTTCATGCTTTGGTTTTTCACTTAGTTGTTCTTCCATTTTTATTTCTTCAATTATCACTTCCTTAGTACAAATAGCCTCTTCCTTTTCGCGAGATTCTCTTATTAAGCGTTCAAGATTTTTGAGACTTTGTATAAGGCTTTCGGCTTCGGGGATGATAGTTGGTGGTGCTTCGTGAAGGTTAGAGGGATAAGTATCCCAATCAAAGCTTGATTTTGGAAGTTCAAACCTTAGTTCCTTATAGTAAGTGTATGAGGTGGATGGTTGGAAAAGGTCACAATATTGTACCGAGTGAGGATTACCGCAAATGGTACAATATTCTTCCTCGTAATCATCATCTATGTAGTAGTGAGTGTAATCTCCTAAGTATTGATCCATGAGAAATCACTCAGCAAATTACAGAGTCTTGGGACCAGGAAACAAAATTAAAAAGCTGAATCAGAGGCTCACCACGGCCCCATGCTGAGCAGACACGACCCCGTAGTCAATTTCTGTATCTGGGCGTTTGAAACTGTTTACTGGTTATGTGCAGCACGCGGGCGTGTCCAATGGGCATGGCCCCGTGTTCAGCTTATTGTTTTGCTAAAAAGTCCTAAAAAATTAAAAAAACAAGCGCACAGTTTTGAAGATGTTTTGAAAAATAATTAGGCCGTCGATTTTAAACTTTCTTAAAATCCTTGTGTCCCTGGAAACGACACCAAAAACTTGGTGCGTGTCGAGCGTGATATGATTTTATTAATATTTTAAGTTCGTTTACGCATTATTCAAGTTTTAAATTTATAAAACATGATATTGTACTAACACTAAACACACACTTGGACAAGTACACCCATCGCGAGCGTAGTATAGTGTTGGTAAGATACCGAGGTCGTCCAAGGACACAAGAGCTTTTAATACCGGCTTATCATCAACGTCTAATCGATCTAAATTTTTAAGAAAAGTTTTTAAACATGAAAGTAAATCTAAAAATTAAAAAGATAAACAAAATGAAAAAACAAATAGACAAGATAGAATCACTTGGATCCAACTTATCTTTAATGTACCCATTGATGATTTTCGCACTTTCAGACTGTTTAAGAGATTATCTTAGTTATAGTAGTAGGCCCCTCTTTTGAAGGTGACGTTACCCTCAACCCAGTGGTTTGAGTCAGCAGGGATACAATCCCAAAGGGTCGGAATATTGAAAGATAATTAAATAAGTTATTAATGTGAAAAGTGGTAGGCCCCTCTTTTGAAGGTGACGTTACCCTCGGCTAAGTGGTTTGAGTCAGCAAGGATACAATCCCAAGAAGCCGGTTTTATGTTTTAATAGTAGTTTACTTATGAGGGGTTCAAGTTATTCGCACCCCCGCCATCCAATACCTTTGGGGCATTGAAGGAGGTCCTAGTAAGCTTAAACCAAGTCCTCGCATGATCTATACACTGAACGAGACAAGAACTTTATCAAACCACCCTCCTAACCCCCTTCCAGGTAGTTAATGCGCTTTATATAGACCGTAAAGACACGAATGAGCAAATCAATGACATCATGAAGAAATGGTAAAGAAAATTCACTTTCAACATAAGAAACTAGTTATTAAAGTCATTAATAAAAAACCCAATTAAAAGGTGCCGAAAGATTAAAAATCAAAAGTAATACATTAAAGACTTGTCTTCACCAAGTGATGTAAGAGATTAGCCAAACATGGCATTTGATTGACAAGAACTCTTACGATCAATCCTGGATCCCGAGACTACTACACACTCTAAAGATGATAGATGGATGATGGTGGTGGGTGTTGGTGTTGTAGTGGTGGTGGAATGGTGGCAAAGTTAGAGAGAAGTGGTTTGCGAATGGATGCCTTTGAAGTAAACTAAGCACCCCTATTTATAGTCAGAACAGAGCCCCGGCCACGGCCTCGTGTCCATTGGGCACGACCCGTGGCCATCTTTTTCTCTTCCTTCATTTATTGCATCTGTCAGCAGAGGGCCCCACATGACCCCGTGGCCTCTGGACGCGGCCCTGTGGTTAACTCTTTGCTGTACTATCAAGATTCTGCAAATCTAAGAGTTGACCACGCCCCGTGGTAAGCTGGGCATGGCCCCGTGGTGGGCGTAGAAGCTTCTGCAGGCTTTGTCTTCTTGTGTTAGGGCTGACCACGCCCCATGCCTGGCTGGGCACGGCCCCGTGGTCAGTTTCTATCTTCTTGTTTTTGTCTTGGGAGATGTTACCGAGGGGTCGGGCATGTCACGTTACTCCTTCTTCTTGTATTTATGTTGGTTTTTGGCTGCTTATTTGTTCCTTTTGTTCTTTTAAGATCATTTGGTCCTGTAAATTCAAAAGGAAGAAAGAAACACGTTTTTTCCAACATTAGTACTAAAAAAAGGTTGGTTTTATGCCTCTATTGATGTAATTTATATGTTGAATTTTGTACACGTCAATTACCTTTTCATAAATAACACTACGAAAACGCAATGTTTTACATATATATATATGTGTGTGTGTGTGTGTGTGTACGTGTATATATACTATCATCCTACGAAAGCTACGACGAGACGTACCATTATCCATCTACGTATTTCTATATATGACGACTATTCGGGAAACGATATGTATACGAGTTTACAAAGTATTATTTTCAGTATACGTTACATACGCGTGCTAACTTTCGAGAGACGACTAACACGACTTTGTAAATATACTTATAATTATATATAAATATATATTCTAAATCACTCGGAAACTAAGTCGTTTCTGAGACTTAGTGTTTATCTCGTTTAAAAATAGAATCAAACAACCATAGATGGTTATTTCAAATCGAGATAACAACACTTTCATAGAATCGTATGGTCGACGATTCGGTAGAGCTCAGACACGTAGTTTAGCTACGTCGTTTTATTCAGAAACTTATAAGTTATTCCTTGATAGGAATGCTATAGATTGCATGCAAGCGAAATTCACATTCTTGGAACGACACTACGGAATCACACTAAGCTAGCTTTGCACAAGGATATCGTGGTGAGTTCATAACCCCCACTTTTTACGGTTTTACATTTTTATAAATGTTTTCGGGGTGGAAAGACATGCTAGTTTTGCAAAAGTAAAAATTATTTCGATGAACGAGAACACATATATCTAAACCATGTTGCGAATGAATTTCAACGAACTCAAATGGTTTACCAAAGGTTTATGCTAAACATACCAGTTTTACAAAATACACGCGTATTTTGAAACGTGCATGATTTTCATGACTAGTGACGAGATTGTCCTAGTTACAACAACGGGACTGGGTTGGTTTGTATACGATCAATAAGACAACCCAATGGGTTCATGTCCCCTTTTTCTTTTGAAATACATGTTACTATGATATGGTTATGCTATGTAATGAATTATTGGATCACGTGCGAATAGACGTAAACTTAGGCACCATTAATCCTATTATGGACCAAGAAACAAAAGGGGTAGATCTATCGGGTGTGGGGCGAGCCCCACTCACGGGTCCATTGTGAGACCACTTAGAGTGCTTTTGTGTCCTAGTCGAGGTTAATCCACACATAAAATCACTAGTACAAAACTCATTTTTTGGTGGTGTCAAATTCATTTTTTGGTGTTGTCTTGTAATACAAAGCACCAAATAATACTATTACCACACTAATAAATAAACACACCACCAAAAAATAGATTATAAAGCACCATTAAATGCTTACAAGTTATACACTATCATAAAATTGATTTTTTGAGGGTAAAATTGTTAATAGCACCAAAACACACGGGTGAAGTTGTTAAATGGGGGAACCGCCTACAACCATCAAAATATTCAAACCCCAAAAATAAACACCACTTTTTCATCCTCGTTGTTTAATCTTCTCCCTAACTCAAACCCCTCCCTAACTTCGTCTAGAGTGAGAATCCGGTTGAACCCTAGCCTCCACCTCTGCATCATCGCCACCACAGGCCATCACCACTATCGCCATCTTGCACTGCATCAGCGGTTGAGCGGTTGTCTTCTGCTTTTTGTTTTCCAAAACCCCTTGGTAAGAAACCCTAGCTTTATCTACTTATTTTGTTCTAGTTCATCCAAGATTTAGGCTTCTGACCCAAATAAGGAAACTCCTTTCGAGAATTAGAACTGCAACTTTTGGGATTCAAAATTCTTGAAAAACTGTTGTTAATTGCCATAAGTTCATGTAGTTTTCTCAACTGCAATGAGAACATGTTGGATGGGCCTTTTGGAAGTTCAGAATGAATCATACCATCATTTGATTAGAGTTAGGTTTAGTCTGGAAATTTTCTTTATTATTTAATAAAGTTAGTGACAGTCTTGTAATCATGTAATCATTTGATTAAAGTTAGGGTTAGTCTGGAAATTTTTGGTTTATCATCGGTCATTAGTTTTTTTTTCTGCTGCAACGTTTAATCGCGTCTTCAAATCTGAATGTGTTGGCTGTAAAAAAATTGGAATCGTTTTCACAAAAAAAAAAAAAAAAAAACTATAGAAACTTAATACTGTTTTGCAGCATATGGAAGTAATAGTAGCATTGCTATTCATGTTGGTATGGCTCACATCTTTTATTTTACTCTAGTGTTTGTAAAATGATAATAATCTGGAAGTGGTTTTGTTAGGCGAGAGATTGGGTCTTGCCGTCTTGGTATTGTTACTGATGCAATAACTACCCCTGTGTTAAATACATCTCCTTACTTTTTCAAGGAAATTGCTGAGCTTATTGCTTTCAAGGTATACAAGCAAATAAGCATGTTCACTTTTTTAATACCATGTTATTAAATCTTTGAGTTTTTAATACTATTCAAAAGTACGAAACCATTCAACCTTGATCGTACCAAACAGAATGTAACAAACAATTGGCTTCTATTTTATGAGAAACCATCGTCGTAATGTGGCGGGGGTTAAACCTAGTTGTTGTTGTTGTTGTTATTATTATCTCCTTAAAAAAGAAACTTTATTTGGCTAGATACATGTGGGCTGCGCAAAGGAAACTGACCCAACCTGAACCCACAAGAACCGTATACCCTTTTATTGATAAAATTGAGAATCATGAACCGTGCCTTAGAAGGCTATGTGGTTCTGGGTCCTAGAGTTTCCAATGGGAACTATACTTAGCCGGATACTAGATTAATTATAAGTGGCACATGGCATAAGTATGTGAATGCTTTATTTTATTTAAAATAATATAGTCAAGTAATTATTGTGTTTATTATAATTAATTGTGAATATAATGTAGTGCAAACAACAGAAAGGCAATTGGGAATGTGGGTATATGGTATAATCAAACATACAAAGGAGTTTATCGACCCTATACAACATGATTTGGTTAACCGAGTGAGTTTTTCTAAATATTCGTAAACTTTGTCTATTGGATTAAATTATATATATTTGCAATTAAACTTTTGTTTTTATTTGTTTTTAGATTTGGAATGAAGAAAAGAAGGGTATTTTGAAGAATCTCAAATTGAGAATTTAGTGGTAGATTTAATGTCTGGGATTTATTAAAAAGATGTTTTGATCTTGTAAGCATTAGTTTGCATTTCATACTTTTGTAATTCGATATACTTGAACGGGTTGTTTAATACTAGTTAACTTTTGTCGTTAGAATGCGTTTAATACTATACACCAAGGAAGTTCTTTTATACTAGTGAATGGTCTACCGGGTTGAGTGTCTCCTATGTCGGACACATATTAATGTCCTAGCTACACATTAATGATCATTAGATTAATAGAGGCTTACATACCAGCTTTCGATCCTCAAACCTTCAAATGCCTTTAACATTCATTTGATACAAACTCACAAACACATGAATTTACAAACTTTGGTGACGTTTTCAACTTAAAAAAACTCAGGGGACGGGTTGGTCCTGCTTACAGACTCAAATGGGCTAGACCCATTCTTACTTGTGCAAGGCACGAAGACTCAGGGACTGGATTGTCCTATATAGAAGGTTTTATAAACACAAAGCTTTCATATGACATGCCGAGAAAAATGGTTTTATTACGTTTTCTCAACAACTTTTAAACCGGTTAACAAAAAGATTTATTTTAAATCTTTTTCAAACAAACTATGAACTGGCCAACTTTATCAGAGAGAGCGATGGAAGAAAACCTAGAAGATCATGGAAAGTCGGTAAAGGCAATATTTATAAAGGCTAGAGCTAATGTTGTTTTAATGACAAAGGGGATTGATGACATGGCACTGAAGTCTCAATAAGTTTGCTGATCTGACTAATGAAGAGTACCGTGCAACTTATATTCACTACAAGAAAACTGGGTTTTTAGTACGCGCAAAAGCGTCCTAAAATACTATTTTATAGGACCTTTCATTTAATAGGACCAACGGTAAAAGCGTTTCATGTAAAGGGGTCGTAATAAGTCCCGGAACTAAAAAAGCGTCCTAACATCTCAAATAAGATTATGAAACCAATTTTATGGTCGCGTAATATGTCTTTGAACAACCAAAATAGTGTCCTAATAAAAACATATTAGGACAGTTTTACGATGTTCTAACATGTGCTTACATACTTTTAATCTTTTGATACACTTACAAACGTCCTTAGAAATTAATTGATAGGACCCTTATGATGTAACATTATAGCTAATTTAGTACCAAGAAAAGGGTCCTAATATACCATATAAGATTATAAAACCAATTTTATGGTTGCATAATATGTCTATAGACAACTTAAATAGTGTCCTAAAAAAACATATTAGGACACTTTTACAATATTCTAATATGTGATTACCTACTTTTAATCTTTTGATACACGTACAAGCGTCATTAAAAATTAATTTACAGGACCCTTATGATGTAACGTTATAGCTACTTTAATATCAAGAAAATGGTCCTAAGATCCCAAATAAGATTATAAAACCAATTTTATAAACAGACCATCAACATATAACATCCTAATAGTTATTGTATAACATCAACTAATGAAAGAAATAAAACTTCATTATATTTCAAATAAGCATGTTCATAACAAAAACACTAGCCATAAATAAGTTACAACATTATCTAACATAAAGTCTTAACATTTAACAAAGAAATTCAAAGCAATTAAAGAAATAAGAAGCATAAAATCTTGAGTCATCATGCGTCCTCAATCCCCATGGACTACCTACAAATAAACCATCCATGTATAAGCATTAAGCTCCATGATATTAAATTATTTGTATCACAAGTTTAACAAATACATACCGAGATGAATGGATAGGGCCATGCGATGGATGCACCAATACAATCTTGAATTGTAGAAAATAAACCATATGGCTTGAGCCCAAGCCTAAAAGCAAGCTTATTTAATAAAAAAGCCCAAGCCCGAAATTCGTTTATCGAGGTCGAGTTTGAAAAATTACCTAGTAGCCGAGCTTGAGCTTTAGAAACAAAGCTTGAATCGAACTGAGGTCGAGCTTTCATAACTTATATGAGCTTGGGCTTGGCTGGGCTTGTTTGCAACCCTATTACTTGAACCCGTTTTAGACCATATATCCTTGCTAGTTATGCTCTGCAATATAAAAGATTGTCAAATATCTCAGTCACATACCTCAAGTTCTTGTTTGCCATGTACACACGGGTCATTAATACGAGTATTTCATGATCACCAATAAAGCAACCAATTCTTACATTGTCAAATCCCAAAACATAATTTCTAGAAATTTCTCGTGCAACTATATATCACACATTCACACAGACCTTTTTGAAGTTATTGACTTATTGTAAAGGCAATTCAGTAACTAAGCTTCCAAAGTAAATCCTTTTTTGATGATCTTACAATAGAACTCTCTACAAATCACACAAATCCAATTCAAATAGAATACACATACAAAAAAAAACACAAGATTCAAGCTGTAATTTTACAAAATCAAAATAAATATTGAACAAAAGGTTATCGAAAAGCTTACCCAAAAGGAGGAAGATTAAAGGTTACCCAAGAATCTATACGATTATCAAGTAGTTAACTCACGAAACAAGATAACTTGCACCAATTCAACCTAATTCCAAGAATTAAAAATAGTTCAAAAGAATAAAAAAAATTATAGGATTTATAATGTTATAAAATAATAAAATAAAATAAAAAACTAATAATTATGAAAACAAAATCTAATAATGTGTCCAAATTTTACATATATGATCTTCTACCCTTACTAATTGATAAAAATAGTGAACAAAAACTGGGCGTGATTAAATTATAAGCATATACAGTAATACATATACAATTTAATGCTTAATAGATGCATAATGCAACATTTTATATGCTAACTATCCATATAAAAAGTTAATTAGAACTAATCTGATCCTACATGAATGTCCTTAGGGTAGATAATAATTAATTTTCACTAAATGAATGTAATTCTTTTTAATAATCTGATCCTAACTATCCATATAAAAAGTTAATTAGAACTTTACACTTACAAATAAATGATATTATTCCAGAAACAATTTAGGTTAATCTTGATAAATTTAGAAGCGTAGCAAAGTGTAGCAATTAATTCATTCCAACCACCAGTTGTGTTGGTTTCATAGTCAAAATTAACAAGTGGAACAAGAAAAGAACACATCCATCATTCAATTTATATATTGTGTATTGAGCTTTTTTTTATCTTGCAGATGGGTAGGTTTCTAGTCGCCGAACAATAACCCAATTCGTAAAACAATTACAGAACACATACTTAGGGAAGATCGAATTCATTACCTCAATAATCGAACTGGAACAAACTAAAGAGTGCGGCAAGAGCGGTGACCGTGGCTGTTCATGGCTCAAAGAACGCGAGTAACCCAACTGATGGCATCGAACAAAGGTGGTGTGTGACAATGATTGTGTAACCGGTGAAGCTAGAAAAATGGCGGCAAGGTGGGTGCCCGATCCGTCGTAACAGAGGGAAGATTGGAATGTCATTTTGAATGGAACAATGTCGTAGGGTTTTTTTTTTATTAGAAAAAAAAAAGGTTGATTAGAATGAGTAATCGTAATCCCCAAATCAAAGGCTGATTTGTTTCTTTTTTTTTTTTTATTTCAGAGATTATACAAAAACCAACTAAAACAAATCGTGCAAGCCAATTAAGGGTCAAATTATAAATGTTATACTATTTCTATTTTATTGAATACCAGCAATTAAAGAAACACTCGTAATTATTCATTATTAGTACAAAAATTTCTTCCTTTTAACTTTGTGTTGAACGTAGAACAAAGAAAAAAAATGTAACAAGACAACTTAATGTATATTTTGCAGTTATTAGATTACCAAATTTAAAAAATAACTAACTTATTATTATTATTATTATTATTATTATTATTATTATTATTATTATTATTATTATTTTGATGTTACAACCACCACTCACCACCACCACCATCACCTCTCACCACCACCACCACCACCGGCCACCACCACCGCCGGCCACCAACACCACCTCTCACCACCACCTCTCACCACCACCACCACCACTCACCGGCCACCACCGCTCACCATCACCACCACCGGCCACCACCACCACCACTCACCACCACCACCACCACTCACCGACCACCACCACCGGCCACCACCACCACTCACCACCACCACTCACTGGCCACCACCACTCACCTCCACCACTCACCGGCCACCACCACTACTCACCACCACCACCACTCACTGGCCACCACCACTCACCGGCCACCGCCACCACTCACCGACCACCACCACCTCTCACCAGCACCACCACCACCACTCACCGGCCACCACCACTACTCACCACCACTCACCACCACCACTCACTGACCACCACTACTACTTACCACCACCACCACCGGCCACCACCACCACTCACCACCACCATTCACCGGCCACCACCACTACTCACCATCACCACTCACCACCACCACTCACTGGCCACCACCACTACTCACCACTCACCACCACCAGTCACCGGCCACCTCCACCAGCCACCACCACTACTCACCACCACCACCACTCACCACCACCACTCACCGGCCACCACCACCACTCACGGGTCAATAACCTAGTGTTATTGTAAAACTCTAGCGAATAAACGTCCTATAAAACTTATGTTTTACGACTCAAATATCAAGTGTTCTATTACGGTGTATTATAATAACACCATAATGATTAAGCGTCCTATAAAGGTTAAAGTTATAAGACCTTAGTGTCAAGTCTCCTATTAAGTTATGTTATAATAGAACTCTAGCGATTAAGCGTCCTATAAAACTGATGTTTTATGACTCAAATATCAGGTGTCCTATTACAGTGTATTATAATAACACCACAATAATTAAGCGTCCCATAAAGGTTAAATTTATAAGACCTAAGTGTCAAGTGTCTTTTTAAGTTATATTATAATAAAACTCTAGCGAATAAGTGTCCTATAAAACTAATGTTTTATAACTCAAATATCAAGTGTCCTATTATGGTGTATTATAATAACACCACAATGATTAAGCGTCCTATAAAGTTTAAAGTTATAAGACCCGAGTGTCAAGTGTCCTATTAAGTTAAGTTCTAATATGACTTCAACTAGAAAGGGTCCTATAACACTAAACATTTTTGACTTAAGTACAAAGTGTCCTATTAAGTTTTGTTATAAAAGGACCCCAGATGATCAAGTGTCCTAATACAGTACCACATAATGTGACACTAACAATTAAATGTCTTATAAAGTACTTTATTAAGATCTACATTTTAAGTGTCCTATTAAATTATATGACAATAGGACCCGAAAAAATCATCCATCCTATTAAATAGTTTTTTAGGACACCGGTTTAGTAGAGTATATTATAAAAGGACCCCAAAAGTTTCTTAGTCCTATTAAATGGTTTTTTAGGACCCTCTTTTATAAGCGTCCCACAGAAAAGGTCCTAAAAAGCCATTTTTGTTGTAGTGATTTATAATGGCTAGAGCTAATGTTGTTTTATAGTCAAGACGGTTGATGCTAGGAAGAAGTTGTCCTCTGTTAAAAGTGATCGGTATGCTTTTTGATTGGATGACTCGTTGCCGGAATTAGGAGATTGGACTATTGGAGAGATTTAGGGGCTCTAACAGAAGTCAAAGATCAAGCAAATTGTGGTGAGTTGTTGTGTTTCCTAGGATTTTTTAAATCATATATGTAGTTATAAAAAAGTATATCATGATAACTTATAACTTATTACATATACAACTAAGCAAGCATATCGATACAGGCATAGTTGTCAATAGAGATCGCCATGGTTGCTAGCGAATAGCATAGTGTATAGGTCGAAGGTCGCTAAAGAGTATGTAGCCATAAATAGCGGGATTTCACTTTTATATTTTTAAATATATGTAGCGATTAAATATAGCTATAAAATAGCTGGATTTTAGGATTTGTTAAATATACATGTATAATAGCGTATATACCAGGGTATTTGCATATAATATACATATAAAATTTTTATTTTTTTTAATGTATCACTATTTATTAACATGTATTTCTCATACGTT
This sequence comes from Helianthus tuberosus, assembly GCA_030545235.1. Classification (NCBI taxonomy): domain Eukaryota; kingdom Viridiplantae; phylum Streptophyta; class Magnoliopsida; order Asterales; family Asteraceae; genus Helianthus; species Helianthus tuberosus. Next base: position 118,946,451 of record CM060424.1, read on the forward strand.
TCCTGTGTTCAACTTTCAAGTTCAAGCGCTGCATGGAATCGTAACGAGCATGAAGTTCTTCTCAGCGGATCCTTTGATCATATGGTAGTGGCGATGTATCTTACCAAAACTCTTATGTAAAGTGCATTTGTATTTTAATTCATAAATTTATTTGATTGGCTTCAAATGGTTTTTGGTTATTTAAACATCTAGATTCAAGTTATTTTATTTGCAAGAATTATTAGCCTAGTGCAGTTTTGATCAACAAAAATATACATGAATTCGAATGTTCTGCTCATTTTCTTTGGATTTAGCATTTATTAAGTTTCGTACTTTAAATTTGAATGGCAAATTTGGCAATCCGGATCATTATGGGTTCGTGCTATGATGTGTGTAAAATGCAACATATAAATTACATCAAATGAGGCATAAAACTAACCCTTTTTTAGTACTAATATTGGAAAAAGAGTGTTTTTGTCTTCCTTTTGTATTTTCAGGATTAAATGAGATCAAAAACGCAAAAGAAGCAAAAAGACAGCTAAATCCAACATAAATACAAGAAAAGGAACATTAGTGGACTGCCCGAACCCTCAACGGCACCTTCCAAAGCAAAATAGAGAAAACAGAAGGCCGAACACGCCCCGTGCTCAGCCAGCACGGGGCCGTGCCCAAGAAGCAGCAGAAAAGACAAACCTATAGAAGCTTCTATTGCCCATCACGGGGCCGTGCTCAGCGGACACGGGGGCGTGTCGAAAGTACAGCAGGCGCATTTATTGTAATTGCGAATTACAATTAATGAGGAGAGAGAGTGTCAGACGGACACGGGGCCGTGCCCAGCGGACACGGGGCCGTGTCCAGCTCTCTGTTCAGCCTATAAATAGGAGTGCTTGGATTCATTTCTTCTCATCCCTTGGCACACCACCTCTCTCACACTTCATCCACCACCCACCACCATCACAACACCATCATCCACCACCATCATCCATTGTCCATCGTAGAGTGTGTGAGTCGTCTCGGGATCCAAGATTGATCGTAAGAGTTCTTGACAATCAAGGCCATGTTTGCCTAAGTCTCTTACATCACTTGGTGAAGACAAAGTGTCTAGTATAATACTTTTTATTTCTAATCTTTTGCACTTTTTATTTGGTTTTGTATTAATGACTTTAATAACTAGTTACTTATGTTGAAGGTGATCTTTCCTTATCGTTTGTCCGTGGTGTCTTGGCATTATTTTACCGTCTATATAAAATAAAGGATTTTCACCATTCATATCTCCACGGTCTATATGGAGGTATGTTGGCTACCTGGTAGGGGGTTAAGGGAACGGTTTGGTAAAGGTCTTGCCATTGTTCAGCGTTTAGAGGTCCTGCAATGGACCTGGATCAAATTTAGTAGGACCTCCTTCAATACTTCACGGTATTGGATGGCGGGGGTCCAAACTCTTTGATCCCCTCATAAGTTAACTACTATTAATACTATAACCCGGCTATTTAGGACTGTATCCCTGCTGACTCAGACTACTTAGCCGAGGGTAACGTCACCGCCAAAAGCGGGGCCTACCACAATACTGCATTAATAACTTAATTCATTATCTTCCAATAATCCACCCCTTTAGGATTGTATCCCTGCTGACTCAAACTACTGGGGTGAGGGTAACGTCACCTTCAAAAGAGGGGCCTACTACAATAACTAAGATAATCTCTTAATTATGTGCAAAAGTGCGGAAATAATCAAAGGTTATACTAGATACGAGTCGGAACCAAGTGATTCATCTTGTCTATCTGTTTTTTTTTTATTTTATTTTTATTTTCAGCATTTTAGTTAGTTTTATTTTTCTTAGTTTAAAACATTTTTCTAAACTTTTGTTTTGGTTAGACGTTGAGGATAAACCGGTACTAAAAGCTCTTGTGTCCTTGGACGACCTCGGTATCTTACCAACGCTATACTACACTCAACGATGGGTGCACTTGCCCATATGTGTGTTTAGTGTTAGTGAAATATCGTGTTTTATAAATTTAAAACTTGGCTAAAATAAGTGTTAAAAAGGGCTTAAAATACACACCTAATATATATAACACTTCACACGCATCAAGTTTTTGGCGCCGTTGCCGGGGACACAAGGATTTTGAGAAAGTTAGGAATCAACGGCCTAATCATCTTTTATTTTTCTTTTTATTTTATTTTTTGATAGGATTTTCTTAGTTTTTCAGCTTCTGCAGCTCTCAGCACGGGCCGTGCCCGGTCAGACACGGGCCGTGCCCAGCAATCATCACTGGCAGTTTTTATTTTCTGAGTTACAGAGAGCTGAACACGGGGCCGTGTCGGTGCAACACGGGGTCGTGTCCAACTCCCAGTAACAGGGATCCAGAAATCAATTACTGTGCCTCTGAACACGGGCCGTGTTCATTGAGCACGGGGCCGTGGTGAACATTCTGACCAGCGTTCTTTTCTGTTTTTGTTGCAGGACTTGGAACCCAGGCGCCACATTTGAACCTCCTACGTAGTGCATGAGCTCCAGTTCTAGTAGAGACATAAAAGAACCCCTAGAAGAACCCGAGCGCTTTCTCAGAAAAAGACTGAAAGCTAAAAATCAAGAGAAAGCTTCGGGGGAACCACTTCCAATGGCGGACCAACGTACCCTCATGGATTACCTACGGCCTACCGTAGGCAATCTTGGCGCCGCTATCAATGCCCCGAATGTCGAGGCCAACAACTTCGAACTTCGGCCGCATTTGATACAAATGCTCCAAAACTCCGCAACCTTCCACGGGCTTGCGGACGAGGATCCCCATCTACATATTACCAACTTCTTAGAAATATGTGATACTTTTCGGATCAATGGAGCATCAAATGACGCCATCCGCCTTCGAATGTTTCCTTTTTCACTAAAAGACCGAGCTAAGGCTTGGCTTAACACCCTCCCAGCTGGATCGGTAAACACCTGGGATGAACTCGCCCAAAAGTTTTTGTATAAGTATTTCCCTCCTGCTAAAACGGCTAAATTAATGACTGAAATTAATACATACTCACAAGAGGATGGGGAATCCTTATATGAAACTTGGGAAAGGTTCAAGGAGCTTCTAAGAAAGTGTCCTCACCATGGTCTAGCGGTATGGCAACAAGTATCCACTTTCTACAATGGATTGTTGCCACACACAAGACAAACACTTGATTCAAGCTCCGGGGGACTCTTAGGTAATCGTCGCCCAAATGAAATATATAACCAAATTGAGGAAATTGCTCAAACCAATTTTCAATGGCACACTCCCCGAGGTAATAAATCTATTGCCCCGGGCGCCCATAAGGTTGATGAAAGCACCTCTTTACAAGCCCAAATCGAGGCCCTCTCTTCAAAAATCAAAAGGCTAGAAATGACAAAAACGGCCTCAGTTATGGCTTGTGAAGGGTGTGGTGGGTCACATGAAAATTGGAGTTGTATGAAAGAATTAGATGAACAAACTGAAACGGTAAACTACATGGATAATAGACCTAGGCCGTCGGGTCCTCCAACGGGTACCTACAACCAAGGATGGCGTAACCACCCAAATCTTGGTTGGAGAGATCCCGGAAATAGTAGTAACCAACAAAACCAACGAACTAATTTTCAACAACCGCAAAATTTTCCTCAACAACAAGGTGGAAGAGAAAGGCTTGAAGATACTGTATCTCGCCTCATCTCTGACACTGAAAAGAAGAACTCGGATCGATTTCAACAATTGGAATCAAATTTCAGAAATCAACAAGCTAGCATTCAAAACGTTGAAAAACAATTAAATCAACTAGCTCAAAATTTCTCCGAGAGACCACAAGGCGCATTACCCAGTAATACCGAACCGAACCCAAAGGCACAAGTCCATCTCATCACATTAAGGAATCGAACCGTGGGTCCCGAGGATGCTCCATTGCCGCCAAATGAAAGAATCCATTCTAGCCAGCCTGTGACTCCTCCTGCGCCAGAAAAGGCTTCTACACCAATTCAAGAGCCCACCAAGACTCCTCCAATCCCGTACCCCGGTAGGTTAAATCGTCAAAAGACCGATGAGCAATTCGCAAAGTTCGAAAGTTTACTAAAACAATTGCATGTTAATATTCCTTTTATTGAGGTCCTAACCCAAATGCCTAAATATGCAAAATTCATGAGGGATTTCCTCACTCACAAAAGGAAAATTGAATCATTGCAATTAGTTAACTTAGGCGAAGAATGCTCAGCTCTAGTACTCAACAAACTTCCACAAAAGAAAATCGACCCCGGGAGCTTCACAATCCCTTGTTCGATTGGGAAGTCCCCCGTCCGAAATGCTTTAGCCGATCTTGGGGCTAGCATCAACCTCATGCCCACCTCAATGTTCAAGCGACTCGGCCTAGGAACAACAAGCCCTACAAAGATGAGCATACAACTCGCCGACAGGTCCGTCAAATTCCCACATGGTGTCGCCGAAAATCTGCTAGTCAAGGTCGACAAATTCGTCTTTCCAACTGACTTTGTCATCCTAGACATGGAAGAAGACACCGAGGTCCCTCTCATCCTCGGGAGGCCATTCCTAGCCACCGCTCAAGCATTGGTGGATATGAATGACGGAACTCTAACATTGAAGTTTGGGGATGAGGAAGTGAAATTTGAATGTGGAAAACGAGTAGAGGAAGAAGACCCGGTCAACTACATGAAGGTCATAGACTCAAGCTTGGATGACGCTCTCCGACGGTGTAACATGGGATGCAACACCTCCCACTTGGGTAACATATGACCAGGCTTTGGGTCTAGCCAAGGACCCTTATAAACGTGGCGCACCATGGAGGCATTCCACGGAACTATCCTTAGTTTAATTTAGATTAGTTTTTATGTTTTCCAGTTAGTTTAATTTTCAGGAATAAAACACACTCATGGTGGTAAAGGATGAAAAGGGGAACGAGAAAAATGATCCCATGCACAAGAACGAGGCAGCCCGACAATTTTCTCCATTTCAGAAGGTTCAACACGGGTCGTGCCCAACCAACACGGCCCCGTGTCGAACCACCTGCAGAAAAACGTCCAGTACAGGTAACTGGACACGGGCCGTGTTCACGCAACATGCCCCCGTGTCCAGACTTCTGTTTCTCTTATTTCAATTTTGTTACTGGCACGTGAACACGGGGCCGTGCCCGGATAACACGGGGCCGTGTTCAGTGCCCAGTAACACAAATTTTTGCTTTTTAAACACTATTTTACACATCTAATCAACCTAAAAATTTATTTTTGGGACACATTGAGGACAATGTGTAATTTAAGTGTGGGGGGGATGCTAAAACCTTGAATTTTGCAAGTCCTAAATACAAGCCTTACACAAAACTCTATTGGAACCGCTAATCACCCCAAATTTTTTCAAAAAATTTCAATTTTTTTTTACTTGTCTAGGTTTAACTCGGGAAATTCAAGTTCTCAAAAAGGTTATATTTTTACAAATTTACAACCGATAGCGTAGTGATAAAAAGAACCAACATAAGAAAATTATGAAAAGGCATGACAAACTTATTTAAAATTTGATTATATATATACTTGATCACATAAAAACCCATTCCCACAAAAGTGAGTTTTGAGCCTTTATTGAGCACACAATTACATATCATTTGACTAAATGCTCATTTTTCGTTTCTTGTGTGAATAGCTGCTTGGTTCTTACAACTCTAGAACTTGCCATGACAATACATTCCCGGTCCTTATCAACTTAAACCCGAGTAAGTAAATGATGGAGGCATTAGGACTAACCTTTTTCATTTCTACACCATTATTTTTCTTTTTCTTTTACCACCTACCCAAAAATCCCCCTAGTTAGCCCCTTTGAGCCTAAACCTTTTCGTTTCATCACCCAAACAAAAACCCTTTCACCCACCAAAACCTTTTTCATTTTTAACCCTTTATTTTAGTAACAAGTTTGGTTCTTCGTGAAAAAAAAAAAATATATATATATATATATATATTTGATAATAATGAAGCAAAAAGAAAATAAACAAACAAAGTAATCAAAAATAACTTTGTTTGAATAAAAGCTTCATTAAAAATAAAAGTTGCAAAAATACGAAAACCGACACTTGTTACGCTTTTAGCCCTTTTTCTACTAACCACTAACCCAACCACCTACCTTTAACCCTAGCCAACCCTTAACCCACAAAGTCCTCTTGATATCTACAAAGGTATAAAAGTTAAAAAGGAGGAGGATTGATTTCTTGGCAAGCCTATGGTAGGAATAAGTTCCATGCCGCTCTCGAGTGATTCACTAAAAATACACCTTCGGCCGAGTGTGAGTGATTTCCCCGCGAGGTATGTGAACTTGTATATAAATAGAATTTTAAAAGGCATGTTATGCCCAAATAAGTAATTTCTTTTATGAACAGTTCTAAATAAATCATTACGAATAGGAGTGTAAATAAATAAAAATAAAACCCAAAAAGATCTTGGAAATCCCGACACTCTACGACAAGCCCAAAACCTTCTCTTCTACCTATTCCATTTGGGAGTGTAAGCCACATATTAAAGAGTTTTGCTTGAGGACAAGCAAAAGTTCAAGTGTGGGGGTATTTGATGTGTGTAAAATGCAACATATAAATTACATCAAATGAGGCATAAAACTAACCCTTTTTTAGTACTAATATTGGAAAAAGAGTGTTTTTGTCTTCCTTTTGTATTTTCAGGATTAAATGAGCTCAAAAACGCAAAAGAAGCAAAAAGACAGCTAAATCCAACATAAATACAAGAAAAGGAACATTAGTGGACTGCCCGAACCCTCAACGGCACCTTCCAAAGCAAAATAGAGAAAACAGAAGGCCGAACACGCCCCGTGCTCAGCCAGCACGGGGCCGTGCCCAAGAAGCAGCAGAAAAGACAAACCTATAGAAGCTTCTATTGCCCATCACGGGGCCGTGCTCAGCGGACACGGGGGCGTGTTGAAAGTACAGCAGGCGCATTTATTGTAATTGCGAATTACAATTAATGAGGAGAGAGAGTGTCAGACGGACACGGGGCCGTGCCCAGCGGACACGGGGCCGTGTCCAGCTCTCTGTTCAGCCTATAAATAGGAGTGCTTGGATTCATTTCTTCTCATCCCTTGGCACACCACCTCTCTCACACTTCATCGACCACCCACCACCATCACAACACCATCATCCACCACCATCATCCATTGTCCATCGTAGAGTGTGTGAGTCGTCTCGGGATCCAAGATTGATCGTAAGAGTTCTTGACAATCAAGGCCATGTTTGCCTAAGTCTCTTACATCACTTGGTGAAGACAAAGTGTCTAGTATAATACTTTTTATTTCTAATCTTTTGCACTTTTTATTTGGTTTTGTATTAATGACTTTAATAACTAGTTACTTATGTTGAAGGTGATCTTTCCTTATCGTTTGTCCATGGTGTCTTGGCATTATTTTACTGTCTATATAAAATAAAGGATTTTCACCATTCATATCTCCACGGTCTATATGGAGGTATGTTGGCTACCTGGTAGGGGGTTAAGGGAACGGTTTGGTAAAGGTCTTGCCATTGTTCAGCGTTTAGAGGTCCTGCAATGGACCTGGATCAAATTTAGTAGGACCTCCTTCAATACTTCACGGTATTGGATGGCAGGGGTCCAAACTCTTTGATCCCCTCATAAGTTAACTACTATTAATACTATAACCCGGCTATTTAGGACTGTATCCCTGCTGACTCAGACTACTTAGCCGAGGGTAACGTCACCGCCAAAAGCGGGGCCTACCACAATACTGCATTAATAACTTAATTCATTATCTTCCAATAATCCACCCCTTTAGGATTGTATCCCTGCTGACTCAAACTACTGGGGTGAGGGTAACGTCACCTTCAAAAGAGGGACCTACTACAATAACTAAGATAATCTCTTAATTATGTGCAAAAGTGCGGAAATAATCAAAGGTTATACTAGATACGAGTCGGAACCAAGTGATTCATCTTGTCTATCTGTTTTTTTTATTTTATTTTTATTTTCAGCATTTTAGTTAGTTTTATTTTTCTTAGTTTAAAACATTTTTCTAAACTTTTGTTTTGGTTAGACGTTGAGGATAAACCGGTACTAAAAGCTCTTGTGTCCTTGGACGACCTCGGTATCTTACCAACGCTATACTACACTCAACGATGGGTGCACTTGCCCATATGTGTGTTTAGTGTTAGTGAAATATCGTGTTTTATAAATTTAAAACTTGGCTAAAATAAGTGTTAAAAAGGGCTTAAAATACACACCTAATATATATAACACTTCACACGCATCATGCTAACTAAAAAAGCATACTCACACATGCACTGACACCCAAACCCGTACCAAACTTGTAAAAAAAAGGAAGATAAATATTGTTGAGTTGAAAGTCGGTTTACAAACTATGACACTAAGCGAGAATGATATCAAGCATCACTATTATAGAATCTTAAATAAGTATTGTACTATTGCTTCATTAGAGATAAGAGAAGTGGAAAAACATTTGATGAGCTATTATGTTTTTTTTAAGCTATCTAATGTTCTGAAGTTAAATTGATATCTTGGAACTACTCCTATTTGAATCTATTTTAGTGACTTGATTTCGCTCTTAATTTCTAATTCCGAGTAGGTTAGTCAGTCTAGTCGAGTCGATTTTGATCATTGTAGGCCGATAATCATCAGAAAATCTCTTCACACATGAAGCCAGACAACAAAGATGGACTATAACACAAAGTGACCTTTGCTCAAGTTTGAAGCTTAAACTTTGAAGCTTTTTTGACCGTCTTTTAATCAATTTTGAAATTTGAACTTTGAAGCTTTTATATCAATTTGAGTTGAACAAGTTACACATCTCTACTAATAAAAGGATTAAGAATTATCACATAATATTAGACTCCTAACATTACATACATTCATCTTGCTTTTATATGTTTTTATGGCTCTTTAAAACAAGAAAAAGTTCAAGAAACCGAATTAAAAATTTATGGTGGAGAAAAGGGAAAGAGGATACTTTAGAGGTTAAAAGTGTTATTTATATACGTTTATTTGTTTTAAATTAAATTTTCCTACCCGAAAAATTTCCGGGTTATAACCTAGTAAATAGTATATCTTAAAAGAAGACACGTTCCCCAATAGGTATAATTAGTAAATAATCTATTAGTTAAAAAATATTTTTTACCGCAAAAACGGTTTAAGTGCTTTCTAATAAAAAGATAATATTATACAACCGGTTTAAAAGTTGTATAATAAACATAAATAAATAAATATATACATACATATATATATATAGGGGCAGTATTTAGAGAAAATGACTATAAGTGTGAAAACGGTGAGAACGCCCCTCATCCGTTGGATCAAAACAATCTATGGTTTATATTGGCGCAGTGGCGGTTTGGTAAATATATTCAACTTTTGAACGTGGTTGCGCTTCGTTAAGGGCAAAAAGGTAAATGTGCATCTACAAAACCCATCAAAACGCGACCGAAACATATATACTTCTCAAAGAAACCTCCCCAATTCCAACGAAAAACGCCAAAACCCTAGAAAACACGAAACCACAATATTATGGAGTCTAAAGATTAAACAAGAACCAGAGGCAAAAAATAGAGTGAGTTAACTATTAATGAATTATATTGAATTTGGGAACGCCATGAACGCCAAGATATTTACTTTTATAAGACAAAAAGTATTAATTTATCGCCATAGATCTACAAAAAAAAACGCCAAAAAAATTGTAATGTTTGAATTATTAATGGTTTATAATGAATTTGGGAACGGCATGGACGCCAAGATGTTTACTTTTATAAGACAAAAGGGATTAATTTATCGCGACAGATCTAAAAAAAACAAGAAAACGGAAAAAAAGAAGTAATGTTTGAATTATTAATCGATTACAACGAATTTAGGAACGCCATGCCAAGATATTTACTTTGTAAGAAAAAAACGATTAATTTATCGCGGCAGATCTAAAAAACAATAAAATGTCATAAAGTTTTTGTTTTTAACTAAATGCCAAAAAATCCTCCACGCCATAAAATGAGAAACGGTGTGTGAGATGCATTGGAAAAAAACACAGAAAGACAAAAAAAGCCCCTTCGCCTTGATTATATCGTGTGCCACGTGTTCGTCTAGCATCCGTTCTATCACACCCCGACCACGTAGAACATCAAATTGTGGCGGAAACGTCGGGGAGTGTTGTAACAGAATCATTGTTTCATATCACATGGAAATTGAAATATTGTTTTATTGATTAAAAGAGTTACAATGTCTTGACAATCAAAGAAATATAACATAAATAACTAGTCTTGCATCTTTTATTGTCACTAAGGCCCAAGTCCGCCTAAGTGTATCTTGATAAATCATATGCATCATATCCTGAAACACATGTGAAAATAGGTACGTCAGCATAAAAATGCCGGTGAGATACATAGGTTTTGTGAAAATAGGATTCATGACTTGTAAGTTTAGAAAAAAAGTTGTTTCGCAAAAGTCAGCCATGAACCTTGTAATTTGATTTGTTTTGTAAATCATTTGAAAAACAATAAGTTCAGATGATATGTATAAATAAGAGAATAATGTATGGTTAAATGAATAACCATGTAAAAATGAGTTTGTATAAGATAAGTTGTTTGTAAAACAATGTCTTGTGAAAAGTATGTTATTTGTATAAAATGTTATATGTCTCAAATTGAAATGATTCAAATAACGCTACGATATGTAATACCATACAAACACTTATATATAGGAAGTACCAGCGGCGTATCCACCATGCTTGTATCATATTACACACGCCTCGTTACTTAAATCACTTACTCAAACCAAATCACCAAAGTAAAATGTTTATGTATAATCAAATGTCAAAATGTTTATGTGAAAACCATGTCTAATGTCTATGTCTAATGTTTATGTCTAATGTAAATCATGAATTGTGTATGTAAATGTCAAAATGTTTATGTATGGTAAGTGAAATATATCAACTAAACCATATGTAAAATGCACAAAACAAGGTATTGAAGTAAAACATGGTTTAAATCAAAGTTATGTTTTGTGTAATAAATGCATGCTATACTGATATAAACATCTATGCGGTATTGTGAAAATTCATACATCCAAGCCTTGCGACAGTCGGATAACCCTTTTAGTAAAGGTTATCAAAAAAATATATTTGGATTCGGTCATTCCTTACGTCCAAACAAACCCGAGATTTCAGGAATGGGATTTGTCAAGTCCTATGGTACCACTACCTACTACCGAGCGGCATGATCGGTGTTAATGAATGTACATTGTCCCATTTAAACAAACCAAATGTCATACCATAATGTAAGCATGTGATGAATAATAAATGTACTAAGTATGCACACAATGGGCATACATAGCATAAAATGTAATGTAAAATAATGTACTAAGTACGCACACAATGGGCATACATAGCATAGAATGTAATGTAATATAATGTACTAAGTACGCACACAATGGGCATACATAGCATAGAATGTAATGTAAAATAATGTACTAAGTACGCACACAATGGGCATACATAACATAAAATGTAATGTAAAATAACGTACTAAGTACGCACACAATGGGCATACATAGCATAAAATGTAATGTAAAATAATGTACTAAGTACGCACACAATGGGCATACATAGCATAAAATGTAATGTAAAATAATGTACTAAGTACGCACACAATGGGCATACATAGCATAAAACACAATGAAATCATGTACTATAAATGTACTAATGAACATAGCAAGTATATGATATAAAAACAGGAAAGCACAAATGTAACAAGTAAAAGAGGGGTCTATGTACTCACATAAACACCTTGAAAACATTTAAAAGAGGGGGTTCTATGTACTCACTTGAGATTGCTTAGTAGTCCTTGAGTAACAACCAAACAATGCTAGAGATCACGGATATCAAACGGCACCTAATATATGTAACTACATTAATAAACCGGACCTATGTCGGAAGATCGGATAGAATGAGAGCTCGTAAACCAAATGAGTATGGGAACTCATGTAGTATGGTTTTAACAAAGCCTACATACTAAATGAAACCTAACCTAAGTGCTTACGACCCATTACGACCCGTTTAGGTAGCTTATGCTACTTTAACGCGTCGTTCGCGTAAAACGCATTCGGAACGCCTAACTAGTCCTATGACAAGTAAAATATGCCTTAACATGTCTAATATTGTTACCAAATCAGTTTAGATACCAAAAGTTATGTTACATATGCTTAAAATGAATTTTGGCGTAAAAAGGGCATTTTGGTCATTTACCTAAGGCATATAAACTACCTATCATACAACTAACTAAACGCCGTGACCATAAGTTATAACCTCGGAAGGTTATTCCCTATATACTATGGTCACCTAATGTGTTTGGTCGGATCCTAATGATCGACCAAACGGGTCGGGTTCGAAAGTATAAGCGATTGTTTAGATCGCTTACCTTACGACCCTATATAAGCACTAAACTAAAAGTGACGAGCTAAGCATGTTAAAACATGCTTAACTAAGTTTAGAAAACAGGTTTGGTATCAAAACAAACGGTTTTGTTACCTAAAAGTAGTTTAGTTACAAAATACGTAATAACACGCATTTTGGCCGAAACAACGACTCGTCACTGAGCCTAGATAATGTGGTAATCAGTAGGTATAGTCAGTAGGGACTATGACCATCGTGATCACGCTCACGTTATGAAGTTCAAACGAACTTCGCATTGACCATAAACTGGTCAATGCAGAAAGTCAAACAAAGTTTGACTTTAACGCTAAAACGGATGAAAAGAATGAAAGAACACTTACAAAGGGTCCCCGCATGATTGAACTTCCAAGTATTCTCAGGTATGAAGTGATAAAACACCCCAACTTAGAGAAAAACTCAGATTTCAAGTGGGTTTTGCAATGGGGATGGATGGGTATTTATAGGATTCTTTGAACCGTTAGGATCGTTTCTCGAATAACGTGATCGAATCTCATCCGTAGATGTGTTGGAATGTTATGGTAACTCATTTTGCCCCCACCACAAGAGTTTGTCATGTGGCATTGGCCTTTGGGGGGGTTGAAAGGCTGTTAACAGCTGTTTAAACAAGTTTCTGCTGTCTGACCCCTGCTTGCGCACCGTAATAATTAGAACCTTGCGGTGCGCAAGGACCTTGCAGGTCTGATACTTTCAAAAATGGCAGAACAGGCCCCTGAAGCTCCAAACTTGCTATTTGATGCACTTTTGACACGTTTAAGCCCCGTTAACCCCATTTCAAAGCTCTAAAATGAAGTAAAAGTATAAGGAACTTAAAATGTGCTAAAAAATATCTCAGGTGTCGGTTCGTTTGTCCGTACGATCGCGATGTTCGCTTAATTACGACGGAATGCGCATAAGCGCGAAAAACGATCCAAATTGCGTGACAAATGGATTTTTCTTATGCCAAACACTAAAATAAAATATTTTAGTGCTTACATAAATTTTTGGATGTCCGGATGTATTTAGAACGTAAGTTATGCGCGAAAGTGCAAACTTGTGCACTTTTTGACGCTTTTAGTCCCTGAATGACTCAAAAGTTTATTTTAGCACACCGAACCCCTCAAAGCCTATTTCTAAGCTATGTAAAGGATATTTATGGTATGTTTAACTTATGGTCATGTTTCGGAATGTCTGTTACAGTTCAAATTGGCATACTTTCGCAGTTTGTCAAATTTAGTCCCTGTAAGCGAATTAACTTGATTTTGCCATACCAAAGCCTTCAAAACTTATTTCTAAGTTATGTAAAGGTTATTTAGGGTATGTTAAGCCTATTTCACTATTCTGGAGTGTTCGTTGCATTAAACTGGTTATATTTACGCATCAGTGCGTGTATAACCTTCCAGAAAGTGATTTAAAGCTTGAAATCGAACAAGAATTGATATGTGCAAAGGATACACATATTTATACATGTCCCAAGTATGAAATACAATATTTCATTGATACAGTATTTGTTTGATGGCCGTGGAGGCACAGGTGTCATAGTCTCCCCTACTTTAGGAAATTTCGTCCCGAAATTTTATTTAGAGGAAACTTGTGAGAGTTTGAAACATGAAGTTGAAAAGATCGAACAACATTGGTTAGGATTCTGAACTTCTAGTAACTTTAATAACATCATGCTTGCAATGTAAGAGGGATACTTATATACAAGTATATGAAGCGTCATTGGTGCGTCCACCGTACCTCCATTACATCGTTCTCATTTTGTTATTGTTGTTACTATCGGTTCTTACACATAATAAATCTTACTGGGTTTCTGTGCACTAAATTTCATAATTATGTACGCGTCCATAATTAGACAATTTCTTGCATAGTTCACACAGTCTATTTTATAATGTGTAGGAGGAAACCAAATGAACAAACCTGTGATGAGTGTGACTAGACCACCATAGGGTCCCTTTTATTAAATCAATAAATGATTTTAATAGACAACCAATGAGTCTTTTCAGCTTATATCATCACATGTCATTCTTAACCAGATTTTTGAATCAATCTTTTTGACTATACCCCTAAAAGGGTCTCTTATGAATCATGGAATAGTACTATATAATCCAAGGGTCTTAACTATTACATAGAAGCCCATTTAGGATTTAAGGTAGTACCTTTTTGAATATCCTACTACGAATCCCTCATATGAAGATATGAAAGATTCTACGAGGATTTGGATAACGAATACCCAGAGTTATAAAAACACAAAATGCATAAAAGAAAACACAAGATGCATAACACATAGTCATATAACCACAAAGATTGTTTATTTGTTAATTTGTTTTGTTGATTGTGTACATGTATTTAAAGCACACTAGGAATCCATTCCGTGGATTTCATTTGGTACTTTAAACATTATCAAGAATCTAACTATAAAGTTAGAAAGATTTTTAAAAGAAAAATTCGATTTCGATTATAAGGAACCGAAATGTTCGAATTTAGATACATAAGGAATCCAATTAAGGACTCTGATTTGAATGATAATCATCCACAAGGGTCTAAATGTGAAGATAAAAAGATCCCATATGGATTTTAGAAGTTGAAGATGTTTTGAAACCTGTTTTGAAACCTTGCACTGGATGTGCTTAAGTCAAAACATGAAGTAAAAATGCTTATGAAGTTGAGATGCTAGATATGTCAAGGCGACATATGAAGCAGAATCTGAAAGTTAAGTCAATGTATGAGGAAAAATATTTTTGAAAACTATGCATGAGGTTCTAAAAAAAATGTGTTCAATGTTTTTTTTTTTTTTTTGAAACCTTATATATAATACCTTTGAAATCATAAAGTAGGTGTATTAGGTAGGTATATATTTATAAAAAAATTTGTTTTAAAATCATGCGAGATGAATTTTGAAATTATGTATAAGGTTTTTGAAAACATAAATGATGCTTTTCGAAATCATGCAATTGATAAGAAAATGTACTGTGTTAATATTGTTTTCAGACTATATGAAACATTTTGAAATTATGAAGGTTGTTTTTGAAAGCATAGCCAATGTTTTTGAAATAACATAGACAATGCATTTAAAAAAAATTGTTTTCAAACTATATGAAATGTTTTGAGATCATGAAGATTGTTTTTTTTGAAATACTTGTATTGTGTATGTTGAAAAATCAAAACGTAATGGGTATGAGATTTGAAAATACCCTTAGTTATCTAACCAAGGATTCAAAGGCACAGATGTGCAGAAGCATGATTACTCATAATGTCACTTTATTTTCTGTACTTTGTTTCTTAGAGTGAAACGAGTACTTAAAATTTTCGAGGGAATCATGAGCGATCATTTGAAAGAGAGGATCACAAGAGTAGTTTGTAAGGGACATAGTTCCTTAATACAGGTATCATAGAGAATTTCCATTTACTCATGTAACTACACTTGTATATCAGAATTGTGAACAACAATTTATTTATAATCAAAACAGATTGTTTCTCATTACAAGAAAATAGAAGAACAAAAGCATAAGACAACAACATTTTCTAGTCAGCCAACTGCTCATCCGTGGGTTGGATTTGCATTAGCAAGCTTTGGGCAATCCCTTAGGAAATGGCCCATCTCGCCACAGTTGTAGCAAGACCCTGGTGAGAAACGAGCTTGAGCAGAGTTGCCAGCTTGCTTTGGAGCAACTGTAGCTCGGCAAACTCTTGCTGTATGACCTTTAAGTCCACAAATTTGGCATTTGCGGCACTTCACACTAGGGTGATGATGAAGGCTACATTGGTTGCACAAGGGTGCAGTTCCGTTGTATGGCTTCCTAGCAGGGGGTTGAGCTGGTTGGTTGGGGATGGCTTGACCATTGTGAGCGACCACGGTAAAGTTCTGAGAAGCCTTTCGCTTCTTCGACTTCCTAGGGGATCGTTCATCCATGGTCTTTGATTCCTCGATTGGTTTCTTGGCTGGTGGTGCTGGCTTGACTTCTGCTTCCTTTGGTGGCTCTTGAGTGGCTTCATTGTTGAGACGAGACATGGCAATGCCTAATTCAACAGTCTTCAGGATTACTTCGCCTATTCGTTGGGAAAATTTGGTTGTTCGCTCGGACATTTGACCGTTGCTGAGAGGAAGAGACATTCTAGAAGGAAATGAAAGACATAGGAAGAAATAGGTGAAAGGTTATCGGAAAATCAAAACAGAATGACAACACATGGAAATTGCGATCATTTGTTTGTTACCTAAGGCAAACAAATGAGACGGTGACTAATCAAAGTAAGCGGGTCATATTAATGTATCACTGAAGACATGCTCGCCTATAAGTGAACACTCACCCCAAGAGTTCCCAGGTAAGAGTGACTGGTCCGATACTGCGGATTTGTACGAACACTCTAGCCTTCGACAGAAAACTCAGGGTACATGCATTCACTCTTCCAGTTTGCACGTGTTCACATCATAAGACCCAAACTTTGACGAGATTTGAAAAACTTAGAGGGTTCAAAACCTTATAACAGACGGTTCAAAACCTTACAATAGAGGGTTCAAAACCTAGTAATCAATCATCCTAGAACAGATGATTAGTTTTCAAAGCGGTTTTGAAATTTGTGTTCTTGTTGTGGTTGTCGCCTAAGGATAGGTGACAGTATTGTTTTATGACTAAACGCAAGTAAACTCGCGTTAGGGTCCTAGGAAGGTTATAGACTAGGTCAAAGTATTACTAATAACCTAATTCCCTATAACCATGAGCTCTGATACCAACTTTTCTGTCACACCCCGACCACGTTGAACATCAAATCATGGCGGAAACGTCAGGGAGTGTTGTAACAGAATCATTGTTTCATATCACATGGAAATTGAAATATTGTTTTATTGATTAAAAGAGTTACAATGTCTTGACAATCAAAGAAATATAACATAAATAACTAGTCTTGCATCTTTTATTGTCACTAAGGCCCAAGTCCGCCTAAGTGTATCTTGATAAATCCTATGCATCATATCCTGAAACACATGTGAAAATAGGTACGTCAGCATAAAAATGTCGGTGAGATACAAAGGTTTTGTGAAAATAGGATTCATGACTTGTAAGTTTAGAAAAAAAGTTGTTTAGCAAAAGTCAGTCATGAACCTTGTAATTTGATTTGTTTTGTAAATCATTTGAAAAACAATAAGTTCAGATGATATGTATAAATAAGAGAATAATATATGGTTAAATGAATAACCATGTAAAAATGAGTTTGTATAAGATAAGTTGTTTGTAAAACAATGTCTTGTGAAAAGTATGTTATTTGTATAAAATGTTATATGTCTCAAATTGAAATGATTCAAATAACGCTACGATATGTAATACCATACAAACACTTATATATAGGAAGTACCAACGGCGTATCCACCATGCTTGTATCATATTACACACGCCTCGTTACTTAAATCACTTACTCAAACCAAATCACCAAAGTAAAATGTTTATGTATAATCAAATGTCAAAATGTTTATGTGAAAACCATGTCTAATGTCTATGTCTAATGTTTATGTCTAATGTAAATCATGAATTGTGTATGTAAATGTCAAAATGTTTATGTATGGTAAGTGAAATTTATCAACTAAACCATATGTAAAATGCACAAAAACAAGGTATTGAAGTAAAACATGGTTTAAATCAAAGTTATGTTTTGTGTAATAAATGCATGCTATACTGATATAAACATCTATGCGGTATTGTGAAAATTCATACATCCAAGCCTTGCGACAGTCGGATAACCCTTTTAGTAAAGGTTATCAAAAAAATGTATTCGGATTCGGTCATTCCTTACGTCCAAACAAACCCGAGATTTCAGGAATGGGATTTGTCAAGTCCTATGGTACCACTACCTACTACCGAGCGGCATGATCGGTGTTAATGAATGTACATTGTAACATTTAAACAAACCAAATGTCATACCAAAATGTAAGCATGTGATGAATAATAAATGTACTAAGTATGCACACAATGGGCATACATAGCATAAAATGTAATGTAAAATAATGTACTAAGTACGCACACAATGGGCATACATAGCATAGAATGTAATGTAAAATAATGTACTAAGTACACACACAATGGGCATACATAGCATAGCATAGAATGTAATGTAAAATAATGTACTAAGTACGCACACAATGGGCATACATAGCATAAAATGTAATGTAAAATAATGTACTAAGTACGCACACAATGGGCATACATAGCATAAAATGTAATGTAAAATAATGTACTAAGTACGCAGACAATGGGCATACATAGCATAAAATGTAATGTAAAATAATGTAATAAGTACGCACACAATGGGCATACATAGCATAAAACACAATGAAATGTTGTACTATAAATGTACTAATGAACATAGCAAGTATATGATGTGAAACCAGGAAAGCACGAAAGTAACAAGTAGGCACATGTGTTCCACCCCAAAATGTTTGGAAAACAGTAAAAGAGGGGTCTATGTACTCACATAAACACCTTGAAAACATTTAAAAGAGGGGGTTCTATGTACTCACTTGAGATTGCTTAGTAGTCCTTGAGTAACAACCAAACAATGCTAGAGATCACGGATATCAAACGGCACCTAATATAGGTAACTACATTAATAAACCGGACCTATGTCGGAAGATCGGATAGAATGAGGGCTCGTAAACCAAATGAGTATGGAAACTCATGTAGTATGGTTTTAACAAAGCCTACATACTAAATGAAACCTAACCTAAGTGCTTACGACCCATTACGACCCGTTTAGGTAGCTTATGCTACTTTAACGCGTCGTTCGCGTAAAACGCGTTCGGAACGCCTAACTAGTCCTATGACAAGTAAAATATGCCTTAACATGTCTAATATTGTTACCAAATCAGTTTAGATACCAAAAGTTATGTTACATATGCTTAAAATGAATTTTGGCGTAAAAAGGGCATTTTGGTCATTTACCTAAGGCATATAAACTACCTATCATACAACTAACTTGTGACAACCGGTGATTTACGGCTCTTAATTACGTGATTAACAGGTGATTAACGCGACAATAAATAATTTTTACGACGCAAATTAACTTAATTAGGCCTTTGGAGTGCCTAGGAACGTCTATCCGACTTTACAGTGCGCGAACGATGGTTTACAGAGAAGCCTGTGAAACGTTAAACGGCAACGAACTGATACCGTACAAAATACTGACAACGCCGACAAGTATGGATGTTACACGAATATTTTATGTTGTGAAATTTATTTTGTGAATTTATTGGGCTTCCGTACGGCACAAATATAAACGTGGACTAAAAACGCGATAGCAGGAAACGCATCGGCAATGAAACGAGATGCCTGTCATCTTCAGAACCTACATATGACGCTATATTATGCTCCGTAATAAAATTTTAGTGATTACAGTCGAAACCGGATCAAAAAACGGATCAGAAACGGCAAACGAGGCATTTTACGCGATTTTAATGCAACCGACGAACGAACGCGTCAACCGTCAACTTCCGACGCTATTTTACATATCCTTAATCCTAAAATGATATTTTACGACATTACACGACGTTCGGGTGCAAAACAGGCTTTAGAAACGAGATCGGGCGGTTCAAAATGCTAGAAACAGGCTTGTGGGCCTTGGGCCCAAGCCCACAAAACCCTCACTATATAAAGGGTTTTACCCCTAAAATCTCTCATTTTCACCTAAACTTTCTCTCTCTAACCCTCAAATCCTCTCAACTCTCTCTCTCTCTAGAATAAATCTGGCGAGAATTCCGGCCGACTTCCGGTGGAGTTCCGGTGACCGGCGACTTTTCCGGCGGAGTTCCGGCGACTTTTCCGGCGTCCGTTTCCGGCCAAGAGTACACTTTTTCAACTATATCCGACGTTCCGGATCGCGTGGTGAGGTTAGTTTTAGCTAATTTTTAGCGGTTTGAGCTCTATGGCAACTCCGGCGAAATTCCGGTCAAATTCCGGCGAGTCCGTTTTGAACTTTTGACTTTGCAGATGCTTAGATCGAGACTTGAGGAGCATTTCTGCAAACTTTCAAGAAATTATATTCTCCGGCGAAATTCCGACTTCTAACATGGTTTGGCGAGGTTCCGGCCGTCCGTTTTCGACGAAAATTATATTTTTGGGCTCCTAGTGACCCGTAGAGTCCATACGAAACACTTTCGTCTCGGGTGAAAATTTAAGTTCGGGACGCTCTCGGGCTCGGGTCAACGCGGTCAGCAGGTCAAACACGGGTCAAGAGGCAGTTTTGGGTCATTTTTAGTGCCTCGGTTCAGTTTCGGGTCCGGTCAACCCTGGTCAACGCGGGTCAAACGTGGTCAAAGCTGGTCAAACGTGGTCAAAGCTGGTCAAACTCGGTCAACTGCTGGTCAACGCAGTCAACTCAGTCAACGCGAGGCTCGGTAAAATTTAAACGATGCGACTTTTGTTATATTATTTATATAAATACTAATTTGACGCGAAACCGAGCTCAAACCGACCTGACTAATGAAAACGACAAATATTATACGAGCGAACTACTAACTACTTGAACTTGTATCCAAACGTGTGTATACAAAAATTCATATAATAGTTAAAAAGCGAACCGACACGTGACATAATAGCTATATATATGTTAGATTTATTACGGATAAAAAGGGAATTGGCATTTTTGGAATGTTTGATAGAAATATTAATATTGCCGTTACATTAAATTGTTGAGTTTTGAAAATGTTGTGTTTTGGCAAATATCGACAACTTGACTTGTCGGGTTATCCTAAAAACAGAGGAAACTCTGCCCGTTTTTCGTTAAAATATATACATTATTTTAAAACCAAAGAAAAGATATTCGAAATCCAAGCATGTTTTTTTCTAAAGTCAATATAAGTGTACATTCATTCTTGATTCTCGACGACACTTATAAATTACAAACGAGGTTGTAACCTTTCAACGTATAAGACGACTATTCGGGAAACACGGGAATACATTATATGAGTTTATAACGTGTATTATTTTTATACGAATATTTGATTACATACATGTACGACCATTCGGGACAACTAACACGATTTCATAAATATATTTATATTTATATATAAATATATATATTCTAAGTCACTCAGAAACTAATTTGTTTCCAGGAATTAGTATTCATCCCTGCTATTAGTGGGATTAAAGCAACCATTGATTGGTTATTACAAGTCAAGACGATAACACTTACCGTCGAATCGCTCGGTTAACGATTCGGTAGAGCTCGGTGAGACGTAGTTTAGTTACTGCGTTTATTTAGAAACTTATTAGATATTCCATGTTAGGAATATTGTAGAATGCACGCTAGCAAGTCAAGTCTTGGAAACGACATCACGAAGTCGTATATAGCTAGCTTTGCACATGAATATTCAGGTGAGTTCATAACCCCCACTTTTTACTATTTTACATTTTTATAAATGTTTTCGGGGTGGAAAGACATGCACGTTTTGCAAAAACATACAAAGTTTTGAACTAACACAAAACTCGTATTTCTAAATCATATTACGAAGGGATTTCGGGGAACACAAATGAATTACGAAAGGTTTATACTAAACATACCGGTTTTTACAAAAACAAATGCTTATTTTCGAAATGTGAATGATATTCGGCCAGGGTGACCAGGGATCTGGTCAGGGTGACCAGGGATCTGGTCAGGGTGACCAGGGATCTGGTCAGGGTGACCAGGGATTTATTTTATACATGGTATGGTTAGCGTAAGGAGGGTTACTGCGTACAGATCATGTGAGTGGGTAGGTGGTACTTGAGGCCATTAATCCTCATTGTAGGACCGAGGGGCACAATGCGGTAGATCTATCTGGGTGTAGCGAGCCCAGCCCCAGGCCCAGCAGAACGGACCTCGGGGTGACTATGTACCCGACGCACAAATCCGCTAGGTTTGAGTCTTCCTACTTGCACTTCACACATATCAATGGCCTTGCAAACCATTGGTGATCTCTTTATTTCCTTATTTGCTACATACCAGGGACATATATACTTACAAAAATACTTGTTCATACAAATTAAATGCCATGTTTTAAACAAATTCAAAGCATAGGATTATGCGGGTAAGGAGTCAAAGTCAGGGTGGGCATTGACGGTTATACGAACATTACAAATACAAGACTTTACAAATACATGGTTTTTATGAACATACTGTGTTACAAACACAACGTTTCCATATAACTTGGCAAGAAAATGATTTTTAAATTCATTTTCTCAATACTATTACAAAAACCGGTTATTCCAAAGATTTATTTCAAATCTTTCACAATACCAAAGATTTATTTCAAACCTTTCACAACTCAAAAGATTTATCCCAAATCTTTTACGAACAAACTATGGACTCGCTCAACTTTATGTTGACTTTTTCGCATGTTTCTTTCTCAGGTTACAGTTCTAAGACAAGGCACGGTTGGAATAGGAAAACCATCTGGAGTCGAGTACTTAGCGGGCGTTCAATTTCTAAAAAGACTTAGCTCTTTTGCTTCCGCTGTGCAATGAAGATACCAGTCCAGTCACGCCAAGCTCTGATAATTTCAGGGTGTGACATAACTAAACGCCGTGACCATAAGGTATAACCTCGGAAGGTTATTCCCTATATACTATGGTCACCTAATGTGTTTGGTCGGATCCTAATGATCGACCAAACGGGTCGGGTTCGAAAGTATAAGCGATTGTTTAGATCGCTTACCTTACGACCCTATATAAGCACTAAACTAAAAGTGACGAGCTAAGCATGTTAAAACATGCTTACCTAAGTTTAGAAAACAGGTTTGGTATAAAAAAAAACGGTTTTGATACCTAAAAGTAGTTTGGTTACAAAATACGTAATAACACGCAGTTTGGCCGAAACTACGACTCGTCACTGAGCCTAGATAACGTGGTAATCAGTAGGTATAGTCACTAGGGACTATGACCATCGTGATCACGCTCACGTTATGAAGTTCAAACGAACTTCGCATTGACCATAAACTGGTCAATGCAGAAAGTCAAACAAAGTTTGACTTTAACGCTAAAACGGATGAAAAGAATGAAAGAACACTTACAAAGGGTCCCCGCAAGATTGAACTTCCAAGTATTCTAAGGTATGAAGTGATAGAACACCCCAACTTAGAGAAAAACTCAGATTTCAAGTGGGTTTTGCAATGGGGATGGATGGGTATTTATAGGATTCTTCGAACCGTTAGGATCATTTCTCGAATAACGTGATCGAATCTCATCCGTACATGTGTTGGAATGTTATGGTAACTCATTTTGCCCCCACCACAAGAGTTTGACATGTGGCATTGGCCTTTGGGGGGGTTGAAAGGCTGTTAACAGTTGTTTAAACAAGTTTCTGCTGTCTGACCCCTGCTTGCGCACCGTAAGACTTAGAACTTTGCGGTGCGCAAGGACCTTGCAGGTCTGATACTTTCAAAAATGGCAGAACAGGCCCCTGAAGCTCCAAACTTGCTATTTGATGCACTTTTGACACGTTTAAGCCCCGTTAACCCCATTTCAAAGCTCTAAAATGAAGTTAAAGTATAGGGAACTTAAAATGTGCTCAAAAATATCTCGGGTGTCGGTTCGTTTGGCCGTACGATCGCGATGTTCACTTAATTACGACGGAATGCGCATAAGCGCGAAAAACGATCCAAATTGCGTGACAAATGGATTTTTCTTATGCCAAACACTAAAATAAAATATTTTAGTGCTTACATAAATTTTTGGATGTCCGGATGTATTCAGAACGTAAGTTATGCGCGAAAGTGCAAACTTGTGCACTTTTTGACGTTTTTAGTCCCTGAATGACTCAAAAGTTTATTTTAGCACACCGAACCCCTCAAAGCCTATTTCTAAGCTATGTAAAGGATATTTATGGTATATTTAACTTATGGTCATGTTCCGGAATGTCTGTTACAGTTCAAATTGGCATACTTTCGCAGTTTGTCAAATTTAGTCCCTGTAAGCGAATTAACTTGATTTTGCCATACCAAAGCCTTCAAAACTTATTTCTAAGTTTTGTAAAGGTTATTTAGGGTATGTTAAGCCTATTTCACTATTCCGGAGTGTTCGTTGCATTAAAATGGTTATATTTACGCATCAGTGCGTGTATAACCTTCCAGAAAGTGATTTAAAGCTTGAAATCGAACAAGAATTGATATGTGCAAAGGATACACATATTTATACGTGTCCCAAGTATGAAATACAATATTTCATTGATACAGTATTTGTTTGATGGCCGTGGAGGCACAGGTGTCACACGTTCTAACCGTTTTCACACTTCCAACCGTTTTCTCCTAATCCCATTTCTATATATTTAAACACCTATAAATTAAATTTTACAAATATGTGTCTTTCTAACTTTCTAGATTTCCAAATAAAATACTATAAAAATTTACCATCAACTTATTAATTATATATGCATCAACCAACCAAACATTTACATTTATAAATATGTGTCTATAATCAAATTTTTGTATCCATAATAAGATTGACTAATAACATATATATATTCCTATAAGTGCACCCTGAAAGGTTGGTGTTCGAGTACAAATACAATAGGTAGGCTACCTATAAATACAAGAGCTCATAAAGGTTTCAGGTTACACTAATAACAGACAAACAACAAACACCCACCTCCGCCACCCTCCTTGCGCTGGCTGTCAGTCCGCTGAACCCTCCGCTGCCGTACCCGCCGCCCGCCCCATAGTGCGCCGCTAAGATCACTGCTGTAAAGAATAAAAAAAGCCCTAAAATCGTCACTAACGATACTAAAATAAGAAGGAACAATCACTAATTTGGTAAGTAAAAATGTATATTTGTTTGTATATACTCCTAACCGCTCTAAAATATGTATTAAAATAGAGGGGGTTTAATCATAATCGCTATAAAAATGGTAATACAATGATTCCAAGTAGAAGGCCAAGGAGAGTAATATTTGTGGCGGGTATTCTTGTTTTTATGTAGCGGTTTTATATAGAACCGCTTTGAATAAAGATCTTTTTTGTACTAGAGCCCGAAGATCTACAAACACCAGGCTCTGAATCCTGGCCATAAATGTAACCCTCCATATAATGACAATGAAGACACCAGCAAATCACCATGATGTAACAACTTAGTGGAAGAAGCTGTTAGCAGACCGTGAGGACAAGACCTTTTCTCAAGGGGATGAAGATGCAAATTAATAAAATATTTTTTATTGCGGGCCAAACATTATTGAATAATTCTATAACTATTTGTATTTCAAATTAATAAAGTATCTTTCTACTAACTTTCCAATAAATACTACCATGCCATGATCAAATGGTGTTAGTTGTTAGATGTGTCGGATTTGGGTTGTAAACTTAGTTTTAACTAAACCTCTTGATCAGTTCAATACATCATAAGCATTCAACGATCCAACAAACCAAATCTTAATAAAAATGATTATTAAACAAAATGTATCAGAGCAATGCATTCTGATTTCTAATTTATGGTTGAACAAAAGTTGAAAAAATCTTATGAGGATGTATTTGATGACTTCTTCGTAAATTTACTTTTTCAACAAACGTGTATTATTTATTGGTGGTGAGGCAACTCATCCTTTGTATATTTTAATCCTATTCTTTTACTATAAAAGCACTACCAAGTTACACAGATTGTTTCATAGAATCCTTAAACCATCAAAGTTCCTAGTAAACAAGTTTTTCACCTCCAGCTAATGATGTCTCGTATTCTTATATTCGGTGTCCTGTTGGCAACATGTTCAATTGCTTTTGCTTCGGACCCTAGTCCTCTCCAGGACTTTTGTGTGGCAGATGCAAATAGCCCAGGTAAAAGAATAAAAGATTGTTGCAGCTCATGGTTTTATGATATACTATATTTATAGGTGTCCATAATAAGGTTTCTATATTTGTTTATGCAGTATTCGTGAATGGTGTGGTTTGCAAAAATGCAAAGCTTGTGAAAGCAGATGACTTTCTCTTTAGAGGGCTTCACGTAATGGGAAATACGTCGAATGACGTGGGTTCTAATGTGACTGCCGTGACAGTAGCAGAGTTAGCCGGACTCAACACTCTTGGTATTTCCTTGGCTCGTATTGACTTTGCTCCAGGGGGTATTAACCCTCCACACACGCACCCTCGAGCCACTGAAGTTTTGACCGTCATTGAAGGTAGTCTTCTGGTTGGTTTTGTCACATCTAACCCTGATAACCGCCTATTCACAAAAATGCTTGAGAAGGGTGACGTGTTTGTGTTTCCACAAGGTCTAATTCACTTCCAGAAAAACATGGGATATGGGCACGCACTTGCTATTGCGGGTTTGAGCAGTCAAAATCCAGGTGTCATTACCATTGCAAATGCTGTGTTTGGATCAAACCCTGACATCGCTGAGGATATTCTTGCAAAGGCCTTTCAAGTTGACATCAAGGTGGTTCGTCAAATTCAATCAAAATTCTGAACTTTTATGTGATTTCTTTAACTTTAATTTTGTAACATTGTTTGCTTTTCTCTCTTGTTATAAATTATAAGTGAATAAAAAGACTATTGCTCTGATTGTGATATATAATATATGGTTACTAAGGAACTAAATTATAAAAAGGAGTCATAGTCGTGTTTCAAAGTCAGTCAGTGAAATGAAAGACCGACATGTGCTAAACATTAGAATTTTCTTGGCTAAAGTTAATTAACGAGTATATTAGAGTGCGCATGATACTTCAAACTAAAAATATACAAGTTAACCGTTTAACCGTTTGACCTGACTAAACGGGCGTGTGTGGTTCAACAATTTTACGTTTGCTTTTCGTCCAGCGTTTTTGTTTCCCCTTTTATTTATTTTAGTTTTACAAGCTTTTCCGATGTTGGTGCTCGGTGGTAGTGGTGTGACATTAGTGCTACTTGTGACGGTTTTATGAAGTTTTTAATCCATTAAGTTTTTTGCTAATAATTTTTTGGAGTTTACCTCTATACTTCCTTTATTTAAAAAGACTAAATTTTTGTGTGCATATATTTATGTAGGTGTCGGTATATATCACTACAGGTCAACTATAATACATTTTTGTTTAAAAAAACGTTCTTAATTGCATATTTTTATGTACGTTTTGGTATAAATTCGAGTTCATCTACGTTTTAATGTGAACTTTTTTGGAAAACTAGTCAGGTCAAATATAATACGTTTTCATGATTTTTTTATGTATGTTACGTAAAATTTTTGTTTCAAATCGAGTGTAGTCAAATTGTGTTTTCCCCCTTTTCAAAAGCTATAAGTAAACCGTTGATTATACGTGTCGGTTTTTCCTTTATACCCGTTAATGTTTTCTAAGTAGGAGTCGGGTCACATATAATACTATACGTTATGATTGTACGGTATAAACTTGCTTCACTTTACGTTTTGATCAAATCACAATGCTTATATAGGTTACATTGAGTTCAGTTAGATTCGTCAAAACGGGCGTTTTGATATTGTTAACGCATCAGTTAACATTTGGACTAATCCATTTAACATTTGTTATGTACCCGCGATGCAATGTGCGCAAATCTTATTACTAGTTAATACAAATATGTAAACCTTGTTGTCATAATTATCACAATAATTTATCAATTATATGTCACGCAAATGAGATTAAAAATTGTTAGGAATATATAATAACACCTATTTACTTATAGAAACACATAAATACAAATATACGAACACTTAAATTTTTTGATATGTACAAATTATACCACTAGTATAAAAAAGAACATTTTTATAAACTGGTTTGTGATACGTGTATAAAAAATTGCATTCTTTAAAATAAGGATACATTTAAACTGGCAATAAAAAAACTTTAAACCATGGTTGACAAGCTAAATACAACAAATAAACTAACAAGCGTAATCTATATAATATAATAAATGAGATGGATTTGGGTCATGTGGTTTGTTATGGTGGAGCTAGAGGGTGATTTTGAGAGGGAAAGAATGTGAGCTATTGTGATGAGTTGGACGCTGGATCCGTTTATGATTCGGGTCAGGTATCTCTCAGTTTCGGATCTACTATAAAAACCTAATTGAGATCATAATCTCAATACCCTATTGACACTTCTCTAAAACCCTAGCTACTAGCCACCAAGTTGGTCCTTCTTCTTTATGATTCAACTCAAACCTTAGCTATCCGCCACCGTGATCCACTTTTTTCTTAGTTGTTCTATGATTCACACCCTAAATCGATTTCCCCTTCATCTTTTCATATATACAATCAATGTCGTCGAGCCATTGAATGGTTGAAGAAAATACTAGGCACCTCAGCTTTCAGTTTCTCTCTCGAAACCCTTAATCAACGAGTGGAAGTTCGTGTTCTTCACCCTCATATTCAACAATCAAGAACATAGGTATGTTTATCCCTTCCGATCTTTGACGTTTTTGTTATGTGACTCCAATCATAACAATCATTGTTTTTGTTTTTGTTTTTGATTGTGAAAACTCTAAATGGTCAATGTTTCCAAACGGTGTTATTTCCTATTGCTGTTGTTGTTTGTTGATTTGAACATTGAAGAAGAATGAAGGTGTGTTTGTATGACGACAGAATCTGATGAAGGTTTGTTGTTGTTTGTTGATTGAAAGTGGTCAGAGACGAAGGGGATTCATTAATCTTAATCACATTTATGTTCTTCCTTTTTGATCTTTGATTTTTCTGTTATCTAATTTGAATCTTATTAATCCTTTTTATTGTCCCCAAAACCCTAAATACTCAATGTCTACATACGGTTTGATTGAAGTGGTGATTCTTTGTTTTATGATTCGAATCATATTTTCACATGTATGTTTTTTTCTATTTTGTTATATAGATTTTATGCTCTTGTATTTATCTCACTTATGTTGTCTTCTGTATTCAGTTCTATGTTAGTAAAGATGTTTTTTTGTTTTTTTGTTTTTTCACATATCATTGAAAGCTAGAGCTTCTAGATAACCGATTTGTTTTTAAGTGTTCTTTAGGTATTAATTTTTTTTTTACCTATTATTTAGTGTTTATAATGTTTATGTCACTATTTTTTTTTGTTATAGCTACCAAGGATGATAGAGCCTCCCATTCTTTTTATTGTTGAGTTTTTGTTTTATATAATTTTTGGTCGATTATATTTGAAAGTCAATCACCTAAGAAAGCATATACTTTTAGAAAAGCTATTAGTTGATTTTCTTTGTTCATTCAGAAAGTGTAAACCTTATTTTTTAAATATGGAACTGAAAAGATATACGAGTAAGGTTTAACAATACTTTCCACATATAAACTAATTTTATGAACTCTGCATAGAGGATCAAGTTCCTTCATTCTATGACAATGGTTGGAGATGAAGGGGATTCATCAATCTTAATCACATGTATGTTCTTCCTTCTTGTTCTTTGGTTTTTTTTGTTATCTAATTCGAATCTTATTAATCCTTTTTATTGTCCCCAAAACCCTAAATACTCAATGTCTACATACGGTTTGATTGAAGTGGTGATTCTTTGTTTTATGATTCGAATCACATTTTCACAGGTATGTTTTTTTTCTGTTTTGTTATATAGATTTTATGCTTTTGTATTTCTCTCATTTATGTTGTCTTCTGTATTTAGTTCTATGTTAGTAAAGATGTTTTTTTTTTTGTTTTTTCACATATTGAGTGCTAGAGCTTCTGGATAACCGATTTGTTTTGAAGTGTTCTTTAGGTATTAATTTTTAACCTATTATTGAGTGTTTATAATGTTTATGTCAATAGTTTTTTTTGTTATAGGTACCAAAGGATGATAGACCCTCCCATTCTTTTTATTGTTGAGTTTTTGTTTTTGATATAATTTTGGGTCGAATATATTCGAAAGTCAATCACCTAAGAAAGCATATACTTTTAGAAAAGCTATTAGTTGATTTTCTTTGTTCATTCCGAAAGTGTATACTTTATTGTTTAAATATGGAACGGAAAAAATATACGGGTAAGGTTTAACAACACTTTCCACATATGAACTAATTTTATGAACTCTGGATACAGGATCAAGTTCCTTCATTTCAATCAGATTTGCACGCATGAAACAATCATATATATAGATGAGCAGCTAAGGAAAGCACAAGCTTTGGAAAGTAGTGGGTCTTCAAAAGTTAAAAGAGTTCGTAAGAAGTAAAACTTAGGTCATGAGGTTTGTTTTGTTTCATGTTTAGGTGAATATGTAGGTCTTTAGTTGGGTTTTTAGTCATACCTATTAATCGTGTTAGAGGTTCGACATATTCATGTGTTAACTATTTTGTAAGAGGCGAGAATGGAGGAGGTTGCTGGTCTAAAATATGTTGATGGAGCTTTAAGGAGAGATAATCAAGTGAGTGGAAGTTAGCGATGACCATTGGCCGCTCCGGCGAAACATCGTGGTTTGTGGATGCGTGTGTAAATAGTGGAGAGGTTAGTAGAGAGACCGTTAAGCTTTTGACGGCGCCAAATTGCCTTACCTTTTTTTTTGCAGTTTTTGTTAATTTATTTTTTGAATATCGATCTCTTTGTTGTTGATTTGAAGTTTTAGATCTGAATTAGTTAGTTGGAGTATGATTTTCCCTACATTTTATATTAAAATTTCTCTAGGTTTGTTGATACTATCATGAGAGCTTTTGCTGAATATGTGTTTAAAAGGTATGGTTTAGTTTGGTTGTGTGAGTCACTACTCATACAATCATACTACGATCATAGTTGTTTTACTAACTTATAATATGTTTCGGGGCCGATTCTACGTGTATGAATCGGGGGTCCGTAAGTAAATCTTGGTGTCAATCAAGGATTTCAATATCATATGTTGTGTTCGCTAGCGTTGGCTTGTGATGGTCGATAAACCAAGGAGAGAAAGAGTTTACCGGAGAAAAAAAGTGGCAACCAACATCTTTACGAATCGTATTGCTTGGGGCTGTTGAGGAACGATAAGGGGGCTGGAAAAATAGTAGTGGCGGTAATTATGGAAAGTGTCGGCGTTCTTCTAAGTCTATCGCAATTGAGCAATCCGTCCAGGGTCGTATCTATTCCTTATTGTTGTCTGATTTATTCATCTTTTTTTGTCTATATTGTGTGTTTGTTTGTGTTGATTTTAGGCTCACATATGGATAACGAGATCTGGATATTGTGCAATCACTTTGTTTGTTTTGAATATTTTTGATCAGTTTGTTTGTTGTTGACAAATTGATAACCATTAGAGTAATCAATTTAATGAATAGTAAATAGATTAGTTACGTTGTTTTTGCTTTTAATTTGCCTTTTAGTGGTTTTGGTGATGCTAAGGGTTGAGTGGCTTCATTGAATGTGTTGCTTTTTATGTATTAAAGGTTTTTCTAAGAAGAAATGAGTTGCACTTCTTAGTTGTACCAAGTAGAGCAAAGAACCTTATGATACCCATTCTTTGGAATGATATATATGTGATTTTCTAAAACAAATTAATGTTGGTTCTACATGTCACACCCCGACCGCGTTAAAACAACAAACCGCGACGGAAACGTCGGGGAGTGTCGTAACAAAATCATTGTTTCAAAACACATGGATTTAAAGTTTCGTTTTATTGAATTGAGTTTATTACATTGTATTGAAATTAGAAACAAAACATGAACAAATTGACTTTCATTGTTATTGAGTCACTAAGGCCTCGTCCATTCGTATGTAAGTAAGCATCATAATCATCGTCATACATCATCAACTTATGGTACCTGAAACATATGTGAAAATACGTCAGCATAAAAATGTCGGCGAGTAGATAGGTTTTGTGAGAGTATCGGATTCATGGCTTGTTTACATGTTGCAATACCTCGTTAGACTACAAAAGTTAATAGTTGATAACCTTGTTTGAAAAGTGTTTGGTATTGCAATATGATTAACCAACTCAAAACAAGTTGATTATAGTTTATAAAACCTCGATGCCATGAATCTTAACCCAAAACCTTTGTTTATTTAACCCAAATCGTAAATCGTTTTTGTAATAAAACTCGTATGGTTTATATCGTTAAGAAAACCTTGTAGTGTAACTTCGTTTTGAAAACATTTGCCCAAGTGATCTAGATAACGCAACTGTATGTAATGTGTTAAAAGTACTTATATATAGGAAGTACCAGCGGCGTATCCACCATGCTTTTATAACATTACACCCGCCCCGTTACCTAATCACTTACCATAACCCAATCGTTTAATAGTTCAAATAGCTCCAATTGTTCAAATAGTTCACATAGATCAAATAGTTCCAATGGTTCAAATAACTCAAGTAGTTCACATAGTTCTCGTAGTTCTAGTGGTTCAATAGTTCAATAGTTCCAGTGGTGCAATAGTTCACGTAGGTCCAGTGGTTCAATAGTTCACATAGTTGAAATTGTTGTGTTTAGTATAAACCATAGTATTGGTTTAGAAAGCTCGAAATCGTTTAGCACGTATGATTCACCCCAAAACAGTTGAAAATGGTAAAAGGGGGGAACTATGTACTCACATTGAATTTGCTAGGTATCCTCGATTAAAGTGAACTAACAAGCTCGGGCAATCAAGGAATCAAGTAGCACCTAATAATCGAATCGCTAGTTAATAAATCGTCACCAAAATCAGGAGATCGGGTAGAATGAGGTCTTGTAAACCAAATGAGTATTGGAACTCATGTGATATGGTTTAACAAAGCCTACATTCTAAATCGGAACCTATCCTAAGTGCTTACGACCCATTACGACCCATTAAGGTAGCTTACGCTACTTTAACGCGTTGTTCACGCAAAAGCGCGTTCGAGATGCCTAACTAGTCCTATGACAAGTATTATATGCCCTAACATGTTTAAATGTGTTTTAAGTGGCAAAAGTTAAGTTACATATGCTTAAATACCAATTATGCATGAAAAGGGCATTTTGGTCATTTACCTAAGGCATATAAACTACCTATCATACAACTAATTAAACTAAGTGACCATAAGGTATAACCTCGGAAGGTTATTCCCTATACAACTATGGTCACCTAACATGCTTGGTCGGATCCTAACGATCGACCAAACGGGTCGGGTTCGAAAGTCTAAGCGGTTGTTTAGACCGCTTATCTTACGACCCTATATAAGCACTAAACTAAAAGTGACGAGTTAAACATGTTAAAACATGTTTAACTAAGTTAGAAAAGAAGTTTTGATATCAAAACAAAGTGTTTTGATACCCAAGGATAGTTTCGTCTCAAAATGCACATAAACGGCATTTTGACCAAAACTTTGACTCGTCACTTCGACAAATCAACGTGGTAATCAGTAGGTATAGTCACAAGGGACTATAACCATCGTTAGTACGCTCACGTTGCAAAGTTCAAACAAACTTTGTGTTGACCAAATCGTGGTTAAAGCAGAAAGTCAAACACTGTTTGACTTTCACGCTTGAAAAGCAATAACAAGCATGAAAGAAACTTACAAAAGGTCCAAGCAAGGAAAATTTTGATCTAAAGCACTCAGGTATGAAGTATTAACTTCAACTTAGAGCCAATTCAGATCAAATGGTGAGGAATGGGTGAAGAATCAAGTGGGTATTTATAGAATTCCAAGAACCGTTAGGATGGTTTCTCGTAATTCATGCTTGAATCTAGACCCTCCATGTGTTACCCATTGTTTACAAAACATGGGGAACTCAAAAACCATCAAATGGTATTGCAAAACAAGGATTAAAACCATCAAATTCAGCTCAAATGACCAAATCCAATGTTTTTGTCTGACATGTTGTCACGGGCCACGTAGACATATGCATAACCTTACGCGCCCCTCCTAGCAAAGTTTGGCAGATTGTCACTTTTGGTCCCTGGAAGTCCAAAACTTAGTTTTTGATGCATTTTTAACATGTTTAAGCCCCGTTAACCCCATTTCAAGGCTCTACAATGAAGTTAAAGTATATGGAACATGAAATATGCTCAAAAACATCTCGAATGTCGGTTCGTTTGGTCGTACGGTTGCGTTGTTCGGTTAATTACGACGAAAACTCGAACGGATGCGAAAACGATCCAAATTTCACGAATGGTAATTTTGCATTCCAATCACTAAAATAAAATATTTTAATGATTACAAAAATTTTTGGATGTCCGGATATGTTCAGAACGTAGGATATGCGCGAAAATGCAAACTTATGCACTTTTTGACGCTTTTAGTCCCTATAGATTAAAAAGTTTATTTTTGCGCACCAAACACCTCAAAGCCTATTTCTAAGCTATGTAAAGGATATTTAGCGCATTTTTAACTTATGATCAAGTTCTGGAATGTTCGTTATCATACGAATAGGCATAGTTTCGCAGTTTGACCCAAATAGTCTCTGCGATCGAATAGACTTGTTTTCGACACACCAAACCATCCAAAACTTATTTCTATGTTATGTAAAGGTTATTTAAGGTATGTTAAGTCCATGTCACTATTCTGGAGTGTTTTTCGCATTAAACTGATTACGTTTATGCATCAGTTCGCGTATAACTTTCCAGAAAACGATTTAAAGCTCAAAATTGAACAAGAATTGATATGTGCAAATGATACACATAATTATACAAATCCAAAGTATGAAACACAATATTTCATTGGTTTGGTATTTGTATGATGGTCAAAGTGGCACAGATGTCACACTACACAACTTCATTGATCTTTTGTAAAAAAAAGGCTGTTTTATCATTGTTAACTCATTACAAACATTAATTTTAGTGAATAAATGGATTTGATTATTGATCTCTTTTGTTTTTCAGTGAACAAATAAACATGAGTTGCAGAGCTTAGTAAGGTATGATTCTTGGAATTGTACACATGAGCTGCAGAGCTTATTTTATTGTTTATGTAGTTGGGGTAAAAAAGCCTGTTAAAAAGTGAAGAGAATATGTGGCAGCTAATTTAGGTAATTTGGGAATATTGTTTAGTTATTTTTGAAGTTTTATTGAAGATATTAAAATATATTTTTTTGATCTTTTTTAAAGATTTTATTTTCGTAACTTCCGTTGGTTTTTCTGAGTTGAGATTTGTATTTGTATTTTATATACTGGCAGCTGAGTTTGTTATGGCTATTTTGTAGATCAAGGATGGATTTGCAGAGGGTAAGGACCTGGTGGTGAGTGTGATGTCTGTGACAACCGGTAATTTTCGGGTTGTAATTACGCGAATAACAAACAATTAGACGATAATAAATAGTGTTTTAAGACACGAATTAACTTATTAGGCTTTTGAAATGCGTAGGAACGCCTATCTGACTCTACAGTACGCGAATGGTGAATTGCGGGAAAACTGCTAAATGTTAATCGGTAACGAAATGACAGCGTACAAAACACTGACAACGCAGACAAATACGAATTGCATACGTACAATTTAAACATATCAATTTCATTTTGCTAAATTATCACGCTTTCGAACGGCACAAAATGTAAACGTGAATGAAAAACGTGATAGTAAGAACGCACCGGTAATTAACAACAAAACGAAAGCACCGGACTCGAGTTACGTCTCGATATTCTGTGACAACCGGTAATTTTTGGGTCGTAATTACGCGAATAACAAACGATTAGACGATAATAAATAGTGTTTTAAGACACGAATTAAGTTAATTAGGCTTTTGGAAGGCCTATGAACGCCTATCTGATTCTACAGTACGCGAATGGTGAATTGCGGGAAAACTACTAATTGTTAAGCGGTAACGAACGGACAGCGTACAAAACATGACAACACAGACAAATACGAATTTCATACGTACAATTTAAACATTTGGATTTCGTTTTTCTAAATTATCACGCTTTCGAACGACACAAAACGCAAACGTGAATGAAAAACGTGATAGTAAGAACGCACCGACAATTAACAACAAAACGGAAGCACTGGACTCGAGTTACGTCTCGATATTAATATATTATGAAATTTTTAGCTTCGATTTTGAATTTTAGTATTCGCAGATGTAATCGGATCGAAAAACAGACTAGAAACGACAATCGAAATGTTCTATGTGATTTAACGCGACCTATGAACGTCCGCGTCTAATAACGACTTACGGCATAATTCTATATACTTTCGACCCTAAATAAGTGTTATATGACATTTTACAAAATTCAGGTGAGAAAACGGGCTTCAGAAACGTATCGGGCCTCGGAAAACACAAGAAGCGGACTTTGTAGGCCTTGGGCCCAAGCCCACTACAAAACCCTAGCTATAAATGTGTTGTAACCCTCATTTTTTTAAATTATTTCACCCGCTCACAACTACAG
Source organism: Helianthus tuberosus (assembly GCA_030545235.1). Taxonomy (NCBI): domain Eukaryota; kingdom Viridiplantae; phylum Streptophyta; class Magnoliopsida; order Asterales; family Asteraceae; genus Helianthus; species Helianthus tuberosus. The sequence goes on from CM060424.1 coordinate 118,983,002, forward strand.
TCTTCTCTCTCTCACTCTTTTCCGGTGGCCGGAGCTCCGACCGGAGCACGGTAGAACCGACGGTGGCTAGCGGCCGCGCCGCCGTTCACGGCGGCGGTGGAGATGGTTTTCACGACAGTTTTTCACGGTGAAGATGGTTTTCACGGCAGATTTTCACGGCAGAGATGGTTTTCACGGTGGTTTTTCATGGCAGTCGCGGTTTTTACGGTAAGCATTAAACCTTCTCTCTCTTTCGTCAAGATCTTTATAAATCCACCTTTTTTTTCGGCCTATGCTGACTGTTTCAGGCGGGGTTATGGTTTTCCGGTGACAATGACAAAAGAAGATGATAATGATGATCATGATGACGACGGATGATGATTATTGACGGTGGTTGTGGTGGTCTCGGCGAACTTCGGTGAGTGAAATCTAGTATGATATTCCTGGTTTTTACTCAGATTGTAACATTGAAAGTCCGATACACTCGTGTTAGGTAGTTCAGGTAACTAAATGGCGGACTGATGATGATGATGGTGACGGTGGTGGTTCAACGGCGGCGTTGGCTGCCGGAGCCACGTTGTAGACGACAATGGTAGTGGTCATGCTTTGGTTCAGTTTTGGTCTGACTCGGTTTCCTCGTTTCAAGACTTGATTTGGTTCAGGTTCGGTTACGTTTCGAATTCAGGTAAAACATAAGTCAGATTAAGCTCGGTTCTGACCTAGGATTTTCAGTTCAGGTTTGGTCAAAGGCAGTCAAACAGTCAACAAGGTCAAACCCGGTCAACAGGTCAGATGTGGTTTGTGTCAATTCAGATCAACAAGTCAAACCTGGTCGACTAGGGTTAAACTCGTCAACTCAGTGAAACCGGGTCAACTCAGTCCACACCTGGTCAACTCAGTCAACACCAGGTCAACGTAGAACATTCGGCTCACTTTCAGGTACGGGTCAACTCGGTCAACAAAAGTCAACCGGTCAACTGTCGGTCAACGCAGTTAACATGGTCAACCCAAGACCCGGTAAAATTTAAACGTAGAAAGTTATTTTTACTATGTTTTTGGATTATTAGATTACGCGAACCGAGCTTGAACCGTGGTATCGTAGTTTATATTTAGTGATTATTTACGTTTTGGCACACTTGACGAAAAATTTGATATATTGTGATTGAAGTATTGTTGCGTTTTGAAAACATATCGACACTTTGATTTGTTGGGATCGTCCAAAAACAGAGGAAACTCTGCCTTTTTTTCGTTAAAATATAAATATTATCTCAAAACCAACCAAAACATATCAGAAATCCAAGTATCTTCCTAAAGTCAATATGAGTATATGTTCATTCTCGACGACACTTATAACCTACAAAACGAGGTTGTAACCCTTCAACGAAAATGGTACACTAGTTAATGGAAATTCGTATACTTTTATAAAATAAATATAATTGTTTATATTTATTTCAACCATCGTAAATTCATATACTTTAACAAAATAAATATAATTTTTTATATTTATTTCAACCATCGTAAATTCCATATACTTTTATAAAGTAAATAGAGCAAATTGCAGTTTTACCCCCTGAGGTTAGGGGCCATTGGCACTCTTACCCCCCCTAAGGAAATAAATGCAAAATTACCCCCTACTGTTAACTATTATGTCGCATAATTACCCCCCGGCTTCATTTTTCTTGACCGGTCAATGTAAACAAGGGAGGGTCAAAGGGTATAAATGTAATTTCACCAAAATTGTACTTTATATATTAAAATAACCCCTCAAACTCAACAAAACCTCACAACCTTACCCCCTAAGTTTTCCCCTCTTCTTCTTCATCTCTTCCGGCGATTCATCTCTTCCGGCGAAGTCTTTCACCGGCGACCTTCACCCTCCGGCGACATCCACTCCATCTTCTTCACCACTCCTTCACCACACTAGCACAAGATGTCTGAACAGAATGGCATTATGCATCGAGCTCCACCGGATGAGCCAGGGCCGGCGACCACACCACCGGCCACCATCGATCCAGATGTGGTCCAGAGATCCTCCCTTTTCTCGCAATTTTCAGGTAAAATCAAACAACAATTTTGATTGTGGGGTAAAATCAAACAACTAGTAATGGATGTTTGTGTATTTGCAGTGGACATGAGGATTCATGTTTCACTAAGATCGATTGTGGTCTCATTGGTGCTCAAGATGCGAGGCCGCCCGTTCCTGCATTTCCAGTTTCCGCCTCAGCAGGAAATGGTTGTGTAGGATACTTAAACTCTAATCTTCTAGGTTCTTTTGGGTTAATATGTAGTGTAGGATTCTTAAACTCTAATCTTCTAGGATCTTTTGGGGTAATGTGTAGGATCTTTTGCTTGATCATAGAACAGGTTATGTTTGATCATAGAACATGTTATGTATTTGACTGTTAAGTGGGTTAATGTTTGATCATAGAACATGTTATGTATTTGACTGTTAAGTGGGTTAATGTTTGATCACAACATAATGTGGGTTAATGCTGTTGTATTTGATTTGATCATAGAACAAAATAGAACCTGCTGCTGTTAAAGAGGGTGTATGTGGTTGATTTGAACATAATGTGGGTTAATGTTGTTGTATTTGATTTAATCATAGAACAGAACAGAGGTGCTGTCATGGCACTTGGTGCAATCACCATCACTAAAGTTGAGTTGATGCTGTTAATGAATTATCACATGAGGTTATGAATTATGTGTAATGTGGATGTGCAGTTTGATTTCTAGTCAAACAGGTTTGTACAATGCATATACAGGATGTGCAGTTTTAATACCCAGTCTCTACAAATGCATATAGGTCAATAGGTGTATCAATAGGTCAATAGGTGTATCAATAGGTCAATAGGTGTATCAACAGGTGTATGTGAAGTTACTGAACATGGTTATGGCAGTTACATGATCATAGTTGATGATAGTTATATGTGCAGTTAATGAACATGGTTATGGCACCACAGCAGGTATGCTTAATCAGTGGTTAATAGTGGTTACTGAACATGGTTATGGCACCACAGCAGGTATGCTTAATCAGTGGTTACTGAACATGGTTATGGCACCACAGCAGGTATGCTTAATCAGTTACATGATCATAGTTGATGATAGTTGATGATAGTCTGGTTAATAGTCAAAATGTGCAGCAGTGGTTTAATCACACCACAACAGGTATGCTTAATCAGTGGTTAATAGTAACCACAGCAGGTATGCAACATGTATGCTTGAGTATAAAACACATTGCAGCAGGTATGCAACAGGTATGCAACAGGTATGCTTGAGGTATGCTTGATGATTTAAGAAATAAAACAAAATAACTATGAATTGATTCAGAATTAGGTGTTTATATGATCAAAATCAGATTACATGTGAATTGATTCAGAGTTAGGTTTCAGATCATAGAACAGGTTAAGATTTTTGATTATAGAATCATAGATCAGGTTTTTGATTTTGGCGGGAAGGTTTTTGGAAGTTGCAGGGGGTAATATTGTATCTTAACTCAAAGTACAGGGGGTAATAACAAAGGACAAATTAGTAATTTACCAATGGGGGGTAATTGTGCGACTTAACAGAAATGTTGGGGGGTAAAATGGAAGGGTAATATAGTCATTTCAACTAAAAGTCAACAGATCTGTCATTGACTTTGAAGCCGGGGGGTAATTATGCGACATAAGAGTTAACAGTAGGGGGTAATTTTGCATTTATTTCCTTAGGGGGGGTAAGAGTGCCAATGGCCCCTAACCTCAGGGGGTAAAATTGCAATTTACTCAAGTAAATATAATTGTTTATATTTATTTCAAACGTCGATAATTCGAAGAATTCATAAAATAAATATAGTTATGGATATTTATTTCAAATGTCTAACCGACACGACACATACCGCACGGTCTAAACACCTTATTAACCGAGTGGTTTTGATAATAAGTATACACACACACACAAACACACACACACACACACACATATATATATATCTACTTATTTACGTTATGGAAGCTACAACGGTATATTACCGTATCATAAATAACACTAGGAATATGCAATGTTTTACATATACATATATATATGTGTGTGTGTACGTGTATATATACTATCATCATACGAAAGCTACGACGAGACGTACCATTATCCATCTACGTATTTCTGTATATGACGACTATTCGGGAAACAAAATGTATACGAGTTTACAAAGTATTATTTCAGTATACGTTACATACGCGTACTACCTTTCGAGACGACTAACACGACTTTGTAAATATATTTATAATTGTATATAAATATATATTCTAAATCACTCGGAAACTAAGTCGTTTCCGAGACTTAGTGTTTATCTCGTTTATAAATAGAATCAAACAACCATAGATGGTTATTTCAAATCGATATAACAACACTTTCATAGAATTGTATGGTCGACGATTCGGTAGAGCTCGGACACGTAGTTTAGCTACGTCGTTTTCTTTAGAACTTATAAGTTATTCCTTGATAGGAATGCTATAGATTGCATGCTAGCGAAATTCACATTCTTGGAACGACATTAAAGAATCACACTAAGCTAGCTTTGCAAAAGGATATCGAGGTATGTTCATAACCCCCACATTTTACGGTTTTACGTTTTTATTTATTTTTTCGGGGGTGGAAAGACATGCAAGTTTTGCAAAAGTAAACATTATTTCGATGAACGAGAACACATATTTCTAAACCATGTTGCGAATGAATTTTAACAAACTCAAATGGTTTACGAAAGGTTTATGCTAAACATACCAGTTTTACAAAATACACGCGTATTTTTGAAACGTGCATGATTTTCATGACTAGTGACAAGATTGTCCTAGTTACAACAACGGGACTGGGTTGGTTTGCAAATGAACAATGAGACAACCCAATGGGTTCATGTCCCCTTTTTCTTTTGAAATACATGTTAACTATGGTATGGTTAAGCTATGGAATGATATATTGGATCACGTGCGAATAGGCGCAAACTTAGGCACCATTAATCCTATTAAGGACCAGGGAACAAAAGGGGTAGATCTATCGGGTGCGGGCGAGCCCCACTCGACGGTCCATTGTGAGACCACTTAGAGTGCTTTTGTGTCACTGTCGAGGTTAATCGGCACATAAAATCGTCTACCAGGTTGAGTGTCTCCTATGTCGGCACACATATTAATGTCCTAGCTACACATTAATGATCATTAGATTCATAGACGCTTACATACCAGCTTTCGATCCTCAAACTTTCAAATGCCTTTAACATTCATTTGATACAAACTCACAAACACATGAATTTACAAACTTTGGTGACGTTTTCAACTTAAAAAAAGTAAGGGGACGGGTTGGTCGTGCTTACAGACTCGAATGGGCTAGACCCATTCTTACTTGTGCAAGGCACAAAGACTCTTTTGGGCTAGGCCCACTTATGCTTGTGCAAGGCACGAAGACTCTGGGACTGGATTGTCCTATATCCAAAGTTTTATAAACACAAAGCTTTCATATAACATGCCGAGAAAAATGGTTTTATTACATTTTCTCAACAACTTTTAAACCAGTTAACAAAAAGATTTATTTTAAATCTTTTTCAAACAAACTATGAACTCGCCAACTTTATGTTGATTTTTTCGCACGTTCTTTCTCAGGTTACATTTTCAAACTAAGGAATGGTTGGAATAGGAGAACCCATGGGGATACGAATACTTAGCGGGCGTTCACTTTCTAGAAGCCTTAGAACATTATAATTTCGCTGTGCAATGAAGATACCGGTCAGATCACACCAAACTCTGATTTTAACGGGTGTGACAATGTCAGCGATGGCGGAGGAGTAGATTTGTATTGTTAATCACATTGGCCCCAAATAAGCTCTTCTACCACCACCATCAGCAGGAGGAAAAGATTTTTCTATTGTATTTCTGTTTGGGCGTCTTATGGTTTTATCTCTCTTGTTGCCCTCTCTTAGCGATTATAACTTATTAGTTTATATTTTTGAATCTGTTGTAATGTTATTTTGAAATGATTGATCAGATTTATGGATCTCATTACAACCCTAATCGCTATCTCACTACATCTGCTTCAGATTTTGCTTCTACTAAAAAATAATAGTGATATTCTCGAATTGTAAACCAATTGAATCAGCTTAGCAAATTGTGATCTTTGTGCTTCATTTATACTACTTTGTCATGCCTTTATTTTTGTTTGTGTTTATTACCTTATATAAGTTGTTAGTTAGCATAAGGGTTATAATTTTTTTTCAAATGATATGAGTTTATGAACGTGTTTGTGTATTTAGGTCAAAAAATACAGAGCAATGTATATGGCTTTCTGCAACTTGCTGGGTGGTTCCAAGTTATGGAGTCTTTCTCCTGAACTTCAGAAATTTGCAGGGGTGCTTGAATTAGCTAGGACAGAGGTATGTGTTGCTTTCTGCGAGATTTCATATTTTTGGTTTTAAAAGTCTGCACCTGCGTGGTTTTACCATCCACATGCCATGCTACCCAACCTTTTTAGGCTTTAGCCACATATCTTAAACACTCGGTGGTTTTTTCTATAAGAGATAGAGACTAAGAGAGCGAAAGAGTATAAGGTAGACTGGTAGATAGAGAGAGGGGGAGACATGGCGAGCCCGGAATCAGAGAGCGATGGAAGAAAACCTAGATGATCATGGAAAGTCGGTAAAGGCAATATTTTTAAAGGCTAGAGCTAATGTTGTTTTAATGACAAAGGGGATTGATGACATGGCACTGAAGTCTCAATAAGTTTGTTGATCTGATTAATGAATAGTACCGTGCAACTTATATTTATAAAGGCTAGAGCTAATGTTGTTTTACAGTCAAGACGGTTGATGCTAGGAAGAAGTTGTCCTCAGTAAAAAGTGATCGGTATGCTTTCTGATAGGGTGACTCATTGCCGGAATTAGGAGATTGGACTATTGGAGAGATTCAGGTGGTCTAACAGAAGTCAAAGATCAAGCAAATTGTGGTGAGTTATTGTGTTTCCTAGGATTTTTTTTAATCAAATATGTAGTTATAAAAAACGTATATCATTATAACTTATAACTTATTACATATACAACTAAGCAAACATATCGATACAAGCATAGTTGTCAATAGTGATTGCTATGGTCACTAGCGAATAGCGTAGTGTATAGGTCGAAGGTCGCTAACGAGTATGTAGCCATAAATAGCAAGATTTCATTTTTTATATTTTTAAATATATATAGCGGTTAAATATAGCTATAAAATAGCTGGATTTTAGGATTTGTTAAATATGCATGTATAATAGCGTATATGTGACATCTGCGTCACTTCAACCATCAAACAAATACCAAATCAATGAAATATTGAGTTTCATACTTGGGATTTGTATAAATATGTGTATCATTTTCACATATCAATTCTTGTTCGATTTCGAGCTTTAAAATCGCTTTCTGGAAGGTTATATGCTAGCTGATGCGTAAACATAAATAGTTTAATGCGACAAACACTCCGGAATAGTGAAATAGGCTTAACATACCTTAAATAAACTTTACATAACTTAGAAATAAGTTTTGGAGGGTTTGGTGTGTCGAAATCAAGTTTATTCGTTTAGAGGGACTAATTTTGACAAACTGCGAAAGTATGCCGATTCGTACTGTAACGAACATTCCGGAACTTGACCATAAGTTAAACATTCCGTAAATATCCTTTACATAGCTTAGTAATAGGCTTTGAGGAGTTCGGTGTGCAAGAAATAAACTTTTTGGTCAAACTGGGACTAAAAGCGTCAAAAAGTGCATAAGTTTGCATTTTCGCACATATCTTACGTTCTGAATATATCCGGACATCCAAAAATTTATGTAATCATTAAAATATTTTATTTTAGTGATTGGCATAATAAAATTCCATTCGTCGCGTAACTTGGATCATTTTTGCGTTCGTTACGATTTCCGTCGTAATTAAACGAATAATGCAACCGTACGACCAAACGAACCGACATCCGAGATGTTTTTGAGCATATTTTAACTTCCCTATACTTTAACTTCATTTTAGAGCTTTGAAATGGGGTTAACGGGGCTTAAACGTGCCAAAAATGCATCGAAAACCAAGTTTTGGGCTTGCAGGGGCTAAAACTGTAATTCTGTCAAAGTTCTTAGGCCTGGGGCGTAAGCCTAAGCTTATTCTTACGCGGCCCGCGTTAGCAGCCCAGATCAGAAACATTGAATCTAGACTTCCAGCCTGTTTTTTGATGGTTTTAAATACTGATTTGGGATACCATCTGCTTGTTTTGATGGTATTTCATGTCCCCATAGTTTAGTAAAACTATTTACCCACATGTATGGTCAAGATCGAAGCCTCTTTTGCAAGAAATGATCTTAACGGTTTACCGAAAACTATATATACCCATGTTCTCATTCCATTTTCTTAACCCTTGATCTGATTAATGCTCTAAGTTGAAGCCTTTGCTTCATACCTGAGTGTCATAGATCAAGTTCTCCCTAGCTTGGACCCTTTGTAAGCTTCTTTCGTTCTTTTATTGCTTTTCGAGCATGAAAGTCAAACTGCTTTGACCAATCTTTGGTCAACACAAAGTTCATTTGAACTTTGCAACGTGAGCGTAATCACTATGGTCATAGTCCCATGTGGCTATACCTACTGATTACCACGTTGATTAGGCGTAGTGACGAGTCGTAGTTTCGGTCAAAATGCGTATTTATGCGTATTTTGCAACCAAACTACTCTTGGGTATCAAAACCCTTTGTTTTGATATCAAAACATGTTTTCTAACTTAGTTAAACATGTTCCAACATGTTTAGCTCGTCACTTTTAGTTTAGTGCTTGTTTAGAGTCGTAAGTCAAGCGGTCTAAACCACCGCTTAGACTTTCGAATTTGACCCGTTTGGTCGATCATTAGGATCCAACCAAGCATGTTTAGTGACCATAGTTGTAAAGGGAATAATCTTCCAAGGTTATACCTTATGGTCACTTAGTTTAATTAGTTGTATGATAGGTTGTTTATATGCCCTAGGTAAAATGACTAAAATGCCCTTGTTATGCATAATTCGTATTTAAGCATATGTAACTAAAACTTTTGTCACTTAACTGATTATGCAACATATTTAAACATGTTTAGGCATATAATACTTGACATATGACTAGTTAGACGTCTCGAACGCGCTTTTGCGCGAACGACGTGTTAAAGTAGCGTTAGCTACCTTAATAGGTCGTAACAGGTCGAAAGCACTTAGGATAGGTTTCGATTTAGTATGTAGGCTTTGTTAAACCATATCATATGAGTTCCAATACTCATTTGGTTTACGAAGTCTCATCCTATCCGATCTTCCGATTTAGGTCCGGTCTATTAATATAGTTGCTTATACTAGGTGACGATTGATTTTCGTGAATCCCTTTAGTTTTGCTTGGTTGTTATTCAAGACTTCTAAGCATCCTCAAGTGAGTACATAGTCCCCTCTTTAACCATTTTCAACTGTTTTGGGGCGAAACACATGTGCCTACTTGTTACTTTCGTGCTTTTCATGCTTTTATACCATATACTTGATATGTTCATTAGTACGTATATAGTACATGATTTCATTATGTTTTGCTATGTATGTTCACTTAGCATGGTAGCACATTGATTTTCATATATTACATTTTGTTGCATATGCTCATCCAGCATATGGACACATTGTCTTACATTTTGAACTGTTTAAACCATTTGGAGCTGTTTGATCCTTGTGAACCATTTGGAACTGCTTGATATATGTGAATCGTTTGAAACTGTTTGATTTATGTGAACCGTTTGGAACTGCTTGATTGATGTGAACCGTTTGGAACTGTTTGAACCGTTGGGTTAGGGAAGTGATTAGGTAACGGGGCGGGTGTAATATTAAAAGCAAGGTGGATACGCCGCTGGTACTTCCTATATATAAGTGCTTTTAACACATTGTATATCGTTGCGTTATCTAGTTCACTTGGGCAAATGTTATCAAAACAAGGTTATATTACAAGATTTTTCTAACAATATAAACCATTCGAGTTTTATTACAAAAAAATTTATGATCTGGGTTTACTTAAAGAAATGTTTTGGGTTAAGAATCATGGCTGTTAGATTTTATAAACTATAACCAACTTGATTTGAGTTGGTTAATTAATTTACAACACTATACACTTTTCAAAACAAGGTTGTTAATAAGGTATTGCAACATGTAAACGAGCCATGAATCTGACACTCACATAAAACCTATGTACTCGCCGGCATTTTTATGCTGACGTATTTTCACATATGTTTCAGGTACCATAGTTGATGCCTGCTCACATAGGAATGGACGAGGCCTTACTGTAACATTCCCATTTTCATCATATAAGAATTTTAGGTTTGTTTAAATTTATTAACCCCTAGTAACTAGTTTTATTTTTAAAATAATTATTCAACCCATATAGTTTTAAAAACTATTATATATATATATTTGGTTGGAATGTTATACCAGTTAATTGGCTTGTATATGTGTGACATTTCTATTTTCTATATTAAAATAAATTATATAAAAACTTATATTATTAAACGGGTAGGCTAAGGGTAAGTTAACTGTTAGAAATATAAAGTACCTAGACGGGCCTAGGAACCGTTTAATAATTAAATTATAAAAATACATTATATTTGAACCTACTCCGTTTTTAATGAAACTTGGTTCAAAATGTAGATTAGATTATTCTCGTTCTAAAGACATATTCATTGTGTTATAAAACGTTGTATTTTAGAAGTTATACGCGCCAAATAAGTAAAACAGTTAAATTAATTATAATATATAAATTAATAATAATAATAATAATCAAAACACTTATGGAATAAAATATTAAACAAATTTAAACTACATTCAATTGAAATTCAATGAAATATGAGGACGTGTATGATTCACCTAAATTTTGAAAGTATATGTGTCTTTTGTAGAAATTGCCTCCATTTAATGCATACGTACGTGTATGCATGTGTTTCAAGAAGGAACTTGCCAAATTGTAGTATATATATAGGACTACATCAATTCAAAGGAAATTGCTAACAAACTTCTTCTGTTTTCTCTCTCTAGATGTCGCTTCTTTCTCTTTCTAAAATTTTCTTTTTATACCCATAATAATAATAAAGCCCTGCCCTGTTTTAAGTGTTTTAACTCCCGATCACAGATACCCTTTCCGATTGATCTGAGCCCCATAACACATGTCAAGGCTCTGCCTGACTAAGTTCGTTGGGGTTCTGTCTCGTGACATAGGGATAAGGTTGAATTAGGGGTACTATACTTAACATGAGTACAAATATATATATATATATATATATATATATATATATATATATTTAAAATAGCTCAGAAGCTATACCTAAGATTTATACCAGGAGGCTTTCTAGTTGAACCCTAAAGTTACAAAGTGTGTCCATTCTCTTTTCTCACCATTTTATTCCCTTTTTGTGATATAATTATATTCAAAAATGCTCCAAAACGATCCGTAAGTGAAAACCCAGACCCCTGAAACCCCAACCATATTAAAAAATCAAGAAATCAAGATTTTTGGTCTTCAGACGGGCCGCGTAAAAGATTCAGCATAGTCTTACGCGGGCCGCGTCAATGTGGTGTTGACCGGATAAGCGTCCAGATCCACGTGTCACCCACGTGGCACACCTACTCGTGACACAGCAAGCCTATACGTAGACTAGGTGACCACGCGGGCCGCGTAAGGATCGGCCGGAGGTTCACGCGGGCCGCGACAGACCCAAATTTCACCTATAAATAGGAATAGCCATGAGCAGTCCATTGTTGTCGAAATCATTTCACAAAAACGAGAGCACACTGCACAAATTCGAAATTTACTTTTATTATTGCGAGGCGCTGCTACGATACCGGGTATTAACTCGATCGCTGCTACGATTCAATGTCCGATCGATTTAAACTATCCGATGAATGTTTAAGTGCTGCTCAAACTTGGGTTATACTTTATCATTCGTCGTAAATTCGATGGATGTTTAAATATTGCACTTTGTCATTCGTTGTGAGGGTTTTAATCTCGTGAGCTATCGTAAATGCTGTATTAGTTACTAACCTAGTTCGTATGCATTGTTATTTAAATTAGGTTACAAGGCTAATCAGTAGGCTAAACTCTGCCCGTATAAAATCTGCAATGTGAGTCATTCTCTTTTTATCAAAATATTTTACAATACTCCATTTTCAAATGTTATAATTACAGGGAGTAAGTCGTGGTTATCTTAATCACTTGCTAGTGGGGTATTGTGCACATTACTAATTTCTCACGTGTTAGGCTAATAAATCCTAACAGTGATAAATGTCACTACTTGGGGAAAGACCCAATAGTGGTATGACCATCGTCACCCGGTGACACGGCGCCAGATAAAAATAAGATAGAAGCTTTTGTAATCGCTTTTATGCTGTAATTATTACTAAGTTATAAATTACAGGGATTAAGTCTTGGTTATCTTAAAAACAAGATAAAAGCCATTGTAATCGCTCTTATGCTGTAATTTATAACTAAATGTCATTTTATAAAACCTGAATGAACTCACCAGTATTTCCTACTGACCAAATCTTTTTAAAACGCGTTTCAGGTAATTACAGTAGATCAAGAATTAGAGTTGGATGCGGCACCAACAAGGCTTACAGAAGTGGCTTATTTTATCAAATTAAATTAAAGAGTTAATAGCCAAAATGGTCCTTGAGGTTTGCTCACTTTTGCCACTTTAGTCCAAAATCCAAATTTTTTAAATTTGGGTCCCTGAGGTTTGCATTTTGTTTCCATTTTAGTCCAAATTTCAAAAAAGTCTAATTTTGTCGGGATTTCTTACTGAATTTTGTCTTCTTCCTCATTTCTCATAAGGGCAAAATTGTCATTATAGATTATTATAAACTAATTTATATTAAAAAAATACAAAAAAGTCTCAAAGAACTTTAAATAACCCTAATCGATCAAAACCTCTCACCTTCCCCCATCATCTTCTTCCTCAGACCTGCTTCCCTTCCCCTAATCGAACATCGACCCCTAACAATGGATGACAACGAAGACTGGAACTGGTGCATCCGAAGAGAAGGTGCATCCCCTAATCCGAAGAAGATGATGGGGGAAGGTGAGAGGTTTTGATCGATTAGGGTTATTTAAAGTTCTTTGAGGCTTTTTTTTACCTTTTTAATATAAATTAGTTTATAATAATCTATAATGTTAATTTTGCCCTTATGAGAAATGAGGAAGAAGACAAAATTCAGTAAGAAATCTTGACAAAATTAGACTTTTTTTAAATTTGGACTAAAATGGCAACAAAATGCAAACCTCAGGGACCCAGATTTAAAAAAAATGGATTTTGGACTAAAGTGGCAAAAGTGAACAAACCTCAGGGACCATTTTGGCTATTATCTCTAAATTAAATTAAGAAAAGTTGATTTATGTATTCGAATTTATCCTATATGAAAGCTACCTTTTGAAACATGGTTTTATCCCATCTATTTAATAAATAAAAATCCGGTGTTTTCTAAACTCTGATATTTTTCCTAACTCACGGTTCAGACGAAATTTCCGCTGCACTACTTTTCAAAATAACCCCCGGTATCACTTGGCTGCTCGCGGCTCCTGATTCCGTCCAGGGTGGGGTCGGGGGTCGTGACACTTACTGACTTAATAATAATGGGAGATAATTTATTCATGTTTTGATTCTAGTTTCAATACATTGTAATAAATTTAATTCAATAAAACAGAACTTTTATCCATGTGTTGTGAAACAATGATTCTGTTATGACACTCCCTGACATTTCCGCCGCGGTTTGTTGTTTTAACGTGGTCGGGGTGTGAAAGAAAAGTTGGTATCAGAGCTCATGGTTATAGGGAATTAGGTTATTAATAATGCTTTGACCTAGTCTATAACCTTCCTAGGACCCAAACACAAGATTCTTGTGTTTAGATCTTAAAACAATACTGTCACTTATCCTTAGGTGACAACCACAACAAGAACACAAATTTCGAACCTGCTTTGAAAATGTGACAACCGTCACTTTTCCGTACATTCCGTACACTAAATGAACAGTGATCTGTGCTTTAATGAACGTACATGATCCAGTTCACAAGACAAATAAATTTCTGAATTCCATGCAAGTGAATTCATGCATGATATATGCTACAAGAATTACTTTATGATAGCGTTGCGTCAAAAATATTAGTAAACTCACCGGTAAGACACATCGTGTCAACAGAACTACAGAAAGCAGTCAGACATTAGAATTGGAGCCTAGGTGTAGGTCCAACGTCAAGAATGCATTAAAACCTAAGAGTACATACAAGGGTTTACATATAGACCTTCCGAAAGCTAAAATACGCACTAAAAGGCACCCGAAACGCACTTTAAGTGCAGAATTTCAGTAAATTCAGCTATAATCAGCATTATGACGCTGAAATATTATGCAGAAATTTCGATTTTTCATCCAGAATATTTCCCCAAGTGTCGGGAATTAAAAGTGTCGCAAAAGGATACTTGAAAGACACTAAACGGTGCAATTTAGCACTTAAACGAACCAGTATCCAACCGAATAACCGGACGTTACCCGGAACACCAAAATATTATAGGAGGCATTGTTGTTTATTTCTAAGCTAGTCATGATCCCCGAACACCTTAACACCCACTAAATTATCTAATAACTAACCTTGTAACCATATACTTGGATGGGGATTATGAACCAACTAACTATTGGACATGTACTACCAAGACATGAAAACCATTGGACAAACTTTTGTTGGGGGATAAAAGAACAAACCATGAAATCATAATCTTCACTTCACATTTCACCCCAACCCTTCTCTCCTCCTTCTTCCCCAATCGGCTGAACCAAACACCACCACCATCACCATATTTTGACCTTCATTCATCCATTCTAGAGGCATCCAAAGGTGTAAGTGTTCATGCAAGCAGGCTTGGTGTGTTCGGAAGTTGAAGGACCTTCTCTATTTGCTATTAACCGCCACATTTCTCCACTTGAACTTCCCTAGCCTTGGGCTAGTGGTAAGAACTTAGATCCTTCCATTTTTCATTCTATTTAAGTGGTTAATGATGATTAATGATTAAAAAGATAGAACTCTAAAGAACCATAAACTAGATTCAAACATAAAAGCTTTACATGAACATTTACATGATGAAATGTGGTACTAGAATGTTGTAGTGAACATGATGCTGATTACTTGATGATTTTCTGATTAATGTTGATGTTTGATGTTGTTATGATGACTAAACATGTTAACGAAATCAATCGAACACACTTATAAGGTTAAAAGACTGAAAACAACTTGCTGATTCGCTTTTCCAGCCGACATAAACTGGCTGTAACAGGACCTAACTTAAACGAAAAATGTATTTTCTTAAGTCTATAATGTGTTATTATGAAATACGGTTCTAATGGCACCGGAATCGTAATTTTTGGACTTCGTTTACTATTTTTAAAACGTCATTTCGTAACAGCAGCTTGAGCTGCATTTTTGCTGCTGAAAATGTGTGCCCTATTTTCTGTCATAACTTGTATTCTGTGTGGAGTCTGATCACGAAATTTATACCATAGTTGAAGAATGATGTATTTGTAATTCTCCCACTGGAATTTCGTAAATCGGACTCACGAAGAATTTTTAATGAATTATTTCGTAAACTGCAATCAGAAAGCGACAAATCTGATTGCAGTCCGGAAAATAAATTCTTATAAAATATTGATAATGAACTGGACCCCGATATTTTTACACAATAATTTTTTGATCGTTTAAGACGTTCTGTAAAAATTTGGGAATTTTTGGAATAAGATAACTATTTTATTAAAACGCCCGAAAACAACCCAATTTTGTATATTTAAATTGAAAGGATATAAGTATGTATATTTGTGAGGAAAAATATATATTTATTGATCGCCATATTTTGTGCTAAGTGTTTGTAGTATGTATTATAGTTGATAGTGTATTAGGACTCAAGAATACACTAAATCCTCATGAGAAGTGAAAACACAAAAATACACATACAACATATTCAGACAAAATACATAATTCGGGTGCAAAGTGCATAATACAAGAGACTTATAATTATTTTTTAGAAAATAATATAAGTCTGACACTTAGTTAAAAATATAAGTTATTTTTAACACAAGAATACGTACACAAAAGATAGTGACTTGTACTTGTGTGATACAAGTCTAGTGACTAACGTTAAGAAAACACGTATAGGTCACGACGCTAGATAAGCAAATCCGGTGAAGTTTACGACGCAGGAACGCAAAGTTGTGAGTTCATGCTCCCCCTTTTCTCTAACTGTTTTTGGTTTTATAACTCTCGGGGGTGAAATACATGTTACACATATTACAATTTTTACAAATGGTAAAAATACGAGAAGCACTCTTGGTGAGAACGAGTACCGAGTGCAATATGATTTGAGAATACAAAAGAATACGAGAAGCACTCGTGGTGAGTGCAATATGATGAGCTATAAGAAATGCCTAGAAAATACTAGATCATGTGAGCTTAAACTAGATATTGTGATGCCATTAATACTTAATTAGGGACGAGGGTTAGATCTAACGGGTACGGCCGAGCCCCACTCATGGTCCTTATGTGACCTCTTGAGTGCTTCGGTGTCCCAGTCGAGGGAAATCGACACAGTCGAGGTTAATCGACACAGTCGAGGTTAATCGACACAGTCGAGGGTAATCGACACAGTCAAGGGAAATTGACACAGTCGAGGTTAATCGACACAGTCGAGGGTAATCGACACAGTTAAGGGAGAAAATACTAATGCTCCCTATGTCCTCACACGCCTTGAAGGAGAATATACTAATGCTCCCTATGTCCTCACGTGCCTTAATGTCCTTGTATAAACAATCATTTAAAACGTGGGGTACACAAGAAAACTTGAATGATACTTGAGTACATGGGGTACTCAAGAAAACGGGAATTATACTTGAGTACGTGGGGTACTCAAGAAAGACTTGAATTATACATGACACATACTATGTTTTCATACAAAGTATAAAAACGTGAAATACAAAAACGCATGAACTCGCTCAACTTTATGTTGATGTTTTCCAAAATTACATGTATTTCAGGTGACAGGATGGATCTTGGGCGCAAGTGTCGTAACTAGAAGTAGACTACAAGTTTAGATGTCATCCACTTTTGTTGAATTGTAACCTTGTCAAAGGTCGTGTTTTGAAAACTTAAATAACAAGTGTTTGTAATACTCAAATTTTCATGAATGGATGAACATCGTTTTGATCATGTAATTGTTTATTACGATTGAATGCAATGATAACAAGCTAGTCACACATCATACGCTTCCGCAAAAGACAGGGTGTGACAGTTTGGTATCAGAGCTTCGATTGTAGTGAACTAGGATTCTTTCTCGAGTCTAGACTACAATCACTAGAGTTCTCTCACAAAAACATTTTACAAAAAGGTTTTCATTGCATTCACGAAAGCGCCAAGATCCACAAGTCAGCCACTTTTCAAAAAGTGACAAGGCAAGGACATTAGTGAGGAATACCTTTAAAATAAGGTGCCAATCAAAGCATAGTCTACACGAGTTAGACTTGCCAAAAACAAAATGACCCCCCCCCCCAAAAAAAAGAGTTATACGTGATATAATGCATTAAATTGCTTGATTATGCTAACTAGCATATATGTTATTGATATACATACATACAAATAAGTGTACGGAATGATTGTTGACGTGAATGAGATACTTTCGACTCCGACTCCTATTACTGTACGTGACTCGCACGATGAAGCAACCGACCTCGCGTCCTTTGCAAAGCTCATGGCTGGGAGTGATTACCAAACAAGATGCCGAGCTTGCTTCCGTAGGAGATGGCTGCTCTTCCCTCTCGATCGTGAAGATGCCTAACTACGGTGATGATGACGAGGCAGAGGCGGCAACCTTGAACAAATTCTTGATCAACGGGACGAGATCCCTACGGCTTATGAGAAGCAAGATTGACGACGCACTTGACCAGAAAAGGAAGATGAAGTATTCATCTCGAAGGTGCCCCTCCAACTACTAGGAATTCTCTCTATTCCTATTCCACCTAATCATCGTGCCTATACGCGCGTAACGATAACGAATGTTAGCGCGTGGACCACCGCAATGGTCCTTTCCATGACAGAGGTAAAAGGACAGTAGTGTCCCCTCCTTGATTGATCATCTGCTTGGACGAGAGAAAACTGGGGTAACTGTGCAAGACAATTTATTATTACGGAGGCCCACGTAATAACGACTTGTAGTGCACAGAAATCCTAGTGGACTTTGCGGGTCAAGCTAATGAAAACCATACAAAATTTATCTGTAGGTGTCGTCACCTTCATCTGGTATAACAACACATAGATCAGTGCTTTAGCACGTTAGAAAGTAGGAGACCTGTTTTAGCCTACTTCGTGACTGACACTTCTACCTGCATACGAGACGTTTGAGAAAACGATATTTAAGCAAGAGAGGTGGAATAACATTCAAAAAGAATCAGCGACGATACACTCTCTATCACCTCTACACAAACAACCCCATCAAAGGGGAAATATACGCACCAGTAAAGCTAAAGACCTAAGAAAACCAATGTAGCAGGAAATGACTGAAACTTGAATGACCAAGGCGATGTAGCCTCGAGTTCATTTCAAACAATAAGCCAAGTTGGCAAGCCTATGTGAAGGCTCAATAACTGTTTCCTTGCTTATACACTGATTATATATACATGTGAAATTGGGTGATTACATAATGGCTTATGGTGTTATGTATCTCATAGACAATTGGAATGTTGTCTAACCTACTTCATACCTTTGTACAGAAGAGAATGCCGCCCAGACAAGACACAAACACCAGTACGTTGCCAAGAACAGAAGCTGAGCTTCAAGAGTGAATCTCACAGGCGATTGCTCGACATGAAGCCCTCCGCTCTCAACACAACGGGGGCACTACCGAAAATAACCCTCCAACTGGCTGCACCTATAAACAATTCCTGGATTGCAAGCCATTAAATTTTGATGGCACAGGAGGTGCCGTTGCATTTGTTCGTTGGGCAGAAAAGACTGACTCCATTCTAAGAATGAGTAACTGTTCGCCCCAACAGAGTGTTACCTATATCTCAGGGTTATTCGTAGATGGCGCACTCTCCTGGTGGAACCTTCAGGCTCAAACCCTTGGTGCAGATGCTGCTTATGCACTAAGCTGGGACGAGCTCAAGGAAATGATGGAAAAGAAATACTGCTCTAGGGCTGAAATCCAGAAGCTTGAGGTGGAGTTCTGGAACTTGAAAATGGACGGACCGAAGATTCCTGAATACGTCCAACGATTTCACGACTTGTCTAGGGTCATCCCCTACTTAGTCAAACCGGAATTCAAAAGGGTTGAACGATTCATTTGGGGACTTGCACCTCAGATCAGGAGCATGGTTACTACCTCAAAGCCCTCAACCATTGCAGAGGCTATCGATATGAGTGTCACTCTTACTGAAGAAGCTCTACGTGCGGGAAAATTTTCGGAATCTAAGGATAACAAGAAAGAGACTCATGTGGAGTCATCAGGCAATAAGAAGAGGAAGTCTTCGAATCTAAAGATAAGCACCCAAGCCCGCTTTGGAAGCTCTAAAGCAAACAAAAGGAAGAAAGTGAACCCGCCGCATGGCAGGAGAACTGATGGAGCCACTAATAAGGTAGGTGGTAAAATTTACTCGGGGACTAAGCCGAGGTGTGAGGAATGCAACTTTCACCATGAAGGTCGATGTCTGAAGCCCAAGTGCGGGAAGTGTGGAAAAGAAGGGCACAGCAAGAACGCCTGTTGGGCGAAGGACCCAGATGGAAGAAATAAGAGAATACCAGGCTGCTACAAATGTAGAGAAGCAGGGCACACTAGGAAAGATTGCCCTAGGAAGAAGCAAGCAAGGAAGGGTTTTCACGATCGAAACTCGTGAAGCACGCCAGGATCCAGATGCGGTTACGGGTACGTCCCCTATTAACCAACCCTATGCATCTACTTTTAATTAATACTGGCATCAACTTTTACCTTGCACGCTTAGAACTTAAGAAACTGCTTGGCCTAGTTTCAAATAAAATAGACGTCCCATATTCTCTCGAAATAAGCATATAGAAGGCTAGTTGAAGCAGATGAAGCAAGTAAGGAATTATATTTTAGGGACTCATCAGGCCGGAACCTTTTGTTACCATTGACTCGTGAAGTCATAATACGATAGTCAGCGTGGATCGGAAATCCAAGTTTACAGCTGAAGTCGTCCGATATGAGAAAATCAGACGCATCCCTCTTGCGAATGATGAAACCCAACTTTCCTGCAATAGGTGCAAGGATGCTAGACCCCACAAGGCGGCAGATCTATGAGATCCCTCATTGGTCGAAGAGGCATAGAAACGCCTCCGAGTAGACTGCAGAGCCTGAGAACATCCCCGTGACGGAAGAAGTCCCAGTAGCCTTTTCTAAAGACTTGCCAGGAACGCCTCTCCGTAGCGACGAGAGGAGTTCAGGATAAATCGCGTGCCAGGAACAGCACCAGTGCCGAATAACGCCTTACTAACTAGCTTCGTCTGCGAAGCATGAGCCTCCGAGGTAACTGCCAGAGCTGCTAGACAGAGGGAAATTAAAGACATGACATCCTTAGTTAAGGAGACAAGGAGAAAGTCGATAGTCTCCACTTTACATAAACTTCAGAAAATTGAGAATCAGAATCCTTGCCAAGGACTGATGACACAAATGAGCCAATCATAAGGCTCCAGTTACCACACAAAGATCAACTTGAGGACAAGAGGTCCTCCACTGTGAATACAAGAGGAAATATCCCTAAAACGACCTTTAGGACTCGCTTCAAGCATCACGAGTTCCTTGTCGTATCATTTGGCTTAACACATGCATCGACAATATTCATGGACCTCATGAATCGAACGTGTAAGCCATACCTGGATAAGTCATATACTTATTGACTACATTCTTATATGGCCAACGACCAAGGAAGGTCGTAGCAACAGCTGCAATTACCTTGCAACTCTTAGAGAAGAGAACAGTTATATGCTGTAATAACGAAAAGCGGATTTCGAATTCGCGAAGTGAAAACTTTAAGGTACATGATGAATAAGAACGAAATTCATGCCAACCCTGCAACCAAGAGCTAAGGAGCTAGAGTTGCAATTATGTGACGTCTCTCGACAAAGTATCGATTGTACGTCGATGCAACGAGACCACAACATTGCATACGCGGCACATTGATTAAGGAATCATGAGAAAAGACCTTGAGATAGATACAGTAATTGCGCGCCGCAAATTGGACGTCATTACCTGAAAGAAAACGCTGCACGATCTTTACTGATCACAAGGGTTGCAACACACCAATGATCGTAAGAATTCGAATATGAACTGAGCTGTTTAACGATGCAGACTGTATTAACACGATACGTGCTTGTGTGATAAACTTTGATAAAAATTTGGAACACTCACTTGCCCTTAGTGGAGTCTTCCTACAACAGTATTTATCACACTGCCGTTTAAACCGCTTCGTGCGAAGCTTTAGAAGGAACATAACAAGTTAATCCTCGTCAGGTTGAACGGAGACCGGAAATAAACAATCAACTGGCCCGAGATGGTTCAGGAAATCTAGAGGCAAGATCGTTCGGATATGTGACCATATCAGGACAGCCCGCAGAATACAGAAGGATTACGCCGATGAGCGGCATAAATCGTAAGAATATGAGACCAGAAGTATGACTAAAATGAGAGCCTTGCCTAGAGAAGGCGTAGTGTGAGTTGGAAAACGAAAAGGTTGGATCCCCGGTGTAGGGATCAGAACCATTGTTCACAAGATGAAACTCCCAGAAAAAGATCAGTAGTGATCTCGACACATTCATGTGTCTAATCGTTAGAGGAGTCTGACTCAAGGAACAGTCGTTGTTCCCACAAATAAGATTCACGTCAATGACAAACGACAAGAATTAGTATAGAAACCTGTTGAGGTTTTGGACCAAGAGTCCGTGATACTATAGAAACCTGTTGAGGTTATGGACCAAGAGTCCACAAGATACAGAAAAGACATGATTGATCTACTTGAGTATGATAGAATTCACGACATGACCCAGAGATTTCATGGGAACATGAAGACAAATCATGAATCTAAGTGACCATATTGGTTTCACAACTCCCCTGCGACGGATGGCATCGCTTGAATTTCGGGACGAAATTCTTTTAACGGGGGGAGACTGTGACAACCGTCACTTTTCCGTACATTCCGTACACTAAATGAACAGTGATCTGTGCTTTAATGAACGTACATGATCCAGTTCACAAGACAAATAAATTTCTGAATTCCATGCAAGTGAATTCATGCATGATATATGCTACAATAATTACTTTATGATAGCGTTGCGTCAAAAATATTAGTAAACTCACCGGTAAGACACATCGTGTCAACAGAACTACAGAAAGCAGTCAGACATTAGAATTGGAGCCTAGGTGTAGGTCCAACGTCAAGAATGCATTAAAACCTAAGAGTACATACAAGGGTTTACATATAGACCTTCCGAAAGCTAAAATACGCACTAAAAGGCACCCGAAACGCACTTTAAGTGCAAAATTTCAGTAAATTCAGCTATAATCAGCATTATGACGCTGAAATATTATGCAGAAATTTCGATTTTTCATCCAGAATATTTCCCCAAGTGTCGGGAATTAAAAGTGTCGCAAAAGGATACTTGAAAGACACTAAACGGTGCAATTTAGCACTTAAACGAACCAGTATCCAACCGAATAACCGGACGTTACCCGGAACACCAAAATATTATAGGAGGCATTGTTGTTTATTTCTAAGCTAGTCATGATCCCCGAACACCTTAACACCCACTAAATTATCTAATAACTAACCTTGTAACCATATACTTGGATGGGGATTATGAACCAACTAACTAGTTCAAAGTTACATATACACCCCCTCCCCCTAAGCTCAAAAATCAGCCACATGCCTAAATTAGAAGATTTTATGGAGTTGTTTAATGGATTGTGTCATGTACTACCAAGACATGAAAACCATTGGACAAACTTTTGTTGGGGGATAAAAGAACAAACCATGAAATCATAATCTTCACTTCACATTTCACCCCAACCCTTCTCTCCTCCTTCTTCCCCAATCGGCTGAACCAAACACCACCACCATCACCATATTTTGACCTTCATTCATCCATTCTAGAGGCATCCAAAGGTGTAAGTGTTCATGCAAGCAGGCTTGGTGTGTTCGGAAGTTGAAGGACCTTCTCTATTTGCTATTAACCGCCACATTTCTCCACTTGAACTTCCCTAGCCTTGAGTTAGTGGTAAGAACTTAGATCCTTCCATTTTTCATTCTATTTAAGTGGTTAATGATGATTAATGATTAAAAAGATAGAACTCTAAAGAACCATAAACTAGATTCAAACATAAAAGCTTTACATGAACATTTACATGATGAAATGTGGTACTAGAA
This sequence comes from Helianthus tuberosus, assembly GCA_030545235.1. NCBI lineage: Eukaryota > Viridiplantae > Streptophyta > Magnoliopsida > Asterales > Asteraceae > Helianthus > Helianthus tuberosus. The sequence continues at coordinate 119,006,445 of CM060424.1, forward strand.
TGTTGTAGTGAACATGATGCTGATTACTTGATGATTTTCTGATTAATGTTGATGTTTGATGTTGTTATGATGACTAAACATGTTAACGAAATCAATCGAACACACTTATAAGGTTAAAAGACTGAAAACAGCTTGCTGATTCGCTTTTCCAGCCTACTTAAACTGGCTGTAACAGGACCTAACTGAAACGAAAAATGTTTTTTCTTAAGTCTATAATGTGTTATTATGAAATACGGTTCTAATGGCACCAGAATCGTAATTTTTGGACTTCGTTTACTATTTTTAAAACGTCATTTCGTAACAGCAGCTTGAGCTGCATTTTTGCTGCTGAAAATGTGCGCCCTATTTTCTGTCATAACTTGTATTCTGTGTGGAGTCTGATCACGAAATTTATACCAAAGTTGAAGATTGATGTATTTGTAATTCTGCCACTGGAATTTCGTAAATCGGACTCACGAAGAATTTTTAATGAATTATTTCGTAAACTGCAATCAGAAAGCAACAAATCTGATTGCAGTCCGGAAAATAAATTCTTATAAAATATTGATAATGAACTGGACCCCGATATTTTTACACAATAATTTTTGGATCGTTTAAGACGTTCTGTAAAAATTTGGGAATTTTTGGAATAAGATAACTATTTTATTAAAACGCCCGAAAACAGCCCAATTTTGTATATTTAAATTGAAAGGATATAAGTATGTATATTTGTGAGGAAAAATATATATTTATTGATCGCCATATTTTGTGCTAAGTGTATGTAGTATGTGTTATACTTGATAGTGTATTAGGACTCAAGAATACACTAAATCCTCATGAGAAGTGAAAACACAAAAATACACATACAACATATTCAGACAAAATACATAATTCGGGTGCAAAGTGCATAATACAAGAGACTTATAATTATTTTCGAGAAAATAATATAAGTCTGACACTTATTTAAAAATATAAGTTATTTTTAACACAAGAATACGTACACAAAAGATAGTGACTTGTACTTGTGTGATACAAGTCTAGTGACTAACGTTAAGAAAACACGTATAGGTCACGACGCTAGATAAGCAAATCCGGTGAAGTTTACGACGCAGGAACGCAAAGTTGTGAGTTCATGCTCCCCCTTTTCTCTAACTGTTTTTGGTTTTATAACTCTCGGGGGTGAAATACATGTTACACATATTACAATTTTTACAAATGGTAAAAATACGAGAAGCACTCTTGGTGAGAACGAGTACCGAGTGCAATATGATTTGAGAATACAAAAGAATACGAGAAGCACTCGTGGTGAGTGCAATATGATGAGCTATAAGAAATGCCTAGAAAATACTAGATCATGTGAGCTTAAACTAGATATTGTGATGCCATTAATACTTAATTAAGGACGAGGGTTAGATCTAACGGGTACGGCCGAGCCCCACTCATGGTCCTTATGTGACCTCTTGAGTGCTTCGGTGTCCCAGTCGAGGGAAATCGACACAGTCGAGGGTAATCGACACAGTCGAGGGAAATTGACACAGTCGAGGTTAATCGACACAGTCGAGGGTAATCGACACAGTTAAGGGAGAAAATACTAATGCTCCCTATGTCCTCACACGCCTTGAAGGAGAATATACTAATGCTCCCTATGTCCTCACGTGCCTTAATGTCCTTGTATAAACAATCATTTAAAACGTGGGGTACACAAGAAAACTTGAATGATACTTGAGTACGTGGGGTACTCAAGAAAACGGGAATTATACTTGACTACGTGGGTTACTCAAGAAAGACTTGAATTATACATGACACATACTATGTTTTCATACAAAGTATAAAAACGTGAAATACAAAAACGCATGAACTCGCTCAACTTTATGTTGATGTTTTCCAAAATTACATGTATTTTAGGTGACAGGATGGATCTTGGGCGCAAGTGTCGTAACTAGAAGTAGACTACAAGTTTAGATGTCATCCACTTTTGTTGAATTGTAACCTTGTCAAAGGTCGTGTTTTGAAAACTTAAATAACAAGTGTTTGTAATACTCAAATTTTCATGAATGGATGAACATCGTTTTGATCATGTAATTGTTTATTACAATTGAATGCAATGATAACAAGCTAGTCACACATCATACGCTTCCGCAAAAGACAGGGTGTGACAGAAAACCAATCATCTGTTCTAGGATAATTTATTATAAGGTTTTGAACCTTCAAAGTTTTCAAAATCTCGTCAAAGTTTGGGTCTTATTTATGTGAACACGTGCAATCTGGAAGGGTGGATGCCTGTATCCTGAGTTTTCGGTCTAAGGCTAGAGTGTTCGTACAAATCCACATAATCGGACCAGTCACTCTTACCTGGGAACTCTTGGGGTGAGTGTCCACTTATAGGCTAAAGCATGTCTTCGCGATACATTATGAGGACCTATTTACTTTGATTCAGCCTTTGTACGTCATTTGTTTGCTTCATGGTATGAACAAATGACCATCATCCACGACTTTTTAGTCGGTAATTGTAACATCCTATTCTTACACAATACCATTTCACTTGTTTTCTCCCATACTTCCTCTTTTAGAATGCCTCCAAGACGCAACAATCAGATACCTAATGAAGAACTGTCAGTTATCATTACGCAGCAAATGGCTGCTGTACTCCCAAACCTCATTGCTCAAGTTAACCAAGTCTACAATAACAACAATAATGCTCCCTGCAATTTCAAGACGTTTAACCCAGCTAAGCCATCAAAATTTTCTGGGTCTCAAGGAGCAACTGCACTTCTACAATGGTTCGAGAGTCTTGAGAGCACCTTCAGACATGTTCAGTGTCCAAACGAGCGAATGGTTGAATTTGCATCTAGTGTCTTTGAGAAACGAGCTTTGACATGGTGGAATGGTGTGATGAGAGATAGGGGTGCCGACGTGGCACTGGCTCAAACATGGGAAGAGCTTCGAGCTCTAATGATGAGGGAATTTTGTCCTCGTCATGAGATTAGGGCATTGGAAAGGGAATTCGATGATCTTAAGCAAGATAGCGGTGAGCATCGAGCTTACACGGACCATTATGAGGAGTTAAGTCTGTTATGCCCGAACATGGTTACGCCTTTAGATAAGGTAATCGAAAAGTACATTAATGGCCTCCCTGACTCAGTACAAGACATTGTTACTGGTAGCAACCCCACTACAGTTAGACAGGCCATTGAGCTATCCGCTACCTTGACTGAATCTTAGATCAGGGAAGGTAAACTTTTCCGAAAGGGTGATAAGAAACCGATCGAGGAATCGAAACCAAAGGACGAATAGACTGAATCCTCCAAGAAGTCCAAGAAGCAAAAGGCTTCTCAGAACTTCGTCGTGGTTGCTCACAATGATCAAGCTGTCCCCAACCAACCAGCTCAACCCCCTGCTAGGAAGCCATACAACGGAACTGTACCCTTGTGCAACCAATGTAACCTTCATCACCATGCTAGTGTGAAGTGCCGCAAATGCCTAATTTGTGGACTTATACGGCATACAGCTAGGGTTTACCGAGCTGCAGCTGCACCAAATCAAGCTGACAACAATCCTGCTCAAGCTCGTTTTCCACCAGGGTCTTGCTACAACTATGGTGAGATGGGCCATTTCCGAAAGAATTGCCCAAAGCTTGCTAATGCAAATCCAACGCAGGGATGAGCATTTGACCGATTGGAAGATGACGCTGTTTAGAAATAATCGAGCCTTATGTATTATTTCTTTTGTTATCATGGTCTATGAAACAGTTGTTGTTGTTGTTTATAAATAAATCTTTTATTTACATTGCAATGTACATATGTGGTTGCATGTATAAACAACAAATCCCCTACAATACCGACAATCCAGGAACCGTATTCCTTGAAAAACAGACTACTCCCAAAATTCTTCCATTTTATGATCTCTTGCGTTTTCCACGAAAATCCTAAGTACCCGTTTCTTCCAAGGAAACGAAGTACAAGGCGCAAGTTACAACTCTGGATAAATACCCAAAGTACCACTATAAATCCTTAATAGGATACCTAAGGGTATTTCCGTAAGTCCTTAATTATTGTGTATCTTAATTCGAATGTTACGATTCCTTGTAATCGAAATCGAATTTTCTTTTTAAGATCATTCTATCTTTTCAGATAGATTCTTGAGGACGTTGATGTCCATTGACTGGGTTCCTGGTATACCTTGGATACCTATGTTCAAATCGACAACAAGTTAAATTAAATAACAAACTGATAACAAATTAATAACCAAGGAAACAATTATGTGCTTATGTGTTTATGTGTTGACCTAATGAAAGTTGTCTCAAGCTTGTTCCAATTCCATTCCCTTCACATTATAAAACAAACTGTGCGGACTGTGCAAGGAATTATGTAATTATGGATGCATACATAATTATGGAATTTAGTGCACAGAAACCACAGCAAGTTTTGTCATGTGTAACCCTATTCATTTCCATTTCTAATGAAGCACCCGTTGAGGAAAAATGAACTACCTATTCATTTTTCACTTCTGAAAGAATATCCGTTGAGGGAAATGAATATCCTTTTGTTTACCCCTTCATTTCCATTTCTGACGAAGAATCCGTTGAGGAAAATGACTCAATCCGTTCATTTTCGCTTCTGAAGAATACCCGTTGAGGGAAATGAATATCTTTTTGTTTATCCCTTCATTTCCATTTCTGACGAAGAACCTGTTGAGGAAAATGACTCAATCTGTTCATTTTCGCTTCTGAAGAATATCCGTTGAGGGAAATCAATATCCTTTTGTTTACCCCCTTCATTTCCATTACTGACGAAGAACCCGTTGAGGAAAATGACTCAATCTGTTCATTTTCGTTTCTGAAGAATATCCGTTGAGGGAAATGAATATCCTTTTTGTTTATCCCTTCATTTCCATTTCTGACGAAGAACCCGTTGAGGAAAATGACTCAATCCGTTCATTTTCGCTTCTAAAGAATATCCGTTGAGGGAAATGAATATCGTTTTGATTATTCCGTCATTTCCACTTCTGACGATGTACCTATAAAGGAAAAATGAATCATCAACTCATTTTTCGCTTTAAAGTATATCCACTGTAAAATGACAAGATTATGCCTTGCATATCTTTGATGGTTATTTAACACAACGTTACAAACAGACTCCTACGAATAAATTTCGGGACAAAATTTCCTAAAGTAGGGGAGACTGTGACATCTGCGTCACTTCAACCACCAATTAAATACCAAATAAATGAAATATTGAGTTTCATACTTAGGATTTGTATAAATATGTGTATCATTTGCACATATCAATTCTTGTTCGATTTCGAGCTTTAAAATCGCTTTCTGGAAGGTTATACGCGAGCTGATGCGTAAACGTAATAATTTAATGCAACAAACACTCCGGAATAGTGAAATAGGCTTAACATACCTTAAATAACCTTTACATAACTTAGAAATAAGTTTTGGAGGGTTTGGTGTGTCGAAATCAAGTTTATTCGTTTACAGGGACTAATTTCGATAAACTGTGAAAGTATGCCGATTCGTACTGTAACGAACATTCCGGAACTTGACCATAAGTTAAACATGCCGTAAATATCCTTTACATAGCTTAGAAATAGGCTTTGAGGGGTTCGGTGTGCAAGAAATAAACTTTTTGGTCAAACAGGGACTAAAAGCGTCAAAAAGTGCATAAGTTTGCATTTTCGCGCATATCCTATGTTCTGAATATATCCGGACATCCAAAAATTTATGTAATCATTAAAATATTTTATTTTAGTGATTTTCATAATAAAATTCTATTCGTCGCGTAATTTGGATAGTTTTTGCGTTCATTACGATTTCCGTCGTAATTAACCGAATAACGCAACCGTACGACCAAACGAACCGACATCCGAGATGTTTTTAGCATATTCTAAGTTCCCTATACTTTAACTTCATTTTAGAGCTTTGAAAAGGGGTTAACGGGGCTTAAACGTGCCAAAAATGCATCGAAAACCAAGTTTTGGGCTTGCAGGGGCTAAAACTGTAATTCTGTCAAAGTTCTTAGGCCTGGGGCGTAAGCCTAGGCTTATTCTTAAGTGGCCCACATTAGCAGCCCAGATCAGAAACATTGAATCTGGACTTCCAGCCTGTTTTTGATGGTTTTAAACATTGATTTGGGATACCATCTGCTTGTTTTGATGGTATTTCATGTCCCCCTAGTTTAGTAAAACCATTTGCCCACATGTATGGTCAAGTTCGAATCCTCTTTTGCAAGAAATGATCTTAACGGTTTACCGAAAACTATATATACCCATGCCCTCATTCCATTTTCTATACCCTTGATCTGATTAATGCTCTAAGTTGAAGCCTTTGCTTCATACCTGAGTGTTATAGATCAAGTTCTCCCTAGCTTGGACCCTTTGTAAGCTTCTTTCATTCTTTTATTGCTTTTCGAGCATGAAAGTCAAACAGTGCTTGACTTTCTGCTTTGACCAGTCTTTGGTCAACACAAAGTTCCTTTGAACTTTGCAACGTGAGCGTAATCATGATGGTCATTGTCTCGTGTAACTATACCTACTGATTACCACGTTGATTAGGCGTGGTGACGAGTCGTAGTTTCGGTCAAAATGCGTATTTATGTGTATTTTGAAACCAAACTACTCTTGGGTATCAAAACCCTTTGTTTTAATATCAAAACCTGTTTTCTAACTTAGTTAAACATGTTCCAACATGTTTAGCTCGTCACTTTTAGTCTAGTGCTTGTTTAGAGTCGTAAGTCAAGTGGTCTAAACCACCGCTTAGACTTTCAAACTCGACCTGTTTGGTCGATCATTAGGATCCGACCAAGCATGTTTAGTGACCATAGTTGTATAGGGAATAACCTTCCAAGGTTATACCTTATGGTCACTTAGTTTAATTAGTTGTATGATAGGTTGTTTATATGCCTTAGGTAAAATGACCAAAATGCCTTTTTTATGCATAATTGGTATTTAAGCATATGCAACTAAAACTTTTGTCACTTAACTTATTATGCAACATATTTAAACATGTTTAGGCATTTAATACTTGTCATAGGACTAGTTTGACGTCTCGAACGCGCTTTTACGTGAACGACGCGTTAAAGTAGCGTAAGCTACCTTAATAGGTCGTAACGGGTCGAAAGCACTTAGGATAGGTTTCGATTTAGTATGTAGGCTTTGTTAAACCATATCATATGAGTTCCAACACTCATTTGGTTTACGAAACCTCATCCTATCCGATCTTCTGATTTAGGTCCGGTTTGTTAACATAGTTACTTATACTAGGTGCCGTTTGATTTCCGTGAATCCCTTTAGCTTAGCTTGGTTGTTATTCAAGACTTCTAAGCATCCTCAAGTGAGTACATAGTCCCCTCTTTTACCGTTTTCAACTGTTTTGGGGTGAAACACATGTGCCTACTTGTTACTTTCGTGCTTTTCATGCTTTTATACCATATACTTGCTATGTTCATTAGTACGTATATTGTACATGATTTCATTATCTTTTGCTATGTATGTTCACTTAGCATGCTAGCACATTGATTTTCATATATTACATTTTGTTGCATATGCTCGTCCAGCATATGGACACATTGTTTTACATTTTGTTGCATATGCTCATCCACCATATGGACACATTGTCTTACATTTTGAACTGTTTGAACCGTTTGGAGCTGTTTGATCCTTGTGAACCGTTTGGAACTGCTTGATATATGTGAACCGTTTGGAACCGTTTGATTTATGTGAACCGTTTGGAACTGCTTGATTGATGTGAGCCGTTTGGAGCTGTTTGAACCGTTGGGTTAGGGAAGTGATTAGGTAACGGGGCGGGTGTAATGTATTAAAAGCATGATGGATACGCCGCTGGTACTTCCTGTATATAAGTGCTTTTAACACGTATTATATCATTGCTTTATCTAGTTCACTTGGGCAAATGGTATCAAAACAAGGTTAGATAACAAGGTTTTTCTAACAATATAAACCATTCGAGTTTTACTACAAAAACAATTTACGATCTGGGTTTACTTAAACAAATGTTTTGGGTTAAGAATCATGGCTGTGAGATTTTATAAACTATAACCAACTTGATTTGAGTTGGTTAATTATGTTGCAACACTATACACTTTTCAAAACAAGGTTTTTAATAAGGTATTGCAACATGTAAACGAGCCATGAATCTGACACTCACATAAAACCTATGTACTCGCCGGCATTTTTATGCTGACGTATTTTCACATATGTTTCAGGTACCATAGTTGATAATGTTTGATGATGATATTGGTGCATGCTCATATAGGAATGGACGAGGCCTTAGTGACTTAATAATAATGGGAGATAATTTGTTCATGTTTTGATTCTAGTTTCAATACATTTTGATAAATTTAATTCAATAAAACAGAACTCTTATCCATGTGTTGTGAAACAATGATTCTGTTACGACACTCCCCGACGTTTTCGCCGCGGTTTGTTGTTTTAACGCGGTCGGGGTGTGACAGTATATACCAGAGTGTTTTGATATAATATACATTTAAAATTTATAAATTGTTTTAGTGTATCACTATTTATCAACATGTATTTCTCATACGTTTCCTGCGTTCAACTTTCAAGTTCAAGTGCATGCATGGAATCGTAACGAGCATAAAGTTCTTCTTAGCGGATCCTTTGATCATATGGTAGTGGCGATGTATCTTACCAAAACTCTTATGTAAAGTGCATTTGTATTTTAATTCATAAAATTATTTGATTGGCAGCAAATGGTCTTAGTAGTGAAGGAGCTTCATTTAGCATTGGAAATCAAATGGTTTTTGGTTATTTAAACATCTAGATTCAAGTTATTTTATTCGCAAGAAGTATTGGCCTAGTGCAGTTTTGATCAACAAAAATATACATGAATTTAAATGTTCTGCTCATTTTCTTTGGTTTTAGCATTTATTAAGTTTCGTACTTTAAATTTGAATGTCAAATTTGGCAATCCGGGTCATTATGGGTTCGTGCTAACTAAAAAAGCATACTCACACATGCATTAACACCCAAACCCGTACCAAACTTGTAAAAAAAGGAAGAAAAATATTTTTGAGTTGAAAGTCGGTTTAAAAACTATGACACTAAGCGAAAATGATATCAAGCATCATTATTATAGAATCTTAAATAAGTATTGTACCATTGCTTCATTAGAGATAAGAAAAGTGGAAAAGCATTTGATGAGCTTTTATGTTTTTTTAACCTATCTAATGTTTTTTTTTTTTGGTAAAGGGTTACCCCGGTTAAATTTCATTCATCAACCAAAAATAATACAAGTGAGGAATAGAGTACACCTCAATTCTCTAGAATGACATGCCATTGCTAGAGTACACTTGGCAACAAACAAAGTAATAAACTTACACGAAGAAAACAAGCAAACAAGTCACAATCGACAAAACACGAGCCCACACGGCACCATCCAAACACGCTAAGAAATCAGCCACATTCATCTTGGTCCATCAGTAGTTCACGAGGTAGACTCCAGTCGCTCAAAAGTTGAGACACATTACTTGTTCTTTTAAACTTCATTGTGTGTAATTTCATTCTAACAGTCATAAGAATCACCTCCATCAGTTGAGCCGCACTCCTTTTCTTCGAAGTGAACAATCTGTTATTTCGTTCTTGCCAAATCAAGTAAGCCGATGCCGCCACCACTAACTTGCCAATGATGTAAGAGGCCCGTTTTGACTCCGCGTGATGCAGAAGATATTCCATAATTTCATCCCACTTCTTCCCTATTGTTTGCATACCCGCCTTCTCCCGAACTCCATACCATACTTGAGATGCAAAGTCGCACTCAAAAAATAGGTGATCATGAGAGTCCGGTCCCGATGTACATAACGAACAACACAAGAGGTTATAATTAGCATTACCCGACGATCGCCATTTGCACATAATATCTTGAGTTTTTAGTTTCTTGCAAACTATAAGCCACATGAGAAAAGAGTGCCTAGGGATAGCCTGAGGAAACCACACTATACGATCCCAAGCCACCTTATTTTGAACCTGCCGAATATCGTTCCACACTCCATAAGTGCTATACTCCATATCTTTACCATCTCTAGAGCGCCAAATAGTCCTATCTTGCACATGAGGATCTAACGTTACATTAGAGAGATGTTGCAAAATCGAAAATCTAGTCACCCAAGAATTCGGCCAAACCCACACGCCATTTTGAAACATATCCGCAACCTTGACCCGCATATCAAACCCCGCATTAGATATCATTCTCGGTGTAATAAAGAGGTTCAAAGGGCATACGGTATCCCATGTATCAAACCAGACTCGAGTGTTATCTCCATTACCCAGCTTAATCCAAATGTGTTGGCGTATGATTGTTCTCAGTTGAAGCATCTTCCGCCAACCCCACGTAATGTTATTCCGAACCGGCACATCCCAAAAGCTTCTATCCCGAATACGATACGAATGCACCCATTTAACCCATAAGGATTCCCTATGCGTCAAGAGACTCCAAATATGAGCAACCATAAGCGCGTTATTCATGTCAGAAATTTTCCGGATACCCAAACCACCTTCTTCCTTAGGCAAACACACACGACTCCACTTTACTTTAGCCTTACCCTTAATGTTATTACCTTGAGCCCAAAAAAATCTCCGCATCCTATCTTCAAGGTCATGGATAATTCTTTTTGGTAATATAAAGACGGAAGACCAATAAATATGCATAGACGATAATACTGATCTAATAAGCTGAAGACGACCTGCGAACGACAAACTTTTGCTTTCCAATCCGTGATTCGAGATTCCAAGTTATCAACAAGCTTTTTACAATCAGAATAATTCAATTTGGATGAAATGAGAGGAACACCAAGATACCTAACCGGAAAAACGCCTTCGTCAAACTGCATGATACTACGGATTTGATCTTTAACATAATTCGGAACACCTCCAAAAAACACAGTGCTCTTCGTCATGCTAGGAACCAACCCCGACATATTCTTGAAAAGATTCAACGATTCTAGAATAACAGCAGCTGAATTAGGGTCGCCACTAGCAAACAGGAATAAATCATCTGCAAAACATAAGTTAATAATCCTTTGCTCTTCACATTTATGGTGAAATCTAAAATCAGCATTAACATCAACTTGCTTTTGAAGAATCAACGTAAGGACCTCCATTACCAACGTAAAAAGATAAGGAGACATAGGATCCCCCTGGCGTAAACCCCGTTTCCCCTTAAAATAACCATGTAGATTCCCGTTAATAGATAGAGAAAACGTAGTAGAAGTAACACACGCCATAACCCATTTGATCATCTTTTGGTGAAAACCAAACCCATGTAAAATAGTATCCAAGAAACCCCAATCAACAGTATCATATGCCTTCTGAATATCTACTTTAAAAGCACATCTCGGAGGACCATGATAGTTGTGCATTAATTCCTGGGTTAGGAGGATATTATCTGAAATCTTCCTACCTGGGATAAAAGCTGACTGATTAATATTAACAATATCTCCTAGGCCCTCTTTGATACGAGTAGTGATAATCTTACTTATACACTTGTAAAGAGTGTTACAGCAAGATATAGGCCTATAATCCGTTACAGAATCTGGAGTCGTTACCTTCGGGATAAGAGAGATTACGGTATGAAAACTCTTTAACAGCTAAACATACATCATTTCCAACAACATCCCACGCATTTTTAAAGAAAACAGAGGTATATCCATCCGGCCCTGGTGCCTTATTCCCTGCAATTGAGAACATAGCATCTTTTATTTCATCATCACGTCACTAAGCGGATCATATTATTCGCTTTCACCAAAGACAACTTATTCTGAAAGAGATCCATATTTGGCCTACGAACAACCTGGCCCACACTCCCAAAAAATTTTGAAAAATGATTAACCAAAGCTATAGCCACTCCCCCCCCCCCTTCGTGTAAGATCCCACCAGTATCACGAATCAAAAAAATTCAGCTTCTGTGATTTTTGGCTTTCACAACGTTATGGAAGTATTTCGTGTTCGAATCCCCAAGAGTTAGCCAATCAACTTTCGATTTTTGTTGTAAAAACACGGCTTCATCGTGGATTGCATCTTTGTATTTTTGAAAAAGAATACTATGCTTTGCTAACACATCCTCATTTGCCAGATCCTGATCCATAATAACCTGACAGTCATCAAGATCCTTCCTCGCCTTCTTTACATTGTCATGCAAATTTCCTTGTTGAAAGAAAAGTTTTCGTAACAGGGTTTTCAGTAACTTAAGCTTCATAACAACTTGGTACATACGAAAACCTGTTATCTCTTTATTCCAGATCTGATTAATAGCTTCCAGAAAACCATGCTTTTCAGCTATTAAATTTACGAATTTAAACGGTCTTGGTTTATCTCTGGCAACACTTGGCAACTTCAAGATGCAAGGAGCATGGTCCGAGACCCAAAACGGTTGAAAATAAGCTCCAGCGTTAGGAAAATCAGCAACGAAATTTATATTGCACATAATTCGGTCCAATTTTTTTAAAATAGTACCACCTCTTTGCTGGTTGTTCGTCCATGTGTAGTGTAAACATGTGCTATTAACATCAAACACTTCGATAGAATTAACACACTCTCTAAATTCACCAGATCCGATGCTAAAACTGGACGAACCGGTACTCGAGTCATCATGAAGTAATGAGGCATTAAAGTCCCCCATAATTACCCACGGCTTGTCTTTCATTAGAGAGCTATGAGCACACAAATTGTTCCATAAATCCCTTCTATTTCTATAATTGTTATCCGCATACACAAACGTACAAAATAAGGATTTTCTATCGAGTTTAAACATCACTTGAGTGTGAATCACCTGATCAGTTTGCGAGAGAACCATAACATCAACCATATTAGGATCCCACCCAAGCATGATCCGAGTACCTTTCAAACAACAACTAGCATTCGTTGTCCAAAACCACGAGCTGAAAACTTTCTGACAGACCTTGGATACATTTGACATGTCAACATGAGTCTCCATGATGGCGCACACCTGAACATGATTATCCACAACTACCTGACGAACCTCCTTCTGTTTGAGGGAGCGGTTCAACCCCCTGATGTTCCACGAAGCTACACTACCCATTAGCACCCATTGAACCGGGTGTGCTTGCACCCTCAGAATTGGTTTCGATCTTGTTCTCCATATATTTTGGAATATCAGCTAGAAGATTATCAACATCAGTGTCATCGGCCATCACCTCATCCATGTTGTGGCTCTTTCCTTTAGATTGCAATTTTGCTATTAAATCAGCTCCTCCCCCCGTTTCGTAGTCCATATTACAAGTATCATCGCTTAACACATCAAATGGATTAGAAGTTTGGACTCGGTTCGAGCTCGGGCCTGCATTACCCTGATTAGACTTGGGTTTTACCACCGGCCGATAAGTAAACTTAGGCTTCTGGTTCTTTACATTCACACCTTGAGTATTCATTCTTTTAGTTTTCAAAACGGTCTCCTGAAAGTTATCATTGTGTTTGCTATTAACATCATTCCTAGCCTGAACAGGTTTCTTTGGACATGAGTTATCATTATGGCCGAACACACAACACAAAGAGCATCTCATTGGTTCCCAGTCATAATCCACTTTTACCTCCACTTTTGCATGGCCATTCCGATCCAAGGTTGGAATAGCAACCGTAATACTTTTCTTCAATTCCTTATCCGCATGTATTTCGACCATGGCCCTTGCAAAACTGCTCCTACCCCATGATTCAGTACACATAGTTGCAGTGTAAGAATCCAGCATCTTTGGATAGCCAATCTTCGATGCCAACAAGCTTAGCCCATCCTCGGTAAAAGCAGTCAAAGGTATATCATGCATTTTAATCCAGACTGGTACCGTTTTAATATCCTGTTTTTCCACCATCACATTCGGAGACCATTCATTCAAAATGATCGGAACATTTCTGATGGTTCACGGCCCGTCTTCCATAAGCTTATCCATCCCCTCTTTCATTTTAAATTTAAAGAAAAAGAAACCCTTTGCGTTCATCATAAGTCTTGAGAGACCATACTTCACCCAGTTATTTTTAACAAAGTAATCGACAACTGGAAAAGCTAGACGTTTCCCCAAAAAATAACCGTACAACGTATTTTCATATCTATTATGCACCTGTTTTACCGATGAGATAGGAATCACGACATCAGCTCCATCAACAGTTTCATTCGACTCCATTGCCCTGAAATTGACTTTAACTGGCTCCTTCATAGACTTAACAGCATTTGCAAACGACATTGGTTTCTCAGCCTTGTTCTTTTTTACTTCAGTTCTTGAAGAGGTTCCAATATCAGCATCTACGTGCATCTTCTCCAAGTTCTGGGAGTCAAAAAACGATACACTCTCATAACCATCTTCAAGCCGAAACTCAGCCAAGTTAGTCACCGTAGCAGGTTTAGCCAAGGGATTATCCACCGGCTTCGATATTTTCGTCAAACCATCCAGAATCGATGCATCAGAAGTTGAATACATCCCCCTTCTTGGAAGCTTCAGGTTGCCGTCAATGTTCGTAACTCTAAGCCCTATTCCACGTTTTGATGACAAATCCCCAGACTCATTCCCCGAACCATCACTATTCTTCCCCTTGCAGTCAACCACACGTAAAACCCAGCAAACAGCCTCTCTCCAAGAAAACGAAAATACCAGACACCCAGACAACCAAGCACAAACCCTAATCTAGCACTATACCAAATGCCACAACACTAATCAAAATAGGGATTCAGGTTTGTCAAGAATCGATAACCCTAATCACTATTTCAATAATGTCGAAACACTAGGAATAGGTAGGCGATGAAACTCAAAAAGAAAAGAAAACCCTAGATTAAACCAATCACTATTGCTAACAAGTTCGAATCAGATGTGATGATTGAATCAACAATCCAATAAATCAGACTGTTATACAACGTTCATGACAAAACCGAGGGTTGCAAAGGAAGACAAAGATCGCCCATGCTAGAGAGAGAATTAGGGTTTGTTCATATTCACCGCCCATTTCCTACCTATCTAATGTTCTGAAGTTAAATTCATATCTTGGAACTACTCTTATGCAACATTCCCATTTTTATTATATAAGAATTTTAGGTTTGTTTAAATTTATTAACCCCTAGTAACTAGTTTTATTTTTAAAATAATTATTCAACCCATATAGTTTTAAAAATTATTTTATATGTATATATTTGGTTGGAATGTTATACCAATTAATTGGCTTGTACATGTGTGACATTTCTATTTTCTATATTAAAATAAATTATATAAAAACTTATATTATTAAACGGGTAGGCTAAGGGTAAGTTAACTGTTAGAAATATGAAGTACCTAGACTGGCCTAGGAACCGTTTAATAATTAAATTATAAAAATACATTATATTTGAACCTACTCCGTTTTTAATGAAACTTGGTTCAAAATGTAGATTAGATTATTCTCGTTCTAAAGACATATTCATTGTGTTATAAAACGTTGTATTTTAGAAGTTATACGCGCCAAATAAGTAAAGCAGTTAAATTAATTATAATATATAAATTAATAATAATAATAATCAAAACACTTATGGAATAAAATATTAAACAAATTTAAACTACATTCAATTGAAATTCAATGAAATATGAGGACGTGTATGATTCACCTAAATTTTGAAAGTATACGTGTCTTTTGTAGAAATTGCCTCCATTTAATGCATACTTACGTGTATGCATGTGTTTCAAGAAGGAACTTGCCAAATTGTAGTATATATATAAGACTACATCAATTCAAAGGAAATTGCTAACAAACATCTTCTGTTTTCTCTCTCTAGATGTCGCTTCTTTCTCTTTCTAAAATTTTCTTTTTATACCCATAATAATAATAAAGCCCTCCCCTGTTTTAAGTGTTTTAACTCCCGATCACCGCTACCCTTTCCGATTGATCTGAGCCCCATAACACATGTCAAGGCTCTGCCTGACTAAGTTCGTTGGGGTTCTGTACTATACTTAACACGAGTACAAATATATATATATATATATATTTAAAATAGCTCAGAAGCTATACCCAAGATTTATACCAGGAGGCTTTCTAGTTGAACCCTAAAGTTACAAAGTGAGTCCATTATCTTTTCTCACCATTTTATTCCCTTTTTGTGATATAATTATATTTAAAAATGCTCCAAAATGATCTGTAAGTGAAAACCCGGACCCCTGAAACCCCAATCCAAATTAAAAAAATCAAGAAATCAAGATTTGTGGTCTTCAGACGGGCCGCGTAAAAGATTCAGCAAAGTTTGCGGGCCGTGTCAATGTGGAGTTGACCGGATAAGCGTCCAGATCCACGTGTCACCCACGTGGCACACCTACTCGTGACACAGCAAGCCTATACGTAGACTAGGTGGCCACGCGGGCCACGTAAGGACCGGCCGGAGGTTCACGCGGGCCGCGACAGACCCAAATTTCACCTATAAATAGGAATGGCCATGAGCAGTCCACTGTTTTCGAAATCATTTCACAAAAACGAGAGCACACTGCACAAATTCGAAATTTACTTTTATTACAGCGAGGCGCTGCTACGATACCGGGTATTAACTCGATCGCTGCAACGATTCAATGTCCGATCGATTTAAACTATCCGATGAATGTTTAAGTGCTGCTCAAACTTGGGTTATACTTTGTCATTCGTCGTAAATTCGATGGATGTTTAAGTATTGCACTTTGTCATTCGTTGTGAGGGTTTTAATCTCGTGAGTTATCGTAAATGCTGTATTAGTTACTAACCTAGTTCGTATGCATTGTTATTTAAATTAGGTTACAAGGCTAATCAGTAGGCTAAACTCTGCCCGTATAAAATCTGCAATGTGAGTAATTCTCTTTTTATCAAAATATTTTACAATACTCTATTTTCAAATGTTATAATTACAGGGAGTAAGTCGTGGTTATCTTAATCACTGGCTAGTGGGGTATTGTGCACATTACTAATTTCTCACGGGTTAGGCTAATAAATCCTAACAGTGATAAACGTCACTACCTGGGGAAAGACCCAGTAGTGGTATGACCATCGTCACCAAGTGACACGGCGCCAGATAAAAATAAGATAGAAGCCATTGTAATCGCTCTAATGCTGTAATTATTACTAAGTTATAAATTACAGGGATTAAGTCTTGGTTATCTCAAAAATAAGATAAAAGCCATTGTAATCGCTCTTATGCTGTAATTTATAACTAAGGGTCATTTTATTAAACCTAAATGAACTCACCAGTATTTCCTGCTGTCCAAATCTTTTTAAAACGCGTTTCAGGTAATTACAGTAGATCAAGAATTAGAGTTGGATGCGGCACCAACAAGGCTTACAGAAGTGGCTTATTTTATCAAATTAAATTAAATTAAGAAAAGTTGTTTTATATATTCGAATTTATCCTATATGAAAGCTACCTTTTGAAACATGGTTTTATCCCATCTATTTAATAAATAAAAATCCGGTGTTTTCTAAACTCTGATATTTTTCCTAACTCACGGTTCTGACGAAATTTCCGCTGCACTACTTTTCAAAATAACCACCGGTATCACTTGGCTGCTCGCGGCTCCCGATTCCGTCCAGGGTGGGGTCGGGGGTCATGACAGAAGGTGGTATCAGAGCCACTATTTAAGCGTATAGGTGTTGTGATAATAATACCTAAGCTTATATAAAAGAGTTAGGAGATTGCTATTAACTGGTAGCACACAGGATAACATTTAGACTTGAACTTAAGAAAAGATGCCTTAGTATCATCTTCGAGATAAGCTAAATACTTGTGTAAATAAAGTGTGATAGGTTTTGGAATGCCGTGAGAATGATAACTAGAACGTTGCAAGTATAATAAATAAGCAATAACACTTGACCACTGTTATTTCTTATTTATTGGTACTACTTTGTTCTAGAATATGGTCCGTCAGGTAAGTATTAATTTCCTGATTCGTTGTTGAAAGTCATAATGCACTTTCCAAATCATGATTTAAGAAAAATACTATTTATGGGAAATACAAATTTTTTCTCCGACAAGACTGGGTATGGTGTAGCAGACTCTCCAGCTTGTCCGGATATAATGGGGTTACCTCTCCGGCTAGAACCGGGTAAGCAGGTATATAATATGTCAAACAAGTGACAAGATTTCCCTAAATAGTATCATGACCTGATATCTGACTTATTTTTGGAAATAAGAATCTGTTAAATATATTGACCTTATGAAAGGTATGTATATTACAGCATGTGAAATATATGATTATATAGATATGTATATCTGTAAGGAAATCCAAAAACCATAAAGATTGACAATTTGCAATAAAGCACAAGCATATGTGTCAATAATAAATCTAGATTTCTTTATCAGGAATCTCTTGCATATATCTGTAATTCCGATATCAAATGTTTTTTCGTTTGATCGTCTACCTCGTAACTCGTGCAATGGGAACCCTTTCAGTTGGGACACCATCAAAAGTATAAGAATTTCCAATGCGTAACCATAAACTATTAACGCAAGTAAGAAGCATGTAAAGTTGTGCTAGTGCACAAGAAAACACATGAAACTTAAATTATACGTCCACAGACGTCGAAGTATATTACACACGACTTTTAAGGCAAGACCTTTGGAAAATATAATTGGGCATGACGACACCAATGCTAATCCCGTCAGTGGAAAAACTACTGATAAAAAAGCGACACTTTGCCACATGATCCTACAAACGACATGAATATCGCTGAGGTACGTTGGAACAAGATTTCACAACCATCGGTGCACAGTCTAATCAGAGTCATAATTATTGGCGCTGCAAAAGAAGTCACATACCTTTGCAACTCCCCTATTTCATTTTTCGACATTCCCTGGTAATGTCACTTAACAACGGTTATCACACGAAATTCCAAATAAAATTCTTATATTTCTTTCATTGAAATTCTGACTTCTGCATATAATGAGTTGACTTTCATGTTTCTACTTCCTCTAATGGTCATCATACCATGAGGATTTCTTTCATAGTAGCAAATATTGATTTATTTCATTTCTTGGTAAATTCACACGTTACACATGCACTGTTTGTTGCGCATGTGGTTCATTTAAATTATGAAGACCACTGGAGGGCTTCATTCTAAGTTTTTGTTTTATTAAAACTCAAATATCGTTCCACTATACTTGATCTTTGCATTATAAACCGCGTTTTTGCAAAACGATGACTCTTTGATATCGAATTGATGAATATCTTGAAAAAAACTCGATTTTCTTTTGAATGGTATACATGGTTTTTGTTGTGACCATGTTAGAACTTTCTTATTAAAACTCGTTTTGTTTAAACCAAGTCCAATTGTTTGAACTTGCTCGCATTACATATTTAATTCAAGGTCCCATATGATGAATTGAAGCCATCATATTCGAAATAATTCCAACAAGCACTTCAATTCTCTTGAACTATAACATGCTTGTTTGGTCTTCGACTTCATTAAATCATTTCTTTGATCACGATCACCTTATGGTGACATTTTCACAAATTTGAAGCTTGCACTAATCTTGTTTGCACACATCATATACAGATTAATTACTTATTTATATTAAATTTGCTTCATTGGTTTATCCTATAAAAGCAATCTTAACACAATCGTGTGCTAAGATAATGATACACAAATTCATGTCATATTTCAGTGTATCTCTTAACAGTTCCTACAACATCAATCGAGCCTTTCGTGATAATTATTGCTTTATCATCTTCAATCGAAAAATATTATTCAATTATTTCAATTTCAATCAAAAAATCTTACTAGATTTGTTTGAAAGAAACATTCGAACTTACTTAGTTGAACTTTCATTTAATTTAAAACACGATGAACTCATTCAGTCACCACTATTAATATTTCGATTACTACGACACCTTGTGGCGTCGGTATAGACGTGTAGCTTGAGCTAATCCTTTCGCTTAATTCATCCTTGAAAGTGATCTTAATACAACTATGTGTTAAGACGATGATACATCAAACTCTGTTGTATATCGGCGTATCCTTGTAATTCCATAAATGTCAACCCATTGATTTTTCTCATCTCATAATTCGATAATTGAAGTTTCATTTTCATGCTTCTATTTCATTCGAGCTTGTCGATTCTGAGTCTTCCTCAATTGACACTTACAGTAAGTTTTTGGTTGACAGTGAATTCTATTATTTCTAAAAAAAAATAAAAAATCATTCACAACTTGTAAACATTCAATTTAGACATCTATTGATCATATATCTCTTTTGGATTGAACCTAGTCACCTTGGAAATTATATCATTTCATCTCATTCGTTTGACATCGATTTCTTGAATTAGTTCGGTTGAACCATTGAGTCTTATTTATTGTACAACTCATATTCACAAAATTTGATGTTTTGATTTTGCATCACTTACCTTAATATTGTTCATATTGACTAAGACGTGACATAACTCTAAAAGAGATATCGTAGCCCAAATCTCGAGGACGAGATTTAAAACAAGGTGGGGAGGATGTAACATTCCCAATTTTATCATATAAGAATTTTAGGTTTGTTTAAATTTATTAACCCCTAGTAACTAGTTTTATTTTTAAAATAATTATTCAACCAATATAGTTTTAAAAGATATTTTATATATATATATATATATATATATATATATTTGGTTGGAATGTTATACCAATTAATTGGCTTGTATATGTGTGACATTTCTATTTTCTATATTAAAATAAATTATATAAAAACTTATATTATTAAACGGGTAGGCTAAGGGTAAGTTAACTGTTAGAAATATGAAGTAACTAGACGGGCCTAGGAACCGTTTAATAATTAAATTATAAAAATACATTATATTTGAACCTACGCCGTTTTTAATGAAACTTGGTTCAAAATGTAGATTAGATTATTCTCGTTCTAAAGACATATTCATTGTGTTATAAAACGTTGTATTTTAGAAGTTATACGTGCCAAATAAGTAAAACAGTTAAATTAATTATAATATATAAATTACTAATAATAATAATCAAAAAACTTATGGAATAAAATATTAAACAAATTTAAACTACATTCAATTGAAATTCAATGAAATATGAGGACGTGTATGATTCACCTAAATTTTGAAAGTATACGTGTCTTTTGTAGAAATTGCCTCCATTTAATGCATACGTACGTGTATGCATGTGTTTCAAGAAGGAACTTGCCAAATTGTAGTATATATATAGGACTACATCAATTCAAAGGAAATTGCTAACAAACTTCTTATGTTCTCTCTCTCTCTAGATGTCGCTTCTTTCTCTTTCTAAAATTTTCTTTTTATACCCATAATAATAATAAAGCCCTGCACTGTTTTAAGTGTTTTAACTCCCGATCACCGCTACCCTTTCCGATTGATCTGAGCCCCATAACACATGTCAAGGCTCTGCCTGACTAAGTTCGTTGGGGTTCTGTACTATACTTAACACGAGTACAAATATATATATATATATATATATATATATATATATATATTTAAAATAGCTCAGAAGCTATACCCAAGATTTATACCAGGAGGCTTTCTAGTTGAACCCTAAAGTTACAAAGTGAGTCCATTATCTTTTCTCACCATTTTATTCCCGTTTTGTGATATAATTATATTCAAAAATGCTCCAAAACGATCCGTAAGTGAAAACCAGGACCCCTGAAACCCCAATCCATATTAAAAAATCAAGAAATCAAGATTTGTGGTCTTCAGACGGGCCGCGTAAAAGATTTCGCATAGTCTTACGCGGGCTGCGTCAATGTGGAGTTGACCGGATAAGCGTCCAGATCCACGTGTCACCCACGTGGCACACCTACTCGTGACACAGCAAGCTTATACGTAGACTAGGTGGCCACGCGTGCCGCGTAAGGATCGGCCGGAGGTTCACGTGGGCCGCGACATACCCAAATTTCACCTATAAATAGGAATGGCCTTGAGCAGTCCACTGTTGTCGAAATCATTTCACAAAATCGAGAGCACACTGCACAAATTCGAGATTTACTTTTATTATAGCGAGGTGCTGCTACGATACCGGGTATTAACTCAATCGCTGCTACGATTCAATGTCCGATCGATTGAAACTATCCGATGAATGTTTAAGTGTTGCTTAAACTTGGGTTATACTTTGTCATTCGTCGTAAATTCGATGGATGTTTAAGTATTGCACTTTGTCATTCGTTGTGAGGGTTTTAATCTCGTGAGTTATGGTAAATGCTGTATTAGTTACTAACCTAGTTCGTATGCATTGTTATTTAAATTAGGTTACAAGGCTAATCAGTAGGCTAAACTATGCCCGTATAAAATCTGCAATGTGAGTCATTCTCTTTTTATCAAAATATTTTACAATACTCCATTTTCAAATGTTATAATTACAGGGAGTAAGTCGTGGTTATCTTAATCACTGGCTAGTGGGGTATTGTGAACATTACTAATTTCTCACGGGTTAGACTAATAAATCCTAACAGTGATAAACGTCACTACCTGGGGAAAGACCCAATAGTGGTATGACCATCGTCACCAGGTGACACGGCGCCAAATAAAAATAAGATAGAAGCCATTGTAATCGCTCTTATGCTGTAATTATTACTAAGTTATAAATTACAGGGATTAAGTCTTGGTTATCTTAAAAATAAGATAAAAGCCATTGTAATCGCTCTTATGCTGTAATTTATAACTAAGGGTCATTTTATAAAACCTGAATGAACTCACCAGTATTTCTTGCTGACCAAATCTTTTTAAAACGCGCTTCAGGTAATTACAGTAGATCAAGAATTAGAGTTGGATGCGGCACCAACAAGGCTTACAGAAGTGGCTTATTTTATCAAATTAAATTAAATTAAGAAAAGTTGTTTTATGTATTCGAATTTATCCTATATGAAAGCTACCTTTTGAAACATGGTTTTATCCCATCTATTTAGTAAATAAAAATCCGGTGTTTTCTAAATTCTGATATTTTTCCTAACTCACGGTTCTGACGAAATTTCCGCTGCACTACTTTTCAAAATAACCACCGATATCACTTGGCTGCTCGCGGCTCCCGATTCCGTCCAGGGTGGGGTCGGGGGTCTTGACACTTTGTGTTATAGTCCATCTATGTTGTTTGGCTTCATTTGTGAAGAGCGAAATAATGTCACAAATGAAGCCAAACAACATAGATGGACTATAACACAAAGTGACCTTTGTAGGAGGCTTTTTCACTATGCCTATTATATATTGCAACGGATGTTCTTGCTCAGGTTTGAAGCTTTTTGGCCATCTTTTAATCAATTTTGAAATTTGAACTTTGAAGCTTTTATATCAATTTGAGTTGAACAAGTTACACATCTCTACTAATTAAAGGATTAAGAATTATCACATAATTTGTGATTAGACTCCTAACATTACATATACTCATCTTGCTTTTATATGTTTTTATGACTCTTTACAACAAGAAAAAGTTCAAGAAACCGAATTAAAAATTTATGGTGGAGAAAAGGGAAAGAGGATACTTTAGAGGTTAAAAGTGTTATTTATATACGTTTATTTGTTGTAAATTAAATTTTCCTACCCGGAAAATTTCCGAGTTATAATCTAGAAAATAGTATATCTTAAAAGAAGACAGGTTCCCCATTCGGTATAATTAGTAAGTAATCTATTATTTAAAAAAAAAAATTTTACCGCAAAAACGGTTTAAGTGCTTTCTAATAAAAAATAATGTTATACAACCGGTTTAAAAGTTGTTTAATATATATATATATATATATATATATATGTATGTATGTATAGGGGCATTATTTAGAGAAAACGCCTATAAGTGTGAAAATGGTGAGAACGCCCCTCATCCGTTGGATCAAAACAATCTATGGTTATATTGGCGCGGTGGCGTTTTGGTAAATATATTCAACTTTCGAACGTGGCCACGCTACGTTAAGGGCAAAAAGGTAAATGTGCGTCTACAAAACCCATCAAAACGCGACCGAAACATATATACTTCCCAAAGAAACCTCCCCAATTCCAACGAAAAACGCCAAAACCCTAGAAAACGTGAAACCACAATGTTATGGCGTCTAATGATCAAACAAGATCCAGAGGCAAAAAACAGAGTGAGTTAACTATTAATGAATTACAGTGAATTTGGGAACGCCATGATATTTACTTTTATAAGACAAAAGTTATTAATTTATCGCGATAAATCTAAAAAAAAACAAAGAAAACGCCAAAAAAATTGTAATGTTTGAATTATTAATGGTTTATAATGAATTTGGGAATGTCATGTACGCCAAGATATTTACTTTTATAAGACAAAAAGGATTAATTTATCGCGACAGATCTACAAAAAAATAAGAAAACGCCAAAAAAATTGTAATGTTTGAATTATTAATCGATTACAATGAATTTGGGAATGCCATAAACGTCAAAAAGTTTTTGTTTTTAACTACATGCCAAAAAATCCTCCACGCCATAAAATGAGAAACGGTGTGTGAGATGCATTGGAAAAAAATAAAAAGACAAAAAAGCCCCTCCGCCTTGATTATATCGTGTGCCACGTGTTTGTCCAGGATCCGTTCTCACCGTTTTCACACTTTCAACCGTTTTCTTCGGATCCCGTTTCTATATACATAAACACCTATGAATTAAATTTTACAAATATGTGTCGTTCTAACTTTCTAGGTTTTCCAAATAAAATGCTATTAAAATTTACCATCAACCTATATATAACCTATATATGTATCAACCAACCAAACATTTTTATTTACGCTCTAAACATTTACATTTATAAATATGTGTCTATGATCAAATTTTTGTATCCATAATAAGATTGACTAATAACATATATATATAGGGTGAGGTTCGGCTACAAAGTCTATTTTTCCTACAAAGTGTACAAAGTCATAAAACACCACAATTTCAGCTATAAAACACACTCAAAACTAAAAAAATAACAAAGTGAAGATTACTAAAACACCATATATGTGGGTTTTGTGTTGTATTTTGGATGATATGGCTTTGATTATCGAATGACTAACATTAGTGTGTTTTATATTGATTATCACGTTGTGTTTTATATTTATAGTTCTATGATGGTGTGTTTGGAGTTTTTATGGACTGATAGGGTTTGGATATTGTGTTTTAGTGATCTTCACTTTATTATTTGTGGGTTTTGAGTGTGTTTTTATGGCTGAAATTGTGATGTTTTATGACTTTGTACACTTTGTAGGAAAAATGGACTTTGTAGCCAACTCCCACCCTATATATATATATATTCCTATAAGGGCACCCTGAAAGGTTGGTGTTTGAGTACAAACACAATAGGTAGGCTACCTATAAATACATGAGCTCATAAAGGTTTTGGGATACACTAATAACAGAAAAACAACAAACACCCACCTCCGCCACCCTCCTTGCGCCGGCTATCAGTCCGCTGAACCCACTGCTGCACTTCCCGCCGCCCGCCCCATAGTGCGCCGCTAAGATCACTACTGTAAAGAATAAAAAAAGCCCTCAAATCGTCACTAATGATACTAAAATAAGAAGGAACAATCACTAATTTGGTAAGTAAAAATGAATATGTGTTTGTATATACTCCTAACCGCTATAAAATACGTATTAAAATAGAGGGGGTTTAATCATAATTGTTATAAAAATGGTAAATACAATGATTCCAAGTAGAAGGCGTAGGAGAGTAATATTTGTGGCGGGTGTTCTTGTTTTTATGTAGCGGTTATATGTAGAACCGCTCTGAATAAAGATTTTTTTGTACTAGAGCCCGAAGATCTACAAACACCAGGCTCTGTATCAATCCTGGCCATAAATGTAACCCTCCATATAATGACAATGAAGACACCAGCAAATCACCATGATGTAACAACTTAGTGGAAGAAGCTGTTAGCAGACCATGCAAATTAATAAAATATTTTTTATTGCGGGCCAAACATTATTGAATAATTCTATAACTATTTGTATTTCAAATTAATAAAGTATCTTTCTACTAACTTTCCAATAAATAATACCATGCCATGATCAAATGGTGTTGGTTGTTAGATGTGTCGGATTTGGGTTGTAAACTTAGTTTTAACTAAACCTCTTGATCAGTTCAATACATCATAAGCATTCAACGATCCAACAAACCAAATCTTAATAAAAATGATTATTAAACAAAATGTATCAGAGCAATGCATTCTGATTTCTAATTTATGGTTGAACAAAAGTTGAAAAAATCTTATGAGGATGTATTTGATGACTTCTTCGTAAATTTACTTTTTCAACAAACGTGTATTATTTATTGGTGGTGAGGCAACTCATCCTTTGTATATTTTAATCCTATTCTTTTACTATAAAAGCACTACCAAGTTACACAGATTGTTTCATAGAATCCTTAAACCATCAAAGTTCCTAGTAAAAAGTTTTTCACCTCCAGCTAATGATGTCTCGTATTCTTATATTCGGTGTCCTGTTGGCAACATGTTCAATTGCTTTTGCTTCGGACCCTAGTCCTCTCCAGGACTTTTGTGTGGCAGATGCAAATAGCCCAGGTAAAAGAATAAAAGATTGTTGTAGCTCATGGTTTTATGATATACTATATTTATAGGTGTCCATAATAAGGTTTCTATATTTGTTTATGCAGTATTCGTGAATGGTGTGGTTTGCAAAAATGCAAAGCTTGTGAAATCAGATGATTTTCTCTTTAGAGGGCTTCACGTAATGGGAAATACGTCGAATGACGTGGGTTCTAATGTGACTGCCGTGACAGTAGCAGAGTTAGCAGGACTCAACACTCTTGGTATTTCCTTGGCTCGTATTGACTTTGCTCCAGGGGGTATTAACCCTCCACACACGCACCCCCGAGCCACTGAAGTTTTGACCGTCATTGAAGGTAGTCTTCTGGTTGGTTTTGTCACATCTAACCCTGATAACCGCCTATTCACAAAAATGCTTGAGAAGGGTGACGTGTTTGTGTTTCCACAAGGTCTAATTCACTTCCAGAAAAACGTGGGATATGGGCACGCACTTGCTATTGCGGGTTTGGATCAAACCCTGACATCGCTGAGGATATTCTTGCAAAGGCCTTTCAAGTTGACATCAAGGTGGTTCGTCAAATTCAATCAAAATTCTGAACTTTTATGTGATTTCTTGAACTTTAATTTTGTAACACTGTTTGCTTTTCTCTCTTGTTATAAATTATAAGTGAATAAAAAGACTATTGTTCTGGTTGTGATATATAATATATGGTTATTAAGGAACTAAATTATAAAAAGGAGTCTTAGTCGTGTTTCAAAGTCAGTCAGTGAAATGAATGACCGACATGTGCTAAACATTAGAATTTTCTTGGCAAAAGTTAATTAACGAGTATATTAGAGTGCGCATGATTCTTCAAACTAAAAATATACAAGTTAACCGTTTGACTTGACGAAATTTTATTGTCAAGTCAGTTCCTTGTCTTCCTGATATATAAATTAAAGAGTCTATGAAAATATACACATTAAGTTAACCTTATTCCACACTATGAACTATAAATTAGTGGCAATTTGTTGTTTAATGGTAATGTACCACATGCATTGGGTCCTAAATCACATATATATATTCTTTTCTATATTTTACGTTTCGTTCTAATTTCTTTGCATTAACACATCGCAACGCGCATGTGTGTTTCAATAATTTTACGTTTGCTTTTTCGTCCGGTGTTTTTGTTTCCCCTTTTATTTATTTTAGTTTTACAAGATTTTCCAATGTTGGTGCTCGGTGGTAGTGGTGTGACATTGGTGCTACTTGTGACGGTTTTATGAAGTTTTTAATCTATTAAGTTTTTTGCTAATAATTTTTTGGAGTTTACCTCTATACATCCTTTACTTAAAAAGACTAAATTTTTGTGTGCATATACTTATGTAGGTGTCGGTATATATTCAATTTTCTCTATTTTTGGACGTAAACTTTTTCTGTAGTCAGGTCAACTAATACATTTTTGTTTAAAAAAACATTTTTGGTTGCATATTTTTATGTACGTTTTGGTATAAATTCGAGTCCGTCTACGTTTCTGTGACAACTCGAATTTCCAAGGTTTTTTTGTGGATATCGTTTCTACTCGTGATTCAATATACGTTGTAATTAAATGAATTGTATGATGTTGAGATTTAATGCTATGTGAATGTGTTGGTTTCATGAGTTATAGATTGATAAATGTTATGATATGTTAATCGCACACCTCTCTCTCTCTTTATTTTGTAGGATCGGCCCATGCAATCCACCAAGCCCAAACCGAACCCAGCCCACCCTTTTCCTTTTGTACGAGTATGCATGTAGGAAGGGAAAAGAAAAACAACTTCAAACCCTAAAACTCTATTCTAGACACCACAAGGGACGACAGCCTTGAGGACTCGACGAAGCCCCTTCGAAGCCTTCCTTCTTTCTGTTCTAGCACACCTTCAACGATCTTTGGTTAGTATTTATGCTCATTCTGATTTTGCTAAGTTCTCTAGATTGTATGTGATTTATTGTGGGTTAAGATAATGATCATGATGGCTATGTAGTATATGAATTATGTGTACGAATTGGGATATATGCAGGGGCGAAGGATAAGGTATGTCCGGGGGATACCCGACCCCCCGAACTTTTCGATGCGTAGTGTTATGAATAGTACTTTCGTATAGGTATATACGTTGCCGCCCCCCGGTTTCGCGAAAATTGGGGGGGGGGGGGGGGCGTGGCTTCGCCAATGGATATATGATACGGTTGATGAATTCGTCTTGATGATTGAACGATTGATTAGGGAAGTTAAGGCACACCAATGTTAGCAAATAATAAATCGATGAATTAGGATGCTTGTGTAGTGAAATTTATAAACCGATTATGATCAGATTTAGTGTTAAGGGCATATTAATGTTTGATGAATTGTTATTTTGTTCTAAGATTTTTGTGCTTTGATCTAAATGGAAATCTTGGATTGATGGAAAAGTGTTTGTAACAAACATGGAAACAAAGGATAAGGTGTAACTGATTTAGCATGATTTCGGGATTGAATAAATTGAAAACCTTGCACCAATCGGTCGCACACCTTCGTTGTCACGGCATTGTGCGCATTAGTCGCACACCCAAAGGCTGATTGCACAACTGCCTGGTGATCGCACACCGGCCCAACATCACACACACTCAATTGGGCTATGCAAATTGATTGGGCCACATGCTAGTCCTCGAACCCATTTACCGATCGCACAAGTATAACCTCAATCGCACAAGTCACGGGATGGGTTGTAGCACAGAGTCCATCGCACACTTTGTGTGTGGGCTGTCCTCGGATGGGCCGCACACCTGTCAAGTGGGCTTCCACTGATTTGGGTTACACACGAGCCGGTCTACAAGGCCGATGGTTCGCACAATAGTACACCAATCACACACTTAGTAGAAGTGTATAGTTGTTTAGATTAAACTGCAATAGAACATTTACATGATGTGCGACTAAGTTACTGGTTAACCATTAGCAATATGAAACCTGCCTATTTGTGTAATAATGATTAGAATATTTGTGTGACTACGTGAGCAACTTGAATGCAAACTGATTATGTGTACATGAACATGAACATCATAGGCTTTGAGTGATTAAGTGTGAACAAGTAACTAGTCTTACCGAGCCAACCAAGGTGAGTTCACTACTCTCATTACAAGCATGCGTCCGGTGGGGACAATCAAACAGACTTTCATAAACCCATATCCTCGTAAGGGATATGAGGCAGTTTTCACAAATGTTGATGTTGGATGATAAACTCACTTTCTATCACTTAAGTCCCATCATACTACCGAACTAGTTGCTTGTAGGGCAATGAGGTTATTAGTTGATAGCGCTATTAGGTTTGGCACCCTCACGACGTACCTGGATAGGACGGGCATGAACTAATAACTTTAAAATCATGATCAATGTTTGATAGAGCATTGGGGAATGGCAAAAGGAGCCGTCTGTGGTATCGAGTTATTATCAACATGACGTAATTCAATACTTGGTAACAAACGGTTAACAAAACTGTGAACTCGCTAGCTTTTTGCTGATACACTTCTCTGCATGCTTGCAGGCCCTTAGGTACACTGGCATGGAACTTGCTATCTGGGAAGCTGGAGTGGTCATGGTGTCACACCCTGACTTTTGCGTAAGCGTGATTATGTGTGATTTGCTTAATATCATTGCATTCAGCCATAACAAATATCTATATGATTGTGACAACTGTCAAATTTGCATACATCCGTACAATTAATTAATATTAAATTTGTGCTTAATGACTGTGCTTGATTACAACCGTGATTAAACTGCTTTCTGATTTCTGATACATACATACATGTGCATCACATTACATACTCTCACTCCATTTATTTCACACAAACTTTAGTGACAAACTTGATGCACAAAGCACACTTAGCACACTGAGCGGATGACCCAGAAAACATGCTGACAATGCTAGCACATGGACAGACAATGTTTTTGAGGCCAGTATGAGCCAGAGACAGGACACTACACTAGTAGGGAGTGTAGGGAAGTGAGGACCATAAAACTGCATCACTAGGTGATAGTTATAGTGCCGGGAAGTGCCTAAAACATACTTTAACTGCAAAATTCTGCACTTTTAAATAAAATTCAGCATTTACATATGCTAGTAATGTGCAAAAACTTGACAAAATGGTCCTGTATGCTTTCCTAAGTGCCGGGAATTAATTGTGACGCAAAAAGCATTATAAAGGACACTTTACGGAACAATTAAGCACTTTAACGGAACCATACCCAACCGAACAACCGGACATTACCCGGAACATAAAAATATTGCCAAACACATTGTTTTTATTTTTCTAAGCTAGTTAGGGTCCCCGAACACCCTAACACACTATATAATTAATAACACTCATAACACCCTAACTATATCACTTGGTTCCTAACTAGATTACTAACTAGTATTTACCACCCAACTAGACCCCCCCCCCCCCTTCCTCCATACGGTTACAAGGGATGACACCCCACCCTTGTATTTCTTGATTTGTTTAATGTGTTGGTTATGTACTTAGGAAACACTAAATCCAAAGGTTAATGAGATGTTGGGAGAATTCATTATATAACCACAAGTCCTTCATTCTTCATCTTCATCACTCAAACACCATCATACTCTTCTCTCTTCTCTCTTGTTCAGCTGATGTGTAATCCTCTAAATAGCTTGAAGTTTTCCTTGTAAGTGTTCTAAGTTTTTAAGCTTCCGCATGTTTGAATAAAATCTCTGTATAAAGTTTGAGTAAATTGTTTTCTAGCTTTTTGTTACTCTTACTTTGATCCATTTAATTGGGAATTTTCCACCCAAGCAACACCACCATCATCATCATTCAAACACCTTCATCCAATCTACAAGTGTACAAAGGTGCTAAGGGTCATACAATGAAGCTCGGTGTTCTCGGAAGTGGAAGGACCACCTCTATTTGCTATTAACCGCCAAATTTCTACACTTGAACTCTCCTAGCTTTGTGCTAGTGGTAAGCACTTAGATCCTTGTATCTTACTTGTTATTTTAGTGGTTAATGATGTTTAAAGATCAAAAACATAAGAACTCAAAAGAACCTTAAACAAAGTCTTGAACATCAACTAACATATGATGAAGTAGTGATAATTGATGATGAAATCATGATAAATCTGAAATAAAATGAACCATGACCTGCTGTAAACGACTTATGG
Organism: Helianthus tuberosus; assembly: GCA_030545235.1. Classification (NCBI taxonomy): domain Eukaryota; kingdom Viridiplantae; phylum Streptophyta; class Magnoliopsida; order Asterales; family Asteraceae; genus Helianthus; species Helianthus tuberosus. Next base: position 119,038,052 of record CM060424.1, read on the forward strand.
TCTAATGTTAATCGTATTAGAAAGTATGGCGAGCGTATGTGTGCGTTTTAGTAACATTTAACCTATAAACAGCTTGCTGATTAGCATTTTCAGCCACCTTCAACTGGCTGTAAACAGGTCAATACTTAATGAAAAACTGATTTTCTTGAGTTTATTACGTGTTATTATGAAATACGGTTCTAATGGCAATAGAATCATAATTTCTGGATTCCGTTTACTATTTTTAAAGTGTCATTTTCTAACAGCAACTAAAGCTGCATTGTTACAGCTGAAAATAGGTGTTATGTTTTTCGTCATTACTTGAAATCGGTGTAGGATTAGGTCATGAAATTTGTACTGTAAATTACCATCAATGTATTTGTAATTCTCTCACTGGAATTTCGTAAATTGGACTCTCGATGAATTTTAAATAAATTATTTCGCGGACTACAGTCAGAAAAAGATAAATCTGATTTCAGTCCGGAAAATGATTTTCTATAAAATATTGGTGATGATTTGGACCCCGATATTTTTACACAATAATATTTAGATCGTATAAAACATTCTGTAAAAATTTGGGAATTTTTGGAATAAGATAACTATTTTATTAAAATACCCGAAAACAGCCCAGTTTTGTATACTAAAACTGAAATGATATAAGTAGTATTTTGCATGTCTAAATGTCGGGTTGGTTATTTGAAAGCAATCTAACGTGTTATATGTTAAAGAAAATGATATGCTATTTAGCATGGACACCTCCATTTACAAAGGAGACTATGGCGAAATTTTCTGAAAATCCTAGCACTTAGAAAATATTTTCTATATAAGGGTTTACAAGTGTATTTTAGACTATGTTTTACAAATACAAACCTCGCCATAATTTTTGTAACAAAATACAAAGTGTCGGAGGTGGGTTTTCGTAAACAAAAGCGGACAAATATATATTTAGAATATATATTTTGTACAAAGACGCTTATGTGAATATTTGCATATTTTGTGAATTAGTTATATTATTTAGGGTAAAATAATATAACCTAACGCATACCATGGCATTACAACTCTAAAATAATACCAAAAATTGTAAGAAATAAATACTTAAGTTACACACTTGGTATTGTAAAACCATACGCAAAAACGTAACTTATGAAATAATCCAGAAAATACTCTCACACATGTTTTCTTGGTAAAATATTATTTTGGAAACTGAAGAAGTAAAAATATATTATTTTTGGGAAAAATACATATATTTTTGGAATACATTATTTCGGACAAATGAGTTAAATGTATTTTTCTAAGTGGGACTTAATATATATATTGTCGGAACTTCAAGCATACATGTATAAATACCACATCCTTGGGAAGGGAATACGAATAACAACACTTGAGAAATATTATTACAAAAGTATTGAAGACACTTTAAAAACATAAGGCACTAATAAGTACTAAGACAAGGCACGACCCGTTCGTCTAATAGACATTAGCACATTGTAGGTAGTCGTGCTTGCTGAAGGGAATTGAGTTACGATACTGAAGACGCAATACAGTGAGTTCATGTCCCCTTTTTCTCTTAACTGTTTTCAGTTTTATACTTCGGTGGTGAAATACATGTTACATACTGCTTACAAACAATTACCATGGTATGATTAGCTAAGGAAAGTTACTGCTAGATCACGTGAATGGGTAGGCCATTAGCTTAAGACCATTAATCCTTGTATAAGGACCGAGGGGCATGAGTGATAGATCTATTGGGTGTTGCGAGCCCCGCCCATGGGCCTGCGAGTGGCCGCATGTGGTGACTATGTCGTTCCACCGGAGGGGCCGGTACGAAATACGCATACAGGTTTGAGTACTTCCTATACCATGTCACTTTTTAATGTATTAGCTACACATTAATTGATCTAATTTTTCCTTATCGCTTCATACCAATTTACACAAACATACATACATACTTACAAAAGTTTTCAAGAACGAAATGTGCATACTCACTTACATATGAACTCGCTCAACTTTATGTTGATTTTTCAAACTACATGTATTTCAGGGAATTAGTAAATGGATCTGGCGGGCATTGGAGTTTTTTTTAAGCTGCGTTGTGAATAAAGATGTCATCCAAGCCATTAGGGCTTAGGAGACATATCTTAATCCTGGACGAGATACGTGGTCCTAAACTCGGGTTTGTTTTAAAATCTTTTGTTGAGTCTTTTTGAACTCCTTAAAACATGTTATGGTTTGTAACTTGAATTTGGTAACAACATTTCAGACAATTATGTTGTACTACTTTTAAACTTAAATTAATGGATGTACATCTACTGGTTTTATCATATAGTGTTGTTATGATCGTATGCAATGGTATTAAGAAGTTACACCAATAATCACGCTTCCGCAAAAGTCAGGGTGTGACAGCTTGGTATCAGAGCCTCGATCATAGCGAACTAGGATTCTTTCTCGAGTCTAGACTATGATCATCAGGGCTCTCACGAAAACATTTTCAAACATTTTTACATTGCATACACAAAATGTCCAGATCCAGGAGACAAACATTTTTACAAACAAAAAGGCACAAATATACATTTCCAAATTTATGTTTATAAATCAGTCTTAGAGACTGAGGGAGGATCAGTCTTAGAGACTGAGGGAGGATTGGTCTTAGAGACCAGGGGATTTAGTCTTAGAGACTGGGAGGATGGTCTTAGAGACCAGGGATTTAGTCTTAGAGACTGGGAGGATGGTCTTAGAGACCAGGGAGTTAGTCTGAGAGACTAGGGAGTTTAGTCTGAGAGACTGGGTAGGATAGTCTGGGGAAGACTAGGATGATTATATGCTTACATTGTTATTACTTACACGCTTAATTGCTGATTATTGATATACGTGCATATGTGGTGAATATTTGCATACACTAATTGTTAATAATTACTATGGGTATACATGCTACGACCATTATGAACCGGCACACACGTCACACTATTTAGAAGGCGAGTTATCAGACATTGATAACCCTACGGCCGCCGTCACAGATGATGAGACTGCATCTGCGCCAGAGACATTTACGTCAGACCATGAGAGTGATCCAGATATGCTGACCAAGGACGAGGACGACTTCCAACAGTCCGCGCTACCAGATTTTGGTGATACTTTACCTTTGCGGGTGGTTTCTCTGACAAGAATCCTTCTGTCACTCTTATTTCAGTCCATGACCCCTTCGTCACTGGACATCCCGATGATGAGCACACCATGGCTCCGATCCCGGACAATGCGCCTCCTATGGACATTCCTTCCGACGGTTGGCTACTCGACGTACAATTGACAATGACGTTGACATGTTTATTGATGGTCCCCCTACTGACGCCCATGATAATAAAAAGTTAGACGAGAACATTATTACACATTTCACTCTTGAGACCCCTGTTGTCAAGCTACCCTCTGATTCTAGTATACTCCCGATTTCAGACTCCTTTGAGTCTGTGACATTTACAGCCTTTTAGACGGCCGGATTACATCTTTCTACTACAGACACAGACGACGACGCCGTTATGACTGCTACACTAACACCTGATCGAGATCTCACACCCTTACACGATCTAGGGTCTGCTCCTGAGCCAGCTCCTTTTCCTATTGAGACAGCTTGATGTTGCACCTGTTGATCCCGCTTAAACATGACCTTATTTCTTTTGGGCTACCGTACATTGCACTCCTTGTACCAGGCCAAGTGCCTGCACCTATTGATTCTCCTTTCATTGAGACATTTACTGCTGCACCTGCACCCGCTGATGTTGCTCCTATGAAAACCGACGTCCATTGCACCGACATGCCTACCGCTTTCTTTCAGGACATACCCGCACCCCGGGAAGGTACTCCAGGTCGGCACCCGCATAATGATTCTTTTTGCTACAACAACATTTTCTACGACCTCACAGTCCGTGCCGTCTGATACATTCACCTCTACATTGCTGGATGAACCGATTTGATGGTTCCTACAATACACTATGCTGACTTTAGACCCTTGCCATCCCTCACATTATGGAGGCCACACATGAGATGAGTTGCTCCTCTAACATCAACTGCAGTTTGAGGATATGAGGCGCAGAATGTGGAGCTTGAGCTGACACCACATTTAGTAACTTCAAATGCAAAACATTACATAGCCGAAAACATGATTTAAGTGTCTACATCACAAGACAGCATATTGTCTGAAAAGCTTATGTAAGACACCCCGTCCTCCACCCTGTCTATTGCCAGCATACTTTGATCCGCCAAATACATCATGACCAGTTAATTGCTTCGATGTATATACAAGCTCGAGGAGGAGTTTACGCATGCTAGCTGTTTACTTTTCTTTCCTCCTCCACCTCAGTCACTAGTGAAGTTGGTTTCTGGATTATGCGGATTGCATTACCTTTGGGTAAAGGCACTAATGATAAACCGGGATTGTGGAGACTTTTGAAGACCACGTCTGACTACGTAGTTTTGATACACTAATATATTTAATGGACAAGGGAAGGGTGACCCTGTGTCCCTGTTGATATACATTTTGGAAGGCAATACAATTATGGTCAGGGAATAATGAGAAGCCAATCATCACTAAACATGCGACAATACTTTGTGACCAATGACCAACGAGAGCTCAGTCGCTATGTCTTCGTCAAGCACGTTGTTGATCTATATGTGTGTGCTATAATTATAATGCTACGTGCTTACTTCCTATGCTCTCATTTAAACATAACTCCCAAATTACTTGGTTATACCATGGTTATGCTATTACTTGATTGGTTGGTATGATGACCTATTATGTGTATGTACATATGACCACTAAACAACTAAATGCACTTCCTAAACAAATAAGACCTGACCTAACCGACCTCCTGCTAGGAAGATGTCGACTCAAGGGAACACCGATACCAACAACCCTCTGCAAACGACAGAGGCGGAATTTCAAGAACGCGTCTTACAGATCATCGCGTAGTACGAGGCCCTTCACTCCGAGCGCAGTGGAGGTACCTCAGGAAATAACCCACCCAACGGTGATGTTTAGTCACTTAAGACACATTACAAAATGTTTGGACATTTCCACGAGTGCTTTGCTATTACCTTACGCGAATAATGTTGCTTATATCACAGGCTGCACCTACAAGCAGTTCCTAGGCTGCAAGCCCCTAAATTTCGACGGCACTGGGGGTGCCGTAGCCTTCGTACACTGGGTTGAGAAGACGGATTCTGTTTTACGTGTGAGCAAATGTGCCCCAGAGCATCAGGTTACGTACGTTTCCGGACTATTCCAAGATGGGGCTCTGTCATGGTGGAAACTCCAGGTTCAGACAATGGGCGAGGTTGCTGCGTATGCTTTGACATGGGATCAACTGAAAGAACTAATGCATAAGAAATACTGTTCAAGAGCAGAAAGCCAGAAGGTGGAAACTGAGTTCTGGAACTTGAAGATGGAAGACCAAAAATAGCTGAATACGTGGAGAAATTCCATGTTCTATCGCGTATTGTCCCCTACATGGTAGAACCAGAATTTAAAAAGATTGAGCGTTTTATTTAGGGATTGGCACCCCAAATCATGAGCATGGTGAGGACATCAAAACCTGCAACGATCGCTGAAGCCATTGATCTAAGTGTGACCTTGACTGAAGAGGCAATCAAGTTGAACAAATTTCCAACCTCTGAGGAGAAGAAGGAGACTCATGTAGAGTCATCTGGAGACAACAAGAGAAAGTTCGTAAACTTCAAGCAGGGTACTCAGACGAATAGCAACAACAAGGTCAAAAAGGGAAAAGAGTACATGGGTAAACTACCGCAATGCGACAAGTGTCGGCGACATCATACCGGGCGATGTAAAAATGGAAAGTGTGACAACTGTGGCAAAGTGGGGCACAACAGGGAAACGTGTTGGCATGAGACGAAACATGGAAAGAAAGGTAAGGGATGTTATAACTGTGGTGACATGGGGCACTTTAGGAAAGATTGCCCAAGGGAGATTAAGCAAGATCGTGGGAAAAATATCTAACACCGGAGCTAGGGAAGCACGCCAGGATCCAAACATGGCCATCGGTACGTCTCATAGTAGTCAATGTTATGTGTCTGTGCTATTTGACATTATTGTCGAATTTTAGCTTCAGAATATACTTGTTTTAGCAGTACGTAAGATATATATCCAGTACTTGATAAGAACTAGATAAGGAGAAGTCTTAACGTGGTAACTGGGATGGACCAGTTGTCAAGCAATCGAGCGGAGATTGATATCCGCATCCCGATGGCGAACGAAGGAATGATCTTGACTCGTGAAGCAGGACACGCCCCTACAGATTTCTAATTACCTGAAGGCACAAAAATTGTTGCATAAAGGATGTGTTGTTTTCTTGGCTCATGTCGTGGCAAGGGAGCCGAAGAACCAAAACTCGAAAATACCCCTGTGATAAGGGAATACCCCGAAGTCTTCCTCGAAGACTTACCAGAATTATCTCCTCAACGATTAGTCGAATTTCGCATCTATTTGATTCCAGGCGTCGCGCCTGTAGTCGATGCATCTTAGCGACTTACACCTTCGGAGATGCAAGGATTGTCAGTGCAACATCAGTGGTTGATAGAGAAGGAAGATAGCAGACCAAGATTCCCTTTTGGGTAACTCCAAATTCTGCTCGTCAAGAGAAAGGACGATGATTTTCAAATGAACATCAAACTACCAGGAGCCGAACGGGCTAGCCAACAAGAGCCAGCAACTCTTGCTACGAATTAACGAATTTCTTACTTAACTAACTGCGAGGATCCAACCAGTAGTTTCTGACTGATCGATGATCAAGTAGCTGTAAATTCCAGAAGAAAGTATACCGGGGGAAAATTGTGGGACAATAACTTGTTTTAAACATACACAAGAATGGCGTTTCATACAAGATGCACAGAACGATTTTACACCGAATACGAAACTTTGAAAATCTAGAAAACATATACTTAGGACCCTTGGGAACCCAGATCCAAACTCGTAAGGGTTGTTGTTTAGGAACCACACCCATCAACTCAAGCAAAACCTATTATTCTGACATATATACTATTTCAGTTGACCAAACAGAACGTACTTAAATTTCTTTTACTTCTAGCAAGTAGATGTTTGCATCTCTACTCCCCTTAATGGTAGTTGCATCACGTAAATTTTTCCTCGCTGAGAGCGAACACCCATTGATTCGATACTTAGTCATTTCTCCATTTTAGCAAATACACATTGCTTCATTTCTTGAAAACTTATATGTTATACATGCACCTTTTACTACGCATGCGGTTTCATTTCAAACGCTTCATTGAAGTTCAAATATTATGTTGCTAAGTCTGATTACTGAATTGTGATTCGAATGACCTACATCATTGTAATTGTTGGCTCTTTTGCTGTCAAGTCAACACACTCTCTCGAAACTTCTTTTATTCCAAATTACATTCATGGGATATTTTGTTACCATGCCGAGATTTCCTTTGTTGGTACACACGTTTATTGTCGGGTTACGCTGAAACTAAGTTCAATTGCTTGAACTTATTCGTTTCGCATATTCAGTTTAAGACGCCATATGATGTATTGAGAGCATCATATTCAAATCATTGGCAAAGATTCTTTTGTTTCGAGTCGTAGTAGACTTGCTTGGTCTACGACTTCACTAGATCATTTGTTGGTTACGACACTTTGTGGGGATACTTTCACAAAATTGAAGCTTGCGCTTATTTGGTTACTCACTTCATACACGGATTTAATAGTCTATTCATTTAAAAATCTATTTGATATTCACAATTAAAGCAAACTCAACACAGTCGTGTGTTAGACAACGGTACATAGATTCATTTCATACCACGGTGTACCTCCGAACGGTCTTTTCATTATAAATTGAATACCCTCCGGTATTTATTGCTTTCTCACCTGCGATCAAAAACAGTGGCTCTTTGAGGTTCCATACTCAACTGAAAACTCTATGACATTGTGTAAATCAAATCATCAGGCTTGTTCGGTACATATTCATTTGATTTCCAACACGGTGAACTTGTTCAGTCACCACTATACTTGAATTATGTCATTACGACACCTTGTGGTGTCATTACAAACTTGCAACTTGTGCTAATCAAGGTCAACCGTTCATACAAAACAGCATATACTTTCGCTTGACTTATCATTTAAACATTTCTGATGCAACTACGAATCAAGGCAAGGATACACCAGATTCGCTTGTATTCACTCGGCGTATTCTCGCAATTCAAAATGTCAACACACTAAACCTTACCATCCATTTACTCGGGAGTTGACATATCAATTTACTATTGCATTTGAGTTGCTGATTTTGAATTCACATAGCGGATGCTATGGTTTGTGAAAACACGTCTGCATATTGCAATCGATCGTCTGGGGATCTTATTAGTCAAAACTCCTCTTTTGTGGAACCCCCCCTGCTAACTGGATTACACTAGACCATACATCAAGTACGTCTTGTACTTTCGACATCAAAGGCTAAAAACACATCCCTTTTAACCATAGGATTCGGGTTGTTATATATTCTTGGACTCACCTGATGTGAGTGAGGTTTGATTCGGTTTAGTGATTATCTACCTTGGCATTATTCATATACATACATGTGACGTAACCATAAGGAGTTAAGGTAGTACAAATTTCGAGGACGAAATTTTCTTAACGGGGGGAGAATGTGACAACTGTCAAATTTGCATACATCCGTACAATTAATTAATATTAAATTTGTGCTTAATGACTGTGCTTGATTACAACCGTGATTAAACTGCTTTCTGATTTCTGATACATACATACATGTGCATCACATTACATACTGTCACTCCATTTATTTCACACAAACTTTAGTGACAAACTTGATGCACAAAGCACAGTTAGCACACTGAGCGGATAACCCAGAAAACATGCTGACAATGCCAGCACATGGACAGACAATGTTTTTGAGGCTAGTATGAGCCAGAGATAGGACACTACACTAGTAGGGAGTGTAGGGAAGTGAGGACCATAAAACTGCGTCACTAGGTGATAGTTATAGTGCCGGGAAGTGCCTAAAACATACTTTAACTGCAAAATTCTGCACTTTTAAATAAAATTCAGCATTTAGATATGCTAGTAATGTGCAAAAACTTGACAAAATGGTCCTGTATGCTTTCCTAAGTGCCGGGAATTAATTGTGACGCAAAAAGCATTATACAGGACACTTTACGGAACAATTAACCACTTTAATGGAACGATACCCAACCGAACAACCGGACATTACCCGGAACATAAAAATATTGCCAAACACATTGTTTTTATTTTTCTAAGCTAGTTAGGGTCCCCGAACACCCTAACACACTATATAATTAATAACACTCATAACACCCTAACTATATCACTTGGTTCCTAACTAGATTACTAACTAGTATTTACCACCCAACTAGACCCCCCCCCCCCTTTCCTCCATACGGTTACAAGGGGTGACACCCCACCCTTGTATTTCTTGATTTGTTTAATTTGTTGGTTATGTACTTAGGAAACACTAAATCCAAAGATTAATGAGATGTTGGGAGGATTCATTATATAACCACAAGTCCTTCATTCTTCATCTTCATCACTCAAACACCATCATACTCTTCTCTCTTCTCTCTTGTTCGGCTGAACCCAAGCAACACCACCATTATCATCATTCAAACACCTTCATCCAATCTACAAGTGTACAAAGGTGCTAAGGGTCATACAATGAAGCTCGGTGTTCTCGGAAGTGGAAGGACCACCTCTATTTGCTATTAACCGCCAAATTTCTACACTTGAACTCTCCTAGCTTTGTGCTAGTGGTAAGCACTTAGATCCTTGTATCTTACTTGTTATTTTAGTGGTTAATGATGTTTAAAGATCAAAAACATAAGAACTCTAAAGAACCTTAAACAAAGTCTTGAACATCAACTAACATATGATGAAGTAGTGATAAATGATGATGAAATCATGATAAATCTGAAATAAAATGAACCATGACCTGCTGTAAACGACTTATGGTCTAATGTTAATCGTATTAGAAAGTATGGCGAGCGTATGTGTGCGTTTTAGTAACATTTAACCTATAAGCTTGCTGATTAGCATTTTCAGCCACCTTCAACTGGCTGTAAACAGGTCAATACTTAACGAAAAACTAATTTTCTTGAGTTTATAACGTGTTATTATGAAATACAGTTCTAATGGCACTGAAATCATAATTTTTGGATTCCGTTTACTATTTTTAAAGTGTCGTTTTCTAACAGCAACTAAAGCTGCATTTTTACTGCTGAAAATAGGTGTTATGTTTTTCATCATTACTTGAAATCGGTGTAGGATTAGGTCATGAAATTTGTACTGTAGATGGCCACCGATGTATTTGTAATTCTCTCACTGGAAATTCGTAAATCGGACTCTCAATGAATTTTAAATAAATTATTCCGCAGACTGCAGTCAGAAAAAGGTAAATCTGATTTCAGTCCGGAAAATGATTTTCTATAAAATATTGGTGATGATTTGGACCCCGATATGTTTGCACAGTAATATTTGGATCGTATAAGACATTCTGTAAAAATTTGGGAATTTTTGGAATAAGATAACTATTTTATTAAAATACCCGAAAACAGCCCAGTTTTGTATATTAAAACTGAAACGATATAAGTAGTATTTTGCATGTCTAAATGTCGGGTTGGTTATTTGAAAGCAATCTAACGTGTTATATGTTAAATAAAATGATATGTTGTTTAGCATGGACACCTCGATTTACAAAGGAGACTATGGCGAAATTTTCTGAAAATCCTAGCACTTAGAAAATATTTTCTATATAAGGGTTTATAAGTGTATTTTAGACTATGCTTTACAAATACAAACCTCGCCATAATTTTTGTAACAAAATACAAAGTGTCGGAGGTGGGTTTTCGTAAACAAAAGCGGATAAATATATATTTAGAATATATATTTTGTACAAAGACGCTTGTGTGAATATTTGCATATTTTGTGAACTAGTTATATTATTTAGGGTAAAATAATATAACCTAACGCATACCATGGCATTACAACTCCAAAATAATACCAAAAATTGTAAGAAATAAATACTTAGCTACACGAAATACGCATACAGGTTTGAGTACTTCCTATACCATGTCACTTTTTAATGTATTAGCTACAAATTAATTGATCTAATTTTTCCTTATCGCTTCATACCAATTTACACAGACATACATACATACTTACAAAAGTTTTCAAGAACGAAACGTGCATACTCACTTACACATGAACTCGCTCAACTTTATGTTGATTTACAGGCCTGTCGCACCACGTCTATCTTTCCCCGTTTGACAGATTTATCGCAATGCGCGGGTCCTAAATCACTTATATATTCTTTTCTATATTTTATGTTTCTTTCTAATTTCTTTGCATTAATACATCGCAACGGGCATGAACGGTTCAACAATTTTACGCTTGCTTTTCGTCCAGTGTTTTTGTTTCCCCGTTTATTTATTTTAGTTTTACAAGCTTTTCCGATGTTGGTGCTCGGTGGTAGTGGTGTGACATTGGTGCTACTTGTGACGGTTTTATGAAGTTTTTAATCTATTAAGTTTTTTCTAATAATTTTTTGGAGTTACCTCTATACTTCCTTTATTTAAAAAGACTAAGTTTTTGTGTGCATATATTTATGTAGGTGTCGGTATATATCACTACAGGTCAACTATAATACATTTTTGTTTAAAAAAACGTTTTTAGTTGCTTATTTTTTGTACGTTTTGGTATAAATTCGAGTTCATCTACGTTTCAATGTGAACTTTTTTGGAAAACGAGTCAGGTCAAATATAATACGTTTTCATGATTTTTTATGTATGTTATGTAAAATTTTTGTTTGAAATCGAGTGTAGTCAAATTGTGTTTTCCCCCTTTTCAAAAGCTATAAGTAACCCGTTGATTATACGTGTTGGTTTTTCCTTTATACCCGTTAATGTTTTCTATGTAGGAGTCGGGTCACATATTATATGTTATGATTGTACGGTATAAACTTGGTTAAATTTACGTTTTGATCAAATCACAATGCTTATATACGTTACATGAGTTCAGTTAGATTCGTCAAAACGTGCATTTTGATATTGTTAACGCATCACTTAACGTTTGGACTAATCCATTTAACATTTGTTATGTACCCGCGACGCAATGTGCGCAGATCTTATTACTAGTTAATTAAATATGTAAACCTTGTTGTCATAATTATCACAATAATTTATCAATTATATGTAACGCAAATGAGATTAAAAATTGTTAGGAGTATAGAATAACACCTATTTACTTAGAAACACATAAATACAAATATACAAATATACAAATATACGAACACTTGAATTTTTTTGATATGTACAAATTATACCACTAGTATAAAAAAGAACATTTTTATAAACTCGTTTGTGATACGGGTATAAAAAATTGCATTCTTTAAAATAAGGATACATTTAAACTGGCAATTAAAAAACTTTAAACCATGGTTGACAAGCTAAATACAACAAATAAACTAACGAGCGTAATCTATTTAGTATAATAAATGAGATGGCTTTGGGTCATGTGGCTTGTTATGGTGGAGCTAGAGGGTGATTTTGAGAGCGAAAAAATGTGAGCTATTGTGATGAGTTGGACGCGGGATCCATTTATGATTCGGGTCAAGTATCTCTTAGTTTCGGATCTACTATAAAAACCTAATTGAGATTATAATTATCTCAATACCCTATTGACACTTCTCTAAAACCCTAGCTACTAGCCACCAAGTTCGTCCTTCTTCTTTATGATTCAACTCAGACCTTAGCTATCAGCCACCATGATCCTCTTTTTTCTTAGTTGTTCTATGATTCAAACCCTAAATTGATTTCCCCATTCATCCTTTTCATATATACAATCAATGTCGTCGAGCAATTGAATGGTTGAAGAAAATACTAGGCGCCTCAGCTTTCAGTTTCTCTCTCAAAACCCAAGATCAACGAGTGAAAGTTTGTGTTCTTCACTCTCATATTCAGCAATCAAGAACATAGGTATGTTTATCCCTTCCGATCTTTGATGTTTTTGTTATGTGATTCCAATCATAACAATCATGTTTTTTGTTTTTATTTTTGATTGTGAAAACTCTAAATGGTCAATGTTTACAAACGGTGGTTATTTCCTATTGTTGTTGTTGTTTGTTGATTTGAACATTGAAGAAGAATGAAGGTGTGTTTGTATGACAACAGAATCTGATGAAGGTGTGTTGTTGTTTGTTGATTTGAAAGTGGTCAGAGATGAAGGGGATTCATTAATCTTAATCACAGGTATGTTCTTTCTTTTTGATCTTTGATTTTTTCTGTTATCTAATTTGAATGTTATTAATCCTTTTTATTGTCTCCAAAACCCTAAATACTCAATGTCTACATACAGTTTGATTGAAGTGGTGATTCTTTGTTTTATGATTCAAATCATATTTTCACAGGTATGTTTTTTTTTTCTATTTTGTTATACAGATTTTATGCTCTTGTATTTATCTCACTTATGTTGTCTTCTGTATTTAGTTTTTATGTTAGTAAAGATGTTTTTTTTTCACATATCATTGAGAGCTAGAGCTTCTAGATAACCGATTTGTTTTGAAGTGTTCTTTAGATATTAATTTTTTACCTGTTATTTAGTGTTTATAATGTTTATGTCACCATTTTTTTTGTTATAGCTACCGAAGGATGATAGAGCCTCCCATTCTTTTTATTGTTGAGTTTTTGTTTTATATAATTTTTGGTCCATTATATTTGAAAGTCAATCACCTAAGAAAGCATATACTTTTAGAAAAACTATTAGTTGATTTTCTTTGTTCATTCAGAAAGTCTATACCTTATTTTTTAAATATGGGTCTGAAAATATATACGAGTAAGGTTTAACAATACTTTCCACATATAAACTAATTTTATGAACTCTGCATAGAGGATCAAGTTCCTTCAATCTATGACAATGGTCAGAGATGAAGGGGATTCATCAATCTTAATCACATGTATGTTCTTCCTTCTTGATCCTTGATTTTTTTTGTTATCTAATTCGAATCTTATTAGTCCTTTTTATTGTCCCCAAAACCCTAAATACTCAATGTCTACATACGGTTTGATTGAAGTGGTGATTCTTTGTTTTATGATTCGAATCATATTTTCACAGGTATGGTTTTTTTTTTCTGTTTTGTTATATAGATTTTATGCTTTTGTATTTCTCTCATTTATGTTGTCTTCTGTATTTAGTTCTATGTTAGTAAAGATATTTTTTTTTCACATATCATTGAGAGCTAGAGCTTCTGGATAACCGATTTGTTTTGAAGTGTTATTGAGTGTTTATTGTAACACCTGTGCCTCCATGGCCATCAAACAAATACCAAACCAATGAATTATTATATTTCATGCTTGGGATTTGTAAAAATATGTGTATCATTTGCACATATCAATTTTTGTTCATTTCCAAGCTCTAAATCGCTTTCTGGAAGATTATACGTGCACCGATGCGTAAATATAACCAGTTTAATGCAACAAACACTCCGGAATAGTGACATAGGCTTAACATACCTTAAATAACCTTTACATAACTTAGAAATAAGTTTTGAAGGCTTTGGTATGGAAAAAACAAGCTAATTCGCTTACAGGGACTAAACTTGACAAACTGCGAAAGTATGCCAATTTGAACTGTAACAGACATTCTGGAGCATGACCATAAGTTAAACATACCATAAATATCCTTCACATAGCTTAGAAATAGGCTTTGAGGTGTTCGATATGCTAAAATAAACTTTTGTGTCATTCAGGGACTAAAAGTGTCAAAAAGTGCACAAGTTTGCATTTTCGCGCATAACTTACGTTCTGAATACATCCGGACATCCAAAAATTTATGTAAGCACTAAAACATTTTATTTTAGTGTTCGGCATAAGAAAAATCCATTCGTCACGCATTTTGGATCGTTTTTCGCACTTGTGCGCATTCCGTCGTAATTAAGCGAACATCGCGTTCGTACGACCAAACGAACTGACATCAGACATATTTTTGAACATGTTTCATGTCCACAATGTTTAGGCATCATTTTAGGGCCTTAAAGTTGGCTTTACGGGCCTTAGAAGTGTCGGAAATGGCCTTAAACACGTGCAGGGACTGAAACTGTCAAAATACAAACTTGTTTCTGATCTGTGCAGCCAGGCGGCCCGCGTGACATCTAAGTGAATCCTTACGCGGCCCGCGTACGCATGTCTGATCAGATTAGAACGAACAGTCAGCATGTTCCAGCTGTTTTAACCACAACCACAAGCTCACCACTTGCCTATTTAGCTGATAAGGATCATTTTAGGCTACCACAACTTTGCAACACTTGTACGGATGGGATTAAGGCACGTTTTCCATGAAACGATCTTAACGGTGGACCGAATACTATAAATACCCCACCCCCCATTACTCCAAAACCACTAGAATCTGATCTAAATGACTCTAAGTTGGAACCATTGTTTCATATCTGAGTTATTGTAATCTAGATTAGCATTTGGGGACCCTTCGTAAGTATTCTTTCGTTCTTTTCCTTATTTTATTGCTTTTCGAGTCAGAAAGTCAAACTTTGTTTGAATTTCAGCGTTGACCAGTAATGGTCAATGCGAAGTTCGTTTGAACTTCGCAACGTGAGTGTAATCACGTTGGTTATAGTCCCTTGGGACTATGCCTACTGATTACCACGTTGTCTAGGGTCGTAGGGTAAGCGATCTAATAAATTGCTTATACCTCGAACCCGACCCATTTGGTCGATCATTAGGATCCGACCAAACACATTAGGTGACCATAGTAGGTAGGGAATAACCTTCCGAGGTTATACCCTATGGTCACGTCGTTTAAGTAGTTGTATGATAGGTAGTTTATATGCCTTAGGTAAATTACCAGAATACCCTTTTCATGTATAATTGGTAATTAAGCATATGTAACCTAAACTTTTGTCACATAACTGATTATGTAACATGTTTAGGCATATAACACTTGTCATAGGGCTAGTTAGGCGGTCCGAACGCGTTTCACGCGAACGACGCGTTAAAGTAGCATAAGCTACCTAAACGGGTCGTAATGGGTCGTAAACACTTAGGTTAGGTTTCATTTAGTATGTAGGCTTTGTTGAACCATACTACACGAGTCTCAATACTCGTTTGGTATACAAACCCTCATGCTACCCGATTCTTCTGATTTAGGTCCGGTTTATTAACATAGTTACCTATATTAGGTGCCGTTTGATTCCGAGATCTCTAGCATTGTTTGGTTGTTACTCAAGGACTACTGAGCAATCTCAAGTGAGTAGATAGACCCCTCTTTTACTGTTTTCCAAACTGTTTTGGGGTGAAACACATGTGCTTACTTGTTACTTTCGTGCTTTCCTGTTTTCACATCATATACTTGTTATGTTCATTAGTACACTATTAGTACATGATTTACATTACATTTCTGCTATGTATGTTGACTGATAGCATGCTAGCACATTGATTTACATGACTTTTCTACTTTGTATGTTAACTTAGCATACTTAGTACATCATTTTACATTGCATCTCTGTTGCATATGTTCCAGTAACATATGGACACATTGTTTTACAGCTCTACCTTGTATGTTTACTCTAGCATACTAGGTACATTATCTTCATCACATGCTTACATTTTGGTATGACATTTGGTTTGTTTAAATGAGACAATGTACATTCATTAACACCGATCACGCCGCTCGGTAGTAGGTAGTGGTACCATAGGACTTGACAAATCCCATTCCTGAAATCTCGGGTTTGTTTGGACGTAAGGAATGACCGAATCCGAATACATATTCTTTTGATAACTCACTTTTACATAGTTATCCGTCTGTCTCAAGGCTTGGATGTATGAATTTTCACAATACCGCATAAATGTTCATATTCAGTATAGCATGCATATATCTTACAAAACATAACTTTGATTTAAACCAAGTTTTACTTCAATACTTTGTTTTGTACATTTTTACTTATGGTTTAAGTAGTCTTAATTTTACTTGCCATACATATCATTTTGGTTATACATTACTTGACTACTTTTGGATTATAAACATTTGACATGGTTTATACAAGGACTTTTGACTATTGGTTTAAACATAGACTTATTACATTGTTGGTTTGGTTTGAGTAAGTGATTAAGTAACGAGGCGTGTGTGATATGATACAAGCATGGTGGATACGCCGCTGGTACTTCCTATATATAAGTGTTTGTATGGTATTACATATTGTAGCGTTATTTGAATCATTTCAATTTGAGACATATAACATTTTATACAAATAACATACTTTTCACAAGACATTGTTTTACAAAACAACTCATCTTTTACAAACTCATTTTACTTGGTTATTCATTTAACCATGCATTATTCTCTTATTTATACGTATCATCTGAACTTATTGTTTTTCAAATGATTTACAGAGACAAAGCAAATTACAAGGTTCATGACTAAACATTTTCTCAAACATAAGTCATGAAACCTATTTTCACAAAACCTATGTATCTCACAGGCATTTTTATGCTGACGTACCTATTTTCACATGTGTTTTTCAGGAGATGTTGCATAAGATGATCAAGATACACATAGGCAGACTTGGGCCTTAGTGACAATAAAAGATGCAAGACTAGTTAATTATGTTGTATTTCCTTGTTTGTTAAGACATTGTAACACTTTTAATCAATAAAACGAAACTTCAATTGCCATGGATTTGAAACAATTAATTCTGTTACAACACTCCCCGACATTTCCGCCACGTTTTGTATGTTCTACGTGGTCGGGGTGTGACAGAAAAGATGGTATCAGAGCCAATGGTTATAGGGAATTAGGTTATTAGTAATGCTTTGACCTAGTCTATAACCTTCTTAGGACCCTAACGCGAGTTTACTTGCGTTTAGTCATAAAACAATACCGTCACCTATCCTTAGGCGACGATCACAACAAGAACACAAATTTCCAAACCGCTTTGAAAACTAATCATCTGTTCTAGGATGATTGATTACTAGGTTTTGAACCCTCTATTGTAAGGTTTTGAACTCTCTATTATATGGTTTTGAACCCCTTTGAATTTTCAAAATCTCGTCAAGGTTTTGGGTTTTAAATAATGTGAACACGTGCAAACTGGAAGGGTGAATGCCTGTATTCTGGGTTTTCTGTCTAGGCAAGCACTTCGTATACATCTCATCAGACGCGAGACCAGTTGTGCTTACCTGGGAATTCTTGGGATGAGTGTTCACTTATAGGCGAGCATGTCTTCGCGATACATTATTTTTGACCCATTTACTTTGATTTGTCACCATCTCATTTGTTTGCCTTAGGTAACAAACAAATGATCACAATTTTCATTCGTTACCATTCTGCATTGATTTTCCAATAACCTTTCACTTGCTTCTTCCTCTGTCTTTCATTTTCTTTTAGAATGTCTATTCCTCTCAGCACTGGTCAAATGCCCGAGCGAACAGCCAAATTTGTCCAGCAAATTGGCGAAGTGATTCAGAGGACTGTAGATTTAGGTATTGCCATGGCTCGTCTCAACAATGAAGCCTCTCGTCTCGACAATGAAGCCACTCAAGAGCCACCAAAGGAAGCAGAAGTCAAGCCAGCACCAAAATCAAGGAAGCGTAAGGCTTCAAGGAAACCCGCAGCGGTTACACCTAATCAAGCGGGACCTAGCCAAGTGGCAAGGCCACCAGCTAGGAAGCCGTACTTAGGAACTGCTCCTAGGTGCAAGCGATGTAACGATCATCATTCAAACCTCATACCCTGCCTCAAATGTACCTACTGTGGACGGAGGGGACATTTGATTAATACATGCCGCTTTGCTATCCAAAACAAAGCTGTTGCAAATCTTGCTGCTACCCAACTCCAAGTCAACCCTACTCAAGCTCGTTTTCCGCCTGGTACTTGCTACAACTGTGGCGAGACGAGCCATTTCAGGAACAACTGCCCGAAGATAGTCAGTGCAAATCCAACCCTTGGATGAGCATTCGGCTGAACAAAGGATGTTGCTGTCTTATGCCTTTGTTTCTTTTGTTTTCGTGTATTGTGAAACAATATGTCTTGTTCATAAATAAAAGTTGTTGAACACAATTCTGATATACAAGTATAATAACAGGTGTTTATGGCATTTCCCTATAATACCTGCATCAAGGAACTATGTTCCTTACAAACTACTCTTGTGATTCTCTCTTTCAAGTAATCGCTCATAATTTCCTCGAAAGTTCTAAGTACTCGTTTCATTCTAAGAAACAAAGTACAGAAAATAAAGTGACATTATGAGTGATCATGCTTCTGCACATCTGTGCCTTTGGATCCTTGGTTAGATAACTAAGGGTATTTTCAAATCTCATACCCATTACGTTTTGATATTTTTCAACATACACAGTACCAGTATTTCAACACAATCTTCATGATCTCAAAACATTTCATATAATTTGAAAACAATTTTTCTAGATACATTGTCTATGTTATTTCAAAAACATCGGTCATGTTATCAAAACCAACCTTTCATAATTTCAAAATATTTCATATAGTCTGAAGGCAATATTAACACAGTACATTTTCTTATCAAGTGCATGATTTCGAAAAGCATCATTCATGTCTTTCAAAAACCTTATACATAATTTCAAAATTTATCTCGCATGATTTTAAAACATTTTGTAAATATATATACCTAATACACCTACTTTATGATTTCAAAAGTATTATATATAAGGTTTCAAAAACGTTAAACACATTTTTCTTAAAAGAACCCCATGCATCGTTTTCAAAAATATTTTCCTCATACATTGACTTAACCTTCAAATTCTGCTTCATATGTCGCCTTGACATATCAAGCATCTCAACTTCATAAGCATTTTACATCATGTTTTGACCTAAGCACATCCAGTGCGAGGTTTCAAAACATCTTCAACTTTAAATCCATATGGGATCTTTTTATTTTCACAATTAGATCCTTGTGGATAATTGTCATACAAATCAGAGTCCTTAATTGGATTCCTTATGTACCTAAATTCGAACATTTCGGTTCCTTATAATCGAAATCGAATTTTTCTTTTAAAGATCTTTCTATCTTTATAGTTAGATTCTTGATAATGTTTAAAGTACCAAATGAAATCCACGAGATGGATTCCTAGTGTGCTTTAAATACATGTACTCTGTTAGCAGAACAAACTTCTAGTTAAACAATTTTGTGGTTATGTGACTATGTGTTTATTCATCTTGTGTTTTCTTTTATGCATTTTGGATTTTCTTCATTACATTTTGTGTTTTTGTATACTCTGGATATTCGTTATCCAAATCCTCGCAGAATCTTTCATATCTTCATATGAGGGATTCGTAGAATGGATATTCAAAAGGTACTACCTTAAATCCTTAATGGGCTTCTATGTAATAGTTAAGACCCTTGGATTATATAGTACTACTCCATGATTCATAAGAGACCCTTTAGTGGTCTAGTCAAAAAGATTGATTCACAATTTGGTTAAAGAATGACATCTAGTGATATAGCTGAACAGACTCCTTGATAGTCTATTTAGATCATTTATTGATTTAATTAAAAGGACTCCATGGCGGTCTAGTCACACTCATTACAGGTTTGTTCATTTGGTTTTACACTACACATTATAAAATAGACTGTGTGAACTGTGCAAGGAATTGTCTAATTATGGAAACGTACATAATTATGAAATTTAGTGCACAGAAACCCAGTAAGGTTTATTATGTGTAAGAACCGATAGTGACAACAATAACAAAATGAGAACGATGTAATGAAGGTACGGTGGACGCACCAATGACGCTTCATATACTTGTATATGAGTATCCCTCTTACATTGCAAGCATGATGTTATTAAGGTTACTAGAAGTTCAGAACCCTAACCAATGTTGTTTGATCTTTCCAACTTTATGTTTTAAACTCTCACAAGTTTCCTCTAAATAAATTTCGGGACGAAATTTCCTAAAGTAGGGGAGACTGTAACACCTGTGCCTCCACGGCCATCAAACAAATACCAAACCAATGAATTATTATATATCATGCTTGGGATTTGTAAAAATATGTGTATCATTTGCACATATCAATTTTTGTTCATTTCCAAGCTCTAAATCGCTTTCTGGAAGATTATACGTGCACCGATGCGTAAATATAACCAGTTTAATGCAACAAACACTCCGGAATAGTGACATAGGCTTAACATACCTTAAATAACCTTTACATAACTTAGAAATAAGTTTTGAAGGCTTTGGTATGGAAAAAACAAGCTAATTCGCTTACAGGGACTAAACTTGACAAACTGCGAAAGTATGCCAATTTGAACTGTAACAGACATTACGGAGCATGACCATAAGTTAAACATACCATAAATATCCTTCACATAGCTTAGAAATAGGCTTTGAGGTGTTCGGTATGCTAAAATAAACTTTTGTGTCATTCAGGGACTAAAAGTGTCAAAAAGTGCACAAGTTTGCATTTTCGCGCATAACTTACGTTCTGAATACATCCGGACATCCAAAAATTTATGTAAGCACTAAAACATTTTATTTTAGTGTTCGGCATAAGAAAAATCCATTCGTCACGCATTTTGGATCGTTTTTCGCACTTGTGCGCATTCCGTCGTAATTAAGCGAACATCGCGTTCGTACGACCAAACGAACTGACATCAGACATATTTTTGAACATGTTTCATGTCCACAATGTTTAGGCATCATTTTAGGGCCTTAAAGTTGGCTTTACGGGCCTTAGAAGTGTCGGAAATGGCCTTAAACACGTGCAGGGACTGAAACTGTCAAAATACAAACTTGTTTCTGATCTGTGCAGCCAGGCGGCCCACGTGACATCTAAGTGAATCCTTACGCGGCCCGCGTACGCATGTCTGATCAGATTAGAACGAACAGTCAGCATGTTCCAGCTGTTTTAACCACAACCACAAGCTCACCACTTGCCTATTCAGCTGATAAGGATCATTTTAGGCTACCACAACTTTGCAACACTTGTACGGATGGGATTAAGGCACGTTTTCCATGAAACGATCTTAACGGTGGACCGAATACTATAAATACCCCACCCCCCATTACTCCAAAACCACTAGAATCTGATCTAAATGACTCTAAGTTGGAACCATTGTTTCATACCTGAGTTATTGTGATCTAGATTAGCATTCGGGGACCCTTCGTAAGTATTCTTTCGTTCTTTTCCTTATTTTATTGCTTTTCGAGTCAGAAAGTCAAACTTTGTTTGACTTTCAGCGTTGACCAGTAATGGTCAATGCGAAGTTCGTTTGAACTTCGCAACGTGAGTGTAATCACGTTGGTTATAGTCCCTTGGGACTATGCCTACTGATTACCACGTTGTCTAGGGTCGTAGGGTAAGCGATCTAATAAATCGCTTATACCTCGAACCCGACCCATTTGGTCGATCATTAGGATCCGACCAAACACATTAGGTGACCATAGTAGGTAGGGAATAACCTTCCGAGGTTATACCCTATGGTCACGTCGTTTAAGTAGTTGTATGATAGGTAGTTTATATGCCTTAGGTAAATTACCAGAATACCCTTTTCATGTATAATTGGTAATTAAGCATATGTAACCTAAACTTTTGTCACATAACTGATTATGTAACATGTTTAGGCATATAACACTTGTCATAGGGCTAGTTAGGCGGTCCGAACGCGTTTCACGCGAACGACGCGTTAAAGTAGCATAAGCTACCTAAACGGGTCGTAATGGGTCGTAAACACTTAGGTTAGGTTTCATTTAGTATGTAGGCTTTGTTGAACCATACTACACGAGTCTCAATACTCGTTTGGTATACAAACCCTCATGCTACCCGATTCTTCTGATTTAGGTCCGGTTTATTAACATAGTTACCTATATTAGGTGCCGTTTGATTCCGAGATCTCTAGCATTGTTTGGTTGTTACTCAAGGACTACTGAGCAATCTCAAGTGAGTAGATAGACCCCTCTTTTACTGTTTTCCAAACTGTTTTGGGGTGAAACACATGTGCTTACTTGTTACTTTCGTGCTTTCCTGTTTTCACATCATATACTTGTTATGTTCATTAGTACACTATTAGTACATGATTTACATTACATTTCTGCTATGTATGTTGACTGATAGCATGCTAGCACATTGATTTACATGACTTTTCTACTTTGTATGTTAACTTAGCATACTTAGTACATCATTTTACATTGCATCTCTGTTGCATATGTTCCAGTAACATATGGACACATTGTTTTACAGCTCTACCTTGTATGTTTACTCTAGCATACTAGGTACATTATCTTCATCACATGCTTACATTTTGGTATGACATTTGGTTTGTTTAAATGAGACAATGTACATTCATTAACACCGATCACGCCGCTCGGTAGTAGGTAGTGGTACCATAGGACTTGACAAATCCCATTCCTGAAATCTCGGGTTTGTTTGGACGTAAGGAATGACCGAATCCGAATACATATTCTTTTGATAACTCACTTTTACATAGTTATCCGTCTGTCTCAAGGCTTGGATGTATGAATTTTCACAATACCGCATAAATGTTCATATTCAGTATAGCATGCATATATCTTACAAAACATAACTTTGATTTAAACCAAGTTTTACTTCAATACTTTGTTTTGTACATTTTTACTTATGGTTTAAGTAGTCTTAATTTTACTTGCCATACATATCATTTTGGTTATACATTACTTGACTACTTTTGGATTATAAACATTTGACATGGTTTATACAAGGACTTTTGACTATTGGTTTAAACATAGACTTATTACATTGTTGGTTTGGTTTGAGTAAGTGATTAAGTAACGAGGCGTGTGTGATATGATACAAGCATGGTGGATACGCCGCTGGTACTTCCTATATATAAGTGTTTGTATGGTATTACATATTGTAGCGTTATTTGAATCATTTCAATTTGAGACATATAACATTTTATACAAATAACATACTTTTCACAAGACATTGTTTTACAAAACAACTCATCTTTTACAAACTCATTTTACTTGGTTATTCATTTAACCATGCATTATTCTCTTATTTATACGTATCATCTGAACTTATTGTTTTTCAAATGATTTACAAAGACAAAGCAAATTACAAGGTTCATGACTAAACATTTTCTCAAACATAAGTCATGAAACCTATTTTCACAAAACCTATGTATCTCACAGGCATTTTTATGCTGACGTACATATTTTCACATGTGTTTTTCAGGAGATGTTGCATAAGATGATCAAGATACACATAGGCAGACTTGGGCCTTAGTGACAATAAAAGATGCAAGACTAGTTAATTATGTTGTATTTCCTTGTTTGTTAAGACATTGTAACACTTTTAATCAATAAAACGAAACTTCAATTGCCATGGATTTGAAACAATTAATTCTGTTACAACACTCCCTGACATTTCCGCCACGTTTTGTATGTTCTACGTGGTCGGGGTGTGACATTTATAATGTTTATGTCGTTAGTTTTTTTTTGTTATAGCTACCAAAGGATGATAGACCCTCCCATGCTTTTTATTGTTGAGTTTTTGTTTTATATAATTTTGGGTCGAATATATTCGAAAGTCAATCACCTAAGAAAGCATATACTTTTAGAAAAGCTATTAGTTGATTTTCTTTGTTCATTCCGAAAGTGTATACCTTATTGTTTAAATATGGAATAGAAAAAATATACGAGTAAGGTTTAACAACACTTTCCACATATGAACTAATTTTATGAACACTGCATAGAGGATCAAGTTCCTTCATTTCAATCAGATTTGCACGCATGAAACAATCATATATATAGATGAGCAGCTAAGGAAAGCACAAGCTTTGGAAAGTAGTGGGTCTTCAGAAGTTAAAAGAGTTCGTAAGAAGTAAAACTTAGGTCATGAGGTTTGTTTTGTTTCATGTTTAGGTGAATATGTAGGTCTTTAGTTGGGTTTTTAGTCATACCTATTAATCGAGTTAGAGGTTCGACATATTCATGTGTTAACTATTTTGTAAGAGGCGACAATGGAGGAGGTTGCTGGTCTAAAATATGTTGATGGAGCTTTAAGGAGAGATAATCAAGTGAGTGGAAGTTAGCGATGACCATTGGCCCCTCCGGTGAAACGTCGTGGTTTGTGGATGCATGTGTAAATTGTGGAGAGGTTAGTAGAGAGACCGTTAAGCTTTTGACGGCGCCAAATTGCCTTACCTTTTTTTGCAGTTTTTGTTGATTTATTTTTTGAATATCGATCTCTTTGTTGTTGATTTGAAGTTTTAGATCTGAATTAGTTAGTTGCAGTATGATTTTCCCTACATTTTATATTAAAATTTCTTTAGGTTTGTTTGTACTATCATGAGAGCTTTTGCTGAATATGTGTTTAAAAGGTATGGTTTAGTTTTGTTGTGTGAGTCACTACTCATACAATCATAGTACGATCATAGTTGTTTTGCTAACTTATAATATGTTTCGGGGCCGCTTCTAGGTGTATGAATCAGGGGTCCGTAAGTAAATCTTGGTGTTCAATCAAGGATTTCAATATGATATGTTGTGTTCGCCAGCGTTGGCTTGTGATGGTGGATAAACCAAGGAGAGAAAGAGTTTACCGGAGAAAAAAAAGTGGCAACCAACATCTTTACGAATCGTATTGCTTGGGGCTGTTAAGTAACGATAAGGGGGCTGGCAAAATAGTAGTGGCGGTAATTATGGGAAGTTTGGGCGTTCTTAAGTCTATCGCAATTGAGCAATCCGTCCAGGTTCGTATCTATTCCTTATTGTTGTCTGATTTATTCATCTTTTTTTTTCTATATTGTGTGTCTGTGTGTGTTGATTTTAGGCTCACATATGGATAACGTGATCTGGATATTGTGCAATCACTTTGTTTGTTTTGAATATTTTTGATCATTTTGTTTGTTGTTGACAAATTGATAACCATTAGAGTAATCAATTTAATGAATAGTAAATAGATTAGTTACGTTGTTTTTGCTTTAAATTTGCCTTTTAGTGGTTTTGGTGATGCCAAGGATTGAGTGGCTTCATTGAATGTGTTGCTTTTTATGTATAAAAGGTTTTTCTAAGAAGAAATGAGTTGCACTTCTTAGTTGTACCAAGTAGAGCAAAGAACCTTATGATACCCATTGTTTGGAATCATATATATGTGATTTTCTAAAACAAATTAATGTTGGTTCTACACACCTTCATTGATCTTTTGTAAAAAAAGGTTGTTTTATCATTGTTAACTCATTACAAACATTAATTTTAGTAAATAAATGGATTTGATTATTGATCTTTTTTATTTTTCAGTGAACAGATAAACATGAGTTGCAGAGCTTATTTTATTGTTTATGTAGTTGGGGTAAAAAAAAAAGCCTGTTAAAAAGTGAAGAGAATATGTGGCAGCTATTTTAGGTAATTTGGGAATATTGTTTAGTTATTTTTGAAGTTTTATTGAAGATATCATGAGATATTTTTTTTGATCTTTTTTAAAGATTTTATTTTCATAACTTCCATTGGTTTTTCTAAGTTGAGATTTGTATTTTATTTACCGGCAGCTGAGTTTGTTATGGCTATTTTGTAGATCAAGGATGGATTTGCAGAGGGTAAGGACCTGGTGGTGAGTGTGATGTCTGTGACAACCGGTAATTTTCGGGTTGTAATTACGCGAATAACAAACGATTAGACGATAATAAATAGTGTTTTAAGACAGGAATTAACTTATTAGGCTTTTGGAACGCCTAGGAACGCCTATCTGACTCTACAGTACGCAAATGGTGAATTGCGGGAAAACTGCTAAATGTTAATCGGTAACGAACTGACAGCGTACAAAACACTGACAACGCAGACAAATACGAATTGCATACGTACAATTTAAACATATGGATTTCGTTTAGCTAAATTATCACGCTTTCGAACGACACAAAACGCAAACGTGAATGAAAAACGTGATAATAAGAATGCACCGGCAATTAACAACAAAAAGGAAGCACCGGACTCGAGTTACGTCTCGATATTCTGTGACAACCGGTAATTTTTGGGTTGTAATTACGCAAATAACAAACGATTAGATGATAACAAATACTGTTTTAAGACACGAATTAACTTAGTTAGGCTTTTGGAATGCCTAGGAACGCCTATCTGACTCTACAATACGCGAATGGTGAATTGCGGGAAAACTGCTAATTGTAAAGCGGTAACGAACTGACAGCGTACAAAACACTAACAATGCAGACAAATATGAATTGCATACATATAATTTAAACATTTGGATTTCGTTTTGCTAAATTATCACGCTTTCGAACGGCACAAAACGCAAACGTGGATGAAAAACGTGATAGTAAGAACGCACCGGCAATTAACAACAAAACGGAAGCACCAGACTCGAGCTACGTCTCGATATTAATATATTATAAAATTTTTAGCTTCGTTTATGAATTTTAGCATTCGTAGTTGAAATCGGATCGAAAAACAGACTAGAAACAACAACCGAAATGTTCTACGCAATTTAACGCGACCTACGAACGTACGCGTCTAATAACGACTTATGGCATAATTCTATATACTTTCGACCCTAAATAAGTGTTATACGACATTTTACAAAATTCAGGTGAAAAAACGGGCTTCAGAAACGTATCGGGCCGAGCAAAACACAAGTAGCGGGCTTGTAGGCCTTGGGCCCAAGCCCACTACAAAACCCTAGCTATAAATATGTGTTGTAACCCTCATTTCTTTCAATTATTTCACCCTCACACAACTATAGTCTTCTCTCTCTCACTCTTTTCCGGTGGCCGGAGCTCCTGCCGGAGCACGGCAGAACCGACGGTGGCTAGTGGAGGCGCCGCTGTTCACTGCGGACGCGGAGATGGTTTTCACGACAGTTTTTCACGGCGAGGATGGTTTTCACGGCAGATTTTCATGGCAGAGATGGTTTTCACGGTGGTTTTTCACGGCAGTCGCGGTTTTTACGGTAAGCATTAAACCTTCTCTCTCTTTTGTCAAGATCTTTTTAAATCCACGTTTTTTTCGGCCGATGCTGATTGTATCAGGCGGGGTTGTGGTTTTCCGGTGACAATGACGAAAGATGATGATAATGATGATCATGATGACGACGGATGATGATGATTGTCGGTGGTTGTGGTGGTTCCGACGAGCTACAGTGAGTGAAATCTAGTATGATATTCCTGGTTTTTACTCAGATCTGTAACATTGAAAGTCCGATACACTCGTGTTAGGTTGTTCGGGTAACTAAATGGCGGACTGATGATGACGATGGTGACGGTGGTGGTTCGACGGCGGTGTTGGCTACCGGAGCCACGCCGGCGATGACAATGGTAATGGTCATGCTTTGTTCAGTTTTGGTCCGACTCGGTTTCCTCGTTTCAAGACTTGATTTGGTTCAGGTTCGGTTATGTTTCGAATTCGGGTAAAACATAAATCAAATTAAGCTCGGTTCTGACCTAGGATTTTTGGTTCAGGTTCGGTCAAAGGCAGTCAAACAGTCAACAAGGTCAAACCCGGTCAACGGGTCAGATGTGGTTTGTGTCAATTCAGGTCAACAAGTCAATCCCGATCGACTAGGGTTAAACTAGGTCAACTCAGTGAAACCGGGTCAACTCAGTCCACACCTGGTCAACTCAGTCAACACCGGGTCAACGTAGAACATTCAGCTCAGTTTTAGGTACGGGTCAACTCGGTCAACGAAAGTCAACCGGTCAACTGCTGGTCAACGCAGTCAACACGGTCAACCCAAGACCCTAAAATTTAAACGTAGCGAGTTATTTTTACGATGTTTTTAGATTATTAGATTACGCGACCCGAGCTTGAACTGTGGCATCGTAGTTTATATTTAGTGATTATTTACGTTTTGGCACACTTGATGAAAAATTTGATATATTGTGATTGAAGTATTGTTGCGTTTTGAAAACATATCGACACTTTGATTTGTTGGGATCGTTCAAAAACAGAGAAAACTCTGCCTGTTTTTCGTTAAAATATAAATATTATCTCAAAACCAACAGAAACATATGAGAAATCCAAGTATCTTCCTAAAGTCAATATGAGTATACGTTCATTCTCGACGACACTTATAACTTACAAAAACGAGGTTGTAACTCTTCAACGAAATTGGTACACTAGTTAACAGAAATTCGTATACTTTTATAAAATAAATATAATTGTTTATATTTATTTCAACCATCGTAAATTCGTATACTTTTACAAAATAAATATAATTGTTTAGATTTATTTCAACCATCGTAAATTCGTATACTTTTATAAAGTAAATATAATTGTTTATATTTATTTCAAACGTCGATAATTCGAAGAATTCATAAAAATAAATATAATTATGTATATTTATTTCAAATGTCTAACCGACCACTACACGTACCGCACGGTCTTAACACCTTATTAACCGAGTGGTTTTGATAATAAGTACACACACATATATATACTTATTTACGTATCATAAATAACACTACGAAAACGCAATGTTTTACATATACATATATATATATATGTGTGTGTGCGCGTGTGTACGTGTATATATACAATCATCTTACGAAAGCTACGACGAGACGGACCATTATCCATCTACGTATTTCTATATATGACGACTATTCGGGAAACGAAATGTATACGAGTTTACAAAGTATTATTTCAGTATACGTTACATACGCGTACAACCTTTCGAGACGACTAACACGACTTTGTAAATATATTTATAATTATATATAAATATATATTCTAAATCACTCAGAAACTAAGTCGTTTCCGAGACTTAGTGTTTATCTCATTTATAAATAGAATCAAACAACCATAGATGGTTATTTCAAATCGAGATAACAACACTTTCATAGAATTGTATGGTCGATGATTCGGTAGAGCTCGGACACGTAGTTTAGCTACCTCGTTTTATTTAGAAACTTATAAGTTATTCCTTGATAGGAATGCTATAGATTGCATGCTAGCGAAATTCACATTCTCGGAACGACATTACAGAATCACACTATGCTAGCTTTGCACAAGGATATCAACGTAAGTTCATAACCCCCACATTTTACGGTTTTACATTTTTATAAATGTTTTCGGGTGTGGAAAGACATGCAAGTTTTGCAAAAGTAAACATTATTTCGATGAACGAGAACACATATTTCTAAACCATGTTGCGAATGAATTTTAACGAACTCAATTGGTTTACGAAAGGTTTATGCTAAACATACCGGTTTTACAAAATAAACGCGTATTTTTGAAACGTGCATGATTTTCATGACTAGTGACGGGATTGTCCTAGTTATAACAACGAGACTGGGTTGGTTTGCATACGAACAATGAGACAACCCAATGGGTTCATGTCCCCTTTTTCTTTTGAAATACATGTTAACTATGGTATGGTTAAGCTATGGAATGAATTATTGGATCACGTGCGAATAGGCGCACTCTTAGGCACCATTAATCCTATTAAGGACCAAGGAACAAAATGGGTAGATCTATCGGGTGCGGGCGAGCCCCACTCGAGGGTCCATTGTGAGACCACTTAGAGTGCTTTTGTGTCACAGTCGAGGTTAATCGGCACATAAAATCGTCTACCGGGTTGAGTGTCTCCTATGTCGGCACACATATTAATGTCCTAGCTACACATTAATGATCATTAGATTCATAGACGCTTGCATACCAGCTTTCGATCCACAAACTTTCAAATGCCTTTAACATTCATTTGAAACAAATTCACAAACACATGAATTTACAAACTTTGGTGGCGTTTTCAACTTAAAAAAAGTAAGGGGACAGGTTGGTCCTTCTTACAGACTCAAATGGGCTAGACCCATTCTTACTTGTGCAAGGCACAAAGACTCTTTTGGGCTAGGCCCACTTATGCTCGTGCAAGGCACGAAGACTCAGGGACTGGATTGTCCTATATCCAGTGGCCGGAGCTCCTGCCGGAGCACGGCAGAACCGACGGTGGCTAGTGGAGGCGCCGCTGTTCACTGCGGACGCGGAGATGGTTTTCACGACAGTTTTTCACGGCGAGGATGGTTTTCACGGCAGATTTTCATGGCAGAGATGGTTTTCACGGTGGTTTTTCACGGCAGTCGCGGTTTTTACGGTAAGCATTAAACCTTCTTTCTCTTTTGTCAAGATCTTTTTAAATCCACGTTTTTTTCGGCCGATGCTGATTGTATCAGGCGGGGTTGTGGTTTTCCGGTGACAATGACGAAAGATGATGATAATGATGATCATGATGACGACGGATGATGATGATTGTCGGTGGTTGTGGTGGTTCCGACGAGCTACAGTGAGTGAAATCTAGTATGATATTCCTGGTTTTTACTCAGATCTGTAACATTGAAAGTCCGATACACTCGTGTTAGGTTGTTCGGGTAACTAAATGGCAGACTGATGATGACGATGGTGACGGTGGTGGTTCGACGGCGGTGTTGGCTACCGGAGCCACGCCGGCGACGACAATGGTAATGGTCATGCTTTGGTTCAGTTTTGGTCCGACTCAGTTTCCTCGTTTCAAGACTTGATTTGGTTCAGGTTCGGTTATGTTTCGAATTCGGGTAAAACATAAATCAAATTAAGCTCGGTTCTGACCTAGGATTTTTGGTTCAGGTTCGGTCAAAGGCAGTCAAACAGTCAACAAGGTCAAACCCGGTCAACGGGTCAGATGTGGTTTGTGTCAATTCAGGTCAACAAGTCAATCCCGATCGACTAGGGTTAAACTAGGTCAACTCAGTGAAACCGGGTCAACTCAGTCCACACCTGGTCAACTCAGTCAACACCGGGTCAACGTAGAACATTCGGCTCAGTTTTAGGTACGGATCAACTCGGTCAACGAAAGTCAACCGGTCAACTGCTGGTCAACGCAGTCAACACGGTCAACCCAAGACCCTAAAATTTAAACGTAGCGAGTTATTTTTACGATGTTTTTAGATTATTAGATTACGCGACCCGAGCTTGAACTGTGGTATCATAGTTTATATTTAGTGATTATTTACGTTTTGGCACACTTGATGAAAAAATTGATATATTGTGATTGAAGTATTGTTGCGTTTTGAAAACATATCGACACTTTGATTTGTTGGGATCGTCCAAAAACAGAGAAAACTCTGCCTGTTTTTCGTTAAAATATAAATATTATCTCAAAACCAACAGAAACATATGAGAAATCCAAGTATCTTCCTAAAGTCAATATGAGTATACGTTCATTCTCGACGACACTTATAACTTACAAAAACGAGGTTGTAACTCTTCAACGAAAATGGTACACTAGTTAACAGAAATTCGTATACTTTTATAAAATAAATATAATTGTTTATATTTATTTCAACCATCGTAAATTCGTATACTTTTACAAAATAAATATAATTGTTTAGATTTATTTCAACCATCGTAAATTCGTATACTTTTATAAAGTAAATATAATTGTTTATATTTATTTCAAACGTCGATAATTCGAAGAATTCATAAAAATAAATATAATTATGTATATTTATTTCAAATGTTTAACCGACCACTACACGTACCGCACGGTCTTAACACCTTATTAACCGAGTGGTTTTGATAATAAGTACACACACATATATATACTTATTTACGTATCATAAATAACACTACGAAAACGCAATGTTTTACATATACATATATATATATATGTGTGTGTGCGCGTGTGTACGTGTATATATACAATCATCTTACGAAAGCTACGACGAGACGGACCATTATCCATCTACGTATTTCTATATATGACGACTATTCGGGAAACGAAATGTATACGAGTTTACAAAGTATTATTTCAGTATACGTTACATACGCGTACAACCTTTCGAGACGACTAACACGACTTTGTAAATATATTTATAATTATATATAAATATATATTCTAAATCACTCAGAAACTAAGTCGTTTCCGAGACTTAGTGTTTATCTCATTTATAAATAGAATCAAACAACCATAGATGGTTATTTCAAATCGAGATAACAACACTTTCATAGAATTGTATGGTCGATGATTCGGTAGAGCTCGGACACGTAGTTTAGCTACCTCGTTTTATTTAGAAACTTATAAGTTATTCCTTGATAGGAATGCTATAGATTGCATGCTAGCGAAATTCACATTCTCGGAACGACATTACAGAATCACACTATGCTAGCTTTGCACAAGGATATCAACGTAAGTTCATAACCCCCACATTTTACGGTTTTACATTTTTATAAATGTTTTCGGGTGTGGAAAGACATGCAAGTTTTGCAAAAGTAAACATTATTTCGATGAACGAGAACACATATTTCTAAACCATGTTGCGAATGAATTTTAACGAACTCAATTGGTTTACGAAAGGTTTATGCTAAACATACCGGTTTTACAAAATAAACGCGTATTTTTGAAACGTGCATGATTTTCATGACTAGTGACAGGATTGTCCTAGTTATAACAACGAGACTGGGTTGGTTTGCATACGAACAATGAGACAACCCAATGGGTTCATGTCCCCTTTTTCTTTTGAAATACATGTTAACTATGGTATGGTTAAGCTATGGAATGAATTATTGGATCACGTGCGAATAGGCGCACTCTTAGGCACCATTAATCCTATTAAGGACCAAGGAACAAAATGGGTAGATCTATCGGGTGCGGGCGAGCCCCACTCGAGGGTCCATTGTGAGACCACTTAGAGTGCTTTTGTGTCACAGTCGAGGTTAATCGGCACATAAAATCGTCTACCGGGTTGAGTGTCTCCTATGTCGGCACACATATTAATGTCCTAGCTACACATTAATGATCATTAGATTCATAGACGCTTGCATACCAGCTTTCGATCCTCAAACTTTCAAATGCCTTTAACATTCATTTGATACAAATTCACAAACACATGAATTTACAAACTTTGATGGCGTTTTCAACTTAAAAAAAGTAAGGGGACAGGTTGGTCCTTCTTACAGACTCAAATGGGCTAGACCCATTCTTACTTGTGCAAGGCACAAAGACTCTTTTGGGCTAGGCCCACTTATGCTCGTGCAAGGCACGAAGACTCAGGGACTGGATTGTCCTATATCCAAAGTTTTATAAACACAAAGCCTTCATATGACATGCCGAGAAAAATGGTTTTATTACGTTTTCTCAACAACTTTTAAACCGGTTAACAAAAAGATTTATTTTAAATCTTTTTCAAACAAACTATGAACTCACCAACTTTATGTTGATTTTTCGCATGTTCTTTCTCAGGTTGCATTTTCAAACTAAGGAATGGTTGGAATAGGAGAACCCATGGGGATTCGAATACTTAGCATGTGTTCACTTTCTAGAAGCCTTAGAACATTATACTTTCGCTGTGCAATGAAGATACCGGTCAGATCACACCAAACTCTGATTTTAACGGGTGTGACAATGTCAGCGATGGCGGAGGAGTAGATTTGTGTTGTTAATCACATTGGCCCCAAATAAGCTCTTCTACCACCACCATCAGTAGGAGGAAAAGCTTTTGCTATTGTATTTCTGTTTGGGCGTCTTATGGTTTTATCTCTCTTGTTGCCCTCTCTTAGCGATTATAACTTATAAGTTTATATTTTTGAATCTGTTGTAATGTTATTTTGAAACGATTGATCAGATTTATGGATCTCATTACAACCCTAATCACTATCTCACTCCATCTGCTACAGATTTTGCTTCTACTAAAAAATAATAGTGCTCTTCTCGAACTGTGAACTAGTTGAATCAGCTTAGCAAATTGTGATCTTTGCGCTTCGTTTATAATACTTTGTCATGCCTTTATTGTTGTTTGTATTTATTACCTTATATAAGTTGTTAGTTAGCATCAGGGTTATAATTTTTTTTTTCAAATGATATGAGTTTATGAACGTGTTTGTGTATTTAGGTCAAAAAATACAGAGCAATGTATATGGCTTTCAGCAACTTGCTGGGTCCAAGTTATGGAGTCTTTCTCCTGAACTTCAGAAATTTGCAGGGGTGCTTGAATTAGCTAGGACAGAGGTATGTGTCACTTTCGGCGAGATTTCATATTTTTGGTTTTAAAAGTCTGCACCTGCGTGGTTTTACCATCCACATGCCACGCTACCCCACCTTTTAGGCTTTAGCCACATATCTTAAACACTCGGGGTTTTTTCTATAAGAGAGAGAGACTAAGAGAGAGAGTATAAGGTAGACTGGTAGGTAGAGAGAGAGGGAGACATGGCGAGCCCGGAATCAGAGAGCGATGGAAGAAAACCTAGAAGATCATGGAAAGTCGGTAAAGGCAATATTTATAAAGGCTAGAGCGAATGTTGTTTTAATGACAAAGGGGATTGATGACATGTCATTGAAGTCTCAATAAGTTTGCTGATCTGACTAATGAAGAGTACCGTGCAACTTATATTTATAAAGGCTAGAGCTAATGTTGTTTTACAGTCAAGACGGTTGATGCTAGGAAGAAGCTGTCCTCAGTAAAAAGTGATCGGTATGATTTTTGATCGGGTGAATCGTTGCCAGAATTAGGAGATTGGACTATTGGAGAGATTCAGGTGCTCTAACAGAAGTCAAAGATCAAGCAAATTGTGGTGAGTTATTGTATTTCCTAGGATTTTTTTAATCATATACGTAGTTATAAAAAAAGGTATATCATGATAACTTATAACTTATTACATATACAACTAAGCAAGCATATCGATACAAGCATAGTTGTCAATAGCGATTGCTATGGTCGCTAGCGAATAGCGTAGTGTATAGGTCGAAGGTCGCTAAAGAGTATGTAGCCATAAATAGCGAGATTTCATTTTTTTATATTTTTAAATATATATAGCGATTAAATGTAGCTATAAAATAGTTGGATTTTAGGATTTGTTAAATATACATGTATAATAGCGTATATAACAGGGTATTTAATATGATATACATTTAAAATTTATAAATTGTTTTAGTGTGTCACTATTTATCAACATGTATTTCTTATACGTTTCCTGCGTTCAACTTTCAGGTTTAAGTGCATGCATGGAATCGTAACGAGCATAAAGTTCTTCTCAGCGGATCCTTTGATCATATGGTAGCGGTGATGTATCTTACCAAAACTCTTATGTAAAGTGCATTTGTATTTTAATTCATAAAATTGTTTGATTGTCTGCAAATGTGTAACACCCAAAAAACAGGTTTGATAGTCAAACCACGTTAATATTAATGAACGGGTAAAATGTCATTAGTGGTAAAAAGTAACCCGGTAAATATTAGGATTTAAATAATTAAACCTAATATTAATTATAAGGAGAATAATCATTCTGAGAAAAACAAAGTACATAAAAAGGGCCCGAGTTAACGGGACTTAAAATAAAACAAGTTATGACTTCACGAACCCATTAAGTAAACTAGGAATAATTAACCTAGTTAGTAATATGTGATTAAGTAATAAATAGTGAATTATACTTTCTTTTGAGAAAAATAACACACAAGGGACTAATGTTGCCAAGTGGGCAAACTAGTTTTATAAGAAAAATATAAAACAGAACACACACACACACACTTTGTGTGTGTGTGCATATGGGCGACCAGGAGAACAAAAGAAAGGGGGTGAACCCTAGTTCTACAAATCTTCAAAATTGAAGATCAATTCAAGACCCAAATCGATGCATAAACATGAGTAAACGATCACCAAGTCAAGGGGATCGTAAGGTATGTTGAATCTTTGACATTCATGAAGTTGTGAAATTCTGATTAAATTTTATAAAACGAAATTCTATGATGAATGTTGTATGCACGAGTGATATTGGTTTAAATTCATGACTAGGAACAAACCCTAGTTAAAAACTTGATGTATTAGTGTTGAAAACTAGGAATTTGATAAACACCCATATATATGTTAAGTGGGTTTTATAACAATGTGATGAACACATGAATTTGATTGTTAGATTGTGAAAAACTAATGTTATGATGCGAGTCTTAAATTTTGTTCATGAATGCTAGATATAGGGGCTTGATTTTTGATGATTGAAACTTGGTTAGAAGTTAGTCATGAACTAGACAAAAGATGTATAAAAATCTTGCTCGCAAGGTTTTCGGTAAAATGCCTAAGTAAAATCGCGCGTCTACTTGTTTGAATGTAGAATTGATTAGATTAGGAATTCGGATGAATGCCTAATAATATGATGAAACGAGTTTCATTTATAGATGAAAACCCGTACATTTTGTGTAATGAAAGAATAATGTGACGTTGATAATCGAGAGCTAAGTTAACTTAGTATTAAAAATAACATGAACTCGAATTAAATATTAGTTAAAATGGTGGCTTAAGAATAGTGCTATCGAGTAAAGGGCGGAATGCCAACATGAGTTTGTCAAACTTAGTTGCGCAATTTCATATGCTATAAGGCGGTTTGACTTTTAAAAGTCAAACCGACCTATGATAGAGTTTGGTAAGAAAAGTAGTATAAAGGTTCATAAGGCGTAAAGGTTATGATCTAGAATGACTAACCTAACCACCTTGTGAATATTATATGATAGTTTGGTGCTTGACAAGCTAGGTGGAGGCTTGGGAAAGAAGCGGGTCAAACGGATCGAGTATGAGGAAAAAGAGCATAATCGGATGCAAGATAAGTAAAGCTTACACCCTTATCGTAAGATATGTATTATTTTATAGATTATAAATGCGACAAGGTTATATTCAAAATACGATTTTGACACGAAATGATACGGGTCGGAACGTATCAAAAGATGAAAAACCATGTTTAATGATAAAAATGGGTGAAATGGTAATTTGGTCATGAGATGACATAAATAAAAAGTGATTTTGAATGGTTACTTTCTAAGTAAGCCTAAACGAATAAAAAAGGGTAAAATGGTGATTTAGTCAAAAATAAATGGATCAAAGTTGAAGTTTAAAACGACACCAAGTGGCATGAGCCATGTTGGGCAAACGCGTAAGAAACAGATTTAAGAGTCCTAATTAATTTGTGAAAAATCCGAAATGAGTTACTTAACGAAATGGTAAATAAATACCATTCAAATAAAAGCGCAAAACTGTTTGGTCCTTTAGACCAAACGGGTCAAATGGTAATGTTGATACCATTTGACAATTACGACTAATAAGTGTTTGCGGAGTTTTATGCACACAGGATAAAACGGCTTATGAATTAGCGATGCTATGAATTAGCAATTACTGAGACAAGGTATTAAAACGAGTCAATATGTTGACCCGAGCCAGGTACGCATAAATAAGTTTATAGTGAAAATTGCGATTTTGGTCAAACAATTAGTGAAAGTCCTTCATCGTAAAATGTGTGACAACCCTCACTAAACCAGGTATCCGTACGACTTAATTAATAATTAATTACTGCTTAATTACTGTGCTTACTTGAAATTGTGGATAAACTGCTACTTGAATGCTGATACATGTACTTACTTGCATCATACTTTACTTGCTGACACCCCATGTTTTGCTTACAGCACCTTTGTGACAACCTCGATGCACCAAACGCACAGTAGCACAATGAACGGATAACCTATTAAACGTGCTGTCATAACTAGCACCAGGCAGGCACTGCCTCTAAGGCCTGTAAGAGCCAGAGATAGTTTACTACACTAATAGAAAGTGTAGGGATATAAGGGTTGTAGAACTGCGTCACTAGGAATGAGATTACAGTGACCGGATGTGCCTAAAACGTACTCTAAGCACAAAATTCAGCACTTTAATTAAAAATTCAGCTTTTGGTTAATTAATAAAGTGCCAGAAACATGAGAAAAATATTACTAGACACTTTCCAAGGTGTCGGGAACAAGTTGTGTCATTAAAAATAATAATAACGACGCTTTAAAGCTCTGTTAAGCACTTTAGCGGATTACTATCCAACCGAACAACCGGACTTTACCCGGCACATAAAAATATTATCATTGACATAGTTGTTCTTTTTCTGAGCCAGTTAGGGTCCCCGAATACCCTAACACCCACTGTAAAGCACAACACACTAGTAACCGGGTTAATCCCTAAACTAGCTAAACTAACCAAACTACATGCTAACTAAATGGTTGATTTGGAACCGGATACCCCCCCCCCCCCCCTAACCAAACCGTCCCCAAGAGGGGGACACCCTTTGTCCTTCTTGTGATTATTTTATTAAACTTGTCCCATATCTACTAGACACAAGAACTCTTGGGTAATGATCATATGTATTGCCTATAAGTTCTAACCTAAACACCACATATCATTCATACACACAACTCACCAACACACACACCCCCTCTCCTCTCCAAAACTCACGGCCGAACACCCCTCTTTCTTTCATCCATCTTTCAATTTCCATCAAGTAATTTCAAGTGTATATAAGTGCTAAGGATCACATTCGAGGAGGCTTGGTGCATGCGGAACTCGAAGGACCTCATCTCATTGCTTTTATCCACTCATTTTGCGTCTAGGTTCTTCCCTAGCCTCGAGCTAGTAGTAAGTTACTATAATCACACTCTCGATCTATTTTAAGATGGTTAAAATGTTATGTAACGGCTAAAACTCATGAACATACAAAATGATGCGTAAAAGTCTACTAAAAACACAAAATGGTGGTTAAAAGCTAGATTGTTGTGTAAATCTTGTAGTATTTTATTTAGGCCCGATCTGTGTTGTGGTAGCTCGGAACATCGTTTAACCCGGATTGGTCATGATCATGGATCATGACATAAAGCTTGTTTAAGTGTAACAAGGGATAAATGATGAAACTCTACCACACACGAAACTTGAACTTGTGTAAAATTGATTTTACTTACGAAATAGTGTTTAAAACTAGTAGATCTACGGATCTACAAGCTGTATTTTCAAAGGACCGAGTGTCAAAGAAACCATATTTACTAAAGCCGGATCTTACACTAACAAGGATAATTTTTAGAACACACGAGTGTGTAAACACATGTGTAACACAAAGTTTCGACAAAATAAATATTTTTGTAAAAATCTGCAAGAAGATGTAAAAACGGAATTTCTTTAAAAATGAGGCTTTTACGAAACCGGATTGATTTATATAAGAATCCATTAAAAGTAATAGGATTTACTTCATATATTTTTGGTTAAACTACAAGTTCATGAGATTCTTGCGATTTACATATTTATTTACTAGTTTGTTGCTTTGAACGTTGTATTGGTTGAATAAGAAAATTGTTGGTTTGAGTTATAAAAGAAAATGATACGCTTAAAAGCGTGGCCACCTCCAGTTACAGGGGAAACTCTGGCGAAATTTTTCCAAAAAACCTGACAATTAGAAATATTTTCACTACAAGTGTTAGAAATACGTTTTTAACTTGTTTTCACATATAAGTTTCGCCACGACTTTATTTACAAAATATCGAAGGTGGGATTTCACAAAAAAATAAAACTTGGTAAGTATATATTTAGTATATATTTTTCATAACGTTAATTGTTATGTGTTTATGATTATTTTGTGAAATATACTAATATTATTTTTAGGGTAAAAATAATATTACCATGTTAACAACTCCAAAATAATACGAACGCCTTCACAATAAATAATAAGTTACAACGGTATAATTATTACCACCCGATCTTTATCCGTAACTTACGCAATTTAGAAAATACCAACGAACGCGTATTTGTCAAAGAATATTATTTCGGAAATTGTGTGAAATAAACTATGATGTTTTTGGGAAAAACGATTATATTTTGGAGCTAGAAATAAAATATATATATTAAGTGAGACTTGATAATATATTTCGAAGTTTACGAACGCACGTGTAATAAATCCCCCATCCTTGGGAAGGAGAATAATTACCAAGTATTTACAAAAATATAAACACGAAATAGTTGTCTAACTATTTCCCAAAAACTTAAACCTTAAGCGAAGGCACGGCCGTCCATCTAATAGACTTAGTACGTGTAGGTCGTCGCTCAGCTGCTTGATCAGGAGATATACTTGGTAGAGACGCACCACTGTGAGTTCATGCTTCCCCCTTTTCTCTAACTGTTTTCAGTTTTCTAAACTGCGGGGGTGAAATACCTGTTACTATGATTACGAATATTTCTTACATGGTATGGTTAGCGTAAGGAGGGTTATTATTTAGGTCATGTGAGTGGGTAGGCGGAAACTGGAGGCCATTAATCCTCATTGTAGGACCGAGGGACGTAAGCGGTAGATCTATCTGGGTGTAGCGAGCCCAACCCCTGAGCCCGCCTAATGGACCAGGTGGTGACTTTGTACTCAACGTAAAATCTGCTAGGTTTGAGTCTTCCTACTTGCACTTCACACATATCAATGGCCTTGCAAACCATTGGTGATCTCTTTTTCCTTATTTGCTACATACCAGGATTTTTATACTTACAAAGGTTTATTTACTCACTTACACATGAACTCTCTCAACATTATTGTTGATTTTTCAACTTACATGTATTTCAGGGAATTAAAGGATCTGGCGCGGTATGACACGTTTTTCCGCTGCACTAGTTACGAGGTCATCCAGGTTTGGGGAATGTGACTCTTTCCTGGACAAGTCACAGTCCTTAAACCGTGTTTATGTCATGTTGGTGTGTGTGTTTATTGAACAATGTCATTAGGATGTGTTTTCCGTTGAGACAATGTTGTTGTATTTGGTTTTTAAAACTTAATTAAATGGATGATCTTGCATGGTTTTTATTTCATATAGCTTGTTATGGTTAAGCTATGGTATTAAGAAGTCACACCAAAATAACCACGCTTCCGCAAAGCCAGGGTGTTACAGCTTGGTATCAGAGCTCTGATCATAGCGAACTAGGATTCTTTCTCGAGTCTAGACTATGATCACTAGGGCTCTCACGAAAACATTTTTTTACACTGCATACCACTTAAGTCCAGATCCAAAACGTTTTTATAAACAAATGTTGAGCACATTTTATTTATTATTTATAGGCTCAGTCTGGGAGGCTGAGGCTCGGTCTGGAAGACCGAGGCTCGGTCTAGGAGGCCGAGGTAGTTGGCTAGTGGGACTAGGAAGAGCAGCCTGAGAGGCTGGGAGAATTTGGCTAGTGGGACTAGGAAGAGCAGTCTGAGAGGCTGGGAGAATTTGGCTAGTGGGACTAAGAAGAGCAGTCTGAGAGGCTGGGAGAATGTGGCTAGTGGGACTAGGAAGAGCAGTCTGAGAGGCTGGGAGGCTAGTGGGACTAGGAGAATTGTTTGATTGCTTACTTGGTGACTAATGTGCTCGTCTGATTATATGATTGATTATTTGTGCATATTTGTGTTTATGATACAGACACCATGGATTCATCAGGCACTGGTGAATTGGACACCACGGACCCTGGACCCATAGTATCAGACGACTTAGAGTCTTCAGAGCACGAGGTCCACACATCAGATGTTACCAGCACAGACGAGGATGACTTTCAGCCCTTGCGCTACCCGACGCTGTCGATGAGCCCGCTAATGGTCCTTTTGCTGGGTACCTACCACTCATAGAGATCCCTGCTCCCATACCTTGGGCCGTTTATCCTGCTTACGATATGCTCCTCGACGCCGACGCCGACGCTGACGCCGACGTCGATCCGTTTGATGATGAGCCCCTCTAGGACGATGTTGAGGGCGAGGCCCTTCTAGCTGACGGTGGTCTTTTGTTACTCGCAGATGCTCCAGCTGAGGAGTCACCTGCACACTCACCCGCTCCAGACTCCTTCGAGTCTGTGGCCTCCGCACCGTCACACACTCGGAGCGCACATCACTATTCACACGGTTTAGATTCTGACAGGGCAGCATCTGCTGTCTCCCCTCCTAGATTTACTTTCGATCACGACCTCGATGAGGATTCAGACCCTGTTTTCCCCCTGGATTTGACCCGGACCAGGAGATAGAGTTCATCCACTTGGATCAGCCTATGGTTGACCCAGTAGACCCAGTTGACCCTGCATTCGCCGATCATGCAGATTTTGATATGGAGTTCGTTGATCCCGAGCCTGCCATGGCCCTTGAGCCAGTAGCTGCTCCTGACCCAGTGTTTGAACATGATCCTGTTTATGCTAGCATGCCCATTG
Organism: Helianthus tuberosus; assembly: GCA_030545235.1. Taxonomy (NCBI): domain Eukaryota; kingdom Viridiplantae; phylum Streptophyta; class Magnoliopsida; order Asterales; family Asteraceae; genus Helianthus; species Helianthus tuberosus. The sequence goes on from CM060424.1 coordinate 119,081,009, forward strand.
ATCCTGTGATTGCTGACCTACCCATTGACGATCACCCTACTGATGCACCACTACTTGAGGGTGACCATGTTATTGCTGCTGATCATGTTGATCCCCCACTTATCGCTGTTATACCTGCTGACTCTCTTGTTGCACCCCACACTGACCCTGTGCCTGTACAGTTCGATCATGCGCCTTTTGCAACCCAAGTTGATCCTCGATATGCGCACACCCGAAATGGGTGGATAGACGATGACAATGGTTACCCACCTTTCGAGTTTCCTGTGACGCTCTCTTGTGGCCCCTGTTCCAGTTCCTATGGATGCGCCTTTGTTACCCACACTCACCACTAATGTCCCCCACACCGTTGCATGACCCGGAGCCTGCACTTGAACCAGCTACTACACCATTTGGGTCAGCTTGATGTTGCGCCTGCTGAACCTACACCTTTACGTGGTCACGATCCTATTTCTTTTTGTCTGCCGAACATTGCACCCCTTACATCTACCTGCATCAGACAAACCCCCTCATCTGTGGAGAGGTTCGTTTTCCCTTGTGAAGATCGACGCCCGTGCACCATCGTGCCTAACACTTTCTGTCTAGACATACCCGCGCCTAGTAGAGATGCTCTAGGCCGCACCGCTTGCTATATTCACCTCTACAACGCTCGATAAGCCAATATGATGGTCCCTATAAACGCACTTTGCTAACTACAAATCCTCACCATTTCTCGCGTTATGAAAACCACACAAGTTGCTCCTGTAACATCAACTGCAGTTGAGGATATGAGTCGCGAAACGTGGAAGCCTGAGCTGACACCACAAAGAGAAACGTCAAGTGCAAAACGTTACATAATCGAAAACATGAGTTAAGGGTCTACATCACAAGACAGCATATTGTCTGAAAATTTTAAAACACCACGTCCTCCACCAGCATGCCTGGATCCGCCACGTACATCAGGATCCCTTTTATGCTCTTGACCTCTGAAGTTTCCCCATCCTCAGGATCTCGATACTCGTTCCTTTTACCATTAAGCTGCAAATCAGTTGACTACTTCGAGGAATATACGAGCTCGCAGAGGAATTCAAGCATGTCGACAGTTTACTTTTCTTTCCTCCCCCCCCACCTTAGTCACTAGAAATGTTGGTGTCGAAATAACACAGATTGCGTTACGATTGGGTAGAGACCCCAAGATTGTGGAGATTTGTGAGGACCACACTTGACTACGTAAATTGGATATGCTGATATACTTGCTGGGCAAGGGTAGGGAGACCCGGTGACCCGGATAATGTGATACATTTTGTAAGACGATGAAGTTGTAGCCGGAAAACGATGGGAATCAATTGTCATTAAGAATGCACCCAAAGCACTGTGGCCAATAACCAACGAAAGCACAGTCGCCATGTCATTACTAAATGCGATCAGTAACACTTATGTGCGTACTAAAATTTTAATACTACATGTTTACTTGCTATACTATCATTAAACGAAACCCTCAAATTTCGTACGTATGTTATGAGTTTGATGCAATGTGCTTACCCGTATAATGAAAACCTAATCATAAGACGTGATACCAATATAATGGGAATGTGCTATGACTGAGAAACACGTGTTTGTTTGATATACTTTCGGTAAAAATGATTCCAATTACTTGCCTGATAAATGGCGTGATGGGTAATATGATGAATTAAACATGTGTGATACAAGTGTTTCGAACAACTCTTTATGTTCCCCGAATAGAAGCGACCTAACTAACACGAACTTCTTCCTAGAAGATGTCGCATCAAGAGATCACCCGACTGACTGAGGCAGAATGGTTAGCGCACGCCTCTCGAGTCAGAGCTCGGCACGAGGTTCTTTGCTACCAATATGGCGAAGGTGCCTCGGGGAGAAACCTACCTAACGGTAATGTTCAAGTCACCTGAGACACATTACGATACGTTTGGAAAGTCCCCAAAGTGCCTTGCTAATACCTTTTGTGATGATGGATTCTTGGATACAGGTTGTACCTACCAGCATTTCCTAGAATGCAACCCTCTGGATTTCAGTGGCATGGGAGGTGCCATAGCTTTTGTAAAATGGGCTGAGAATGTGGATGCCGTTGTGCGAATGAGTGGTTGCACGCCAGAGCAGCAAGTCCCGTACGTTTCCGGATTGCTACAAGATGGAGCTCTATTATGGTGGGACCGTAAGGTTCGGGAATTGGGCGAGGCTGTAGCATATGCGATGTCGTGGAGCGAGCTGAAAGAAATAATGCGGAAGGAGTATTGTTCATAGATTGATATCCAAAGACTGGAACTAGAGTTCTGGGAGCTACAGAAAGAAGGTCCAGATGTGGTGAAGCACGTGCGAAGGCTTTACGATTTGTCGCGAGTCATTCCGTACCTAGTGGAACCCGAGTTGAAGAAAATGGAGCAATCCATTTGGGAACTGACACCTCAAGCCTTGAGCTTGATGATGGTATCAACACCACCATCACCCGCGATTGCCCATGTGATAGGACTGGAGCTCACTAAGGAAGCACTTAGGCTGGTGAAACTTTCGATCCCGAATGAGAAAAAGGAAACACCGGTGGAGACATCTGGGAAGAACAAAAGAAAGCTTGGTGAATTTCGGGGAGGTAATCAGGCAAATAAAAAGAATAAGGCCAAAAAGGGAAAGATGTACCTGGGTAATCTACCTAAGTGTGAAGTATGCCAACGTCATCATAACGGGAAATGCGGTAATAGGAAGTGTGACAACTGTGGTAAAAGGGGACACGACAGGGAAACGTGTTGGCAGGAGACGAAAAGAGGAAAGGAAGGTTGTATCAGCGATGGTAAGGGGCAGCTTGGGAAGGATTGCCCAAGGGAGATTAACCAAGACCATGAAGGAACATTCAACACCGAAGCTAGTGAAGCATGCCAGGACCCAGATATGGTTGCTGGTACGTTCTTTATCAACCCAAAATTTTGCATTCACGTTATTCAATAACAGTGCTGACCCTAGCCCCGCATCTCATGAACTTAGGAATCTACTTAGTTTAGTAGAGAGTAAGTTAGACGACCCACTCTTGATAAAACTGGTTAATAAACGGCCTCGACGTTTCTCTCCCCCGGCTAATCCCGTTCACACCAGATGAATTCCCGGCATTGCACCTGCAGTCATTACCCTTCAACGACTTACATCTTTGGGAATGCAAGGATTGACAGTGAAGTTTCGGAAGTTGATAGAGAAGGAAGATAACAGACCAAAAATCCCCTTTTGGGTAACCCCATATCTGCTTGTCAAAATAAAGGATGATGATTATCAAGTAAACGTCAGCTACCAGGAGCCGAACATGCTAACCCACCAGAGTCGCTGACTCTTCCTAAAAATTAACGAACCTCTTACACAACTGACTATGATGATTCAACTACTACTACACGACTGATCAACGATCGAACATCGTTAGCAGAGCAACTCAGGGAACATACCAGGATGAAATTGTGGGACAATGATTGTACTTAGACAAAAACAAAATGCTACTTCCTACACAATGTATTAACCAGATCCACACGAGGTGCGGAATCTAGAAAAACTAGAAGCCTTACATCCAGGAACCATATCTGTCAACTCAATCAAGCACCATTAACTTGACCAACTTGTCATTGCAGCTAACGAACCCGAAAGTACATAAAATTTTCTTCCGTTGGAGCCTTCACTTTCACTTCTAACAAGTAGAAATTTGCATTTCTACTCCCCTCAAGTAGTTGCATCACGTCGTTTTCCTTCGCTGAGAGCGAACGCACGTTTGCTTCGTATATTTGGTCACTTCTTCGTTTTGGTAAGAACGCATCACTTCATCACTTGAAAACCTATATATAACCCATGCACCATTTGCTACGCATGTGGTTTCATTTCGAATGAACGCTTCATGAATGTTCAAATATTACGTTGTCAAATCTAATTACTAGTCGTGATTTGAATGACCTGCATTTTTGTCATTGTTGACTCTTCTGTTTTCAAGTCAACACACTTGTTGAAACTACCTTCTTTCAAGTTACATGTTTACTATCATGTCCAGATCTCCTTGTTGATATGTACGTTTATTGTTTGGTTACGTTGAAACTAGGTTCAACTGCTTGAACTTATCCAGTTCACATGCTTAATTTGAGACGCCATATGATGCATTGAGAGCATCATATTCTAAAACTTTGGCACAGATTCTTTTGTTTCGGGTCGTAATAGGCTTGTTTGGTCCAAGACCCCACTAAATCGTTGATAGATTTCGATACCTTACAGTGATACTTTCACAGAACAGAAGCTTGGGCTTATTTGATTACTCACTTCGTACACGGATTTGATTGATTATTTGACAACATGCCCTAAATCCGTTTCTTTATCATAATTAAATCACTCTCAACACACTTGCGTGCTGAGTCAAAGGTACATAAATTCATTTCATATCATGGTGTACCCCCTGACGACTCTTTCGTTACCAATCAAATGCCTTGCCGTACTAAATTTCATCTTCCGGCTTGTCCCGGTACACCCTCATCTGGTCTCAAACTCGGTGAATTCGTTCAGTCACCACTATTTCGAACCGTGTCGTCGCGATACCTTGTGGTGTCATTACCAACTTGCAGCTTGTGCTAAACATGGTCAACCGTTCCACGCAAAATACATAAACTTTTGTTGACTTGTCATGTAAATATTCCTGATGCAACTACAATTCAAAGCAAGAATACACCAGATTCGTTTGTATTCATTCGGTGTATTCTCGCCGTTCAAAATGTTCAACGCACTGAACCTTGCCACTCGTCTACTTGGGAGTTGACAGATCACGTTACCATTTCATTTGAGTTGAAAATTTCTGAATTTGTATAGAGGGTGCTATGTTTCGTGAAAACTCGCTGGGATACTGCAATCAGACATTTGAGGATCTTATTAGTTGAAACTCCTCTCCTGCGGACCCCCTGCTAGCTGAAATATATTAGGCTATACGTAAAGTACGTTTTGTACTTCTGACATCAGCTGCTATGAGCACCCACCTTCTTAACCCTAGGGTACGGATTGTTAAGTATTCTTGGACCCCCCCCCAAGTGTGAGTAAGGGTTGATTCGGTTTGATGACTATCTACCTCGATATTAATTATGTATACATGTGTGACGCGACCATAAGGAGATAAGGTAGTACAAATTTCGAGGACGAAATTTCTTTAACGGGGGGAGAATGTGACAACCCTCACTAAACCAGGTATCCGTACGACTTAATTAATAATTAATTACTGCTTAATTACTGTGCTTACTTGAAATTGTGGATAAACTGCTACTTGAATGCTGATACATGTACTTACTTGCATCATACTTTACTTGCTGACACCCCATGTTTTGCTTACAGCACCTTTATGACAACCTCGATGCACCAAACGCACAGTAGCACAATGAACGGATAACCTATTAAACGTGCTGTCATAACTAGCACCAGGCAGGCACTGCCTCTAAGGCCTGTAAGAGCCAGAGATAGTTTACTACACTAATAGAAAGTGTAGGGATATAAGGGTTGTAGAACTACGTCACTAGGAATGAGATTACAGTGACCGGATGTGCCTAAAACGTACTCTAAGGACAAAATTCAGCACTTTAATTAAAAATTCAGCTTTTGGTTAATTAATAAAGTGCCAGAAACATGAGAAAAATATTACAAGACACTTTCCAAGGTGTCGGGAACAAGTTGTGTCATTAAAAATAATAATAACGACGCTTTAAAGCTCTGTTAAGCACTTTAACGGATTACTATCCAACCGAACAACCGGACTTTACCCGGCACATAAAAATATTGTCATTGACATAGTTGTTCTTTTTCTGAGCCAGTTAGGGTCTCCGAATACCCTAACACCCACTGTAAAGCACAACACACTAGTAACCGGGTTAATCCCTAAACTAGCTAAACTAACCAAACTACATGCTAACTAAATGGTTGATTTGGAACCTGATACCCCCCCCCCCCCCTAACCAAACCGTCCCCAAGAGGGGGACACCCTTTGTCCTTCTTGTGATTATTTTATTAAACTTGTCCCATATCTACTAGACACAAGAACTCTTGGGTAATGATCATATGTATTGCCTATAAGTTCTAACCTAAACACCACATATCATTCATACACACAACTCACCAACACACACACCCCCTCTCCTCTCCAAAACTCATGGCCGAACACCCCTCTTTCTTTCATCCATCTTTCGATTTCCATCAAGTAATTTCAAGTGTATACAAGTGCTAAGGATCACATTCGAGGAGGCTTGGTGCATGCGGAACTCGAAGGACCTCATCTCATTGCTTTTATCCACTCATTTTGCGTCTAGGTTCTTCCCTAGCCTCGAGCTAGTAGTAAGTTACTATAATCACACTCTCGATCTATTTTAAGATGGTTAAAATGTTATGTAACGGCTAAAACTCATGAACATACAAAATGATGCGTAAAAGTCTACTAAAAACACAAAATGGTGGTTAAAAGCTAGATTGTTGTGTAAATCTTGTAGTATTCGAATTGTGTAGTTATTTAGGCTCCGATCTGTGTTGTGGTAGCTCGGAACATCGTTTAACCCGGATTGGTCATGATCATGGATCATGACATAAAGCTTGTTTAAGTGTAACAAGGGATAAATGATGAAACTCTACCACACACGAAACTTGAACTTGTGTAAAATTGATTTTACTTACGAAATAGTGTTTAAAACTAGTAGATCTACGGATCTACAAGCGGTATTTTCAAAGGACCGAGTGTCAAAGAAACCATATTTACTAAAGCCGGATCTTACACTAACAAGGATAATTTTTAGAACACACGAGTGTGTAAACACATGTGTAACACAAAGTTTCGACAAAATAACTATTTTTGTAAAAATCTGCAAGAAGATGTAAAAACGGAATTTCTTTAAAAATGAGGCTTTTACGAAACTGGATTGATTTATATAAGAATCCATTAAAAGTAATAGGATTTACTTCGTATATTTTTGGTTAAACTACAAGTTCATGAGATTCTTGCGATTTACATATTTATTTACTAGTTTGTTGCTTTGAACGTTGTATTGGTTGAATAAGAAAATTGTTGGTTTGAGTTATAAAAGAAAATGATACGCTTAAAAGCGTGGCCACCTCCAGTTACAGGGGAAACTCTGGCGAAATTTTTCCAAAAACTGACACTTAGAAATATTTTCACTACAAGTGTTAGAAATACGTTTTTAACTTGTTTTCACATATAAGTTTCGCCACGACTTTATTTACAAAATATCGGAGGTGGGATTTCACAAAAAAATAAAACTTGGTAAGTATATATTTAGTATATATTTTTCATAACGTTACTTGTTATGTGTTTATGATTATTTTGTGAAATATACTAATATTATTTTTAGGGTAAAAATAATATTACCATGTTAACAACTCCAAAATAATACGAACGCCTTCACAATAAATAATAAGTTACAACGGTATAATTATTACCACCCGATCTTTATCCGTAACATAGGCAATTTAGAAAATACCAACGAACGCGTATTTGTCAAAGAATATTATTTCAGAAATTGTGTGAAATAAACTATGATGTTTTTGGGAAAAACGATTATATTTTGGAGCTAGAAATAAAATATATATATTAAGTGAGACTTGATAATATATTTCGAAGTTTACGAACGCACGTGTAATAAATCCCCCATCCTTTGGAAGGAGAATAATTACCAAGTATTTACAAAAATATAAACACGAAATAGTTGTCTAACTATTTCCCAAAAACTTAAACCTTAAGCGAAGGCACGGCCGTCCGTCTAATAGACTTAGTACGTGTAGGTCGTCGCTCAGCTGCTTGATCAGGAGATATACTTGGTAGAGACGCACCACTGTGAGTTCATGCTCCCCCCTTTTCTCTAACTGTTTTCAGTTTTCTAAACTGCGGGGGTGAAATACATGTTACTATGATTACGAATATTTCTTACATGGTATGGTTAGCGTAAGGAGGGTTATTATTTAGATCATGTGAGTGGGTAGGCGGAAACTGGAGGCCATTAATCCTCATTGTAGGACCGAGGGACGTAAGCGGTAGATCTATCTGGGTGTAGCGAGCCCAACCCCTGAGCCCGCCTAATGGACCAGGTGGTGACTTTGTACTCAACGCAAAATCTGCTAGGTTTGAGTCTTCCTACTTGCACTTCACACATATCAATGGCCTTGCAAACCATTGGTGATCTCTTTTTCCTTATTTGCTACATACCTGGATTTTTATACTTACAAAGGTTTATTTACTCACTTACACATGAACTCGCTCAACATTATTGTTGATTTTTCAACTTACATGTATTTCAGGGAATTAAAGGATCTGGCGCGGTATGACACGTTTTTCCGCTGCACTAGTTACGAGGTCATCCGGGTTTGGGGAATGTGACTCTTTCCTGGACAAGTCACAGTCCTTAAACCGTGTTTATGTCATGTTGGTGTGTGTGTTTGTTGAACAATGTCGTTAGGATGTGTTTTCCGTTGAGACAATGTTGTTGTATTTGGTTTTTAAAACTTAATTAAATGGATGATCTTGCATGGTTTTTATTTCATATAGCTTGTTATGGTTAAGCTATGGTATTAAGAAGTCACACCAAAATAACCACGCTTCCGCAAAGCCAGGGTGTGACAAAATGCGGGACTAAAATTACCAAAAAGCCCTTGAGGGGAAACCGGGCAAACGATCCTTAGAGGTTTTTTAGGAAATTGTATCATGATTATGCAATCCTTAGATATGTAGGAAGTTATAGGCACAAACATTCGTGGGTTGAATGCTTAAAATGGGTCATTTCCGCAAAATGATTAACCGAAAGGAAAGATTGGGGGTAATGGGTTCATTATGTTAAATCCACCACAAAAATAGTTGTGGTGGATTACAATTAGTTATTTAGATATGGGAATGCAAAGTGTAAAAGGGGAAGAGCGAGTTAATGCTTAAATGCACAAAATCCCCTAAATGGGTCAAATTGATTTATGCACATCGCTTATGAATTAGACGCGTAATTCATAAAAAAAAAAAATTTCGAACCCGAGCTATAAATTTTGTGTTAAATACATTGGCGTATGTAATTGGATTATTTTTAAACAAGTTGGTGATTTTAAACTTGAACGGGTCAAAAGTCCTTATAAATCAATTTCAAGCCGAGAGCTTGAAATCTAAAATCTTATGAGTCCAAATGCCGGATTTTAACTCCATGTAATGGAGAATTAAATTATGATCGCATAGGAAAAAGAATCGTGTAAAACGGATTTATAAATTGAAGGTTATGCACATTTTGGTGTATGTTAAGTTATTAGAAATTGAGCTGGGAATCTGCAGCTCAAAATAACAAACCTTCTGTCGAAATGGGTCCGTCGCGCCCCGCGAAGGAAAAGTATTAAGCGGTCGCGCCCCGCCACAGAATGTGGTGCCCTGCGAAAGCGAAAGCCAAGGCCCGCGACAAACTACAGAGCTGGCAAATTGATTTTATTTGTTGTATGATTGTTCAAGACTTGTTTTAAACTATTATTTAAGCATCAAAACTAACTTTTAAGTTGGTTTTAATCACATGTAAATATCATGGGTTCCCAGATGAAGATCAGGCGCCAGACAAGAACCTAACACACACGAAAAAGAAGATTCCGCATGTTGCGTCGTCGTTATTCTAAAAGACGAAATCAATTACATTATGTGGTATTTTCTTTAAATTTGTAAAAGTTTTAATTTACCCATATTTTCAAAGTGTATGTATTCATGATTACATGTATTTCAGGAAATTGATTATGGATCTGGCGGGTGTTCAAGATTTCAAGTTGTGTCTTCGAATAAAAGATGTCATCCAGTGTCGAAGGGTTTGGATTGTGCATCTTATCTTTGATACATAGTTCAAAGCCTAGCTTTTAGTAGTATCTTTTGTTAAGTCCAGATTGGAACTTAAAACTTGGGTTATTATGTACTTGAATTTGAAGTCTTGGTTTGTGGTTAAACAATGACGATTGTAATGTTTTGAAACTTAATTTATGGATGAACATCATGGTTTTATCATATAGATGTTTGTTATGGTTGAATGCAATGTTATTTAGCAAGTCACACATAATCACGCTTCCGCAAAAGTTAGGGTGTGACAGTTTGGTATCAGAGCTTCGATTGTAGCGAACTAGGATTCCTTCTCGAGTCTAGACTACAATCAATAGGGCTCTCCCACGAAAATATTTTTACAACATATTTTTCATTGCATACACTAAATGCCAAGATCCATGGAACAAACGTTTACAAAAGGAAAGACAAGAAACACGATTGCAAGGTCACAATGGTGGTTTAGTCTGGATGGGGTAGACTTGGGAAGATAGAAAAAGTTTCATGAAGGATAATGTGAATACATGATAAGCTATCTTTGTTTGCGTATACCGAGTGTTAGTGGTTACTATATGTATACATGTTAGGATTACGATGTTACAGGCACACATGTCATCCTCAAAGAGTGGGTTATCGGATGCCCAAGACCCGATGGCAGTCGTATCAGACGACAAGGTTATGCCCGCGCCAGAGATATATATGCCAGACACTGAGAGTGATCCTGACATGCTGTCCGAGGACGAGGACGACTTCCAGCCGTTCGCGCTACCAGACTTTGGCGATGATTTAGCTATTGCTGATGGTTTCCCTGACGAGGATCCTTTTGACATTCCTGCCCCAGTTCACGATCACCTCATCATTGGTCACCCCGATGGCAAGCACATCGTGGCTCCGATCCTCAATGTCGTACCTCTTGTGGTCATTCCTCCTGAGGCTTGGCCTATTAATGACTTGTTCGAGGACGATGTTGATTTGTTTGTAGACGGTCCTCTAGTTGACACCCAGGGTGATGGGGAGATAGATGAGGATGTTGTAGTTGTCCCACCTCCTATTGTTCCTGTCGTTGAGATATCTTCTGACGCTAGTTTGCATTCGGTTTCAGACGTCTTTGAGTCTGTGACATCTTCAGCTTTACAGGCGGCCGGATTTTAGCTTTTTGCTGCTGACTCAGATGACGACATCGCTATGTCTGCCGCACTAAAACCTGCTCGAGATCGCACACCTCCACACGATCCAGAGCCTGCTCCTGAGCTCGCTCCTGTTCCATTTGGTTAGCCTGATGTTGCACCTATTGATCCTGAGCCGATTCCTGATCCTGACCATATCCCGTTTGAATTACCAGACATTGTACCTCTTATTCCAGACTTGGTGCCTGCACCTGTTGATCTTTCAGTTGTTGAGCCATTTATTCATCCACCTCCACCCGCTGATGTTGCTCCTCTCCCTCCTGTAAAGTCTGACGCTCACCGCACTGATTTGCTAATTGTTTTCTTACAGGACATCCCTGCACCCCGTCCAGGGGAAGGTACTTCGGGCCAGCCCCCTAGTTATGAACCTTTTTTCTTCAACAGTCCCCCCCCCTCGATCCCTCAGGCGACGCCATTTGCTCCCTTCACATCTACACTGTTGGACAAGCCATTCTGATGGTTCCCACCATACACTATGCCAATCTCAGACCCCTATCATCCCTCACATTATGGAGGCTACACACGGGATGAGTTTCTCCTGTCACTTCAGCTACAGTTCGAGGTTTTGAGTCGCAGAGTTTTGGAGCTTGAGCTGACACCACATCCTCCACCCTGTCCATGCCAGTCTACTTTTGTTCCTCCACATTCATCATTGTCTCCTTTTTCACACCCACCTGCTACTCTTACACCTTTTCCAGGTTTTGATGCTCGTTTCCTTACTGTCGAGCAGCAGATTAGTTACTTACTTCGCTGTGTATACGAGCTCGAGGAAGAGCTCGCACATGTTCGCAGTTTGCTTTTCTTCCCTCCTCCATCTCCGACATCAGTATAGTTGGTTTTTGGTCTTATGCAGATGCATTACTTTTGGTGAGAGCACTACTATTGAGCCGAGATTGTGAAGACTTTTGAAGACCACTTTTTGACTATGTGATTTTAGTATATTGACAGCCTTATTGGACAAGGGTAGTGTGACCCTATGTCCCTCTTGATGTGATACACTTTGTAAACAATGTAACTGTGGTCGGTAATTAATGAAATCTCAATCGTCATGTTCTCACTAAACACTTTGTTGATTTACATGTTGTGCTATGATTATGTTGTTACATGATTGCTTGCTATGATGAATGCTTATATATACACGTACATACGACCTTTAGACGACTATTTACTTACTTGACGAATAAGACCTGACTTATCTGATCTTCATCTTAGAAGATTCCGCCTTGAAGGAACACCGATGCCAACAACCCTCTGCCGACGACAGAGGCGGAATTACAAGTGCGCATCTCACAGGCCATCGCACAGCACGAGGCCCTTCGCTCCGAACACAGCGGAGGTACCTTAGGAAATAACCCACCCAATGGTAATGTTTAGTCACTTAAGACACATTACAAAACGTTTGGACATTTCCAAGTGTGCTTTGCTAATGCCTTATGTGAATGATGTTGCTTATGTCGCAGGCTGCACCTACAAGCAGTTTTTGGGCTGCAAGCCCCTGAATTTCGACGGCACTGGGTGCCGTAGCCTTTGTGCGCTGGGTTGAGAAGACGGATTCTGTTTTGCGAATGAGAAAATGTACTCCAGATCAACAAGTCACGTACATTTCTGGATTGTTTCTAGATGGGGCTCTGTCATGGTGGAACCTTCAGGTTCAGACGTTGGGTGAGGCTGCTGCGTATGCTTTGACATGGAATAAGCTAAAAGAGCTGATGCGTAAGAAGTATTGTTCGAGGGCAGAAATCCAGAAGTTGGAAACTGAATTCTGGAACTTGAAGATGGAAGGCCCAAAGGTGGCGGAATATGTGCAGAGATTTCATGATTTATCGCGAGTTGTTCCATATCTGGTGGAACCAGAGTTTAAGAGGATAGAATGATTCATCTGGGGATTGGCACCTCAGATTCTGAGCATGGTGACAGCATCAAAGCCTCCAATAATTACCGATGCTATTGACTTAAGTGTGGCGCTCACTGAAGAAGCAGTTAGGTTGGGAAAATTTTCAATCTCTGAGGAGAAAAATGAGACTCTTGTGGAGTCATCTGGTGAGAACAAAGGGAAGTTTACCAATTTCAAGAAGGGTACTCGGACGAATAACAACAACAATGCCAAAAAGGGAAAACGGTACATGGGTAACCTACCTAAGTGCGACAATGGCCGACGTCATCATACTGGGCGATGTAGATATGGAAAATGTGACAATTGTGGCAAAGTGGGGCATGCCAAGGAGACGTGTTGGCATGGTACTGGATGTAGAAATGGAGGTCAAGATGATAGTGGAAATCGCGGAGGAAACAACGACAACAACAATTATCAAGTCGGAAATGGTGATGATCAAGGACGTGGTCAAGGTTGTTTTAACTACGGTGATGTGGGGCATTTCAGGAAGTATTGCTCTAAAAACAATCAGGCACGTGGAAGAGTGTTCAACATCGGAGCTAGGGAAGCACGCCAGGATCTAAACATGGTTATCGTTACATTCCTTATTAGTCAATGTTATGCATCTGTGCTGTTTGATACTGGTGCCGATTTTAGCTTCGTATCTCTAGACTTTAAGAACATGCTTGATTTAGCTGCTAGTAAGAAAGATGTCCAGTATTCAATAGGATTGGCTAACGGGAAGTTAGAAGAAACGAATGAAGTGATTAAGAAGTTGTGTTATAAAGCTTGGAGATATCCCTGTGGTAAGGGAATATCGTGAGGTCTTCCCCGAAGATTTGCCAGGATTACCTCCTCAACGACAAGTCAAATTCCGCATTGACTTGGTTCCAGGCGCTGCACCTGTAGCCAAGGCACCTTATCGACTTGCGCCTTCAAAGATGCAAGGGTTATCCACGCAGCCTCAGGAGTTACCAAACAAAGAATTCAGAAGGCCGAGCTGCTCGCCTTGGAGAGCTCCAGCGTTGTATGTCAAAAAGAAGGATGGTAGCTTTCGAAGGTGCATTGACTACCGGGAGCTAAACAAGCCAGCCATAAAGAATCGGTATCCCTTGCCGAGGATTAACAATTTATTCGACCAACTGCAAGGATCCAACTACTATTCTAAGACTGATCTTCGATCGGATTATCATCAGCTGCGAATTCAGGAAGAAAGTATACCGAAGAACAGTGAGTCAAAATTTGTTTTTAGACATGCGCTAGTGTTGTGTTTTATACACGGAACACAAAGCAGTTACACACAGAATACAAACTTTGAGGGTTTAAGAAACATGCACTTAAGACCTTCGGGAACTTATGTCGTAGTTCATTAAAGGTTATCATGTAAGAACCACGTCTATTAACTCGGGCAAACACCATTATTCTGTCGTGTATGCTATTTTAGTTAACCGATCAGGTAAAGTACTTAAATTTCTTTTATTGAGATTCCGACTTTTGCATCTAATGAGTAGATTTTCACATCCCTACTCCTCTTAATGGTCCTTGTATCACGATCATTTCTTTCATTATAGCGAATACTCATTGCTTCATTTCTTGAAAAATCATAGGTTACGCGTGCATCGTTTGTTACGCATGTGGTCTCGTTTCGAATAAGCGTTTCATCAAAGTTTAAATATTATTTTGCTAAAACTAATCATTGAATTGTGATTCGAATGACCCGCATTATTGTAATGGTTGGCTCCTTTGTTATCAAGTCAACACACTTTCTTGAAACTTCTTTTCCTTTCCAGTTACATACATGGTTTATCTTTGCAACCATGCCGAAATTTCCTTGTCGATACATATATTTTTTGTCGGATTGCGCTGAAACCAAGTTCGGTTGTTTGAACTTGTCCATTACACGTATTCAATTCAAGACACCATGTGATGTATTAAGAACATCATATTCGAATTCGTATTAACAAGCGTTAGTCGTAGTAGACTTGTTTGGTCTACAACTCTATTAAGTAGTTTGTTGATTTCGACACCTTGTGGTGGTACTTTCACTAGATTGAAACTTGCGCTAATCTCATTTACACATCTCATACACATATTTAATTGTTTATTTATTAACTCGCTTTAAATCCACTCAGATTTATCAGGATAAAGCAGTCTTAACGCAATTATGTGTTAAGACAATGGTCCATGAATTCATTTTTCCAGTGTACCTCCTAATGGTTCTTTCATTATTGATCGAATGCCTTGCGATATTTATTGGTTTTTCATCTTCGATCGAAAACAGTAGTTCTTTGGTGCTCCAAATTCAATTGAAAATCCTATGACATCGTTCGAAACAAATCTTTAGATTTGCTTCATTGCGCTTTCATTTGATTTCAAACACGGTGAACTTGTTCAGTCACCGCTACTATTGAATTATGTCATTCACTACGACACCTTGTGGCGTCGGTATAAACTTGTAGCTTGTGCTAATCATGACCAACCGTTTCACGCGAAACTACGTATACTTTTTGTTTGACTAGTCATTTAAACACTCTTAATGCAACTACGAATTAAGATAATGACACACCAGGTTCGGTTGTATTTCATTTCGGTGTATTCTCGCAATTCAATAATGTCAACAAGCTATTTTATCCGTGTATTTGTTTGAAAGTTGGCGGATCATTTTTATGTTACTATTACATTTAAGCTTGAGGATTCTGAACTCATCTAGCGGATGCTATTGTTTCTAGAACTCATTTGCATATTGAGAAAGGTTGTTGGGAATTGTATTGGTCGAAACTCCTCTGATTGAACCCCTGTTAACAAAGTCACACTAATTAATGCCTTTATACGTCTCGTTTCCTTTGACATCAAATTCTGAAACACATACCTTTTAAACCGCTGGGTTCTTATTGTTGTAATATGTCTTTGGATTCACCTGATTCGAATAGGTCCTGATTCGATTGAGTGGTTATTCACCTTGGTATTATACATATCCATCTATGCATAACGTAACTCTAAGGAGTTAACGTAGTCTAAATTTCGAGGATGAAATTTTCTTAACGGGGGAGAATGTGACAATTGTCAAAATTCCATGTCTCCGTACAATTATTAAACAGTAATTATGACTTAATGACTGTGCTGATTTACAATTAATGACATGAATAGCTTCCTAATTATTGTCCTATACATACATGTGCATCACATATTGCATAATGTCATATCGTTATTGCATGCAACACTTTATTGATTCAAATGATGCACGAAACAAAGTTAGCACAGTTAACAGACAAATCAGAAAAATGCTGACGGAGTTCAGTAGATAGACAGACATGGTATTGAGACACAGAATGAGTCAGAAACCAAGAGTTACACTAGTATAGTGTGTAGGAAAGTAAGGATCATAAAACTGCCTTCCTAGAGATAGTTTAAGTGCCGGAAAGTGCCTAAAACTCACAACTGTCACAAAAGGTAACATAAAGCACACTAAACTGCGTAGTTTAGCACCTTAACGAACCGGTAACCAACCGAACAACCGGACACTACCCGAAACACCAAATTTTCACTAGAAGCATTGTTTTATCATTTCCGAGCTAGTTATGGTCCCCGAACATCATAACACACTATATAAGATTATCACAACTAATACCCTAACTAAAACACTTATAATCTAACTAACTAACTTAACTAACCATTTCAACTTAACCAAGACCCCCTAACTACACGGTTACAAGGTGGCCCCCACCTTAATTTTATTTGCTTATTAAATTTGATTGCTTTTGATGACACATTACACAATAGACTACAATGTGTTGGTGGATTTTATAAGAAACCACAAGTGCCTTAACTTCTCATTTTCACACAACACACTATACTCCATCTTCTTCTTCTTCCCCCTCTTGCTCTCGGCCGAAACCACACACCATACCACCATCATTTTTCACTTCATTTCATCCATTCTCAAGGCATACAAAGGTGTAAGAAGCTTGCATAAGGAGCTAGGAGCCTTTGGAAGTGGAAGGACCTCTCACACAAGCTTTTAACCACCACATTCATCTTCATCTTCCTCTTGTGTTCATCCCTAGCCTTGAGCTAGTAGTAAGGTCATCTTAATCCTATTTTACATCTTGTTTAGTTGGTTAAAAGATGTTACAAGAAACTAATCATGAAGAACACTATTAATCAAGAACATAAATCTTAAACATAAGACTAAAAATCATAAGAATGCATGTTGTTTAAGTGTATGTGTCATTATTGATTGATGATTACTTGTGTTTATGATGTTAAACATCATATGAACTTGCTAGATGGTGATTAAAGACATAATCTAGCAAGATGAGAGGATGATTATGTTAGAAATCAAAGTGATCATCCTTATGTAAAAGCATGAACTTGAAGTATGAAATGTTTTTCTTGAATAATGATGATCAAAGTGAATATAAGTCTTGTAAATATGTGATTTCAAGAATGATTTTCTCAAGAAACTAAGTTAAAATACAAGATTTACATAAACTTGGTTCTTAAAGAAACTAATCACATTTTTAGTGGTTAATCAAGTGTAGAAACATGTATTTAACAAGAAAAATTCAAGAAGAAATATTTTTAGAAAATTATTTTACAAGTTGTAAACATCTAAATTCTTCAAGAATGATGTTTTTAAATAAATAACCACACTTTAAAGGGTAACTAAGCTTACTAAACACACTAGTAAGTTACTACAAATTTTTATAAATTTTCAAGTTCATGAAGTAGTGATTAGGGCTTGATTATGGCACTTGGTAAGTATTATTTGATTTGTTGTTGATTGTGATGATTTATAAAAGAAAATGATATGATTTGAAAGAATGGAAATCTCCATTTTTAAGGGGAAACTATGGCAAATTTTTTCTAGAATTTAAACACTTAGAAAAATATTTTTAAACAAATATTTACAAGTATATTTTTAACCATGATTTTTATATAAAGTTTGCCATAAATTTTGTTACAAAAATTACAAAATATTGGACGTTGGGTTTTGATAATAAAAGTGACTAAATATGTATTTAGGAGAATATGTATTTAGATGTCACCTTGTGTGTGATTTTTTGTATATTATGTGTATTAGTTATATTATTTTAGGACTTGAAATAATATAACTCACCAAAATTCCAAGAGAATAAATATACAATTTATACCCAAAATATTGGAGAAACCAAACAAGGAATATAACTTACATAAATATTCCGGAATTAAATTCATGAGTATATTTTGGTAAACGGTATTTTGGACACCAAGAGAACAAAAATATGATTTTTACAATTATCACAAAAATATATCATATTTTTTATAAGAAGAAAATATAATATGTTTGAGTAAAGAAAAATATATATGTTTTCTTGAATTACTAGAAAATATATTATTTTTGGAGAAAATATATATTTTCTTAAATAAACTTAGAATATATTATTTTTGGGTGAAAAATGGGTTTATAAATATTTTCTAAGATAATCTTGAAAATATATTATTTTTGAGGTTTACATGAAAATATAAATATTTTTTCCAAGAAGAAGTATAGATAAAGTTCTATAAATAATTTCTTAAAATATATATTTTGAGAATATATATTGGTGAATTTTTATTAGAAATATTATTCCGGATAAATTAATACAAAAATTAAGTATAAGAATACTTAATAAACACAATAAAAATACGTATTCTCGTACGTATAAATATGCACCGGAATACGCCACCGATACTAGGCAAAAATATACAAGTTTACCAATACGCGTATGAATACACCCATCCTTGGGGAAGATATACATGTACAAATACATTAAGTGTTAAGTTAAAATATATTATTTTAACTCATATTCCAAAATTTAATAAATATAATTCAAGTTAAAATATTTATTATTTTAACAAATAATTATATACTTTGGAATAATACTTATGACACAAAGAAACGTAACTCAAAGATACTAACTAAGACTAAAGTCAAGGCACGACCCATCCGTCTAATAAACCGTAGCACGTTTGTAGGTAGTCGTGCGATTGAGAAGCAGCTTTGAGTTATACCGAGATACGAGACGCAAGATTGTGAGTTCATGTCCCCCTTTTCTTTTAACTGTTTTCAGTTTTATAACTTCGGGGGTGAAATACATGTTACAAATGATTACGATTACAAATGGTATGGTTATCTAAGGAATGAACTGCTAGATCATGTGAATGGGTAGGCGAGTAACTAAAGACCATTAATCCTTGTTTAAGGACCGCGGGACATGATAGATCTATTGGGTGTTGCAAGCCCCGCCCATGAGCCCGCGGGTTGGACCATGAGGCGACTATGTCGTTGCCACCGGATGGCCCGATATGAAATACGCATAAAGGATTGAGCCATTCCTACACCGTTGCACACATATTAATGGCCTTGCAAACCATTAATTGATATATTTCCTTGTTTCTTTCATACCGGTTTACAAATACATACATACATACTTACAAATGTTTATAAGGATGTTCGTGCGCACATACAAAACACATGAACTCGCTCAACTTTAGTTAATGTTTTCAAACTACATGTATTTCAGGAAATTGATTATGGATCTGGCGGGCGTTCAAGATTTCAAGTTGTGTCTTCGAATAAAAGATGTCATCCAGTGTCGAAGGGTTTGTATTGTGCATCTTATCTTGGATAAGATACATAGTTCAAAGCCTAGCTTTTAGTAGTGTCTTTTGTTAAGTCCAGATTGGAACTTAAAACTTGGGTTGTTATGTACTCGAATTCGAAGTCTTGGTTTGTGGTTAAACAATGACGATTGTAATGTTTTGAAACTTAATTTATGGACGAACATCATGGTTTTATCATATAGATGTTTGTTATGGTTGAATGCAATGATATTAAGCAAGTCACACATAATCACGCTTCCGCAAAAGTCAGGGTGTGACAGCTTTTCATACCTGTTTTCAAAGGAGTCTCTCAAATGTTTACAAAATTGTCAGTACTCATACAAAATGCATGAACTCGCTCAACTTTTGTTGATGTTTTCAAAATTACATGTATTTCAGGGAACAAGTTGGATCTTGGGCGCTGGTGTTGTTTCGGGTTGTAAATTTCAAGTTTAGATGTCATCCACTTTTGTTGGTTTGTAATTTAATCAGAGGTTGTGTCGTTTGAAACTTAAATGACTGGTGTATGTAATGTTTTGAACTTTATGAATGGATGAACATCATTTTGATCATATAGTTGTTTATTATAATCGAATGCAATGAGAATTGATCAAGTCACACGCAATCGCTTCTGCAAAAGTCAGGGTGTGACAGTTTGGTATCAGATCTCTGATTGTAGTGAACTAGGATTCCTTCTCGAGTCTAGACTACAATCACTAGGACTTTATCTCATGAAAACAATTTTTTTAAAAGGAGTTTTCCATTGCATTTACAAAAGCGCCAAGATCAATGAGTTAAACATTTTTCAAAGGAAAGACAAAGCAAGGACATTAGTAGGGAGGAGAATACCCCAATTAAAGTGCCAAATGAGGTATAGTCTACGTGAGGTAGACTTGCCAATGACGAGATGACCCCCCCCCCCCCCGAAAGGAAAAACGAGAGTTATATGTGACATGATGCATTTATTTTCCTGCGTATACTAAGTAACATATTTATTCATTGAAATATATGCGTATAAGTGTACGGAATAATTATTGACGTGAACGAGATACCTTCGACTTCGAAATTCTGTTATTGTTCTTGACTCGTACAATGAGACTATCGACCTCGCGTTTATTGCGGAGCTCATGGCTGAAGTGATTACCAAGCGAGACCTTGAGCTTGCTTCCGTAGAAGATGGCTGTTCTTCCCTCTAGAATACGAAGGTGCCTGACTACGGTAGAGACGGTGAGGCGGAGGAGGCAACCTTGGACAACATCCTCATTAGTGGGACTAGGTCCCTGTGGCTTTTGCGAAATAGGATTGACGACACTCTTGACCAGACAAGGAAGATGAAGTACTCATCTTAAAGGTTCCCCTCCAACTACTAGGAATTCTCCTTATTCCTATTACGTCTAAGCATTGTGCCTATTCATGCGTAATGATAATGGATGTTAGCGCGTGGACCACCACAATGGTCCTTTTTATGTCAAAGATATAAAGACATTAGTGTCCCCTCATTGGTTGATCATCTTCTTTGAACGAGGGAAAATTAGGGTGACCATGCAAGACAATTTATTATTACGGGGGCCCACGTAATAACGACTTGTAGTGCATGGAAATCCTGGTGGACTCTGCGGGTCAGGCTAATGATCATCACCCATTCAAAATCTCTAAGTGTCCAAATCCCCCATCTAATTGAACAATACCTAGACAGTTGCTATAGCACACTACAAAGTAGGAAATCTGTCTTTGCCTACTTCGTGTCTAACACTTCTACCCGTATACGAGTCATTTGGGAACCGATATCTAAGCAAGTGAAGATGACTAACACTCGGGAAAGATTCAGCAACTTTACACTCTCTATCACCCTTATATGTGGTAGAAATGCACAACCCCCATCTCTTGGGAAGTATACCCATCTTTGTGAAACTAAAGACCTAAGAAGACCAATGTAGAAGGAAAATAACTACTACTTTCATATTATGAACTTGTATGACCGAGGTTATGTAACCTCGAGTTCATTTTGTTTTCCTCGGATAAAAACAATAAGTCAAGTTGTCAAGCATATGTGAAAGCTCAGTGGTTGTTTTCTTACCTATACATTGTTGATTATATATGCATGTGATATTAGGCGATTACATGTATTGCTTGTGGTGATATATACCTCATGGACAATTATTGAATGTTGTCTAACCTATCCCATACCTTTTGCCAGAAGAAAATGCCGCCCAGACGCGATACAGACACTAATACGTTACCAAGGACAGAAGCCAAACTTCAAGAGCACATCTCACAAGCCATCACTCAGCACGAGGCCCTCCGCTCCGAGCATAGCGGTGGTACCTCTGGGAATAACCCCCTAATCGGCTGTACCTATAAGCAATTCTTGGACTGCAAGCCCCTAAATTTCGATGAGACTGGGGGTGCGGTCACCTTCATACGATGGGTGGAGAAAACGGACTCCGTATTGAGAATGAGCAAATGTGCTCCGGAACAAAGAGTTACGTACATTTCTGGGTTGTTTCTTGACGGAGCGCTCTCGTGGTGGAACCTCCAGGTGCAGACATTAGGTGAAACCGCTGCATATGCATTAACATGGGATGAACTGAAGGAGTTAATGCACAAAAAGTATTGTTCTTGAGCAGAGATTCAGAAATTGGAAACGGAATTTTGGAACTTAAAGATGGATGGTCCTAAGATGGCCGAGTATATCCAGCGCTTCCATGATTTATCAAGGGTCGTTCCCTATCTTGTCGAGCCGGAATTCAAGAGAATCGAGCGGTTCATTTGGGGACTTGTGCCTCAAATCCTAAGCATGGTTACTGCCGCAAAGCCTCCAACCATCACGGAGGCTATTGATTTGAGTGTTGCGCTTACTGAAGAAGCTCTTCAAATGGGAAAGTTTTTGGAATCCGAGGCAAACAAGAAGGAGACTCACGTGGAGTCTTCGGGTAACAACAAAAGGAAGTTTTCGAACCTGAAGCAAGGCACCCAAGTCAGTTATGACAAATCTAATGCAAACAAAAGAAGGGAAGTGAACCCGCCTCGTGGCATGAAAGCTTATGGAACCACTAATATGGCCGGTGGAAAGGTATATTTGGGGACAAAGCTGAGGTGTGATGAATGTAAGTTTCACCATGAAGGTCGATGTTTGAGACCTAAGTTCGACAGATGTGGAAAAGAAGGACACAACAAGGATGCCTGTTGGGCAAAATATCCCAAACAAGGAGGGAATGCTAACTGCAACCAAGACGGAAGTGATAATGGTAGAGTTCCAGGTTGCTTCAAATGTGGTGACGTGGGGCACTTTAGGAAAGATTGCCCTAGGAAGAACCAAGCGAGGAAGAGTCTTCACGATCAGAACTCGTGAAGCACGCCAGGATCCAAATGCGGTTACGGGTATGTTCCCTACTAACCCACTCTATGCATTCATTTTGATTGACACTGGCACCGACTTTAACGTTGTATCCTTAGAACTTAAGAACCTACTTGGCCTAGTTTCAAGTAGGATAGGCGTCCCGTATTCTTTAGAATTGGCAAATGGAAGGATAGTTAAAGCAAATGAGGTGATTAAGGATTGTATTTTGGAACTTAGAGAGCGGGAACCCTCTATTACCTGTTGACTTGGGAAGTCATGATGTTGTAGTCAGCATGGATTGGCTATCCAAAGATGGAGCCGAAGTTGTTTGTCATGAGAAAATCATTCGCATCCCTCTTGCGAATAATGAAACACTTAGTACAAAACCTTCTTGCAAGTAATGCAAGGGCACTAGGCCCCATAAGGTGGTTGATTGCGACATCCCACACTGGTCATAAGGGCACAGAAGTGCCTTCTAAAAGGCTGCATAGCCTTCCTTGCTCATGTTGTCGATAAGGAGACCAAGGAGCCAAAGCTCGAAGACATCCCCGTTGTGAAGGAAATTTCCAGAAGTCCTTCCCGAAGACTTTCCTGGGTTACCTCCACAACGATGGGTGGAGTTTAGGATTAGCCTAGTGCCAGGAGCGGCACCCGTGGCGAAAGAACCTTACCGAATAGCTCCGTTCGAGATACAAGGACTAACGACTCAATTACAAGAACTGCTAGAATGAAGGATCCATCAGACCAAGCTTCTCGCATTGGGGAGCTCCAACACTATTCGTCAAGAAGAAAGATGGCAGATTCCGTTTATGCATCGACTTCAAGAAATTGAATAAGCTAGCCATCACGAATCGGTATCCTTTGCCGAGGGTTGATGACTTGTTCGACCAATTAAACAGTTCTAGCTGCTACTCCAAGATCAATTTGAGATCAGGATATCATCAACTGGGAATACAAGAAGAAAGTATCCCTAAAACGGCCTTTAGGACTCGTTATGGACATACGAACTCCTTGTCATGCCGCTGGCTTAACAAACACACTGGAGTATTCATGGATCTCATAAGTCGGGTGTGTAAGCCGTATCTGGATAAGTTTGTGATTATATTCATCGATGACATCCTTATATACTCGAAGACCAAGGAAGAACATGAGCAACATCTGCGAGTTATCTTGGAACTTTTGAAGAAAGAACAGTTGTATGCTAAGTTGTCGAAGTGCGAATTCTGGATTCGCGAGGAGAAATTCTTAGGTCATGTGGTGAATAAGAATGGAATTTATGTCGACCCTGCCAAGGTCGAGGCAATCAAGAAACCGGGAAGCCCCAAAGACACCAACTGAGATGCGACAATTTCTGGGGTTAGCAGGCTATTACAGACGATTCTTAGAGAACTTTTCAAAGATTGCTCAACCGCTAACAACCCTAACTTAGACGGTACCCATATTGCCTTTACCGGACAGTACCAAGGGATCCGTGATTTATTGTGACGCTTCTTGACAAGGTCTCGGTTGCGTATTGATGCAACGAGACAAAGTCATCGCGTACACGTCACGTCGATCGAAGGATCATGAGAAGAACTACACCAAGCACAACCTTGAACTAGGAGCAGTGAATTGTGCGTTAAAGATCTGGCGTCATTTCCCGTATGACGCTCATTGCACGATCTTTACAAGATCATAAAAGTTTGCAACACATTTTCGATCAGAAGGATTTGAATATGAGACAGTGTAGATGGGTTGAGCTTATGAATGATTATGAGTGTGAGATCAGATAACACCCGGGTAATGCGAACGTTGTAACCGACACCTTGAGTCGCAAGGAACGCACAAAGTCTCTAAGGGCACGAGCCTTAGAGACGACAACACAAACCTATCTCACCATTCGGATTCATGAAGCCCAACAAGAAGCATTTAAACCAGAGAATTTACGAGCAAAAATCGTTGCGTGGTATGGAAGTGAAATTGGTTCCAAAGGAAGATGGAACAATGTATTTCGTAGAACGAATTTGGGCACAATTCTTTGGCAATCTATGAGCACTTATTCTAGACGAAGCTCATAAGTCGAGGTACTCGATCCGTCCTGGATCCGACAAGATGTACCCAGACTTGAAAGATTGGTATTTGTGGCCCAAGATGATAGCCGACACCGCTGTATATGTGGGTAACTGCTTTACTGGCGCCAAAGTTAAGGCTGCAACAACCGGAGGTTCCCGTCTGGAAGTGGGAACAGATCTCCATGGACTTCATTACAAGGCCATCAAGAACACAAAGAGGACACGATATGAATTGGGTGATTATTGACCGACACACCAAGACTACACATTTCCTACCGATCAGTGAGGAAGACAACACAAGGAAATTAGCAAAGATTTAGCCTAGAAAGGTTGTGGCACGTCATGGAGTGCCTGTTTCTATCTTGTTTGACCGAGATGGTCATTTTGTGCCAATGATATGGCAGATGTTTCAGAAGGCGTTTGGGTCAAAGTTGAACCATAGTACTGCATTTCACCCTCAGACGGACGGCCAGAGTAAACGAACGATACAGATTGTGATAGACATGTTACGTGCTTGTGTGATGGACTTTGGTGGAAGATGGAATACTTACTTACCTTTAGTGGAGTTTTCCTTCAATAAAAGCTATCACACCAGCAATCAGGCCGCCCTGTTTGAAGCTTAATATGGACGTAAGTTGTCACACCCCGACTTTCCACGTATCATCGGTGGGCCCGGTGGGGGAGTATCGTGACGTGGTTGGCAACATAATAGTCAAACAACACAATATTTAAATGCACAGCAGAAGCAAATGAAAGATATATATTTCAACCGAATATAATTGTAATATCATGTATCACAAACAGTCGAAAGTTTATCCACAGAAGGATCAAAAATAAATAGGAAACAGTAGTTCAACAGACTTTAGGCATCTTAAGCTTGAGAGGCTCTTTATTGATGCTAAGGAGAAATCCAGCCTATTACGAGTAGTACCTGCACTTAATCTTTTTGGGAAAATACGTCAGTTTACACTGGTAAATACAATTAACCGACTCATTTTAAAAATGATTAAAAATTGATTTGGATGCACGTGGCATAAACATTTTATAATTTGGGATAATTATTTAAATATATAAACTTGTAAAAGGATTACATGTTCCTTATGAGTTTAGTAGCCCAGATCGTGCCGAGTTAAAGATCAATAGACACACCACATTATTTATTTATGCACTGACGGGTGTACGCCTACACCCCGCGCTTAGGTCGTGGCCATTTCATAAAATGATGCCAAGGATATCCGGGACATGGTCATTAACCCCCCAAAGGCGTTAAGCAAACAAAACATATTTAAACGGGTCATCTCGATAATACTTAACCACCAATCGATTAAGGTCGAATGCCCGACCAAGCGGTATTTTATATACCGTACCCCAAGCCCGTATAAGGGAAAATAAGTTAAAAGTATTTACCTTTGCAAGTATAATTCACAAACAGCAAATGCAAGTAGCTTTTACTGGTCCTCCTATTCTGGAACGAAGGTTTATAATAACCTATTAGAATCCTAACGTGTCTTTAATTAAGCCTAAACTTAGGCCGGTTAGTTTTAAAGATACGGTTCGTACGCACGATTAAGCGAAGACCGGGATAGAATGTGATTTAGACCCGACAAGTTTGAAGACTTTCTTAATATGGGTATATTATACACATTCTGGATTTTGAGATAAAACCGATAAGGTTTGACCCGTTTCGGCTAATTTATGTAAACTAGTTACATAAACCGAACCGAACGCGCAAGAGGCGTAACGGGTAATCATAAGAGCCATATACAGGTTTCCTAAGTTAATATTCCTTAAATATGTTGTGACATCAGTAAGATATCTTTTATTATGCCCGAAACGAATTAAAACACAAACTATGCCCCGTAGGGGTAGTTTGGTCATTTACAAGGTTATAAAAGAGTTTAAGTATTAACCTGAGTTACCGGTCTGATATAATCAGCAAAAATACTTAATTTGATAAGTTATAACAGTAGGGTAAAGTATATATGTGAAATTTATCAAATATAACCAAACTATGCACCGTAGGGGCATTTTGGTAATTTCACATAAGCCGAAAAGATCAAAACTGAAGTCTGAGTTAAACAACTTTTGCTTACTGTTAAAATATTATAATTTACCTAAAATATCAGTAGGTATCAACCCTTGTATGTTTAAAATAGTTTTAGTACATACTATGCGTTAAAAACGCTTAAAAAGGCGATTAGAAGCCGTTTCCGGGTTCTATATAGAAAGCTGATATTTTTATTATTCCAGAAGGCTTAAAATAATTTATTTATCATATGAAATCAGTAGCAAAAGGTTTGGGGTCAAAAAGATATGTAAAACTCATTTTATAGCCCAAAAGGGCAAAACCGACAATTACCGGATTAAGCTTATAACTCTAAGTTATGCTCACCCTAAAATTAATTAAAAATCTTCAAAAATCCCAAAATAATATATTACATCAGTGGGTAAAGATTTTAATATCAAAAGGTAGGTTTAAATAGGCTATACGCTAATTATGTCGTTTAATCGCTAAAGAAGCTTTCTAATTACGCTAATGAGCATAACTCTCAATCTACACCTCAAACTGATGTCAAATTTTGGGTGCAAGTTTATAAATCAGTAACTAAGGTTTCTACTCTTTTATATTTTTAAAAATCACGTTTTATGGTGAAAATGGCATAATGGTCAACATATAGGCAATTAACGGAATTATGCATACCAATTGGATAACTAATGAACCATGGTGTATAATCACAGAGGGTTATACTAGCATGTAACCAGGTCCAATTAGAGCTCTAAGGCATTTCTAAAACATGCTTAAACGGGTCAGAACTGAAAGTCAAAGCAAAAGTCAAATTATGCGACTTTCGGTTCCGAACCGGGTCTCTACTGAAAATTGTCGGGTTGAACATGTTTAGACATGTTCTTACATTCATTACCAAGTTATATTAATGATCAAATAGGTTGTATGGGTTCTACATTGATAATTATGCATAAATTGGAAATTAAGCATTCTGTTGACTTTTTAATAACAAGTTTGACCCGACATTTGACCTAGTTAGAGTGGGAATCAGAGGGTGCCCTTTTAAGGGTTTATTGCCCACATAATTACCAACTTATAACTACTTTCAATTCGACTAATCACTGGACCAACAATGATTAATCGCTAAGTCAACCGTTAATTACGACGGTTTGACTTTTAAGCTAAAACTAAGTAAAAACTCAACTAAGAAAGGTTAAGCATACTTACTGAAGTCCTATGCACGATTTGTGATCACCTGAGTCTGCTTTGGAGCTCCAGAAATGATCAGAAATGCAGATGGAAGGTGTGGTTACAATGGTTGCAACAAGGCCTTTATATAGTGCTTTAATCACCTTAGATCATTGACAACAAGTGCTACAACTGATAATGGATCGTCCACATGTGTCCCTAAGTGCCTAGGACTGTTTAGGGGTCGCCCATGTAGTGAAAATATCCCTTATAAGTCGGTTAAAAGCTCAAACAGGCTGCTACCCGTTTTTTCTGCAAATGGGGGTCTGACACGGCCCGCGTAAGACATGTTAACATCTTACACGGCCCGCCTGAGCCTCGTATTCAGATTTCACATTTTCAAGTTGTTGCATATTTGTCTCTTGGCCTTTCGAAGGGTCAACCAACTTATTTCTTGCAATTTGACCCCTTCACATTTATTTACAAGGGCTTCAAGACTTATACCCACTTTGTTAAGTCCTTGGTCACTTTGTTACTACCCGAAAAGTCATAATTTTCAACGTTGACGCTTTAACCCCTTGTATACGAATTTGATCATAACTTTCTCATACGATTACGAAACTTTATGAAATTTATATCGTGCATTCTAGTGAGCATAATTAATCGTTACAAAGCTTCGGGTTTGCTAAAAGGTCACTCAGAGGTATACTTTAAACATGTTGACACATTTAACCCCTGTAGTTTGTAATCTCTCACTTTCTTTCATATTTAGCTTCGTATGATCCATGATTTATTCGTTTGAAGGTATGAGCATCATGTAGGGTTACTGTAAAGTATATTTATTCATTGTTGACATTTTGAACCCGTATATTCATATACTTTTCATGTTTGTCAACTTTAGTCCCTCTAGAGTGTTCTTTCACACGTTCAAACTTATGACACGTGTCAACACATTATAGGACGTGAATTTTCGAGGTGTTAGATCCTCATCCCCATTAAAAGAAATCTCGACCTCATGATTTTCTGAAATAAATGAGGGTACTTTTCTTTCATTGTGGACTCAACCTCCCACGTATACTCGGGACCTCTACGGGCATCCCATTTTACCTTTACAATAGGCACATGCTTCCTTCGAAGCTTCTTAACCTGTCGATCCTCGATTGACATAGGTTTTTCAACAAACTTTAAGCTCTCTTCTATATGCACATCAGTATGCGGTATGACCAGTGATTCATCAGCGAAACACTTCTTTAGATTGCAAATGTGAAATACATTGTGAATTCCACTGAGCTCTTCAGGTAAGTTTAACTTATAGGCAACTGATCTGACACGTTCGATGACTTTGAACGGTCCTATGTATCTCGGGCTTAACTTGCCTTTCTTACCAAATCGCATCACTCCCTTCCAGGGTGATACTTTAAGCAACACCTTGTCACCTACCTCGAAGTTAAAAGGTTTATGCTTCAAATCTGCGTAGCTTTTCTGCCAATCTCGGGAAGCTTTGAGACGGTCACGAATCTGGACAATCTTGTCCGTCATTTCAAAGACTATCTCCGGTCCTGATAATTGGACATCTCCAACTTCCGCCCAACAAACGGGCGTTCTGCACTTTCTACCGTATAAGGCCTCGAAAGGCGCAGCCTTAATGCTGGTATGGTAGCTATTGTTGTAGGAGAATTCGATCAATGGTAGGTGGTTATCCCAACTACCACCTAAGTCGATCACGCATGCACGAAGCATGTCTTCCAACGTTTGGATTGTACGCTCACTCTGTCCGTCTGTCTGTGGATGGTAAGCCGTACTAAAATTCAAACGCGTGCCCAGAGATTGTTGGAAACTTTTCCAAAAATGTGACGTGTATCTAGTATCTCTGTCAGAGATAATAGACACAGGTATGCCATGTAGAGCCATAATTTTATCTACGTACAGTTGGGCTAACATGTCGGAGCTATAGGTCTCCTTAATGGGTAGGAAATGTGCTGACTTAGTCAGTCTATCAACTATCACCCATATTGTGTCATTTCCTTTCCTGGTCTTGGGCAACTTCTGTGCAGCTAACAACCTTTCATTCAAACTGTTCCTTATTTCAATGCTCTTGGCATTGATTCGGATGGGTTTCACCCTTTCCTTTCTACTCAAGGCATCGGTGACTACATTCGCCTTGCCGGGATGGTATCTGATTTCACAATCATAATCATTCAAAGTCTCCATCCAACGGCGCTGCCTCATGTTTAAATCCTTCTGGTTAAAGAGGTGCTAGAGGCTCTTGTGATCAGAATAGATCACACACTTGATACCATATAAATAATGCCTCCATAGCTTCAGTGCAAATACAACGGCACCCAACTCCAAGTCATGGGTCGTGTAATTCTTTTCATGCACCTTTAACTGCCGTGAAGCATAGGCAATAACCTTGCCTTTCTGCATAAGCACACACCCCATGCGAGTGTGTGATGCATCGCAGTAGACTACGAATTCTTCGGTACCTTCAGGCAATGTCAGTACAGGAGCATTGCTCAGCTTCTGCTTAAGGATATCAAAGGATTCTTGTTGCTTCGGTCCCCAGTCGAACTTAATCTTCTTCCTAGTCAAAGAAGTTAGGGGCGCAACAATCCTTGAAAATTTTTCGATAAAGCGTCTGTAGTATCCTGTCAATCCCAAGAAACTGCGAATTTCTGTGGGCGTCTTCGGCTCTTGCCAGTTCATAACTGCTTCCACCTTAGCGGGATCCACTTGGATACCACGCTCACTAACCACATGTCCAAGGAATTGGACTTCTCGAAGCCAAAATTCACACTTTGAAAATTTGGCGTAGAGTTTCTCATGATGTAGAAGTTTAAGAATACAGCGAAGGTGTTTCTCATGGTCAGCTTGGTTCTTTGAGTAGATGAGAATGTCGTCGATGAAAATGATGACAAATTTATCTAAGTATGGCTTGCAAACGCGATTCATGAGATCCATGAACGCGACAGGTGCATTAGTGAGCCCAAAAGGCATCACTAGGAACTCGTAATGACCATAACGAGTCCTAAATGCAGTTTTGTGTACGTCTTCATCTCTAACCTTCAGTTGGTGGTAGCCTGACCTCAAGTCAATCTTCGAGAAATAACTTGCCCCTTGCAATTGATCGAACAAACCGTCGATCCTGGGCAAAGGATACCTATTCTTTATTGTGACCTTATTAAGTTCACGGTAATCGATGCACAGACGCATCGATCCATCCTTCTTTTTGACAAACAAGACTGGCGCTCCCCAAGGAGACGAACTACGTTTAATGAAACCTTTAGCTAGCAATTCATCTAGCTGTGCTCTCAATTCCTTCATCTCTGTTGGTGCCAACCTGTAAGGCGCTCTAGCAACAGGTGCTGCTCCAGGGATGATGTCAATTCTGAATTCCACTTGCCTATCTGGTGGTAAACCAGGTAGTTCTTCAGGAAACACTTCAGGGTATTCAGAAATGACGGGGATGTCTTCCATCTTAGGTTTCGGCTCATCAATAGTCACTTGTGCCATGTAGATGACACAACCCTTCTTCAAACACTTAGAGGCCTTGAGCATAGTCACTTGCTCAGGCAGTCCATACCGGGTATCTCCCTGTATGGTAAGTGACTCGCCAGACGTAGTTTTGATCACCACTTGCTTTTTATTGCAGAAAATCTGGGCCTGGTTACGAGATAACCACTCCATGCCTAAGACGATGTCAAAACCAGCTAACTTCAAAGGAAGTAGGGACAAAGGAAAAGAGTGGTTCTTAATGGATATGAAACATCCATCTTATATGGTTGAGGCGATTTCTAAGGTGCCATCTGCTAACTCCACCTCATATTTCACTCTTAGGGTTTTAACAGGTAAATTCAGCAATTTGCAAAACTTATTATCTACAAATGATTTATCAGCTCCTGAATCAAAAAGCACTCTTGCATAAACGTCATTTATAAGGAATGTACCTGTTATCACATTGTCACCCTGTACTGCTTCCTTTGCATCCATTCTGAAGACTCTAGCATTGGTCTTCTTTCCTTCTTCAGCTTTCTTTGCATATTTTGGGCAATTGGTCTTGATATGCCCCTTCTCATTACAGCTGTAACAGGTTGCATCCTTCAACTTTTTGCAATCCAAGGTCTTGTATTCCTTGGACTTGCATATACCACAAGCAAAAGTTCTTGACTGAGCCTGTGAGTTCGATTCAAATTTGCACTTCCCGAAGTGCTGTTTCTTGCAGACTTTGCACTTGGGCTTATTACCAGTTTGATGCCCATCCTTCTTTGACTCAGACCCCTTCCTGTTGTCACTGTTTCCTCGGTGCTTCTTGTTTGACCTCCGTGAATTGTCATCTTCACGTTTCCTTTTCTCGGCATCCTTGTTCCTCAGCGATCTTTGTCTGACCGCGTCCAGTGTGAGGGACAAAGATATATCAGCCACAGATCTGAAAGTAGTTGGTCGAGAGGCCTTCACGCTTGCCTTTATCTCTGGGGCTAAACCCCCAATGAAACGAGCTATTCTTTTGGGTTCCTGGGTCATCAGATACGGAACCAACCTCGACATTGTATTAAAGCTCGTGAGGTAAGCTTGGCAATCTAGATTTGTCATTACCAATGAAAGGAAATGTGACTCAATCTTTTCGACCTCGTGCTGAGGACAGTAATTCTCCCTGATGAGGGCAACAAATTGTTCCCACGACATGTTGTACAATGGAATCTTCCCAGTAGCTTGGATCAACGATCTCCACCAGGCTAAGGCCTCACCTTTGAACGATTGAGACACAAACTTCACTATATCCCTCTCAGCGCACCCGCTGATATCCACTACTGTGTCCATCTCATCTAACCACGTCATGCAATCAATGGCCCCTTTTTCCCCAGTGAAATCCCTGGGTTTGCATGAAACAAAGTATTTGTAGGAGCAACCCTTATCGCGGGGTCCTTGATTCAGCATGATCTTTTGAGACGGAGCACTGTTGTGGTTTGAGGAATGTCGATCATCATCTTTCTTGGGTTCTTCCTTCTTGGAGGGAGGCTTGCTGTGAGCCTCAGAATGAGTCCTCGGCTTTGAATCCATCACAGATAGGGTCCTACTTCGAGTCCCGCTATAATCTTTATACTGCGGCTCTAAGGCCTTTGTAACAGCGTTGTTTATTAACGCTTGCAGTTCAGCACCCGTTATATTAACTCGGGCATTATCATTATTCTCCCTTGGGTGACTATTAATTTCGTCCGAGTCAGCCATTTTAATTTGATCTGTTACATAAGACAATGACAATAGTTTATTTGGGAGTTTATTATGGAATTGCCCCTTAGGGTAATTCATTAACCATGGTAAACATAGACCATATTTGGTTAATTTGTTACTCACATTTGTTTAGGATTTCTATTATAATTTATCCTAATTATAAACAATAACAGTATTATTAGCGCAAAAGGCTTAGTCACAGGGACATTTTAAATTATAAGCCATGATTTCAAAGAATCAAGGCATGAAGGTTTGAACATAGTTCTTTACCTTTTTCAGACAGGGTAGCAGACTATTACTGTCTTTTGTCTCATATGAAAATGAGCAGGGCCCGTAGGCACTATATTACCAATGTATGGTCAAAATATGATCATCTTAATTGATGATTTAAACCCATGATTCATAGATCATTAAGTTGGGTTGGGAATCTTTGGAAAGATCCTTATATAGTAATGACGTGTGTGATTTTTAACGAATCACGTCTGCCAGGAGCGTTAACATGTTTTCAGATGTTAACTGGGAATTGAATCTTTTTAACAGGTTTTACCATCTTGGCCAGGTCTTATAATGACATGCAGGCTAGGTTATACCTTTAAGATCCTTAGTTAATATTTAAATAGGCAGATTATTTTTAAAAGGAATGATTTTGATTCATTTATTTCATATATAATTTATTTATGCAAAAAATGAAATTTATAAATTAAACATTCCATTAATTATTAATAGATTACACATCGCCCTAAACGGGACTTTTTAACAGAACAACATACCCACGCAGGGGTTAAACTGAAATACTAGTCCACGCAGGGACTTAAACAAACAACATACCCTCGTAGGGGTTAATCAGAAAGATAGACCCACGTAGGGGCTTAACAAGCAAACATACCCACGCAGGGGTTAAAACAACAAGACAGACCCACGCAGGGGCTCAACTGGAACAAGGAAAATACAATCAATAATTGAAGGATTTAATGGTCCTTCTTGCTCTTCCCTTTTATTAAACTTGTCAATCCCTGGAAGAAACTTTGTCGCTCCCTGCGATCTGTGTGAAAATCTCGCTCGACTTGGTCCAACCTTTGAAGAATTTCTTCATGCTCTGGTGGGGAGAACCTTGGCGGCTGTGATTGTTGCCGAATTATAGGTCTAGCAGGTATTTGGTACCCATGAGTTGGGTACCCTACTCCCCACGGAGCTCCATACGGTCCTTCAGGATGAAGGGCGTTATAGTTGGCCGCTACCAAGTATGGGTCGGCCTCAGCGTAATTATAGTTGGTGTGAACCGGCTGCTCAAATGGGTTATATGCCATTGAACCAGTGTAGGCAGGAATCGGGTTATCAAAACCCATCGGTGGTGGTTGCGGTGCAGCTGGGTTTGAAGGTCCACCCATTTGCGGGTCTTCCGGTAGTGGCGGATAATGACTGCCACTTGAACATGTTTAGACATGTTCTTACATTCATTACCAAGTTATATTAATGATCAAATAGGTTGTATGGGTTCTACATTGCTAATTATGCATAAATTGGAAATTAAGCATTCTGTTGACTTTTTAATAACAAGTTTGACCCGACATTTGACCTAGTTAGAGTGGGAATCAGAAGGTGCCCTTTTAGGGGTTTATTGCCCACATAATTACCAACTTATAACTACTTTCAATTCGACTAATCACTGGACCAACAATGATTAATCGCTAAGTCAACCGTTAATTACGACGATTTGACTTTTAAGCTAAAACTAAGTAAAAACTCTACTAAGAAAGGTTAAGCATACTTACTGAAGTCCTATGCACGATTTGTGATCACCTGAGTCTGCTTTGGAGCTCCAGAAATGATCAGAAATGCAGATGGAAGGTGTGGTTACAATGGTTGCAACAAGGCCTTTATATAGTGGTTTAATCACCTTAGATCATTGACAACAAGTGCTACAACTGATAATGGATCGTCCATAGGTGTCCCTAAGTGCCTAGGACTGTTTAGGGGTCGCCCATGTAGTGAAAATATCCCTTATAAGTCGGTTAAAAACTCAAACTGGCTGCTGCCCATTTTTTCTGCAACTGGGGGTCTAACGCGGCCCGCGTAAGACATGTTAACATCTTACGCGGCCCGCCTGAGCCTCGTATTCAGATTTCACATTTTCAAGTTGTTGCATATTTGTCTCTTGGCCTTTCGAAGGGTCAACCAACTTATTTCTTGCAATTTGACCCCTTCACATTTATTTACAAGGGCTTCAAGACTTATACCCACTTTGTTAAGTCCTTGGTCACTTTGTTACTACTCGAAAAGTCATAATTTTCAACGTTGACGCTTTAACCCCTTGTATACGAATTTGATCATAACTTTCTCATACGATTACGAAACTTTATGAAATTTATATCGTGCATTCTAGTGAGCATAATTAATCGTTACAAAGCTTCGGGTTTGCTAAAAGGTCACTCAGAGGTATACTTTAAACATGTTGACACATTTAACCCCTGTAGTTTGTAATCTCTCACTTTCTTTCATATTTAGCTTCGTATGATCCATGATTTATTCGTTTGAAGGTATGAGCATCATGTAGGGTTACTGTAAAGTATATTTATTCACTTTTGACATTTTGAACCCGTATATTCATATACTTTTCATGTTTGTCAACTTTAGTCCCTCTAGAGTATTCTTTCACACGTTCAAACTTATGACACGTGTCAACAAATTATAGGACGTGAATTTTCGAGGTATTACATAAGTGTCGGTCCCCGTTGTGTTGGGCGGAGACCGGAGATAAAAAATTTGCTGGCCCCGAGTTGGTTTAGGAAACTATAGACAAGATCGTTCAAATACGTGATCGTATCGAGTCAAGCCTGTGGTATATAGAGAAGCTACGCCGAGAAGCGGCAGAAACCATTGGAATTTGTGCTTGGAGATATGGTGTTATTGAAAGTCTCGCCTTGGAAAGGCGTGGTACGATTTGGAAAACATGGGAAGTGGAACCCACGGTATGTTAGACCTTCCGAGATCCTAGAAAAGGATCGGAACCGTTGTTTTCAAAGCTAAATCCTCCAGAAGAAACAGTCGTCAACCCGTAAACAAGAATTACATCAACGACAAACTCGAATTTACTAAAGGACCTGTTAAGGTTATGGACTGGAAGCCCACAAAACACGGAGAAGTCGTATTAAATTTGTTAAAGTTCGTTGGAATTCACATTATGGCCCAAAATTTACTTGGGAACATGAAGACCAAATCAGGTCTATGTATCCACATTCATTTCACAACTCCCCTGCAACCGATAACACAGCCTGAATTTCGGGACGAAATTCTTTTAACGGGGGGGGGGGGGGGAATGTGACAACTAGCACTTTTTCATGTATCCCGTACAATAATAAACAGTAATCTGTGCTTTAATGACTGTCATGACTGAATTAACAAGACGAATGATTTTCTGATTACTATCATATACATACAATGACATTTCATGTTGCAAGATTTTTATCATTACTACATGCAACACAGCATGGTACAATTAGTGCACGAAACCAAGTACTGACGGGAGTTCAGTACTTAGACAGACGTGATGTTAAGACACAGAATGAGCTCGAAACCAAGAGTTACACTAGAATAGTGTGTAGGAAAGTAGGGATCATAAAACTGCTTACCTAGTGATGATTTAGGTGCCGGAAAGTGCCAGAAACACACTAAAACTGAAGAATTCTGCAGAAAATAACCAAATTCAGCAATTTTCAGCATTTTAACAAGTAAATATAATGCAGAAATGTGGTTTAATGGTCCATAATACTTTCCTAAGTGTCGGGAATCAAAACTGTCACAAAAGGGTAACATAAAGCACACTAAACTGCACAATTTAGCACCTTAACAAACCGGTAACCAACCGAACAACCGGACACTACCCGAAACACCAAATTTTCACTAGAAGCATGGTTTTAGTGCTACGAAGCTAGTTATGGTCACCGAACATCATATTACATCTCATAAACACTAAACACATAAAATACCTAACTAACATCTTTACATCCTAACTAAACCATGTAACTAATGTTGAAATGAAACCAACACCCCCCCCCCCCATATGGACGGTTAGGGGACAAGGGTCCGACATGAGATTTCTTTTCTATATTTTTATGAGATTTGTAAAGATATTATGAAACATAGTATCTAAGAGTTGTGCAAATGATGGAGATCATTGTTTTATAACCACTAGTTCCTACATAACTTCACATTTCACAACAACAACTTCATCTTCTTTCCCCCTTCTTCCCTTGGTCTTGGCTCAAACACACACACCCACATCCACCATTTTCAAGCTCCAAACTCATAATACAAGGTGATCTAGAGGTGTATGGAGGCTATCTAAGGAAGCTTGAAGTGTAGGAACTGGAAGGACCTCTTTGTGGAGCCTTTAACCACCCATTTTCTTCCATATTCATCTTCATAATTCTTGTGCCACTTCCATAGCCATTAGAGCTAGTAGTAAGCTTCTTGATCTTGTTTTTACTTCTAATCATAATGGTTAAAGTGTTATGTAAGTGGTTAAACTCAAGAATCGCAAAGAAATATGAAGATGATCACTAACATAAAGCTAAATAACATGGAATCTAAGTTGATTAAGTGTATGTATGAAACTTGTTTGTGGATTTCTTATGTTTATGATGTTGATCATCATAATAACCTTGCTAGATGATGATTAAACACATGATCTAGCAAGTATAAGGATGGATCTTGAAAAAATCATAATGATCATCCTTTATGTGAATCATGAACTTGAAAATGAAGTTGTTTTGAGTATGATGACGACTGATACATGTTACAAGTCTTGTAAATGAAATTTCAAAAATAATTTTCTCAAGAAACCAAGTTTATTACAAGATTTACAAAGTCATGATTTCTAAGGAAACTAATCATATTTTTGGTGTTAAATCAAGACTAGAAACATGATTGTAACAAGAAAAATATAAGAGAATTATTTTTAGAAAAACCATCTTACAAGTTGTAAATGACTAAAAATCACAAGAATGAGATTTATAAACAAATAACCATGTTTTAAAGGGTGACTAAACCTACTAAATAACATATTAAGTTACTACAAGTTTTTACAAAATTTCAAGTTCATGATGTAGTGTAAATTGCATAATCTTGGCTCATGGTAACTGTTGATTGAGTTGTTGATGATTGATGATGATTTTAAAAGAAAATGATATGCTTTTAAAGCATGGAAACCTCCATTTTTAAGGGGAAACTATGGCAAAATTTTTGTAGAAATTAAACACATAGAAAAATATTTTTAAACAAGTGTTTACAAATAAATTTTTAACCATGGTTTTCATATAAAAATTTGCCATAATTCTTGTTACAAAAATTACAAGAGTTGGAGGTTGATTTTTGATAAATAAAAGTGACTAAGTATATATTTAGGAAAATATATTTAGAAGTCACAAATTGTGTGCTACTTGTATATTATGTGTATTAGTTATATTACTTTCGGACTTGAAAATAATATAACTTATCAAAATACCTAAAAAATTGTAATACAAAATAATACCAAAATCCCAAGAAAACAAATATATAAATTATACCCGAAGATTGAACAAACCGAACACGGACGTATGGACTACACTAATATATATTCCGGAATTAAATTCATACATACATACATACATACATATATATATATATATATATGTTTTGACAAACGAGTTAAACGGTATTTTGGAAACCGAAAGAACGAAAAGTATGATTATTACAAATATTACAAAAATATATCATATTTTTGTTACGTAGAAAATATATTATTTTGAGTAAAGAAAAATATATATATTTTCTTGAACAATTAGAAGATATATTATTTTTGAAGGAAATAAATATTTTCTTAAACAAATTAAGAATATATATTATTTTGGGAGAAAAATGGATTTATAAATATTTTCTAAGTTAATCTTGAAAATATATTATTTTTGAGATTTATATGAAAATATAATTATTTTTGCCAAGGAAGAATTATAGATAATTTTCCTATTAAAAGTTTTCTTAAAATACACATATTTTAAGAATATAAATTGGTGACTTTTATTGGTTAAAGATAATATTCCGGAAAATTAAATAAAAAAGTATAAGAATACTTAATAAATACAAGAAAATACGTATTCTCGTACGTACAAATACACACCGGAATACGTCACCAATACTTGGCAAAATACACAAAACTAAAAATATACAATTATAATTATACCCATCCTTGGGGATATATTCATGGGGAAATTACAAAGGAGACAAGCCAAAAAGGTTTTATCTTGACAATATTCCAAATAAATGGATGAATATAATTTAAGTTAAAATATTATTATTTTAATAATTATATACTTTGAAACTATATAATGCACATCAAAGATGTAACTCAAAGTACACCAAGATTTCCAAAACATGTCTTAACGAACAACTAAGACAAAGAGTCGTTACACGACCTAAACGTCTAATAAAACATGGTACGTTTGTAGGTAGTTGTACGACTCGTAGGAGGACTTTTGAGTATACGAGAAAGCAGGACGCAAAATTGTGAGTTCATGTCCCCCATTTCTCTTAACTGTTTTCGGATTTATAACTCTCGGGGGTGAAATACATGTTACATATGTTCAATGGTATGATTTGGCTATGAAATGAACTATTAGATCATGTGAGCATAGGCCGAAACTGAAATGCCAATAACACTCATAAGAATCATGGACAAAGGTTAGATCTTGTAACACCCCGTGTTTCGAAAGTCAAAGTCAAGATTGAAGTCAAAGGGAGACAAGATTGCTAATTGCGATCTGTCACTCCATGGTCAATTCCTGTTTTGACTTCTTTGACTTGTAGTTAGCCTATTTTATGCTTTACGTTAGTTGTATTATGTGGAGTATTTATTAATAATCTAGGTTTATTCGATATTTATCGCATGTTTTATTGCGTTATCGCTATCGCAATTGCACTTGCAACTCGTATTATGCGTTCTGGATATTGTTCTATGTGTGTGTGTGCCTTATGTGTTACTTGTGCATGTTTAATTATGTTTATGTGTGGTTATATCGAAACTCAATCGGAAACGAATCGCAAACGCTAAACGAATATGAAATAAGGATGATTGTATGTTGATATAGTAGTTGGGATTAAAAGTAATTTGACTAGGAAACTCTATCGCATCGCAACGCATGCAATCGCAATTGAAACAGCAAAACTCGTCGTGCCTTGCACACCAATCGAGTGGCCAGTCGATCGAGCTGCCACCCGATCGGGCTACCACCCGATCGAGGTGCCACTCGATCGAGCAGTCACCCGATCGGGTTACCACCCGATCGACCAGCCTCTCCTCCCCCTTTCCTTTTATGGAAAGCCTATAAATACCCCTGTCAACATCACAAACTTACCTTTTCTGCACCTCTCGTCCGACCAGCGCTTCTTGTCCACTTTTCCCCAGATTTCTCGCGATTCTTATAAGTATTTAACCTAAATCTTGTACTTTCTTGATCTACATGCACTCCTACACCTTTCTATCTTTTGAATCTTAACTTTTAACCGTGAAATCACTAGATTTGAGGTATTCTAGGATGATGTCACCATGGTTTTCTTAAGAACTTCATGTTTTGGCTACAATCTACTAATAACAACTTAGATTTGAACGATTTCCACACAAATAAACGAAGATCTTGCATGGATCTGAACATATTCACGGTGAAAAGGATTGAAAGATGGTTTTCCAACTTTCTTTCAACTCTTTTACACTCAATGCACTCAAAACCGATAGAATCAGAGCTCGTTCTGATCTTCTACTCCTTGGTGATGTGTTAGTTCAAGATCTGATTTCTACCAACGAGACAACCTATTTCGGGTTAAGCAAGAACATCTGTCTTGAATCGGTCA
This sequence comes from Helianthus tuberosus, assembly GCA_030545235.1. NCBI lineage: Eukaryota > Viridiplantae > Streptophyta > Magnoliopsida > Asterales > Asteraceae > Helianthus > Helianthus tuberosus. The sequence goes on from CM060424.1 coordinate 119,122,210, forward strand.
GCTGGTTGAACTTGGGTGATTCATGTTCGATTGGGTCACCTGTGTCAAGATGGGGTTCTATTGATTAGCACATTGTCACACCGTCTTGATAAAACTACAAACCATCGAAAACAACCAAGTATAAGACGATCAGGCCGACCAGGACGGAGTGTCGCCCGATCGGACTGTTGTCCGATCGGATTGTCACCCGATCGGCTTACACCTTGGCCCCACACTCAACTTTTATTTTCAAACCTTAGAGGTTGAACATTGAACGAAATGCTGGCCAATCGGATTACCACCCGAACGGATTACCACTCGACCATGAGATGTTCTGACTTCAACACGTAATGATTTTCAAACATGTTCACTCCGAACGGATTGCCACCCGATCGGATAACCATCCGATCGAGTGACCGTCCTGCTGTGAATTTGTTCTCAACCCTGAGAAGCCTCGCCAAGCGGATTGCTGACCGACCTGAAAGGTAGAGATGCTTCTCCATTTTCAAAATGCTACAACGAAAACTTCAAAAGACAAGCCATCCTACACAAACACATCTTTCCCAAACGAAGTAACAATCCACTTGAATGGTCACCCGATCGGATGACCATCCGAGCGGATTGTCACCCGATCGACCGGCTACCCGATCGGATTGCCATCCGATCGGATTGCTGTTCGACCCACTGACACTTTTACGCATCGCTTATCGTTAAGCTATCATTCTGATCAGGCTAATCCTACTCTTTAGCGCTCCCTTCAATCCATCAATCGCTGTGAGTATACTCGAACCCTCTTTGCTTTACGCACTTTTGGGTGTTACATACGTTACTTATATTAAATCACATCAAACACACTACGCTATACTTTAACGCTCACCGTTACCGCATGTTATACGTGACTTAATGAATGCTTGTTTGTTATGTTTACACATGGAATGTTGTCTACCTGCCTTAGCAATGATAGTACTATTTGTTTGGACTCGGCACCTGTTTACTCAGGGGTTGTTAAGGACAATTTGTTACATGGCTCACAGTGGTGAGTGTGTATTACGAACTGCCTTGGGCAGTCAACCCGCAGTCATTGGTATCGATAGGTTCATGTCGATAACTAACATGCCTCATTTTACGTTGTGTACGTGTTGGTTATGCGTAACAATTTCGAACTCTATTTTATCTATTAAACTTGTATGCTCACCTTTACACTATGTGTATTGACTTTTACTTTAACGTGTGCGACAGGTGCTTAGGATGTTAATATGCTTGGCTTGCTATGAAATCGAGGCTAGGAAAGGTCTAGAAACAAATAAACAATTGTCTGTATTTGAAATCTGAGTTGTCGGAACTGAACAATTTGACTAGATCCTGTCTGTAATAATTTTGTTATCTTTTATGACATGGTATGGGACATGCTGCTTTAAATGACTGGTAATTATAGTTGTTATGGAAACTTCTGGACAATCTGTTTCGCTTAGTGCCACGCCCCGATGATTCCACCATCGGTTGGGGTGTGACAGATTGGTATCAGAGCCATAACTATAGGGAATTAGGCAAGACTCGACCTAGTCCGGGTCGATGTCTTAGAAATGACCTAGTCTATAGTTAGGAATCAACAGACCGACTTGTACGTATCATGTAGGGATCATGCACGGGCTTACTGCTATTTCTCGCTATTCTCACCTACGCTACACTATCACTGCACTTTAGTTTTCAAAAAAAAATGAACGAGCGATTAGGCCGAGAATAGGTGTGAAAACCGCAAACTCTCGACTAAATTGCTTGTTCGACCCGTATTTTATCTATAAACACGAGAATTTGCATTGAATCAGGAGTGAAATCCATACTTTGACGCATAATTCTCCTTTGTTTTATCAAAACAGGAACGAAGTTGTTAAGTCAGGGGTGAAACCCGAACCTTGACGACTTGTTCCGACCTTTACTCGGTTTTACAAAACTCTCACCAAAGTCTCGACAGACTCCAACGACTTGAAGTCACGATATGACTGGAAGGACGCGTGCCGATCGCCCAGATTCAAAGGCGAGAGCACAGTCCCGAAGGCCAAAGTGTGTACCAAGGGTCTTTGTGAATAGTCGAATCACTTTGGGTAGTCAATGTCTATCAGCCTAAGACGATCCATTTTCAAGCTCGCAATTGTCGATTTTGTGTGTTTACAATTTTGATCGGCGAATATCAGAGTCGCTTTGTCGATTTTTATGCCGATTTTATGTGTTTATGTGTGTATTTACCTGTTTATATGTTTTAATTTTTGGTGATTTATTTGAATTCCGTTATTATTAATCGATACACACAACACGCACTGCTCATCTACCTCAAAACATTAACAAATCTCTACTACTTGAGGAACGACTTCACGCAATGTTGCTTGCTATACTATTCGCTTACGGTATACTAATTGCCATAATATTCGCGATCGCTATTTTCGAACGCTCGCGGACATTGAATGATAGGTTTCTGTATTCTGACTGCATTTTGTGATTACATGCTTATGTGCTTCTGTGATTCTGTGCCTTATGTGCTTATGTGCTTCTGTGCTTATGTGAATCTGTGATTATGTGCCTATGTGGTTATGTGATTATACGTGTTCCTGAGCTTAGTAGTATTAGGCGTGTGAGGTGAGATTCAATTTTATTGAGTCTGAGCCCTATGGCGATGTCTGTTGCAGACAATGTCGTCATCTGGACCTTCATTTGGACCCCGTCACCCATGAGTTACTCGTCAATAACAGAGGGACAAACGCCTTGCTGCTCTCGTCGCTAAGCAAGTGGCAAAGGTAGTTCCTCAGATCGTGAGTGAATTGTACGAGAATGTGAGAAAATCGTCTGAAGAATCCAGGACTGAAGCTCCTAAAGCTACACCCAAAGCTGCTTTCAGCTTCAAACAGTTCAAGGCATGTGGACTGAAAGAATTCACTGGTGAAGATGGCCCCACGGCCTTGTTTCAATGGTTCGACTCAATCGAAGTCACCCTGCGACAGAGCGGATGTCCTGACAATCTACGCACACTTAATGCTACCGGCGTTTTCCAGTCCCGCGCACTAGACTGGTGGACGACCGAGAGGAACAAGCGCGGAAATGATGCAGCCTATGGTCTGTCATGGGATGAGTTAAATAACGTTATGCTCGACGCGTTCTGCCCTCCCCATGAGCGCCAAAAGCTGGAGGATGAATTCTTGCATATGAAGCAGAAAGATGGTGACAACGCTGCCCTGACTGCTCGCTTCAAGTAGCTCAATATCATCTGCCCCGATCAAGTGAAGACTACTGACATGACGATCAAGAAATACATACACGCTCTGCCGGATTGTGTTGCCGATTTTGTGCATGCTTCAAAGCCAGCAACGATCGAAGAAACTTACTTGCTTGCCGCGGAAATCAACAACAAGCGAGTAAAAGCTGGTTTTTGGGATAAAACTTCAAAGAATCTGCACCAAGCTACCGCCGCACCAACTGCCGACACCGCCATCTCATCTCAATCATCCAAGTCCTCTCGTCGCAAGAGGAAAAACAACAACAGCAGCTCCACCAACAAGAACTGTGCTGTCACAACCACTGTTGCTCCACTCCAAGTCGTACCGGCTCAGCAACAACCCCAGCACCGATCAGCACCAGCACCAGCACCAATCACCTATGCACCGCCTGCTAAGCGTGCACAGGCCCCCACCCTGCCTGCCCAACATGTACTTATCATCACCCGGTGGGCAGTGGCGAAGCTTGAAAATTTCCACCGGGGGGTTGGAAGTCACCGAACCTAAAAATTCTATATAAGTAAAAAAATTTTATAAAAGCGGGGGGTCGAAAACGTATATACCTAAAAAATTCTACACCAAACGTACATACATAACACTACTGACCGAAAAGTTCGGGGGGTCGGGCGTCCCTCCCGGCCCCTTGAAAGCTACGCCATTGCCGGTGGGTATCGCCTTCCGATTTTGCGTGCACTGCAATATGCACGACCACTTCACTGCTAACTGTCGTACTGGTCCCCGCCAAGCACCAGCTCAAGCTACTGCTCATCAAGCTCTGCTTCCAGCTCCTTAAGGCTAACAAGCGGCTCAAGCACTCGCGGCCAACGCCAGATTCTGCTTCGCGTGTGGTGATCCCAACCACTTCGCGAACATGTGCCTGAACAGGGTTGTGAAACAAGAGCCCAAGCAGCAGCAGCCTCGGCAACAGCACCAACAACAGCCTCAACTGTCACACCCCTTTCTAAGGCGGAAGCACGAGGTGTGATCATGAAAGGTTCTCATTGCATACGAAAAGTAAACATACTACATGCTCGTAAAAATAACTTCAAATGCCAAACATTTCATAACTGAAAACATGGTTTAAGTGTTTACATCACAAGACAACATATTGTCTGAAAAGTATACAACTTTGTTCAACGATAAACATAAAAAACATCCAAGAGCAGGAGTATGACCGCGCGCACATCCACTTTAGTTACCTAAAATACATGTGAGTTTTTGGAAAATCGTCAACATAATGTTGGTGTGAATTCATGCAGTTTTTGTATTGAACGTTTGTATACTTTGTATGAAAAACATGGTATGTATCTCGTATAAATCAAGTATTTCTGTATGTATCTTGTATAAATCAAGTATTTCTGTATGTATCTTGTATAAATCAAGTATTTTTGTATGTATCTTGTTGTTCATGGGTTGTAAGGCCATTAACATGTGACACGACATAGGAAGCAACCAAACCATAGGCATTTTTCTAGTTGTCGATTCACGACGGAGACACAAAAGCACTACTCGGTACTAGTTTTCACCAAGAGTGTGGCTGCCCAAAAACCCATTAGATCTAACCTTTTGTTCTACGGACTTAGTATGTACACGATTAATGGTGCTTCTGGTACCCTATTCGTGACACGATTTCAAGTATCATTCCTTAGTTCTTGTATCCATCATACCATAACACATGTATTTTCCCCCAAGTTTAAAAAGTATGTAAATGTTTAAAAGTGGGGACATAATCTCACTTTTCTGTTAATATTTCATAACATGTATTTCACCCCCGAAGTTATAAAACTGAAAACAGTTAAAAGAAAAGGGGAAGCATGAACTCACAACTTTGCGTTCCTTGCGCCGTAAACTTCACCGGTTTTTGCTTTTCTAGCGTCGTGACCTAAACGTGTTTTATTAACGTTAGTCACTAGACTTGTATCGCACAAGTACAAGTCACCATCTTTTATGTATTTGTTCTTGTGTTAAAAATAATTTATATTTTTAACTATGTGTCTTACTTATATCATTTTCTCAAAAATAAATTTAAGTATCTTGTATTTTTCACCCGAATTATGTATTTTGTCCAAAACTTCATTTCATGTTCATAACTCGTCGAAGTTATTTATTCTATCAAGAAATATATTTTCATAAATATATTCTCTTGTATTTGTCTAAGCATGTTGTATGTGTATTTTCGTATTTTCACTCCTTAGGAGTATTTAGTGTATTTTCAAGTCCTAATACACTATTACATGTAATACATACTACATACACTTAGCACAAAATTTGGTGATCAATAAATATATATATTTTTCTCAAAAATATACGTACTTAATATCAATTTTAATCTTGAAGAAATCATCATTTCTTAACACAAAAATTAGGGAAATCTTGGTAAATATTTTTAGGGAATAAGTTTCTCAAAAACTTATATTTTTCTAAGTGTCAAAATTTATAAAAATTTTGACATGGTTTCCCCTAAAAATGGAGGTTTCCCATGTTTTCAAAACATTTGTTTATTTTCTTTTAAATCATCATCAACATCAACAACACAATCAACACTTTCCGAGTGTCAAAACAAGTAAATTTCACTACATCATGAACTTGAAGTTTTTGTAAAAACTTGTAGTAAGTTACCATGTTATTTAGTAGGTTTAGTTACCCTTAAAAACATGGTTATTTGTTTGTAAATCACTTTATTAGAAGATCTAGTCATTTACAACTTGTAAGATGATTTTTCTAAAAATACTTCTCTTGTATTTTTCTTGTTACATACATGTTTCTAGTCTTGTTTAGACACTAAAAATATTATTAGTTTACTTAGAAACCATGACTTTGTAAATCTCATAAATAAACTTGGTTTCTTGGGAAAATTATTTTTGTAATCATCTATTTACAAGATTTGTATTTTGTTTATATCATTTTTACATGTGAAAACCCATTTCATCATTTAAGTTCATGAAGGCATAAAGCATGAAGATCTTGGTCTTTCACAAGATCATCACTTTAACTTACTAGATCATGTGTTTAATCACAATCTAGTAGGTTTCTTATGATGTCTAACATCACTAACACTAATAATCAATCAACTAGAAGCAAATCAACACAATCAACATATATTCTTATGTATTTAAGCTTATGTTAAAGATTCATGTTCATATTCTTTAGTGTTCTTGTGCTTAACAATATGTATCATCTTTTAACCATCAAGATATGAAGAAATAAGAGATCATGAAGGCTCACCACTAGCAACAAGGGTAGGGAAGGATACTAGGACTTGAAGATGACAAAATGGTTGGATAAAAGCAAATGGAGGAGGTCCTTCAAGATCCAAGACCACCAAGCTTCACTATAGACCTTCTTACACCTTGTGTTCACTTAAGATTGTATGAAAATGAGATGATGATGGTGGTGAAGGGGGTGGTGGCTCACGGCCGAGATGAGGAAGGAGAGAGCAAGAGAGTGGTGGTGTTTGTGAAGATGGAGCTCTAGTGTTATATTTATATTCATCTCATATCTTCAAAGATCTTTATAAATCTTATAGAATCCAAGGAAAATCATGGAATATCTTGGCAAGATATTAGAGGATTTAGCTAGATCTTACAATATCAAGAGTGGGGCCACTAAGGTGACCGTCCACCATATGGGGGGGGGGGGCAAAGTGTAACTTCCCATTTCTAATTTATAAACAAGTTAACTTTCATGTGTAATTTTTAGGGACTTGTTGTGTTATTATGTTATAAGGGGTGTTATGGTGTTCGGGGACCATAACTAGGTCAGAAATATTAAAACAATGCTTCTAGTAATATTTTGATGTTCCGTGTAATGTCCGGTTGTTCGGTTAAATACCGGTTCGTTAAAGTGCTAAATTGCACCGTTTAGTGTCCTTTAACTATCCTTTTGTAACGCTTTTAATTCCCAACACTTAGGAGGGTATTCTGGATAATAAAACATGAATTCTGCATAATATTTATGTGTTAAAAAGCTGATTATAGCTGATTTGTGCAGAATCTGCATTTAAAGTGTGTTTCGGGTGCTTTTTAGTGCATATTCTAGCTTCCGGAAAGTCTATATGTTAACCCTTGTATATACTCTTGGGTTTTAATGTATTCTTGACGTTGGACCTACACCTAGGCTCCAATTCTATTGTCTGACTGCATTCTGCAGAATTGTTGACACAATTTGTCTTACCAGTGAGTTTACTAGTATTTCTGACGCAACGCTATCATTAATGCATAAAGCAAATTTCTTGTAGTATAAAACGTGCATGAATTCACAAGTATAGCATGTAATTTAGATAATGTTGACATTTAAGCACATAATTTCAGTCATTAAGTAATAATTAAATTGTACGGAAATTACCGGTTTTGTGCCAGTTGTCACAGTCTCCCCCCGTTAAAAGAATTTCGTCCCGAAATTCAAGCTGATCTATCTCTCGTAGGAGTTTTCTTGAACAGGTGGGGGTACTTTTCTTTAAACTGGTCTTCACATTCCAATGTGTACTCAGGTTCGTGCTTAGAGTTCCAACGTACGTTGACAAGCTTGACACTACTCCTTCGGGTCTTGTTGACTTTCCAGTCTGTAACCTCAATGAGTTGTTCAGTAAATCGGAGGGTGTCGTCAATATGTACTTCATCCGCAGGGATGATCACTGTTTCTTGTGTTGGACTCTTCTTGAAATTAGATACATGAAACGTATCGTGTACTCCGTAAAGTTCTTCCGGTAATTCCAACTTGTATGCCACGGTACCAATTCTTTCCAAAATCTTGAATGGTCCCATGTATCGTGGATTAGCTTTCCACTTTTTCCAAATCTTACTACGCCCTTCCAAGGTGAGACCTTTAACAAAACTTTGTCTCCCACCTCGAACTCTAATGGTTTGCGTCTTCGATCAGCGTAACTCTTTTGTCGATCTCGAGCCTCCTTAATGCGCTCTCGGATCTGCATAATCTTGTCGGTTGTCTCTTGTACAAGTTCAGGACCAACCAAACGTTTATCTCCAGCGTCTGCCCAACATAAGGGCGAGCGGCACTTGCGGCCATACAGAGCTTCAAACGGTGCGGCTTTTATGCTTGTATGATAACTGTTATTGTAGGAAAACTCAACTAAAGGTAGATGAGTATCCTAGCTGCCGCCTAGGTCCATAACACATGCGCGAAGCGTATCTTCTAATGTTTTTATGGTTCGTTCGCTCTGGCCGTCTGTTTGCGGATGGAAGGCCATACTTAGATCTAGCTGAGATCCAAAGGCTTCCTGAAAGGATTGCCAGATTCTTGAGACAATGCGTCCATCTCTGTCTGAAATAATTGAGATAGGCACTCCATGACATGCCACGATTTCTTTTAAGTATATCTCAGCAAGCTTTCCAGTGCTATCCTTCTCTCGGATTGGTAGGAAATGCGCAGATTTCGTTAATCGATCAACTATCACCCATATCATATCGTGCCCTCTAGGGGTCCTGGGTAATTTTGTTATGAAGTCCATCGAGATTTGCTCCCACTTCCACATGGGTATCTCTGGTTGTTGCAGTAGGCCAGACGATTTCTGATATTCAGCCATAACCTTAGCACAGGTTAGGCACTTTCCAACATTGTTAGTGCATAATGTCTATTGCCTTCGTCATCAGTCGAGGTCATGTCAAAGTAGTTTGTATAGGGGTGCAAAATGTAATTTTATGTTTAATAGTCATTTCGCACGAAATGAGTTTTGGTCATTTCGTGCGAAATAGTGTTGCCTATATATATGGCACTTGGGTTTTTCATTTGGTACGAAATAGGAGAACGTGTAACGAATTGCTGCCGAATTCTCACCATGTAATCAAGTTGAATATCAATGAAAAACCTGTTTTAAGTATAAATCTCTGTTTCTACACCATTCTATCTCTGATTCTCAGTTGTTTGAGTGCTTCCGCCTCTTAAATGACTTAGATTTGACTCTGAACGACTCATATAGGTCACATATCGATCCTACAAGTGGTATCAGAGCTCAGGATGAGTCAATTCTTTTTAATCAGTACTTAGAATTCTGTTTTTCTACTCATTCTTGGATTTCTGGACAAATTCACGGACAAAATGAACTGATCTTTTGATATAATGTGTAAAATACTGTTTTAACAAATCCTTGAAAGAATCAAACCTAAATTCAGATTAAAAGTGACAAAAATGGGCCAAAAACTTCATTTCGTGTGAACGTACAGCATTTCGTTTGAAAAAGTGAGTTCATTTCGTACGAAATGAATCATTTCGTTTGAAAGCATCATTCTGATTGGGTATTTCGCATGAAAAGAAGCTTTATATTGATTTCGTACCAAATGGCACTTCATTTCGCATGAAAGTGTTATTTCATTTGAGAAGTTGATTTCGCTTAGAATCTGTTTTCGCATGAAGTTCATTTCGTTCGTGTGATTTCGTTTGAAAATTCATTTCGTGTGTAGCAGCTATTTCGCTTGAAAGTGTCTGTCTTTCTAAAACTTGAAAATTTTTTCAGAACTATTTTCGTAAAATGGATAACCAAGAGTTTTATAACTTGTTTGCCGGAGGGGGAATGACAGCTGTACAATCTCCAGCAAGTATCGCGCAAAAACGTGAACATGGAAAACGAACTTGGTACTATGCAAAACCCGCCGAAGTTGATGAATATTGACGAGTATTCTGGATGGTCTGATAGGTTTAAGACCTGGGTGCAAGCAAACCATTTCAAATGTTGGATGAAAATCGAGTCGAAGTATGTTCCACCAACGAATGGTTCGGGAATTGAGAAAACGATAAGCAGTCTAACTCCGGTTGAACAAGAGAGTTTCAAAGCAGAAAAGAAAATGATGAGTATTCTACAATAAGCTATCAAAGAGGATATCTTAGTGCTGTTACAACATCAGGATACATCACAGTCCATCTGGAATGCATTGAAGGTTAAGTTTCTTGGAAGTGTGTCTATGATAAAAAGCGAAACTGCTTTGCAGAAGAAAGAGTTTGATATCTTTACGGGTATAAAGGGTGAGACAACTAAATAGTTGATCGAGAGAAATTGTCATCTGGTTGTTGAGACGAAGAGATTGAACATAACCAAAACAAATGAAGAATGGGTTGATAAGCTAGCGGATGCCTTGCCGTACGATGAATGGGGCACATATCTTTTGGTGTTGAAAAACAACTTGGAGTATGTTGGATTCAACCTTAGCACATTCATTAAGAAGATTGAATCACATGAACTTGAGCTGATGAAGATTAGAAAAATGAAGTCTTCAAGTGTACAACAAGATGTATCATTATACTACAAAAGAAGTCCATCAGCAACATCGAATCTAAGTCCTAAAATCCAGACAACTTTTAGTGCTGATTCTACTTCCGGAGTTTCACCTGTCACATCAAGTAGCAATAATTCACCATTTGCAAGTTTTGAACCAAATCCTAAGGTTTAAAACTCACCAGATCAATCTTATACCCAAAGTTCGTCAGGATCAATGTAACAACTATGCTTGTAATCACTATGAACAGTTCTATTATCAATAAAACAATGTTATTTGATCCCAATGTTTGTTTGATTGTGTTTTACATTTTTCATGTTTTGACTTTTGTTCAATTCCAAACTCTACATCACTTTCTGGAGAGTTATACGCAAACTAATGCGTAAACGTACTCAGTTTAATGCGAGAAATACTCTGGAACATCAACATATACTCAACATACCTTAAATAACGTTTACATAACTTAGAAATAAGTTTTGAAGGCTTTGGTATGGCAAAAACAAGTTAATTCGCTTACAGGGACTAAATATGACAAACTGCGAAAGTATGTCAATTTGAAATGTAACGAACATTCCGGAACATAACCATAAGTTAAACACACCTTAAATATCCTTTACATAGCTTAGAAATAGGCTTTGAGGGGTTCGGTGTGCTAAAATAAACTTTTGGGGTCATTCAGGGACTAAAAGTGTCAAAAAGTGCACAAGTTTGCATTTTCGCGCATAACTTACGTTCTGAATACATCCGGACATCCAAAAATTTATGTGAGCATGACTATATTATATTTTAGTGTTCGCCATAAGAAAAATCCATTCGTCGCGTCATTTGGATCGTTTTTCGCGCTTATGCGCATTCCGTCGTAATTAAGCGAACATCGCGTTCGTACGACCAAACGAACCATCACCCGGCATAATTTTTAGCATGTTTCATGTCCACAATGTTTAGGAAACATTTTAGGGCCTTAAAGTTGGCTTTACGGGCCTTAGAAGTGTCGGAAAAGGCCTTAAACACGTGCAGGGACTGAAACTGCCATTTTTGAAAGTTGTGTGCAGATCAGAAGGGCCAGGCGGCCCGCATTGTATTTGGCTGATCCTGAAGCGGGCCACTTCCCACTATCAGACCAGATTAAATGCATTTAATCACAAGTTGCAGCTGTTTGATCCTCCTCCACATGTTCTAAGTTGCTTAGTCACTAGATAAGGATCATATTTAGCTTCCATAACCTTTCCACAAGTGTACGGATGTGATCGAATCACGGTTTCCATGAAACGATCTCAACGGTGGACCGAAAACTATATATACCCCAACACCCCAACCTCATTTCTTACAAGAACTTTGATTTGAGAAACTCTAAGTTGAAACTATTGTTTCATACCTGAGATTTTTGAATCGAGGTTAGCATTCGGGGACCCTTCGTAAGTATTCTTTTGTTCTTTTCCTTATTTTACTGCTTTTCGAGTCAGAAAGTCAAACTTTGTTTGACTTTCAGCGTTGACCAGTAATGGTCAATGCGAAGTTCGTTTGAACTTCGCAACGTGAGTGTAATCACGTTGGTTATAGTCCCTTGGGGCTATGCCTACTGATTACCACGTTGTCTAGGGTCGTAGGGTAGGCGATCTAATAAATCGCCTATACCTTCGAACCCGACCCATTTGGTCGATCATTAGGATCCGACCAAACACATTAGGTGACCATAGTAGGTAGGGAATAACCTTCCGAGGTTATACCCTATGGTCACATCGTTTAAGTAGTTGTATGATAGGTAGTTTATATGCCTTAGGTAAATTACCAGAATACCCTTTTCATGTATAATTGGTAATTAAGCATATGTAACCCAAACCTTTGTCACATAACTGATTATGTAACATGTTTAGGCATATAACACTTGTCATAGGGCTAGTTAGGCGGTCCGAACGCGTTTCACGCGAACGACGCGTTAAAGTAGCATAAGCTACCTAAACGAGTCGTAATGGGTCGTAAACAATTATGTTAGGTTTCAATTAGTATGTAGGCTTTGTTGAACCATACTACACGAGTCTCAATACTCGTTTGGTTTACAAACCATTATGAGGCCCGATCTTCCGATTTAGGTCCGGTTTATTAACATAGTTACCTATATTAGGTGCCGTTTGATTCCGAGATCTATAGCATTACTTGGTGGTTATCTTTATACAACTGAACAATCTCAAGTGAGTACATAGACCCCTCTTTTACTGTTTTCCAAACTGTTTTGGGGTGGAATACATGTGCCTACTTGTTACTTTCATGCTTTCCTGTTTTCACATCATATACATGCTATGTTCCTTAGTACATTATAGTACATGATTTCATTACATCTTATGCTAGGTGTGCCCATTGTGTGCATTACTTAGTACATTGTTTTACATTACATTTCATGCTAGGTGTGCCCATTGTGTGCATTACTTAGTACATTGTTTTACATTACATTTCATGCTAGGTGTGCCCATTGTGTGCATTACTTAGTACATCGTTTTACATTACATTTCATGCTAGGTGTGCCCATTGTGTGCATTACTTAGTACATCGTTTTTCATTACATTTCACGCTACGTATGTTCATTTGATTACATACTTAGTGCATCGTTTTCACATGCTTACATTTTGTTATGACATTTGGTTTGTTTAAACATGGAACAATACATTCATTAACGTTGATCATGCCATTCGTTAGTAGGTAGTGGTACCATAGGAATTGACAACTCCCGTTCCGGACATCCTGGGTATGGGGATGAAAGGAATGACCGAATTCGATATACATAACTCAGATGAACCTTTAATCTGTTTAAGGGTTTATCACCACAGTCTCAAGGCTTGGATGTATGCATTATAACAATACCGCATAAATGTTTGTATCAGTAAAGCATGCATTTGTTACACAAAACATAACTTTGATTTAAACTATGTTTTACTTCAATACCTTGTTTTTGCATTTTACATATGGTTTAGTTGATATATTTCACTACCATACATGACATTTTGGTTACACATTACATGATCTACATTGAACATAAACGTTTTGACATTGATATACACATTTGGTGGTTTACATTGGACATAGACATTTTGATATGGTTTACACAATAACACTTGACAATTGATTTGTACATGAACAAGTTACATTGGTGGTTGTTTGGGTAAGTGATTTGAGTAACGATACGTGTGTAATATGATACAAACATGGTGGATACGCCGCTGGTACTTCCTATATATAAGTGTTTGTATAGTATTACATAGCGTAACGTTATTTAAATCATTTCAGTTTGATACATATAACATTTTATACAAATAACATACTTTTCATAAGACATTGTTTTACAACCAACTTATCTTATACAAACTCATTTTACATGATTATTCATTTAACCTTACATTTACTTATACATATCAACTGATCTTATCGTTTTCAAATGATTTACAAGACAAAGCAAATTACAAGGTTCATGACTAAACATTTTCTCAAATACAAGTCATGAATCCTATTTTCACAAACCTATGTATCTCACAGGCATTTTTATGCTGACGTACCTATTTTCACATGTGTTTTCAGGTGCTTTTCCGTAGGATGATGATCATGACACTAGGGCGGACCTGTGCCTTAGAGACTTAAAATGAAGCTAGACTATGTTTAATTATGTTATAAACTCTTTTGTTTACTGTTCAAGACAATGTAACACCCTTGTTTGATAAATAAAATACAACTTTGTATGCCATGGTTATGAAACAATTTATTCTGTTACGACACGCCCCGATGTTTCCGCCGCGATTTGTTGTTTTACGCGGTCGGGGTGTGACAGAAGAGTTGGTATCAGAGCCAATGGTTATAGGGAATTAGGTTATTAGTAATGCTTTGACCTAGACTATAACTTTTCTAGGACCCTAACACGAGTTATCTTGTGTTTAGATCTTAAAACATGTACATCACCTATCCTTAGGTGATTATCAAAACAAGAACCAAATTTTTTCGAAACGATTTTTGAAAAACAATCATCTGTTTTTGAATGATTCATTACAAGGTTTTGAACCCTCAATTGTAAGGTTTTGAACCCTCTGTTATATGGTTTTGAACCCTTTTCAGTTTGGTTTTTGGCCTTGTGCCTTCAAATTTTCAAAATCCCGTCAAACGTTTTGGATTTTAAATAATGTGAACATGTGCAAACTGTAAGGGTGAATGCCTGTATTCTGGGTTTTCTGTCTAGGCAAGCACTTCGTATATATCTCATCAGACGCGAGACCAGTTGTGCTTACCTGGGAATTCTTGGGATGAGTGTTCACTTATAGGCGAGCATGTCTTCATTATACATTATTTTGACCCATTTACTTTGATTAGTCACTGTGATTCGTTTGTTTGCTTGGTAATGCGGACGAATGACCACCATCATTGCTTTTGTTGATTTTGTTTCATCTCATTCTCTTCATCCAATCATCTCACTCGTTTCCTTTCCTGTTTTCCTCTTTTAGAATGCCTCCTCGACGCGACAATCTGATTGCGACTGCCGAACTGGCAGAAATTATTGCGGAGCAAATGGCTGCTCAATTTCCAAATCTCTTTGCTCAATGGAACCAAGCCAACAATAACAACAATGTTCCATGCAAATACAAGGATTTTAACCAGGCTAAACCACACAAGTTTAGTGGTTCTGAAGGAGCAACTGGGCTTCTTCAGTGGTTCGAAAGCATTGAGAATACTTTTCGCCACGTGCAGTGCCCGGATAATCGCAAGGTCGAGTTCTCCTCGAGCGTGTTTCAGAAGAGGGCTCTTACATGGTAGAATGGGGTAATGAGAGACCGAGGTGCGGAAGTTGCTCTCGCACAGACATGGGCTGAACTTAGAGCCCTTATGATGAGGGAATTCTGTCCTCGCCATGAACAGAGGGCGTTGGAGAAAGAGTTTGATGTTTTGAAGCAAGATAGTGGTGAGCACAGGGCTTATACGGATCGGTTTGAAGAGTTGAGTTTGCTTTGCCCAACTATGGTTACCCCACTTGACAAGGCTATCGAGAGATACATCGACGGCCTACCTGACTCGGTACAAGACATTCTTACTAGTAGTGAACCTGCCACACTCCATCAGGCGATTGAGTTATCAGCGACATTGACTGAGTCGTAGATAAGAAAGGGAAAGCTACACCGGAAGGGTGACAAGGTCAAGAAACAGTTGGCTGACAAAGGGGATAGCAAGAAGGGTCAAATCAAGAATGGAAAGGACTCTGGTTCTTCGAAGAGGTCAAGGAAGCGTAAGGCTTCCCAAAATTTTTCTATCACTGCCCAAGCTAATCAGGCAGCTCCCAACCAAACCGCACAACTTCCAGCAAAGAAACCCTATACAGGGAATGCACCTTTGTGCAATAGATGCAACAGTCACTTTCAGCCGCAACATCAGTGCCGTTTCTGTACTAGCTGTGGGAAGTCAGGTCATCTTGCTGATGTTTGTCGGTTTGCTCAGAATCGCGCAGTTCAAAACCCGACTCAACAAGTTGCACAGCCTCCTGCTCAGCAACAGGGTCAAGCTGCACGACTACAATACCCACCAGGTGCTTGTTACAATTGTGGGGATCTGACCCACTACAGAAACCGGTGCCCAAGGCTAGCTAACCAGAATCAGGTTCAGGCTCCGGCTCGAGGCCGAGCCTTTAACATGAATGCCCAAGAGGCACAGGCTGACGATAATGTGGTGAACGGTATGTTCTTTATTAATAATCAGCCTGCATATGTTCTTTTCGATTCTGGTGCCGATAAGAGTTTCGTGTCTTTGTCTTTTGAGCAAATTCTTCGCGTGTCTAGAACGAAACTAGGAAAACCTTTGACAGTAGAAGTTGCTAGTGGTGAACCCATTATTCTTGATTCTGTTCTTCGCAACTGCCAGTTGAATCTTAACGACCATCTTTTTCCTATTGACCTCGCGCCTATGCAACTTGGAAGCTTCGACGTTATTGTGGGAATGGATTGGTTATCCAAGCATCACGCAGAGATAGTTTGTTCTGAGAAGATTGTTCGTGTGCCGCTTTCGACAGGCGAGATCCTGCAGGTTCAAGGTGAGAAGCCTATCGGTGGTCTCAAACTCATGTCTTGTTTTAAAGCTCGGAGGTATCTGCAGAAGAACTATGTGGCTTTCTTAGCACATGTTACAGAAGATAAAGGCAAGGGTAAGTCTATTTCAGATATTCCTGTCGTTCGGGATTATTCTGAAGTGTTCCCTGAAGATTTACCTGGTCTACCTCCAGCACGCCAAGTCGAGTTCCGCATCGATCTCGTACCTGGTGCAAATCCCATTGCCAGAGCTCCATATCGTCTTGCACCATCTGAGATGCAAGAGTTGTCTAAACAGCTTCAGGAGCTCTCTGACAAAGGTTTTATACGTCCTAGTTTTTCACCTTGGGGTGCTCCCGTTCTTTTTGTCAAGAAGAAGGATGGATCCTTTAGGATGTGTATCTATTACCATGAGCTTAACAAGCTTACCATCAAGAATCGATATCCCTTACCTCGCATAGACGACCTCTTTGATCAGCTACAGGGTGCTTCTTATTTTTCGAAGATTGATCTGCGATCTGGATATCATCAACTTCGGGTGCAAGAAGAAGACATTCCGAAGACAGCATTCCGTACTCGTTATGGGCATTATGAATTCATAGTCATGCCATTCGGTTTGACTAATGCTCCTGCTGTTTTCATGGACTTAATGAATAGGGTCTGCAAACCTTATTTGGATCAGTTCGTCATTGTTTTTATTGACGACATCTTGATTTACTCTAAGACGCGAGCTGATCACGAGCAACATCTTTGTCTTACCCTAGAACTCCTAAAGAAAGAGCAACTTTTCGCCAAATTCTCCAAGTGCGAATTTTGGCTTAAAGAAGTTCAATTTTTGGGGCATGTTATCAACGAACGGGGTATTCATGTAGATCCCTCCAAAATCAGTGCGATTAAGGATTGGGATACGCCTACTACTCCTACTGAAGTTCGTTCTTTTCTTGGTCTAGCGGGTTATTATCGCCGCTTCATAGAAAACTTCTCGAAGATTGCAGTTCCTCTAACTGCTCTAACTCAGAAGAAAATGCCCTTTTATTGGGGAAACAAACAAGAGGAAGCTTTTCAACACTTGAAGCAGAAGCTTTGCGATGCGCGTGTTCTATCATTGCCTGAGGGTGATTATGATTTTGTTGTGTATTGTGATGCATCGAAATTGGGTCCTGGCTGTGTTCTTATGCAAAGGAACAAAGTCATAGCTTATGCATCGAGACAGTTGAAGATACATGAGAAGAACTACACCACTCATGATCTTGAGTTGGGTGCAGTTGTCTTTGCTCTCAAGATCTGGAGACACTATTTGTACGGTACAAAATGTGTGGTTTTCACTGACCACAAAAGTCTTCAGCATATCTTCAACCAGAAAGAACTCAACATGAGACAGCGACGTTGGGTTGAGCTTCTAAACGACTATGATTGCGAAATTCGCTACCATCCTGGTAAGGCGAATGTTGTAGCTGATGCATTGAGTCGTAAGGAACGTACTAAGCTTCATTGTGTACGTGTTCAATCTGTTATTCAAGCTCGATCCGATATTCAAGCACGCATTTCTCAGTCTCAACAATCTTGTGTTTCACAAGGTTTGATGGATAAGGAATTTCCTTATCACATAACACCTGCTCTTGAACTGAAGGACAATGGATCATATTACTTCATGGACCGTTTGTGGGTCCCAAGCCAGGATGATCTTCGTACCTTGCTTATGGATGAAGCCCATAAGTCTCGTTATTCTATTCATCCGGGCTCAGATAAGATGTATAAGGATCTTCGTATTCAGTATTGGTGGCCTGGTATGAAGAAAGACATTGCCTTATACGTATCCAAATGCCTTACTTGTCTTAAGGTTAAGGCTGAACATCAGCGTCCTTCTGGTTTATTGGAGCAACCAGAGATCCCAGTTTGGAAATGGGAAAACATTACTATGGATCTTGTACCAAACTCCCGCGCACAAAGAAAGGTCATGATGCCATCTGGGTAGTCGTTGACCGTCTTACAAAGTCAGCACATTTCTTGCCAATCCGTGAGGATTTTCCTACTGACAGACTTGCTCAAATCTATGTAGATGAAATTGTGGCTCGACATGGTGTTCCTTTGAACATCATTTCTGACAGAGATGCTCGTTTCACTTCTCATTTTTGGAGAACCATGCAATCTGCTATGGGGACCCAACTTAATCTGAGCACAGCTTATCATCCGCAAACGGATGGTCAATCTGAGAGAACAATCCAGACTCTGGAGGATATGCTAAGAGCTTGTGTGATCGATTTTGGTGGTAGCTGGGATTCACATCTTAAATTGATTGAATTTTCCTACAACAACAGTTATCACACTAGCATCAAAATGGCTCCTTTCGAGGCTCTCTATGGTCGAAAATGTCGTTCACCAGTCTGCTGGAATGAGATTGGCGAGGCTCAACTTACTGGACCTGCCCTCATTTTAGAGACAACTGACAAGGTCAAGAAAGTTCGTGATAACCTTCAGGCAGCTAGAAGCCGTCAGAAGATTTATGCGGACCCAAAACGCAAAGCCTTGGAATTTCAAGTCGGTGATCGAGTATTACTTAAGGTCTCACCTTGGAAAGGTGTGATCAGATTTGGAAAGAAAGGAAAACTTGCACCTAGATACGTTGGACCATTCAAGATCGTCGAAAGAATCGGAAAGGTAGCCTACAGACATGAGTTACCTCCTGAACTTGGAAATGTTCATCCAACTTTTCACGTGTCCAATCTCAAGAGGTGTTCAGCTGATGAGAACTTCTCCATACCGCTTGACGAAATTCGTGTTGGCAAAACACTGAAATTTGTTGAGAAACCAGTGGAAATCATGGAACGTGAAGTCAAGTGGCTTAAACGCAAGCGCATTCCTTTGGTCAAAGTTCGCTGGGAAGCTAAACGTGGACCTGAGTTTACTTGGGAACGCGAAGATCAAATGAAGGCGAAATATCCACATCTTTTTCCACGAGTTTCCTCTAAATAAATTTCGGGACGAAATTTCCACAAGTAGGGGAGACTGTAACAACTATGCTTGTAATCACTATGAACAGTTCTATTATCAATAAAACAATGTTATTTGATCCCAATGTTTGTTTGATTGTGTTTTACATTTTTCATGTTTTGACTTTTGTTCAATTCCAAACTCTACATCACTTTCTGGAGAGTTATACGCAAACTAGTGCGTAAACGTACTCAGTTTAATGCGAGAAATACTCTGGAACATCAACATATACTCAACATACCTTAAATAACCTTTACATAACTTAGAAATAAGCTTTGAGGGGTTCGGTGTGCTAAAATAAACTTTTGGGTCATTCAGGGACTAAAAGTGTCAAAAAGTGCACAAGTTTGCATTTTCGCGCATAACTTACGTTCTGAATACATCCGGACATCCAAAAATTTATGTGAGCATGACTATATTATATTTTAGTGTTCTCCATAAGAAAAATCCATTCGTCGCGTCATTTGGATCGTTTTTCGCGCTTATGCGCATTCCGTCGTAATTAAGCGAACATCGCGTTCGTACGACCAAACGAACCATCACCCGGCATAATTTTTACCATGTTTCATGTCCACAATGTTTAGGCAACATTTTAGGGCCTTAAAGTTGGCTTTACGGGCCTTAGAAGTGTCGGAAAAGGCCTTAAACACGTGCAGGGACTGAAACTGCCATTTTTGAAAGTTGTGTGCAGATCAGAAGGGCCAGGCGGCCCGCATTGTATTTGGCTGATCCTGAAGCGGGCCGCTTCCCACTATCAGACCAGATTAAATGCATTTAATCACAAGTTGCAGCTGTTTGATCCTCCTCCACATGTTCTAAGTTGCTTAGTCACTAGATAAGGATCATATTTAGCTTCCATAACCTTTCCACAAGTGTACGGATGTGATCGAATCACGGTTTCCATGAAACGATCTCAACGGTGGACCGAAAACTATATATACCCCAACACCCCAACCTCATTTCTTACAAGAACTTTGATTTGAGAAACTCTAAGTTGAAACTATTGTTTCATACCTGAGATTTTTGAATCGAGGTTAGCATTCGGGGACCCTTCGTAAGTATTCTTTCGTTCTTTTCCTTATTTTACTGCTTTTCGAGTCAGAAAGTCAAACTTTGTTTGACTTTCAGCGTTGACCAGTAATGGTCAATGCGAAGTTCGTTTGAACTTCGCAACGTGAGTGTAATCACGTTGGTTATAGTCCCTTGGGGCTATGCCTACTGATTACCACGTTGTCTAGGGTCGTAGGGTAGGCGATCTAATAAATCGCCTATACCTTCGAACCCGACCCATTTGGTCGATCATTAGGATCCGACCAAACACATTAGGTGACCATAGTAGGTAGGGAATAACCTTCCGAGGTTATACCCTATGGTCACATCGTTTAAGTAGTTGTATGATAGGTAGTTTATATGCCTTAGGTAAATTACCAGAATACCCTTTTCATGTACAATTGGTAATTAAGCATATGTAACCTAAACCTTTGTCACATAACTGATTATGTAACATGTTTAGGCATATAACATTTGTCATAGGGCTAGTTAGGCGGTCCAAACGCGTTTCACGCGAACGACGCGTTAAAGTAGCATAAGCTACCTAAACGAGTCGTAATGGGTCGTAAACAATTATGTTAGGTTTCAATTAGTATGTAGGCTTTGTTGAACCATACTACACGAGTCTCAATACTCGTTTGGTTTACAAACCCTCATGCTACCCGATCTTCCGATTTAGGTCCGGTTTATTAACATAGTTACCTATATTAGGTGCCGTTTGATTCCGAGATCTATAGCATTACTTGGTGGTTATCTTTATACAACTGAGCAATCTCAAGTGAGTACATAGACCCCTCTTTTACTGTTTTCCAAACTGTTTTGGGGTGGAATACATGTGCCTACTTGTTACTTTCATGCTTTCCTGTTTTCACATCATATACATGCTATGTTCGTTAGTACATTATAGTACATGATTTCATTACATCTTATGCTAGGTGTGCCCATTGTGTGCATTACTTAGTACATTGTTTTACATTACATTTCATGCTAGGTGTGCCCATTGTGTGCATTACTTAGTACATTGTTTTACATTACATTTCATGCTAGGTGTGCCCATTGTGTGCATTACTTAGTACATCGTTTTACATTACATTTCATGCTAGGTGTGCCCATTGTGTGCATTACTTAGTACATCGTTTTTCATTACATTTCACGCTACGTATGTTCATTTGATTACATACTTAGTGCATCGTTTTCACATGCTTACATTTTGTTATGACATTTGGTTTGTTTAAACATGGAACAATACATTCATTAACATTGATCATGCCATTCGTTAGTAGGTAGTGGTACCATAGGAATTGACAACTCCCGTTCCGGACATCCTGGGTATGGGGATGAAAGGAATGACCGAATTCGATATACATAACTCAGATGAACCTTTAATCTGTTTAAGGGTTTATCACCACAGTCTCAAGGCTTGGATGTATGCATTATAACAATACCGCATAAATGTTTGTATCAGTAAAGCATGCATTTGTTACACAAAACATAACTTTGATTTAAACTATGTTTTACTTCAATACCTTGTTTTGTGCATTTTACATATGGTTTAGTTGATATATTTCACTACCATACATGACATTTTGGTTACACATTACATGATCTACATTGAACATAAACATTTTGACATTGATATACACATTTGGTGGTTTACATTGGACATAGACATTTTGATATGGTTTACACAATAACACTTGACAATTGATTTGTACATGAACAAGTTACATTGGTGGTTGTTTGGGTAAGTGATTTGAGTAACGATACGTGTGTAATATGATACAAACATGGTGGATACGCCGCTGGTACTTCCTATATATAAGTGTTTGTATAGTATTACATAGCGTAACGTTATTTAAATCATTTCAGTTTGATACATATAACATTTTATACAAATAACATACTTTTCATAAGACATTGTTTTACAACCAACTTATCTTATACAAACTCATTTTACATGATTATTCATTTAACCTTACATTTACTTATACATATCAACTGATCTTATCGTTTTCAAATGATTTACAAGACAAAGCAAATTACAAGGTTCATGACTAAACATTTTCTCAAATACAAGTCATGAATCCTATTTTCACAAACCTATGTATCTCACATGCATTTTTATTCTGACGTACCTATTTTCACATGTGTTTTCAGGTGCTTTTCCGTAGGATGATGATCATGACACTAGGGCGGACCTGTGCCTTAGAGACTTAAAATGAAGCTAGACTATGTTTAATTATGTTATAAACTCTTTTGTTTACTGTTCAAGACAATGTAACACCCTTGTTTGATAAATAAAATACAACTTTGTATGCCATGGTTATGAAACAATTTATTCTGTTACGACACGCCCCGATGTTTCCGCCGCGATTTGTTGTTTTACGCGGTCGGGGTGTGACAATCAAACAGTCAAAGTCAAGGTCCAGGAATTCTGTGCAACATAGCGGTGAACATAAAGAATGCTCAAGACTTTACTGAATCATTAGCGAAACAACACATAGCACTACTTGCTTCGGTGCTTGAATCTTATGAAAGTTTTGTTGCAGGTAGAATTGGGAACCCTGATATGACAAAGGAAGATTATGATCAGATTGATCCAGAAGAGCTGGAGTTGATAGATATCAAGTGGGGAATGGCAAGCTTGGTAAGAAGAGCTCAAAGATTTATGGAAATAACTGGTCGGAACAGTCTTTCAGGACCGGATAGCAAGCTTGGGTTTGATAAATCAAAAGTCACATGTTTCAAATGCAAATAGAAGGGACATTTCAAACGTGAATGTCCAAACCGGGAAGTCAACAATCATCAAAACCCATTCACAAACGACTACTACAGACAAGCAATCTATCACAAGACAAGTCAACAACCATTCAACCAAAGACCTCAAATCGAAAACAAACCTGAAAAAGCTCTTTTAGTCAATCAGGATGATGAGAAGGTTGCAGAAGGGTTTAGTTGGGATAATTATATTCCCGGTGAAGGTTTGGCTATGATGGCAGAGATTGTGGAAAAGCCAGAATGCGCTGTTGAAACTGAGGATGTCAGTATTGAAGAGAGTTTGGCTGATCTTGAAGAAGTAGCTGCAGAAGTTTATTACTATCAATCTAAATAGGAGATTATTGCTAGTTCTTTCAAATCAATAATGCCTCCTAATATGTTTGATTCTTTTGCAGGATTCTTCAGCGAGCCAACTACTGGTTTTTGTCCAAGATATAACGTTGAAATGAAGCCAGTTGAAGAAATCATAGACATTTCCAAAGAAATGAATGAAGAGACTCTAAAAGAGATTGCTGAAAAAGCATTGATGGGCAAGCTAAAAGAGGTAGAAACAGAATCTGTTGAAACAAAGTCTGTCGAAACAGAGTCAGTTGAAAATGTGTCTGTCGAAATGGAGTCGGTTAAAAAGGAGTCTGACGAGAAATCAGAACATGAGGAGATCAAGTCAGCAGAAAAGTCAGAGTCAGAGTGTGATGGGTTTGGTAAAACAGATGTTAAAATTGACCAAGAAGAAAAGGTTTCTGAAAAGGTTGATTCAATTCATGAAATTCCATGCAAAAACTGTTCAAAACCATGCATGGAGTGTCTTGAAAAAGGCAAACAATTTCAAGAATTGAAGAAATATACTGATGAAGTAAAATATGATCTAAGTGAGGTGAAAGAAGCATATGACACTTTGACACGATCAATCAAAATGATTCAAAAAGAAAGTTTTGAAAATGATAAAGCTACAAATTTGCTAAAATCTACTGTCATGGATAAAAAAATGGAAATCAACATTCATTTGGACACAATTGCTTCTTTAAAAAAGGAACTTGAGTTAATGAGAATTGAAAATGAAAGAATTGATAAGAAATTGATCAGTTACGTTGCTTCATCATATGTGATTGATCAAATTGTTCCGCAACAACCTAATGCGACACCTGCCTTCAACAGTGTTCCACCCCCAATGTGGAATCATTATACACAAAAATATCCAGATGGGGTGGAAGCTGCCTTGAATCTCAAGTTGAGAACCGTTGAGAATGAGTTACCTAAGAATATTGATGTTACATTTTCTCCATCTAACACTGATAACGAGTCACATGTGATCAAAACCATTGTTCACCAAGTGTTAGATGAAGAAAGTGATAATTCGGAGTTTGGTACTGTGAAAACTCATTTTGAAAACTCCATTTCTGATTATGAAGAAGATGGTAACTTTTTGGACAAGTTCATACCAAAATCAGATAAAGTTGTGAATGATGATTCGATCATTGTAGTTTACACAATGACTGGAACTGACAAACTCTATTCTAATTTTGAGTATCCAATTCAAAATGTTTGATTGGAAAACGTTGAGAAGGTGTTTAAACTTGTTGAAATTGACATTTCTGAGGTTAACAACAATGTGTTTCTTTCCAAACCGAAAAAATCTTTTGTAAAACAACAACCAAACAACATAGGAAAGAAAGAGTGGATGGGTAATCATGGTCAGAACAAAAGACATGGTAACAACTTTAAAAAGAAGGGTGTCGGTTTTGAAAAGAAGATGGCTAAAAATGAGGTTAAGCCAAAGGAAAAGTTGTGTGAGGTGTTTGTTGCGGGTAAGAACACTGTTGATGAAAAGGATTATATTTTCAGTCAAAAAGCTGTTGATGATTTCAATGCAGCTAAAAAGTTGAGAGAAGAGACCTACAAATCAACTTTTGTCGAGTATGACAAAAGAATTTGTTACCGCTGCAATAAAATTGGTCACATGGTTAAGCAGTGTGTGAAAAAGATTGAAAAACCAGTTTTCCAAAAACCCAAACCTAAAACTTCAAATGATGTTAAGAGTAGAACTTCAAATGATGTTAAGGGCAAAACACCAATGGTTTTCCCCATTTGTATTTAGAAAAGAGGTGAATCTTTGAAGTTCGAGGACAAGCAGAAATCAATCTTTGAGATTGGTGAATCTTCAAAAACCCAAAAGACTTCAAAGGTTTATCCAAAAACGAAAACTTTTGAAAATCAATCATGGGTGGAAAAACCTAAACGGTCATCTGAAGAAAAGAAAATGGAAAATGAGTTAAAATCTGAATCAAAAGTTTTTGCAAACGATGTTGAGAAACTTGAATTTGAACTGGACAAGTTGATTGAGGAATTTCCTCCAATTAAGAATGAAGATGTTAAATCAAAGCCTAAACCTATTGTTCCAAACGTCATTTTTAACATTCCGAAAGTTGATGTGTCATGTGATCTAGTGTTTGGTAGTGTTCCAAAGGTGAAGAAATCATGGGCTTCATTGTTTGAATGAATTTCTTTGATGTATGCAGGGGCTTCCGAGGTCGATAATCTCAAAGTGGATCATGGACAGCGGAGCTTCAAGGCATATGACTGGAATGTTGGCATTGCTCTATGATGTTAAATCAATCAACGGAGGATATGTTGGTTTTGCGGGAAATCAGGGAGGCAGGATAGTTGGTGAAGGAACTCTGACAAATGGAGTCATAACGTTTGACAAAGTGAACTATATCATTGAACTTGAAAACAATCTGTTGAGCATATCACAGATCTGTGACAAGTCATTAACATTACACTTTACAAAAAAATGAATGTTTAATCATAAAACCTGGTTTTAAAATTCCAGAAGACATGGTGTTGATGCGAGCTCCACGAGAAAACGATTTGTATGTCCTCGATATGAGTATCGCAACAACAACAGACATGAAACCAAAATGTTTTGTAACTAAAACAAAAGCAACAGAAAAAGAGTAAAAAATGTGGCATCGAAAGATGGGCCACATTCATGTCAGAAAAATGAATTTTCTTGTGCACAATGATCTTGTTGAAGGTGTTAATCTGAAAAAAATTCATTTAAATGATGATTGTGTAGAATGTAAGAAAGGAAAGCAAACAAAGAAGACACATCCAAAGAAGATGTTAAACTCAATCAGGGTACCGCTTGAAAGGCTCCACATGGACCTTTTCGGACCAGTTAATGTAAAGAGCATGAGGGGAGATCTATACTGTCTGGTGGTTACTAACGATTTTACCAGATTTTCATGGGTGATGTGTATTGAAAGTAAAGACCAAACGTTTGATTCGTTGATGGTTCTATTCAAAAAGATGGAGACGCTGTACAAACTGCCGATCAGAAGAATTCGGAGTGACAATGGAACGGAGTTTAAGAACAATCGCATGCTCGAGTATTGCAATGAGAAAGGAATTCTTCATGAATTCAGTGCACCATATACTCCACAACAAAATGGTGTAGCTGAACGAAAGAATCGCACACTGATTGAAACTGCTCGAACTATGCTGGCCGATTCCAAATTACCAATATACTTCTGGAGTGAAGCAGTTGCAACATCATGTTATACGTTAAACCGTGTTCTCATAGTGAAGAAATACAAGAAAACCTGGTTTGAATTGCTACATCGATATAAACCAAATTTGAAATTCTTAGAATCGTTCGGATCTCCTTGTACATTTATAGATCCGGATGGAAAATTTGGTGTGAAGGCTAACGAAGGTTTCTTTGTAGGTTATGTAAGCCCATTGAAGAGAGTGTTTGTTCCATGCCTGGGGAAGATTATCCAAGTTCAGCATGTTGATTGTCAGAAGCATACTGCTCCACCACAAATTCCCGGAAAAAGATTGTTGTTCGACTACAATAAACTCTAGGAGTCTTTCCAGCTGTCGACTGAGCCAAGTGAAGAGGAACTAGCACTATTATACAAATATCAGCAATCTATGTCACAAGAACAAGTGCCTAGACCGCTAGTAGTTTCTCCACCCACCGAGGGTTCAAACAATCACGAGGCCGGTCCAAGTGGAACTGCTCACGAACCCCCAGAGGAACCAGCTTCAACATTTGATAATTCTGACGACTCAGAATCGTAAGATGGTCCGATTTTTTACGAGGAACCAAATGTTGTATCTTCAGAAGCTGTTGATCACACCGATGATCAGGACATAACCAATCTGCAATAGGAAGTGAGCGTGCCTGACACGATCATGCCAAGAACTTTGTCGTATCATCCTTCAGAACAAATAATTGGTAACTTGCACAGTGGAGTGAAAACGCGAGATCAACTCAACAAAGCTCTTACATGTTTCTATTCTTCTGTAGCTCCTTTACAGGAAGAATTCTCACAAAAATGTTTCAACTCGCAGGTTAAGCCGAGAACGTATAAAGAAGCATTGACAGAGGAAAGCTGGGTAAATGCTATGCAGGAGGAGTTACTGCAGTTCGAGAAACTTGGTGTATGGAGATTGGTGGATCTCCCAGAAGGTCAAAAGCTAATCAAGACCAAGTGGGTATTTAAGTGTAAACGAGATGATCGAGGGGTCATTATTCGAAACAAAGCACGTTTGGTAGTACAAGGTTTCAGTCAGCAATAAGGCATCGATTTTACCGAAGTGTATGCGCCTGTTGCTAGACTCAAGGTGATTAGAATCTTCCTGGCATTCGCATCTTAGAAAGGATTCAAAGTCTACCAATTAGATGTGAAATCTGCATTCCTTTATGGCAAAATCAAAGAAGAAGTGTACGTTGGACAACCGTCGGGGTTCACAGATCCAGTGCACAAAGACAAAGTCTATCTTCTTGACAAAGCGCTTTATGGACTACACCAGGCCCCGAGAGCCTGGTACGAGACGCTTTCCCAATATCTGCTGGCCAACGGGTTCACCAGAGGCACAGTTGATAGCACTTTGTTTACCAAAGAGGTTGTAGGACATCTATTAATCGTGTAGATTTACGTTGATGACATCATTTTTAGATCGACGAATGATAATTTGTGTAAATATTTCAAGAAGGTTATGAAGAGAAAGTTTGAGATGAGTTCGATGGGGGAGATGAAGTTTTTCCTAGGGCTACAGGTCAAGAAAATATCCGAAGGAATCTTCATTCACCAAAGCAAATACGTGAATGATGTGTTGGAAAAGTTCAACATGTCTGAATCTACTCCAACATCAACCCCCCTGGCTCAAAATCATGGAATATGTCCAGACGAGAGTGGAGATAAAGTGGATCAGACGTACTACCGGTCAATCATTGGTTCTTTGATGTATCTGACTGCGTCCCGCCCCGACATCATGTATCCAACTTGTCTATGTTCTAGATACAAGTCCAGCCCGAGACAGTCACATCTAAAGATTGTGAAGAGAATATTACGGTATTTGAAAGGCTGCCCAAGCACCGGCTTGTGGTATCCTAAGTCTGGTGACTTTTCTCTTTCTGGTTTTGCTGATTCTGATTTTGGAAGCTGCAAGCAAAATGCAAAGTCCACCACTGCTGGCTTTCAGTTCTTTGGAACTCGACTAGTCACCTGGCAGTGCAAGAAACAAACCTCAGTCGCTCTCTCTACGTGTGAGGCTGAATACGTTTCAGCCTCCAGCTGTTGCTCTCAGATCCTCTGGATCCAGCAGCAGATGAGGGACTTTGGTTTGCAGTTCTTAGACACGCCCATATTTGTGGACAATGAGGCAGCAATAAATATAACAAAAAACCCGGTTCACCATTCTAAAACGAAACATATTGAAATTCGACATCATTTCATCCGTGATTGTCACGAGAAGAAATTGATTCGAATTGAACATATTCACACATGTGATCAGAGGGCTGATTTTTACACAAAACCTTTTGATAAAAAGAGATTTAACTATCTTTTAAAATTAAACGGTTTGAAAATTTTGTTTTCTGGGAGGGTCATAGAATGTGAAGCCGAGGAGGACGGCGATCTGATGTGATCCACGTCTAGTTGTCAAGTTTCTGTACAGTTTTATTTTCTGCTTTTGGTAAAAACCAAAAACACAAAAATATGTTTTTGATTTTAGGGGGAGAAAATTTACAGAAAATACAAAAACATGATAAAATTTGAAAATCCAAAAACATTGAAAAAGTCAAGAAGAGTTTGTGTAAAAAGGGGAAATGATAGTACATCAGCTAGACAGTTGCAGTACGCTAAAGAAATGTAAAGTTTAAATGTATTAAGCAGTCTTGCAGATGATATGCCGATAGGTTTTTACACATTTAGTAAGTTTGTTCGGGATATAAACCTAAATTTCTTGCTTTTACGTCGGGAACATCTCTCGGATATATAGGTAACCCCTGAAATCTTGTTTGAAAGATCCCTCTTTCTGAGATACTAGGTCTTTATACTTAGTGATATCTGGGGTATTATCCCGGGACTTCTGATTTTGCGGAAGCAATGGCCTAGTCCCCGGAGAATACTTTACGCTGCTTGAAATATAAGCCTCCCCTCAGCATAAAAAATGATGAAACATTGAAAAATGCTAATCATGTGCTGTTGTAAAAGAAGATCCCCAAAGGGGACCCACCTAAAGTCGAACCGTCATCTCTCTGATTTTGCAGAAGCAATAGCCTGAGCTCTCACGGTCTCGCATTTAACACCTTACAGATATCATCTAGGTATATTCACCTGTAAGACTGAATATTGGGATCTGGATACGGGAGTATATTCTGAGGTGGTACACGCGTATAAGTTAAGCCTTAAAACAACTAATTCGTATCCTGAACAGATTGAAAATTGTGTGAGAATTTAAATTGGATCAGTATATCGGCAATCACTGTGAATTGTTTAATGCTTAGTATGAAATCAAAGCTTAACGGTGCTTGTAGCTTGTCAGCAGCTGATATGATCCCCTAACACGCTCACCAAAAAGTTGTTTGCGAATTTGTTTGTATATAGTCTTCAATTACTGCATTTCATTCTTTCCAATTCCTTAAAATCCAAAAAGATTTGATTTTCATCTTATTTTCGACAACGGATGTTGGGGATCTGATGATCAAAGTCTTAATGTGCTAAACAAGCTGGATCATGAGGTTGGATAAGCAAGTGATTGTGAAAAAGTGTTGGTAATTGCTTGAATGTTTAAAAGTTCATTAATTTGAACTTAAAATCTATTTCAAAAGTCAGCAAACTTCATAAATTGGTCAGCCAAGGTCATTAACTTTGACTTGGCAGACTAAACAGTTGACCATGGTCATTAACTTGAACTTGGTTAACTGGGTGTGATGGTAAAAAGTTCAAAAAGTTTAAAATTTGAAAATTGTTGATTTCGTACGAAATGACTATTTCGCACGAAATAGCCATTTCGTATCAATTGGTGATTTCGCTTGAATTGTCACATAGCTCATTTCGTAAGAAATGAGTTCGTCTATAAATAGTGGGGGCATTTCGCTTGAACGGTTCATTACTATCATTTCGCACCAAACTCTTGTCTCCGGCGATTTCACACGAAACACTAAAATCCATCGTTTCTAGCCAAACTCTTGCCCGTTTGTTGATTGTAATCCATATTTAAGTTGGTTGGTATAACTTAGATCATGGGAAAGGTGAGTCTGTTGGTTGATTTTACCCAGATTTGTCTGTTTTCGTTTGAACAGCGATGAACAGGACCTGAAACTTAGATCTAGGGTTTGTTTATGGTTTTAAATGTACGATTATCACACCCATGAACTCGGATTGTGTTGTAGATCTTGTTAAGGGTTTCAATTTGGTAGATTCGCATGAACACGGTAGATTTGAAACTTTGGACTTAGACCTAGGATGTTTGTGTGATCTAAAATGAATAAAAAACATACCCATATGCTAGGAATTTACTAAATAACAAACCTAGGGGATCAATTTCAACATCAGACAAGTTTTTGTGAAATTTGTTCATGAACAGGAATTTCAAATGAAATGACGATGTATGTCGCACGAAATAGGCATTTCATGTCAAATATGCATTTCGTTTCAAACAGGTATTTCGTTTCAAACTGATATTTCGCTTTAACATACCATTTCGTTTGAAATGTTATTCCGTTTGAAATCATTTCGCATGAATGATGTAAATTTTGAAAAATTCTAAAGTGTTTAACTTGAATTTCTGTTGTATTATTCAGGATTCGGATGTGCAATTTGATCCATTACACAACATCTGTTGTGTCTATGATGAAAAGTTACCAAAGATGGCTGCATTTAAAGAAATTATGGAATTTATGAAGAGGTTACCAATCCAGAAGGCATTAACAAATCAGCATCTTGTTTTTCAGTCTCATATTGAGCATTTTTGGAAGAATGCCACGTATGACGAACAAAATAAAGTGATCAATTCGATTGTTGAGCTGAATGATGAAGATAAACCAATTATCATCTCAGAGGCACTTGTCCGTGAAGTGTTAAACTTTCCTGATGATGAAAATTCACCGACAAAATTTCCAAAGAGAATGGTGAAGGGTTGTATGTTAAGGATGGGGTATAATGGAGAGTTGAACGTTGCAAACTATTTGAAATCAAATTTCTCAAAACCTTACAAGTTTTTCATCCATTCAGTAATTCATGCTCTCAGTCACAGGAAGGGTGGTTATGATGTTATGAGAGATTATCAAATGAACATGGTGACTGCACTTGTGTTGAACAAGAAGTATAATTTTTTGAAAATTGTTTTTCATTACATGAAGGAGAACATTACTTCTAAAAGCAAAACCTGGATTTATCCAAGATTTGTACAGATGATGATTGATCATGCCTATCCAAATCTAGAAAAAGATGAAAATAATGATTTGTTGATGTTATATCATATGGATAATGAAACGCTGAAAGTATTGACCAGATATCACAAAAATCATCCGGAACCAACAACAAAAGCAGAATTCTTCGAGTTTATCAAAGATAAGAGTTATGTGGATCCAGATCCAGTTGATCATCTCAAATGGAGGAATGATGAAGAGATGAAAGAGAAGAGTGCTGCAGATGAATTGAAAAAGTTAGCAAAATTCAAAAACACAAGAAGTGAATGGTTTCTGAAAGAAGAGAAGAAGAAAAGGAGTACAAAGACAACTCCGAAAGTACAAGCTGATGAGGGTTCGTCTTCTCAACCAAAACAAAAGCGTCAAAAGAAAGGTGTTGAAACATTGCTGGTCGAAGAACCAGAGGAAGAAGAACCAGTAGCTGATGTTGAAGGAGATCAAGTCCGATTATCTCCAGAATCTGATCGATTATTGAAAGCTCTTAAAGAAAGTTTTAAAGCTGATAAAGCAGCTAAAGAAGCTGGTGAGGATGAAAGTGACAATGAAGAACAAAGTTCATCTAGTTCTGAAGAAGAGATTGATGAAACGGAACATTTGAAAAGAATTCAGGCTGATATAGAAAAAGAAAAACAGTTAAAGAGAAAGAGGAGAGAGGAGAAGGATGATGATTTGTACATTCCATCTCCGGAACATGTTCATGATACTCAAACACCACCATCATCTGGTGGTAAAAAGAAATCAAATGCAAGAAAGCAAGTTGTAACTCCTAAGGTAGCAAAGAGGTTGAAGATCTTGCTGAAGAAGAAACCTATCCACGAACCAAGTCAACCATCATCACCACCACCTGAACCATCACCATATCAATCACCACCAAGACAACCTACACCACCTCATCTATCACCACCAAATCAATCACCAATTCTAGAACAACCTGTTATCACATCACAACATATTCTACAAACACCTCCATCCACATCACCACCGATACAAACAACTCCTGATTCTTCTGGATACAGGAAATATCCATGTGTTCCGGAGAATATTGATCTTGATGATATTGGAGATTTCAGTTTTGTGAATGATGAGCATGTGAAGAAATTGGAAAAGAATGTAGAAGAAGTGTTAGTGGTGAATAAAAAGTTGGTAGATCGTGAGAAGAAACTTGAAAAGCGTGTCAAGACAATTGAAGCTGAAAACTCGTCATTGTTAAAGAGAGTTGAAGCGAATCAGACTAACATTGATATTCTTAAAGTACGTATTGCTGAGTTAGAGGAGGAAAAGGCTCGCAGAGATGAGCAGAATAAATATTTTGAGCTAAAAAACAAAGAGTTAGAGGCAAACAATGCTCGAAGAGAACATGAAGATTACATGTTAAAGAAAGTGATAGAAGATTTGCTTGGCAAGCCTGTTGAAAAAAGATTTGAGGAGATTCAGCTTGAAGAAGTTAGAGCTCGTCGTCAAGCTGCGATTGATGCAGAGATGAAGAATAAGGGAAAAAGTGTTGAAGGTGTTTCTGAAGTTACTGAGAGGGCAATAGTTCCATCAGTTGTACTTGAATCACCTATTCAGAATCCTCGTCCTATTTCTGCAATTTCTGGTATATTTGAAGAGGATGTATTAATTGATGATGTTAATAATGATGAGGAAGATGTTGAGGAAGATGATGAAGATGAGGAAGATGATGAAGTTGAAAAAGATGATGTAGACGATGTTTATTCTGCAAATAGTAGTGATGATGATGATGGAAACGATGATGATCAGGGTACTTCTGGAATTAAAGTTACTGAAGCATCTACTGAAGAAAATGTTGATGATTATCTTCATGACGATGCAAATGAAGAGCCTGGAAATGCTGATGGTGAGGGGGAGAATGTTGATGAACAGAATGTTGATGAAAGTGAAAAGTTGATTCTGCGTCTAGAACCTGAGGTAGAAGAAGGTGAAATCAGGCACACTTACACTTTGGATGAAATCATCAAAATGACACATATTGATGAGAATTCCTTCAAGTTTGATTTTGAAGAGGAGCTCAATCAGTTCGACATCAATCAGCAGTCTAAGTATCAGTATAAGTATATGGAGGAAGCTGATAATTATGATAGGGTTGAAGTTGAGGATTGTAGTGATGAAGAAGCGTCTGCGAATGTTGATACTTCAAACTTTCCAACATTGGTTGAATTTTTCAGTCAAGAGAACATTGATGAATTGAGAAGGAAAGTTGAAGAATGTTTGAAAAACAAGAATTTTGATGGGATGACAAAAGATGAAAGTTGTGAAGAAAGGAAGAAATTGTTTAGAAAGAGTACTGAAAGAAAATTCAAACGTCCACTGAAGTTTTATAAGAGAGACCGAGAAATTTCTCTTGGTGACATTATCAGCTGGGGATTCTTGCCACAAGTAAAAGTGTATGCAATCAGAAGAGAATATGGGGTGCAGTACTTTGAGTATATTCAGGATATCATGTCACTACCCTGGTGGGATGTTGAAGAGTTGTCAAAAGTTAGAACTTTGAACTATCCTATCAGAAAACATGATGTGCCTATTTGGGGTTTGATGAAGTATGAAGCGTTCAAAAACATCAAGCACTGGAAACCTCACTATCGAAAAAAGGTGAAGAGAGTGGATCCTGAAACAGGTGCTGAAGAGACAATCCTGAAGATAAAGAAGCCAAAAGTGATAAAGAACATTCCTGTGCTGAAAATGGAGCAGGATGTCCATACAGGGTTCTTGTATTGGGTGTACAGCTGTTTGACAACTGAAGCTGTGATCACCTACAGAGTTGAAAATGAAGTCAGATACATCTCTGTGTATGATCCTTTGTGGTTGGTTAATTGCTCAGCAAAAGACATAGAGTGTTTGTTTATTAACAAGATTGGGATTAAAGCTGAAGACAGAGACCAGGCAATGCAATTTCAGAAAGTTGTAACTATATGTTTTCAGAAAGGGATTAACTCTGAGAATGCATGGTCAACAAAGTGGAGAAAGATTGATAAGAAAGAAGCTCGGAAGGCTGAGAAGGAAAGAAAGGGACGAGAAGAAAGAGACAATATGTTAAGGCATACTGTTGTACAAAGAATGGCTGCAGAGGAAAAACGAATGGTTGAAGAGAATGAAAAGCTTAGGAAGCTGTTGCTGAGGAAGCCTAAGCAAAGGGAAGAAAGATTCAAGTCCTTGTGAAGAAAGTACTGAAGACCTGACTGAAGACTTCGAAAATATCCAAGGGGGAGTTTGTTAGTGCATAATGTCTATCGCCTTCGTCATCAGTCGAGGTCATGTCAAAGTAGTTTGTATAGGGGTGCAAAATGTAATTTTATGTTTAATAGTCATTTCGCACGAAATGAGTTTTGGTCATTTCGTACGAAATGAGATGTTGTCATTTCGTACGAAATGACATGGTGTCATTTCGTGCGAAATAGTGTTGCCTATATATATGGCACTTGGGTTTTTCATTTGGTACGAAATAGGAGAACGTGTAACGAAGTGCTGCCGAATTCTCACCGTGTAATCAAGTTGAATATCAATGAAAAACCTGTTTTAAGTATAAATCTCTGTTTCTACACCATTCTATCACTTATTCTCAGTTGTTTGAGTGTTTCCGCCTCTTAAATGACTTAGATTTGACTCTGAACGACTCATATAGGTCGCATATCGATCCTACAAACATAAACAGCAACGTCGCTCTTAAGTCTCGGCCACCAATAGTAGTCTTTCAAGTCTTGATACATTTTGTCCGATCCTGGATGGATCGAGTATTTCGACTTGTGCGCTTCATCAAGGATGACTTCTCGAATACCGCCATAGAGCGGAACCCAAATACGCCCCTTAAAGTACAAGGTTCCCTCTTTGTTTGGCACTAAGTTCTTCAGCATACCTCAGAGGTATTCTGCTTTACGATTTTCCATCTTAAGGGCTTCTTGTTGTGCATCACGAATGCGTGCAGTGAGGTTCGTTTGAATAGTCATTTCCAACGCTCGAACCTTTAGGGTCTTAACCCTTTCTTTTCAGCTTAACGCATCTGCTACAATGTTTGCCTTTCCAGGATGGTACTTAATCTCACAGTCATAATCGTTTAGCAGCTCGACCCATCATCGCTGACGCATATTTAAGTCCTTCTGATCAAATATGTGTTGTAGGCTTTTGTGACCTGTGAAG
Organism: Helianthus tuberosus; assembly: GCA_030545235.1. Lineage (NCBI taxonomy): Eukaryota > Viridiplantae > Streptophyta > Magnoliopsida > Asterales > Asteraceae > Helianthus > Helianthus tuberosus. The sequence goes on from CM060424.1 coordinate 119,158,421, forward strand.
ATTGTACATCGAGTACCATATAAATAGTGTCACCAGATCTTCAAGGTGAATACTACCGCGCCTAGCTCCAAGTCATGCGTGGTATAATTCCTTTCATGTACCTTCAACTATCTTGAAGCGTAAGCGATGACTTTTTGACGTTGCATGAGCACGCAACCCAAACCTTGACGTGAAGCGTCGCAGTATACCACGAATATGAATCCTTTATCCAACAACTCCTGGAGTTGTGTAGATAATTCTTGCATCTCGGATGGTGCAAGCCGATAGGGTGCCTTGGCTACAGGAGCGGCTCCTTGTAGGTCCCCTTGATGTATGGATCTTTCACAGAATTGTCAATCCAATCAAGAGTGCGGAATCCTCTTGATCAGAATATCACAGAAACAAGTAGAAAACAGAAACAACAATTCACTTTCAAACTGGGTTTCTATTGATTATCAATCACAAGAATTACAATCAATCAAACCCTAACCAACTATCAAATTCGTCCAAGCTGTTATGCTCTCACGAAATTCCTCACAAAACTGTTTTGGCTGATTAACCTAAACCCTAAAGCCTAACCTTGTTTATATAACACAAGGTTGCAACATTAGGCTGGGTTTGCTACATGGGCTAGGCCCAAATCGTCCCCCATCACCCAATGTGGGTTTTGTTTATCCCAAACTCTATTAACTCACTAATACAAAGCTAAACCCGCTAACTGTTTATCGTTTAACTAAATACAAGATATCCAAAGACCAAATCTAAGCTGTTGTCACAAACATGCACCAACACTCCTGGAACCAAGTCTATATGGAATTCGACTTGTCGTTGCGGAGGTAATCCTGGAAGATCTTCTGGAAAAACATCAGGGAATTCCTTCACCACAGGAATGTCTTCGAGTTTCGGCTCCTTAGTCTTCTTATCTACAACGTGCGCTAGGAAAGCAACACATCCTTTCCTCAAACACTTCTGCGCCTTCATACAACTGATGATTCGCAGAGGCGCGTCTCGTTTTTCTCCATGTACAATGAGAGTTTCATCATTCGCAAGAGGGATGCGAATGATTTTCTCATGACAAACAACTTCAGCTTTGTTCTTGGATAACCTGTCCATTCCGACAACTACGTCGAAGCTACCCAATTGGATAGGTAAGAGGTCGATGCTAAATCTTCGCTCACCAAGTTCTAATGTGCAACCCATAACAACTTCGCTTGATTCAACGAGTTTACCATTGGCTAGTTCTATGGAATAAGGAATATCTAATCTACTAGATTCTATTCCAAGCATACGTTTAAATTCCACAGACATGAAGCTATAATCGGCACCAGTGTTAAATAGTATGGATGCAAAGTGATTGTTAACGAGAAACTTACCGGTGACCACATTAGGGTCCTCGCGTGCGTTCTTTGCTCCAATCACAAACGCCCGAGCCTGAGCATTGTTCCCCCTTGGGTAATCTTTTATGAAATGATCCTTGCTTCCACAACCAAAGCATCATTGGTTCTGCCCAGCTCCATTACCATTTCGGTTACCATTGCCAGTTCCATCATCGTTTCTATTACCAGCACCGTTACGGTTTCCATTCCCGTTCCTTCCTTTTCCCCAACAATCCTCAGTATGGTGACCCAGTTTACCACACTTGTCGCATTTTGGAATGCGACAAACTCCTTCGTGATGACGCTTGCACTAGTTGCAAGTGGGCAGAGTGCCCAGGTACCTTTTGGTAGGTATGTCATTCATGGTTGCAAGAGTTTTCGCCTCCTGAGGCGGGTTTGAGTCGCGCTTCTTGTTGTTGGAACCCTTGTTGTTACGTGTCGCTTGATTCAGGTTCGCATGCTTCCTTTTCTTATCACCAGACGACTCAGCATGCGTCTCGGTCTTTTCTGTTGGGTACAGCGATAACTTCTTCATACGAACAACATCTTCAGTAAGGCTGACAGCCAGAGTTACAGCCTCAGTGGTCGTTTGAGGTTTGGCCGAAGTTACCATGCTGCGAAATTCTGAGGTCAATCCCCAAATGTAGCGTTCAACGCGCTTAAATTTGGGAGTCACCATGTAGGGGATCACTCTCGACAGATCGTGGAACCTTCGGGTATAACCAGTAATGTCAGCACCTTCCATGGTCAAGTGCCAGAACTCAGTCTCGAACCTTTGGAGTTCAGCACGAGAGCAATACTTTTCCCTCATACGTTCCTTTAGCGCATCCCACGTCATGCCATACGCAACATCATCACCCAGAGTCTGGACTTGCAAATTCCACCAAGTCAAAGCTTCATCAACAAACAACCCAGTAGCAAAAGTGACTTGCTGATCTGTGGTACACTTGCTCATACGGATAGTGGCATCCGTCTTTTCTGTCCAGCGTACAAACGCCACTGCACCTCCAGTGCCATCGTAGTTCAGCGGCTTGCGGTCAAGAAACTGCTTGAAAGTGCAGCCTTGAGCTGTGTTTCCTCCCGATGAATCTCCATTCCCATTACGTCTAGCATTGCTTGGTCCTCCACTTTGTTCAGTACGGTTCGCCTCGTACTGGGCGATAGCTACGGAGATCCTTTCTTCCAATAGGGCGTTCAATTCTTCAGCAGTCCTTGGCAGTGGGGGAGAAGGAGGTTGATCAGAATCTCGATTGTTCACAATTCTCCTAGGTGCCATGTTTTCACATTGGCGGTTCTTGTCTTTATACCCTAAATTTTTACTCCAAAGAGTATTTAATAGGCTGGGGGAGGGGTGTTCATGTTTGACCTTTTCTTGTATTTAAAGGAACCTTGTTTGATACGTGACAAGACTTGTTGTGGTTTCTGTGCACTAAATTCCATAATTATGTATGCATCCATAATTACGTAAGTCCTTGCATAGTCCGCATAGTTCGTTTCATCCCCGGATCACTTCCTTCAGATAGGCCACTGTTTTCAGGTAAAGTCACGAGTACCTGAGATATTCTATTTCTAATACATGTATATATATTAATTATCACACGTAGTTGCAAGTAATTTCTAGTCAAAGACAAGTGCTACTCCAGTGCACCCTAAGTCTCGTAGTGTCTTTTCTTGACTCTTTGTAAATAGTTTCAGGTAGTGGATGTCGCGGAAAGTTTTATGCAACGAAAAACTTTTGAAAAATTGTCTTAGTGAAAGGATCCTAGAGATTGTAGACTAGACTCGAGAAGGAATCCTGGTTCACTACAATCGCAGCTCTGATACCAATCTGTCACACCCCTTTCTAAGGCGGAAGCACGAGGTGTGATCATGAAAGGTTCTCATTGCATACGAAAAGTAAACATACTACATGCTCGTAAAAATAACTTCAAATGCCAAACATTTCATAACTGAAAACATGGTTTAAGTGTTTACATCACAAGACAACATATTGTCTGAAAACTTTACAACTTTATTCAACGATAAACATAAACAACATCCAAGAGCAAGAGTATGACCGCGCACACATCCACTTTAGTTACCTGAAATACATGTGAGTTTTTGGAAAATCGTCAACACAATGTTGGTGTGAATTCATGCAGTTTTTGTATTGAACGTTTGTATACTTTGTATGAAAAACATGGTATGTATCTCGTATAAATCATGTATTTCTGTATGTATCTTGTATAAATCAAGTATTTCTGTATGTATCTTGTTGTTAATGGGTTGCAAGGCCATTAACATGTGACACGACATAGGAAGCAACCAAACCATAGGCATTTTTCTAGTTGTCGATTCACGACGGAGACACAAAAGCACTACTCGGTACTAGTTTTCACCAAGAGTGTGGCTGCCCAAAAACCCATTAGATCTAACCGTTTGTTCTGCGGTCTTAGTATGTACACGATTAATGGTGCTTCTGGTACCCTATTCGTGACACGATTTCAAGTATCATTCCTTAGTTCTTGTATCCATCATACCATAACACATGTATTTTCCCCCAAGTTTAAAAAGTATGTAAAAGTTTAAAAGTAGGGACATAATCTCACTTTTCTGTAAACATTTCGTAACATGTATTTCACCCCTAAAGTTATAAAACTGAAAACAGTTAAAAGAAAAGGGGGAGCATGAACTCACAACTTCGCGTTCCTTGCGCCGTAAACTTCACCGGTTTTTGCTTATCTAGCGTCATGACCTAAACGTGTTTTATTAACGTTAGTCACTAGACTTGTATCGCACAAGTACAAGTCACCATCTTTTATGTATTTGTTCTTGTGTTAAAAATAATTTATATTTTTAACTATGTGTCTTACTTATATCATTTTCTCAAGAATAAATATAAGTATCTTGTATTTTTCACCCGAATTATGTATTTTGTCCAAAACTTAATTTCATGTTCATAACTTGTCCAAGTTATTTATTCTATCAAGAAATATATTTTCATAAATATATTCTCTTGTATTTTTTTAAGCATGTTGTATGTGTATTTTCGTATTTTCACTCCTTAGGAGTATTTAGTGTATTTTCAAGTCCTAATACACTATTACATGTAATACATACTACATACACTTAGCACAAAATTTGGTGATCAATAAATATATATATTTTTCTCAAAAATATACATACTTAATATCAATTTTAATCTTGAAGTAATCATCATTTCTTAACACAAAAATTAGGGAAATCTTGGTAAATATTTTTAGAAACATTTTTAGGGAATAAGTTTCTCAAAAACTTATATTTTTCTACGTTTCAAAATTTATAAAAATTTTGACATGGTTTCCCCTAAAAATGGAGGTTTCCCATGTTTTCAAAACATGTGTTTATTTTCTTTTAAATCATCATCAACATCAACAACACAATCAACACTTTCCGAGTGTCAAAATCTAGTAAATTTCACTACATCATGAACTTGAAGTTTTTGTAAAAACTTGTAGTAACTTACCTTGTTATTTAGTAGGTTTAGTTTCCCTTAAAAACATGGTTATTTGTTTGTAAATCACTTTATTAGAAGATCTAGTCATTTACAACTTGTAAGATGATTTTTCTAAAAATACTTCTCTTGTGTTTTTCTTGTTACATACATGTTTCTAGTCTTGTTTAGACACTAAAAATATTATTAGTTTACTTAGAAACCATGACTTTGTAAATCTCATAATAAACTTGGTTTCTTGGGAAAATTATTTTTGTAATCATCTATTTACAAGATTTGTATTTTGTTTATATCATTTTTACATGTGAAAACCCATTTCATCATTCAAGTTCATGAAGACATAAAGCATGAAGATCTTGGTCTTTCATAAGATCATCACTTTATCTTACTAGATCATGTGTTTAATCACAATCTAGTAGGTTTCTTATGATGTCTAACATCACTAACACTAATAATCAATCAACAAGAAGCAAATCAACACAATCAACGTATATTCTTATATATTTAAGTTTATGTTAAAGATTCATGTTCATATTCTTTAGTGTTCTTGTGCTTAACAATATGTATCATCTTTTAACCATCAATGTGACAACTCGTATTTCAGAACCAATCCTTGTGTTTAATGTAACGTATGTGAACTTTGTGTGATTATCTGATATATTGATTTAATGGAATGATATAATATTGCGTTATGTGGATTGTGTAATATATGCTATATGATTGTGTGTGTAATGTATATATATAATGTCGTAGCACAACTCAACCCAACCGCACAACACTTAGCTGATCGCACAAGCCTTTGGGCTTTGGTTCCTTACCACTCTCGGCCCACACTCTTTTGTAATCGAACCAAGGGGCAGCCCATGTAAAGGGTTCGGCCCACTCCCTTTCATACGCAAACAAACATCCATCATTGGGGTTTGTTTCTCATAATTTGCATACACATAAACACACACCAAACCCTACTCGCTCTCTTTCTCCCTCTCGAAGCCGACGGCAACACCCCTGTCCACCGACGCTTTTGTGTTCGGATGAATCATTGCTCTCTCCTCTAACTGGTTAGTGTTTTAACTACTGATTGTATGTTGCATGATGTTGTGATCTATATGTTCTACATGATGGTTTAGGGATGATATGCGATTAATTGTGATGTAAACTGTTAGGGTTTTGTGTTCATATAATCGGCGCTCATGTGTAGATTTACATATCAATATAAGGTTTGGTGATACTATGAATTGAATGATGGTATAAAAATGAAAGCATGATAATCGGCTGTGTTGTGTTTATGTCGTATGATTGGTTGGGTAGTCACGATTAGGATGCATGCTAGTAATTAAGGACACAAATTGTGTTAATGCGGTTAATATTATGTTTTGATCATGTCTAGGGTTCATAGGAAATTGATGTTAAAACCTTGTTTGATCGATTATTGCTTGGTTTGGAAACTGTTAGTGACGATTGACCAAATAATTGTAAAACAAGAAACTGTTAAAATAGTTGTAACTGATTACATGATTTTAGGAGAATCACTTAACAAATTGCACAAGTTTGTCGGTCGCACAAGATCAGGTCACACAAGACCTGATCTAGTCGCACAAGGTGCATCGGATAAGATGGGGTACCACCCATAAAGCACAGTGTATTGGTTAGTTATGCATGATCGCACAAGGTGAAGTGAATCACACAAGACGGTGCTGATCGCACAAGCCTTGGGCCACACACACCTTCTGAGTCTTGTTATGTTGTTGGGCCTTAAAGCCAAAAACCCAGTCGCATAAAATGTTTCGAGTCGCACAAGGTCAAACGGACCGCACAAGTTGATTCGGTTTAATTGTTAGGGCCGTATATTTTTGGACTACATGTTTGGGCCGGGGTTGCATGGGATCGCACAACCCGTTGTGAGTCGTACAAGGATGTGCTGGACGCACAACAGGTTGGGCCGGAGACAATTGGGCTTCAATTGGTGATTCCCACAAGGATGTTGGGCCAATAGACTTGTGCGAGCCCACTCGTTTGAGTCACACAAGTTCGGATATGTTAAGACTATTAACGTGTTGAATATGTTGCCTTGATTATTATGTGTTGTAACCTAGTGGTTTATGTGTAAACCTTATGTGCACTACTTGAACCTAGACCTGACTTGTATGGTAACCATGTTAGGATGTGGTTGACCACTAGGAGCTCAATCGACCCTTACTTATCTGCCGAGCTAACCTAAGGTGAGTTCACACTTTTCCACAAAGCATGGTATTTCCCGGTGGGATTGGGAATGGGTTAAGGAATAGGGATTTTCCTCGTCCTGTTGGGACGTGTTCAGGAATGTAGTTTCCTCGTCCTGTTGAGATGGATTCAGATTTTACTAGACTAGAACTCTATCAACGAAGTCCCTCCTTTTGTATCGACTTAATCGTCGAGGCCAATGGCGAATGGGTCATTAGTTATATAGCGCTATTAGGTTTAACAAACCTCACACCGTACCGCAGAGGACGGGCGTGGACTAATGGACTAGGCACGTCAATGATGATAGACATTGACGAGGGCACATAATCATGACGAACGTTAGTAGTCGATATGGTAGCTTAACCATTGGGTAACCCCCACGGCTGGAGTGTCGGGCTATATAGCCGAAGATTGAGAACATGGGGTAGCCCCCACGGGTGAGATGGCTGAAGTAAAAATGGATTAACTAATAAACGTTTTTGAACTATGGGGTAACCCCCACGGCTGGATAGTCGGTTAAGATTAAACTTTGATTTTGGAACAACTCTAAAATGGACAACCAACTGTGAACTCGCTCAACTTTGTTGTTGACTCGTTACTACATGCTTTGCAGGTCACTAGGTTTAGCAGGAGCTTGCATGGGGAAGAGTCGTTGTGGAGCATGGACATTGAGTGTTCACGAGGAACTTAAATACTTTTAAATTAATGATTTGGGTTTTGAACTATTTTCTTCCGCTGATAACTTAGACTTATTAAACTGTTTTTAAACACCAATTATATTGCGTGGTTGGACATTCTTCTACTTTACTACATTGTTCAGTATGATTGGTGGCTTGATCCTGGTCTTGTCATGCTCCCTGCGGTGATACTCCGCGTGTGGATTTTGGGGGTGTGACAGATTGGTATCAGAGCCATTGGTTATAGTGAACTCGATTTTAAAAAGGGGAAAAGCTTTTTGACAAAACCAGACTATAACCTGTACAGTGCTCAATGATCCACAACGACACTTCGCTCCACGTGCAAGACTCAACACAATAGGTGATATGGTTTGTAATTGTATTGCCTGCCTGATAGTTTAAGTAGTGCATTGATCATGACATGCTTCGTTAGTGTAACAATGGTTGCTTGAACCTTGCATGCTTGCTCTTTTCTGTCACTCCACACTTACGCATTTTCGTGACACCTTTCTTACTTGTGTTTCCTTCGATGTGAAGATCATGAGTGGACGTCTGAACTTGACTCAAGCCCAGCTGACAGCACTGATCAATGAACGAGTTGCTGAGGCACTCGCAGCTGACCCTGCAGGAGGTATAACCTGCCATTTCAACCTATCCTAGGATGTTTAGATTCTACTCTCGCGAACCAAACCTCGTGCTTAATCTTGTCTTTTCTTTCTCGCGCGACAGGTCAGCCTGCTCAGCCTCCCGCGTATACGTTCAAGACCTTTATGGACTGTAGACCAAGTACCTTCAGTGGTACAGAAGGAGCTGTAGGTCTCCTCCACTGGTTCGAGAACTCGAATTTGTCTTCGAGATGTGTGAATGCCCTGAGGCTCGTAGGGTAAAATTTTCTACTGGAACACTCGAAGGTGCTGCGTTAACCAGGTGGAAAGCCAACTGTTAGGGCTGGCAGTTGCTAATGCCACCCCATGGAACGACTTCAAAGAGCTGATCAAAGAGGAGTATTGTAGTCGGGATGACATCCACAAGCTAGAGGTAGAATTCTTCAATTTGAAGATGACGGGGTCTGAAATCGAGGCATACACAAAGAGATCAAACGAATTAGCTATCTTGTGTCCTACTATGGTGGATCCTCCCATCAAGCGTATTGAGCTGTACCTCAAGGGCCTTGTACCAGAAATTCAGAGCCATGTGACTGTGGCTAACCTGGCTACCATTCAGCAAGTTATACGACTAGCTCATCGCCTCACAGATCAGGCAGTTAAGCAAAACAAACTGCCCAAGCATATCAGTGCTACAGCTACTTCAGAGGCTCCTAGCGATAACAAGCACAAGTGGGATGGAAATTCAAGCAAGGGTTCGCCTTCTGTTCAGTCTCAGTCACAGCAGCGAAGGACTGAGGACTATAGGAGCCCCAGTCAGCAGTCCTCTGGAAGTCAAGGGCATGGTGGATACAAGGGGAATCACCCCAAATGTAATCGCTGTAACTTACACCACAGCGGACCATGTAGTAGAGGCAGCTTTCATCGGTGTAACAAGCCTGGTCACATTGCAAGGGATTGTAGGAGTCAGCATCCCGCGAATCAGAATCGGCAACAACAGCGAGCCCCACCAAACCAACGCCAGCAGCAGCAGCAACAACAAGGTAACAACAAAGGGTGCTTTCAATGTGGTGCTGAAGGCCACTTCAAGAGAGACTGTCCCCAGCTGAACCAGAATCAGAACATAAACGATAATAACAATCAGGGGAATGGAAACAACGGGGGTAACAACGGTGGCAACAGTGCCAGGGGTCGTGTCTTCGTGATTGGTCAAGGGGATGCTAGGAACGATCCCAACGTCGTAACGGGTAAGTTCCTACTGGACGACTTCTATGTTTCTGTTTTATTCGATTCGGGTGCCGATACTAGTTACGTGTCCTTAAAGGTTAGTCAGATGCTTAAGCGTACCCCAATACTTTTGAACACCAAGCACATTGTAGAACTAGCGAATGGTAAAAGTCTTGAAGCCACACACATAGTTAAGGGTTGTAATATTGTTCTTGCTGGTCAGACTTTCTCTATCGATCTTGTCCCTATCGTTCTTGGTAGCTTTGACATTGTTATTGGGATGGATTGGTTATCTCAACATCAAGCGGAGATTCTTTGCAAGGAGAAAATCGTCCGTATTCCCCGTTCTGGTGAGGAACCTCTCATTATTCGTGGTGACAAGAGTGGTGCTGTCGTGGGCATCATCTCCTTTCTTAAGGCTCAGAAGTGTTTGCGAAAGGGCCACACTGCTATTCTGGCTCTCGTTACTGATACCTCGACGAAGGAGAAGAAGATAGAAGATATTCCTATTGTACGCGACTATCCTGAGGTATTTCCTGAGGAACTACCTGGTCTTCCGCCTCATCGCCAGGTCGAGTTTCAAATCGAGCTAGCTCCTGGAGCAGCGCCAATAGCTCGTGTACCTTATCGCTTAGCCCCATCAGAACTAGAAGAGCTGTCTACGCGACTACAAGAGCTTTTGGACAAGGGTTTCATTCGTCCTAGCTCTTCGCCCTGGGGAGCTCCAGTCTTGTTTGTGAAGAAGAAGGACGGTACCTTTCGTATGTGTATCGACTATCGCGAGCTCAACAAGGTGACCGTGAAGAATCGCTATCCTCTTCCGCGTATTGATGACCTGTTCGACCAGCTGCAAGGGTCGAGCTTCTACTCGAAGATTGATCTGAGATCGGGATATCACCAGCTGAGAGTTCGAGATGAGGACGTCTCCAAAACAGCATTTAGAACTTGTTATGGGCACTATGATTTTTTAGTCATGCCATTCGGGTTGACAAACGCACCTGCGGTCTTCATGGATCTTATGAATAGAGTATGCAAGCCTTACCTGGTTAAGTTTGTTATTGTTTTCATTGACGACATTTTGATCTATTCTAAGAGTCAGGAGGAACACGAGCAACATCTACGACTTATTCTGGAACTTCTTCGAACATAACAACTTTATGCTAAGTTTTCGAAATGTGACTTCTGGCTTCGCGAAGTCCATTTCCTAGGCCACGTGGTAAACAAGGACGGAATTCATGTTGATCCATCCAAGGTTGACTCAATCAGGAATTGGCCTGCACCTAGAACACCAACAGAAATTTGCCAATTCTTGGGTTTGGCGGGTTACTACATAAGATTCATCAAGGATTTCTCGAAGATTGCGCAACCCCTCACTTCACTGACCTAGAAGGTTGTCACTTATCGTTGGGGTGATGCACAGGAATCCGTGTTTCAGCACTTAAAGGAGAGACTTTGTAGCGCACCTATCCTCTCATTGCCTAAAGGCACATATGATTTTGTGGTTTATTGCGACGCATCCATCCAAGGACTTGGTTGCGTGTTGATGCAACGTGACAAGGTCATTGCTTACGCGTCACGTCAACTTAAAGTTCACGAAAGGAACTACACTACGCATGACTTGGAATTGGGAGCAGTGGCTTTTGCTCTTAAGATACGGAGACATTACCTGTACGGTACCAAGTGCACCATTTACACCGATCACAGGAGTCTCGAGCATATCTTCAAGCAAAAGGAGTTAAACATGTGACAACGTCGATGGGTCGAACTCTTGAATGATTACGAATGTGCGATCAAGTACCATCCGGGCAAAGCCAATGTTGTGGCCGACGCCCTCAGTCGAAAGGATACTACACCTAAGCGCGTGCGAGCATTACAACCTACCATCCAATCTAGTCTTCCCGCTCAGATTCGAGATGCTCAGGTTGAAGCATTGAAAGCAGAGAACATCAGGGCAAAGTCCCTACGAGGATCAAGGAAACAATTAGAACAAAAGGAATACGGAGCTTACTATGTAACAGGGCGCATCTGGGTTCCAATTTATGGAAACTTACGCGAGCTTGTGATGGATGAAGCGCATAAGTCTCGTTACTCAGTGCATCCTGGTTCGGATAAGATGTACCACGACTTGAAAACTACGTACTGGTGGCCTAGCATGAAAGCCAACATAGCAACTTACGTTAGTAAATGTTTGACTTGTGCGAGAGTCAAGATTGAATATCAGAAACCATCAGGCCTACTTCAACAACCAGAGATACCGACATGGAAATGGGAGCAAATTTCCACGGACTTTGTTACTGGCCTGCCTAGATCTCAATGAGGAAATGGCACTATTTGGGTGATAGTGGATAGGTTGACTAAGTCTGCACACTTTTTGGCTATAAAAGAAACAGACAAGTTCTCTACTTTAGCAGACGTTTAATTAAAGGAAGTGGTTTCAAGGCACGGGGTGCCAACCTCTATCATATCTGATCGTAACGCGCGTTTTACCTCTGAATTGTGGCAAGCGATGCACAAGTCCTTTGGCTCACGTCTAGACATGAGCACCGCTTATCATCCACAGAAGGATGGGCAGTCTGAGTGCACCATCCAACCCCTAGAAGAAATGCTTCGAGCGTGTGTAATCGATTTTGGGAATGGTTGGGAAAGACACCTCCCTTTAGTGGAGTTTTCATATAATAACAGCTACCACACCAGTATCCAGGCCGCTCCGTTTGAGGCATTGTACGGACGTAAATTCCGATCACCTCTTTGTTGGGCAAAGGTAGGCGACAACCAAATCACTGGCCCAGAACTCGTCGTAGACACAACCAAGAAGATTGCTCAGATGCAACAACGAATGGCGGCGGCTTGTGATCGTCAGAAAAGCTACGCTGATAAGCGCAGGAAACCACTCGAGTTCCAGGTTGGGGATCGAGTACTACTCAAAGTTTCACCTTGGAAAGGTGTTGTTCATTTTGGCAAACGAGGCAAACTCAACCCGCGATACGTCGGACCTTTTGAAATCATAGAGAAAATAGGCAAAGTGGCCTACAAACTGAACCTACCAGCAGAACTAAGTGGAGTTCACAATGTTTTCCATGTGTCCAATCTGAAGAAGTGTCTGTCAGATGAGACCCTCGTAGTTCCTCTTAAGGAGCTCACTATCGACGAGCAGTTACGATTCGTCGAAGAACCTGTAGAGATTACCGAGAGGTTAAGATTCTCAAGCGTACCAGAATACCTCTTGTTCGAGTTTGTTGGAACTCCCGTCGTGGCCCAGAGTTTACCTGGGAACGAGAAGACCAGACGAAGCACAAGTATCCCCAGTTGTTCGGAAACAGTGAAACCACTACTGAGGCTGAAGCTACTGTGGAATTTTCGGACGAAATTCCAAACCAACGGGGGAAGGATGTGACACCACAGGAAAACCAGGAAACCATGCAACCTAACTAGCTTCCTCAGTGAGTATGTGTTAAATTTCGAGACGAAATTTCTTTCAACTTGGGGATAATGTGACAACTCGTATTTCAGAACCTATCCTTGTGTTTAATGTAACGTATGTGAATTTGTGTGATTATCTGATATATTGATTTAATGGAATGATATGATATTACGTTATGTGGATTGTGTAATATATGTTATATGATTGTGTGTGTAATGTATATATATAATGTCGTAGCACAACTCAACCCAACCGCACAACACTTGGCCGATCGCACAAGCCTTTGGGCTTTGGTTCCTTACCACTCTCGGCCCACACTCTTTTGTAATCGAACCAAGGGGCAGCCCATGTAAAGGGTTCGGCCCACTCCCTTTCATACGCAAACAAACACCGATCATTGGGGTTTGTTTCTCATAATTTGCATACACATAAACACACACCAAACCCTACTCGCTCTCTTTCTCCCTCTCGAAGCCGACGGCAACACCCCTCTCCACCAAAGCTTTTGTGTTCGGATCAATCCTTGCTCTCTCCTCTAACCGGTTAGTGTTTTAACTACTGATTGTATGTTGCATGATGTTGTGATCTATATGTTCTACATGATGGTTTAGGGATGATATGCGATTAACTGTGATGTAAACTGTTAGGGTTTTGTGTTCATATAATCGGCGCTCATGTGTAGATTTACGGATCAATATAAGGTTTGGTGATACTATGAATTGAATGATGGTATAAAACTGAAAGCATGATAATCGGCTGTGTTGTGTTTATGTCGGATGATTGGTTGGGTAGTCACGATTAGGATGCATGCTAGTAATTAAGGATACAAATCGTGTTAATGCGGTTGATATTATGTTTTGATCATGTCTAGGGTTCATAGGAAATTGATGTTAAAACCTTGTTTGATCGATTATTGCTTGGTTTGGAAACTGTTAGTGATGATTGACCAAATAATTGTAAAACAAGAAACTGTTAAAATAGTTGTAACTTATTACATGATTTTAGGAGAATCACTTAACAAATTGCACAAGTTTGTCGGTCGCACAAGATAAGGTCACACAAGACCTGATCTGGTCGCACAAGGTGCATCGCACAAGATGGGGTACCACCCATAAAGCATAGTGTATTGGTTAGTTATGCATGATCGCACAAGGTGAAGTGAATCGCACAAGACGGTGCTGATCGCACAAGCCTTGGGCCACACACACCTGCTGAGTCTTGTTATGCTGTTGGGCCTTAAAGACCAAAACCCAGTCGCACAAGATGTTCCGAGTCGCACAAGGTCAAACGGACCGCACAAGTTGATTCGGTTTAATTGTTAGGGCCGTATAGTTTTGGACTGCATGTTTGGGCCGGGTTTGCATGGGATCGCACAACCCGTTGTGAGTCGCACAAGGATGTGCTGGACGCACAACAGGTTGGGCCAGAGATAATTGGGCCTCAATTGGTGATTCGCACAAGGATGTTGGGCCAATAAACTTGTGCGAGCCCACTCGTTTGGGTCACACAAGTTCGGATATGTTATGACTGTTAACGTGTTGAATATGTTTCCATGATTATTATGTGTTGTAACCTGGTGGTTTATGTGTAAACCTTATGTGCACTACTTGAACCTAGACCTGACTTGTATGGTAACCATGTTACTAGGAGCTCAATCGACCCTACTTATCTGCCGAGCTAACCTAAGGTGAGTTCACACTTTTCCATAAAGCTTGGTATTTCCCGGTGGGATTGGGAATGGATTAAGGAATAGGCATTTCCTCGTCCTGTTGGGACGTGTTCAGGAATGTAGATTCCTCGTCCTGTTGAGACGGATTCAGATTTTACTAGACTAGAACTCTATCAACGAAGTCCCTCCTTTTGTATCGACTTAATCGCCGAGGCCAATGGCGAACGGGTCATTAGTTAAATAGCGCTATTAGGTTTAACAAACCTCACACCATGCCGCAGAGGACGGGCGTGGACTAATGGACTAGGCACGTCAATGATGATAGACATTGATGAGGGCATATAATCATGACGAACGTTAGTAGTCGATATTGTAACGAGTCTGGTAGCTTAACCATGGGGTAACCCCCACGGCCGGAGTGCCGGGCGGTATAGCCGAAGATTGAGAACATGGGGTAGCCCCCACGGCTGAGATGGCCGAAGTAAAAATGGATTAACTAATAAATGTTTTTGAACTATGGGATATCCCCCACGGCTGGATAGCCGGTTAAGATTAAACTTTGTTTTTGGAACAACTCTAAAATGGACAACCAACTATGAACTCGCTCAACTTTGTTGTTGACTCGTTACTACATGCTTTGCAGGTCACTAGGTTTAGCATGTGCTTGCATGGGGAAGAGTCGTTGTGGAGCATGGACATTGAGTGTTCATGAGGAACTTAAATACTTTTAAATTAATGATTTGGGTTTTGAACTATTTGCTTCCGCTGATAACTTAGACTTATAAAACTGTTTTTGAACACCAATTATATTGCGTGGTTGGACATTCTTCTACTTTACTACATTGTTCAGTATGATTGGTGGCTTGATCCTGGTCATGTCACGCTCCCTGCGGTGATACTACGCGTGTGGATTTTGGGGGTGTGAAAATCAAGATATGAAGAAATAAGAGATCATGAAGGCTCACCACTAGCAACAAGGCTAGGGAAGAATACTAAGACTTGAAGATGACAAAATGGTTGGATAAAAGCAAATGGAGGAGGTCCTTCAAGATCCAAGACCACCAAGCTTCACTATAGACCTTCTTACACCTTGTGTTCACTTAAGATTGTATCAAAATGAGATGATGATGGTGGTGAAGGGGGTGGTGGCCCACGGCCGAGATGAGGAGGGAGAGAGCAAGAAAGTGGTGGTGTTTGTGAAGATGGAGCTCTAGTGTTATATTTATATTCATCTCATATCTTCAAAGATCTTTATAAATCCTATAGAATCCAAGGAAAATCATGGAATATCTTGGCAAGATATTAGAGGATTTAGCTAGATCTTACAATATCAAGAGTGGGGCCACTAAGGTAACCGTCCACCATATAGGGGGGGGGGCAAAGTGTAACTTCCCATTTCTAATTTATAAACAAGTTAACTTTCATGTGTAATTTTTAGGGACTTGTTGTGTTATTATGTTATAAGGGGTGTTATGGTGTTCGGGGACCATAACTAGCTCAGAAATATTAAAACAATGCTTCTAGTAATATTTTGATATTCTGGGTAATGTGCTAAATTGCACCGTTTAGTGTCCTTTAAGTATCATTTTGTAACCCTTTTAATTCCCAACACTTAGGAGGGTATTCTGGATAATAAAACATGAATTCTGCATAATATTTATGTGTTAAAAAGCTGATTATAACTGATTTGTGCAGAATTCTGCATTTAAAGTGCGTTTCAGGTGCTTTTTAGTGCATATTCTAGCTTCCGGAAAGTCTATATGTTAACCCATGTATATACTCTTGGGTTTTAATGTATTCTTGACGTTGGACCTACACCTAGGCTCCAATTCTATTGTCTGACTGCTTTCTGCAGAATTGTTGACACAATGTGTCATACCGGTGAATTTACTAGTATTTCTGACGCAACGCTATCATTAATGCATAAAGCAAATTTCTTGTAGTATAAAACGTGCATGAATTCACAAGTATAGCATGTAATTTAGATAATGTTGACATTTAAGCACATAATTTCAGTCATTAAGTAATAATTAAATTGTACGGAAATTACCGTTTTTGTGCCAGTTGTCGAAGTCGCCACCGGAAGAACCGTCGCCGTCAATTCTGTTCTCCGTGATTGTACTCTTGAGCTCAACAATCACATCTTCCCAATTGATCTCATCCTGATGCAGCTCGGAAGTTTTGACATCATAGTAGGCATGGACTTTCTTCGTGAAAACCATGCTGAAGTTGTGTTCTTTGATAAGATGATTCGATTCGCACTCGCTAGTGATGATGTATTGTGTGTTTACGGTGAAACTGCTTCGAAAGGTCTCAAGCTCATGTCATGTGTCCAAGCTAGCAAGTATCTCCGCAAGGAATACAGAGCTTTCTTGGCTAACATCGTAGTAGCGGAGAAGGAAAAGAAAGGGAGTCCTAGTGTAAACGATGTTCCCGTGGTTCGAGAATTTCCTAACGTTTTTCCTGAGGATCTTCCCGGACTGCCGCCAAGTCGTGATATCGACTTTCGTATCGACCTCATTCCTGGAGCAAACCCCATTGCTAGAGCTCCTTATCGACTTGCTCCGTTCGAAATGCGTGAACTCTCGAGTCAACTCCAGGAACTGCTTGATAAAAGCTTCATTTGCCCGAGCACCTCTCCATGGGGCGCACCAGTCCTTTACGTCAAAAAAAAGGAAGGGTCGTTCAGGATGTGCATCGGCTATCGGGAATTGAATAAGTTGACAATCAAGAATCCCTATCCCCTACCTCGAATTGACGATTTGTTTGATCAGCTACAAGGTGCTACATGTTTCTCCAAGATCGATCTACACTCAGGTTATCACCAACTACGCATTCAAGAGGAGGATATACCCAAAACCGCTTTTCGCACCCGATACGGTCACTATGTGTTCGTTGTTATGCCTCTTGGTTTAACCAACGCACCCGCGGTTTTCATGGATCTGATGAATCGTGTGTGTAAACCATTTCTGGACCGCTTCGACATCGTGTTCATCGATGATATCCTGATCTATTCTAAGTCGAAATCCGAACACGCGCAACATCTAAGTTTGGTTCTTGAGCTACTCTAAGGGAATCGACTCTATGCCAAATTCTCCAAGTGGGAATTTTGGCTAGAGGAGGTTCAATTCCTCGGTCACATTGTCAATAGTCAAGGTATTCACGTCGATCCTGTGAAGATTGAAGCAGTTAAGAGTTGGATTACACCTAAGAACCCATCTGAAGTCCATTCTTTCCTCAGACTAGCGGGCTATTATCGTCGATTTATCGAAGGGTTCTCAAAAATCACTGTGCAGCTTACCGCTCTCACGCATAAAGACAAGCCTTTTGTTTCGGGAACTGAACAAGAGTGTGCTTTCGAAACCCTCAAGCACATGCTTTGCAATGCTCCCATTCTCACTTTACCCGACGGAAACGACGACTTTATTGTCTATTGTGATGCCTCGAACCTTGGTCTTGGTTGTGTCCTCATGCAACGGGACAAGGTCATTGTTTACGCATCTCTTCAGCTCAAAATCCACGAGAAGAACTATACAACCTATGATCTCGAGCTAGGCGCAGTTGTTTTTGCATTAAAGATTTGGCGACACTACCTGTATGGTACTAGTTGTACGATCTTCACCGATCATAGGAGACTACAACATATCTTTGACCAGAAGGAACTTAATATGCGTCAACGCCGATGGGTAGAACTTCTCAACGATTACGACTGTGAGATTCATTATCACCCAGGCAAAGCAAATGTCGTTGTCGACGCCCTCAACAGACGAAGCTATCTGCTCAGCATTCAAAATATCCAAGCCCAATACGATCTCGAAACCCTCATCCGCGAAGCCCAGCAAGCCTGTTTTAATGAGCGCACTTTGAAGAAGGAAAGAATCTATCATGATGGAGCCTAGCTTGTGAATAAGTCAAATGGGATATTCCACTTGCTGGACCGAATTTGGATCCCTAAGCGGACCAATTTACGACAGATTTTGATGGACGAAGCCCACAAATCCCGGTATTCTATTCATCCCGGTGCCGATAAAATGTACCAGGACCTTCGCTACAAGTACTGGTGGCCGGGCATGAAGAGGGATATCGCTCTCTACGTTGGGAAGTGCCTGACTTGCTTGAAAGTTAAGGCTAAACACCAAAGACCCTCTAGCTTACTCGAACAACCCACGATCCCTATGTGGAAGTGGGAGAGTATAGCTATGGACTTCATAACGAAACTTCTGCGCATGCCATCAACTCACGATAGCATCTGGGTTGTTGTTGACTGTTTGACCAAATCTGCTCACTTTTTGCCAATACGGGAAGACTACAAGGTAGAAAGATTAGCCCGAATCTACACCGATGAGATCATTTGTCGACATGGGACGCCTCGCAACATCATCTCTGACCGTGATGCTCGGTTTACCTCGCGTTTGTGGGAAACATTTCAAGCGGCTCTCGGCACTACGCTTAATCTAAGTACCACATTCCACCCTCAAACCGACGGTCAGACTAAGAGAACGATTCATACCCTTGAAGACATGCTTCGTTCGTGTGTCATAGATTTCGGTGGTAATTGGGATGCTCACCAGCCATTAGTCGAATTCTCGTATAATAATAGTTATCATTCCAGCATTCAAATGGCACCGTTTGAGGCTTTATACGGAAGAAAGTGTCGATCGCCTATTGTATGGCACGAGATCGGGCACTCGCAATTAACCGGTCTTGAGCTATTGCAAGAAACGACTGACAAAGTCCTCCAAATTCAAGACAATCTGCTAAAAGCTCGGAGTCGTCAGAAAAGTTACGCAGATAGACGACGCAAGCCCCATGAATTTGACGTTAGCGACTACGTACTCCTAAAGGTATCACCTTGGAAGGGTGTGGTCAGATTTAGCAACGTCCACCCGACTTTCCATGTTTCGAACCTCCGAAAGTACCTAGCTGAGCAGGATTTAATTGTACCTCTTGATGATCTCCAAATAAACGAAACAATACACTTCATGGAGAAGCCTGTTGAAATCATGGATCGCCAAACCAAGCAGCTTAGACGCTCGCGCATTCCTACTGTGAAAGTCTGATGGGAAGGTAAACGAGGTGCATAGTTCACTTGGGAACTCGAAAGTAAACGAGGCGCATTCCTACTGTGAAAGTCTGAAGGCAAAGTATTCGCAATTGTTTGTTACGGCTTCGGCCTAATTTTGGGACAAAATTCCCTCAACTAGGGGAGGTGTAACACCCCGTGTTTCGAAAGTCAAAGTCAAAGTCAAGATTGAAGTCAAAGGGAGACAAGATTGCTAATTGTGATCTATCACTCCTTGCTCAATTCCTGTTTTGACTTCTTTAACTTGTAGTTAGTCTATTTTATGCTTTACGTTAGTTGTATTATGTGGAGTACTTATTAATAATCGAGGTTTATTCGATATTTATCGCATGTTTTATCGTGTTATCGCTATCGCAATCACACTCGCAACTCGAATTACGCGTTCTGGATATTGTTCTATGTGTGTGTGTGCCTTATGTGTTACTTGTGCATGTTTAATTATGTTTATGTGTGGTGATTAATCGAAACGCAATCGAAACTCAATCACAAACGAATCGCAAACGCTAAACGAATATGAAATAAGGATGATTGTATGTTGATATAGTAGTTGGGATTAAAAGTAATTTGACTAGGAAACTCTATCGCATCGCAACGCTCGCAATCGCAATCGAAACAGCAAAACTCGTCGCGCCTTGCACACCAATCGAGTGGCCAGCCGATCGAGCTGCCACCCGATCGGGATGCCACCCGATCGAGTTACCACCCGATCGACCAGCCTCTCCTCCCCCTTTCCTTTTATGGAAAGCCTATAAATACCCCTCTCAACATCACAAACTTACCTTTTCTGCACCTCTCGTCCGACCAGCGTTTCTTGTCCACTTTTCCCCAGATTTCTCACGATTCTTGTAAGTATTCAACCTAAATCTTGTACTTTCTTGATCTACACGCACTCCTACACCTTTCTATCTTTTGAATCTTAAATTTTAAGCGTGAAATCACTAGATTTGAGGTGTTCTAGGATGATGTCACCATGGTGTTCTTAAGAACTTCATGTTTTGGCTACAATCTACTAAGAACAACTTAGATCTGAACGATTTCCACATAAATAAACAAAGATCCTAAATAGATCTGAACATATTCACGGTGAAAAGGATGGAAAGATGGTTTTCTAACTTTCTTTCAACTCTTTTACACTCAATGCACTTAAAACCGATAGAATCGGAGCTTGTTCTGATCTTCTACTCCAGCTTGGTGATGTGTTAGTTCAAGATCTGAGTTCTACCAACAAGACAACTGATTCTTGGTTAAGCAAGAACAACCGTCTTGAACCGGTCAGCTGGTTGAACTTGGGTGATTCCTGTTCGACCGGGTCACATGTGTCAAGATGGGGTTCTGTTGATTAGCATGTTGTCACACTGTCTCGATAAAACTACAAACCATCGAAAACAACCAAGTATAAGACGATCAGGCCGACTAGGACGGAGTGCCGCCCGATCGGACTGTTGTCCGATCGGATTGTCACCCGATCGGGTTGCCACCCGATCGGCTTACACCTTGGCCCCACACTCAACTTTTATTTTCAAACTTTGGAGGTTGAACATTGAACGAAATGTTGTCCGATCGGATTACCACCCGAACGGATTACCACTCGACCATGAGATGTTCTGACTTCAACACGTAATGATTTTCAAACATGTTCACTCTGAACGGATTGCCACCCGATCAGATAACCATCCGATCGAGTGACCTTCCTGCTGTGAATTTGTTCTCAACCCTGAGAAGCCTCGCCAAGCGGATTGCTGTCTGATCGGACTGCCGTCCGATCGACCTACCTGAAAGGTAGAGATGCTTCTCCATTTTCAAAATGCTACAACGAAAACTTCAAAAGACAAGCCATCATACACAAACACATCTTTCCCAAAGGAAGTAACAATCCACTCGAAAGGTCACCCGATCGGATGACCATCCGAGCGGATTGTCACTCGATCGACCGGCTACCCGATCGGATTGCCATCCGATCGGATTACTGTTCGACCCACTGGCACTTTTACGCATCGCTTATCGTTATGCTATCGTTCTGATCAGGCTAATCCTACTCTTTAGCGCTCCCTTCAATCCATCAATCGCTCTAAGTATACTCGAACCCTTTTTGCTTTACGCACTTTTGGGTGTTACATACGTTACTTATATTAAATCACATCAAACACACTACGCTATACTTTAACGCTAACCGTTACTGCATGTTATATGTGACTTAATGAATGGTTGTTTGTTATGTTTACACATGGAATGTTGTCTACCTGCCTTAGCAACGATAGTACTATTTGTTTGGACTCAGCACCTCTTTACTCAGGGGTTGTTAAGGACAATTTGTTACATGGCTCACAGTGGTGAGTGTCTATTACGAACTGCCTTGGGCAGTCAACCCGCAGTCATTGGTATCGATAGGTTCTTGTCGATAACTAACATGCCTCATTTTACGCTGTGTACGTGCTGGTTATGCGTAACGATTTCGAACTCTATTATATCTATTAAACTTGTATGCTCACCTTGACACTATGTGTATTGACTTTTACTTTAACGTATGTGACAGGTGCTTAGGATGTTAATATGCTTGGCTTGCTGTGAAATCAAGGCTAGGAAAGGTCTAGAAACAAATAAACAATTGCCTGTATTTGAAATATGAGTTGTCGGAACAGAACAATTTGACTAGATCTTGTCTGTAATAATTATGTTATCTTTTATGACATGGTATGGGACATGTTGCTTTAAATAACTGGTAATTGTAGTTGTTATGGAAACTTCTGGACAATCTGTTTCGCTTAGTTCCACGCCCCGATGATTCCGCCATCGGTTGGGGTGTGACAGATCTAACTGGTACGACCGAGCCCCACTCTTGGTCCTTATGTGACCACTTAGAGTGCTTTAGTGTCCCAGTCGAGGTGATTCGACAACGGTCAAGGTGATTTGAAACAATCAAGGTGATTTGATACGGTCAAGGGAATTTGACACAGTCAAGGTGATTTGACACGGTCGAGGGGAATTCGACATAGTCGAGGGGATTCGACACTGACAATTATCTACTCATAAATGAGTACTCCCTATATCTTAAGTTACATTAATGTCCTTGCAAAACATTAATTGATCTGTTCATAGACGCTTTTCATACCTGTTTTCAAAGGAGTCTCTCAAATGTTTACAAAATTATCAGTACTCATACAAAATGCAAGAACTCGCTCAAATTTTGTTGATGTTTTCAAAATTACATGTATTTCAGGGAACAAGTTGGATCTTGGGCGCTGGTGTTGTTTCAGAATGCAAATTTCAAGTTTAGATGTCATCCACTTTTGTCGGTTTGTAATTTAATCAGAGGTTGTGTCGTTTGAAACTTAAATGACTGGTGTATGTAATGTTTTGAACTTTATGAATGGATGAACATCATTTTGATCATATAGTTGTTTATTATAATCGAATGCAATGAGAACCGATCAAGTCACACGCAAACGCTTCCGCAAAAGTCAGGGTGTGACATATAATCACCATAAAATCTCTTCAAACATGAAGCCAAACAACATATATGGACTATAACACAAAGTGACCTTTGCAGGAGGCCTTTTCACTATGCCTATTATATATTGCAACTGATGTTCTTGCTCAAGTTTGAAGCTTAAACTTTGAAGCTTCTTTAACCGTCTTTTAATCAATTTAGAAATTTGAAGTTTGAAGCTTTTATATCAATTTGAGTTGAACAAGTTGCACATCTCTACTAATTAAAGGATTAAGAATTATTACATAATTTGTGATTAGACTCCTAACATTACATATACTCATGTTGCTTTTATATGTTTTTATGGATCTTTACAACAAGAAAAAGTTCAAGAAACCGAATTAAAAATTTATGGAGAAAAGGAAAAGGGGATACTTTAGAGGTTAAAAGTGCTATTTATATACGTTTATTTGTTGTAAATTAAATTTTCCTTCCCATAAAATTTCCTGGTTATAACCTAGAAAATAGCATATCTTAAAAGAAGATAGTTTAAGTGTTAATAATCTATTATTTAAAAAAAATATTTTTTACCGCAAAAGCGGTTTAAGTGTTTTCTAATAAAAAAATAATAGTATACAACCGGTTTAAAAGTTGTATAATATATATATACATACATATATATATAGGCAGTATTTAGAGAAAACGCCTGTAAGTGTAAAAACAGTGAGAACGCCCCTCATCCGTTGAATCAAAACATTCTATGGTTTATATTGGTGCGGTGACGTTTTGGTAAATATATTCGACTTTTGAACGTGGCCGCTCTTCGTTAAGGGCAAAATGGTAAATGTGCATTTACAAAACCCATCAAAACGCGACCGAAACATATATATACTTCCCAAAGAAACCTCCCCAATTCCAACGAAAAACCCCAAAACCCTAGAAAACGCGAAACCACAATATTATGGCGTCTAAAGATCAAACAAGATCCAGAGGCAAAAAACAGAGTGAGTTAACTATTAATGAATTATTATTGAATTACAGTGAATTTGGAAACGCCATGAACGCCAAGATATTTACTTTTATAAGGCAAAAATGAGTAATTTATCGCCATAGATCTAAAAAAACAAAGAAAACGCCAAAAAAATTGTAATATTTGAATTATTAATGGTTTATAATGAATTTGGGAACGCCATGGACGCCAAGATATTTACCTTTGTCAGACAAAAAGGATTAATTTATCGCGACAGATCTATAAAAAAAACAACAAAACGCCAAAAAAATTGTAATGTTTGAATTATTGATCGATTACAATGAATTTGGGAACGCCATAAACGCCAATATATTTACTTTGTAAGACAAAAACAATTAATTTATCGCGGCAGATCTAAAAAACAATAAAACGTCAAAAAGTTTTTGTTTTTAACTACATGCCAAAAAATCCTCCATGCCATAAAATGAGAAATGGTGTGTGAGATGCATTCGAAAAAAAATATAAAGACCAAAAAGCCCCTCCGCCTTGATTATATCGTACGCCACGTGTTCGTTCAGGATCCGTTCTCACCGTTTTCACACTTTCAAGCATTTTCTTCAGATCCGTTTCTATATACATAAACACCTATGAATTAAGTTTTACAAATATGTGTCGTTCTAACTTTCTAGCTTTTCCAAATAAAATACTACTAAAATTTACCATCAACCTATTAATTATATATGCATCAACCAACCAAACATTTTTATTTACGTTCTAAACATTTACACTTATAAATATGTGTCTATGATCAAATACTCCTTGCGCTGGCTGTCAGTCCGCTGAACCCTCCGCTGCCGTACCCGCCGCCCGCCCCCTAGTGCGCCGCTAAGATCACTGCTGTAAAGAATAAAAAAAAACCCTAAAATCGTCACTAACGATACTAAAATAAGAAGGAACAATCACTAATTTGGTAAGTAAAAATGAATATTTGTTTGTATATACTCCTAACCGCTATAAAATATGTATTAAAATAGAGGGGGTTTAATCATAATCGCTATAAAAATGGTAAATACAATGATTCCAAGTAGAAGGCCTAGGAGAGTAATATTTGTGGCGGGTATTCTTGTTTTTATGTAGCGGTTTTATACAGAACCGCTCTGAATAAAGATCTTTTTTGTACTAGAGCCCGAAGATCTACAAACACCAGTATCAATCCTGGCCATAAATGTAACCCTCCATATAATGACAATGAAGACACCAGCAAATCACCATGATGTAACAACTTAGTGGAAGAAGCTGTTAGCAGACCGTGAGGACAAGATCTTTTCTCAAGGGGATGAAGATGCAAATTAATAAAATATTTTTTTATTGCGGGCCAAACATTATTGAATAATTCTATAACTATTTGTATGTCAAATTAATAAAGTATCTTTCTACTAACTTTCCAATAAATACTACCATGCCATGATCAAATGGTGTTAGTTGTTAGATGTGTCGGATTTGGGTTGTAAACTTAGTTTTAACTAAAAAAAATAAAAAAAAAATAAAAAAAAAAAACTCTTGATCAGTTCAATATATCATAAGCATTCAACGATCCAACAAACCAAATCTTAATAAAAATGATTATTAAACAAAATGTATCAGAGCAATGCATTCTGATTTCTAATTTATGGTTGAACAAAAGTTGAAAAAATCTTATGAGGATGTATTTGATGACTTCTTCGTAAATTTACTTTTTCAACAAACGTGTATTATTTATTGGTGGTGAGGCAACTCATCCTTTGTATATTTTAATCCTATTCTTTTACTATAAAAGCACTACCAAGTTACACAGATTGTTTCATAGAATCCTTAAACCATCAAAGTTCCTAGTAAACAAGTTTTTCACCTCCAGCTAATGATGTCTCGTATTCTTATATTCGGTGTCCTGTTGGCAACATGTCCAATTGCTTTTGCTTCGGACCCTAGTCCTCTCCAGGACTTTTGTGTGGCAGATGCAAATAGCCCAGGTAAAAGAATAAAAGATTGTTGCAGCTCATGGTTTTATGATATACTGTATTTATAGGTGTCCATAATAAGGTTTCTATATTTGTTTATGCAGTATTCGTGAATGGTGTGGTTTGCAAAAATGCAAAGCTTGTGAAAGCAGATGATTTTCTCTTTAGAGGGCTTCACGTAATGGGAAATACGTCGAATGACGTGGGTTCTAATGTGACTGCCGTGACAGTAGCAGAGTTAGCAGGACTCAACACTCTTGGTATTTCCTTGGCTCGTATTGACTTTGCTCCAGGGGGTATTAACCCTCCACACACGCACCCTCGAGCCACTGAAGTTTTGACCGTCATTGAAGGTAGTCTTCTGGTTGGTTTTGTCACATCTAACCCTGATAACCGCCTATTCACAAAAATGCTTGAGAAGGGTGACGTGTTTGTGTTTCCACAAGGTCTAATTCACTTCCAGAAAAACGTGGGATATGGGCACGCACTTGCTATTGCGGGTTTGAGCAGTCAAAATCCAGGTGTCATTACCATTGCAAATGCTGTGTTTGGATCAAACCCTGACATCGCTGAGGATATTCTTGCAAAGGCCTTTCAAGTTGACATCAAGGTGGTTCGTCAAATTCAATCAAAATTCTGAACTTTTATGTGATTTCTTTAACTTTAATTTTGTAACACTGTTTGCTTTTCTCTCTTGTTATAAATTATAAGTGAATAAAAAGACTATTGTTCTGGTTGTGATATATAATATATGGTTATTAAGGAACTAAATTATAAAAAGGAGTCGTAGTCGTGTTTCAAAGTCAGTCAGTGAAATGAAAGACCGACATGTGCTAAACATTAGAATTTTCTTGGCTAAAGTTAATTAACAAGTATATTAGAGTGCGCATGATTCTTCAAACTAAAAACATACAAAGTTAACCACCGTTTGACTTGACTAAATTTTATTGTCAAGTCAGTTCCTTGTCTTCCTTGACTAAATTAAGAGTCTATGAAAATATACAGTTAGATGACATTAAGTTAACCTTATTCCACGCTATAAACTATAAATTAGTAGCAATTTGTTGTTTAATGGTAATGTAGCACATGCATTGGCTGTTTATCAGTTTTTTTCCCCCTTTTAACCTAAAGGTTTTCACATTTTGCATTATAACCCCTTTGGTTTTTAACTTTTAACCTAAAGCTTTTCATCTGTTACAAATTTAATCCCGACACTTTTTTTTATTTTCAACTTTGGTCCCCATACTTTTTATCTTTCGCAAGTTTTCCGTTTTGCGTTTCGTTCTAAATTTTGAGAGTTAACACGCCACAACGCATGGGGTTCAATATTTTTTCGTCTGTCTTTTTCGCATTTTATAGGCCTGTCGCACCGCGTCTATCTTTCCCCGTTTGATTAGATTTATCGCAATGCGCAGGTCCTAAATCACTTATATATTCTTTTCTATATTTTACGTTTCTTTCTAATTTCTTTGCATTAACACATCGCAACGGGCGTGAATGGTTCAACAATTTTACGCTTGCTTTTCATCCAGTGTTTTTGTTTCCCCGTTTATTTATTTTAGTTTTACAAGCTTTTTCCATGTTGGTGCTCGGTGGTAGTGGTGTGACATTGGTGCTACTTGTGACGGTTTTATGAAGTTTTTAATCTATTAAGTTTTTTTCTAATAATTTTTTGGAGTTACCTATACACTTCCTTTATTTAAAAAGACTAAATTTTTGTGTGCATATATTTATGTAGGTGTCGATATATATCACTACAGGTCAACTATAATACATTTTTGTTTAAAAAACGTTTTTAGTTGCATATTTTTTGTACGTTTTGGTATAAATTCTAGTTTATCTACGTTTCAATGTGAACTTTTTGGAAAACGAGTCAGGTCAAATATAATATGTTTTCATGATTTTTTATGTATGTTACGTAAAATTTTTGTTTCAAATCGAGTGTAGTCAAATTGTGTTTTCCCCCTTTTCAAAAGCTATAAGTAACCCGTTGATTATACGTGTTGGTTTTTCCTTTATACCCGTTAATGTTTTCTATGTAGGAGTCGGGTTACATATTATACGTTATGATTGTACGGTATAAACTTGGTTAACTTTACGTTTTGATTAAATCGCAATGCTTATATAGGTTACATGAGTTCAGTTAGATTCGTCAAAACGTGCATTTTGATATTGTTAACGCATCACTTAACGTTTGGACTAATCCATTTAACATTTGTTATGTACCCGCGACGCAATGTGCGCAGATCTTATTACTAGTTAATACAAATATGTAAACCTTGTTGTCATAATTATCATAATAATTTATCAATTTTATGTCACGCAAATGAGATTAAAAATTGTTAGGAGTATAGAATAACACCTATTTACTTAGAAACACATAAATACAAATATACGAACACTTGAATTTTTTTGATATGTACAAATTATACCACTAGTATAAAAAAGAACATTTTTATAAACTCGTTTGTGATACGGGTATAAAAAATTGCATTCTTTAAAATAAGGATACAATTAAACTTTCAATAAAAAAAACTTTAAACCATGGTTGACAATCTAAATACAACAAATAAACTAACGAGCGTAATCTATTTAGTATAATAAATGAGATGGCTTTGGGTCATGTGGCTTGTTATGGTGGAGCGAGAGGGTGATTTTGAGAGGGAAAGAATGTGAGCTATTGTGTGATGAGTTGGATGTGGGATCCATTTATGATTCGGGTCAGGTATCTCTTAGTTTCGGATCAACTATAAAAACCTAATTGAGATTATAATCTCAATACCCTATTGACACTTCTCTAAAACCCTCCCTAGCTACTAGCCACCAAGTTCGTCCTTCTTCTTTATGATTCAACTCAGACCTTAGCTATCAGCCACCGTGATCCTTTTTTTTCTTAGTTGTTCTATGATTCAAACCCTAAATCGATTTCCCCATTCATCTTTTTCATATATACAATCAATGTCGTCGAGCAATTGAATGGTTGAAGAAAATACTAGGCACCTCAGCTTTCAGCTTCTCTCTCAAAACCCTAGATCAACGAGTGAAAGTTCGTGTTCTTCACTCTCATATTCAACAATCAAGAAAATAGGTATGTTTATCCCTTTCGATCTTTGATGTTTTTGTTATGTGATTCCAATCATAACAATCATTTTTTTTTTGTTTTATTTTTTATTGTGAAAACTCTAAATGGTCAATGTTTACAAACGGTGGTTATTTCCTATTGCTTTTGTTGTTTGTTAATTTGAACATTGAAGAAGAATGAAGGTGTGTTTGTATGACGACAGAATCTGATGAAGGTGTGTTGTTGTTTGTTGATTTGAAAGTGGTCAGAGATGAAAGGATTCATTAATCTTAATCACAGGTATGTTCTTCGTTTTTGATCTTTGATTTTTCTATTATCTAATTTGAATCTTATTAATCCTTTTTATTGTCCCCAAAACCCTAAATACTCAATGTCTACATACAGTTTGATTGAAGTGGTGATTCTTTGTTTTAGGATTCGAATCATATTTTCACATGTATGTTTTTTTTTTCTATTTTGTTATATAGATTTTATGCTCTTGTATTTATCTCACTTATGTTGTCTTTTGTATTTAGTTCTATGTTAGTAAAGATGTTTTTTTTTTGTTTTTTCACATATCATTGAGAGCTAGAGCTTCTAGATAACCGATTTGTTTTGAAGTGTTCTTTAGGTATTAAGTTTTTACCTGTTATTTAGTGTTTATAATGTTTATGTCACCAATTTTTTTTTTGTTATAGCTACCGAAGGATGATAGAGCCTCCCATTCTTTTTATTGTAGAGTTTTTGTTTTATATAATTTTTGGTGGATTATATTTGAAAGTCAATCACCTAAGAAAGCATATACTTTTAGAAAAGCTATTAGTTGATTTTCTTTGTTCATTCTGAAAGTCTATACCTTATTTTTTAAATATGGAACTGAAAAGATATACGAGTATGGTTTAACAATACTATCCACATAAAAACTAATTTTATGAACTCTGCATATAGGTTCCTTCATTCTATGACAATGGTCAGAGATGAAGGGGATTCATCAATCTTAATCACATGTATGTTCTTCCTTCTTGATCTTTGATTTTTTTTTTGTTATCTAGTTCGAATCTTATTAATCCTTTTTATTGTCCCCAAAACCCTAAATACTCAATGTCTACATACGGTTTGATTGAAGTGGTGATTCTTTGTTTTATGATTCGAATCATATTTTCACAGGTATTTTTTTTTTCTGTTTTGTTATATAGATTTTATGCTTTTGTGTTTCTCTCATTTATGTTGTCTTCTGTCTTTAGTTCTATGTGTTACACCCCAACCGATGGCGGAATCATCGGGGCGTGGCACTGAGCGAAACAGATTATCCAGAAGTTTCCATACAACTATAATTACCAATTATTTAAAGCAACATGTCCCATAACATGTCATAAAAGGTATCATAATTATTACAGACAAGATCTGGTCAAATTGTTCTGTTCCGACAACTCAGATTTCAAATACAGACAATTGTTTATTTGTTTCTAGACCTTTCCTAGCCTCGATTTCACAGCAAGCCAAGCATATAAACATCCTAATCACCTGTCACATACGTTAAAGTAAAAGTCAATACACATAGTGTAAAGGTGAGCATACAAGTTTAATAGATATAATAGAGTTCGAAATCGTTACGCATAACCAGCACGTACACAGCGTAAAATGAGGCATGTTAGTTATCGACATGAACCTATCGATACCAATGACTGCGGGTTGACTGCCCAAGGCAGTTCGTAATACACACTCACCACTGTGAGCCATGTAACAAATTGTCCTTAACAACCCCTGAGTAACCAGGTGCTGAGTCCAAACAAATAGTACTATCGTTGCTAAGGAGGTAGAAAGGATTCCATGTGTAAACATAACAAACAAGCATTCATTAAGTCACGTATAACATGCGGTAACGATTAGCATTAAAGTATTACGTAGTGTGTTTGATGTGATTTAGAATAAGTAACATATATAACACCCAAAAGTGTGTAAAGCAAAAAGGGATCGAGTATACTCACAGTGATTGATGGATTGAAGGGAGCGTTAAAGAGTAGGATTAGCCTGATCAGAACGATAGCATAACGATAAGCGATGCGTAAAAGTGTCAGTGGGTCGAACAGCAATCCGATCGGATGGCAATCCGATCGGGTAGCCAGTCGATCGGGTGACAATCCGCTCGGATGGTCATCCGATTGGGTGACCTTTCGAGTGGATTGTTACTTCGTTTGGGAAAGATGTGTTTGTGTATGATGGCTTGTCTTTTGAAGTTTTCGTTGTAGCATTTTGAAAATGGAGAAGCATCTCTACCTTTTAGGTTGGTCGATCGGACGGACGTTCGATCGGACGGACGTTCGATCGGACGACAATCCGATTGGCGAGGCTTCTCAGGGTTGAGAACAAATTCACAGCAGGACGGTCACTCGATCGGATGGTTATCCAATCAGGTGGCAATCCGTTCGGAGTGAACATGTTTGGAAATCAGTACGTGTTGAAGTCAGAACATCTCATGGTCGAGTGGTAATCCGTTCGGGTGGTAATCCGATCGGACAGCATTTCGTTCAATGTTCAACCTCCAATGTTTGAAAATAAAAGTTGAGTGTGGGGCCAAGGTGTAAGCCGATCGGGTGGCAACCCGATCTATGACAACCCTCATAATTTCATGTATCCGTATGATTAATTAATATTATATTGTGCTTATTGATTATACAGAAAATTGACTAAATGGTCCTGAATATTTTCCTAAGTGTTAGGAATTAAAAGCGTTACAAATAGTTACATAAAAGACACTATACGGAATAACCTAGCACTTTAACGAAACGGTATCTAACCGAACAACCGGACATTACCCGGAACACCAAAATTTTGCCAGAAACATTGTTGTATTATTTTTGGACTATTTATGATCCCCGAACACCCTGACATACTACATAATGCGTGATATACGTAAAACACTAGACTTTATAATTATCTTCCACCAATTGCCTACTTACCATCAAATTTACACATGGACCCCCTCCCCCTTTTGAGGTTTACGATTTTGGGGATGGCCCCACCATAATATTTATAAGATCTTATAATATCTTACTTAGATTTCTTGGATTCCCCTTAGATTTGATAAGATCTTGTAATATCTTGCTTAGATTCTCTTTAGATTATAAGTAACCTACTTATCATAAAAATTTACACATAACCCCCCCCCCCCCATCAAAACTTACGGCCCATGTGGGGGACCCCACCAAGATTTTATATCAATATTTTATTTGATATGTTGCTTGTGTATCTAGCCAAGATATTGTAAAAAATCTTATAGGTATGATGGCCTAGATACTATATCATTACATATCTTCATCATATCCTACAACTTCACACTCCACTCCCTCACACCTCTCTTCCCTCTCGGCTCCCTCTACAACCCCCACCATCACCACCTTGTCACCACCATATCCATCCATTTCAAGCTTATTCAAGTGCTAGGAGGTGATACTTGGAGCTTGAAGCTTGGAGATCTTGAAGGAACTTCATACATTGCTTTTACACACCATCTTCATCATCTTTTGTTCTTGAGTTCTTCCCTAGCTTTAAGCTAGTTGTAAGACTTCCTTAAACTCTTGTTTACTTTTATTTTCATAGTGAAAAGATTATGCTATGATGAAATCGCATGAACTCTACAAGAACACAAACATAAAACATGAACATAAAGCTTTACATAAAGATCATGAGATGAAAGATGATGATACATGATAAATCTGAGTAAACAAACAATAACCTGCTGTAAATGACTTATGATCTGATATTAATCATTATTAGAAAGTATGGTGATCGTATGTGCGCATTTTAGTGGCATTTAAGCTATAAACAGAATGCTGAGTAACATTTTCAGCCAAATTCAACTGGCTGTAAACGGACCGTTATAAATCGAGAATTTGATTTTCTGAAGTCTAAATTATGTATTTTCGAAAAACTCTTCAAATGGCACTAGAATCATATTTTTTTGAGGTCGTTTACTATTTTATAGGTCCGTTTTGTACAGCAGCAAAAAACTGCGTTTTTACTGCAGAAAATGTGTGTTATATTTTTCATCATAACTTGAAATATGAGTAGAATTAGATCATGAAATTTGTACTGTAGATGACCACTAATATCTTTGTAACCCTCCAACTGGAATTTCGTCAATTAGACTTACGATGAATTTTAAATGAATTTTTCCGTGGACTGAGGTCAGAAAGTGACAAATCTGATTGCAGTCCGGTAAATGATTTTTTTATAAAATATTGGTAATGAATTGGATCCCGATATTTCTACACAGTAATATTTGGATTGTTTAAAAGATTCTGTAAAAGTTTGGGAATTTTTGGAGTAAGTTAACTATTTTATTAAAATACCCGAAAACAGTCCAGTTTTGAATGTTCAAGCTGGAACAATTTAACTAGTGATTTGCATGTCTAAATGTCGGTTATGTTATCCAATAATGATCTAACGTGTTATATGTCACTGAAAGTGTTATGTGCAATATCGTATGTTTTCTTTTGAATGGGTATAGATGGGATGTTTATATGGGCATGAAATGTTAACGTGAGTGCATGTTATGTAGTAGATACGTGTAGGAACTTTGTGCTCTATTTGAAACCACTAAATGACTAACTGGTAATCGTATTAGGACGTGATTGAACGACCTTGACTGTTAGCTATTTTTGAGAGTCAAACCGAGCAACCAAAGGTGAGTACACACTCTTTCTAAGGCATGGGATTTCCGGTGGTTGGGAATGGGTTAAAGAACTAAAACGGAACCTGCATATCCTCCTTGGGTAGGATATGTACCGCCATCCTCCATGGGTAGGATGCCAATATTAATCCTGCGTATTCTCCTTGGGTAGAATACGTACGTTCGTCCTCCTTGGGTAGGACAACAACCTTAAAACTTACTAGACAAAACTCTATCATGAAGTCCCTCATTTTTATATCGACTTAATCGCCGGACCAATGGCGAGCGGGTCATTAGTTAATAGCGCTATTAGGGTTGACAAGCCTCACACCGTGCCGTTCGGACAGGCGTGTACTAATGGATCTGGGCAAACTGTCAATGATGATAGACATTGACGTAGGGCACAACTATTGTTCGTCAGTTGTCGATATGGTAACGGTCTAGTGGTTCACATGGGGAAGCCCCCACTAATTATGGACATGGTTTGGGGAAAAACAAAGATACTGGTTAACTCGTGGTTTACGAAACAACTTATGGTTTTCAAAACAAACTCCTAAAACCAAACAACCAACTTTGAACTCGCTCAACTTTGTTGTTGACTTCTTGTTACATGCCTTGCAGGTCGTTAGGTACCTATGGAGCTTGCACGAGAGGAAGGTGTCGTTGTGGGACATGGACTGTTGAGTCCCATGTTAAACATTTAAACTTTATGAACTTATTAAACTTATGTTTTGGTTTTACGTCTTATGCTTCCGCTGTTTAATTTGAACTTGGTTAACTAGTTTTTGAACACTAATTATATTGCGTGGTTGGATTTTATCTATTTAAATACATTGTTCAATATGATTGGTGGCTGGATCCTGGTCATGTCACGCCTCCAAGCGGTGATACTCCGCGTGTGGATTTTGGGGGTGTGACAGATTGGTATCAGAGCCATTGGTTATAGTGAACTAGGTTTTAAAAAGGGAAAAGCTTTTTGACAAAACCAGACTATAACGTGTACAGTGCTCAACGATCCACAACGACGCTTCGTTCCACGTGCAAGACTCGACACAATAGGTTGTATGAATTATGTTTATATTGTCTGTTTGATAGTTCACATAGTGCATTAGTTAACGTGATAACTGCTATTTGAGCCTTGTGTGCTTACTCTCTTCTGTCGTCCCACGCTTACGCACTTTCGCGACACTTTTCTCACTCACGTTGCTTCGTTGTGAAGATCATGAACGGACGCGGACGACGTGGTGGTATCAACCTAACTCAAGCCCAGTTGACGGCATTGATCAATGAACGAGTGGCTGAGGCACTCGCAGATGTCCCTGCAGGAGGTATAACCTGCCATATCAACCCATCTTAGGACATTTAGACCCTACCCTCGCGAACCAACTCTTGTGCTTAACGTTGTCTTTTATTCTCGTGCCACAGGTCAACATGCTCCGCCTCCCGTATGTACGTTCAAAACGTTCATGGATTATCGACCTAGTACTTTCAGCGGCACAGAAGGAGCTGTAGGCCTTCTTCACTGGTTCGAGAAGATTGAGTCTGTTTTTGAGATGTGTGAATGCCCGGAAGATCGTAGGGTGAAATTTGCTACTGGAACACTCGAAGTTGCTGCGTTAACCTGGTGGAAAGCACAGGTTCAACTGCTAGGGCTGGCGGTTGCTAATGCCACCCCATGGAATGACTTCAAAGATTTGATCAAGGAAGAGTACTGTAGTCGTGACCACATCCACATGCTAGAGGTGGAATTTTTCAATCTGAAAATGACGGGGTCTGAAATTGAGGCGTATACGAAGAGGTCAAACGAATTGGCCATCTTGTGTCCTACTATGGTAGATCCTCCTATCAAGCGTATCGAGCTGTACCTTAAGGGTTTAGTGCTAGAAATTCAGAGCCACGTGACCTCAGCTAATCTTGGCACCATTCAGCAAATCATCCACTTGGCTCATCGTCTCACTAATCAGGCAGTTGAGCAGAACAAGTTGCCCAAGCGTATTAGCGCTACTACTACTTTTGATACTCCCAGTGATAACAAGCGTAAGTGGGATGGAGCCTCCAGCAAGGGTTCGACTTCAGCTCAGTCTCAGTCTCAACAGCGAAGGACTGACAACTACAAGAGCCCTGGTCAGCAATCTTCGGGTAGTCAGGGGCAGGGTGGATACAAGGGAAACCACCCCAAGTGCAATCAATGCAACAAACATCATATTGGGCAGTGCAACAAGGGTCGTTGTCTGAGGTGTAACAAGTTTGGTCATGAAGCCAAGGATTGTAGGGGCTCACGTCCTGCGAATCAGAATCGTCAACAGCAGCCACAGGCTCCACAGAATCAGCGGCAGCAATTGCAGGGTAATAGGGGATGCTATCAGTGTGGTGCTGAAGGTCACTTCAAGAGAAACTGCCCCCAATTGAACCAGAAGCAGAACAACAACAACAATCAGGGGAACAAAAACAATAACGGGGGAAACAACGATGGCAATGGAGCCAGGGGACGTGTTTTCATGCTGGGTTAGGGTGATGCAAGGAACGATCCCAACGTGGTGATGGGTAAGTTTCTTCTGGATGATTTGTTTGTTACTGTTTTATTCGATTCGGGTGCCGATGCTAGTTATGTGTCCTTAAAAGTTAGTCAAATGCTTAAGCGCACTCCAACACTTTTGAACACCAAACACATGGTAGAGCTAGCAAACGGTAAAAGTTTAGAGGCCACACACATAGTTAAGGGTTGTAATCTTGTTCTTGCTGAACAGACCTTTTCTATCGACCTCATTCCTATCATTCTGGGTAGTTTCGACGTTGTTATTGGGATGGATTGGTTATCTCAACATCAAGCGGAAATTCTTTGCAACGAGAAGATTGTCCGCATCCCTCGTTCTGGTGAAGAAGCCCTCGTAATTCGTGGCGACAAGAGTGGTGCTCTTGTGGGCATCATCTATTTCCTTAAGGCCCAGAAGTGTTTGCGAAAGGGCCACACTGCCATTCTAGCTCTCGTCACTGACGCATCAATGGAAGAGAAGAGAATTGAAGACATTCCTATTGTGCGTGACTTTCCTGAGGTATTTCCCGAGGAATTACCTAGTCTTCCGCCTCATCGTCAAGTCGAGTTTCAAATCGAGCTAGCTCCTGGAGCAGCACCAATAGCTCGTGAACCTTATCGTCTAGCTCCACCAGAACTTGGGGAATTGTCCACTCAATTGCAAGACCTCTTGGGAAGGGTTTTATTCGCCCTAGCTCTTCGCCTTGGGGAGCTGAAGTGTTATTTGTGAAAAAGAAAGACGGTACCTTCAGAATGTGTATTGACTACCGCGAACTCAACAAGGTGACCGTGAAGAATCGTTATCCTCTTCCACGCATTGATGACTTATTCGACCAGTTGCAAGGGTCGAGTTTCTACTCCAAGATTAACCTGAGGTCAGGTTACCATCAACTGAGAGTCTGAGACGAGGATATCTCTAAAACAGCATTCAGGACTCGTTATGGGCATTACGAGTTTCTGGTTATGCCTTTCGGATTGACAAATACACCTGCGGTTTTCATGGATCTCATGAACCGAGTGTGCAAGCCTTACCTGGATAAGTTTGTCATAGTTTTCATCGACGATATCCTGATCTATTCGAAGAGTCAGGAAGAACACGAGCAACACCTGAGGCTTATTTTGGAACTTCTTCGAACAGAGCAGTTGTATGCCAAATTTTCAAAATGTGACTTCTTGCTTCGCGAAGTCCACTTTCTAGGCCACGTGGTAAACAAGGATGGGATTCATGTGGATCCATCCATGGTCGACTCGATCAAGAACTGGCCTGCACCCCGTACACCAACAGAAATCCGCCAATTCTTGGGTTTGGCAGGATATTACAGAAGGTTTATCAAGGATTTCTCAAAGATTGCGCAACCTCTCACTTCACTGACTCAGAAGGGTGTCACCTATCGTTGGGGTTATGCACAGGAATCTGCTTTTCAGCACTTAAAAGATAGACTTTGCAGCGCACCAATCCTCTCATTGCCTGAAGGCACATATGATTTTGTGGTTTACTGCGACGCTTCCATCCAAGGACTTGGTTGCGTGTTGATGCAACGTGACAAGGTCATTGCCTATGCATCGCGCCAACTTAAAGTTCACGAAAGGAACTACACTACGCATGACTTGGAATTGGGAGCAGTTGTTTTCGCACTTAAGATATGGAGACATTACCTGTACGGTACCAAGTGCACCATTTACACCGATCACAGGAGTCTCGAGCATATCTTCAAGCAAAAGGAGTTAAACATGTGACAACGTCGATGGGTCGAGCTCTTGAATGATTACGAATGTGCGATCAAGTACCATCCGGGCAAAGCCGATGTTGTGGCCGACGCCCTCAGTCGAAAGGATACTACACCTAAACGTGTGCGAGCGTTACAACTTACCATCCAATCTAGTCTTCCTACTCAGATACGAGATGCTCAGGTTGAAGCGTTGAAAGCAGAAAACATCAGGGCGGAGCCCCTACGAGGATCAAGAAAACGGTTAGAACAAAAGGAAGACGGCGCCTACTACGTAAGCGGGCGCATCTGGGTTCCCCTCTATGGTAATCTACGTGAGCTTGTGATGGATGAGGCACACATGTCTCGTTATCTAGTACATCCTGGTTCGGATAAGATGTACCACGATCTCAAGACTACGTATTGGTGGCCTAGTATGAAAGCCAACATAGCGACCTACGTCAGTAAATGTTTGACTTGCGCGAGAGTCAAGATTGAATATCAGAAACCATCAGGCCTACTCCAATAACCAGAGATCCTGACATGGAAATGGGAGCAAATTTCCATGGATTTCGTTACTGGCCTGCCTAGATCTCAACGCGGAAATGACACTATTTAGGTGATAGTGGATCGATTGACCAAGTCAGCACATTTTCTGGCTATAAAGAAAACGGATAAGTTTTCTACTCTAGCAGACGTCTACCTAAAGGAAGTAGTATCAAGGCACGGAGTGCCAACCTCCATCATTTCTGATCGTGACTCACGTTTTACATCTGAGTTGTGGCAGGCTATGCACAAGTCCTTTGGTTCTCGATTAGACATGAGCACGGCATATCATCCACAGATGGATGGGCAATCTGAACGCACCATCCAAACCCTTGAAGACATGCTTAGGGAATGTGTAATTGATTTTGGTAACGGCTGGGAGCGACATCTACCTCTAGTAGAATTTTCGTATAATAACAGCTACCACACCAGTATCCAGGCCGCTTCGTTTGAGGCATTGTACGGACGTAAATGCCGATCACCTCTTTGTTGGGCAGAAGTTGGTGACAGCAAAATCACAGGCCCAGAACTTATGGTAGACACGACTGAGAGGATCGCTTAGATACGACAACGAATGGCGGCAGCTCGTGACCGTCAGAAAAGCTACGCTGATAAGCGCAGGAAACCACTCGAGTTCCAGGTTGGGGATCGGGTGCTACTCAAAGTCTCACCTTGGAAAGGTGTAGTTCGTTTTGGCAAACGAGGCAAACTCAATCCGCGTTATGTCGGACCATTCGAAATCATTGAGAAAATTGGCAAAGTCACTTTCAAGTTGAATCTACCTGAAGAACTCACCGGAGTTCACAACGTATTCCACGTGTCAAATCTGAAAAAGTGTCTGTCAGATGAGACCCTCATAGTTCCCTTAAAGGAGCTCACAATCGAGGACCAGTTGCAATTCATCGAGGAACCAGTTGAAATCACAGACCGAGACGTTAAGATTCTCAAGCGTACCAGAATACCCATTGTTCGAGTTCGTTGGAACTCCTGTCGTGGCCTAGAGTTTACCTGGGAATGAGAGGACCAGATGAAACACAAGTATCCCTAGTTGTTTGAGAAAAGTGCAACCACTACTGAGGCTGAAGCCACTGCGGAATTTCGGGACAAAATTCCAAACCAACGGTGGGATAATGTGACACCCCAGGAAAACCAGGAAACCACGCAACTCAACTAGCTTCCTCAGTAACCACGTGCTAAATTTCGGGACGAAATTCTCTTAACAAGGGGTGAATGTGACAACCCTCATAATTTCATGTATCCGTACGATTAATTAACATTATATTGTGCTTATTGATTGTACAGAAAATTGACTAAATGGTCCTGAATATTTTCCTAAGTGTTAGGAATTAAAAGCGTTACAAATAGTTACATAAAAGACACTATACGGAATAACCTAGCACTTTAATGAAACGGTATCTAACTGAACAACCGGACATTACCCGGAACACCAAAATTTGGCCAGAAACATTGTTGTATTATTTTTGGACTAGTTATGATCCCCAAACACCCTGACATACTACATAATGCGTGATATACATAAATCACTAGACTTTATAATTATCTTTCACCAATTGCCTACTTACCATCAAATTTACACATGGACCCCCTCCCCCTTTTGAGGTTTACGATTTTGGGGATGGTCCACCATAATATTTATAAGATCTTATAATATCTTACTTAGATTTCTTGGATTCCCCTTAGATTTGATAAGATCTTGTAATATCTTGCTTAGATTCTCTTTAGATTATAAGTAACCTACTTATCATAAATATTTACACATAACCCCCCCCCCCCCAATCAAAACTTACGGCCCATGTGGGGGACCCCACCAAGATTTTATATCAATATTTTATTTGATATGTTGCTTGTGTATCTAGCCAAGATATTGTAAGAAATCTTATAGGTATGATGACCTAGATACTAAATCATTACATATCTTTATCATATCCTACAACTTCACACTCCACTCCCTCACACCTCTCTCTCCCTCTCGGCTCCCTCTACAACCGCCACCATCACCACCTTGTCACCACCATATCCATCCATTTCAAGCTTATTAAAGTGCTAGGAGGTGATACTTGGAGCTTGAAACTTGGTGATCTTGAAGGAACTTCATACATTGCTTTTACACACCATCTTCATCATCTTTTGTTCTTGAGTTCTTCCCTAGCTTTAAGCTAGTTGTAAGACTTCCTTAAACTCTTGTCTACTGTAGGATCGTTTTCAGACCCGAACGAGTCGATCAGAAGAGTTCTTAGACAGAATCAGAGGCGGAATTCATTGATTCGGTCTTCGTTCAGCTTGTATAACACTAGAATCAGTATTAACTGTCTTGTTTATTAATCTGATAACAGTTTACAGTCCAGAGACACTTCGACAGTACTTCGGCGTCAGAATCAAGAATGTTACAAATGATTTCGTATGAATGGTATTTATAGGCATGTGATTTCGCTTGAACATGCTCAAGCGGAATCACTTTCAAGCGTAATCACTGAAACGGAATCAACATCTTGATTTCGTTTGAAATACCAACTTGATTTCGCTTGAAATAACCATGTGTCATTTCAAACGGAATTACCTAAAAACACGCATTTCCTCATTTTGCGTGCCCTGATCTATACAATCTAGTACAAGACTCGATACAAGACGAAGTTGACAGACGTATGCACCAACAGACTCCCCTTTGGATGTTGACGAGTCTTCAGTATCGAGTCTTTGGCATATCACGTCTTCGGTCTTGATCAGTCTTCTCAACTTCTAAAACTTCTCCTGGCTTTCCGTAGCAACATGATCATGAACCTTGCTTCTTTGTCTTCAGACTCCCCCTTTCACTCAGCTGGGATCGCAGTCTAATTCTTTATCTTGTAGCATAGTAACGAAAACCTGGAATTTAACATCAGGAATCGAAACTTTGCTTTGTTCAACATTTCCTGCACAAATTTTCTCACAAACACATAAGTTTTTACAATAGTTACATCAAGTTCAATTTAATGACCTTGATTAATTAAACAAACTATCTTTCTCAAAACAAATTTCTTCCTTTAAACACACACTCCCAAACCTGTTCATCATGTTCAGCACTTGAAATTTTGAATTTCAGTTTTTCAACATCAGTTGTCGAAAATATTTTTAAATTTTCAAATAAGACTAAACTTCTAGACAGGACAATATAGAAATGAAGTAAAGAAATATTTACAGACACTATTTTTGTGAGTTTGTGTAAGAGGATCATATCAGTTTATGTGACCAATCACTAGCACCATTAAGCTTTACACATTTTCAGTTCTAAATGATTCACATAGATTAACGATATTGTTGTCCTCTTAAGCTCAATCTAAAAACTTTCGAAATACTTACCGATACGTTAAAGTATATTAATCTTGCACTAAAAACTTATGGGCCCCACGATATCAGCATATCCCCTCATCATGCAATACACTAACTCAAGTAATGCCTTTAAACTTTTATCAACTGTGATTAGTGCGAAAACAATGCAGAATGTTTAAACATTAACAATCAGGTCGATACTTTCGTATACGCAGAGAAAGTCCAATGTTTAAACAAAATAAGAAAAATAAAAAACAAGTTGAAATTTGTTTAGGCTTTAACCACCAGTTCGATACTCCCGTATACACAGAGGTGATCTAAAGCTTAAACGAAATACCAAAGAAAATAAATCAGAACGTTTAGGCACTAACATCCAGGTCGATACTCACGTATACGCAGAGGATGTCCAATGCTTAAACAAAATAAAGAAATAAAACAAGTTTAAATCTTTGCAAAATGAAATGCACAATCACAGTGATTTTTAGCAAAATTGTGAAAATTCACAAATTTAACTAGTTTTTATGCACTTTGCATTCAGCGATTACTGAGTAGGCACACAATCAAGAAGGACAAAACTAAGTACTATGCTTTCAACCATGTTTCCCACTAGAACTAGGCTTTTGCATTTAAGTTTGTATCGTTATCGCAAATCTACTAGTCTAGCGGAGCCTACCGTCACATCTTTAGTGAGACCGTTTATCACATTTAATCTCTCCATTTCTTTAGCATGTTGTGAAAGTCCACTGATTTTCTATCTTTTCCTCTTTTTATAACAAAACTCATTTTTGATTTTATCATGTTTTTGACATTCTCAAATTTTCAAATGTTTTTTATTTTCAGAACTTCTTACTCCCCCTAAAATTCAAAAGCATTTAAGTAAATTTGAAAACAAACTGTACAAGTAACATGACAACTGATATCAAATCACTTCAATTCGCCATCCACTAGGCATAAACAATCAGAACTCCCCCTCACAACAAAACTATTTTCCCATTGTGAT
Source organism: Helianthus tuberosus (assembly GCA_030545235.1). NCBI lineage: Eukaryota > Viridiplantae > Streptophyta > Magnoliopsida > Asterales > Asteraceae > Helianthus > Helianthus tuberosus. The sequence goes on from CM060424.1 coordinate 119,201,389, forward strand.
TTCAAAACATTTAAGTTTGTTTTAATCAAATGGTTTTTCCGGAATATAAGTTGTGTTGATTTCACCACTTGTAGGTTAGGGGTTCAATTCATCACCTTGTTCTTTTAACCTCTTGAAAAATTTAACAGTTTTAGATTCAATCACCAAATATCACATGTAGAAAATCAAGTACAACTTAATGTCCCTGATTTACCACTTGTATGTCGAAATATCACCAGAGTGAATTTCTCAAGAAAGATGCCGATTCCTGCTCCACTATTACCAACCTGGGAGCTCCGGCAAGTCAGGTTTTTCATTTAAAGAGATCTACCCAAGCCTGACTATTCTTGGGTTTTTCAACTTTTTGTTTTAAATTTCCGTTTGACAATGATGGAAAATTTGCATCATCAATTGTCGACACAGAAACATCACCTTTTACCTCAACAAATGGCTCTTCTGGATTTGATAAACCAGATTCATCGCCCGAACATGGCTTGTCTGACTTTGATAAGTCAGATTCATTTCCAAAACGTGGCTCCTTTGTTTCCGAAGAAACAAATTCATCGCCAGAAAGTGAAAATTCCATTTTCTTTTGTTTGTTAATCACTTGATTAACCGTTTTTCTTTCTTTAATATCACTTTCGTCCTCAGATTTGTATCTGATGAATTTGTTTTGCTTGATTTGTCATTCTTTGGCGAGCAAGATGATTTATCAGAACTACTATATGATTTTCCGGTAGGATCCGAGGACAAAATCCTTTCGAGATATTCCCTCGCTTTCTTCCTTTTCTTTCTCAGTCTGTATTTCTGCCCTTGTGAAAGCTTTACTTTTTTTTCTAGAACTTTCTGTTCTTTGGGCTTTTATTTGACTTTGACTGGATTTTTCTTTGTCATTTTCTGAGATTCAGCCCTCGATCTTCCCATTGATCTCATTGGGCAATCTCTGGCAACGTGACCGTTGATATGGCATTCAAAGCATCTTCTAGTCTCAAACCTCCGACGCTGGCAATTAACAGCAATGTGTCCTCTAAAACCACAGTTATAGCACACTCTGTTATCATACCATTCACCACTTTCATAGCAAACATTCAGATCATAACATTGTTTGGCCTTGTGGTAGTCATCACTCCTCTTGAGAGCTGGATTTGGCATTTGAGCACTGTGGTCAAACCCGCACCACTTATTACCAATAGTTTTTGAGTTTTGATTATCAAGTTTTTGTGATTTTTTATCACGATTGGATGATTTAACTGATGATCTTTTATTTTCTTTTTGAGAACTTTTTTTATTTTTCTTATTTTGTTTTTGTTCTACTTTCTTCTTCAAAGGTTTTTACGTAGAGCATTCACCCTTTTCAGTTGATTGTAGAATAGTTTCTTGAAATTTTTCTTTTAATTTCAGAAACAATTTCTTTTTCTCATTTTCATCATCAGTTTTATTACCACAACCTTCAATTTTGACTTTGTCAAAATTTTTGACATCGTCAGTTATTGGAACAGAATTGATCGGTTTTGGACAAATATAATCTGGTACTGATGATGAAGTTTCAAAACCTTTCAATTTATTCTCTAACTCCTTGATTTTATTTATAGCAATTTCAGCTTCATTTTCAAGCCGAATGATTTTCTGGAGATGAGAATTTATTTCAATCTGTTTTTCAATATTATTTTTAAAAATAACAGACTTTTCATATTCTGAAATCTTTATTTTACTTTGAAATTCTTTTTCAATTTTTAACTTTTCATCTTCAAAAACTTTTATTTTATTTTCAAATTTTTTTCTTTTTCTTTCAAACTTGTATTTTCCAATGTCAAACTCTCTACTACTATCAAGAGTTTGACATTTTCTGCTCTAGATTGATCACATTCTGAGCATTTCCCATGCATCTTTTCAACCTCAGCTTTCTTCTCAGTCTTGAGAGCTGGAATTTCTTCAACCTGTTCTTCTACCATTCGAACTTCTTCCTCAGATTTGACTTCATCATTCTGTGACACCACAGTTGTCTCATTTTGTTCAGATGTTTCTTGATAAACATTGTGTCACACCCCGACCAAGTATAACATACAAAACGTGGCGGAAAACGTCGGGGAGTGTTGTAACAGAATTAATTGTTTCATAACCATGGCATACAAAGTTGTATTTTATTTATCAACATAAGAGTTACATTGTTTTAAACAGGAATCAAAGAGTTTATAACATAATTAAACTAAGTCTATCTTCATTTTATATCTCTAAGGCACAAGTCCGCCCTAGTGTCACGATCATCATCCTACGCAAAAGCTCCTGAAAACACATGTGAAAATAGGTACGTCAGCATAAAAATGCCTGTGAGATACATAGGTTTTGTGAAAATAGGATTCATGACTTAAGTTTAAGAAAAAGTTGTTTAGTAAAAGTCAGTCATGAACCTTGTAAATTGTTTTGTTTTGGTTTGTAAGTCATTTAAAAAGCGATAAGATCAAAGGATATGTATAAATAAAAGTATAATGTATGGTTAAATGTATAACCAAGTAAAATGAGTTGTATAAAGTATATTGTTTGTAAACCAAAGTCTTGTGAAAATCGTGTTACTTGTGTAAAATGTATAAGTCCAAATTGAATGATTTAAATAACGCTATGATATGTAATATAATACAAACACTTATATATAGGAAGTGCTAGCGGCGTATCCACCATGCTTGTATCATATTACTCACATCTCGTTACTTAAGTCATTTAAACAAACCAACAATGTATAAAGTCTATGTTTAAACCAATAGTCAAAAGTCCTTGTATAAGCCATGTCAAATGTTTATAAGTCCAAAAGTAGTCAAGTAATGTGTATCAAATGTTATGTATTGTAAGTAAAGTATTGTCACATAATCCAAATGTAGAAATGTACAAAACAAAGTATTTTGAATATATCAAAAAGTTATGTTTTGCAAAGTAATGCATGTTACATTGATACAAACATTTATGTGGTAAGTTAACGCATACATTCAAGCCTTGGGACAGTCGGATAACCCTTTCAGTCAAGGTTATCAAAAGAAATGTTTTCGGATTCAGTCATTCCTTACATCCAAACAAACCCGGGATGTCAGGAATGGGATTTGTCAAGTCCTATGGTACCAGTACTTACTACCGAGCGGCGTAGCTAATGTTAATGAACGTATAATAGTCTCGTTTGTTCAAACCAAATGTCATAGCAAAAGTGAACATGTTATATGAAAACAATGTACTAAGTATGCTAATTTAATATACAAAGCAGAAAGTCATGTAAATCAATGTGCTAGCATGCTATCAGTCAACATACATAGCAGAAATGTAAAGTAAAACAATGTACTAAGTATGCACACAATGGACATACATAGCATGAAATGTAATGTAAAACGATGTACTAAATATGCACACAATGGGCATACATAGCATGAAATGTAATGAAATCATGTACTATAATGTACTAACAAACATAGCAGGTATATGATGTGAAAACAGGGAAGCACGAAAGTAACAAGTAGGCACATGTGTTTCACCCCAAAACAGTTTGGAAAACAGTAAAAGAGGGGTCTATGTACTCACTTGAGATTGCTCAGAAGTCCTAAGATAACCACCAAGCAATGCTAGAGATCACGGATATCAAACGACACCTAATATAGGTAACTACATTAATAAATCGGACCTAAATCGGAAGATCAGATAGAATGTGATTTAGACCTGACAAGTTTGAAGACTTGTTTAATATGGGTATTTCATACACATTCTGGATTTCTAGATAAAACCGATAAGGTTTGACCCGCTTCGGCTAATTTATGTAAACTAGTTATATAAACCGAACCGAATGCGTAATAAGCGTAACGGGTATCCGTAAGAGCCACATACAGATTTCCTAAGTTAATATTCCTCAAATATGTTGTGACATCAGTAAGATGTCTTTCATTATGCCCGAAACGAATTTAAACACAAACTAGGTCCCGTAGGGGTAGTTTGGTCATTTAAAAGGTTATAAAAGAGTTTAAGTATTTACCTGAGTTACAGGTCTGATGTAATAAATAAAAATACTCAATTTAATAAGTTATATCAGTAGGGTAAAGTATATATGTGAAATAATTATAACCAAACTATGCACCGTAGGGGCATTTTGGTAATTTCACATAAGCCGTAAAGCTCAAAACTGAAGTCTGAGTTTAACAACTTTTGCTTACTGTTAAAACATTATAATTTACCAAAAATATCAGTAGGTATCAACCGTTGTATGTCTAAAATAGTTCTAGTACATACTATGCGTTAAAAACGCTTAGAAAGGCGATTAGGAGCCATTTCCGGGTTGTATACATAAAGCTGATATTTTTATTATTCCAGAAGGCTTAAAATAATTTATTTATCATTTAAGATCAGTAGCAAAAGGTTTGGAGTCGTTTAGATATGTAAAACTCATTTTATAGCTCGTAAGGGCAAAACCGACAATTACCGGATTAAGCCTACGACTATAAGTTATGCTCAGCCTAAAATTAATTAAAAATCTTCAAAAATCCTAAAATAATATATTACATCAGTGGGTAATAAGTTTGATAACAAAAAGTAGGCTTAACTAGGCTATACGCTAATTACGCCATTTAATTAACATAAAGCTTTCATTTTGCGCTAATGAGCATAACTCTCAAACTACACCACCAATTGATCTCAAATTTTGGGTACAAGTTTATATATCAGTAACAAAGGTTTCTACTCTTTTACATTTTCAAAAATCATGTTTTAAGGTAAAAAGGGCATAATGGTCAACATATGAGCAATTAACGGAAACATACATATTAATTGGATAACTAATGGACCAAGGTGTATAATCACAGAGGGTTATACTAGTATGTAACCTAGTCCAATTAAAGCTCTGAGGTATTTCTAAAACATGCCTAAACGGGTCAGAACTGAAAGTCAAAGTAAAAGTCAAACTATGCGACTTTCGGTTCCGAACCGGGTCTAAACAGGAAATTGTCGGGTTGAACATGTTTAGACATGTTCTTACACTAATTACCAAGTTATAATAATGATCAAACAGGTTGTATATGTTCTACATTGCTAATTATGCATAAATTAGAATTTAAACATCCTGTTGACTTTTTATTAGCAAGTTTGACCCGACTTTTGACATAGTTAGAGTGGGAATCAGGGGGAACCCTTTGGAGGGTTTATTACCCACATAATTACCAACTTATAACTACTTTTGATTCGACAAATCACTGGACCATTAGTGATTATTCTTAAAGTCAACCGTTAATTACGACGGTTTGAGTTTTAAGCTAAAACTAAGCAAAAACTAAACTAAGGAAGGTTAGGCAAACTTACAGGAGTCCTAAGCTTGATTAGGGATCACTTGAGAGAAGACTTGTGCTCCAGAAATGCTCCAGAAATGCAGAAGTGAAGTGTGAAGAACTTGTTGCAACTTATGGCCTTTTATAGTGTTTAAATCACCACAAAATGTTGACACATAGATCTACAACTGACCACAAATCATTAACAAGTGTCCCTAGATGTTTAGGGGGTGTTTAGGGGTCAAGAAAGATGAGGAGAATCGAATTTAAGTCGGTTTGAAGGCTTAACAGGCTGCTGCCTGTTTTTCCTGCAACTGGGCGTCTGACGCGGCCCCCCTACGATCAGGTTAAACTTGAGGCGGCCCGCGTCAGTCTAGTTTTCAGGTTAAAAGGTTTCAAGTTGTTGCAACTTGTCCCTTGGCCCTTCGAAAGGCCAACTAAGCTTATTTCTTGCAATTTGACCCCTTCATATCTACATACAAGGGCTTCAAGACTTATACCCACTTTGCCAAGTCCCTGGACACTTCTGGTTAACCCGAAAGGTCTTAAATTTCAACGTTGACGCTTTAACCCCTTGTACACGGATTTGATCATAACTTTCTCGTACGATAACGAAACTTTATGAAATTTATATCGTGCATTCTAGTGAGAATATTTAACCGTTACAAGCTTCGGGTTTGTCAAGTTTAGTCCCTGTACGCGAATTAACTTGTTTTTGCCATACCAAAGCCTTTAAAACTTATTTCTAAGTTATGTAAAGGTTAATTAAGGTATGTTAAGTATATGTTGAAGTTTCGGAGTATTTGTCGCATTAAATTGATTACGTTTACGCACCAGTTTACGTATAAATCTCCAGAAAGCGATGTAGAGTTTGAAATTACATAAAAGTCAAAACATGAAAAATGTAAAACACAACCAAACAAACATTGGGATCAAATAACATTGTTTTATTGATGACTGAATTGTTCGCAATGATAACAAGCACAGATGTTACACATTGTCAATCTATTTATTCTCGGATTCAACAATTTCTTCAACATTTACTGCCTTTTTATTCTTCTTTTTCGCAGCAAGTTTATTCTTGAGCTTTTCAATTTGTTATGCAAAGGAGTCATTAAACATTTCAGAAGACAATAACTGTCACACCCCCAAAATCCACACGCGGAGTATCACCGCTTGGAGGCGTGACTGACCAGGATCAAGCCACCAATCATATTGAACATGTAATTAGTATATAAAAGTAAATGCCATTCAACCACCAATATGAAAGGTGTTCAAAATATACGTAGGTTATCACTGTTTAGCGGAAGCGTATGAATAAAACCCAACAAAATAAAGTATGAAATGTCATAATGTGTTTAACGAAACAATCACGATCCAAGCCCACAACGACCAGCTCCTCCCTGTGCAAGCTCCATATATCTAACAACCTGCAAGGCATGTAACAGAGGATCAACAACTAGTTGAGCGAGTTCACAGAAATTAAATGCGTAATAGTAAGTTCGTATGTAACATGTGGCTCTACTGGGCCGATAGTACGTTCTATTGGTGGGGGCTTCCCATGTTGTATATCCACTAGACTATTCGTAACCATAAGTATCCTTCCCAATCCGAGGATAGTAGTAAGTATAATTTTTACGTAGGTTTTACGTAAGTGCCCTTCCCAACCGAGGACAGTACGTAGCGAGTACGTAGGTTTAGCGCTGGCGTCCTTCCCCATCCGAGGACGGTAGTACGTAGGTTTTACGTAGGTTTAGTGCTGGTGTCCTTCCCAATCCGAGGACGGTACGTAGGCTTTACGTAGAGTTTGGCACAGGCATCCTTCCCAATCCGAGGACCGTGGTAAGTAGTCTAGTGGTGATGTAAGTACAAGTAATCAATCAATCCCATTCCCAACCCACCGGGGAATCCCATGCCTTGGTAAGAGTGTGAACTCACCTTGGTTTGCTCGGTATGCTAAGTATGTAAGTGCTCGCAAATAATCAATCACGTCCTAAGGTATGCACGTATACATAATCAGTTTGTGTTTAAGTTGTTCACGTATAAGCATGTAACACGTAATCAAAATCATACAAGTCATGTTTAACGTCTAACAGCAGTTAAATATTCCAGTTAATACTTAACAGAATTAACTCAAGTTACAGCACAACTCGGCGAAACACATATATGGCGAAACACATAAGTTGGCGAAACACTTTTATTGACGAAACACATGTTCTGTTTCGTCGAGTCTTGTTTGGCGAAACAAGCTCTTTATTTCGTCAACTGTCCTTGGCGAAACACATTCTGTTTCGCCAAGATGTCAGTTTCGTCCAACCTGATACGGGTTGAAGTCAGTTACGTAAACCATGTAAACCCTAGCTGCCGCCATCATCATGAAATCATGCAGAAATTATTCAATCACAGAATCATCGAATCATCATCATAATAAAATCATCACATCACTTTAACTTCTAGCATGAACCCTAGTTTACGCGTACAACATATCGATTAACATACAACATCATATCATCGAGTCCTATCCAGATGCTAGCGTGTATTCAGAATCAGAATATATTAACAACATCCAGAACCGAGTATTCGATCATGCTAAGTTTCGCATATAATTACACATCCAATTAACCATGTGTATCGAAATCTATATCATCATACACATATATTCATAATCTGTTTCATAACTCAGCATTTACATAAACACATAACAAGTAATCAAAACATCAATAGAACCGAGTTAACGAACCCGTACTAACCGAGATGAAGGAAACAATGATTTGATCGCTCAAGGACTTGGGGAGACACCCACAGCTGCCGACACACTTAGGAGAGAGTTCTAGGGTTTCTATTTGCCAAGAGTGTGAAACTAGAACCGTTTCACGTAATTATACACGAAATAACATTCTGGGCCGTACTGGGCTTTTGGCGAAACTGGGCCGGCGAAACAGTCTGTTTCGTCGAGTTCGGTTTGGCGAAACATGCTTGTTTCGTCGAGTATGTTCATAGCGAATCACAACTCTGTTTCGTCGAGTTGTTTCATATGTTCAGCAGTTTATGTTTCCCGGCATGTTATACAATCAAACACATAATCATGTAAACACCATACATTTATTATCATACGAAGTGTACCGTTACAAATCAGACGAGTCAAACAACTAAATAGTCAAAGTCAGCGTACATTTAATGCGAAAGTGAAAGTCGGAAACTTGAGTTGTCACATTATCCCCAACTTGAAAGAAATTTCGTCCCGAAATTTAGCATGCGGTTACTGAGGAAGCTAGGTAAGTTGTATCGTTCACTGGTTTTCCTGGGGTGTCACATCATCCCCCCGTTGATTTGGAATTTCGTCCCGAAATTCTGCAGTAGTAGCTTCAGCCTCAGTAGTAGTTGCATTAGTTCCGAATAACTGGGGATATTTGAGTTCCATTTGATCTTCACGCTCCCAGGTGAATTCTGGGCCGCGGCGGGAGTTCCAACGAACTCGCACAAGAGGGATTCTCGTGTTCTTGAGGACCTTAACATCCCGGTCCGTGATTTCAACAGGTTCCTCGACGAAGTGCAACCGCTCGTCGATAGTGAGTTCCTTCAAGGGAACTATGTGGGTCTCATCTGACGTACACTTCTTCAGATTCGACACGTGAAAGACGTTGTGAACTGCACTGAGTTCAGGTGGTAAGTTCAGTCTGTAGGCCACTTTGCCTATTTTCTCTGTAACTTCGAAAGGTCCGACATAACGCGGATTGAGCTTGCCTCTTTTGCCAAAACGAACCACACCCTTCCAGGGTGAAACTTTAAGTAGCGCTCGATCCCCAACCTGGAACTCGAGTAGTTTCCTGTCTTTATCAGCGTATGCTTTCTGACGGTCATGAGCTGCCGCCATGCGTTGTCGTATCTGAGCAATCTTTTCTGTAGTATCAACTACCATTTCTGGACCTGTGATTTGACTATCTCCCACCTCTGCCCAACAGAGAGGTGACCGGCATTTACGCCCGTACAATGCCTCGAATGGAGCAGCTTTAATGCTGGTGTGGTAGCTGTTATTGTAAGAAAATTCCACAAGTGGCAGATGTTTTTCCCAACCATTGCCAAAATCAATTACGCACGCCCGAAGCATGTCTTCTAGAGTTTGAATCGTGCGCTCAGACTGTCCATCCGTCTGAGGGTGATAAGCTGTGCTTATGTCTAAACGAGAGCCAAAAGATTTATGCATTGCTTGCCACAGTTCTGAAGTAAAACGTGCGTCACGATCTGAGATGATGGAGGTGGGCACCCCGTGCCTCGAGACCACTTCTTTTAAGTAAATGTCTGCTAAGGTAGAGAACTTGTCTGTTTCTTTGATAGCCAAGAAGTGAGCAGACTTTGTGAGTCGATCCACGATCACCCAAATAGTATCATTTCCGCGCTGAGATCTAGGTAAACCAGTAACAAAATCCATAGAAATTTTTTCCCATTTCCATTGTGGTATCTCAGGTTGTTGGAGTGGACCTGACGGTTTCTGATATTCTGCCTTGACTCTCGCACAAGTCAAACATTTGCTAACGTATGTGGCTATGTGGGCCTTCATGCTAGGCCACCAGTATGTAGTTTTGATATCGTGGTACATTTTATCCGCACCAGGATGTACCGAGTAGCGAGACTTGTGAGCTTCATCCATTACTAGCTCACGTAAGTTTCCATAAAGTGGAACCCAAATGCGTCCTGTGACGTAGTAAGCACCATCTTCCTTTTGTTCTAAACGTTGTCTTGAGCCACGTAGGGCTTCAGCCCTGACGTTTTCTGGTTTCAATGCTTCTACCTGAGCATTTCGTATCTGGGAAGGAAGACTAGACTGTATGGTGAGTTGTAAAGCTCGCACGCGCTTAGGCGCAGTGTCTTTTCGACTGAGGGTGTCAGCCACAACATTGGCTTTGCCTGGGTGGTACCTGATTGAGCATTCGTAGTCGTTTAGCAGTTCGACCCATCGTCGTTGTCGCATATTCAGTTCCTTCTGTTTGAATATATGTTCGAGGCTTCTGTGGTCAGTGTAGATAGCACATTTGGTGCCGTACAGGTAGTGTCGCCATATCTTAAGTGCAAAAACAACCGCTCCCAGCTCTAAATCGTGTGTTGTGTAATTCCGTTCGTGAATCTTGAGTTGGCGCGAGGCATAAGCAATAACTTTATCCCGTTGCATCAATACACATCCAAGACCCTGGATAGATGCATCGCAGTAGACTACAAAATCATCCATGCCTTCAGGCAGTGAGAGGATAGGTGCGCTACAGAGTCTATCCTTTAAGTGTTGGAACGTTGTTTCCTGTGCATTACCCCAACGGTAAACAACACCTTTCTGTGTCAGTAGTGTAAGCGGCTGAGCAATCTTTGAGAAGTCTTTGATGAACCTTCTGTAATAACCCGCCAAACCCAAGAATTGGCGTATTTCTGTTGGTGTGCGAGGTGCAGGCCAGTTCTTGATCGAATCCACCTTGGATGGATCGACATGAATCCCATCCTTGTTTACCACGTGGCCTAAGAAGTGGACTTCACGAAACCAGAAGTCGCATTTTGAAAACTTAGCGTATAGTTGTTCCGTTCGAAGAAGTTCCAGAATAAGTCGTAAATGTTGCTCGTGTTCCTCCCGACTCTTCGAGTAGATTAGGATGTCGTCGATGAAAACAATGACGAACTTGTCGAGGTAAGGTTTACAAACCCTGTTCATAAGATCCATGAAAACCGCAGGCGCGTTCGTCAATCCGAATGGCATGACCAAGAATTCGTAGTGACCGTAGCGTGTTTTGAACGCTGTTTTGGAGACGTCCTCACCCCGGACCCTCAGTTGATGGTACCCCGACCTTAGATCAATCTTCGAGTAATAGCTCGACCCTTGCAACTGGTCGAATAAATCGTCGATGCGTGGAAGAGGATAACGATTCTTCACAGTCACCTTGTTCAGTTCACGGTAGTCTATACACATGCGGAAGGTACCGTCCTTCTTCTTTACAAATAGTACTGGAGCTCCCCAAGGTAAAGAGCTAGGACGTATGAAACCCTTTTCCAAGAGTTCTTGCAGTTGCTTAGACAGTTCTTCCAGTTCAGTTGGAGCTAAGCGATAAGGTGCTCGAGCTATAGGTGCTGCTCCTGGAGCGAGCTCGATCTGAAATTCGACCTGACGATGAGGCGGTAACCCAGGTAACTCTTCAGGAAACACTTGAGGAAAATCACGTACTACAGGAATATCCTCAATCTTTTTCTCTTTCTTCGATGTATCAGTGACGAGAGCTAAAACAGCTGTGTGGCCCTTATGCAAACACTTCTGAGCCTTCAAGAAGGAAATGATGCCACTCACGACACCACTCTTGTCGCCTTGAACTTCGAGAGGTTCTTTACCAGAACGGGGAATACGAATGATCTTCTCCTTGCATAGGATCTCTGCTTGCTGTTGGGATAACCAATCCATACCGATGACGATGTCAAAACTACTTAGAGTTATAGGAATGAGATCAATAGAGAAAGTCTGACCAGCGAGGATAAGATTACAACCCTGAACTATGTGTGTGGCCTCTAGACTTTTACCGTTGGCTAACTCTACGACATGTTTGGTGTTCAAAAGTGCTGGTGCACGTTTAAGCATTTGGCTAACCTTTAGAGACATATAACTGGTATCCGCACCCGAATCAAATAGTACAGTAACATAAAAGTCGTCGAGGAGAAACTTACCCATAACCACGTTGGGATCATTCCTGGCATCACCCTGCCCAATCACAAATGCTCGTCCCCTTGCGCCGTTGTTCCCATCATTGTTGTTTCCCACGTTGTTGTTCCCATTGCCCTGGTTGTTGTTGTTGTTGTTGTTGTTCTGGTTCCTGTTTAGCTGAGGACAGTGCCTTTTGAAGTGACCTTCAGCGCCACACTGAAAACATCCCTTATTGCCCTGTTGCTGATTCTGCTGTGCTTGCTGCTGCTGCTGATTTTGATTTACAGGCCGTGGGCTCCTACAATCCTTGGCCTCATGGCCCACCCTGAAACACCTTTGACAACGAACCTTGTTACACTGGCCACTGTGGTGCCTGTTGCAGTTGTTGCACCTTGGGAGGTTCCCTCGATAACCACCCTGCTTGTGACTACCCGAAGATTGCTGACTAGGGCTCTGATAGTTGTCAGTCTTTCGCTGCTGAACTTGAGACTGAACGGAAGCTGAACCTTTACTGGAATCCCCCTCCCATTTTCTCTTGTTGTCACTGGGAGTAGCAGGAGTAACTGAAGTAGTAGCGGTAGTTGTAGCGTTGATGCGTTTAGGCAACCTGTTCTGCTCCACCGCTTGATCAGTGAGACGGTGAGCCAACTGAACAACCTGCTGGTAGGTGGCATGATTGGCGGAAGTCACATGGCTTTGGATCTCTGGCACCAGACCCTTAAGATAAAGTTCGATACGCTTGTCCACCAAAGTAGGACACAGTAATGCAAGCTCATTCGATCTCTTTGTATACGCCTCAATTTCAGACCCTGTCATCTTGAGGTTGAAGAACTCAACTTCTAGCTTATGTATGTCATCACGACTGCAGTATTCTTCCTTGATCATCTCTTTGAAATTGTTCCATGGGGTGGCGTTAGCAGCAACCAACCCTAGTATTTGGACCTGTGCTTTCCACCATGTGAGGGCTAAACCCTCGAGAGTACCGGTAGCAAATTTCACCCTGCGTGCCTCAGGGCATTCACACATTTCGAACACAGACTCTAGCTTCTCGAACCAGTGGAGAAGGCCTACGGCTCCTTCAGTGCCGCTGAAAGTAGTTGGACGACAGTCCATGAAAGTTTTGAAAGTGCAAACAGGTGGTTGACCTGTTGTGTAATAATCAGAGTAAGGTTAAACACAAGAGTTGGTTTAAGAATGTAGGATCTAAGGATCCTAGCGTGAGTTGTAACTGCAGGGTATACCTCCTGCTTGAGCGGCTGCAACTGCCGCGGTAACTCGTTCGTTAATGAGGGCCGTCAACTGGTCCTGAGTCATGTTGATACGTCCAGACATGATCTTCATAGTAAAGATATCGTAAGTGAGAGAGGTTCGCGAATAGTGCGATGACAGAAGAGAGTAAGCACACAAGTGTTCTCATGCAATAACAAATAGTGAGCAATGTAATCTAAGCATACCACGAGCAAAGTTCTATGTAATTCTAGCATGTAGGCAATAAACATAAACCTTATTACCTAGGATGTTGAGTCTTGCACGTGGAGCGAAGCGTCGTTGTGGATCGTTGAGCACTGTACTGGTTATAGTCTGGTTTTAATAAAAAACGTTTTCCCCATATTAAAACCAAGTTCTCTATAACCAATGGCTCTGATACCAATCTGTCACACACCCAAAATCCACACGCGGAGTATCACCGCTTGGAGGCGTGACTGACCAGGATCAAGCCACCAATCATATTGAACATGTAATTAGTATATAAAAGTAAATGCCATTCAACCACCAATATGAAAGGTGTTCAAAATATACGTAGGTTATCACTGTTTAGCGGAAGCGTATGAATAAAACCCAACAAAATAAAGTATGAAATGTCATAATGTGTTTAACGAAACAATCACGATCCAAGCCCACAACGACCAGCTCCTCCCTGTGCAAGCTCCATATATCTAACGACCTGCAAGGCATGTAACAGAGGATCAACAACTAGTTGAGCGAGTTCACAGAAATTAAATGCGTAATAGTAAGTTCGTATGTAACATGTGGCTCTACTGGGCCGATAGTACGTTCTATTGGTGGGGGCTTCCCATGTTGTATATCCACTAGACTATTCGTAACCATAAGTATCCTTCCCAATCCGAGGATAGTAGTAAGTATAATTTTTACGTAGGTTTTACGTAAGTGCCCTTCCCAACCGAGGACAGTACGTAGCGAGTACGTAGGTTTAGCGCTGGCGTCCTTCCCCATCCGAGGACGGTAGTACGTAGGTTTTACGTAGGTTTAGTGCTGGTGTCCTTCCCAATCCGAGGACGGTACGTAGGCTTTACGTAGAGTTTGGCACAGGCATCCTTCCCAATCCGAGGACCGTGGTAAGTAGTCTAGTGGTGATGTAAGTACAAGTAATCAATCAATCCCATTCCCAACCCACCGGGGAATCCCATGCCTTGGTAAGAGTGTGAACTCACCTTGGTTTGCTCGGTATGCTAAGTATGTAAGTGCTCGCAAATAATCAATCACGTCCTAAGGTATGCACGTATACATAATCAGTTTGTGTTTAAGTTGTTCACGTATAAGCATGTAACACGTAATCAAAATCATACAAGTCATGTTTAACATCTAACAGCAGTTAAATATTCCAGTTAATACTTAACAGAATTAACTCAAGTTACAGCACAGCTCGGCGAAACACATATATGGCGAAACACATAAGTTGGCGAAACACTTTTATTGACGAAACACATGTTCTGTTTCGTCGAGTCTTGTTTGGCGAAACAAGCTCTTTATTTCGTCAACTGTCCTTGGCGAAACACATTCTGTTTCGCCAAGATGTCAGTTTCGTCCAACCTGATACGGGTTGAAGTCAGTTACGTAAACCATGTAAACCCTAGCTGCCGCCATCATCATGAAATCATGCAGAAATTATTCAATCACAGAATCATCGAATCATCATCATAATAAAATCATCACATCACTTTAACTTCTAGCATGAACCCTAGTTTACGCGTACAACATATCGATTAACATACAACATCATATCATCGAGTCCTATCCAGATGCTAGCGTGTATTCAGAATCAGAATATATTAACAACATCCAGAACCGAGTATTCGATCATGCTAAATTTCGCATATAATTACACATCCGATTAACCATGTATATCGAAATCTATATCATCATACACATATATTCATAATCTGTTTCATAACTCAGCATTTACATAAACACATAACAAGTAATCAAAACATCAATAGAACCGAGTTAACGAACCCGTACTAACCGAGATGAAGGAAACAATGATTTGATCGCTCAAGGACTTGGGGAGACACCCACAGCTGCCGACACACTTAGGAGAGAGTTCTAGGGTTTCTATTTGCCAAGAGTGTGAAACTAGAACCGTTTCACGTAATTATACACGAAATAACATTCTGGGCCGTACTGGGCTTTTGGCGAAACTGGGCCGGCGAAACAGTCTGTTTCGTCGAGTTCGGTTTGGCGAAACATGCTTGTTTCGTCGAGTATGTTCATAGCGAATCACAACTCTGTTTCGTCGAGTTGTTTCATATGTTCAGCAGTTTATGTTTCCCGGCATGTTATACAATCAAACACATAATCATGTAAACACCATACATTTATTATCATACGAAGTGTACCGTTACAAATCAGACGAGTCAAACAACTAAATAGTCAAAGTCAGCGTACATTTAATGCGAAAGTGAAAGTCGGAAACTCGAGTTGTCACAATAACCTTTTATAAAATTCAAGTTTTTCAATTTCTCTACTATCATCATCACACTCTTCATCAGATGAGTATGAATGATCAAAAACTTGAGTTCTTTCTGAAACAACTTCTGAATCTTTTTCATTCTTTTCTGAAACATCATTTAAATCCTTTTCAACTTTTTCTAAAACAATTTCTGAATCCTTTTTAGATTTTTCTGAATCAACTTCTGAACCTTTTTCAGCTTTATCTAACACAATTTCTGACTCTTTTGTTATTGAAAGTGGTTCTCTTGAAATTGATTCTTTTAAAACTGGTTTTTCTTCAATCTTAAAAGGACTCTCATCTTGAGATATATAGTAATACACCATTAAATCTTCTAATGTATCCATGTTTCAGTAACAAGTTTCACAAGATCAGTTACTTTCAAACAAAATACTTTCAAACAAAATACCTCTTCAAGCGAAATATCTATTTCACACGTAATTACTTTCAAACGAAATACCAGTTTCACACGGAATTACTTACAAACGAAATAACCTTTTTGATTCGAAATCACTGATTCCATTTGAAATGTCACACTTTCAAACGGAATAACACTCTGAAGCGAAATTAGGTAATTTCGTGTGAAACAGTTCAAACGAAATCACACTTTGAAATGAAATCAGGTTATTTCATATGAAATAACCTCAACCTTTCAAACGAAATCAGGTGCACGTTCAAACGGAATTAACCTTTTGGTCCATTTTTTTCACTTTCAATCTGAATTTAGGTCTGATTCTTTCAAGGGTTTGTTAAAACTGTATTTTACACAAAATATCAAAAGATTATTCCATTTTAACCGTGAAAACTTGATTAAATTTTGAAAAGAAGGTGTAGAAATCAGAATTTTCCAGCGAAAACAAGCTAAATGGTAAGAACTCTTCCTCCTGAGCTCTGATACCACTTGTAGGATCGTTTTCAGAACCGAATGAGTCGATCAGAAGAGTTCTTAGACAGAATCAGAGGCGGAATTCATTGATTCGGTCTTCCTTCAGCTTGTATAACACTAGAATCACTTTTAACTGTCTTGTTTATTAATCTGATAACAGTTTACAGTCCAGAGACACTTCGACAGCACTTCGGCGTCGGAATCAAGAATGTTATAAATGATTTCGTATGAATGGTATTTATACGCATGTGATTTCGCTTGAACATGCTCAAGCGGAATCACTTTCAAGCGGAATCACTGAAACGGAATCAACATCTTGATTTCGTTTGAAATACCAACTTGATTTCGTTTGAAATGACCATGTGTCATTTCAAACGGAATTACCTAAAAACACACATTTCCTCGTTTTCCGTGCCCTGATCTATACAATCTAGTACAAGACTCGATACAAGACGATGTTGATAGACGTATGCACCAACATCTACTTTTATTTTCATAGTGAAAAGATTATGCTATGATGAAATCGCATGAACACTACAAGAACACAAACATAAAACATGAACATAAAGCTTTACATAAAGATCATGAGATGAAAGATGATGATACATGATAAATCTGAGTAAACAAACAATAACCTACTGTAAATGACTTATGATCTGATAATAATCGTTATTAGAAAGTATGGTGATCGTATGTGTGCATTTTAGTGGCATTTAAGCTATAAACAGAATGTTGAGTAATATTTTCAGCCAACTTCAACTGGCTGTAAACGGACCGTTATAAATCGAAAAATTGATTTTCTGAAGTTTAAAGTATGTATTTTCGAAAAACGCTTCAAATGGCACTGGAATTATATTTTTTTGAGGTAGTTTACTATTTTTAAAGGTCCATTTTGTACAGAAGCAAAAGCTTCGTTTTTACGGCAGAAAATGTGTGTTAGGTTTTTCGTAATAACTTGAAATCTGTGTAGAATTAGCTCATGAAATTTGAACTGTAGATGACCACTGATGTCTTTCTAACCCTCCAACTGAAATTTCGTCAATTGGACTTACGATGAATTTTAAATGAATTTTCCGTGGACTGAGGTCAGAAAGTGACGAATCTAATTGCATTCCGGTAAATGATTTTTAAAAAAATATTGGTAACGAATTGGATCCCGATATTTTTACACAGTAATATTTGGATTGTTTAAAACATTCTGTAAAGTTTGGGAATTTTTGGCCTAAGTTAACTATTTTATTAAAATACCCGAAAACAGTCCAGTTTTGGATGTTCAAGCTGGAACAATTTAACTTGTGATTTGCATGTCTAAATGTCAGTTATGTTATCCGATAATGATCTAACGTGTTATATGTCACTGAAAGTGTTATGTGCAATATCGTATGTTTGCTTTTGAATGGGTATAGATGGGATGTTTATATGGGCATGAAATGTTAACGTGAGTGCATGTTATGTAGTAGATACGTGTAGGAACTTTGTGCTCTATTTGAAACCACTAAATGACTAACTGGTAATCGTATTAGGACGTGATTGAATGACCTTGACTGTTAGCTATTTTTGAGAGTCAAACAGAGCAACCAAAGGTGAGTTCACACTCTTTCTAAGGCATGGGATTCCCGGTGGTTGGGAATGGGTTAAAGAACTAAAACGGAACCTGCATATCCTCCTTGGGTAGGATATGTACCGCCATCCTCCGTGGGTAGGATGCCAATATTAATCCTGCGTATTCTCCTTGGGTAGAATACGTACGTTCGTCCTCCTTGGGTAGGACAACAACCTTAAAACTTACTAGACAAAACTCTATCATGAAGTCCCTCATTTTTATATCGACTTAATCGCCGGGCCAATGGCGAGCGGGTCATTAGTTAATAGCGCCATTAGGGTTGACAAGCCTCACACCGTGCCGTTCGGATGGGCATGTACTAATGGATCTGGGCAAACTGTCAATGATGATAGACATTGACGTAGGGCACAACTATTGTTCGTCAGTTGTCGATATGGTAACGGTCTAGTGGTTCACATGGGGAAGCCCCCACTAATTATGGACATGGTTTGGGGAAAAACAAAGATACTGGTTAACTCGTGGTTTACGAAATAACTTATGGTTTTCAAAACAAACTCCTAAAACCAAACAACCAACTTTTAACTCGCTCAACTTTGTTGTTGACTCCTTGTTACATGCCTTGCAGGTCGTTAGGTACCTATGGAGCTTTCACGAGAGGAAGGAGTCGTTGTGGGACATGGACTGTTGAGTCCCATGTTAAACATTTAAACTTTATGAACTTATTAAACTTATGTTTTGGTTTTACGTCTTATGCTTCCGCTGTTTAATTTGAACTTGCTTAACTAGTTTTTGAACACTAATTATATTGCGTGGTTGGATTTTATCTATTTAAATACATTGTTCAATATGATTGGTGGCTGGATCCTGGTCATGTCACGCCTCCAAGAAGTGATACTCCGCGTGTGGATTTTGGGGGTGTGACACGATCGGGTGACAATCCGATCGGACAACAGTCCGATCGGGCGGCACTTCGTCCTGGTCGGCCTGATCGTCTTATACTTGGTTGTTTTCGATGGTTTGTAGTTTTATCGAGACGGTGTGACAACGTGCTAATCAATAGAACCCCATCTTGACACAGGTGACCCGATCGAACAGGAATCACCCAAGTTCAACCAGTTGACCGGTTCAAGATGGTTTTTCTTGCTTAACCTGAAATCGGTTGTCTCGTTGGTAGAACTCAGATCTTGAACTAACACATCACCAAGAAGGAGTAGAAGATCAGAACAAGCTCTGATTTTATCGGTTTTGAGTGCATTGAGTGTAAAAGAGTTGAAAGAAAGTTGGAAAATCATCTTTCAATCCTTTTCACCGTGAATATGTTCAGATCTATGCAAGATCTTTGTTTATTTGTGTGGAAATTGTTAAGATCTAAGTTGTTCTTAGTAGATTGTAGCCAAAACATGATGTTCTTAAGAACACCATGATGACATCATCCTAGAACACCTCAAATCTAGTGATTTCACGGTTTGCGAAAGGGCCACACTGCTATTCTGGCTCTCGTTACTGATACGTCGACGAAGGAGAAGAAGATAGAAGATATTCCTATTGTACGCGACTATCCTGAGGTATTTCCTGAGGAACTACCTGGTCTTCCGCCTCATCGCCAGGTCGAGTTTCAAATCGAGTTAGCTCCTGGAGCAGCGCCAATAGCTCGTGTACCTTATCGCTTAGCCCCATCAGAACTAGAAGAGCTGTCTACGCAACTACAAGAGCTTTTGGACAAGGGTTTCATTCGTCCTAGCTCTTCACCCTGGGGAGCTCCAGTCTTGTTTGTGAAGAAGAAGGACGGTACCTTCCGTATGTGTATCGACTATCGCGAGCTCAACAAGGTGACCGTGAAGAATCGCTATCCTCTTCCGCGTATTGATGACCTGTTCGACCAGCTGCAAGGGTCGAGCTTCTACTCGAAGATTGATCTGAGATCGGGATATCACCAGTTGAGAGTTCGAGATGAGGACGTCTCCAAAACAGCATTTAGAACTCGTTATGGGCACTATGAGTTTTTAGTCTTGCTATTCGGGTTGACAAACGCACCTGCGGTCTTCATGGATCTTATGAATAGAGTGTGCAAGCCTTACCTGGTTAAGTTTGTTATTGTTTTCATTGACGACATTTTGATATATTCTAAGAGTCAGGAGGAACACGAGCAACATCTACGACTTATTCTGGAACTTCTTCGAACATAACAACTTTATGCTAAGTTTTCGAAATGTGACTTCTGGCTTCGCGAAGTCCATTTCCTAGGCCACGTGGTAAACAAGGACGGAATTCATGTTGATCCATCCAAGGTTGACTCAATCAGGATTTGGCCTGCACCGAAAACACCAACAGAAATTCACCAATTCTTGGGTTTGGCGGTTTACTACAGAAGATTCATCAAGGATTTCTCGAAGATTGCGCAACCCCTTACTTCACTGACCCAGAAGGTTGTCATTTATCGTTGGGGTGATGCACAGGAATCCGCGTTTCAGCACTTAAAGGAGAGACTTTATAGCGCACCTATCCTCTCATTGCCTGAAGGCACAGATGATTTTGTGGTTTATTGCGACGCATCCATCCAAGGACTTGGTTGCATGTTGATGCAACGTAACAAGGTCATTGCTTACGCGTCACGTCAACTTAAAGTTCACGAAAGGAACTACACTACGTAACAAGTGGCTTTTGCTCTTAAGATATGGAGCCATTACCTGTACGGTACCAAGTGCACCATTTACACCGATCACAGGAGTCTCGAGCATATCTTCAAGCAAAAGGAGTTAAACATGTGACAACGTCGATGGGTCGAACTCTTGAATGATTACGAATGCGCGATCAAGTACCATCCGGGCAAAGCCAATGTTGTGGCCGACGCCCTCAGTCGAAAGGATACTACACCTAAGCGCGTGCGAGCATTACAACTTACCATCCAATCTAGTCTTCCCGCTCAGATTCGAGATGCTCAGGTTGAAGCATTGAAAGCAGAGAACATCAGGGCGGAGTCCCTACGAGGATCAAGGAAATGATTAGAACAAAAGGAATACGGAGCTTACTATGTAACACGGCGCATCTGGGTTCCACTTTATGGAAACTTACGCGAGCTTGTGATGGATGAAGCGCATAAGTCTCGTTACTCAGTGCATCCTGGTTCGGATAAGATGTACCACGACTTGAAAACTACGTACTGGTGGCCTAGCATGAAAGCCAACATAGCAACTTACGTTAGTAAATGTTTGACTTGTGCGAGAGTCAAGATTGAATATCAGAAACCATCAGGCCTACTTCAACAACCAGAGATACCGACATGGTAATGGGAGCAAATTTCCACGGACTTTGTTACTGGCCTGCCTAGATCTCAATGAGGAAATGACACTATTTGGGTGATAGTGGATAGGTTGACTAAGTCTGCACACTTTTTGGCTATCAAAGAAACAGACAAGTTCTCTACTTTAGCAGACGTTTAATTAAAGGAAGTGGTTTCAAGGCACGGGGTGCCAACCTCTATCATATATGATCGTAACGCGCGTTTTACCTCTGAATTGTGGCAAGCGATGCACAAGTCCTTTGGCTCACGTCTAGACATGAGCACCGCTAATCATCCACAGACGGATGGGCAGTCTGAGCGCACCATCCAACCCCTAGAAGACATGCTTCGAGCGTGTGTAATCGATTTTGGGAATGGTTGGGAAAGACACCTCCCTTTAGTGGAGTTTTCGTATAATAACAGCTACCACACCAGTATCCAGGCCGCTCCGTTTGAGGCATTGTACGGACGTAAATTCCGATCACCTCTTTGTTGGGCAAAGGTAGGCGACAACCAAATCAATGGCCCAGAACTCGTCGTAGACACAACCGAGAAGATTGCTCAGATACAACAACGAATGGCGGTGTTGTGAATCATGAGATGAAAGATGATGATACATGATAAATCTGAGTAAACAAGAACACAAACATGAACATAAAGCTTTACATAAAGATTATGCTATGATGAAATCGCATGAACACTACAAGAACACAAACATAAAACATGAACATAAAGCTTTACATAAAGATCATGAGATGAAAGATGATGATACATGATAAATCTGAGTAAACAAACAATAACCTACTGTATATGACTTATGATCTGATAATTATCGTTATTAGAAAGTATGGTGATCGTATGTGTGCATTTTAGTGGCATTTAAGCTATAAACAGAATGTTGAGTAATATTTTCAGCCAACTTCAACTGGCTGTAAACGGACCGTTATAAATCGAAAAATTGATTTTCTGAAGTCTAAAGTATGTATTTTCGAAAAACGCTTCAAATGGCACTGGAATTATATTTTTTGAGGTAGTTTACTATTTTTAAAGGTCCGTTTTGTACAGAAGCAAAAGCTTCGTTTTTACTGCAGAAAATGTGTGTTATGTTTTTCGTAATAACTTGAAATCTGTGTAGAATTAGCTCATTAAATTTGAACTGTAGATGACCACTGATGTCTTTCTAACCCTCCAACTGGAATTTCGTCAATTGGACTTACGATGAATTTTAAATGAATTTTCCGTGGACTGAGGTCAGAAAGTGACGAATCTAATTACATTCCGGTAAATGATTTTTAAAAAAATATTGGTAACGAATTGGATCCCGATATTTTTACACATTAATATTTGGATTGTTTAAAACACTCTGTAAAGTTTGGGAATTTTTGGCCTAAGTTAACTATTTTATTAAAATACCCGAAAACAGTCCAGTTTTGGATGTTCAAGCTGGAACAATTTAACTAGTGATTTGCATGTCTAAATGTCGGTTATGTTATCCGATAATGATCTAACGTGTTATATGTCACTGAAAGTGTTATGTGCAATATCGTATGTTTGCTTTTGAATGGGTATAGATGGGATGTTTATATGGGCATGAAATGTTAACGTGAGTGCATGTTATGTAGTAGATACGTGTAGGAACTTTGTGCTCTATTTGAAACCACTAAATGACTAACTGGTAATCGTATTAGGACGTCATTGAATGACCTTGACTGTTAGCTATTTTGGAGAGTCAAACCGAGCAACCAAAGGTGAGTTCACACTCTTTCTAAGGCATGGGATTCCCGGTGGTTGGGAATGGGTTAAAGAACTAAAACGGAACCTGCATATCCTCCTTGGGTAGGATATGTACCGCCATCCTCCGTGGGTAGGATGCCAATATTAATCCTGCGTATTCTACTTGGGTAGAATACGTACGTTCGTCCTCCTTGGGTAGGACAACAACCTTAAAACTTACTAGACAAAACTCTATCATGAAGTCCCTCATTTTTATATCGACTTAATCGCCGGGCCAATGGCGAGCGGGTCATTAGTTAATAGCGCCATTAGGGTTGACAAGCCTCACACCGTGCCGTTCGGACGGGCATGTACTAATGGATCTGGGCAAACTGTCAATGATGATAGACATTGACGTAGGGCACAACTATTGTTCGTCAGTTGTCGATATGGTAACGGTCTAGTGGTTCACATGGGGAAGCCCCCACTAATTATGGACATGGTTTGGGGAAAAACAAATATACTGGTTAACTCGTGGTTTACGAAACAACCAACTTTTAACTTGCTCAACTTTGTTGTTGACTCCTTGTTACATGCCTTGCAGGTCGTTAGGTACCTATGGAGCTTTCACGAGAGGAAGGAGTCGTTGTGGGACATGGACTGTTGAGTCCCATGTTAAACATTTAAACTTTATGAACTTATTAAACTTATGTTTTGGTTTTACGTCTTATGCTTCCGCTGTTTAATTTGAACTTGCTTAACTAGTTTTTGAACACTAATTATATTGCGTGGTTGGATTTTATCTATTTAAATACATTGTTCAATATGATTGGTGGCTGGATCCTGGTAATGTCACGCCTCCAAGCAGTGATACTCCGCGTGTAGATTTTGGGGGTGTGACACGATCCGATCGGATGACCATCGCTTATCGTTATGCTATCGTTCTGATCAGGCTAATCCTACTCTTTAGCGCTCCCTTCAATCCATCAATCGCTCTAAGTATACTCAAACCGTTTTTGCTTTACGCACTTTTGGGTGTTACATATGTTACTTATATTAAATCACATCAAACACACTACGCTATACTTTAACGCTAACCGTTACTGCATGTTATACGTGACCTAATGAATGGTTGTTTGTTATGTTTACACATGGAATGATGTCTACCTGCCTTAGCAACGATAGTACTATTTGTTTGGACTCAGCACCTCTTTACTCAGGGGTTGTTAAGGACAATTTGTTACATGGCTCACAGTGGTGAGTGTCTATTACGAACTGCCTTGGGCAGTCAACCCGCAGTCATTGGTATCGATAGGTTCTTGTCGATAACTAACATGCCTCATTTTACGCTGTGTACGTGCTGGTTATGCGTAACAATTTCGAACTCTATTATATCTATTAAACTTGTATGCTCACCTTGACACTATGTGTATTGACTTTTACTTTAACGTATGTGACAGGTGCTTAGGATGTTAATATGCTTGGCTTGCTGTGAAATCAAGGCTAGGAAAGGTCTAGAAACAATTAAACAATTGCCTGTATTTGAAATATGAGTTGTCGGAACAGAACAATTTGACTAGATCTTGTCTCTAATAATTATGTTATCTTTTATGACATGGTATGGGACATGTTGCTTTAAATAACTGGTAATTGTAGTTCTTATGGAAACTTCTGGACAATCTGTTTCGCTTAGTTCCACGCCCCGATGATTCCGCCATCGGTTGGGGTGTGACAGATCTAACTGGTACGACCGAGCCCCACCCATGGTCCTTATGTGACCACTTAGAATGCTTTAGTGTCCCAGTCGAGGTGATTCGACAACGGTCAAGGTGATTTGATACGGTCAAGGGAATTTGACACAGTCAAGGTGATTTGACACGGTCGAGGGGAATTCGACATAGTCGAGGGGATTCGACACTGACAATTATCTACTCATAAATGAGTACTCCCTATGTCTTCAGTTACATTAATGTCCTTGCAAAATATTAATTGATCTGTTCATAGACGTTTTTCATACCTGTTTTCAAAGGAGTCTCTCAAATGTTTACAAAATTATCAGTACTCATACAAAATGCAAGAACTCGCTCAAATTTTGTTGATGTTTTCAAAATTACATGTATTTCAGGGAACAAGTTGGATCTTGGGCGCTGGTGTTGTTTCGGAATGCAAATTTCAAGTTTAGATGTCATCCACTTTTGTCGGTTTGTAATTTAATCAGAGGTTGTGTCGTTTGAAACTTAAATGACTGGTGTATGTAATGTTTTGAACTTTATGAATGGATGAACATCATTTTGATCATATAGTTGTTTATTATAATCGAATGCAATGAGAACCGATCAAGTCACACGCAAACGCTTCCGCAAAAGTCAGGGTGTGACAGATAATCACCATAAAATCTCTTCAAACATGAAGCCAAACAACATATATGGACTATAACACAAAGTGACCTTTGCAGGAGGCCTTTTCACTATGCCTATTATATATTGCAACGGTTGTTCTTGCTCAAGTTTGAAGCTTAAACTTTGAAGCTTCTTTGACCGTCTTTTAATCAATTTAGAAATTTGAAGTATGAAGCTTTTATATCAATTTGAGTTGAACAAGTTGCACATCTCTACTAATTAAAGGATTAAGAATTATTACATAATTTGTGATTAGACTCCTAACATTACATATACTCATGTTGCTTTTATATGTTTTTATGGCTCTTTACAACAAGAAAAAGTTCAAGAAACCGAATTAAAAATTTATGGAGAAAAGGGAAAGGGGATACTTTAGAGGTTAAAAGTGTTATTTATATACGTTTATTTGTTGTAAATTAAATTTTCCTTCCCAGAAAATTTCCTGGTTATAACCTAGAAAATAGCATATCTTAAAAGAAGATAGTTTAAGTGTTAATAATCTATTATTTAAAAAAAATATTTTTTACCGCAAAAGCGGTTTAAGTGTTTTCTAATAAAAAAATAATATTATACAACGGGTTTAAAAGTTGTATAATATATATATACCTACATATATATATAGGCAGTATTTAGAGAAAACGCCTGTAAGTGTAAAAACAGTGAGAACGCCCCTCATCCATTGAATCAAAACATTCTATGGTTTATATTGGCGCGGTGACGTTTTAGTAAATATATTCGACTTTTGAACGTGGCCGCGCTTCGTTAAGGGCAAAATGGTAAATGTGCATTTACAAAACCCATCAAAACGCAACCGAAACATATATACTTCCCAAAGAAACCTCCCCAATTCCATCGAAAAACCCCAAAACCCTAGAAAACGCGAAACCACAATATTATGGCGTCTAAAGATCAAACAAGATCCAGAGGCAAAAAACAGAGTGAGTTAACTATTAATAAATTATTATTGAATTACAGTGAATTTGGAAACGCCATGAACGCCAAGAAATTTACTTTTATAAGGCAAAAATGAGTAATTTATCGCGATAGATCTAAAAAAAACAAAGAAAACGCCAAAAAAATTGTAATATTTGAATTATTAATGGTTTATAATGAATTTGGGAACGCCATGTACGCCAAGATATTTACCTTTGTCAGACAAAAAGGATTAATTTATCGCGACAGATCTATAAAAAAAACAACAAAACGCCAAAAAAATTGTAATGTTTGCATTATTGATCGATTACAATGAATTTGGGAACGCCATAAACGCCAATATATTTACTTTGTAAGACAAAAACGATTAATTTATCGCGGCAAATCTAAAAAACAATAAAACGTCAAAAAGTTTTTGTTTTTAACTACATGCCAAAAAATCCTCCATGCCATAAAATGAGAAATGGTGTGTGAGATGCATTCGAAAAAAATATAAAGGCCAAAAAGCCCCTCCGCCTTGATTATATCGTACGCCACGTGTTCGTTCAGGATCCTTTCTCACCGTTTTCACACTTTCAAGCATTTTCTTGAGATCCGTTTCTATATACATAAACACCAATGAATTAAGTTTTACAAATATGTGTCGTTCTAACTTTCTAGCTTTTCCAAATAAAATACTACTAAAATTTACCATCAACCTATTAATTATATATGCATCAACCAACCAAACATTTTTATTTACGTTCTAAACATTTACACTTATAAATATGTGTCTATGATCAAATACTCCTTGCGCTGGCTGTCAGTCCGCTGAACCCTCCGCTGCCGTACCCGCCGCCCGCCCCCTAGTGCGCCGCTAAGATCACTGCTGTAAAGAATAAAAAAAACCCTAAAATCGTCACTAACGATACTAAAATAAGAAGGAACAATCACTAATTTGGTAAGTAAAAATGAATATTTGTTTGTATATACTCCTAACCGCTATAAAATATGTATTAAAATAGAGGGGGTTTAATCATAATCGCTATAAAAATGGTAAATACAATGATTCCAAGTAGAAGGCCTAGGAGAGTAATATTTGTGGCGGGTATTCTTGTTTTTATGTAGCGGTTTTATACAGAACCGCTCTGAATAAAGATCTTTTTTGTACTAGAGCCCGAAGATCTACAAACACCAGTATCAATCCTGGCCATAAATGTAACCCTCCATATAATGACAATGAAGACACCAGCAAATCACCATGATGTAACAACTTAGTGGAAGAAGCTGTTAGCAAACCGTGAGGACAAGATCTTTTCTCAAGGGGATGAAGATGCAAATTAATAAAATATTTTTTTTATTGCGGGCCAAATATTATTGAATAATTCTATAACTATTTGTATGTCAAATTAGTAAAGTATCTTTCTACTAACTTTCCAATAAATACTACCATGCCATGATCAAATGGTGTTAGTTGTTAGATGTGTCGGATTTGGGTTGTAAACTTAGTTTTAACTAAAAAAAATAAAAAAACTCTTGATCAGTTCAATATATCATAAGCATTCAACGATCCAACAAACCAAATCTTAATAAAAATGATTATTAAACAAAATGTATCAGAGCAATGCATTCTGATTTCTAATTTATGGTTGAACAAAAGTTGAAAAAATCTTATGAGGATGTATTTGATGACTTCTTCGTAAATTTACTTTTTCAACAAACGTGTATTATTTATTGGTGGTGAGGCAACTCATCCTTTGTATATTTTAATCCTATTCTTTTACTATAAAAGCACTACCAAGTTACACAGATTGTTTCATAGAATCCTTAAACCATCAAAGTTCCTAGTAAACAAGTTTTTCACCTCCAGCTAATGATGTCTCGTATTCTTATATTCGGTGTCCTGTTGGCAACATGTTCAATTGCTTTTGCTTCGGACCCTAGTCCTCTCCAGGACTTTTGTGTGGCAGATGCAAATAGCCCAGGTAAAAGAATAAAAGATTGTTGCAGCTCATGGTTTTATGATATACTATATTTATAGGTGTCCATAATAAGGTTTCTATATTTGTTTATGCAGTATTCGTGAATGGTGTGGTTTGCAAAAATGCAAAGCTTGTGAAAGCAGATGATTTTCTCTTTAGAGGGCTTCACGTAATGGGAAATACGTCGAATGACGTGGGTTCTAATGTGACTGCCGTGACAGTAGCAGAGTTAGCAGGACTCAACACTCTTGGTATTTCCTTGGCTCGTATTGACTTTGCTCCAGGGGGTATTAACCCTCCACACACGCACCCTCGAGCCACTGAAGTTTTGACCGTCATTGAAGGTAGTCTTCTGGTTGGTTTTGTCACATCTAACCCTGATAACCGCCTATTCACAAAAATGCTTGAGAAGGGTGACGTGTTTGTGTTTCCACAAGGTCTAATTCACTTCCAGAAAAACGTGGGATATGGGCACGCACTTGCTATTGCGGGTTTGAGCAGTCAAAATCCAGGTGTCATTACCATTGCAAATGCTGTGTTTGGATCAAACCCTGACATCGCTGAGGATATTCTTGCAAAGGCCTTTCAAGTTGACATCAAGGTGGTTCGTCAAATTCAATCAAAATTCTGAACTTTTATGTGATTTCTTTAACTTTAATTTTGTAACACTGTTTGCTTTTCTCTCTTGTTATAAATTATAAGTGAATAAAAAGACTATTGTTCTGGTTGTGATATATAATATATGGTTATTAAGGAACTAAATTATAAAAAGGAGTCTTAGTCGTGTTTCAAAGTCAGTCAGTGAAATGAAAGACCGACATGTGCTAAACATTGGAATTTTCTTGGCTAAAGTTAATTAACGAGTATATTAGAGTGCGCATGATTCTTCAAACTAAAAACATACAAAGTTAACCACCGTTTGACTTGACTAAATTTTATTGTCAAGTCAGTTCCTTGTCTTCCTTGACTAAATTAAGAGTCTATGAAAATATACAGTTAGATGACATTAAGTTAACCTTATTCCACGCTATAAACTATAAATTAGTAGCAATTTGTTGTTTAATGGTAATGTAGCACATGCATTGGCTGTTTATCAGGTTTTTTCCACCTTTTAACCTAAAGGTTTTCACATTTTGCATTATAACCCCTTTGGTTTTTAACTTTTAACCTAAAGCTTTTCATCTTTTACAAATTTAATCCCGACACTTTTTTTTATTTTCAACTTTGGTCCCCATACTTTTTATCTTTCGCAAGTTTTCCGTTTTTCGTTTCGTTCTAAATTTTGAGAGTTAACACGCCACAACGCATGGGGTTCAATATTTTTTCGTCTATCTTTTTCGCATTTTACAGGCCTGTCGCACCGCGTCTATCTTTCCCCGTTTGATAGATTTATCGCAATGCGCAGGTCCTAAATCACTTATATATTCTTTTCTATATTTTACGTTTCTTTCTAATTTCTTTGCATTAACACATCGCAACGGGCGTGAATGGTTCAACAATTTTACGCTTGCTTTTCATCCGGTGTTTTTGTTTCCCCGTTTATTTATTTTAGTTTTACAAGCTTTTTCGATGTTGGTGCTCGGTGGTAGTGGTGTGACATTGGTGCTACTTGTGACGGTTTTATGAAGTTTTTAATCTATTAAGTTTTTTTCTAATAATTTTTTGGATTTACCTCTACACTTCCTTTATTTAAAAAGACTAAATTTTTGTGTGCATATATTTATGTAGGTGTCGGTATATATCACTACAGGTCAACTATAATACATTTTTGTTTAAAAAACGTTTTTAGTTGCATATTTTTTGTACGTTTTGGTATAAATTCGAGTTCATCTACGTTTCAATGTGAACTTTTTGGAAAACGAGTCAGGTCAAATATAATACGTTTTCATGATTTTTTATGTATGTTACGTAAAATTTTTGTTTCAAATCGAGTGTAGTCAAATTGTGTTTTCCCCCTTTTCAAAAGCTATAAGTAACCCGTTGATTATACGTGTTGGTTTTTCCTTTATACCCGTTAATGTTTTCTATGTAGGAGTCGGGTCACATATTATACGTTATGATTGTACGGTATAAACTTGGTTAACTTTACATTTTGATTAAATCGCAATGCTTATATAGGTTACATGAGTTCAGTTAGATTCGTCAAAATGTGCATTTTGATATTGTTAACGCATCACTTAACGTTTGGACTAATCCATTTAACATTTGTTATGTACCCGCGACGCAATGTGCGCAGATCTTATTACTAGTTAATACAAATATGTAAACCTTGTTGTCATAATTATCACAATAATTTATCAATTGTATGTCACGCAAATGAGATTAAAAATTGTTAGGAGTATAGAATAACACCTATTTACTTAGAAACACATAAATACAAATATACGAACACTTGAATTTTTTTGATATGTACAAATTATACCACTAGTATAAAAAAGAACATTTTTATAAACTCGTTTGTGATACGGGTATAAAAAATTGCATTCTTTAAAATAAGGATACAATTAAACTTTCAATAAAAAAAACTTTAAACCATGGTTGACAATCTAAATACAACAAATAAACTAACGAGCGTAATCTATTTAGTATAATAAATGAGATGGCTTTGGGTCATGTGGCTTGTTATGGTGGAGCGAGAGGGTGATTTTGAGAGGGAAAGAATGTGAGCTATTGTGTGATGAGTTGGACGTGGGATCCATTTATGATTCGGGTCAGGTATCTCTTAGTTTTGGATCTACTATAAAAACCTAATTGAGATTATAATCTCAATACCCTATTGACACTTCTCTAAAACCCTAGCTACTAGCCACCAAGTTCGTCCTTCTTCTTTATGATTCAACTCAGACCTTAGCTATCAGCCACCGTGATCCTCTTTTTTCTTAGTTGTTCTATGATTCAAACCCTAAATCGATTTCCCCATTCATCTTTTTCATATATACAATCAATGTCGTCGAGCAATTGAATGGTTGAAGAAAATACTAGGCACCTCAGCTTTCAGTTTCTCTCTCAAAACCCTAGATCAACGAGTGAAAGTTGGTGTTCTTCACTCTCATATTCAACAATCAAGAACATAGGTATGTTTATCCCTTTCGATCTTTGATGTTTTTGTTATGTGATTCCAATCATAACAATCATTTTTTTTTGTTTTATTTTTTATTGTGAAAACTCTAAATGGTCAATGTTTACAAACGGTGGTTATTTCCTATTGCTTTTGTTGTTTGTTAATTTGAACATTGAAGAAGAATGAAGGTGTGTTTGTATGACGACAGAATCTGATGAAGGTGTGTTGTTGTTTGTTGATTTGAAAGTGGTCAGAGATGAAAGGGATTCATTAATCTTAATCACAGGTATGTTCTTCCTTTTTGATCTTTGATTTTTCTATTATCTAATTTGAATCTTATTAATCCTTTTTATTGTCCCCAAAACCCTAAATACTCAATGTCTACATACAGTTTGATTGAAGTGGTGATTCTTTGTTTTATGATTCGAATTATATTTTCACAGGTATGTTTTTTTCTATTTTGTTATATAGATTTTATGCTCTTGTATTTATCTCACTTATGTGGTCTTTTGTATTTAGTTCTATGTTAGTAAAGATGTTTTTTTTTGTTTTTTCACATATCATTGAGAGCTAGAGCTTCTAGATAACCGATTTGTTTTGAAATGTTCTTTAGGTATTAAGTTTTTACCTGTTATTTAGTGTTTATAATGTTTATGTCACCAATTTTTTTTTTTGTTATAGCTACCGAAGGATGATAGAGCCTCCCATTCTTTTTATTGTAGAGTTTTTGTTTTATATAATTTTTGGTGGATTATATTTGAAAGTCAATCACCTAAGAAAGCATATACTTTTAGAAAAGCTATTAGTTGATTTTCTTTGTTCATTCTGAAAGTGTATACCTTATTTTTTAAATATGGAACTAAAAAGATATACGAGTATGGTTTAACAATACTATCCACATATAAACTAATTTTATGAACCATGCATAGAGGATCAAGTTCCTTCATTCTATGACAATGGTCAGAGATGAAGGGGATTCATCAATCTTAATCACATGTATGTTCTTCCTTCTTGATCTTTGATTTTTTTTTTGTTATCTAATTCGAATCTTATTAATCCTTTTTATTGTCCCCAAAACCCTAAATACTCAATGTCTACATACGGTTTGATTGAAGTGGTGATTCTTTGTTTTATGATTCGAATCATATTTTCACAGGTATTTTTTTTTCTGTTTTGTTATATAGATTTTATGCTTTTGTGTTTCTCTCATTTATGTTGTCTTCTGTATTTAGTTCTATGTGTCATACCCCAACCGATGGCGGAATCATCGGGGCGTGGCACTGAGCGAAACAGATTATCCAGAAGTTTCCATAACAACTATAATTACCAATTATTTAAAGCAACATGTCCCATACCATGTCATAAAAGGTATCATAATTATTACAGACAAGATCTGGTCAAATTGTTCTGTTCCGACAACTCAGATTTCAAATACAGACAATTGTTTATTTGTTTCTAGACCTTTCCTAGCCTCGATTTCACAGCAAGCCAAGCATATAAACATCCTAAGCACCTGTCACATACGTTAAAGTAAAAGTCAATACACATAGTGTAAAGGTGAGCATACAAGTTTAATAGATATAATAGAGTTCGAAATCGTTACGCATAACCAGCACGTACACAGCGTAAAATGAAGCATGTTAGTTATCGACATGAACCTATCGATACCAATGACTGCGGGTTGACTGCCCAAGGCAGTTCGTAATACACACTCACCACTGTGAGCCATGTAACAAATTGTCCTTAACAACCCCTGAGTAAACAGGTGCTGAGTCCAAACAAATAGTACTATCATTGCTAAGGAGGTAGAAAGGATTCCATGTGTAAACATAACAAACAAGCATTCATTAAGTCACGTATAACATGCGGTAACGGTTAGCGTTAAAGTATTACGTAGTGTGTTTGATGTGATTTAGAATAAGTAACGTATGTAACACCCAAAAGTGCGTAAAGCAAAAAGGGATCGAGTATACTCACAGCGATTGATGGATTGAAGGGAGCGTTAAAGAGTAGGATTAGCCTGATCAGAACGATAGCATAACGATAAGCGATGCGTAAAAGTGTCAGTGGGTCGAACAGCAATCCGATCGGATGGCAATCCGATCGGGTAGCCGGT
The DNA here is from genome assembly GCA_030545235.1 of Helianthus tuberosus. Classification (NCBI taxonomy): domain Eukaryota; kingdom Viridiplantae; phylum Streptophyta; class Magnoliopsida; order Asterales; family Asteraceae; genus Helianthus; species Helianthus tuberosus. Next base: position 119,234,984 of record CM060424.1, read on the forward strand.
CGATCGGGTGACAATCCGCTCGGATGGTCATCCGATTGGGTGACCTTTCGAGTGGATTGTTACTTCGTTTGGGAAAGATGTGTTTGTGTATGATGGCTTGTCTTTTGAAGTTTTCGTTGTAGCATTTTGAAAATGGAGAAGCATCTCTACCTTTCAGGTTGGTCGATCGGACGGACGTTCGATCGGACGACAATCCGATTGGCGAGGCTTCTCAGGGTTGAGAACAAATTCACAGCAGGACGGTCACTCGATCAGATGGTTATCCAATCAGGTGGCAATCCGTTCGGAGTGAACATGTTTGGAAATCAGTACGTGTTGAAGTCATAACATCTCATGGTCGAGTGGTAATCCGTTCGGGTGGTAATCCGATCGGACAGCATTTCGTTCAATGTTCAACCTCCAATGTTTGAAAATAAAAGTTGAGTGTGGGGCCAAGGTGTAAGCCGATCGGGTGGCAACCCGATCTATGACAACCCTCATAATTTCATGTATCCGTATGATTAATTAATATTATATTGTGCTTATTGATTATACAGAAAATTGACTAAATGGTCCTGAATATTTTCCTAAGTGTTAGGAATTAAAAACGTTACAAATAGTTACATAAAAGACACTATACGGAATAACCTAGCACTTTAACGAAACGGTATCTAACCGAACATTACCCGGAACACCAAAATTTTGCCAGAAACATTGTTGTATTATTTTTGGACTAGTTATGATCCCCGGACACCCTGACATACTACATAATGCGTGATATACATAAAACACTAGACTTTATAATTATCTTCCACCAATTGCCTACTTACCATCAAATTTACACATGGACCCCCTCCCCCTTTTGAGGTTTACGATTTTGGGGATGGCCCCACCATAATATTTATAAGATCTTATAATATCTTACTTAGATTTCTTGGATTCCCCCTAGATTTGATAAGATCTTGTAATACCTTGCTTAGATTCTCTTTAGATTATAAGTAACCTACTTATCATAAAAATTTACACATAACCCCCCCCCATCAAAACTTACGGCCCATGTGGGGGACCCCACCAAGATTTTATATCAATATTTTATTTGATATGTTGCTTGTGTATCTAGCCAAGATATTGTAAGAAATCTTATAGGTATGATGGCCTAGATACTATATCATTACATATCTTCATCATATCCTACAACTTCACACTCCACTCCCTCACACCTCTCTTCCCTCCCGGCTCCCTCTACAACCGCCACCATCACCACCTTGTCACCACCATATCCATCCATTTCAAGCTTATTCAAGTGCTAGGAGGTGATACTTGGAGCTTGAAGCTTGGAGATCTTGAAGGAACTTCATACATTGCTTTTACACACCATCTTCATCATCTTTTGTTCTTGAGTTCTTCCCTAGCTTTAAGCTAGTTGTAAGACTTCCTTAAACTCTTGTCTACTTTTATTTTCATAGTGAAAAGATTTTGCTATGATGAAATCGCATGAACACTACAAGAACACAAACATAAAACATGAACATAAAGCTTTACATAAAGATCATGAGATGAAAGATGATGATACATGGTAAATCTGAGTAAACAAACAATAACCTACTGTAAATGACCTATGATATGATATTAATCATTTTTAGAAAGTATGGTGATCGTATGTGCGCATTTTAGTGGCCTTTAAGCTATAAACAGAATGCTGAGTAACATTTTTAGCCAAATTCAACTGGCTGTAAACGGACCGTTATAAATCGAAAATTTGATTTTCTGAAGTCTAAATTATGTATTTTCGAAAACCTCTTCAAATGGCACTGGAATCATATTTTTTTGAGGTCGTTTACTATTTTAAAGGTCCGTTTTGTACAGCAGCAAAAGCTGCGTTTTTACTGCAGAAAATGTGTGTTATATTTTTCATCATAACTTGAAATCTGTGTAGAATTTGATCATGAAATTTGTACTGTAGATGACCACTGATGTCTTTGTAACCCTCCAACTGAAATTTCGTCAATTAGACTTACGATGAATTTTAAATGAATTTTTCGGTGGACTAAGGTCAGAAAGTGACGAATTTGATTGCAGTCCGGTAAATGATTTTTTTATAAAATATTGGAAATGAATTTGATCCCGATATTTCTACACAGTAATATTTGGATTGTTAAAAATATTCTGTAAAAGTTTGGGAATTTTTGGAGTAACGGTCTAGTGGTTCACATGGGGAAGCCCCCACTAATTATGGACATGGTTTGGGGAAAAACAAAGATACTGGTTAACTCGTGGTTTACGAAACAACTTATGGTTTTCAAAACAAACTCCTAAAACCAAACAACCAACTTTGAACTCGCTCAACTTTGCTGTTGACTTCTTGTTACATGCCTTGCAGGTCGTTAGGTACCTATGGAGCTTGCACGAGAGGAAGGAGTCGTTGTGGGACATGGACTGTTGAGTCCCATGTTAAACATTTAAACTTTATGAACTTATTAAACTTATGTTTTGGTTTTACGTCTTATGCTTCCGCTGTTTAATTTGAACTTGGTTAACTAGTTTTTGAACACTAATTATATTGCGTGGTTGGATTTTATCTATTTAAATACATTGTTCAATATGATTGGTGGCTGGATCCTGGTCATGTCACGCCTCCAAGCGGTGATACTCCACGTGTGGATTTTGGGGGTGTGACAGATTGGTATCAGAGCCATTGGTTATAGTGAACTTGGTTTTAAAAAGGGAAAAGCTTTTTGACAAAACCAGACTATAACCTGTAGAGTGCTCAACGATCCACAACGACGCTTCGCTCCACGTGCAAGACTCGACACAATAGGTTGTATAAATTATGTTTATATTGTCTGTTTGATAGTTCACATAGTGCATTAGTTAACGTGATAACCGCTATTTGAGCCTTGTGTGCTTACTCTCTTCTATCGTCCCACGCTTACGCACTTTCGCGACACTTTTCTCACTCACGTTGCTTCGTTGTGAAGATCATGAACGGACGCGGAGGACATGGTGGTATCAACCTAACTCAAGCCCAGTTGATGGCATTGATCAATGAACGAGTGGCTGAGGCACTCGCAGCTGTCCCTGCAGGAGCTATAACCTGCCATATCAACCCATCTTAGGACATTTAGACCCTACCCTCGTGAACCAACTCTTGTGCTTAACGTTGTCTTTTATTCTCGCGCCACAGGTCAACATGCTCCGCCTCCCGTATATACGTTCAAAACGTTCATGGATTCTCGACCTAGTACTTTCAGCGGCACAAAAGGAGCTGTAGGCCTTCTTCACTGGTTCGAGAAGATTGACTCTGTTTTTGAGATGTGTGAATGCCCGGAAGATCGTAGGGTGAAATTTGCTACTGGAACACTCGAAGTTGCTACGTTAACCTGGTGGAAAGAACAGGTTCAACTGCTAGGGCTGGCGGTTGCTAATGCCACCCCATGGAATAACTTCAAAGATTTGATCAAGGAAGAGTACTGTAGTCGTGACCACATCCACATGCTATTGGTGGAATTTTTCAATCTGAAAATGACGGGGTCTGAAATTGATGCGTATACGAAGAGGTCAAACGAACTGGCCATCTTGTATCCTACTATGGTAGATCCTCCTATCAAGCGTATCGATCTGTACCTTAAGGGTTTAGTGCTAGAAATTCAGAGCCACGTGACCTCAGCTAATCTTGGCACCATTCAGCAAATCATCCATTTGGCTCATCGTCTCACCGATTAGGCAGTTGAGCAGAACAAGCTGCCCAAGCGTATTAGCGCTACTACTACTTTTGATACTCCCAGTGATAACAAGCGTAAGTGGGATGGAGCCTCCAGCAAGGGTTCAACTTCAGCTCAGTCTCAGTCTCAACAGCGAAGGACTGACAACTACAAGAGCCCTGGTCAGCAATCTTCGGGTAGTCAGGGGCAGGGTGGATACAAGGGAAACCACCCCAAGTGCAATCAATGCAACAAACATCATAGTGGGCAGTGCAACAAGGGTCGTTGTCTGAGGTGTAACAAGTTTGGTCATGAAGCCAAGGATTGCAGGGGCTCACGTCCTGCGAATCAGAATCGTCAACAGCAGCCACTGGCTCCACAGAATCAGCAGCAGCAATTGCAGGGTAACAGGGGATGCTATCAGTGTGGTGCTGAAGGTCACTTCAAGAGAAACTGCCCCCAGTTGAACCAGAAGCAGAACAACAACAACAATCAGGGGAACGGAAACAATAACGGGGGAAACAACGATGCCAATGGAGCCAGGGGACGTGTTTTCGTGCTGGGTCAGGGTGATGCAAGGAACGATCCCAACGTGGTGATGGGTAAGTTTCTTCTGGATGATTTCTTTGTTACTGTTTTATTCGATTAGGGTGCCGATGCTAGTTATGTGTCCTTAAAAGTTAGTTAAATGCTTAAGCGCACTCCAACACTTTTGAACACCAAACACATGGTAGAGCTAGCAAACGGTAAAAGTTTAGAGGCCACACACATAGTTAAGGGTTGTAATCTTGTTCTTGCTGAACAGACCTTTTCTATCGACCTCATTCCTATCGTTCTGGGTAGTTTCGATGTTATTATTGGGATGGATTGGTTATCTCCACATCAAGCGGAAATTCTTTGCAACGAGAAGATTGTCCGCATCCCTCGTTCTGGTGAAGAAGCCCTCGTAATTCGTGGCGACAAGAGTGGTGCTGTTGTAGGCATCATCTCTTTCCTTAAGGCCCAGAAGTGTTTGCGAAAGGGCCACACTGCCATTCTAGCTCTCGTCACTGACGCATCAATTGATGAGATGAGAATTGAAGATATTCCTATTGTGCGTGACTTTCCCGAGGAATTACCTGGTCTTCTGCCTCATCGTCAAGTCAGGTTTCAAATCGAGCTAGCTCCTGGAGCAGCACCAATAGCTCTTGCACCTTATCGTCTAGCTCCACCAGAACTTGAGGAATTGTCCACTCAATTGCAAGACCTCTTGGGAAGGGTTTTATTCGCCCTAGCTCTTCGCCTTGGGGAGCTCCAGTGTTATTTGTGAAAAAGAAAGACGGTACCTTCAGAATGTGTATTGACTACCGCAAACTCAACAAGGTGACCGTGAAGAATCGTTATCCTCTTCCACGCATTGATCAGTTATTCGACCAGTTGCAAGGGTCGAGTTTCTACTCCAAGATTAACCTGAGGTCAGGTTACCATCAACTGAGAGTCTGAGACGAGGATATCTCTAAAACAACATTCAGGACTCGTTATGGGCATTACGAGTTTCTGGTTATGCCTTTCGGATTGACGAATGCACCTGCGGTTTTCATGGATCTCATGAACCGAGTGTGCAAGCCTTACCTGGATAAGTTTGTCATAGTTTTCATCGAGGATATCCTGATCTATTCGAAGAGTCAGGAAGAACACGAGCAACACCTGAGGCTTATTTTGGAACTTCTTCGAACAGAGATGTTGTATGCCAAATTTTCGAAATGTGAATTCTTGCTTCGCGAAGTCCACTTTCTAGGCCACGTGGTAAACAAGGATGGGATTCATGTGGATCCATCCAAGGTCGACTCGATCAAGAACTGGCCTGCACCCCGTACACCAACAGAAATCCGCCAATTCTTGGGTTTGGCAGGATATTACAGAAGGTTTATCAAGGATTTCTCAAAGATTGCGCAACCTCTCACTTCACTGACTCAGAAGGGTGTCACCTATCGTTGGGGTTATGCACAGGAATATGCTTTTCAGCACTTAAAAGATAGACTTTGCAGCGCACCAATCCTCTCATTGCCTGAAGGCACATATGATTTTGTGGTTTACTGGGACGCTTCCATCCAAGGACTTGGTTGCGTGTTGATGCAACGTGACAAGGTCATTGCCTACGCATCGCGCCAACTTAAATTTCACGAGAGGAACTACACTACGCATGACTTGGAATTGGGAGCAGTTGTTTTTGCACTTAAGATATGGAGACATTACCTGTACGGTACCAAGTGCACCATTTACACCGATCACAGGAGTCTCGAGCATATCTTCAAGCAAAAGGAGTTAAACATGCGACAACGTCGATGGGTCGAGCTCTTGAATGATTACGAATGTGCGATCAAGTACCATCCGGGCAAAGCCAATGTTGTGGCCGACGCCCTCAGTCGAAAGGATACTACACCTAAACGTGTGCGAGCGTTACAACTTACCATCCAATCTAGTCTTCCTACTCAGATACGAGATGCTCAGGTTGAAGCGTTGAAAGCAGAAAACATCAGGGCGGAGCCCCTACGAGGATCAAGAAAACGGTTAGAACAAAAGGAAGACGGCGCCTACTACGTAAACGGGCGCAACTGGGTTCCCCTCTATGGTAATCTACGTGAGCTTGTGATGGATGAGGCACACATGTCTCGTTATCCAGTACATCCTGGTTCGGATAAGATGTACCACGATCTCAAGACTACGTATTGGTGGCCTAGTATGAAAGCCAACATAGCGATCTACGTCAGAAAATGTTTGACTTGCGCGAGAGTCAAGATTGAATATCAGAAACCATCAGGCCTACTCCAATAACCAGAGATCCTGACATGGAAATGGGAGCAAATTTCCATGGATTTCGTTACTGGCCTGCCTAGATCTCAACGCGGAAATGACACTATTTGGGTGATAGTGGATCGATTGACCAAGTCAGCACATTTTCTGGCTATAAAGGAAACGGATAAGTTTTCTACTCTAGCAGGCGTCTACCTAAAGGAAGTAGTATCAAGGCACAGAGTGCCAACCTCCATCATTTCTGATCATGACTCACGTTTTACATCTGAGTTGTGGCAGGCTATGCACAAGTCCTTTGGTTCTCGATTAGATATGAGCATGACATATCATCCACAGATGGATGGGCAATCTGAACGCACCATCCAAACCCTTGAAGACATGCTTAGGGCATGTGTAATTGATTTTGGTAACGGTTGGGAGCGACATCTACCTCTAGTAGAATTTTCGTATAATAACAGCTACCACACCAGTATCCAGGCCGCTTCGTTTGAGGCATTGTACGGACGTAAATGCCGATCACCTCTTTGTTGGGCAGAAGTTGGTGACAACCAAATCACAGGCCTATAACTTGTGGTAGACACAACTGAGAGGATCGCTTAGATACGACAATGAATGGCGGCAGCTCGTGACCGTCAAAAAAGCTACGCTGATAAGCGCAGGAAACCACTCGAGTTCCAGGTTGGGATCGGGTGCTACTCAAAGTCTCACCTTGGAAAGGTGTAGTTCGTTTTGGCAAACAAGGCAAACTCAATCCGCGTTATGTCAGACCATTCGAAATCATTGAGAAAAATGGCAAAGTCACCTTCAAGTTGAATCTACCTGAAGAACTCACCGGAGTTCACAACGTATTCCACGTGTCAAATCTGAAAAAGTGTCTGTCAGATGAGACCCTCATAGTTCCCTTAAAGGAGCTCACAATCGACGACCAGTTGCAATTCGTCGAGGAACCAGTTGAAATCACAGACCGTGATGATAAGATTCTCAAGCGTACCAGAATACCCCTTGTTCGAGTTCGTTGGAACTCCCGTCGTGGCCCAGAGTTTACCTGGGAACGAGAGGACCAGATGAAACACAAGTATCCCTAGTTGTTCGAGAAAAGTGCAACCACTACTGAGGCTGAAGCCACTGCGGAATTTCAGGACAAAATTCCAAACCAACGGGGGATGATGTGACACCCCAGGAAAACCAGGAAACCACGCAACTCAACTAGCTTCCTCAGTAACCACGTGCTAAATTTCGGGACGAAATTCTCTTAACAAGGGGTGAATGTGACAACCCTCATAATTTCATGTATCCGTACGATTAATTAACATTATATCGTGCTTATTGATTGTACAGAAAATTGACTAAATGGTCCTGAATATTTTCCTAAGTGTTAGGAATTAAAAGCGTTACAAATAGTTATATAAAAGACACTATACAGAATAACCTAGCACTTTAACGAAACGGTATCTAACCGAACAACCGGACATTACTCGGAACACCAAAATTTTGCCAGAAACATTGTTGTATTATTTTTGGACTAGTTATGATCCCCAAACACCCTGACATACTACATAATGCGTGATATACATAAAACACTAGACTTTATAATTATCTTCCACCAATTGCCTACTTACCATCAAATTTACACATGGACCCCCTCCCCCTTTTGAGGTTTATGATTTTGGGGATGGCCCCACCATAATATTTATAAGATCTTATAATATCTTACTTAGATTTATTGGATTCCCCTTAGATTTGATAAGATCTTGTAATATCTTGCTTAGATTCTCTTTAGATTATAAGCAACCTACTTATCATAAATATTTACACATAACCCCCCCCCCCCAATCAAAACTTACGGCCCATGTGGGGGACCCCACCAAGATTTTATATCAATATTTTATTTGATATGTTGCTTGTGTATCTAGCCAAGATATTGTAAGAAATCTTATAGGTATGATGACCTAGATACTAAATCATTACATATCTTCATCATATCCTACAACTTCACACTCCACTCCCTCACACCTCTCTCTCCCTCTCGGCTCCCTCTACAACCGCCACCATCACCACCTTGTCACCACCATATCCATCCATTTCAAGGTTATTCAAGTGCTAGGAGGTGATACTTGGAGCTTGAAGCTTGGAGATCTTGAAGGAACTTCATACATTGCTTTTACACACCATCTTCATCATCTTTTGTTCTTGAGTTCTTCCCTAGCTTTAAGCTAGTTGTAAGACTTCCTTAAACTCTTGTCTACTGTAGGATCGTTTTCAGACCCGAACGAGTCGATCAGAAGAGTTCTTAGACAGAATCAGAGGCGGAATTCATTGATTCGGTCTTCGTTCAGCTTGTATAACACTAGAATCACTATTAACTGTCGTGTTTAATAATCTGATAACAATTTACAGTCCAGAGACACTTCGACAGCACTTCGGCGTCAGAATCAAGAATGTTACAAATGATTTCGTATGAATGGTATTTATAGGCATGTGATTTCGCTTGAACATGCTCAAGCGGAATCACTTTCAAGCGCAATCACTGAAACGGAATCAACATCTTGATTTCGTTTGAAATACCAACTTGATTTCGTTTGAAATAACCATGTGTCATTTCAAACGGAATTACCTAAAAACACACATTTCCTCATTTTTCGTGCCCTGATCTATACAATCTAGTACAAGACTCGATACAAGACGAAGTTGACAGACGTATGCACCAACAGACTCCCCTTTGGATGTTGACGAGTCTTCAGTATCGAGTCTTTGGCATATCACGTCTTCGGTCTTGATCAGTCTTCTCAACTTCTAAAACTTCTCCTGGCTTGCCGTAGCAACATGATCATGAACCTTACTTCTTTGTCTTCAGACTCCCCCTTTCACTCAGCTGGGATCGCAGTCTGGAATTCTTTACCTTGTAGCATAGTAACGAAAACCTGGAATTTAACATCAGGAATCGAAACTTTGCTTTGTTCAACATTTCCTGCACAAATTTTCTCACAAACACATAAGTTTTTACAATAGTTACATCAAGTTCAATTTAATGACCTTGATTAATTAAACAAACTATCTTTCTCAAAACAAATTTCTTCCTTTAAACACACACTCCCAAACCTGTTCATCATGTTCAGCACTTGAAATTTTGAATTTCAGTTTTTCAACATCAGTTGTCGAAAGTATTTTTAAATTTTCAAATAAGACTAAACTTCTAGACAGAACAATATAGAAATGAAGTAAAGAAATATTTACAGACACTATTTTTGTGAGTTTGTGTAAGAGGATCATATCAGTTTATGTGACCAATCACTAGCACCATTAAGCTTTACACATTTTCAGTTCTAAACGATTCACATAGATTAACGATATTGTTGTCCTCTTAAGCTCAATCTAAAAACTTTCGAAATACTTACCGATACGTTAAAGTATATTAATCTTGCACTAAAAACTTATGGGCCCCACGATATCAGCATATCCCCTCATCATGCAATACACTAACTCAAGTAATGCCTTTAAACTTTTATCAACAGTGATTAGTGCGAAAACAATGCAGAATGTTTAAACATTAACAATCAGGTCGATACTTTCGTATACGCAGAGAAAGTCCAATGTTTAAACAAAATAAGAAAAATAAAAAACAAGTTGAAATTTGTTTAGGCTTTAACCACCAGTTCGATACTCCCGTATACACAGAGGTGATCCAAAGCTTAAACGAAACACCAAAGAAAATAAATCAGAACGTTTAGGCACTAACATCCAGGTCGATACTCACGTATACGCAGAGGATGTCCAATGCTTAAACAAAATAAAGAAATAAAACAAGTTTAAATCTTTGCAAAATGAAATGCACAATCACAGTGATTTTTAGCAAAATTATGAAAATTCACAAATTTAACTAGTTTTTATGCACTTTGCATTCAGCGATTACTGAGTAGGCACACAATCAAGAAGGACAAAACTAAGTACTATGCTTTCAACCATGTTTCCCACTAGAACTAGGCTTTTGCATTTAAGTTTGTATCGTTATCGCAAATCTACTAGTCTAGCCGAGCCTACCGTCACATCTTTAGTGAGACCGTTTATCACATTTAATCTCTCCATTTCTTTAGCATGCTGTGAAAGTCCACTGATTTTCTATCATTTCCTCTTTTTACAACAAAACTCATTTTTTATTTTATCATGTTTTTGACATTTTCAAATTTTCAAATGTTTTTGATTTTCAGAACTTCTTACTCCCCCTAAAATTCAAAAGCATTTAAGTAAATTTGAAAACAAATTGTACAAGTAACATGACAACTGATATCAAATCACTTCAATTCGCCATCCACTAGGCATAAACAATCAGAACTCCCCCTCACAACAAAACTATTTTCCCATTGTGATTTCAAAACATTTAAGTTTGTTAAAAATCAAATGGTTTTTTCGGAAAATAAGTTGTGTTGATTTCACCACTTGTAGGTTAGGGGTTCAATTCATCACCTTGTTCTTTTAACCTCTTGAAAAATTTAACAGTTTTAGATTCAATCACCAAATATCACATGTAGAAAATCAAGTTCAACTTAATGTCCCTGATTTACCACTTGTATGTCGAAATATCACCAGAGTGAATTTCTCAAGAAAGATGCCGATTCCTGCTCCACTATTACCAACCTGGGAGCTCCGGCAAGTCAGGTTTTTCATTTAAAGAGATCTACCCAAGCCTGACTATTGTTGGGTTTTTCAACTTTTTGTTTTAAATTTCCGTTTGACAATGATGGAAAATTTGCATCATCAATTGTCGACACAGAAACATCACCTTTTACCTCAACAAATGGCTCTTCTGGATTTGATAAACTAGAGTCATCGCCCGAACATGGCTTATCTGACTTTGATAAGTCAGATTCATTTCCAAAACGTGGCTCCTTTGTTTCCGAAGAAACAAATTCATCGCCAGAAAGTGAAAATTCCATTTTCTTTTGTTTGTTAATCACTTGATTAACCGCTTTTTCTTTCTTTAATATCACTTTCGTCCTTAGATTTGTATCTGATGAATTTGTTTTGCTGGATTTGTCATTCTTTGGCGAGCAAGACGATTTATCAGAACTACTATCTGATTTTCCGGTAGGATCCGAGGAAAAAATCCTTTCGAGATATTCCCTCGCTTTCTTCCTTTTCTTTCTCAGTCTGTATTTCTGCCCTTGTGAAAGCTTTACTTTTTTTTTTCTAGAACTTTCTGTTCTTTGGGCTTTTCTTTGACTTTGACTGGATTTTTCTTTGTCATTTTCTGAGATTCAGCCCTCGATCTTCCCATTCATCTCATTGGGCAATCTCTGGCAACGTGACCTTTGATATGGCATTCAAAGCATCTTCTAGTCTCAAACCTCCGACTCTGGCAATTAACAGCAATGTGTCCTCTAAAACCACAGTTATAGCACACTCTGTTATCATACCATTCACCACTTTCATAGCAAACATTCATATCATAACATTGTTTGGCCTTGTGGTAGTCATCACTCCTCTTGAGAGCTGGATTTGGCATTTGAGCACTGTGGTCAAACCTGCGCCACTTATTACCAACAGTTTTTGAGTTTTGATTATCAAATTTTTGTGATTTTTTATCACGATTGGATGATTTAACTGATGATCTTTTATTTTATTTTTGAGAACTTTTTTATTTTTCTTATTTTGTTTTTGTTCTACTTTCTTCTTCAAAGGTTTTTGCGTAGAGCATTCACCCTTTTCAGTTGAATGTAGAATAGTTTCTTGAAAATTTTCTTTTAATTTCAGAAACAATTTCTTTTTCTCATTTTCATCATCAGTTTTATCACCACAACCTTCAATTTTGACTTTGTCAAAATTTTTGACATCGTCAGTTATTGGAACAGAATTGATCGGTTTTGGACAAATATAATCTGGTACTGATGATGAAGTTTCAAAACCTTTCAATTTATTCTCTAACTCCTTGATTTTATTTATAGCAATTTCAGCTTCATTTTCAAGCCGAATGATTTTCTGGAGATGAGAATTTATTTCAATCTGTTTTTCAATATTATTTTTAAAAATAACAGACTTTTCATATTCTAAAATCTTTATTTTACTTTGAAATTCTTTTTCAATTTTTAACTTTTCATCTTCAAAAACTTTTATTTTATTTTCAATTTTTTTTTCTTTTTCTTTCAAACTTGTATTTTCCAATGTCAAACTCTCTACTATTATCAAGAGTTTGACATTTTCTGCTCTAGATTGATCACATTCTGAGCATTTCCCAGGCATCTTTTCAACCTCAGCTTTCTTCTCAGTCTTCAGAGCTGGAATTTCTTCAACCTGTTCTTCTACCATTCGAACTTCTTCCTCAGATTTGACTTCATCATTCTGTGACACCACAGTTGTCTCATTTTGTTCAGATGTTTCTTGATAAACATTGTCAATCTGTTTATTCTCGGATTCAACAATTTCTTCAACATTTACTGCCTTTTTATTCTTCTTTTTCGCCGCAAGTTTATTCTTGAGCTTTTCAATTTGTTATGCAAAGGAGTCATTAAACATTTCAGAAGACAATAACCTTTTATAAAATTCAAGTTTTTCAATTTCTCTACTATCGTCATCACACTCTTCATCAGATGAGTATGAATGATCAAAAACTTGAGTTCTTTCTGAAACAACTTCTGAATCTTTTTCATTCTTTTCTGAAACATCATTTAAATCCTTTTCAACTTTTTCTAAAACAATTTCTGAATCCTTTTTAGATTTTTCTGAATCAACTTCTGAACCCTTTTCAGCTTTATCTAACACAATTTCTGACTCTTTTGTTATTGAAAGTGGTTCTCTTGAAATTGATTCTTTTAAAACTGGTTTTTCTTCAATCTTAAAAGGACTCTCATCTTGAGATATATAGTAATACACCATTAAATCTTCTAAAGTATCCATGTTTCAGTAACAAGTTTCACAAGATCAGTTACTTTCAAACAAAATACTTTTAAACAAAATACCTCTTCAAGCAAAATATCTATTTCACACGTAATTACTTTCAAACGAAATACCAGTTTCACACGGAATTACTTACAAACGAAATAACCTTTTTGATGCGAAATCACTGATTCCATTTGAAATGTCACACTTTCAAACGGAATAACATTCTGAAGCGAAATTAGGTAATTTCGTGTGAAACAGTTCAAACGAAATCACACTTTGAAATGAAATCAGGTAATTTCGTATGAAATAACCTCAACCTCTCAGACGAAATCAGGTGCACGTTCAAACATAATTAACCTTTTGGTCCATTTTTGTCACTTTCAATCTGAATTTAGGTCTGATTCTTTCAAGGGTTTGTTAAAACTGTATTTTACACAAAATATCAAAAGATTAGTCCATTTTAACTGTGAAAACTTGATTAAATTCTGAAAAGAAGGTGTAGAAATCAGAATTTTCCAGCGAAAACAAGCTAAATGGTAAGAACTCTTCCTCCTGAGCTCTGATACCACTTGTAGGATCGTTTTCAGACCCGAACGAGTCGATCAGAAGTGTTCTTAGACAGAATCAAAGGCGGAATTCATTGATTCGGTCTTCCGTCAGCTTGTATAACACTAGAATCACTTTTAACTGTCTTGTTTATTAATCTGATAACAGTTTACAGTCCAGAGACACTTCGACAGCACTTCGGCGTCGGAATCAAGAATGTTATAAATGATTTCGTATGAATGGTATTTATACGCATGTGATTTCGCTTGAACATGCTCAAGCGGAATCACTAAAACGGAATCAACATCTTGATTTCGTTTGAAATACCAACTTGATTTCGTTTGAAATGACCATGTGTCATTTCAAACGGAATTACCTAAAAACACACATTTCCTCGTTTTCCGTGCCCTGATCTATACAATCTAGTACAAGACTCGATACAAGACGAAGTTGATAGACGTATGCACCAACATCTACTTTTATTTTCATAGTGAAAAGATTATGCTATGATGAAATCGCATGAACACTACAAGAACCTACTGTAAATGAGATGAAAGATGATGATACATGATAAATCTGAGTAAACAAACAATAACCTACTGTAAATGACTTATGATCTGATAATAATCGTTATTAGAAAGTATGGTGATCGTATGTGTGCATTTTAGTGGCATTTAAGCTATAAACAGAATGTTGAGTAATATTTTCAGCCAACTTCAACTGGCTGTAAATGGACCGTTATAAATCGAAAAAATGATTTTCTGAAGTCTAAAGTATGTATTTTCGAAAAACGCTTCAAATGGCACTGGAATTATATTTTTTTGAGGTTGTTTACTATTTTTAAAGGACCGTTTTGTACAGAAGCAAAAGCTGCGTTTTTACTGCAGAAAATGTGTGTTATGTTTTTTGTAATAACTTGAAATCTGTGTAGAATTAGCTCATGAAATTTGAACTGTAGATGACCACTGATGTCTTTCTAACCCTCCAACTCGAATTTCGTCAATTGGACTTACGATGAATTTTAAATGAATTTTCCGTGGACTGAGGTCAGAAAGTGACGAATCTAATTGCATTCCGGTAAATGATTTTTTAAAAAATATTGGTAACGAATTGGATCCCGATATTTTTACACCGTAATATTTGGATTGTTTAAAACATTCTGTAAAAGTTTGGGAATTTTTGGCCTAAGTTAACTATTTTATTAAAATACCCGAAAACAGTCCAGTTTTGGATGTTCAAGCTGGAACAATTTAACTAGTGATTTGCATGTCTAAATGTCGGTTATGTTATCCGATAATGATCTAACGTGTTATATGTCACTGAAAGTGTTATGTGCAATATCTTATGTTTGCTTTTGAATGGGTATAGATGGGATGTTTATATGGGCATGAAATGTTAACGTGAGTGCATGTTATGTAGTAGATACGTGTAGGAACTTTGTGCTCTATTTGAAACCACTAAATGACTAACTGGTAATCGTATTAGGACGTGATTGGCTGACCTTGACTGTTAGCTATTTTTGAGAGTCAAACCGAGCAACCAAAGGTGAGTTCACACTCTTTCTAAGGCATGGGATTCCCGGTGGTTGGGAATGGGTTAAAGAACTAAAACGGAACCTGCATATCCTCCTTGGGTAGGATATGTACCGCCATCCTCCGTGGGTAGGATGCCAATATTAATCCTGCGTATTCTCCTTGGGTAGAATACGTACGTTCGTCCTCCTTGGGTAGGACAACAACCTTAAAACTTACTAGACAAAACTCTATCATGAAGTCCCTCATTTTTATATCAACTTAATCGCCGGGCCAATGGCGAGCGGGTCATTAGTTAATAGCGCCATTAGGGTTGACAAGCCTCAGACCGTGCCGTTCGGACGGGCATGTACTAATGGATCTGGGCAAACTGTCAATGATGATAGACATTGACGTAGGGCACAACTATTGTTCGTCAGTTTTCGATATGGTAACGGTCTAGTGGTTCACATGGGGAAGCCCCCACTAATTATGGACATGGTTTGGGGAAAAACAAAGATACTGGTTAACTCGTGGTTTACGAAACAACTTATGGTTTTCAAAACAAACTCCTAAAACCAAACAGCCAACTTTTAACTCGCTCAACTTTGTTGTTGACTCCTTGTTACATGCCTTGCAGGTCGTTAGGTACCTATGGAGCTTTCACGAGAGGAAGGAGTCGTTGTGGGACATGGACTGTTGAGTCCCATGTTAAACATTTAAACTTTATGAACTTATTAAACTTATGTTTTGGTTTTACGTCTTATGATTCCGCTGTTTAATTTGAACTTGGTTAACTAGTTTTTGAACACTAATTATATTGCGTGGTTGGATTTTATCTATTTAAATACATTGTTCAATATGATTGGTGGCTGGATCCTGGTCATGTCACGCCTCCAAGCACTGATACTCCGCGTGTGGATTTGAGGGGTGTGACACGATCGGGTGACAATCCGATTGGACAACAGTCCGATCGGGCAGCACTCCGTCCTGGTCGGCCTGATCGTCTTATACTTGGTTGTTTTCGATGGTTTGTAGTTTTATCGAGACGGTGTGACAACGTGCAAATCAATAGAACCCCATCTTGACACAGGTGACCCGATCGAACAGGAATCACCCAAGTTCAACCAGTTGACCGGTTCAAGACGGTTATTCTTGCTTAACCTGAAATCGGTTGTCTCGTTGGTAGAACTCAGATCTTGAACTAACACATCACCAAGAAAGAGTAGAAGATCAGAACAAGCTCCGATTCTATCGGTTTTGAGTGCATTGAGTGGAAAAGAGTTGAAAGAAAGTTGGAAAATACAAAACGTGGCGGAATCATCGGGGGAGTGTTGTAACAGAATTAATGTTTCACAACCATGGAAATTTAAGTTTCGTTTTATTCATCACACAAGCGAGTTACATTGTCTTTAAACAAGAAATAAAGAGTACATAACAAAATTTAACTAGTTCTTGTCTCGTTTTAAGTCACTAAGGCACAGGTCCGCCTAAGTATGTCTTGATAAATCCTATGCATCATCTCCTAAAAAACACATGTGAAAATAGGTACGTCAGCATAAAAATGCATGTGAGATACATAGGTTTATGAAAATAGGATTCATGACTTAATGTTTAAGAAAATGTTTGGTCATGAACCTTGTAATTTGATTTGTCTTGTAAATCATTTGAAAAACGATAAGATCAGATGATATGTATAAATAAGAGAATAATGTATGGTTAAATGAATAACCATGTAAAAAAATGAGTTTGTATAAGATAAGTTGTTTGTAAAAGAATGTCTTGTGAAAAGTATGTTATTTGTATAAAATATCATATATATCTTAAATTGAAATGATTCAAATAACGCTACGATATGTAATACCTTACAAACACTTATATATAGGAAGTACCAGCGGCGTATCCACCATGCTTGTATCATATTACACACGCACCGTTACTCAATCACTTACCCAAACAAACCACCAATGTAAGATGTCTATGTTTAAACCAATAGCCAAACGTATTGAATAATATGTCAAAAATGTTTATGTGTCAAATGTAAATCATGTAATGTGTAACCAATGTCAATAATGTTCATGTGTCAAATGTAAATCATGTAATGTGTAACCAATGTCAATAATGTTCATGTGTCAAATGTAAATCATGTAATGTGTAACCAAAATGATATGTATGGCTAGTGAAATGTATCAACTAAACCATATGCACAAAAACAAAGTATTGAAGTAAAACATGGTTTAAATCAAAGCTATGTTTTGTGGAAATGCATGCTATACTGATATGAACATCTATGCGGTATTGTTATAATGCATACATCCAAGCCTTGAGACTGCGGCGATAAACCCTTAAACAATTTAAAGGTTTATCTACATTATGTATATCGAATTCGGTCATTCCTTCCAATCCACACCAACCCAGGATTTCAGGAACGGGAGTTGTCAATTCCTATGGTACCACTATCTACTAACGAACGGCGTAGCTAATGTTAATGAATGTATTGTTCCATTGTAAACAACCCAAATGTCATAACAAAATGTAAGCATGTGATGAAAACACTGTACTAAGTATGTAACCAACGGACATACATAGCATAAAATGTAATGTAAAACAATGAAATCATGTACTATAAATGTACTAATGAATATAGCAAGTATATGATGTGAAAGCAGGAAAGCATGAAAGTAACAAGTAGGCACATGTGTTTCACCCCAAAATAGTTTGGAAAAGAGTAAAAGAGGGGTCTATGTACTCACTTGAGATTGTTCAGTAGTCCTAAGATAACCACCAAGCAATGCTAGAGATCTCGGAATCAGACGGCACCTAATATAGGTAACTATGTTAATAAACCGGACCTAAATCGGAAGATCGGGTAGCATGAGGGTTCGTAAACCAAACGAGTATGGAGACTCGTGTAATATGGTTCAACAAAGCCTACATACTAAATGAAACCTAACATAATTGTTTACGACCCATTACGACCCGTTTAGGTAGCTTATGCTACTTTAACGCGTCGTTCGCATGAAACGCGTTCGGACCGCCTAACTAGTCCTACGACAAGTAGAATATGCCTAAACATGTTACATAATCAGTTATGTGACAAAGGTTTAGGTTACATATGCTTAATTACCAATTATACATGAAAAGGGTATTCCGGTAATTTACCTAAGGCATATAAACTACCTATCATACAACTACTCAAACGATGTGACCATAGGGTATAACCTCGGAAGGTTATTCCCTACCTACTATGGTCACCTAATGTGTTTGGTCTGATCCTAATGATCGACCAAATGGGTCGGGTTCGAGGTATAAGCGGTTTATTAGATCGCTTACCCTACGACCCTAGACAACGTGGTAATCAGTAGGCATAGTCCCAAGGGACTATAACCAACGTGATTACACTCACGTTGCGAAGTTCAAACGAACTTCGCATTGACCATAAACTGGTCAATGCAGAAAGTCAAACAGACTCGAAAGACTCGAAAAGCAATAAAAGAACGAAAGAATACTTACGAAGGGTCCCCGAATGCTAATCTCGATCCAAGAATCTCAGGTATGAAACAATGGTTTCAACTTAGAGTTTCTCAAATCAAGATTCTTGTAAGTTTTGAAATGGGGGGCATGGGGTATTTATAGTGTTCGGTCCACTGTTAAGATCGTTTCATGGAATCCGTGCTTTAATCGCATTCGTACAAGTGTTGGAACCTTATGGTGACTAAAAATGATCCTTATCATCTAACTAAGCAATTGAGAATGTGTGGGTGTGGTTAAAACAGCTGCAATATGCTGTTAAATGCAGTTAATCTGGTCTGATAGTCGGACGCGGCCCGCTTCAGGATCAAACAAGTATAATGCGGGCCGCCTGGCCTGCCTGATCAGCCAACATGTTTCAGAAATGACAGTTTCAGTCCCTGCACGTGTTTAAGGCCATTTCCGGCACTTCCAAGGCCCGTAAAGCCAACTTTAAGCCCCTAAAATGATGCCTAAACATTGTGGACATGAAACATGCTCAAAAATATCTCAGATGTCGGTTCGTTTGGTCGTACGAACGCGATGTTCGCTTAATTACGACGAAATGCGCATAAGCGCGAAAAACGATCCAAATGACGCAACGAATGGATTTTTGGCAAGCCAAACACTAAAGCATAATATAGTCATGCTTACATAAATTTTTGGATGTCCGGATGTATTCAGAACGTGTGTTATGCGCGAAAGTGCAAACTTGTGCACTTTTTGACACTTTTAGTCCCTGAATGACCCAAAAGTTTGTTTTAGCATAACGAACCCCTCAAAGCCTATTTCTACGCTATGTAAAGGATATTTATGGTATGTTTAACTTATGGTCATGTTCCGGAATGTCTGCTACAGTTCAAATTGGCATACTTTCGCAGTTTGTCAAGTTTAGTCCCTGTAAGCTATTTAACTTGATTTTGCCATACCAAAGCCTTCGAAACTTATTTCTAAGTTATGTAAAGGTTATTTAAGGTATGTTAAGACTATTTCACTATTCCGGAGTGTTCGTTGCATTAAACTGGTTATATTTACGCATCGGTGCGCGTATAACCTTCCAGAAAGCGATTTAGAATTTGGAATCAAACAAGAATTGATATGTGCAAATGATACACATATTTTTACCAATCCCAAGTATGAAATACAATATTTCATTGGTTCGGTATTTGTTTGATGGCCGTGGAGGCACAGGTGTTACAGTCTCCCCTACTTTAGGAAATTTCGTCCCGAAATTTTATCTAGAGGAAAAGTTGTGAGAGTTTGAAAACATGAAGTTGAAAAGATCGAACAATATTGGTTAGGGTTCTGAACTTCTAGTAACCTTAATAACATTATGCTTGCAATGTAAGAGGGACACTTATATACAAGTATATAAAGCGTCATTGGTGCGTCCACCGTACCTCCATTACATCGTTCTCATTTTGTTATTGTTGTCACTATCGGTTCTTACACATAATAATCTTACTGGGTTTCTGTGCACTAAATTTCATAATTATGTACGCGTCCATAATTAGACAATTCCTTGCACAGTTCACACAGTCTATTTTATAATGTGTAGGGTAAAACCAAATGAACAATCCTGTGATGAGTGTGACTAGACCGCCATAGAGTCCTTTTAACTAAATCAATAAATGATCTAAATAGACTATCAAGGAGTCTGTCCAGCTACATCACTAGATGTCGTCCTTTAACCAAATTGTGAATCAATCTTTTTGACTAGACCACTAAGGGTCTCTTATGAATCATGGAGTAGTACTATATAATCCAAGGGTCTTAACTATTACATAGAAGCCCATTCAGGATTTAAGGTAGTACCTTTTGACTATCCTGCTACGAATCCCTCATATGTAGATATGAAAGATCCTGCGAGGATTTGGATAACAAATATCCAGAGTATAAAAACACAAAATGCATAAAAGAAACCATAAGGTGAATAAACACATAGTCACATAACCACAAAATTGTTTGTTAATTTGTCTTGTTAATTGCGTACATGCATTTAAAGCACACTAGGAATCCATTCCGTGGATTTCATTTGGTACTTTAAACGTTACCAAGAATCTAACTATAAAGATAGAAAGATTTTTAAAAGAAAAATTCGATTTCGATTATAAGGAACCGAAATGTTCGAATTTAGGTACATAAGGAATCCAATCAAGGACTCTGATTTGAATGATAATCATCCACAAGGGTCTAAATGTGAAGATAAAAAGATCCCATATGGATTTTAGAAGTTGAAGATGTTTTGAAACCTTGCACTGGATGTGCTTATGTCAAAACATGAAGTAAGAATGCTTATGATGTTGAGATGCTTGTTATGTCAAGGCGACATATGAAGCAGAATTTGAAGGTTAAGTCAATGTGTGAAGAAAATATTTGTGAAAACTATGCATGGGGTTCTTTTAAGAAAAAATGTGTTTAACGTTTTTGAAACCTTATATATAATACTTTTGAAATCATAAAGTAGGTGTATTAGGTAGGTATATTTATAAAAATGTTTTAAAAATCATGCGAGATGAATTTTGAAATTATGTATAAGGTTTTTGAAAATATGAATGATGCTTTTCGAAATCATGCTCTTGATAAGAAAATGTATTGTATTAATATTGTTTTCAGGCTATATGAGACATTTTGAAATTTGGAAGGTTGGTTTTGATAACATGGCCAATGTTTTTTTTTTAAATAACATAGACAATGCATTTAGAAAAATTGTTTTCAAACTATATGAAATGTTTTGAGATCATGAAGATTGTTTTTGAAATACTTGTACTGTATATGTTGAAAAATCAAAACGTAATGGGTATGAGATTTGAAAATACCCTTAGTTATCTAACCAAGGATTCAAAGGTACAGATGTGCAGAAGCATGATTACTCATAATGTCATTTTATTTTCCTGTACTTCGTATCTTATAATGAGACGAGTACTTAAAATTTTCGAGGGAATCATGACCGATCATTTGAAAGAGAGAAATCACAAGAGTAGTTTGTAGGGTACATAGTTTCTTGATGTAGGTATCATAGGAAAAGTCATACACACATGTAACTACACTTGTATATTAGAATTGTGAACAAGAATTTATTTATAAACAAAACAGATTGTTTCACATTACAAGAAAATAGATAAACAAAAGCATAAGACAGCAACATCTTCTAGTCAGCCAACTGCTCATCCGTGGGTTGGATTTGCATTAGCAAGCTTTGGGCAATTGGTCCTGTAATGGCTCGTCTCGCCACAGTTGAAGCAAGTACCAGGCGGAAAACGAGCTTGAGTAGGGTTGACTTGGGGTTGATTTGGACCACCTTGATTCGGGTTATATCGACAAGTACTTGCCAGATGACCAACTCGTCCACATGATACACACAGATGACACTGTAAGTGAGCTAGGTGATGCCCCTTACATTTGTTGCATAATGGTGCCGTTCCCTTGTATTGCTTCTTAGCAGGTGGTGTTGCCACCCGGATGGGTCCTGTTTGATTTGGTACTGCTGCAACACAAACTTTTGCTGTATGACCTTTACGTCCACAAATTTGGCATTCACGGCACTTCACATTAGCATGATGATGAAGGTTACATTGGTTGCACAAAGGTGAAGTTCCATTGTATGGCTTCCTAGCTGGTGGCCTTGCCACATGGCTAGGTCCCGCTTGATTAGGTGTAACCGCTGCGGGTTTCCTTGAAGCCTTACGCTTCCTTGATTTTGGTGCTGGCTTGACTTCTGCTTCCTTTGGTGGCTCTTGAGTGGCTTCATTGTCAAGACGAGAGGCTTCATTGTTGAGACGAGCCATGGCAATGCCTAAATCCACAGTCTTCTGAATCACTTCGCCTATTTACTGGACAAATTTGGCTGTTCGCTCGGACGTTTGACCAGTGCTGAGAGGAATAGACATTCTAGAAGGAAATGAAAGTCATAGGAAGAAACAAGTGAAAGGTTATTGGAAAATCAATGCAGAATGGTAACGAATGAAAATTTGTGATCATTTTTTTGTTACCTAGGCAAACAAATGAGATGGTGACAAATCAAAGTAAATGGGTCAAAAATAATGTATCGCGAAGACATGCTCGCCTATAAGTGAACACTCATCCCAAGAATTCCCAGGTAAGCACAACTGGTCTCGCGTCTGATGAGATATATACGAAGTGCTTGCCTAGACAGAAAACCCAGAATACAGGCATTCACCCTTCCAGTTTGCACGTGTTCACATTATTTAAAACCCAAAACCTTGACGAGATTTTGAAAAATTCAAAGGGGTTCAAAACCATATAACAGAGAGTTCAAAACCTTACAATAGAGGGTTCAAAACCTAGTAATCAATCATCCTAGAACAGATGATTAGTTTTCAAAGCGGTTTTGAAATTTATGTTCTTGTTGTGGTTGTCGCCTAAGAATAGGTGACAGTATTGTTTTATGACTAAACGCAAGTAAACTCGCGTTAGGGTCCTAGAAAGGTTATAGACTAGGTCAAAGTATTACTAATAACCTAATTCCCTATAACCATGGGCTCTGATACCATCTTTTCTGTCACACCCCGACCACGTAGAACATACAAAACGTGGCGGAAACATCGGGGAGTGTTGTAACAGAATTAATGTTTCACAACCATGGAAATTTAAGTTTCGTTTTATTCATCACACAAGCGAGTTACATTGTCTTTAAACAAGAAATAAAGAGTACATAACAAAATTTAACTAGTTCTTGTCTCGTTTTAAGTCACTAAGGCACAAGTCCGCCTAAGTATGTCTTGATAAATCCTATGCATCATCTCCTGAAAAACACATGTGAAAATAGGTACGTCAGCATAAAAATGCCTGTGAGATACATAGGTTTATGAAAATAGGATTCATGACTTAATGTTTAAGAAAATGTTTGGTCATGAACCTTGTAATTTGATTTGTCTTGTAAATCATTTGAAAAACGATAAGATCAGATGATATGTATAAATAAGAGAATAATGTATGGTTAAATGAATAACCATGCAAAAAAATGAGTTTGTATAAGATAAGTTGTTTGTAAAAGAATGTCTTGTGAAAAGTATGTTATTTGTATAAAATATCATATATATCTTAAATTGAAATGATTCAAATAACGCTACGATATGTAATACCTTACAAACACTTATATATAGGAAGTACCAGCGGCGTATCCACCATGCTTGTATCATATTACACACGCACCGTTACTCAATCACTTACCCAAACAAACCACCAATGTAAGATGTCTATGTTTAAACCAATTGCCAAACGTATTGAATAATATGTCAAAAATGTTTATGTGTCAAATGTAAATCATGTAATGTGTAACCAATGTCAATAATGTTCATGTGTCAAATGTAAATCATGTAATGTGTAACCAATGTCAATAATGTTCATGTGTCAAATGTAAATCATGTAATGTGTAACCAAAATGATCTGTATGGCTAGTGAAATGTATCAACTAAACCATATGCACAAAAACAAAGTATTGAAGTAAAACATGGTTTAAATCAAAGCTATGTTTTGTTGAAATGCATGCTATACTGATACGAACATCTATGCGGTATTGTTATAATGCATACATCCAAGCCTTGAGACTGCGGCGATAAACCCTTAAACAATTTAAAGGTTTATCTACATTATGTATATCGAATTCGGTCATTCCTTCCAATCCACACCAACCCAGGATTTCAGGAACAGGAGTTGTCAATTCCTATGGTACCACTACCTACTAACGAACGGCGTAGCTAATGTTAATGAATGTATTGTTCCATTGTAAACAACCCAAATGTCATAACAAAATGTAAGCATGTGATGAAAACACTGTACTAAGTATGTAACCAACGGACGTACATAGCATAAAATGTAATGTAAAACAATGAAATCATGTACTCTAAATGTACTAATGAATATAGCAAGTATATGATGTGAAAGTAGGAAAGCATGAAAGTAACAAGTAGGCACATGTGTTTCACCCCAAAACAGTTTGGAAAACAGCAAAAGAGGGGTCTATGTACTCACTTGAGATTGTTCAGTAGTCCTAAGATAACCACCAAGCAATGCTAGAGATCTCGGAATCAGACGGCACCTAATATAGGTAACTATGTTAATAAACCGGACCTAAATCGGAAGATCGGGTAGCATGAGGGTTCGTAAACCAAACGAGTATGGAGACTCGTGTAAAATGGTTCAACAAAGCCTACATACTAAATGAAACCTAACATAATTGTTTACGACCCATTACAACCCGTTTAGGTAGCTTATGCTACTTTAACGCGTTGTTCGCGTGAAACGCGTTCGGACCACCTAACTAGTCCTATGACAAGTAGAATATGCCTAAACATGTTACATAATCAGTTATGTGACAAAGGTTTAGGTTACATATGCTTAATTACCAATTATACATGAAAAGGGTATTCCGGTAATTTACCTAAGGCATATAAACTACCTATCATACAACTACTCAAACGATGTGACCATAGGGTATAACCTCGGAAGGTTATTCCCTACCTACTATGGTCACCTAATGTGTTTGGTCGGATCCTAATGATCGACCAAATGGGTCGGGTTCGAGGTATAAGCGGTTTATTAGATCGCTTACCCTACGACCCTAGACAACGTGGTAATCAGTAGGCATAGTCCCAAGGGACTATAACCAACGTGATTACACTCACGTTGCGAAGTTCAAACGAACTTCGCATTGACCATAAACTGGTCAATGCAGAAAGTTAAACAAAGTTTGACTTTCAGACTCGAAAGACTCGAAAAGCAATAAAAGAACGAAAGAATACTTACGAAGGGTTCCCGAATGCTAATCTCGATCCAAGAATCTCAGGTATGAAACAATGGTTTCAACTTAGAGTTTCTCAAATCAAGATTCTTGTAAGTTTTGAAATGGGGGGCATGGGGTATTTATAGTGTTCGGTCCACCGTTAAGATCGTTTCATGGAATCCGTGCTTTAATCGCATCCGTACAAGTGTTGGAACCTTATGGTGACTAAAAATGATCCTTATCATCTGACTAAGCAATTGAGAAAGTGTGGGTGTGGTTAAAACAGCTGCAATCTGCTGTTAAATGCAGTTAATCTGGTCTGATAGTCGGACGCGGCCCGCTTCAGGATCAGACAAGTATAATGCGGGCCGCCTGGCCTGCCTGATCAGCCAACATGTTTCAGAAATGACAGTTTCAGTCCCTGCACGTGTTTAAGGCCATTTCCGGCACTTCCAAGGCCCGTAAAGCCAACTTTAAGCCCCTAAAATGATGCCTAAACATTGTGGACATGAAACATGCTCAAAAATATCTCAGATGTCGGTTCGTTTGGTCGTACGAACGCGATGTTCGCTTAATTACGACGAAATGCGCATAAGCGCGAAAAACGATCCAAATGACGCAACGAATGGATTTTTGGCAAGCCAAACACTAAAGCATAATATAGTCATGCTTACATAAATTTTTGGATGTCCGGATGTATTCAGAACGTGTGTTATGCGCGAAAGTGCAAACTTGTGCACTTTTTGACACTTTTAGTCCCTGAATGACCCAAAAGTTTGTTTTAGCATACCGAACCCCTCAAATCCTATTTCTAAGCTATGTAAAGGATATTTATGGTATGTTTAACTTATGGTCATGTTCCAGAATGTCTGCTACAGTTCAAATTGGCATACTTTCGCAGTTTGTCAAGTTTAGTCCCTGTAAGCTATTTAACTTGATTTTGCCATACCAAAGCCTTCGAAACTTATTTCTAAGTTATGTAAAGGTTATTTAAGGTATGTTAAGCCTATTTCACTATTCCGGAGTGTTTGTTGCATTAAACTGGTTATATTTACGCATCGGTGCGCGTATAACCTTCCAGAAAGCGATTTAGAGTTTGGAATCAAACAAGAATTGATATGTGCAAATGATACACATATTTTTACCAATCCCAAGTATGAAATACAATATTTCATTGGTTCGGTATTTGTTTGATGGTCGTGGAGGCACAGGTGTTACAACATCATCCTAGAACACCTCAAATCTAGTGATTTCACGGTTAAAAGTTAAGATTCAAAAGATAGAAAGGTGTAGGAGTGCGTGTAGATCAAGAAAGTACAAGATTTAGGTTGAATACTTACAAGAATCGCGAGAAATTTGGGGAAAAGTGAACAAGAAGCGCTGTTCGGACAAGAGGTGTAGAAAAGGTAAGTTTGTGATGTTGACAGGGGTATTTATAGGCTTTCCATAAAAGGAAAGGGGAGGAGAGGCTGGTCGATCGGGTGGTAACCTGATCAGGTGACTGCTCGATCGGGTGGCAGCTCGATCGGCTGGCCACTCGATTGGTGTGCATGGCGTGATGAGTTTTGCTGTTTCGATTGCGATTGCGAGCGCTGTGATACGATAGAGTTTCCTAGTCAAATTACTTTTAATCCCAATTACTATATCAACGTACAATCATCCTTATTTCATATTCGTTTAGCGTTTGTGATTCGATTGCGATTGGTTTTCGATTGCGTTTCGATTAATCACCACATATAAATATAATTAAACATGCACAAGTAACACATAAGGCACACACACATAGAACAATATCCAGAACGCATAATTCGAGTTGTGAGTGCGATTGCGATAGCGATAAACATGCGATAAATATCGAATAAACCTCGATTATTAATAAGTACTCCACATAATATAACTTACGTAAAGCATAAAATAGACTAACTACAAGTCAAAGAAGTCAAAACAGGAATTGAGCAAGGAGTGTCAGATCGCAATTAGAAATCTTGTCTCCCTTTGACTTCAATCTTTACTTTAACTTTGACTTTCGAAACACGGGGTGTTACAGCCTCCCCTAGTTGAGGTAATTTTGTCCCGAAATTAGGCCGAAGCCTAACAAACAATTGCGGATACTTCGCCTTCATGTCTCTTTCGAGTTCCCAAGTGAACTCTGCGCCTCGTTTGCCTTCCCATTGGACTTTCACAATAGGAATGCGCGAGCGTCTGAGCTGCTTGGTTTGGCAATCCATGATTTCGACAGACTTCTCCACGAAGTGTAGTGTTTCGTTTATTTGGAGATCATCAAGTGGTACAATTAAATCATGCTCAGACAGGCACTTTTGGAGGTTCGAAACATGGAAATTCGGGTGGAAGTTGCTAAGTTCCTCCGGTAGTTCGAGTCTGTAGGCGACTTTTCCGATCCTCTCTAGAATCTTAAAAGGTCCAACACATCGAGGCGCTAGTTTCCTTTCTTGCCGAATCTGACCACACCCTTCCAAGGTGATACCTTTAGGAGTACGTAGTCGCCAACGTCAAATTCAAGGGGCTTGCGTCGTCTATCGGGGTAACTTTTCTGACGACTCCTAGCTTTCAGCAGATTGTCTCAAATTTAGAGGACTTTTTCTGTCGTTTCTTTCAATAGCTCAGGACCGGTTAATTGCGAGTGCCCGATCTCGTGCCATACAATAGGCGATCGACATTTTCTTCCGTATAAAGCCTCAAATGGTGCCATTTGAATGCTGGAATGATAACATTATTATACGAGAATTCGACTAATGGCAGGTAAGCGTCCCAATTACCACCGAAATCTATGACACATGAACGGAGCATGTCTTCAAGGGTACAAATCGTTCTCTCAGTCTGACCATCGGTTTGTGGGTGGAATGTGTTACTTAGATTAAGCGTAGTACCAAGAGCCGCTTGAAACGTTTCCCACAGACGCGAGGTAAACCGAGCATCACGGTCAGAGATGATGTCGCGAGGCGTCCCATGTCGACAAATGAGCTCATCGGTGTAGATTCGGGCTAATCTTTCTACCTTGTAGTCTTCCCGTATTGGCAAAAAGTGAGCAGATTTGGTCAAACGGTCAACAACAACCCAGATGTTGTCGTGACTTGATGGCGTGCGCGGAAGTTTCGTTATGAAGGCCATAGCTATACTCTTCCACTTCCACATAGGGATCAGGGGTTGTTTGAGTAAGCCAGAGGGTCTTTGGTGTTCAGCCTTGACTTTCGAGCAAGTCAGGCACTTCCCAACGTAGAGAGCGATATCCCTCTTTATGCCCGGCCACCAGTACTTGTAGCGAAGGTCCTGGTACATTTTATCGCCACCGGGATGAATAGAATACCGAGATTTGTGGGCTTCGTCCATCAAAATCTTTCGTAAATTGGTCCGCTTAGGGATCCGAATTCGGTCCAGAAATTGGAATATCCCATTCGACTTATTCACAAGCTGGGCTCCATCATGATAGATTCTTTCCTTCTTCAAAGTGTGCTCATTAAAACAGGCATGCTGGGCTTCGCGGATGAGGGTTTCGAGATCGTATTGGGCTTGGATATTTCGAATGCTGAGCAGATAGCTTCGTCTACTGAGGGCGACGTCAACGACATTTGCTTTGCCTGGGTGATAACGAATCTCACAGTCGTAATCGTTGAGAAGTTCTACCCATCGGCGTTGACGCATATTAAGTTCCTTCTGGTCAAAGATATGTTGTAGGCTCCTATGATCGGTGAAGATCGTACACTTGGTACCATACAGGTAGTGTCGCCAAATCTTTAACGCAAAAACAACTGCGCCTAGCTCGAGATCATGGGTTGAATAGTTCTTCTCGTGGATTTTGAGCTGATGAGATGCGTAAGCAATGACCTTGTCCCGTTGCATGATGACACAACCAAGACCAAGGTTCAAGGCATCACAATAGACAATAAAGTCGTCATTTCCGTCGGGTAAAGTGAGAACGGGAGCATTGCAAAGCATGTGCTTGAGGGTTTGGAAAGCAGACTCTTGTTCAGTTCCCGAAACAAAAGGCTTGTCTTTATGCGTGAGAGCGGTAAGCGGCACAGCGAGTTTTGAGAACCCTTCGATAAATCGACGATAATAGCCCGCTAGTCTGAGGAAAGAACGGACTTCAGACGGGTTCTTAGGTGTAATCTAACTCTTAACTGCTTCAATCTTCGGAGGATCGACGTGAATACCTTGACTATTGACAATGTGACCGAGGAATTAAACCTCCTCCAGCCAAAATTTACACTTGGAGAATTTGGCATAGAGTCGATTCCCTTGGGGTAGCTCGAGAACCAAACGTAGATGTTGCGCGTGTTCGGCTTTCGACTTGGAATAGATCAGGATATCATCGATGAACACGATGACGATGCGGTCCAGAAATGGTTTTCACACGCGATTCATCAGATCCATGAAAACCGCGGGTGCATTGGTTAAAACAAAAGGCATAACAACGAACTCATAGTGACCGTATCGGGAGCGAAAAGCGGTTTTGGGTATATCCTCCTCTTGAATGCGTAGTTGGTGATAACCTGAGCATATATCGATCTTGGAGAAACATGTAGCACCTTGTAGCTGATCAAATAAATCATCAATTCAAGGTAGGGGATAGCGATTCTTGATTGTCAACTTATTCAATTCCCGATAGTCGATGCACATCCTGAACGACCCATCCTTCTTTTTGACGAAAAGGACTAGTGCGCCCCATGGAGAGGTGCTCGGGCGAATGAAGCCTTTATCAAGCAGTTCCTGGAGTTGACTTGAGAGTTCACGCATTTCGGACGGAGCGAGTCGATAAGGAGCTCTAGCAATGGGGTTTGCTCCAGGAATGAGGTCGATACGAAAGTCGATATCACGACTTGGCTGCAGTCCGGGAAGATCCTCAGGAAAAACGTTAGGAAATTCTCGAACCACGGGAACATCGATTACACTAGGACTCCCTTTCTTTTCCTTCTCCGCTACTACGATGTTAGCCAAGAAAGCTCTGTATTCCTTGCGGAGATACTTGCTAGATTGGACACATGACATGAGCTTGAGACCTTTCGAAGCAGTTTCACCGTAAACATACAATACATCACCATTAGCAAGCGCGAATCGAATCATGTTATTAAAGCACACAACTTCAGCATGGTTTTCACGAAGAAAGTCTATGCCTACTATGATGTCAAAACTTCCGAGCTGATTGGTGAGCTCAAGAGAACAATCACGGAGAACAGAATTGACGACGACGGTTCTTCCGATGGCGACTTCGACATCGATCGTCGAGGGGAGATGGGAGCGCTTACGATTAAGGAGCTTCTCGAATTCGAATGGCACAAAATAGTTATTGGCTCCAGTATCAAACAAACACGAAGCATAAATACCATTCACAAGGAACGTACCATTAACCACATTGTTGTCAGCCTGGGCTTGGCGCGCATTGATGTTGAAGGTTCTGGCACGGGCGGCTTGTTGCTGTTGCTGTTGAGGCTGTTGTTGCTGCTGTTGCTGAGGCTGCTGCTGCTGGGGCTCTTGTTTCACAACCCTGTTCGGGCACATGTTCGCGAAGTGGTTGGGATCACCACACACGAAGCAGAATCTGGCGTTGACCGCGAGTGCCTGAGCCGCTTGTTGGCCTTGAGGAGCTAGAAGCAGAGCTTGATGAGCAGTAGCTTGAGCTGGTGCTTGGCAGGGAATAGTACGGCAGTTAGCAGTGAAGTGGTCGTACATATTGCAGTGCACGCAAAATCGGCAGGCGATACCCACCGGGTGATGATAAGTACATGTTGGGCAGGCAGGGTGGCGGCCTGTGTATGCACGCTTAGCAGGCGGTGCATAGTTGATTGGTGCTGGTGCTGATCGGTGCTGGGGTTGCTGCTGAGCCGGTACGGCTTGGAGTGGAGCAGCAGTGGTTGTGACAGCACAGTTCTTGTTGCTGGAGCTGTTGTTGTTGTTTTTCCTCTTGCGACGAGAGGACTTGGATGATTGAGATGCAGTGGCGGTGTCGGCGGTTGGTGCGGTGGTAGCTTGGTGCAAATTGTTTGAAGTTTTATCCCAAAAACCAGCTTTTACTCGCTTGTCGTTGATTTTCGCGGCAAGCAAGTAAGTTTCTTCGATCGTTGTTGTGACATCTGTGCTTGTCTATCGTTGTACAGACTCTGAACAATACAATATTAATAAAACAGTGTGTTTTGATCCCAATGTTTGTTTGATTTTATGCACATGTTGATTTTTAACTTTATATCGCTTTCTAGGAAGTTATACACAAACTGATGCGTAAACGTAATCACTTTAACACGTCAAACTGTAGGACCGAGTTTCGTGATCGAAACCGTGATTTTTGTGAGATCGGTTCAAGACGGGAGAGATTAGATATAAACAAACAACTTCTTTGTATTAATCCGGTAGTAAAACATTACAAATCGGCCCGATTACATGATAACCGAACCATACCAAAGAAGTATACATCCGGGGAGAGACCAAGTGGTGATCTCTCCCGGGTGAGGTCTCCAACCTCCTAAAATCTCCTCGTGTTGCAAATGGCAAGGGTTTTCTATTTATAGTCACACCCCTTGTCTTGCAAACACACACGGTCAACCGAATAACCCTCTCGTTTGACCACTTCAAACGAGCGGGTCTATACACGTTCGATAGACCGTTTCACTAACTATTACAAATTCAGCGTAAAATAATAACTAATCTATTCGACAAGCATCGGACACAAAATCTGCATCAACAAATTCCCCCTTGTCCGTTGCTGTCGAATGCTGAAAATGCAACTGCAATCGATCTTCAGTCAAGTATTCATCTTCTCTGTGTTAACAAATTCCCCCTTGACCGATGATCCAGGTAAGTAGTATCTTGACGCTCCTTGTAAAATATTTCCCCCTTAAAGTACGCGTATCCGTGTTGGGTGTTGTGCAATTTCCTCAATTGACCGATCTTCCGCTGATCTTCCAATACTCCAAATGGCATTTGATAAGGGTTCCAATCTTTAAGAACTGCATCAAGTCTTGATCTTGTCATAAGAACTCTGTTTCATACAAGCATACTACATTGATAGAGATTTCTGGTGAACTGTCTTCTGTAAACCGTCTTTGTGGAATCGACCAAGTAATGCACTTTAATCTTCAGCATCAACACTCAGGAAAGTCAGCTAGACCAAGTGTATCCCTTGCAAGCTCAACCAGCATGCTTAGTTGAACTACATCCAGATCTCATTGTCTCGCCTTTGTGAAGTTGACCACGTAATGCACTACGGATCTTCAGCATCAGTACTCAGGAAGTCAGCTTGACCAAGTACATCGTTTGCAAACTCAACGAATTGAGTTACCCCCAGATCCCTGTAAAATCCCAAGGAAACATCAAACCCAAAACCGAATCCTGCAGGTCTTCAGTCTTGAACTATCAGCTTTCATAAAGATTCCCCAGGTCTTCAGTGAACAGCGCTTTTGTAACTACTGTAGACTTTAGAAACCTGTATTTTTCCGTGCAAAACCCTTCACGCTGGCTGGAGAATTAAGTAAAATCCTCAAATATGTGTATGTGCAAAACATTCCACGCCGAACCGTTTGTATCACCAGAAAATCACAAACTCTACCACCTGTGATTGCGTTTAGAAATTTACCGAAGAAATTCAACATACGTTTTATTCCCCCTATTTCTTTGGTAAGATTTCTAAACCTTAACAGATTCTCTCCACTTCAAAGAAACTGTCGTCAAATGTTCACCAATTCCCTCCACTGAGCGGAACTGTCGTCAATCTTCGTTGAATGTTCTTGGTTTTTCGAAAAATCACGAAAACGAATTTCTTCTTTGCATATGCTAGTTGAATAAGAACGTCCCCTAGTACCCCGTTGGATCCGACTTGTATCCCTCCAAAGACTTTGTGAACTCGTTAGGACCGGTATTGACATTCTAGGTTCATTCATTCGTTACCAAATGCGAGAATATGACAATAAACAAAAAGATTTCTTCGTTGCATATTCTAGTTGATAAGGAAATTTCGCCTAGTACCCCGTAGGATCCGACTTGTATCCCTCCAAAGACTTTGTGAACTCGTTAGGACCGGTATTGACATTCTAGGTTCATACGTTTGTCTTCAAATGCGAGAATATGACAATAAACAAAATGCTTTCGAACATTTTCGAATAACCGATAGCAATCATAAACATTGACGTGCGGAAGTGAACATACCGTTTTGTTTTTGGCCCATAGTAGTCGCGTCACCATTTTTGACATTTGCATCGATAACCGTGACTACCCCACATTTTTCAAAAATCAAGTTTTCATCATTTCTTGTTTTCATCATGCCGCATCATCCCGCGCGCTCCCGAATTCGTACAAATTTGTCGTTGAAGCGCGAGTCAAATTAATTTCGCGAACACCCGACCCCACGTTGCAAATCACGAATCGAGACGGGTCCAAGACTCCATGCCTTATTTTCAACATTTGGTCCAATAGAGCCCAAATGTTTTTTTTTTTTTTAATCATTTGCCTTGATCCACTTGAAGGTCTGCGATACACTAAGCCCATCTATTGAAAATTCACGTGAGCCCATGCTGCTTTGGCCCATCTGAAAATAATACTTGTATCATTTGTGGCCCTAACTCAATGTAAGGCCCAACATCTCTGGACAAACCAAAAGATAAGGCAGACCCTAGACAAAATATATCAGCCGACATCACCAATTTACAGCAACTAACCAATCAAAAAAAAAACTCATCTTCTTCTTCATCCTCACAAGCCTGCAACTTTTGTCTTTCTTCTCCTCTGCGATAACTGTAACAACTGTGCTTGTAATCACTATGAATAGTTCTGTTATCAATAAAACAATGTTATTTGATCACAATGTTTGTTTTGTTATGTTTTACATTTTTCATGTTTTGACTTTTATCCAATTTCAAACTCTACATCGCTTTCTGGAGAGTTATACGCAAACTAGTGCGTAAACGTACTCAGTTTAATGCGAGAAATACTCTGGAACATCAACATATACTCAACATACCTTAAATAACCTCTACATAACTTAGAAATAAGTTTTAAAGGCTTTGGTATGGCAAAAACAAGTTAATTCGCTTACAGGGACTAAACTTGACAAACTGCGAAAGTATGTCAATTTGAACTGTAACGAACATTCCGGAACATGACCATAAGTTAAACACACCTTAAATATCCTTTACATAGCTTAGAAATAGGCTTTGAGGGGTTCGGTGTGCTAAAATAAACTTTTGGGTCATTCAGGGACTAAAAGTGTCAAAAAGTGCACAAGTTTGCATTTTCGCGCATAACTTACGTTCTGAATACATCTGGACATCCAAAAATTTATGTAAGCATGACTACATTATATTTTAGTGTTCGCCTTAAGAAAAATCCATTCGTTTCGTCATTTGGATCGTTTTTCGCGCTTATGCGCATTCCGTCGTAATTAAGCGAACATCGCGTTCGTACGACTAAACGAACCATCATCTGAGATATTTTTGAACATGTTTTGAGTTCCCTATACTTTAACTTCATTTTAGAGCTTTGAAATGGGGTTAACGGGCCTTAAACGTGTCAAAAATGGCCTAAATACAGTTCAGGGACCAAAACTGTAATTCTGCCAAAGTTCACCCATACGATGCGTATGGTATATATACCATACGATGCGTATGGGGTCTCCAGACCAGGTGCAATGTTTAAACAGCCTGTTTTCACCAGATTTAACCACAACCACATGTTCTCAATTGCTTAGTCACTAAGATAAGGAGCATATGTAGCCACCATAAGGTTGTGACAAGTGTACGGACTAGATCTTTTCCCCTTTTCCAAGAAACGATCTCAACGGTTACCCGAATACTATAAATACCCATGCCATCCAACCTCATTACTTACAAGAATCTGATCTATTTGACTCTAAGTTGGAACCATTGTTCCATACCTGAGTTATTGTGATCACGATTAGCATTCGGGGACCCTTCGTAAGTATTCTTTCGTTCTTTTCCTTATTTTTACTGCTTTTCGAGTCAGAAAGTCAAACTTTGTTTGACTTTCAGCGTTGACCAGTAATGGTCAATGCGAAGTTCGATTGAACTTCGCAACGTGATTGTGATCACGATGGTCATAGTCCCTTGGGACTATGCCTACTGATTACCACGTTGTCTAGGGTCGTAGGGTAAGCGATCTGATCCATCGCTTATACCTTCGAACCCGACCCAGTTTGGTCGATCATTAGGATCCGACCAAATACATTAGGTGACCATAGTGTAGGGAATAACCTTCCGAGGTTATACCTTATGGTCACGACGTTTAAGTAGTTGTATGATAGGTAGTTTATATGCCTTAGGTAAATTACCAGAATACCCTTTTCATACATAATTGGTAATTTAGCATATGTAACCTAAACTTTTGTCACGTAACTGATTATGTAACATGTTTAGGCATATAATACTTGTCATAGGACTAGTTAGGCGGTCCGAACGCGTTTCACGCGCACGATGCGTTAAAGTAG
Organism: Helianthus tuberosus; assembly: GCA_030545235.1. NCBI lineage: Eukaryota > Viridiplantae > Streptophyta > Magnoliopsida > Asterales > Asteraceae > Helianthus > Helianthus tuberosus. The sequence goes on from CM060424.1 coordinate 119,271,089, forward strand.
CGTAAGCTACCTAAACGGATCATAATGGGTCAATAAGACTTAGGTTAAGTTTCATTTAGCATGTAGGCTTTGTTAAACCATATCACGTGAGTTCCTACACTCATTTGGTTTACAAACCCTAATGCTACCCAGTCTTCCGAGATAGGTCCGGTTTATTAACATAGTTACCTATATTAGGTGCCGTTTGATTCCGAGATCTCTAGCGTTGCTTGGTGATTATCTTTATACAACTGAGCAATCTCAAGTGAGTACATAGACCCCTCTTTTACTGTTTTCCAAACTGTTTTGGGGTGGAACACATGTGCCTACTTGTTACTTTCAAGCTTTCCTGTTTTCACATCATATACATGCTATGTTCGTTAGTACATAATAGTACATGATTTCATTTCATCTTATGCTAGGTGTGCCCATTGTGTGCATTACTTAGTACATTGTTTTACATGACATTTCATGCTAGGTGTGCCCATTGTGTGCATTACTTAGTACATTGTTTTACATTACATTTCATGCTAGGTGTGCCCATTGTGTGCATTACTTAGTACATTGTTTTACATTACATTTCATGCTAGGTGTGCCCATTGTGTGCATTACTTAGTACATCGTTTTACATGACTTTTCACGCTACGTATGTTCATTTGATTACATACTTAGTGCATCGTTTTCACATGCTTACATTTTGTTATGACATTTGGTTTGTTTACATGGGACAATACATTCATTAACATTAGCTACGCCGTTCGTTAGTAGGTAGTGGTACCATAGGAATTGACAACTCCCGTTCCGGACATCCCAGGGAAAGGGGACAGAAAGGAATGACCGAATTCGTTGACATTAAGACAGATAGACCTTTAATTTGTTTAAAGGGTTTTATCACCACAGTCGCCAGGCTTGGATGTATGCATATTCACAATACCACATAAATGTTCATATTAAATAGTTGCATGCATTTACACAAAACATAGCTTTGATTTAAACCAAGTTTTACTTCAATACTTTGTTTTCGTGCATATGGTTTAGTTGAGACATTTCGCTTGCCATACATGACATTTTGACATAGACATTTGACATGGATATTTGACATAGACATTTGACATGATTTACATCTTGACATAAACACTTTGACATATTATTCAATACAATTGACAATTGGGTTAAACATAGACTTCTTACATTGTTTGGTTTGGTTTGATTAAGTGATTAAGTAACGATGCGTGTGTAATATGATACAAGCATGGTGGATACGCCGCTGGTACTTCCTATATATAAGTGTTTGTATAGTATTACATGGCGTAACGTTATTTGAATCATTTCAGTTTGAGACATAGAACATTTTATACAAATAACATGCTTTTCACAAGACATTGATTTACAAACAACTTATCTTATACAAACACATTTTTACATGGTTATTTATTTAACCTGACATTTACTTATACATATCATCTGATCTTATTGTTTTCAAATGATTTACAAGACAAAGCAAATAACAAGGTTCATGACTAAACATTTTCTCAAACATAAGTCATGAATCTTATTTTCACAAAACCTATGTATCTCACAGGCATTTTTATGCTGACGTACCTATTTTCACATGTGTTTTCAGGTGCTTTTCCATAGGATGATTGATCATGATACTAGGGCGGACCTGTGCCTTAGAGACTTTAAAAGATGATAGACTATGTTTAATTTTGTTCTGAACTCTTAATTTACTATTTCGAGACAATGTAACACCCTTGTTTAATAAATAAAATACACTTTGTGTGCCATGGTTATGAAACAATTAATTCTGTCGCGATCACTCCCCGGCGTTTCCGCCGCGGTTCGTTGTTATACGCGGTCGGGGTGTGACAGAAGAGTTGGTATCAGAGCCAATGGTTATAGGGAATTAGGTTATTAGTAATGCTTTGACCTAGACTATAACTTTTCTAGGAACCTAACACAAGTTATCTTGTGTTTAGATCTTAAAACATGTACATCACCTATCCTTAGGTGATTATCAGAACAAAAGCCAAGAATTTTCCGAAACGATTTTTGAAAAACAATCATCTGTTTTTGAATAAATTATTACAAGGTTTTGAACCCTCTATTATAAGGTTTTGAACCCTCTGTTATATGGTTTTGAACTCTTTCAGTTTGGTTTTTGGCCTTGTGCCTTCAAATTTTCAAAATCCCGTCAAACGTTTTGGGTTTTAAATAATGTGAACATGTGCAAACTGGAAGGGTGAATGCCTGTATTCTGGGTTTTCTGTCTAGGCAAGCACTTCGTATACATCTCATCAGACGCGAGACCAGTTGTGCTTACCTGGGAATTCCTGGGATGAGTGTTCACTTATAGGCGAGCATGTCTTCATTATACATTATTTTTGACCCATTTACTTTGATTAGTCACTGTGTGTTGTTTGTTTGCTCTGTGATACGGACAAATGACCACCATCTTTGCTTTTGTTGATTTTGTTTCATCTCATTCTCTTCATCCAATCATCTCACTCGTTTCCTTTCATGTTTTCCTCTTTTAGAATGCCTCCTCGACGCGAGAACCAGATAGCTACTGCCGAGCTGGCAGAAATTATTGCGCAGCAGATGGCTGCTCAGTTTCCAAATCTCTTTGCTCAATGGAACCAGGCCAACAACAACAACAATGTTCCATGCAAATACAAGGATTTTAACCAGGCTAAACCACTCAAGTTCAGTGGTTCTGAAGGAGCAACTGGGCTTCTTCAGTGGTTCGAGAGTATAGAGAATACTTTTCGCCATGTGCAGTGTCCGGATAATCGCAAGGTCGAGTTCTCCTTGAGCGTATTTCAGAAGAGGGCTTTGACATGGTGGAACGGGGTTATGAGAGACCGGGGTGCAGAAGTTGCTCTTGCACAGACATGGGCTGAACTTAGAGCCCTTATGATGAGGGAATTCTGTCCTCGTCATGAGCAGCGAGCTTTGGAGAAGGAATTTGATGATTTGAAGCAAGATAGTGGTGAGCACAGGGCTTATACTGATCGGTTTGAAGAGTTGAGTTTACTTTGTCCGACTATGGTTACCCCACTCGACAAGGCTATCGAGAGATACATCGATGGTCTACCTGACTCGGTACAAGACATTCTTACTGGTAGTGAACCTGCCACACTCCGTCAGGCGATCGAGTTATCAGCGACATTGACTGAGTCGCAGATCCGGAAGAACAAGTTACACCGGAAGGGTGACAAGGACAAGAAGCAGTCGGCTGACAAGGAAGATAGCAAGAAAGGTCAAAACTTGAATGGAAAGAACTCTGGTTCTTCGAAGAGGGCAAAGAAGCGTAAGGCTTCCCAAAATTTTGCTATCACTGCTCAAGCTAACCAGGTAGCTCCCAACCAACCTGCACAGCCCCCAGCGAAGAAACCCTATTCAGGGAATGCACCTTTGTGCAATGGATGCAACAGTCACCACCAGCCGCAACTTCCATGCCGTTTCTGTACTAACTGTGGGAAATCAGGCCATCTTGCCAATGTTTGTCGATCTGCTCAGAATCCCGCGGTTCAGAACCCGGCTCAACAAGTTGCTCAGCAACAGGGTCAAGCTGCACGACCACAATACCCACCAGGTGCTTGTTATAATTGTGGGGATCTGACCCACTATAGAAATCGGTGCCCAAGACTAGCCAACCAGAACCAGAACCAGAATCAGGCTCAGGCTCCGGCTCGAGGCCGAGTTTTTAACATGAATGCCCAAGAGGCACAGGCTGACGATAATGTGGTGAACGGTACGTTCTTTATTAATAATCAGCCTGCATCTGTTCTTTTCGATTCCGGTGCCGATAAGAGTTTCGTGTCTTTGTCTTTTGAGCAAATGCTTCGTGTGTCTAGAACGAAACTAGGCAAATCTTTGACAGTAGAAGTTGCTAGTGGTGAACCCATTATTCTTGATTCTGTTCTTCGCAACTGCCAGTTGAATCTTAACGACCATCTTTTTCCTATCGACCTCACGCCTATGCAACTTGGAAGCTTCGACGTTATTGTAGGAATGGATTGGTTATCTAAGCATCACGCAGAGATAGTTTGTTCTGAGAAGATTGTTCGTGTGCCGCTTTCGACAGGCGAGATTCTGCAGGTTCAAGGTGAGAAGCCTATTGGTGGTCTCAAACTCATGTCTTGTTTTAAAGCTCGGAAGTATCTGCAGAAGAACTATGTGGCTTTCTTAGCACATGTTACAGAAGATAAAGGCAAGGGTAAGTCTATTTCGGATATTCCTGTCGTTCGGGATTATTCTGAAGTGTTCCCTGAAGAATTACCTGGTCTACCTCCAGCACGCCAAGTCGAGTTCCGCATTGATCTCGTACCTGGTGCAAATCCCATTGCCAGAGCTCCATATCGTCTTGCACCGTCTGAGATGCAAGAGTTGTCTAAACAGCTTCAGGAGCTCTCTGACAAAGGTTTTATCCGTCCCAGCTTTTCACCTTGGGGTGCTCCCGTTCTTTTTGTCAAGAAGAAGGATGGATCCTTTAGGATGTGTATCGATTATCGTGAGCTTAACAAGCTTACCATCAAGAATCGATATCCCCTACCTCGCATAGACGACCTCTTTGATCAGTTACAAGGCGCTTCTTATTTTTCGAAGATTGATCTGCGATCTGGATATCATCAACTTCGGGTGCAAGAAGAAGACATTCCGAAGACAGCATTCCGTACTCGTTATGGGCATTATGAATTCACAGTCATGCCATTCGGTTTGACTAATGCTCCTGCTGTTTTCATGGACTTAATGAATAGGGTCTGTAAACCTTATTTGGATCAGTTCGTCATTGTTTTTATTGACGATATCTTGATTTACTCTAAGACGCGAGCTGATCACGAGCAGCATCTTCGTCTTACTCTGGAACTCCTGAAGAAAGAGCAACTTTTCGCCAAATTCTCCAAATGCGAATTTTGGCTTAAAGAAGTTCAATTTTTGGGTCATATCATCAACGAACAAGGTATTCATGTAGATCCCTCCAAGATCAGTGCGATTAAGGATTGGGATACACCTTCTACTCCTACTGAAGTTCGTTCATTTCTTGGTCTAGCGGGTTATTATCGCCGCTTCATTGAAAACTTCTCTAAGATTGCAGTTCCCATAACTGCTCTAACTCAGAAGAAAATGCCCTTTTATTGGGGATTCAAACAAGAGGAAGCTTTTCAACACCCGAAGCAGAAGCTTTGCGATGCGCCTGTTCTATCATTGCCTGAGGGTGATGATGATTTTGTTGTGTATTGTGATGCATCGAAATTGGGCCTTGGTTGCGTTCTGATGCAAAGGAACAAAGTCATAGCATATGCATCGAGACAGTTGAAGATACATGAGAAGAACTACACCACTCATGATCTTGAGTTGGGTGCAGTTGTCTTTGCTCTAAAGATCTGGAGACACTATTTATACGGTACAAAATGTGTGGTTTTCACTGACCACAAAAGTCTTCAGCATATCTTCAACCAGAAAGAACTCAACATGAGACAGCGACGTTGGGTTGAGCTTTTAAACGACTATGACTGCGAAATTCGCTACCATCCTGGTAAGGCGAATGTCGTAGCTGATGCATTGAGTCGTAAGGAACATACTAAGCTTCATTGTGTACGTGTTCAATCTGTTATTCAAGCTCGATCTGATATTCAAGCCCGCATTTCTCAGGCTCAACAATCTTGTGTTGCACAAGGTTTAATGGATAAGGAATTTCCCTATCACATAACACCTGCTCTGGAACTGAAGGACAATGGATCATATTACTTCATGGACCGTTTGTGGGTCCCAAGCCAGGATGATCTTCGTACCTTGCTTATGGATGAAGCCCATAAGTCTCGCTATTCTATTCATCCGGGCTCAGATAAAATGTATAAGGATCTTCGTATTCACTATTGGTGGCCTGGTATGAAGAAAGACATTGCCTTATATGTATCCAAATGCCTTACTTGTCTTAAGGTAAAGGCTGAACATCAACGTCCTTCTGGTTTATTGGTGCAACCAGAGATCCCAGTTTGGAAATGGGAAAACATTACTATGGATCTTGTTACCAAACTTCCACGCACAAAGAAGGGTCATGATGCCATCTGGGTAGTCGTTGATCGTCTTACAAAGTCAGCACATTTCTTGCCAATCCGTGAGGATTTTCCTGCTGACAGACTTGCTCAAATCTATGTAGATGAAATTGTGGCACGACATGGTGTTCCGTTGAACATCATTTCTGACAGAGATGCTCGTTTCACTTCTCATTTTTGGAGAACCATGCAATCTGCGATGGGGACCCAACTTAATCTGAGCACAGCTTATCATCCGCAAACGGATGGTCAATCTGAGAGAACAATCCAGACTCTGGAGGATATGCTAAGAGCTTGTGTGATCGATTTTGGTGGTAGCTGGGATTCACATCTTAAATTGATTGAATTCTCCTACAACAACAGTTATCACACTAGCATCAAAATGGCTCCTTTCGAAGCTCTCTATGGTCGAAAATGTCGTTCACCAGTCTGCTGGAATGAGATTGGCGAGGCTCAACTTACTGGACCTGCCCTCATTTTAGAGACAATTGACAAGGTCAAGAAAGTTCGTGATAACCTTCAGGCAGCTAGAAACCGTCAGAAGATTTACGCGGACCCAAAACGCAAAGCCTTTGAATTTCAAGTCGGTGATCGAGTATTACTTAAGGTCTCACCTTGGAAAGGTGTGATCAGATTTGGAAAGAAAGGAAAACTTGCACCTAGATACGTTGGACCATTCAAGATCGTCGAAAGAATCGGAAAGGTAGCCTACAGACTTGAGTTACCTCCTGAACTGGGAAATGTTCATCCAACTTTTCACGTGTCCAATCTCAAGAAGTGTACAGCTGATGAGAATTTCTCCATACCGCTTGACGAAATTCGTGTTGGCACAACACTGAAATTTGTTGAGAAACCAGTGGAAATCATGGAACGTGAAGTCAAGTGGCTTAAACGCAAGCGCATTCCTTTGTTCAAAGTTCGCTGGGAAGCTAAACGTGGACCCGAGTTTACTTGGGAATGCGAAGATCAAATGAAAGCGAAATATCCGCATCTTTTTCCACGAGTTTCCTCTAAATAAATTTCGGGACGAAATTTCCACAAGTAGGGGAGACTGTAACAACTGTGCTTGTAATCACTATGAATAGTTCTGTTATCAATAAAACAATGTTATTTGATCACAATGTTTGTTTTGTTATGTTTTACATTTTTCATGTTTTGACTTTTATCCAATTTCAAACTCTACATCGCTTTCTGGAGAGTTATACGCAAACTAGTGCGTAAACGTACTCAGTTTAATGCGAGAAATACTCTGGAACATCAACATATACTCAACATACCTTAAATAACCTCTACATAACTTAGAAATAAGTTTTAAAGGCTTTGGTATGGCAAAAACAAGTTAATTCGCTTACAGGGACTAAACTTGACAAACTGCGAAAGTATGTCAATTTGAACTGTAACGAACATTCCGGAACATGACCATAAGTTAAACACACCTTAAATATCCTTTACATAGCTTAGAAATAGGCTTTGAGGGGTTCGGTGTGCTAAAATAAACTTTTGGGTCATTCAGGGACTAAAAGTGTCAAAAAGTGCACAAGTTTGCATTTTCGCGCATAACTTACGTTCTGAATACATCTGGACATCCAAAAATTTATGTAAGCATGACTACATTATATTTTAGTGTTCGCCTTAAGAAAAATCCATTCGTTTCGTCATTTGGATCGTTTTTCGCGCTTATGCGCATTCCGTCGTAATTAAGCGAACATCGCGTTCGTACGACTAAACGAACCATCATCTGAGATATTTTTGAACATGTTTTGAGTTCCCTATACTTTAACTTCATTTTAGAGCTTTGAAATGGGGTTAACGGGCCTTAAACGTGTCAAAAATGGCCTAAATACAGTTCAGGGACCAAAACTGTAATTCTGCCAAAGTTCACCCATACGATGCGTATGGTATATATACCATACGATGCGTATGGGGTCTCCAGACCAGGTGCAATGTTTAAACAGCCTGTTTTCACCAGATTTAACCACAACCACATGTTCTCAATTGCTTAGTCACTAAGATAAGGAGCATATGTAGCCACCATAAGGTTGTGACAAGTGTACGGACTAGATCTTTTCCCCTTTTCCAAGAAACGATCTCAACGGTTACCCGAATACTATAAATACCCATGCCATCCAACCTCATTACTTACAAGAATCTGATCTATTTGACTGTAAGTTGGAACCATTGTTCCATACCTGAGTTATTGTGATCACGATTAGCATTCGGGGACCCTTCGTAAGTATTCTTTCGTTCTTTTCCTTATTTTTACTGCTTTTCGAGTCAGAAAGTCAAACTTTGTTTGACTTTCAGCGTTGACCAGTAATGGTCAATGCGAAGTTCGATTGAACTTCGCAACGTGATTGTGATCACGATGGTCATAGTCCCTTGGGACTATGCCTACTGATTACCACGTTGTCTAGGGTCGTAGGGTAAGCGATCTGATCCATCGCTTATACCTTCGAACCCGACCCAGTTTGGTCGATCATTAGGATCCGACCAAATACATTAGGTGACCATAGTGTAGGGAATAACCTTCCGAGGTTATACCTTATGGTCACGACGTTTAAGTAGTTGTATGATAGGTAGTTTATATGCCTTAGGTAAATTACCAGAATACCCTTTTCATACATAATTGGTAATTTAGCATATGTAACCTAAACTTTTGTCACGTAACTGATTATGTAACATGTTTAGGCATATAATACTTGTCATAGGACTAGTTAGGCAGTCCGAACGCGTTTCACGCGCACGATGCGTTAAAGTAGCGTAAGCTACCTAAACGGATCATAATGGGTCAATAAGACTTAGGTTAAGTTTCATTTAGCATGTAGGCTTTGTTAAACCATATCACGTGAGTTCCTACACTCATTTGGTTTACAAACCCTAATGCTACCCAGTCTTCCGAGATAGGTCCGGTTTATTAACATAGTTACCTATATTAGGTGCCGTTTGATTCCGAGATCTCTAGCGTTGCTTGGTGATTATCTTTATACAACTGAGCAATCTCAAGTGAGTACATAGACCCCTCTTTTACTGTTTTCCAAACTGTTTTGGGGTGGAACACATGTGCCTACTTGTTACTTTCAAGCTTTCCTGTTTTCACATCATATACATGCTATGTTCGTTAGTACATAATAGTACATGATTTCATTTCATCTTATGCTAGGTGTGCCCATTGTGTGCATTACTTAGTACATTGTTTTACATGACATTTCATGCTAGGTGTGCCCATTGTGTGCATTACTTAGTACATTGTTTTACATTACATTTCATGCTAGGTGTGCCCATTGTGTGCATTACTTAGTACATTGTTTTACATTACATTTCATGCTAGGTGTGCCCATTGTGTGCATTACTTAGTACATCGTTTTACATGACTTTTCACGCTACGTATGTTCATTTGATTACATACTTAGTGCATCGTTTTCACATGCTTACATTTTGTTATGACATTTGGTTTGTTTACATGGGACAATACATTCATTAACATTAGCTACGCCGTTCGTTAGTAGGTAGTGGTACCATAGGAATTGACAACTCCCGTTCCGGACATCCCAGGGAAAGGGGACAGAAAGGAATGACCGAATTCGTTGACATTAAGACAGATAGACCTTTAATTTGTTTAAAGGGTTTTATCACCACAGTCGCCAGGCTTGGATGTATGCATATTCACAATACCACATAAATGTTCATATTAAATAGTTGCATGCATTTACACAAAACATAGCTTTGATTTAAACCAAGTTTTACTTCAATACTTTGTTTTCGTGCATATGGTTTAGTTGAGACATTTCGCTTGCCATACATGACATTTTGACATAGACATTTGACATGGATATTTGACATAGACATTTGACATGATTTACATCTTGACATAAACACTTTGACATATTATTCAATACAATTGACAATTGGGTTAAACATAGACTTCTTACATTGTTTGGTTTGGTTTGATTAAGTGATTAAGTAACGATGCGTGTGTAATATGATACAAGCATGGTGGATACGCCGCTGGTACTTCCTATATATAAGTGTTTGTATAGTATTACATGGCGTAACGTTATTTGAATCATTTCAGTTTGAGACATAGAACATTTTATACAAATAACATGCTTTTCACAAGACATTGATTTACAAACAACTTATCTTATACAAACACATTTTTACATGGTTATTTATTTAACCTGACATTTACTTATACATATCATCTGATCTTATTGTTTTCAAATGATTTACAAGACAAAGCAAATAACAAGGTTCATGACTAAACATTTTCTCAAACATAAGTCATGAATCTTATTTTCACAAAACCTATGTATCTCACAGGCATTTTTATGCTGACGTACCTATTTTCACATGTGTTTTCAGGTGCTTTTCCATAGGATGATTGATCATGATACTAGGGCGGACCTGTGCCTTAGAGACTTTAAAAGATGATAGACTATGTTTAATTTTGTTCTGAACTCTTAATTTACTATTTCGAGACAATGTAACACCCTTGTTTAATAAATAAAATACACTTTGTGTGCCATGGTTATGAAACAATTAATTCTGTCGCGATCACTCCCCGGCGTTTCCGCCGCGGTTCGTTGTTATACGCGGTCGGGGTGTGACAATAACCAGCCACCAAACAATAAAATTCCAACTTCAATTCGATACACAGACCCCTTCTTCTCTTTCGATACATCTGATAAACCCAAATCAGAACAACATCGCAGCAGCAGCTAACATCATCTTCTTCTCTTCGATTAACAAACATCAGAACCCAATCGATGAACAAACAGCAGGTCGAAAGATATCAGGTCGAAAGATGGAAAGATATCCTTCGAGGATCATCTTTTCGATGAACAAACAGCAGGTCGAAAGATGGAAAGATATCCTTCGATGAACAAACAGCAGGTCGAAAGATATCAGGTCGAAAGATGGAAAGATATCCTTCGAGGATCATCTTTCGAAGTTGTTCTTATGCAGATCTTTGAAACCCCTCCTTCGGTGATATCCTTCGGTAAAGAAACCCCAGTTATCCTTCGGTGATATCCTTCGGTGATATCCTTCGGTGCTCGAAAGATATCCTTCGGTGATATCCTTCGGTGGTCGAAAGATATCCTTCGAATCTTCAAGCAGCCGCCAAGAACATCAAGAACACAGCTTCTGTTCAATTTTGCAGATTTGACGAAAACATTGTATTTTTTATTTTTGATGATAATAACTTGATTATATAGGTGAAAAACATGAAACAGAACACTTGTTTCAGCACAGATCTGAATATTCGGGTCCAGATCTGAGTTTTTCTCATTTTCACCCAACTTTTCTTCTTGAACAAAAATCACTAAAATCACAGATCTAGAGCACATGTGACTTAGTAAACGGTTAGATTTACTAAATCGGGCACCATGGCTCTGATACCAATTGTAGGACCGAGTTTCGTGACCGAAACCGTGATTTTTGTGAGATCGGTTCAAGACGGGAGAGATTAGATATAAACAAACAACTTCTTTGTATTAATCCGGTAGTAAAACATTACAAATCGGCCCGATTACATGATAACCGAACCATACCAAAGAAGTATACATCCGGGGAGAGACCAAGTGGTGATCTCTCCCGGGTGAGGTCTCCAACCTCCTAAAATCTCCTCGTGTTGCAAATGGCAAGGGTTTTCTATTTATAGTCACACCCCTTGTCTTGCAAACACACACAGTCAACCGAATAACCCTCTCGTTTGACCACTTCAAACGAGCGGGTCTATACACGTTCGATAGACCGTTTCACTAACTATTACAAATTCAGCGTAAAATAATAACTAATCTATTCGACAAGCATCGGACACAAAATCTGCATCAACACAAACACTCCGGAACAGCAACATAAACTTAACATACCTTAAATATCCTTTACATAACTTAGAAATAAGTTTTGAAGGCTTTGGTATGGCAAAAACAAAGTTTATTCGCTCGCAGGGACTTTTGCGTCAACTTGCAAAAGTCTGCCGTTTCGTATGGAACCGTATAGTCCAGAACTTGATCATGAGCTAAACATACCATAAATAACCTAACCATAGCTTAGAAATAAGCTTTGATAGGTTCAGTGTGCGAAAACATGCTTATATGATCTTACAGGGACTAAAAGTGTCAAAAACAGCGTAAGTTTGCATTTTCGCGCATATCTTACGTTCTGGCCACATCTGGACATCCAAAATTTTTGTACACACTAAAATATTTTTATTTTAGTGATTGGCATGCAAAAATACCACTCGTCGCTTAATTTGATTCGTTTTCGCGTTCGTTTGAGTTTCGTCGTAATTTAACGAATAACGCGACCGTACGACCAAACGAGCCGACATCCGAGAGTTTTCCGAGCATATTTTGAGTCCTCTAAACTTTATTGACCTTGTAGAGCCTTGAAAATGGCTTAACGAGTGTCAAAAATGCCTAAAATGGACTCGAACACATGCAGGGACTAAAGCTGTCAAAACTGAAAGTTGCTGGTCTGCAGGTAGCTTGCGGACCGTATGCATATGTCCTTACGGTCCGTAAGGCAAGCCCAGTTCACAGAAAATTCACAGCAGCTTCCTAGCTCGTTCTTGAGGCACTTGTTTGCAATTTTTATGTTTTGGGGACCAAGTTAACACCTTCCCAAGCATGTTAGCTGGCCTATAACACTTGGATGGCTAGGATTTATTGCTTGGAGGATACATAAACACATGTCTTGATCTTGTGAACCTCCAACAACTATAAATAGCCATGCCATTTCCTCATTTCAGCTCACACTTGATCTAAAACTCTCTAAGTTGATGTTTTATAACTTCATACCTGAGAGTTTATAAGATCAAGTTCAAGCAAGGACCTTTTGTAAGCATTCCTTCATTCTTTTATTGCTTACTAGTTTAAAAAGTCACACAGTGTTTGACTTTCAGTTTGACCAGTCAATGGGTCAAGTCAAAGTTCAATTGAACTTTGCAATGTGATTGTAATCACAATGGTTATAATCCTTAGCGATAATACCTACTGATTACCACATTAACTAGGGGTAGTGACGAGTCAAAGTTTCGGTCAAAATGCGTTTTAGCACGCATTTTGCAACGGAACTACTTTTAAGTATCAAAACACCTTGTTTTGATACCAAATCAGTAGGTTAAACATGTTTTGACATGTTTAACTCGTCACTATTAGTTAAGTGCTTGTTTAGGGTCGTAAGTTAAGCGGTCTAGACAACCGCTTAGACTTTCGAACCCGACCCGTTTGGTCGATCATTAGGATCCGACCAAGCTTACATAGTAATCATAGTTACATAGGGAATAACCCATGAGGTTATACCTGATGATCACATAGGATTGGTTAGTCTTTTGCTAACTAGCTTGTATGCCCATAGTAAATGACCAAAACGCCCTTTTGAAGCATAAATCCGTATTTTGACTATGTGAACTTATTTTTAACATATAATCTGATTTAGTAACACGTTAGGCATAATTGGACATGTAAGAATTGGCATAGCACATAGTTAACCATTCGAACATAGTCTTACGCTAACGACGCATTATAGTAGCTTATACTACCATAATAGGTCGAAACGGGTCAAAAGCACTTAGTTAGACTTTCCAATCAGAATATAGGGACTATTAAATCATACCATATGCGTTCAAATACTCGTTTGATTTATAGAACCTCATTCTATCCTATATCCCGATTTAGGATCCGTTTTTTAACATAGTTACCTATACTAGGTGGCGTTTGATTCCGTGGTACTTGGAGCTTAAATTGGTCTTATTCTCAAGACTAATTAGCAATCCCAAGTGAGTACATAGTTCCCCTCTTTTACTGTTTTCAAATACTTTGGGGTGATTCACATGTACATACTTGTTACTTTCTTGTTTTACATGTTTTTGTGACATAAACATGCTAGTTTCACTTAGTACATATGTAGTACATGCTTTCACTATGTTTTGCTATGTATGTTAAGCATGCTAGCACATTGTTTTATTACACATTTGTTACATATGTTTACTTAGCATATGTACGCATTGTTTTACATGACATTTCTACTAGGCATGTTTACTTAGCATACCTAGTACATGGTTCTTCTAGCATGCTTACATTGGTTATGACATTTGGTGTGTTTAATCGGGACAATAATACATTCATTAACATTAGCTACGCCGCTCGGTAGTATGTAATGGTACCATAGGAATTGACAACTCCTGTTTCCCACTTCCTAGGTTTGTTTGGAAGTTGGGAATGACAGAATCCGATATACATAACTTAGATAAACCTTTAATTTGTTTAAAGCTTTGTCGCCACAGTCGCAAGGCTTGAATGTATGCGATTAACATTACTGCATAAATGTTTGTAATCATAAAGCATTATTTTCTTCAAAACATGACATTTGAATTAAACTTAGGTTTACTCAAAAACATTGTTTTGTACATTTTTCCTACAGGGTTGAGTAGATTCTTTTATTTACCGTACATGACATATGTTTCACATTGGCATTATTACATAGTTAAATAGATATCTTCCCACTTGCTACGCATTTCATTGGTTATACATAATACATGTTACACATGACATTAAACATGGTTTATGCATAAACATTTTGACACTAAACATGACATTTTGTTGGGCAATGATAAGTGACTTACGTAACGGGGCTATGTGCTATACGATAAAAGCATGGTGGATACGCCGCTGGTACTTCCTATATATAAGTGCTTTTATTGTATTATACATTGTTGCGTTATCTAAGCCACTTGACAGAGATATTTTTACAAGGATACGACATTTTTATTCAAAGTACATATTTTATACAATTCACTTTTACTTGGTTATTTATTTAACCATGCATATTTCTTTTATATCATTTGATTTTCATCTCGATTTTCACATGATTTTATAAAAGAAAACATTTTACAAGGTTCATGACTATTTTTGTTAAACACATCTTTTAAAACTACAAGTCATGAATCCTGCATAAACAAAACCTATGTATCTCACAGGTATTTTTATGCTGACGTACCTATTTTTACATGTGTTTCAGGTGCTGATGCATGATGATGTTTGTGCTACACTTAGGCGGACTCGGGCCTTAGTGACTTAAAAGACAGTTATTTATGTTATATTTAGTTTGAACTCAAAAACAATGTAAACTTAATTCAATAATACATAACTTTAATTACCATGGTTGTTGGAAACAATAATTCTGTCACCATCACTCCCCGGCGTTTCCACCGCGGTTTCGTTGTTTTGACGCGGCCGGGGTGTGACAGAAGAGTTGATATCAGAGCCTATGGTTATAGGGAATTAGGTTATTAGTAATGCTTTCACCTAGACTATAACTTTCTAGGACCCTAACACAAGTTTACTTGTGTTTAGATCTTAAAACAATACCCATCACCTATCCTTAGGTGATTTCCAAAACATGAACACAACTTTCCAAAATGATTTTGAAATCAATCATCTATCCTTAGATGATTTCTTTTCGTCTTGTACCATCCAAATTTTCAAAATCTCGTCAAAGTTTGGGTCTAAATAATGTGAACACGTGCAAACTGGAAGAGTGAATGCCTGTACCCTGAGTTTTCTATCTAAGGCTAGAGTGTTCGTACAAATCCGCAGTATCGGACCAGTCACTCTTACCTGGGAACTCTTGGGGTGAGTATTCACTTATAGGCGAGCATGTCTTCAGTGATACATTATTATGACCTATTTACTTTGATTTGTCATTGTGTGTTGTTTATTTGCTTTGTGGTAACAAACAAATGACCACCATCAACCACAAGTGCAATGCCTCATTTGCACAATCTGTGGCAAGTCTAGTCATCTTGCAAACACCTGCCGTTTTGCTCCTAACCAAAATCAGGCAGCTCAAAACCAAGCAGCACAAAACCCTGCCCAGAATCATGCACGACCTCACTATCCACCTGGTTCATGTTTCAATTGTGGGGATCTGACCCACTATGGGAACAACTGCCCGAGGTTGGCAAACATAAATCAGGCACAGGCTCGTGGTAGAGCTTTTAATCTAAATACCAATGAGGCTCGCGCAGATAACAAAGTGGTGAACGGTACGTTCCTTGTTAACAACCATCCTGCTTCTATTCTATTTGATTCGGGTGCCGATAAGAGTTTTGTGTCCTTAGCTTTTGAGCCTTTGCTTTCGATGACTAGAACAAAACTAGGAAAGCCCTTGACAGGAGAAGTAGCTAGTGGTGAACCCGTTGTACTTGATTCCGTTCTTTGAAACTGCCAATTGAACCTTAATAAGCATCTTTTCCCTATCGACCTCACACCGATGCAACTCATGAGCTTTGATGTTATAGTGGGAATGGATTGGTTAGCCAAGTGCCATGCTGAGGTGGTTTGCTTTGAGAAGATCGTCCCTATACCACTTTCGACTGGTTAGATCTTAGAAGTTCGTGGGGGGAAACCTGTTAAACTCATGTCTTGTACCCAAGCCCAAAAATACCTACGAAAGAAATATGTCGCTTTCTTGGCACATGTTGTAGAGGATAAAGGCAAGGGTAAGACTACCCAAGACATCCCTGTTGTTCGGGATTATCCTGAGGTATTTCCTGAAGACTTACCTGGATTACCCCCTGTACGCCAAGTTGAGTTTCGCATTGATCTTGTACCTGGTGCAAATCCCATTGCTAAGTCACCTTACCGTCTTGCACCGTCTGAGATGCAAGAGTTATCTAAGCAACTTCAGGAGCTATCTGACAAAGGATTCATCCGTCCGAGTTTTTCCCCTTGGGGCGCTCCTGTCCTATTCGTGAAAAAGAAGGATGGATCTTTCAGGATGTGTATCAATTATCGTGAGCTTAATAAGCTTACCATCAAGAATCGATACCCCCTACCTCGCATTGATGATCTCTTTGATCAGCTACAAGGCGCTACTTGCTTTTCAAAGATAGATCTGCGTTCTGGGTATCATCAACTTCGAGTCCTCGAAGAAGATATTCCCAAGACTGCGTTTCGTACGAGATATGGTCATTATGAGTTCACTGTTATGCCTTTCGGTCTAACAAACGCTCCTGTTGTTTTCATGGACTTGATGAATAGGGTTTGTAAGCCTTATTTGGACAAGTTCATCATTGTTTTCATCGATGACATTCTAATCTATTCTAAGACGCGAACTGATCATGAACAGCATCTTCGTCTTACAATGGAGCTTCTAAAGAAAGAACAACTTTTTGCCAAATTCTCCAAGTGTGAATTCTGGCTTAAGGAAGTTCAATTTTTGGGGAACATCGTCAACGAACAAGGTATACATGTAGATCCCGCCAAAATCAGTGCGATTAAGGATTGGGATACTCCTACTACTCCTATTGAGGTTCATTCATTTCTTGGTCTAGAGGGTTATTACCGCCGTTTCATTGAAAACTTCTCCAAGATTGTAGTTCCTCTCACTGCTCTAACACAAAAGAGCAAACCTTTTGAGTGGGGACCCAAACAGGAAGAAGCTTTCCAGACCTTGAAACAGAAACTTTGTGATGCACCAATTCTATCTTTGCCCAAGGGTAACAACGATTTTGTTGTGTACTGTGATGCATCCAACTTAGGCCTTGGCTGCGTTCTTATGCAAAGAAACAAAGTCATAGCTTATGCATCAAGACAGCTGAAGGTACATGAGAAGAACTACACCACTCATGATCTTGAGTTAGGTGCAGTAGTCTTTGCTCTCAAAATCTGGAGACACTACCTTTACGGTACAAAGTGTGTAGTGTTTACTGACCACAAAAGTCTCCAGCATATTTTTAATCAGAAAGAACTAAACATGAGGCAACGACATTGGGTTGAACTCCTAAACGACTACGATTGCGAAATTTGCTACCATCCTGGTAAGGCGAATGTCGTGGCTGACGCATTGAGTCGTAAGGAACGTCTCAAGCTTCACTGTGTTCAGGTTCGATCAGACATTCAATCCCGCATAATTCAGGCTCAACATACTTGTGTTACACAAGACTTGATGGGTAAAGAATTACCGTGTCATACAAATCCTGAGCTTGAACTGAGAGACTTTGGGATATTCTATTACATGGGCCGTTTGTGGGTCCCAAGTATAGATGATCTTCGCACCTTGCTAATGGATGAAGCTCATAAGTCTCGTTATTCTATTCATCCTGGTGCGGATAAAATGTATAAGGATCTTCAAACCCGGTACTGGTGGCCGGGTATGAAGAAGGACATTGCCTTATATGTTTCCAAATGCCTTACTTGTCTTAAGGTTAAGGCAGAACATCAACATCCCTCTGGATTATTGGAGCAACCAGAGATTCCGGTTTGGAAATGGGAAAACATTTCTATGGATCTCATTACCAAGTTACCGTGCACTAAAAGAGGTCATGACGCCATTTGGGTTGTTGTTGATCGTCTTACAAAGTCAGCACATTTCTTGCCGATCCGCGAGGATTTATCTGCTGACAAGCTTGCCAAGTTATATGTTGATGAGATTGTATCTCGACATGGTGTTCCTTTGAACATTATATCTGATAGAGATGCTCGATTCTCGTCTCGCTTTTGGAGAACCATGCAATCTGCCATGGGAACCCAACTTAATTTGAGCACAGCATACCATTCGCAGACAGATGGTCAATCTGAGAGAACAATCCAGACACTGGAGGATATGCTTAGAGCGTGTGTGATTGACTTTGGTGGTAGTTAGGATTCGCATCTACCATTGATCGAATTCTCCTACAACAATAGCTATCACATGAGCATCAAAATGGCTCCTTTCGAAGCTTTATACAGTTGAAAATGTCATTCACCGGTCTGCTGGAATGAGATAGGTGAAGCTCAGCTTACTAGACCTGAACTCATTCTAGAGACTACAGATAAGGTCAAGAAGATTCGTGATAACCTTCAGACAGCTAGAAGCCGTCAAAAGAGTTATGCGGATCAAGGACGCAAGCCCTTAGAATTTCAAATCGGTGATCACGTCCTACTCAAGGTATCCCCTTGGAAAGGTGTGATTAGATTTGCAAAGAAAGGAAAACTTGCACCACGTTATGTTGGACCATTCAAGATCGTTGAAAGAGTTGGAAAAGTAGCCTACAGACTTGAGCATCCTCCTGAACTTGGAAATGTTCATCCGACATTCCACGTGTCCAATCTCAAAAAGTGTTTAGCTGATGAGAACCTCCACATACCACTTGATGAAATTCGTGTTGATAAAACGATGCACTTCGTTGAGAAACCTGTGGAGATAATGGACCGTACATTTAGACAGTTGAAGAACAAATGGATTCGTTTAGCCAAGGTTCGCTGGGAATCCAAACGTGGCCCAGAGTTTACTTGGGAACGTGAGGACCAGATGAAGACGAAATATCCGCATTTGTTCTCACAAGTTTCCTCTAAATAAATTTCGGGACGAAATTTCCTAAAGTAGGGGAGACTGTGACATCTGTGCTTGTCTATCATTGTACAGACTCTGAACAATACAATATTAATAAAACAATGTGTTTTGATCCCAATGTTTGTTTGATTTTATGCACATGTTGATTTTAAACTCTATATCGCTTTCTGGGAAGTTATACGCAAACTGATACGTAAACGTAATCAGTTTAACGCGTCAAACACTCCGGAACAGCAACATAAACTTAACATACCTTAAATATCCTTTACATAGCTTAGAAATAAGTTTTGAAGGCTTTGGTATGGCAAAAACAAAGTTTATTCGCTCGCAGGGACTATTTGCGTCAACTTGCAAAAGTCTGCCGTTTCGTATGGAACCGTATAGTCCAGAACTTAATCATGAGCTAAACATACCATAAATAACCTAACCATAGCTTAGAAATAAGCTTTGATAGGTTCAGTGTGCGAAAACATGCTTATATGATCTTACAGGGACTAAAAGTGTCAAAAACAGCGTAAGTTTGCATTTTCTCGCATATCTTACGTTCTGGCCACATCTGGACATCCAAAATTTTTGTACACACTAAAATGTTTTTATTTTAGTGATCGGCATGCAAAAATACTGCTCGTCGCTTAAATTGGATCGTTTTCGCGTCCGTTTGAGTTTCGTCGTAATTTAACGAATAACGCGACCGTACGACCAAACGAGCCGACATCCGAGAGTTTTCCGAGCATATTTTGAGTCCTCTAAACTTTATTGACCTTGTAGATCCTTGAAAATGGCTTAACGAGTGTCAAAAGTGCCTAAAATGGACTCGAACACATGCAGGGACTAAAGTTGTCAAAACTGAAAGTTGCTGGTCTGCAGGTAGCTTGCGGACCGTATGCATATGTCCTTACGGTCCGTAAGGCAAGCCCAGTTCACAGAAAATTCACAGCAGCTTCCCAGCTCGTTCTTGAGGCACTTGTTTGCAAATTTTATGTTTTGGGGACCAAGTTAACACCTTCCCAAGCATGTTAGCTGGCCTATAACACTTGGATGGCTAGGATTTATTGCTTGGAGGATACATAAACACATGTCTTGATCTTGTGAACCTCCAACAACTATAAATAGCCATGCCATTTCCTCATTTCAGCTCACACTTGATATAAAACTCTCTAAGTTGATGTTTTATAACTTCATACCTGAGAGTTTATAAGATCAAGTTCAAGCAAGGACCTTTTGTAAGCATTCCTTCATTCTTTTATTGCTTACTAGTTTAAAAAGTCAAACAGTGTTTGACTTTCAGTTTGACTAGTCAATTGGTCAAGTCAAAGTTCAATTGAACTTTGCAATGTGATTGTAATCACAATGGTTATAAACCTTAGCGATTATACCTACTGATTACCACATTAACTAGGGGTAGTGACGAGTCAAAGTTTCGGTCAAAATGCGTTTTAGCACGCATTTTGCAACGGAACTACTTTTAAGTATCAAAACACCTTGTTTTGATACCAAATCAGTAGGTTAAACATGTTTTGACATGTTTAACTCGTCACTATTAGTTAAGTGCTTGTTTAGGGTCGTAAGTTAAGCGGTCTAGACAACCGCTTAGACTTTCGAACCCGACCCGTTTGGTCGATCATTAGGATCCGATCAAGCTTACTTAGTAATCATAGTTACATAGGGAATAACCCCTGAGGTTATACCATATGATCACATAGGATTGGTTAGTCTTTTGCTAACTAGCTTGTATGCCCATAGTAAATGACCAAGACGCCCTTTTGAAGCATAAATCCGTATTTTGACTATGTGAACTTATTTTTAACATATAATCTGATTTAGTAACATGTTAGGCATAATTGGGCATGCAAGACTTGGCATAGCACATAGTTAACCATCCGAACATAGTCTTACGCTAACGACACATTATAGTAGCTTATACTACCATAATAGGTCGAAACGGGTCAAAAGCACTTAGTTAGACTTTCCAATCAGAATATAGGGACTATTAAATCATACCATATGAGTTCAAATACTCATTTGATTTATAGAACCTCATTCTATCCTATCTCCCAATTTAGGATCCGTTTTTTAACATAGTTACCTATACTAGGTGCCGTTTGATTCCGTGGTACTTGGAGCTTAAATTGGTCTTATTCTCAAGACTAATTAGCAATCCCAAGTGAGTACATAGTTCCCCTCTTTTACCGTTTTCAAATACTTTGGGGTGATTCACATGTACATACTTGTTACTTTCTTGTTTTACATGTTTTTGTGACATAAACATGCTAGTTTCACTTAGTACATATTTAGTACATGCTTTCACTGTGTTTTGCTATGTATGTTAAGCATGCTAGCACATTGTTTTATTACACATTTGTTACATATGTTTACTTAGCATATGTACGCATTGTTTTACATGACATTTCTACTAGGCATGTTTACTTAGCATACCTAGTACATGGTTTTTATAGCATGCTTACATTGGTTATGACATTTGGTGTGTTTAATCGGGACAATAATACATTCATTAACATTAGCTACGCCGCTCGGTAGTATGTAATGGTACCATAGGAATTGACAACTCCCGTTTCTGACTTCCTAGGTTTGTTTGGAAGTTGGGAATGACAGAATCCGATATACATAACTTAGATAAACCTTTAATTTGTTTAAAGATTTGTCACCACAGTCGCAGGGCTTGAATGTATGCGATTAACATTACTGGATAAATGTTTGTAATCATAAAGCATTGTTTTCTGCAAAACATGACATTTGAATTAAACTTAGGTTTACTCAAAAACATTGTATAGTACATTTTTCCTACGGGGTTGAGTAGATTCTTTTATTCACCGTACATGACATATGTTTCACATTGGCATTATTACATAGTTAAGTAGATATCTTCCTACTTGCTACGCATTTCATTGGTTATACATAATACATGTTACACATGACATTAAACATGGTTTATGCATAAACATTTTGACACTAAACATGACATTTTGTTGGGCAATGATAAGTGACTTACGTAACGGGGCTATGTGCTATACGATAAAAGCATGGTGGATACGCCGCTGGTACTTCCTATATATAAGTGCTTTTATTGTATTGTACATTGTTGCGTTATCGAAGCCACTTGACAAAGACATTTTTACAAGGACACGACATTTTTATACAAAGTACATATTTTATACAATTCACTTTTACTTGGTTATTTATTTAACCATGCATATTTCTTTTATATCATTTGATTTTCATCTCGATTTTCACATGATTTTATAAAAGAAAACATTTTACAAGGTTCATGACTATTTTTGTTAAACACATCTTTTAAAACTACAAGTCATGAATCCTGCGTAAACAAAACCTATGTATCTCACAGGCATTTTTATGCTGACGTACCTATTTTTAAATGTGTTTCAGGTGCTGATGCATGATGATGTTTGTGCTACACTTAGGCGGACTCGGGCCTTAGTGACTTAAAAGACAGTTATTTATGTTATATTTAGTTTGAACTAAAAAACAATGTAAACTTAATTCAATAATACATAACTTTAATTACCATGGTTGATGGTAACAATAATTCTGTCACCATCACTCCCCGGCGTTTCCGCCGCGGTTTCGTTGTTTTGACGCGGCCGGGGTGTGACAGTTGTTGGCTTTAAAGCATGCACAAAATCGGCAACACAATCCGGTAGAGTGCAGATGTATTTCTTGATCATCATGTCAGTAGTCTTCACTTGATCGGGGCAGATGATACTGAGCTGCTTGAAGCGAGCCGTCAGGGCAGCGTTGTCACCATCTTTCTGCTTCAGATGCCAGAATTCATCCTCGAGCTTTTGGCGCTCATGGGGAGGGCAGAACTCTTCGAGCATAACGTTCTTCAACTCATCCCATGACAGACCATAGGCTGCATCATTTCCGCGCTTGTTCCTCTCGGCCGTCCACCAGTCTTGTGCGCGGGACTGGAAAACGCCGGTAGCATTTAGTGTGCGGAGATTGTCAGGACATCTGCTCTGTCGCAGGGTGACTTCGATTGAGTCGTACCATTGAAACAAGGCCATGGGGCCATCTTCACCAGTGAACTCTTTCGGTCCGCATGCCTTGAACTGTTTTAAGCTGAAAGCAGCTTTGGGTGTAGCTTTAGGAGCTTCGGTCCTGGATTCTTCAGACGATTTGCTCATATTCTCGTACAGTTCACTCACGATCTGAGGAACTACCTTTTCCACTTGCTTAGCGACGAGAGCAGCAAGGCGTTTGTCCCTCTGTTCTTGACGAGTAACTCGTGGGTGACGGGGTCCAAATGAAGGTCCAGATGACGACATTGTCTGCAAAAGACATCGCCATAGGGCTCAGACTCAATAAAATCGAATCTCACCTCACACGCCTAATACAACTAAGCTCAGGAACAAGTATAATCACATAACCACATAGGCACATAATCACAGATTCACATAAGCACAGAAGCACGTAAGCACATAAGGCACAGAAGCACATAAGCATGTAATCACAAGATGCAGTCAGAATACAGAAACCTATCATTCAATGTCCGCGAGCGTTCAAAAATAGCGATCGCGAATATTATGGCGATTAGTATAACGTAAGCGAATAGTATAGCAAGCAACATTGCGCGAAGTCGTTCCCCACGTAGTAGCGATTTGTTAACGTTTTGAGGTAGATGAGCAGTGCGGGTTGTGTGTGTCGATTAATAATAACGTAATTCGAATAAATCACCAGAAATTAAAACATATAAACAGGTAAATACACACATAAACACATAAAATCGGCATAAAATTCGACAAAGCGACTCTGATATTCGCCGATCAAAATTGTAAACACACAAAATCGACAATTGCAAGCTTGAAAATGGATCGTCTTAGGCTGATAGACATTGACTACCCGAAGTGATTCGACTATTCACAAAGACTCTTGGTTCACACTTTGGCCTTCGGGACTGTGCTCTCGCCTCGAATCTGGGCGATTGGCACGCGTCCTTCCAGTCATATCGTGACTTCAAGTCGTTGGAGTCCGTCGAGACTTTGGTGAGAGTTTTGTAAAACCAAGTAAAGGTCGGAACAAGTCGTCAAGGTTTGGGTTTCACCCCTGACTTAATGACTTCATTCCTGTTTTGATAAAATAAAGGAGAATTATGCGTCAAAGTATGGATTTCACTCCTGATTCAACGCAAATTCTCGTGTTTATAGATAAAATGCAGGTCGAACATGCAATTTAGTCGAGAGTTTGCGGTTTTCACACCTATTCTCAGCCTAATCGCTCGTTCATTTTTTTTTTTGAAAACTAAAGTGCAGTGATAGTGTAGCGTAGGCGAATCTTGCATGATCCCTACATAATACGTACAAGTCGGTATGTTGGTTCCTAACTATAGACTAGGTCATTTCTAAGACATCGACCCGGACTAGGTCGAGTCTTGTCTAATTCCCTATAGTTATGGCTCTGATACCAATCTGTCACACTCCAACCGATGGCGGAATCATCGGGGCGTGGCATTGAGCGAAACAGATTGTCCAGAAGTTTCCATAACAACTATAATTACCAATTATTTAAAGCAATATGTCCCATACCATGTCATAAAAGGTATCATAATTATTACAGACAAGATCTAGTCAAATTGTTCTGTTCTGACAACTCAGATTTCAAATACAGACAATTGTTTATTTGTTTCTAGACCTTTCCTAGCCTCGATTTCACAGCAAGCCAAGCATATAAACATCCTAAGCACCTGTCACATAGGTTAAAGTAAAAGTCAATACACATAGTGTAAAGGTGAGCATACAAGTTTAATAGATATAATAGAGTTCAAAATCGTTACGCATAACCAGCACGTACACAGTGTAAAATGAGGCATGCTAGTTATCGACATGAACCTATCGATACCAATGACTGCGGGTTGACTGCCCAAGGGAGTTCGTAATACACACTCACCACTGTGAGCCATGTAACAAATTATCCTTAACAACCCCTGAGTAAACAGGTGCTGAGTCCAAACAAATAGTACTATTGTTGCTAAGGCAGGTAGACAGCATTCCATGTGTAAACATAACAAACAAGCATTCATTAAGTCACTTATAACATGCAGTAACGGTTAGCGTTAAAGTATTGCGTAGTGAGTTTGATGTGATTTAGAATAAGTAACGTATGTAACACCCAAAAGTGCGTAAAGCAAAAAGGGATCGAGTATACTCACATCGATTGATGGATTGAAGGGGGCGTTAAAGAATAGGATTAGCCTGATCAGAACGATAGCATAACTATAAGCGATGCATAAAAGTGTCAGTGGGTCGAACAACAATCCGATCGGGTAGCCAGTCGATCGGGTGACAATCCGCTCGGATGGTCATCCAATCGGGTGACCTATCGAGTGGATTGTTACTTCGTTTGGGAAAGATGTGTTTGTGTATGATGGCTTGTCTTTTGAAGTTTTCGTTGTAGCATTTTGAAAATGGAGAAGCATCTCTACCTTTCAGGTCGGTCAATCGGACGGACGTTCAATCGGACGACAATCCGATTTGCAAGGCTTCTCAGGGTTGAAAAACAAATTCACAGCAGGACGGTCACTCGATCGGGTGGCAATCCGTTCGAAGTGAACATGTTTGGAAATCATTACGTGTTGAAGTTAGAACATCTCATGGTCGAGTGGTAATCTGTTTGGGTGGTAATCCGATCAGACAGCATTTCGTTCAATGTTCAACCTCCAAAGTTTGAAAATAAAATTTGAGTGTGGGGCCAAGGTGTAAGCCGATCGGGTGACAATCCGATCGGACAACAGTCCGATTGGGCGCCACTCTGTCCTGGTTGGCCTGATCATCTTATACTTGGTTGTTTTCGATGGTTTGTATTTTTATCGAGACGGTGTGACAACGTGCTAATCAACATAACCCGATCTTGACACAGGTGACCCGATCGAACAGGAATCACCCAAGTTCAACCAGCTGAACGGTTCAAGACGGTTGTTCTTGCTTAACCCGAAATCGGTTGTCTCATTGGTAGAACTCATATCTTGAACTAACACATCACCAAGAAGGAGTAGAAGATCAGAACAAGCTCCGATTCTATCGGTTTTGAGTGCATTGAGTGTAAAAGAGTTGAAAGAAAGTTGGAAAACCATCTTTCAATCCTTTTCACCGTGAATATGTTCAGATCTATGCAAGATCTTTGTTTATTTGTGTGGAAATTGTTCAGATCTAAGTTGTTCTTTGTAGATTGTAGCCAAAACATGAAGTTCTTAAGAACACCATGATGACATCATCATAGAACACCTCAAATCTAGTGATTTCACGGTTAAAAGTTAAGATTTAAAAGATTGAAAGGTGTAGGACTGCGTGTAGATCAAGAAAGTACAAGATTTAGGTTGAATACTTACAAGAATCGCGAGAAATCTGGGGAAAAGTGGACAAGAAGCGCTGGTCAGACGAGAGGTGCAGAAAAGGTAAGTTTGTGATGTTGACAGGGGTATTTATAGGCTTTCCATAAAAGGAAAGGGGGACGAGAGGCTGGTTGATCAGGTGGTAACCCGATCGGGTGACTGCTCGATCGAGTGGCACCTCGATCGGGTGGCAGCCTGATCGGGTGGCAGCTCGATCGGCTGGCCACTCGATTGATGTGCATGGCGCGACGAGTTTTGCTGTTTCAATTGCGATTGCGAGCGTTGCGATGCGATAGAGTTTCCTAGTCAAATTAATTTTAATCCCAACTACTATATCAACATACAATCATCCTTATTTCATATTCGTTTAGCGTTTGCGATTCGATTGCGATTGAGTTTCGATTGCGTTTCGATTAATCACCACATATAAATATAATTAAACATGCACAAGTAACACATAAGGCACACACACACACACACATAGAACAATATCCAGAACGCGTAATTCGAGTTGCGAGTGCGATTGCGATAGCGATAAAGCGATAAAACATGCGATAAATATCGAATAAACCTCGATTATTAATAAGTACTCCACATAATACAACTAACGTAAAGCATAAAATAGTCTAACTACAAGTTAAAGAAGTCAAAACAGGAATTGAGCAAGGAGTGACAGATCGCAATTAGAAATCTTGTCTCCCTTTGACTTCAATCTTTACTTTAACTTTGACTTTCGAAGCACGGGATTTTTGGATTTGTTATAAAATAGTTGGATTTTAGGATTTGTTAAATATACAAGTATAATAGCGTATATACCAGGGTATTTAATACGATATACATTTAAAATTTATAAATTGTTTTAGTGTTTCACTATTTATCAACACGTATTTCTCATACGTTTCCTGCGTTCAACTTTCAGGTTCAAGTGCATGCATGGAATCGTAACGAGCATAAAGTTCTTGTCAGCGGATCCTTTGATCATATGGTAGTGGCGATGTATCTTACCAAAACTCTTATGTAAAGTGCATTTGTATTTTAATTCATAAAATTGTTTGATTGGCTGCAAATGTGTAACACCCAAAAAACAGGTTTGATAGTCAAACCACGTTAATATTAATGAATGGGTAAAATGCCATTAGTGGTAAAAAGTAACCCGGTAAATGTTAGGATTTAAATAATTAAACCTAATATTAATTATAAGGAGAATAATCATTCTGAGAAAAACAAAGTACATAAAAAGGGCCCGAGTTAACGGGACTTAAAATAAAACGGGTTATGACTTTCCGAACCCATTAAGTAAACTAGGAATAATTAACCTACTTAGTAATATGTGATTAAGTAATAAATAGTGAATTATACTTTCTTTTGAGAAAAAATAAAACACAAGGGACTAATGTTGCCAAGTGGGAAAACTACTTTTATAAAAAAAAAAAACACAACACACACACTAGTGTATGTGTGCGCGCGCGTATGGGCGACCAGGAGAACAAAAGAAAGGGGGTCAACCCTAGTTCTACAAATCTTCAAAATTGAAGATCAATTGAAGACCCAAATCGATGCATGAACATGAGTAAACGATCACCAAGTCAAGGGGATCGTAAGGTATGTTGAATCTTTGACATTCATGAAGTTGTGAAATTTTGATTGACTTTTATAAAACGAAATTATGTGATGAATGTTGTATGCACGAGTGATATTGGGTTAAATTCATGACTAGGAACAAACCATAGTTAAAAACTTGATGTATTAGTGTTGAAAACTAGGAATTTGATAAACACCCATATATGTGTTAAGTGGGTTTTATAACAATGTGATGAACACATGAATTTGATTGTTAAATTGTGAAAAACTAATTTTATGATGCGAGTCTTAAATTTTGTTCATGAATGCTAGACATAGGGGCTTGATTTTTGATGAGTGAAACTTGGTTAGAAGTTAGTCATGAACTAGACAAAAGATGTATAAAAATCTTGCTCGCAAGGTGTTCGGTAAAATGCCTAAGTAAAATCGCGCGTCTACTTGTTTGAATGTAGAACTTGATTAGATTAGGAATTCGGATGAATGCCTAATAACATGATGAAACGGGTTTCATTTATAGATGAAAACCCGTAGATTTTGCGTAATGAAAGAATAATGTGACGTTGATAATCGAGAGCTAAGTTAAATTAGTATTAAAAATTGCATGAACTCGAATTAAATATTAGTTAAAATGGTGGCTTAAGAATAGTGCTATCGAGTAAAGGGCGGAACACCAACATGAGTTTATCAAACTTAGTTGCGCAGTTTCATATTCTATAAGGAGGCCTATGATAGAGTTCGGTAAAAAAAGTAGTATAAAGGTTCACAAGGCGTAAAGGTTATGATCTAGAATGACTAACCTAACCACCTTGTGAATAATATATGATAGTTTGACGCTTGACAAGCTAGGTGGAGGCTTGGGAAAGAAGCGGGTCAAACGGATCGAGTATGAGGAAAAAGAGCATAATCGGATGCAAGGTAAGTAAAGCTTACACCCTTATCGTAAGATATGTATTAATTTGTAGATTATAAATGCGATAAGGTTATATTTAAAATACGATTTTGACACGAAATAATACGGGTCGGAACGTATCAAAAGATGAAAAACCATGTTTAATGGTAAAAATGGGTGAAATGGTAATTTGGTCATGAGATGCCAAAAATAAAAAAAAGATTTTGAATGGCTACTTTCTAAGTAAGCCTAAACGAATAAAAAGGGTAAAATGGTGATTTAGTCAAGAATAAATGGATTAAAGTTGAAGTTTATAAACGACACCAAGTGGCATGAGCCATGTTGGGCAAACGCGTAAGAAACAGATTTAAGAGACCTAATTAATTGGTGAAAAATCTGAAATGAGTTACTTAACGAAATGGTAAATAAATACCATTTAAATAAAAGCGCAAAAATGTTTGGTCGTTTAGACCAAACGGGTCAAATGGTAATGTTGATACCATTTGACAATTACGACTAATAAGTGTTTGCGGAGTTTTATGCACACAGGATAAAACGACTTATGAATTAGCGATGCTATGAATTAGCAATTATTGAGACAAGGTATTAAAACGGGTCAATATGTTGACCCGAGTGAGTTTGCATAAATAAGTTTATAGTTAAAATTGCGATTTTCGTCAAATAATTAGTGAAAGTCCTTCATCGTAAAATGAGGGACTAAAATTGACCAAAAAGCCCTTGAGGGGAAAACCGGGTAAACGATCCTTAGAGGTTGTTTAGGAAATTGTATCATGATTATGCAATCCTTAGATATGTAGGAAAGTTATAGGCATAAACATTCGTGGGTCGAATGCTTAAAATGGGTCAATTGCTCAAAATGACTAATTGAAAGGAAAGATTGAGGGTAATGGGTTCATTATATTAAATCCACCACAAAAAATAGTTGTGGTGGATTACAATTAGTTATTTAGATATGGGAATGCAAAATGTAAAAAGGGGAAGAACGAGTTAATGCTTAAATGCACAAAATCCCCTAAATGGGTCAAATGGATTTATGTGCATCGCTTATGAATTAGACGCATAATTCATAAAACAAAATTTTCGAACCCGAGCTATAAATTTTGTGTTAAATACATTGGCTTATGTAATTGGATTATTTAAAAACAAGTTGGTGATTTTAAACTTGAACGGGTCAAAAGTCCTTATAAATCAGTTTCAAGCCGAGAGCTTGAAATCTAACATCTTATGAGTCCAAATGTCGGATTTTAACTCCTTGTGATGGAGAATTAAATTACGATCGCATAGGAAAAAGAATCGTGTAAAACGAATTTTTAAATTGAAAGTTATGCACATTTGGGTGTATTTTATGTTAGTACAAACGTCTGTAGCTTCCGTCAGCATGTAGTCATATTTTGTATATTTGTGTCTTTTTGTAATGTATCTGTATGTAAGTTAGATTAGCAGATCAGGATATGGGACGTTGATGTAAAGTGCTATGTTTTGGTGGCTATGCCAGCCGATCAGACAGGCGTCCGATCGGACAACACTTCTTCTATCCTGAGTCTGCCTATAAATACCTGTTCGATCAGGTCATTTGTAACTTTTACACTTTTGACTCTCTGGTGAACTCATGTCAGTCTGACTTTCAAAGGAACTCTTGTACTTTCATATCCGATTGAATAGAAAGATCAGACAACATTTTAAGAGTTGAATTCTGTGTTGATTATCTGAGATTTGTCATAATGGATTCCGCACATTAGACAAAGTCAATTCATCTTGTTCCTTAAGATCAGATCCTGTGCATCGGGACCTCACAAGTGGTATCAGAGCATCCAGGGAGCTGAATCGAGATCAACGACACCGAATTCACCGGAATTCGAGCTTTATTTGCCGATCAAAGTCAAATTTCAGCGGAGATTTGACATCTTTTGCCGATTTGAATCAAATTTCACCGGAGATTTGATAAAATTCATCGTCTTCTACTTGTTTCTTACATCATTTCTCAGTTTGTCACCATAAAATCAGAAAAAATTAAAATTGAACGTGAATCTACGGTTAAAATTTGATAAAATTGATATCATTCGATTCGCAATCATTCAAAGTATAATCCTGCTGAGTTTCATATTCAAATTCAACCTAAAACGAGATCAAATTCATCAAAAATCATGTTTAACTGTTCATATATGCTGACGTCATCTACTCGCTCGGACAACTGTCTGAACGGTTTAGATTAGTTAGTATCTGCCAGTTGTTTGCTGACATCATCAGTGTTAGCCGATCGTACAGCTGACCGATCAGACAGCATTGTTGTTACAAGTTACCTTTTGCTTACGTCATATTGCTAGCCGATCAGAGAGACGACCGATCAGACGGTAATTGATTGTTGTTATAATCGTACAGCTGACCGATCGAACAACTGATCGATCGAACAGCCGATCGATCGAACAATCATTCGATCCAAGTACACTTGTGTAAAATTTTTGAAAATCACAAAATTTGTCTAAGTGTTTGATAACTGTTTCAGATACTTAAAAATGGATGAATTCATGAATCCTTTCAGTGAAATGTATGCTTTTGCTGGAAACTCAGGAGATGATAGTACTTCTAGCAACACAAATGAGAACACTTCAAATGCAAAGTAAACCTTGACGGATGTTTTGGGAGTGGAAAGTGCATACGGAACATATAACAAACCCCCAAAGCTAATGGCGATCGAAGAGTACAGTAGGTGAGCCAAGAAATTTGAAGAGTGGTTGAAGGCATTTGCATATACTAGCTGGAAAAGCTTAAAGAATGGATATAGTGATGGAGGGAAAGTTGGTGAAAATTTGACATCATCCGAAGAGATAGATATGTTTGTTGCCGAGCAAAAATGCATCGCATTGCTGTTCCAGTCGGTTCGAGAAGATATAATATCTTTGATCGAATACACTAATGCTAAAGATCTTTGGGAAAAGTTGAAAGTTAAATGTTTGGGTAGTGCAGAAATTGTGAAAAACAAAAAGAAACTACTTAGAAAAAGAGTTTGATTTATTTGGTTGTTTAAAAAATGAATCAGTTTGTAAAATGATTGAGAGGTTTGGGCACTTGAAGTTGGAACTGGCGCGACATGGAATTATCTATTCTCAAGAAGAGTTAGTGGACAAATTGTTTGACTCATTGCCAGATGAGATGGATTGGCAATACTTTGCCCTGATGTTGAAGAATACGATCACTTCTGAGAATCTTACAGTTGATTTGTTGATTGAAAGACTAGAAAGTCACGAGCTGGAGATAAAGAAAATGTGACAACTCGAGTTTCCGACTTTCACTTTCGCATTAAGTGCACGTTGACTTTGACTGTGTAGTTGTTTGACTTGTTTAACTTGTAACTGTACACGTTATTTTTTTTTTAATGAACACATTGTGGTTGCATGATTTTGTGTTTGACTGTATAACATGAAACCTGTTGAAAACTTAAACTGTTAACACATAAAAGGACTCGACGAAACAGACAGGACCCGACGAAACAGACTGTTTCGCCATAAGCATCTCGACGAAACAGAAGTCTGTTTCGCCAAGCCCATTAAGGGCCCAGAACGGTAATTCGTTCATATTAACGTGAACCGACTTCCTGTTTCACATCTTTGGCTAAAACAAAAACCCTAGAGCTCCATCTTCTCTGATTGACGGCGATCGTGTGCCTCGGAACCCCGAATCGACTTAATTATTGTTCCGTTCATTGTGGTTAGTGATTAAATCCCTGCATGATTGTTTGATTTCATTGTTGTAAACTGTTTTTAGTTCAAGTTCATTAGAATCAATGATAGATAGTGTTATGTTCATGAATGATTTATGATTGGGTAAACGGAATCTATGGTTAGTTACGTTTTGTATGACAGATCTGATTGTATGATGATCCCTTGAACCCACGAATCGGAACTAGTATTAATCGTATGAACACCTAGTAATATGATGGATTGTGCTCGTGTTATACTCGTTGTCTGAATAGCTTGTTAAGGTTAATGCTTGGCCTATTATGATTGATTGATTCCATGATGATATCTATGTTAATGATGTCTGCATGATTGCTTCTTGATGTCGACGACATTTAGGGTTTCTGTGATTTTGACGAAACTGACATCACCCTGTAACAGGCTGACGAAATAGATCTCTTGGCGAAACAGAAAGTGTTTCGCCAAGGGCAGTCGACGAGACAGAACTTTGTTTCGCCAAAGGAGACCACGGCGAAACAGAATGTGTTTCGCCAATTTGTGTTTCGCCGAGGGATATCACGACGAATCAAGTGATTCGTCGAAGGGGCTCACGGCGAAACAGAGGGTGTTTCGCCGACTTGGGTAATTTGCACAGTAACTGTTTCTGTTAAAACTTAACTGAGTTAACTAACTGCTGTTAGATGTTATGCCTGACTTGTATGATCATGAATGCGTGCAATGTGCTACTTGGTGATTATTTATGCGTTGTCCACTATGATTATACTTACGTGCCAACTTCGTGAATGTAAACTGATTATGTACACGTGCGCACTTTAGGACGTGATTGACTTACTTTGAGCACATACTTTAGCATACCGAGCAAAACAAGGTGAGTTCACACTCTTTCTAAGGCATGGGATTCCCGGTGGTTTGGGAATGGGTTAAGAAACTAAAATGGAACCTACATATCCTCCTTGGGTAGGATATGTACCGCCATCCTCCATGGGTAGGATGCCAATATTAATCCTGCGTATTCTCCTTGGGTAGAATACGTACGTTCGTCCTCCTTGGGTAGGACAACAACCTTAACGTACGTGAAACCTACGTACACTCACACTCGCTACGGTCCTTGGATCAAGAAGGGCACGTACAAATACGACTTGTCTACACATGGGAAGCCCCCACTAATCTTCGCAAACATGCCTGGAATGGCCGCGAACTATACCAGAACAATCTTCGCAAACATGCCTGGAATGAATGGCCGCGAACTATACTAGAACAATCTTCGCAAACATGCCTGGAATGGCCGCGAACTATACTTTAATCTTCGCAAACATGCCTGGAGGGCCGCGATACAAATATAACTAGTCTAGAAAACATGGGAGACCCCCACTAAACTTCGCAAACATGCCTAGAGGGCCGCGATGCTATTACATACGAAACATGGTTTACAAAACGAACAACTGATTTTACGAAACGAACATTATAACTGAATAACCAACTGTGAACTCGCTCAACTAGTTGTTGACTCTCTGTTACATGCCTTGCAGGACTTTAGGTACTTTTGGAGCTTGCACGGGAGGCACGGTCGTTGTGGACATGGATCGTGAATGTGTTGTTAAACATTATGACATTTTGTACTTTAACTTATGTTGGGTCTTACATTATTGCTTCCGCTACACACATGTTTTATGTTAGGTTTGAAAACACCTATCGTATTGATGAATGACTTTTACTATATACTTATGTTCAATATGATTGGTGGCTTGATCCTGGTCATGTCACGCCTCCAAGCGGTGGTACTCCGCGTGTGGATTTTGGGGGTGTGACAGATTGGTATCAGAGCCATTGGTTATAGAGAACTCGGTTTTAATAAGGGGAAAACGATTTTTATTAAAACCAGACTATAACCAGTACAGTGCTCAACGATCCACAACGACGCTTCGCTCCACGTGCAAGGCTCAACATCATAGGTATTACTATTCATGTTACTTTACCTACTTGCTAGAATTACATAGAACTTTGCTCGTGGTATGCTCAGATTACAGAACCTACTATACGTTATTGCTTGAGAATACTTGTGTGCTCACTCTCTTCGCACTATTCGCGAACCTCTCTTACAGATGTCCTCCTTGATGTTAAGATCATGAGTGGACGCGTTAACCTAACTCAAGCCCAGTTGGCGGCTTCGGTCACTGAACAAGTTACTGCAGCACTCGCAGCTGCCCAGGCAGGAGGTGTAACCTGCCATCACCACATACTCTAGGATTTTTAGATCCTACTCTTGTAACTCAACACTTGTGCTTAATTTTGATTACTCTTACGCACACGACAAGTTAACACGCTCAGCCACCTGTATGCACATACAAGACTTTTATGGACTGCCGTCCTACTACTTTCAGCAACACTGAAGGAGCTGTTGTACTCCTCCATTAGTTCGAGGAACTCGAATCGGTCTTCGAGTGTGTGAATGACCCGAGGCTCGTAAGGTGGAATATGCCACTGATACTCTCGAAGGCACTGCGTTAACTTGGTGGAACGCGCAAGTTCAGATGCTGGGGCTGGCGGCTGCTAATGCCACCCCATGGAATGATTCTAAGGAACTGATCAAACGTGAATACAGTAGTTATGATGCCATCCACAAGTTGGAAGTGGAGTTCTTTAACATGAAGATGACTGGGTCAGAGATAGAAGCGTGCACGATAACGATCCAACAAACTGGCAATTTTGTGTCCAACTATGGTGGATCCTCCCATAAAGAGCTTTGAGCTGTACCTCAAGGGTTTAGTACCAGGAATTCAAAACCATGTGATGACGGCTAAACTTGCTACTATTCAAGATGTTACTCATCTTGCTCATCGTCTCACAGACCAGGCAGTGGAACAGAACAAGCTGCCTCAACGTATCAGCGATACTACTACCACTACTACTTCAACTACTTCTGCTACCCTCAGTAACAATGGATGAAAGTGGGATGGAACCTCTAGCAAGGGTTCGACTACAATTCCGTCCCAGGCACAGCAGTGAAAGGTCGATGACAACTAAAGTCCTGATCAGCAACATTTAGTATTCAAGGGCAGGGTGGATACAAGGGAAACCACCCTAAGCGCAAACGATGTAACCTGCACCACAGCGGGCAGGGCAAACGCAATCATTGTCAATAATGCAACAAACTTGGTCATGGAACCAAAGATGGTAGAAACTCACGTCCTGCAAACCAGAACCAGAATCAGAACCACAATCAAAGAAACGGGAACATTAATGGAGACAACAATGGGGGTAATAACGACGGCAATGTTGCCAGGGGTCGAGTGTTCGTGATGGGTCAGGGTGATACTAGGAATGATCCCAACTTGGTGATGGACTTTCCTTATCAATCGTATTCCTATAATTTTGGGTAGTTTTGACATCGTCACTGGTATGGATTGGTTATCCCAACAGCAAGCAGAGATTCTATGCAAGGAGAAGATCATCCGCATTCCTCGTGCTGGTTAAGAACCTTTGGTAACTCATAGTAACAAGCTCCTGGAGCAGCACCCATAGCTCGAGCACCTTGTCGTTTAGCTCCAACTGAACTGGAAGAACTGTCTAAGCAACTGCAAGAACTTTTGGAAAAGGGTTTCATACGTCCTAGCTCTTCGCCCTGGGGAGCTCCAGTATTATTTGTGAAGAAGAAAGACGGCACTTTCCGCATGTGCATAGATTACCGCTAACTGAACAAGGTAACCGTGAAGAATCGCTATCCTCTTCCACACATCGACGACTTATTCGACCAGTTGCAAGGGTCGAGCTATTACTCGAAGATTGATCTGAGGTCAGGCTACCATCAACTGAGAGTCCGGGATGAGGACGTCTCCAAAACAGCTTTCAGAACACGCTACGACCATTACGAGTTTTTGGTCATGCCTTTCGGGCTAACGAACGCGCCTGCAGTTTTCATGGATCTTATGAACAGGGTGTGCAAACCTTATCTTGACAAGTTCGTCATTGTTTTCATCGATGACATTCTGATCTACTCGAAGAGTCAGGAGGAACACGAGCATCACTTACGACTTATTTTGGAACTTCTTCGAACGGAACAGCTATACGCCAAGTTTTCCAAATGTGACTTCTGGCTTCGTGAAGTCCATTTCCTAGGCCACGTGGTAAACCAGGATGGGATTCATGTTGATCCATCCAAGGTAGATTCGATCAAGAACTGGCCTGCACCTCGTACACCAACAGAAATACGCCAATTCTTAGGTTTGGCGGGTTACTACAGAAGGTTCATCAAAGACTTCTCAAAAATTGCTCAGCCGCTTACACTACTGACACAGAAAGGTGTTGTTTACCGTTGGAGTAATGCACAGGAAACAGCGTTCCAACACTTAAAGGATAGACTTTGTAGCGCACCTATCCTCTCATTGCCGGAAGGCACGGACGATTTTGTAGTCTACTGCGATGCATCTATCCAGGGTCTTGGATGTGTATTGATGCAACGGGATAAAGTTATTGCTTATGCTTCTCGCCAACTTAAGATTCACGAACGGAATTACACTACACACGATTTTGAACTGGGAGCGGTTGTTTTTGCGCTCAAGATATGGCGACATTACATGTACGGTACTAAGTGCACTATATACACTGATCACAGAAGCCTCGAACATATCTTCAAACAGAAGGAACTGAATATGTGACAACGACGATGGGTCGAATTACTGAACGACTACGAATGTGCTATAAAGTACCATCCAGGCAAAGCCAATGTTGTGGCTGACGCCCTCAGTCGAAAGGACACCGCGCCTAAGCGCGTGCGAGCTTTACAACTCACTATACAGTCTAGTCTTCCTTCCCAGATACGAAATGCTCAGGTAGAAGCATTGAAACCAGACAACGTCAGGGCTGAAGCCCTATGCGGCTCAAGGCAACGCTTAGAACAGAAGGAAGATGGTGCTTCCTACGTCACAGGACGCATTTGGGTCCCACACTATGGTAACTTACGCGAGCTTGTAAGGGATGAAGCTCATAAGTCTCGCTACTCGGTACATCCAGGTTCGGATAAGATGTACCATGACCTCAGAACTACATATTGGTGGCCTAGCATGAAGGCCCACATAGCAACTTACGTTAGCAAGTGTTTGACTTGTGCGAGAGTCAAAGCAGAATATCAGAAACCATCAGGTCCACTCCAGCAACCTGAGATACCACAATGGAAATGGGAGCAAATTTCCATGGATTTTGTTACTGGCCTGCCTAGATCTCAGCGCGGAAATGATACTATTTGGGTGATCGTGGATCGACTCACAAAGTCTGCTCACTTCTTGGCTATCAAGGAAACGGATAAGTTCTCCACTCTAGCAGACGTATACCTTAAAGAAGTTGTCTCGAGGCACGGGGTGCCCACATCTATCATCTCTGATCGCGACGCACGTTTTACTTCAGAACTGTGGCAAGCAATGCATAAATCTTTTGGCTCTCGTTTAGACATGAGCACCGCTTATCACCCTCAGACAGATGGGCAGTCTGAGCGCACTATTCAAACTCTAGAAGACATGCTTCGGGCGTGCGTAATTGACCTTGGCAATGGTTGGGAGAAACATCTGCCACTCGTGGAATTTTCATACAATAACAGCTACCACACCAGCATTAAAGCTGCTCCATTTGAGGCATTGTACGGGCGTAAATGCCGGTCACCTCTCTGTTGGGCAGAGGTGGGATATAGTCAAATCACAGGTCCAGAGATGGTAGTCGATACTACAGAAAAGATTGCACAAATACGACAACGCATGGCGGCAGCACGCGACCGTCAGAAAGCATACGCCGATAAAGACAGGAAACTACTCGAATTCCAGGTTGGGGATCGAGCGCTACTCAAAGTTTCGCCCTGGAAGGGTGTGGTTCGTTTTGGCAAACGCGGCAAACTTAATCCGCGATACGTCGGACCTTTCGAAGTTATTGAGAAGATAGGCAGGGTGGCCTACAGATTGAACCTACCAGCTGAACTCAGTGCAGTTCACAACGTCTTTCACGTGTCGAATCTGAAGAAGTGTCTGTCAGATAAGACCCACATAGTTCCTCTGAAAGAGCTCACTATTGATGAACAGTTACGATTTGTCGAGGAACCTATTGAAATCACGGACCGGGATGTTAAGGTCCTCTATAACACTAGAATACCTCTTGTTCGAGTTCGTTGGAACTCCCGTCGTGGCCCAGAGTTCACCTGGGAACGAGAAGATCATATGAAACTCAAGTATCCCCAGTTATTCGGAAACCGTGCAACTACTACTGAGGCTGAAGCTACTACCGAATTTCGGGATGAAATTCCAACTCAACGGGGGGGATGATGTGACACCCCAGGAAAACCAGTAAACGATACAACTTACTTAGCTTCCACAGTAACCGCATGCTAAATTTCGGGACGAAATTTCTTCCAAGTTGGGGATAATGTGACAACTCGAGTTTCCGACTTTCACTTTCGCATTAAGTGCACGTTGACTTTGATTGTGTAGTTGTTTGACTTGTTTAACTTGTAACTGTACACGTTATTTTTTTTTTAATGAACACATTGTGGTTGCATGATTTTGTGTTTGACTGTATAACATGAAACCTGTTGAAAACTTAAACTGTTAACACATAAAAGGACTCGACGAAACAGACAGGACCCGACGAAACAGACTGTTTCGCCATAAGCATCTCGACGAAACAGAAGTCTGTTTCGCCAAGCCCAGTTTTGCCAAGCCCATTAAGGGCCCAGAACGGTAATTCGTTCATATTAACGTGAACCGACTTCCTGTTTCACATCTTTGGCTAAAACAAAAACCCTAGAGATCCATCTTCTCTGATTGACGGCGATCGTGTGCCCCGGAACCCCGAATCGACTTAATTATTGTTCCGTTCATTGTGGTTAGTGATTAAATCCCTGCATGATTGTTTGATTTCATTGTTGTAAACTGTTTTTAGTTCAAGTTCATTAGAATCAATGATAGATAGTGTTATGTTCATGAATGATTTATGATTGGGTAAACGGAATCTATGGTTAGTTACGTTTTGTATGACAGATCTGATTGTATGATGATCCCTTGAACCCACGAATCGGAACTAGTATTAATCGTATGAACACCTAGTAATATGATGGATTGTGCTCGTGTTATACTCGTTGTCTGAATAGCTTGTTAAGGTTAATGCTTGGCCTATTATGATTGATTGATTCCATGATGATATCTATGTTAATGATGTCCGCATGATTGCTTCTTGATGTCGACGACATTTAGGGTTTCTGTGATTTTGACGAAACTGACATCACCCTGTAACAGGCTGACGAAATAGATCTCTTGGCGAAACAGAAAGTGTTTCGCCAAGGGCAGTCGACGAGACAGAACTTTGTTTCGCCAAAGGAGACCACGGCGAAACAGAATGTGTTTCGCCAATTTGTGTTTCGCCGAGGGATATCACGACGAATCAAGTGATTCGTCGAAGGGGCTCACGGCGAAACAGAGGGTGTTTCGCCGACTTGGGTAATTTGCACAGTAACTGTTTCTGTTAAAACTTAACTGAGTTAACTAACTGCTGTTAGATGTTATGCCTGACTTGTATGATCATGAATGCGTGCAATGTGCTACTTGGTGATTATTTATGCGTTGTCCACTATGATTATACTTACGTGCCAACTTCGTGAATGTAAACTGATTATGTACACGTGCGCACTTTAGGACGTGATTGACTTACTTTGAGCACATACTTTAGCATACCGAGCAAAACAAGGTGAGTTCACACTCTTTCTAAGGCATGGGATTCCCGGTGGTTTGGGAATGGGTTAAGAAACTAAAATGGAACCTACATATCCTCCTTGGGTAGGATATGTACCGCCATCCTCCATGGGTAGGATGCCAATATTAATCCTGCGTATTCTCCTTGGGTAGAATACGTACGTTCGTCCTCCTTGGGTAGGACAACAACCTTAACGTACGTAAAACGTACGTACACTCACACTCGCTACGGTCCTTGGATCAAGAAGGGCACGTACAAATACGACTAGTCTACACATGGGAAGCCCCCACTAATCTTCGCAAACATGCCTGGAATGGCCGCGAACTATACCAGAACAATCTTCGCAAACATGCCTGGAATGAATGGCCGCGAACTATACTAGAACAATCTTCGCAAACATGCCTGGAATGGCCGCGAACTATACTTTAATCTTCGCAAACATGCCTGGAGGGCCGCGATACAAATATAACTAGTCTAGAAAACATGGGAGACCCCCACTAAACTTCGCAAACATGCCTAGAGGGCCGCGATGCTATTACATACGAAACATGGTTTACAAAACGAACAACTGATTTTACGAAACGAACATTATAACTGAATAACCAACTGTGAACTCGCTCAACTAGTTGTTGACTCTCTGTTACATGCCTTGCAGGACTTTAGGTACTTTTGGAGCTTGCACGGGAGGCACGGTCGTTGTGGACATGGATCGTGAATGTGTTGTTAAACATTATGACATTTTGTACTTTAACTTATGTTGGGTCTTACATTATTGCTTCCGCTACACACATGTTTTATGTTAGGTTTGAAAACACCTATCGTATTGATGAATGACTTTTACTATATACTTATGTTCAATATGATTGGTGGCTTGATCCTGGTCATGTCACGCCTCCAAGCGGTGGTACTCCGCGTGTGGATTTTGGGGGTGTGACAGAAAACACACAAAGTCAATCATTCATCATATCAGCAGAACTTGGACTTGTATTATCCAAAAAGCATGATTCCAAAGAATACACCTCCCAAAACAGCTTTTTCCGCTAAAAGCTCCAACACATCTAGCAAAGAAAGTGAAAGCAGCAAAGAGAATGCAAGCAGTGGTTTTCATAGTGGCTCTTCATCAAATTCAAACCAATCGGCTGCAA
Organism: Helianthus tuberosus; assembly: GCA_030545235.1. Lineage (NCBI taxonomy): Eukaryota > Viridiplantae > Streptophyta > Magnoliopsida > Asterales > Asteraceae > Helianthus > Helianthus tuberosus. Next base: position 119,312,893 of record CM060424.1, read on the forward strand.
AGAATTTGTTTCAATGCAACATCGCAGTTGATTTAAAGAACGCTCAAAATTTCAGCGAGGAGTCTGCAAAGCAACAGATGGTTTTTCTAGCCTCTGTACTGGAGTCATATGAGAGCCACGTGGCTGGGAAGATTGGCAACACCAACCTGACAAAAGAAGATTACGATCAGATAGATCCTGAGGAGATGGAACTGATCGACATACGGTGGTGTATGGCAAGTGCAGTGAGAAGGGCACAGCGTTTCATGGAGATTACTGGTAGAAAGTCAATCGGTGGACCATCTACCAAGTTGGGATTTGACAAGACAAAAGTGACCTGTTTCAAGTGTAAACAAAAGGGTCATTTTAAAAGAGAATGTCGGAATGCTTATGCTGATGATTCTGAAAATCCATTCAAAGAAGATTACTACAAGAGAGCGATTTATCATCAGAATAAATCAGAACCGCCTAGAATTAAACAACTTGAAGATAATAAAGAAAAATCCAGAGCTCTCGCCGTAATTCATGATGATGAAGGCTTTGACTGGAGCGAGTTGTTTCCAGAAGAGGATGCGGTTGGATATGCTTTTATGGCAAAGATTGTTGAACATGTTCCTTATAAAGACAACAGAAATGAAAAAGAAAAGTATGTGAACAGAAAGATGATTGCTCAAAACAGAATGATCAGAATTTCTGAAATATACACTGAAGCAAAAAGGGCAAAGAGATGGGATCCAGACAGAGAATGTTATCTTGACCCCAAAGGAAACATTGCCATTGACTACAAAACCCTTGATCTTGTAACCATAATTCAACAAGTTGCTGAAGAAGAAGAGGGTTGGCAAAGAAAATGGTGGGGAAGCAAGGAAGAGAAAGAAAACGAGAAAGAAGAAAAGTCAAATAAGATTGATGATGGGATCATTGATACATCACAAGAGTTGAATGCCGAAAACTTGAGGAAGATGGCTGACAAGGTGCTGGCTGCTAAGGAACTTGAGGTAGATTCTAAATCCATATCTGAGTCCAAAAGCCAGGTCAGTTCAAACGGGTCAACAAGTGTATCAGGTAAGAAAGTAAATGGAGATATTGACTGCAAAAATTGCATGAAAAATTGCAAGGTTTGTAGTACAATCACTTATCTCAGTGGTAAGAAAGTTGAGGATCTGACAAACAGATTCAGAGAAGTTGAGGATCAGATCTTGAACCGTGACAAAATGCTAAGAGCTTCGAATGATAGATTAAAGGAATTAACTGACAAAATTGAAACTGATAAAATTGACATAGAAAAAGTTAGGAAAGAAAATGAAAAACTAATTCTTGAAAATCGTCAAATTTCTGAAAATATTGAAAAACTGAAACGCACGGTGAAAAATTCTGATGATAGAAACGGTAAAACATACAAAGAAAATTGTCATTTGCAAGGTGTTTTGAGGGTTAAAGAAGAGTTAATAAACAAACAACTGGATGAGATTGCAAAATTGAAGCTTCAATTTGAAGAAGCTAAGATTGAGAATGAGCGTATTAATTTGAAACTGAACAGTTACAACTCTGCAAGCTTTGTTTTGCAACACATTGTTCCAAAACCCATTGGGAAAAACAAAGCTGGCGAAGATGTATACTGTGATGGAACTGGGGTCGGGTTTCATCAAGTTCCACCACCAGTTCTAAACATTTTTTTCGAAGAAGCAATCAGGGTTGGTTAATGATGAAGTTGAAACAAATGTGATAAAACTTCCAGAGACAATTGATGTGACATTTTCTTCATCATCATATGATGATAGTGTGCAAACAGAGATTGTTAAAGGCATGGCTGAAAGTGTTTTGGATAGTGATGAAGAATGTTTTCTGAATAATTACATTCCAAAACTAAAATCTAAAAACAACTTAGATGATGAACCGGGTCTTGTGATGTACAAGATGGATGGTTCTGATAAGTTGTATTCAGATTTTGAGTTTCCTTTGGAGAATGTTAATGTGAACAAATTGAAAAATGTTTTCAAATTGGTTGAAATCGATTTGTCTGAAGTAGAAGGTTTGAATCAGACAAAGAGGAAAATGAATTTTGAGAAAGATAAAGCTTACTATAAGAAACCTGTTATTCCACCACGTTTTTCTAACAACAATCGAAATAAATGGTCGGGAGGATATCAGGGTGGTAAGAATTATCAGAAAAAGAATGTTCAGAACAAGAAGTTTGCTGTGAAAAAGGTGTTTGTGAACAGTTCAAGTTCACTTTCTGATGAGGAATCTAAGATTTTTTCAAAAACAAACAAAGAGTTCTTTGAAAAGAAGGCCTCACAGCCTCAGTTTGAAGGCACAAGTCGGGTAGTTGACACCCGAACATGCTTCAAATGCAATCAAGTTGGACATATTGCACGAAAGTGTATCAACTTGAAGCCTAAGACTGAAGTTGTGATGAATTCCATCAAAAAGGATGTTGTGAAGGGAAAAGCTCCATTGGTTGTTGAGAAAAAGGTTTTGAAAAATGATAACTCTAAGATCAAAACTGAATCTGTTAAGAATTTGGTAACTAAAAATGAAAAATTTTACAAAAGAGTTGCATCACCTCAACAGACATGGAAGCCAAAAGTTGTTGAAAAGAAAGAAAATTCTTCAAAACCAAAGGTGTCTGAGACTGATAAATCATCATCTTCAACCAAGAAGATGTATGTACCTTTGGATTTATATGAGAAGCAAAAATCGACTTCTGAAAAGAAGTATGTGGTAAAGAAAGACCAACCATCTGGTCAACCTCAAAAAGACGAATTTTTCTTATTCAAAGAGGTTGAGGTTGGGACTGCCGAAAGCTTAAAAATGAATGATAAAAACTTTCCGCCACTTTACACTACAAAAACTCACATTAATGTCAAGTTACCTAAGTCAAAAGAGGCTTGGGTAGCATCAAAATCTCACTAAATGTTTTTGATATGTGCAGGAGCTTCCGAGATCTGTTTCACGTTGGATTATAGATAGTGGAGCTTCTCGGCACATGACAGGAAAGACAGCGTTGCTATATGATGTTAAAAATATCAATGGTGGTTATGTGGGATTTGCTGGACACGAAGGTGGTTGAATTATTGGTGAAGGAACGTTATCCAATGGGATTGTAACGTTTGAGAGAGATAACTACATTACTGAGCTGGAGAACAATCTGCTGAGTATCTCGCAGATTTGTGACAATATGTATACCACTCACTTCACAGACAAAGAATGTTTGATCTTGAAACTAGGATTTGTTGTTCCTGAAGAATGGATTATCATGAGGGCACCAAGAGTGAATGATTTATATGTGTTAGATATGAGTGTAGCAACTACAACAACAGGTCAAGCACATTGTTTTGTTTCTAGAGCAACTGAGAAAGAATCAAAGTTATGGCACCGGAAGATGGGGCATATACATCTTAGAAAAATGAATTACTTGGTGCAAAATGATTTGGTTCTTGGAGTTGATATTAAAGGTTTTCATCTGGAGGGGGAGTGCATTAGTTGCATTAAAGGCAAGCAGAAGAAAAAGTCACACCCTAAAAAGCAAGTCAATTCAGTTTCCAGACCATTAGAGAGACTACATATGGATTTGTTTGGTCCAGTAAACGTCGAAAGTATTACAGGGGATCTCTACTGTCTTGTGGTTACTGATGATTATTCCAGATTTTCGTGGGTATCATTCTTGAAGTCGAAAGATAAACATTTGGAAGTTTGATGGCGTTGTTCAGAAAGATTGAAAATTTGTACCAAAGACATATCCGAAGAATTAGAAGTGATAATGGTACTGAGTTCAAGAACAACAAGATGGAAGAATATTGTGATGAAAGAGGTATATTGCATGAGTTTAGTGCTCCGTACACTCCGCAGCAGAATGGAGTTGCAGAACGTAAAAACAGGACGCTAATCGAAACGGCCAGAACAATGCTTGCTGATTCAAAGTTACCGATAAATTTTTGGGCAGAAGCAGTTTCAGCCGCATGCTATACGCTCAACAGAGTTCTCACTGTCAAGAAATTCAACAAAACATGCTTTGAGTTGATAAATAACCGCAAACCGAATTTGAAGTATCTTGAACCGTTTGGGTCACCCTGTACTGTTCTAGAGCCTTTTGGAAAGTTTGGTCCGAAGAGTATTGAAGGAATATTCATTGGTTATGCAAGTCCGTTAAGACGAGTCTTCGTTCCAAGTATGAAGCGGATTATTGAAGCTCCAAATGTTGAATGTCAAGGCCATACAATGCCACCACAAAATCCCGGCGACTCATGGCGTTTCAATTATGATACTTTGTGGGAGTCGTTCGACATGGAGGAAGAACCAGAGTTCTTTGACGAGTTAGATATTCTAAGAGAGTATGAAGATTCAAATGAAAGATTCCCAGTAGAAACTTATCCAAAACGACAAACTTCGAATGATGATGAAGCAGGTCCAAGCAATGCTGGAGAACATGACGAAGTTGAACAGAATGAAGTTGCTCAAGATAATCAGACAGTTGAAAATGATAATCAAGAATCTGAAAACAGACCTGTATTTGATCGTGATGATTCAGATTCCGAGGGGGAGCTAGTTCAGTTTTCAAATCAAACTATTCCAGTCAGTGAACAAGTTGCAAATCAAAATATCACAAATTTGGAAGGCGAGGTAGATGTTTCAGGCGAAGTGATGCCAAGAACACTCTCATATCATCCAGACGAGTTGATAATCGGAGAGTTGCAGTCAGGAGTCCGCACTCGAAGACAGCTTGATCAAGGGCTTAGATGTTTTTACACAAAAGTTGCTCCTTTGCAAACTAAATTCTCATTGAGTTGTTTTATCTCGCAGGTTGAACCAAGAACTTACAAAGAGGCGCTTACTGAAGATTCTTGGGTCAATGCAATGCAGGAGGAACTGAGCCAATTCGAAAAGCTGGGAGTGTGGAAGGTAGTGGATTTACCGGATGGTCACAGGAAGATCAATACCAAATGGGTGTTTAAATGCAAGAGGGATGATCGAGGAGTTATTATTCGAAATAAAGCTCGACTCGTTGTCCAAGGTTTCAGTCAGCAAGAGGGGATAGATTTCACCGAAGTATATGCCCCTGTTGCAAGACTTGAAGCGATCAGAATCTTCCTAGCATTTGCTTCGTGGAAAGGATTTAAAGTTTTTCAACTAGATGTGAAGTCGGCGTTTCTCTATGGCAAGGTGAAAGAGGAGGTTTATGTCGGACAGCCACCGGGCTTCACCGACCCAATTCACAAAGATAAAGTTTATCTCTTGGATAAGGCGTTATACGGCTTACATCAGGCCCCGAGAGCCTGGTATGAGACCTTCTCTCAACCTCTGTTAGCCAACAACTTCATCCGAGGAAAGATAGACGCCACTCTGTTCACAAAAGAAGTCGATGGACATCTTCTTATAGTCCAAATTTACGTGGATGACATAATTTTCGGGTCTACAAATGAACAACTCTGCAAAGATTTTGAAAAAGTTATGAAGCAGAAGTTTGAAATGTCATCAATGGGTGAGATGAAGTTCTTCTTGGGACTTCAAGTTGATTAACTTCCCGAGGGAACTTTCATACATCAAACGAAATACGTTCATGATGTGCTGGAGAAATTCGGGATGTCAGGAATGTCACCTATGTCCACCCCATTAGCGACGAACCCTGGGATAAACCCTGATCTCACCGGAGAGAAGGTAGATGAAACACTTTATCGCTCCATGACCGGTTCGTTAATGTACTTGACGGCATCAAGACCGGATATTATGTATCCAACCTGCCTCGCAGCCCGATTTCAGTCAAGTCCTAGAGCCTCGCATATGGTAATTGTGAAACGGATTCTACGCTACCTGAGAGGAACTCCATCTCTGGGGTTGTGGTATCCAAAAGTCGGCGATTTCACGCTCGAGGGATATTCTGATTCTGATTTCGGATGCTGCAAAGTGAATGCTAAATCAACAACAGCGGGGTGCCAGTTTTTCGGACCACGATTGGTCACCTGGCAATGCAAGAAGCAGACCTCTGTCGCTTTATCCACATGTGAAGCCGAATATGTGTCTGCTAGCAGCTGCTGCTCTCAGATCTTGTGGATCCAGCAACAGATGCGAGATTACGGTTTGCAATTTCTAAACTCCCCTATCTTTGTTGATAATGAGGCTGCTATAAACATAACTAAAAATCATGTTCATCACGCTAAAAAGAAACACATTGAAATTCGTCATCACTTTATCCGAGACTGTTTCGAGAAAAAGTTGATACGAATAGAAAAAATCCACACCGATGAACAAAGACATGACTTGCATACCAAAGCATTTGACAAAACACGTTTTCAATATCTTTTGAAACTTAATGGTATGAAGTTGCTATTGGATGCGGAGGAAATCGTTGGCGTTGATGAAGGTACCACTGTAGATGATGTTGAAAAGCAATCTGCAATGGTTTGTCGAATTTTTACTTGTTTTGGTCTTTAGGGGGAGATAGTAGTTTTATTTTCAGAAAATACAAAAACAATAAAAATTTCGAAAATCCAAAAACATTAGAAAATTTGAAAAAGCCAAAAACATGATAAAACTCAAAAAGAGCTTGTGTAAAAATGGAAAATGATAGTACATCAGCTAGACGGTTACAGTACGCTAAAGAAATGGAAAGTTTTAAATGCTTTAAACAGTCTCACTGATGATGTGCCGATAGGTTTTTACACATTTAGTAGATTTGTTCGGGATATAAACCTAAAATTCCTACTTACTTATTTCGTGGGGAACACTACTTGGATATATAGGTAACCCCTGAAATCTCGTTTGAAAGATTCCTTTTTTTTATATACTAGGTCTTTATACTCAGTGATATCTGGGGTATTATTCCAGGAGTTCTGCTGAATGGAAGTTCTGACCTAGTCCTCGAATAATACTTTCCGCAATGCTTGAAACATAGCATCACCCTCAGCATATATGATAAGACAATAAAATTGCTTAGCAATGCTGTTGTAAAAAAAGATCCTCTAAAGGGGACACACCCAAAAGTTGAGTCATGATCTCTCTGCTGAACGGTAGTTCTGACCTGAGCTCTCATGATTCTTCATAAATTATTAACCCCTACAGATATCATTTGTGTTATAATTGCCTGTAAGACTGAATATCGGGATCTAGATACGGGAGTATATTCAAGAGGTGGGACACACGTATAAGTTTAAGTCTCTAAAACATTAATTCCGTATCCTGAACAGATTGAAATTTGTGTGAGAATTTAAAAGGATCAGTATATCGACAATCTAAGTGAATTGTTTAAATGTTGTGTATGAAATTAAGCTTAACGGTACTTGTAACTTGTCGGCAGCTGATATGATTCCCTAACACGCTCACCAAAAATATGTTTGTAAATAAGTTTTCGATTACTGCATTTCTGTTATGTATTTCTTTTCTAGTCTAGATGTTTTACTGAAATTTCAAAAAGATTTTATATTTCTGCTTTATTTTCCGGCAAACCAAAGCGGAGAGCTGATCTTAAAGATTCGAATTGAAGGAAGGAAGTTTCTTTGCTGGATGATGAGTTTGGAGCTAATCATGAAAATACTGTGAAAATGAAAAGTCAAATACAAGTTCATTAATTTGAAACTTATAATTTTCAGAAAAAGTTTGTTTAAAACACCAGTATGCTTTGTATCGGGTCAACCAAGGTCATTAAGTTGGACTTGGTCGACAAATTAGGTGGTCAAAGTTCCATCTGACAGCACGCCGACGCAAAGACACCTATAAATAGGTGGTCAAAGTTCAGTCAAAACGGCTACATGTTCGATCGGCTGACCTTTCTCTCTCAAACTTTCTTCATCTGATTTCTCATTGATTCTCTTTGGATTAGAACATTGGTTTGTTGGTTTGCACATCATTCACAATGCCAAAGGTAAGTCTTTCACATCCAAATCTATCAATTGTTCCATCTGTTCTTCATGCCGCAACTGTCATCTTCTTTATAATCAGATCTAGGAATTTCTAGACATGTTTGATGAATTTTAAGTACAGGGTCTTGGTCGGAATGTTAAGATCTATAGATTTACCGGTTGAATTTGTGAAATATATTGTTTAAATTGTGTAGATCTGGTGATTAGAGTTACGGTAGTCGGCTAGGTTTTTGTGAGATTAAACCTTGTTTAAAACTAATTAGAGAATAATGAACATAGGGTTTTGATCGCGATAAAATTCTTATCATAGATCTATGTTCTATCTTTGATAATCTGCCTGAAAAATTTTCTGAGTATGAGTGTTCTTGAATGTTCTTGAAGAAATGTCACCCGATCGGACAGCAGTCCGATCGGACAGCCATCATAGTGGTTGCAATAGTTGTGTTGCTTGTTAGGATAGCTCATTCTTTGGAGTTTGTGCCATATTGTGTCATCAATGTGTAGATTGTTTCTTGTTGAATTTTTGTACTAGCCGATCAGACAGTATTACCAGCCGATCGGACAGCATTGCTAGCCGATCGGATAGCATTGCCAGCCGATCGGACAACATTCATTGAAATCTGTGCAAAATTGTGCTAGCCGATCGGACAGCATTGCCAGCCGATCGGACAGCATTTTCTGCTAGCCGATCGGGCAGCATTGCCAGCCGATCGGACAGCATTTTCTGCTAGTCGATCGGACAGCATTGCCAGCCGATCGGACTGCATTACCAACCGATCGAACAACTTTGCCAGCCGATCGGTCAGCATTCAATCATACCTTGTTGACTTTTCAAAGTGTTAGATATGCTAGCCGATCGGACAGCATTGCTAGCCGATCGGACAGCATCCCTAGCCGATCGGACAACATTTCTAGCCGATCGGACAACATTGTTCAAGGGATTCTCAGTGTTAGAAAAATTTTCAAAATTTCCGTCTTTCATCCTTATGTCCCAAAACCTGTGTAAATAATTAAAAATGCATATTTTTACAGGGAAGAGGAAAGGATACAGATAAGGGTCATAATGTATATTGTGTAATTGATGAAGCTAACACAGAGAATACAGTGGTTGAAAAAATGGCAAAATTCTTAAGAGAAAGCAGAGTTGCAAAGGCTTTATCTGACAGAACTGCTATATATGAATCTCATGTAAGAACCTTCTGGAGCACAGCTAGATATGAAGAAACTGATAAGATGATACACTCAGTTTTAAGAAAGAAGGACAAAAAGGGAAAAGATATAGATGTAGAGTTTAAGTTTGGTGTTGGAGACATTAGAAGGGTTCTAGACTTAAAAGATTCTGATGACGATCCAACAATCATGTCTGAACGTCTTGCTAAAGGTGTATGGTGCAGAATGGGATTCTCTGGTTATATCAATGGAAAGATGACTAAGACAAGTTTCTCAAAGGCCTACAGATTTTTGTTGCATTGCATGGTTCATTCACTTTCACACAGGAAAGGTGCATATGATGAAGTTTCAGATTACATCATGAATATCATCGCAAGTTTGGTACTGAACAGACGATACAACATTTCTCAAATAATCTTTGAATATATGAAGGAGAACTGTCAAAATAAAGGTGACAAGTATATCATGTATCCAAGATTCATAATGATGCTGATAAATGATAAGTTCAAAGATCTTCTAAAGAATAATAGTGACATTATGGACATGAGAAACATAACAACTGAGACCATTGCAAGAGTCACCAAAGAAGATGATGCAAAGACAAAACAAATGATATGCAAAATCAAGAATCCATACTATGTTGCTCCTGAGAATGATAAATGGAGACATGAGAACAGTGATTCAGATAATGAAGATGAGAAGATGAGTGATTTAAGAGAAAAGAATTCTAGATGGTGGGTTGAGAAAGTTAAAGATGGGAAAAGAAAGAGAACTCCAAAGACGTCCCCTGCAGTTTCTATTCCAAAGAATGTAGAAAAGGGTATAGTGAAAGGGGGACTCATAAGGTAATTTGAACTTTATATTGTTAATAGTTTCTAATAAATCTGTCAAAATTTGTTTTGTAGGGTCTTCTGGAGAACCACAACTAAAGCTGAGAGATGAAACAGTTTTGGAACCATCAGCAGTTATTCAAGAAGGAGCTGAGTTATTGTCACAATCTCTTCAAAGTTTTTTAAAGAAGAATGATGAAGCTGCTAAAGGTGTTAAAGGCAAAGAACCTGAAGGCGTTGTTCAAGATATATCAAGTGATGAAGATTCTGAAGCCACAAAATCAGAATCAGAACTTGATCCAAATACTCTTGGCAGAGGCAAAGCTCAACTCAAGAAAAAGGGTTCAAAGAAACAAAAGACTTTAGATGAGGAAGATTCTTCTTTTGAACCAGATCAACCAAAGAAACAATTAAAGAAGCATAAAGCTGTTCAAACTGGAGTCATTCCTAGAAGTGTGCGAGCAAAGAAAGGAGAAGCTCAAGTTCAAAAGGATCAAGGAGGCAAAGGTAAGAAGCATCCTGAATCATCTAAAGCTAAAGAACCGGAAAGTCAACAGAAAGTTGGTCAATATGACTATGTTGAAGTAACTGAGGGTGGAGTCTTTTCTTCAAGATTTCTGCAAATTCCTGTAAATATTGAGATTCCAGAATCTTCACGTCCAAAAGTTTCAGATGATTTCTTTAGTAATCTTCCACCTGCATCAGGAGATCCGTTAGAAGATTTGAATTTTGAAGATGATTTGTTCAATAATGAAGCAGTAAGGATTTTGGCAAAGAAAGTTAAAGAGCTTGAGAAGGCTAAAGACAAAGCCGAAGCAGAAAATGATGTTTTAAAGAAGCAGGTTAATCAGCTGATGAAAACTCATGATCAAATTAGATTGGTGCTGATAAATCATGAATCTACAATGAAGAAAGTGAAGGATGATGGAGATGATAATTCTAAATTGATTGAAGTTCTAACCACAGAAATTTCTTCATTGAATGTGAAGATAAAGAATCTTAAAGAGGTGAATCAGACGCTTAATCAGTTTCTCAGTGAAATGAGTGAAGCTTCATCAAATGAAATGAAGGCTATGAAGTTGGAAATGGAGGCAATGAAGGCTGATAAAGTTATGAAAGACAACCAGCTCAACATGTTGTATGCGGTGATGGAAAGTCATTTGAAGATTGATGTTCATGCTACCTTCAATGATCTTGAAGTAAAAAAGGTAGAAGATGAGATTCCTCAGTCATCTGAAGACATATTTGAACCAAGATATGCTTTTGAAGCAGATCATTACAATGATGTAATTGTTGAAGATGCTTCAGATTCATCTGATGAGGAAACTGATTTTCACTATTCTGGTGTTGATACGACTTTTCCATCATTTGCTGAAATGTTCAGAAACTATACCCAGAGAAAATCTTGCTGAAGAAAGAAAGAAATGGTTTAAGGTTATGCCTATGGAAAGAAAGAAACTTAGGGCACTTCGGTTCTTTACTCACAACAAAGATCTTTCTTGGGGTGACATTCTTTCTTGGGGTTATTTGGAAGATTTACAAGTCTATGCAATCAGACGAGAACAGGGGGTCCAGTACTTTGAGTTTTTGGCCGATATCAAAACTCTTCCGTGGTGGGATATAGATGAGTTGGTGAAAACAAAGAACATCAAAGAATTTTACCATGGATTGGATGTGAAGCAGCACGATCAACATTTATGGAACTATGTGAAGCTGCAAGCGAAGAAAAGATATCCTGATTGGAAACCACATTATCCAGATCAAATTGTCAGAATCTTAGAGAATGGTGAAAAGGATATTACTCTAGATATCAAGCCTCCTCGTTGTTTGAAGAATATGCCTTTACGGGAAATGGAGCAAGATTTCCATGAAGAATTTGAAGGATGGTTGTATAATCAATCTACGGCCGAGGCAATAATTTCATTACATAACAAAACCACTGGAGAAGCAAGAAGGATTTGTGTGTTAGATCCTATGTGGCTTGTGAACTGCTCAAAGAAAGACATAGATTGTCTGTTTTTCAACAAGATAGTCTATGAAAGGCCTGACAGAGAGCAAGCAATGCAATATCAAGCAATTGTCGATGTTTGTTTTGCGCAAGACATCAATTCTGGAAGATACTGGAAGGCAAAATGGAGAGATCTGGAGATTGATGAGTTCTTAAAAAGATACAAGCGTGAACAACGTTCCAAAAAAGATTGCTGAGCATGCTGCTAAGATGGGAAGACGTAAATTGGGGATTGTACCTCCAACAGATCAAACACCAATTGAATCTGAAGAAAACAAGATACCAAAATGGGATCAGAAGCGTGATGGTGATCCTGTTCACAGAAACTGGTGGTTGACCGAAGGAAGACATAAAAGAAAAAGAATGTTAGAAGAAAAAGCAGAGATGAGAAGACAGAGAGCTCGTGAAAGAAGACGCAACAGGAAGAATTAAAGACTATGCGGGAAGGAACTACAGCTACATCCGAGGGGGAGTCTGTTAGTGCAAACGTCTGTAGCTTCCGTCAGCATGTAGTCATATTTTGTATATTTGTGTCTTTTTGTAATGTATCTGTATGTAAGTTAGATTAGCAGATCAGGATATGGGACGTTGATGTAAAGTGCTATGTTTTGGTGGCTATGCCAGCCGATCGGACAGGCGTCCGATCGGACAGCAATGCCAGCCGATCGGACAGGCGTCCGTTCGGACAGCACTTCTTCTATCCTGAGTCTGCCTATAAATACCTGTTCGATCAGGTAATTTGTAACTTTTACACTTTTGAGTCTCTGGTGAACTCATGTCAGTCTGACTTTCAGAGGAACTCTTGTACTTTCATATCCGATTGAATAGAAAGATTAGACAGCATTTTAAGAGTTGAATTCTGTGTTGATTATCTGAGATTTGTCATAATGGATTCCGCACATTAGACAAAGTCGATTCATCTTGTTCCTTAAGATCAGATCCTGTGCATCGGGACCTCACATTTTAAGTTAGTAGAAATTGAGCTCGGAATCTGCAGCTCAAAATAACAAACCTTCTGTCGAAATGGGTCCGTCGCGCCCCACGATGTAAAAGTATTAAGCGGTCGCGCCCCGCCACAGAATGTGGCGCCCCGCGACAGACTATAGAGTTGGAAAATTGATTTTATTTGTTGTTTGATTGTTTAAAACTTGTTTTAAACTATTATTTAAGCATCAAAACTAACTTTTAAGTTGGTTTTGATCACAGGTAAATATCATGGGTTCCGGGATGAAGATCAAGCGCCATACAAGAACCGAACACATACGAAAAAGAAGCTTCCGCATGTTGCGTCGTCGTTATTCTAAAAGACGAACTCAATTACATTATGTTGTATTTTCCTTAATTTTGTAAAAGTTTTAATTTACCCGTATTTTCAAAGTGTATGTATTCATGATTACACGTTTATTTTCGTAAGATTAAACGAAAACCGCTTAATAATAGCAAGGGTCTTACAAAATGGTCTTAGTAGTGAAGGAGCTTCATTTAACATTGGAAATCAAATGGTATTTGGTTATTTAAACATCTAGATTCAAGTTATTTTATTCGCAAGAAGTATTGGCCTAGTGCAGTTTTGATCAACAAAAATATACATGAATTCGAATGTTCTGCTCATTTTCTTTGGTTTTAGCATTTATTATTTTTCGTACTTTAAATTAGAATGGCAAATTTGGCAATCCGGCTCATTATGGGTTTGTGCTAACTAAAAAAGCAAACTTATACATGCATTGACACCCAAACCCGTACCAAACTTGTAAAAGAAGGAAGATAAATATTGTTGAGTTGTAAGTCGGTTAACAAACTATGACACTAAGCGAAAATGATATCAAGCATCATTATTATAGAATCTTACATAAGTATTGTACCATTGCTTCATTAGAGATAAGAGAAGTGGAAAAACATTTGATGAGCTATTATGTTTTTTTAAGCTATCTAATGTTCTAAAGTTAAATTCATATCTTGGAACTACTGCTATTTGAATCAATTCTAGTGACTTTATTTTGCTGTTAATTTCTAGTTCCGAGTAGGTTAGTCGGTCCAGTCGAGTCGATTTTGATCATTGTAGGCCAATAATCATCATAAAATCTGTTCACATGAAGCCAAACAACGTAGATGGACTATAAGACAAAGTGACCTTTGCAGGAGGCTTTTTCACTATGCCTATTATATATTGCAGTGGATGTTCTTGCTCAAGTTTAAAGCTTAAACTTTGAAGCTTTTTTGACCATCTTTTAATCAATTTTGAAATTTGAACTTTGAAACTTTTATATCAATTTGAGTTGAACAAGTTACACATCTCTACTAATTAAAGGATTAAGAATTATCACATAATTTGTGATTAGACTCCTAACATTACATATACTCATCTTGCTTTTATATGTTTTTATGGCTCTTTACAACAAGAAAAAGTTCAAGAAACCAAATTAAAAATTTATGGTGGAGAAAAGGGAAAGAGGATACTTTAGAGGTTAAAAGTGTTATTTATATACGTTTATTTGTGTTGATGCACCAATGTCTAAAGCCTACGTCTTAGTCTTAGTCAAGCTTGTATAGGGTCTAGGGGTCGAATATGTCAAGTATGTAATGTATAGGGGCTGAAATGTAAATGTTATGTTATTATGTTGTGATTCCGCTCCTAATGACACTTGTGATTCCGCCCGAAATGACAAGGTGTCATTAGGAGCGGAATTAGGTCCCCTATATATAGCTGTGTTTGTTTCTCTTTAGGCACCGATCCTTCAAGTTGTAACCGAACTGCTGCCGGATTTTTCTATGATCTATTAATGAGAAACTGTGTTTAAAGTGATATTCTTCTGTTTTCTACTCCATTCTCTTTGATTCGAACTGTTTGTGTGATTCCGCCACATAAACAGTGGTATTTTGGTTCTGATTGACTCACTAGATCGGTCAAATCGATCCTACAATTGGTATCAGAGCCAGTTATGAGCTAAAATACCTGAATCAAAGCCTTTTTACTACATTTTTTGGATTTCTGGACGCTTCCACGGACAAAATGGACTAAGTTTTTGATATATTGTGTAAAAGTGACAATTAACAAACCCTTGAGAGTATCAGCTTAAAATTCGGCTTAAAATTGGTAAAAAAAATGGCTCGAAACCTGATTCCGCTCGAATCAGCATTTGGTTGATTCCACTCGTATTCTGAGCGAAATCAGGTCTTTCACCTGAAAAAGTTAATTCCGCTTGAGCAGTTGGAGCGAAATCAAAGTTTTAGCCTGAACTTTCTGATTCCGCTCGAGGGAATCTTCTGATTCCGCTCCTAAGATCGCTAACCTTCTGATTCCGCTTCTAAGAATCACTAAATTTGTGATTCCGCTCCAAAGTTTCACACTGATTTCGCTCGTAGTGTTAAACTGTGATTTCGCTCGTATGTTAAAATTCTGATTTCGCTCGTAAAACATTTTCAGCATTAAAAAATCATAGTTTGAGGGTTAAAGTCCATTTCGTTCGTGATATTTCATCCGAAGTTCAGTTTGTGTAGAACGTGTTTTTCAGTAAAGTCACCTGTTTTCAAAAGTTAAACAGTTTTCGGTAATCAAATTTCTAAAAATGGAAAACCAAGATTTCTACAACTTCTTCGCCGGCAGTGGTATGGCAGCAGGACAAACATCGGGTAGTCTTATGCAAAACGTCAACATGGAGAATGAATTGGGAACGATGCAAAAGCCTCCCAAGCTTATGAACATAGATGAATACTCAGGATGGTCAGGCAGATTTAAGAACTGGGTTCAGGCTAACCACTTTGAATGCTGGATGAAGATAGAAGCTAAGTATGTTCCACCGGTTGATGGGAGAGGTCATGCAAAGGTTATCGGAAGTCTGACAGAGTCAGAACAAAATGATTTCAAAGCCGAGAAAAAGATTATTAGTATCCTTCAGCAGGCTATCAAAGAGGATATTTTAGTGTTATTACAACATGAAGACAATGCTCAATCTATGTGGAATGCATTGAAATTGAAGTTTCAAGGTAGTGTGTCAATGGTCAAGAATAAGAAGGCTTTATTAAAGAAGGAGTTTGATATTTTTACCAGCATGAAGGGTGAAACAACAAAGCAACTGATCGATAGATATTGCCATTTAGTACTTGAGATGAAGAGATTAGACATTGAAAAGAACAATGGAGAATTGATTGATAAGTTGTCTGATGCATTACCATATGAAGAGTGGGGCACGTATCTGATGATGTTGAAAAACAATTCAGATTTTGGGAATCTGAATCTTAGTGGATTCATAGAAAAGATTGAAGCTCAAGAGTTGGAGTTGCTAAAAATTAGAAAGATGAACTCAATAAATGTTCAACAAGATGTATCTTTGTACTACAGAGGCAGTACTCCAGTTACAACAAATCAGAGTCCAAAGATACAAACTGGTTTCAGTGCTGACACATCATCAAGTGCTTCATCAAATACTCCACAAACAAACAAGCCTTCACCATTTGCCAGCTACGAGCCAAACTTCAAAGCTTCTGAACAAACATCACCTCAAAGCTCGACCAGCTCAAACAATCAGGCTTATGTTTCTGGGATTCAATGCAACATCGCAGTAAATATCAAGAATGGGAATGAATTCACTGAATCAGCTGCGAAACAGCATATTGCATTGTTGGCTTCTGTGTTAGAGTCATATGAGTCTCTGGTAGCGGGTAAGATCGGGAATCCGGACATGACCAAAGAAGATTACGATCAGATTGATCCGGAGGAGCTTGAGTTAATTGATATTAAATGGGGCATGGCTAGTCTTGTGAGGAGAGCACAACGCTTTATGGAAATCACTGGCAGAAACAGCCTTTCTGGACCTGATCAGAAGCTAGGTTTCGACAAGTCTAAAGTAACCTGCTTCAAGTGCAAAGAAAGAGGCCATTTCAAAAGAGAGTGTCCGAACCGAGAAGTGAATAATCATCAAAACCCGTTCACGAATGATTATTACAGACAGGCAATCTATCACCGACCACATCAGTAACCTGTAGTGCAAAGACCACAAATCGAGAACAAACCAGAGAAAGCTCTCATAGTGAACCAGGATGATGAGAAAGTTGCTGAGGGATTCAGCTGGGATAAATACATTCCTGGAAGAGATGGACAGGCTATGATGGCTGAGATAGTTGAAGTGACTGAAAGTGTTGTTGAACCTGAAGAGGTTGTTGAAGATGTTACTGTGGATAGTGTAACTGATACTGAGGAGTTAGCTGCAGAAGTTTATTACTATCAGTCTGAGCAGGAGGTATTAGCAAGGTCTTTAAGATCTATCATGCCTCCTAAAATTTTCGAATCTTTTGCAGGTTTCTTTGAAGAACCGACGACTGGATTGTGTCCAAGATATGAGGAGAAGAAAGAGTCTGTCGAGGAGATGATCGATGTCACAAAGGAAATGACGGAAGACACTTTAAATGAAATTGCTGACAAGGCTCTCATGGCGAAACTGAAAGAGGTAGACACAGAACTTGTGAAACCCGAGTCTGTCGGTACAGAGTCAGTTCAAAAGGAGTCAGATAAGGAGTCGGGAATTGAAGAGACCAAATCTGAGAAAGTGTCTGAGTCAGAGTCGAAAGATCTCGGTAAACAGGAAGTAAAAACTGCTCATGAAGCAGAGGTTGTTGAGAAAGTAGATTCAATATCTGAAACCCCATGCCAAAAGTGTTTAAAACCGTGCATAGAGTGTCTTGAAAAAGAGACTAAGTTTCAGGAATTGAAACAACATGCTGACATGTTAAAATTTGATCTAGAACAAGTCAAAGAGGCATATGATACTATATCCAGATCAGTTAAAATGATTAAAAAAGAAAGTGTCGAAAATGATCAAGCCACAAAACTAGCAAAAGCAACACTTTTTGATAAACAAGTGGAAGTCAATTTTCATCTTGACACAATTGCATCATTAAAGAAAGAGTTAGAATTAACTATAATTGAAAATGAGCGAATTGATAAGAAATTGATGAGCTATGTGGCATCATCCTATGTCCTTGAGCAGATTGTGCCACAACAGCCCAGTGCAGCACCGGTCTTTAACAGTGTTCCACCCCCAATGTGGAATCATTATACTCAAAAGTATCCAGATGGGGTGGAAGCTGCTTTGAACCTCAAGTTAAGGACAATTGAGGAAGAATTTCCAGAAAGCATTGATGTTACATTCTCTGCATCCGACACAGACAACGAGTCTCAGGTCATTAAGACTGTTGTTGACCAAGTGTTAGATGAAGAGAGTGATAACTCTGAGGCTGATGTTATGAAATCTAATTCTGAGAAGTCTGTTATTGATTCTGAAGATGAGGGTAACTTTTTAGATCGTTTCATACCGAAATCAGACAAGAGTACGAATGATGATTCGATTATGGTGGTTTACACTATGATTGGAATTGACAAGCTTTACTCTGATTTCGAGTATCCGCTTCAGAATGCAAAGATTGAAAATGTTGAGAAAGTCTTCAAATTGGTTGAAATTGACATTGATGTGGTAAACAACAAAGAATTCTTTTCGAAACCTAAAAAGTCATTTGCTACGGCACGTTCCAACAACTCGGGGAAAAAGGAGTGGGAAGGGAATGGTAACAAGAAAAATGGTAACAACTTTAAAAACAAAGGAATTGGTTTTGAGAAAAAGATGGCTAAGAAGGTTGTCAAGCCAAAGGATAAAATGAATGATATCTTTGTTGTTGGACCAAGTGTGGATGATGAGAAAGAGTACATTTTTAGTCAAAAGGCCATTGACGATTTCAATACAGCGAAGAAACTGAAAGAAGAGTCGTTCAAGTCAACTTTTGTCGAGTATGACAAAAGAGTTTGCTATCGCTGCAATGAGATTGGACATATGGCAAAACAATGCAAGAAAATTTTTGAAAAACCTGTCGTAAAACCTGTTGTTCAAAAACCTCGACCTAAGTCACTAGTTGACAAAAAGGGTAAAAAACGAATGGTTTCATCAATCCGCATCTTGAAGAGGGGTGAATCGTTGAAGTCGGAAGATAAGCCGAAATCGACATTCGAGATTGGCGAATCTTCAAAGTCTCAAAAGACTTCAAAGATTTATCCGAAAACAAAAATTTTTGAAAATCAATCATGGGTTACAAAATCGAAACCATCGGTCGAGGAGAAAAAGATGGAAAACATTTTGAAAAATGAAACAAAGGTTTTGAAAGATGATGTTGTAGAGTTTGAGTTTGAGCTTGATAAGTTTCCTGCAGAGTGTCCCCCGATCAAAAATGTAGTAAAACCAAAAGCTAAAATTGATGTTCCGAATGTCACGTTTAACTTTCAAAAGATTGATGAGAAGTGTGATATAGTGTTTGGTAGTGTTCCGAAAGTTAAGAAGTCATGGTCTTCATTGTTTTGAATGAGTTGCTCTAATGTTTGCAGGGGCTGCCCAGGTCATATATCTCGAAATGGATAATGGACAGCGGGGCCTCAAGACACATGACGGGGATGCTGGCACTGCTCTATAACGTTAAATCAATCAACGGAGGTTACGTGGGTTTTGCAGGAAACCAAGGAGGAAGGATTGTCGGTCAAGGAACATTGACGAACGGAGTCATTTCATTTGATAAAGTGAACTATATAATTGAGCTTGAAAACAATCTGCTGAGTATTTCGCAGATCTGTGAAAAGTCTTTCACCGTACATTTCACCAAAAATGAATGTCTTGTGTTAAAACCTGGGTTTAAAATTCCTGATGATATGGTGCTGTTGCAAGCTCCACGTGAAAACGATTTATACATTCTTGAAATGAGTGTCGCAACACCAACAAATCATCAAAAATAGTGTTTTGTATCAAAAACGAAAGCAACAGAAAAGGAATCAATTATGTGGCATCGAAAGATGGGCCACATTCATGTTAGGAAAATGAATTTTCTGGTACATAACGATTTAGTTGAAGGTGTGAATTTAAAGAATTTTCATTTGAATGATGACTGTGTAGCTTGCAAGAAAGGAAAGCAGACCAGGAAATCTCACCCATAAAAGTTGCTCAATTCAATCAGAGTACCGCTTGAGAGACTCCACATGGATCTCTTTGGGCCAGTGAATGTGCAGAGTATCAGTGGAGATTTATATTGCCTGGTGGTAACTGATGATTTCACTAGATTCTCTTGGGTTGTGTGTTTGGAAAGAAAGGATCAAACGTTTGAGTCATTAATGATCCTATTCAAGAAGATGGAAACATTGTACAAGGTACCGATCCGAAGAATCCGAAGTGATAATGGGACGAAGTTCAAAAATAACCGCCTGCTTGAGTTCTGTAACGAGAAGGGAATTATTCATGAATTCAGTGCACCATACACTCCACAGCAGAATGGTGTAGCTGAAAGAAAGAACCGTACTCTAATTGAAACTGCTCGAACCATGTTGGCTGATTCAAAACTACAGGTCCATTTCTGGAGTGAAGCTGTGGCAGCGGCATGCTATACCTTGAATCGAGTGCTTACTGTGAAGAAATACAAAAAGTTGTGCTTTGAACTTCTCCACAGATATAAGCCTAATCTAAAGTTTCTAGAGCCGTTCGGATCACCGTGTACCTTCATAGATCAAGATGGAAAGTTTGGCGCGAAGAGTAATGAGGGAATCTTTGTTGGGTATGCAAGTCCTTTGAAGAGAGTGTTTGTACCATGTCTGAAGAAGGTGATTGAAGTTCAACATGTGGATTGTCAGAAACATACTGCATCACCACAACTTCCCGGAAACAGGTTGCTTTTCGACTACGATAAACTCTGGGAGTCGTTTCATCTTCCAACCGAGTCAACAGCAACAATCTACTTCACAAGATCAACTGCCTAGGCCGTTGGTAGTTTCACAACCTGAAGTGGATACAAGCATTTTTACAGGAGGCACAAACGATCACGAAGCCGGTCCAAGTGGAACAGTTAACGAACC
Source organism: Helianthus tuberosus (assembly GCA_030545235.1). Lineage (NCBI taxonomy): Eukaryota > Viridiplantae > Streptophyta > Magnoliopsida > Asterales > Asteraceae > Helianthus > Helianthus tuberosus. The sequence goes on from CM060424.1 coordinate 119,333,611, forward strand.
ACCAGAGGAACCAGCTCCAACGTTTGACAACTCTGATGACTCAGAAGAGGAATCCGCTCCTACTTTTGACGAGGAACCAAATGTTACAACAACAGAAGCTGAGGATCACACCGGTGATCTAGACATAACGAGCTTGCAATCGGAAGTTGTTGTGCCTGACACCATCATGCCACGAACATTATCTTACTTCAGATCAGATTATAGGAGATCTTCAAAGTGGTGTCAAAACGAGAGATCAAATCAATCGTGCACTTACATGTTTTTATTCATCGGTTGCTCCTTTAAAAGAAGAATTCTCACTGAAATGCTTTATTTCGCAGATCAAGCCCAGAACGTATAAAGAAGCATTGACTGAAGACAACTGGGTGAATGCAATGCAGGAGGAGCTGCAACAATTCGAGAAGTTGGGAGTGTGGAGACTAGTAGACCTCCCTGAGAATCAAAAGTTGATTAAAACAAAGTGGGTTTTCAAATGTAAGAGAGACGATAGAGGAGTCGTGGTTCGGAACAAAGAACGATTAGTGGTACAAGGTTTTAGTCAGAAAGAAGGCATCGACTATGATGAGGTTTACACGCCGGTTGCTCGACTTGAAGCTATTCGGATATTCTTGGCATTTGCGTCATGGAAAGACTTCAAAGTGTACCAGCTGGATGTTAAATCTGCCTTCCTGTACGGAAAGATTAAAGAAGAAGTGTATGTGGGACAACCACCGGGGTTTACTGATCCACAACACAAGAACAAGGTCTATCTGCTGGATAAGGCGCTCTACGGTTTACACCAGGCCCCGAGAGCCTGGTATGAGACGCTTTCCCAACATCTGCTGACCAACGGGTTCACCAGAGGGACAGTAGATAGCACATTATTCACAAAGGAAGTTGCAGGTCATATCCTAATTGTGCAGATCTACGTTGACGATATCATTTTTGGTTCGACGAACGACGACTTGTGTAAAGAATTTGAGTTGGTGATGAAGAAAAAATTCGAAATGAGTTCGATGGGGGAGATGAAGTTCTTCCTCGGGCTGCAGGTAGAACAAATGCCCGATGGAATCTTCATTCATCAAACAAAATATGTAAAGGACGTGCTTGAAAAGTTTGATATGGCTCAATGCTGTCCAGCATCAACCCCTCTTGCAAAGAATCATGGTATTTGTCCTGACAAGAGTGGCGTCAAGGTAAAGGAGACATTGTACCGGTCAATCATCGGATCCTTAATGTATCTCACTGCTTCCCGACCGGACATCATGTACCCGACATGTCTTTGTGCCATATATCAGTCGAGCCCGAAGCAGTCACACCTGACAATTGTCAAAAGAATATTACGGTATTTGAAAGGCTGCCCAAGCATCGGCTTGTGGTATCCTCGCTCGGGTGACTTTTCTCTAACAGGTTTCGCTGATTCTGACTTTGGAAGCTGCAAGCCGAACGCTAAGTCCACCACTGCTGGGTGTCAGTTTTTCAGAACTCGACTCGTTACCTGGCAGTGCAAGAAACAAACCTCTGTGGCGCTTTCTACTTGTGAGGCTGAATACGTTTCAGCCTCCAGCTGCTGTTCTCAAATCCTTTAGATCCAGCAGCAAATGCGCAACTTTGGTTTGCAATTCTTGGATACACCAATTTTCATGGACAATGAAGCAGCCATAAACATAACTAAAAACCCGGTTCACCATTCTAAAACCAAACATATAGAGATCCGTCATCACTTCATCCGTGATTGTCATGAGAAGAAGTTGATACGTATTGAACATATACACACCGATGATCAGAAGGCTGATTTCTATACAAAACCGTTTGACAAAAAGAGATTTTATTATCTTTTAAAATTGAATGGGATGAAAAATCTGCGTTCTGGGAGGGTTGAAGAATGTGAAGCCGAGGAGGGCGGCGATCTGATGTGAACTATGTCGTGTTGTCAACTTTGTTTGTACAGTTTAGTTTCTGCTTTTCGATAAAAACAAAAACACAAAAATATGTTTTTCTTTTTAGGGGGAGAAAGTTTGCAGAAAAATACAAAAACATGATAAAATTACAAAAACCAAAAACATTTGATAAAAAGTAAAAATGAGTTTGTGTAAAAAGGGGAAATGATAGTACATCAACTAGACAGTGCAGTACGCTAAAGAAATGTAACGAAAAAATGTGTTAAGCAGTCTTGTAAGTGATATGCCGATAGGTTTTTACACATTTAGTAGGTTTGTTCGGGATATAAATCTAAATTCTTACTTGCTTATTTCATGGGGAACACTACTTGGATATATAGGTAACCCCTGAAATCTCGTTTGAAAGATTCCTTTTTCTGATATACTAGGTCTTTATACTCAGTGATATCTGGGATATTATTCCGGGACTTCTGCTGAATGGTAGTTCTGACCTAGTCCCCGAATAATACTTTCTGCAAATGCTTGAAACATAGCATCACCCTCAGCATCAATGATAAGACAATAAAATTGCTTAGCAGTGCTGTTGTAAAAAAGATCCTCTAAAGGGGACACACCCACAAGTTGAGTCATGATCTCTCTGCTGAACGGTAGTTCTGACCTGAGCTCTCATGATTCTTCATAATTTATTACCCCTTACAGATATCATTTGTAGTATTCTCACCTGTAAGACTGAATATTAGGATCTGGATACGGGAGTATATTTAAGAGGTGGGACACACGTATAAGTTTAAGTCTCTAAAACACTAAATCCATATCCTGAACAGATTGAAATTTGTGTGAAAATTTAAAGTGGACCAGTATATCGACAATCATTGCAAATTGTTTAATGCTTAATATGAAATCTAAGCTTAACGGTACTTGTATCTCGTCGGCAGCTGATATGATCCCTTAACACGCTCACAAAAAGATTGTGTGTACATATTTCTGCTTATTTGTTTCTATAAACCAAAAAGAATTTATTTTCATCATTATTTTCGACAACGGACGTTAGGGAACTGATGATCAAAGTCTTGTGCAGAACATGTCTGTTTCACGAGGTTTGGGTAAGCAGGAGATTCTGGAAAGTGACTGGTACATGTTTGAGAGTTTGAAAAAGTGTTTGAAAGTTCAAAAAGTTTAACAGTTCATTAGTTTGAATTGTTTTCAGTTTCAAAAAGTCAGCATACTTCATAATCTGGTCAACCAAGGTCATTAAGTTGAACTTGGTAGGCTAAATAGTTGACCAAGGTCATTAACTTGGACTTGGTTAACTGGGTGTGTCGGTAAATAATCTGAAAAATTTTAAAAAGTTAAAATTTTGAAAAATTGAAACTGATTTCGCTCAAAAACACATTTTTCTCATTTAAATGGCTGATTCCGCTCCTAAGGTTCATAGGTGATTCCGCTCTTAATGCTTCAAAGGTCATTTGGAGCGAAATCAGACTGACTATAAATAGCTGTCTGATTCCGCTCCTAATCACTTTTCTGATTTCGCCCCTAAGTTCCTGTCACCGGCGATAAAGAGCGAAACCCCAAAATCATCATTTTTCAAGTCGAATTGTTGCCCGATTTTCGTTTGATTGTTGTTATTAGTTGGTTTGCTCAACTATTAACATGGGAAAGGTAAGATTACTGCTCAATTTGTTTCATATCATGTCTGTTCTTGGGTGTCGGCGTTGTTCATGTTTCAAAATATAGATTTAGGGTCTGTTTTGTTGTGTAAAATGAACATAGATTGAGTAAGTGTTATCAGAATATTGTGAAGATCATGTGTGTGAGTTTTGTTTGAACCAGATCTAGGGTTTGTTCATGTTTAAACAGTAGCATATGTTTGAACTTAGATCTAGGTTATTTGTGATGATTTTAAAGTATAAAAATCACAACCCTTTGCTCGGAATCCACTGATAAACAAACCAAAATGTTTAATTTCATCATCTGATGTGTTTAAAAGGGTTGGGTTTTGATTCCGCTCCTAAGTGCATAAGATCTGATTTCGCCCCTAACTGCATTATCTTTTGATTCCGCTCCTAAATGCACTGAGATTTGATTCTGCTTCTGAGTAATATGTCTGATTCTGTTCTATATGACATTTTGTCATTTGGAGCGAAATCAGAATCTTGTTTGATTCCGCTCAGAATATTATTATATCATGTGATTTCGCTCAAAAGTTGTTTAATGCTAAAATGTTTCTAAGTATTGATTCAGTTTGTGTTGTATTTTGTTTTACAGGGTTCGAATGTCGTTTTTGATCCACTTCACAACAATTGTTGTGATTTTGATGTACAAAAGAATTCAGAGTTGGCAAAATTCAGCAGTATATTGGAGTTCATGAGTCGAGTACCTATTCAGAAAGCTCTTACAGATCAACGTCCAGTATACAAGTCACACATTAAACGATTCTGGAAGCATGCAAAATTCGATGAAACAAACAAAGTGATAAACTCAGTTGTGAAGCTACAAAATGAAAAGAAAACAATTGTTGTTTCTGAGGCGCTGGTTCGTGAAGTTTTGAACTTTCCTGATGACGAAAACTCGCCAACAAGGTTTCCAGAAAGAATGGTAAAGGGGTGTATGCTCAGGATGGGATATGTTGGTTCACTAAATGTTGGAAATTACTTGAAATCAAAGTTTCAGAAACCTTACAAGTTTATTATTCATTGTGTATTAATGTCACTTAGTCATACCAAGGGAGGGTACGATGCCATGCGTGATTACCAGATGAACATGGTCACTGCATTGGTTTTGAACAAAAAGTATTACTTCTCGCATATTGTTTTTCATTACATGGTTGAGAATATCATAACAAAGAGTAAGACTTGGACGTATCCAAGATTTGTGCAGATGCTAATTGATCATGCATATCCAGAGATTGAACGTGATTTGAAGAATGATTTGTTAGTTCAGTCACACATGAGCAATGATTCTCTTAAGTAGCTTGCTAGATATCACCCAAACCATCCTGAACCAAAAATAGTTGCTGAATTCTTCGGATATATCAAAGATGTGAACTACGTTGATCCTGATCCAGTAAATCACCAAAACTGGAGAAATGAAAAAGAAATGAAGGAAGCAGCTTATGTTGATGAGCTAAAGACTCTCGAAGTGTTCAAAAACACCCGAAATGACTGGTTTGTCAAAGAAACAAGGAGAAGAGGCAGAAAGATCACTCCTAAAGCACAGGAAGGTGAGGGGTCATCATCGCAGCCAAAGAAGAAACAAAAGAAAGTGGCAAAGACGTTATTGATTGATGAGCCTGAGGTTGAAGAGCCGGTTGTAATTGCTGAAGAAAATCAGGATGTTGATATTGATGATTTGATGATAAAAATTGATGATTTAGAGTCAGATCAAGCAGCTAACATAGAAGTTGAGAAAGAGAAAGAAATTGATAATGTAGAAGGTGATGACGTTGATAAGAGTTCTACAAGTTCTTCAAGTTCTTCTGAAGAGGAGATAGATGAAACAGAACGTTTGAAAAAAAATCCAAGAAGAGACTGCTAAAGAGAAACTGTTGAGAAAAAGAAAGAGGCCGGAAAAGGAAGATGCTCCATATGTTCCATCACCACAACATGTTTTTGAATCTCTATCGCCTTCAGGTAGTAGAAAGAAAGCCGGAGCAAAGAAAAAGATTGTGTCTATGAAGATAAAGAAAGTTACTCCGAAGATCACAAAGCCAAAGATTGTTCTGAAGAAGAAATCATCCAAAGAACCAAGTAAACCACTAACACCACCACCTGAACCTTCACCACATCATTCACCAATACAATCACCACCACATCAAACACCTTCAAGACAACCAACACCACCAATACAACCTTCACCATTACATCTCACACCACCTCATGAACAACCTCTTCTTACATCCCAAGAAATATTCAAAACACCACCACTCACTCAAATTCAACTAACTCCTGGTTCTTCTGGTCACAAGGGTCTTCCTACTCCTCCAGATAATCTTGAAGATATTGGAGATTTTGGTTTTGCGAATGATGAACAGGTGAAAAACTTAGAGAAGAAAATGGATGATGTTTTGAATGAAAGCAAAATAGTTGCAGCTGAAAGCAAGAGAGTAGCTGATCATGAAAAGATTCTTGAAATGCGTGTAAAAAGATTAGAGTCTGATAACAAGGCATTACTGAAGAAGATTGATACAGATCAGACAGAGATTGATTTCTTGAAAGTAAGAGTGGCTGAATTAGAAGAAGAAAAGAAACGCAAAGATCAACAAAATGAATATTTCAAGCTGAAGAATAAAGAATTGGAAGCAATCAAAGCTCGAAATGAACATGAAAATTATATGTTGAAAAAGGTATTAGAGAGTGTGGTTGGTATGCCTCTAGAGCAGAAATTTGATGATGTTGTACGGGAGGAGGTCAGAGCTGAGAAACAGGCTGAAACTGATGCTCAGATGAAGGATAAGGGAAAAGGGATTGAATCTGAAGAAAGGGCAATTGTTTTATCAACTGCTCCTGAACCAGTTTATGAGAAACCTACTCCTCTGTCTTCTGTTCATGTTGTTTTTGATGATGAAGTGTTATTAGAACATGCTCTTAATACTGATGATGAGGATGATGATAATGTTGATGAAGATGAAGATGATGATGATGATGCAGCAGATGATGATAAGGATGATGACGATGAGAAAGTATTTTCTGCAAGTAGTACAAGTGATGATGACAATGATGATGATCAAGGTGCAACAGGGATTCCGGTTACTGAAACGTCTAAAGAACAAACTGTGGATGATCTGATGAATGATGCAGTGAATGAAGAAACAGAGGATGTAACTAGAGAGGGGGAGACTGTTGGTGATCAAAATGTTGAAGCTGTTGAAAAACTGATCTTGCATATCGAACCTGAAGTTGAAGAGGGGGATATTAGACACACATATATGTTGGATGACATTAAAGAGTTGACGCGTACTGATGATCCTAATTTCAAATTTGATTTTGAAGAGGAGTTGAATGCGTTTGACGTGAATCAAGAGGTTGAATATCAGTATAAGTATGTGGAAGATGCAGATCTCTATGATCGTGTTGAAGTAGAAGATTGAACAGATGAAGATACTGTTAATGTTGATACTTCAGAATTTCCAACTTTGACGGAGTTATTTACTGAAGAGAATAGAGATGAATTGAGACGTAAAGTTGAGGAAATTCTCAAAGACAAAAACTTTGGTGGCACAACAAAAGATCCTCTAAAAGAAGAACGTAAGAAATGGTTCAGACAGAGCAACGAAAGAAAGTTCAAGAGGCCATTAAAGTATTACAAGAGAGATAGTAAAGTTTCACTTGGAGATATCATTAGCTGGGGATTCTTACCCCAAGTGAATGCATATGCAATTCGAAGAGAGTATGGGGTTCAGTACTTTGAACTTTTATATGATATTATGTCATTACCCTGGTGGGATGTAGAAGAACTTGCTCAAGTCAGAACGTTGGCTTATCCAGTGAGAAAGAATGATAGACGAATGTGGGGTTTGATGAAGTTTGAATCTTTGAATAATTTTAGGATTTGGAAGCCGCACTACCCTAAGAAGGAGAAAAGGGTAGATCCAGCTACTGGGATTGAAGAAACGATCTTACATGTAAAGAAGCCTAAAGTGATGAAGAATGTTCCAGTACCAAAGATGGAGCAAGAGTTTTACAAAGGTTTTATGGGATGGGTGTACAGTTGTGTATCGACTGACGCTATCATTACATACCGAGCTGGAAGTGAGATAAGAAATATCTTCGTATATGATCCTCTATGGATGATGAATTGCTCTGCAAAGGATATTGAATGTCTATTCATTAACCAGATTTGGTTTAAGCCTGAAGATAGAGAACAAGCCATGCAGTTTCAACGTGTAGTATCTGTTTGTTTTCAGAAAAGTATAAATTCTGAAAATAAATGGAATTCCAAATGGCGAAAGATTGAGGAAGATGAAAGATTGAAAGCTGAGAAAGCTCGGAAGGAGCAAGAAGAGAAATATAAGATCATGAGGTACACGTTAAATCAGAGAATGGCTGCTGAGGAAAAGAAGAGAGTCAATGAGAATGAGAAGATTAGGAATTTACTGAGGAAAAAGCCTAAGCAGCGTGAAGAAACTTTCAAGTCACTCTGAAGACCCGAAGATAAGACTGAAGACTCTGGCTGTATCCAAGGGGGAGTTTGTTGATGCATGAATGTCTAAAGCCTACGTCTTAGTCAAGCTTGTATAGGGTCTAGGGGTCAAATATGTCAAGTATATAATGTATAGGGGCTGAAATGTAAATGTTATTATGTTGTGATTCCGCTCCTAATGACACTTTGTCATTTGGAGCGAAATCAGAAGCTTGTGATTCCGCCCGAAATGACAAGGTGTCATTAGGAGTGGAATTAGGTCCCCTATATATAGCTGTGTTTGTTTCTCATTAGGCACCGATCCTTCAAGTTGTAACCGAACTGCTGCCGGATTTTTCTGTGATCTATTAATGAGAAACTGTGTTTAAAGTGATATTCTTCTGTTTTCTACTCCATTCTCTTTGATTCGAACTGTTTGTGTGATTCCGCCACATAAACAGTGGTATTTTGGTTCTGATTGACTCACTAGATCGGTCAAATCGATCCTACAATTTGTTGTATTTTAAATTTTCCTACCCGGAAAATTTCCGGGTTATAACCTAGAAAAAAGAAGACAAGTTCCCCATTAGGTATAATTGCTAAATAATCTATTATTTAAAAAAAAAAATTACCGCAAAAACGGTTTAAGTGCTTTCTAATAAAAAAATAAAATTATTCAACCGGTTTAAAAGTTGTATAATATATATATATATATATATATATATATATATATATATATATATATATATATATATACATAGGGGCAGTATTTAGAGAAAACGCCTATAAGTGTGAAAACGGTGAGAAAGCCTCTCATCCGTTGGATCAAAACAATCTATGGTTTATATTGGCGCGGTGGCGTTTTGGTAAATATTCAACTTTCGAACGTGGCCGCGCTTCTTTAATGTCAAAAAGGTAAATGTGCGTCTACAAAACCCATCAAAACGCGACCGAAACATATATACTTCCCAAAGAAACCTTCCCAATTCCAACCAAAAACGCAAAAACCCTAGATAACGTGAAACCACAATATTATGGCGTCTAAAGATCAAACAAGATCCAGAGGCAAAAAATAGAGTGAGTTAACTATTAATGAATTACAGTGAATTTGGGAACGCCATGATATTTACTTTTATAAGACAAAAATGATTAATTTATAGCGATAAATCTACAAAAAAACAAAGAAAACGCCAAAAAAATTGTAATGTTTAAATTATTAATGGTTTATAATGAATTTGGGAACGCTATGGACGCCAAGATGTTTACTTTTATAAGAGAAAAAAGATTAATTTATCGCGACAAATCTACAAAAAACAAGAAAACACCAAAACAATTGTAATGTTTGAATTATTAATCGATTACAATGAATTTGGGAACGCCATAAACGCCAAGATATTAACTTTGTAAGACAAAAACGATTAATTTATCGCAGCGGATCTAAAAAACAATAAAACGTCAAAAAGTTTTTGTTTTTAACTACATGCCAAAAAATCCTCCACACCATAAAATGAGAAACGGTGTGTGAGATGCATTGGAAAAAAATAAAATGATGAAAAGGCCCCTCCGCCTTGATTATATCGTGCGCCACGTGTTTGTTCAGAATCCGTTCTCACCTTTTCACACTTTCAACCGTTTTCTTAAGATCCTGTTTCTATTTATATAAACACCTATGAATTAAATTTTACAAATATGTGTCGTTCTAACCTTCTAGCTTTTCCAAATAAAATACTATTAAAATTTACCATCAACCTATTAATTATATATACATCAACCAACCAAACATTTTTATTTACGCTCTAAACATTTACATTTATAAATATGTGTCTATGATCACATTTTTGTATCCATAATAAGACTGACTAATAACATATATATATATATTCCTATAAGTGCACCCTGAAAGGTTGGTGTTTGAGTACAAATACAATAGGTAGGCTACCGATAAATACATGAGCTCATAAAGATTTTGGGATACACTAATAACAGAAAAACAACAAACACCCACCTCCGCCACCCTCCTTGTGCTGGTTGTCAGTCCGCTGAACCCACTGCTGCACTACCCGCCGCCCGCCCCATAGTGCGCCGCTAAGGTCACTACTGTAAAGAATAACAAAAGCACTAAAATCGTCACTAACGATACTAAAATAAGAAGGAACAATCACTAATTTGGTAAGTAAAAATGAATATTTGTTTGTATATACTCCTAACCGCTATAAAATATGTATTAAAATAGAGGGGGTTTAATCATAATCGCTATAAAAATGGTAAATACAATGATTCCAAGTAGAAGGCCTAGGAGAGTAATATTTGTGGCGGGTATTCTTGTTTTTATGTAGCGGTTTTATATAGAACCGCTCTAAATAAAGATCTTTTTTGTACTAGAGCCCGAAGATCTACAAACACCAGGCTCTGTATCAATCCTGGCCATAAATGTAACCCTCCATATAATGACAATGAAGACACCAGCAAATCACTATGATGTAACAACTTAGTGGAAGAAGCTGTTAGCAGACCGTGAGGACAAGATCTTTTCTCAAGGGGATGAAGATGCAAATTAATAAAATATTTTTTATTGCGGGCCAAACATTATTGAATAATTCTATAACTATTTGTATGTCAAATTAATAAAGTATCTTTCTAGTAACTTTCCAATAAATACTACCATGCCATGATCAAATGGTGTTAGTTGTTAGATGTATCGGATTTGGGTTGTAAACTTAGTTTTAAGCAAAAAAAAAAAAAACCCTCTTGATCAGTTCAATATATCATAAGCATTCAACGATCCAACAAACCAAATCTTAATAAAAATGATTATTAAACAAAATGTATCAGAGCAATGCATTCTGATTTCTAATTTATGGTTGAACAAAAGTTGAAAAAATCTTATGAGGATGTATTTGATGACTTCTTCGTAAATTTACTTTTTCAACAAACGTGTATTATTTATTGGTGGTGAGGCAACTCATCCTTTGTATATTTTAATCCTATTCTTTTACTATAAAAGCACTACCAAGTTACACAGATTGTTTCATAGAATCCTTAAACCATCAAAGTTCCTAGTAAACAAGTTTTTCACCTCCAGCTAATGATGTCTCGTATTCTTATATTCGGCTGTTGGCAACATGTTCAATTGCTTTTGCTTCGGACCCTAGTCCTCTCCAGGACTTTTGTGTGGCAGATGCAAATAGCCCAGGTAAAACAATAAAAGATTGTTGCAGCTCATGGTTTTATGATATACTATATTTATAGGTGTCCATAATAAAGTTTCTATATTTGTTTATGCAGTATTCGTGAATGGTGTGATTTGCAAAAATGCAAAGCTTGTGAAAGCAGATGATTTTCTCTTTTGAGGGCTTCACGTAATGGGAAATACGTCGAATGACGTGGGTTCTAATGTGACTGCCGTGACAGTAGCAGAGTTAGCAGGACTCAACACTCTTGGTATTTCCTTGGCTCGTATTGACTTTGCTCCAGGGGGTATTAACCCTCCACACACGCACCATCGAGCCACTGAAGTTTTGACCGTCATTGAAGGTAGTCTTCTGGTTGGTTTTGTCACATCTAACCCTGATAACCGCCTATTCACAAAAATGCTTGAGAAGGGTGACGTGTTTGTGTTTCCACAAGGTCTAATTCACTTCCAGAAAAACGTGGGATATGGGCACGCACTTGCTATTGCGGGTTTGAGCAGTCAAAATCCAGGTGTCATTACCATTGCAAATGTTGTGTTTGGATCAAACCCTGACATCGCTGAGGATATTCTTGCAAAGGCCTTTCAAGTTGACATCAAGGTGGTTCGTCAAATTCAATCAAAATTCTGAACTTTTATGTGATTTCTTGAACTTTAGTTTTGTAACACTGTTTGCTTTTCTCTCTTTTTATAAATTATAAGTGAATAAAAAGACTATTGTTCTGGTTGTGATATATAATATATTGTTATTAAGGAACTAAATTATAAAAAGGAGTCATAGTCGTGTTTCAAAGTCAGTCAGTGAAATGAAAGACCGACATGTGCTAAATTTTGCACATTTTGCACTATAACCCCTTTGGTTTTTAACTTTTAACCTAAAGCTTTTAATCTTTTACAAATTTAATCCCGACACTTTTTTTTTTATTTTCAACTTTGGTCCCCATACTTTTTATCTTTCGCAAGTTTTCCGTTTTACGTTTCGTTCTAAATTTTGCGAGTTAACACCCCACAATATTCGTATGGGGTTCAATATTTTTTTCGTCTATCTTTTCGCATTTTACAGGCCTGTCGCAACGCGTCTATCTTTCCCCGTTTGACAGATTTATCGCAATGTGCGGGTCCTAAATCACTTATATATTCTTTTCTATATTTTACGTTTCGTTCTAATTTCGGTGCATTAACACATCGCAACGGGCGTGTGTGGTTCAACAATTTTACGTGAGCTCAGGCTGAGGGGGAGATTGTATTGCATGCATGCAAGTGTAATTGAATCATTGTAATAAATATAATCATTCGATTTCATGGCAAACATGTGTGTTGAAAGCAATTCTTCCATTCGATTGTGTGTTGAAAGTTTGTTTCCATTTTAATTCCACTGCACTTATACTCATTCATATTCATAATTATCAAACAAAAACACAATCATAAGAAACTCAGATCCTAACAATTGGTATCAGAGCTTGGACAGTCAAACTTGATCTAACAATCATTTTGACGTAAAAGTTCGGCTCAAAATCGTTGATACTTATTAATTGTTCGTTTCATTGAAAAACAGAGTAAGGGTTAATCACGAGCAAAGTTGATTAATCAGTTCCTGTAGAACAACCAGGATGACGTCACAATCACAAGATATGAACAATAACATTGGTTCTCTTTTCAAACCACCTATGTTGAAGAGAAATGAATACGACATCTGGTGTCACACCCTCAAAAATACCCCAAGCGGAAACTCCCGCGAGGCGTGTGACGTACCACGATCTAGCCACTAATCACATTGAACCATGGATATATAAAATAGAGTAAACTGCCATTTTGGTCCCTGTGGTTTGGGCACTTTTGCCATTTTAGTCCAAATCTCAAACTTTTTACATCTGGGTCCCTATGGTTTGCATTTTGTTGCCATTTTAGTCCAAAACTCAAAATCCCTGATTTTTACTGTTGAAAACTCATTATTTTGTCCTTTAGTGCAGGGGCATTTTGGTCATTTTTAAATATAATTTCATTTGTGCAACCAGCGGATTAAATAAATCATCATCATCCCTAACATAATTACATCTCTCTCTCTTCTCTCTCTCTCTATAGCACCACCACCACCGCCGCCTCCTCCCTCTCTCTCTCTTCTCTCTCTCTATAGCACCACCACCACCACCACCGTCATCCCATCCAACAGTCACACCCATACCTCCTTCCTCGTTTTCCGGTGACAGCGGCTCCGCAAATAAAACCCTGAAGTTTTCGATGATGAAGATGAACACCAGCAGCAGCAAACACCAGCCACCAGCGCCCCCATCTGCCACCCCCCCCCCCCATCTGCCACCACCGCCCCCATCTCTCTACACCACCTCTCAATCCCGCCACCTGCCATCACCCACTCCCACCCCCACAACCACCGTCACCACCACCCACCTGCAACCACCAACACCACCATCCACCTGCCACCACAACCATCGGGAAAATCCCTCAAATCCACCACCGTAACCACCCAAAATCCCCAAATATTCACTAGAAACAAAAACTCAAAATCCCCAAATATTCACTAGAAACTTCATAAAACACCCAAAATCCCCAAATACTCACATTATCACTTACCAGACGATGTATCCCTATCACTGGAGTTGCCGCTGTCACCACCTTCACCAAACTCAAAGCAAACCCAAACCCGAGCCACACCATAACCACCTCCACTGCCGTCGTCAACCACCCCCTTACATCAATATCATAATCACCGTCCATCATCATCATCATCAGTCATCATCATCATAATCAGTCATCGTCAACCACCCCCTATTTACATATCTGAAAAGAAAGAAGGATGGAGGAAAGATCTGTGTAGAGAGAGAACTGAGAGAGAGAGAGAGAGAGAGGGAGAGAGTGTGTATGGCAGTGGACGGTGGTGATCTGTGGTGATGATGGTGGTGAACGGTGTAGAGAGAGAGAGAGAGAACTGAGAGAGAGTGTGTTGTGTTGTTTTAGTGAGAGAGAGAGATCGAGGGTTATATATATATATATATATATATATATTAATATATAATTAATTTTGTTTTAATTTATTAGAAGAGTAAAATAAGAATGACCAAAATGCCCCTGCACTAAAGGACAAAATAATCAGGTTTCAATAGTCAAAATAGAGAGTTTTTGGATTTTGGACTAAAATGGCAACAAAATGCAAACCACAGGGACCCAGATGTAAAAAGTTTGAGATTTGGACTAAAATGGCAAAAGTGCCCAAACCACAGGGACCAAAATGGCAGTTTACTCTATAAAATAAGATAAAACCATTCATTAAATGAAATCGTCTAATTCAAACACAAGTAATAAAATTCATCATGTTCAGCGGAAGCATAAAAGTTTGTTTAAATAAAAGTGTCAACATTGAAACATTAAGAAGCGTCCAAGAGCCACGACCGATGACCACTCCAGCTTCCCAGACAGCAAGTTCCATAACAGTGTACCTAAGGACCTGCAAGCATGCAGAAAAAGTGTATCAGACAGGCTGGTGAGTTCACAGTTTGCTTTAACCGTTTTATACCAAGTAGTGTTTAATGATTTGTTAAGTTGATAATAACTCGATACCGCAGACGGCCCTTTTTTCCCTTCTCCAATGCTCTATTAAACATTAGTCATGATTTAAAGTTATTAGTTCACGCCCGTCCTATCCAGGTACGTCGTGAGGGTGCCAAACCTAATAGCGCTATCAACTAATAACCCCGTTGCCCTACAAGCAACTAACCCGGTAGGATGATGGGACTTAAGTGATAGAGAGTGAGTGTATTATCCAACATTAACGTTTACTGAAAACCGTTGCATATCCCCAGCAAGGATATGCGTATGTGAAATCCGCCTTACATCCCCTACAAGGATGGTATTTGAAAACTGCCTCATTCCCCTACAAGGACATAGGTTTACGAAAATCCGTTTATACGTTTTGTCTGATTGATTGTCCCCACCGGACGCATACTTGTTTTGAGAGAGTGAACTCACCTTGATTTGCTCGGTATGACTAGCTACTTGCTCAAACTTAAACAGTCACAGCCTATGGTATTCATGTTTACGTAATTAGTTTACATTCGCATGGTTCACGTATAATTTACAATCATAGTGTGCGTTCAAGCAATAATCACCAAGTAACACATAAACAGTTATTCAACGCATACGAATCCGAAATTCACATGCTTCGTAACAACTTAATAGTTAAGGGTGCTATACGATCAATTCGCGTCTCCTCAATCATAATTAATCATTGTTGTCATGCATTTGATAGGGTTTCATCAACAAGAAATCATTCATTTTCTAGCTACAGTCCGTTGTGTGCTAATGACGAAATATCAAGTATTTCGTCGTCCATGTGAGCGACGAAATAATGAGAGTTTCGCCGAGGATGTGAGTGACGAAACATTAAGAGTTTCGCCGAGAATGTGAGTGACGAAACAGTAAGTGTTTCGTCGAAATGCTGGCAGTTTCAATTAATGGCTTTAACTACTCACCGAAATTCCTGTAAACACGCTCAATCAACCCCAAAACGGATCAAAGGTTATGATTTCATCAGTTATCATTCATGTTCATCATAATCCCGTAACCGTAGCATACCGCAGATTTCTTAATGTTTATATTCACTATTCATAAACAACCCTAACTATCATGCTAATCATCTTATACTCTTGATCATCCAATATCCGTTCATCATAGGTAACATAACATGAACTCGACCGATATAACTATCGAACCATGTGGTGAACATAAAACGAATACAAATCACTGAATCCTATCATGCATATTCCAATCTTATTGATTTAACAGTAACATATCAAGACTCCAACTATCCCCACATAAGGGAGTGATTTCTAACAAAAATCCTACATTCACAGTGGTCCACAAACATCACGAAGCAATATCCTATTACTAATAATGATGATTACTAACCGCGGGATTGAATAGATTGGTTAGATCAATGCGCAAAGACTTCACAGATGTTAGAACAGCTGCCGGGAGGGAGGAGAGCAAAGTAGGGTTTCGCCGTTTGTGATTTTTACGTAATGATATACAGATATAAAGCATATATAACTGACTCCTACTTGGGCCTCCCCTGGGCCACAAGCCCATCCGGCGAATAACCCCAACCCCGACGAAAGTACAATGTTTCATCGGCAATGTTTCGTCAACTACGGGTGTGATGGAAGTCTAATTTTGTCGAACAGAGGATGTATGTGATAGGTCTATGCAAACTTAAACAGTTCATGAACTTTCATTAAATAACCAAACAATAGTGCAACACATTAATCATATACGAAACGTGAACATGTTACATTAATCATATATCAAACACTTTGCGAAACGAATAACGTGTCGAGTAAGGACCTTGAAAACTCGGGTTGTCACATCATCCCCAACTTGAAAGAAATTTCGTCCCAAAATTTGACAAGTAAACTAAAAGCGGCGAAGTGTCGGATCAGGATGACTGTGGATTTTCCTCGGGTACCACATCATCCCCAACTTGAATGGGAATTTCATCCCGAAATTCATTAGTTGCACCAGGTTTAGATTGTTTCTTTGGGAAAAGGTGAGGATACTTGAGCTTCATTTGATCCTCGCGTTCCCACGTGAACTCCGGTCCACGTCTTGAGTTCCAACGAATTCTCACGATCGGAATTTGGCTATGCTTACGAACTTTGACTTCCCGGTCCATAATTTCGATTGGCTCCTCGATAAACTGCAACTTGTCGTCAATTTTCAGCTCTTGAAACGGTACTATAAGTGTCTCATTGGACAAACACTTTTTCAACTACGAAACGTGGAACACATCATGAACGTTACCCAGCTCAGCAGGTAACTCGATCTTGTACGCCACTTTACCAATACGCTCTAAAACTTTGAACGGCCCAATATAGCGCGGATTAAGCTTGCCGCGCTTCCCAAAGCGCACCACACCCTTCCAAGGTGAGACTTTCAACATAACATGGTCGCCTACAGTGAATTCCAAGGGTTTCCTACGCTTGTCAGCCTAGCTTTTCTGACCGTCACGCGCCGCCGCCATACGATTTCTGATTTGCACTATCTTATCAGAAGTTTCGAGCACAAGCTCCAGGCCTGTGACTTGGCTGTCACCCACTTCAGCCCAGCAGAGAGGAGATCGACATTTTCGCCCATACAAAGCCTCGAATGGGGCTGCCTGGATACTGGTATGGTAACTGTTATTATAAGAAAACTCCACCAATGGCAAGTGTCTTTCCCAACCTTTACCAAAGTCGATAATACATGCTCGCAGCATGTTTTCCAATGTCTGGATGGTTCGCTCACTCTGACCATCCGTTTGAGGGTGATAGGCAGTGCTCATGTTGAGACGTGAGCCAAATGATTTGTGCATCGCTTGCCACAAATAAAATATGAACCGCGGATCTCGATCGGAGATAATGGAGGTTGGGACCCATTGCCTGGAAACCACTTCCTTTAGATAGATACCAGCCAACTGCGAGAACTTGTCAGTTTCTTTGATTGCGAGGAAGTGTGCTGATTTCGTGAGATGGTCAACAATCACCCAGATGGTGTCATTTCCGTTTTGCGTTCTAGGTAGCCCAGTGACAAAATCCATAGCGATTTGTTCCCATTTCCACATGGGTATTTCCGGTTGCTGAAGTAGGCCTGAGGGTTTCTAATACTTCACCTTGACCTTTGAACAAGTCAAACATTTACTTACATAAGTCACGATGTGGGCCTTCATCTTCGGCCACCAGTACAAAACCTTGAGATCCTGATACATTTTGTCCGAACCCGGATGAACAGATTACCGAGACTTGTGCGCTTCGTCCATCACAAGCTCCCTAAGGTTACCAAACAAAGGAATCCATACACGCTCCATGAAGTAGAGAATACCCTCCGATCTCTCTACAAGTCATTTTTCCATGCCCCTTAAATACTCAGCATCAATGTTCTCTTCTTTTAGTGCTTCAGTTTGTGCAGAACAGATCTGATTTGGAAGGTTTGAGTGAATGGTGAGTTGCAAGGCGCGAACACGTTTGGGTTTCGTTTCCTTTCGACTAAGGGCATCAGCTACAACGTTAGCCTTTCCTGGATGATACTTGATTGCACAGTCGTAGTCGTTTAAGAGTTCTACCCAGCAACGCTGTCGCATATTCAAATCCTTCTGGTCAAAAATATGATGAAGGCTCCTGTGGTCGGTATAAATAGTGCATTTAGTACCGTACAGGTAATACCTCCAGATTTTGAGTGCAAACACCACGGCTCCCAACTCTAAGTCGTGTGTCGTATAATTCCTCTCATGAACCTTCAACTATTGTGAGGTGTAGGCTATCACCTTCTCGCGTTGCATCAACACGCAACCGAGACCCTGAATGGAAGCATCACAGTATACCACAAAATCTTCTGTTCCTTCAGGTAAAGACAAAATTGGCGCACTGCAGAGTTTTTGTTTCAGTAACTGAAAAGCATCCTCTTGTTTCGTTCCCCAAGAGTATACAAATACCTTTTGTGTTAACGAGGTGAGAGGTTACGCGATCTTTGAAAAGCCTTCAATGAGTCTTCGCTTGTACCCAGCGAGACCAAGAAATTGTCGCACCTCCGAAGGATTCTTTGGTGCGGCCCAATTCCTGATTGAGTCAATCTTGGCAGGATCCACGTGTATCCCCATTTCATTAACGATGTGGCCGAGGAAGTGCACTTCTTGAATCTAGAAGTCACACTTAGAAAACTTGGCGTAAAGCTGCTCCTTCCTCAGAAGCTCCAAGATAAGACGCAAATGTCGTTCGTGGTCCTCCTTGCTCTTAGAATAGATCAGAATGTCATCGATAAACACGATAACAAAATCATCAAGGTAAGGTTTACATACGCGGTTCATGAGATCCATAAATACCGCTGGTGCGTTAGTTAACCCGAATGGCATGACTAAAAACTCGTAATTTCCATAACACGTGCGAAAAGCTGTTTTTGGGACATCCTCCTCTCAGACTCTCATCTGATGATAGCCCGATCTTAGATCAATCTTCGAATAGTAGCTCGACCCCTGCAACTGGTCGAAGAGGTCATCAATGCGTGGTAAAGGGTAACGATTCTTGACCGTCACCTTGTTGAGTTCGCGATAATCAATACACATGCGAAATGATCCATCCTTCTTTTTCACAAACAAGACTGGGGCTCCCCAAGGCGAAGAACTGGGTCGAATAAAGCCCTTATCCAACAGTTCCTGAAGCTGATTTGACAATTCTTGTAACTCCCCAGGTGCAAGACGATATGGTGCGCGAGCAATCGGAGCTGCTCCTGGTGTAAGATCAATGTGGAACTCCACCTGACGATGTGGAGGTAAACCTGGAAGTTCCTCGGGAAAAACGTCAGGAAACTCCCGTACGACTGGTAAATCATCGATATTCTTCTCTTCAGTCCGAGTATTGGTAACCAGCGCAAGAATAGCAGGGTAGCCCTTACGTAGACATTTATGGGCTTTCATGGATGAAATGATGTTGATGGTTGCACCGCTTCAATGACCCTGGACAGATAATAATTCCCCGCTAGGGTGAGGTACACGCATAACCTTCTCCTTGCAAAGTATTTCTGCTCCGAGTTTGGACAACCAGTCCATACCAATGACAATATCAAAACTACCAAGAGTGATGGGGAGAAGGTCAATGTCGAACACTTGAACTAGAAGATCGAGTTTACACCCTAAGAATACCTGTGTGGCTTCTATCGACTTGCCATCAGCTAATTCCACTACATGCTTGTTTACAAGAGGCGCATGACTTAACCCTAGCTGACGACTGAACCCCAAAGACACATAACTCCAGTCGGCACCAGAGTCGAATAATACAGAAGCAATAATACCATTAACAGAGAACGTACCGGTCATGACGTTGCCATCGTTCCTTGCATCGCCTGCCCAATAGTGAATGCCCTACAGCAAGCGCCATTCCCACTGTTATTCCCATTGTTGTTATTCCCATCATTGTTGTTGTTGTTCTGGTGGTTACCCCCATTGTTGTTGGCATTCTGGTTTAATTGTGGGCAATCCTTCTTGAAGTGCCCTTCACTGCCGCACTGATAGCATCCCCTATTATTGCCCCGATTCTGCTGGGGTTGTTGCCTCTGTTGCTGTTGCTGAGGTTGTTGCTGTTGTTGCTTTTGATGTGGGGCCCTACAATCCTTCGCCATGTGACCCAACTTGTCACACCTTTGACATGCCCGACTACACTGGCCATAGTGATGGAAACCACACTTATTGCACTTCGGCTGTTTGCCTGCGTAACCTGAAGTCTGACTGTGGTTCTGACTCTGATTAACTGAAGACGACTGACTAAAGTTGCGGCTGCTGTTGTTATTAGGATTCTTCTGCGATTAATTCGAGTTTGTTGCTTTATCTGAATCGTTCCACTTACACTTGTTATCACTAGCAGGTGTGGTAGCTGCAGCAGCAGAGGTAGTAGCAGAAACACATGGCGGCAATGAGCCACGTTCGACCTCTTGGTCAGTAATCTTATGTGCCAAACAGATGATCTGGGGCAGATTGTTAAGGTTTGTAGCAGTGACATAACCCTTTATAGCTGGTGCTAGGACCTTGAGATACAACTCAATTCATCGAGGTGGAGGTCGAGACAGGTTAGGGCACAAAATTGCTAGTTCATGAGATCGTTTCGTGAAAGCCTCGATCTCGGATCCTTCCATCTTCAAATCGTAGTACTCGTTCTTGAGCTTCTGAATCTCGTCACGAGGACAGTACTCCTCTCACATCAACTCCTTAAAATCATTCCAAGTCGTTGCATTAGCTATCTCGATGCCCAACATCTGCACCTGGGCATTCCACCAAGTTAAGGCACCATCCTCCAAAGTACCGGTAGCATACTTCACCTAGTCCCCCACGGGACAGTTACACATAGCGAACACTGACTCAGCCTTCTCGAACCATCGAAGTAGCCCCACAGCCCCTTCAGCCCCACTGAAGGTCTGTGGCTTACAATCCATAAACGTCTTGAAGGTGCAAGCAGGCGGATGGTTTTGATTCTGATTCACTTGCTGACCTAATGGACGAAAGGAAATACAACACAAGGGTAAGAGTTGTGTACGCGACACAAGAATAATGAAGATTTGGCACATATCGTACCAGCTTGATAGGCTGCTAACGCCTCAGCCACACGGGTGTTAATCAGATTTGTCAACTCAGCCTGAGTCATAGCGATGTGTCCACGTCCATGGCCTCGTCCGCTCGTGATTCTATATAAGGAGAGGGAACAAGTTTAAGAATCGAGATAAGGTAGGAGTCAAATCTCACATTGTCATCTACAACTACAAAGTTTACACCAAACAATAGGGCAGAACCTTTCTCACACTCGTTAAGCCTCACTAGGACTCACATGCACCTCACGTTATTATTATGTGTGCACCCATAATAATAAGGAAATTTGCATGCTTATCACAGTGCCTCTTAATTCATGCTAAAAGTTTCCCCCACATTCAAATAGCAACACGAAAGGCATTACAAGATTAAGAATCACAAGTGTCGATGGGTAGTGCCACACTATCTAGCTTTACTAAAACATGCAGCACAGGTAATCATATCATGGTATCTAGTATGTAATTTCATGCAAGTCGTGAGTGTGTGACTATTAAACGAGTAATGCATAAAGTAAACAGAAGACGAACCTTGCGATCTGCAGCTGAGTGTCATGGTCGTTTTCGTTACTGTTTGGTTATAGTCTAGTTTTATGAAAACATTTTAAAACCTAGTTCGCTATAACCAGTGGCTCTGATACCAAACTGTCACACCCTCAAAAATACCCCAAGTGGAAACCCCCCGCGAGGCGTGTGACGTACCAGGATCTAGCCACTAATACCATGGATATATAAAATAAGATAAAACCATTCATTAAATGAAATCGTCTAATTCAAACACCAGTAATAAAATTCATCATATTCAGCGGAAGCATAATAGTTTGTTTAAATAAAAATGTCAACATTGCAACATTAAGAAGCGTCCAAGAGCCACGACCCATAATCACTCCAGCTTCCCATACAGCAAGTTCCATAACAGTGTACCTAAGGACCTGCAAGCATGCATAAAAAGTGTATCATACAGGCTGGTGAGTTCACAGTTTCCTTTAACCGTTTTATACCAAGTAGTGTTTTATGATTTGTTAAGTTGATAATAACTCGATACCGCAGACGGCCCTTTTTGCCCTTCTCCAATGCTCTATCAAACATTGGTCATGATTTAAAGTTATTAGTTCACGCCCGTCCTATCCAGGTACGTCGTGAGGGTGCCAAACCTAATAGCGTTATCAACTAATAACCCCGTTGCCCTACAAGCAACTAACCCGGTAGTATGATGGGACTTAAGTGATAGAGAGTGAGTGTATTATCCAACATTAACGTTTACTGAAAACCGTTGCATATCCCCTGCAAGGATATGCGTATGTGAAACCGCCTCACATCCCCTACAAAGATGTGGGTATTTGAAAACCGCCTCATTCCCCTACAAGGACATGGGTATACAAAAATCCGTTTATACGTTTTGTCTGTTTGATTGTCCCCACCGGACGCATGCTTGTTTTGAGAGAAGTGAACTCACCTTGGTTTGCTCGGTATGACTAGCTACTTGCTCACACTTAAACAGTCACAGCCTATGGTATTCATGTTTACATAATTAGTTTACATTCGCATGGTTCACGTATAATTTACAATCGCGTTCAAGCAATAATCACCAAGTAACACATAAACGGTTATTCAACGCATACGAATCCGAAATTCACATGTTTCGTAACAGTACTTAATAGTTAAGGGTGCTATACGATCAATTCGCATCTCCTCAATCATAATTAATCATTGTTGTCATGCATTTGATAGGGTTTCATCAACAAGAAATCATTCATTTTCTAGCTACAGTCCGTTGTGTGCTAACGATGAAATATCAAGTATTTCGTCGTCCATGTGAGCAACGAAATATTGAGAGTTTCGCCAATGATGTGAGTGACAAAACATTAAGAGTTTCGCCAAGAATCTGAGTGACGAAACAGTAAGTGTTTCGTCGAGATGCTGACAGTTTCAATTAATGGCTTTAACTACTCACCGAAATTCCCGTAAACACGCTCAATCAACCACAAAACGGATCAAAGGTTATGATTTCATCAGTTATCATTCATGTTCATCATAATCCCGTAACCGTAGCATACCACAGTTTTCTTAATGTTTATATTCACTATTCATAAACAACCCTAACTATCATGCTAATAATCTTAAAATCTTGAACATCCAATATCCATTCATCACAGGTAACATAACATGAACTCGACCGATATAACTATCGAACCATGTGGTGAACATAAAATGAATACAAATCACTGAATCCTATCATGCATATTCCAATCTTATTGATTTAACAGTAACATATCAAGACTCCAACTATCACCACATAAGGGTATGATTTCTAACAAAAATCCTACATTCACAGTGGTCCACAAACATCATGAAGCAATATCCTATTACTAAAAATGATGATTACTAACCGCGGGATTGAATAGATTGGTTAGATCGATGCGCAAAGACTTCACAGATGTTAGAACAGCAGCTGAGAGGAAGGAGAGCAAAGTAGGGTTTCGCCGTTTGTGATTTTTACGTAATGATATGGAGATATAAAGCATATATAACTGACTCCTACTTGGGCCTCCCCTGGGCCACAAGCCCATCCGGCGAATAACCCCAACCCCGACGAAAGTCCAATGTTTCGTCAGCAATGTTTCGTCAACTACGGGTGTGACGGAAGTCTAGTTTCGTCGAACAGAAGATGTATTTGATAGGTCTATGCAAACTTAAACAGTTCATGAACTTTCATTAAATAACCAAACAATAGTGCAACACATTAATCATATACCAAACGTGAACAAGTTACATTAATCATATACCAAACACTTTGCGAAAAGAATAACGTGTCGAGTAAGGACCTTGAAAACTCGGGTTATCACATCATCCCCAACTTGAAAGAAATTTCGTCCCGAAATTTGACAAGTAAACCAAAAGCGGTGAAGTGTCGGATCAGGATGACTGTGGATTTTCCTCGGGTACCACATCTGGGAGAGAAGGATGGGTCACATCCTAGCTCAACAGAACACCGGATGTTGGAAATCGGTTATCTATGGACCACATGTTCTAATGGTGCCGAGTGCTGAGGATTTAAAGGTTTTTGTTCCTAAGAAATTAGAGAACTACACTGATCAGGATTTTCAAAAACTTGAAGTAGATGCCAAGGCATTCAGCATCGTTGCATCTGCACTCCCAAATGAAATCTATGCTGGGCTGTTACACTGTAACAGTGCCAAGGAATTGTGGGATGCACTTAAGGAACAATTTGGGGGGACTGAAGAAGTAATTGAAAACAACAGGGAAATTTTGAACCAACAGTATTGTTAGTACATACATCTGTCGTCTTCGTCTTATATCGAGTCTCGGTTTTGTTGTGGATCTAATCAAGAGTGATGTCATCATTATTGATGATGACATCATAATATGACATCATCATTGCATTACCTCAATAGTATTTGAAAGATTCGATTGAAACATAATGTTATATTTGTTTATTGTTGGGTTTCGCTTGAAGACAAAATAGAATTCATGTGGTTTCGCTTGAAAGTCAATGAGGGGGGTTTCGCTTGGGAATGATCACGTGTAATTTCAAGCGAAAGCTAGGAATCTATAAATAGGGGAGTGTTCTATTCATTTGTAACAGATTTCAGATTTGATACCGAAGTGCTGCCGGTATTTCTCGCGAACGTAACAGGTGTTAAATCAATATATAAGAGGATTATAGTATGAATCAAGTTGTTTTCACGTTCGTTTCTTTGTTTCCGCCTCTGAAACGGATTTGAGCTCTTCCGAACGACTCTTTCAGGTCGTGATTCGATCCTACAAGTGGTATCAGAGCTCAGGAGGAAGATATCTTGCCAAAACAGCCTGTTTTCGTCACTTTTTCTGATTTCTACACCATTCTTTTTCAAAATTAAAAATTTTTCACGGTTAAAATCGGCTCAAA
Source organism: Helianthus tuberosus (assembly GCA_030545235.1). Classification (NCBI taxonomy): domain Eukaryota; kingdom Viridiplantae; phylum Streptophyta; class Magnoliopsida; order Asterales; family Asteraceae; genus Helianthus; species Helianthus tuberosus. The sequence goes on from CM060424.1 coordinate 119,358,821, forward strand.
TTCACACATATTGTGCGTAATCATGTATTAACAAATCCTGGAAAGTTTCAGTGTTAAAATCGGCTTAAAATTGGTTCAAATTGTAGTTTCGCTTGAAATTTGTTCGATTTTTGCTGATGTCATTATCTTTCGCTTGAACTTTACATGGTGTTCCGTTTGAAAAAGACCTTTCGCTTGAGTGTGTACATCGTGTTTTGTGTAAATCATTAAACGAGGGTGTCAGTACTTCGGGAAAAGAAATCATGTGTCTAATGTCATTAATTGTCTCGGGAATTCATGTCACGTGAATATTTGTTCAAAGTCCAACTGAATCAAATTGATTATGTTGATTGCATGTGAATTCATAGTGCGGCTCAATCAAAATGTGTTGAAAGATAAAAGTGTCTGACATTAAAAGATTGCATGTGAATTAATAATACATTGTCGGCTCATTAAACTGCATGTGAAAGCATTAATATTTGCATGTGAAGTATTAGCGGTTGTTGGCAATTTGAATTGAATAGGTGTTTGTGATAATTGTCCATTTGCATGTGATTCAAATAGAGGCCCAATCAGAATTAAGTAAAAAATTAAAATGTCGGCCCATGTCTAGATATTAGTGTTGTGTGATTTGAAATTGTCGGATATCACGTGAACTAGTGTTAGTCAAATAGTTTGTGTCCTTATTCAGACCCAATCATATCAGATTGCATATTATCATCGATCCAATCAGTGAAGGCCCAATTAGATTTAATTGTTTGAACATATTGTTTAGGACAAGATGTTTGATGAGAATGAAAATTATTATTTTGAAAGATTTAACAATTGGAATCGAGGGTTTATAGATGATAGTTATAGAGATGTTAAAAAGGATGGTTGGGTCAAAATGTTTAAATATTTTGTGTGCTTGAAAAATGAAGCCTTGGATGATCTAGTAAACCGATATAATGTTTTACTTGGTTATCTAAAAGATCATGAGATATTCTTGACAGATGCTGAAAAAATAGCAAAGTTTGCAGATGCATTACCTATTGAATGGAGTGAATGTTTGAAAAATTTAAGAAAGGATTCAAATTTTTCAAAATTACATCTAAAAGGATTCATCAGCAAACTTAAAACTCATGATTATGAAAGTGAAAAGAAAAGGAAAGAATTGATAAAAGTCTTGGAAAAACATTTGGTGGATATGAGTTTAGATGTGATTGACGAAATGAACAAAAGGATTGTTGAATGTGTTAAGGCAAAATATGTTATGAAATACGATAACAAGAGGGGTTGTTATATTGATGAGAATGCGAATCCTCTTAATTTCGTTAAAATTTTTTGTGCAGGATCATTCAAGACAAGAACAAAGGAAGTTCCAAAAAATGAAGAATTTGTGAAGAATGAATCTTCAAGTTCTGCATCAGTGTGCTCTAAATGTGATAAACTTAAAACTGACAATGGCAAACTCTTGAAAGATGTGGAAAGTTTGACATTGGAAGTCATAAAGTTGAAGGATGAGAAGCAAACTGATGTTAAACAGATTTTTATTTTGCAGGAAATTTGTGAGAAGCAAAAATCTGAAAATGTTAAACTGTTAAATGACTTGAACAGTTTGACATCAGAAAACAAGAAGTTGAAAGAAAATGGAAAATTTTTTGAAGATAAAATTAAAAGTTTTGGAAATGAAAAATCAAAAATTGAAAAAGAATTTCAAAGTAAAATAAAAATTCTTGAAGATGGGAGATCTGTTTTTAGCAAAAATAACATTGAAAAGAAAAAAATGATAAATTCTCATCTTCAGACGATTATTCGACTTGAAAAAGAAGCTGAATGTGCTCGAAAGAAAATCAAAGAGTTAGAAGGTAAAATCAGAGAATGGGAAGAAAAGTTGAAGGTTTTTGTGAATACTTCAGCTATTCCTTGCCCAAAACCTATTAATTCAGTTCCAATAAGTGACGATGTCACAAACTTTGACAAAGTCAAAGTTGAAGATTGTGATGAGAAAACTGATGATGAAGTTGAAAAAAGAAAAATATTTTTGAAACTAAATGAAATGTTTAAAGAAACTGTTTTACATTCTACTGAAAAAGGTGAATGCTCAATGCAAAAACCTATAAAGAAGAATGTGGAACAAAAACAAAAGGATAAAAAACCGAAAAATGTTCAAAAAGAAAATAAAAGCTCATCAGTTCAATCACCCAATCGTGATAAAAAATCACAAAAAGTTGAAAAACAAAACTCAAAAATTGTTGGTAATGAGTGGTGCAGGTCGGACCACAGAGCTCAAAAGTCAAATCCAGCAAACAAAAGGAGGAAAGATTATCACCAAGCCAAACAGTGCTTTGATCTGAATGTTTGGATTGAAGGGATACATGGTACGATAACAGAGTGTGTTACAGATGTGGCTATCAAGGACACATTGTTGTTAACTGCCAGAGTTGGAGGTTTGAGTCAAGGAGATGCTTTAATTGCAATATCATTGGCCATATTGCTAGAGATTGCTCAATGAGATCAATGAAAAGATCGAGGGCTGAATCTCAGAAGCAGGTGAAGAAACCAGTCAATGTCAAGCCCAAAGAACAGAAGGTTCAAGAACCTAAAGTTCAAGAAAAGAAAGTGAAGCTTTCTCAGGGGCAAAAAGACAGACTGAGGAAGAAGAGGAAGAAGGCCAGAGAGTATCTAGAGAAGATTTTGTCCTCGGATACAACAGGTAAAACAGATAAAAGTTCTGATAAATCGTCTTGCTCACCAAAGAATGACAAATCAAGCAAAACGAATTCATCAGATACAAATCTGAGGACGAAAGGGAAACAAAAGAAAGTGGAGAATTCACTTCCTGGTGATGAATTTGTTTCTCCGGAATCAAAGGAGCCAGTTGTTGGCGATGAATCTGACTCATCAAAGTCAGACAAGCCACGTGCAGGCAATGAATCTGGTTTGGTAAAGCCAGAAGAGCCATTTGTTGAGGTAAAAGTTGAGAATTCTGGTCTAACAATGGATGATGCAAATTTTCCACCATTGTTGAACAAGAATTCAAAATCACCCAAGGACCGTCAGGCTTGGGTGAATCTGTTTAAATGAAAAACCTGACTTGCCGGAGTTCCCAGGTTGGTAAGCGTGGAACATGAATCGGCATATTTCTTGAGAAATTCACGAAAGTGATTTCGATTTAAAAGTGGTAAATCAGGGACATTAAATTGTACTTGATTTTCTACAAGTGATGTTTGTGGATTGATCTTACAAATGTTAGTTTTTACAAGTGGTTGAAAGAACAAGGTGATGAAACCCCATGTTTGAGAAATGACTTACAAAACTAATTTTCCGGAAAAACCATTTTGATTAAAACAAACTTAAGTGTTTTGAAATCACTATGGGAAAATGTTTTGTTGTCAGGGGGAGTTCTGATTGTTCAAGCCAAGTGAATGGAGAATTGAAGTAATTCTCATCATGTTGTCACGTTTCTTGTATAGTTTGTTTTCAAATTTTTCCAGAAAATCAAAATTGAGACATATTTTGATTTTAGGGGGAGTAAAAATTAAAAAAAAAATAGAAAATTTGAAAATTACAAAAACATTGAAAAATGAAAAAATGAGTTTTGTTGTAAAAAAAGAGGAAATGATAGTAGACCAGTTGGACTGTCACAGCATGCTAAAGAAATGAAATGTAAAATGTGATAAACGGTCTTACTAAAGATGTGACGGTAGGCTCAGCTAGACTAGTAGATTTGTGATAACGATACAAACATAAATGAAAAAACCTAGTTCTAGTGGGAAACATGGTCAAAAGCATAGTACTTAGTTTTGTCCTTCTTGACTGTGTGCCTACTCAGTAATCGCTGATTGTCGAAAGACATAAAACTGGTTAAGTTTGTGAACTTTCACAACTTTGCTAAAAAGTCACTGTGATTGTGCATTTTATTTTGCAAAGATTTAAACTTGTTTTATTTCTTTATTTTTGTTTAAGCATTGGGCATCCTCTGCGTATACGTGAGTATCGACCTGGTTGTTAATGCCTAAACGTTCTGCTTTATTTTCTTTGGTGTTTCGTTTAAGTTTTGGATCACCACTACGTATACGGGAGTATCGAACTGGTGGTTAAAGCCTAAACAATTTCAACTTGTTTTATTTTTCTTATTTTGTTTAAACATTGGACTTTCTCTGCGTATACGGAAGTATCGACCTGATTGTTAATGTTTAAACATTCTGCTTTGTTTTCGCACAAATCACAGTTGATAAAAGTTTAAAGGCATTACTTGAGTCAGTGTATTGCATGATGAGGGGATATGCTGAGATCGTGGGGTCCATAAGAATTTAGTGCAAAATTAATATACCTTAACGTATCAGTAAGCATTTCGAAAGTTTTTAGGTTGAGTTTAAGTGGACAACAATTGTTGGACTCTGTATGCCCAAGACACATATTAAATTGATGTGGCTAGTACGTTATGATCAAAGTCGAGTCATACCCAATAACAAGCTAGACAAACACTTACAATATTTATTTATGATGTGATCAAATAAATAAATATCAACACTTAGAATATTTAGAAATTGGTTTTCTAAATAATTGCACTTGACAAACTAATAAATTATATGGATAATTTATTTTGAGAGAATATTTTATTTTTGTTATTTAATTGGTTAAATAACATAATAAAAATAGCATAAGTCTTATAACATATGATGTTATATTTTATAAAAGTTACAAAATATATATATATGTAAGACTTATATTTTATAAAAGAAATTGTATTTTTTTATAAAAGCTTGGCCGCCACCCCCCCCCCATGGGGTCTTCCCAAAGATTCTTGTCCAATGAGATTCCATGCATGTTGTCATAAGTTGCATGCATTTTGATTGGATGGTCTTCCCTAAGTTCTTTGGCCAATCATATTGCATGCAAATGCATGTGTTAGTTGATCTCCTATTGGGCAATGTGGGTGGCAAAATCTCTCATGTCTTTTATATTCATTTAGATGAATTTTGATTAAAATGAACTTGAAGAAGATAGTAAAAAAATGGCTGAAAATTTTCGGCCCTAAGATGATCATCCAAGAGTTGATTTTATTTGGAAAAATCAAGTGTAAGACTCTAAATAAATCGGGTCATGTATGGTTGATCTAGTGAAGAGTTTCAAGTTCATATATCAAGTGCAAGAACTCCAAAACCTCATCTAAGATTTTCGGCCATGAGATGGTCTTCAAGAGGGTTTCAATAGTGAGTTCATAAGTGTAGAAATCCTAGCTAAAACTAAGGTGTTTGTTGGAAGGCATTGGGTATACAAGCTTGAGGTCTTCTACACTTGAAGGCAACCGTTCAAGAAGCATCATCTTCTTCATATCCTCTACTCCTTGGAAGGTAGTATTCTAAACACCCTATGGTTGTTTATGATAGTATGCATCTTCATATATGGATCCGGGTTTTGGGATTTTGCATATAAATGGTTTTATATCTTATAAAAGTAACATGTTTTAAACATTATTTCCGCTGCGTTTTTATTTCATATGGATGAAATTGCTTTGATAAACATGTTAAAATCCCATCAATGGCATCTAGAGCCACTTATATGAGTGCATGCTTCAATAGACTTAAAATTTTCGGGTTTCGGGTTTGGTGAAAACCCTATGGCCGAAATTTTAAGTATGGTTATCCCTTTGTTTTTCAAGATTATATTCTTACATGCATAAATGAATCTTGAAAAATTATTTCATATGGATGATTTGTTTGTTTGGACAAAACTTACCTTTTCGGTTTTTTGGACATAGCCGAAAATGGTTATTAAAAGGGAACCATTTTTTTATGCTTCTTGAAATTAATATATATATATATATATTTGGATATATATTTTGGTGCATATAACCTAGCCATGACCTTGTGTGAATATGTTTGTGTTTGTGATTTTAGTTAATTATTCAATGGGTTGTAATAATTATTATTTTGTTCTTCCATTTGTAAAGTTATGTAATTTATTTATTTTCATTTGGTATGTAAAATAAATAGATTAGGTGCATTTTATTTTACAAGAAAAATGTATTTGGATATTTTTTGTAAAAGAAGATGCACACAAAAATGCGATTTTGGTTTTGGCTAATTTCGGGCCAAAAGGACTTCATAGTTCTTAACGGGATTTTAGCCCGATAACCAAAACACATTTTGAAGTCCAAAGGAGTTTGGAGCTGAATTAAAGTACATTTTGGAAGCTCAAAGAAAGTGGAGAAATCACAACACAAAAGGGAGACTTGAAGCATTTGGATGCGGGATCAAGTGGGAGTTCAACGACACATTATTTGTGTTAATATTCACCCTTTAGGAAGGACCTTTTGACACACTTGTTTCGGCTAGCAAGTGTGGTCAAAATAGTTGGCTATGGTTATGCACCTATTGATATATGTGTTATGCTTGTGTGGTTGCTTATTTTATTGTTTGGATGATATTTGGATATGCATGCATAACAAACTAATAATCAACAACAAGCTTAAAATTGGTTCTTTAAATATCATTAAAATTGGTTAATAAAAGGTTATTAAAATTAATGATTTTTATAATAAAATGGGTTTTTTAAAAAGAACCTTGAAAATTTATTTTCACAAAAGTACCAAGGATTTGAATGCATGCAAATGTATGGTACATAAAGTTTTCTAAACTAGAATTTTGAAAACTCAAAATCCCTTTTATAAAACAAGTCAAACACCATCCTTTTATACAACACTCGAATCACTTGGGAACTCTTTTGTGGGATAAAGGTCACCTAACCACATTTGAGGGAACTTGTATATTCGAGGTGGGTTTACCATGTTTGTGGGATAAAGGTCACCTAACCACTTATGTGTATAAACTCACACGTGTGTGTAAGTTGGACGACTTGATTTGGAAACCATGAACTTAGGGTCACCGAAGCATGGGGAACAAAGGTGTTGATGGGATTAAACATGCCAACTAAACATAAAGATGTTTAACCGATCCCATATGGCTAGAAGTTGCAAAGAGTTGCAATTGTCAAACGTTGACTACCTTGTTAATTTAAATAATGGGATAAAGGTCACCTAACCAAAATTTAAATGTAACGTTGGATTCTAGATTTTAATTATTAATTGTCTATGAGACACAAAAGGGTATTAATGATTAAAATATAATAATATCGAAAATACTAAAATTGAACCTTGTTAAATTTTGTAGATGGCCGCTAACAATATTACCCAAACCGTCCGTAACCTATCACTAGAAAACGATCCTAATCCCGATGAACATCTTATGGAAGATAAGGATGCCTATAACGATTGGATTAAGTATATCGAGAATACTATGCAAACCTCTTGTAACACCTGTGCCTCCACGGCCATCAAACAAATACCGAACCAATGAAATATTATATTTCATACTTGGGATTTGTAAAAATATGTGTATCATTTGCACATATCAATTCTTGTTCAATTTCAAACTCTAAATCGCTTTCTGGAAGGTTATACGCGCACCGATGCGTAAATATAACCAGTTTAATGCAACAAACACTCCGGAATAGTGACATAGGCTTAACATACCTTAAATAACCTTTACATAACTTAGAAATAAGTTTTGAAGGCTTTGGTATGGCAAAATCAAGTTAAATCGCTTACAGGGACTAAATTTGACAAACTGCGAAAGTATGCCAATTTGAACTGTAACAGACATTCCGGAACATGACCATAAGTTAAACATACCATAAATATCCTTTACATGGCTTAGAAATAGGCTTTGAGGTGTTTGGTGTGCTAAAATAAACTTTTGGGTCATTCAGGGACTAAAAGTGTCAAAAAGTGCACAAGTTTGCATTTTTACGCATAACTCACGTTCTGAATACATCCGGACATCCAAAAATTTATGTAAGCATGACTATATTATGCTTTAGTGTTTGGCTTGTCAAAAATCCATTCGTCGCGTCATTTGGATCGTTTTTCGCGCTTATGCGCATTCCGTCGTAATTAAGCGAACATCGCGTTCGTACGACCAAACGAACCAACACCCGGCATATTTTTGAGCATGTTTCATGTCCTCAATGTTTAGGCAACATTTTAGGGCCTTAAAGTTGGCTTTACGGACCTTAGAAGTGTTGGAAATGGCCTTAAACACGTGCAGGGACTGAAACTGACATTTCTGAAACTTTGTTCTGATCTGTAACTCCTAGGCGGCCCGCCTCAGGATCTTAACATCCTTAGGCGGCCCGCGTCAGACCTTCTGACCAGGTTAAATGTTTCTAACAGCAGATTGCAGCTGTTTGATCCACCACCACACATTCTCATTTGTCTAGTCATCTGATAAGGATCACATTTTAGTCACCATAAGGTCCCGACACTTGTACGGGTGGGATTAAGGCACGTTTTCCATGAAACGATCTTAACGGTGGACCTTTTACTATAAATACCCCACCCCCCATGCTTCAAAATTACAAGAATTCTGATTTGAGAACCTCTAAGTTGAAACCATTGTTTCATACCTGAGATTCTTGAATCGGGATTAGCATTCGGGGACCCTTCGTAAGTATTCTTTCATTCTTTTCTTTATTTTATTGCTTTTAGAGTCAGAAAGTCAAACTTTGTTTGACTTTCAGCGTTGACCAGCTTATGGTCAATGCGAAGTTCGTTTGAACTTCGCAACGTGATTGTAATCACGTTGGTCATAGTCCCTTGGGACTATGCCCACTGATTACCACGTTGTCTAGGGTCGTAGGGTAGGCGATCTAATAAATCGCCTATACCTTCGAACTCGACCCATTTGGTCGATCATTAGGATCCGACCAAATACTTTAGGTGACCATAGTAGGTAGGGAATAACCTTCCGAGGTTATACCCTATGGTCGCTTCGTTTAAGTAGTTGTATGATAGGTAGTTTATATGCCTTAGGTAAATTACAAGAATACCCTTTTCATGTATAATTGGTAATTAAGCATATGTAACCTAAACTTTTGTCACATAACTGATTATGTAACATGTTTAGGCATATAACACTTGTCATAGGACTAGTTAGACGGTCCGAACGCGTTTCATGCGAACGACGCGTTAAAGTAGCATAAACTACCTAAAAGGGTCGTAATGGGTCGTAAACAATTATGTTAGGTTTCAATTAGTATGTAGGCTTTGTTGAACCATACTACACGAGTCTCTACACTCGTTTGGTTTACAAACCCTAATGCTACCCGATCTTCCGATCTAGGTCCGGTTAATTAACATAGTTACCTATATTAGGTGCCGTTTGATATCCGCCATCTCTAGCAATGTTTGGTTGTTACTCAAGGACTTCTGAGCAATCTCAAGTGAGTACATAGACCCCTCTTTTACTGTTTTCCAAACTGTTTTGGGGTGAAACACATGTGCCTACTTGTTACTTTCGTGCTTTCCTGTTTTCACATCATATACTTGCTATGTTCATTAGTACATTTATAGTACATGATTTCATGGTGTTCTATGCTTTGTATGATGACTTTGCATACTTAGTACATTGTTTTACATGACTTTTCTACTTTGTATGATGACTTTGCATACTTAGTACATTGTTTTATACTGCATCTCTGTTGCATATGTTCCAGTAACATATGGACACATTGTTTTACAGCTCTACCCTGTATGTTTACTCTAGCATACTAGGTACATTATCTTCATAAAACATGCTTACATTTTGGTATGACATTTGGTTTGTTTAAACTATACTATACATTCATTAACACCGATCATGCCGTTCGTTAGTAGGTAGTGGTACCATAGGACTTGACAAATCCCGTTCCGGACATCCCAGGGAAAGGGGATGAAAGGAATGACCGAATCCGAATACATATTCTCTTGATAACTCACTTTTACATAGTTATCCGTCTGTCTCAAGGCTTGGATGTATGAATTTTCACAATACCGCATAAATGTTCATATTCAGTATAGCATGCATATATCTTACAAAACATAACTTTGATTTAAACCAAGTTTTACTTCAATACTTTGTTTTGTACATTTTTACTTTTGGTTTAAGTAGTCTAAATTTTACTTACCATACATATCATTTTGGTTATACATTACTTGACTACTTTTGGACTATAAACATTTGACATGGTTTATACAAGGACTTTTGACTATTGGTTTAAACATAGACTTATTACATTGGTGGTTTGAGTAAGTGATTAAGTAACGATGCGTGTGTAATATGATACAAGCATGATGGATACGCCGCTGGTACTTCCTATATATAAGTGTTTATATGGTATTACATATATCGTAGCGTTATTTGAATCATTTCAGTTTGATACATATAACATTTTATACAAATAACATACCTTTCACAATACATTGTTTTACAAACAACTTAACTTTTACAAACTCATTTTACATGGTTACTCATTTAACCATGCATTATTTTCTTATTTATACATATCATCTGAACTTATTGTTTTTCAAATGATTTACAAAGACAAAGCAAATTACAAGGTTCATGACTAAACATTTTCTCAAACATAAGTCATGAAACCTATTTTCACAAAACCTATGTATCTCACAGGCATTTTTATGCTGACGTACCTATTTTCACATGTGTTTTTCAGGAGCTGTTGCATAAGATGATCAAGATACACATAGGCAGACTTGGGCTTTAGTGACAATAAAAGATGCAAGAGTAGTTAATTATGTTGTATTTTCTTGTTTGTTAAGACATTGTAACACTTTTAATCAATAAAACGAAACTTCAATTACCATGGATTTGAAACAATTAATTCTGTTACAACACTCCCCGATGTTTCCGCCACGTTTTGTATGTTCTACGTGGTCGGGGTGTGACAGAAAAGATGGTATCAGAGCCAATGGTTATAGGGAATTAGGTTATTAGTAATGCTTTGACCTAGTCTATAACCTTCTTAGGACCCTAACGCGAGTTTACTTGCGTTTAGTCATAAAACAATACCGTCACCTATCCTTAGGCGACGACCACAACAAGAACATAAATTTCAAAACCGCTTTGAAAACTAATCATCTGTTCTAGGATGATTGATTACTAGGTTTTGAACCCTCTATTGTAAGGTTTTGAACTCTCTATTATATGGTTTTGAACCCCTTTGAGTTTTCAAAACTTCGTCAAGGTTTTGGGTTTTAAATAATGTGAACACGTGCAAACTGGAAGGGTGAATGCCTGTATTCTGGGTTTTCTGTCTAGGCAAGCACTTCGTATACATCTCATCAGACGCGAGACCAGTTGTGCTTACCTGGGAATTCTTGGGATGAGTGTTCACTTATAGGCGAGCATGTCTTCGCGATAGATTATTTTTGACCCATTTACTTTGATTAGTCACCGTCTCATTTGTTTGCCTTAGGTAACAAACAAATGATCGCAATTTTCATGCGTTATCATTCTGTTTTGAATGTCCAATAATCTTTTACCTGTTTCTCCCTATGCCTTTCTTTTCTTCAAGAATGTCTCTTCATCACGATGGCGCCCAGATATCTGAGCAAGCAGCCAAATTCGCTCAGCGAATAGGCGAAGTAGTCCTGAAGACTGTTGAATTAGCTACTGCCATGTATCATCTCCAGGATGAAGCCACTCAAGAGTCACCAAGATAGGCAGGACCTAGTCAGGCGACAACACCATCAGCCAATAAACCAATCGAGGAATCAAAGACCATGGATGAACGATCCCCTAAGAAGTCAAAGAAGCGAAAGGCTTCTCAGAACTTCGCCATGGTCGCTCACAATGGTAAAGCAGTCCCCAACCAACCAGCTCAACCCCCTGCTAGGTGTGTATGGCTTTTTCTATGATACCTACATCAAGGAACTATGTACCTTACAAACTACTCTTGTGATTTCTCTCTTTCAAATGATTGCTCATGATTCCCTCGAAAATTTTAAGTACTCGTTTCACTCTAAGAAACAAAGTACAGAAAATTAAGTGACATTATGAGTAATCGTGCTTTTCGCACATCTGTGCCTTTAAATCCTTGGTTAGATAACTAAGGGTATTTTCAAATCTCATACCCATTACGTTTTGATTTTTCAACATACACAGTACCAGTATTTCAAAACAATCTTCATGATCTCAAAACATTTCATATAGTTTGAAAACAATTTTTCTAGATGCATTGTCTATGTTATTTCAAAAACATTGGCCATGTTATCAAAACCAACCTTTCTAATTTCAAAATATTTCATATAGTCTGAAGACAATATTAACACAATACATTTTCTGATCAAGTGCATGATTTCGAAAAGCATCATTCATGTCTTTCAAAAACCTTATACATAATTTCAAAATTCATCTCGCATGATTTTAAAACATTTTTGTAAATATATCTACCTAATACACCTACTTTATTTCAAAAGTATTATATATAAGGTTTCAAAAACGGTAAACACATTTTTTCTTAAAAGAACCCCATGCACAGTTTTCAAAAATATTTTCCTCGTACATTGACTTAACCTTCAAATTCTGCTTCATATGTCGCCTTGACATATCTAGCATCTCAACTTCATAAGCATTTTACTTCATGTTTTGACTTAAGCACATCCCGTGCAAGATTTCAAAACATCTCCAACTTCTAAAATCCATATGGGATCTTTTTATCTCCACAATTAGACCCTTGTGGATAATCATCATTCAAATCAGAGTCCTTAATTGGATTCCTTATGTACCTTAATTCGAACATTTCGATTCTTTATAATCGAAATCGAATTTTCTTTTTGAATCTTTCTATCTTTATAGTTAGATTCTTGATAATGTTTAAAGTGCCAAATGAAATCCATGAGATGGATTCCTAGTGTGCTTCAAATACATGTACTCTGTTAGCAGAACAAACTTCTAGTTAAACAATTTTGTGGTTATGTGACTATGTGTTTATTCATCTTATGTTTTCTTTTATGCATTTTTGTGTTTTTAATACTCTGGATATTCGTTATCCAAATCCTCGCAGAATCTTTCATATCTTCATATGAGGGATTCGTAGCAGGATATTCAAAAGGTACTACCTTCAATCCTTAATGGGCTTCTATGTAATAGTTAAGACCCTTGGGTTATATAGTACCATTCCATGTTTCATAAGAGACCCTCTTAGTGGTCTAGTCAAAAAGATTGATTCACAATTTGGTTAAAGAACGACATCTAGTGATGTAGCTGAACAGACTCCTTGATAGTCTATTTAGATCATTTATTGATTTAATTAAAAGGACTCTATGGCGGTCTAGTTACACTCATCACAGGATTGTTCATTTGGTTTTACCCTACATATTATAAAATAGACTGTGCGAACTGTGCAAGGAATTGTCTAATTATGGACGCGTACATAGTTATGAGATACAGTGCACGGTAACCACAGTAAGATTTAATATGTGTAAGAACCGATAGTGACGACAATAACGAAATGAGAACGATGTAATAGAGGTACGGTGGACGCACCAATGACGCTTCATATACTTGTATATAAGTATCCCTCTTACATTGCAATCATGATGTTATTAAAGGTTACTAGAAGTTCAGAACCCTAATCAATATTGTTCGATCTTTTCAACTTCATGTTTTCAAGCTCTCACAAGTTTCCTCTAAATAAATTTCGGGACGAAATTTCCTAAAGTAAGGGAGACTGTAACACCTGTGCCTCCACGGCCATCAAACAAATACCGAACCAATGAAATATTATATTTCATACTTGGGATTTGTAAAAATATGTGTATCATTTGCACATATCAATTCTTGTTCAATTTCAAACTCTAAATCGCTTTCTGGAAGGTTATACGCGCACCGATGCGTAAATATAACCAGTTTAATGCAACAAACACTCCGGAATAGTGACATAGGCTTAACATACCTTAAATAACCTTTACATAACTTAGAAATAAGTTTTGAAGGCTTTGGTATGGCAAAATCAAGTTAAATCGCTTACAGGGACTAAATTTGACAAACTGCGAAAGTATGCCAATTTGAACTGTAACAGACATTCCGGAACATGACCATAAGTTAAACATACCATAAATATCCTTTACATGGCTTAGAAATAGGCTTTGAGGTGTTTGGTGTGCTAAAATAAACTTTTGGGTCATTCAGGGACTAAAAGTCTCAAAAAGTGCACAAGTTTGCATTTTTACGCATAACTCACGTTCTGAATACATCCGGACATCCAAAAATTTATGTAAGCATGACTATATTATGCTTTAGTGTTTGGCTTGTCAAAAATCCATTCGTCGCGTCATTTGGATCGTTTTTCGCGCTTATGCGCATTCCGTCGTAATTAAGCGAACATCGCGTTCGTACGACCAAACGAACCAACACCCGGCATATTTTTGAGCATGTTTCATGTCCTCAATGTTTAGGCAACATTTTAGGGCCTTAAAGTTGGCTTTACGGGCCTTAGAAGTGTCGGAAATGGCCTTAAACACGTGCAGGGACTGAAACTGACATTTCTGAAACTTTGTTCTGATCTGTGACTCCTAGGCGGCCCGCCTCAGGATCTTAACATCCTTAGGCGGCCCGCGTCAGACCTTCTGACCAGGTTAAATGTTTCTAACAGCAGATTGCAGCTGTTTGATCCACCACCACACATTCTCATTTGTCTAGTCATCTGATAAGGATCACATTTTAGTCACCATAAGGTCCCGACACTTGTACGGGTGGGATTAAGGCACGTTTTCCATGAAACGATCTTAACGGTGGACCTTTTACTATAAATACCCCACCCCCCATGCTCCAAAATTACAAGAATTCTGATTTGAGAACCTCTAAGTTGAAACCATTGTTTCATACCTGAGATTCTTGAATCGGGATTAGCATTCGGGGACCCATCGTAAGTATTCTTTCGTTCTTTTCTTTATTTTATTGCTTTTAGAGTCAGAAAGTCAAACTTTGTTTGACTTTCAGCGTTGACCAGCTTATGGTCAATGCGAAGTTCATTTGAGCTTCGCAACGGGATTGTAATCACGTTGGTCATAGTCCCTTGGGACTATGCCCACTGATTACCACGTTGTCTAGGGTCGTAGGGTAGGCGATCTAATAAATCGCCTATACCTTCGAACTCGACCCATTTGTTCGATCATTAGGATCCGACCAAATACTTTAGGTGACCATAGTAGGTAGGGAATAACCTTCCGAGGTTATACCCTATGGTCGCTTCGTTTAAGTAGTTGTATGATAGGTAGTTTATATGCCTTAGGTAAATTACCAGAATACCCTTTTCATGTATAATTGGTAATTAAGCATATGTAACCTAAACTTTTGTCACATAACTGATTATGTAACATGTTTAGGCATATAACACTTGTCATAGGACTGGTTAGACGGTCCGAAAGCGTTTCACGCGAACGACGCGTTAAAGTAGCATAAACTACCTAAACGGGTCGTAATGGGTCGTAAACAATTATGTTAGGTTTCAATTAGTATGTAGGCTTTGTTGAACCATACTACACGAGTCTCTACACTCGTTTGGTTTACAAACCCTAATGCTACCCGATCTTCCGATCTAGGTCCGGTTAATTAACATAGTTACCTATATTAGGTGCCGTTTGATATCCGCCATCTCTAGCATTGTTTGGTTGTTACTCAAGGACTTCTGAGCAATCTCAAGTGAGTACATAGACCCCTCTTTTACTGTTTTCCAAACTGTTTTGGGGTGAAACACATGTGCCTACTTGTTACTTTCGTGCTTTCCTGTTTTCACATCATATACTTGCTATGTTCATTAGTACATTTATAGTACATGATTTCATGGTGTTCTATGCTTTGTATGATGACTTTGCATACTTAGTACATTGTTTTACATGACTTTTCTACTTTGTATGATGACTTTGCATACTTAGTACATTGTTTTATACTGCATCTCTGTTGCATATGTTCCAGTAACATATGGACACATTGTTTTACAGCTCTACCCTGTATGTTTACTCTAGCATACTAGGTACATTATCTTCATAAAACATGCTTACATTTTGGTATGACATTTGGTTTGTTTAAACTATACTATACATTCATTAACACCGATCATGCCGTTCGTTAGTAGGTAGTGGTACCATAGGACTTGACAAATCCCGTTCCGGACATCCCAGGGAAAGGGGATGAAAGGAATGACCGAATCCGAATACATATTCTCTTGATAACTCACTTTTACATAGTTATCTGTCTGTCTCAAGGCTTGGATGTATGAATTTTCACAATACCGCATAAATGTTCATATTCAGTATAGCATGCATATATCTTACAAAACATAACTTTGATTTAAACCAAGTTTTACTTCAATACTTTGTTTTGTACATTTTTACTTATGGTTTAAGTAGTCTAAATTTTACTTACCATACAGATCATTTTGGTTATACATTACTTGACTACTTTTGGACTATAAACATTTGACATGGTTTATACAAGGACTTTTGACTATTGGTTTAAACATAGACTTATTACATTGGTGGTTTGAGTAAGTGATTAAGTAACGATGCGTGTGTAATATGATACAAGCATGGTGGATACGCCGCTGGTACTTCCTATATATAAGTGTTTGTATGGTATTACATATATCGTAGCGTTATTTGAATCATTTCAGTTTGATACATATAACATTTTATACAAATAACATACCTTTCACAATACATTGTTTTACAAACAACTTAACTTTTACAAACTCATTTTACATGGTTACTCATTTAACCATGCATTATTTTCTTATTTATACATATCATCTGAACTTATTGTTTTTCAAATGATTTACAAAGACAAAGCAAATTACAAGGTTCATGACTAAACATTTTCTCAAACATAAGTCATGAAACCTATTTTCACAAAACCTATGTATCTCACAGGCATTTTTATGCTGACGTACCTATTTTCACATGTGTTTTTCAGGAGCTGTTGCATAAGATGATCAAGATACACATAGGCAGACTTGGGCTTTAGTGACAATAAAAGATGCAAGACTAGTTAATTATGTTGTATTTTCTTGTTTGTTAAGACATTGTAACACTTTTAATCAATAAAACGAAACTTCAATTACCATGGATTTGAAACAATTAATTCTGTTACAACACTCCCCGATGTTTCCGCCACGTTTTGTATGTTCTACGTGGTCGGGGTGTGACACCTCTTGCCTCATGTTAGGAATTATGATTCCCGAGATTCAAAAGGATTTTGAACATCATGAGCATGCGACATGATTAACCAATTGTAGGAAATGTTCCTAAGGGTTGAACGCTTTGAAACGGTTCGAGCACTTCATGCATGTCGAATGGAGGAAAACCAATCGGTCTCATCTTATATCTTTAAAAAGAAAAGCCACATTAATCGCTTCGAAAGGCTCAATATGGGTAAAAGGGCTTTTATCCATTCTAACGATCAATGAGGGTGGTAACAAAGAAAGGGCATCACCCCGACACCAAAGCAAATGTTGCCAAAGGAAAGGGGCACATCAAAGGGAAAGAAAAAGAAAGACTAAAGCGGAACCACCGAAACCAATAGAAAAGAAGGCAAAGGTTGCCACGAACGATCCATGCTTTAGGTGTGGCGAGATAGGGCATTTAAATAGGAATTGTCCAACCTATCTCAAACAGTTGAAAAACAAGAGGGATGCTATACAAACCTCAGGTACAATCTTGATGATACATATTGACCTTAATGTTATTTCTTCTAACACATAGGTATTAGATACCGGATGTGGAACTCATATTTGCAATTCGTTGCAAAAGGTTCAAAAGAGATAAACATTACAAGAAAGGAGACTATGTTTTGAAACTTCCAAATAGTTTGGAAATTATTTTAAAATGTTTTGAATGCTCCTAGTTTGACTAGGAACATTATTTAAGTTTCCCTTTTGAGACAATATGTTTTGATTTAAAGTTTGTAAACAATGACATTTATATTTCGATGAATGACATGTTTTACTTTAAAACTATGCCTTCAAATGGTATTTATGAATCGGTTCATAATAATACATCATTTGATAGTTTAATGTACCAATCAATCACCAAGAAACTCAAAATGGATTTGAGTAAGACCTATCCTTGGCATTATTGCCTTGGTCATATAAACAGATGTCGCATGTAAACACTTCGAAAGAATTGTCTTTTGGAAACAAATGAAATTGGTTCATTTGATATGTGCGAATCTTGTTTACGAAGTAATATGACTAAGAGAAACCCTTCAGTGGGAAAGGGCAAAAGATTTCTCAGGTATCATACATTCGAATGTATGTGATCCTTTTAAGCCAATAACTAGGTATGGTGAAAGATACTTCATTAAGTTTACCAACAACTATAGTAGTTGTGGTTTTGTGTACTTGACACAAAGAGGAAGTTTTGAAACGTTCAGAATCTTCAAAAGTTGAAGTACAAAATCAACTCTTTAAAGTTCTTCGTTTCGATAGAGGAGGAATCGGACTCTATTAGACATGGTTCGATCTATGATGGCTAGAAGCACATTGCCTCTATCATTTTGGGGTTACGCTTTGCTCTCCGCGACTCGTATATTAAATATGGCCCAAGCCAAGAAAGTGGATAAGACACCTTTTAAATATGGCATGGAAGGGCTCCATCATTATCATATTTAAAAGTATGGGTTGTGAAGCTTATGTGAAGCAATACACCCCAAACAAATTGGAAGTACGATCCACTAAGTGTATCTTTGTAGGATATCCTAAAGATGGTATAGGATATTAATTCTACGATCCAACAGAGCAAAAGGTATTTATTGCTCAAAAGGCTGAGTTCTTGGAAAATAAGTTCCTTGTGGAAGAAATTAGTAGAACAGTGGAACTTGATAAGGATCGAGAACCACAAGCTGATACACGTTTGGTTGATACTAGCATTCAACAAGAGGTTGTTGAAAACGATCAAGTGGTTGATCAGAACACACAAAATGTTCGCAGATCTGGTAGAATTAGTAATCCACCTGAAAGATATGGATTTTTCATGGATGGATGCTACGTGGTAGATTAAGATGAACCAACCACATACCATGATGCAATGTCAAAATCCGATTGTGACAAATGGCTTGAAGCCATGAACATAAAGATGCAATCCATGTATGACAACCAAGTTTGGGAATTGGTTGTACCACCACTCAACTCCAAAGTAGTTGGAAGTAAGTGGGTCTTCAAGAAGAAAACAGATATGCATGGTAACTTGGATACTTGTAAAGCGAGACTTATAGCAAAAGGTTTCACTCAAACTCAAGAGCTTGATTATGATGAGACCTTTTCGCTTGTGGCGATGCTAAAGTCAATAAGGATATTATTTGCCATACCTGCATAATATGATTATGAGATTTTGCAAATAGATGTCAAAACGGCTTTCCTTAATAGATATCTTGAAGAAGATGTCTATATGGTTCAGCCTGAAAGTTTTGTCGATCCAAAACATCCTAACAAAGTATGCAAGTTAAAGATATCAATCTATGGACTGAAACAAGCATCTAGAAGTTGGAATCACCGTTTTGATGAAGAGATTAGGGAATATGGATTCATCAAAAACGTTGATAAAGCTTGTGTGAATAAGAAGGCTAGTGGGAGCATTATTACTTTCTTAGTATTATATGTCGATGACATTCTACTATTTGGAAATAACATTCCAACCTTGGAGGGTGTAAAAGCCTGGCTTGAAAGTTGTTTTTCCATTAAGGATTTTGGTGAAGTCGCCTATATTTGGGGAATAAAGATCTATAGGGATAGATCAAGGCGCTAGATAGGTTTAAACTAAAAAGTGCATACGTTGACAAAGTCTTGAAAGGGTTCAAGATAGAGAACTCTATGAAAGGTTTGGTACCTATTCAAAGAGTGGACAATATTGAATGCGTTTCAATGTCCAAGCTCAAAGGATGAGCAAGAAAGAATGAAAGGAATCCCATATACGTCAGCTATAGGATTCATTATGTAATGTACTAAACCGGACAAGTTATGCGCTTTAAGCATGATGAGAAGATACCAGTAAAATCCAAATAACGGTCATTGGATGACTATTAGAAAGTATATTGAAATACCTTAGAAGGACTAAGGATATATTTCTAATATATGGATCTGGTGAAAAGAACTCGTTGTAAAAGGTTATAGGGATGCGAGTTTCGGAATTCGTTGTAAAGGGTTACATAGAAACGAGTTTCCAAACTGATCGAAATGGTCCTCGATCACAATCAGGGTAGCATTGTCCACTACATAATCAGAATACATCGCCGTTTCATTTATTGTGATAATTCATGTGGATCTGCCACTTGAATTATTGCCGATCTAGGGGTAGTCCCTACCATTCAGGACCCCTAGAAATCTTTGTGATAACAATGGTGCGATTGCTTAAATCAAGGAACCTCGTGTACATCGAAAGACTAAGCACATTGAGCGGACTTTGAACTACATAAGGAATGAAGTTGAAAAGAGAAAGATATGTATTCGCAAAGTTCACACTGATCAAAATATTGCGGATCCACTCACGAAGCTCCTTGAATGGGCAAAGCATGAATGGGTCATACTTGTGCCTTAGGACTTCGATATTCTAGTGATTGGATTTGATCTATTTTGTATTTGGATATTGGAACAATTGTTATTATAACTCTTTATGGTATTTTGAGTTATGTTCCATTTTAGCATGTTTAAATCCGTGAATAAGTTACCTATTCTAAATGTCCGTAGTCGATCATACTTGTGGGAACAAATATGAATTTAAGACTATTATGAACTTGGATTGGTAGATATTCATGAAGTATGAATATAGAGCAAGGCGTTGCTGCCAAGGTTCATAGATATTTGTGGGATACAAATATTGGACTGACTCGCTCTCAAATATTACTGCATGGAATCATTTGTGATTGATCATAAGTAAATTTGAGTAAAGGAGAATATCATAGTATCCTCAGACCTGAGATACATATTGGGTCTTGATATTCACCAAATATTATACCTTGACTTTTTCTTCGCTGTTAGTAATATGACAGTACATAAGGCTAAGCTCAGGTATGGTACAAGGTGATTGTGAGAGACGTATGTAGTCAAGAGGGGATTCGTTCCTCTTATTCGTTGAGAGTAAGATGTCTAAGGCCTGCTAAAGTTAAATCAACAGAGAGTGATCACTCTATGTCTCTGGATTTAACATGACATCTGTAACGAAAGGATAAATGATAGATTCACCTAAATCATGTTCAAGTAAGGGACTTGAAGGGGATGATGTTATTGAATGGCACATATAGTCATACGTATTAGGGGTAGTAAACCGTAGTTAGGCGTTATTTACTACTTGCATCAATCTTCTATGTATCTTGTGCAAGTGGGAGATTGTTGGACTCTGTATGCCCAAGACACATATTAAATTGATGTGGCTAGTACGTTATGATCCAAGTCGAGTCATACCCAATAACACGCTAGACAAACACTTACAATATTTATTTATGATGTGATCAAATAAATAAATATCAACACTTAGAATATTTAGAAATTGGTTTTCTAAATAATTGCACTTGACAAACTAATAAATTATATGGATAATTTATTTTGAGAGAATATTTTATTTTTGTTATTTAATTGGTTAAATAACATAATAAAAATAGCATAAGTCTTATAACATATGATGTTATATTTTATAAAAGTTACAAAATATATATATATGTAAGACTTATATTTTATAAAAGAAATTGTATTTTTTTATAAAAGCTTGGCCGCCACCCCCCCCCCATGGGGTCTTCCCAAAGATTCTTGTCCAATGAGATTCCATGCATGTTGTCATAAGTTGCATGCATTTTGATTGGATGGTCTTCCCTAAGTTCTTTGGCCAATCATATTGCATGCAAATGCATGTGTTAGTTGATCTCCTATTGGGCAATGTGGGTGGCAAAATCTCTCATGTCTTTTATATTCATTTAGATGAATTTTGATTAAAATGAACTTGAAGAAGATAGTAAAAAAATGGCTGAAAATTTTCGGCCCTAAGATGATCATCCAAGAGTTGATTTTATTTGGAAAAATCAAGTGTAAGACTCTAAATAAATCGGGTCATGTATGGTTGATCTAGTGAAGAGTTTCAAGTTCATATATCAAGTGCAAGAACACCAAAACCTCATCTAAGATTTTCGGCCATGAGATGGTCTTCAAGAGGGTTTCAATAGTGAGTTCATAAGTGTAGAAATCCTAGCTAAAACTAAGGTGTTTGTTGGAAGGCTTTGGGTATACAAGCTTGAGGTCTTCTACACTTGAAGGCAACCGTTCAAGAAGCATCATCTTCTTCATATCCTCTACTCCTTGGAAGGTAGTATTCTAAACACCCTATGGTTGTTTATGATAGTATGCATCTTCATATATGGATCCGGGTTTTGGGATTTTGCATATAAATGGTTTTATATCTTATAAAAGTAACATGTTTTAAACATTATTTCCGCTGCGTTTTTATTTCATATGGATGAAATTGCTTTGATAAACATGTTAAAATCCCATCAAACAATATCGTCAATCTATGTGAATCGTTTAGAACTGAAAATGTTTAAAGCTTAACAGTGCTAGTGATTGGTCAAAAACTGATATGATCCTCTTACACAAGCTCACAAAAATAGTGTTTGTAAATATTTCTTTACTGCATTTCATTTCTGTTATAATAATCCAAAAAGATTTTCTGAGTGTTTTAGCATAAATTTTGAAAAATAAAAAAAAAGATTTTCGACAACTGATATTGGAGAGCTGATTTTCAAAATTTCAAGTGCTGAACATGATGAACAGGTTTGGGAGTGTGTGTTTAACAGAAGAAATTTGTTTTGAGAAAGAAAAAGTTTGATTAGTTAATCAAGGTCATTAATTTGAACTTGATGTAACCACTATGATTGAATGATTTGGAACAGTAAGTTTTTCTTATTGATTTAAGTAAAAACTTATGTGGTGGTAAGAAAATTTGTGCAGGAGAAGAGCTTAAACAGATATAAAGCCAGGGATTGATCTCAAGGTGATAGCTAATTCCAGACGGCGATCCCATCATGATGAGAGGGGGAGTCTGACGAGGTTAGAGCCAAAGAGAAGATACTGGTATATGCTAAGAAAGAAAAAAGACTGATAAAGACTGAAGATGCAAAGACTCGACACTTAAGACTCGTCAACATCTGAGGGGGAGTCTGTTAGTGCATACATCTGTCGTCTTCATCTTATATCGAGTCTCGGTTTTGTTGCGGATCTAATCAAGAGTGATGTCATCATTATTGATGATGACATCATAATATGACATCATCATTGCATCACCTCACAAGAAGACAAAATAGTATTTGAAAGATTCGATTGAAACAGAATGTTATATTTGTTTATTGTTGGGTTTCGCTTGAAGACAAAATAGAATTCATGTGGTTTTGCTTGAAAGTCAATGAGGGGGTTTCGCTTGGGAACGATCATGTGTAATTTCAAGCGAAAGCTAGGAATCTATAAATAGGGGAGTATTCTATTCATTTGTAACATATTTCAGATTTGATACCGAAGTGCTGCCGGTATTTCTCGTGAATGTAATAGGTGTTAAATCAATATATAAGAGGATTATAGTGTGAATCAAGCTGTTTTCACGTTCGTTTCTTTGTTTTCGCCTCTGAAACGGATTTGAGCTCTTCTGAACGACTCATTCAGGTCGCGATTCGATCCTACAAGTATGAAACCTTTTGTCACATTAAGGGTGAATCATTAACACATCAGTTTAAGTGATTTAGTTGTATCATAAGTGAACTTAAGCTTGTTAAAACTGAATTTCCTAAATCAACTGTTAACAGCAGGTTTTTAAGATCACTTCCTGAAAAGTGGGACACAATTGCTTTTGTAACCAGAAACTCTGTTGAGTTCAAAGATCTGACCCTAACCCAACTTCATGGTAGACTCCTGACCTATGAAAGGGAGTTAAACCAGAAAAAGAAGGTGCAAGAGTCTTGCAAAGTTGCAGATGACTACTCATTTCGCAACACAACTCTTTTGGGTCAAGAAGAGTCTGGCAGTAGTAAGGATCAGAGTTATGATCACTTTATTGACATAACTGCAGGAGGAAACTTTAACTCTGATCCTCACTCATCCAATTATGCTTTCACAGCTAATGGAGAAAGCCAGAACTCTGACAATCTATGCTTTGAACTCAATGATCTTCAGCATTTTGATCCAACTGACTTAGAGGAAATGGACATATTACACCAACTTGCACTGCTGAGTGTTAGAACCAGCAAGTTTTACAAAAGGACAGGGAGAAAATTCCCAGGGTTGCATGGGAATCTAAAAGTAGGGTTGGATAAGTCAAAAATCAAATGCTACAAGTGCAACAGGTTAGGTCACTTTGCTAGGGAATGTAGGAGTCAAACCAATGGACCTATTATCACTCACCCTAGTCCAAACCACAAAATAACCAAAGCACTGTGCAGTATTCCCAATATACCCATGCTGCCCATATAAACACTGCCCATTATGCACATCCTGCAACCCCTGTTCCTGTGCATTATGTCCAAACCACTGTCCCACAAATTCAGTATGTCCAAGCTCCTATCCCTCAGGTTCAAGTGCAACCAGTTGCACCTCAACAAGCTGCACCAACAGTGGTTCAACCAGATCAGCAAAGCTTTTTCACCCAAAGCTTTGTTGACTGGAGCAGCTTACCTGATGAGCTAGGTGATGAAAATTTTGCACTCTATGCTACTAATGATGCTTCTAATGATGAATACTGTTTTATGGCATTAGAGTCAATACTAGAAGGGCTGGAAGCTGAAAAAGGACAGTCAAGTGATGAAACAGTGGACAAAATTGCTGAAGCAGTGGTTACTACTGTTGCGGATGAAATACTGCTGGGAGAAAGTTCAAAACCCCTGTTGGAACCACTGTCTGACCCCTGGTCTGAAGAAGAAGAAGAAGAAAATAAGAAAGAAGGTGAAAAAGAAGAGAAAACTCAAGAAGAAAGTGATCATAGCTGTGATTGTGCCATGATGGCTGCAACTAAGGTATCACCTCAGGTTCTTAAAAATATGTGTTCAGACAAATGCATCATAGCATTTGCTAACATTAAAGAGGTGAATGAAAACCTTAGGGATAGGTTATTAACTTCTGAAGTTCAATTTGAATAGTCATTAAAAGAACTGAAAAACAAATTGAATGAAAAGGAAAATGAAATTTGCAGCATCAAACAAGAGCATAGCATAACCAAGGACCAACTCCAGACCATGATAGAAAAATATCATGTCTGCAAAAAGGAGCTAGAAGCCACCCAAATCACTTATGAAAAATGGGTGGAATCCTGCAAAGGTTATGAGATCTTGCTTGAAAAACAGCTTGAAAGTAATGTAAAATTTGGTATAGGGTTTAGAAAAAATGACCAAGTTGAAAACACTACTGCAAATCAAGCTGGTTCTGTTGAAATCATACCAACCAACAAGAATATCCAAGAAGTTAAAATAACTGATAAACTTGGTAACAAAATCACTTTGGAAAGATCTGTGGGATCCTCAACTTTTGAGGAGATGGAGAAATACCAATTTAAACCCACATGGTCTGATGAGTGTGACATTCTTGAAAACTTCAAACCAATGGACTTCACAACCATTGATGGTGTAAAGCTCCTAAGGCCAAGGTTATTCCTCTTAAGGACATCCCAACAGTGGTTCAAAACTCTGTTGCAAAGGATTCTGAAAAGAAGAAAAGAAAAGAAAAGGTTTAAAACTTGTTTTGTGATTTCTGTGAGAAGAAAAATCATTTGACCAAAGACTGTTTTCATCTAAAAGCATATGATATTAACAAAATAAGCATCATTGTGCCTTCCCAGAGCTGCACCATCTGTGGTAAATCAAACCACCTCACTCAGGAATGTGTGTATCCCAAATCCTTTGATGTAAAAAAGAATGAGTACACTTCAAAAACATCCATGAGTTCATCAAAAACACCAATCAAGAATCAACCACTGTTTGTGCCAGTTCAAACAGCTGTTACATAACAGCTGAGCCAAACCTCTGTTAAAAGAGATGTTCAGGTGACTGATGCACCCCCTGCTAACCAATACCGAAGAGGTAAAGGTCAACCACCATACCCAAGGGTCCCACATGTTTATGAAGCTTATAAAAGGCCTTCTAATCCAAGAGTGAACAGGCATCCCTTTGGGTATCAACAGCTGATAGGACAGGACCCCCAACAGTGGTTAGAGAAAAACTGTTCCAAAACTATCCAAACCCCTGAGCTAACCACTGTCCATCCACCTGAACTTAACACAGACACTGTTGAGACCCCATCCAAAGCCTTATTGGCTTTGGAGACCCTCATGAACTAACCTTTTACTTGATGTGCAAGGAGCTTCTGCATGCTTAAATTGTTGAAACTTCGCTTCCCTAACATCGAAGTCTCTCTCATCGAAGTCATCCCTTTGATTCGTTCCACCACCCAGTAGTTCTTACAGGAAGATGTTGAAGATGAACATGATGAAGGCGACTCAAGGGTATTCGTCAAACCAGATCAATAACTAAAGACAATCAAGTCAACAGGTTAGATGCGTTGAGTTTTTAAATTTTGGTAGATAATTCGTTTGTTTTAGTATTGTTTTAGCCTTTTAGGTTTTATTTTCTGGTTTTTATTGCTTGGAACTTACGCTTTCTGATTTCGTTGTGGTTAAATAACAGGATTTGTAGTTTGATTTCTCTGCATCAAGTTTACAGATCAGTTTTTTTTATTCTCTTACTCGCGTAGTGATTTTGAAGTTCGAATTTGTAGATGTGTTGCTGTTGTTTGATTTCTACATACACATTACTTCGTAATTTGTATTATAAGGTTTGAATTGTTTTGTTCTGGTTCTGATGAATTTTGCTCGGTTTATGATGTGAGATGTTAGTGTTTCTGTAGTTTATTTGTGTGTGTGTGTGTGTGTGAAATGTTGGTGAATTTTGCTCGTGTAGTTTATTTGAATTGTTTTGTTCTGGTACTTATGAATTTTGCAGTGTTTATGATGTGAAATGTTAGTTTTCTGCAGAAGTCAAGAGCTATCTGCTAGATGGTTCTTTAGGTGCCACCTTTACAATGGTTACACGCGAAGTATTTTATTACTTATTTCTCTATGTTATATAGAATATTATGGCAAGCAATTGGTATAATGTTTAGATACCTGTGCTCTGATTACAGAACAGTTCTATATGAAATTAATTTAGCTATGCACTAAGTTTTATAAAATGTTGGTGCTTCTGCTATATTTTAAACTGAACTACCAGGGCCATTGTGACAACTGTCAAATTTGCATGCATCCGTACAATTAATTAGACAATAATCAATGATTAATGACTATGCTGATTTACAATTTATGACTTGAATTGTTTTCCGATTATTGTTACCATACATACATGTGCATCATATATTGCAAATGACATAACATTATTGCATGCAAACTTTATTGATTGAAATAATGCACGAAACAAAGCTAGCACAGTTACCAGAAAAATCAGAAAAATGCTGACGGAGTTCAGTGAATAGACAGACATTGTATTGAGACACAGAATGAGCCAGAAACCAAGTATTACACTAGTATAGTGTGTAGGAAAGTAGGGATCACAAAACTACCTTCCTAGTGATAGTTTAAGTGTCGGAAAGTGCCTAAAACTCACATAAACTGCAGAATTCTGCAAAAATCAGCAAAATTCAGCATTTAAACAACTTAATATCATGCAGAAATATGCTTAAATGGTCCTGAATACTTTCCTAAGTGTCGGGAATCAAAACTATCACAAAAGGATACATAAAGCACACTAAACTACAAAGTTTAGCACCTTAACGAACCGGTAACCAACCGAACAACCAGACATTACCCGAAACACCAAATTTACACTAGAAGCATTGTTTCAACATTACCAACCTAGTTATGGTCCCCAAGTGATATTTTAACAAATAATTATATACTTGGAATAACATTGATGACACAAAGAAACGTAACTCAAAGGCACTAATTAATACTAAGTCAAGGCACGAATCGATCGTCTAATGGACCGTAGTACGCATGTAGGTAGTCGTGCGTTCTAGAAGAAGCTTTGAGTTACATTGGATACAAGGAACGCAAAACAGTGAGTTCATGTTTCCCCCTTTTCTTTTAACTGTTTTCGGTTTTATAACTTCGGGAGTGAAGTACATGTTTCAACTGTTTACAAACATTTATACATGGTATGGTTAGCTAAGGAAGGGTACTGCTAGATCATGTGAGTGGTGGGTATGAAGCTTAAGGCCATCAATCCTCTTTGTAGGACCGAGGGACATGAGTGATAGATCTATTTGGGTGTAGCGAGCCCCGCCCATGTTGGACCAGGGTTTGGCCCATGGGTTGACTATGTCTTACAGCCGGAAGCCTGGTGCAAAGTCAGCTAGGTTTGAGCTTTCCTGCATCACGTCACAAATATTCATGTGTTAGCTACACATTAATTGATCTGTTTCCTTGTTGCTTTCATACCGGGTTTTCAAGTACATACAAACATACTTACAAATGTTTCAAAGGTTTACTCACAAACACACACATGAACTCGCTTAACTTTTGTTGATGTTTTCAAACTACATGTATTTCAGGAAAATAAGTATGGATCTGGCGGGCGTTGGAGTTTACAAGTCAAGTCTCTAATAAAAGGTGTTATCCGAGATCAAAAGGTTTGGGTTGTGTATTTTATCTTGGATAATTGTTGATGTTTTCAAACTACATGTATTTCAGGAAATTAAGTATGGATCTGGCAGGCGTTGGAGTTTACAAGTCAAGTCTCTAATAAAAGGTGTTATCCGAGGTTGAAAGGTTTGGGTTATGTATTTTATCTTGGATAAGATACATGGCTCGAAACCTAGTTTGGTTATGTCTTTTGTGAAGTCCAGTATGGAACTTTAAGCTTTGGGAGTCATGTGTTCTAAACTTAAGGTCTTAGTTTGATGTTAAACAATGACGGTTGTATTATTTTGAAAACTATCTATGGAGGAACATCTTGGTTTAACATATAGTCGTTTGTTATGGTTGAATGCAATGATATTAAGCAAGTCACACCAAATCACGCTTCCTTAAAAGTCAGGGTGTGACAGCCACATCTATCTTATAGCCCATCTGTTGTTGTTTTTATTGGCAGTCTAATGGAAATGCTGGCAATCTTATTGATTTTGTACTCAAGTTTTGCATTAGCAAAGCTTGATACGCAAGAAGGTATGTCTGTTTTCATTGTACCGAGGAACCAAAGGTGATCGATCATTGATGGTGTGAACTGATTGATGCAGGGGAAGTACTCAAAGAATGTTGCCTCTACCCTGTAAAAGGCGAGAACTTTACACATGCACTGAAATTGTATCATTTAGTTTGACTGTTTGAGTTAAAATCTGATTATCGTTTTTTTTTTTTTTTGGTTTTGGATTTTGGAGATGCTTTGAAGCCTATTAATATGGAGCCCCTATGGGTTCATGTAACATGTGCTTGGTTTAGACCAGAAGTTTGCGGTGTGAGTGATGAGAAAAGGAGCCTATACTCGGAATTTTAAGTATCCCCAACTCATTTTTAAAGGTACATTGTTTTTAATATTATTGTACATAGCAAAAAAGCATAATTAACCCCCACAGTTACAATAAAGTCATGGAAAATTATTAAAGGTAAGAAAATTTCTATTTAATTATATATTTATTCTGTCCTATTAGTTACATTGCTCTAAAGTCTTAAGTTTATTTTTGTTTTATCGGATTTAAAGGCTGTTTAAAAAGTTCAAGGATTTTTTAGATAATCTTCATTTTCAAATTTGGTCAATGATTAACTAACATATCCGACTTTGAAGGTTTTTAAATTTTTATTTGATATAGATAATCTTCATTTTTTTTTTAAGATTTAGTTAAACAATTTAACATAAAGATGGGGAGTAGAAATCCTATATAAACCCCTATAACCCAATTACTAATTCAGCATTCATTTGAGATTTCTCATTTCAATATCTGCGTCTTTGCTTCTTCAAATCGATGTTAGTATTTTATTTTTCTATTATCTTATATATGTTAGTCGTTTTTAGAAATTTACCTTATTAATATTTGTTTTAAATACTTCATAAAATAGCAATGGCAAACATGAATGTCACTTTCCTGAATCAACTAAACATTGATTCAAAAAACGTCACCATAAAGGTCAAGATTGTCATGCTTTGGAGGAGACCCATGAAGGATAACAAAAACGAAACCTGGTCTATTGAAATGATTCTGATGGATGAACAGGTATATTTTATATGCGCAATTTATTAAGATGTGGTTTTATGATGATCATTTTTAATGTTAAAATATATGATCCAGGGGACAAAAGTTACTGCAAGTTGTCTACAAAAGGTTTTTCCCAGATTCGAGAAACATATGATTCAAGATGATTGCCTCTTTATCCATAGGCCATCACTTGCCGAAAACAAGTTTACCTTCAAGTTTGCTGAAAAAGAAAAGTTGATTGCCTCTTATAGATGAAACCCTAGTTTTACATAAAGTCATGACATCAAGTTTTTAGCAACTAACAATGATAGACACTAACCGTGATACCGAAGTGATTAGTTTGTTCGAGATGAAGGGCTTCGAGACCCAAAACTGCCGTCGAATAGGGAGGAGAGGGGGAGAGAGAACTTAGGGTTTGATGTTTAAGTTTTGTAGGTTATGAAAGCTTATGCAAACAAAATAACAGTCGGGCCCATTTTGGGCCACGAATGGACCTGGGCCGAGAGCCCTCTTGGCGAAAAACCTTCTTGGCGAAGAACCTTCTTCATCCAGGAGTGGTTGTGATGAAGAACCCTAGTTCTTCGTCAAAGACAGTTAACGAAGAACCTGTTCTTCGTCGACTTGAGTGTGGTGTGTGGCCCAAAGTTAAGAAACATGAACACGTTATGTCTAAACATTAAACAACTCCTAGGTTTTCATGCAACAACCAAACATAACAATACTTTAATCATTCATATATCATGCACATGTTACAACGTAAAGCGAATTATTAAAACAGTATTGTGAAACAAGTGATGCATAGAGGAAGGACCTTGAGATCTCGGGTTGTCACATCATCCCTGTTATGGGTGAAATTCTGAGCCCATATCCTGGATAATATCTTAAATTATATCTTAACTATATGATAAATGTTCATACTCAAGGTGCTGACTCAGGATATTGGTAATATCCTGGCATGGTATCCTGATGATTACTAACGGATTATGTGCAGGGGTACGAGTTCAAGGTTGCAACGTTCGTGAAGACCTCTTCCCCTAAAGACTCGGTCCAAGTTGTTCGAAGAAAGACGTTGAGGCCGCTTTACTTGGTCTCCAACGTTAACTAGGGAATATTCGCTAGCATCCCCCATTTTTCAGAGATTTTGTTTCGTTTCTTAGCTATAAATAGACGGATAAATCAGATCGAATAGGACATCACACTCACTACACTCGAACTCTTCTACTCTTTCTCTCGCAACTCTCACTTCTTTGAAAGCATTGTAACACTTAGTAGCGATCTTGTCAATATCCTGTACTGTATCCTGACATTTGAAGTAATAAGAAGAACAAGTCAGCTGTGATTGTCAGCTCCCGAGGTTTTGTGCCGGCGATCTAGACTAGTCAAGGGCTTTCCTCGTACATCTCGTGTCACCTTTTAGTTTTTGCTCATTGTTTGATCATAGATATAGCTCGATATCCTGAGCTATATCCTGAACACTGTCTTTTGCAAACAACTAAACCAGGATATTTTCAATTCACATTCTTAGCACACTACCTCACTTAACTAATTTGATCACTAAATTGCTTAGGTAATTTTTGACCAAAACAATTTGGCGCCCACCATGGGGCAAGTGGTGTTATTTCTTCTAAAAGCTTTTGCAAAATCATTACTTGGTTTTCTATTTTCAAAACTTTTTGCTACACTATTTTTAATGGCTTCAAGATCAAACATGAGCTCTTCTACCGTGTCTGCTATAACATATGCAACGATTGGTTCGGTGCTTCCACCAACTCCTCCAAGGACGCAAGCTTCTTAACAGCCTTAGGATATTATCCCCACTCGGAATATCCAGGGATCTGCTCCTGTTTTGGCCTCTAATGATGAGATTCTAACTTTATTTGGTAGTATACAGGAACAGATGAAGCAGCAGCAGGAAACCAACCAAATGCTGATGAGAGAGATACAACTCTTGAAATCCAGCTCAAGCAGGCCCGCTGAGGATACTGTCACTCCCTTGCGGCCTAGAGCTTTGAACTTCAATCTGCAGTATATACTGAAGATACCAGGGGGAATATTGTGCCTAGTGACGTGTGCGTATATATACATAATTTTACAATGAATTTACACACGATTGGGTTTTAAATTTATAAAAGTGATTATTACTTTTACATCAAAACACACACGAAAGAGGCAAGTGTACCCCGTCATATATGTAATAAAGTATCGGTAAGAACCAAGTATCGATCCAAGGAAATGGGCGGATAAATAATACTAGACCTTTGTCACTAAACTACCGGTAAAAACATAAGTTTGGTTGATTTTAACTAAACTAAAGTAAGCATAAATAAATACATAATAAAAAACATAATAGAATATAGATAAAAAGCCTTGCTAAATACACAACCACAGCATGTCAACTAAGTCAGTTTTGGCACTAGAAGCATTTGGTCAATATTCCAATTTAAGACAATTAGTATCCCTTTCGGGAATCCTAACATGACAATCATTCGGAAAGCTAAAACGATAAACACACTTTAACCACCTAAAATTGTTCTTTAACGTGCAATTGATAAATGTCTATGAAAATCTCTTAAAAATAAGCTAGTCAGCCGTTAGGATTATTCTAACCTCACTTAATCAAGGAAAGCGACACCGATAAACACAATGCAACCACCGAGACAAGCAAAAACTAGATTAAATCACATTCAAGTTCATTTTACAAATCTTGCACAATAATTCACTAAGATAGCAATTTTGGCCTAAACTACTAACTAAGCTAACAAATCATGGCAAGAATTTATAACGACACCATCTAACCCGTTAAGGTCCTTACGTGACGGCAAGCTCTCTTGATTAACAATAATTACATTTTATTAAATCACTAACCATTTCTAGTATCATGATGCGTACATTTAAACCAAGTTAAACTAGTTAACCAAATTCAAAGTTTACTAATACAAGATTAATTAAGCTTCATTTTTCAACTATCTTAACTAACCAAGCATCAATCATCCAACATAATTACTTATAATCAAGAATTCAATATCAATAACAAGGTTGCAAACTAATCATCAAAGATTAACATAGAAAATACTTCAAATGTCATTACAAACAAAGCTTAACACACTAATGGCAATAATCTAGCAAGGGATTGTTTGTGTTTTTGCCCAAAGGCTACAATAATACATAAACAATAATCTGAGTACTTGAAAGATTAACAAAAACATGGAAAGATTAGAAAATCAAACCATAAACAAGTGCTAGACTAAGGATCCGGGTAGTAATCGAGCTAAACGGGACAATGTGGCTTGAATCCGGGTGAAAGCTAACGCCTCCGGAGCCTGAAAATCGCCTGTGAAGCTCTCCAAAAATCCAGAATTCGAACAGAAGGGTTCGGTTCTGTTTTTATACTTTTCGCTATCGCACGGTCGTTCTCTATATGGCACGACCGTGCACTTTAAGTAATTATTGGGGATGGGTCACCATACTGCATACGTCATCAGATCATTGACCAGATTCGAAATGGCACGACCGTTCTTCGTGTGGAACGGTCGTTCAGTTTCGGGTTATTTGTTGCACGCCGAGTCACACCGGTCGTTCATCACCGAGACTCTGTTGGTTCATCGGATACGCACGGTCGTTCCTCAGATGGAACGTCCGTTCTTCACCGAGCCGCGTTGTTTTCCTAGAACGCCCAGTCGCACCTCTCGTTCATCACCGAGCTGATCAACTTTGTCGGAGATGCACGACCGTGCATCAGGTGGAACGGTCGTTCCACAGGCCCAGTTCAGAATCCTTAACAGAATGTCCGCAGCTTCGTCGTTTTGTCCGGAAAGTCCTCGTTTTCGCTATCATCTTGGCTGGTATGCTATTTTAGGCCTGTAAACATAAATGTAGATAAATAAGTATCCGAATGACGGTTTTACGGCCAAAAACGCATAAAATAGGGGTAAAACGGGGAACTAAAATATGTGTAAATTAACGAATAAAAAATCTCCCACACTTGAACCTTGCTTGTCCTCAAGCAAGCTAAACTAAAAAGCAACAAAAGATATAAACAAACAAGAACGATAATTTACACACTATTTTATTGAAAACTAATATAAACGGTTAGCCAGTTTGTCGAAAGACAACATCAAAAGACTCAAACCCAACAAGCATATGCAATTAAAAAGCGATAACCAAAAAGCCGTGACTAAACATTTAATTGACTCACATGTTAATCTTCACACGACTCACAATGTTCACACACTCGGTTTTATTTATGAAACATACATAAAATGTGTATGTGTAAACACTCAACGCCTAGTCAATGAAATGTGCAATATCATAAGCTTGTCATAAGATCTCGTCTCCACCAACTAATATGCGAAAAAGTGTAAATCAAGAGGTCTTTACGGGTTGTAACGTTAGGCTTGGGCGAAGGGTATGGAAGTGGACATTTAAAGTGGCGAAAATGGTTAAAACTCGGTTTTAGCGTTTAACTAGCAAGAAAATAATACAACTATACATACAAACGCCTTAAAAAGGCGACTAAAGCGCAATCGAGCTTATCAACGAATTTTTTTTAACATTTAAGCATTCAAAATTGCTCGATTTCTATCAACTTCACCCTATTTTAGGGTGTTTTATTTTCTTTTTTTTTATAACATATACAATGAAATATAAACAATAACAAGCTAGTTAAACTATTATTTTAACCGAGTTTCAACACTAAGAAGGTTTAAAAACATAAAAAGGCTAAATTTGGTTAAGTGGGCGATAATGTGGGTAAATAGAGGTGAACGGGAAAGCTCGACATGGTTAATCCTAAAGGGTAATATAAGGTGAACGGGAAGCACAACACAAAGAACAAGGTACACAACAAAGGGGTAATCTAAGTGCCTCTATCACGTTTACACAAATCCGCACGTTCATGGTCTTAACAAGCATACTAGTGACAAGTTCTAAATTGCACATAACATCCGGCTCACTCCTATATCCGAAATGAACAAAAATATAATAATCAAGGCTCAAATATGCTCACGTAACGGAAGGAATGGGTAAAAGTGTGAAAATTATCATGTAAGTCTTTCTTTGTTTGTCACGCTTTCCGGTTTCCTTTTTCAAAAATATTTTGCTTGTCGAGTTTTTATCAAGTCCGAAGTTTTCTAAAACATAACCAACCGGTTTATTTACCAACATATATACAAAACACAAGTATTTTTAAATGATTTTTCTGATTTTCTGATTTTTTTTTATATATAAGAGAACAAACAAAGCTAAGTTAACAAAGTTAACCCCCTCCCCACACTTGAACTTCGCATTGTCCCCAATGCGAGACCCGAAATATAGAGAAAGGGATAAAAAAAATACTCCCCTCAAGATGATGTTGGTGCCACGAGACTTCCGAAGCTGTATCTGGTACGTGCTCCGGTCCAAGATCCGATAGATAAAACCTGCGAGTATGTCATGTGCACCCAAAATATAACAGAAACAGAAAAATCACAAAACAACCATAATATACATAAGTACTAAAATCCAAACAAAATACAAAGGAAATTGTCTGAAAATACATAACCGGGGTGTTTTAAATAATAGTCAAAATAAACACCCAAATAAAAGTAAAGTACTGAAACATAAAACACCACCAAATGCTAACACCACCGCCAACTACTCATCATCATCATCATCATGTCTCGTGCCAGATGGGCCCTGATCGCCATAGCCAGGGGGGTTCCACGGTGGGAACTCCGGAGGGTGCTGAAAGTAGCTGGGGTATGCGTGATGCATCTCCCCGAAAAGATAAGAAAACCCCGCACTGACCCCCTGATATAAAGTATCCTGGCTCTGCCGAAGCTGGTCATGGGTGGCCCGAATCTGAGCCTGACTGGCCTGAATCTCGTCCTGGTTAGCCCGGATCTGGTCCTGGCTAGATCTGATCTCGTGGAACTGCTGGTAGAAAGTAGGCCAATCCTCATGCTGATGAAATGCATGGTGCTGCGGCGAGTGTGGTGGTGTCGGTGGCTGGTGCTGCTCTCCCATCTCAACATCCTCCTCTTCCTCCTCAGCTGGAGGCAACGGGTCCCAGACCTCGTTATTCAATCCCCTCAACCTATCTCCCCTATCAAGCTCAGCAATCACCCCCATGAGCTTCAGCGACCGGATATCGACATGAACCCCCTCGGTAATCAACATGAGACCCCGAAGCACCCCCGGCGTCATATAGCGCTCATTGTACGCTATTTCGGTCACATACGAACTGCCATGTATCTCACTGTTCGCATGTCGCCCCGAGCTCTTGACGAAGTACTCAGCCATTCGAGCGGCTAGGTTGATTGGTGCTTTGTCAACTAACGCATATAAAAAGAGCAAATCAGGTGTTGGACAGTTACCGAGACTGTCCATGCTACCGCATATCGAATGGCTGAAAACATGGTGCATCAATCGCACCAGAGGGTCTCGGAGTCGCGAGGCCTTTGACATCCTCGGGTTGTAGGGCTCCCCAATAGCGTTTTTTGCCCAGAACGCATCCCGCGCTGCATCATTAGGGAAGTTGAACTATCGTTGAAGACGTCGGGATCATCCATGTCCTCCGGCGTATAAATCCCAAGCCTTCTTCCCAATCGACCAACCGACCATGTATGCCATCGTCTACATAACCTGAAGGTCACCCGCTCCCTGTAGCGAAAATCAGGCTGTGTATGTGCAACCGGTCTTTCATAGGCATACGAAGCGAAGAATTCAATTGTCAACTCCCGGTAAACGGGTCGGTTGCAACCGACCAAATTTGCAAGCATGCGAGTCATCATGTCGTCCAGTCGATCATACTGATTGAGTTCACGCATGACTTCCCAATCTAACCATCGGGGGACTCCAAACTGCCCCCGTCTCGCCCACAATGCATCGCGCTTCGGTATGCACAAAGCTTCTTTCTCAATGTTGGGGTCAAACTGTAGGAAGGGATGGTTCATCTGTAATGGGGAAAATTGTTAGAAAGACAGAAACAGGAGAGAAATGAATTGAAAACAGCCGAGCAGCAAATTATGAAGAAACTGTCTAACTGAACTGGGCAAATGGCACGGTCGTTCTTCGAGACGCACGGTCGTGCGTCACCGAGAACTAACAGGCCAAGCCCAGTAGATATCATGAACAAGCCGGCGAGGCACGACCGTTCGACACGAGGAACGACCGTGCGACTTTGTGTCTACAGATTTCGACCCCTGTACTTAGAACAATCTGATCTTTGCAAAATTTCAACAAGTACTGGGCCAACAGGGGTCTGAAAGTCAACCGGGTGTTCACGATACTTCGATTCAACAAGGGTTAGGGTTTCGATTTGTTTATGAAGAGAACCCTAATAAATCTCTTGAAGAATCGGACAAAATCTAACCTAGAATGCAAGAAAACAAGAAATCTACAACTAGGAACGTACCGTGCGAAGAAGGGTGTGAGATCGTGCGAAAAACCGTGCGATATGGTGAAGAATCGCCCTGGAACGGCCTGCAGCGACTAGGGTTCGCGAATGAGGGATTTTGCAGCAGATGAGGGTATATATAATGTGCAAAATGACAAAATTGCCCTCAGCCTGTGGCACGGTCGTTCCTGGTATGGAACGGTCGTGCGGTACCGACATCGCTCAAACCCTGCAGCATGTTCTCGGATATGCACCGAGGGTGCGATCCATCGTGCCGGCTTGTTCGGAATCGCACGGTCGTGCGACCCGAGGAACGGGCGTGCATCAGCTGCAGATACAGAATTTTCTGCAGAAGCTATTTCCAGCAACCGTTTCGGCCGTTTTTCGCCGTTTTTTCGACACACCAACTGTTCTAACAATATTGCAATACAGAACCTTCGCTCGGCACGTACGAAAACTAAACTAACTAACGTAAACTACCTAACTAACCTAAATTACGCTAAAACTACAAAAATACAAAAAAGGACTATTTTACCCTTATAGCGCCAAAGACGCTCCTGCTGCATTTTTGTCGGCGAGTCAGCAGCGTAGACTCATGCTAAATTTT
The DNA here is from genome assembly GCA_030545235.1 of Helianthus tuberosus. Classification (NCBI taxonomy): domain Eukaryota; kingdom Viridiplantae; phylum Streptophyta; class Magnoliopsida; order Asterales; family Asteraceae; genus Helianthus; species Helianthus tuberosus. The sequence goes on from CM060424.1 coordinate 119,396,857, forward strand.
TGTCGGCGAGTCGATAGCAAGACTCATGCTAAATTTTTGTCGGCGAGTCGATAGCAAGACTCATGTCCCCACACTTTACGTGTGCGGGCCATTACCACGCCCCTTCGGATTCTGCTCCGTGTTGCCTGGAAGTCCACCTGGGGGTCTCTCCGACAACATTTTTGCTAACTGGCCCACTTGATTCTCAACATTCTGAATGGAAGCCTTGTGACTCCGCATTTCTCCTTCGTTGACCAAGAATCGCTCCTCATGCTGCTGATATCGCTTTTCAGCCATTTGATTAGCACTATTGGAGTTGTTCAGCAGTTGTGCCATCATTTCCTCTAGCTTTGCGTTGCTTTGAGAGGCGTGCGGCTGTGAACTGCTTCCTGAGCCTTGATTATGATATTGAGGCTGAAAGGATTGACCGTGAGATTGTTGTGGCGCGGGAGCATGTTGAGCAAAACCGGGCGCGTTTTGGTTCCCAGAACCAGATTTCCACCCAAAGTTTGGGTGATTTCTCCACCCCGGATTGTACGTGTTGCTGTAGGGGTTATTTTGGGGCCTGATTTGATTGCCCATGTAGTTCACCTCTTCGTGACCGGTAAACATAACACCCTGCTCACACGTACCTGGCACATGTGACACTCCACACTGGTCACATCCAGGGCCGACTTGCGCGGCTGTTTGGGATTTATCGAATTTCGTCGCCAGAGCCGAGATTTGCGCAGTAATGGCTGTGTAATCGTCCACAGCGTGAGCTCCTGGGCGAGATGATGATGATGTAGCCCGACCTCTATCGCCTTCCCGACGCGAGCTGGATTTCAACGCGGCTTTCTCTATAATATCATACGCTTCATTAGGCGTCTTAGTTCCCAGATCGCCTCCTGCGTTAACATCTAATCGCTCCTGCGTGTTGTAGCTGAGCCCCTAATAGAATGTCAAAACCAGCTGTCTCTAGGAGAAGCCATGATGTGGCACATCAATCAACAAATCCTTGAATCTCTCCCAAGCTGCATGCAACGATTCGCTCTCGTCCTGGCGAAATGAAGTAATCCGGTTCCGTAGCTTGTTCGTTTTCTCAGGTGGAAAGTATTTATGCATAAACTGCTCCGCCAACTGATTCCAGGTCCTGATGGACCCGACTGGGAGTGACATAAGCCAAGCTCTGGCTTTTTCACGCAATGAAAACGGAAACAACCTCAACCGAATTGCATCCTCCGAAACATCCCTAATCTTGAATGTGGAGCAAACATGGAGGAAAGCCGCAATGTGCCTCCCGGGATCCTCGTGCTCACGCCCGTCGAACTGCACTGAATTCTGCACCATGTTAATAATACTAGATTTTATTTCAAATGAAGGTGCATCAATAGTAGGTCTAATAATACTGGGCTCCAAACCCTCTCGTCCGGGCTGATTCGTCTCATTCAAAGGTTGATTATCGTCTGCCAAGATTTCGTCCCCTGAGTTTTCGCTTTCAGAAAGTATCACCGGGTCGTCAATCGCGTTTGCAATCCGTTGTGCAATGACACGTGCCCTTTCTCGAAGCCTCCTACTTCTCCTAAGATTATGCGCTGGTTCGTCAATCGGCTCAGCAATATTAGGCGCGGGAGTTGAGGACATTAACCTGCAAACGAAAATTTGACACAATGAATATTTTATTAATATAATAATTCTGCCTCTTTTTTTTTCAGCTGAATAGAAGCAGAAAGTTATTATAAATGGGCTGAAAATTTTATAAAAAAATCCGAAAAATGGGCCCGAAATTTTATAAAAATTCAACACAATAAATAAATGAATCGACTAATACAAAAATGGCTTTAGGGTGCCGAAAACCCAAAGAATAAGTGAATAAATAAATCCGAATCAAATAAATAAATGAAACAAAAATAACGCAAAAATGAATAAATTGAATAAAAACAAGAAATATTAACAAATAAAAAAAATCAAGAAATTATACACAAATATTAACAAGTATATACACCGATAACCAAATGACTCGGGTCGTTCCTAAAACTCGCCATCTCCCCGGCAACGGCGCCAAAAACTTGACGTGTGCGTATATATACATAATTTTACAATGAATTTACACACGATTGGGTTTTAAATTTATAAAAGTGATTATTACTTTTACATCAAAACACACACGAAAGAGGCAAGTGTACCCCGTCATATATGTAATAAAGTATCGGTAAGAACCAAGTATCGATCCAAGGAAATGGGCGGAGAAATAATACTAGACCTTTGTCACTAAACTACCGGTAAAAACATAAGTTTGGTTGATTTTAACTAAACTAAAGTAAGCATAAATAAATACATAATAAAAAACATAATAGAATATAGATAAAAAGCCTTGCTAAATACACAACCACAGCATGTCAACTAAGTCAGTTTTGGCACTAGAAGCATTCGGTCAATATTCCAATTTAAGACAATTAGTATCCCTTTCGGGAATCCTAACATGACAATCATTCGGAAAGCTAAAACGATAAACACACTTTAACCACCTAAAATTGTTCTTTAACGTGCAATTGATAAATGTCTATGAAAATCTCTTAAAAATAAGCTAGTCAGCCGTTAGGATTATTCTAACCTCACTTAATCAAGGAAAGCGACACCGATAAACACAATGCAACCACCGAGACAAGCAAAAACTAGATTAAATCACATTCAAGTTCATTTTACAAATCTTGCACAATAATTCACTAAGATAGCAATTTTGGCCTAAACTACTAACTAAGCTAACAAATCATGGCAAGAATTTATAACGACACCATCTAACCCGTTAAGGTCCTTACGTGACGGCAAGCTCTCTTGATTAACAATAATTACATTTTATTAAATCACTAACCATTTCTAGTATCATGATGCATACATTTAAACCAAGTTAAACTAGTTAACCAAATTCAAAGTTTACTAATACAAGATTAATTAAGCTTCATTTTTCAACTATCTTAACTAACCAAGCATCAATCATCCAACATAATTACTTATAATCAAGAATTCAATATCAATAACAAGGTTGCAAACTAATAATCAAAGATTAACATAGAAAATACTTCAAATGTCATTACAAACAAAGCTTAACACACTAATGGCAATAATCTTGCAAGGGATTGTTTGTGTTTTTGCCCAAAGGCTACAATAATACATAAACAATAATCTAAGTACTTGAAAGATTAACAAAAACATGGAAAGATTAGAAAATCAAACCATAAACAAGTACTAGACTAAGGATCCGGGTAGTAATCGAGCTAAACGGGACAATGTGGCTTAAATCCGGGTGAAAGCTAACGCCTCCGGAGCCTGAAAATCGCCTGTGAAGCTCTCCAAAAATCTAGAATTCGAACAGAAGGTTTCTGTTCTGTTTTTATACTTTTCGCTGTCGCACGGTCGTTCTCCATATGGCACGACCGTGCACTTTAAGTAATTATTGGGGATGGGTCACCATACTGCATACGTCATCAGATCGTTGACCAGATTCGAAATGGCACGACCGTTCTTCGTGTGGAACGGTCGTTCAGTTCCGGGTTATTTGTTGCACGCCGAGTCGCACCGGTCGTTCATCACCGAGACTCTGTTGGTTCATCGGATACGCACGGTCGTTCCTCATATGGAACGTCCGTTCTTCACCGAGCCGCCTTATTTTCCTAGAACGCCCAGTCGCACCTCTCGTTCATCACCGAGCTGATCAACTTTGTCGGAGATGCACGACCGTGCATCAGGTGGAACGGTCGTTCCACAGGCCCAGTTCAGAATCCTTAACAGAATGTCCGCAGCTTCGTCGTTTTGTCCGGAAAGTCCTCGTTTTCGCTATCATCTTGGCTGGTATGCTGTTTTAGGCCTGTAAACATAAATGTAGATAAATAAGTATCCGAATGACGGTTTTACGGCCAAAAACGCATAAAATATGGGTAAAACGGGGAACTAAAATATGTGTAAATTAACGAATATCAAATCTCCCCACACTTGAACCTTGCTTGTCCTCAAGCAAGCTAAACTAAAAAGCAACAAAAGATATAAACAAACAAGAACGATAATTTACACACTATTTTATTGAAAACTAATATAAACGGTTAGCCGGTTTGTCGAAAGACAACATCAAAAGACTCAAACCCAACAAGCATATGCAATTAAAAAGCGATAACCAAAAAGTCGTGACTAAACATTTAATGGACTCACATGTTAATCTTCACACGACTCACAATGTTCACACACTCGGTTTTATTTATGAAACATACATAAAATGTGTATGTGTAAACACTCAACGCCTAGTCAATGAAATGTGCAATATCATAAGCTTGTCATAAGATCTCGTCTCCACCAACTAACATGCGAAAAAGTGTAAATCAAGAGGTCTTTATGGGTTGTAACGTTAGGCTTGGGCGAAGGGTATGGAAGTGGACATTTAAAGTGCCGAAAATGGTTAAAACTCGGTTTTAGCGTTTAACTAGCAAGAAAATAATACAACTATACATACAAACGCCTTAAAAAGGCGACTAAAGCGCAATCGAGCTTATCAACAAAAATTTTTTTAACATTTAAGCATTCAAAATTGCTCGATTTCTATCAACTTCACCCTATTTTAGGGTGTTTTATTTTCTGTTTTTTTTATAACATATACAATGAACTATAAACAATAACAAGCTAGTTAAACTATTATTTTAACCGAGTTTCAACACTAAAAAGGTTTAAAATCATAAAAAGGTTTAAAAACTACGGCGCCAAAAACTTGACGTGTGCGTATATATACATAATTTTACAATGAATTTACACACGATTGGGTTTTAAATTTATAAAAGTGATTATTACTTTTACATCAAAACACACACAAAAGAGGCAAGTGTACCCCGTCATATATGTAATAAAGTATCGGTAAGAACCAAGTATCGATCCAAGGAAATGGGCGGAGAAATAATACTAGACCTTTGTCACTAAACTACCGGTAAAAACATAAGTTTGGTTGATTTTAACTAAACTAAAGTAAGCATAAATAAATACATAATAAAAAAACCTAATAGAATATAGATAAAAAGCCTTGCTAAATACACAACCATAACATGTCAACTAAGTCAGTTTTGGCACTAGAAGCATTCGGTCAATATTCCAATTTAAGACAATTAGTATCCCTTTCGGGAATCCTAACATGACAATCATTCGGAAAGCTAAAACGATAAACACACTTTAACCACCTAAAATTGTTCTTTAACGTGCAATTGATAAATGTCTATGAAAATCTCTTAAAAATAAGCTAGTCAGCCGTTAGGATTATTCTAACCTCACTTAATCAAGGAAAGCGACACCGATAAACACAATGCAACCACCGAGACAAGCATAAACTAGATTAAATCACAACCAAGTTCATTTTACAAATCTTGCACAATAATTCACTAAGATAGCAATTTTGGCCTAAACTACTAACTAAGCTAACAAATCATGGCAAGAATTTATAACGACACCATCTAACCCGTTAAGGTCCTTATGTGACGGCAAGCTCTCTTGATTAACAATAATTACATTTTATTAAATCACTAACCATTTCTAGTATCATGATGCATACATTTAAACCAAGTTAAACTAGTTAACCAAATTCAAAGTTTACTAATACAAGATTAATTAAGCTTCATTTTTCAACTATCTTAACTAACCAAGCATCAATCATCCAACATAATTACTTATAATCAAGAATTCAATATCAATAACAAGGTTGCAAACTAATCATCAAAGATTAACATAGAAAATACTTCAAATGTCATTACAAACAAAGCTTTACACACTAATGGCAATTATCTAGCAAGGGATTGTTTGTGTTTTTGCCCAAAGGCTACAATTATACATAAACAATAATCTGAGTACTTGAAAGATTAACAAAAACATGGAAAGATTAGAAAATCAAACCATAAACAAGTACTAGACTAAGGATCCGGGTAGTAATCGAGCTAAACGGGACAATGTGGCTTGAATCCGGGTGAAAGCTAACGCCTCCGGAGCCTGAAAATCGCCTGTGAAGCTCTCCAAAAATCCAGAATTCGAACAGAAGGTTTCTGTTCTGTTTTTATACTTTTCGGTGTCGCACGGTCGTTCTCCATATGGCACGACCATGCACTTTAAGTAATTATTGGGGATGGGTCACCATACTGCATACGTCATCAGATCGTTGACCAGATTCGAAATGGCACGACCGTTCTTCGTGTGGAATGGTCGTTCAGTTCTGGGTTATTTGTTGCACGCCGAGTCGCACCGGTCGTTCATCACCGAGACTCTGTTGGTTCATCAGATACGCACGGTCGTTCCTCAGATGGAACGTCCGTTCTTCACCGAGCCGCCTTGTTTTCCTAGAACGCCCAGTCGCACCTCTCGTTCATCACCGAGCTGATCAACTTTGTCGGAGATGCACGACCGTGCATCAGGTGGAACGGTCGTTCCACAGGCCCAGTTCAGAATCCTTAACAGAATGTCCGCAGCTTCGTCGTTTTGTCCGGAAAGTCCTCGTTTTCGCTATCATCTTGGCTGGTATGCTGTTTTAGGCCTGTAAACATAAATGTAGATAAATAAGTATCCGAATGACGGTTTTACGGCCAAAAACGCATAAAATAGGGGTAAAACGGGGAACTAAAATATGTGTAAATTAACGAATATCACCTAGCCATTCCCAAAGTAATATTCCTGAGATACCCTCTTCGGTTAGGGTGTCAACTATGAGAATTTCAGGATATGCTTCAGGATATGGCCAGAATCCTCAGACTGGTAACGTATCTAATAATAATACTCTTGCTACTAATGGTATTGGATCTTTGCAGGATGCAGGTATGACATCAGCACTTTCAAGAGAGCTTCAGAAATTAAAGGACATGATATCCAGTGTACCTAGTGTAGTCCAGCCAATCCCAGAAGTATCACAGGATAGCCATAAGATATCTCGGTTTGCATATCCTATATGTGATGCCGAAATCCCGAAAAGATTTCAAACCCCCAACATGAAGCTCTATGACGGGACCACGGATCCTGAATAGCATATTGCCCATTATAGGGAAAGGATGGAAATCAACCGTATCCCTCCAGATCTTAAGGAAGCATGCCTCTGCAAGGGTTTTGGTTCTACCTTAACAGGATCGGCCTTAAAGTGGCTCTTAAACGTTCCTCCTCATTCAATTACATCATTTGCTCACCTAGTTAATTTATTTAACAGTCAATTTTCTTGCAGTCGAAGTTTTGAGAAACTAACTAGTGATCTCTACAGGATAACTCAGGGACCTCAGGAATCCTTGAGAGATTATGTGTACAAGTTTAGCCGGGAATCCTTAGATATCCCCCATCTTGATGTTGCAACAGCTGTGCAGGCTTTCAAGATGGGATTGCAGAAAGATTCTCAGTTTTACCAGGATCTTGTAATGAACCCATGCAGGAACCAGGATGAAGCTCGGAATAGGGCTTTGAGATATATTCGACTGGAGGATGACAAAAAGATGCAAGAGAGGATGAATTCATCTTCAACCTACGAATCGACCAACAGGAAGTTGGAGTCCTCGTACAAGCCATATCGTTCTAAGCTATATGGCAGGAATGATAGCAAGAAAGTGAATGCTGTTAAGACGAGGATCCTGAACAGTATCCTGAGTTGTCAGAATATTGTTTTTTTGTTAACATACCTGAATTGATGTATGCTATGCAGGGTTTAGGAGAGAAAGCAAGGTGGCCTAGAAAGAACCAACAAAAAGCTGATTGGAAAGAAATAAGCTATCTCCTGAGCAAGGGATATGTGAAGGATCTCCTGGGAAGAAAGAAGAATAAGGGTCAGGATACTGAGAAGGATCCTGAACGAGCAGCATCACCTCCTGCGGATGCCAAGATAATTAACTTTATTTCAGGAGGATCCGATATCTGCGGAACTTCTTATTCTGCAGCCAAAAGGCATGCAAAGGAGGCTAAGGCAGAAAGGGCAGATAAGCCAACCAGGATGACAACCCTCACGACTGATAAAGTGATCACCTTCGACAATGATGATAGGGATATTGTCCAGGATCCTCACCATGATGCTCTGATAATAACTATATATGTGGCTAACCATTTTGTACGAAGGATACTGGTGGATAATGGCAGCTCCGTCAACATAATTCAACTAGAGAAGTTAAAGAGAATGAATGTATCCCCGATGGATATCACTTCAAAGTCCACTGTACTTGTTGGGTTCAGTGGAGAAGCTAGGAACACTTTGGGAGAGATAAAGTTACCAGTATATGTTGAAGGGGTCAACTCAATGCAACGCTTTTGTGTGATGGACTCCTTATCCTGCTATAATATTATATTGGGAAGGCCGTAGATCCATGATATGAAAGCTGTGCCATCAACCTATCATCAATGCATCAAGATCCCTACTCCTTGGGGGGTTGTCAAGGTGGATAGTGATCAACAGGAGGCAAAGGAATGTTACTCATCCTCAATGAAATCCTCAACCAAGCCCAATGTAGCATAGCAATTAAAGATGCGAGCCCAGGATATCGTGGAGGCTTCAGAACAGGATGTTAAGAAGATTATCCTGGACCAGGATTATCCAGATATCTCGGTGCTCGTGGGAACCAATATCCCTCAGGATATTGAACATCAGTTAATTAACTTTTTTGAAATGCAGGATGTCAACATTCGCATGGAAGCATGAGGATATGACAGGTATTTCCAAATATATTATCACTCACAAGCTTGGAATTGACAGGTCATTCAAGCCTGTTCAGTAAAAGAGAAGGAAGTTTGCTCCTGAACGAAACACAATTATTCAAGAGGAAGTCCAAAGATTATTGAAGTCCAAGATGATCAAGGAGGTCAAATTCCCAAGATGGCTAGCAAATGTAGTTGTGGTGCAGAAGAAAAATGGGAAATGGAGAGTTTGTGTAGATTACACAGACTTGAACAAAGCTTGTCCCAAAGACCCGTTTCCTTTACCTCATATTGATTCAATGGTGGATGCTACTGCCGGCCATGAGATGTTAACTTTCATGGATGCATCCTCAGGATTCCAGCAGATCCAAATGGAACCTTCAAACCAGGAGGATACTGCTTTCATGACACCAACAGGTATTTATTGTTACATTGCTATGCCTTTTGGTTTGAAAAATGCAGGTGCAACGTACCAAAGATTGGTGAACATGATGTTTAAAGACAAGCTGGGGGACACCATGGAGGTATACATTGATGACATGGTAGTAAAATCTAAGAAGGCTGAGGATCACCTCCAGAATATTAAGGGAGTATTTGATATCCTGGATCAATATAACATGAAGTTAAACCCTGCCAAATGCCATCTTGGAGTGGGGGCAGGAAAGTTTTTAGGATATATGGTGACTAAAAAAGGGATAGAGGCAAGCCCAGAACATATCAAAGCCATCTTGGATATCAAGTCACCTTCCAACATGGAAGATGTACAAAGATTGACGGCACGAGTAGCAGTATTAAACAGATTTATCTCAAGATCCTCGGAAAAATGCAAGGAATTTTATGATATCCTGAAGAAGAATAAGAAATTCGAATGGCGAGAGAAGCATGAAGCAGCCTTGCAGGATTTGAAGCAGTATCTTTCAACAACACCTCTATTGATGAAACCTGAGGATGGTGAACCATTATCCCTGTATCTCGCAGTATCAGGGAATGATGTAAGTGTTGTTCTTGTAAAGGATCATGAAGGTTAGCAGTATCCTGTCTATTATGTTAGTAAAAGTTTATTAGATGCTGAAACTAGATATTCTCATTTAGAAAAATTAATATAAGCCCTAGTTATGGCATCAACAAAGCTTAGACATTATTTTGAAACACATAGGATTCATGTTAAAACTAATTATCCTGTTAAAAATTTGCTTAGGAAACCTGAGATGTCAGGTAGAATGGCTAAGTGGTCAGTAAAACTAAGTGCCTATGATCTAGTATATGAACCTAGGAATGCCATAAAGTCTCAGGCTTTAGCTGACTTTGTGGCTGATTTCAGTAGTGATATTCAAAATGAAGTAGACCTAGAAGTTCAACAACTAGGGGAAACCTCAGAATCCTTGACATTATATACTGATGGTGCATCTAATGTTAGAGGTGTAGGATTGGGTATACTACTAAAATCGCCACAGGGGGACATATTACCCCAAGCTATTAGGTGTGAATTCCCTGGCACTAATAATGAAGCAGAATATGAAGCTTTGATTGCAGGATTAGAGTTGGCTAGAAACATGAATATTAAGAGTTTAGAGAAAAATATTTCTAAGGATGTTCAGAGAAAAATATTTTCAGAATAAAACTTATGCAACAACAAAGATAAGGCCAAAAGAAAGTTATATTATTAACATAGAAAAAGTTTGTGCTTTTGGTTTCATCTCAAACTGAGATCCATCCACCAAAAGCACAATTAGTTTCTAGTCATATGTACATAACAGTTGAAGGTTTCATCTCAAACCGAGACCCATCCACCTCCAACTGTTATATTGTTCAAAATAAAGCATGCATGAAATATAAATTGTTCAAGTGCAGGAAAAGTAAATTATTTAGGGGTTACAGACCAACATTCAATTTTAAAAAAAGTGGGCTCCGGCCTAGGCATCAATATCCATCATCGCCCACTTGAATGCCCTCACACAGCGACATCTCCACCAGCCTTCTCCATCTTCTCAGCCTCCCCATCCTGAGCAGCATCCTCTCCAGCATCCTTCTTTTCTCCAGCCTTGTCTGCCACCTCTGCTGACTTGGAAGATTCACCAGCACCGGCAGGATACAGCACAGGATTGCATCCAAGCTCCTTCAGCTTTGCCACCCAGGAGTCAACCGGCCAGGATGGGCACTCAAGACCTGCCTCCTTGGCCTCATAAGCTATCTTAATATGAGCTTGTAGCTGGGAGACAACAGCCGAGTTTTTGATCCCCTCCCTGAAGGAGATCATGGCCTATTTATGCTCGACTTGGATGGCTGCCAGCTTTACTTCGGCATCCTAGGTGACCTTCTTCAGCTTATCCTCATAGTGTCGGCTCTTGGCTTCAGCAATGGTGCCCTGATCAGCAACAGTGGTCTCAAGCTGCTTGATCCTGGCTTCTTGGAACTTGTTTGTGCTGCAGGCATTGGTGTAGAGGTGGAGCAGATGCTGGAGACCCTGCAAGTCAAAATTTAGGTATAAATTAAAACTTACTAACCAGGATATTATGTCAGGATATTCTATCAGGATATGTATGCAGGATATAGTACCAGAATATTACCTTATTAAGGAAGGATGTTATTGGCTCCAAGGAGTTAGTAAAGCTGAGTTCTTCATAAGAGAACCCTTCAGAGCCTGGAGTGCTGACCTCGGAACCCTTCCTCTTCTTGGAAGTAGAAGCTCGAGTTCTTGGGTTGGGCTTAGGATCCGGGACTGGTTTGGAGCTGGTGGTAGTAGGGGTTTCCTTCTTGACATTGACTGGAGTGGGGTAGCTGTCGAGTTCATCGAGGTCAAGAAGGATAGGAACTTTTCTAGAGTCTGCATACAGGGAGTAACTTTAAAACTTTTGTTTGAACTATATCAAATAAAAACATGTATGCAGGATATTGAGCAGGATCCTTACAAGGCATGTTTGAACTAGAGGGTTGGCTTGAAGATGCTGGCAGTGGATTGAAACTCCTTTCAACTTCTAGAAGGAGCCCGATGGTATCGATTCTCTTCTTTGAGTCAGCTAGAGGAGGTGCAAGCTTTCTGAAATCAGCTGTATACAAGAAAGAAAAAAGGAAATCAGTTCAGGGTATAAAACGGGATATAAGATAGGATGTGAGTCAGGATCATCCTAAAACCCTAAATCCTACCCTTTCTCAACCACTTCACCGGATAATCCGCTCCACCAGGGATTGAATCTCATTTTACAAAGAAAAACTTGGAATTCCATTCCTCTTCATTCCTGGTGACTCGGAGTATCAGTGGATCGCTGGAGGTAGAATAGAACAAGAATCGATAAGAGCCGTGGCATCTAAGCCGGTATGCCAAGGGGAGGCCATGAACAGAAAGATCAGGAATGCGCTTGTTCTTGATTTGATCAAGAACAAACAAAACTCGCCAAAGCATTGGCATTGTTTGACTAAAACATACTTTTGTGATGTTGAAAAACTCGGTGATAAAGTCAGGGAACGGGAATTGTAGCCCTAAGGTAAAAGGAAAAGCATTAAAACACAGCCACTCATCGGAAACCATGTCCAACTGGATTTCCAGATCGAACGGCCGGAACACCGTCCCTTTCGGAAAGATGCCGGAGGTTTTGAGAGCTGACAGATGAGCACTGTCAAAGGAGCATATTTCTTTCTCCGGGTCTTGAAGAATATTCTGGTGAATAAACGAGGGGGTAGAGTCGCCGGAGCTAGATCTGGTTTGTCTTGCTATATGATCGCCGGAATGTTGTGCATAATAGAGAGAAGAAGATGAAGGTGAAAGAAGGGATTTTACCTTTTTGCTCTTCGGTGAAGGTTAAATGAAGATAAGGGTGAGAAGTTATAGGGATGTAATGAGTGAATTCAGTCTGAGCAGTTACAAGCGGTCAAATCAGGGGTCTTATCTCTTAATTACCTCGTTTATCGTGAAAAATGTAACCGTTAGTCTCAGGATCCTTAAAGGTAACATTTTTGGGGACAATTGTTATGGGTGAAATTCTGAGCCCATATCCTGGATAATATCTTAAATTATATCTTGACTATATGATAAATGTTCATACTCAGGGTGCTGACTCAGGATATTGGTAACATCCTGGCATGGTATCCTAAGGATTACTAACGGATTATGTGCAGGAGTACGAGTTCAAGGTTGCAACGTTCGTGACCCCTGAAGACTCGGTCCAAGTTGTTCGAAGAAAGACGTTGAGGCCGCTTTACTTGGTCTCCAACGTTAACTAGGGAATATTTGTTGGCATCCCCCATTTGTAGGAGATTTTGTTTTGTTTCTTAGCTATAAATAGACGGATAAATCTGATCGAATAGGACATCACACTCACTACTCTCGAACTCTTCTACTCTTTCTCTCGCAACTCTCACTTTCTGAAAGCATTGTAACACTTAGTAGCGATCTGGTCAATATCCTACACTGTATCCTGACATTTGAAGTAATAAGAAGAACAAGGCAGCTGCGATTGTCAGCTCCCGAGGTTTTGTGCCGGCGATCTAGATTAGTCAAGGGCTTTCCTCGTACATCTCGTGTCACCTTTTACTTTTTGCTTATTGTTTGATCATAGATATAGCTCGATATCCTGAGCTATATCCTGAACACTGTCTTTTGCAAACAACTAAACCAGGATATTTTCAATTCACATTCTTAGCACACTACCTCACTTAACTAATTTGATCACTAAATTGCTTAGGTAATTTTTGAACAAAAAAATCCCTAACTTGAATGAAATTTCGTCCAGAAATTTGATAAGTAACCCAAAGCGGCAAAGTGTTAGATCAGGATGACTGCGGATGTTCCTCGGGTGTCACATCATCCACAACTTGAAAGGGAATTTCATCCCGAAATTCACCAATTGCGTTAGGATTAGATTGGTTAGTTGGGAATAGTTGAGGATACTTGAGCTTCATCTGATCCTCGCATTACCACGTGAATTCAGGTCGACGTCTTAAATTCCAATGAACTCTCACGATCAGGATTCGACTATGCTTACGGACCTTGACTTCCCGGTCCATAATTTCGATGGGTTCTTCGACAAACTGCAATTTATCGTCGATTTTCAGTTCTTGGAGTGGTACCACAAGTGTTTCATCGAACAAACACTTCTTTAATTGCGAAACATGGAAGACATCACGAACGTTACCCAACTCAGCAGGTAATTTGAGCTTGTAGGCCACTTTCCAATTCGTTCCTGAATTTTGAATGGCCCTACATAACGCGGATTAAGTTTGCCGCATTTCCCAAAGCGTACCACACCCTTCCATGTTGAGACTTTCAACATAATGCGATCGCCTACAGCGAACTCCAAAGGTTTCCTACGCTTATCAGTGTAGCTTTTCTGACAGTCGCGCGCTGCCGCCATACTATTTCTGATCTGCAAAATCTTCTCTGAAGTTTCAAGTACAAGTTCCGGACCTGTGATCTGGCTGTCACCCACCTCAGCCCAACAGAGAGGATAATGGCATCTCCGTCCATACAATGCTTCGAACGGGGCTGCTTGGATACTGGAATGATAACTGTTGTTGTAAGAGAACTCTATCAAAGGCAAGTGTTTCTCCCAACCCTTACCAAAATCAATCACACATGCTCACAGCATGTCTTTAAGTGTCTGAATGGTTCGTTCACTTTGACCATCCGTCTGTGGGTGATAAGCAGTACTCATGTCGAGACGTGAGCCGAATGATTTATGCATCGATTGCCACAAATCGGATATGAAACGCGGGTCACGATCAGAGATAATAGAGGTTGGCACCCCGTGCCTAGAAACCACGTCTTTTAAATAAACAGCAGCAAGTTGTGAGAACTTATCAGTTTCCTTGATTTCTAGGAAGTGCCCTGACTTGGTGAGACGGTCAACAATCACCCAGATGGTATCATTTCCGTTTTGAGTTCTTGGCAAACCAATGATGAAATCCATAGCAATTTGCTCCCATTTCCATATGGGTATTTCTGGTTGCTGAAGCAGACCAGATGGTTTCTGATATTCCACATTGACTTTCGCGCAGGTCAAACACTTACTTACATACGTCGCGATGTGGGCTTTCATCTTCGGCCACCAATATAAAACTTTGAGGTCCTGATACATCTTATCCGAACCCGGGTGAATAGAGTATCGAGACTTGTGCGCTTTGTCCATCACGAGCTCTCTAAGATTACCATACAAAGGAACCTATATCCGTTCCATAAAATAATAAATGCCGTCAGATCTCTCTCCGAGTCGTTTCTCCATGCCCCGCAAATATTGAGCTTCAAGATTTTCTTCCTTCAATGCTTCAGTTTGAGTAGAACGGATCTGATCAGGTAAATTAGAGTGGATAGTGAGCTGCAGAGCGCGAACACGCTTGGGTTCTGTTTCCTTTCGACAAAGGGCATCGGCTACAACGTTAGCTTTACCCGGATGATACTTGATTGCACAATCGTAGTCGTTTAAGAGTTCTACCCAGCGACGCTGTCACATATTCAATTCCTTCTGATCAAAGATGTGTTGAAGGCTCTTGTGGTCGGTATAAATGGTGCATTTAGTACCGTACAAGTAATGCCTCCAGATTTTTAAAGCAAAAACCATGGCCCCCAAATCTAAGTCGTGAGTCGTGTAATTCTTCTCATGAACCTTCAACTGTCGAGAAGCGTACGCTATCACCTTCTCGCGTTGCATTAGCACACAACCGAGACCCTGAATAGAAGCATCACAGTACACCACAAACTCCTCGGTACCTTCACGTAAAGACAAGATTGGTGTGCTGAAAAGTTTTTGTTTTAGAAGCTGGAAGGAGTCTTCCTGTTTTGTTCCCTAGGAATACACAACACCCTTCTATGTCAAAGTTGTGAGAGGTTGGGCGATCTTCGAAAATCCCTCGATAAACCTTCGATAGTATCCTGCGAGGCCGAGAAATTGCTGCACCTCAGAATGATTCTTTGGCGCAACCCAATTCCTGATAGAATCAATTTTAGTAGGATCCACGTGTATTCCCATTTCATTAACAATGTGGCCAAGAAAGTGTACTTCTCGTATCCAGAAGTCACAATTAGAAAACTTCGCGTAGAGTTGCTCTTTCCTCAAGAGTTCCAACATAAGTCGCAAGTGTCACTCGTGGTCCTCCTTGATTTTAGAATAGATCAAAATGTCATTCGATAAACACAATAACGAAATCATCGAGATACGGTTTGCACACACGATTCATGAGGTCCATGAAAACCGCTGGTGCGTTTGTCAACCCGAATGGCATAACCAGAAACTCATAATGGCCATACCGCGTTCGAATAGCTGTTTTAAGAACATCCTCCTCTCGGACTCTCATATGATGATAGCCCGATCTTAAGTCGATTTTCGAGTAATAACTTGACCCTTGCAACTGGTCAAATAGGTCGTCGATATGTGGTAAAGGATAACGGTTCTTGACGGTACCCTTGTTGAGTTCCCGATAGTCAATAGACATATGAAAGGATCCGTATTTCTTCTTCACGAATAAGACTGGGGCTCCCCAAGGCGAAGAGTTGGGTCAGATAAAGCCTCTATCCAACAGTTCTTGGAGCTGACTAGACAGTTCTTGCAACTCTCCTGGTGCAAGACGATAAGGAGCACGAGTAATCGGGCTGCTCCTGGTCTAAGGTCAATCTAAAATTCCACCTGACGGTGTGGAGGTAAACCATGAAGTACTTCATGAAATACGTCAGGAAATTCATGAACGACAGACAGGTCTTCAATTTTCCTCTCTTCAGACTGAGTGTCAGTAACAAGTGCTAAAATAGCAGGATAGCCCATACGTAGACACTTATGGGCTTTCATGGCTGAGATAAGGTTAACCTTTACCCCTCCTTGGTGACCTTGGACCGACAGGGATTCTCCACTGGGAGAGGAATACGTATAATTTTCTCCTTACAGAGAATTTCCGCTTGGTACTTGGACAAACAATCCATACCAACGACTACATCGAAGCTTCCAAGAGTAACGGGAAGTAGGTCAATGTCGAACATTTGACCCATAAGATCGATTTTACACCCAAAATGAACATGTGAAGCTTCTATCGATTTGCCATAAGCTAATTCTACTACGTGTTTGTTTACAAGAGGTGTAGGAGTTAACCCTAACTAACGACTGAACCCCAAAGACACATAACTCTAATCGGCACCAGAGTCGAATAAAACAGAAGCAAAAAGATCGTTCACGGAAAACGTACCAATCACAACGTTGCCATCATTCCTAGCTTCCCTAGCACCAATGGTAAACACTCTCCCATGCACACCATTCCCACCATTGTTTCCGTTGTTGTTGTTCCGAGTGTTGTTGTTGTTATTACCAGCATTTTGATTCAGTTGAGGGCAATCCCGCCTAAAATGACCCTCATCTCCACACTGGAAGAATCCCTTACGATTACCCTGGTTCTGTTGAGGCTGCTGCCTTTCCTTTTGCTGTGGCTGCTGCTGCTGTGGAGATTGTTGTTGCTGCTGTTTTGGGAATGGAGCCCTGCAATCCCTTGCCATATGGCCCACTTTATTGCACCTATGACAGATACGGGTGCACGGCCCATGATGGTGCTGGTTGCACTTGTTACACTTTGGTTGTTTCCCTGTGTAAGATCCTTGATTCGAGTTATTGCTCTGATTCTGTTTTACAGAAGATGACTGGCTAAAACTGTGGTTACTACTGTTTTCTGGCTTCTTCTGTGACTGATTCGAGTTGGACACCTTGTCTGTATCGTTCCACTTTCGTTTGTTATCCGTAGCAGGAGTAGTAGCTGTAGCGGTAGCAGCAGTAGCAGAAATACGTGGTGGTAGCGAGCCACGCTCCACCTCCTGATCCATGATCTTGTGAGCTAGAAGAATGATTCGGGGCAAGTTTTCAAGATTCTCCGCAGTGACCAAAACCTTGACCTGTGGTGCTAAACCATTGATGTACACCTCAATCCTACGGTGGGGTGGTCGTGATAAGTTAGGACACATATTCGCGAGCTCATGAGACCGTTTCGTGTACGCTTCGATCTCGGACCCTGCCATCTTCAAATTGTAGTACTCATTTTCCAGCTTTTGGATCTTGTCACGAGGACAGTACTCTTCTCTCATCAGTTCTTTAAAATCCTCCCAAGTAGTTGCATTTGCCATTTCAATATCGAGCATTTGGACCTGGGCATTCCACCAAGTCAGGTCACCATCCTCCAGCGTGCCCGTAGCATACTTCACTCTATCCCCAGCAGGACAGTTACACATAGCAAAAACCAACTATACTTTCTCAAACCAACAAAGTAGTCCCACAGCTCCTTCAGTCCCACTGAACGTCTGTGGCTTACAATCCATGAACGTCTTAAACGTGTAAACAGGCGGATTGTTCTGATTCTGATTCACATGTTGACCTAAGGACGAAAGAAAATACAACACACGAGTAAGAGTCGAGTACGCGACACAAGGATAAAGAGTATTTGACCCATATCGTACTAGCCTGTTGAGCCGCTAGGGCTTCAGCCACATGAGTATTGATCAAGTCGGTTAATTCAGCTTGGGACATAATAATGTTGCCACGTCCACCGCCGTGGCCTCCACCACGTCCACCATTTCGTCCGTTCATGATTCTATATATAAAAAGTGGAAAAGGTTAGAAGTCGGGATTGAGTAGGAGTCAAACATCACTATGACCTCTACATATTACTGAGTTCTATCATTACGTCAGACAACAAAGCAGAACCCCTTTCACACTCGTTAAGCCTCACTGGGACTCACATGCACCCCACATTATTATTATGTGCGCACCTATAATAACAATGTGATTTGCATGTTTATCTCAGCTCCTCCCAACACGTGCTGGAAGGTTCCTCAAATTCGAGTAGCAAGACAAAAGACACCACAACATAAATCATGAAGGTTTAGGGAAGTGTCACACTATCAATCACATAACGTAGGCTAGTAATACAGGAACTCATTTTATAGTGCTAAGTGTGCATTCACATGCAATGTCATACATAAGTGTACACTAGATATGCTGTGCAATAAGTAATCGAGAGACGAACCTTGCAATCTGGAGCTGAGTGTCATGGTCGATTTCGAAACTGTTCGGTTATAGTCTGGTTTTATAAAAACGTTTTAAAACGTAGTTCACTCTAACCAGTGGCTCTGATACCAAACTGTCACACCCCCAAAATACCACATGCGGAAACCCCGCTTAGATGTGTGACAAACCAGGATCCAGCCACCAATCACATTGAACTAATGTCAAGATATTAAATAAAGTTCCCATTTATTAAGATAAAACATTCATAAACATAACTCAAGTTTAACATGTTCAGCGGAAGCATAAGATAAGTCATCATTCAATGTTTCAAAACCAAATGTATTGTCATGTGTTCTCTAAAGGCTCAACCCATGACTGCTCCAGCAATCCCAAACAGCAAGTTCCTTGTCCATAGAATCTAACGACATGCGAGCATGCAACAAGTGTATCAGACAACGCTGGTGAGTTCATAGTTTTATGAAAACGTTAATTACCAAGTGTTTAGTTCAGTTTAATAAAAATGTTGATAATAACTCGACTACCGTACAAGATGGCGCCAGTTTGTTTGCCCATCCCCAATGCCCCCTATCTAAGCATTGGTCGTGATTAAGGTCATTAGTTCACGCCCGTCCTCTCGGGTACGGTGCGAGGTTACCAAGCCTAATAGCGCTATCAACTAATACCCTGTTACCTCTCAGGTAACTATTCGATAGAAGATGGGACTTAAGGTGATAGGAAATGAGTGTATTATCTAACATCCCAGTTTTTTTCCCAGGAAAGACTTATTCCTCTCAGGAATACCTGTTTGATTGTCCCACCCACCGGGACGCATGTGTCACACCCCAAAAACGTCGCAGCGGAATATAAAACGTAATGGTGACGGAAGCTGGTGCCCATTTCTATCTTGATGTTTGATGCATTATAGAGTTGGACATCATTACTTAATTTAAAACGTAGATTTTAAACTTAGCGTCTCAAAACATGACATAACCATGACAAAATAAAGTTATCCTTTGATCCTTATGGATCTTATTACATTGTCCCAGAAATTTTAAAAGTCAGTCCAACATTATATGTGATAAAACATGCATCAACAACCACAAGATACGCCATAATTCCCGAAGCCGAACTCAAGTACCTGTAGAACACGTTAAAATCAAGTGTCAATACAAAGGAAGGTGAGTTCACGTATTCATATACAAACATTATTATTCCAAAGGAAAACTTTCTGATTAGGTGTTTATTTGTAAACATCCGTATAATTTTAGAAATTCCATTTTACTTCCTTAAATAAAATCCATGGGCCCTCTGTCGGTTCATCAATCCGACAACTGTAATATATATTGCCCAGGTTTTGTATATTAAATTATTGCGTCAATTTTCAGACTCGTATGTTTGCTAGACGATACGAACTATATGTCACACCCTGACTTTTGCGGAAGCGTGGTCATTGGTGTGACTTCTTAATACCATAGCATTCAATCATAACAATGCCATATGATAAAACCAAAAGATATTCATCCATAAAAATTAAGTTTGAAAATACCACAACACACTTGTTTGAAACATCGACACCAAATCTAAGTTACAAACCACAACATGTTTTAAAGAGTTCATGAAGACTCAACAAAAGACCTTAAATAAAACCGGGTTTAGAAACATGTATCCCGTCCAGGAATAGGATACACTTCCTAAACTCTAACGACCATGGACGACATCTTTTATTCATGACGCAGCTTGACAACATGCAAACACCTGCCAGATCCACTTAGTTCCCTGAAATACATGTAATTTGAAAAATCAACAAAAGTTTAGTGAGTTCATGTGTAAGTGTATGATTAAACCTTTAAAGTATGTCTTCTATGTATGTATGTCCCTGGTATGCAGCAATAAGGAAATAAAAGATCACCAATGGGTTGCAAAGCCAATGGTATGTGCGAAATGGTGCAGGAACACTCAAGCCTAGCGGATTTGTCTCCGGGATGAAGACATAGTCACCACATGGGCCACCCTGGTCCGCATGGGTGTGGGCTCGCTATACCCAAATAGATCTATCACTCATGTCCCTCGGTCCTACAATGAGGATTAATGGCCTTAAGTGTTATACCCACCACTCACATGATCAAGCAGTAACCCTCCTTAGCTAACCATACCATGTATAAAATGTTTGTAAATAATTGTAACATGTATTTCACCCCCGAAGTATAAAACTGAAAACAGTAAAAGAAAAGGGGGGACATGAACTCACAGTATTGCGTCTTCTATGCTCGTAACCCAAATCTTCTCAGCAAACACGACTCCCTACAATGTACTAGGTTCTATTAGACTAACGGGCCGTGCCTTGCCTTAGAGTTTAACGTTTTTGAGTTACGTTTTCTTTTATGTTCCCAATATTATTCCAAGTTATAATTTCTTGCTAAAAGAATAATAATTTTAACTTTAAAATTATATTTAATTTTGGAATAATTTTTTAAGCAATATTTCTGTATTAATACTTCTCAAGTATTTATTTTCGTATTTCCTTCCCAAGGATGGGGGTATCTCATACATGTATCTTTGCATTCTTGTATGTGTATAACTTGCCATGTATTGGCACCGTATTCCGGTGTATTATTCCAAATAAAAATATGCCAATATTTTCCCAATATATATTTCCATAACAATATATTTTCAAGTCTCACTTAGAAAATAAATTATTTGTCCAAAATAATGTATTTCAAGAAAATATTTTTTCTACTTCCAAAAATAATATATTTTTCTCATTGTCAAAATATGATATAACTTTGTAATATTCACAAAAATCATGTTTTCATTTCTTGTATCCAAAATAATATTTACCCAAAATATGTTTATAACGGTATTTTTTGAAATATTTTGTAAGTTACGTTCTATCGTTCGGTTTCACAATATTAAGTGTGTAACTTGTGTATTTATTCCTTTGTGATTTTTGGTATTATTTTGGATTGTAAATTCTTGGTATTTTGTTAAGTTATATTACTTTAAATTGTAAAATAATATAACTAATACACGAAGTATACAAATAATCACACACAATGTGTAAATATATATTCTAAATACATGTTTATTCATTTTTATTATTAAAAACCAACCTCCCATATTTGTATTTTTGTAACAAAGTCTATGGCAAAGTTTATATTGAAACCCATAGTTTAAACATACTTGTAAATATTTGTTTAGAAAATATTTTTCTAAGTGTTTGTATTTTTAGAAAATTTTGCCATAGTTTCCCCTAAAAATGGAGGTGTCCATGCTTATCAAAGCATATCATTTTCTTTTCAAAAATCATCACAAACAATCAACATTCAATCCCTAAACAACTTACACTTACCAAGTGCAAAACTATACAATTTATATATCATCATGAACTTGATCTTTCACAAAAACTAGTAGTAACTTGGTAGTGCATTTAGTAGGTTTAGTTACCCTTTAAAGTATGTTTATTTCTTTAAAAATCTCATTCTTGAAAGATTTGAGTGTTTACAACTTGTTAGATGATTTTTCCAAAAATCATTCTTTTGATTTTTTCTTCTAAACATTGTATTCTTATATTTGTTTCAACACTAGAAACATGATTGGTTTTCTTTAAAACAATGTTTATACAAATCTTGTTTTTTAACTTGGTTTCTTTGGAAAAACTATTTTAGAAATGATCCACTCCCAAGACTTTTATCTTGTTTAAATCAACATCTTATGAAAACAACTTTTATCATTCAAGTTCATGTAACATAAAGCATGATGATCTTGGTCTTTTACAAGATCACCACTTTAACTTACTAGATCATGTGTTTAATCACAATCTAGTAGGTTACCTATGATGTCTAGCATCACTAACACTAATAATCAATCAACACGAAGCAAGCAAACAATCATAAATCAACAAGATTTCATATGTTTATAAGCTTATGTTAGAGATTTATGATTATGTCTTTTAATGTTCATCATGTTTAACAATGTTCATCACTTATTAACCAATTATATATGAAAGATCAAGAGATCATAAGGGCCTTACTACTAGCACAAGGCTAGGGAAGAATACTTGATGTTGATGATGACAAAAGTGGAGGATAATAGCAAATGATGAAGGTCCTTCAAGATCCACAAGCACCCGCTTCATTAAACACCTTCTAGCCTCATGAAATGAACTTGGAATGGTTGAGGTTGAAATGGAAGTGATGGTGGTGGTGGTGCTAGTTCTCGGCCGAGAGGGAGGGAGAGAGGAGGAGAAAGATGGAGTGTGGTGAAGTGTGTGAGAATGATCCATTATGCTATACTTATTCACACATTAGAGTTCTTAACCAATGGTTTTTATGTCCCCTAAGTACACATCAAATCTCTACTCAATCTTTAGAAGATCAAGTAAGATCAAATGGGATTTAGTGGAGATTTGGGTGGGGTCACTAGGTGACCGTCCACACACAAGGGGGGGGGGGTCTAAATGTAATTTTCAACCATTAGGTTAGATTAAGGTTCAAATCCAAGTGTTTAGTTACAAGTGTTATTTACTAGATATTTTTAGTGGGGTGTTATGATGTTCGGGGATCATACTAGCTCAGGAACATTAAAACAATGCTTCTAGTAAAATTTTGGTGTTTCGGGTAGAGTCCGGTTGTTCGGTTATATTTTTGCATTAAAACAATGCTTCTAGTAAAAAACTTAGGAAAGCATTCAGGACCATTTTGCCATATTTTTGCATGTTACTAGCTCATTAAATTGCTGAATTTTGCTGAAATGTGCAGAATTCTGCACTTTATGTGGGTTTTAGGCACTTCCCGGCACTTAAACTATCATCTAGTGAAGCAGTTTTATGATCCTTAATTTCCTACACACTATACTAGTGTAGTACCTTGTCTCTAGCCCATACGGGGTCTCAAAACACTATCTGTCTATGTACTGAACATCGTTAGAAATTTTCTGAGTTATCCGCTAATTGTGCTACTGTGCTTTATGCATCATTTATGTGACTAGGAGTTTGTGTGTAAAGATGATGTGACAATATGAAATGTGATGCACATGTATGTATGATACAGAAATCAGAAAGCAGTTTAAGTCATCAGTTGTAATTTAGCACAGTCATTAAGCACTAAACAATATTAATTAATTGTACGGATACCTGGATTTTTGACAGTTGTCACACTAAATATTAACCATGCAGGGATAATCAAAGCTAGACAATAAACAGAATTTAAATTCGTCGTTTGACTTGACACGGGGCGACCGGTCACGACGGGGTTGTCAACCCGATAGATCTACCAACAATTCATCGCGTGCAATACTTAATGATTAAACGACATCATGGGCACAGGGTTCTCTCTTTGAGAACAATATGATGTCTGCCTCACGTACAATATATATATATCTGATGTGTGTAAAATGCAACATATAAATTACATCAAATAAGGCATAAAACTAACCCTTTTTTAGTACTAATGTTGGAAAAAGTGTGTTTTTGTCTTCCTTTTGAATTTATAGGGTCAAATGAGCTTAAACGAACAAAAGGAACAAAAATACAGCCAAAACCAACATAAATACAAAGAAAAGGAAGAAACGTGGCATGCCCGACCCCTCGACAACAACTCCCAAAGCAAAAACAAGAAGAAAGCTGAGCATGGGGCTGTGCCCAGCTGAGCATGGGGCTGTGCCCAGCCCGACACGGGGCGTGCCAAGCTCGACACGGGGCGTGCCCAGCTCGACACGGGGCGTGCCCAGCTCAGCACGGGGCCGTGTCCAGAATGGTCAGCCCTGGCACAAAAGACAAACCTATAGAAGCTTCTATTGCCCACCACGGGGCCGTGCCCAGCGGACACGGGGGCGTGGCGAAAGTACAGCAGGCGCATTAATTGTAATTGCGAATTATAATTAATGAAGAAAGAGAGTGTCAGACGGATACGGGGGCGTGCCCAGCGGACACGGGGGCGTGTGGAGCTAATAAAGACAAACTGTATTAATGAAGAAAGAGAAAAGGGTGGACACGGGGCCGTGTCCAGCGGACACGGGGCCGTGTCCAGGCTTCTGTACTGGCTATAAATAGGAGTGCTTGGCTCAAGCTCAAACCATCCCTTGGCACACCACCTCTCTCACACTTCATCCACCACCCACCACCATCACAACACCATCATCCACCACCATCATCCATTGTCCATCGTAGAGTGTGTGAGTCGTCTCGGGATCCAAGATTGATCGTAAGAGTTCTTGACAATCAAGGCCATGTTTGCCTAAGTCTCTTACATCACTTGGTGAAGACAAAGTGTCTAGTATAATACTTTTTATTTCTAATCTTTTGCACTTTTTATTTGGTTTTGTATTAATGACTTTAATAACTAGTTACTTATGTTGAACGTGATCTTTCCTTATCGTTTGTCCGTGGTGTCTTGGCATTATTTTACTGTCTATATAAAATAAAGGATTTTCACCATTCATATCTCCACGGTCTATATGGAGGTATGTTGGCTACCTGGTCGGGGGTTAAGGGAACGGTTTGGTAAAGGTCTTGCCATTGTTCAGCGTTTAGAGGTCCTGCAATGCACCTGGGTCAAATTTAGTAGGACCTCCTTCAATGCTTCACGGTGTTGGATGGCGGGGGTCCAAACTCTTTGATCCCCTCATAAGTTAACTACTATTAATACTATAACCTGGCTATTTAGGACTGTATCCCTGCTGACTCAGACTACTTAGCCGAGGGTAACGTCACCGCCAAAAGCGGGGCCTACCATAATATTGCATTAATAACTTAATTCATTATCTTCCAATAATCCACCCTTTTAGGATTGTATCCTTGCTGACTCAAACTACTGGGGTGAGGGTAACGTCACCTTCAAAAGAGGGGCCTACTACAATAACTAAGATAATCTCTTAATTATGTGCAAAAGTGCGGAAATAATCAAAGGTTATACTAGATACGAGTCGGAACCAAGTGATTCATCTTGTCTATCTGTTTTTATTTTTATTTTTATTTTCAGCATTTTAGTTAGTTTTTATTTTTCTTAGCTTAAAACATTTTTTCTAAACTTTTATTTTGATTAGACGTTGAGGATAAACCGGTACTAAAAGCTCTTGTGTCCTTGGACGACCTCGGTATCTTACCAACGCTATACTACACTCAACGATGGGTGCACTTGCCCATATGTGTGTTTAGTGTTAGTGAAATATCGTGTTTTATAAATTTAAAACTTGGCTAAAATAAGTGTTAAAAAAGGGCTTAAAATATACACCTAATATATACGACACTTCACACGCATCAATATCCCACTAATATGACAATTTAATACATGACGTTGTACGAATTCCCCTTACTCTCCATCATATGAGACCCAGTCAAGAATTCGTCCCCAACTGTACGGTCATGTTTCGCTTAAAAAATACCATACTTTCAATATTCATTCATCAAAAATGTTTTACTTCGAAATGTATGACTTATCAAATTTCATATATTTTCAACAAAATATATATATTTTATATTAAAATGTATGTTTTATTTCGAAAACATTATTAAACCCTTTTAATGACGTGTTATAACCCCAAAATATATACAAAACAGTAAAAAGAGGGGTTTAGTGACACTCACCTTTGGGTGCGTATTTTAAATAGCGCAATCCCAGAGATTGATTTCTACACGTCCTATTATATATATATATATATATATATATATATAGGAACGATTTTAAATCAATATTCATAACACAAAATCCTAAGTTTCTCTGTTTTCTTAGAATTTTCACATAACTTTAGAGTTTCTCGAAAAGTAGTCATTTTTTATTATGTTGGCACGTTAATATATATATGAGTTCATATATATATTTTTATGATTTTGCGACTTGAACGATTTTATTGGTGACCATTATTGTGTAAATCCGTTAACACTCCCGTTTATACGCAATATATCTACGATTTGCGCGTTGTAATATATATACATAGACGTTCATATAATTTATCATCGAAACACGTGAAATCTTGTTAATTTATTTTGTCATTTTTAAAGCAAATATACATAAAATATCTCCTATGTATCAAATTTCATGCTCGACAAACAAGTTACACATTTAACGTGATTTTTACCGTTTCTACCGCACAAAACGCACAAGTATACATGCATAATCCAAATTCTCAAAATTATGTTAAAACTTAACATATTTTCACATTCTCATGTTTAAATCACATAACACATTTTAACACATAAGGTTCACCCAAAATTTTACCTATACTAGTGTATATTGAAAAATGCGTATTTTAGCGATTCGGTAACGGTTTCGGGCGTCGAAAGTCACGTATGACCAACCAAACACCAAGTAAACTTAAAATTAGTTAAAATAATTATTTTTAAACTAAAAATATCAGTTTAATTACTGATCTAAATCAGTTTTATAAAAATCACTCGAAAAGCCGATTTTTGACCGTTTTAACGCATAGTTTTGCGTTAAACGTTACTATAATCATCCCAACTCGAAACGACTTGATATTTTAACACAATACATGTTATTTACTGATTAAAATAGTGATTATAATCAGATTAGTGCAGTTTTTGTGTAAGTCACATAAACATGCGATTTCACTTATTTTACAACTTTTAAAGCACCAAGTACAACATGCAAAGCTAGCAAACATTATGTCAAAGTTATATGTTATTTAACACATCAAAATAATCATATTTTAGTGTTTATAATCTGATCAAAAATCATTTTTATCAAATCATGCTTAAATCATCATTTCATGACCACAAATCATCATGCATGTTCATGTAAATGCATCTAATGCACTCATACATCATCATCATCATTTTTTATGTTCTAATCATACCCAAGAACACATTAAATCCATATTCTTACTAATCATAAACCATATCATCCATCATCACATATTCATTCATACATAAATGCTAGTGTTCTTACATGCATCCTACTTTTCAAGTAATCATGTTAATCAAGAATCTTTTAATAAAAATCAAAACACAATCACCTACACCTACATACACACTCACGACCACATATACATACATATATACACCCATTTTATTTCATTCAAAAACTCATTTGTTTTTAGTTTTCAAGTTTGTGATTAAACTCAAGAACAAGAGAAACTTCCATCGTTATCAAGAACATCAAGAATCAAAAACAAGGTTTTTAAAATAAATTTTATACCTTCAAGTTTTTGAATGATTTTTAGTAAAAATTGATGAAGTGGGTCTTGATTGTTGCTTGAAACACCTTGAAATCACTTCTAAACCACCAAAGGGACTTGAAAACACCTTGAAATGTGTATGGATTCTCAAGAACAATTTTGGAAATTCAAAAATGGATGAAGATTGTAGGATCATTTGCACGACCAAAATGAGTCGTTCAGAAGAGTTCTTGTCAATACGAGAGGCGGAAACTAACGTATCGACTTAGAAACAGTTTGATATACACTCTAATTGTCTTTATGATTGATATAACAATGTTTTACAGCGAGTAGACACTTCAGCAGCACTTCGGCTCTGGAATCGTAAAAATTACAAACGAAATGGCAAGCTGGGTATTTATAGACAGAGTCATTTCGCACGGAATCAACTCATGCGAAATGCTCATTTCGTGCGAAATAGCCCTATACCCATATTTCTCGTATTTCGTGCCCTGATCTTTCTAATCTAGTACAAGACTCGATACAAGACGAAGTCGACAGACATATGCACTAACAGACTCCCCCTTGGATGTCGACGAGTCTTCAGTACAAATCTTCAGAAAGTCGAGTCTTCAATCTTTATCAGTCTTTGTGCTATCCAAAATATCTGACAGTGTAAAACATCTTCAATCTTCTCTCTTCTCTTTATCAGCATCAACATCTAACCTCCCCCTTGGATATTGATCTAACAATCTCCAAAATCTCTTTTTTTAACAGACTCCCCCTTAAATTGTTCCGGGATCGCATTTGCATATCCTTTCAAGTATCGGATCCTGGCTAACCTGCACATTCTCTACCTCAAAATAAATTTCACAATTTTAAAAATTTGACAAATTTATTCTCTGCTTACCACTTGTATAAACAATTTCAAACCAACACTTGAACATATCAACTAAAATGATTTAACATTTATAAATTCGAATGACCTCTTGCAAGAAAATCTTTTCAAACACACTAACCCAAACCTGTTCATCATGTTTAGCACTCAGAATTTTGAAAATCAGCTCTCCAACATCAGTTGTCGAAAATCTTTTTGTATTTTTCAAAAATTTATGCTAAAACACACTTAAAATCTTTTTGGATTTATGTTTAAAGAAATGTAGTAAAAAATATTTACAAACAATATTTTTGTGAGTTTGTGTAAGAGGATCATATCAGTTTTTGAGACAAACCACCAACACCGTTAAGCTATAAACATTTTAAGTTCTAAACGATTCACTTAGATTGTCAATATACTGATCCACTTAAATTTTTACAAAAAGTTCAATTGATTCGAGATATGAGATTAATGTTTTAGAGACTTAAACTTATTCACGTGTCCCACCTCAGAATATACTCCCGTATCTAGACTCCTATATTCAGTCTTACAGGTGAATGTACACTAGTAATATCTGTAAAGGGGTTAAATGCGAAACCATGAGAGCTCAGGCTATTGCTTCCGCAAAATCAGAGAGATGATGGTTTGCTTTTACGGTGGGTTCCCTTTAGAGAATCTTTTATTTTCAACAGCACATGATTAGCATTTTTCAATGTTTTATCATTTTTTGTACTGAGGGCAAGCTTTAAGAATAAAGCAATGCAAAGTATTATACGAGGACTAAGCTATTGCTCTCGCAAAATCAGAAGTCCAGGTATAATACCCTAGATATCACCACGCACAAAGACCTAGTATGTCAGAAATAGAAAGCCCTTCAAACAAGATTTCAGGGGTTACCTATATATCCGAGAGATGTTCCCCACGAAATAAGTAACTTTGATATTTAGGTTTATATCTCGAAAACAATCTACTAAGCGTGTAAAAACCTACTGGCATATCATCAGTGAGACCGTTTATCACATTTGACTTTCCAATTCTTTAGCATGCTGTGATAGTCCACTGATGTACTATCATTTCCTCTTTTTCACAACAAAACTCATTTTTGATTTTATCATGTTTTTGACTTTTTCAAATTTTCCAATGTTTTTGGATTTTCTGAAATTTTTATTACTCCCCCTAAAATTCAAAACCATTTAAAGAAAATTGAAAATAAATTGTACACAAAAAGTGACAACTGTTGTGAATTGCTTCATATCGCCATCCACTTGACATAAACAATCAGAACTCCCCCTGACAACAAACTATTTTCCCATTATGATTTCAAAACACTTAAGTTTGTTTTAATCGAATGGATTTTCCGGAAAATTAGTTTTGTTGATTTTATCACTTGTAGGAATGGGGATTCATTCATCACTTTGTTTTCTCAACCTTTTGAATGAAAGTTAAATCAAGTTCAACTTAATGACATTGATTAACCACTTGTAAGTGAAAACCTCTCTCCAACCACTTGAAGGTTCTCATCACCAATACCACTTGTAAATTGAAATATAACAATTTTAAGAAAACTATCACTTGAAAATCGAAATCACTTTCGTGAATTTCTCAAGAAAGATGCCGATTCCTATTCCACAATTACCAACCTGGGAGTTCGGGCAAGTCCTATTTTTCACATATGAAATACAGACATCCAAGCCTGACCAAACTTGGATGTGACCTTTTCAGTTTCACTTGGGGTTTCAACATTTCTTTTTTTTTTTCATAAAAATCTTTCACCCATTTTACCTTCCCCTCGACCATTTTCCCAAAAATATGTTTTACTTTTCCATTGAAAGCTTTTTCGACATCAAATTCTTTCTTTTCAGAATAGAATTGATTTGAAATCTCCACTTTACCAATTTTTGTTTAAAATTTTCAGCCCGCAATGGTGGAAAATTAACGTCATCCATTGGTGGTACTGATGTTTCTAATTTTATCTCAACTTGTGACTCCTCTGACTTTGACGATTCAGATTCATTGCCAGATTTCTCATCAGATTTCTTAAGAACCCACATTTGGTTGTCAAGATTCACCCTTCTTTTGTAAAATCTTTTCGAACATTCACCAACTTCATATGTTGAGTTTTTAAACACTTTGAATTTTTCAGTTGGTGATTCGGTTTTATCAACAATCTTTTCTTTGAGTTTAGAAACAACTTCCTGTTTTGTGTTGGTTGCCTTTGGACAATTCCAGGCAATGTGACCAACTTCTTGACATCGGTAACAGGTTCTTGTCTCCTTTCTCTGATAAGCTCCATTCTTCTCAAACTTTTGTTTTTCTGCAAAGAACTCTTTGTTTGACTGCTTCCAGAGTGAACTCTTCTCTTCTTTTTCAGAACTGGATCCTGAAACAAATACAGTTTTTGGTTTATAAGTTTTCTCATTTTTATGATTTTTTGGTGAAATAAAACCCAATCCTTTCTTTTTGAAATTACCGTTATGGTTTGGTTTCTTTCGATAACCTGAACCATAACTATAACCTTTTTTCTTGTTTAACCTTTGTTGATCTCTTGAGGTGTAAGGTCTTGATTTTTTAGAAAAAATCTAAATCTTTTATTTCAGAAATATTAATTTCTGTTAATTTGAATACCTTTTTGATCATTTCCGTTTTAACACCTCTTATTGGAAATTCCTAATCAGAATATAATTTGTCTGAATCACTCAAAGTATATGCCACTTTGATTGGTTCGTCATTCAAATTAGATTTTGATAACAAGAATTCTTTATTGTAAACCCGTTTCACCGACGATTTTGGACTGTTGACCGACGAACTTGAGATTTCTGACTCAGACTTTGACTCTGACTCCTCATCTTTATCCAACACCTGATTGACCACTTTCTTTATTAACTCAGACTCATGATCAGTGTCAGACGATGTGAATCTGACGTCAATATTTTCTGGTAACTCATCAGTTGTTTCGGACTTTAACTTTATATTGATTGCCTTTTTTAGTTGCTCCTCATTTGGTTTTCTGGGAGAATAACCTTCCCAGATCGGAGGCGGACACTGTTTATAATTTGCACTTTGTTGCTTACCAGTATCCTTCTCTTCAGTCTTCTTGTCTTGAAATACTTCAAAACCTGCAACAGTTGGATAAATTCTATCAGTCAAATAATCAGAACTTGAATAACTTTGTAACAATCGTCTGATTCTTTCATTCTCAATCTTTTCAGTTTCCAACTCTTGCTTCAACTTTGCACATTCTTCGATATAGTGATTGATAGCCTTCTGTTTGGACATCATCACTGCATTCATCATGGTTAAAGCATCTTCTCTTTCAGAATTTGTCTTTTACAGACTATTCACCGTTCTGTTCAAAACATCATATGATTCTTTCACATAATTGATATCGAACAATCATTTTTCTTTCAACTTGTCAAGCTCACTCAACTTCTCTTCTTTTTCTTCGCAATGTTTGCAAGGTTCCAAACACTTTAGACATGGTTTGATGACTTCAACAATCTTTTCAATTTCGACTATCTTTTCAATTTCAACTATTTTTTCAACTTCAACCACTTTTTCAACTTCAATCACCTGCTCAGCTTCTTTAGCTTCTTCACTCTGTTCAGAATTATTTTCCTGAGCAACATTTTCGCTTTTCACCTTTCTCTGATTCTTTGCTGCTCGCTTCTCTCTTAGCTTCTCTATTCTATCTGCAAAATAAAATTTAAAACTTTCAGGAGATAATTGAGATTTTCCAATGTTTATTTGAATTTCTTCTTCATCATCACTGCTATCAGTTGACGATTGATCAAACACTTGGGTCTTTTCTGAACCATCGTCTGAAGAAACAAACTCTTTATCTTGGCTTTTCTCACTGATATCAAACACACTCATCCATTCTTTCATCAAATCTGGTTCTTGAACTATTTGTGCAATGAATGCTACTAGTTTTGAATCAGGCGGAATGTATTTGTCCCAGCTAAAACCTTCTGCTACTTTTTCATCATCTTGATCAATTATTCCAAAATAAGCTTTCTTTGTTGAATCTTCGAGCGCCTTCTTAGCATGTGCAGTTTGTGGTTCTTGTTGTTTATACGGTTGTTGAGCAACTTGTTGATATATAGCTTTCCGATAGTAATCATTATTTCTGAACGGATTATGTGCTCCACCTGCTTCTCGATTGGTACATTCCCTCTTGAAATGTCCTTTTTCCCTGCATCGAAAACAAGTAACTTTAGATTTATCAAAACCTAAAGTAGAAACATTAGCATCTCTGAAATCATCTCTTCCTGTAATCATCTTAAACTTCTTAGCTCTTCTCAAAACACTCGCTAAACACCACTTAATATCCATAAGCTCCATCTCTTCAGCATCGATCTGATCGTAATCCTCTTTTGTCAGCATAGGATTTCCGATCCTTCCAGCAACCAATCCCTCATATGATTCTAACACTGTAGCAAGTAATGCCATATGACCTTTAGCAACCTCTTCAGAGAAACTTTGACCATTCTGAAGATGTAATGCAATGTTACAGTATAACACATGACCATTACTGCTGTATAAGCTTTGAAACTAATGACTTTAGGTTGAAACATTTGGACTAACACTCGAATATGAAGAAAAACCACTGTTGCTGCTTTGACTTTGATTAACTGATCCAGATGAGTTTTCTACACTGAAAGCAGTTTGGATCTTCGGACTTGTTTCAACATCCTGAACATTCCCTTTATAATACATCTTGATATCTTGTTGACCACTTGAACTGTTCATTCTAGCAATCTTCTACTGTTTAAGATCCTGTCCTTCAATCTTTTCAATAAACTAAGAAATTGTCAATTTGTCATATTCTCCAGTATTCTTTAAGATCATCAAATATGTACCCCATTCTTTCTGAGGTAAAGCATCAGCTAATTTTTCAACCCATTCTTCTCTATCTTTGTTGATATCCAAAAGAGACATTGATCTCACTAAATGACAATATCTTTCAATCAGTTTCTTTGAAGTTTCACCCGGCAAACTCGTAAACAAGTCAAATTCTTTCTTTAACAATGATTTCTTACCCCTGATCATCTTCTCACTTCCCTCAAACTTAATTCGAAGTGCTTCACAAATCGAACGTGAAGTATTATCATGTTGAAGTAATATGAAGATATCTTCTTTCACAGCTTGCTGGAGTAGACTAATCATCATCTTTTCTGCTTTGTATATGTCTCGTTCTTTATCTGACAATACATAAATCGTTTTATTAACTCCCATATCTATACGAGGTTTAACATACTTTTTCTCAATACACTCCCGAGACCTCAAATGATTAGCTTGAACCCAATTTTCAAACCGATCTTTCCAACCATAGTATTCTTCAATGCCCATTAGCTTCGGGGGTTTTTGAAAAGTTCCTGTTTCATTTTCCATGTTCATACTCTGAGCAATGGTAACAGGAGTACTCGGGGCAGTAGCAAACGCGTTATAAAACTCTTCTTCCATGTTTCAGTAAAATTTCTCACAAAAACAGTTTTCAAACGAAATGCCTTCCAACGAAATAACCCTTTGATGCGGAATGGACCTCTTCACACAAAATGACCTTTACAAATGAAATGAACTCTTTGGTACGAAATGAGTGATTTCGTACGAAATGATAAATTTCTTCAAACAAAATGCCGAGTTCAAACGAAATAAAATCAAAATGATTTCGTACGAAATGACTTCACACGAAATAGATGATTTCGTGTAAAATGGACCTGATCTCAAGCGAAATGATGATTTCGTACGAAATGAAAAGTTCAATTCGCATGAAATGCTGCTGACATCATCCTCTCAAGCATGTTTTCAAGCGAAACGAACATTTTGAACAAGTTTTAGGCAGATTTTAGGTCCAATTCTTTCAAGGATTAGTTAAAACAGTGTTTCGCTTATAATGTGTGAAAATAAGCCCATTTTAACCGTGAAAACTTGTTAATTTTGAAAAGAAGGTGTAGAAGTCAGAAATTTGATGAAATCAAGCTGAATTCGGTAAGAACTCCTCCCCCTGAGCTCTGATACCACTTGTAGGATCGTTTGCACGACCAAAATGAGTCGTTCAGAAGAGTTCTTGTCAATACGAGAGGCGGAAACTAACGTATCGACTTAGAAACAGTTTGATATACACTCTAATTGTCTTTATGATTGATATAACAACGTTTTACAGCGAGTAGACACTTCAGCAGCACTTCGGCTCTGGAATCGTAAAAATTACAAACGAAATGGCAAGCTGGGTATTTATAGACAGAGTCATTTCGCATGGAATCAACTCATGCAATATGCTCATTTCGTACGAAATGGCTTCACCATTTCGTGCGAAATGGCAAGTATTCATTTCGTACGAAATGGATGTTTCCATTTCGTGTGAAATAGCTCTATACCCATATTTCTCGTATTTCGTCCCCTGATCTTTCTAATCTAGTACAAGACTCGATACAAGACGAAGTCGACAGGCATATGCACTAACAAAGATGGGGTGTTCACGGTTGTAGTATGTAGAGAGAGAGAGTGTGAAGATTTAGTTTATGATATGTCTTGGATTTTGAGAGGATATTGGAAGATATGAGAAGATTTTGCATGACACTAATCATCACACACAGTTTCTAAGGCCAACAAATGGATGAGAGAGGAGAGAGAAGACTCTCCTTAGGCCTCCACCTTGCACACCTCACACACATATCACTTTTACATATATATATCATATATATAGGCTAAACACTAGTATTTTACTGGATACCGGGTATTTTATCTGGCGTTTTAATCCCGTTTTAGTGCGTTTTAAATTATTTTTAACACTCTATAAAAATATACTCACCAAAATATTACTGAACAATATTTTGTTTGCCTGGGCTGGCGACATTGCCTGTATTTGGCAGTATGTGCGCTGTGCTGTGTGGTACGCGCTTAAAATCACAAAAATAGGGATTTATGCGTTTTTATTTATTTTTATCATTCTAAAGTGATAAACCCATCAAATTATTACTAAAATGATTATCAGTTGCCTTGACAGGCTATGTTGACAGTATTTTGTCGGTACACGCGCTGCATCGCGCGGTACGCGCTTAAACTCGAAAAATAGAGTTTCTTAGCGTTTTAATTTATTTTTCCTCACGAGTATGATTAAAATTATTATTCTAATCATGTCAGACTATTTTTAGGATTTTAACACTGATCGGGTGGTCACCGACGTTCGTTTCGCATTTTAACCGTTACGCGATAAGCTTTTATCTTATCGTTTCCAACATAATTTTTACCAAAGTTTAAATTTACCAACTCATTAAATTCCACATATAAACATCATAAACAGTCAAATACAGCCATGTTACCTATTCACAACACGTATTACAATTGTACGGTACGTCCTGAAAAGCCGGGTGTCACAGTCTCCCCCTGTTTAGGAAATTTCGTCCCCGAAATTTTTCTACATGTTTTGTTTTTGCACTGGGTGGAAACAGCAAAAACAAGTTAATTGAATATAGTCTTATAGTTTCTGCGAGAAACTTTGATTCTTACAAAGAATCTTCGTAGACCTATATTACATACACTCTCAATTCCTAATCTCACATCTCACGCTCTCCACCCTTTTCAAGGTTCAACATTTACAAACACTTAATCAAGAAGATAAAGTCAAAGTTCCACCAATTCGGGTTCTACATACGTATATTTACATATACATTACCCCGTACCTAAGATAGTCTGAGTTTACACCCGATTGATCTAACTCGAGATGGGCTCTAGAAAGAATCAAATCTCATAAACTCATCTTCCTTCCTTCTTGCATTCATTTCAGATATACACAAATCGCCAAATCAATAAATCGCATACACGACTAGAATGTTGTAATCGCATGTCCGGTTATTAGCATAACTCTTCTAGCTATACGTACTGCTTCTACGGTGCTTCGATAAACTTACGTTTATCTTCCAAACAAATTTCTATAAAGAACAAAATCAGTGTATCATCCATTATACACTTTCTCAACTGAACCCAAACAATACATCATGTACACTACTCCATCCTTATGGTAGCTTGAGCCTATAAGTGACTGATCCAACTCAAGATGGGCTCTTGAAAGGACCTAATCATTGTGGCTCAGCTCTTCTTTTCTCTGTTAAACCTAATAGCATCTCCGCAAGATAACTTCTTTAACCGAACCAAATCTTCAATATGGAATCGCAATAGTTCCTTCAATTGTCCATGTAATCCTTCTATTGATCAATTGGCGACTTTTAACCTTCCCTCGATCCAGGCAAGTCCTGTCGCTGGTTTCCTAGATAACTCGGGTCTGGTTAATTGTCCTTTGTCATGTTAGCTCAACAAAATGGTGATCAACACTTCTATCCATGGAAGGCTTCAAACGGAGCAACCTGAATACTAGTGTGTTAATTATTATTGTAAGATAACTCTGCCAAGGGCATGTGAGTATCTTAACTTCCTTCGGAGTCCATCATACACGCTCCCAACTTTTCTTTCAAGGGTCCGAAAAGCTTCCTACTATCTTGTTGTCCAATCAATTTCCCTTTTCCTTTTGGGGTTATTAGTGTCGAAGGCTACACTAATTTAGAGAAATTCTTTATAAATCTTCGGTAGCACCTAGCTAGTCATATGGATCATCATACTCCCGATGGGGTCTTTGACGCTCCTCATCATTCACCAACTCCATAGTTAACTTCAAACGTTACTCATGATTCTCCTTGGTTCGCACATAGGCAAGTATGTCGTCGATGAGTATTTTCATGAATTTATCCGATTAGGGTTCCCATACCCTGTTCATGAGATTCACGAGTATAAATGGCGCATTAATTTAGTCAAAGAGGCATGACTAATAACTCATAATGACCATATCGTGTTTGAAAAGCAGTTGTCAGCAACCTTCAACTGATAATATTCCAATCGTAGATCGATCTTCGTGTAGCAGCTGGATCCCGGTAGCTTGATTGAACAAATCGTTATTCCTCGGTAAAAGGGTACCGATTCTTGATAGTCGACTTGTCCGGCTTTTTGAAATCCTCACATCTCCTGAAGGATCCATCCTTCTTTCTCTCAACAAAACAGATACGCCTCAAAGCTAAAAGCTTGATCGAATGAAACCCTTGTCCAGTAGTTCTTGAAACTGACTCCTATCATTCTCAGACGGTGCTTAATCTATAAGGAGATTTTGCAATTGGGTGCAGCACCGGGTGCCAGATCGGTTCGAAATTCGATCTGTCTCGCAGGGGGAAATCCAGGTAAGTCTTTTTAGGAAAACTTCTGGATAATTGCGAACAATAGAAATCTCTCCGGTATTCCCACATCCGGCTTTCGCATCCACCACGTTAACTAAGAACGTAGGATTACCTCTTTGCAACAACTCGAGCATCCTCACAAAGTTAACGTCTCTCATCCATCAACACTCGACACTCGATACTCGACATGCGACACTCGATCGGTCTTTGTAAACAACTTCCGCCTCTCCACTATCATCAGGACGAGGTATCCTAGCTAGCTTCTTCAACCGATAGTCCCCACTTCGCTCTTGGATAATCAGTCCATTCTCATATCTGCGTCAAGGCTTCCCAGCTCTACTGGAAATATACCAACACTAGAACTTCGATCACCTAACTAAATACTACAACTGCAAATGACCTTACTAGTTTCTATCAACTTACCAATTGCTAGTTCTATCGGGCACTTTATACCCAGCTTACTTGTTGGTGAACACAAAAATGGTTCAGAGTTTTTCGAACAAAACTCAAGTCAGCTTTGGTATTAAAAGTATGAACATAGACTGGTTTTTTATTTAAAACATACCGGTAACAACAACAAGATCGTCACGTGACTTTCCAGTGTTTAGCTCAAACGCTCTACACCAGGCATTCTGACTCTTTGCTTTAGGAGAATCCCTCCTGAAATGTCCTTGCTCACCAAACTCGTAGCATAGCACTCGCCAGTCATAAGTCTAATCTGACCACATCTGGCGCACTTTCTCTGCTCATCCTCGTGAGTCTTCTTCTCGAAACTACTCCTGCTACTCCTGCCATCCCTTGCATTATCGTTTCTAGAACAGCTAGAACTGGCTACATACGCCTTCCTCGAACTCTCAGACTTTCGCTTTCGCGAATCCCCAGATCTGGGCTCGGAATGCGGAATTATTTGAATGGTCGATCCGCTGAGATGGCTCAAAATCACGCATACCGTTGCCACGTCATTGCATAGGATACCAGTAAATGATATTGGGTTACGACCCTGTATTGTTTTATGTGTGCATCTATGTACTGTTCATATAGTTAATGAAAAATCAGAATTACGCTCCGATTATATCATAACACAGGAACTACTAAAACTTTCTGATCATTTTATCACCTGAAGGGTTTCTGATCTGTGTCCCACCAAGACTATGCCCACAAGCACCACGTCCACGTTCCTGGCCATTATTTTGGTTAGCATCACATTGTTCCATGACAGTATTAATGTGTTGGGCTATGAGTTGTGCCAACTCTTCCGGGGTAATAGGTAGTCTAGAACCCTGTCTTGCTTTTGGCGGCATTTCGTCGTTTCTATTATTTACAACAATAATAATCACATAAGACGATAACCAAAAATAATTCAATCATTAAATGGTAGTGGACCAAACATTGCGCATGTATAATATCCACATATTAATGA
This sequence comes from Helianthus tuberosus, assembly GCA_030545235.1. Taxonomy (NCBI): domain Eukaryota; kingdom Viridiplantae; phylum Streptophyta; class Magnoliopsida; order Asterales; family Asteraceae; genus Helianthus; species Helianthus tuberosus. The sequence continues at coordinate 119,436,082 of CM060424.1, forward strand.
GAACAATTCTTAAACCAAAAGAAACCCATTTGATATTTATACCAGAAATTTACAAAGCTTCTTTTTAGTACTAAGACTAATCAAAATTCGGCGTGTCTACATCAACACCTGCAACAAGTCTATATGAAATTTCCTCCTAAATATCTGAAAATTTGGCATGCAAGCCATAAATAGGGTTCATCAAATGAGTCATACAAAACAAACAACAGAAACAACCAACAACTAATGCTTGAATCCCTGGAAGTCCAACATCTTCCTAACAAGCTCTTCTAGCTCATCATAACAGTCCATTTGTCCCTCTAAGTCCTTCATTGTCTCCATGCCTCCGCGTAACGTGGCGAACTGACGATCACAGTGAGGGCGATTGACCCAAACCCCTTTTCTGCTTCTTCATAGCGGACGCTGTCTCAGCTCTCGAAGTCGAATGTGATCTCTCTAACGGGTCGAGTCCTCTTCTTATGGCGAATGTAGACTAAAAGAGGTGTAGCAAAACACGTGACTCGAGTAGCAGAATAAACGATTCTGTAACAACGGGCAAAAGAATCTCAAGTGTAGGCTCAACAGTATCAGTGAGCAGGTCTACTAATGGCTCTATAGGCCGAGACGTGACATATCGTAACCGTACAAAGTAAGTGTGTGATTAACGTGAATAGTAACACATAAGGCCTAAATAAACAGAAAATCACGTATGCACATAAACACATAAGGGTTTTCATACACGATAAAATTTCCACATTTATTTAAAAATCTTGGCTTCGAGAATTTTGGACTTTACATCTCAAAATTCTTCGGTTGAAGTCTAGTGTTTTCCTCCGAAAACATCTAGTTCGCTAACAACCAATGGCTCTGATACCAACTTCTGTCACACCCCAAAAACGTCGCAGTGGAATATAAAACGTAGTGGTGACGGAAGCTGGTGCCCATTTCTATCTTGATGTTTGATGCATTATAGTGTTGGACATTATTACTTAATTTAAAACGTAGATTTTAAACTTAGCGTCTCAAAACATGACATAACCAGGACAAAATAAAGTTATCCTTTGATCCTTATGGACCTTATTACATTATCCCAGAAAGTTTAAAAGTCAATCCAACATTATAAGTGATAAAACATGCATCAACAACCACAAGATACGCCATAATTCCCAAAGCCGAACTCAAGTACCTGTAGAACACGTTAAAATCAAGTGTCAACACAAAGGAAGGTGAGTTCACGTATTCATATACAAACATTATTATTCCAAAGAAAAACTTTCTGATTAGGTGTTTATTTGAAAACATCCGTATAATTTTAGAAAGTCCATTTTACTTCCTTAAATAAAATCCATGGGCCCTCCGTCGGTTCATCAATCCGACAAATGTAATATATATTGCCCAGGTTTTGTATATTAAATTATTGCGTCAATTTTCAGACTCGTATGTTAGCTAGACGATACGAACTATATATTAATCATGCAGGGATAATCAAAGCTAGGCAATAAACAGAATTTAAATTCGTCGTTTGACTTGACACGGGGCGACCGGTCACGACGGGGTTGTCAACCCGATAGATCTACCAACAATTCATCGCATGCAATACTTAAATGATTAAACGACATCATGGGAGCAGGGTTCTTTCTTTGAGAACAATATGATGTCTGCCTCACGTACATTATATATATCCTACTAATATGACAATTTAATACACGACGTTGTATGAATTCCCCTTACTCTCCATCATATGAGACCCAGTCAAGAATTCGTCCCCAATTGTACGGTCATGTTTCGCTTAGGAAATACCGTACTTTCAATATTCATTCATAAAAAACGCTTTACTTCGAAACGTATGACTTATCAAATTTCATATATTTTCAACGAAAACATATATTTTATATTAAAAGGTATGTTTTATTTCAAAAACATTATTAAACCCTTTTAATGGCGTGTTCTACCCCCCAAATATATACAAAACAGTAAAAAGAGAGGTTTAGTGACACTCACCTTTGGGTGCGTATTTTAAATAGCGCAATCCCAGAGATTGATTTCTACACGTCCTATTATATATATATATAGGAATGATTTTAAATCAATATTCATAACACAAAATCCTAAGTTTCTCTATTTTCTTAGAATTTTCACATAACTTGAAATTTTCTCGAAAAGTTGTCTTTTTTTATTATATTGGCACGTTAATATATATATATATATATATATATATATATATATATATTTTTATGATTTTGCGACTTGAACGATTTTATTGGTGACCATTATTGTGTAAATCCGTTAACACTCACGTTTGTACGCAATATATCTACGATTTGCGCGTTGTAATATATATACATAGACGTTCATATAATTTATCATCGAAACACGTGAAATCTTGTTAACTTATCTATTTTTTTCATTTTTAAAGAAAATATACATAAAATATCTCCTATGTATCAAATTTCATGCTCGACAAACAAGTTACACATTTAACGCGATTTTTACCGTTTCTACCGCACAAAAGCACAAGTATACATGCATAATCCAAATTCTCAAAATCATGTTAAAACTTAACATATTTTCACATTCTCATGTTTAAATCACATAACACATTTTAACACATAAGGTTCACCCAATATTTTACCTATACTAGTGTATATTGAAAAATGCGTATTTTAGCGATTCGGTAACGGTTTCGGGCTTCGGAGTCACGTATGACCAACCAAACACCATGTAAACTTAAAATTAGTTAAAATAATTATGTCTAAACATTAAACAACTCCTAGGTTTTCATGCAACAACCAAACATAACAATACTTTAATCATTCATATATCGTCCACATGTTACAACATAAAGCGAATTGCGAAAACAGGATTGTGAAACAAGTGATACGTAGAGGAAGGACCTTGAGATCTCGGGTTGTCACAAGCAATCCACTCAACATTTGTTAGAGATTATTTTCTTCTTTTAATGTCCAGGTAAGTAACCTCTGTTTTCATATTTTGTGTGTATCGCTAGAGTAAATATATCAGGCAATAATCATACACCTTTGCATCTTCAAGATGTTTTTTGATCCAAACTTTTAAGCATAATTATAACATTTATATGTTTGTATGTTGGCAATAGGTGGGAAAAGAGGTATGGTGTTTGGGGTGTTAAACAGGTCGTGTTCACGGGTTGACGTGTTCAACCCGATCCGAACCAGAAAATTTTACACAAACCCAAACCCGACCCGAACCAAAAATCATATCAAACATAAAAAGTTTAGTAATCTATATTTTTTAATATAGATTCTAAGTGAATTAATTTAACAAATACCACATATGCACATACATATCAACGATAAGGTAATTCACATGCTAATAAAGTAGATAATATATATGCGACTATTCATCAATTTACAACCACTTAAAATATATTCACGAGTTTATTATCTTACTCATTTTCTCAAATCTCTTCATCTATTTGCAACCTCTTATTATAAATACGTGACCCGAACACGACCCGTTCAATCCGATTTTTTTTATTTTTTTCTGAAATTAATATATTAAAATTAAAATTTACTTAAAAAACACAAATGTATATAATAATATCATATTTAAATTATAAAATCTATGTTAATTTCTCTTTTTAAGTTGTAATCATGGCATAAAATACACATCCCATTTAATTTATGACATAAATTGTAAAAAAAAAATATAATATAGTATAAATGTGTTAAACAGGTCAACCCGCTAACCCGACCAGGTTGACACGAACCCGACCCGTTAACCTAAACGGGTTCGCGGGTTCAACTTGAAACTTACCCGAACCCGTTTAGACTAAACCTAAACCATTTTAGGTATGTCGAAGTATTTTGTTTAAACTAATTTTCAAACCCTGTTAACTTATAATTCTTTTACATTGTGTTGACAAAATCATTTTTTTTTTAAATATTGTCTTTAATTTTCCATGTAAAAGGACATGTCTAAAAGACCAAATGGTGATTCTTCATCTTCATCAAAATCTCCTAACACTCATGGTAATTCTAATGGTAAGTTTTTTAATTAAATTTCTTAACTTAGTTTTAAAGAAGGTTACTGCATGTAATCCGAATTATTTACTAATAATAAACGTTTCATTTTTTGTAGGTGAACTGTACATAACCCCATTCTCTAATATTACAAATGGTATGACAAATAATATTGAATTATGATATTCATTAAACTCTTACATTTGGTATGTTTATATTACAGTTATTACTCCCGACGTTTTCGCTAAAGATTCTGCAGATAGGCGAAAATTAAGAAAGCTACATTTGGATAGTAGAAAACTTAATACACTGAATAAAACTTCAAAGTCGAACAACAATTTATCATCAGCAAATAATTTCCCATCAATTCTTAAATCTCAGCAAAACGTAACACCAGATAGATCTCTTACAAATCATCAAATGAGTTTTCTGAGTATTTATACAAGTATAAACCATACAACTTCATTGAATGAGATCAACACTTGTACGAACTTTTAAATTATATACAATTGTTCTAAAAAAATAAAACTTTATTTCAATGAAATGTATAAAGGTTTATATTGGTTTGTCAGGTATGGTAGTTTGCACTAACAATAATTCTACTCCTACAACTACTCAAGGATTTCTTCAAGTATCATCATATCCTCAAATATATCTTCTGGAAATCATCGAACTTCTTTAACAAAGTTGTCACCCAGAAAGCGTAAGTTGATAAATACTGCACGGAATATAAATCATGTGCCAATGGTTGACTTGACATCAGAGGCAGAATCCGATGTGCACTTTATTGAGAAAGACCCATTTAAAGGAATCTGTAAAGGTACTTAGCATGCATCATATTTTAAATACATTTATTGTCATTAATCATTTAATTTTATTAATATTATACTTATATATTCTTACCACAAGCTAATTGAACAGATTACTTGGATCATGGTGAGCAGAATGCTATATGTGGAATATGTAAAGCGAGATTGTGGAAAGATGAAGCCGGTAAATGAAAAATAGAACTTGACAAACTTTGTTATTTGCAATGTTGTTGATACGGCAAGGTTGAGCTTCCTGTTTTCAAAGACAGTAAATCCAGTTATCAATGTCTTTTTCGTTGTATCGATGAAAAAAGCAAGCATTTCCTGAAAATCATCCGCCGTTTTAATTCTATGTTCTCTTTTACTTCGATGGGTGGGAAGATTGATTCATCTATTAATAAAGGTAATGCTCCATACATATTCAGACTTGGTGGTCAAAATTATCATTCTATGGGAAGTCTTCTACCCGAAAATGGAGAAAAACCAAAATTTGCTCAGTTGTACATATATGATACTGACAATGAAGTTTCAAATAGACAGACATTATTCAGGTATGTATCTATAAAATTTACTTATGTCTATTTTATTAATATTCTATTGTTTCATTATATAAGTATTTGCATATATGTTGACTTTATACATTTTTTTATTAGTCAATCAAGAAACCATTCAACATCAACATCAGAGACATTAGATACTGAGATTATACAGTATTTAAAGATTATGCTAGATACAAATAATCAGCTGGTGAAAACTTATAGGAGTGTACGAGATTGTTTCAAGGTAAATCCTCATGTTAATCTTAAGCTACGACTAACCGGTAAAAGAGAGAAAGATGGAAGAATATACAATTTACCAACGGCTTTTGAAGTTGCTGCTTTGATTGTTGGAGACATTACTGATTCGCTAGAAAAGCAAGATATTATTGTTGAAACTCAAACTGGTGATCTACAACGTATAAGTGAGATACATCCTTCATATCTAGCTCTTCAATATCCACTTTTATTTTCGTATGGTGATGATTGTTATCGTGTTGATATTCCTCATAGAGAACTTAGCACTTCAAGCACTAGCAAACGTCCAAATTGTACCATGCGAGAATGGTTTGCATACCGAGTTCAGGATAGGGATAATAATTTCTCATTGATTCTTAATTCACTTAGACTTTTCCAACAATTTTTGGTAGATGCTTACACTATGATTGAAATTGAACGTCTAAACTTCATACGTTACAAACAGAAGGATCTTAGATGTGAGTCATATGATACTCTTCAAAACTAACAAAAGGAGGGTAAACAAGATATATCAAAAGTTGGACAAAAAGTAATACTACCATCTTCTTTTACCGGTGGAACGCGATACATGATGTAAAACTATCTAGATGCCATGTCCCTATGTAAGTGGTATGGCTACCCAGATTTTTTTATAACTATTACATGTAATCCTAAATGGCCAGAGGTAAAAAGGTTTCTTAAGGATACGGCCATAAATCCGGAAGATAGGCCTGATATATTATGTCGCATATTCAAAATCAAACTTGATTCAATCATCACAAATTTAAAGGAGAAGGCATTATTAGGAACTGTACAAGCAGGTATGCTACTTTCTAAATATAATTTATATTTTTAATATTTAACTACATTTATTATAAAATTATATTTATATTATAAAATTTCTTTCAAATATTCTTATGTTTCATATTTTTTAATGTAGTTGTTTACACAGTAGAGTTTCAGAAACGTGGTTTGCCCCATGCCCATATTTGTTTATTCATGGATGTTAATCATAAGATCCCCACTGTTAATCATATCGAACCGTTTATTTATGCTGAAATCCCTGATAAGAAAGAAGATCCGGAACTATATTCTCTTATGAGTGAATACATGATTCATGGTCCATGTGGCAGTGCTAAACCGAATTGTCCATGTATGGAAGATGGGAAGTGTTCTAAAAACTTTCCCAAGAAATTTGCACCTCACACCTGTATTGATTCAAATGGCTTCCCTGTATACAAAAGAGCAGATTCGGGTAACTATGTTGAAAAGTCGGGTGTTAAGTTAGATAATAGAAGTGTTGTGCCGTATAGTAAAATGCTGTTGAAGAGATATCAAGCACATATCAATGTAGAATGGTGCAACCAGGCTGGATCAATTAAATATTTATTCAAGTATATTAACAAAGGTCCTCATAGAGCATCGGTGGCTTTTGAAGAAGCTGGCAAACAAGATGAACAAGATTTAGCAAGGGACGGAATAAAGGAGTATTATGATTGCAGATACATTTCCGCATGTGAAGCGTCATGGAGAATTTTTTCATATGAGGTTCATTATAGGTATCCTGCGGTTATTAGACTTCCTTTTCATTTACCAAGTCAACATAACGTCGTATATGGCGCAGATGCTGATATTGATGATGTTCTCAACAAACAATCTGTTTCTTCGTCTAAGTTTTTAGCCTGGATGAGCCGTAATCAAAATGATGAAAAAGCACGAAAACTTAGTTATGTTGAATTCCCTACTAAATATGTTTGGAAACTAAAGGACCGTTCTTGGGAACCACGAAAAATAGGTCGTTCAATTAGTCGAATTCATTCAGATTCCCAGCTCTTGGTGAGGCTTATTTTCTGAGGATTCTTCTCAACAAAGTGAAAGGACCAAAATGTTTTGTAGATATTAGAACGGTAAATGGGCAAACACTTCCTACTTTTAGAGATGCATGCTATGCTCTTGGGCTTCTAGATGATGATATGGAATATAGCGAGGCAATTAAAGAAGCAAGTATTATAGGTTTTGGTTATTATCTTCGTGCTTTATTTGGAACAATGTTGTTGTCTAATACTCTATCTAGACCAGATTTCGCTTGGGAAAAAAACATGGGAGTTTTTATCTGATGGAATTCTTCACGCACGCCAAAAAAAGGAACATATGCCAGGTAAACAAATTTGATTTTCAATGTTAAAGTATTTATATTTACAATTAAAAAAAGTAATTATTTTTTTCTTTCTCAAGTTTTTTTATCACTATTTTTAAACTTAAATTATTCTTTTTGCCTAATTAATGTTTTTCTATATGAAAGATCTTTAGTATTTTATTTTGTACATTTTACAGTTTTATCACTTACCGAGGACCAAATAAAAAATTTGACCTTGGGTGAGATTGAGAAATACTTACTACGCAATAACTCTACCCTAAAGAGATTTACATGTATGCCTTATCCGAGTGACGACTCCATAGCTTCAGCAAATAATCGTTTGATCAATGAGGAGCTATCTTATGACAGGACCAATCTAGGTAATGAATTTCAGCCTCTCTTTAATTCATTGACAGATGAACAAAGATGTGTTTTTGATGAAATTATCAAAGCTGTCAATGGTAACAAAGGAGGTGTTTTCTTTGTCTATGGATACGGTGGAATGGGTAAAACATTTTTATGGAAGACATTATCAGTTGCATTATGATCTAAAGGTGAGATTGTATTAAACGTTGCATCGAGTGGTATTGCATCTTTGCTATTGTCAGGAGGCCGAACAACGCATTCTAGATTTCATATTCCTATCAATCTTAACGAAGATTCAATCTGCCACATCAAACCAAACAGTCATGTTGCTCATTTACTAAAGGAAACAAAATTGATTATATGGGATGAAGCACCGATGGTACATAAACATGCCTTTGAAGCTCTTGATAGAACACTAAAAGACATTTTCAATTGTGATACTTCAAAAAATTCTGAAACACCGTTTGGAGGTAAAGTTATTGTATTTGGTGGTGATTTTAGACAAATCCTTCTTGTTGTTCCGAATGGCAGCAGACAACAAATTGTGAATGCCTCTTTAAGTTCTTCCTATTTGTAGAGTAAATGTAAAGTCTTAAGGTTAACCAAGAACATGAGGCTAACGATTGGAGCAAATACATCTGATATGCAAGAAACAATAAATTTTGCAAAATGGTTGTTGGACATTGGTGAGGGAAAGGTCGGAGGTAACAATGATGGCGAAACAACTATAGACATTCCTGATAATCTTCTAATAAATCACTCATCTGATCCTGTTCAAAATTTAATTGAATTTGTTTACCCGTCAATTCTCCAAAATTTCAAAAATCCAGAATTCTTCCATGAACAAGCAATATTAGCACCTAAAAATGAAGTTGTTCCACAGATTAATTAACGATCGTCTGCTATCACTTTTTCCTAGAGAAGAACAGGAGTACCTTAGCTCGAATACTATTTGTCCATCAGAACAGTTTAATGATCCAGCACAAGAACGTATATATTCTCCCGATGTTCTTAATGGACTTAAAATATCTGGATTGCCAAATCATAGGTTGGTGTTAAAGATTGGTGTTCCTGTTATGCTTCTAAGAAATATTGATCAACAAAATGGTTTGTGCAACGGTACCAGATTACATATTATAGATCCTAACACTTGGTAAACGCGTAATAGAAGCTGAAATAATATCTGGAGGTAATATCGGTACTCGAACATACATTCCTAGAATTAATATGATACCTTCAGACAAAAAATTCCCTTCAAGTTTCAGAGAAGGCAATTTCCACTATGTGTATGCTTTGCAATGACTATAAACAAAAGCCAAGGACAATCACTATCTCGAGTTGGTTTGTACTTAAAGCAACCTGTATTCACCCATGGACAATTGTATGTTGCACTTTCGAGAGTAAAGAGTACAGCCGGAGCAAAACTACTAATTTTAGACAAAGAAGGGAATGTTACAAATCAAACGACAAATGTTGTTAACAAGGAAATTTTCAGAGACTTGTGATTAGTTTTTATTTCTTTTATTTGTAATTTATATTTTTTGGTTTTTGATTGTTGAATGAAAATGTTGTTTCATTCTTTGTTATTTTTTTATAGATTTTATGTTTTATCCAACTTATATTGTTCAACCCATATATCACACGGGTAGATAACCTAGTCTCTAATAAAGCAAACCATTGGGGAACACATGTCAACCCATGGCTTCACCACATATGATTTCTCTCTCCTTTGTATTGCTTACACGTGTGCACCCTAGGAATTAAGAGATTGTGGACCCGGTTTTTAATTACTCAGTTGCCTAAAATACGTTAACTTACACAATACTCCTCATAACCCTAATTCAGTCTCTCTCTCTTCTCTGGCGAACACGGCGACGAAACAACATCCAATACTTTCGATCAACAATCAACGTATTTGAAGACTCTAACTCTACGGTACTGTCTAATTTGATGATTTGATGATCGATTTGTTGTGATTGTTGTTTAATTGTACTGATAAAGTGAAATCATTTAAGTAATTTGGTGTTAATTTAATTCAGGTTTATGCGTATTTGTTGTGATTGTTGTTTAATTGCAGGTTGTTGAGTGATAAGTCCCCGTTCTCTCAGCAGAATTTGCAAGGAGATGGTGTGGATCGGGACGAGGAGACGTCTCGGATACAATGTAAGTGATTTACTGTTTGTTTGGTGATTTAGTTTGTGTTGCATTTTGTCAATTGGTTAGATGAAGATCTGTTTGAGATGGTTTACATTTGGAATTAATTGTTTTCGAACTAATATTTGGGGATGCTGCTAAGTTATTTGACCTAATTTTTATCATTCAATTAGTTTTAACACATGTAGGAGATGCCAGGCAATAAGGACACAACTATTGGATTGTTATGTGTTAGAAATGATTCATATGCATTAGTAGTAATGAGGTACATACTTGTGTATGCAGGATGCTATTCTTTTTGTTAATTTGGCTCTCAAGTTTCTGCTACAGGTTTCTTTTCTGTCACAAAATAAATTTGGATATTTTTATGCCGAACGGTACACTTCCACAAATCGGTCACTAAAATTCGAAAAAGATATATATGGTTTTTTTCTAAAACCTTTGTTCAGACATTACTTGGATTGGTCAATAACAATATTACTTACAGACATGCACTACATTATTTACAACTTCAAACCAAGTGGTTTCTATACCTCATCACTACACCTCTTTACCAAGTGGTTTGGTTAAGATGACAGGGACGCCATGTGTCATAAAAAACCAACCCACATACCTCACCACTACTCATGGTCTTAGCGATGCCAAAATTGGTCGCTAATGTACGTCTCAGATTATTTAGCAAATGAAAATATATTCTATTGACATATATATTCATCTGGAAAAGTTTATTTTTGACGGATCTACTACAGTTTTTATCCCCTCACATACACACCAAACATAATAGTTTTTATGCGGTTGTAGTTTAGATAAATTATAGAGGTTTAAATAAATAAATAAATAAATAAATAATAATAATAATAATATAAAGTGTGAAGTAGTAAATATGATTTTAGACGAAGGCAAACATTTTATTTGAAATCTCGGTGGGTCAAATAATAGATGCAATTGGACCCTTTAATTATATGTCCAGTTTTGAATCCTAACTACCAGTCCAGATGGCCAATCTAATCCTGAAAACACCGGTTAAAGTTGAGGAGACGTGACCTGATTGAAACGTTTGTATCGTGATAAAACTTTGGGATAAGTTTTGAGTTTCTGTGTAAATTAAACCTCTAAGGGTGTAAGGGGCACTCACCTATTAGGTGAGTCCCATCTCTTACGCCCAACCAATCAATCAGTGCCACGTCAACTCCCCTCTTAAACTCCCCTAACACCCCATTTTGATGGCGGCACTCCCCTCTTAGGGGAGTTGGGTTTTTTTTTTTTTTTTTTAAATTATGCATGTTTACAAATTAAAAAAATATTAATAAAAATAAAAATTAAATAAAAGACATTTGATTAAATTAAAAAAAAAAATACATTCAAACTAGAAAAAAAAATTACATTCAAACTAGAAAAATATAAAAACAAACTACTCGTCGTCCGAATCAACTTCAAGGTGAGGCAGATCTAAACTTCCGAGATGCTCAACGAGATCGTGTTTTAGTCTCCAATGCGTGTCTTCGTCAATGAGCTCCGTATAAGTTGTATCATCGAAGACGGGTTCGACTGGAGGATCTTGAATATGTACCGGTGCTATCGCCCTTCCGTCGTCTTTTATAATCATGTTGTGTAAAATAAGGCACGTATACACGATGGACCTTATCTTTCTCACCGTTTTCGAACGCATTGGACGATTTAGTATTCCCCACTTCGACTTTAACACACCAAACGCCCGTTCCACATCTTTTCTTGCGGCCTCGTGTTGCCTCTTGAACTTTTTTTCATTCGGGTCGTGTGGATATGGAAAAGACTTCACAAACACGGACCAGGTAGGGTAGATCCCATCAGTAAGATAATACCCGCGTTTGTATAATTGGTTGTTCACTTGAAAGGGACAATTTGGCGCCGTTCCGTTTCGTTGACCAAGAAATAATGGAGATTGTTGCAACACGTTGATGTCGTTTTATGAACCCGTCGGGCCACAAAAAGCATGCCAAATCCACAAATCTTGAGACGCCACCGCTTTTAACATAACCGTCGGGTATTGATGATCGCCTCTCATGTATTGTCCACGCAATTCTGTGGGGCACATTCTCCAGACGAAGTGTGTACAATCCAGACTACCCAACATACCAGGTAGGTGATGCCTCTCCTCATGAGCCTGATACAATAGCGCAACGTCGTGGCTCGTTGGTCTACGTAGGAATTCACCGGCATACCTTTTACAGACCGTATCGCAGAAATATTCAAGGCACTCACGAGAGGTCCTTTCAGACATATTTAAATACTCGTCCCCCTCGTCTGGTGGGTTACCGGTTGCAAGTTGTTTAATCGCCGAAGTAACCTTTTGCAACGGCGTGAAACTTTTCTTCATTCTCCCGTCCAAGCCCTCTTGAAACCACCCGTCGTACGCTTCCACGTCATTAACAATTTTTAGGAACAAAGACTTGGACATACGAAATCTGTGACGAAAAGTATCGTCATTAAATTTTGGATTTTCAACAAAATAATCGGCCATGAGTGTCTCATGGCCACCCTCACGATCTCGAGGGACAACTTTTTTTTTACTAGACGATGCCGTGTCTAGTAGCTCCGCTTGTTGGATGAGATTTTGGAAGAAAATTAAGCTACTATCGTTTGACGGTTCACCTTCATCGTCGGGAAAGTCGGGTAGGGGAGGAAGAATCGGGAACCTGGGATCCATATAGTGTTGTATTTGAAAGATTTGTGAGTTTGAGAGTGGTGAGTGTGGTAAAAAATTTGATTTAGGTTGGTTAGATATATATTGTTTAAAAAAGTTGAGATTTTTTTTTTTTTTTTATAAAAGTGACCGTTTGACAACGGTCTTGTTCCGAAAATCGTGCCAAAGCAAGCGGTAAGTCCACACCGATCGACCCCCCCGATTCGGGTCCCCGCTTTGATGGCGGCGGTGTTCCCGATCGGGGACAAGGGTCACCGCAACCCCTCCCCGCGAACGCCCCGTACACCCTAAGAACAGGAAAAGGCAAATAAAAATATTTGATTACTGGTTTATATATATATATATATATATATATATATATATATATATATATGGTAGGGATCCTAAGAGAAATCCACCCTATTTGAGAAACTTGAGAAGAAATTTGAACCACACATTTTCACTAAGCAAAAAATGCAAAAAAAAAGTAAAAAAAATGCAAATTTTTTTTTTTTAAAATCGCAGCTTTTTCTTTATGGATTAAATTTTTTATTATTTTTTTTTTATTTTTTTTATTTATACACATGTGTATATTGTTAATCTTTTAACTATACATATATATGTATATTGTCAATTATACATATATGTATATACATGTTTAAAATTGAAAAAATATGTGTTATAAATCTTAAACCTTATACCATAAACACAAAAGCTAAACCTTAATGCTAAACCATAAACCCTAAACCCTAAAGCTAAACCCTAATTATAAACCCTAATGCTAACCCCTAAAGCTAAACCCTAATTCTAAACCCTAATACTAAACCCTAATGCAAAACCCTAAAGCTAAAACTAAACCCTAAAGCTAAACCCTTAATGTTAAACCCTAATGCAAACCCTAAAGATAAAGCTAAACCCAAAAGTTAAAGCTAAACCCTAATGCTAAACCCAAAAGCTAAACCCTAAATACTATTGCTAAACCCTAAACCATAAAACTAAACCCTAAACCCTAATGCTAAACCCTAAACCCTAATGCTAAACCCTAAATAACACTTATTTTTCAATTTTAAACATGTATATACATATATGTATAATTGACAATATACATATATGTATAGTTAAAAGATTAACAATATACACATGTGTATAAATCCAAAGAAAAAAAATTTTAAAAAAAATTAAATCCTTAAAGAAAAAGCTGCGATTTTTCCAAAAAAAAAAAAAATTGCATTTTTTTTACCTTTTTTTTGCATTTTTTTGCTTAGGGAAAATGTGTGGTTCATAATGCTTTTTAAATTTCTCAAATAGCCTACTACTTCTCACATGATCCTTATCCTATATATATATATATATATATATATATATATATATATATGAAAATCACTTTTATCGCGAAAACTCAAAAACTAACTAAAAAGCCTAAAACACACATAAAAAGTTTTTTTTCAATTGTTTTTATTAAAAATCGCTAGTTTTTTTTTTATAAAAAAAAATTTCAAAAACAAAATTAATTTTTGTAGTGCACATGTGTAACACATACACATGTGTACTATTACACATGTGCACTACAAATTTTTTTTTTATTTTTTTTGAAATTTTTTTTATATACCTAAAATAGCGAAAATTGGTACGCAAAAAAAATTTGGTATGTTTTTTTGGATTTTATTATTAGTTTTCGAGTTTTCGCGATAACTACTGGTTTTCATTCATGTAAATATAACAGATTATCTCGCCTTTTTTATTTATTATTTTGATGGAGGCTTTTTCGGGTTTGATGAAAAAAGCTGTAGACATAGGCGCTTTTGATGGTTTAAGGTTGCCAAATGACGGTCCGGTTTTGTCACATTTGTTATATGTAGATGATGCCATGTTGATGGGGGAATGGTCTACCTTCAATTTTATGAACATGAGAAGGATCTTGCGCATCTTTTATTTATGTTCAGGTTTGAAGATTAATTTGCATAAATCGGTGTTGTTTGGTATTGGAGTGGATAATGAAGAGGTTAATTTGGTGGTCGATTCCATGGGATGTAAGGCTGGTGCTATTCCTTTTACTCTCATGTGGGGTTCATTTAGTCAGATTTAACCACAGAAATACCCTCATGTGGGGTCCATTTGGTCAGATTTAACCACAAAAATTAACTGAGTTAGGGCTAAAGGGCATAACTTGCAAGGGTTTGCAAACATTGAGTACATTTTCTTTAATTATTGAAGACAAATGATACAGTTTGCAATAAGTGACATACATAAAGGACGATTTTTGTAATTTACTCCATTTTCCAATAACGTCTGTTTTACAGTATCATTTGCTCTATTTCGCTGAAAAGCGCGACGCGAACAAAACTAGTATATATTGTTAACGAGGGATGATGAATGGTAATTTTATTTTTATAATAATATATAGCTTTTTATTATTTAATATATTATAATAATTTCTTATTATATTTACTTTTAATAACATATTTTTAATTTTTTTTCCTTTTTAAAAATATATATATTTCTTTACCATTTTTTAATAATTGTTTTTTTCTCTTTTTAAAGCATATATTAATTTATCAATTAATTTGATACTTCTTTAATAATTTACGTTATAACTTTTTTCTAAACACTTAAGTACGTAGCTGTGCTTAATTTTTTCTATGATACTCTGTTATAAATTTTGTTGAAAATGAAGTTGTACATAAAATAAAGTATTTATTTGGTATTATAAAACGGTGCGATAATAAACCAAATCGTTCTAATGGTTTGGCTTTCTAAACAACATGTTTATTTTTAAATCACGTTTGTTTTACATTATTATTTACTCGGTTTCGCCGCAATGCGCAACGTAAAAAAAACTAGTTATGTATTATTACGAACTCCTAACCGATGACGTTTTCCGTCACTGTAGGAATTAATTAGTTTAATGAAATCTTTGGGCCAATTTAATGCATAAGAAACATTCAACCTTTAATTTTAATCTGAATATATATGGAACGAAATGAATCATGATAATTTTCTAATTTAGAATTGAATAGAAGATGAATGTGATGACTTTATTATCGTTTTACTTCTTCCACAAACTTGTATATAGGTGATGAGACAACCTGGCTTTATGTATTCAAGTTCATGCTATAAAAACAAGACCACGTTACATTTTTTGTTTCATAGATTTGTTGAGCTAACAAAGTAATTCCTAGAAAAAAAAATCTACTCCTCTTGCTAATGATGTCTCGTTTCATTATATTCGGTTTCTTGCTGACAACATGCTCGATTGCTTTTGCTTCAGACCCTAGTCCTCTCCAGGACTTCTGCGTGGCTGATCCAAATAGCCCAGGTAAAGATTATATATCCCAGTACATGGTTTTATTTGCGATATTTATAGACGTCCATATTCATATTATGGTTTCTATATTTGTTTATGCAGTATTCATGAATGGTGTGGTTTGCAAAGATGCAAATCTTGTGCAAGCAGATGATTTTCTCTTTAGAGGACTTCACCTAATGGGAAACACATCGAATGATGTGGGGTCTAATGTGACTGCAGTGAATGTAGCATCGTTACCAGGACTCAACACTTTGGGTATATCCATGGCTCGTATTGACTTTGCGCCAGGGGGTATTAACCCTCCACACACGCACCCTCGAGCCGCTGAAGTCTTGACTGTCATTGAAGGCCGTCTTCTGGCCGGTTTGTCACATCTAACCCTGAAAACCGCCTCATCACCAAAGTACTTGTGAAGGGTGATGTGTTTTGTGACAACTCGAGTTTCCGACTTTCACTTTCGCATTTAATGCACGTTGACTTTGACTGTTTAGTTATTGACTTGTCTGACTTGTAACTGTACACTTCGGGTTATAATAAAACGTATTGTGTTGGCATGATTATGTGTTTGGTTGTTAAACTTAAGACTTGTTAGAAACTCAAAACTGTTACCACATCATTCACACCCGGCGAAACAGAGGTTGATTCGCCAAGAACATCTCGATGAAACAGGATCCGTTTCGTCAACCTCACCTCGATGAAACAGGGTGTTTCACCGAGCCCAGTTTCACCGAAGCCCATTACGGGCCCAGAACGTTATTTCGTGTATAATTACGTGAAAACGGTTCCAGTTTCACACCCTTGGCAAAACAGAAACCCTAGAACTCTCTCCCAAGTGTGACGGCAGCTGTGTGTGTTTTCCTAAGTCCTTAAACGATCAAAACCATCTTAATCATTATCTCGGTTAGTGTGATTCGTTCCGTGATTGTCTTTGTTTACTTATGTTTGATGTTATTGTTTTAATAAATCTGATCAGACAATCGATAGGGTTCTAATAACTATTATGTGATAGGTTATTGTATTGTATGATGATCTAGGGTGTATGATGTTTGATAATTGTCATGCCCGAATGTACATTGATTTGATGAATATGAAAATGGTAGACCATTAGGGTTCTTATGGTTAAATCGGATGATGATAAACCCTGCTCCGTTAATGATGTGATATATTATAGTAATCGGTTTGTGGTACCCATAACCTAGGGTTCATGCTAGACGTTAAGAACTGTGATGCTTATGTTATGATGATGCGATGATGAATTCTGTGAACGAATGATTTCTGCATGATTGATGATTTGCTGATGACGGCTGATAGCATGATTAGGGTTTCTGTGTTATTGCGTAACTGATGTCACTGATTTCCACGTAACTGACCTTCGATGAAACAGACATCTTAGACAAAACACAGGTGACGGTGAAACAGAATGTGTTTCACCGAGACCCTGAACGATGAAACAGAATGTGTTTCGTCAATATATGTGTTTCACCGATATGTGTTTCACCGATTTGTGTTTCACCGATATGTGTTTCACCAAATGTGTAATCAGCACAGTAACCTACTTTAATTCTGTTTAGAAGTTAACCGGGTTAGTTAACTGCTGTTAAGTGTAACCATCTTGTGTCTGATCTCAAATACGTGCTATGTGCTACTTGTTTATCACTGTGTGTTTATATGTGAACACAAACTGATTATGTATACGTGCGTACTATAGGACGTGATTGATTAATTGAGTACATACTTAGCATACCGAGCAAACCCAAGGTGAGTTCACACTCTTACCAAGGCATGGGATTCCCGGGGTTGGGAATGGGTTGAATGTTTCTTATACTTACATGATTAATGGAATTATTCCTCGGGAGGGGAAGGTTATTAGTAGATACTGCTAGACTAGTGATACATATACTCTCTCTTCGCAAACACGCCGGGATTGGCCGCGATAATAGAACAATCTTCGCAAACATGCCTAGAATGGCCGCGAACTATACTTTAATCTTCGCAAACATGCCGGGTGGGCCGCGATACAAATATACCTAGTCTAGAAAACATGGGAAACCCCCACTAAACTTCGCAAACATGCCTGGAGGGCCGCGATACCATTTCATACATTACATGATTACTAAACGAGCTTACGAATTACAATACGAACACTATAACTGAATAACCAACTGTGAACTCGCTCAACTAGTTGTTGACTCTCTATTACATTCCTTGCAGGACCATAGGTACTCTTGGAGCTTGCACGGGAGATGCGGTCGTTGTGGGCACGGATTGTGGAACTTATGATAAAACATTTAAACATTTGAACTTATTACTTACGTTGGGTTTACATTTTATGCTTCCGCTATACACTTAACATGTTTTGTTTGAACACCTTTCATATCGTTTGGTTTAAATTACATTTAATACTTATTATGTTTGATATGATTGGTGGCTTGATCCTGGTCAGTCACGCCTCCAAGCGGTGATACTCCGCGTGTGGATTTTGGGGGTGTGACAGATTGGTATCAGAGCCATTGGTTATAGAGAACTCGGTTTTAATAAGGGGAAAACGTTTTTATTAAAACCAGACTATAACCAGTACAGTGCTCAACGATCCACAACGACGCTTCGCTCCACGTGCAAGGCTCAACATCATAGGTACTACTATTCATGTTACTTTACCTACTTGCTAGAATTACATAGAACTTTGCTCGTGGTATGCTTAGATTACAGAACCTACTATATGTTATTGCTTGAGAATACTTGTGTGCTCACTCTCTTCTGTCATCGCACTGTTTGCGAACCTCTCTTACTTATGTTATCTTTGCTATGAAGATCATGTCTGGACGTATTAACATGACCCAAGCCCAGTTGACGGCTCTCATTAACGAACAAGTTGCTGCGGCAGTTGCAGCCGCTCAAGCAGGAGGTATACCCTGCAGTTACAACTCACACTAGGATCCTTAGATCCTACATTCCTAAACCAACTCTTGTGTTTAACTTTAATCTGATTCTTACACAACAGGTCAACCACCTGTTTGCACTTTCAAAACTTTCATGTACTGTCGTCCAACTACTTTCAGCGGCACTGAAGGAGCCGTAGGTCTTCTCCACTGGTTCGAAAAGCTAGATTCTGTGTTCGAAATGTGTGAATGCCCTGAGGCACGCAGGGTGAAGTATGCTACTGGTACTCTCGAGGGTTTAGCCCTCATATGGTGGAAAGCTCAGGTCCAAATACTGGGGTTGGTTGCTGCTAACGCCACCCCATGGAACAACTTAAAGGAAATGATCAAGGAGGAATACTGCAGTCGTGATGACATTCATAAACTGGAGGTCGAGTTCTTCAACCTCAAGATGACGGGGTCAGAGATTGAGGCGTTTACAAAGAGATCAAATGAGCTCGCATTACTGTGTCCTACTATGGTGGACCCCCCAGTTAAGCGTATCGAACTTTATCTCAGTGGCCTAGTACTAGAGATCCAAAGTCATGTGACTTCAGCAAACCTTGCTACCTACCAGCAGGTTGTTCAGTTGGCTCACCGTCTCACAGATCAGGCGGTGGAGCAGAACAAGTTACCTAAACGCATCAACGCTACTACTCCCGCTACTACTTCAGCTACTCTTGCTACTCCCAGTGACAACAAGCGGAAATGGGAGGGGATTCCAGCAAGGGTTCAGCTACCGTTCAGTCTCAAGCTCAGCAACGCAAGACTAATGATTACCAGGGCCCGAGTCAGCAATTTTCTGGTGGTCAGGGGCAGAGTGGATATCGGGGAAATCATCCACTGTGTAACAGGTGCAACAGACACCACAGTGGTCAGTGTCGTAAGGGCCGCTGTCAGAGATGTCTAAGGGTAGGTCATGAAGCTAAAGACTGCAGGAGCTCAAGGCCTGCGAACCAGAACCAGCAACAGCCACCAGCTCCACGAAACCAGCCGCAACAATAACAGCAAGGAAATAGGGGATGCTTTCAGTGCGGGGCTGAAGGCCACTTTAAACGTGATTGCCCCCAGTTAAACCAGAATCAGAATAATAACAACAATAACCAGGGCAACGGAAACAACAACGGTGGGAACAACAACAACAATGGTGCTAGGGGTCGTGCATTCGTGATTGGTCAGGCTGATGCAAGGAATGATCCTAATGTGATTATGGGTAAGTTTCTTCTCGACGACTTTTATGTTACTGTATTATTTGATTCGGGTGCAGATACCAGTTATATGTCTCTGAAAGTTAGTCAAATGCTTAAACGCGCACCAACACTTTTTAACACCAAACATGTCGTAGAGTTAGCTAACGGTAAAAGTTTAGAGGCCACACACATAGTTCAGGGTTGTAATCTTATCCTCGCTGGTCAGACTTTCTCTATCGACCTCATTCCTATAACTCTGGGTAGTTTCGACATCGTCATCGGTATGGATTGGTTATCTCAACAGCAAGCAGAGATCTTATGCAAGGAGAAGATCATTCGTATTCCTCGTTCTGGTAAAGAACCTCTCGAAGTTCAAGGCGACAAGAGTGGTGTCGTGAGTGGCATCATATCCTTCTTGAAGGCTCAGAAGTGTTTGCGAAAGGGCCACACAACTGTTTTAGCACTCGTTACGGATACATCGAAGAAAGATAAAAAGATTGAGGATATTCCTGTAGTACGCGATTTTCCTCAAGTATTTCCTGAAGAGTTACCTGGGTTACCGCCTCATCGTCAGGTCGAATTCCAGATCGAGCTAGCTCCAGGAGCAGCACCCATAGCTCGAGCACCTTATCGCTTAGCTCCAACGGAACTGGAAGAACTATCTAAGCAACTGCAAGAACTCTTGGAAAAGGGTTTCATACATCCTAGCTCTTCGCCCTGGGGAGCTCCAGTACTATTTGTAAAGAAGAAGGACGGTACCTTCCGCATGTGTATAGACTATCGCGAACTGAACAAGGTGACTATGAAGAATCGCTATCCTCTTCCATGCATCGACGACTTATTCGACCAGTTACAAGGGTCGAGCTATTACTCGAAGATTGATCTAAGGTCAGGGTATCATCAACTGAGAGTCCGGGATGAGGACGTCTCCAAGACAGCGTTCAGAACACGCTACGGCCACTACGAGTTTCTGGTCATGCCTTTCGGGTTGACGGACGCGCCTGCGGTTTTCATGGATCTTATGAACAGGGTGTGCAAACCTTATCTTGACAAGTTCGTCATTGTTTTCATCGACGACATCCTGATCTATTCGAAGAGTCAGGAGGAACACGAGCAGCACTTACGACTTATTCTGGAACTTCTTCGAACGGAGCAACTATATGCCAAGTTTTCAAAATGTGACTTCTGGCTTCGTGAAGTCCACTTTCTAGGCCATGTGGTAAACAAGGATGGGATTCATGTCGATCCATCCAAGGTAGATTCGATCAAGAACTGGCCTGCATCTCGCACACCAACCGAAATACGCCAATTCTTGGGTTTGGCGGGTTATTACAGACGATTTATCAAAGATTTTTCAAAGATTGCTCAGCCACTTACACTACTGACACAGAAAGGTGTTGTTTATCGTTAGGGTAATACACAGGAAACAGCGTTTCAGCACTTAAAGGATAGACTTTGTAGTGCACCTATCCTCTCATTGCCTGAAGGCACCGATGATTTTGTGGTCTACTGTGATGCATCAATCAGGGTCTTGGATGTGTATTGATGCAACGGGATAAAGTTATTGCTTATGCTTCGCGCCAACTTAAGATTCACGAACGGAATTACACAACACATGATCTAGAGCTGGGAGCCGTTGTTTTTGCACTCAAGATATGGCGACATTACTTGTATGGCACTAAGTGCACCATCTACACTGATCACAGGAGTCTCGAGCATATATTCAAACAGAAAGAATTAAACATGCGACAACGCCGATGGGTCGAACTACTGAACGATTACGAGTGTGCCATAAAGTACCATCCGGGCAAAGCCAATGTGGTGGCTGACGCCCTCAGTCGGAAGGATACTACGCCTAGGCGTGTACGAGCATTGCAACTTACTATCCAGTCTAGCCTTCCTTCTCAGATACGAGATGCTCAGGTAGAAGCATTGAAACCAGACAACGTCAGGGCTAAAGCTCTACGTGGCTCAAGGCAACGCTTAGAACAGAAGGAAGATGGTGCTTATTACGTAACAGGACGCATTTGGGTCCCACTCTATGGTAACTTACGCGAGCTTGTAATGGATGAAGCTCATAAGTCTCGCTACTCGGTACATCCAGGTTCGGATAAAATGTACCACGATATCAAAACTACATACTGGTGGCCTAGCATGAAGGCCCACATAGCAACATACGTTAGCAAGTGCCTGACTTGTGCGAGAGTCAAAGCCGAATACCAGAAACCTTCAGGTCCACTTCAACAACCTGAGATACCACAATGGAAATGGGAACAAATTTCCATGGATTTTGTTACTGGCTTACCTAGATCTTAGCGCGAAAATGATACTATTTGGGTGATCGTGGATCGACTCACAAAGTCTGCTCATTTCTTGGCTATCAAAGAAACAGACAAGTTCTCTACCTTAGCAGACATTTACTTAAAAGAAGTGGTTTCGAGGCACGGAGTGCCAACCTCTATTATCTCTGATCGTGACGCACGTTTCACTTCAGAACTGTGGCAAGCAATGCACAAATCTTTTGGCTCTCGTTTAGACATGAGCACAGCTTATCACCCTCAGACGGATGGGCAGTCTGAGCGCACTATTCAAACTCTAGAAGACATGCTTCGGGCGTGCGTAATCGACTTTGGCAATGGTTGGGAAAAACATCTGCCACTTGTGGAATTTTCGTACAACAACAGCTACCACACTAGCATTAAAGCTGCTCCATTTGAGGCATTGTACGGGCGTAAATGCCGGTCACCTCTTTGTTGGGCAGAGGTGGGTGACAGTCAGATCACAGGTCCAGAAATGGTAGTTGATACTACTGAAAAGATTGCTCAAATACGACAACGCATGGCGGCAGCTCGTGACCGTCAGAAAGCATACGCCGATAAAGACAGGAAACTACTCGAATTCCAGGTTGGGGATCGAGCACTACTCAAAGTTTCACCCTGGAAGGGTGTGGTTCGTTTTGGCAAGCGCGGCAAACTTAATCCACGATACGTCGGACCATTCGAAATCATTGAGAAGATAGGCAGGGTGGCCTACAGATTGAACTTACCAGCTGAACTCAGTGCAGTTCACAACGTCTTTCACGTGTCGAATCTGAAGAAGTGTCTGTCAGATGAGACCCACATAGTTCCTCTGAAAGAGCTCACTATTGATGAACAGTTACGATTCGTCGAGGAACCTGTTGAAATCACGGACCAGGATGTTAAGGTCCTCAAGAACACTAGAATACCTCTTGTACGAGTTCGTTGGAACTCCCGCCGTGGCCCAGAGTTCACCTGGGAACGCGAAGATCAGATGAAACTCAAATATCCCCAGTTATTCGGAAACCAAGCAACCACTACTAAGGCCGAAGCTACTACAGAATTTCGGGACGAAATTCCAAATCAACGGGGGGATGATGTGACACCCCAGGAAAACCAGTAATCTTCGCAAACCTGCTCGGGGAGCCGCGATACGATACAGGTAAACAACGTCACACCACTAGCTTCCTCAGTAACCGCATGCTAAATTTCGGGACGAAATTTCTTTCAAGTTGGGGATAATGTGACAACTCGAGTTTCCGACTTTCACTTTCGCATTTAATGCACGTTGACTTTGACTGTTTAGTTATTGACTTGTCTGACTTGTAACTGTACACTTCGGGTTATAATAAAACGTATTGTGTTGGCATGATTATGTGTTTGGTTGTTAAACTTAAGACTTGTTAGAAACTCAAAACTGTTACCACATCATTCACACCCGGCGAAACAGAGTTTGATTCGCCAAGAACATCTCGATGAAACAGGATCCGTTTCGTCAACCTCACCTCAATGAAACAGGGTGTTTCACCGAGCCCAGTTTCACCGAATCCCATTACGGGCCCAGAACGTTATTTCGTGTATAATTACGTGAAAACGGTTCCAGTTTCACACCCTTGGCAAAACAGAAACCCTAGAACTCTCTCCCAAGTGTGACGGCAGCTGTGTGTGTTTTCCTAAGTCCTTAAACGATCAAAACCATCTTAATCATTATCTCGGTTAGTGTGATTCGTTCCGTGATTGTCTTTGTGTACTTATGTTTGATGTTATTGTTTTAATAAATCTGATCAGACAATCGATAAGGTTCTAATAACTATTATGTGATAGGTTATTGTATTGTATGATGATCTAGGGTGTATGATGTTTGATAATTGTCATGCCCGAATGTACATTGATTTGATGAATATGAAAACGGTAGACCATTAGGGTTCTTATGGTTAAATCGGATGATGATAAACCCTGCTCCGTTAATGATGTGATATATTATAGTAATCGGTTTGTGGTACCCATAACCTAGGGTTCATGCTAGACGTTAAGAACTGTGATGCTTATGTTATGATGATGCGATGATGAATTCTGTGAACGAATGATTTCTGCATGATTGATGATTTGCTGATGACGGCTGATAGCATGATTAGGGTTTCTGTGTTATTGCGTAACTGATGTCACTGATTTCCACGTAACTGACCTTCGATGAAACAGACATCTTAGACAAAACACAGGTGACGGTGAAACAGAATGTGTTTCACCGAGACCCTGAACGATGAAACAGAATGTGTTTCGTCAATATATGTGTTTCACCGATATGTGTTTCACCGATTTGTGTTTCACCGATATGTGTTTA